>CM077312.1:94795837-97445837 GCA_039655065.1 Glossophaga mutica | reverse complement strand
GGGTCCACACCGACGGCCTTGGGCAAGCCCTTCCTGCCCGTGGGCCTCAGTTTCCCCCCCGCTGTAAAAAGGGGTTAGACGCGGCGGTCTTTGGGGGCCTGCCTGGCAGGGGCTCAAATCAGCAAAGGGGGTCGGGGCCCCCGCGGTCAGTGACTGCGGGCAGATGCGCCCCGGGCCAGTCACTCCGGGTCTCCATCTCCGCGGGCGGGCTCAGCGCCCCGGAGGCCCAGCTTTCGCGGGGAATTCCTGGGGGAGGGGGGGCCCGGGTGCGGGCGGCGGGGGCGGGGCGGGGCGGGGCGGGGCCGGCCGCCGCCTATAAGGAGGGCCGACCGCCGACCGCGGCCACCAGCCTGCGCGCCCTTTCGCGACCGCTGCACCATGGCCCCCGCCCGCCTCCTCGCGCTGCTGCTGCTGCTCCTCGTGGGCGCCCCCGCCGCTGCCGCGGAGTCGGTAGGTGCTTGGAGGTTCCCGGGGGGGAGCGCAGCCCGGCACCTTCTTTGTTCCTGGGAGGCTGGGATACGGGGCGATCGGGGGGCTGCGCCACCCGCCCCTAAGGAGACACCCAGGTCCGAGAAACTTCGCCGGAAACTTGGCTACTGGGCCCCCGGGGGCAAGCGAGCGGCTACCCCGCTCGCCTTGCGCCCCAGCCTGTTGCTCTTCCCGCCTCCCCTTGGCCTCAGCCCTGACGCGGGCTCCCGGCTCGGACGTGACTAAGCCGGTGTCACCTTCCCCTCACCCCCCGCACCTTCCCTGGGGATCCTGGAACGGGCTCGGAGCCCCGAGCTCCCTCTCCTCACCCACGGGGCGCCGGGAGCCGGCTGCTCCAGAATCCCAGATGCCTGGGGGTGACCGGGGCCGCGAGGGCTGGGGAGGGGAGGAGTTTAGGGTTCCGCGGGGCCTTGTTTCACACACCGGGGAGCCCGGGACGGAGCCCTGATCTCGCCCCTGGCCGCCGCGGTGCCGCTGGCTCGTGACTTAGGGCAAGGCCCCGCCCCTGCTGACTCTCGGTTTTCCCATCTGCACCCAGGGCGTGAGGGAGTGGGGCAGGGGTGGCCAGTGCTGCCTTGGGGTCTGCCCCTACAAAGTTGAGACCGGGGACTGGAGGGATGGACCAGCGCTGCCGCGCCACCCTTTCCGAAAGAAGCCTGCTTTCTCGGCTCAGTGCAGACTGGGAAATCGAAGCGCCCGCGCTGGGCGAGAGTGGGGTGAAGGGGGCTGGGGAGAGAAAGCTTCCGTGAGCGGGGAGAAGCCTTTCCTTCTCGCTGCCCACTGGTCCTGTCGCCTGCAAAACCCCGGGCCACCTGAAGCTCTGAATTTCATCCCAGCAGCCAGCGGGGGGTGGGGGGGGGGCGGGGGAAGGGAGGCAATCTCCTCCTCTGGGAAGATGGGGTCGCAAGAATTGCTGGGGGAGGCGCTCTGCCCCCCCCCCAAGGGCCTGGGCTTTGTGCCCCTCCCCAGCCCTTAAGCCTCTTTTGGGGGGATGGGGAGGAGTGAGTCCCTGTTTTCGGTTTCTGTACGGGGTTCCTATTTCTCTGGGCTTACTTTGGGGAAAGTTGTTCTGCCCGACAGGCTTCATTCAGCTGAGGAATGAGTACGATCCTGCGTCGTCACCCCCCCGCCACCCCCCCACACTTGCTGATTGGCGGTAGCGATGCCGTTTGGGGTGTGCATGCCCCTCCAGCAGCGTTCTGATAGCTTCCTAATGACTATTCCAAGGATTCCAGTCACCTAGCTTAATCCTGACACCGACCTGGTGTACGGTGCTTAACCTGAGACTAGGGAGGCTAACTAATTTGCCTACATTCATACAGCAAATTAGGGGCCAAGCAGATTCCTGTGTAGGCAGCCAGGCTTCCCAGCCGCCCCCTGCTCTCATCTTAACTTGTCATCCAATGCTACTCTGAGTGGTTGCCCCTGGCTGTGTCCCACCCTCAGATAACTCAAGGCTCCTTTAGAACCTAAAGATTCCGGGGCTGGCCAGCCTCAAGGAATTCTGAGGTGGAAGGGGATGACTTCCCCAAACTAAGGGTAACCCCGCTGAAAGGTTAGTGGCTGAGCCGGGACTCGAACCCAAGCCGGCTGCTCCCTGGTGCAGTGGCCCTCACCAGGCCCCAAGGGATGCGGTCAGGGAGGCAGCCAAAGGAATGCTGTGTCAGGTGCCGCAGGTCTGGGCAACGGGAGAGGAAAGTCCCTGGAGGCTGTGAGGTTGACGCACAGGCACTCGCGCACCAGTGTCAGCTCAGGGACTGCTGAGCCTGCAAGGGCTTGAGTGAGGAGAGGACAGCTGTGTCCCCAAAGGATGAGTTTTGGGGGCGGGCTGTCAGTCCTACGTGTGGGGACCCATCAGCTGCAGGAGAAGTCAGCCCTGAGCAGCTGCTTCCTGAGAGGGTGGCCTTCTGTTTCATCCTGACCTTTGTGCTCCCCTTCCTGGTTAATGTCACAGACCTTCCGCCACTAATTGGGTCACAGGGCTTCCCCTTTTGGCCCTGCCACCCCCTTTTTGTGGCCGGAAAAATCAGACCTCAGTCACAGTTGGATTAGACCAGAGACAGACGTGACCTGGTCGGCCCTTTTTGGCTGGTGGAGGAAATAAGGCCCAGGGAGAAGGGATTTGCCAAGAGCAGTTATGATTTACGGAGTGCTTTCCTTGTGCCAGGTTGGGTGCGTGGGAAGCAGTCCACAGAAAGCCTGTGGGGATTGTCCTGTGCCCACTTCATGGATGTGGGAGCTGAGCGTGGCATCACGCCAGGGTAGCAGAGAGCGTGCAGGCCATTAAAATCTACCCGGTAGCCCCTCTAATAGTTCTATTGGGGCCCTCCCCAAATTTTAGATTTAAACCCAAGGCCTGCCCTCCCTTTAGGTGGTGGCCCCTGCCCCCAGGTCTCACAAGTTTTGGGAAGGGAACCTGGGCTGAGCACCAGCCTCCTCTCCATTTGGCTGGGGCTTGCCACCCTAAACCAGTTCTTCCTGTCCAGCTGGGACCATTTCCCTGAGCTGCCTTCCTGCCGCTCCCTCCCTGGGCAATTAAAGGCAGCCTTGTTTTGGGAGACTGGCCCACCCTCCCCACCCCAGGTGGTGCTGTCCAGGAGCACAACCTGCCTATGTGGCACCGGGCCCAGTCGGTTCTGGGGAATTGTCCCCAGCCCGTCAGGGTACTTTAGCTTAGAGATGCTTCCGGGCTCCTTGAGAATTCTCCTTGATTGCACAGAAGTGGGGTTTGGTGGCGGGGGCAGGGGGGAAGCTCAGGGGGTCTAGGGCTCTTGAATGGCCAATGAGAGCTCTTTGGAATTCTTAGAAGCTCCGAGAGCTACCAAGCACCTGAGAGAATATTTGGGCCATGGCTTAGGGTGGGGGGCTCCATGAGGTTGGGTCCCTTTCGCTTTCTAGGTTCACATCCCCCATCTGTAAAGTGGGATTTGAACTGATTGGCCTCCAGAGCCCTTTCCCACTCGGGTATTCTGCTAATGATTAAGTACTACACTTTGAAAAGGGCGTGGGAAACCATAAAGACAGCAAAAGGTTTCTCCTCCCTTGAAGAAGGTTATGTTTGGTGAGGGAAGGATACACCGCACCAGAGTCTGAGTTGCCCCCACTTCCCGCCCCCCGCCCCTCCCCCCGCCCCTCCCCCCCGCCACACTACACACACCGAGGCAGGAACTCTGCTCTATAACTTTTTAGTGAAATACCTGTCTTATAGTTAGTAACTCAGGAAATGTTTGCATGAATGAAGAAGTAATAGTCAGGCGTGTAACTTTATTCTAAGAGGTGCACCATGGCTATTTACTCCTGATAAGAAAGGCTCCTGGTGTTCTGGGAGGCAGGTGTGATTATCTTCGTTTCACAGGACACAGATGCTTGAGGAATGTAGTGGTTTGCCAAGGTCAGAACAAGGTCTGTCCGATAACGCGAGGTTTCTGCTTTGCGCACCCTCAGAGAACATTCCAGATCAGGAAATTGGCTGGGCTGAAGGTGGATGCCTCAGGTCCTACTTCTGAATTGCTGGGTGACCTGGAGTGCTATGCCTTATCTCCGCATCTCGGTGGGCCCCAGCTCTAAAATGAGGAAGTTGGGCCGAGGCCCTCCAGGGTCCTTCCCGTCCTAAGAGCCCACTGATGGGGGAGGCAAGCTTTCTTGGCCTTCTTGGTAAAGAGCCTGAACGAGAAGAGAAGGTGGGGGTGGGAGGGACATTCAGCTCCTGCCATCCTCATCTCCTGGAAACGGAGGGCTTCTCCAAGTACTCGGAGTGCTGAGCCGCCTGAATGAGGGGCGGGGAGAGCCAGCCTGGGCTGCCGCCCTGGCCCCTCCTGGGAGGAATTGACTCCTAGCTGCCCTCAGCCTCCTAGGCGGCTGGGTGTGATCTCCAAACCACATGTAAAATTCGGGGGAGAGGCTGGACGGGGCTGTGCGAGTCACTGGAAGTGAGCGAGAGCTGGCCTGCCTGAATCACCCCGTTTCCTTTCCACCCCTTGGCTGTGGGATGGCTCTCTGGTGGGGGTGCCTTAGCGCGCTCCGCAGTCTCACCTTGTCCTTTGGGAGCCTGTTAATCTGCAGCTCAGTGACCAGGGCCTTGAGGGGGCATGTGAGAAATATGAGTGTGGCCTTGCCCTGTAGGTGGACTTGGAAAGAGTCCAGCCAGTCCTCGCATTGGTCATTTGGCCTCCGCCGAGCAGGTAGTGCCTTGCCTCCCCCCTCCCCCCACCCCTTAAAGCAAAACTAAGGCTGCAGCTGGTCTGAGTTTACAGAGCCAAGTTGGTACAGTCCAGACTGGACTCAACCCCAGGAGTCTCTGGACTTCTGTACGCCTCCTCCTTGCTCGCTGGGACTGGCTAGAGGGCATTGATTGGGATGCCGGGGGTGGGGGGGGAGTCAGGCAGACCCGACCCCACAGATGTAAAGCCCTCCCTGGCTCAGGAGGGACCACTGAGCCTCCCAGCTTCCTGGCCTGTAAGAAGATCTGGATCGCGGTGACGCTTGGAGGAGACGACGAGACCGCAGTGTCTGGGAGGGGGACGTGCTTAGTGACAGTGCCCTTCTTTGTCCCGGCCACTTGGATGCTACCGACCTGGTACCTTGCAGGAACCCAGCCCCTGGGCCCCTGGAAAGCTTTCTCCCCTCCCCCATTTCTATCCCATAGCTGCAAGGTGGGGAGGGAGGAGTCCAGGGTGGGGCTGACAGAGCCCAAATCAGCTATTTGTTTGTCTTAGAAGTGGGCTGTTTGCTAATTATCGGATGGGTTTATATTTAATCAAGAACCAGTTCCTGGCAGCCCCACCTCTCCTGCCCTCTCTGGAGGAAGCCCCTGCTGACCCATGTTCGCAGCTGGAGAGAGATGGGACGGGGGTGGAGGGGGTGGGGGGGTGGGTTGCAACAGTTATGAACCGCTGCAACACCGCCCAGGACTCGGAGGGCGCCCTCCGGAGTCGGAGGACCCTGTTAGCGGCTGAGCCAATTGTAGATCGGGCTCTGTCTGGGCTTCGGTGAGGGGTGCTGCTGGTGGACAGAAAAGCTGCTGTGTTCTGACAGGCCAGTTTTCCTGTTTTCATTGCCTGGTGCCCAGAGAGGGAGGAGGAGGAGAAGGTGTTTGTCAACAGATGGTTCCTGGTTTAACCCTCGGAGTACAACGAACCCGGCTGGTTGGTTGTTAACTCGCTGGTGATCTTCCGGTGAGGGCCCACATCTCCGAGGGGCCGCTGGCCCTGTCCGCTGGCGGCGGGTGACTGGAAAGTGGGTACTGGGCATGTTCCACAGCCAGAGTCCCATCACCCCCTAGTGACACACAGTTCGTTAATAAGTCACTTCGCCGGTGGGAGCCCAGCATCCTCTCTCAGACACCTGTGTCACTTGAGGGTCATAATCGGTGTTTGGCAAACTTGTAAAGTGCTGGCCTAAGTTCAGTTTCTCATTACCGGCCAGACAACCTGGTCGGCTTCGGCTTCGGGAAGGTGGTGCCTCTACCCTCTTGTGGTTACAATTCTTAGGGTTCAAAACTTTGGATCCTTTTCAGAGGGCTCCAGGAGTAGCTCTTCCCAGCTTTGGCCTTCTGCAGCAGCCCCCGACTCCACCCCTCCTGCTTCCCACCCGCCTCTGTGATCCCACTAACTCCCACTCCCACCCTCCATCCGGGCCCTCCCACCCAGCCACCGCGCCCTTCACTCTGCACGCTCCCTTCCTCGTCTTTCAGGCCCGGAGCGAGCGAGCGCGTCTGCCCCAGTTTTCTCTGGCACAGTAGAGGTGGCTGCGAGTCAGGTGGCACCTGGAGTCACGGAAAGGGGGGGCAGGGAGCGGTTGGTATGTGTGGAAACAGTGACTCGGTGGAGCCTGCCGGCCATGGCTGGGCCTGCAGGGACTCGCTGCTGCACTCCAACCTCCCTGGGCATGGGGGCAGGGGTGACCAGTGGCTGGGCGGGTCACTAGGAGTAGGGGCGCTCCTTGCCCTGGGGAAGCTGTCTTTGGGACAGACCCATTTGGTCTGGAGCCGCGGCTCCCCAGAGCGGTGGGGAAGGCTTCAAAAGGGCATGAAGCCAGCACCCAGAGCTGATCTAATCGGCCCAGACAAGGCTGTCGACCCTGCTGCCGAGAACAGGGAGGCTTGTTTATGGCCCACCCGCTGTCCAGCAGGGACCTCGGGTCCAGGATCCGCTGCCGAGATTACAAGCCCCAGCGTCAATGCGCCTCTGTCTCGATGGCCCTGCGGGAGCCAGCCCGTCCCCGGCTGTCTCCACCGGTAATCGGAGCAGCGCCCAGCTTGGTTACCAGGCCTCAGGACAGAGGGAGGCTTGTCTCTTTGAGAACTGTCTTACCAGTGGGGAAACCGAGGCCTCATCTCCCAAGATTGCCCAGCGAGCTGGTGATGGGGGTGCACCGTCAGCTCCTGGCAGGGGGACATGTGGAGGCTCCAGAAGCTCCCACCCTCTGCCCCCCACCACCACCTCCCCGTTCATAGCTGGCACCCCGGGATCCTGGAACCCTTGCTGTGGGAACCGGCTGCCCTGGGGGGTTGGTGCAAAGCTGGCTGCTGGCGGTGCCAGGCCTGGCGACTCTCCTGAGCGATTGTGTTCAGAGTAACCCGACCTCAGAGTGGGCAGAGCCTGGGCTCCGCCGACATCCGAACCCCCACCCCACCCCCAGAGCCGGCTTAACCCTTCAGGTACCAGAGTACCAGGGTGTGGATCGGTGTGCTGTTGTTTTTGCCTTCGAGATTTTTTTTACTCCCAAGGCAGGTCACGGAATACTCTGGCGTAGAATTTCAGGCATCCGTGGTCATTGCTGTTGGATCCTTCTGGAAAAATACAGCTGGCCTTTCCTCTGCCTCTATCTGCTTAGGACAGGTGCTCCAAGTGGTGTGACCTCGGGCTGGTCTCTGCCCACCTGGGGTCTTTTGCCCTTGTACAGTCTGGAGGGGGCGTGACTCGTTGTGGAAAAGTCTCTGACCTAGGAAAAGTCCTAGGCTCTGTCCCTTTGCAGCTGGCGAGGCATCTTCGACCACCTTCTTTCTGCCATGGAATTGCTTCAACAACCTTTCTCAGGTCTCTCTGGCTCTTGGACCAGTAACCCCTTATCCAGAAGGAAGACATAATAATATGCTTTAATAATACTAGCCATATTCGTTGAGCACCTGCGGGGTGCCAGGCCAAGTGCTGGGGCCCTTGGGGCACACTAAGGCATGTCACTTAGTCCTCATCATCCTGCCAGGGGCTTCTAGCCTTAGTTACAAAGAGAGGACACGGAAGATTCAGGGTGTGATGTAAGCCCCCAGACCCACAGAGGTGAGCCTGCGGATCTGCCTTTTTGGGTAACCACTCTGGTGGAGCCTTCCTTTCTGCCAGTGTAGAGACAGTCCTGATTGGGGGCCCCGGGTTTTGCTCATTCTGGGGCATGTCTGACCCTTCAGAAGGGGGATGGGGGACAACAGTGCTGCTGACAATGGCCCCTGTCCCTGCCAGCATCCCTCTGGTAGGGGTGGTCTTGGAGCCCAGGGTGCTCACCAGCCCTCTCCCCAAATTTGGCACGCCCAGTGGCCTTCTGGTCACGCCTCCAGTGTCCCTGACCCTGACCCTGACCCTATCTCCCCTGGGGAAGAACGGGCTGGGGGAAAGCTCTCCTCCCTCTTCCTCGCACCAGTTCATAGTTAACCAAGCCTGACCCTGAACTTCACCCGGTGCCCCAGCCAAGTCTCTGTTCTTTGGCTGAAGCACTGTCACTTTCACCTTTGCGCCCTCCCTGACCAGGGGAGGGGGCGAGCTGGAGTCCTGGCCTGGCTGTGGGCTGTGGGCTGTGGGCTGTGGGGCTGCAGCAGAGCGGGGAGTGTGGGCAGCAGCAAGGGGTCTGGCTGTGGCTAAGACACAGTCTTGAGAAAGGTGGGGCATGGAATCCCAGCTCTGTCACTTTGGGGGAATAACATCACGAACCTCAGTTTCCTGCAAAATGGGTAGAGCGCCTCACCAGTTTGTGCCTGTAAAATGAGCTCATGCAGAGAAGGACCCAGCCGGGCGCCCGGCATGCAGTGGACCCTTGTGGGAGCCCCCCCAGCCCCCATGCCTCTCCTGGGTGTCAACAAGCTATAGGACCCTGGGACAGGCGTGGTGCCCTTTTCCTAGCTTTATGCCTATGGCCCAAGGACTGCGTGCGTATCTGGAGTGACAGCTGCAGCCAGTGGGCAGCCAGAAGCCTTGAAGGAGGGAGGGAGGGCCACTCCTGCCCAAGAGCCAGGAGATCTGGGTTCCAAGTCCAGCTCCGCCACCAGCTGCTTGGGTGACCTTGGCCAAGCCCCTTGTCTTTTAATCTGTTTGTCTGTTTGCTGGGTAATAAAATGAGACACTTGGGCTCTGTGGCCTCAGGTACCTTCTGTTGGCAGGTGTTAGTCCCTTTAGAACAGGAGTGTCAAACTCATTTCCACCGGGGGCCACATCAGCCTCGCAGTTGCCTTCAAAGGGCCGAATGTAATTTTCGGACTGCATAAACGTAACTGCTCCTTAACTGGGGGCAAGGAGCTCTACATCCGGCCCTTTGAAGGCAACCGCCCGGCTGATGGGGCCCCTGGTGAAAATGAGTGTGACACCCCTGCTTTAGAACAAAGCAGCACCTACCCCTCTTCTTTCTGTGGAGAGTGTGGGGAAGCGCCCAGCATCTCTAAACCTCCAGGTGCCCGCCCTAAGCACCCGCCAGCCACTGGCCAGCAGGGTCTGTGAGGCCCGAGTCCAGGGCCGCTCGCCGGGTCGTTTCTGCTGTGCGCCTGTGAGAAGGACAGAGTCACGGGGAGGCCTGAGGGCCCGGGGAGGATGCCCGTGTGTGCACATGCATGCGACTACACGCTCTCTGGGCAGGGGTGGGGTGAGGTGAGGTGAGGTGAGGAGAACAGGTCACATCCTTAGCCAGGAGAGGGTGGGGTCCTCCTCTGGTCAGGGCTGGGCCTGGCTGCTGGGTGGCCTGGCCCTTCAAAGCCACCCGGACTGAATAGGCCTTGCTGAAAAGAGGGTGGGAGAAGGGAGGGCTGTTGCCCTTCCCCCCACGCCACCCCTTCCCCCCCCCACACACAAAGGGATGGTTACCCACAAGCCCCTGCAGTAGGGTCCTGGCTTGCTGGCCTAGTCTTAAAGGGCTCCTGCCCACATAGGAATTTCCCTGTTGTCAGGGGGTCATGGGCAGAGAAGGTGCTTCTGGAGTTGAAGAGGAATTTAACTTCCTGCTTCCTCTTACCAGCACACCTCACAGTTCTCCCAGGCCACCTTGACTTTCTGTAGGAGAGCACCTGGGCACATCTGAGGCGGCCCCTGGGGACCCTGTCCATTTAGAGCCAGGACGGGTATCTGCTGCGACCTTAGACAAGCCCTTTATCCTGTCCAGGGGCCTGGCATAAATATGAAGGGTTGGTTAGGGAAGACCAGGTGGCCACGAAGAGGGCTGACCTAGGAATACATCTGGCTCGGCCTCAGTCGTGCAGATTTGGCCAGAAGATGGCCGTACTCACCTCCTCTTGGTCTTCATTTCACCGATGTAAGACGGAGGTAAGTGACCGTCAGCCAGTCGGCGTGGGCTGTTTTGAAACACTCTCACCCACGGGAAGGCAAGTGATGAGGAAGCAACATGATGTGGCTCCTGGGCACGTGGAGGGTCCTGAAACAGCCCCGCCCAGACCCCAGCCCCTACCCGGCAGACCTGGGGCTCTGACTTTCGCAGTCAGTCTGGTCTCCAGGCCAGGGGAACAAGTGGCCGTAGTACCTGCCATCTTTCCCTCCCGGGCTGGTTTGACGTCCGCTCCCTTCCTTCCTGGGTAGGCGGGCACTCTCTGTGCACATGTGTTTATGCATGTGGGTCTACATGTATGTAGATAAAGGCTCAAGTGACCCATGCTTCGGTTCTGGTCCAGTGGGGCCATTTTCTGCCTGTGTGAGCTTGGGCCAGTGACATTACCTTTCTGAGCCACCTGCACCCCTTCCGCTTCTGCAAAAAAAAAAAAAAAAAATCTGTTCGTAGAACCATTTTGTGCTAAGTGCTTAGCCGGGTAAGCCACCGAGCTCCTGCTGTCAGGTCCTGGGCCCCCGGGGAACTGGCAATAGGAGAAGGGGGCAGGAGCACAGGGACCCCACCCGAGGTGCTGAGCTGCCAGACCAAAGCCACAGTCACAGGGCTGTGTGCGGGGGCTGGAATTCCAGGCCGGCCGCTCAGCGGCTCCTGATTCCCAAGGCATGAAGTCACCCCTCACCAGGCCTTAACCCCTCTGACTCCTCACCCCCGTGGGCGCCAAGTGGTCAGCCAAGATTCTCCCCTCCCTCGGGAGGTGGGCCGCCTGCCCACGGCCGTCCTCCCAGCCCGGCCCTGCTGCCTTCCTGGAATCCAGCATCTGCCCTCGTGGGAGTGGACGAGGGCGTCCAGCAGGTTCTCACCACCTCTGCCTGGAAGCCATTGCAGGAGCCCGGGCCCCTCCTGCAATGGTAACCATGTCTTAGGAGCCAATTCTCGAAACCCTAACCCGCTGGCAAGTAGTAGCCACTTTAACATTTGAGTGATCAGTGAAACGCACACGGCCCAGGCTGCTGCTCTGCGGGCAGACGGAGCCTCAGCCCAGGGGCTAAGAGCGCACAGGTGGCGGCCGTTCCACGTGCTGCCCACCCCCTGGGCTCTAGGCATTGGGATCAGGGGAGCTGATGCACTGCAGACGCTTACGAAGGTTCTTTGCCTCCCTGGACCTCTGTTACTTTCCTTTGAAAAGCTTCTCGGTGCGGGTGGACCTAAGATTCTGCTGTGACCGGGTGGGTCCCCATGGGGTAGGGGCTGAGGGACACTTATGGATGCTGGAGCGCACGGCCCGGGAGGGCAGGAGCTGTGCCTCTCCGTGGTGTTAGTGGCAGGTGGCATGGGTCTGTGGGAGCTGTTTGGAAGCCTGAGTACACAAGGACACTTACGCATCTTGAGTCACTCGTTCTGGGCAACGCCCTGACCTGAGGCTGTCCTGGGGTGTGGGTGAGCCAGGGAGCCTGTCCCAGGTCCCAGGCGTGTCTGACTCAGCTTGGAAAGGTGTCCCGGAGCCAGCAGCCCTCTCTGCCGGCAGTGAATCTGCTGCAGCGGCCTCTCTCGGGGCTCTGGCTCCCGGAACCGTGGCGGGACGTATCCTCCCACCGGCCTGTGACGGGTGTGGGGGGCGGGAACGCTGGCTCTGAGGTCAGGCTGCCCGATGTGGAATCCTCAGTCTTCCACTTGCCACTGTGTCATCGAAAGAAAGTGATTTCGAGACTTTAATATCCACTCTCCTCACTTGTGAAATGGGGGGAAAGTCATGCCTTTAGACTTTAGAAAGTCAAGGCCTGACTCACAGTAAGTGCTTCAGAAATGGCACCTCGTACTTCCGTTCTGATTATTACCACCTTTATCATTTTTACCAGCTCGGAATGGGAACTGGACTTACATAAGGTCACACAGCAGGTGAGAGGCCAGGAGGGGTCCAGGACCCAGGACTCCAGGCTCGGGCCTGGTCTCCTTCCAGCACCTCAGTTTACCTCCTTGAATGCCCATTTCACTGCCTTTCGGGGCGCAGGGGCTGTTGCAGACCATTACAGGGGCTACTGGCTGATCTACCTCCTTTCTCCACTCTAGATCCGAGAGACCGAGGTCATCGACCCCCACGACCTAGAAAGTCGGTACCCTTCTGGACCACTGCCGGACGATGAGGATGTGGGGGGCCCTGGGCAGGAGCCCGACGACTTCGAGCTTTCTGGCTCTGGAGATCTGGGTACGGAGGGGCTGACGGCCAGGCTGGGGTCCGGGGCTGGAGGGAATGTGGTCTCTTCCCCTTGGAGGTTGACCACGCCTTGAGACTTGGACTGTTGTGGGGATTTTCTAGAGAGCTCCTTCCCCCGCAAATAGAAAAAGCAAAGGAACCAGATCAGCCATGTCTACCCCTGAGACCTTCCTTGGGCTGCTTGTTTGTGGCTCCAGGTTTTCTGAGCATCCGCCTAGACCCACCCACCTCTAGGGCATAGTGAGAGTGGGCTGGGAGAACTGACTGGTTTTCTACCTTTGAAAAGGAAAAACAGACCTGGGGGCCTACAAGGTCAGAGTGGAGGTGGGGAACCAAGAACAAGCCCCAGCTTCAGACGGGGTGGGATGGGTGAAGGCGCCCGGGCTTCCTGGGGCTGGACCTGGGGCTGCTGTGTTGTGAGGTCTTCTGCGACTTTCTGGCCCCGGATGCTGAACCACACAGAGCTACCTGGAAACATCCATCCTGTGTGCGGGGTGGTGGAATGATTCAGGGTTTGAGTTTTGGAGTCATGTAATCCTGAGTTCAAACAGCCAGGCAATGGCCTCTGAGCCTCAGTTTCCATGTCTGTAAAATGGGAATAGAAATGACATTACATCTGTGTTTCAGGCATTGGATGCAGTTCAAGCTCTGCATGTGCCAAGCACTAAGTGAATGTTTTATTTTATTTTATTTTTTTTAAAGATTTTTATTTATTTATCTTTAGAGGGGAAGGGTAGGAGAGAGGGAGAGGGAGAGAAACATCAATGTGCGGTTGCCTCTTGTATGTCCCCTGCCGGGAACTGGCCTGGCAACCCAGGCATGTGCCCTGACTGGGAATCGAACCTTGATCCTTTGGTTCGCAGGCCCGCGCTCAATCCACTGAGCTACACCAGCCAGGGCGAAGTGAATATTTTAATATTGCAATTTCTAATATTTACTATTGTGATCTAGAGTCTTGTGTTCTCAAAGGAGTCCCCTGGGGATCTTGTTAAAATGCAGATTCAGGTTCAGTGGGCCCTGAAGTTCTGTGTTTCTATCTGGCACCCAGGGGTGCTATTGGTCCCTGGATCTACCCCTTACAGAGCAAGGATTTGGAGCTGACAAAGCAGCTGCCCAACTACCAGCTCCACATTCCTAGGAAAGAGCCTGGGAGGCAGGGGTTAGGAGCCCCATTTTACAGATGAGGTGGCTGAGGCTGGGGTGGGGCTGGTCCCTTGCTGGGCACTGAGCATTTGGGAGCTGCTTATAAGTCTGAACTCACAGCAGCTGTGGCTGGAAAGGGGTCATTTTTCTGGGGACACCTGACCTCACTCACACAGCCCTTCTGACCTTACAGATGATTCAGAGGACCCCAGGGTCTTCCCTGAAGTCATCCACCCCTTGGTAAGTAACCGCATGCTTGCCTCCCCCCTGCTCCTCTGGGACAGCTGTTGAAAGGGGCGGGATAAGTGAGGGTCTGGCCTCGCCCTGCAAGAAGACGTTCATTTGTGATCCGGGGCTCACTTGAGGCCGGCCGGTCTGTGGGTCACAGGCAGGCCATCCTCCCTGCCAGGATGATCACCATCAACATTTAGAAGTGTTTCCAGCCCCCTTTCTGTGCTTTTGTAGGCATTGCCCAACATTAATGTCAAATGGAATGCACAGTCCCGGGTATTACATTTTTCACTGAAAGTGGCCGCGAGTGTTTTCCCTCATAATTAAATGTTCTTTCTATTTTTAAAGGCTGCATAATTCTAGTTCACCCAATTGCCCTGATTGATAGAAAAGTGGTTTGCAATTTTTGATATTCTAAAATTATAGCACTACAGCAAGCATCTCTTATCCAAATCTCTGATTAGCATCTTAAGATAGAGTCCCAGAGGCAAAATTGCTGCCTTAAAGGCAATTTTGCAGTTTTGCCAAACCTTCCCCCCCCACCCCGCCCCAGAGTGGTTCCTCAGAATACCCACCGAACGACAGCGAGGGGACACCTACTTCCCTATACTCTTGGTGACACTATTCATTCCCGTTTTGAGACAGCTCCATGAGACCAGTTGAGGGGAAGGATTTGATGGCCTAATTATTGAGCTCGTGGCTGATTTCTGCACGAGGACCACGTGGTTCAGTGAGACAGCGGAACCAGTTTCCCCACTGCGCTGCAGGGCCAGCCCCTCCCCCGGGCCCCTCCCCACGGTGCTGAGCCTCTCTCTTCTCCCTCCCCCATCCAGGTGCCCTTAGATAACCACATTCCTGAGAGGGCGGGGCCTGGAAGCCGGGTCCCCTCGGAACCCAAGGAGCTGGAGGAGAATGAGGTCATCCCCAAGCGGCTCTCACCACCTGTTGAAGGGGTCAAGGAGATATCGAACAGGGTGTCCATGTCCAGCACTGCCCAGGGCAGCAGCATCTTTGAGAGGACAGAGGTCCTGGCAGGTAAGGTCCCTGCTCCTCACTGGCTACCTCGACGGCGGGAGGGGGCGGGGGGCCCTCCGTGGGAGGTAGTACTGCAGGTTATGGGCTCCCTGCACAGTGGCCCTTCCTTAGAGCCACAATCAGTGTGTCCTGCCTTGATGGACTACACCCCCCAAAGGTGTGTGTGCGTGTGTGTATGTGTGTGCGCACATGCACACGTGTGTGTGGTGGGGGTAGGCAGGCTCTTTGTGCAGCCTGGGGGAGGGGAGAAGAACTGCCCATCAAAGGCTTCCAAGGAAGAGTCCTTCACTGGCCTGCAGTCTTCTCTTATTTTCAAAGCCTTTTCACCTCCTGGGTTTGGTGCCTGGGGAGTTAATTATTATTAAAAGTTAACATTCTTTGAAAACGTCCCCTGAAAGCCCAGAGCTCCTTTTGGATTAGATTGGCTTCCGCTCCCCCAGCCCTCTCATTTGACAGCCTTCTGACCTTGGCTGAGAAGCTCTTGAACCTCGGTGGAGATGAGCCTCAGTTTCCACCGCTGCAGATGCAGACAGGGGTGCCTCCTTGGGCTGGTGTAGTGGTCCAGGACCAACAGAATCTGAAATAAGGAGGTGAACCGTAAAGGGCCGATCTGACTTAATAGTATGATATGTGAACCTCAAACACAAGGTCAAGGTGAGAGGCAACAAGGGTTTATTTGAGATCCAAAAGAATAGCTATTCGGGAATCACTGATTCAGGCAGAAAGCCAAATAGTGTTCCCATTAGGAGGTGAAGGCGTGGGGTATGAATGAGGAGGGGAAGGGTAATGCTGGCGTTGAAGAGGAGGAAGGAATTCCTCCTCCGTGTGGTCTGTAAGCTAAGGGAGCAGATAAGCTCACCAGTGATGCTAATCCTGAAGATTGCCTTCAGTTTTCCGTCCTGATACCTGCTTCCCTGGTATCTTTGCAAACAGCTGTTGAGAATACAGTGCTGCTTTAGACCCAGTCCTCCCCAAGGTTCTTTTGCCCGGCGTTCACATCCCGAAGGGTTGAGGAGTGAGACCTGCAAGGCCCTCCCTCCTCTAGGGTGGCAGCCCCAACGCCATTTTGAAGTAGCTCCGTACACATTATTGTTCACAGTCTGCCAGTGAGTCTTCACTGAGCCCCTCGCAGTAGGTGGCACACGGGGAACCTTCATGTGACAGATTGGAAATGGAGCCCTAGCGCGGGTCGGCGGCCGGCCTTGGGTAGAGCCGTAGGGTCCTGGACCACAATGTCCTGTTACAGGGACAGCTGTGTCTCGGGGGAGTGAGGCTGCAGGAGTGGCTGGATGGGGCCGGCAGCTGGGGTGGCGACTGGCTCCCTCGCTCCTACCCTGGCAGCCTTGGGGATTTCCAAAGCTGGGGGAGGGGTGCTGTCAGGGAACTCCTTTGTGCCAGGTTTTACAGACCAAGGGCCAAGCTGGAGGAACCAGCCTGGGGAGTGGGTGCCCTGGGTCACGGCTGGGTAGCTTCTGTCTCCCGGCAACCAGCTGGCCCAGTAGCTCCCCGGAGACTTGAGGTACAGGGACAGAGCCCTGCGTGCTGCCTCCGTCCAGGATGGATAAAAGGTCTTGCCTGGGTCTTGCAGATGAGGCTCCCTGGGAGTATAACCCTAGGTGACTTGGGGCCCATCTCAGCCCTACTCCTGGCCCCTTGGTCCCTGAGCTTCTGTGTGATGTGGGTCGGGTGGGGGTGCAGTTGAACTAGCGGGGGCCATAGAGACTATTTAGTCTTTTTAGTTTCAGACTGTTCGGTTGAAGTATTTTAAAGTTTCCCCCATCTTTCTTCAACCACAGAGTTTCACTTTCAGTGGGCATAGTTATGTGTGGGATTTATATAAGGTTTTGCTTTCATCAACTAAGGGCTCTATTTCTTTTAAAGCGAAATGTGTTTTTTTTTCCTTTAAAAATATAAAAGTAGTTTTAAAAACCACTGATCTATTCCAAGCAACTGTTTCTTACTCGTGAGGAAGCTGACGCCCAGAGAAGGCAAACCACATGCCCCGGATCACACAGCCAGAGGCGGCACTGAAGTCCTGGCCTCTCTTACATCTTCCAGTAGAGAATTAAATGCATAATTAAACTTCATGAGAAGTTACGTTGTGGAGCTAGCTGGGGTGGGACCCTCCAGTCCCACCTTTTGAAACAGCGCCTGAGGGTCTATCAAGTGCGGCCGAGTGCCAGGCGATTCCTGCCCCTTCCCTCACACAGCAGCCCTTCAGATGGGTTTGGGGAGCGAGACTGTCACAGAGGAGGAAGCCGAGGCTCAGGGAAGCCAAAACACTTGCCCAAAGTCATAAAACCAGGGAGTGGTAGACCTGTGTTTGAACCTTGACCTTGTGGGGAGTCCCAGCGCAGACCTGCTAGAGGGGCCAAGGTTGTCAGAGGGAGAGGCCAGGCGACTAGAATGGGGTCAGTTCCTGATGCTCCCTGCCCTTTTCCTGACGTCTCCCGGGGGCACCGTGTGGCTGCTTTTTCCTAGAGGAGTTTTAGCCGAGAAAGAACCTTGCTTGGCACCAGGGCCCCCATTCTATGCTTAGCTGTGACTGAGTGTGTGCGGCAGGGACGGCCAGTTAATCTTCTCAGCCTGAGTAAGACTGAATTAGGGGACTCAATCTGCCACCAAAAGGATGCAGGGAGGCCCCCCTGCCCCCTCCGCAGACGGAAGTGAGGCTTTCGGCCTCCTGAAGACATCCACCCGAGGTCAGAAACCCACATCTGCCCCACGCCGGCCAGCTGCCCGCGGGCTGTGCTCCCCGGCCCAGCTGCGAGTGTCATTTACTGCTGTGCCAGACCTGAGGAGTCAGGGTGTGAGGGACCGAGAAACCACAGACATTTCCAGTGCATGAGCAGCTGCTATGCACTTCTAAGCGCTCTAAGTGGATTAATGTATTTAGTTCTTAGGACACATGTGGCAAGGTACTATTATTTCCACTTTGCAGTGAGCGAGGTGAGGGAGCTTAAGGTCACTCAGCCAGTAAGTGGGGGGATGGGAGTGGGCACTAGGCCTTGACCAGGGATCAGGGGTCTCCATCTGCAATACCTAGAACACAGGAGTGTGGCCCTGAGACTGTGTTACGCCCGTGTACGGGAGTGTGTACCTGGGAGTGTGTACCTGGGCGTATGCAGGTGTGTCTGCCTGTTTATGGAGATGTAGGCTGGTGAGCACACAGGTGCACACGGGGACAGCGAGAGGACCGCGCGATGCACGTGTGTCTGCGACCATTTCCACAGCCTGCGACTTTTCTTGCTTGCAGCTCAGTTAGCGCTCAAGTGCTGCTGGGGAGTCTGCCTGATGTTTGGAAGGAGCCGGGCTTTGGACTCGGGCAGCTGTGGGTTGGAATGGCAGCTGTGCCCCTCTGGCCCGGGGGTGTTCAGGGACCCCTGTGACCCCCTTTCTCATAAGTGACGCCTTGAGATTCATGTCAGGCAGCAAGCGAGCCCGGCACAGGCGGTGGTGATGGTGAGGGTGTCTCGTTGGGGGAGAGCCCACTGGCAGGTGGGGGAGGGGCACCCGAAGCCCTGAGTTGAGGTTCTCACCTTGCTGTCCCCTCTCCCCTCCAGCTCTGATTGTGGGCGGCGGCGTGGGCATCCTCTTTGCCATTTTCCTGGTCCTGCTGCTGATGCACCGCATGAAGAAGAAGGACGAAGGCAGCTACGACCTGGGCAAGAAACCCATCTACAAAAAAGCCCCCACCAACGAGTTCTACGCCTGAAGCTTCCTCACGGGCACTAGCTTGGACTCCAGGGGGTTGGAAAGCGGAAGGATTTTGGAGTTAGGGTGGGGAGAGGGCAATCTAAAACTCACCTGTCAGCATCTTCAGCCCTTGATTGCATGTCAAGGGACAGGAGGGGCGTCACCTTCTCCTGTCCCTGCCTGCCTCTTCTTCGTTCTCTGGGCCCCAATGGTCCCAGCAGAAAAATGAGGCTGAACTTGGCCTTTCAGAAGACAAGTCAAAGATTGGATTATTTCTTCATCTTCCAGTTTAGGATCTAGGCCGGGCGTAGAGCCGGTACTGACCACGCCTCCGCAGAACCCCTCGGGAGCTGTCCTAAGAGTCCTGCTGGAGGGCTGACCCCCGGGGCCGGCCTTCCTCCCTCCTCCTGCCCTTTTACAGCCGGTCCTTCCGCCAGGAACTGGGAGCAGGAACTAGAACCATCCGCACCCTGAGAGGTGTCGGTGCAAGGGTGCCGCGTCCCCACTACAGCGGTCTCTGTGGTGTACCTTGGGCCCTTGGGCTCTTTCAAGTGTCTTTCAGAAAACAAGCTTTTTTTTTTTTTTTAATTCGGGGAGGGAGGGGAAGCAGGGAGGGTGAGGAGAAGAGCTGAAAGTTCATGCTGAAATGGATTTGTAGAATATTTGTAAATCTATTTTTAGTGGTTTTTTTTTTTCTTTTTTACAACTCATTCCTCTCTGCCTGGGCACGAGAGTGCACAGGTGTCGGGTGATCTCGGCTCTTCTGCGCATTCCCCCCGGGCCCGCTAAGTTTGTGTTTAACGGGGTTGGGTGTTTTTTTTGTTTTTGTTTTTTTTTGGTTGTGTTTGTTTTTCTCGAAAATGAGAGAAGAGCCGGAGATATGATTTTTATTATTATTTTTTACTATTTATAGCTTCAGAAAGAGCCTCCTTTTTCTTTAAGCCTCCTCCCCATTTTATAAGGCGCACTCGACGGTCCTCTGTCTATGGCTTTGCCCCTTTTCGAAGCTGCTCCTTTAAGAAGTAGCTTTTGCTGAGACAGTTTTCTAGCAGATCCCAAAATATAATGTAAGGGACGATAGGATATTTGTGTCTCTTTTCTTGTAATATATTATTATTCTTTCTTGGTTCTAGAAAAATAGATAAATATATTTTTTCAGGAGATAGTATGATGTTTCCCATTCGAAGTTGCTGGGTGGTTGAGTGAGTGAATTCTGATGTGGCCGAGGGGGCTTTTGCCTCTTCCTCTTGCCCCGTCCCTGGTGCCTTTCCACTGGGCTGGAAGAGGGAGGGTAGATATTCCACCTTCTCTCTAGCTTCTGCTTGGAGCCCAGCTGTTCCTTCATTTCTCCAAATTCAAGAGACAATTGGAGAGCCGTGCTAGCCAATGCGGTGCTAGCCACCAGCCACGTGTGGCTATTTAAGTCAATTAAAATGACAAAGTTAAAAATCCATTCCTCGTTGCACTAACCACACAGTTCGCGTGCTCAGCTGCCCCCTGGGGCTCGTGGCTGCTGAGCCAGCAGGCAGGTGGAGACCGTTTCCATCTACCTACGGGCCAGCACTGCTTGGCGAACAAAACTGGCTTCCCAAGTCACAGCCCCAGCTTTGCTGGGATGACCTTTGCCTCCCCGGGCGAAGGGAGGGGTTGGGGAGGGCTGGTTGGGCCCGGCTCTGGAGCTCGTCATCTTCCAGAGAGGAGAGGCTTGGTGGGTCAGCCTGGGTAGGCCGCAGTCTTCCGACCCCACTGGCTGGGGTGGGCGGAGTCAGCCTTGCTGCCCGCACCTTCCTCCGCCCCGCCCCGTGACCCAGGGTTCCCAGCTGGCTGGGTCCTCTTCTCCACCAGCCCCTGCCCCCCCCAGGACGCCCCGTCCTTTCCTCTGGCTGTGTCGGAAGTCAGCACCTCCTGTAGCCCCCTCACACTGTTGTCTGTTACTGATTTTTTGATAAAAAGATAATAAAACCTGGTACTTTCTAGATCGCCTGCCTCTGTGATTTTCGGGTTTTTGAGAAGCCATCCTTTGTGGGCTGTGTCCCTTGGCCTCAGTGGAGCCTGAGATAACGGCCCCGCCCAGTCCCTTTGGGGAGGCAGAGCTGTCAAAGCCTGCGGAGGAGGGGAGAAGGCCGGACTCTGGGACTGGCTCTGGGACTCGCTCGCTGCAGCCTCGGGCCAAGGCCCCGCCTCCGTGTTTTGTTTTAGGCGGCACCCTGTTTAAAAAACAAACAGACGAAAGTCCTGGGGTGAGTTGCCAACTAGAAATGAGGTCATTTCCCATAAAAATCCACACTCTTCACTTCTCTTGGGGAGAAGATGTGACGACACTCAGGCAGTGTGGCAACGATTAGGAGACGCTGACAGGCAGGAGCCTGTCTAGACATGGGCTCCGTGCGTGCGTTGCTACAGTCTGTGCCCCCGCCCCGCCTCCCCAGTCAAGTCACTCCTGTCACCTGCTTGGCCTCAGCTGGCGTTGTGATTGGCAGGCTCCACACACTTCTTTTGATCGGCAGCAACCCTGTGAGGTGGGTAAGATCCTCTTCACCAAGCTGACCACCAGCAAATCTACATTCTCCGCTTTTCATACCTGGACCCACTTTGTACTTTACCTGGACCCACTTTGTAGTCACAGTTCCACAAAGTGGGCGCTGTTACCACCCCCTTTTACAGATGGGAAAACTAGCCACGAGATTAAATAGCTTCCCCAAATTGACATAGCTACCAATGGCAGAGGTGGGATTCGAACCTGGGCAGGTGGGATTCGAATGGGAAACATCATACTATCATATCATATATCAAACATCAAACATCATACTAGACTCTAGCGTCTGCTCCGAACCACAATGCCTATCAGAGGATGGCACCACCCAGGGCCCCTTCGCTGGGGGTGCTGCTCAGGCCCCACAGACCCCCTGGGAAGCAGTGAGTCTGGTGTCGAATCCCTCCTGAGACCCCGCCACACTGTTTTCCTGAACTTCAGCACGCAGAGTGGGTCTGTGCTCCTTGTACCTCGGGTCTGGCCACAGCCCTCGCCTCTGTTCCATCTGTGCTGTCCGAAACTGGCTTCTAGTCACATGTGGCTATTTAAATAAATAGATTAAAATTCAAACAAATTAAAATTCAGTTCCTCAGATGCACTAGCCACCTTTCAAGGGCTCAATAGCCACACTCAGCTGGTGGCTCTCCTGTGGGGCGGGGCGGACAGTCTACAAGTCCATCGTCGTGGAAACTTCGGCAGGTGCTATGCTGAGTGGTGTGAGTCCTCTGGGTGTGGGTTTCAGCTTTCTCCAGCTGCTCCCTTGGGCTCCAACGGCCGATGGGGAGGTGGGTGAGGTCCTGGCACACAGCAAGTGCTCCGTACGGGGCACTGTATTATCCTTGCCGCACCACGTTTCAGGTAAGGTGCTAGCTCCAGACAGCCCCTGTATTATCTTTATTGCCATGTAGAATTACCCCTGAATTTAGAGGCTTATGACAGCACAAATATCTCACATAGTTTCCATGGGTTGGGAATTTGAGAGTAGCTTAGCTAAGCGGGTCTCATGAGGTTGAACTTGAAATATTGGCCATGGCTGTGGTCCCCCTAAAGTTTGACTGGGCTGGAGGAGCCACTTCCCAGATGGCTCGTTTTGATGTCTGGCCAGTTGGCATTCATTCTCCGCAAGCCGGGGACCCCCCATAGGGCTGACAGGGTGACCTCCCGACTCGGGGGTGCCTTTTCACGTAGAATGATCCCAGACAGCCAGGTGGAAGCCACAATGCCTTCTACGGCCAAGCCTCAGCAGTCACTCTCGTCACTTCCACCATGGTCTGTTGGTCACACAGGTCAGTCCTGTTCATTGCGGGGGGGCGGGGGGACTACAGAAAGGCAGGGGGTGAGACTCATTAGAAGCCGTGTTAAAGGCTGGCGATGATAGCCCGCTGCTTGGTCAAGAGCTCTCTGAGTGGAACTTGGTATAATATTATTTCTGAGCACTGGGCAGGGAAGGCCACATGGGTTTTGGACAATGCTGGGCCCTGTCTCTTCCTGACCCTGCCTGTCTTCCCAGAGGCACTGACTCCTGCACGGGGTGGTTCCTTCAGGGTGCATGGGAGGGCTGTCAGGCCAAACAGATGTCCCCTTGCCAGTACTTTGGGGAGTGGGATAGACAGGATTCTGAAATGAGATGGCCCCCAAGATGCCTGCCCCAGGTGTCCACAACTGGCACTTTCTCTCCCTTGGGTGTGGGCAGGACCTGTAAATAGGATGGGTGTCACTACATTGCAGAGAAAAAGTGAAGGGATTTTGCAGATGTGATGCAGGTCCCAAACTAGTTGATTTCTGAGTTAGCAAAGAGGGAGTGCATCCTAGGTGGGCCAGGCTTAATCAGTTGAAAGCCCTTAGAAGAGGGTCTGGAACCTCTCTAAGTGTGATGCTCTCCCGTTGACTTCGAAGCAGCAAGTTGCCATGAGTTCTACAGCTACCAGGAAATAAAGTTTGACAACCACTGTGTGACCGCAGCCCTTAATCACAGCCTCGGGAACCCCTGAGCAGGAGGAGACCCAGCTAAACGGTGCTGGGACTCCTGACCCGTGGAAACTGGGACAATCAGCGTTTAACCCGCTACACCTGCTGTAACTTGTTGTGCAACAGAGAAAGCTAATACAGAAGGCCACTCAGCTGCTTCGCACCATCAGCTTCCTCATCTGTCGAGTGGAGAGACAGTGCGATATTTCGATTATCTCCAAAAGCGCTTCTGGAGTGACCACGACAGCAGCTAGCCCGTACGAGGTTATTATGGTGGGCCAGGCTCCGTTGGAACGCTTCACATATTTTATTCCTCATGACATCTCATGAAACAAATGCTATCATCCCCACTGACAGAGGAGGAAACTAAGGCACAGGGGTGGAGTGACTAAAATGCCAAGCTCACGTAATTAGTACAGCTTTGACTCCAAGGTAGCCGTGTCTGACAAGTCACTAGACCTAAATTCCTTCACGTTAAGGTGACCACTCTGAAAATATACATGGGTGATTAGTGTGAGAAGGGTAGGTATGTACCAGGGCAAAGCCAGCCCAAACCAGGATACCCCTCCCCGGGGGAAGGGGCTGATGATGCACCTTCAGAGCCCCGCCAGGGCTGGAGAGGAGGTTTGGAATCGGTAGGGACTTGGGGATGAGCTTGGCAGGGTGGTTTCCACGTCAATACTTTATAATCAAAAGGAGCCATAAATAGCTTTCTCACAAGGCCGAGCCTTTCCCCAGAACTGGGCCCGCTCCTCCCATCACCCCACCCCTGCCCCAGGTGGCCAGCACTGGTTACAGCAGGTGTTCCCCACTTCACCACTGAAGGCATCATTGTGCCACCACTGCCTCGTCTTTGTCCCTTGTGGTCTGGACCAGAGCCAAGCCTGACGGGGCGTGGGGAGGGGGCGCTTTTGGGGGAGTATGGTCAAGTCTGACTCCTGCAAAACTTACTAGATATTATCTTACTGGTTTCATTACCCTTAAAACAACTTCCTCTCTCCCCTGCCATCTACTTGGCCTATGCCCCCGGGGCAGCTCGCATCCCCCCCCCCCCAGGGAGGAAGGCACCTGAAAATTTCACCCACGCTGTGGTTATGAGTTGTTCTTTGAGGAAACCCAACTTAAACAAGAGAGGGGGAGAAAGACCCAAAAGTCCATGTTTAAGCCGCAAAGCTAGCTTGCTCACGGTGGAGCCTCAGCTGGCAGATTTTGGAACAGATTTCGACTGTATCCCACGTGCCCCACCGCCCACTCCCTGCCCCTTGTAACACACCCACTCTACCTACACCTAGCAGCTAACGCAAAGTGTGAAATACTATTAGGGAGAGAATTAAAAGAATCCCGGAGCCCCAGACTTAGCATCGGGAGTACAGGATTCAAATCAGGCTCTGCCCTCAACCTTCTGCCAGAGCTTCATGGGCCTTCTCTCTCAGAGCCTCAGTTTCCCCATCTGTAAAAATGTGGACAGACGTGGCCAGTGTGGCTCAGTTGGTTGGAGCATCATCCAATAACCAAAAGGTTGCGGGTTCGATCCACGGTCTGCATACAGGTCTGGGGTTGTAGGAGAAGCAACCCATCCGTGCTTCTCTCTCCTTTCCTCTCTCCCTTTTCTCTCTCTGGAAACAAACAAACAAACAAACAAACAAAAAGCAATAAAAAAAATGTCCTTGGGTGAGGATTAAAAAAAAAGTATTAAAAAACAAGGAGCAAATGTGAATGAGAGCAATGATTCTCAACCCTGGAAAGTTCTCATCCTGAGAGCTTGAAAAAGTGTATTTGTAAGGACCCTAATAACTACGGGAAAGCTCAACTTTCAGAAAGGGAGCAGTGCCACCTGCTGGTGACACTTTGTACTCGCAACCTCCAAATAATCTGCCAATGCTATGCAATGCAATTTGGTATTTATTGGGCCCCAACTCAATGCCCAAGCATTATAAGGCACCCTCCAGGATATGCAGCGATTGGTTCCTTTCCCCTTGAAGCTCGCAGTCTAGAGGGGGATGCCTGAAATGTACACAAAGCCCTTTGTTCCAAGGTGGGCGGTGAGCGACAAAGTCCCAGTGAGGTTGTCCACAAGGCATTGTCCACGTGAAGGTGCAAAGCCTGGAGCCAGGGCCTGCTTGTGAGCACGTGACCTGTGCGGTCACAACAGGCCTTGTATTTAGCAGGTCCCTGCCTTGATGTCATGCCTTGCTGCGGCTGTCTTGAAATTCCTAATAATTTTGGCACAAGGGGTCATATATTTTCCTTTTGCTGGGGCCCCACAAATTATGTAGCAGGTCCAGCCTTGGAGGAATCTTGGAGGAAGTGACATCTGAGCTGGGTTGGGAGAGCAGAGCACTAGTGGAAGGAGAGGAAGCCTCTTTTCGTGGGGAAGGAGAGGTGGAGTCAGTCCTTAGGCCTCGGAGACAGGATGGCGTGGGGAAGGAGATAGATGATCAGGGACTGTGAGGATGGGGGTCGGGGGGAGTTTGATGTTTGTGGACTCAGATTCAGGACTAGGAGGACTTCCAAGGATGGTCCAGCAGCTGGACCCCAGAAGACAGGCCAGGGCTGGAACTCTGAGGTCACAGACTTGCAGGCGGGACCCAGGGTCCCAGGGTGCTGAGGGGTGTGCGGAAGACTGGGCTGCATGGCTGGGCCCGGACTTTCAGGCCAACCTAGGTCCTTGGCTTCCGGCACTCCTGCCCTGCGGAGTGGCAGTGGAAAGTCCTTGAGGGCAGGGCTGATGGGCCCTTGAGCCCCAGCTTCCTGCGTGCTGTGCTTTGAAACCCCTCTTAGCCTCCTCATGAGTGGCTTCCTGCTTCAACACCATCACAGGCAAGGGGCTCGGCTCCCCTGGCGTGTGCTCTCATGTCGGGGACACTTCCCGTTCAACTTGTGCCCTGCATTCCTTGGCCAGGCTTCACTCGCAGGGGCCTCGAGGGGCTTCGAACAACCTTCTCCTCCCCTGCCATAGCGGGTTCAGCCCGCTGACGGAGACCTTGGCCAGTCTAAAGGACAAACCTCTCAGGAAACATCGGCATCTTCTTTTTCACAGGGCTTTCCATGTGCTGGGGAGATTTGCAGAGAACGACAACCCCCCTCAGAGTTCAAGGGAGGTGGAAGGGGGTGTGTGAGGGCCCTGAACGAACATTGCAGACGGGTTCTTCCCCGCTTGGCCCCAGCAGGGGCTGGTAAGGGTAGCTGGCACCCATGATATCTGTGTCCCTGGTTCCAGCAGCCTGAGCCAGGGCACTGCCTGGTTCTTCTGCTTCCCTGCAGGGCACGGACCAGGCACAGGGTGGGCAGGCCGAGCAGGGGTGGGTCGTGACTTGGTCCTGGGTCCCCACGCAGAGAAGCTCCTGCCTTGGCTAAGTGACTGCCTGGCTGATCCCGGGAGTTCTGCCTGGGAAGTGTCTTATTGGGTGTCCTGTGTTTACTTACAGGCCTGGGGTGCATCTTTGCCTGGGGTGGGGGGTAGTTCATAGGATAACTCATTGCCAGACCTGACAGGTGGCCCCCACGGCAGAGACAGGAGTTAGGGATGCCAGTGACTTCTCTGGAAAGGGCCCAGAGGGCAGGCCCTCTGCTCTCCCCTCTGTGTGTGTGAGGGTGGGGGAAGGACACCCGGCACCTCTCTCCTTGCGCAGGTGGGTCATGCAGATTAGACTCTGCCTTGGATTGGGGGTGCTGCTAGCACAGCAGAGGGATCCCCAATCCTCAGGACTGCCTCCTGCCGGGCCTGCGAGAGAAGCACCTGCATGGACAGTTAAGGTGACAAGACCTTCCCACTGCCCCAGGCACCTGCCCAGCCACCAAGGACGTGAGCCAGAGAGCAAGCACAGGCCAGGGTGCCGGGCCTGGCGTCAGCCGTAGGGAGCACAAGGAAGGGCGGCTCTTTGCAGTCCAGGGCGGAACCCAGGGCTCCAGGCGGCGCGAGGTGCTTCAGGACAGACCTGGTACTCCGCTCATGACCCTCTCTGCCTCAGGGCCTGGAGGCCATGCCTGGGTGCACGAAGCGCTGGGAGGCGCAGAGGCGGAGGGAGACAAAGATGGAGGGAGCGGGGCACACAAATAGGGAGGCTACAAAGTTACTGAGGGAGAAAGACAGAGATGGTTTGATCGAGAGAGTGAAACGGAGGTGAAGGCAGGGAGAGCCACACTCTCGACTGGCTGCAAGGAGAGCATCACTCGGGTGTCATGCATCTTCCTAGGTGACGAAGGAGGAGCCGGTGGCTCCTGCAAGACCCACAGGGCGGGGTTTCAATGGAGAGCCTTCCGCTGCTGCTCCAACAGGCCTTCCCTTCCCTCCGCAGCGCAGGGAGCAGAGGGCAGGGCCTGGGACCCAGGAAAGCTGCCCGGGGCCAGCCTGGGCGCGCCTACGTCTGGATGAAGAGGTGGAAGTTGGTGCGCGTGAACTCGTGGTGGATGCTCTCTAGCAGCGCGTCCGCGTCGGCCTCGTTGGCGGGCTGGGGGCCCCCCGGGGGGCCGGGCCGCGCGCTGTATTCCGGGGTGTAGGTGAAGGAGAAGGCGCTGGGGTAAAAGAGGCCGTCGGCGCGCACCAGGCTCACCGCCACTGTGATGGGTGTGCGCAGCCAGCGCCAGTCGCTGCCGAAGGCCGCTACATCCGGCACCACGCACACCAGGGATCGGGGGCTCCTGGGGGTGGAGCACGGAAGTTAGGACTGCAGGGACATCGGTCAGGGCTGCTGACAGCACCCTCCTCTCCCTGCCCCCCCCCCCGTACCTGTACATGGTTTCGGCCTCTACGTCCCCGAACCACACCTTGAGCCCCGCGTGGAAGTTCTCACCGTGGAGCTCCAGCGTGGCCACGTCACCCCCGCCACTCAGCTGGGAAAGGGTGGGACCGGTTGGTGCGGGGCAAGGGGTGGCCAAGGCCTGCGGCCCTCCCTCCCTAGCATCCCAGCCCCCGGCGCAGTCAGCCGGCCAGAGTCCCCCAGCACCCGGATTCACCTCGAGGGTGCTGATGAGGGGCACCGGAGTGACCGGCTCCCGGGTGCACGCCAAGCTGGTGCTGAAGGAGTATTCCACCGACTCAGTGCCGATGATGGTCCAGCAAGAGCTGTCGTTAAGCAGCGCCCTGTTCGCCTCCTTGGGGCAGGGGGAGGCCTGGGAGAGACACGAGGGAACCGGTAGAAGCTCTGAGTGGTGGCCGTTAGCACGGGGGGAGCCCAGTGGTACCTGGGCTTTCGCGCTCCGGGTTCCAATAGCCAGGCTTTGCGGTTTACCTGCCCTGTGAGGGTGGACAAGACCCTGCAGTTCTCCCAGAGTTAAATAAGTTCGCTGGGTGAACTGGTTGCTACAGGTCTATTCTGTTAGGGTTCTAGAATTCTATTTTTAACACCCTGCAATTCTGGGCCCTAACATCCCACAATTCTAAAATTGCTTGGTAATGTTATTTTCCACATATTGTGATTTTATCCCTCAGCATCCCGCGATCGTCTTCCTTGGGGAATAGTATTGCTTATTTATTAATAACAATTTCCTTTGCCCTGGCCAGCGTGGCTCAGTTGGTTGGAGCATCATCCCATAAACCGAAAGGCGGCGGGTTCAATCCCTGGTCAGGGCACATGCCTAGGTTTCAGCTCAGTCCCAGGTCAGCATGTGTGAGAAGCAGGGAGCCTGTTGATGTTTCTCCCCCCCCATCCCTTACCCTCTCTCTAAAGTCGATAAGCATGTCCTCTGTTGAGGATTAAAATAATAATAACAACAATAATAAATAATTTCTCACATTCTACAATTCTATGTCTTAAAATTGTATGATTCTAATAGTCTTTGCTCAATAATACTCACTACTCTTACTTATTATTATTTTAATTTACATTCTACAACTTTATGCCCCAACATTCTATGCCTCTAATATTCTTTGGAAAGAGGTACTGCTTAGCAATATTATTACTATTGTTTTCTACATTCTCTGATTCTGTCCCCATAGTCCAGGGGTGGCAAACTCATTTTCACCCGGGGGCCACATCAGTCTCAAGGTTGCCTTCAAAGGGCCGGATGTCATTTTAGGACTGTATAAATGTAACCACTGCTTCACTAGGGGCAAGGAGCTCAGCGCTGCCGCCGGGTAGGAACAAGGTGCCGGGCCGGATAGAAGAAGGTGGAGGGCCGGATTCCACCCGCGGGCCTTGTGTGTGCCACCTGCGTCACAGTCTATGATCCCAATATTCCCTAGGGGGCAGCATAGCTCTTTAGGATGACGATGATGGTCTTCATCGGGTGGGTCTCTGCATTCTGACTTTCTAAGATGCTTGATGCTGGTATTCTCTGTTTCTCACCTGGAACTGCACCACCTTCTCTGTGGCAAGACACAAATAGGTGCCGCCGCCTCCGGGCGGGCCACCAGGAAACTGGAACGCACACTTGTGCAGCTGGGAGATGGGCTCGTCCACGTCGAGGAGCGCGCACTGTTTGGCCACTTTGCGGATGATCTACAACAGAAGGGCAGCAGGCAGTGTGGCGGCAAGGTGCCCGGGTGCCCGGAGGCCGCCCTCCCAGCCAGCTTTCTGCTCCGCCAGTAGCCGCGTGGGCCCTGGCAGAAGCCGCCCCCCCACCTGCATGCCAGCAGCCCTTTACCTCTCTGCAGCCCCACAAAGAACTGAGTGTTCTGGCAGAGAACTGAACACGTGTCTTCATGCCTTGAGCCCTCACCCTCCAGCCCTGCCCACATGGGCCACACCGTCTGCATGGATGTGGGGGCCCCCCGTCCCATACCATTGGAGGTAGCGTGATGCCCGTAACAGTGCAGACGAGCCGCACCAGGGAGCCGTAGCGGATGTAACTCTCTCGAGGTGGGAAGTCCCCCTGGGAAGGGCGGTCATCAGCTGAAGACAAAAGAAAGGAAGAGAAGAAGGTTTCAGGGGGTCCCGAGCTTCTGCCCTTCTTGCCTCTGACTCCACCCCACTCACACCTAGATCCTGGGGGTAGGGGTGACATGTAGGAAGGCAGCTAAGGCTGGAGGGGTCGTTCGTGGCCATCCTCACAAATGCCCCCTCCCACCCCCCGGGTTGGGTGCTGGAACCAGGGACCAGGCTGGACATTGGAGTCAGAAGAGCTTAGATCGGTCACCGACTCCCGGGGGACTATGGCAAGGCTTTTTCTGCTTCAAAGCCTTAGTCCCCGGGGATGGGGGGCGGAGGACAGAGTTTGCGTCCCTTGAGGAGTTGTGGGAAGAGTAAACAAGCTAGTGAACGGGAAGTGCCCAGCCCTGGCCTGCCGATGCGGTTACCCAGGTGGAGCGTGAAGGCAGCCCACTGGCGCGCGCTGGCCACGAAGGCCCCGTCCTCCACGGAGAGGTAGCGCGTGGAGACCGTCTGGGAGCGCAGGCGGTTGAAGAGGGAGACCTTGGAGCCCGAGGATATGCACACTGTGAGGGACGGGAGGTCAGTGCCCTGGCCTGGTTCGGTCCCTCGGGCGTGCCAGACACATCTGAGTCTCTGTCCCCTGAGCCACTGGCCTAGACACACTGAGAATTCACAGTTCACAGCTACTCCTCGGCGTACCTGCCTGGGGCCTGCTTCTGCCCTTCTGCCTGCTCCTCTTGCTGCCTGCGCATCCGTCAGGTCAGTCAACAGAATTACCAAGTATTCACTAAGCGTCTGCTCTGCGGCAGGCCCTGGGCTGGGTACCGAGCACCAAGAGGGTGAATTAGACTCAGTCTTGCTCTGGAGGAGTTCACGGTCTCAGAGAGGAGAGAGGAACATGAACATAAACTTTCAGGCTAATGTCATAGGACTGGGTTATGGAGGGCTTCCTGGAGGAGGTTGTACGCTCAGCTGGGGAGCGCAAAGCAGGTAGGAGGGTCTGGGGGCCGCATACGCAGAGGCCCGGTGGTGACAGACGGACTCGGCATCGATCCCTCCCAGCCTGTCGCAGAGGCAGGGACACAGCTTTGCTTCTGACCACATTTTGATCACCTGGGGGCACGCACCAGGTCCTCTCCCTCTCCCCCTTCACAGTGCTATGCATTCTGCAGGTGCTCAATTTATGCTTAGCCCAAGTCCCCAGCCATTGAATAATAGATACCCGTGTGTGTCAGGTACTGTTTTAAATGCTTCACAGGTGGTAGTTCGTTTGAGCCTCTCAATAGCCCTTGGAGGTGGATAAAATTGTCTCTACTTAAGACAGCCGCTTGCTGGCAGTCACTCCACTGGCGCAGGGTAGAGCTGGGATGCAAAGCCAGCATCCGCCCGTCACCCTGTGCCTCTTCTCTCCTGGGCCCCTCCTGATATGAGGGTCAGCCAGGGCACTGCTGGACCTGAGACAGCCTTCAGGGGTCCCAACAGACAGGCAGTAAGTGAGGTGTAGGGGTACGAGCTGGGTGCCGGCGTCCTGCTGACTCGAGTCTAAATCCTGGCTGGGCCGCTTGCTACCTGGCTACCTGGTCAGCGTTTCTCAAATGAATGCATGGATGTTCCAAATCTCATTTTCCTCGTCTACAACGTGGGGACAGTGACAGCACCTTGTCACTTGGTGCCCAGGCAGTGCTTATCTTAAACTGCCTCTGTGATCCGCTGTGCGTGTCCTTCTTCCCTGCTGGTCTGTGCGTTCCTCCAGAACAGATCCCTTGTTTTACAGGGATGCAGCCCCTAGCACAGAGCCAGGCATAGAGCAGGCCCTGGGGAAATACTTTAACTGGATTTTATCGTCACTTTTACTGTCTTTTTATTGTCACTTTTACTCTGTCTCTAGTTCAGCACCTGCCGGCCGTTTGACAGGCCCCCCACTCTCCCTGCTCCCAACACCCCCCCACACCCACACCCCCACACATACCCCCAAGTCTGGTACCTGTCCCCCTGCTCTCTCTGCTCGTGTTTCTCTAACTTCTCTTCCCAGACTGAAGCCACACTTGCTCAGGCAGACCCCGCCCCTCTGGGCTCAGACTCCGCCTCTTCCACTCTGACCCCACCCCTACAATCCCGGCCTCTCCGCACCCCAAATCCAGCTGCTGCGGGCTTGACCTCACCTCCCCGGCCTGCCCCGAGATCAAACCCCGCCCCGCTCACGGTCGGTGTTTTTCAGTGACTGCTTCTTCTGCGAGGGCTTGGAGATGACCTTGATGAGGCGGCTGTGGAAGGTGCCCAGCTCCCGACCCCCTCGGAGCACGAGCCGCAGCACCAGCCGGAAGTGCTTCCTCTTGTCGGCGTCTGAGATGTACAAGGTCTTGGCGCAACCGAATTCCTACGGGGTTCGCGGGGATGGAGCCGGCGCTTCTCAGGCGTCCGCCTCGGGATGAACCGACCTCCCCAGTTATCTGCCGTCCGCCCCGTCGGGAGTGACGGGAAGGGGCATGGTCCAAGCTCCGGGCGCACCCTGCACGCAGAACCTCGGTCTCCAGGCCCCGCTATATTGGCTACCTATAGGGGGACCTCCTCCCAACCTATAGTTCGGCTTCTGCAGGGGAGCCAATGAGCCTTCCTACCCAAGGAAGGGGCAAGGATGGGAGCAGGACTGGGACCCCCTGCCATGTGCTCTCACCCTGGAGTCGGGCTGCTCCTCGAAATTCAATTTCTGCGTCTCGGCGGCGCTGCCGGACGCGCCGTCCAGTCCCATGTAACCGCAGACAGTGGGCCCCGTCTCCCCTGCCTGGTGGGCTGCAAGGGACGCCGGCAGGCTCTGCAAGGACTCCGAGAAGACTCAGGGCCAAGGCAAGCCTAGTTTTCACCGCCAGAGGGCGCGGCGACACTGCGTCTGCGAACCGGCCCGCTCCCGCTCCCACTCCCTCCTGCGTGGTCCCCCTCACCCTGAAAGGCAACCAGTCCTGGAGTCTGTCCTCACCTTGGCCGGGGACTGGCTTCACCCTCCAGCCGGGACCTGAGAGGTAGACACAGGGCGGGGGGCAGAAGAACCTGCGGGGACATGTGAGCGCTGGACTTGTGTGTCATCTCCCCTGGACTACTTTGTGGGTATCTCAATGACACAGAAACGCAGAAGAATCTCCCTCCACCTTTGCCACCACCCTCCCCAGGCTTCTCCGTGGCTGTGAACCCCATTCACATCCGAGCCTTCTTTTTCCACTCCCCTCACTCAACCCCTCAGTAAGTCCTGTCAGCCCCACCTTCCAAACCTATCCAGAATCCACTGGCTTCTTACCACCTCCACCGTTCCTTGTCTTCTTAAAACCCACCCGTGGTTTCAATTCAAAGTCCTCACATGATCTGGCCCCTGCTAACCTCCCCAAGTTTATTTCCTACAACCCCAGCCTCCCTTCTCAAACTGCAGCCACTCTGTCTTGCACCTAGAACAGGCCAAGTTGGTTCAGCCTCAGGGTCTGTGCATTTTCTGTTTCTCCTAATCGGAATAACTTCCCCCAGATTCTCCTGTCTGGCTCCATTTCCACATCGAAATCTCAGCTCAGATGTGATCTTGACCTTTCTAGCTGAAGTAGCCCCCCTTCTATTCCAATCACATCGCACTGTCCTATTCCCTTCTAGCTCTCATCAGGATCTTGCAGGGACTTCGTTGTCTGCCTCTTCCACGCTGGAATGAAGATGCCATGAGAGCAGGGGCTGTATTCGTCTCCTTCGGCTGTGTGCCCAGCACCCAGCAGTGCTCAGAGGGTCTGGCACTTGACAAGCAACTTGACTAGTTGTTGAATGAAAGTATGAATGAATGTGTGAATGAATGGGGACTGTAGATTCCCAGGGAAGTTCTGCTGAAATCAAAGTGGGCATTATTGGTGACTGAGCGGAAAGACCCATGATCCATCAATAGCTAAGCCACGGGTTCTTCCCAGGTTCTAAAAAAAAGCACTACACGGGCAGGAGCGGACGCTGAAGTGACCTGGGAGGGGCCGCTGGGGCACCTACCGTTTCTCATTTCCGTAAGATTTCTGGGCCACCTTGGCGTGCAGGATCCGCACCGTCTGCTCGCACTGCTGCTGCAGGCACCTGCGCACGCCTTCCCGAAGGGCTGTGTTGCGCTCTGGGGGTGACCTGGGAGGCCCGCAGCAGGAAGTGTCAAAGGGCGAGGTGCCACGGAGCTCGAAGCGCTTAAGTTGAATGAGATGAAGTTCTGGTGGTGCCCCCTTGTGGTCAGGGCGAGGAAGTGTTGGGTGAGGGAGGGGACGCCTGCAAGTCGTGGGCTGAATATTTGGGCGGCGCGGTGCGCAGTGAGGCCTGCACCGAGCCCACAGGGACCACCCAGGCGCCACTCTGCGGGTCTGGCTGCACGCCCACCGTAGCCTGGAGCACTGGGGAGAGGCCCCAGCGGCACAAAGGCCGCACTTGTGTTGGCCTGGGGATGGAGGCAGAGTACGTGAGGGCGCGTGGCTTTCCCTGCAGCCCGAGGGGAGCCGCCCCAGGGAGGAAGAGCCTGTGCTAGACCCACGGACGACGGCGCTCTCTGGCAGATGCCTGAACGCATGGAAAGGCCCCCAAATTGTGTGCATGGCGGGGGGCGGGTTTCAGTTTTTCCGCGGTCGAAGTACCACTCCCTCCCCCCTTCCTTCCAAGAGCAGGGGCCTGTTACTCTCTCGGCTTTACTTCCCTTGATTTCGGGGCCTCCATCGACCCCGTGGAGTGGGCCAGGCAGAGCCTAGGGCGCCTGATGGCTTCTTAGCCTGGAAGTTTTGACGGGTGAGGGAGGGTGAGGGAGGGTGAGGGAGGGTGAGGGAGGGTGGGCCCAAGACTTAAGCAATTGCAGAGAACGTGGGAAGGAGGCCCTCAGGGCAGAGACTTGACGGACTACCAGGTCTGGCCTGGGAGAACCGTGAACCTTGAGGCTGACCTTCTGGGTCCTTTACCGTCTTCGCAGGACCAGTGTCCGAGGCCTCTACTCACTCCTCGAGGGGATAACGGAGAGCAAGGGCCGGGCCGCGCCCTCGGAAGCAGGGCCAGGCAGACGGCGGCCCGGCCAGGCCCCGCTCCGCCCCTTGGGGCTCTCCTCGGGGAAGTGGCTCGGAGGCCTCCAACGCATTCCGGCTGCGGAGAGGGTAGCCGCCCAGCCTCCCGCTGTACGGAATTCCAGCCCCGCAGCCGGAGTGGCGGCTCGCAGGGTGACTGGAGCAGGGGGCGCCGATCTGGCCCCGCCCCGGCCCTCGGGAGGAAGGGGGATCGTCCTGCCGGTGGGAGGGGTCGCAGCCCGCGCTCCCCCTCCCCATCCGCCAGCCCGGGTTAAATGCGGCCGCCGCCTCCGCTCCCTCCAGCTGCCTGGCAGTCCCCACCTCGGGCACGCTGCCCGAGCTGTTACCTGTTCCAGCTGCCCGGGAGGCTCCGCCCGTCGGCTCCGCTCTGCGGCCGCGCCTCGGAGTCGTCCAGCAGGTTCAGGTGAGTCAAAGGGCCTGGGGGCGCTGAGGGGTCTGCAGGGGTGCAGGCGGCCAGCCAGACCAGGTGACCGTACTTAACCGTGTGCCCGCACTGGACCTGCAGTGCCCTTCCCCGCGTCTGGGGCATCCTTTCCAAATTGGGTCCCCACCAGCAAGCCCACCAAAAAGGGGCGGGGATGTTTCTCCTAATCTCCTCCCCCTAGGGACCCTCAGGAGCACCCTCAAGGTGTTCACTCTTGGGCCAACTCCTGAGTTATTCACAGAACTGCCTGGCAAGCCCACTTCCCCCACCCTAAAGGCATTTCCAAATCTCTCATTTAACGCAGGACTAATTAACCCCTCCGAGGAGCTCTGAGTTCTAGCCTCAGCCTTGTCACCACGTTGCTGTGTGACTTTGGGTGAGACGCTACCCTCTCTGGACCTAGTTCCTTCCTCTAAAGAATGAGGGGATTGGAAAGGTGATGAACTTTGAGGAAGCCGCTATCTTGACGTTCTGGGGTTCCTGGGGTGCAGTTGGGGTTCCAGGTGAGATGTTTGCTCAGGCCAAGAGCAGGATAAAGGGGTCCTTAATCAAAATTTGGGGGCCTGGAGGCTTCTGAAAGTAGGAAAGGATGAGAGGTGGCAAAGAGTCCTTGTCCCTTTACCCGCGTGCTCCCCGGGGGTGCTGGCCGCAGCTATGGCCGCAGCTAGAGGAGGCAAGCCACAGCCTCCCACCTCCAGCCCCTGGCACATCTGACTGGGTTACCCTCCCATGAAGGACTCTGCCGGGGGGATTTTTGTTCTTCCACCAGGCCTGAAAGTCGAAGGCGGAGGAGATCTGGACACGAAGGCCGCCTAGAGTGCGCGGCAGGCACTCGACCTTGCTCAGAATAGGACCATTCACGGAACTGGGGGGGAGGGGCAGGATGCGGTTGGGTTCGGGGAGGCTGGCCCCCTCTACCAAGAGACAGCAGTAGAAAAATGGCTAACGCAGCTTCAGTGCAGCTTCAGCACGGGGCGCGGGGGCGGGTAGAGAGCAGAGGGAGCTAATGGAAGGAAAAGAGGTTCAGTGTCTCCTAGACGTCAGGTTGCCAGGCAGCTCAAAAGGAAGAAAGGGAGCAAAGAGTCCTAGGTTCCTTCGCAGCTCAGCAAGCCGCCTTCTTGGGCCTCACTTTTCCCTTCTGTATAATGGGAGTCTTTCGTGATTCTCAAGGGGCCTCGGGAGGGTGAGCGCTCACCTGCTGCCCCCGCAGGGTCCATGGTCACGTTCCGAGGCCCCCCAGCCTCTCCCTCACCACCCTGTGGGTGCGTCCAGTGCCGTTGTCCTCAGAACCCTGCGCACTCCTGCCCCTGGGCCCTCGTGCCGGATATATCCTACCTGGTCTTATCTCAAGGCCCCGGGCTCCCAGCCGGCTGTTTGCTCTGCGCAGGGGCACCTGCTGGGCAGATGCGGGCTTCCCACGGCCACCTAGCCAACGGGGCCAGACCTTGGAAGGCGCCCTCTGGCGGCTGCTCCTGAGAGCTGGCGGGAAGTGGAGGCGCCGAGCCTCAAATTTCAAGTGCACGGTGGGTTTTGGCCAATGCAGTGCCTGCCCTCCCCTCCCCTCCCCTCCCCTCCCCTCCCAACACAGCAAAAAGGCGAAAGGGGAGCGGCCTTCCCCTGAGGTCTACGGTTGTGCGATGTGTGTCTGAATGTGTGTGTGTGTGTGTGTGTGTGTGTGTGTGTGTGAGTGAGAGAGAGAGGGAGAGAGAAGGAGAGGGAGAGAGGGGAAGGACAGCCACACAGAGGCTCCTTGTATGGTTGGGCAGGAGGACACAGGGTACCTGAGGTGGGGAATGGCTTCCTCCTGCAGAGGTTTTCTTCCCAGGGAGACGAGGGTGTGGAACACGGTGGCTTGTCCTTGGAACCCCCTAGGCATAGGATTGTGTCCTGGCGCAGCCGCTTTCTTGTCCTTTCTTGAGACTTTGAGCACCAGCGTTGACGCTTTTCCAGCCGGTTTCCGACCCTATATAACGGCAACAGTAACAGCCATCTCAGGAGCTGTCAGAGGACTAAATGCCACAAAGGATGGGAAGTGTTTAACAGGGTGCCTGGCGTGGAGGAAAGTCTTTTTCTTTGTAAAGTGTGTATATTTTTATCTACTATTTATTTGCAAAGCAGAATTCCTTGGGTTTCCCAGAAACCTCACTGTAATGAACATGAATTATTATGGCCTTGGCCACGATGGCTCAGTTGGGTAGGGCGGTGTCCCTTCCTCCAATCGATCTCTTGCTCTCTGTCTCTCTCATAGACACTTCTCTCTCTCCCTTCCTCTCTCTCTCAAAACAATGAAGAAAATATCCTCAGGCAAGGGTTGAAGGATTAATGATTACAAAAGCATACCCCAAAGTAGAAAGATTGGTAAAACAAGCCCATGGCCCTCCTCCGCCTCCAAGTGCCCATCCCCCACAAGGAGCTCCGCGAATGCTATGATTTTGCTATTCCCCATCGTCCTCCCTCCAGGCTCCAACACCTCCGCTCTCCGCCCCCCCACTGCCATGAGGGGCCTCCCGTGCTCGCCACTGCCCATGTTGCTGCTCCTCCTCCGGCCCTGGGAAACCCATCTCCAGTTCGAAGGTGAGCCCTCGCCAGGGAGGGGAGAGGAACAAAAGCGCGTTTTCTGTCTACACCCCACTAAGCCTGCTGGGGAGAGAGAAGCAAGAGCTTTGGAACCCTCGGAGATGGCTACCAATGCACCATTCCCCCTCTCTGGGCCTCAGTCTCCTCCTCAGTAGGAAGTGGCTTAGAGGTAACAAAATAGCAGAATGCCCATTTGGTGTTGAAGTTTTAAAAGTTAATTGAAAAATCAGGAGATGTCACATAAAAATCCCGATTTGGGACTTTTCTTGAAAAATCCAAGGGTCTGCTAACATGGGGTCCAGAAGCCTGCATGGCAACGTTTGGCTGGAGCTGCTCACGTTAGGAGGAATGCAGGCTCTCTGGGTGGCCAACACCCTACCCTACCAGTTCGCTCATTTATGTTGTCTACTTGGCCCCTGCAGGCATTTGAGTTTGCGACATTCCCTCTCCCTCTCCTGAATAGGTAAATACCTCCTCAAAATAACCCCCAGAACTACAGGATAGAGAATTGGTGAAATCTTCTAGCCCAGGTCCTCAGCAAATGCTGGGCGAGTGTATGTACCTAACTTGCATTTGCTAGGCTAATTCTGTGGGGGCGCTGCTACGCAGGGATAGTACCATTCCGACCTGGGTTTCCCTAGGGATCTCCTCGGAGATGACGCTTTACTGATCTAGGAAAGTCCTTTCTGATCTCCTCGCAGGTCCCAGGTGCCGGACTGGGCCCCTGGATTTGGTGTTTGTGATTGACAGCTCGCGCAGCGTGCGCCCCTTCGAATTCGAGACCATGCGGCAGTTTCTGGTGGGCATCCTCCGGGGCCTGGAAGTGGGGCCCAACGCTACGCGCGTCGGCCTGATCCAGTATTCGAGTCAAGTGCAGAGCGTCTTTCGACTTGGTGCCTTCTCGCGCCGCGAGGATATGGAGCGTGCCATCCGCGCTTTGGTGCCGCTGGCGCAGGGCACCATGACCGGGCTGGCGATCCAGTACGCCATGAACGTGGCCTTCAGCGTGGCCGAAGGCGCGCGTCCTCTAGAGGCGCGCGTGCCACGAGTCGCTGTCATCGTGACCGACGGGCGGCCCCAGGATCGCGTGGCAGAGGTGGCCGCGCAGGCGCGCGCCCGCGGCATTGAGATCTATGCGGTGGGGGTGCAGCGCGCGGACGTGGGCTCCCTGCGCGCCATGGCGTCCCACCCGCTGGACGAGCACGTCTTCCTGGTTGAGTCCTTCGACCTTATCCAGGAGTTTGGCCTGCAGTTCCAGGGCCGGCTGTGTGGTGAGTTAGGGGAGTGCTGGGGCGAGGCTGAACTGCCTAGAATCGCACCCAATCCCGGATGTCCCCGCCCACTCCAGCTTGAGCCCCGCCCACCAGATAGCAGAATCGCTCAGGCCTGACGCATGCTGTGTCACATGCCAGCTCTGCTCAGTTTTGCTTCGGCTTCGCCCACCAGGAGCAACATTTGGCGTGCCTCCCTACCAGGATGAGCTGTGTGTGGTTTACCACAGGCTTAATGTCCAACACAGGAAACACCGCAGGTCCAAGCTGAGATCAACGGTCCACTCCAAAGAGTCGTGTCCGCCCACATGGCGCGGCCACGCCCACTCACATTTTAGCTCCTCCCACAGCCTTGAGTTACCCCACCCACCTTGATTCAGCACCGCTCACCTTTCTATCTTACCCTCGTGTAGTCCTGCCCTGTCCTATTGACACATCTAGCCCCGCCCCGCCCCGCTCTTATGAGCCTGTTAGCGGGCGCTGTTCAGGCCCTATTCTCTCCTGAAGCTGACCCACCTGGGTCAGCCCTTCTCAGATGAGTCTTATCCCGCCTAGGGCTGTCCTTGATCATGGTCCCTGCCTTTGACCCCATCCAGCTGTTTCTTACTGGGGGGTTCTGCCCATCTGTTCCCTGCTGATTCTACTCTTGTGTGTCCTCAGCAAAGGACCTGTGTGCTGAGGGGGGACATGGCTGCCAGCACCAGTGTGTCAGCTCCCCGGGCATGTTCCACTGCGCCTGCAACCCCGGCTACCGGCTAGCGGCAGATAACAAGAGCTGTTTGGGTGAGAGTGACTCCTGCCCTGCAATGCCACTGCTCCTGAGCCTTCTGTGGCTCCCCATTGCCCCAGTACCAGCCCAGTAGGTCTGGAAGGGCCTTTGGGAGTAAAGTCCAGCTCCCTCACGTTACAGGTCTAAGAAAGGAAAGTGATGCCCACAGTCACGCAAGCCCTTGGTGGGACCAGGGCTAGAAACCTTTACCCCCCCGCCCCCCCCCCCCCCAGTTAGTTAAGCGTGCTTTCTGCACCCTTCCGTCCGCTCTTTCCGGTGGTCTCCCGGGCGCCAACACACCGCCCACGGTGGCTCCTGTCTTCTCCCAGGCACATCTTCACAGTTGCTGTAATGTAGATGCCTTTAGGGTCTTCAGTTAGGGTCTCCATGCACCGCCACCCCTGCCTTGGTCGTGCTGCCGTCCTGCTGCACCTCGGGTCCTTCTGGGCTGCTCACCTGGGCTCTCTTGCTGCTCTGCTCTGCACCTGCGAGCCTTTCAAGGCCCGGTTCTTCATTTCTGCCTTCTGAAAGGCCTCGGCCACACAATGCCTTGCTTATACAACCGGGACTTTCTCTTTCATGGGCATGCATGTCCTTGCCTTTGATCTCAGCGGCAGCTACCATTTACTGGGTGCCAAGTCAGTATCAGATCTTGTGCTCGGAGCGCCGCTTACATCATCTCTCAAGCTCACAATAACCTGGAGAATGAGGTCAGGTAGTTCCCCTAACCCAGGGATCCTCTGGCGTCTTCTTGTTTCTAGAACAAAACTGGCTTGAAGCCCCATGTGATGACCCGTGAACATCCCAATCCGCCCCCCAGATCTCTGGGAATTCCCCAGGTGCTTCCTTTCTGTGATCTCCCCCACTCCGAGCTCCTGCCGGATTCCATCGGGTTATGGCTCCTCCCTCAATTTCTCGGCCTCACACATGCTGTCCTTGTTCCGTGCGTGTAAATCAGCCTCTTCCTTGGTTTCCACACTTGTGAGCGCAAGGGCATATGTGTGTGTATGTAATTCGTTCATATTTCCATTTTACAAAACGGGGGGTGAGCAGAGGTGTGAATTACATCTAAGTCAAGTCAAACATACACACACAAAAAGGAAACATCCATTTTTTAATCGTTGAATGTTAGGCACCCTTGACCCTGAAAGCCCTCAGTCAGCCCTCCACAAGGGATTGTTTACCGGCGTCTTCAACCCACATCTTCACACCATTTGTCTGTTCTTTTTCTTCCTTTCTCCACTCCCATCTCTTTTCTAGAAACCCCAAACTCTCCCTTTTCTGTGCAGGCTAACTGCCCTCTCCCCAGGCCCTGCTCCCCAGGGCAGGTCTAGGCCATCTCTGTGCCTGCACCGCAGCCAGCTACTCATCAGGGCAGCAGCGCGCCCTCCTTGGAAGGAAGCTGTGAATAGCAATTGCTCTCCTCTGCTATGTCCCCATTTTGCAGACGGGGAAACGGAGGCTCAGGCAGGTGAAGTGGTGGAGTCTGGTCCTCTATTAGCCAGCGAGCATCTTCAGGGCAGGGACCCTGTCTTCTGCGGATTCCTGACTTAGGAAGGGACACTCTGAGGGTTTGAGTTGGCGGAGCCACCTGGCCCAGAGGAAGGAGGCCAGTGTTTATAGAAATCACAGATGCCTGGGGACCGCCCCAGACTAATGAAGTCAGGACCTTCGGGATTGGGGTCCAGCATCAGTGCTTTTTAAAAGCTGTGCTGTCAGGGCCGAAAAGCAAAGCCCCCAGTTATATGCCAGCCTCCCCTCTTCCTCAGTCATTGACCTGTGTGCCGAAGGCACTCAGGGCTCTGAGCACCATTGTGTCAGCTCCCCATGTTCCTATTTCTGTCACTGCCGATCTGGCTGTGTACTCCTGTAGAACCGGAGGAGCTGTAGGGGCGAGCGAAGCCCCTCCCCCCACTAGCACTCTAGATTGGAGCCTCTGGTCGCTCCAACCAGGAGTGACGCCTGGCTGCCCGCTCCTTCCTCCAGTCATTGACCACTGCAGCTTCGGGAACCACAGCTGCCAGCAGGAGTGTGTTAGCACCCTGGGCGGGCCGCGGTGCCGCTGCAGAGAGGGCCACGACTTGCTGCCTGATGGGAGGAGCTGTCAGGGTGAGGAGGGGTCTCCTGCATTGTGCAGAGGGGCGGGGTGGGGGTCTTGGTTGGCGGAGCCCACCCTGACTCATCCTGACCTGTCTCTCCTTCAAGCCCGGGACCTTTGCAATGGCGTAGACCATGGATGTGAGTTCCAGTGTGTGAGTGAGGGCCTCACCTACCACTGCCTGTGCCCTGATGGGCGGCAGCTCCAGGCAGATGGCAAGAGCTGCAGCCGTGAGTTATGGGTGGGAGGGGATCCTGTCTGTCCCTGCCTCCCTGCTCACGTTCAGATGGTTCTTGACTCTGGTGTGAATGTGTGGGTGCGGGTGATGGTAATGGAGGGTGGAGGGTGTGCCATGCCCTGCCTCAATTCTCTGCCCTGTCGCCAAGGTTAATTCCTAAAATACGTACTTGATCACACTCCTCTCTTACTCACAGGCCATCTGTGGCTCACCAGTACCTACAGAATTATCATCAAATGCTTTACCCCCGAGTTTTTCAGACAGTGGGTGCAACCACATTAGTGGATAACGAAATCAAACTAGGGACTTACAACCAGCATTAAAAAGAAACAGAGAGAGCCCTGGCCAGTGTGGCTCAGTTGGTTGGGTGTCGGCCCGCAAAGTGAAAGGCTGCTGGCTCCATTTCTGGTCAGGGCACATGCCTGGGTTACGGGTTCAGTCCCCGGTCCGGGTGTGTATGGGAGGCAACCAGTCGCTGTTTCCCTCACACATCAATGTCTCTCTCCCTCTCTCCCTCCCTTCCCCTCTCTCTAAAAATAAATAAATAAAATCTGAAAAAGTGGAAGAGAGAAAAACCAGTTTCTACAGCATGTAGAAAGAGTAAGCATTGCTTCATGAATTTAATCGTAATGATATACAGTATGTCACGATGTGCTACTATCATTTTTACTGTAGGTTGTGGTCAAGTTTTTGAAACCACCACCTTAGCTGAAGTCTAGCTTCAGCCAGCCCCCAAAACCTGTCTGAACATCTTGGCCACGCTGTCCTGAGCACTCCCGAACGTGTCGAGAGCTCTCAGCTTCCCGGCCTCCGCACATTCTGTTCCCACCATGCAGAATGTCCCTTCCTGCCTTGGAGAACTCCTACCCATCCTTGAAGACCAAGGCAAATGTCACCACCTCCATGCAGCCTTCCTCACCAACTCCAGGAAAAATGAGTTGCTCTTCCCATGGGCTCTCTCTGCCTGCCCCTCTATTCTAGCATTTTCCTTAATGGTAACACGTGACATGTCTGACGACTCCACTCTGCCCTGGTTTCCTTATGGGTCAGGATTATGCTGCATTGATTGTTGGACCTTCTTCAGGGCTAGCGAAGTCCCTGGCTCACAACGGGAGAGTCCGCACTGCAGAGGGATCGGGAGCATGGGTTTCGGGGTCAGAGAGACCTAGTTTCCTATCCTGGCTCAGCCATTCCTAGCCACGAAATCCAGATCAAAGCATTTTACCCTTCAGAACCCGAGGTTATAGAAAACAGGGACAATCCCCAGGGTTATCGGGAAGATGGAGAAAAAATATATAAAGCACCTATCGCAGTGTCTGGCACGTGGTCAGCTGTCAAGTAATGTTTTTGTTTAGCATTGTTAATACTGGTAAAGTGTTTAGAGTTCTGTCTGATACCTAGTAGATGATCAATAAACGGTAACTTGTAGTTGTGGGTATCATTGTCGTTATCATCATTATTACAAAGATGCTTTGAGCAGATCACCTGGCTTGTGCTTAGCACTCAGTAAATGGCGAAGGTTAAAATGCTGTGCTGGTAACAATAGCATGTCATGCCAGTGCCCGGCACAGGGAGGCCTTCACGCGTGGCATCTGTTATGCAGTAAGTGTGTGTGAACGAACACCCAGATCGTGGGTGGCTGCTGCCGGCCACAGCGCTGGTTTCTCCCTCCAAGCTCTTCCCCTCACTGTGCAGGGTGCCGGGAAGGCCACGTGGACCTGGTTCTGCTGGTTGATGGCTCCAAGAGCGTGCGCCCACAAAACTTCGAGCTGGTGAAGCGCTTTGTGAATCAGATAGTGGACTTCCTGGACGTGTCCCCAGAGGGCACACGCGTGGGGCTGGTGCAGTTCTCGAGCCGGGTGCGCACGGAGTTTCCGCTGGGCCGCTATGGCACGGCGGCCGAGGTGAAGCAGGCGGTCCTGGCCGTGGAGTACATGGAGCGCGGTACCATGACCGGGCTGGCGCTGCGCCACATGGTGGAACACAGCTTCTCCGAGGCGCAGGGCGCGCGACCCCGCGTCCTCAACGTGCCTCGCGTGGGCCTGGTCTTCACCGACGGCCGCTCCCAGGATGACATCTCAGTGTGGGCAGCACGCGCTAAGGAGGAAGGTGGGCTTGGCGCTGGACGCACTGGCCTGGGGCCGGGTTGGACGCGGGGAGGTGGCTTTTCTGAGGTCTAGGGCACCCCCGTCTCCCCCGCAGGCATCGTCATGTACGCCGTGGGCGTGGGCAAGGCAGTGGAGGAGGAGCTGCGCGAGATCGCCTCGGAGCCCGCCGAGCTGCACGTGTCCTACTCTCCGGACGTCAGCACCATGACGCACCTGCTGGAGAACCTCAAAGGCAGCATCTGCCCCGGTGAGCGCCTCGGCCTGGGGAGCCCTCCGCTCCTCCCGCTGCCCAGCCTCTGCTCTCTCCCCATCCTGTTGACTCCCCAGCCCTTTCACAAAGTCACAGCCAAGGCACGGGCTCACTGGGCAGAGCCTTGTACTCAAAGTGGGGTCCGCGCCCCTGCGTATCCACAGCGTTCCCTCTCTCTCCAGCCCTCAGGAATCAGGCTGTGCACTTTAACAAGCCCCGCGGGGTGTTCACGTGTATGTTAAAGTTTAAGAAGCTCTAGACTAAGCTACCCGCTCCCCAAATTAGTGGGTGCTGAGAATAGTTTGGGGAAACTTTTACAAAGGAGCCTAGCCAAACCCAGCATTTCCAAGTGGAGTCACATCACCGATTTTATTAACTTGCTGGAAGTCGACTTCACAGACCCAGCGAAGTGGCAGGACCCCGTGTGTTTCGAGTGCACAGAGCTACACATTTTCTTTCACACGATGTAGCCCATGACTGGGATCCATCTATTTTACCCGGTGTTCGCTGAAGAAAAGGGGGCAGGGCCCTCTGTGGAGGGGGAGGGGCTGTCGGACCCGGGTGCTGTGCTGTGCTGTGCAGGCCCCGTGGGGGGTTCCTGGGGGGTTATTTTACCATTGAATCTATACTAAGATTCAACTCTTCTTTCAGATTTCTAGGCCCTGCCTCCAGAGCTAGGTTCAGTAGCGCTGGGCCAGGCCTGGGAAATCCTACACACACACACACACACACACACACACACACACACACAGTTAATCCTTGAACAACCCTTGCACTGCGTAGGTCCATTTATATGTGGATAAAAAAATGCCTGCTCTCGGACCTGCCCAGTTCGGATCCATGCTGTTCGAGGGTCAGCTGTATTTCCCACCCGCAGCTGGGCGTCCGCCCCTGCAGCGGGGCAACTTAAGTTGCACACGTTAACCATGCAGTGGGTCAGGGCCCCTAACCCCCGCTTTATTCAAGGGTCAGCTGTACACACAGACATACATGTGCAGAGCATACACATATACATATGTGCACATGTACACCCCCCCCAGACTAATTCTAATAATTAGCCAGCGTATTGTGGAGGCACCGGATTAACTGCTCCTTCAGGGCCCTTTCTGTCCTGGTTCTTATGCCCCACACAGTGGGACTTTGGACAGGCCACTTAACCCCCCTCTGTGCCTTAACTCCCCTCTTCTGTAACGGGGAAGGGTGCTGGCCATCCAAGGTTGCCTCCAGCTCTAGAATTCTAAGGGAAATCTGGAGTCTGCGATTGAGGCTCTTCACTAATTGCCGGTGTGACCTTGGGCAGATCCTTCCCCCTCTCTGGCCCTTGGTTTCCTTCTCTGCGAAGTTCAGAGTTTTTTCAGGACAGTCCCCAGTACCATTAATGACATGACAGGCAGGAGTTTGCTAAGGGCATGTACAAGATTGAGAAATAGCTTTTTAAATCATGGCCTGGGCATTGTGCTGTCGCATTAAAAATGGCACACGTGTACAGAATGGCGGTGAATTGAAGATGCCATCCATTGTCAAGTTCACCATTATTTCCTATACAGCTAAGAAAAAAGCAGGTGCCAAATTTTATCATAAGGCCCTTATTTTGATTTTAGAGATGTTGAAATGTGTCAGAGATAGACTTGGCTCAGTGGTTCTTAGATGCACACATTAAGTGTGCATCTGACTCACCCAGAAGTTAAAACACAGCTTGCAGGAGGGCTGGCTGCAGGCAGATGGCTGGGCTCCAACCCTGGTGTTTCTGAGTCAGGCGGTCTGGGGTGGAGCCTGATGATTTGCATTTCTAATAGCTTCCCAGAGGGTGCCCATGCTTCCGGGCCAGAGACCACACTCGGAGAACCGAGAACCGTTGGCCTAGTTCAAACACTCTCTCAGGTATCTGCTGTGCCAGGCAGTGCTCTAGATCCACACTCCCCAGTGAGGCAGCCACGGGCGTGTGCCCATGTGAGTTCAATTAGAATTAGACAAAATTGAAATTTTACTTCTTTAGTCACGGTAACTACATTGCAAGTGTTAAATAGCCACACAGGGCTTGCGGCTACTGCCCCGCACTGGACTGCTGTGGAACAGTTTGTCACTGCGTACAGCTTTACGTGGAGAGCGCTGCTGTGCACTCACTCTTGCTCCGCACAGTGTGGACCACGGACCAGCAGCATGAGCGGCCCTTGGGAGCATCTCAGCTCCTTCCCCATTCTGAATAACGGCCTGTATTTCAACAAGGTCTCCTGGTGATTCTGAGCATGAAGTTTTGAGAAACACTCTTCCCAAGATGTGCGCACGCAGATCATAGAATCCTCAGCACCAGTCAATGAGTAGGTTTTCTCAGTGAATCCATTTTTACTGATGAGGAGACGGAGGCTTAGGAAGGTAGGGTGAGGTTTCCAGTATCTCAGAGCTATGTCGCTGGGACTCTTCCCAGGTCTGTTTGAACCCAAAACTCATACACCCAACCACAGGCTGGGTGGAGGTATATCAGAGGGCCTCGGCCAGGGCAGGCTGGCCCTCCCGCAGATTCTTATTCCCCCAACTCTCTGTGCCTTGCTGGCAGAGGAGGGCATCAGCGCGGGGACAGAGCTTCGGAGTCCTTGTGAATGCGAAAGCCTCGTGGAGTTCCAGGGCCGCACGCTGGGGGCGCTCGAGAGTCTGACTCAAAACCATATCCTTTGGGGATGTGGGAGCCAGCTGGGATGAAGGGGACGGGACCCCGGAGATCCCCAATGACTTCCTTAACAGCTCACTCGCCCAGCTGACGGCGCGCCTGGAGGATCTGGAGAACCAGCTGGCTACCCATATGTGAGGGCCACGGTGGCCAGGAACCGGGCAGGGGCAGCCCCGAGGACTGTGGGGGCCCTCGTGCACCCTCGGGTTGCGGGGGCCGCGTGAGCCTGAGCCCCTGAGGCTCGGGCTGTTGGAGACAAAGGGCTGGCGGGCTCCCAGCACTGCGCTCGAGCTGGCCTCTCCAGGACCGCAAGCCTGACTGTGGGGGGACGGGGGCGCGTGCTAGATCCGCATGCTCTTGTCGCGTGCTGATGCGCTCAGTTCTTTGTTGGATTTCTTTTTTTGTTTTCTTTTTCTTTAAAAAAAAAATCTGGTTTCCATGGGGTCGGTTTGTGGGTCTTGCTTTGCCGCCAGGGGAAGGGGAGGCCAGACGGAGCGCGCTCCGGCGGCGGCGCCCGAGCGGCGTCTCGCCTCTCCGCCGGAGAAAGGCGCATTGTGCGGGGGTCGGCCTGGGGGGCAGGGAACCGGGCACTGCTTCCCCCTCCTTGTTTATTTAGCCTAGAACAGACGACTCCTTCTGCAAGCTGCGGGAAGGGAGGGGACTCCACGGGAACCCTTGGGGTCTGCGTAACTCTGCGCCCCTCCATCCACCAGAGGATCGAACGATTCGCTCTCTGGCCATGCCAGTCTCCTAGCGCCCCCAATCCTGGCTGAAAAGCTGCTAGAACTGGACGGGGGAGGCCGGTGAGGAAATAGAAAGCAGTAATTGAGCCCCTAATAGACTGTGTGTGTGTGGGGGGGGGGCGGCGGATAGGTGAGTTTCGTCTGGATTTTATCTCCCTCCTGCACTAGGTAGGAAGAAGAGAAGGTACCAGAAGGACCTCTGGCACAGAGCAGGCCTCTGCCTGCCCAGCCTGTGACCCACACTCTCTGCCTCCGCTCCCGGAAACAAAACCCCTAAAACCAGCCCTCTGTGGTAAAGATAGACCAGTACCATTTCCCAAGTGCATGGGAGAAAATGCAAAGATTTAAAATGCTTCCAGTCCTAGAGTGATTGTGGGCAAATTACCCTGGGTTTGTGTCTGTATCTGTACAATGGGGGTTGACATTGTTCCCCCCAGGAGCGAGGGTGAGAATTGAGGGACGTATTCTAAGGCATCTGACATTTTCCCTGGCACATCTTAGGCTCTCAATTAGTGGTAGCTATCAAACCTTCTTATAGTAATAGCTAACATATTCTTGAGCATCATTCTAAGTGATTTGCAAGTATCTTCATTTCATCTTTACAACCACCTTGTGAGGCAGGAATCATTGCCTTTATCATCCCCATTTTACAGACCTTCCAGCCAAGCCTTAACCTATGGCTGGGATTCCCCCAGGTGGCCAAGGCGGGTGTTACAGGTGAATGATGTGGGAACATGTTGGGTTAGGAGTGACGTGAGTTTGTGGGGACAGGATAATTGAGACATACCTGGATCTGAGGGTTAGATGGACTAAAGTGCTGAGCACTGGGTGTGGTTTATGACCTCATCTGCCCGATCCCTTTATTTTACAGTTGGGAGCCACGCCTAGAGGACAGAGTGAGCTGCCCAAGATCACAGGGTGAGAGAAGCCCATGGGGGTCAGGCAGCTGCCTAGGGGGGTCTGATTGGACTGAGGAGGTCACCTGATGGGGTGACACCGAGGGCAAAGGCAAGGCTCCCTCCTTCGGCGCTGGCTGGGACTGCCATCTCTGGGTTTTGTGTTTTTTTCCCTCCCACCCTCTCTTTTATCCTGTAATCTGCTCCATAGCCACTGGATGGAGCCTGAAGCTCTGACTTGGAGTTAAGTCCCCAATCGGGCATTGGGCATTTGGCACGGGGACTAAGGTGCCAGGCCGGCCTTTCTTTGTAAGGCCCCCTTTCCTGTTCAGGCCCCTCCACCACTCTGCAGACCCCACCACCCCAGGCACACTCCTGGGTGTGCAGACGAGCCCCGCTGCTTACCAGGGTGGCGTGTCGACAGGTGCCAGCTTCCTTTCCCATTTCCAAGCCCCTCTCCTCTCTCATTTCCCTTTCCTCTTACCCCCTTTTGCCTTTTGGATAGGAAAGAATGTCCCCCACGCACTGGGTAACTAGCCTTGGCTTCTTTGTTTACACCTCTCCTACTTCAAAGGATAGCAGACTTACAAAGGACTCAGTTCAGTAAAACCCATTAACCCAAGAACGGAAAGAATCCAAGTAACCGTGAGGGGAGGCAGGAGAGGAGCACACAATGCTAAGAAAGTTTAGGTCGAGAGAAGGCACAGAGCCTGCGCAGACACTGGGCCCGGGCCTCCCGGCGGCTGGAAGCTGGTAACACTGGGCACAGAGCACTTACCTTTTGGGGGGACTCTTGAGCCCGGGGTCTCCTGGAAGGAAAGAGAGCCCTCAGCCCTCCTGGTTCCCTGGAGATTTGATTATTTAAAGGGCCAGTATCTTCCACAGCATTTGGCAGAGATATCACTCACAGAGCTGTTTCTTCTGCTGGGGACAGGCGCTAGACGTGGCCCCTGACGGGCGCACCAAGGGCAGGAGGGGCCCGCGACTGTAGCCAGTCACCCTGACTGCCTTTCTGAATCGCAGCTCTCTCCATGTTCCCTGGCTTCCTGTTTTCCCCTGATTTGTGGCCTTTCTATCTGGTTCTAGCTCACAGCCCTTCTCGGTTGCTCCAGCTGGCACAGCTGCTGTCCCCAAGGGTTATTGACTCCTCTGGTTCTTTGGGCTCAAGATAGTGGGACAGGGAGAGAAGCAAACCATCACCTACAGGACCCCTCCAGCGTGCCAGGGACTGCGCTCCACCCCGCACCCGCACCGTCTTGTTTAAACCCTCTGCCTATGGGAGGGGGAACCAAGTTTCTAAGTGGCCAGTTGCCCATGGCCACAGAGCTTCCAAGCCAGGATTTGAACCCAGGTGTCCCTGATCCCAGGTATGCCCCTTTCACACTATTACCCTTCAGTTCATCGGGGACAAACCCTGAAAGCGGAAGTGGGATCCACGGAACAGACATTGAGCTGTTAGCTATTTCGCAGTGCACGGTCCGGTGGCATCGAGTCCAAACACAGCGCTGTGCAGTCACCACCTCTGTCTTGTTTCAAGACATTTTCATCCCCACCAACGGTACCTTTTCCCTTTAAGAATCACCCACATTCCCCTTTCCCCAAAGCCCCTGGGAGCGCCCCGCCTGCCTTTTGCCTCCAGAGAGTCACCTTCTCTGGGTGTTTCACACGCATGATTCACACGGTAGATGGCGTTTCGTGTCTGCATTCTTTCACTTAGCGCTCTGTTTCCGAGGTTCATCCGCCGCGCTAGCTTGCATCAGCTCTTCGTTCCCTTTTATGGCTCAGTGATAGTCCATTGTGCGGACAGGTGACCACCCTGGGAAACAGTCCAGCGCTTCTTCAGAAAGTTAAACAAAGAATTACTGTGTGACTCGGCAATTCTACTCCTAGGTGTGGATCCAGAAGAACTGAAAACTGGTATCCAAGCAAAGCCTCACACACGAATGTCCTTAGCGGCACGATGCACATCGCTGACACATTCTGAGTCGCGCAGGGTGGTGGCTGCTGTGAGGTGTGGAGGTTGTTGGGGCAACGCATGGTGCCTGCCATCCTTGGCCTCGCCCACTAGATACCAGTGGGCCTCTGCCATCATTTCAAAGCCCACCACCTTTCTAAGTCTTCCCTGGGGCTTCTCCACTGCCAGGGAGAACCACCGAGAGGACTCACACTCTATGAGTGGGGAGGCTGAGGCCCAGGGAAGGTTGTTGATGCAGGGAGTCAGTTGGAGCCAAGATTAGAACCTGCCTCTCTTCAACCCAAGCTGATGTTCTTTCCATGCTGAGCTCCCGTCCATCCCAGAGAACCTTGAGGGTGGGAAGAAAACTCGCCGGTCCCCGGTGCTGAGCATGGGTCCCATTTCCTCCCCATACCCTGTTCCCTCCTGCCCCAAACGGAGAGGACAGAAACTCCCTCACTGGATGTAGGCTGCTCTCAGGAGAACATAATCTCCTAGCGTTACATTTACTTTTCAAAAAAGGTATTGATTTGAGAGGGAGAAAGAGGGAGGGAGCGAGAAACGTCGACCTGCTGTTCCGCCTGTCCATGCATTCATAGGTTGTCTTCTTTACGTGCCCTGAGCAGAGATCGAACCCGCAACCCTGGCCCATCAGGGCGATGCTCCCGTCGACTGAGCCGCCCAGCTAGGGCTCCTAATTTGACATAAGAATCGTGAGAACAGAGACTTTGAGTCTCGATCGCTTCCGAATTCGCCATGTCTGGAAAGTGCCTGGCACGTGGTGGGTCTTACATGTACCTGTTGGATGGATGGATGGATGGATGGGTGGATGGATAGTGTGCAGCCCTGTAGTCCAAAGATTCTCGTTCTCCTCCCTGGGACGGAAGAGGGATGAGTTGTCCCTGGTATGGGCACATCCTCTGAAGGTAACTTTGGTTTGGTTCGTCTGTGTCCCCCACGCACCCAAGGCAGGGCCTTGTGGAGTGCAGACTTGTGCTGGGTCCTCGGGAAAACTGGGAAATACTAGGAAGGAAGTGGTTAGACCATCTGTTTCTCTCTCAGCTGTGGGGCGATCTGGCTGCCACCTCTGTCTCCCGTGCACCTCCACAGGTGGTTAGAATGGCCGGACCGCCTCCTTCTCCTCTCCTTCCCACTCTGCCCCTCCTGTCCTCACTCAGCAGCGTTCTTCCCTGATACTCTTACCATCCCCCCAAACCCCGCCTACTTCTCTAGGTCTCCGGGCTTCTGAATCTCCATTCCCTTTTTGTCATTACTGAAGATTTTGTAGGTTTGGTTCGAGGAAATATTTCAAGTTAAGTTATAAAGGCAGCAGCAAACATCAGAACGTGGGCTGAGGCTCCTGGGGTGACACTGTTTCTTACGGCACGGTTATCATCTTGGGACAGATGGGGAAACTGAGGCACAGAGCAAGGCAGTGGCTGGCTCATTTGTGCAGGAATGAGCCATGAGAGACTGGTCTCCTGACTTCTGGATTCCTAAGGGAACATTTGTTTGTTTTTGAGACCCAGAAACATAATGTATTTTAGCTAAGGGCAGAGATGCCGTCTGCCATCAGTGCAGGGAAAGCGGAAACATCCCCCCTTAGACCTGGCGGGGGGGGCGGGGATCCTGCCCTGTGCCCTGTGCTTTCAGCCCCTCCAGGTCTGGCTACATAATTTGTGGACCCGGAGCGAAGTGATGATGTGAGGTTCTGTGTTCAAAAACAGAAAAAAAAAGTGCTGTTGGAGGCACTAAAACAAAACAAAACAAAAACACACAGACCCCGCCCCCCATTTTCCTTTCTTCTACAATCTCTCATGGTGTTTTTATTTGTCATTTAACATTGCTGCCCCTCAGGCATGGGGATACTCACAGGGAAGGGACAGTGCAGACCCTCCTAGGTGTCCTGGGGCCTGTCCCACCGCTCTGCATTCTCAGCACGTCCGTGGGCAGGACCCACCTGCTGCCAGGCCCCGCTTCCCACCCGCTGCACGGGTGGGCGGGGCAGCAACGAGGAACAGCCTTTGAAACAGTCGTTGGAACAATGCAGCCTCCGGAGTACTGATGCAGCTGGCACTGAATATGTGGTATTGGGGACCACCAAGGAAAGAAGGTTGTATGGGTCAAGTTTCTCCAGAGAAACAGAACCGATAGACAGATAGACAGACAGACAGACAGACAGGCATTTAGTTTAAGGAACTGGCTAATTGGCTCATGCAGTCCTGGGGCCTGGCAGGTACCAAATCCACGGGGCAGGCTGGACATCTGGGTTAAGAGCCAGTGTTGGCCTTGCACCTGGGTTCTGCAGAGCAGCAGGCCAGAAAGTCAGGCAGGGTTTCTAGGTTTCTGTCTCAAGGGACATTTCTTCTTCTTCAGGAGACCTCTGTCTCTTTAAATTTTTTTTATCCTGACCCAAGGACATATTTTTTTCCCATTGCTTTCAGAAAGAGAGGAAGGGGGAGAGAAATATTGATGCGAGGGAGAAGCATCAATTGGTTGCCTCCTGTAGGTACCCAGACGAGGGATCGTACCCACCCAGACCAGGGTTCTAACCCGCAACCAGGCACGTGCCCTGACTGGGAATCAGACCCCCAATCTCTTGGTTACAGGATGATGCTCCAACCCACTGAGCCACACCGGATAGAGCGGGAGACCTCTGTCTTTGTTCTTAAGGTCTTCAACCCGTTAGATGGGGCCCACTCACATTATGAAACGTAATCTTCTTGACTCAAAGTCTGCTGATTTAAAAGTTTAACCCCATCTACAGAATGCCTTCACAGCAACACCCACACCGGTGTTTGGCCGAACAACAGGACACTGGCGCCTAGCCGGGTTGGCACATGAGGTCTACATGGTTTCAACACAAGCACTACCGAGCCGCACCTCCGATTAAGAACAGGAATGCCATCTCTGGTGTGTGTGTGTGTGTGTGCTGGGAGATCTGAAACCAGTCACACGTGTCACCGAAGAACATGATGATCTGGCTTCAGGGCCATCCAGGAAGAGATGCTGTGTGGATACTAAGAAGAGTCTTCACAGGCTGCCCGGAGGGACAGTAAACAAATTCGCTGGCGCCTCTTCTCCACCATTATTCCAAATCTTCATGGATGAAATCACTGCACCTCACGAAGGCCCGTGAACTTTGTAATATATTTTTCCATCGAGGTGTTTCCATAGACAGAGGCCCCGTAAAACACGTTTGCCAGGACCCCACGCTCCCTAGGAGCAGCTCTGGGCATTGGGTGGGGTAGAGCGGGAGGCCCAGGCCCAGGGACTGGGGCTGCAGCAGGGGCCTGAGCTCCCTTTGTGCCAAAGGTACGGTGCACCTGACTGTGATGAGAACAGTGTCTCCCGTGCTGAGTGGCCCAGGCTCCGTGCCAGGGATTTTCTCCCAAACTAAGCCATTCTGACTTTGAGTTTAGGTTCTTTTCTTTTTTAAACTCAGTTTATGGGGCACTGGTGAATAACATTATACGCATTTCAAGTGCAGAATTCTGAAACGCCTCATCCCTACACTGTATTGTGTGCTCACCACCCGGAGTCTTGTCTCCTTTGTCACCACATGTGTGACCCCTTGATCCTCTTTGAGTTTGGGCTCTTACCGACCCCATGGTACTGACTCCATATATCCTTTTCCTTATAGCCCTGGGCGGGACCTCCCACAATACCTGGTGTGCGGTGAGAATTCATTGAGTAATTTTGGGGTGGATGAGCTGAACGAATGAATGAATGAATCTGTGGTTTGCAGCAGAAGGCAGCAGAGGGTGTGTGAAGTAGGCTTCAGGACAATCCTGGGTGGAGATCAGGTGAGGAGGGGAGTGCCCGCCTCCAAACAGGTTCTGGGAGTCAGCAGGGGAGTCGCCAGTTTTAGAAAAGCTCCATCTGGTGCTGTGTAATTAACTCATTGTGCAACTTGGGGCTTGTGCCTTCTCCTGAGGGCTGCCGTCTCTTGCTGCAAACCGGAGTTTTGGTCTAGATACGGACTCGGCCGCAATTACTCAACTCTGCCTGGAGAGTCGCCACAGAGAACACACAAATGAATAACGTCTGGTTTGTTCCAGGAAAACTTCACTTTCATAAAACAGGCAGCTGGATTTGGCCCAGGGACTGTTGCTTTCTGTCCCTTGGTCTGGATGACCTCTGGCATGCTTTTAACCCTAACAGTCTAGGACTTAAAGATTTCAAACGCACGGTGTACAGGACAGAAATGATCAGACGATGCCATTATACTTCTACGGTGCCTGGGGCAGACATTGCTAATTGATCACAGGGTTCTTTTCTATGAGAAAGGAGTTGGCTTTTATCAATCAATCGCAGATGGAGACCTCTAGCTGTAGCATTCTCCCTTTTACTCTTTAAGAAGCAAATACTTGGAAAACTCCAGACGGCCTCTTGAGTGTGGCATCGAGGAAGGTAGAAGCAATGTTGCCCTGGCTGGTGTAGCTCAGTGGATTGAGCGCAGGCCTGCGAACCGAAGGATCGTGGTTCGATTCCCAGTCAGGGCACATGCCTGGGTTGCCAGGCCAGTTCCCGGCAGGGGACATACAAGAGGCAACCGCACATTGATGTTTCTCTCCCTCTCTCCTTCCCTTCCCCTCTAAAGATAAATAAATAAAATCTAAAAGGAAAAAAAAAAAAAAAAGAAGCAATGTTACCACCAGTGGAAGTCAGACCCTCTCTCTCTCTCTCTCACTTGCCTTCCTCGCCAGCTGGGAGTGAAAGCACCTGGCTCACAGAAGCTGCTCAGTGCATGCCAATTTTCTTTTTGCACCAAAACGGAAACCATTAGGTGACTTCTGTGTAGAGGGATCTGCAGACAGTTGACTGCCTAGTTGGAGAATACAAGGTCTGTCCAGAAAGTATCCGGCCACACGCTACGCAAAAGAGACACTTACTGAAGAAGACACAAGACACAGGAAATGTTGTACTCAGGACAATGATGCTTCAGTCCCCTTCAAAGTAGGCTCCTTGGGGCCTCACACAGTTCTCCCGATCTCCATCAGCTGCCCCACGCCCCATCATATTTTCCTGAATCTCATCAATAGTCTGACATCTTTTCCCTTTCAAAGGTGATTTAAGTTTTGGGAAAAGCCAAAAGTCGCAGGGCACCAAATCTGGGTTATAAGGGGGCTGAGTCACCTGGGTGATTTGACCTTTTGCCAAAAAACTCTGCATGAGATGGGGTGCACGAGGGGGCGCATTGTCATGATGAAGCTGCCAATCACCTGTTGCCCATAGCTGCGGCCTTCCAAATCATCCAAATAGTTTCCACTGAAGAACGTTCAAGCTTCACACAAAATTTGATGCAGATTCTTTACTTTACTTGCTGAGTCATTTTGAATGCAATGGCCACACAGTGCACATGCTCACTCAACAGCGTCTACCACCCCACTGGCTAGTACAGTGAGGTCGTCATCGTTCACACATGTGCATCTCAGTCCGCCCTCCTGGGCTGTCAGGTTACAAGGATGCTGCTCAAACCATCCTTGTTACATGAACAATGGCTGGACTTTTTCCAGACAGCCTCGTACTTTAAAAATTACCCCATATAAAGCCATCATTGCTTGATGAAGCCTGACTCCTTCATGTCTATTTAAATTTCCACAAATCACCCTGGCTGGTGTAGCTTTTTTCTCCTTGAGTGTGGGCTGTGAACAAAAGGGTCACCGGTTTGATTCCCAGTCAGGGCACATGCCTGGGTTGTGGGCCAGGTCCCCAGTGGGGGCCACATGCAAGGCAACCACACATCGATGTTTCTCTCCCTCTCCTTTCTCCCTCTTCCCCTCTTTAAAAAAAATAAATAAATTTCCACAAACCTTCCCTTTGAGGGATGAATGGGGGAAATTTCAAACATCAGGAAGTCACGTGGTACTGGGGCAACAGCTGGGGCTTTGCAGTTCGGGATAACGGTCACTCCCGATAATTAGAAACAATCTATGCAGACTAGGTAGCAGCTATGGTGCCACGTTCTGTTATCACACGAGATCTGTGGGGGCATCAGGGTAGGAACCGTTCCTCTGACGAACTACATGCCTACACTGAATGTCGGTTACAGTGACTGGTGGCGGCTTCGCCCCTCTAGTGAGAACTTCCCTTGCACCGCACATGGAGGAGGCACTGGGAGATAACGGTGCGAATATCTGGGGCAAATACAATCTGTTGGTTGAGTGATATGTCACCTGGACTTTTGAGGAGGCAACCGCGTTGAGCAATCAGCAGAGAGTCTCCTGAGAGCCCAGGAATACCAGATTCAGGGGCGCATTGCCCGAGGTCTCAGCTGAGAGCCCACAGCCTTTCTGCTCCAGATGTGAATAGCGTCTTTGCACTTAACCCCTTCTGTCCTCTTCCACCTGTGAAGCTGCTGGGCCTGGAGCCCGCACGATGCTCAGGGTTCAGAGCAGCACAAGAGACGGCCTCCTCACCGGCCTGCTGACGTCTGCCACGCTGCTGTTTCTCCTTGGCAGTTGGTCTCGCAGTCGTGTCTGGGACGGGACCGAGCCACCGCCTCGCTGGTGTCAGGACTGCTGTCTCTCACTGAGCTCCCCGCCCATGCAGTCCCAGCCGGGAGGGGCCGAGGAAATTCCGGTGTATGTACCCCACAAGTGAGTGTGTAAATGGTGAAGTTTCGCATTGGCCGTCACAGCCGCCCTGCCTTCACCACGAAATCCAATGGCCTCTTGCTCCTCATGCTTCTTGCCCCGGGAACCCTGGCACCTTGGGCTGTCATGGGTGGTACAGATGGTGGATTTCGATCACCCTGGTACAGTCTTGGGTCTAGGGTCAAAGGTGGTGGCTCCTGGTGGTATGGGGATGTCCCCTTCTCTAGGCTCAGCTTAGTTTCAGGAGATCTCCCTGAGGGTGGGTTTGCATCCACCTGGGCTCCCCGGTCTCCGCAAGGGCTTCTGAGAATCTCCAAGTGTTTCTTTTTTATATATAGTAAAAAAAAAAAAGGGGGGGGAGCTTTATTTACCGTGTTTTCGGACTATAAGACGCACTCCCCCCAAACTTGGGAGGAAAGAGGGGTGCGTCTTACAGTCCGAATGTAGCTTACCTGGCTCGCTGTAGGTGGGGGTGGGGGGCAGCGGTGGAGCGAGGTCACAGGAGGTAGGAGCAGGGTCGCCGCTGCAGGAAGCTGGCAGCAGGAGTGGGGCGATGCAGCAGGGCCCTGGGCTGGGAGGAGGGGGTGTCCCCGCAGTGCGAAGCAAGTGGGGCAGGAGTGGAGTCCCCGCTGCGGCGTACTCCGCTGTGCTAGGGAGGGGGGTACCCGCGGTGCAGGCACGTTAGGAGAAGAAAGCCTGCGGCGCCGGAACGTGCCTCCATCACGTGACTGGTGTGTCTCCACTGATATTAACAGCAAATTCCACTGCAGGATCACCTGTCAATGTGGCCCCGCAGCTGTTGCGAAACTACAACTCCCATCATGCTTGGACAGGTTGGGATGATCGAGCTGTAATTTGGCAACAGCTGCAGAGCTACACAGGTTGTGCAAAACTGTTGCATTCTGTTTACATTTACATCGGTGAAATATTATGTTATTTGTTAGTAAATATTTTACCACATTTTTACTTCAAATTTTTTTCCTATTTTCCTCCTCTAAAACCTAGGTGCATCTTACAGTCTGAAAAATATAGTACTTATTTTTAGAGAGAGGGGAAGGGAGAAAGAAAGAGGAGAGAATCATCTATATGTGAAAGATACATCAATTGATTGCCTCTTGCAGGCCACCTACTGGGGACCTGGTCCGCAACCCAGGCACGTGCCCTGACTGGGAATCGAACCAGTGACCCTTCAGTTTGCAGGTCAGTGCTCAGTACACTGAGCCACACCAGCCGGGGCTGGAAGTGCTTCTTTTACTCAGCCATCCCATCAGCCCAGGTTTTGCTCTGTTCTTAACCCTATTTCTCTCTCTCTTTCTCTCATTCTCTGCCCTCATTTCTTCCCCTCTCTTGGCTTGTCTGTGACTCTCCAACCATCAGTCTCTCTCTCTCTCTCTCTCTCTCTCTCTCTCGGTTCTGCTCTGTGTCTGTTTCTGTCTTTAGTCCCACTTTTCCTGCCTCTGGCTCTAGTTCTCAATCTGTCCGGTGGGTTGCATTTTTGTTTGTTTCTTCCTCTCCATCTCCATCACTCCCAGCCTGCCTCTCTGCATTGTACAGGCTTGTTTCTCCCCGGGGCAGGACACCTTGGCTGGGAGCGCTCTGCCTCTTCCCGGGGTCTGTGGCATCTCTTGTCTATGCGCACAGTTTAATCAAGCCTGTCTCTTTTCTTGGATGTCAGACGGGTGTTTCCGTCTCTGGACGGTCACCTAGCTGAGGGTCCGTCCTGGAAAGCGGTGCTTTGTCTTCAGGAGTCGTGATGGCTCCTCAGCACCCAACCCCCTCTTGGACTCGACATTTCTTCTTCTTTTTTTCAACGATTTTATTTATTTATTTTTAGAGAGAGGGGAAGGGAGGGTAAAAGAGAAAGAGAGAAACATCAATGAGTGGTTGCCTCTCGTGCACTCCCAATTGGAGACCTGGCTTGCAAACAGGCATGTGCCCCAACTGGGAATTGAACCAGTGACCCTTTGGTTTGCAGGCTGCCACTCAATCCACTGAGCCACACCAGCCAGGCCCTACCTCTTCTTCAAAAGCTTTGAAGGCTAGGGCCTGCCCGCCTAGAAACCCTGCCCAGCGCTTTAGATAAGGGGAACCCGAGTGCCAGAGTGACGGGCAGGGTCCAGAGAAGAAGAAATGCTACCCTGCTGCTTGCGGACTCCAATGTCTGGACCTGTGAACACCCCAGCCCAGCTGACGGAGAGGAGGGAGGCCGAGGACACAGTGTCTAGGGGGCAGGGCTGGGCCACAGGATCCTGCCAGGCCTCCTCCTTCCCAAGAACTGTTGAGCCAAGTTTGCCAGATGGTCAGGGGGTCACACGGCCTCAAACAGGAAGTTACCCACCTGGTTAGAGAAGCGGCCAATCTGTCAGGAGGTCAGCTTTTCAGGTGAGTCGTTGATCATTCAGGTAACCAGGCAGCGCCTGTACAACTGGTCACCTCCACTGACTGAGGGCCTGATGTTAGAGGGGAGCCAGCTCCTATGTCCGGGGGATACCCAGGCCTCCGCAAGGGGGCGGTAATCATGGAGGTGGGGGAAGATGATTCTACCTGCTTGGGCTGGGGCAGGGGCTGGTCCAGGAGCAGGGGTGTGGTGTGGGGGGTACCTGGCCTTTGATCTATGGCTCTGCTCTCACCAGGTGAGAAGCCTGGGAAGTGTCCAGTGGTCTGTGAGCAATGTGTGATGCTCGACCACTTCCCCTCCCCCCGATTACTGTGAGACACCCAGTGCTCGTATGACTTAAAGTGCGGCAGGGGCACGTGTGGGAAAGAGTATGTGTTCCCTGTGAAAGGTGAGAATCAGACTCACTGGAGAGGGTGGGGTGGCAGTCCACTGGTTGGCACAGAAGTCACCAGGTTGTCCGACACCTGGGCTGGTCCACAGTCTGTAGGCAGAGGCCAGCTGGGGTGCTGGAGAAATCTTCTGGGGAAGCTACCTGCAGGCAGTGTTGCCGAAGGAACCGGGAAGCCAGAACCAGGAAATCTACAGAAAGTCAACATCACACAGTGGGGGCACCCGCAGGACCCATGCTTACGGGAAGCCTGCTAGGTGGTCCGTGGAGCTCTTCCGGGAGCTGCCTGTGAGGGGCTCCTGTGGACGCCCCTGCTGGGTGAGCTCCACTGGCAGTGCCACCCACCAGCACGGCAGCAAGAAAAAGGAAAGCTCACCGAAACCAGGACTCCAAGGCTCATCCCGCATCTACTAGGGAGCGAGATCAACATTGTGCTGGCTGGTGAGGGAGAACGTTCCCATAGTACACGCCAGCAATGAAGGATGAATTTGGAGCCGAGAGGCACTAACCTGAAAACTAACACAAACAGGATAGAATAAGGAGCCCCAAACTGTCCCCTGCGTGTACAGGAATTTGATTTGTGCCACAGGTTGCTTTGCAGAGCAGCAGGGAAAAGAGAGTCGAGAGTCTTTTCAACAAATGACACTGGCCCTGGCTGGTGTGGTGCAGTGGACTGAGCACCGGCCCACCAAGCAAGGGGTCGTTGGTTTGATTCCCAGTCAGGGCACATGCCTGGGCTCCGGCCAGGTCCCCAGTAGGGGGCGCACGACGGGCAACCACACATGGATGTTTCTCTCCCTCTCTTTCTCCTCACCTTCCCCTCTCTCTAAAAAGAAAATCTTAAAAAGAAAAACACAAAACAAATGGCACTGGGACAAATTATACACACATATATATAATTATGTATATATATATTTAATCCTCACCCGAGGATACGTTTATTGATTTGAGAGAGAAACATCAGTGTGAGAAACATCAATCTCTTGGCCCCGCCCATGCACCCTGACTGGGAACCGAACCCCCAACCTTTTGGTGCACAGAACAACACCACAACCAACCGAGCCGCCCGGCCATGGCTGCATTTCATGGCTCTTGTGCACGGTGAGGTTTGGCAAGCCTGGCACAGCCACCTTCTAGATCTGGGTCTTTAAAGACACACTTGTGCGTGTCTCTGTATGTTAAGTGTGAATGTGTCTCTTGCTCAAAGAGGGGAACATTTCCTGAGGGTTGACTACATGTGAGGCTCCCTGGAAGTCAACACAACGTTTACATCCTAGCCTCATATGATTTTCACAAAGGCCTCGGGGAAGGCAGTGAGTGGGGCTGATTTGCATTGGAAGCCGGAACAATACCCAAACCCTTGAACCCAGTGCCTTTCACTTCTGGCATCTGTCCTAGCAGAAAAATCTGAAATAAAAAGTGATTCACCCACAGGACTTACATATACACAGAACAGACAATAGAAACCAAGAGCTGGTAATAACTGGCTTGGCCGGTGGAGTTACAGAAATGATGACATAGCTTTGAAGAAAACAGCGATATGGTTATTAGTTGAGGTCAGCTAAACAGTGCTTCCTGTGTGGTGTCTCGATGCCAAGTTCACGCTGTACGGGTGATGGATGAACCCGAAGAACATGGCACCTGCTCTCTGGTGAAGATATGCATGAAGTTTGTATAACATTGGGACGTTGTGCAATAATGTCCGCCAGATTAGAGGATATGAAATTATATATACAGCGTCATCACAGTCAAGGGAAAAAATGCACTTGGATCAGAAAGAACAACCCACACCTCCCCTCCAGAAAGGGAGGGGGCGGAGGAGGCAAGCGACCCTCTTTTCCTCTAGTCCTATTAAAGCCTTGCTTTGTTTTCTGTACGAGCTGTTGCTTATTCCCTGCAGATTGCAAGAGTCACAGTTTGAAAGGAACAAAAGGGATGCTTTGTGAAGCGACCTCCATGCTAGCTCTTTGGTGGGGAGGATGGCTTTGCAAAATTGTGGGCAGTTTAGGAAAATGTTTCTCTTTCTCTGTGTAGGTTTAGACTGTCCACTTTCTCAGAGCTGCTTATCCTTCAGGGGCCTTGTGTCGTGAATCTGCCTGCCTGTCATCGGATCCAACCAATACTCACTGGACACTCAGAAAATAGACGAATATCTGCAATTCACGGGACCAAACAGGGCACGTCGATGTCCACTCTGGGTTATGTCGGGAAACGTGGAATGCCAGACCTCACTGGGGCCATCTGGCTGCACCATTTCCTCACCTCCAGCAAAGGTTATTCCACAATGAGGACCCCGGGCTCAGGGAAAGACACCCCTAGGGGTGTGCCCATGTGTCTCCATGCAGGGGACAAAGGTCAAGCCCTCCTTCCTGAAAGGAGATACACTTTTGAATGACACAGCACCGGCTAAAAATGTGCTGGTAAGATTGTCTTCCTTTCTACTTTTCTTCTCTAATTTTTTGACAATGCTCACTTTAAAAAAGTCAAGCTCTTACTGATGAATTAAAAATATTTAGAGTCCACAAATTACATTTGACTCATTTTTTTAAGGACAATTTTTAGAGCAGTTTTAGGTTCACAGCACAGTTAAGAGGCAAGGACAGAGATTTCCCACGTCTCCCTCCCCCCATAGCCATAGCCTCTTCTATCACCGCCGTTCCCCACAATTCATCACTTGTAATAAACGGGCACACCCTCATTCACCAAAGTGCGTGGCTGACATCGGCATTCGCTCTAGTGCTGGGCATTCTACGGGTTTGGGCAATTGCATGACACACATCCACCTTCACAGTTTCGCACAGAGTGGTTTCGCTGCCCTGAAAATGCCCCGTGCTCTGACCTGTTCGTCCCTCCTCCCCCAATCCCTGGAAACCACTGGACTTTTTACTGGCTGCCCAGGCTTGCCTTTCCCGGAATGCCATATTGTTGAAATCATGCAATACGCAGATTTTTCGGACTGGCTCCTTTCACGTAGTAACTTGCATTTCAGATTCGTCCATGCCTTCTCATGGCTGGACAGCTCACTTGTTCTTAGTACTGAATATCCCATTGTCTGGGTGGACCGTCATTTCTTATTCATCCACCTACTGAGGACATCTCCGTTGCTTTCAAGTTTTGCCAGTTATGACTGTGGCTGCTGTAAACATCGTGTGCAGGGTTTTGTGTGGACATACGTGTTCAGTCCTCTTGGGTAAATACTGAGGAGGGTGATTGCTGAATTGTGTGGGAAGAGTACGCTTAGCTTTGTAAGAAACCGCCATATTGTCTTCAAAGAGGCTGCACCATTTGCATCCCCACCAGTGATGTCACTGGCCATCCTAGCCAGCATTTGATATTGTCAGTGTCCTGGATTTTGGCCGCACTAACAGGTGTGTAGTGGTATCTCACCGTTTTTATTTGCATTTCCCTGATGCCATATGATGTGGAGTATCTTTTCACGTGCTTATGTCTTCTCTGGTGAGGTGTCTAGACGTTCAGGTCTTGGGCCCTGGAAGCGGACCACAGCCACTAGAGAGGATGGGGCTGAAGCGGGGCCGGAGGATTGAGGGGAAGCTACAGTCACAGGGACTTGCGACCCATCCTACTGGGACTTCCCCTCAAGGTGTTTCTGTGAATCATTAGTTTGTAAAATAGCAGAACAAATCGGGACCTGAATGTTCCTTGTGTCATAGAAACGAGGAATCAAGAAACACGTCCAGTGTCACAGACGGGGTCAACAGCAGACTTAGGAATCCACCTCCGTTCTTGAAACGTGGCCAAGTGATTTCTCAATATCCCCATGTTGCCTGTACCTTGGGAGACTGAAGCAAGGTTTGTTCGGGTTGGAAGAACGAGATATCCCCGCAAGCTAACTTCTGTGATAGGAGGCCTGTTTGAAAAGAGTCGGGGTGCAAGAAAATGTCCCTCAGCCTCTTATTTAAAAAGGGAGAAACCAAGGGTCCCAGAAAGAAGCTATTTCAGCACAGAACTCTGCAGTCAGCCTAGGACAGGCTTAACGTGCATCCTACCCTGGCTGGTGTGGCTCAGTTGGTCAGAGCCTCAATCCCATAAATCAGAGGTTCCTGGGTTTGATTCCTGGTCAGGGCACATGCTTGGGTTTCAGGTTCGGGTCTCCGTCGGGGCATCCGTGGGAGAGGCAGCAGATCAGTGTCTCTCTCTCACGTGGATGTTTCTCTCCCCCTCTCTCTTCTTCCCTCCCCTTCTCTGTAAAACCAGTAAGCATGTCTTTAGGTTAGGACAAAAAATAAAATAAAATATATTCAGAGTATTGGACAGTAAGGTTAGAATTAAGGGAACCATGTGATAAGATCAGATTCCTTCATATAGACTTTGGAAGGCTTTCAGGGAAAAATAATTTTGTAGTTCAAATATTTGATTTGAGATGAGCTAGTTGAGAGTGAGCTTGGGCCAGAGTGGAGGACCGCAACACTTTCCTTACTCCTGCCAAGATCGATGGTTTCCTCCCTCCCCTGTCCTGGCCCCCTCCACACCCCGCCCCTGTGAATCAACAGACACCGAAGGTCAAGTTCACCCTCCCCAACCAAACACCCGAAGCCTATGTAAGAGAAAATCGCTCGATACTCGGGGGACCTGGAGAGTGACGATAATTTATTTACACGTGGTATTCCTGCAGTGAGGTTTCTGATCCGTCTGCTTGCGTTCCCCACCCCCTACCCCACCCAAAGATGGCCTGGAGGCGAACCCTAACCTGTGGGGTCCATGATGAAATGAGGCATCACATGGAACTCCAGGGCAGGAAATAAAGTGAGGTCATCCAGTGCGTTCCAAACAGTGATCAGAACTGTACTATTCACGTAATAAACAAAGTCCAAATCTCAGTGGCTTAACGCAGTGAGAATTGATTTCTCGCTCGCGTCATAGTCCCAAGCAAGTGGGGAGGAGAAGCTGCGACGCATGCAGAAACCCCGGATCCCAGGTTCCTGCCTTCTCCTCCTTCCTCCTGGTCCTCAAAGTGCTCTCCATGCACAGGCGCGTGCGGAGAGAAGCGTGACGGGCCAGGTCCCGAGCTGGGTCACGTTGCTCCCACGGAACCCAGTCATGCAGCTCCGCTCAACTGGAGAGGAAGACAGGACACTCGGTCCAGCTGTGTGCCCAGGGAAAAGCGGGGTCCGTGGGTACTGGGGGTCCCTAAGGCTGGTTATCTGAGGGTCCAGCTCTCTCTTGCTGTATGGAGGGGCGCTCCCCTCTGCTGCAGACCCACTCTGTTCTTTTCTGTGCTGGCCGGATTTCTGCTTCCTTAGCCATGCCCCTGGTCCCCAGTCGTTTCTTGAGCTGAAACGATTTTCTAGCACAAATATCTCCTGCTGCAAACCGTTAGCTTTAACATTTCCCCAACTTGAAAATTCGGCTTCCAGGTCTACACCGTAGCCAGTAGGTACAGAGGATTTCTAGTTTCATCAGGATGGGTTTTGAGTTTTTGCTTCTTGCTGTCTGTCTGTGGCTTTTGGAAAACCACCAGAAAGATTTATTTTACCCCGGCACTTGATATTAGAAGTACCTGGGGAGGGTATTATACATTTGTTTTATTTTCAGGTAATAAATCTTGAAGATAAACCATCAGCCTCCTTGGCCAACACTGCCAGTCCCATTTTCGAGTCCTCTTCTTCAGAGGAAACCGCCGCCCTGCGTTCGGTGCGTACCGTGAATAGCTCGCTGTTTTATGGGATTTTTAAATATGTATATGAATATTTTACATTACATTATATCAGCAATCTGATTTTCCCAATAAACTTTTTGCGGGGGTGAATGGTCTCCATGTGGATTCATGTCAATTTGTTTTAACTTTTCTATAGCTTATCAAGGTATGAAAATTTAACCACTTCACAAATGAGAGCCCTTTAGGGCGGTTTCCGGTTCTGATGTTTTGGGGCAACGTCTTGACTTGACTTGCCTCTGGAAGAGAAATTGCTAAATGATAGCTTATGTGCGTTTTCAGTTTTCTTTGGCGTAACCCATCACTCTTCTAAGTGGCTGTACCACTTACACCTCCGTCGGCAAACTATTAGAGTCTCTAAGGGTTTATATGGGCGACTTTTAACTCTCGCCATTCTGATGGATGACAAATGGGGTGTCTGGTTGTTTTAAGTGGCGTGTTTCTGATAACTAGTGAGGCTGACATTCTTCTGAGTCCCCCTGGGCCGTCTGTTACAATAATGCACCTTTGCCGGCCACTCCCCTCGTCAGAGTCCTTTTGCGTAAGAGCTCGGTTGTTTTTCTTACTGGTCTGTAGAAACCCTTCATGTGTTTCCCATTCTATTTCCACGTCTGTTATCGTTATCTCAAACACTTACTTCAAAGCTATCATTTATTTTTTAACTCTTTTGCGTTTATGATTTTTATGTCAATGTAGTCAAATGTATCCGTTATTTTCCTCATTCTTTGTGCCTTGCTTAAGAAAGCCTTTTTTTAAAAGGTTTTATTTATTTAATTTTACAGAGAGGGGAAGGGAGGGAGAAAGAGAGGGAGAGAAACATTAATGTGTGGTTGTCTCTCATGCGCAACCCAGGCATGTGCCCTGACTGGGAATTGAACCGGTGACCCTTTGGTTCACAGCCCACGCTCAATCCACTGAGCTACACCAGCCAGGAAGAAAGCCTTTTTATTCTGAGATAAGGATAGCATTTTCTTATTTAATATTTTATTGTTGTTCTAGTACACTTGTCCCCATTTTCCCCCTTTGCCCTCCTCTGTCCAGCCCACCCCCCCGCCCCCGCTCCCACAGGCCATCCCCACACTGTCGTCCACGACCTGTCCATGTCCATGGCTCACGCGTACATGTTCGAGGTAAGTCTAGCATTTACTGAGAACCTGCTAGGTGACCGTCCCTGGACTATTCAGTTCCCACGCTATTGTCCTTCAGCCTCATAACTCTATGGGATCGGCACTGCTGTTAGCAGGCCCGTGTCATAGACAGCAAAACCGGGGCTCAGCGGGACAAAGTCATCGGCCCCAAATTACAGAGCCAGTCCTCTGCAGACACAGGATTTAAACCCATCTCTGCTCGACGCCAACGCCCCCTTCCTTCCACATCACAGGCTGTGGGAGAAACCCGCGCACACAGGCCTTTCATTATTCTTCCTCTCGCCCACCACGTTCTAGGGCGAACTCAACGGGTTAAGGAAGATGGAGACACAGAGAAAGCTTCGTATGTGTGTTTATTCACCAATCAACAGGCATTTCCTGTTTGGGCCAAGCCTCGTGTTGGATGCGGGGGATGCAGAGATAAAACAGATCAAAACTTAGCCCCCACGGAGGTATTGGCCGCAGAGCCACATCTTTGTCAAGGTACTGTCATTTTTTTCCAGGCTTGGGACACACCAGAAAGTCCTAATCTTATTGAATTGACAAGAATAAATCTGTGGAAAGAAAACAGGGCCTTAGCATAGGAACATCCAAGCGACCCTTAATATCCTTCCCACAAGAGGGGCCTCCTGCCCCCAGGCCCTAAGTCCCTCGAGACAAGGAGAGAGAGCGAGTGGCACTGGTCCTCAGGCCAAGAATCAGGAACAAATCCCGGCTTTTCTGCGACTCTGTTTCAGTTTTTCGCTGGTAAAATGAGGGCACTGCGCCAGAGGGTCTGCAAAGGCCTCCTCATCCATACATCACACCAGGGTTTTCTGTGGTTCCCGATACTCCGGCCAGTCGAGGCCAGAGCCGTAGCAATACCACCCCAATGCACGCAGCACCTCTACTCTTTTTTTTTCTTTAGCAATAAAACATAGTTTTACGGTCATTATTATCCACAGTTTATGTGCCAGCTATTAGACTCAGAATTTTACTTATGTTGACAAACATTACTATCTCATTTAATCTTTCAAGCTTTTATAAATAAGATATTGTTATTAGTATCATCCTCATCATCCTCATTTTATAGACAAGGAAACTGAGGCTCAGGGAGGCTAAGTCACTTGCCCGTCTCTTGTACCTGGTGAGGGGTAGAGGCGGGTTGGTCTGACCACCAAGCATTTGCCATATACCACCGAGCCAGACAACCTACAATGACATCTGTTTAAAATTGTGGCAAAATACACATAACATAAAATTTACCATCTTAATCATCAAAAACATTTTCAGTTACAGTTTACTTTCAATATTATTTTCTATTGGTTTCAGAGCCTTTCCGATCTTAAAAAGCACTTTCCCATTTCTTACGGTATTCCAGTGGATATAATTGCATCCACTTTACAGATGGGAAAACAGAGGCTCTGAAAGATACAGTCAGGTGCTCATAGACACCCAGTCAGTTAGAGGCAGAGATGGTATTAAAAGATAGAACTCGTGCCCCTTTTTTATGGCTCCTTCCTCCTGACTCATTCCAAGAATCCTTCCCTCCCAGGACCCAGCGCTGCCAGGCACAGGTGGCCTTGGGGACTTCCTGTTTAGAGAACTGGGGCAGATGGTGTTGAAAGGCAGAGGGTCTGCGTGGTGGGGGGGGGGGTGGGGGTTGCCGGGAGATGCCAGGCATCCTCCTTTACATGGAAGGGCACCGGGAGGTAGAGGCTGTCTTAGGACGTGTGACATGGGGATCTTTCCGGAGCGCCTCCTTACCTCACACTGGCTTCACACACGAATTCCCACACACCCGCTTGCAGCACTTGAGGCTGCTCGGGCAGTGGCTGTCGTTCAGGCAGTGGTCTCTCGGGCTGAGCATCTTACACTGGCCGGTGACCACTGGACACTTTCCAGGATTGACCTTAACTGGTAAGAAGAAAGCCCCAGCTCAGACGCTCACTCCCCTAGAGGCCCACGCAGCCTCATCTCTACCCCATGCAGGGCAGTCAGGTCCTCCCCCACCTCGGTACCCAGACAGACCCAGTGCACGTCCTGAAGGAGACCCCAAGTCCTGAAGGAGACCCCGCCCACCGAGGGAGCCCCGCCCACCTGGGAGTGCAGAGCTGGGCGGGGAGGAGCCTGGCTCTGCCCCATCATTCAGCCTGGTTCAGAGGACCCCCTCCACTTCTCCAAGATGCGTGTTCTCAAGCTCCAATCTCCCTGGTCCCCTTTCCAGGACTCTACTGCCTCACCTGGCTGTGACGGGTCCACAGGATCCAAGCATTTGATGCCACAAGGGTAAGGACAGCATTTCTGCTTCTGCGGACACTGCCAGTCATTACGGCATCGAGGGGGTTCGTATACGAGACAGAAGGCTGGGCGTGAGAAGGGGCAGTCTCCTTGTTTAGCTTTTTCTGAAGGGTAAGAACAGAGGAAGGAGCAGGAGCTGATTCTGAGTCCTGTCCAGCATCCCAGCCAAGGAATCAGCTTTCCAGGAAGGGGAAGAAAACATAACCCGGGTGGGTGACCCCGAAAGAATGGATCCCTTCATTCCAGCTCAGTGAAGCACTCAACCAAAAGGGGGTCAAAGGCCCAGAAAGAAGAAACAGAGGGTGGTGTGCTGATAAATGCTGTAAGAAGCAGACTTGTAGCATCTGCCAATTTCCATGGTGTAAATACTCCCACCATGATTGATTTCCAGCTACCAATGTGATGTCAACTAGTTCATAAAAGTCTTGAAAATGTACCAATTGGCCACTGCGGGCCAGTATGAGCCTTCTCCAGGACACGGCTGCATAGAGCTCATTAGGTGATCCTGGCCCAGCGAGAGGGAGAGGTCCACCCTTGCTAGGAGGGAAGCAGCGAAGGGACAGCGATAGTAGGAGGGACAGCTCATCAGACACGGAAAGAAAGAGAGCAGATCAACAGATAAATAGCAGAAGAGAAAGGAACTGTCAAAAAGTGCTAAGACACACATTTAGAAAATTAAACAGAAGAAGACCAAAGTATGTGACAGAGAAAAAAGACCAAACAGAAATTTAGGGGCCAGGGGCCAGACCATTGGAAAGGATGGCTTCCAGGTCAGCCCGCAGGCACCTGGGTGGCACCTGGTGACTCACCTTTGCTAGCACCTTCCACAGCCCAGGACACCGGGGCTTCGAGAGCCAGGAGCACCAAGAAGGCCATGGGGATGGTAACCTTCATGGTGAGGGCAGGCGGGGCTGCGGGCCAGCGTCCACCTTGCCCCTTATACCTCACCTCATGGGCGTGGTCCCACCCGAACTGCCCCCGCCCTCCTGGCTGCGATTTCATAAGCAGGCAATTCAAACAGAGAAGGTGACCTTGCCAACCGCCTGGAGGGTCAGTGGTTCTTTTCCACCCCAGACAAGAGCGTGAGGCCTAGGAAGGGAAGTGTAGGACTTGGAGGGGGAGGTGTGAGGGGGCTGGTCAGGAAGCCATTCTGGAACATTTTAGGGGACCCTTTAGGGTGAGTAGGGGAGGGGGAAAGGGGAGAGTAAAGAGCAGAACAGAAGGGCATTATGAAGGAGCTTCTTAGAAACCTATTTCACACCCCAGACTCCTGGGGATTGCCCGGGGCCACTCCCTTACCCAAATTTGAGGCGGCGCCCTCATCCTGGCTCTCTCCTGACTCATTTCCATATCATACCTGCAGGTCCGGGAACTCACAAGGGGGTTTCTCAAAGAATCCTCATTATGTAACAGGTGAAGCGGGTACAGCAACGAACGCCTCTGAGGGCCTCAGTCTTAGCAGCTGTGAAGTGGCGGGGGGTGGGTCATTAAAAACTGACCAGGTGCCCGAGCAGGATCTGAGATACAAAGGTGGAAGGACATTGAGGAGAGTGAACACTCTCCTCCTTGAAATTGAGTGAAGGAAATGACATGTGAGCCACTTTTTCTGAGATCAACTGAGTGGATTCTTCTCAGCAGGGAGGGGAGCAGGCGGGGGAAGCAGCGCTGCTGAACACGCCTGAAACCTCCTCCCACACCCGAGACGGGCCCGCTGCCCTTTCATCACTGGAAGGAGGGCTCTCGTCGTATACTGAGCATTAGCTGAGTGTGAGGAGGTCAGGTAGAGCAATTCCAAATAGCAGAGGAAAAGCTATTACGGCGAATAAAAAAAATGCCCAGGATTCGGAAAACAGAGCATAAAGGAGAAGAGAAGGGACCTCCCATCCCGCATTGCTGGTGACAGAAGATCCCAGAGTGACAGGCGAGGACGGGAAATACAGGGCCACCAGCCCAGACTGGAGCAGGCCAGAGGTCTCTAGGAAATACGTCTTCTGGAAGGTGGAGGTCATAGAACGCCAGACGCATATGGACACACGGAGAGATTTTGGTAACTGGTGAAGAGTTTGTGGTTGAATACGCGATGGGGAAGCAGAAGGGCGTATAAAACTAAACAAAGGCAAAACTCACAATTTTTCATTTCAGGATGAATACAAAAGTTGAGCCACAAAGGGAAAGTAGTATAATGTATGACACAGTTCAGCTGTGGTAAGTGTCTGCCTCGTCATAACAATGGCAACAATGGTGCTGATCCAATCAGGATGGTCGTAGAATTTCAACGGGAGGGAGGGGGATGGAAGGGTGAGCCTGGATGCCGCAGGTGCGGGGAGGAACGAGGTGGTCGGAAACCTCATCTTCAGTCGTGGGAAGTCAATAGATTATAAAACTAAACAGTCAGGATACAGCACGACAGGAGTTCTGCTTAGAGACGGGGCGGCAGGTGCCCATAACATCAGCTGGATGGTTCCCTCTGGGTTGGGGGGTTGCTGCATTTCTCACAGCTGTGTGATTCTTCAGTCTACCTGTGTGTATGCGGCTGATAAAATAAAGATGAATATTTAAAAAGCCTCTTGTTTCTGTTACTTCGCTTAGCTCCGGTGATGACGTGCAGTCAGCCGGGTAAGTCACTAAGCGTTATTCTCCTTACAATAGCGTTCCTTTGCACATGAGACTCTCTCTCTCATTCCTGTGCTCCATCTTACCCTGCACTTAATAGTTTCTTCTTCTTTTTTAAAGATTCTATTTATTTGTAGAGAGAGGGGAAAGGAGGGAGAGAGAGAGAAACATCCATTGGTTGCCTCTCACATGCCCTCACCTGGGGATCTGACCCACAACCCAGGCATTTGCCCTGCCTGGGAATCGAACCAGAGACATTTCGGTTTGTGGGATGATGCTCAACCCACTGAGCCACACCAGTCAGGGCACGTTCTTTTCTTTTTTCTAATTTCAAAAAATATTTATTGGCTTGAGAGAGAGAGGAAGGGAGAGAGAGAGAGAAAAACATTGATATGAGAGAGAAACATCGATTGGTTGCCTCCCACACGTGCCCCAACCGGGGATTCAACCTGCAACCTAGGTATGTGTCCTGACTAGGAATCAAACCCCCAACCTTTTGGTATATGGGACAACGCTCCAACCAAGGGAGCCACCCAGCCAGGGCAGCATTTACCACTGTCTTAGTGATTATAAGTGCCAGTTTATGGAAATGCCTCCCCATGAGAACATAAGGTCCTAAAGAGGAATGACCGTGCTGGACTTGTCATTGTTGTGGAAGTCACCCAGTTCAGTGGGCCGTCCTATGAGCTTTAACAAAGGCCGTGGAACCACCACCACAATAAGAGAGAGAGTTGTTTTGCCGCCCCTCAGAACTGGCTTGCACCCTGGTGGTCAGTCCCTTCCTCCACTCTCAGCTCTCAGCAATGATGGGTGTGTGTTCTATTCCTTTAGTTTGGCTAAAGCATTCACGTACAGGCTTTTGCGTGGCTATGTTTACATTCCTCTTGGTCAGATCTGGGAGCAGGATCGGTTGGCGGTATGGTAAGTGTGTGTAAACTTTAGAACAAAGTATCTCATTATTTCCAGAGTGGCTTCCCATTGTGTAGTCCTACCACAGTGTCAGAGAGGTGAGATCGCGCTGAGGTTTTACTTTGTACTTCCCTAAAGACCAATGGCGAGGGAATATTTTCACATGCTTGTTCGCCATCTGTGTGTCTTCTTCGGTGAGACATTTGTTCAAATTTTTTACCCATTTTTATTGGATTGCTTGTTTGCTTCTTATTGAGTTTTGAGAATTCTTTAGATCCTCTACATAAAAACATTTTATCAGGTACAGATTTGGCCAGTATTTCCCCCCAATTGGTGGCCCATCTTTTATTTCTTAAGTGCTTTTCGAAGAGCAGCAGTTTTTCATTTTGATGAAACCCCAATTTGAAAATGGATGAAATCATTGTTTTTTTTCTATTATGCTTTTGGCAACAGATGTGAGAAAGCTTTGCATACCACAAAGGCACAAGGATTTTTTTCCTTTTGTTTTCTTTTAGGGCTGTGTCTCCAAGCTTCGTCAGGTCACCTCCCTCCCAGGGCCCAGGGATCCTTTTGTCAGAGGGGCCAGGCTGCCACAGGCCGTCCTCTGAGGTTCTGCACCCTGAGGGCTGTGGCCGATGGGGGTGAAGGGATGAGGGTCCTGCTGAGGGTCACATGTGAGCAGCCCCTCGCCAGTGAAGGCAGAGCTCTGTGGATCTGGGCCACGTTGCGGGAGGGTGTTGGCAGGTGGGTCATAGGTCTGAACCTAACCTTTCTTCTTACCTTCCTTGGGGACAACGCACCACTTCCTGCCCTGCACGGGTAGCTCTTCAGGCTGTGTCAGCGCTGAGCATCATTTCTGCAATTGTTTTGGGGGTCGAGCATCTTTCAAGTGCCTTTCGCCACTGAACGCTTCCCAGGCTTCACCTGAACTGGACAGAGCAGGTCCAGAGCTTGAGACCCTCTGCTGTGCGGGACCACAGCCCAGTCTTGCCCTGCTCCATAGAAGCCAGCCCCTCTCCCCTGCCCCCAGTCCCCAAACTGAGGCCTAGGCAACCTAATGAAGGAAGGCCTGGTTCCTTTAATCCAGCGTGCCTCAGGCGGACTGACTGTTGGCCAACCTACAGGCAAGCTGACTACTGTCGATTTCACTAACTGATCAAGTGACCGATAACGTACGATTTACAAAGTTGGCAGTGGCGGAGAACCAGCCCTGGCTGGTTCTTGTCCCCAGCCAGGTTCAGAGGGACTCCCACCTGTACCCCAAGACTTACTGTCCTTCGTCTCAGTCTTTGCCCCTTCCTTGCAGGTAGGATCCTGTCACCAGGCTCAGCACGTTTGCAGGCTCCTCGCACTTCACGCTACGCGCAGTGGGGCAGCGGTTCCTCTCTGAGCAGCGCCAGCCGCTCCGGCATCACCCCTAAGGGGCGACAGGGGGGCAGGCTCCGGCTTTGTCTTCCTCTGAAGACAGACACCAGGAGAAGGAGGGCAGGGGGATTTACAGGGGCTCAAGAGACCATCTTCCCGGGAGGTGAAAGGAGTCCCCAGAAACCAGGGCTGTGGGAGAGCAGTGACGACCCCGACACAGGCGAGGGCGCAGTAAGGGGGCAACGAGGGGTCCCTGGCTGGAGACGGAATGTGTAGGGTTCGCATCCAGATGTTCGCGGTCCAGGGAAAGATGAAGAACAGAATGACGGAAACAGGAGAAAAAAAGACCAGCATGTGAAAGCATCACGACAAAAATTCAGAGCTAGAGACCGAAGGACCGTCAGAGAGAGAGAGAGAGAGAGAGAGAGAGAGAGAGAGAGAGAGGAAGTACAGCAATAAAAATGTAAATGAACCGTAAGTTTCTAAAAACCAGAGAGGCTCAGAGCAGGGATGAGATGAAGAACAAGAGAACAGAGGAAATGCCGAAACAAACAGGGCGGAGAAGGAGGCGCAGCAGAGTTCCGGGAGAGTGCCCGGGGCAGACAGAGCTCTTCAGCCGAAGGTTCGTTTCGGGCGGTCCAGACACACTCCCCGATGAAGCCCCGACAGAGCACTTGGTCCCAGCTCACAGGGCTTCCCTTGCCTGGGACGCCCAGTGCAAGGGCCTGACTGAGCGCTGGCCGTAAGAAAAGGAGAGGCGCTCGATCACCTGCCAGGTGGCCAGGATCCCTTCCTTGCTGAACCCCTCCAAGAGGTGACTTTAGTTCAAGCCCTTTCGGCCTGCCTGACACTTGACACTCTCCTAATGCTGCCTGTGTTCCGAGACTCCTGCTCCACAGCCCTCCCCGCTTCCCTCCTCCTCGCAGGGGTGTGCCCTGCGCTGTGGTCTGAGGACTCTCCTCTGCCTCACCTGCCATGGACCCCTCCCAGGCATCTCCCCCAATCCACTCGCCCCCACCTGCTCTGACACCTGCTTTTCAGAGGCCCCAAGTGTACCTGCTCACACTCAGTTTTTCTTTGACTTGTTCAGGCACTCAAGGGAAAGAAAGTGGGGAGACAGAAGAAGGGTAGGAAAAGAAAAAAGCACGTGTGTTTTTCTAACAGCCATTCCTATCAAACGAAGATGGTAATTCGATTCCATTAAAAACATTAGAAAGAGTGAGGTCTCCATTTTATTTAAATGAGAATATTTATCATAGACCTAAAATGTTTGTCACTTGCAACTATGTAAACTATGCTGGAAATATCATATGTCAACTTGAAACATTCTAGGGCCTAGGCAGTTTTTAAAAAAAAATTTTTTGTTTAAGATATAGGAGTCCAAAAATTGATTTTTGGGAGATTGTGCTCCACAACCTGAAATCCCTGTGTGGACCCTACTCAAGACAGACTCACACAGCAGGAAGTGAGAAAATACAAGGCTCAATAACACTTCATTATTGGCTAGATTGGGGGTGAAACCCCCCAGACTAACAGTCAAGGTAGTGAAGCTGGGCGACAGATAAATCGTTCTTTTCCTGATTTATACTGGCCTGAATTTTAGACCCTCAGTGTAGCCCAGAACTAAGGCACTGTCCTCCGTTTCCAGCCAAAGTCCCAAATGGGACTAGTCCTGGGTCACACTACTCCAACAGGCGGAAAGGCCACCAGCAGCAGTGTCAGAGAAAATGTAGCAAAAAGCCTCGCTCCCCCATCTCAGAATAATGTATGCACCTTTCATGGGATCCAAACACAGAAAACAGGACGCCAAATGCCCCAGGGCCCAAGGTCAGATTTTGGAATCTGACCAACAGAGGATCCGAGTGTGAGAAGTCACTGAAAGAAAGAAACACATCAGGAAAACGGTGCAGAAAAAAAGTGCAGGAATTGATCAAAACTATATGGGAAACAGCACCCTCATCCTTTAAAAAACAAAACAAAACAAAACAAACAAAAAACCCCTAAATGAAACGATCTTCCCGAAAGGCTGAAGGAAGAGAAAGGGGTGTGGGGGAGGAGGGGGGAGAGAGGCAGATCCAGTGGTCACAGATTTTTAAGGACAGTCATTTTAAATAAGTAACCCTTTATTTCTTTGTGTTGTTATCATACAAATAAGCGCTGAACTCTGACAAAACGAAGTCGTGGGGATGAGGAGAACGTGGGAGAATGGGAGACCAGTTATCCGGGTCTGAGCCTGGGCCACCAGTGTCTTCTCGGGCCTGGTTAAGAAGGGTTTTTTACCTAAGAAGAGAAGACAGAGCCGGAGCTGTAAGATGGCGCAGACCGTGCTGGGGACCTGGACCGGGTCCCAAGGCCACTGTGGTCTGACTCCTGCTGGGGACTCTCCTCCCAGGAGCCCTGAGAATCGGGGCCTGGGGATCAGCAGTTCTAGGTAAACCATCCTACGGAATGACACAATCTTATAATCCTTTACTTCACAATTGAAATGTGAAGAGCAAAGTGATTCATTATTACAAGCGGGAAGGAAAAACAAGGGCAGTTGAAAACAGCCACAATAAAAACTCAGAAACAGCTGAGGCGTTTGGAGATAATCTCATCCAAAGGTCTCCATCCTTCACAGGAGAACAGCGACACCCATTACATGAAAACGAACTGTGCATTTTTGGAGCCAAGAGGTCTCTGTACGCCCTTCAGGCAGATTTTCAGGGCAGCTCCCAATTGAAAAGCTCTGATCGCGATCGTTTCCAAGGGCACTGGCAGTTCTCAGCTCCCTCTGGGACACCTGGTTCTCCGGGGACGTTTCTGGGGCAAAGTCAGAAAAGGCAGATGGGAGGCCTCTTACTTCAAACCACGGGTCCATACACTGGTAACGGCAGTTGTAGAAACAACACTTCTTGGACCTCTTGCAACTTTTGTCGCGCTGGCACAGAGGTAACATCATGAAAGGGCAGGAAAGTGTGAACTCGGGGCAGTATCCGGGTTTGTTCACAGCTGAGGAACAAGGCCACAGGGTGAGCTGGGGGCAGCCGTGCATCGCGGCTGGGCACCGGTGCCAGCGGGTCCTATGGACTCCTTAGAGGAAATGTTCCCCACCCCAACCAACCACACACCACACACAGGACCGCCTTGCCCTACACGCACCTTTCGTCCTCCCAGGCTGCGCCACGTGGAGGCGGAGGAGGAGGAGGAGGAAGGTCATGGTGAGTACAGAGAGGCTGCTCCGCTTCATCTTGCAGAAGATCTGTGTGGGTGAACGTTAAGGCTCAATCTGTTTATATCTGCTATGCAGGGGCCCGCCGGCAGGGGGAGCTGGAGACCCCCACCGCCCGAGGTCAGAAGCGACTTGATTTGACCTTTCTTATCAGCTGTTTCTTTCGCCTCCCCCAGAGGCTCTGGGCATAATTCTGAGAGCCCATGGGCGCTTCCTCTTTTTCAAGCAGCGTCCTGGCTGGGCCTTCATAATTCTTGCTTTATGCGGTGGAGTTCGAGGCAATGGGAGGCCATTGTCCTTCCCAGGCCCGGCTGGCCGGCCTTCCTTCCTTCCTAATTAAAGTATAGTTGACATACATTACATATTAGTGTCAGGTGTATAGCAGTGATTTGATATTTGTATACCTTATGAAGGGATCGCCACAATAAATCTAGCAACCATCTGTCACCACGCAAAGTTATTGCAATGTTACATTCCCTATGCTGTACCCTGCATCCCTACGACTTATTTGCTTTATAACTGGAAGTACCTCTTATTCCCTTTCACCCTTTTCACCCATCCCCCCCCGTAACCATTAATTTGTCCTCTCTCTGTGAGTCTGTTTCTGTTTTGTTTTCTTTAGATTTCACATATAAATGAAATTACATGGCGTTTTCTCTCTCTATTTGACTTACTTCATGTAGCATAGTCCCTCTAGTCCACTCATGTTGTCGCAAATAACAAGATTCTGTTCTTTTTCATGGCTGAGTAATACTCCGTTGTGTGTATGCAGTACCACATCTTTACCCATTCATCTGTCCGTGGACACCTAGGTTGCTTCTACATCTTGACTATTGTAAATAATGCTGCAGTGAACATAGGGACACATACATCTTCTTGCATTTTGTTTTCTTCGGATAAATACTCAGAAGTAGCATTGCTAAATCATTTGGCGATTCTTTTAAATTTTTTTAGGAGACTCCCTACTGTTTTCCACAGTGGCTGCACCAATTTACAATCCCACCAGCAGTGCACAAGGGTTCCCTTTTCTCCACATCTTCGCCAACCCTTGTTGTTCGTTGATTTTCTGATAACGGCCGTTCTAACCGGCGTGAGGTTTCTGTCCTTTCTTTCTAGTGCAATCTCATAGTTACTTCCTGGTGGGTTTTTTTGCTGTGCATTTCCCTGCCGTCTTCTAGCTGTGGCTTGGTTGGCCCTCTGTGCATTTCAGTCGAAAGTAAGAAAAAAAAAAATCCTTCCCAATTTGTTTAACAGGCCAATAACTTAAAGTGTCTGGACTTCCAATCTCAAGACATTTATTTTCAGCTCCACAAGCCACTTGTGACCTTCCTGTTTTCAAAGAACTTTGGTATTGCAACTTGGATACCACAACATGACAAAAATATTACATGCAAGGGAAACTTTATGCTAATCTTGCCAGAAAAATAAGGCAAAAATCCTAAACAAAATATTAGTCAATGAATTTCGTCATATATACAAATGGTGACGCAGCATGAACAAGTGGGGCATTCTTTCCACCAGGTATAGTTGGTTTAACATTCAAAAGCAGATCAATGGAATATTCCCTGTTTACAGTTATAGGGGAAAAAAACTCATATGATCATTTCCCTATTGGCAGTAAAATACGTGAAAAATCACTTAATCAATTAATTTATTAATAATAGAAGAATACAATGATACAGGATTAAAAGTTCACTTTCATTTGATAGCAGGCCTCTACAAAAACCCTACCATCCAGAGGGAAGGACTTTCAGAAAGCCTCTAGAACACTAATGCGTATTGTCAAGGATCCATCTTCTCAGAACTCTAGAATTTAACCAAAGGCTCGCAACAGTCCATGGTGGGTTTACTGAGGAAAAACAGGTGAATCTCAGCAAGAAGAGAGCGCTTGACCTGCCCCACTCCCACCCCTTTCTTCCCAGCGCTGCAGCCCGTGGGAAGCAGCTGTGAGGACCAGCAGCCCAGCCACCTCTGCAGGGGAGAACAGAGTCGATGCTTCTCCAAAGCGCTCTCTCCAGAAAACTGTCACTCTTTGACCTGTCTGGGAGCTTCATAAAGAGTTCCATTCTCAGGGCGTGTGTTTATTTCACCCAACTCAGAGCTTGCTTTGGGGGGGGGGTCAATTCCATCCTTGGGTAAATTTTTTGACCTCATAGCTACTGCAGACAGTGAGACCCATGGGTGCTGATAAGAAGCTGGCCAAAGAAACAGAGGAGGGAAAGGTGGGGAGTGAGATGTCTGGGAGGTTTTGAAATTTTCTTTCTTGTTCCTGGGAATTCAGAATTCCCAGGAATGTGCTGCGCATGTGTGGGGCTGTGCCCGTGGCCGGTGCTGTGTAAGGGCCCCGGGCACTGTAAAGTGAGCGGCCTGGCCTCCTAACACCCATCTGGCGTGAGGGAGACTCCAAGATTCTAAGCAAAGGTCTCTGCCTGGTGAGGAGTAAATTGGCAAGAGAAGAGCCGAAAGATCATTGACAAGATGCCAAAAGAATGCAGAGCACCTGGCCTTTTGTGGGGTGTCTGTGTGTAGCTGAATTGTTCCTCTCTTCTCCCCAAATTTGCCTTAGCTTTGATTCTCCGCTTTGTTCCTGCTGTAAACTTGATTTCTGGTTCAGGTAAAACAAATAAATAGATCAACAAGTTTTTTTTTTTTTTTTAAGTCTGAGTCCTCCTGACTTAGTCAACATCCTACAGAAGAGAAAAAAACACATCGGGACAGGTAGTTCCCTGCCTCAGGTGTGCCCTTGACTCCTGGACTTCGGTTCCCCCTTCTGCAAGATAAAAGTGTTTGTCCGGATTCTGCCAAAGGGGACTTTCAAGTCCAAATCCAGTGGAAGACGGTGGCGCAGGGCCTCTACGACAAACTGAGATGCATGTGGTGTCTGCATGACCCTTGTCATGCTGGACGCCTGGGGGCGGACACACGTGGCTGGCTAGAACAGAGTCTCCTTGTATGAGGAGATTCTGGACAAGGAGAGCCTCAGAAGTGGCCAAAGAATGTCCAGCAATGATCAGTGACCCTGGCTGCTCAGCCTTCCAAGGTGCACGCAGAACCGAGCCTGCAGATAGAACGTCAGAGTCACAGCGCCGTGAAAACTCCTCTGCTGGAGAGCACTCTGCCTCTCTCGGAGCCTGCAGGCAGCCGAGCTGCCCCTGATGAGCCGTGTACTTGGAGACAGCAGGGCTCATCCAGGGCCCTTCGGCTAGCATCTCTGGGTCATTTCCCGAACCTCGTGCAGCCCCAGAGCGTCTTATCTTCCCCATCCTTCTTGCTCTCTCCCTTCCCCTTCACGCAGAGATGAAAATGCCTTTTATGAGGCGGTAGGTGGTTAGGTGTGTAGCAGCCAAGAGACCTGGGAAGCCTGACTAGTTCCAGTCTCCTTCCTTTTTATAGTTGGTTAAACTCTAGGCCAGAAGCTGGGCTTGACCACAAAATGCGGGGAGAGTGCCTAGCAGCCACCCGGTGCTCACAGCGGGCATGTGAATGGTTTAGACAACTTTCACTTCTTGGCTTCTATGCATGAAAACACCGTTCCTATAATTAGAGCTCATTCGCCGGTCGGGCTTGGGAGTGGGAGGCTGAGCCCACGTTCCCCATGGAAGCTGGGAGGTCCACATGCCTGCTTTCCCTGCAGCCACCCCACGAGCACGGGTACTGGTTCAAAGGGCACACTCGAAGGCTCTGTCACGGAGGTGAGGACTAGTGACGGTAAGTAGCAGACACGGGGAAAGGACACAGTTAGAATGTGTTCCATCAGCCAAGGGCTGCAGCGTCTCACTTCCAGGAAGAGGAGTGGAAGCGATGTGCACGGCTGTGGCACTGCTGGCTGCACAGGACGTGACATCACGCGCCGAGAGGCAGCGGCGGCGTGCTCTGCTGTGATTCGGGAGTAAAAGGTTACGGGACGGGTATTTTGGATGCACTGGTGCCTCTGTGAAAACACCAAGCTGCCGAAAGGGACAACGTGGGGTGACCTGTGATTAAAATAAGGGCCCAACAGAGACCCTCCTTTCTAGTCACTGCTCAGGTCTGCCCTGCCCCCATCTTTATCTCCTCAGAGAACACTGTTCAACGTTCCTACTAAAGGATCGAGGACTTGGTGTGTATTGTCTCCTCATTCCCACCTGAAAATAGAATGTGGGAGAGGATATTGCTTAACCCAAAGGAATTAAGTGTTGTCAATCGAGGCATCTCATGCACAAACAAGCAAGATATCCAGATTTCCATTTCCTGGTGATGCGGAGACTGTAGTTCTTGACTTGCTTGTTCGATTTCTAATACGAAGCCCGAGGACTGTGCCTCTTGCTCCGGCCCCCGTGCTGTCCGTCCTTCACCCCGGGACCAGCTCCCAGGGAGCCGCTCACCCCAAGCTCGCTGGAGAGTATGAGTCCCAGCCCCACACCCACCTTCAGGAGCTGCCAGGAGCACAGAAGTCACAGAACCAGAACAAATGGTGCGGAAAGCATTCTTTTATTAGAAAGTCAATGCAAGAAGCAGCCCCAGGCTTGGGCGTGCTCAATGAGAGGAAGAATGAGCAGTGTGGGAAAGGGGTGTGCTACAGGGACCAGGGACGGCAGCCCTGGGGACTTGGCAGGTGCAGCGAGGTCAGGCTCCACCTGGCAGGAGAGAGGAGAACCAGGGCGGTGATTCGGCGGGTCAAAGCACTCAGAGGCTTTGATGTGAAGTCCACACATCACCTCTCTCAGGACCCCAGCTACAGCCTCTGAGACCCCCTCAGTGTGCCCCCCACCTGCCAATACCCTCCCTCTCACCCACCGAGGATCATCCCCCACCGCCCAGCCTTCTCTGCGCCCGCAGGAGTTACCTCGTCCTCCACTCGGCTCTCACGTCAGTGGGGAGTCATACACGCCTTCCCGCACGAGCCCTCGCAGCACTTCCTGGGCCCTTGGCACTCGGAGTCCCACTGGCAGGCGTTCGGGGGGTTCATCATGGCACACCTGACCAGGATCGTGGGGCAGGTGCCAGGCTTGATGCCGACTTTGTGTGGCTCCTGGGTTTTGACCGGGCCCTTCCCTTTGGCCGGATGTTGACCTCTGAATGGACCTTGCCCTTTGCTGGGATGTTGACCTCCAAATGGACCTTGCCCTTTGCCGGGATGTTGACCTCCGAATGGACCTTGCCCTTTGCCGGGATGTTGACCTCCGAATGGACCTTGCTCTTTGACCAGAACATGGCCTTTGTCTGCTTCTTGACCTTTATAAGGAACTGCCAAAAGAAGAAATGTATCCTCATTTAGACTCTGCATCCCTGCTTCAAATATCTCGTCTTTCTTCCCGACCCAGCCACTGTTCACTCCAGGGTCGCCCAACGGTGACCTGAGATGGGGAGGGCCACCAAGGCTGACCTGGGTCTGTGCTCTTGGAAGGCGATTCCCTGGGCTTTGCGGAAAGGGCCTACGAGACCAAGGTTGCCTGCGGTGTCCTTCTCTTGGCCACCCCTCCATTCCAAGTCCAGGTGCTCTCCCAGGAGGAGATGCCAGACTGGAGTGACTCCCAAGTGAGAAAGACACCTTGTCACTTGCGAGGAAAGCCAGTGGGGGGGCGGGTAGAGCCCTGAGACAAACACCCTGAGACCTGAGTTCCGCCTGGCCCTGGAGATGGCCTTGGGGGTTTCTCCCTCCTCTCTGGGTCCTGGTGCCCTCCTTAGTAAAATGGCAGCCTTCAAATTACACAACTTCTGAGGCCCTGTTGGTTCTCAACCTCCTCTTAGAGGTCTCATTACTCTCAGGTGGTTTACGGGGAGGTCGGGCAGGTGATGGACCCCGCACCCAGGGCCAAGGTTCCTGCACTTCCTCACTTCATTCTGCATATCTCAGACACCGCAGCACCTGAGGCCACGGCCACACTTCTTCCACAAACAGTCCTCAGTCCTGGAGTGACAAGCACGTGGGGTCCTCTGGGCAACTGCCTGCTTTTTCTGGATATAATAGAAGTGACCACAGGCTGAGGCCCGAACCCTCCCTGGGGCTCCAGAAATGCTCCCCGTCAGGACCCAGGTTGCCCCTGACAGCCTCTCCTCAACCCAACCCGGCCCCAGCCGGGCACCTGTCCACTCACCTCCGACGACAGCTGCGTGTACTGCCAGTGCCCCGAGGACAACCAAAATCGCCAGCACCAAGAAACTGCCGGGCCTCATGTTGTCAGGATGGTGTGTGGCTGAGAGCTGAGGCCAAGCCTGCTTTATGGTGCCACAGCTTGGTCTGGCGCCAAGGGCGGGTCTGTGGTTTTACAAGGCACAGGGCTTACAATTTCATGGTTCTGCCAGGAACTCTCCACCCCATCCTGGGAGGGAACCTGGGGCTTTCCCTGAAGACTATTGTTCACAGAGAGAAACGGCAATCAGCAAGTCACCTCCCCTCTGATGGTGCCCAGAGCTGTCCTACTTTCTCACGGGGATGCAGGGGTGGTGGCCCTTGGATGCCATCCCGGCCACGTTCTTTATATTTAGAAAGAAAATGAAGCCCAGAGGAAAGGCGCACATCTCCCGAGGTCATCCAGCAAGTCAGTGGTCCGCTGTTCTGATCTCGTAATCGGGGTGGTGTTCCCACATTACTCCTGACCCCATAAGCCCCCCACCTTGTGAACCGCCCTCACAGTTTGCCCCTCCCAGCATCAAGCTGGGCTCCCCTTCCACTCTCCCCTGGCCCCAAGAAACCTCTCAAAGGCAAATTTGCCTTAAACGTCTAATGGCTAATCACTGCACGTTGCCATTTCACAGTTCGTCTCTGAGAAGGAGCAGAGAAGGAATAGGAAAGAGGGAAGTCTGGTTCTGGATGGGAGGCGGTGAAGCCCGTGGAATCACAGTAAGAAGAAAGAGATCACTCGGAAAAGTAACAGGAAGGAAATGGAAATCATCTGCATGGTGGGCATCCATGGTGCTTCCCTCCTTCTTAGCAGAGCCCCCCCCGCATTTCTTCAGAAGGACTCTTGGATTTTTGTAGCAACAGCTGAAGAGTTTAATGGGGACTGCTCGTCAGTCCTGAAAGCAGGGGTGTGTGCGCGCATGTGTGCATTCTTGGCACCAGTGGGTCAACTGAAGTCCTTTATTTGAACAGATATTAAGGGAAAGAGGGAAGACCCTTTTGGTGGACATGCTACAGATGAACCTGGGAATTCCAGTAGCTATGGTTCTGGTCTGGGAGGAGTTCAACTGTGTGAGAGAAAAAAAAAAAATGAACCTAGTAGTAAATACACTGAAAGAAGCAGAGGAAAGGGTGGCAAGAGAGGATTCGGAAGGCACCAGCCCACCCTTCACTCCTCGTTCCCCTAAGAGCAGCTCGACCCACACCCTTCCCACAGTTGGGTTATGACCCAGTAACCTGGCTTTCTGCCTAAGCGAGTCTGACTTGGTGTTTTGTCATAGCCACCAAAGTCGGGAGGAATAGAAATGAATGCCCAGGAGTTGGGTGTCACCGGGGACAGAACCTGAAATGTGGAAGTGACGGAGTTGGGTTCGGATGAGATGGAGAAGAAAGCAGGCTAATTACTGGGTAGGGAACCAGTTGGCTAACCCCCCATCCTTCATCACCGTGGACTCAGAACGCATGCCCACCAATGCCCACACCTTAAGGGTGCATAAACAAAGGTCAGAATGTTGGAGTCTGTTGGCGACTTAAATAAAAAGAGAAGCTTATTGCAGAAGAAACCATACAAACAAAAAGTGTGTAGAACAAACTACATTCTTTAAAGACTAGCGTTAAAATGGGCAGTCTGTACTCGCTGCCAGGTACAGGAGAAGAATGCTTCCTGTATGTACGCTATCGTCCTACGCTCTTGTCCCACGTCCCCGGCTGCCTCCTTCCTTCCTTCCCAGAAGTAACCACTTTCCTGGGTTTTCTGTCAATTAGCCTATTCAAGTACCTTGCTCATTTTTAATAGGTTGTCTATCTTTTTTTCTCATTGATTGGTGGAGAAAAGAAACCCTCGTGCATTACTAGTGAGAATCTGTACTGGTGCAACCTATTTGAAAATTGATTGGGCATCAGCAATTAAAATTGAACATGTGCAAATTCTATGACCCAGCAATTACACTCCTAAGTATATACTTGAGATAAATATGTTCATGTGTTCACCAGGAGACATGCACAAGAATGTTCATGAAGGCACTCTTTCTAGTAACAAAATACTGGAAACCGTCCATATTAGCAACAAAAAATAATGGCTATTGCCCTGGCTGGTGTAGCTCAGTGGATTGAGCGAGGGCCTGTAAACCGAAGGATCGCGGTTTGATTCCCAGTCAGGGCACATGCCTGGGTCGCCAGGCCAGTTCCCGGCAGGGGACATACAAGAGGCAACCACACATTGATGTTTCTCTCCCTCTCTCCTTCCCTTCCCCTCTAAAGATAAATAAATAAAATCTAAAAAAAAAAAAGAAAAAAAAAAGAGAAATCTCTTAGCATAAGAAAATTATAAAAAAAAATAAAAAATAATAATGGCTATACACATTGTAGCATATTAATACAATGGAATATTTTATAAGTATAAAAAGAATATGGCTATTTGATATTTACATATATTCACAAATGTAATATAATTTATAAATATAAATATAACAACAAAGTGACTCCAATTAAAATAATGTTGAATGACAAATGCAAGTCCTGAAAGAAAATATTTAGAATTACATGCTGTCATAAGGCTCAAAACTAAGGAAAACTAAGTAATAAATTGCCTAGGCACACTTATATATGTAGTAAAAGTCAAAACAGGGTAAATAAAAATAAGGAAACTGTCCATCATGATAGATGCACACAGAGAAAATTATATCTCATACACTAACAACACAAGTCAATCCATAAAATTTTGATGACTTTTATAACCATATAAAAGTCATGAGGGCCTTATAAATGAATTTAATACATTCTGGGCAGAACCACTACAAATCTACAACTTCAGCAAGAGACTTTTTTTAAAAATATTTTATTTATTTATTTTTAGAGAATGGGGAAGGGAGGGAGAAAGGGAGAGAAACACCAATGTGTGGTTGCCTCTTGCATGCCCCCTGCTGGGGACCTGGCCCGCAACCCAGGCATGTGCCCTGACTGGGAATTGAACCAGGACTCTTTTGTTCACAGGCCCACACTCACTCCACTGAGCTACGCCAGCCAGGGCAAGAGACATTTTTAGCAATCCTAATTAGAAAGGTACATGTGCTAATGCATTGGAAAACTCGGTGTGGTCAAGATGCCAACTCCCTTCAAACTGACTTTTAGATTCAATGCCATCCCAATGAACCCCCCCAGAAAGGTTTTTGTAAAAGTAAGCCAAAAAGGTTTTAGCAGCATGATTCTAAAATGCATACTAAAAAACACAAAAGGCCAGATAGCCAAGACACTCTTATATAAGAACAATTGAATAGGACTTTAATGTAGCAGCTGTCAAGGTTTATTTTAAAGCAGTAGCAATTAAGATAAAGTGGTATTAGAACAATGATAGGTAAGCATACAAATGGAACGGGACGGAGGGCCTCAAACAAGCGGCTTGCATGTAGTGAGAATGTATTTTTAACATGGTTGTTTTACATACATGTAGCTACAGTTACATTACCAGGGTTGCACGTCTTAACAACAGCATAGTTTTCTGAGTGGCTGATGGGGCAAAGGTGAGGAGGTAGGAAAGGGGAAAAAAGGAAGTAGATAAATATTACTTCATTTAAAAATTCAATGGTCTGATGTGATCCTATTACATTTATAAGTATCTTAGAAAAGGAACAAATATCACTAGTTCTCTGTGCACTGACTTCTGGAAATGTCCATGCAACCTTACCAGCAGAGAGGAACAAGTTGGAGAGTAGTAGCTGTGTTTTGATAATGTTTCAGTACAAACACAAAACTCCCATGTATGCCTGTATTTACGTACAGCAAAGAGCAAAGGTATGAAGGAGTCCGCACCACACTGTTCACAGATGAGATTTTCCAGCCAGGAAACCTGGGCAAGCAGTCACCACCACCATGCGGCCAGTCTCGCGGGACACCCAGCAGGTGCTGCAGGTGCAGAAGCCTGCAGGCAAAATAGCCTGAGGCCGAAGCCGGCCAAAGAGGCTCGGGCTGAACTTACGCAGTGCCACCTGCAGAGGGAGAAGGAGTTCAAGGCCAAGGAAGCTGAGGCTCTGGGATCCCCACGGCAGTTGCAACAATGAAGTGAAGGACACCCAGGAGAAGGTGACCATCCTCCAGACCTACTTCCCGCCATACAGGGATGACGTCCTGGACAACCTCTTGGCCATTGTCGGTGACATCCGGCCAGAAATTGATGAAAACCACCGCCTAATGGACAGGGGAAGACGAAAGCACCTGTTCCGTGGGTTGGCATTTCAGCTGCTTCCCGAGAATAGGAAGCTTTTGTGAAGCTTGAGTTACATTCTTTTTTTTTTAAAGATTTTATTTATTTATTTAGAGAGAAGGGAAGGGAGGGAGAAAGAGAGGGAGAAAGAGAGGGAGAGAAACATCAATGTGTGGTTGCCTCTCACATGGCCCCGCTGGGGACCTGGCCCGCAACCAAGGCATGTGCCCTGACTGGGAATCGAACTGGCGACCCTTTGGTTCACAGCCCAAGCTCAATCCACTGAGCGACACCAGCCAGGGCTTTTCGTTACATTCTTATGAAAAGGCATTAAGTTATTTCTTTCTGTTACATAGCAGGTCCTTTTACTTTTGGAGAATAGCAAATCTCGTTTCCTTGTACAAACTTAGAGCTTATCCAAAGATTTCATCTTTTTACCTCATATTTCTTAGAAATTTAATGGATATACATTGTTTTCCTAGCCTTTAGCTCAAGGTATATATACTGACTTTTTTTCTTAGATGAAGTAAAAAACCTCACCATTTTTAAAGAAAGAGATTAAAAAAAAAGTATCTCCCCCTAAAGCTTTCTTGAAGGTCAGGGTCTTTATCTATGAAAAAGAAGTAGTTACTTGTAACCTGTGTAGAGCTGCAGCCAGCCTTAAAATAGCCCGCTCTGGCTAGGGGTTAGATGATAAATATTATTGTTGGGGCTGCTTTCAGCATCTCTTAATCAAAGTTACTAGATGATAGAGTTCAAGAACTTTTTACATGCTATCACTGCGTGTACTGATTGATAATCATTTAAAAGGAAAGACTCCTTAACAAAAAGAAAGAAAGAAATGTTTGCAGTAATTAGCAAAATACCTACTGCTGAGCATGGAACATTTCCATCTCGGAACTAACTCCAAAGCAGAAGTGGAACCGCAGAATGCAGAAAGAGTAAAACTTTGATCAGCCAGGACAAGGGGGAGAGAGGGTGGATGAAAGAGTCAGCCCTCTGATGGCTCTATCTGTAATAGTGTCAAGTTTTAGTTTTCGTAGGAAAAAAAGTTTTTGAAAGATAGGCTCTTCCCGAAACAGGAAACTTCCACACGGTAAAGTCGTCCGTCTTGGCCAACGTAGCTCACACTTTAAATATGACCACAACCAGCACCTGGTGGGGTTCGTGTCTCCTAATGAGTCACTGACTCAGGCAATGGTCAGCTTGGCCTCAGAAATCACTGGGTGAAAAGTCCGACTGTGCCCAAGTATTTACGGGGCACCTGCTCCTCACCCCACCGTTTGCTGGCAGTTTGTAGTAGAAAAGCCCAGCTTTACAAGGGGGGGTGTCAGGCCACCCCACCTAAAACGCACCCGTCTTTTCACCACACTAAAAGTGGGTGGGTGAGACCCGTGTGCCTCCAGAGGTGACGCAGAAGAAGGTGCACCTGCAGCGTGTGCAGGCCGAGGCAGCTGAACTTGAACCTCATCGAGCCTCCAGAGCTCACATTCAAAGGGTAGAGAAGGAAGTTGAAAGCAATCGCAGGGACATAATGTGGAACATTCTAGAGAACAAGTCACCTTCTTCCTTCAACAAATAAATAGCGTGCGGAAGGAGGAAGAGGATGGGAAGGAAGGGAAGCCAGAGGCGGAGGCCGTGTTCCAGGTTAAAGTGAACGCAAGAGACGCTGCACCCAGCTCAAGGTGCACGCCTTGTTCAGATTCCGACTCGAACGCACCAACGGCACTGCGTCGTTTCTGAGACAGTAAGATGGACTATTAGATGACGTTAAGACATCAGTGCGAATTTTGTTAGGAATGACAGCAACACGGCGCTTTGTGAGAAAATGCCCTTATTTCTTCAGGATGCATACCGAAGTACTTAAGGGTAAAATGTAAGACGCACGGGATTTCCTTTCAAATCCTTCAGCCAGGAAGGGGTGGAAATACACAGTAAAGAAGGGGTGTAGAGCCCTGGCTTGTGTAGCTCAGTGGATTGAGCGCGGGCCTGCGAACCGAAGGATCGCGGTTCAATTCCCAGTCAGGGCACATGCCTGGGTTGCCAGGCCAGTTCCTGGCAGGGGACATACAAGAGGCAACCGCACATTGATGTTTCTCTCCCTCTCTCCTTCCCTTCCCCTCTAAAGATAAATAAATAAATAATAAAAATAAATAAATAAAATATTTAAAAAAAAAAGAAGGGGTGTAGAGTGTTCATGGTCGAGACTCTCAGTTGTGAGATGGACTGTTTCCGGGGAGCTAGCGTCCTGCACGGGGACTAGAACCGTCAGTACCGTAGTATCTCCTTGAAAGCTGCTCGGAGTAGAGCTCACTGTCCTCAACGACAACAAGGAAACGGTAATTTTCCCTCCTTCTCGTTTCCCCCCCCCTTCTCGTTTCCCCCATCTTGTAGCTTAACAGTTATCAACCAAATGCGTTACCTAAAAATGAGAGCATCCTAAACATGGCACGCAGTGCAAGGGATTGTTCACGGGGCGGCTGGTGATATTCCGAAGAGGAAAGGAAGTTTGGAATTGAGTGCCTGTCCCACCCAAACGGTAGCTTCGGGAGGTGAGGGCCGTGTTACCCGACTTGTCCTGTTAAGCATCTCACAATAGTTACGCGCGTGCGACCGCCACGCTGCACACCTTGAACCTACACAATAATGCTGTGTGTCGGTGACAGCTCGGTGAGGCTGGGGAACGCGTTCTTTGCGGAGTCTGGGTGGGGGGCACAGGCGGCTTCAGGGAAGTACCGACTGTTCTTTTGTGTATTGTTCAACATTTTTATGAGGATTTAAAAAAAACAATAGATTTACATTTGGAACTTAACAAATGATGATGAGGTCAATAGGGAAGGATGAAATACTTGGGACGTGGACGATGGAAAATGGAGATTAATGAAGGGTAAGAGGACCCAGCCAACCCTAAACTGCGCTGTGAAGCCGCAACAGTTGCAAAAGCAGTTCTGGCAGGAGAACCAAGAGTCACAGGAAGACGACAGAAAACCCAGACTCAGGTGGTTACATATAAAACTTAAGATTTGATAAAGTTCTGCTTCCCAGTCGATGGTCAAAGGGTCAAAGTTGGAATGATTTACTAAATGGTTCTAGGACAACCGTAGAAAAAAGGCATTGCCCTACCTCACGCCTTTTGCCCAAATAAATTTCAGCTGGATTAAAGAATTAACATTTTTTTTTAAATCACAAGAGAATTATATAGTGAATTATTATCTGACATTGGAGTCAAAAGGATTTTTTGACTGACCTCGCATTTCTAATTTGACAAGTTTACCCCAAGAAATAGTGAGAGATGTGACTTAACATGTACACACAGAGATTGTCGTCACAGCTTTACTTACGATGGGAGTGGAAAAATGGAGACCTGGACGTATCACAAAAGGGCACTGATTATGTACGTTTCGGCACATCCGTCTTACAAAATACCATGTTACTGTTGGAACCGATGCTATCGGAGGGCACAGCATCACCCACAAAAAGTCTAGAAAATAATCTTAACTTAAAAAGCATTTCTTTAACATGCATGCATAGCTTGAAATCAGGGGGGGAAATAGCCTCATAAAATACTGCTCCTAAATAAAGCCCCCAGGGCGTGCTAGAGTTCCAGAAGTAACGTCAGAGCCTGGACTAGAAGGCCCCTGTTCCCTGGGGTCGTAGGGGTCAGCATTCTAGCTTCGGCGGCCCCAGGCAGAGCTTGGCCCGAGGGCAGAGCGGGACTGGCACCTCCTCTTCTCTCCCAGGATCCTCGGAGGCCCAGGAGCTGGTTGGGGACTGCGGGCAGCAGTAACAGAAGTCCCAGCTGAGTTGGAAATTAACTGCATGTGCTTGGACTACGGTTTCCTCATCTTCCCAACAGGACCGGGGGAGGGTGGTCCCGATCTCCTCCAGTTCCGGAAAGGTCCCATGGTCCAGTGGGGTTTCTGTTGGGGGCCCCTGGGAACCCTGAGCCCCAGCTGCCTCTCTTCCACCAAATGATGTGAAATCGAAGGTGGGGTCCTTGGCTGAGACGAGTTTTTGGCTCAGGATCCCTTAGTGCCAGGGGAGGGGTCCCAGAAGCCACCTAGAACTGCTGTGACCAGCAACCTAAGCCAAACCCAAAACTGTGCTTCACCCGCTCCTGACGGCTGAGCCAGACCCAGGCATGGGGCAGTTCTACCAGATGCCGCTGGAGCTGAACTCATCGAAGGCAGGGAGCACTGTCCCTCTACCTTCCGGGGAAGCCCAGGAGGAGAGGGCAGGTGTGGGGAACTTTGCGCGCAGAGACCCCATCTGCCACGGATGAGAATAAAACTACCAAGACATGGTCTGCTTGGGGAGGAGAGGTGGTCGATCTCTCAAAGGAGAACGACCAAGAGCCCCTTCCTCACTGGCTTTTATTCGGTTCATAATACACAGGAATACAGGTATGTGAGGCGGCAAGGATCCAACAAGGGATAACATTTCAAAGAAATCCGAGGGCTTAATCTGAGTCAGTGTCTGTCAGGAAAGGGGGTTGCCAAAACTTTGGGAGACATGCTCATTTCCTCCTCGGAACCTTATCATTTAAATGAGAGCACTTTTAGCAAAGCAGGTTTCACAGGACTTTACGAAATCTTTCTTATGCCCGATCACCCTGGGAGCCGCTCTGGCCAGCACAGGGCTGCACCGCCCTCTGTCATAGTTTCAGGCTTAAGCGGATTAGAGCCAGGAAGCAAGAGATAAGGAAGACATCTCCCAGATGGAAATGGGGACTCGGGCTATGTCAGAATAGCTGGGGGTCGAGGGTCCATCACCCCCTCTTTGCTGCAGCCCCCAAGTCCTTCCATGAGGGCCTTCCAAGTGGTCGTGCCTGGCTTGGGTTGCCCTCCCTTGAGGGGTCTTACCCGTCATTGACTACCGACTAAGCGTTGGGGCCAGAGATGGATGAGGCAGAAGCGGTGCTCCTGTCAGGGAGATAAGCTTTGTCTCCCTAGTAGCTCAGGTCCTCATGACAGAACAGACCCAGATGAAATGGGTCCCCTGGGCTCTTACGCAGCCTAGCCATGGGGTGGGGGTTACAGTTCCTGAAACCAGGCTGAACAGTTCCCAACAAGCAGGGCTGGCCTTACTCACAGTGCCAGCCTGGGCCAGCCTCCTCCCACCCAGAGCTCGGGCCCTAACCCTAATACTTCCTAGGCACCCAGAACTCTGCATATCCTTGCCATCCAAAGCTGACTTCTACCCCTGCCAAAGCCACTGCTAGGGCTTCAAGATCATGGAGAGCCAGGAAAGGAAGCATTTGACTCAACAGCCTTCACCCATTATACAGATGAGAAAAACTGAGGCCCAGTGAGGGATAAGACTGGCCCATGATTACAGACCTTTCAGCAATACAGGTGGGACTGGATCTAGCCCCCAACTCCCAGGCCCCGCCCCCACCCATCATCAATTCTTGCACAAGTGCCCTTGCATTGAGGCTCTCGGGCAGGGGGTGGGGCCAGGATGAGGCAGACACCTGCCACTCCATCCACCCCTTCTCCTGCCTTCCCTTGCACAGCTGCTCTAGCCTCCTTGGGGCCGCAGTTGTTAATTTGGGGGCCCCTGGGCCCTGACCTTATTACGTGCCGAAGCAGAAACATGAGGCCCCAGAGCCTCCTCCTCCTGGTGGCCCTCCTGGGGAGCCAGCTGCCTGCCACCTCGGGCAGGAGGAATCGAGGTGAGTGGGGGTCGGTTCCTCTGCTCCAGGTACCAAGTGGTTGCTACCCCTCTGGGGAGCTGAGGGTTTGGGAGAGGCAGGGAGCGCCATGCGTGTCTGTGTGTGTGCCGTGGGTGTCTGCTTCTCAGTGCTTGCGTGTTGTTTGTGCTTCTTCGTGCCCGTCAGCCTGCCCACGGCCATGCCTGCAAACGCCGTCTGGCCAGTGTCTCCGCGCTCGTCTGGGCCTGTCCTCACAGCTGAGTGTGGGGTTCCGGGTGCGCGCATGCCCGACTCTGGGTTGTGCATGTGTATCTCTGTGCCTCCGCATGTCGTGGGGACCAGCCCGTCTGTACCGCTTCTGCTCTGGCCACCCCCAGGGAGGTGTGTGGGTCTGTCATCCTCTGTGGCCAGCACAGCCGAGCCTAGTCTGGTCCCGGCCCATCTCGTTTCCGTCTGTCTCAGGCCTTCTCTGGCCTCCAGCCCAGTCTGTGGAAGAGACTCTGGGATTGAGTAGGGGTGTGGTTTCTGGGGTCCAGGATCTGCTAGGAGGACATTGTAGCCTTATTCTCTCTCCCCGCCTCCCCCAGGAAGGCTGGGGCTGACCTGTCATTAGGTGCGGGAGGTCGGGGCTGCCGGGGTGGTTAGACAGGTGCCTCCCACCTGGGTGAGGCCTCCACTTCCGTGCCCTTCTGGGGCTGGAACCCTCTGACCTACATACACCTGTGTCACCCTGGCCCTGCCTTGGGGAAGGGGACAGGCACAGGGAAGGTCCCCTCCTCCACAGGGCCCTGGGGAGCAGTTCCCAGCAACCTCTGTGCCCCCTCCAGCCTGTCTCTGGGGACGAGGTGGTTTGGGGAGGAGAGGGCTCGGAACTCCCAGGCTACGGAGGGAAGGGTGCTGGCAGGACCCCACGCTGGCTGTGACTCATGCCATCACCGCATTCCTCTTCGCTGCAAGGCTATGAGGTCACGACTATTTTTATCCCCACTTTGCAGATGAGGAAACCGAGGCTCAGTGGGAACCAACTTGCCCAAGGCCAAAGACTGACTCTGAGTCAGTGTCAAAGGTGGCAATTGAGGGCAGGTCTTTGGAATCAGGACCTACCTCCTGCTTCCCAGACCTACTCCCTGTACAGCGAGGCCTCCCTGTACCAGTAGACGGTGTCCTGAGGAGTAATACCTGCTGGTCTCCCCCACCTCCTCGCATCCCCGTCCTTCCTGATCTGCCCTGAGACCGCGGCCTGGCTCTGCAGCAGCCCCGACAGGGGAGGGCGGCAGCAGGGTGAGGGAAGGGACGTCTCCATTTACTCCTGTGACAGCACAGTCACCTCGGTGTGTAAGATGCACCCCCTCAAATATGGCTGGGCGTCTCTGACAGTGAGAGGTGGCACAGGCCCTGGTGCAAAGTGTCTAGCGAGTGTTCTCAGTGGCCACGTTGTATTGTGAAGAGACCCGTGTTGGGCCGCATTCACAGCCGTCCTGGGCCACACCTGGGCCACACCTGGGCCGTGGGCCATGGGTTGGACACCCTTAAACTTTAAGCCCACCAAATTAGACAACCCAAGCTGATTTTGAGCACTTACTGTGTGAGCAAGGTGCCTACTATGTGAGCAGCCAGCACCCAGTCAGGGGCTGGAGGGGGAAGGCAAACACAAGGTAAAGTCACAGCACTGGATCCCGCTGCCCCCGGTGACTGAAGTGAAGGCCGGAAGCCAGTCCTGTCCCCAGGGCTCAGTGCCAACCAGAGCAGAGGGGAGGGCAGGTCCCAGCGAGCATTGCCCTGGGAGATGAGGACTCCGAATCCGTGTGGGTCCGGGCAACCACTGCCCCTTTCGGGCCTTGATTCCTCCCTCCAAATGGAGAAAGATACGGATTCAAGTCTTTTGCATGAAATCTGGAAGTGGCCCAAATCCTAACAAGATGAGTGGCTAGGTGAGCTCTGGGACAGAACACTCTAGAGCCATTCAGAGGACAGCCTGAGAGACCAAGTTAATACCAATCCCTGAAACAATGCCGCTTGCAGCAGTGACCAGCCCAGTGCAGCCGCGGCCGACAGTGGCTGTGTGGCGATGCACCAGGCTGCCAACCGCTGACACACCTGCGCTGCTGGCTCTCCCTTCAAAACCCTTTCCTTCGAACAGTCCCTGAGCCCCTTCTGTTGGTGTCCAGGGCTGTGCTTCAGCCTGACTGTGAGCAGAGCGGGCAGGGGGCCTGCTGTCACAGCTGCTGGCCAAGTGAGGGAGGCAGAGTCACCAACGCTGACGGAAAGATCCTTTGGGAGTGTGTGGGGGTGCGGGGATGTGGTGTTTCAGCTGAGACCCGATGAAGGGGGTGTAGGAGGGAGCCCCAGGCAAAGGGCAAGGCCAAAGCAGAGAGAAGGGGCTTGGGGTCGGGCAGGGGCCACAAGGAGTGAAGGGGATGAGGCCGGAGAGACAGGCAGGGGCCAGACCAGGCATGGCCTTGTTGGTGCGGATGGAGATTTTGAACTTCATTTTTTCCTATCGTATATGTCATCTGAGTCTTAAGCCTGCCCAGAAGCGGGGTGGGGGCCGGTCCAGCTTCCCATTTCACAGACAAAAAACTGAGGCTTGGAGTAAAAAAACAACCCAAAACTTGCCAGTCATGTGCGATGTGGATGGACCTCAGTGGCATAAGTCAGACAGGCGTAAGTGGCATAAATACCGTGTGACCTCACTTACATGCGGAATCTAAAGATCAAACAAAACAAACAAAACCTCAAAACACCAAGCCCGTAGATACAGAGAACAGGCTGGCGGTGGCCAGAAGGAGAGGAGCGGAGGGGTCAGAAAGCAGAAACTCCCAGTTACAAAATAAACAAGTCGCTCAGAAGTGGTGCACCGCACCGCAGCCATAGTGAGTAACACTGTGGTGCGCATCTGAAAGCTGCTCAGAGAGTAGACCTTAAACGTTTTCCTCACAAGAAAGAGAAGCATTTAACGGTGTGTGAGGGCGGATGTTAACCGGACTTTCTGTGGTGGTCCTTTCGCAATCTATAGCAAATGCTGGAACCTTACGTTGTACATCCCAAACTAACAGAACGTTATAGGTGGACTATACCTCAATAAAAGGACTAAATAAAAAGTAAATAAATAAAAGCAAGTTCATCCCAAAATACAAATCATAACTTGCCCAAGGACAGGCAAGAACTATAAAGAGAATTCAGAGCTGGGGATTCCAGCTGCAGCATTTGGGGGCTCTCTTACAGAGAAAATTGGGGGATGTCCCGTGGACGATGGGCCCTGCCTCAGATCGGTGCCCGACCAGTGCCTGGGGGACAGCCAGTGCCCCTCCATGATGAAGTGCTGCTACAAAAGTTGCTTCCGCCAGTGTGTCCGGAAGGTCACAGGTAAGTGTCCCTCTGCACCTGGCTGACCCACCGCCCAAGCCCCGAGCCCCAGTGCGGAGGCTCAGGCAGGGCTGGTCTGGCCCCTGTGTTGCAGTAAAGCAGGGCACCTGCCCTGAGGACCGACTGCAGTGCCTCAGCCCCATCCAGCACCTGTGCCACCGGGACTCCGACTGCCAGGGCCGCAGCCGGTGCTGCCTGGGCGCCTGCGGCCGGGACTGCCGGAACCCCGTCAAAGGTAGGGCTCTGTGTGCCGGGGCGGGCGCGTTCCCTCTCTCGGCCCTGCTCTAAGACAACACCCCAGTTGGACAAGCCCAACAGGATGCCTCCCCAGAAGCTGGCGCCCTGCTGTGGCCATTACTGGCGAAGTGGCCCAGGGGTGTGAGAGGTCCTGTTAGGATGACGAAGGAACTGGGAATCCTCGGGAATCCTCGGTTCCCTGGACCACAAGGGAGCTCCCATCTGCCCTTGGGAAAGTCCTGCCTTTGCTGGGAGTCCTCCCTGAGTCGCCACCAGGGCTGGTCCAATGGGGTCTGGGTGGGGGATCAAGCCCAGGAGTCAGAGCTCTGTTATGGGAGGTGGTTAACCCTTTCCTTCTCTCTCCTCAGGCTAATTCTGGTTCAGGCCCCGTGGCTCTGAACCTCAGGCTGGGGTCCCCAGCAGGAAGAGGTGATGACAGTGGCCCTGGGACCTGCCCCCCGGGCAGCACCACCTCTGCCAGCCGCAGCCCCAACCTTCTGATAAACACCGACCGACCTGTCGAGACTTCCCCTGCTGCCCGCCCACCGCTCGATTTTCCTCCAGGGAATCACAGTCCATGGCCAGACCTCAAAGGACTCCCTGGTCCCACGGCCACCTGAGCTCCCCGTCCTTCCTAACACCCACCTTCACGTCTCTTTGCACGTGTGTTTCTCCCACCTAAAATGCCCGATTCAGGTAGGCCCCTCTCTGTGAGGGCCCAACCCCCCACCTCGGGGAGCCAGACCACCTGAGTGCACGTTTCAGCCGCTTCCTGCACGAGTCTGTTCACACGGCCCTTTCAAGATGTCACCTCGCCTGCAAAAGCCTCCCGCCACACTGCCTCTGCTCCTGTTTACCCAACGCTCTTCCTTAAGCGGACTCACTTTTGTACGCAAACGTCTTCAAAAGAAAACCTTGATGTCACCACTGTAAGCAGGATACGCAGGAGCACTGGCCACAAATAGAATGTAATGGCACAAGCGAATGCGATGAGAACAGTGAAGCTCTATTACAATCATGTCTGATTCAACAACATTAAACGATGTTATTAAATTCTAGCTAGATGCTGCCACCCGCCAGGACTTCGAGCCTGCAGCCTGCTCTCTGTTGCAATGTGCGGAGGTCAGCAAGGGTTAGAGGGCTGCAGGACACAGGTCTCTAACCTGAGACTGTCTCCCTGGCAACTTTTTCTCTCCAAGAGTCAATGTTGTATAATGTGGCATCCACGTACACCCTAAGGTCCGATCGCTCCACATTTGGGGAAATGTCACTTGAGCAATTGAGATACCATTACTTTGGGGAAGGTCTGGGTCCACCATTGGATAATACCTCATTCACTCCCACTTCTTGAGGGGCTCAGTCTGTAGCCAGGGCTGTGCTGAGTAAGGAGGGGGGATGTCAATGAGGGAATGCCAGCCATCCCAAGGGACATTCCTGGACCCAGGGAGCTGGGTTCCTGGCTGTCCGTTTTGCCCAGGACTTGCTTGAGAGAGAGGGTGGGGGTGGGTGGCCTCCTCCCTGCTTTTTATGCCGGGTCTGCTTGCGGATGCTCATGGAACCTGAGGCTGGACGGTCAGCTATGGGGGCAGCGTTGGGAATCCTGGGTCTTCTTTCCTGGTTCCCCTGACGATGCACTTTGGCCACAGGGGAGTCACGGCCCCGCCCTCCTGTCTGCCCTGCAGGAAGATGCAAAGAATGCTACTTCGTCACTGCCCAGTCCTGCCTGTGGGATTCCAAGGCCTCAGCTGTTGACTCAAAAGCAGCAAATGCTGGTTATAGGGACACACGGTGAGGCCTGGGAGACAGGAAGAGTAATGTGACAGCCACTGATGCTGTGAGTGTGGGGCTCGCGTCCTCTTCCCGGGCCTCAGTTTCCCCATCTGTAAACTCAGGTGCTTAACACAGGTAATAGGGCACACTGTATTGTTTGGGCGCAGGCACCCTTGCCTCCCCACCCTTATGCACACTCCGGGCGAGCAAACACACCCCTGACCCCGTGATGAGGGAGGGCTTTGGCCCTGGACTTGTGTTGGCTAATGCAATGTGGGCGCAATGACAGTGTGACAGTTTCAGGGCAAGGCACCAGCCTTCCTGCCTGCAGCTTCCACCCTCTGCCCTGGGAAGAGCTTGTCCAGAAGCCACTGGTCTAGGGATGAAAGACACAGGGTGGGGAGGGGGGCGAGGGGGACAGGCTGAGATGTCTCAGTCGGTCCTCAAACTCGCAGGAGGGAAATGCATGCTCGTGACAGGAAGCCAGTGAGATTTGGGGATTGTTTGTTACAAACTGACTGCAATAAGAGCTTGTCTAATTCAGGTGATGATTACTGTTCTGTAGTAAATCCCTGCACTTTTAACCATCGTTTCATCCATCCATCCTCTAGCCCTGAGAAACATGGGCCCTGTAATCCCCGTTTGACAATGAAGACACAGAGGCTCTGAAATAAGTGACTTGCCGAGGCTCCCAGCTAAGAGGTGCACTAGCCAGGATTAAACCTTCCTGCGTGCCCCATTAGATATTGATACAATCAGCAACCCTTAAAGTGACTGAGCACTTCCCCTGTGCGCTGAGTTCTGTTCCAGGCTTCACAGCCAGCAGGGAGGAGCCAGGGTCAGAGCAGGCTGGGGAGGGCCTGAGGCTCACAGCCGCCGGCGGCTCACTTCTCCCCAATGCAGATCCCCTGCGGAGAAGATAAACAAAGGCAGCCTTAAGGGGCGTGAGTTCCTGTCTCAGCTCCTAAGTGTCCTGAGCAGGTGACTGGGCCGCCTTTGTAAAAAGGGGCTCCTACGCCCCTGTCCCTATCAAGTCGGGGTCAGCGGTAACTTCGACAAGCCACGTGAACCAGAGTGACCCACACGGACCCATCTGGGAAGCTATTATCACTGCTGCGCCTTTGTCAAAGGACCTCCGGTTGAAATGCCTCTTCAGGGGGTATAGTCCCCTAACGGACCCCTCCTCCCCCTGGTCCCTGACCTGGGAGGATGTCCTGGCTGTAGGGCCCAGTCCCCAGACACCCTCACATACCCCAACCGAGTCAGGAATAGAAACCACCGCCTCCCGCCGCCCGCGGTGTCTCCCTCCCTCCCCCGGCAGCGATCGATGCGGCCTCAGCCGCGGGGGACAGAGGAAGACTGAGAAGGAGGAGGAGGCAGCCGGACCTCCGCAGCAGCGAGGCTCGGCGGGGCCGCCGGGGCACAGAGCAGCCCTGGGCGGCCAGTGGCTCCCCAGCCTCCGGGGACAGACGGGATGGGCCACAGGTAAGGGGCCTCCCTCGGGGAGGGGCGTGGTCCGGGGAAGGGGCGGGGGCTGCGCGAGACTGAGGCGGGGCTGCCTGCTGCCGCGTGGTCCTGCTCTCTCCCTGAGACCCCCAAGGAGGGAGCGTGTGGGATGGCCGCACTTGGGGTGGTCCTGATTGTTCATCTGTCAAATGGGATCAGGAAACCTCCCCGGCGGGGCTGGGGCAGGGATTCAAACCACCGAAGAGTGCACGGAGCCCAGGGAAGCGACCAGCACACAGCAGGCGATCAATCAAAATAAGCGTGGGAAGAGTTTGGAGAATCACAAAATCTAGTTTCCCGCTTTACCTGTGCCGTGGACGAGCTGGGTAATTTTGAGGACGTCACTTAGTCTTTCTTACTGGTATTCAGATTCTTGTCGGGGAGGGTTTGCTGAACTAATTGTCCTATTTCACAGAGCAGGAAGGTGAGTTCCAGAAGGAGAAAGGGATCTGCCCCCAGAGGGGCAGCTCGTGGGTGATGGACCTGGATGAGCGACTTCGCTTTCTGGTGCCAAGTCCAGGCGGAGGGTGGGATGCAGCTGTGGCGCCCGCGTCCTTATTGGGTGCGGTTCACGTGCCAGGGACCGTGCTGCTGACAAACACCGTGCCCGGTGCGATCCTCACAGCGCTCAGGGAAGGGACGGTGTCCCCCACTCTACAGAGCGGGGGACTGAAGCTCAAGGAAGGGCCTGCTCCAGGTCAGCAGTAAGAGGCAGACTCAGAACTGGAAGCCAGCTCTGACCACAGAGATGCTCCAGGGATCAGCATGTATCCAGCACCGCCCGTGTTTCAGGGGTTTTACACACATCCGCACAATAACCCTTCCACTGGAGTGTTATTATCCCCATTCCACAGATAAGAGCGCTAAAGTCCAGAGCAGGAGGAGACTGGCCTTCGGCCACACAAGGAACAGAACTAAGGACAAAACCCCAACTCGCTTACTGCCAAGCCCAGGGTAAGTGAAGGACACCCTGCCCGCTCCCGGCCAGGCACTGGGCCAGCTGCCTGATGCCCACTCACCCCCTGTCCGCCCCGGGAAGCAGGCGTCACTGAACCCACAGCGCACATGACGTTCCAGAGCTAAGGAGGTGAGTCCTGGCCCTCAGTTCCAGCAGAGCTTAGAGACCGGCAGTGGCGGGCTCTAAGATCTCCTTAGCATCCAGGAAGGCTGGGCACTCCCTTAACCTCCCCCGTAAGCCTCCAGCCTTCCTTGGGGGCAGGTGCTGTAGTCTGCACTGTGCAAGAAACTAACCTGGAGAAAAGCAACTTCCTCAAGGCGCCAGAGGCCCCTACTGCGGAGATAAACAAAGGCTTGCCTGACCCTAGGAGACAGTGAAACTGGTGGACAATTTACTGAACCATCTTCCGAGTGCCAGGCCCCAGAAAGACATTTGTTCATCTCACCTTTTTCTTCACTGTGGGAGGTGGGTATTTTTATCTTCAGTTGACAGAAGCTTAGGGAGGTCATGTGACTTGCCTGCGGTCACCCAAGAAAGCCCAAGTTCAAACCGACAGACCCTTTAAATAGAGTAAACCAATGGCTGCCACACTTGACCGTGAGCCAGAATCACCCTCGGAGCTTGTTAATAGACAGCTGCTGGTCCCCATCCCCAGCGATTCTGATTCAGCAAGTCTAGAGTGGGCTGAGAATTTGCATTTTGACAAATTTCCAGGTGATTTCCAGGTGACGCTGACACTGCTGGAGCAGGGAACACCCTTTGAGAACAGCACAGCCCTAGGTGGTCGGCATTCACTTCCCCCATGTCGCTGAGGAAGAAACTGAGGTTCAGAGTGCTCGAGTGTGAGACCCCACAGTAGACCTCTGGGCTTCAAAAATCCAGGTTTGTCTGGGAAAGGGAGACATCCTATACGAGCGCCCCTCCCTCCCCTCAGGCAGGCCCCTCAGTCAACCGCTTTCCTAGTCCTCGGAGGTAGAGCGCTAGAGCTCGGTTTGTTTATGCCAATGAAACGAGGGTAGGAAAGTTCAGTGATCTGACCAGAGCCCAGTCGGGGAGCGAGGGCTGGTCAAATCCAAACCCAGCTCCTCAGTCCTTGGGCACCTGATACCTACTGCGCGCCCGCGCCCGCTGCACACCAGGGGCTTCACAATGAGCATCTCACACCCCTGCCTGGTGAATGGGGCAGGGGATTTGATGATCTCTTTCGGAAGAGAGGTCCTGGGACCCCCCCTCAGCGGGCTCCTCCCGTGTCCTTAGGCCGGCGCGGCAATCATGGTGAGCGAGTCCCCGGGGCGCGGCGCCAGGGTCCCCTGGCGGCGAAGCGACGAGGCTCTGCGCGTGAACGTGGGCGGCGTGCGACGGCGACTGAGCGCGCGCGCCCTGGCGCGCTTCCCGGGCACGCGGTTGGGCCGCCTGCAGGCCGCGGTGTCGGAGGAGCAGGCGCGGCGCCTGTGCGATGACTACGACGCGGCGGCGCAGGAGTTCTACTTCGACCGGCACCCGGGCTTTTTCCTGGGACTGCTGCACTTCTATCGTACGGGCCACCTGCACGTGCTCGACGAGCTGTGCGTCTTCGCCTTTGGCCAAGAGGCCGACTACTGGGGCCTGGGGGAGAGCGCGCTGGCCACGTGCTGCCGCGCGCGCTACCTAGAGCGGCGCGTGGCGCGGCCGCGCGCCTGGGACGAAGACAGCGATGCGCCGAGCAGCGTGGACCCCAGCCCCGGCGAGATCTCCGACGTGCAGCGGGAGCTGGCGCGCTATGGCGCCGCGCGTTGTGGCCGCCTGCGCCGCCGTCTCTGGCTCACCATGGAGAATCCGGGCTACTCGTTGCCCAGCAAGTTATTCAGCTGCGTCTCCATCGGCGTGGTGCTAGCCTCTATCGCCGCCATGTGCATCCACAGTCTGCCCGAGTATCAGGCCCGCGAGGCGGCAGCCGCGGTCGCTGCGGTGGCCGCGGGTCGTAATCCAGAAGAGGTTCGCGACGACCCGGTGCTGAGGCGCCTCGAGTACTTCTGCATCGCCTGGTTCAGCTTCGAGGTGTCGTCGCGCCTCCTGCTGGCGCCCAGCACGCGTAACTTCTTCTGCCACCCGCTTAACCTCATCGACATTGTGTCCGTGCTGCCTTTCTATCTCACTCTGGTGGCTGGTGCCGCGCTCGGCCACCAGGGAGGTGCGGGCGGCGAGGACCTTGGCGACCTGGGCAAGGTGGTGCAGGTGTTCCGCCTCATGCGCATCTTCCGAGTGCTCAAGTTGGCGCGCCACTCCACGGGGCTGCGCTCGCTGGGCGCCACGCTCAAGGTAGGGCCTCTGAAGCCGGGCCGGGGGTCATGGGGGAGGCAGGTGTAACCATGGGGCAGGTTTGCAGGTGAACTTACAAGCCTGCTGCGTCCAGGTGCTCAGTGAAACTGAAACGGCATCCTTTGTACCAGACGCAGGGCTAGGGTAACAGGTGTACGTTTCCCGGCCAGTTTGACCTTCCCAACAGCCCAGTAAGGAAGAGCTTCGGGTCATCTCTATGTCCCAGGGGAGAACACGGAGGTAGAGCTTTGCTGGTCTTCCTTTTCAAAAAAAGAAAGAAGAAAGAAAAAAGAAAAGAAAAAGAAAAAGGTCATCTTCAATCTATCTGTCAAATATCAAATAATACATAGCACCAAAATATGCAAAGCAGGACGCTACCTGACTTCCCCACTAAGCCTTTCCACTGACGTTATCAGGGGCACTGGCATCACAGGTCACACGTAATAGGCCAGGTCTAGGAATAGCCCCGGAGCTAACACTTACGGAGTGCTAATTCTGTGCCATTTCCACATCCATTATCGATTTCATCCTCAGGATAACTTCTTCAGGAGGATGCTATTATTTATTCCGTTTCTGTAGATGAAGAACCCGAGGCTGGCTTTTTAAAGCCTGGTTGCTATTTACTGAGCGCCCTCCCTGAGCCAGGCCCTGCACTGGGGGTGAATCGCTGCCCTGGGGAGCTCACCCTCCAGTGGGTGAGATCAGCCTGCTTTGGGGTGGAGGGCATCTGAACATTTTGGACAAAGGCCGGAAGAGGGAACAGGATGAATGAGGGGAGGGGGCATGGACAAAGCAGGTGTTGGTCGAGGAGGTTGAAGAGGTGAGTGGGACAGGGTATGGAAGGGCCATGCACTCTTGGCCCAGGATTTTGGACTTCATCCCAAGGGAAATGGGGTTTAAGCAAGGGCAAGTATTATTATCGTGACTTTGCAGAGGTGGAAACTGAGGCCCCAGGAGGTGACAGGACTTGTCAGAGGTTCCTCCATGAGTCAGGGGCAGAGCCTAGAGAAGGACCCAGCTGTGCCTGACTTCGGCACCTCATGTGCTTTCCCCGTAAGCCCCGTGCAACCGTGCTAGGGATCCCGAGAAGGTGCTGATAGATTTCTCCCACCCGTAAGGCACGTGAAGCCTTGTGCATGCCCTCACGGCAGGGCAGCCAGGATGCTGGGTGCAGGCAGAGTGACCTGGGCAGAATGCTGGGGCTTTGGGCAGGTACAGAGAATTCCATTGGCCATACACCCTGAACTCAGCGCCTCTCCAGGGATGATCCCTCCATCCCGGACTCAGCCTCCACCGTGCAGGAAGCCAGGGCCCAGCACTGCCAGCTCTTTCTGCAAGGAGGGAGAAGAGTATTGATGGAGGCTTCCAGGGCCCAAGACACAGGTGTAAGACTCCAGACGAGAGCCGTGCTACTCAAAGTGAAGCCCCTGACCACAAGTAGCTTTCTTGGTAGCTGGAAGCTTGCTAGAATTGCAGAATCCCTGGCCCTCTGCCAGAGCTCCTCAATTGAGTTCTGCCTTTTAAACAAGAGCTTTACAGGATTCCTCTGCAGATTACAGTTTGGGAGTCTCGGCTCTTGAGCAGAGTTCTCAGCCTCTGTTCACATTTGGGGCCAGATCACGCTTCGTTATGGGGATTGGCCTGTGCATCGTAGGATACAATGTGCGTGCTCGGCCTCTACCCACCAGATGCTGGCAGCGCACCCCTCCCAGCCGATACTGCCAGATGTCCCCCTGCGGGGGGAGGGGACAGCATTGCCCTGTTTGAGAACGCTAGGGCTTGGCCTCAGGGGCAGAGTACATATACACACTCAGAGTCAAGTGCATTTGGTGAGTGATTCAGGGAACATGCATATCCTCCCAGCTCCCTTGGGAGGCAGAAAATATTTTTGTCCTCATCAGAAATGTGATGAACCCATCAAAAGAACACAGAACCAATGCTTTGCATTGTAGAATATAAACTATGGCTCTCCTGATTCTGCAACAGTGTAAAAATCACAAACTTTTTATTAACTGGCTGGTGCCACTGGCCACCCACATTAGAAGAAGCAAATGTGGCTTACTTAGCAGGCACCTTGGACCCTGGAGATGAGGCCTGTGTTCAGTCCCAGGGAGTTTGGCTGCTTCTTGTAGTGGAAAGACCTTGGTTTGGAGTCAGTGGACCTGGGTCCTGGCACCAGGTCTCCTTTGCTCTGTGACTTTGGACCTGTCCTTTCTACTCTGCGGGCCTCAGTTTCCCCACATGCCCAATGCCAGCTCTGACTCCGCTTCCTCCATTCTCTTCCAGCACAGCTACCGCGAGGTGGGCATCTTACTGCTGTATCTGGCCGTGGGAGTGTCAGTGTTCTCCGGCGTGGCCTACACCGCCGAGAAGGAGGAGGACTCGGGCTTTGACACCATCCCTGCCTGCTGGTGGTGGGGCACAGTGAGCATGACCACCGTGGGCTACGGGGACGTGGTGCCGGTGACGGTGGCTGGCAAGCTGGCAGCCTCAGGCTGCATCCTGGGGGGCATCCTGGTGGTAGCGCTCCCCATCACCATCATCTTCAACAAGTTCTCTCACTTCTACCGGCGCCAGAAGGCTCTGGAAGCCGCCGTGCGCAACAGCGGCCACCAGGAGTTTGAAGACTTGCTGAGCAGCATTGATGGGGTGTCGGAGGGGTCTCTGGAGACGTCCCACGAGACCTCCCACGAGACCTCCCAGGAGGGAAGGTCTACAGACCTGGAGGCCCAGGTCCCCAGTGGGCCTCCAGACTCTCAGATTTATTAAAACCAGGGCTTCACACCCCCTTCCCACACCTCTGCAGCCAGCTACAACAGAGCAGAGAGCCATCCCCTGCTGAAGTTCTTCGTGGTAGCATGCCCGCTCAGGGTCACTCACCCTGGCCTGAGAAGTGACACTCAGAGGCTGGGTCCCTTCCCCCAAAGGCTCAGGGCAGGATGGTGTTACTCTAGATTCTGTGAACCTGGAGAGCGACCCAGAGACCTTTATAAACAGACCTCCAAGCCATCCGGGAAGCAGCATGAGCCACAGGGAGAAAGTCAGAAGGGTGCTAACCATTCCCGAACACCTGCTATCTATTAGCCAGGTCACATGCGGCCCTGTATTGGAGGATGAGAATTATCCCCATGTCACAGATGAGGAAACCGAGGCTCAGGGAGGTGCAATGAGTTGCCCGAATGTTACACAACTAGTAGTAGAGTCAAATTCAGAATCCATGCTTGTCTGTCTGCAAAAACAATGTTTCTTCCACCCTCTGTCTTCTGCCCTCATGCAGTTTGCATGGAATTTTAGTGGATTAGCTCTAAATGCTTTAATGGAATTTATAGATCAGCTCTACACCCCCAGAGCTGATCCATGAAGTTAGAGCCCTCTATCAGAGCTAGGGAAGGGACCAGGCAGGACTCAGATGCAGGAGCCCTGGACCTCAGCTGCGGTCCTTTCCAGGAGCTTCCACCAGGAGTCAGCTCTGTAAGATGAAGGCTGGGAGGAACCGGAGCCACCTCCTTGGCTGATGTGCCAGGTGCGCGCAGCACTAGCTGAAGCTTCCTCCCTGGGCTGGCCCGAGGCCTGAAGTGCAGACCCAGCTTTGCTAGACACTGATGCGCAAGGCAGGCAAGTCCCTGCCCCCTGTCCAGGTTTCAGCCCCGCTGTGAGACGGTCACGGTCTGGGCCCAGAGGGAGGTGGAAGCCCAGTGGGACAGGGGAGGCACTGATCCCAAGCCAGCTTGGCTCAGAAGTGCTGGTGGCAAGGAGCTGCCAGGTGTGGACACCCCTCCACACCCCCCACCCCAACTGTGGCAGTTCCCATCTGCCCTCCCTGCAGACCTCTGGCCGTGCCTTGAGTTACCACCCAGGAAAATGCTTGGGGCTCCTGTCCCTTTTGACAAGCTCCAGTCCCCTCATCCTTGCTGGGGGCATATCTCATATACTCACCTACTGAATCCTCTCCACTTGCAGAAAAAGTTGGGAGGCAAAGGGTTCCCTTAGCTCTTTCGCACTGTTGCCAGCGCGAACATCCATCACTACACTCTCATTGCCTGGCCGTAGCTCTGTCTGCCCCACCACACTGAGCTTCAAGATGGAGGGCCGTGTCCGGTTGAACCTGGACTTGGTGTGGACCAGGCAGTTAGTGAATGCTGAGTGGATCAAGCAGTTTGTACGGCTACTGTGTGCTGAGCACTGGGGAGAAAGGAAAGAGGGAGCCAGGCGGGGACCTTGCCCACAGGAGGATGTGGACCCGACTGAAAAGGAGGTCCTTTCAGTCTGCACCCCCTCTTCCTCCTCGCTCCTTTGAGGCTTTTACAATGATTTCCTTGTAGATTCTTCACTCATTCAACAAGTAGTCACCAGAAGTCATAAGCTGGGGCTTCACGTGTGGCCTGCAGACAGGTTTTATTGAGCCGAACAGTATTTTTAGTATATTTAAAAAATGTGAATGCCTTCGGGTGAGGCGTGCACTCTCCAGTTCCCCACCGTGCACCCTGCCCTCTTCCCCCCTGCACCCCTACACAGTTACTCCTGTGTTAGCCCCGCCGCTGAGGTTTACTTTACCCACCTGGCCTGTGATTTATTGACATCTTACTGGATTCAAGAGGTGGAATGCCAAGCAAAATATATATCCATGTCTTGAAGCTTACAGACTGGCGGGGGTGGGGCAGGGCTTAATCCACTAAGCACATAAACGTGCAATAGTAAGCTCCCCTAAACACAGGAAGTGCAAGGGCGTGTGATGCGGCGGGGCTGTTGACCGAGAAGTTCAGAGAAGGCTCCTGAGCAAGGGCCTGTTTAACTCGCCATCGTATGATAAATGGTGACTGGCCAGTGGCGGCTCTGGGAAGGCAGCACGTTCCAGAGTGAATGCACAGGCGAAGGTCGCTTGTCGTGCACGGGGCCTGGGACGTAGACGGACTCGCGTCTCCAGGTTGGAGCAGAGCCTGGAGCGAAGCCAAGGAGCCCCACGCTCACCTTCCAACGTCCAAGCCCAGCTCTGCCCGGGGCAGGGCCCTGAGACCAGGAGGGCTGCGTGAGCCACCCTAGCGGTCTCGCCGAACACACCAAGGAGCCAGTGAGCTTCCAGGCTTCCTGACCACACGGGCAGGTCCCTGAGGCTGGACGGAGAGGGGAAGGAAGCTCAGGGGAGAATCGTCTGGGCCGAGCCGATCACGAGGTTGTGTGTGGTCCTCCCGGCAGAGAAGAGCAGCTCCGCCCTCCCTCTCCCGTGTGTCCGTGAAAACTGTCATGCAAATAAAGAGGCTGGGCCCAGGGACCTGTTTCTGTGTGTACGGAGCTGGCTGCCTGGCCTGTTTTCTGGGTGACCAGGGAGGGCGGGGTGACACGTGCGGTGACTCACGATCCCCATTGTCTGCGATCTTAGGTTTGGCACAGGCTGCAAGTGACAGGAATCCAGCTGGAACGAAGTTGGTCAAAAAGGGTAATTCACGAGCCTCAATCGCTGAGGTGACAACAGTTACATCTAGGGTTCTTTGGCCCCAAGCAATAGAAACCTTAAGAGAAAAATGGATTTATCAGAAGGTGCATTAGTTTCCTGTGGCTGCCAGAACAAATGGCCACCAATTTGATAGCTTAAAACAACAGAATTATTCTCTCACCATTTGGGGGGCCAGAAATCCAAAACCAAGGTGTCCCCGGGGCGCACTCTCTCCAGAGGCTCTCAGGGAGAATGCTCCCCTCACCTCTTCTAGTTTCTGGTGGCTGGCAGCGAGGCTCGCCTTGTGGCTGCAACACCCCTAACGCCGCCTCTGCCATCCCAGCACCATTTTCTCTGTGTGCCCCATCTCCCAGTGCCCCCCTGTCTTACAAAGAGACCTGTGACGGTATTTAAGGCCCACTCGGGTAAGCCAAGATGATCTCATCTCGAGATCCTTAACCACATCTGCCCAAAGACCCTTCCCCCAAATAAGGTAACATACACGGGGTCCAGAGATTGGGACGTGGACGTGTCTTGGGGAACACCAGCCCGCCCGCTACAGAAGAGTGTTGGGGTTCACCCAGGCAAAGGCAAAGCCGGCTGTCCAGGCCCCAGGAGCTACGGGGATGAGGAGAGCTCTACAGGCCACCATGCGGGGCCGATGAACCCTCGGAGCAGGACACTGCTGTCCAAGTGAGCCTCCTGCGATGACCTTCCTTCCCTGGGTCATTCTGCTCACAGTCCCGATCCCAGGAGACGGGTTCATTTGCCCAGCTTGCGTCATATCCTGTCCCTTGGTGGGGGGATGGGGGACAGGGTCCCTGGATTAACATCTACAACAGATCGAGTGGGATGGAAGAAAGGTCGTCACCCAAAGAAAAGGCCATGTGATGTCACCAAAACAAAGGGGAGAGAAGTTATCAGGCAAAGATAGGAGATTTCCACTACATTCCAGCTCTCAGCTGCCCGGCACACCTTCTCGCTGCACACACAGTTTTATAAGCGTTCCCAACATGAGGGAATGATCGTGTGGTTTCACCAACGTAGTAGGTCAGTCTGCTGTCTTGTGGTGTGTCAGGGAATCAGAGTTTTCCTGAGACGGAGCTGGAGGGGCGCTGAGGTTTCCCTGAGTGGACAGTAAGGGAAAACTCTTCTCCTTTCCAGCAAAACGCTTCCAGCGGTTTGTTTCTTGGAATAGACAATAAGACCAGTAGCTGCCTCTCAGCTCCAGGGGCTGCAATGAGAAGCGCACAGCTAATACAGCAGCTACGACTGGAATTGCCCCTCGATGAACATAACCTCCTGTCAAGACCCATCCCACCTGGCACCAGCCAAACGGGGAAGCTAATGGTGCTTTCATGGGGTCCAGCACCCTGCGGGGTCTCGGCAGCCTGTCTAAAGACATGGTACCGCTGTTCTGTTTTCTGTTCTGGAGCAGTTGCTCGATTGGATTCTATTGGCCTTTTGTATTATAATGGCCTCCAGGGGTCGGGGAGCCACGTGGGAATCTTTTCAAACTCTCGCTCAGAAACTGGAGGGAGATGGACAGCTGGGATCCCACAGTCCTCCAGTGACACGGGAAGAGCTCAAAACGCTATTTTTCACACACTCGGTGGACCTACAGTGCCCCCTTGGACACAAGAAACTGGTATCGGCTCCAAGGGTACATCCAAGGTTCCCCGAGAGACTGGAGTATTTACCTTTCCTTAGCACCCAGTTGGCCCGGTCCGTGGCCACAGGCCCTCTTGCAGAAAGTGGAATACACCTTCTCACATTACGTGCATGGAGCAGCAGCGCAGCTGTCCTTCCTCAAGGGCAAGCAGCGTGTGTTTCATCCAAAGGGCTTCAGCTCAATGACCAAACTCAAGGCCAGGTGTTCGGTGATGCTCTGCACCTGCCATGGTGGCTTAGGTCAGGACTTTGTTTGCTTTAGAGAAAGAATGCTTTTGGTTTTTGTTTTGCTTTGTTTTGTTTATGTTTTGTTGGTTATACAAATCACATGAGACTTGAGTGGTTACTTCCAATTAAACTTTTTAGGGTCCTCTAGCCTGCCTCGCACAGAGCCTACTGAATACTACAATGGCCATTCCCACTTAAGTTCTGAGGGTCAGAGGCCAACCAACACCTGGCCTCCCACACCTCTGCCTGCTTCCTCTCCTCAGATATCAGGGCGCCCTCCACGCAGTACTCTTGGCCTAGACTTCCCTCAAAGCCAGGGTCAAGTGTTCTGAGGTCACTGACAGCCACAGGTAGAGGTACTTGCAGGAAGGAGGCACCAAACAGATCCAGTCCAGCATCCCTGTCTGCAGAAATCTTTGGATCCTTTCTCCTGCCATGCCAAGGGATTTGGGGCCTTTAAATTCCATTTCGTGTGAGCCGCCTTTGGTCCAAGTCTGCACTGGCCAGCCCATCAGTAGTGAGAGGCCAGCCAGCTCCTGGCGTGAGCAGGGGGAATGCAGACCCCCTGGTGCCTCCATGTGTACAAGGTCGGCCTGGTCCAACATTCCATGTCCCCCTTCCTCCTTCAAGCGCCACGAAACCCACTCCCATGAACACTCCCCACATTTCTCGTGGTCTCAGTGAACAAGTGTCTGCACTTCCGTATGGCTCCAAGATTCTTTCCTGCTCACTCGGAGTCTAGGCTTCACCCTCTAGGCCCAAACCAATGCCCGCCTTCCAGCTGGGCAGCCCCGAGGGGTGGGGCAGGCAGGCTCTCGGGGCTTTCTCCAGTGAGGAAGGGCGGGGCTGCTTCCAACGCATGGTTTGGATTGCCAGGGAGCCCCCCACGTGTTCTCACGTAGCCAGTCCTCCCGCTGTCCATGCCCGACTTTGCCGAAGTGCAGCAGGGCTGTGGACTCGGCCCCCTGCACCACCAACCGCCAGCTGTGGCTTGGGGACCTCAGCCCCACCGCCGAGTCACGCGCGTCTTTCCCCTCAGTCACGGACGCAGCCGCTGACCACTGGGTAGGGCACGGGCAGTGAGCTCGTGGTGTCTCGCCTCATGACAGCTCCGTCGTTTTTAATGCCCACGTTTTCCGGAGGACATGTAGCCCGTTCCAAGTTCTCTCAGTCGGGAGTCTTTAGTTGCTCACAACAGAATCCAACTCTGGAAAACTTAAGCACTGGGTAGCTATGGTGAGGATCGAAGTAAAATTAAACCACGGGGCTCGGGGGAAGAGAGGAGTGAGGGAGACACAGGGACCTGCGAATCACCTCTTCAGGTCACTGTGACCAGCGCACCTCAGTGACAATGGCCTCCACTTCATGTACCAAACGGGAAAGTCCCTGAAGACTGAGTTCCACTGGACTGGTCTGGGTCACGTGCCCATCACATGGCTGCGGGAAGGGAGGAGGGACTGTCTCGGCCTCACCAGGACACGCACAGCAGAGGCACAGATCCCTGAAGAAAAAGTGCAGCCGGTCCTCAATCATCATCGTTTCATCTGACATGGCCTCATTGTGCCTTGATAAGATGCCAGAGGAACTTCACTCTAGCTCACACCCGTTGGCCTGCGGGAAATTGCTTCAGTTCTCTATCGCTTCACTTAAAGTCACAGAACCCAGAGCCCACCGACAGTGTTAAGTGAGGGCTTACTCTGTGGTTAGATGTGAGGTCTGGTTGAGGTCAGGTGTTTATACACTCATGTGTCTCACACCAGACTACCTGAACAGGCTGAGCTCTCTGCCCGGGATGCCTTCGCTCCGTCACTGCCCGCCCTTTCTCCACCCGGCCCCCCCTTCCTCATCAGGTGAGTTCAGGACGCATGACCTGCTCCGGAAAAGCTCCTCGGACGCCCCAGAACTGATCATCACTCCCCGCCCTGTGTCCACAGGCTGCGCACTCGCTCCCACGGCGGTCGGTGTCTCCAGTGTGGTCCGGGTCCGTGCGTGTCTGACGGACTCCCCAACTGGTCGGCAAGGGCTGTGTCTGGTTCATCTTTATACCCGTGACAACTAACGCGGTACCTGGTGCATGGCAGGTGCCCAACGAAAGTCCCCTCCCTGTCCTACTACCTCTCCCCCGGCTTTGGGCTCCAGAGTAAACTCAACACAAGGTCCCTGTCATGAGGAAGGCCCCCGACACCATTATTTAGGCTGCAGATGGAGGGTCTCATTTTTAAAAAGAAGAGTCTGTGGTCTGAAGGACAGTTTATTTAAAACAAAGGTGACGAGACACAGGAAAAAGGAAGGAGAGGAAACAGTTCCAACATAAAGGCACCTAGGAAGCATCTCAAATTTAAAAAAAAAGGGGGGGGGGCAATGAAGGAAGCCATGTCTCATCCATATACAAACTGCTGACTTCGGCGATTATTTACATCCAAACCCTATAAAACAGCATTTCAAGTCAGCACTTAAGCCAGTGTTATTAGTTTTTGTTACAAAAAGGTAAAGCTATAAAATTCACATTTTGAAGTTGTACATCTGCAACAGCATTTTTTTTTCCAAGTTGGTCTCAGTGCAAGCTGGTGGAAGATATTTCTTTTCCCCCTAAACACAAGTAAGAACACGGGTTCCAAAGACGACGAACCCGATCCCGGTGAAAACACAGACACAGCGCCCGAGGAAGGCTGGGGCGGGAGGCTGCGGGGCGGTGGGAGCGACTTCCCGTTGAAGGAGGAGCTGTGACCTTTAGAGGCCACGTGGTAAGCTGGAGAGGGCGCTGGAGTCGGAGTCAGAACTGACTCTGGGTCCCGGCTCTGCCATATTCCAGCTCCGTCACCTTGAGCAACGGACTTGAGCTCCCTGAGCCTCAGTTTCCTTTTCTGTAGAAGAAGACAAGGATACCCCTGTCTCCCAGAGCTATTGTTTTAAGATATAGGGCAATTCAGACGATGTTTCTTTTTGAGTACAGTACTTTGTATCTTTCAATTACTTCGTCAATTGCATCTACACTGTTGAATTTATTAGCATAAAGTTGTTCATGATCTGAGCCTTTTAACATCTACAGAATCTGTAAGGACCTCTCATTTCTGATATTGGTAAGAGCTATTGAGTTTTAAATGCTAGGTGCTAAATAAATGTTACCTGGATCGGAATGTATAGTCTGAAGAAGTGAAGGCTGTATTTCTTATGCTGCTTCAGAGCAGAGTCGGTCTGCCTACCTATCTGGCCAGCCAAACATTATTCACCCACCAAACCCATGGTTGGGAAAAGGGACAGTGGAAAAAGGAAAATTAAAATGTACTTTAAAATTACAGAGGAGGAAACCATTACCATATTCTTAGATAATTCAACACTGTCTAAAGAAAGACACAATTAGCTGTGGGTCCTTGTTTCTTAGAAGGAGAGAACAAAGAAGGGGCCGGAGGGCCCCTGGAAGCGTGGGTCACAGATGCTCAGCGGTGACCCACGGGGCTCAGTGAGCGCCAACGGATCTGCCCTGAAGTTCGTGTTCGAGGAAGAACACGGCTAGGGGTCGCCCCTCTGCCTCCCCGTCATTGAACCGACCCGAAAGAACTGGGTTCCCGGCCAAGGACCCTGCGCGGCCAGACTGGAGAGCCACGTGCTCCGCTCTGCCGGGCCGGCATGTCAGCTGTGCCGGGGCCCGAAACAGAATCAATCCCAGATCGAGACTCGGGAATATTTATGTGGAGAAACGGAAACCTCCTTCCACTTAACCCAGCTGAGGACGGGAGAAAACGCCATCCTGTCGGGCCGAGTGTGAAGTCCTGTTTCAAAAGGAAAGAGACCGAGGCAGGCCCGCTCCATGATTTGATTTTTCCAAGTTGCTTGGCGGTCACACCTGACTACTACGTCAGCTGTTTCCCTACTTGAAAATGCCTGTGACGAGTTACCTGGCCTGTGTGAGAAGAGGCGGGCCCTTCATTTGAAGAAGACTTTTCCCTGTAAATACTGGTCCCGTAGCGTGACACTAGGCTTCCTCATCCTGCCACTTACTGGCCGGGCTGCTTGGGCAAGAACATTCCCCCTCTCGGAACCTGTCTCTTCGTCTAAGAAATGGAGACAAAGCACTTCGCTCGCCGAGGTACTGTGGGGCCGGCAGCGGGCAGCAGGAGCCCCCCCCCGAGCCCCCTGCCCAGCAAACCGCAGGCGGTGAGCGAGCGCTGGCTGCCCTTCACCTCTCCACGGGGACCTCCCACCGTCCTCTCTTCTCTGTGTCTGCCACGGAGCTGCTTTACGGGCCACGCCCTGCAGACCGACAACTGCCTCCTGCATTTTTAAAACGTGCTTTGATTGCAGAGAATAGAATCCGGCCACAGAGGAACATTCCCTGCCTTTCCATTGATTCCCAGGTTTGGGAAGCAGAAGCAATTGCGGAGTCAAGTTGCAGGATCCTCAGGTGCAGCCCAGTTCCTAGCTCCCTACCTGAGAGGAAGAGGTATTTGGAAATACACACGCGCGTGCCTTTCCCAACTGTCTCCTCTTTGCTGGGACAAAACAGCAGGTGGCCTGAGCCAACGCTGCGGAGGGGCTCAGAGCTGTCTTTTGTGAGCCCTCTGCTCTGCTTTCGGCCCCAAGTCTGCCTGCATGAGGCCTGGCTGCCACCCGGCAGACGGTCCAGGGGCCATGGAATGGCTGACTTGGGATGACCTGGCTCCCCTGGGAATCTCTTCCTGGCCTCACCCGCTGAAGCGACAAAGCAAGAGCCGGTTCCCGTTAGCAGGCTTCCCTGAACAATGGACCCCCAAGTGACACAAGTTTCTTCCCTCGGAGAAGGGGCTGCGTGGGCAGCAAACCAGGTGAGCAGCCCGAGGTCTAGCCCTAGCCCCTACGTCACCTTGCTTTGTGACTTGGGCCCTGTCACTCGCCCTCCCCCAGCCTCCATCGGATGACGTCTAGGGTCCCTTCCAGCTCTGGCAATCCACATGCCTGGGTTGAGGCTCCCGGAGAACAAGTCTTAGTCTGATATTCACTATCCTCTCCAGACCCCTTAGCAGTAAAAATTAAAAAAAAAAAAAAAAAAAAAAAAAAAAAAGAAAGGAAGAAAAGTCACGTGTTTGAATGCAGATCACAAAGTCAATGCCCTTTACCCCCGTAAGAAACGTGGCGCAAAATGCCACGTGTGTGACCTTCACACAAACAGCGAGAACCTGGAACACCCGTTCCCTTTTGCGGACTGAACCCAGCCCCACGTTTGCGGAGGGTTCCCGGCAGGCCTGGCCCCTCGCTGGGTGGGTCTCGTCCCCTCTAAGGCACTGGGCAGTGTCTGTGCTGCGGCTTTGGGCAGTTGGGAGAGTCAAGGTGGACGAAAGGCGCTGAAACCGCGAAGGCCAACCTGCAACGAGGGCGCCAGGCTTCTCCTGGGACTCAAAAGGTCAGCGCGACCCCCGAGGCTTTCCCTGGGACGTCCCCTACAGCTCCCACAGCCGGGGATGGCCCGAATGAGGCTGAAACCGTGGGGAACACTGGCCCGAACCTCATTTTTCAACGCAGCCCTGCCAAAGGGTGAGGCTGGCTCCCGGGAGGTGAGCGACCCTGAGGGCACCCGGTGCCCCGGCCCTCGGGTCCACAGTACCGTAATCTTACAGAAAAGAGGCAAACTGTTGAAAACTGTACCTGTACAGAGACGCCACCACGCCGAGTGGGGAATCTAGCGATAATTTATACATAGGCATATTTATAGTTTTCTAAAAAGTCTTCCAGAAAGAACAATTGAAAGCTATTGGGAGAAGAAACACAACAGACAAGGTCAAACTTTCCCAGCTATCACTCGACTAGGAGTCTCTGTTCCTGGGGTTTAAAACTGAGTTTAAAAGCGCCAATGTAAGTCCTCTGAAGTAGTTCTCCTGACCAAGTTGGACCCGCACCCCAAGGTGGCCCGCTGGCCGGCGAGGCGGCCCTTCCCTCTGGCGCACGTTCCTGAGTTCACGAAGGTGCTGTGGGCTGACGAGGGCGCAGAAGTGGTGGCTAGCAAGCTTGAGTGGCGACAATCCGCGCTCACCCGAGGACGTGCGGGAGCGGGGCCCTCCCGGCCGGGCCGTGCTCAGAAGTTCTGCTGCCGCCGCTTCTTGGCCTCAATGGCATCCAGGATGGGCTGCCGCTTCGACTGGTACTTCTGCCGGATCTCTTCAATCTCCTGCTCCATCATGGGGTCGAGGGCCAAGAGCCTCTTCCGAAGGTCCTCCACCGTCCAGCTCTTAAGCTAGAAGAGAAGTGAGAAGTGTGGTCACAGCAGAGCCCAGATCCGTGGCCGAACAGCAGGGAAGCCCCAGTGGAGGGAGAGAGGAGGAGGACACCTGGTCACAGCAAGTTTGGGGTGGCAACGGTTGGAAAGTGACAGCTCATCCAAACGATGGCACACCACCAAGCTTTTCTGAGACAACCCGTCTCTGTAAGAGGGCGGAGTTCTGATCTCTTTGATGGACAGGCCTCCACCAGGAACTTAACGACTCACACTCTCATCTCCCCTCCCTTCTAGCTCATTGGCAGGCGTTAAAGGAGCAGGGACTCGATGTGAGTAAAACAACGGCTGCCTCCTAGTGCTTGTCTGCCCAGCAGAGGGGCGTCTGGACGGCGACCACACCGACGAGGCCGGATGCTGCCCAAGGATCCGACGCTCTCCCCACCCCTGCCTTCCTACACCCCCCGCTGCCATACTAGTCACTGCGATGTTCTCTGGGGACACTCAGACGCCAGGCCCAACTCCAAACACTTCCTATGGATTATCTACATAAGCATTATAGGAACACAGACACGACTGGGGGGTGCGGGGAGCTGGAGAAAGCCTGAAACTTCTGAGTTTCCGCCCCCCGCAGAAGGAGATAGGACACGTACATTAACAGCAATGGCTAGCAGGTACACGAGTGGTGATTTCTACGTGCCGGTCACAAAGTGCTTCCCATACACTGACTCATTCCTCGCAACAACCCTAGGATGTAAGTGCGTCATTTCCCCGTTACACGTGAACAAGCCCATGAAGAGCGGGCACGAAGAGAGTGCGTAAGCAACGTGTCGGTGTCTCACGGCTCGTCAGGAGCAGAGTGGATTCGAACCCAGAGTCCACGCAGAAGGAGCGGCTCCTGGAACGCAGGCTTTCACAGCCAACTCAGCGCCGCAGAGAGCATGGCTCCGCCCGCTGCGAGTGCCCGACCCTCAGGCAGACCGCCCCCCGCCCCCCCACCCCCCGCCGTGGGAGCAGGCCTGTGGGGTTGTGGCGCAGGGCCTGGGGACACTGCGTGTGGCGACCCTCTCCCGTTGCTGCAGCCCAGGCGCGCACCGCGATCAACCTGTGTCTGCGGCTGCCGGGCAAGTGGCTCGGCTGCCAGGTATGTGGCGTCTTCGCGGGACCCAAGCAAGGCCAGGCCTGGCTGGCAGGGTGGGAATGAAAGCGACGTCAGCCGCAGCAGGTGGCAATCCATTCTGTGAGCTCACAACCCTTTCGTAGGTCCCGGTTCCAGGAACTCAAAAGGCTCACTCAGTCTTAGCAGAGATTTATAGAATTGTCACTTCCCTCACCCCTTCCCGAGGCCCTGGCAGGGAAGTGGTACAGGAAGGTGGGTGAAGGAGCCTCTTTCTGTCCCCCTCCTTCAGAGGGTGGGTGGGAGTGAGTGTGGAGGGCTACGGTGGCCGCCCCAGAAACGGTTCAGTGACCTGTCACCACAGGAATTTTTCCCTGGCCCATTCCGGGGAGGGGAGGCTGTCTGAGCAGTGAGAAAAGCCTAACAGTTTAAGACCAAAGGCTCTTTGTAACGCGAGGATGGAAAGACTGGAGAGTGTGGGGACGTGCTGGGAAGTCGGGCTGGAGAATGCCCCTTCCTTTCCAGCCGCAGTTTATACCATCTAGGAGGTTGGTGTTCTTGGCCCAGGACGCCCCAAAAAGTGATGCTCGCCTAGTCTTCAGCTTTCTCACCTCCTTCTCCAGAGACCACCCGAACCTAATACTGCATGTGATGGGAAGGACTTCGCCCTTTGGATTGCAGATCTTGGACCCCCTCTTCGAGCCTCAGTTTCCCCTCTGGAAAACAGATGATGCCAGTTCCCCCATCCTGGGGCTGCCGTGAGGACTGGAGGTTAAGGGTGTGATGCTCTTAGCTCAGCACTTCACATAGCACCTACGTGGCCGACGGTAAGGGTTCCATAAATGGCAGCAGTTATCACTGCTGCTACCGCTGCTATTATTAATAGTATTGTGAGTATTCTATTATTAAAAAGTCTCTCTTCAGCTCCATAAACAAGCTGTGCCTGTAACCTCTGATATCAGCCAGAATCAAACGCAGGAAAAAGAAAATATTCTACATTATTTTGGGCTGCAATATTCTACGCTAAGGGTTGGCACTTTCCCACACAGCCCACTAACTAACAGTTCAACAAAGTATTTTTCATCCGTCCATCCGTTTATCAAGTATTCCCTGAACACCTACTATGGGCCAGGCACTGTCCAAGGCACACAGGGTACCCAGAGGGACATTCCGGTGGCGACAGGCCCCTGACCCCTTTCCGGGGAGGCCACTGTAGCCCTGCACACTCACTCACACTCTCTGAAGGAAGGTAGAGTGGTTTTTTTCAGTGAAAACAACAAACACAAAAACCAGTGCCCTTGTGAAGCTAACGTTTCAGTGAGGCAAGATAGACAGACAGACAGACAGACAACGTAGTCAAGTCCTTCACATCAGAAGGTGAGACATGCTTCAAAGAAAAATAAGAAACAGCACAGCGAAGGAAGGAGCTGAGAACTGGGCACAGAGACTTGCTTTTTATCCACTGTCGGCGTGAGGAGTCGACTGCAAAACGAAGAGATGTGAGTTAGCAGAACCGCGCGGGCTTTCCGGCTTGTTCTGCAACTCCACGGCAGGGCCCCTGCTCTGCACGCTCGTCCCCCCCTTCACGACAGGGCTGCCTCGACCACCCCAAAGGTCTTGTTAGACTCGACGTCTCTTGAAGGGTGACCCATGGGTCGCCTGCACCAGAGTCACTTGGTCACAATACAGGCCCCTGAGCCCCTGACCCAGAGCTACTGATCAGTCTCCCTGGGGGTGGGGCACAGGGGGGCTCAGCACTTCGCATGCTGAGGAAGCTACCCAGGGGTGTCTTGTACACCCTCGGGCTTGGTAAGCATGATTCTGCATCTTACTTCCTGTTTTCCTGGGAGCAGGATTCTCACCAAGTAACTGGCCTGTCTCCGGTAGAAAGCTCCCTCTAGGTTTCCAATTTCTATGCGGACTTTTTTGCCCTTGATGCGAACACAGGACCGCAACAAGCTCCTTTGCTCTATCTCAGCCACCTTCAGAACAGACTTGCCCAAAGGCCTTTGCGGCTTAAGTTACACCTGACCTATTAGAAACAGCCGGCCGGTCACTGCTAATGACTCGGTCACACCATCCAGATATGGATTTTTCTGAAAACAAGCTCAGAGGAAGGTTCTTTGGCGCCAAGTATAGCATTTCACCTTCCTGGCTGTGGGAGGCATAAATAAATGCCCAGGGGCTGTCTTGCAGTAAAGAGACCGTGGTTCTACCGCTTTGCTCGGCCAGCACCCCGGAACAGCACATTCTCAGACTGGCCACGTAAGCAGCTCGAACTGTTGTCACGAGTTAAACGAGATGCCACCATTTGGCACGTCAGCCCCTAGGATTTAAACGCCCCCCTGTGCTGCCACGCCCACATGCGAGTCTCTAGACCAGAATTCTCTGAGCTTGGCTGGCGCGTCCGCATCAGATCCCGCTGGATGGCTCAGGCCCCGATGGCCGGTCCGCCGCTCCGATGTACGTCTGCCACTTGACACTTGCGCAGCAAAGCTCTGGAGCCCCGCCCCTTCCTCATCCCTTCCTCCCCAGTCTCCCCATCTCAGGGCGCTCCGGTCGTCCCCAGGTCTTCCCTTTCCCTCACGACCCACCTGCCCCAGTCCCCCTTCAATCCGATCTCTGAAATACGCGTGGAACCCACCTCCAACCACCCCAGTCCCTCTCCACCTGCAACCCCTCTGTTCAGGCCACCACCCTCTCCGAGCCACAAACATGGTTATTCACCACTTCACCCTTGTTTCCCACTATGCACAGAACGAAACCCAACAGCTCAGCAGGGCTACCAAGGCCCACGCCTTGCCGCCGGCCCCTCCCACTGTTACCTCCCGCTCTCTCCCTTCGCCCAGACCCTCTTGCCACGGTTTAGTTTAGATCCTCAGCAGGCCACGCTTTTCCCGGCCTCAGGGGAAATGACCCTTCTCCTCGATGGCTCATCCCCTGCTCTTCCTGGTCCCTCGGATGTCTGACTCTCTGGCCATCCGACCTGGAAAGGCCGCCTCCTCTCCACCGGTCCCTCTCTCAGCCCCCAGGCAATGTCCTTCATACCAGTCACGGCACCCTGTTGTCATCCTCGTCTATTTTCTTTTACTCGTCTCCCTTCCCAGGACAAGGGCCCCATGGGGGCAGTGACTTTGTCTTGTTCACTATGCTGAGCGTAACCCTGGTGACGGGGCAGAAAAGTGCCCCTCATTCCCAGTCTGCTGTGAAGGCGGCCGCAGACTTCACGGTCGCAGCGTCCCCTGAGCATCACCACGTGCGACTGGGCTCCGGGTGAGGGGCTGAGAGGACCCGCTGTGGGACGAGAAGGGAGCTCCGCCCTCAAGGAGCTTATCTTCCCCTTAATGTTTTGACTCTTTGATGTCGAAAGCAATCTCTGCTCACTCCGTGAAAATGTCTGTTTGATGCTGAGTGGTAAGAAGCAGGTCTCATATCTTGGCTTAGTCAGCAAAAAAGGGCATGTCCAAGGGCATTTTATTTCACTTTTCCTGACCAAAAAGAACTTCTACAAGAAACACACTTTGGAAGGAATGAGAGAATCAAAGCGATAAGACACGACCCTCCTGGAAAGACAACATGGAGGCCAAGCCCCAGCCGCAGGCTCGCTGCCGGGGGCGGGCTGTGCTGACGACGGCGCACCTAGCGCAGGGACTTCCGGCGCTCGGAATCCTGCCCATCTTAGGGGACTCAGGAAAGATGGAGAACTGTTCAACCTCAGTTCCCATTATTCTAGAGGAACATGTACTTCAAAATACTGATCAATAATCGGAGAAAAAGAGACTGGTCCCCAAGTTAGGAATGCGCAATCCCAAGACTTTTTCAAGATTGTACCCATTTTGCGTGGAGAGAAACAGTGCTTTCAAAAGTGCAGTGCTGAAGGCACTAGTCAGTTGTTCTTCGAGGAGTACATCCAGGCTCACAAGTTGTAACGCTAACGTGCGCAGCAGTGATACGATGATTCCGCAAGAGCGCCATCCACAGGGGAAAACGCACGACCGGGCTTTGAATCCATACCAATGTGCACAGCACATGGCTGACTTACAAGGAGCATTTCTTCATCGTTTATTCTTTAGATCACTGAAACCCAGTTAGGAATGAATGTGCGGACGCCTTTGCTTTCTTGGCCCAGCTGGAGTCACAAAAGGAAAAGGAATGCCGACCGTTACGAGCACAGGAAACATGTTTTAAAGCGCGGAGAAGGAGCCCTTTCCCCGTCCGGAAGGCTCAGGCTGACGGACAGCACGTGCTCCGGGGTCCTCTTTCCCACACGGAGAAGCTGACGCTCGTTTCCAGCGTTATGCCAGGGGGTACGGTGTCTTCACTATTAGTTCCTAACAGAGTCAGTCATTAAAATGCAGAAATTCAAATGAGGGCGGCGTAGTAACAACAGGTTCAGCCTCTCCACAATTTTTGACAGAAACACCAAATGAATTTGCAGTCTGAGGAACGAGAGGAATTTTTGCTATGTGTTCAGGAAACTCTGCACCCCAAAATCCCTGCACTCTTCGAGGGAGAGCCCCGGAAGGGTGGAGAAGAGAAAATAAGGCGCATCCTCGGTTATTCAGAATTCCCCGGGCACTTGGGAAATGGAGAGGGGTGGGCTCCGAGGGTGGCGGAAGGCACTGATGTTGCGAGGCCACCTTCACTCACTGTGGTCTGGGGAACGCCTGCACCCTACTCCCCACTGCCTCTGACCCTGTGTGATGACGTCTGCCCAGAGTCTGAGCCAGTGCAGCAGCCAGTGTAGACGAGACTGCGCTTAAACAGTGCGGTCTCTGGAAATGCGTTCCTCCCGCAGAAGGCATCTTCTCAATCCGAAAGTCAGCCCCCCTCAGGTTCAGCAGGATGCCACGCTGTCCCCCTGCCGACGCGGCCCATGCACGTGGCAGAAGCACGTTAGTGTGAGAGCGCGTGCAGTACGTTCGGTGCAGAGCTGCGCACTTTGGCTGCCCAGTTTCACGTGACCCATCTGGAAGGGAGGTACCGTTACTGTCCTTCCACAGACGAGGTCAACGAGGGTAAGAGTGGGCACGCAGTTCCCCCAAAGGGCAGCAGCAAAGAACAGGAAGAAACTGTAACTGCCACCGGGAGCGTTTCTGGAAACGGGCTCGTCAGTGATGAACGTGGGAAGGCTGGAAGGACGATGAATTTAGCTGACACGGATGACATCTGATGGCCCTCACACCCACAAATGCCACCGCTCCGCAATGAGGCTGGCTTCAGGCAAACTGTGCGGCCCCTCTGGGACTGGGTCTCCTCGTCTGCGAAACGGGGCTGAACGGGGCTGCCCACCTCGCTGCGCTTCCTCCGGTGAACATACCAGCGCCCGGTGCAAGCGCAGCACCGGAGCTCGGGTGCGGCGACTCCGCTCAGAGTTAACGAACGGGATTCAGTCTAATCAACCGACCTGGCCGGCAGCTCCACGAGGCCGGGAACACTGTTGGGCAACATGAAAACAGAAGCGGCCTCTGCCGGAGAGGCAGGCAGGGCTGGGGGCAAGGGCAGTGCCTTTGAGTCGGATGGACCTGGGTTCCTCGGGGGCTCTGCCCTTGGTGGCTGGATGCTCTTGGGCAAGACACCCACCCTGTGCTTCGCTTTCCCCATTTCTCGGTGCAGGACAACAGCCTCCACCCCACAAGGGAAGCTGTGAGGCGCAGAGGTACGGGTGAAGCACACCACACAGTGTCTGGCGCACGCAAGAATGACCATGGCAAGTGGGAGCTGCCTCCTAAAATCCTTTTCTGGAAAATGGAGGAAACTCGTAACAGAAGTAGCAGCTGCTGTTGCTGCGCGAACTGAGCTTGATGAGCTCCGAATACCGTGCGGGACACACGACATGCACACGGAGGGGTCTCCGGTGAACCACGTGTGGGAAACCCCCGGTCAGATGAGTCTGGCTTGTTTCCTCTGGGCCGGGCCACGGCAAGATCCTCAGATTCCAGCGTTACTATGAACACAGAAGGCTGATGGGAACTGATTTCTTCTCACGTAGCTTTGCAGCTGTGACATTCTGAATTACGCCGTATCAACGTTGATACACCGCTGGTTGCTCAACTGGCCCAGGGAACAACTGAGAAGATCCAGCTGTATTTCATCACAGGCGATAATTCGTAGAAATTACATCGACAATTAGCCTATCATGAATCAGCGGAGTCAAGCTGAACTAAACACGAAGGAATGTGTGGCAGCGCTTCGCCGGCCTTGGCCACAGGCTCCCAGGAACAAACAGGGCTGGTCCTCGTGCCAGGTGCTCTCACCTCAGGAGTCTATGGTGCAAACGGTGGCATGAGATGCCCTATAAAAGCCATCAAAGAGAGGCTTGCCAAAGCTTTAAGGATAAGCTTCAGTTCTATGTGGGCTGTACGTGAGCCGCCACAGTTCTGCATCCAACATCACAAACAGGGTTTCTCAAACCCATCATCCCTTCTGGACAGGTGAGTCAGGCTGATGCCCTGTCACAGGTGATATTTTATTGAGGCCAAGAATTAGGAAAGAACATACCTTTGGAATTTAGCAAGAGGACAAGGAAGCGTGATAGAAAGAAGCTAAAGTTGAATGATGCCATCAACGTGCCATTTCATACTTTCAACACCAGCCCTAAAAGTTAGCAAAAGCGCAACAGAGAAAACGTATGGAGGTCAATCTAAAGGCACTTCAGGCACTGAGTCGGTTTCACCAAAGACACTCGCCCTTTCCTGTCTCTGTTTAGGAGTGGCTTCTGGACTGGGAGAGGTGACCTGAGTGGGATAAGACTCCCAGCGATGCAGTAATCTCGCAGCAGATGCGTGAGAATATAATCAAGCAGAAAAACGAGGAAGCTGACAAATCGCAATGTGTGCAGGTTAAGTAAGTGCCAGACTCTTTTGAACCTTGTGAGAATCTTAATGAGCGATTTCCTCTGATTTAAAGTACGGTCATGCAAATTTTGCTTCTATTGGGCCCTTATAAAATCTTCCTAATGCTTCTCCAATAAGGAAGTTGTAAAACTATATCCATTAAAGATGACTTCAATTTCATTTTGAGTTTATGATTATTTCAAACCAATACCTGGAATTGTTTATCAAAATTCCAAACAAAGAAAACATGACTGCGTGTATATAAAACATGTACCAAGAAGCCAGGAACGAAACGCAGACCTCAAGCCTGGGAGGAACTGAGAAACGTGTCTCCGAGCAGGCCTGGTGATACGACGACAAGAGCTCTGGCGGGGTCAGCTGACTGGCCTCCGCCAACCTGAAGACCGGATCCAGAGAGCCTCCTGCCCCGCAAGGGCTCAGGACGCAGAGCGTGTGTGGGTGTGCGCAAGGAACACGATTTGATAAATGGCATAAACAAAAAGATAACAAGCAAAAGGTTTCTTCTTTAAACAAAGAGGTTTCACTGTCATCAAAAGTATATTACTTGCATACTGTTACTTATTTTTGATTTATTGAAAACGATTCTCAAATGTACACGGACAGAACTAGTTTTTGAACTAGTACTTCTGCACGCTTCGAATGCACTCCACCTCTGCTCCGGCGTGAACTTTCACAACTTGGAATAGCACGGTGCACCTGCTTTTTGTTACTGTTTGGTTTCTGTTCTGCGAGTTTTATTAGAGCCTTTGGCTAAAAGTGATCAAGTTCTGACCAAGCCCAGGTTTTCTCTACCCTCATGACTGACTTTGCACAGCCAGAACGCACAGGGAACTCACACCCAAACCAGAGAGACTGATGGTTCCCACAAGGCTCTGCACTGCTCCTATCTTAGCATTAAGTATTTAATTACGAAGACGCAGGGAGTAACTTTTCTGTGTCAGACACTTGTGCTCGGCCCGGCCAGGGCAGGAGGAGGGAGGGCAGGGGCGTCGTTAAGGCAGGGCGTGTGCGGGAGAAAAGTCTGCGGCAGGGCCCCTTCCCACTGGAGATGGAGATAAATGAGGCAGACCAGCCATGGAAATAAGCTGCAGCCTGGCACGACTGGCTGCGAGCGGCCATGACGGCGCCTTTAACTGTGCGCTGGGCCAGCGACTCCACCCTTTCTCATTGCGTGGCCCACGCAAACTAATGACTAAAACTTGGCAGCGTTGCAAAAAAAAAAAAAAAAAAGTCTTTTTTGGCAATCTGCCAAAAGCAGGTACAGTTTTGACGCATTCACACGGAACGGCCACTGTTACGTTGCCCGTTGTCCTTTTTTTTCTTTGACAGCTGAGGGGAAAAGAGGCCAGGGCTCGTGACCAAACAGTCAGGTGCCGCGTGCTTTAAAAATTCTCGTGGCATGCCAGCGTGAGGCACTGCGCTCAGCACGTTGCATGCACTATCTCATGTGGTCCTCGGGACAGTGTATAAAATGAGCAGTGTCACCCCATCTCACAGAGGTGGGGACTGAGGCTTAGGGATACAGACATTTGCTCCTGGTCCTACAGCTGGTAAGCGTGGGCAGCTGAGTTAGATGCGAGCCCTTAGCACGTCCGGCTACAAAGCCCCAGCCGACGCCGGATCAGGGCAGCGTGTGCTGTGGGAGCTGAGAGAAGGAAGCACCTCTGTGGTCGGTCTCTGAGACAAAGATTAAGATCTTTGTATCTTTGTACCTTTTTACCTTTTTTGTACCTTAAAAAAAAACTTCACCCAAGGATATGTTATTGATTTTAGACAGAGGAAGGGGAGAGAGGGAAAAGGGAGAAAGGGAAACATTGATGGGGTGCCTACAATACATCCCCTGACAGGGGATCGAACATGCAGCCTAGGTCTGTGCCCAGGTGGGGGATCAAAGGTGCAATCTTTTGGAGCACAGGACGATGCTCTAACCAGCTGGGCCACCCGGCCAGGGCATGTCTATGCATTTATAGTGCAAAGAATGGACGCTCACTCTAACTTGGGAAACGTCTGAATTATAGAATTTTTTAAAAAATGAAACACAAATTTATTTCAAATAATTATTACACTTGAGATACAGGGAACTCATAAAATTTGGTTAAATACAGGGTGGGGCAAAAGTAGGTTTACAGCTGTGAGTATGCAAAACACGGAATATACTCTTGTATCATTATCGTTAATTAACAATTGTATTAATTTCCAGATGAACAACTATAAACGTACTTTCACTCCACCCTGCAAGTGAAAGGACTTATGAGTTCATCTGTCAACATTAACATAGCTACTCAAAGTGCCGTCAGGCGCTATGCCGTCCACACATCTAAGCTTCTGCTGAATAGAATTCTCTCTGTCTTTGGCTTAGGGAGTGCCCACCAAACCTTCTAGCCCAACTCAAGTTCCAGCTCCTCTTTCTCCCTGACCATCTTTTCCTTTCGTAAAGTGGGAGCTATTTAGGAGTGGCAACGACATCTAATATATTTTCAGAGTCAGGCCAACAGAAAAGAGTTCTCAATAAATATTTAATAAAGAAATATATCCTTCAGCTTTACGTCCTTACTTGAAAATGACCTTTTACTGGGTTCCCTCAATTATTAGTAGGACTCTGGGCTTTCAAGAAGCTCTGAAAATCTCTAATCAATAAATAAGCCTAAGAGTGTACTATAAGTTCTTTAAATAAGGTTACGTCAAGTAGCCCAAACTGACCCATGCGTGCCAAAATCAGAATGAACACTCCTCCAGCATCATGGTCGCAGTCAAGTCACAAGGAAAAAGGGACGTAAAATTCTCTCTAGTCGTGGTTGTTCATGATGGCTCTTTAAGAAAAATTTTATTTTAAGGATAGCTCTAAATTGGTTTATAAATTTCACACTTCAGGAAGCCAAACTGTGAGAGGAAAGCTTTCGGAGAGTTAGCAAACACATAGCTTAGGGTAAGTAAATGCCCTAGAATAACTGAGTGTCTGAAGAAGGCAGAGCACAGGAATAGAGCAGAATACAATGTTCCTGATACTTGAAAGCACTGACGGGTGATGTCAAAAGTATCGCCGCTCCTGCAGCGACATTAATCTTTCAGAAGACAGCTGCACCTGAACGCCAGCTGTACCGAGCTGCTGTTTCAACGTGGCTTCATAATTCAGGAGAAGAGCTAGCTGACCGCGTAAGAATCCCTGCAAGTTGTGCCTCTGTACACTTTCTCGGGCTGGAAATTTCCAAGATAACAAACAGGCCAGGCTTCTCCCTCTCATCTTGCCAAATGGAAGAAGCCCAAAGGATCCCAAGCAAATCTAAAAGCTAAAATACAAACCGATCCCACTTTACTTAATAGAAGGGGTCTTAAAAGCCATCTTCTGACGTGTACACAGGATCCAATTTAAATACACTAAAAGAACAAAATGTGTACAGAAACTAGTTAAGGATGCAAATAAAATTCTCTGAGTAAGCTATTTTGCAGGCCTAAATTTTTACAATTTGGGCTTTTTTTAAACTGGGAAAACTTGTAAGTGAGCAGCGTTCAATCTCTGGAACGTCTATAAAAACCTCTGTCAGTCAGTCCTACTGCTGGGAATACCTATATAATGACGGGTCAGGGATTTACCACCTAAACGCCCCTCTCCGCAAGTTCCCTCAATAGCCTTTGAGAAAAAAGAATTCTGAAACAAAAGCAGACAAGTTCTATCTGCAAGGCATGTCAGAATTTCTCTGCAGTGGCTATCAAGTCTTGTCAAAAACATAACTCAGGTATAGATAAGGGGTGTGTGTGTGTGTGTGTGTGTAAGAGAGACTGATGTTCAATTCTGCCAAAAACAGATAACTGCTCAAGAAGGAATTTTATAATCTTCTAAATTTGTCTGACTTAAGATAGTCTAATAGTAGCATTCCTATTCTGCCAAAGTATTAATACGTATACGTCCCATATACTTTGGGACAGTCCTTATTCTTCTCAACAAATGTTTAATTGGTAGGAACAACAAATGTGATTTAATTTATGACACGGTAATACTTTCCGAATGTGTGTTAGTTCACAGCAGAAAAAAATTCTTTGCAGAGACCATACGCCGAGTTTTTTGGTTCTCAAAGGATGAATACCATATTACTTGCAGTAAGCTCAGGGTTAAAAACACTTAGCTTCTCTCTGGCTGGTGTAGCTCAGTGGATTGAGCGCGGGCCTGCGAACCAGAGGATCGCAGTTCGATTCCCAGTCAGGGCACATGCCTGGGTTGCAGGCCAGTTCCCGGCAGGGGACACACGAGAGGCAACCGTACATTGATATTTCTCTCCCTCTCCTTCTCTCCTACCCTTCCCCTCTAAAAGATAAATAAATAATAAATTTAAAAAACACTTAGCTTCTCTGGCATAACACTTTGTAAATTTGTATGCTAAATATATCCTGTAAGGAGCTGGCATCATGAAGAAAGAAAATGTCTCCAGTTTGGAGTTTGACATATAGTGTGGAACCTATAATGACAGGAAGAGAGGGGGACAGTGATAATATCACAATGTGTATGACAATATACAGTGGGAAGGTATCTTTTGTCATTAATGTGATGTTTGTATTTGTCAATAAACATATTCCTTGTAAGTTCTCATTTTCTTAAACCCTTTTCCCCTCTTGAAGTGTCTGATTAATAGCACAAGCATACTGTTACTCGTGCTTTTGAGTTGACAGTATTTCTTTTTAAAAAAACCAGGAGAGTTTATCAGTTAACAATTCACTGTCTCTTTGCTCCAAAGGCAGCCTCCTGCACCTGCTCCACAACGAAGCACAGAACCCCTTTCGGCACGTCTCTGACGTGTGCGTGATGTGAAGCTAACATCCATCTCAGCAGAGAGGCCGAGGGACAGGGCGGGGAGGAGGAGGCTCTCCTGAGTGTCCGTCCGGCAAGGGGGCAGCAGTGTGGGTGCGAGGACAGTTGGCGGAACGTCCCACAGAACGTGCTCTCTCTGCAACGCTGGTCTGGCCACAACCTTCTCGCAAGCCCTGTCGACACGGACCCCCGAGCCCCCGCGTAGCTTGCAGGCTCTGGAGGCTTCCTGGCGCCTCCGGTGCCCGGGCCCCCGGTGCACACCCGCACCGCTGACTGCTGAGCGCCTGTACTCCCAGGGGCTGCCTGTGGCTCGCCCCGAGCCTCTGGGCTGCCTCTGGTCTGGTCAGACTCCTCTGCGATGCCAGGGGCTCCCTTCTCCACTGAGTGGGAACCCCTCCCGGGCAGTTCATCCTTCGCTGGGTATGCGCCCCCCGCCCCAGGGAATCACAGTTTCCCTCCATCTTAGTCACTCTCTGTCACAGGCAATAACTCCTTGTATTAAATTTCCGTCTAACTCGTTGTGTGGTTTCTGCCTCCTGACGGGACCCGGACTACTACAGGGAGGAGGGACACGGTGAGGACACAGGAGCACATCTGTCCACGACCCGAACACATTCCAAAATGCCAAACCCCGGATAACACTTAAATACAAGAAATGCCCAAATAATTTCAAATCCAGAATATGCTGGTATCTTTATGTGCAGCCCAAGTGCAGGATTAAAATGCTTCCCTTTGATCCCAGTGAAAACTATATTAATGGTGAACACATAAATAAATTGTGGTATATCCATAAAATTGAAACTACTCAGCAAACAAAAGGAACAACTCCGGACAATGGACAGAATGGAGGCATCCCAGAGCATGAAAAGAAGCCAGACACAAAGGACTGCAAGCTGCGTGACTCCACTCCCACGGCATCGGCATCGGCATCGGCATCGGCATCATGGGAAAGACAGAACCACAGGGGCAAAAACAAGGTAAGAGGGAACTCTTGCAGGTGATGGGAACATTTGCTATCTTGTTTATGGTGGTTTTATTTACACAACTGTATATGCTTGTCAAAACTCAATAAACTGGCCCTGGCTGGTGTGGCTCAGTGGATTGAGTGCTGGCCTGCAAAACAAAGGGTTGCCGGTTCAATTCCCAGTCAGGGCATATGCCTGGGTTGCCAGCCAGGTTCCCAGTGGGGGGCACACAAGAGGCAACCACACATTGATGTTTCTCTCCCTGTCTTTCCGCCTCCATTCCCTTCTGTCTAAAAATAAATTTTAAAAAGTTAAAAAAAAAACTCATCAAACTATACACTTAAAAGAAACAAATTTTATGATATATAAATCAAACCTCGGTAAACCTGACTTTACAAAACCAAAAAGTACACATCAAAAGTTACAGAAGGTAAAGTAAGACTTAAAGGGAACAGCTTTCTGTGAATATATTAGCAAAGAGAAGACTGAAAATCAATTAAGTTTAATCGTTCAGTTGGAGGGAAAAAAAACAGAATAAACCCACAAAAAGTAGATAAAGGTAGAACATAAATTCATGAATGCAAAAGCAAGGACCAACAAAATGAAGAGCTGGTTCTTTCAAATGACTGGGGCAGGGAGGAGAAAACTCATACATTTGATCAGGAAAAAATATTAGGGATGAAAAGCAAGCTGCAAATTTTAAAATCCAAAATTTTATGCCAAAAAAAGTAAAACTTATGACGAAATTAAGATTCCTAGGGGGAAGATCCCCCAGATTTATCTGGAAGAAAACCACAGAGACCACGGACTGTGGGTTCTGGACACAAGGACAAAGCAGGAGTTGCTGGATGATTGCAAACGTGCGCTTAAGTGACAGAGCCATGGAGGATGAAGTAATCTTTGAAAATAGAGACAAGCAGGGCGTTATTACCAAGCAGAGGTGCTTCTCCTGCAAGCAGGAAAGAAAGGCCTCATCAACTCCCAGTTACCGGCTCTGGCAACATGACAGATTACTTAGTGCCTAAAACTTCCTCCTGCGAAAGAGGGGGAATCCCCAGGAGCCTGAAACACTTTCTGTGCCCACCTCATTTTCTTCTAAGGCTAACTTTGTTATTCCGGGAAGGGCAGGAAGACAGAAAGAAAGCTGGGGCGGAAGCTCGAGCAGCGCTGCCCTGGTGAGAGGGCGGGATTTCCCGACTCACTGTAAAATAATTACACTACCGAGAACAATTAGCCAGCATTTAAAAACACATGAACTACTATTAGCTGGTCACTGTGTTAAGCACTTTCATGTATTATATCATTTGATCGTCATTAAATCTTACAGCCATAATTATTATTAGTCTGATCTTATAGATGGAAAACTTGAAATTTGCAGGATTAATCTGTCCGAGGTGACGAGTCACCAGTAGCGGAGGTCACGCAGAACCTGGCTCTCTCTGAAACATCACCTAACATCTGCTACTGGTCAGGTGCTTTCACATTTACTAGCTTAGCTATAGAGAGAATGAAGCAGGTCCCCACCAAGGAATCTGAATAAGGAAAGCACCCAAGATTTAGTTGCTTGCCTCAGTACCAAAGAGTTATTTAGCATGATAAGGCTGACGAGGTTTACTCAAGTCAAGTTACCGCAATACCAGGTGCTGGCTAAGGCCAGAGACTGGCTCCCTCCATCCGTAAAATGGAGAAGCCGGATAAGGCCAACCGTCTGCAGAGTTTCTGTGAGAAAGAACCAAACACTGGGGTAGAAGTACCCTGGGGACCAATTTGGGCTGAAATCAAAAAACATAGGATCTTCAGGCAGAGCTTTTTAGCAATGATACGAATTACTTCCCAACCTGTGGAATCCCCCCTTCTTCTTGAAAGTCCATGTTTCTCTGAATGATACAGTGTTGGAACAGCTTACTGAGCAAGACAATGGCTGCTAGGAATTTCAGATACATGCCATCTGGCACCTGTGCTTCCAGTGAAGCCACGTGGAAATGACCTCAGGACAGCACTTCCTAGGGCCCGAGGTGCCAAGACACTTTTTGCAGGTCTTAGGATCCATTCCTGACCTTTGGTTCTAAGCCATCTGATCTAAATGATTTCTTATCACTATTCATACTGTCTCTACCCAAATTCAGAAAACGCAAGATCTGGACTCAGCTCTTTGGCTCCGCATGTAGTTAAGATAAACCCCTCCTGTATTCCAACAGCAGAGAGTAACTGGCCCCGGAGAGCGAACTCTGAAGAGGAAAGCGGCCACGCGGTTCCAGAACCAAACAAAAGAAATGAGAACCAGTGTCGAGGTCACACAGACCGGTACCATTTTAAGCAACCTCCCGGGTCACAAGCCCCCGGTATTTAAGTCTGGCTCTCAGTGCCATTGCAATAGCTGAGTTAAAAACCAAGCTCAAATCAGCGAGCATGATTCACCAGCAGAGCCAGGCGACTGCTGTGACTGGAGACAAAGGAGACATTCATGTGCCATGTGGTTTCTCAGAAAGCATATCTAAACGGCAGGTTTCCCTGGCAATTCTGGACACGTGTTTCTTTTTCGGACTGCTGTTCTTGGCTGGTTTTCTCCAAGTAAAGAGTACAAGATCTCATTATATTCCCAAGTACAAATGAATTCAGCTTTAACATGCTTTAAACCCAGCTTTACAGGAAAAACAAGAAATTTGAAACAAAAATAGTATTCCTTGTCAAGAACAATTGAGGACAGTCTCCTCACCAGAAACTCCTCGGCATGGTCCCCTCGGTAAAGACCTATCAACATGCATCTGGTGTTTATTTGGGTCAGTTCCCCGGCATTCACGCGGCACTGCAGGGTCAGAGACCGAAATACTGATCATCGTCTCCATTCATCTTTCTTCCAGCGCCGGATTATGGAAAGAAGCTCCTCAAAGAAAGATTGAAAAGCAGACAAGCATGGAGACAGTCCAGAAGAGAAGGCCAAAGTCTAGGAATACAGGGTCTGCCGTTTAAAATCCTAGCTTAACTCACACACTCAGCAGACAACCCCCCCCCCCCAAAAAAAACCCAACAACCTCAAAAGCAAACACAAGCCTCAACTCTTAAGCCTGTTGTTGACAAGAAAAGACGCCTGGTCTAATAAGTTAGAATGATTTAAAAGTAACCTAACTCCAATGAAAAAGGTTCCAAATACTTCTAAATGCCAAATAAAAGGAGAAGGACTAAGTCAATCAAAATAATATAATGTGATAGACTATTATGTAACCATCAAAAGTGATGACTGTATAAATGTTTTTAATATGAGAAAATGTTTAAGATATATTAAATTTAAAAAATCAAGATACCATATTGCTCATACAGAATGATCTCACATGGTAATATATATTACAATACATTCATGTGTGATAATACAGAAGTATAAAAAACTGTCAGAAATATGTTAAAATGAAACTGATTACTGCTGGGGATGGTGGAACTGTAGGAGAAATGTTCTTTGCTAAGCTCTTCGACTTCTCAACTTTCTACGATGGACATGTCTTCTTTTGGTAATTAAGAGGGAAACGATGGCATTGCAAGGCCGTAGGAGAGCAAACCAACACTGAAAAAGAGGACAGAAAAACAACACACGCTCGATTTACACGCATCGCCTCACTTGGTATCTGCGGCAGCCTGGGAGAGAGGTGCGACCTTACCCCTGTCCCCTAGGTAAGGACACGGAGGGCTGGCCAGGCGACGGAATGAGTGGAGAAGGTGGGTGATGAGTCCGAGCAGAAAGACTCCGGTGCTTTTAACCATCGTGTACACGGCCTCTCAAACACAATGACAGAATGTGCCTTCCCATCTACAAAACTGACCTAAAAACAAGCATCGGTAATAAAACCTACTATAAAAATAAACCACTATAGTAATTTAGGAGATTATGACAAGAGGAATCTGCCAAGATACTAAGGCAGTCAGGTAAATTCTCAGGCTAGAAGAACTAAATTAAGCACCTTTAATTAAAGTTACGGAGAGAATCTCTGTGATCACACGTCACTACAGGTAAAAATATACCAGCACAACAAACTCGATAATACAGCTAAATTCTACAATACAGAGAAGGCTAGAAATAACTGTCAAAGAAAGACTTCTGGTAGCTATTCATTACATTGCCGAGGAAAAAATAAAAGCATTTTAAAGCTACCATACTAGGACTGGGACAGAGAGGATCTGAATTTGTCCCCTGACCCCTGACCCAACAATGAGAGGCATTGACCCCTGAAGACTAGAGAACAGAAAGAAACTCAAGAGAAAGGTAAGAAGCAGTGTACTGATGCCAAATTACATAATCTGCCGCCAGCCTAGGGGGACCCCCGCCTCTTTTTCAGTCTAGCACTGCAGGCCTTCTGGTTAGAAAGAATCGATTTTGCTTGGCAAAAAGGCAGTAGGACATAGAAGTACTCTGGATCGAATTCTGTGGAATCAGCCCATTTGAGATGCAGTACAGAGAATGCCAAAACCAACACGGTGTTCTGTTCGCAGCTCCTTTCTAGAGGTTTTAAAAGCAGAAAAATATCGAAACTCGGGATTTGAAGTGGGAACTTTCTATAAAAACAAGCCACTTTTAGATACTAGACGCCATCAAGAGCTGGTAATTCCAAATTCACCGTGTACACTGGAATTGTTGGTTTTTAGGACAGTTGGCTAGCTGTTTAGAAAAATATGAAGCTGGATCGTGATCTTACTTTTTATACCAAGACAAATTATAGGCAGAATAAATACTAAAAAAATCTAAAACAAAGGGTTAATATTTTTATAATTCTGGGATGGGAAAATCTTCTAAACATGGCATAAATTTCAATAAACCACAAAGGAAAAGCTGCTAAACCGAGGTACATAAAATTTTTAAATATCTGAACAGTTAGACACCATATACAAAGTTTTAAGAAACTGGGAAAACTTACTATACATGGTGCCATAGTCGCAACCTTACTTGATATATAAAGAACTTTTTGAAATCAATAAGGAAAATAAGAATTCCCATACTTTAGATAAATCACACAAACTGGCAATTCGAACACCAAAACAACAGAGAAATGTGATAATGCCCATCACAATTTCAACTCTGTAAAGTTTGACCCAAGCATTCTTACTGTAGAAAGTAATTCTAAGGACGTGTTACAGATCATGCAGAGATGGTCATTAAAACAATGTTTAATATCCATTTCAGTAACTCAAATTGTAAAAATTGTACGTGCCATGGCCAAACTGACTCTGTGCAACCCCCCCCCCCACCCCCGCCCGGGGTTAAATGTATAATCCACAGCCATGAAATAAGTACTGCTGCCTGGCCTCGCTGAGAGCAGCCTAAGACCACCCCGCTCCTGTGAATGCTGAAGGTTCATCTATCACACCTGAGTAGCTACAAGAGTTCACTGATGCAGCATCACTGACTCAGGATTGGACAAAACCTTTGACATCATCTAGTCCAACACACCGAGCTTCCCTTGCAGCTACAGTCGTTCAGCCTTGTTTTAGGGGCCCAGGTACAGAACACTGAGAGGGGGAGGGGACTGACAGGGAAAGGGATGCTGCCAAAGGCCAGTGGTCAGGGAATACGCAGGCTTCCTGTGGGCTTTTCATTTTCCGTAATAACAAAACTGAGATAGGAGGGTAGATGGCGTGAATTTTAAAAAGGGAGAACTCCACATTGCGTACCTTTTGTATAACTGTATGTAAAACTGCACCTACTGATTATATACCAGGAGCTCAGGCACGATTTTTAAAAAATTTTATTTATTTATTTTTAGAGAGAGGGGAAAGGAGAGAGAGAAACATCAATGTGTGGTTGTCTCTCATGGGCCCCCCATGGGGACCTGGCCCACAACCCAGGCGTGTGCCCTGCCTGGGAATCAAACTGGTGACCCTTTGATTTGCAGGCCGGCTCTCGATCCACTGAGCCACACCAGCCAGGGCTCAAGCACAATTCTTAACATTCTCACACCAAGTGCTGAATTCAGAGTACCGGTATTGAGCACATTCTTTTGGCACGAAACTTCCAGGCAGCGGTTGCCCTCGTTCACCGAAGCGCACAGAGCAGAGCTGTCTCATGATGGGACGGATGGCACACGGTCTTTCATCACACCTGAATTCACACCAGACACTGGTTTCCGTTAGTCCTGGCTCATAATTACAGTCTCAGCGGCACTTCAAACGTCGGAAACCCCCGCCCGAATCTGGAATGGCGATGCTTCTTCCCAGCGTGTGAAAGTAACTGCCCCCCATATCTGAGATCGAGACCACTTAAGAAAACCCAGCAAATTTCCAGACTTGACTTCGTTTTAAACCCTATGACTTCAGATTTTTTTAACTTCAAAAACAGATACATTTAGTAGAGAATAGATTAGTGGTTGCTAAGGGTTAGGAAAGGGGTGGCAAGAGTACAACTACAAAAGCCAACAGGAGGGAGCCCTGTGGTGCTGGAACTTTCTTTATCTCGATGAGTCAGTGTCAGGAACACTGCACTATGGGACTGCACCGCGGCTTTGCAAGGCGTGAACCCTGGTAAACTGGGTAAAGACTAGACAGACCTCTCCATTATTTCTCACAACTGCATGTGAACCTACAACTGTCCCAAAGTAACAAGTTTAGTTGAAGAAAGAAGGGATAGAGACAAGATTTTTAAAGAAGATACATCCATGTCTGAATAGTCTCTGATACGATAGTCCTACATAGAGAGCAGGTGGGAGCGACTGGTGGGTCCCTACAGCGGCTGAGTCCGCTCTTCCTCCAGCAGCGGGCCCCCTGCTGGTCCCAGGTTGTGTTCAGGGTGAACTCAGCTAGGCAAACAGGCACCCGCAGGTGACAGGTGATGGCTCCCAGGATGGCTTTCTGTGTCTTTCTTCTCTCATTTTCACTATCTATCCCCCCCACACCACTATTGTATATTAACAATATCATCAGTATTAAAAACATCAATATGGGAAATTTCCAGGAAGCTGCAGAGGGAAGTAATCTGATCAGAGAAAACACAAAAGGTCTGTTTGAATCAGTACGCTTGCTATGTATACCCAGCGAATAAGAAAGTCACAACAGAATTAAGCTCATCTTAATACTTAAATACTTCAAAGCAAACAACATTTAACTAGGAAGGGGGAGCTGCTCCAGCAGGACCCTCGACAAAACTGTGAAATACGCCTGGGGCTTGCCTCCCACCGCTCTTGTTTAGGGCAGCCTGCCTCATTACCTTTAATTCTTCTCTGCTGGTAGTTCATCTTTCCCGCCTCGGTATCACACACGTCAATGAAATGTATCGAATGCCTACTATGTGTCAGGTGCTCTGCTAAGCACTTGAACAGTGTTTTCTAATTTAATCTTTTCAAAAGCCCCAAAGTAAACATGAGCAGTGTCTTCGTTCCGGGTTAAGTGACTTGCCCAGAGTTGCAGACCTCATGAGCAGTGAGGCCAGGTCTGGACCTGGCTGGTTCCACCTGGCTCTGAGTCAGCGAGCTGCACTGCCTCCTGTGCTCATCTGGGTCTCGGGGTGCCCAAGGAGCTCCCTGCATTTTAAAAGCACAGAGGGGAAACCCTGACACATGCTCTACACAGGCCATCTCTTTCAGGCTCCAACAGCCCCTAGGACAGGTATATACTATCTCCACTTTCAAGTTTAGCAAACAAAGACCGCGTCTGCGGGCTCTTGAAGACTTTCAATCTCAACTTTTACTTAGCAGAGGAAGAAACACGAGTCCCAGAAAGATTAAGTGGCTTGCCTAAGGACAGCAAAGCTAGTTACTGTCAGAGCTGAGATCTGTTTCCCAGTGCACTGCTAACTTTCTGTAAGCTGTCGCTTGGAAAGGAACTCACATAGTCACACGAGAGGAGGACTGCCAGGCTCTTTGCTGAACGCCTTACATGCCGCACCCTACTTTGATCTCGGGGGTTCCCCACACTGCAGGTCCAATCAATGCGTTCTGTTATGCCAACATTTTACCCAAGAAGGGGAAGGACACTTAAACTTCCTATCTACCAAATCTGTGAGCTAATTAACATCACCCATACGCTCAGGTGAATGGATACTACAAAAGGAAAATACAGCCCTGGCTGGTGGTGTGGCTCAGTCGGTTGAGTGCCGGCCTACGAACCGAAAGGTGGCCAGTTCGATTCCCAGTCAGGGCACATGCCTGGGTTGCGGGCCAGGCCCTCAGTTAGCGGTATGTGAGAAGCAACTGATCCATTTTTTTCTCCCTCTCTTTCTCCCTCCCTTCTCCTCTCTCTGAAAATAAATAAAATCTTTAAAGAAAGAAAAGAACAAAAACATTTGGAAAGTTTTTCAAAGAATGTACAATGGGTCCGACCCAAGTAATGAAACAGCACATTTCCGTAACTGCTATTTTCACCATTTTCTTCTCAAATTCTGCAACCTTAAGACAGAAAGCGTCCCTGCCAACAAAATGTAAAATAAGACACAGCAAAGGGGAAGCAGGGCGCTGTAAGTGAAAGGGCACAAGGTTTCAGGGACACGAGAGGAACAGGTTCTAGACATCTGCTGTATAGCGCGGTGCCTACAGGTAACGATCCTGTCCTGTGTACTTCAAGTCTGCCAAGAGGGTAGACCTGATGTTAGGTGTTTTAATCAGAAAAATAAATAAATAAAAATAAAGACGGGGCGAAGACAAGATAACGAGCAACCAATATGAAGATTACTGGAAGTGTTCAATACCTATTACAACGGCAAGAACAGTAAATTTAAAGAAAAGCTATTGTTGAGTAGGTAACAGGGTAAGAAAGAGGGGCAAATTCGGGAGTAAGTGCCTGGTGAGACTGACAGGCACTCTGTGACAGAGGCGTCACCTGCCGGTGTGTCAAATGTCTGCTTCAGTCATTAAGGCTCCTCCACAACAGACACCTTTGTTTCCACAGAAGTTAGAGCTGGTGGGATAATAATGCCTTTTTAGTTAGCATGACATTTCCTGCACACCAGCATAATAACTAAAACCCACGGCCACAAAATGAATTAACAAAGAATATCAAAAGAAAGTGTAAATTTAATTGTTCCAACAAAAGAACAATTCATGTAAATAATGAAAGACAAAGCTTGACAATGCGCCTTACGTTCTAAGTATGAAAAAACCATTCAAGTCAATAATAAACACTCCTCTAGGATCACAAAATGCCCATGAAGACGGCACACCTGAAACCACTCTTCCTGGCCTATAGGCCCCATGCTCGTTTCAGCTGCTTTGTGACAGTAATTAACCGGGTACGTGCCCGGAGTTCACCACCATCAGTTTGTTTTCTCTTGCTTCCTACGAGAAGACACCCAACAGTCACCAGAGGCAGGAAGCCACCAGGCAGGGATCTGGGGTCCAGGCCTGACTCCAGCCCTAGGTAGAAAAGTTGCCTTTTAACGTCTCTGGATTTCAGGTCCTCAAACTATGAAAAGGATAAGAAGTCTCACTTTGCCTCTCTTACAGGAACATCACCAAGTAAAGGAGCGAAGTACGAGCGTGCCTTTAGCAGCATCCCATGTCACGTCAACCTGTGACGACAACTTCACCAGCAGCAGCAAACAGAAGCGTCGCAGGAGTCGCAGCTGAACGGCCCCTTTGGCCTTCTGTCGCTGGATGATTTGTTACTGTTCAAAGATCTAATACATTTTTTTTTTTACAAAGGTGAAATTAAGAGTGAAATAATAACCAAATAAGTAATAACACTTAATACACATGAACGACAAAAAATATATAAGCAGTCTTATCATTCTCTGCTCGTAGAATTCTACCATGGTTCTGAATGGCAGAATTTCGGACAAACTTGGTTGCAAGCAACCCCAGCCTCCGTTACATTTGACCTCTGTCCCTTTGGGGAAAGGGCAGCTGGTAGGCCTGATTTTCAGACTCAAACCTGAAACTCAAAGAGGAGAGCGGCTCACCAGAAGCCATTCGCCCCGCTTCTGACACAATTTAATGTTACAAGTTACTGCTATTTTCAAGAAAAGTCACTTCACGTGATGTCCAACTTCCAGGCTGAGGAATTTTATCACTCATTTTACGTAGCAGGCAACCCGACTTTACCATAAGGCAAGTCCACACAGGAGACCACTCACAAGAAGGGAAAGGGTGACACCTACTGGCAAAACTGTGCGCTGCAATGGGAGTGTGTGAGCCTCCATTTGAAAAATACCAGGAACATGAAGCTTACGACACAGGAGGTGGGTAGAAAGAAAACACACTATGGGGCAGAGACGTTAGGGAAAGCAGGCAAACGCCAGGAAGTTCTAAAGATGACACCCACGGCCACTCTGGGTAATCAATTTCCACCCAGCAACAGCCGTAATTCCTTTTTTTAAAGAACAGTTTTATTTAAAGCAGTGTCTGGGGGCAAGCCTTCTTTGGGAACGGATCTCTGCCTTTACAATGGGAGTGAGTGGCAATCACCGGAAAGCGGTTTGGGTCACTGCAGCCTGTGAAAGAACGACGGATGTTTGAGGGAAGAAAGGGATTGCAGGGTGGAGGGCGAGCGGAGCCGGTGAGCCTTGCGGAGGGCCCGTGCCCCAGGCCCTGGGGTGGGCTGAGGGCACTTCGCGTGCACCGCCACACCCATCCTCACACACACGCAGAATCCACCCCAGAGCTGCTACCACTCCCATCGCTTTACAGACGAGGAAGCTAAGGCACAGGGAGCGGGACAAATTGGCCCAAGTCTACTCGGGATGGAACCCTAAAAGCCTGACTGCGGTGACCTTGACCGCCAGGCATGCTGCTGCTTCAGCCGGGAAAGCAGCCTCTTGGCCACGCACCAGGCACGATGTATTTATACCCTTACGTGCTGACCCAGCTGCAACTCTGTAGTAAGGGCTTCGCAACAAACGTGAACTCTAACACGGTCCTGTCCAAAACAACCGGCACCCCGAGCTGTTTGCAACGCACCCAGGTCAGTGGTAGCAACACCACAAACCACCGTGGATCCGCTTTCTCCCGTCTGAGTCTTCTCAACGCCGCTCTCCCTCCCGCCGTCAGCAAACCCCAGCAGTGACGTGAAGGAAGGACAAGAGGCCTGCCTCCCACTCGGAAAAACTGGCGCTCGGGGCGGACGCTGTCGAAGACAGACGACGCTCACTCCCCCGCTGAATGTCATCGGAGTGGTGGAGCATCAGGATTTGGGGGGAACGATAGAAGGAATGTATCTCAGGTAATGAGAAAAGCTGCAAAGGCACAAGGCTACGAAAGCAAATGCTGCTACTTTAAGAATTCAGATCAAGATTCTTCGGAGGCGGGGAGAAAATCGGCACAAATCTTTTTCCGGACACTGCAGGAGTATAGTGAGCTGGCAAGAGCCTGCGTGAGGGGAAAACGGGAGGTGAGGAGAAGAGAGCACACTTGACGCTGAAAAGGAAGAAGAGCGAAAAGACACGTCTGGGCGAATGGGGTCACAACTCAAAGTCGTGGCTGTGGATTCGGCAATGAGAAAAACAGCTTACATTCATCTCAGCTGAACACTTAAAACTGCTGTCTACGTTAACAATTAATTTACATTAACAACATCATTTAGCCTTTGGGACCTTCTGACTGATGGAGAGTAAATGATATAAAACCTAAAGTCATTTTTCAGACTTCAAATTCAGCAAAATTAAAGCAACTGGATCAAATCTTGCCTTGGTTGAAACGTGATTCAAACTTAAGTAATCAGTTGCTCGTTATAGCAATTAGGAATTCCAGGCCTGCAGGGAATTCTTCACTCCTGAATACTGACCTGGCAACATTCTCACACCTGGGGCATCTAACGCACAGGGAGAGTGATGACTCACGCTCCTGCGGCACAGGTGTTATGACGATATCAGTTTCCTTAGTTTATGCAGACAGCACCGGATTGTGGCAGAGACACACCTCTGAATAAATCTACTCTTTGTTCACCATCATCACCATCACTGGCCTTAACTACAAAAAAAGAGAAAGTTCTACAGGCTTGAAGTATGTACCTTGCTTCTCGAAACTAAAAGGCTAAAGCATGAGCTTTAAAAAGCAAAGGTAATCCTACAAAGTTTCATTCTCTATTTATATTTCTAAGTTTATAATGAGATCGACTTTAAAACCGCTACAACCTGTCTGCCATCAGAGGACTGGCTGAATAGACTACCACACACAGAATGAGGACTGCCTCTACGAACTGCTACAGAGAGACTTCTTCCATATACAATTAAGGAAAAACAAAATCGCGGAGTGAAGTATGTACCGCATACTGTTGCTTATTTAAAATGGGAGTACAGATACACATGTGTCTGTGGGGGCGAATAAAACCAAAATATAACAACGAAAAAAGAGGGAGGAGACAAGTGTAGGAGGGGTAGAGACAGAAGCTAAGTCTGCATAACTCGGGTGCGTCCATTTGCCTCTGGAATCCTGCAGTTCGTGTAATTACAAAGTGAGGCAATAAAAAGTGATGTCTAAAACCAGAAAGTAAATGAAACAAGAAAATCTGTATATTAAATCTGTGGCATAACCACATACCCAGAAATGATTCCACGTGATTTTAACATACAGTAAAACTTGACTGTACGTCTCAGCTGGGACAGTAAAGCCAGAGAACTGCAATACAAATCTTAATTGTTTTTAGTAATTACTGTTGGTGAGGGTGCTGGTATTCTGGGGCTGACACATTTATTGTGACATATAAGGCAAATGAGTAATTACACTGGTGTTCCTGGAAGTGAGCTGTTTGAGGAAGAGGAGTTACGAACGCAGGATCAATAGGATTCAGTAAAAAGCCCTGTGATACTCAACCTGCACTGGAAATAGGGTCAGAATTCATTATTTTGCAATACGCATACGTTCTGTAACAAACATGCATTGAAAAGGCCTGGAAGAAAATGACCTGACTGCTGTGAGGACAACTTGTGCCCAGACTGTGGTCTCTAAACACCATTTCCTGCTAAAAGAACCCAAGTTCCTTCACGTTATGGCTGTTGCTAAGAACCCAGAGCACTGGAGAGTAGAAATGGTGGCTGCCAGGCACTCGGGCTGGGAAAAATTGGGAGGTCAATGTGATGGAGGGCACACACTTCCAGCTATGGGAAAATTAAGTTCTGGGGACCTAATGTGCAGCATGATGACCGCAACAAACAGCACTGTATTAAATATTTCAAAGTTGTTGATGACAGTTCTTCAAAGTTGTCACCGCACACACTCACAAAAAGGCGATTATGGGAAGGGATAGAGGCAGTAATTAACCTTGCTACAATAAGCCCAGCCATCATTAATACAACGAGAACTATTTGTGTGACATCGATGTGACCCGGCAGCCAAGGCGAGGGGACTGGGATGTGCATGCGTGAACAATGACGACTGCACTGTGCTAGTCAGTGGGGGCGGTAGACACTGTTGAGTGAGCATGTGCACTGTGTGGCTGTCCCATTCAAAATGACTGAGCAAGTGGAGCAACGAATCTGCATCAAAGTTTGTGTTAAGCTTGAACGTTCCTCCACGGAAACTATTCAGGGGTTTCGGAAGGCCTCCGCTACAGGCAACTGGTGATTGGCAGCTTCATCACGACAACGTGCTCGCTCATGCATCACATCTCATGCATCACATCTCATGCAGAGCTTCTTGGCCAAACGTCAAATCACCCAGGTCACTCAGCCTCCCTACAGCCCAGATTTGGTGCCCTGCAATTTCTGGCTTTTCCCAAAACTAAAATCACCTTTGAAAAGGAAGAGACTTCAGGCCAATGATGATAGTCAGGAAAATACAACAAGGCAGATGATGGTGATCGGGAAACTGTGTGTGGTCCCAAGGTGCCTACTTTGAAGGGGACTGAGGCATCATTGTCCTGTGTACAGTGTTTCTTGTATCTTCTTCAATAAACGTCTCTATTTTTCACATCACATTGCTGGATACCTTCTGGACAGACCTCATGTACATGTATCAAATCATCATACTGCACACCTTAAACTTACATGTGTTATATGTCAATTCTGTCTCAAAAAGCTAAAAACAAAACGAAACAAAACAAAAACACCCCGCTGTTCCCAAGGAAATGTACAAGGTGAGCCTGGGGCACCTCCTCATACTGGGAAGCAAGGAAACTACCAAAAAATACTGGAGGGTATATACCTCATAAACCAGACTGGAAAACAAAAACAAAAACAAAACTACTGGGGTCCTATCAAGATGGGAGTTCTAGCAAGAATTTGAACATAAACATGTAATAACTGCAAGAACCAAAATGCAGCCCTGGCCAGTGTGGCTCAGTTGGTTGGAGCATCAAACTGAAGGTCGCAGGTTCGATTCCCAGTCAGCACATACGCCTAGGTTGTGGCTTCAGTCCCCAGTTGGGAGGCATATGAGAGGCAACCGATCAATGTTTCTCTCCTTCTTTCTCTCTCCCTCCTTTCACCTCTCTCTAAAATCAATAAGCACGTCCTTGGGTGAGAATTAAGAAAAAAAAAGAATCGAAGTGCATCAAATATTTTAAAACCCATTAATTCATAATGATAGAAACAAAATCAGTAGTTATCTTTGGAGTTGCTAGAGAACCAACTCATTATTTTGGAAACTGGTATATAAAGGGGAAAAACTAAGTATATAGTGTTTTTCCTATATAAATTTTATATGCTATCTACATAATTAATGTAGTGCTTCGCTATAGAGGCATTTTGATTGGCAAATGGAGAAGGAATGATTGAAACCTCACCAGTGTGTAACTTCTAACAAAATAATGCGTCCAGGCAATGACCCTCGGTGACTGATAACAAAAAAAGTGAGATGAGCATGTATCCAGATATTTTAAAACCACCGATGAAAGTACACATCCCACCTACGAAATATCCCTGCCAAAAAGACTTGAAGCTGAGTCTGATCAAGCTTCCGAATCAGCAATTCTCCAAGTGTGGCCGGCGATTCCCTGGGAAATCCTTAACTCCTTCTTACAGAACCTGTGAGACCCAACCATTTTCATATTAATACTAAGACATCATTTGCCTTTTCTATTGTGCTGACATTCACGCTGATAGCACAAAAGCAATGGTGGGTAAAACTGCTAGCCCCTTGAAAAAAAAAAAGAAGAAACCCCCCCAGAAAACTGTTAGCCTCTCAGTATGAATCAAGAAGAGGCACCAAATATACTAGCAGCGGTACTACTAGTAGCTACTGTATTCTTCACGACCACAGGCTCCATGAAAAAAAAGGAACAAAAAAATTCCTTCAGGAACGCCCCTGATGAAGTAGTAAAAAGATATTAATCATATCCAAGCTCGACCTTTGAGTATGTGTGCCTTTTCAAGGGCCTCTGCGATGAACTGGGAGACTGCTGAAGTGCTTCTGCTGCCGACCGGAGCACTCGTGCAATCGAACTGCACGCTCACCTCGCTGCTTTTTGCACGGAACGCCATTTTTACTTGAAAGGGTGACTAACAAACTGTGGTTATTCGGACTTGAATCTTGGCAGGCATTTTCACAAAAATGAGTTGAGGCTGTCACTTCAAGAAAAACAACAGAGTATTTGCCAGTGATGAAATTCAAACTTTCAAACAAAAACAAGAACTTTGGAATTCTACCACTATGAGCTGGACAGCTTTGCTCAGAAATGTTTCTGATGAGATTGGTGGTAACTTCAAGGAATGTGATTGTTTTTAATATTGTAGAATGAAATACGCCAACATTCGGAAGATCTACGATCTCATATGTAACTCAGGGAACCAATGTTTTCCGAAAGACCAATGCATGATATTACAAAATCATGGGTGAGTGAAAGTTCACTCGAAGTGCAAGACCTGCAAATCAAAACCACCACAACATACCACATCACACTTGTCAGGTGGGCTATTATCAGAAAAATCAACAAGTAACAAGTATTGGTGAGGATGTGAAGAATAGGGAATCGTTCTGCACTGTTGGTGGGACTGCGAGCTGCTGTGGCCACTACAGCAAGCAGTACGGAGATCCCTCAGCAAAGCAAAAACGGATGTACCATATGACGCAGCAGTTCCATTTCTGGATGCTTATCTGAAGAAAACGAAAACACAAGTTCAAAAAGATACATGCACCCCTATGTTCACTGCAGCACTGCGTACGATAGCCAATATATGGAAGCAACCTAGGTGTCCACGGACAGATGAATGGATAAAGATGTAGTGTGTGTGCATGTATATATGTACAGCAACAAAAAAGAATAAAATCTTGCCACTTGCAACAACATAGATGAATCTAGCGGGTATTACACTAAGTGAAGTCAGGCAGAGAAAGCCAAATACTGCACTGTTTCACTTATATGTGAGAAAGTGAAAACAAAACAAAACATAACAAATGAACAAACAAAACAAAACAAAAAAAAACGGACTCAGAAACAGAGATCAAAGGGATGGGAACCAGAACGGAGGGAGTGGGGGATGGGGAAAACGGTGACGGGGAATGCAGTTATTATTACTGTGATGATGCTGCATGCAGACAGATAATCACCAGAATTAGTGAGGGGACCACACTTTAAGGCATAAAAATGTCAAATCACTGTACTGTACACATGAAAATAACATAACTAATATAATATTGTATACCAGCGATACACTTTGAGAAACCAGCGGGTGTTAAGTTTCAGTGTAGCCTCAAGGAAGAATATCCACAGTTATCTGAAAAGGCTATTAAAATACTTCTCTCTTATCCAACTACATTTCCTAGCTCAGACTTTCTTCCGGTCTTCAACCAAAATGTGTTACCACAGCCTGGGTGATGGAAGCAGGTCTGATCACATGTTAAACACTACAAATTTGAAGAAAACGTAAATAATGCCATTCTTCTCACTCACTTTTTTTTTTGTTTGGCAAAATATGGTTATTTTTCTTAAAAATATGTTATTTATATTAATGTGCAATGGGTTTATTATTTTTAAGTGAATTGATAAAATTTAAACAATTTCTCAGTTTTAATTTCAAATTCAGTAACTATCAACAGATATAACCCCCCCACAAAAGTTGCTGGGGTCCCCAATAACATTTAAAAGTCTGAAGGGGTCCCGAGAATGCCTATTCTAGATCAAACAGCCAATCTACAAGAAATTCAAAACATATGTTAAACAGACCACTTAGACGCAATTAGCAAGAGAATGTGGCAAACTGTATGGGATAACAATTGGTTTCTTCAATAATATCAAAAATCGGGTGTGGGTGCAGGGCATTAAGGGGGGACCTACAGATTACAAGCAACTGAAGAGATCTATCAAACAACTATAATGTATGAATTTTATTTGGACCCTAATTCAAACAAAGTAGGCTGGCCTGATAGCTTAGTTGGTTACAGCGTGGCACTGATTCAAACAAACTTTAAACAAACAAACAAACACAAAAAAAACCCCACGAAGTAGGAGATGATGGGAGAAAACTGAACACTGACATGGTAGGTATTATACAGCATTAAAAATCATTAATTTGTAAAGGTATGATAAAGATACTGTGGTTTGTTTCTGACGCTTCACGGATTTGCGTGTCATTCTTGCACAGGGACGTGCTTCTTCGCTGTGTGGTTCCAATGTTAGTACATGTGCTGCCGAAGCGAGCGCTGTGGTTACGCTTTTAAAGGGAATCTTTATAGATACGTATAAAAATACTTAGAAACAAAATATGCCTGGGATTTTTTTTTTTTCCAGAATAATCGAGTGGTGGGAATATCAGAAGTGGGAGATTAGTTATGAGTTGATGGTTGTTAGAGTTAAACGATGGAAACTTTTTCAGATTCTATCTTACCCATGGAGGCTGGGATATTAAAGAACATACACTAATTTTTAAAATTTCATTTTGAAACAAAAGGGCCACAAATTCAAAGACAGAATGTTCTGGGAGTATTTCTCTTGTTTTTATAAGATGGCAGAGAAAGTTTCAAGCTGTAGATACCACGGTTCTCACAAAACATCAAGTTGCACCCTTGAGAGCATTAAGTTAAACACGTGTAAATAAAGCATCTCTGCTATCATTGCAACAATGATACTAAAGTATAAATAAGGTAATAATAATTCTCACCTCCTATCAAATGTCTAATTTCTAAAGTGTAGAACCAAAAGCAAAAAGTGTAACCTAAGAAAAAATGAGTAACTAATTATGTCCTAATAATTCAGTAAAGCTTTTCCATAAAAACCCAAAGAAATCTCAACTTTGCAATCATGTCTGGAGCTCTGATCTAGGAAAAATGATTAAGATAAAGTTACGTAAAATCAGAGACTGTCACCCTCCTGGGGAAAACTCAGGACTAAAATGTATCCTTCCTTACCACACGAAGCTATGAATGGCTGATAACTTTGTAAGTACCCAGGGAATCCAATCAATCAGTCTTGTTGAGGTTATATACTGTTTATCAACTTAATTTGGAATTAATAGTTTAATGGTATTATCTCCTGATGGACCCATTATGACACAACTTCAGAGAGAAATTAGGCTATTAGCTCTTTGGGCTGCATTAGAATTCTGGTTTTCATTTCTCTGATTGGCCGAGGAAAAATCTCCAAAGAGTGCTGCATGTTTCCAGGAAAAGCAAGGGCACGCTGGGCCCTCGCTCGCTTCGCCGGAAGGGCTCTCCTTCAGCCCCGCTGCCCCTTCCGCACACACCCACCCACCTGTATGCGCCGAGCACACTTCTCAGTACCCCCTGCACTCCACATTCCTCAGCGCCTGCACAGACGCACCTCCCTCTCGGCCCAGAACGCCCTTTCCCCCTTCTCTAGCTCCAGAATTCCTCTTTGTCTTTCAAAATACCCTTCAAATGGGACTTCCTGATGCCTCCTTCCCTGCGGTTCTTGCTGAAGTTCTTGCTCCCTCTTCTGGGCTTCTACAGGACTTTTTATATGCACTTTATGAACAGAGTTTACCAGACTAGCCTAGAGAGCGGCCATAACAGTGTAGGTGGTTAAGAGGATGGGCTCTCCTGGAGCCACTGCTTTGGCTCAAACCCCTGCTGTGCCACTTATTTTCTGTATGACCTCAATCAATTATTCAGCCCCTTTAACCCTCAGTTTTCTCATCCATACAATGGCAATAATAACATTACCTGTCTCGTGGGATGACTGTGAGGACTGAGCTAATATACACAAAGGACTTAGACCAATGCCTCGCACATAGTATATTCTCAATAAATGTAAGCTATTATTATGAGCACAATGCATCAAAATTATTTGATCATCTTTTCTGCTACACTATGAGCTCTCTCTGGGTAGTGACTGCCTTTGTTGAATTAAGTCAGAGACTGTGTCTGAGTATAGCTGAAAAATAGTGTACTGACTTTGAGTCAGGCGATTGCCAGGTGTCAGGGCCACAAACACGAGCACAGGGAGTCCCAGCGGTCACGGATCTTGCCGGGCTGCCTGCTCACAAAGCGCACGTAGAGGAAGGACTTCGACGAACAGACTGAATTAGTATGTGCGGGCCAGCTGCTCTCGACTCTCTTTACAGAGCGTAAGAAATCTGGAAACAGCTTCGTCTGAATGAATAGGAAACTTACTCCAAAATCTAAGGATACCAAGAGCTGATAACCAACAATACTTGCAAAGTTAGAAACATTGAAAAGTACTGTGTTTCATCTTAGATCTGCAGATGCTCTGACTAACCCTAGACTAAAACTGGGACAATCTAAGGAGTATTTAAAAAAAATTTTTTTTTTAATTTAAACAAGTAATATGTTAATACAGTTATACATTCACCCCCCTCCCCGGGGAAAACTCAGGGCTCAAATTTATCCTTCCTTACCACACAAAGCTATGAATGGCTGATAACTTTTTAAGTACCCAGGGAACACAATCTCACTGTAAAAACAGTTAAAACTGAAGTTCCTGTCTTCAAAGGTAATGACTCTTAAGTAATTTTATATCCTCTTTTTTAAAATCTATGAAGTTACATGTGGGGCTATACACAGAAATACGTAGCATGGTTTGTGGCTTTTTAAAAATTTACACAAAGGATATCACACTGTCTGCATTATTTTGTATTTTATCACTATTATATAATAAATTCTTATATACACACAGGTATATTTCTTGATTCTATTTTTTGTACCAGTGGTCTATGTTGCATTTTTGTGCCAATATCACAAAGCTTTCACTACTGTGGTTTTGTAAGTTTTTAAATTTCATATATATACTGATGCCAGAGAGAGAGAAAGAAACATCGATGTGAGAGAAACACTGATTGGTTGCCTCCCACAAGTGCCCCAACCAGGGACCTAATCTGCAACCCAGGTATGAGCCCTGACCGAGAGTCAAACCCACGACCTCTCCGTTCACCAGGTGATGTTCCAACCAACTGAGCTACACTGGCCAGGCAGTTTTGTAAGTTTTGACATCTGGAAATAAGCCCAACCTCATCGTTCTTCCTGTTCAAAAATATCTTGGATATTTTTAAGCATTTACTTAAAAACATAGGAAGTAATTACAGCATAATGTTTAAATATATATTTACATAGGCTTTCAAATGTGATGATACAAAATTATAAATAATAACGTTTTCTTATCACTCTAACATTCTTCTATCTCTAATAGACACTCTCTCCCTTTCCTCTAGGAGAGTTTACTGGTATCTTCCTTTCTGAAGGTGATCAAATCTGCTAAATGTCAGGTCCTTTCAAAGAACAAACTTTCGGTTTCATCAATTTTTTTTGTTTTCTATTTCACTAAATTCTGCTTTTGTCTTTATCCTCTTTTATCTTAATTACAACTTCTCTTGTATTCTAAAAATAAAGTGCATTTAAGGCTACAAATCTTCCTCTGAATGCCATTCTGCTGCATCCCACGGTCTGAATCACGGGGATCAGAATTTTCGTTTTATAATTCACTTCTAAATAGTTTCAAAATTGCTATTTTGATTTTATCTTTAAAGCAGGAATTATTTAGAGATATACTTAGAGATACTTAGATAAAGTGACTCTGGCTACTTTATATTATTGTTAATTTCTAATTTTATTGTATAACTGTCAGTGAGTGTGGTCTGTATGATTTCTGTGTTGAGATTTCTTTTTAAGCACCTTAAGACATAGTCAGATTTTGTGATATTCCACGTATTTTAAAATATTCATGAATGTTTGAAAAGTGTTCCCATTTCTGTTTTATCAACTTTGTTAATTGTATTAGTCTTGTTTTGTCTAACTGAAAGTTCACTTTTTGAGAAGAATGTTTAAGTCTTCAACCATGACAGTTTTCTCATTGGTATTTCTTTGTATTTCAATTAGTTTTTGGATAAAAACTGGATCAAATATGCCTTTTAGCAATATATACCTCTTTCCCACACAGTATTTGTTTTTCCTGGATTCTATTTGATTTGATATTAATATTGTTTCACCTACTTTTTTTAGCATTTGCCTAGTGCATCATTTCCCATTCCTCTGTTGTGAGCATTCAGTGATATTTTACTTCTCTTATGATCAGCATTTAGGTGGATTTTGACAGCTATTTTCATCCAGAGTCTCTGCCTTTCAACAGGAGATTTTTTTTTTTAATAATTTTTTTTTCTTTTAGATTTTATTTATTTATCTTTAGAGGGGAAGGGAAGGAGAGAGGGAGAGAAACATCAATGTGCGGTTGCCTCTTGTATGTCCCCTGACGGGAACTGGCCTGGCAACCCAGGCATGTGCCCTGACTGGGAATCGAACCGCGATCCTTCGGTTCGCAGGCCCGCGCTCAATCCACTGAGCTACACCAGCCAGGGCTCAACAGGAGATTTTAACGCACTCACATGGACTGTGATTACTGACATGTCTGTGTGTGAACTGCTACCCTGTGTGTCGCTCTGCTCCGGCCACACGGATGTCATTCCTTCCTTACACGCGCCCACACGTCCTGCTTCAGAGTCTTTGTTGTGCTTGTCGGTCCCTCCACCTTCCTCCCAAGCCTCTGCTCCCCCTCTTCGTGCAGGTCTTGGCTGAAAGCCTCACCCCTCTGCAAGGCCTTCTCTCACGCTCTCTCTCCACTGCTCTTTCTTTCTTTAAATCACTATTACCCGAACTACACTCAACGCCTGCTTCGCTCCCCACGCTTCAGCTCCGGAGAGCACGAAGCTTGTCTGTCTGGCTCATCGCTCTCCGCACCCAGCCACCACAGGCTAAAACCGTAGTGTGTTTTTGGAACATACACGAGTCAACGTGCATTCAAATTTACAGCTTTTTGTGGCCCTGTAAATGGCAAAATGGGAGGGTCCGAATTCTTACAAAAGTAGCACTCATTTCCAAGAATGCAATCTGTTGACAGAATATAAAATACCGATTTTAGAAAATATTTTATTCTCAAGTACCTCTTATTTACATTTAATCACTATAAATACTAAACATTAAAGGAAATCTACGTTGCATTTTCAACTTGGCAAGTGAGGCAATTCTGTTTTAGAAATGCAACAAGTATTGAGTTTCACGTGAAAATATAAAGATTTCTGTTAGCATTACATCCTGTATTCCTGATTAAATTACTCTCTATTTGCCATTTTGGGCAAAAAGTTCATTTCAAAATAGCATCTGCCTTCACAGGAAGAAAGAGAACATCTTTTCCATAATTAAATGCTGCCTGTCTGGAAGCCAGAAAGTCTCTGGAAGAGTCTGTTGAGGGAAGCATGTCAGCTAGTCTGATACACACCCATCTTTAAACTTCATGAGACTATTCAGAACACTTTCTTCACCCAGCAGACTGGCTCTTTCTTTGCCAGATGTCATTTACAAATGTACATTTTCCGTATTTGATACCTCCAGTAAGAGTACAGGAGACTCAAAAGGGGAGTAAAAAGAAAATTTTAAAATCATGCAACATGAATAAAATATAAATATATCCTTATCTCTGGATCTCTACAGGACCTAACTAAAAAGAAGGAACCTACATGACTGTAGTGGGTTAGAATCATTATAAGTAGGTTCAAACAGATCACTGGGCACTACCTGTCTCCAGAGATTCCGATTCACAGCGTTGGGGGTGCGGCCTGACAACTTAACTCATTATTTGAAGTTGCTATTCTCTCTCTCTCCCCTGCTCTTGCTTCCTCCCCACCTCTCTCTCTCCCTCTCTCCTTATGCCCCTACCCCACCAGTCTCTCTTTCCTGTTTTATAGTTTCTACCACTATCTGACCCACTAAATATTTTATTCCTTATTGTCCATCTTCTAGAATGAAACCTCCACAAGAGATGGATTTTTGGCTGTTCTATTCATCACTAAATTCCTAGAAAAGTGCCAAGCTCACACAGGTACCCAGAAAACTAATAAATAAATGAGTGAACAAATGGATGGTGGTAACAGATGATGATGAATAAATGAATGAATGAACAAATAGATGCTAAAACAAATTAAACTTGAGTTCTAATATGGGTTTGGTGACTAACCAGTTAAATAACCCCAAGTAAGCTATTTCTGGTCCTCAAAAGGTCTCTGTCATTAGCTGTATAACAATGACATCGCTGCCACTCTACAAAGTAGAAATTATGTTATGGAAGAATGACATCATTTCCTCTAAGCCAGTTGGGAGGATAGTGGAAAACCAGCACTAGAAAGGCCTCTCTCTCGGAATCCAAATGCAACGCTTGAACTAAGCTCTTATAATCAATAAAAAAATTATAACAGAATTTAAGAATGTACATTTTTAAAAGAATGCAAAAATTAAATATTCCTAAAGAGAAAATTCTTCTCTAAAGATATTCAGAAAAGGAATGCACACTCCTTAGCTTCCTTGTTCTTTCCAAATTTTTTATTGCCTCTGCTCATTAAATCTCTGTGAACATTAACAAGTGTCTGTGGCTGAGAGAGAATGTTCCACAGCAGAGAGGAAACAACACACCCAGTTTTTCATTAGAAACTGTGGAACAACTAAATATTCATCCTTGGCAAAATTCAGAATAATCCTCTCAGAGACCCTGAAATTAGGATAATGCTTAGCAAAACAACAACGACAGTACAAAACGGCGTTAACTACCCTGCAGCCTAATTCTTGAGGACAAACTCACAGTCTTCAGCAAACTATTAAAGACAGCGCATTTTCAATTGACCAAATATTTCTTTTTCCATTAACCAGGTCAAACTCAACACAAGAAAAATGGCAAGTGAATAAAGAATTTTTTAAAGTGAAAAAGATGCCATTCATTGGGAGAACCAGAACTGCTCAAGCGTCAGTGACAAGGCTGTGTGAAACTCATGAGGCCCTCAGCCCAGGAGCGGCTTCCAGGCGGGGCTGGAGGAGAACCCTACGGGGAAACTCCCAGGCACTTCCGGTGAGATGACAGACCCGGATGTGTGACATTTCAAACAGCTTTCTCAGCAGACACAGCCATTTACCCCCGGCACTACTTACAAACTCGTAGTCTCCATCCTGGGGCACCTTCCAATCTGAAGAGTTCTTCAGTGGGCCTGGAACACTCTTGCCGAAGCTGTTGATCTGATTTTCCTTTTCTTTTTGTTCAAAGTATTCAAGGAAAGACGGTTTTGCAGGCTGCATGGTCTCATCCCTTCCTGAAAACCAGGAAAAATAAAAGGTGAAATACATCTTAGATTTCGGATAAGTTTAATAGATCTACCTCCATCCAAGTGGGTGACAGCCTCTGGATCCGTGGCTTTTTGTTGGATAAGGACTTCTTCAAAAATTTAATAAAAACTGTAGAAAATGTACAAGTGCTCACTGAAAATATTTCTCATATAATTTCAGAGGATTCACAGCTCACCTAAAATACATGAAAAGATTTCCTCGGGGACCCTTTTCTAAGGGGAAAGACTAGGGTGATACAGTGACTCTGAGTAAGGTGCAAATAGTATTTTTTGGGTCTCCTATAGCAAATAGGCCCTGTAATTATTAGACTGAAAATAAAAGAGTAAGCAAAATATTTATTAATCACCTACATACACAATATTCTCTATTGTCATTGCAGTAGGAAAGGGATATTCAGTATGATTCAGTAGAAGACTTCCCTTGATAATCTCAGTTGGATTAATGAGAAAAATATGCACAAAAAAGAAAATATAAGTAAATAAAATCTTCTCCATGAAATATTATATAACTTTATTTTATTTTAACCTTTACTATATTTTATTCCATTACCATTTAGTCCCCTTATCCCCCCTCACCCGAGCAATTACCACACTGTTGTCCATGTCCATGAGTTCTTTTCCCTTTTTGCTCAATCCCTCCCTTCCCCTCTCCCCGCACTAGCTGTCATCCTGCTCTCCATCTATGAGTCTGTCCCCATTCTCCTGGTTAGTTCAGTTTGTTCATTAGATTTCTCATACGAATGCAATCATATGGTATTTGTCTTTCTCTGACTGGCTTATTTCACTTAGCATAATGTCCATCCACAGTGTCCCAAAGAGTAAAACTTTCTTTTTTTTTTATGGCTGAGTAGTATTCTGTTGTTTAAATGTCCCATATTTGTTTTATCCACTCAGTTACTGATGGACATTGGGGCTGCTTTCGTATCTTGGCAATTTTAAGTAACACTCTAATGAACATAGGGGTGCCTGTGTTCTTTTGAATTAGTGTTTTGGGTTCCTTTGGATATATTCCCAGAAGTGGGATCACTGCTTCAAAAGGCAGATCCATTTTAATTTTTTGAAGTATCTCTATACTGCTTTCCACAGTGGCTGAAATGTAATATCACTTGAAAATAAAATACCATTTACATCACAGCCAATCCTTGAAGCTGACTGGCCTGGGTAAGTCCCTCCCATTGACCTGCCAACAACAACCAAGACTCAACTACAAGAGGAGGGTGTACTCAGCCCACACGAAGGGTGTACCTCGAGTACCCAGCTTGGGTGATGAGGGAGGCTATGCCACTGGACTCTACAGGACACCTACTACATTAGGCCATGCTACCAAGACATGGAGTCAAAGCAGCTCTACCCAATACATAGAAATGAACACAGGGAGGCAGCCGAAATGAGGGGACAGAGAAACGTGGCCAAATAGAACAGATCAAAACTCCAGAGAAAGAAGTAAACAAAATGGAGATAAGCAATCTATCAGATGCAGAGTTCAAAACACTAGTTATAAGGATGCACAAGGAACTTAGGGAGGACCTCAACAGCATAAAAAAGATCCAGTCAGAAACAAAGGATACACTAACTGAAACAAAGAACAATTTATAGGGAAAGAACAATAGAATGGTTGAAGCCAAGAATCAAATCAATAATTTGGGACATTTGAAACAAAAAACAACCAATTAGAACAACAAGGAAAAAAAAGAATCCAAAAAAACAAGGATAGTATAAGCAGCCTCTGGGACAACTTCAAGCATTCCAACATTCGCATCATGGGGTGTCAGAAGGAGAAGAGAAAGAACAAGAAATTAGAAATCTATTTGAAAAAATAATGAAAGAAAACTTCCCTAATTTGATAAAGGAAATAGACATGCAAGTCCATGAGAGTCCCAAACAAGATGGTTGCAAAGAGGCCTATTTCAAGACATGTCATAATTAAAATGCCAAAGGTTAAAGATAAAGAGAGATTCTTAAAAGCAGCAAGAGAAAAGCAGTTAGTTACCTATAGGGGAAGTTGCCATAGGACTGTCAGCTGATTCCTCAAAAGAAACTTTGCAGGCAAGAAGGGACTGGCAAGAAATACTCAAAATCAGGAAAAACAGGGACCCACATCCAAGATTGCTCTACCCAGCAAAGATGTCATTTAGAATCAAAAGGCAGATAAAGAGCTTCTCAGACAAGAAAAAACTAAAGGAGTTCATCATTACCAAACCATTATTACATGACATGTTAGAGACTTACTTAAGAAAAAGAAGATCAAAACTATGAACAATAAAATGGTAATAAATACTTATCAACAACTGAATCTAAACAAACTAAGCAAACAACAGAGACAGAATCATGGATATGGAGAGCGTTTTAATGGTTGTCAGATGGGAGGGGGATGTGAGGGAATGGGTGAAAAGGTGAAGGGATTAAGAAGTACTAACAGGTAGTTACAGAACAGCCATCTGGATGTAAAGTACAGTATAGGAAATGGAGTAGGCGAAGAACTTGTACACATGACCCATGGACATGAACAACGGTGTAGGGGTTGCCTGAGGGAGTGTGGGGTGGTGGGTGGAGGGGAAAAAGTGGACAAGTATAATAGCATAATCAATAAAATACAATTTAAAAAAACACCATTTACAAATGGTTTATGATAAAGTTAAGGGGGAAAATGTAATATAATATTATATACATGGTATGATATAAATTCTATAAAATAACAGATAGAAAAAAATAAAATGACTAAAAAATATACAAAAATGTTAATAGGACTTGTCTCTGATAGTAGGACTGTAGGTGATTTTAGTACTTCTTTTAAACAATTTTTTCATTCTTCAATTACAGGTTACGTACAATATTACACTAGTTTCAGGTATACAGCCCAGTGATTAGACATCCGTTTAATATACGAAGTGGTAACCTCGATAAATCTAGTGCCCGCCTGACACCATACATAGTTCTTTTAAACATTTTTAAAAGAAGATAGTACAGGGTAAGTATTAAATAGATAGCACTGATCATACAAGTTGCATGGGCCCAGAAGATGGAGAATTCTTTGAGCTGGGGAGGCCAGGAAAGACACTCTTAGGTCGGGCCTCAAACCATCCCTCAGCAAAGCATCAGCAGTTACACAGCAGGGCAGTCAGGTAGCAGCCGTTACCGTACGAGAGCAGGAGACAGCGGTTACTAGTTACAATTGGTAACAACAGCAAAAAGGATAATTTAACCTGGCATGACTGGAAAACCTAGCCAGCTCAATGTATCTATTTCATATGTTGAAGTGGCTTTGGCTTGCGTTCAGGAGTCTGATACTGGGAAGCACAGCTTTTATTCAGTGCTTTCCATGAACCTGTAGGTCCGTACAGCCCTTCTTCCAGAAACCAGAAGAAAGGACAAGGTTCAGAGCCTTAAGAAATGGGTGGGCTAGGCATGGTGCCGGGGAGTACTAGAAGTATTTGGGGGGAGAACTTCTTTGGTTATGTAAATGTCTAAACACTATGCTGTAAACCTGAAACTAATACAAAATAATAGTGAATGTGAACTGTAACTGAAAAAGGAAATTAAAAAAAGAATTTGGTTTCATCCTCTTTCCGAGCACGGTTCTGTGATATCCAAATAGCATTCCAATGAATTCACATTTACTTAAAAAAGAAGAAGGAGCAGGGGATGGGGAAGGGTCTAGGAGATAAAGAACGGCAAGTGTTTCTCCCCTGGCACCCGTCCCCTGCGATCTAATCTCCTGACCTGGCCTAGTCCAGGTTCACGCCGCTGCCTCGCAGACGTGTGTCATCGTGCTATCTCTGCTGCTAAGTTCACCAGCAGCCAATCCCGCATTTGCCCCCTTCCAGCTGTGGCCAATAGCTCACTTCACTGTCTGCCGCCTCCTCCCTTATCAGGAATGACACACGAAGACTTGCTAAGACCAGTCGACAATTGCGTTGAGTGTGCATTTTGTTTTGTCTGTGCTAGGTACGACGTTCAGTGCTTTTCGTGCTTACTGTTTAATTTGTAAGCTAAATTGAAGGTAGTATTTCATCGCATCGTTCTGAAGGAACTACAACAAAATAAAACTTGGAAAAATGGGGGTGTCTGGGACTTGCTGACAAACCAGGAAGCTAAGTCCCTCCGATCCGCACCCTTCTCTGGGACCCCTGACTGTGCAGCAGGCCTCCAGGTGGTCCTGCACAGGGACAGGGAGGCCTTAGAGAGCCTCCCCGAGCCTCCCCGAGCAACTGCTGACGTATGAGGACGGCAGTGCACTTTGACACAAAGTGCTAGGTACCTTGATCAGCTGAACAGAACAGGAAGTCTGGAAACAATAGAGAAAGCCCAGATGGCTATCCAAACAACTGGAGAGCTATTCGGAAAAAGATTAAACTGGAGCCACGCCTCATACTTTAAACTAGGAAAACTCCAAAAGGAGGGGAGCTCGAATTGTAAAAATGGAAACCCTAAGGACTGGAAGCAAGCATGTGTGAATACATTTAAAACCTGGGTGTGGAAAAGGCTTTCGAACTGTGGCAAAAACCCAGATGCAATAAAAAATGGATGGATGAAAACCTTCTGAGTGAAGAAAACACACATTTTTAAAAATTAATAAGCACACATGCACGATAAGCCAAGACAAATAGTGAACTGGAAGAAAACATCACCACAAATACCATAATTTTTAAAAGAATTTTCTTTCAAAAAAAATTTAGGAGTTCTTTATATATTAGGGAGATAAGCTCCTAAAATACATAAAGAATTCTGAAAATCAAGGAAGAGAAGACCAAAAGAAAAGAAAAAGTGCTGAAGACATGAAAAGATAGTGTGTATACAGATATCCAATTAGCCCTTAAACCTGAAAAAAAAAAAAAGCTTAGGTTCACAGGTAATCAAAGAAACAAAACTACTTAAGAGATGCAACTGTTTACACTTCCGATCGGCAAAAATTCAAAAGCTTGACAACTCTGTTTGTTGGCCCGGGTGCGGGGACACGCACTTTCCTACCCTGCTGGAGTGTGAGAGAGCACAGTACAAGCCCTAGGGGCAGATCTGGCAGTATCTGAACACCAAAACACGACAGGGGACGGTGCAGAAGAGTCCTCTGGTGTATCTGAACGGCAAGGATTAACATGTACTTTAATGCACATAATGTATTTAAAAAATATATTCTCAGCTGTTTTCATTAAAGGCTTTAAAGGAACATCACCCTGTCACCAAGGAGCACACCGAGGGCTCAGATCTGGGTCTCTAAATACCATTCCCCACTCAAAGGAACTAAGGTGTCTTAAGGGAAAGAGCTAATTCCAGGTCTAGGGCACAACAAGTATGAAGTGGGCTTGCACATCTGTTTGTGTCAAAAAAAAAAAAAAAAAAAAAAAAGGCAAGCAAATACTCAAAACCTAATGGGGACATATCAACAGGATAGAGGAGCCACCTTGAGGGGCTCCACTGGTACATTTGGGGACACTGAGCATCGAAAACAGGACACTGCTTAAAAAGAACCCAAGAGCTCAGGGGAGTAATTTGAAAGTGAAGAAGGTTGGGGAGAGAAGGAAAAAGGCTCTTCTTTAAAAGAATCACCACTTGACAATTGTGTAGTGGCAGCAAGAGAGAATATCTTACTTTCTTAGAAAACACTCACAAACAGAATGTCTCCTTTCTTAGAAAATGCGCACTTAATGTTTGAGAGTAAGTTGCGTGTATCATCCACCAACCTCTCCTCATTACTTCTGTCATCTCGTGTCTGTTCATCCGTCCATCATTATATGTGCACAGAATAATGACTGGTATGAGTTCATCAATAAAAATGATAACTTCTGGAGAGAAATAATAGGCAATTTAAAATACGTTCCCCTATGGAATTGTTACAAAAACCATTGGCATTTTTTAAGAAAGCACCATATCTAACAATGCAAAGTGTATAATTAGTGCTGTATACTTCTATGATGCTTCATTAATTCCTTTCAGATGTAATACCAGTGGATTTTAGAAATTCAGTCTTTAAAACAGGGATGAAACACTAAAAGTACTCTTTCTGTGGTCTAACTCTAAAACAGCATAACAAGCAAAGGAATGTCTGTTAAGTCAAAGTATAATAATTTGTCTCATTTCTACCACTGTTTACATGAGAAAATGAGGACATTTACTCCCTTCACATTTGAGTTCTCTTATTTAATGACAATAGCCCTTCCCAACTCAGTTAAAGACTTCTAATATTTTTGGAGTTAAATCACCAACTATTCTTTGTCTTTTTCAGCTGAGTGCTTCTCCGACAGATTAAGTTTCCAGGGAGGAGAGATTACTCCTGCTGTGACCAACGTATCTTTAAAAACACTGATCCAGTTATGCTACCTGCTCTCAGTCTGATTCTTACGGACTGATAATAATTCTCAGAAAATAGAGCTGCATTGCTATCACAGTTAGTATTACGGTATGTTGTTTGTCAAAGTGCACACAGTCATTTCCTCCTGGTGTCCTTGCCCTTTGTAGTGGCCTCCCACGACGACTCTGGGCCTGGTCAAGGTGACTTGCTCTGGCCATTGAGACAACAGCAGCTACGTGAAAAGTGCTGCTGTGTCCTACCACCAGGCAAATAAACCTGGGTGAGCCCACTAGATGCCGAAGTACCACGTGGAGGGAAGCCTTCGTCAACAGATGTCTTAGCTGAGGCTTTCATCAGCTGGCCAGCACCAGCTGCTACGCACCGGCTGACCTCTGAGTTTTGAGGGGATGCAGCAAAAACTCACTCATAATATCTATCTTCCCCTCATTCACACACACTGCTCTATCTACAAGAAGAGTTCCATTCTTTGGGAACCCAAGTTTAAATTCAACTTACACGTAATGGATGCCTTCTACGTTTCCAGCTTTGTACTAGGTACTTGCCCATGAAGTTCTCATCCCAATTCCACGATCACCATGTAAATAAGTACGAGGGAAGAACACGTGCACTTGTTAGGCACCTGCCGAGTGCCAGACAAGGGGCTACTTCATTTAATGCTCGAGTCTTTCGAGGCCTATATTATTATTTCCACCTGACAGGTGAGAAATTTGCTGAAGATTTGAGGGCTAGTTACCATCAAGGAGGGAATGCAAACCCTCACCACTAGGCTTTAAGTCTGGTTCGCTGCATCTCATATTGCAGATTCTCTAAAAACAGAATGAAAATTCTTCACATGTCAGAGCTGCCATTAAGATGAGTGCAGAAAGAGCAGGGGAATGGAATTTTCCCAGTAACCTTATCTCCGAAGTGTTCTTTCAGCACTTGGGAGCTCGCTGCTCCAGGGTGCTGGACAGCAGCCTGTCAGTACTGAAAGCCTAAGAGAATCATTCCGAGCTGATTAAAGGCAATGCGCTCCCCAGGGCTTCAGCGCCCGATGGGCTTTTTGTTCCGATGTGAGCTGGGGCCTTTTTTCAGTGTATCTCAAGAAATAAAGACATTCAGCTGAATGATAATGGCAGAAACCTGAAGCCATAGAGAGAGCAGAAAAGTCAAACTTTGAAAATAGCAGTGTCTTGCTCTGATTCTTTTATCTGATGGAGGAAATGCATGAATTCCTATACTAGGACTGGCCCATTTCTCTTTGTAAGCAGCATCTGGCTGGCTAAATGGACAATCTGTCTAGGTCCCCGGACAATGGGGTGAATTCATAAGCAACTGTAGCTTATATTTACTCTCCTTTGAAAAATGCTAGGTAAAAGCAGGAGGACCCAGGTGTCCATCGACTGATGGATAAATAAATAAAATGTGGTGTATGCACTCGGAGTATCATTCAGCAATAAAATGGAATGAAATATCGATCCATGGTACAACGTGGATGAACCTCAGAAACATTATGTTAAATGAAAGAAGCCAGTCACGAAAGACCACCAACAGTATTCTATGACTATTTCTATGAAATGTTCAGAATAAGCAAATCTGTAGAGACAGGTTAGCGCTTGCCTGGGGCTACGGGGTTGGGGTGAGCAGGCGGGATGGCAAGTGACTGCTAAAGGCTGTGAATGAAGTTTCTTTTGGGAGTGATCAAAATGTCCTAAAATTAGATTGCAAACAAAATAGGCTGTATCCACACAATGGAATACTATTCAGCCACAAAAAGGAACAGTATGCCGATGTATGCTACAAAACGGATAAACCTTGAAAACATTAAACTGATGAAAGAAGCCAGACACAAAGGCCATATGCTGCATGGCCCCATTTGTATAAAACGCCCAGAAGAGGCCAGCCCAGAGGGACAGACAGCAGATGACTGGCTGCCCAAGGAGAGGGGAGCGGCGAGTCAGAAGCGACTGCTACCAGGGCTGTGGTTTCTTTGGGGGGGTGATAAAAATGTCTGGAATTCAGCAGTGGTTAGGGTTGTACAACCTTGTTAATACTCTGAAATCTACAGAATTGTAACTTAAAAGGGTGAGTTTTATGATGCGTGGATTATGTCTCAATTTTAAAATAATAAATTTTTAAAAACTGGATTATGGTGACGGTTGTGCAACTCTATAAATACACTAAAAAAACCACTGAATTGTATTTATTCTTTATTTTTGTTTTTGTTTTTTTTTTTTTTGCATTTCAATAAGTTTATTGAAATATATATCCCTTAGTACCAAACATAATGGTAGTTGGTTAGGTTACCTCTGCCAACTCAAAATTAACATGGGTGAAATCAAAATATTGCAACATAGCCCTTTGGGAAAACTGAAAAGTTACCTACAAAGCGCTGTTTACAAAAGTGTAAGATACACTGTGGTTTTTGGTTTATTTTACAGTGCCTATTTGCCCATACCATGATGTCAAAACTGGGCGCAGTCATTCTGCATGCAATTCACTGAGTAACCATTTAAAACCCTCTTCACATCGCATATCTCCTTATAGGCACCGACTTAACAGAAAATCCTGGATACCACCTCAGCAACCTCATGATGATGAAGACGCATGTTTACTTAAGACTTCCTGTTGGCACAGTGGGGGAAATTAGTGGAAGTATATTCTCTTCATTGTAGGCAAAATTCTAAATTAGAAGCAATGGCAGTTTTATAAAAACAGTCCTCAGTAACAACTTCTGGAGTGTGAAATCACAGAATTGCACACTAAAAATGAGTGAATCATATGGTATGCAAATTATATATCAATAACTCACTTAAAAATAGCAGGACCTTATTTCTCTTCTATTTCCTTAATTTCTGGATTCATGCAAGCTGTAACATAATGCCAAGGCCACCATAGCTGGGAAGGGGCTTGGCTGAAGTCTGAAGCCCATCTTTTCCTTTGGAACGACCATGTGTTAGACATTAAACTCTATGCTCTTCCCCTTCAAACATTCATTTTTAAGGCCGTTACTAAGTGGACTGCAATGGTCAACCCGCTCTCTCAATTTCTCCAAAAGTAACTCTTTTCTACCTTACTAGTAATTAATTCTATTTAAACTAGAACACTGGACAGAGCCTGCATTTCCTTCTCAGTTCCACACGTGAATATTTGCCAGAGAAAAACTTGAGTAATCCCTCAAAACCTTTTTTCTTCCTTGGGATAATATGCCTTATCGTACAGTTGCTTTTCTTTGGCTTTCCCATATAAGGTTTATGATGTGTGTGTGGGTTCTGGTTTGGTTTCGTTACTGGGAACCTGCACATATTAACTCACTCAATTATCCAAGTTATTCTTCGAGCTTCAGTGTGTGGTCAGACTGTTCCTTTGAATGTTCTTTGAAACCACTAAGACTTACTGGAATTGTAAGTTGTAAAACCCTCTGGAGCCCAACTGAAATAACCAGTTAACCAGTTTGGGTAAGGGCCTCTCTGTAAACTGACCTGACTTCTGGGCAGCGGTGCTCCCGTTCTCTAAGCCTGGTGAGCCGGCGCATTCGTACTCAGAGAGACATAAATCCCAGTGTCACAGGGTTGCTACCTAGAGGGACAGAGGCGGCACGTCTAAGAAGACACAAAAGGCCTACACACAAGTGAATAAGCCAGACCTTTCCTATTTCAACAACTCCCTCACTGGCCTCACCTTTTCTGGTCCTTTCAAACTCCAAATCATCCAACCGACTCTTCCAAAAAGAAACTCTTTGTTGTATCACTTTTCTGATAAAACTGTCTTCCCACTACACGATTACCAGCAGAATGAAGTTCAAACAAACTCCTTACTTCGGTGTTCAGTGTTCTCCAGTATCTGGTCAACATCCACTTCAGTCAAACAGAATAATCCACGTTTTTTTCTGCCTTTCTGACATGGTGCCCACCTGGGTATCCTCCCCTAGCCTTCCTGTGTATCCAAGTCTTTGCTTTCTTTTGTACAAATCCTTTAACACTTTTCCATACTACTAACCCAGTGTTTGGCTGGGAGTACATTACCTTCATTCATGGAGGTCCTTCAGCCTGAACTAAGGTATGTCATCAGTGAATACCACTATCTGAGGCACCCAGGTGATGCTCCCTCCATACAGTGAATCAGAAAGAACAGGTATAGTACAGTAGACACTCCATAAATATTAGAGAGTGATCATAACAATTGTCATTTTTCCCTTTTAACCTACAAATTCCTAGTCAGCAGTAAAAGTCCCACTTCATTTCTGGACAGTTACACAGTAATGACACACAGTGACCACCTAATAAATACTTCTTGGTTGGTATGACATTATTATTATTAACAAATACTGTGTCGAGTGATATTTTTTAGAACACTTAAGAGAATCAACTACTTTCTGTTTATAGATACATTTAAGTTTATCAGAATGCATCTCCATTTCTAGCTGAACAAGAAGAGTAAGCAGGTCAAAACGGCTTGCAGGGGTGTCCAACTTTTTGGCGTCTCTGCGCCACACCGGAAGAAGAACTGTCTCAGGCCACATGTTAAATACACAAACACTAACGAAAACTGATGAGCAAAAAAAGGTTTTAAGCAAATTTATGATTTTGTGTTGGGCCACATTCATAGCCATCCTGGGCTGCAATGTGGCCCGCGGGCTGCGGAGCAACAGAGAAACACATTTCCCGACCTGACTGAAATAGATTTACCTGCCTCTTAGGCACAAGGACCAAAGTGTATCCTTTGGGAGTCATCTTCCTGCGCTCTTCGTTACTGTCATATACTGCCCTGTCCTGGCTCGCCTTCGCCAACGGAACTATGACACAGCACGTTATCGCCCCCCAGATACAGGTCTGGGGCCTTTCACCCAAGTTACACTGAGCTCTGGTACTTCCATACCCTAACATGTGGTCTGGCAGGGTGTTTCGAATGAATTTTCAGGCACCGAGAGTCTGCGCTTTTTGGCTCATCCCAAAAGAATCAAGAATGTTAATGGTTTCCAAAGATAAAAGTGGGCCCAACATCTGGACACAATTGGAAAAACTGGGCACAAATTAGGATCCAGTCTCCACTCTGGCACGGTGACCTTGGGTTATTCGTGCAACCGCGAGAAAAGTCTGAGGACCAAGAGGGCTGCTCTTCCACTGTCAGTCTTGCCCAGGAGGGAGCTTTTGACACCTGCCCAGTGAGCCGCCGCGCGCGACTCTCTCTCAGGTCTCAGGAATGGAAAAAATTCCAGTCGGTCACACATTCCACAGCATTAAGATAAGACTACAAACTACAAAGGCAGGCTCCTGTGCATCCGAAGTCTAGCATTCTTTAAAATCCACCATCATGTATTTTGAGCTCTTTAACAGATCCTCAGAACATCTATCATCTCACTGACGAGGAATTTGAAACACACACACAATCTCGCCTTCCCTCTCTCTCCTCAGCACAGTTGGTTTTAAAAACATCACTAAAGCCGACAAGTGCCCTGCCTTTGCACCTCTCTCGCGCCAGTGCTCAGACACAGAGCTGGCCTTTACGGAACGCCACTGATACGGAGAGTAAAAGCTACCAGCAAACCAGCAAGGGAAAAGGAGTCAGGGTGCTGGTTCAAGGAGATCTTAGGTCCAATGAAAATGCCACTGCTAACTAAGCATTTTCCTTGGACTATTTCATATCATCCTTACAACCTTACAAAGGAGGGTATTTCATGCCCCATTTTTTCAGAGTAGAAAACTTGGGACTCAAAGAAAGGAAGTAGCTGGCCCCGTCTGACTCAGTCCCTACGACTCTGAGCCAAGTTTCAAACCAAATTACTGATTCCACAAATTACTGTTCCTTCCAGTCCTTCTTTTTCTTTCTCCTGCTCTTACCCAGAGATGGGATTCTAACGAAACTGGAGTTTGAAGTTTTAGCTTTGGTAGGCATGACTACGCTATCTGGAAGTCTCATATGCTGCTGACTGCGAGCGGCAAGGCTAGAAGACCGCTTAACACTCTCTGATGACAGTTTTAAACATCGCGGGGATCAGACCCCAGACAGTGGGCCTATTGTGATCAAAGCGGTGTTAAAATACCTGCAGTCCTTTACGTTCTACTCACTGTCCTTGCAAATGCTATCGTCCGAGGCCGAGAGAACGGGGCAGATAGCGCACAAGGGAGGCAGTGTTACGCCGGCCCCTTCAGACGACTGCAGGAGGAAAGAAGGTAGGCCGCGAGTCAAGAATTTCCATCTCCTGCAGCTCTGACACTAGTATCTGATGGATGGTGGCGAAATGAAAGCGCTCCAACAAGAGCCTGGACTTCGTTTTACACGAGGAATCTCGCAGCAACAACAGGCATCTTTGTAGGGCCTGGGCCTTTCTGGAGGACCACCGATGCAGAGTGTTTTTACCACGTGACACCTTCCCGTGATCTACCTAAAACACGCTTCCGAGCTGCCGTAGCCTGATTATGCCACGACGCTTTCAGATGCTATTTCAAAGAGACTCATGCAGCAACGGCTCTGGAGTAAAAACTAGAAATGTATGAGCGGAGTACAAGTTTTAAAGGAACCGTCTACTCACTCCCCTTAGTTCACTGAAAGGCTGTGAGTCCGTGGAAACCACCCTTCAATTCAGGCACCCCTCGGCCTCCCAGGCCCGGAGTCAGGAGGGGACTGACTGCTAGGCATCTCTCTTTCGGGAATGTGGTAAGGACAAGACAGCCAATGAGCCCCGGGAGGGACAACTACACGTCCGATCTTTACTGCACGGGGCACGCATCATTACAAGGCCAAGCACTGCATGGAGGGGGAAAAGTCTTTCAGATGGAGAAAAGAAAAGTAGGTTAACTACAGCTCATATTGTAAACGAAAACATTTTTCTGACATATTAAGTAAAGTCTTAATGTGAAGAGTAAAACTTTACAACTTAAATAGCAAAAATATATGAGACTATTTTTCAGACATCTGGGTAGCAAAGAATTTCTTAGAGAAGGCACAGAAAGCAAACTGTCAAAGAAAATACAGATAAATGTGACTTCGTGAAAATGAAAGTTACTTTCTAAGAAAAGACCTTGCAAAATTAAAAGTACAAGTCACAAGCTGAGAGGAAATATTTACATGCATATAACTGACAAAAATAAGGAACTTCCACAAATCAGTTAAAAAAAAAGCAGGGGGGGGGAGCCCATTTCCAAAGAAAACATGAGACTCTTGTGTAGGCAAACGTGGAGAAGTGGATGGAAACCAAAGAGGCCAGGCAACATAAGCTATAAGAGGCCGGGCTGTTGTTATTAATATTTATTTTGATATATAAAATAACTTTCCCCAAGTCAGTTCTGCACAAGAACCTGAAGTTTCATTTTTAAAATTTATTCAATTACGTGGTTAGGGTCACTTTAGCTGATGACAGTTTCAAAACTATATGCATGGTATCATGATGCAGAAAGAGCATATCAGCTCTGGTTAAGAATTCTGAGAAACCTGGGAAGAGGGAGGAAAAGTTTAAACTATTTGACAGGTTTTAGCAGACTTCGGTTTTATTTGAACTTGGCCAAGTATGAGGTATCAAAACTCCTGCCTAAATAAAAGAAAGACATTGCCCTAGTGTTGCTGTGCTTACTTAAAATAGATTTAAAAATAAATAATGGTCTTAATCTTGAATAAATCCTACCACAGAAGGGCGATTTGTGAACACAAACGGGAACACCATGTTAACTCATAACCTATCACAGAGCTCCCTCTGCTGGCCAGAGGAAATACAACGATCCTAACACTGACAACCTCTCATGTCACTTTAGGAATAAGTCCTTCTGTTCTCGGGGGTTAAATAAAGTTCTTCTATAGCTCTTATCAAAAAAACCCACTTACGTAAACAAATAGCAGAAGCTTTTCAACATCTCCAAGCTGATATTTTATCCAGACATATGTTTTCAAAGTAGTGTGGGCCACGGTTTAACTCTATGATTCTTACAGGTGTTCGGGAGGTAGCTTACGAAGCAATCGAACCTCACCCCACTCTAATCTCCTCCCTCCAACTGCAACCTGATTCTTTACTGTGGACTCAGATATACACAGCAGAAACACGCTCCCTCATGTAACAACATCATGGACCTATCAACAGAGGCAGGCCCCCTTTGAAAATCATCCACCCTTTGCTACTGCAAATCCTGGGGAAACAGGTACGGCGGCTAGTTATTCAAATAACCGGCGAGGAGAGCTATGTTCAGGTGGGCCGAGGCTCGCCCACGTGGGACCGGCAACACGAGCCCTGGTCCTGTCCCTCAGCAACTTAATACGGGGGCTCTGCTGAGGAGCAGTACGATGCAGGGCGCAGCAAGAGCAGGTTTACAGCTGTTTGTATGAAAAGTAATGCAATAATTCATAAGCAATAACACAAGAATAAATTCTGTAGTTCACATACTCACAACTGTAAACCTACTTTTTCCCACCCTGTAGAGAACTGAAGTTTTGATCAGTTAAAGTTTGTGAAAATAAATACTTTTCAACTAGTGCCTTCTTTGAACTTCTGTGAAATGTTTAAGCCTTAAAAATTAAAATTGTAACTGTTATCCTTTATAAAACCTAAAAAAAGACATACATACCACTGTAGCCATTTGCATTAGTTTCACAGAATATCATTTTAGTTTATAATTTTAAAGAAACTTTAACATGAAAACAAAAAGATTCTTCCATTAATAATTTCTGTTTAGGAACTTCTCTGAATTTTCTGATACATGTTGACGACTATGTTTTAGAGATTTTTTTAAAAATTTATTTGTCACCCTGGCTGGTGTGGCTCAGTGGACTGAGCGCCAGCCTGCGAACCAAAGGGTTGCTGGTTCAATACTCAGTCAGGGCACATGCCTGGGTTGTGGGCCAGGTCCCCAGTGGGCGGCACATGAGAGGCAACCACACATTGATGTTTCGCTCCTTTCTCCTTTCCCCTCTATCTAAAATAAAATAAATAAAATCTTTTAAAAAATGTATTTGTCTTAGAAAAGTTAGATATTTCATTTGTCTCTATCTTCACTTGTATTAAAAATTATGTCAACAATGTCATACCAATATTTAATGCACTGTTAAAAAAAAAGAAAGTAATTCACCCTTACTCCAATGAAGAACTCCTATTCTTGACTTTATGCCTGTATAGCTCCTATACCACAGTAATCTGTCTAGATACTCTGTTTTTTTATTATTTTCATGTTGTTGTATAGTCCTTTTTAATATTTAGCACACTTAACAGTGTCTTTTAATCATTTATCCATTGCTGGGCATTTTGGTTGTTTCTAATTTTCCACTATTATGAATAATTCTGCAGGGACCATCTACATATAAAATGTTCCTTCTTTTTAGCATTCCCTGGAAAAACCTCCAGAAGTATCTGAATAATTTCATAAATAGTATTAGTCATGAGTTATATGATTTTTATAAACATGTGGACTATTACAGCTATAAGGGACAAGGAAAATTCTTTAATAATTCTTTCACTTTATGACCCAGCCATTCCACTTCTGGGAATACATTCGAAGAAACCCGAAACACTGACTTGAAAGAATGGAGAGCGCACCCCTGTGTTCACTGCAGCCTGTCCTCTACAGCCACGATCTGGAAGCAGCCCCAGGGCCCATCAGCAGGTGAGTGGATGACAGAGCTGTAGTACATTTACACAATGGAACACGGCTTGGCTATAAAAAGGAAGGAAATCTTACCTCCTGTGATAACATGCATGGACCTAGAGGGCATCATGCTAAGTGAAACAAGCCATTCAGAGAAAGACAAACACTATCTGATTTCACTTACATGTGGAATCTGATGAACAAAATAAACAAAATAGGAACAGATTCATAGACACAAAAACAGACTGACAGCTGTCAGAGGGGTGGGGGTGGGGCTGGGGGCTGGGTGAAAAAGGTGAAGGGATTAAGCAAAAACAAAAACAAGAAACCTCACAGACACAGAGGACAGTCTGACTTCCAGAAGGAAAGGGGGTCGGGGGAGGGAGGAGAGGGTAAAAGGGGATAAATGGTGATGGAAGGAGACCTGATTTTGGGTGGTGAACACACAATACAATATACACATGATGGATTACAGAATGTACACTTGAAACCTATATAATTTTATCAACCAACATCACCCCCAATAAATTCAATAAAATTTTTTTTCAATAATAATAATTCTTTAATTCTACTGATTAGGGTGCAGACTCCCTACAAGGAAAGTGAATTATGCAATGCAACACAGCATCTGAGTCAGACTTAGTCTAACAGTCTCCTTTAAATGTTCAAAAATCAGTTCTGAAGAAATGGTATGATGCCTGAGGTTTGCTCCAAGTTCTTTCAGCTTGTTTCTTTCCTTGGGGGAGGGGAGGACTGAAATACGGTGGGCGGTGAGTTCATCGTTTTTGAAACTGGGAGACGGGTCCATCGGAGTCATGGTATTATTCTGTGCAAATGTGCATGCTTTAGTCTTCCATAATGAAAAGTTTAAACAACCCTGAAAACACTAAGGGGAAAAGATCTCAAAATAAGTGGTAAATCTATCAAACTTGTGACTCAAAAACTGCATTGTAAGACCTGCGGCAGACTGTTTGTGAATTGAGTATATTTAATACCACTCAGCTGTGACTGTTGAGGTTTTGAAATGTTTTTTCATCATGACTGTAATAAAAGATGCATGTTTCTCATTAGGTATGCTAAAACTGTCCAAGCTCAGAAGCTGAACAAACAGCCCACTGAATTAATTAGCACTTGAAATATGAAAACTGTATTTGGAGCAAAATTAATTCTTTAAATAAAAAAAGGCAGATTTTCCATGACATGTGGATACACACGTTTACGGACCAGCCTCGATACATTATTGCACAGTGATTAGAATCATCTGCATAATCAATTCAAACGAAGGCATGGCACTCAGAAGCAACAGACTAGAGGTCAGCAGCTTATTACTAAAAAACAAACCTTCCTAATAAATCACACGAACTACTTAAAAAAAAAAAAGAAAACTAAATTTAGTTCCCCAGGCACAGCTCACCTAGGGTGCTTCAGTCCCAAGTTTAGAAGATGGAACAGGCCCCAAGAGCACAATGAGATGCTAACTTAAAGAGACTAGCAGGGAGTGACAGATGTCGCTTTGTAAATATCCATTTTTAAGGCCACAAAAAGCAGTGAGAGAAGGAAAGAAAAAAAGGATTCTTAAGGCAACGCATAGTTCAAAGCCCTAATTTACAGGATGCCCTATGACACCAGCACTGTTTTTGGTGGGGTTTTTGTTTTCCAATAAATGCTAGAAAATAAATTTAAATATCTATAATCCTGTCAGCCATAATAGCTACTTCTTCTTCTTTTTTTTTTTTTTTTGCTACTTCTAATATTTGGTTTATTTCTCTCTAGCTCTTTTGTTGTTGTTTTTTTAAATTAAAAAATTTTTTTAGAGCAAGGGAAAGGGAGGGAGAAAGGGAGGGAGAAAGAGAAGGAGAGAAAACGTCCATGTGTGGTTGCCTCTCACGCCCCCTACTGGGGACCTTGCCCGCAACCCAGGCATGTGCCCTGACTGGGAATCAAACCTGCATCCCTCTGGTTTGCAGGCCAGTGCTCAATCCACTGAGCCACACCAGCCAGGACAATCTTTTTTCTATATGCATATTAACATATGTTAATTTATTGTTTTCCTTTTGCAAATTTTGACTCCTCCTTTTTTCACTCAACAATGTATCTAAAGCATTTTTCCCCAAACAGGATTTTTACGTAGTGTAGTATTCCATCCTTTGGTCGTATTATAATTTATTTGACCAAACATCTCTACTAAATATTGAACTTAATCAAGTTTTTTTTCTTACAATTTTAAGTAACATGTTTGAAAAAATTCTTGAATATAATTTGCTTCTATTTTCAATTATTTTCTTGGACCGGATTCCTAGAAATGGAATTCACTGGGTCAAAGGTCTGAACTCTAATACTATATTCCAGAAAAGTTATTGCAAGATTTACATTTCTATCAACAGTATTACTACTCTTTCCCCATCTTTTTGATTCCGATCAGATGGGAAAATCAGGGGCCAACCACTGATGAGGAGCCTTGGCTTCCAAACAAAACAAGAAAACCTGTCCCCTTCAAAAACAAAGGGCTGATCACAAATACAAACACCTGAAAGGTGGAAACTAGAGGGCACTGCCTGTCCCAGCCCCGGCAGACCAGCAGCGGTTCCCCTGAACTCGCTGGCCTTTCTCGTCCCCCCAGGAATGTATGGAAACACGGTTTCCCCGGCCGGAGCATCTCCAACCCCCACGCACTCACCAACCTGCCTGCCTTTTTCCGTCAGGGGTTTCTGAGTAACCCCCGTCTAAATTAAACATTCTTCCATGATGCCCCGCATTACCTCTATTTTAGAACTCATTTCATACACAGAAGTTAATTAATGGTCTGTCCCTCACACTAGAGACAACGAGTTCCTCCAGGGCAAGAACTGTTTCTTCATTCCCTGTAGTACTCTAGGCATCTACCAAAGTACCTGGGATACAATCGGCACCGAAGAAAAATTTCTTAAACGAATTATCATTGGCAAAGCAGAGCATCTAGGGCAGGGGTTTGAGAACTTTTTCTGTCTGTAAAGGACCAGACAGCAAAAATTTCTAGCTTTGGAAACCACGTGGTCTCAGTCACAAATACTCAACTCCACTTTGTAGCACAAAAGTAGTCATAGACAATATGTAAATGAATGGATGTGGCCATATTCCAATAAAACTTTATTGTCTAAGCCAGGTGGCAGGCCAGATTTGGGATGTGGATCACAGTTTGCCAATCCCTGGTTTAGAGGAAGAAACTTTAAATTTTAAATTTTAAAAAAGGAAGAAAAAAAGCCCTGGCTGATGTGGCTCAGTAGATTGAGTCATAGCCTGAGAACCAAAGGGTCACCGGTTCGATTCCCAGTCAGGTTGCAGGACAGGTCCCTTGCCTAGGGGGTATAAGAGAGGCAACCACACATTGATGTTTCTCTCTTTCTCTCCTCTCTCTCTAAAAATAAACAAATATAGTCTTTAAAACAAAAAAAGGAAGAAAAAAAGATGATGAAAAGATCGTAAGAGACTTAAATGTTTAAACCTGTGCAAAGTTTAGGCTGTACTTATACCACTCAATCATTATCACTTTGTACTCTCAAATTCCTTTTCTCTGTGACTTGGTCTGCAATGCAGAGCAAGGGGAAGGCAAACAACTAAGGGAGGCAGGAAAGGGTGGCACTATGATGAGAGCTGAACACAGGTGTTAGGCCTTAGTCACAGGCGAAAAAGGATCAGCAGGGTAAGAAGTGGAGATGGGCTTAAACGTGAAGGAATTTGATAGGACTTTTAAATCTGTACAACCATTCTGAATAGACTAAGGACTGGTAAACCTGGGTGAGACACACAGAATAGTATGAAAATAGGCTGAACGCATGCAGAGTCGACAGCTCAGAATTTCAATAGCTCAGAATTATGCATCAAAACAATGTATGTGCGTGCCTGTACCGATCCAGAAAAAGGAGGCAAAAAGGACATCATGCAATGAGAGAACGGCCATGCAGGTTCAAAAGCAAGTCCCTTGTAATTGCTGATGCTTCCTGCCTCTGACGCCACGTGTGAGCCTTCCCCTCCCCAAAGCCGCAGCCTCCCCACCTCCCTCCAGTGTTCTGACTGCTTCGCTTGCAGCAGCAGCAGATCAGGCAGGCCTGGAGATCAAGCCTGCGTGGACCGCGTGGACCTGTCTTCTCTTGAATGTGTACAGAAGTGAGTGTACTTAATCAGAGCCTTACTTTTCATCGTCCCTTCCTCCTCCTCATCCTCTGCGTTGATCACCATGGTGCCCAGCTGTGACGCCAGGGTGTCATCGTGCTCAATCATAGTACTGGCCCCATCGCTCATGGTGCTGGCTACTCGGACAGTGCCCATCTCGTCACCTGCTGCTCGGACCATCGTGCCAGAATCCAGTTCATCCTCCTCCTGTAAAAGGACAGAATCTCAAATCGGGGCTGATTTGATCAGAAGCGAGTTTTCTGAATTACTATTACTCATCTTGGGGCAAGTATTTCTGGATTTGACACTTACTCAGGTTCTAAACCCACTTGGTAGACCTGAGAGCACTCTTATCTATCCAAAGAACATAAATTTACCCATGTGAGAGCAGCGTATCTAACCCTAAAGGACCTTCCCCCTCTCTCTCCCCTTCTCAACAGAGTTTTGCAACACAGATCTAAGGAGCTGAGATGAACGCCCTTGGAATCTCAGGGCTGTGAAGGAGTCTGGCAGTGTCAAATCTACACATTTAGTACGAATCCTAGAGTCCCCAAAAGGATACAGTAAAACCAAGTCTCAGACCTGAGCATTCTCTTTCCCGAATAACAAGTTACACTGAATCAAAAATACAAATTGGAAGTGTCTCAGGAAGCAAGGACAGGACAGTCATGCAAGACGAGTCTCCAGCTCCAGGCTGATCCCATATCCACGTGTCCAGCCTGGCCTGGCAATCGTGAAATAAGAAACATTCATGCCCGAGGCCTGCAGCCAGGTCTGCCACTCACCGAGTTTTCTTCATCGTCCTGGTCCACCTCCCGCTGCTGGGCTTCCTGGCGTTTCAGTTTCACATCCATGGCTTCGTTAATTAAGTCCCGCAGTATCGACACTCCCTTGGCGCTCTTGACAAACGGGTGCTTAAACAAGAAAGGGAACAACGCTGGGACTGTGTATGGGCGACAGTGCCAGGCAGTGCCTGGCACACAGCAGCTACTTGGTAACAGTTGTCCAGTCGGTCGATGAATTTCATCTTTCTCATTAGTCTTTGGACAATAGCTAAACCACACTCATTTTATAGGTGAGCGGATGCACATTCTGGCTTTGCCCGCCTTGTCTGGCCTGGCTGGCACTGTCTCCCCCCTTTCCCTCTGCCAAATCTAGAGATTCTCAACAGGGTGGAGTCACCCCGGGGAGGAAGTTTTGTAGCGTCGGGAGCTTGCAGTTACAGTGTTGGAAGAAAACGAACAGCACGGGAGGAGAGGCAGGGATACCACACTCGGGCGCAGCAACAAGCTGTAGCACATTCCGCACTTCCTTTAATGTCCCAGAGGACACGCACCCTTTGATAAATAATACTGAAAGCTTTTTCGAGGGATGAGCAAACGGTCTAGTAATTTGGGAGGTGAGTCTGGAGCAGGGGGCCTAAAGGTAGTAAAGACACTGTTTAGAAATCAAGGAGTAATTTACTCGCCCTGCTTATTCTTTCTCTTGAATGTGCTACAGCATTTCCAACGATGGATTTAGGTGAAAATGAATTCAGCGTAAACGTGTAGTTACTGCAGAAGTACCACAGACACGTAACAGATGTACGCCCAAACATTCGATCAGCAAAGACACTTGAAACATAGGGATATTGCTGGGTTTCATTTATAAAAATGAAGTTTTTAAATACTGATGCCATCTTACATTTTTGTTGTTTGCAGCACAACTGTAAGAAATCTATGCTGTGAAAGTTACATATAGAAATTCTTCATGGGGATTGGGGGGGCGGTTGCTTGGGTTGCTTGTTGCTTCCCAAATGTGTTCCGATACTGTCCCCAGTGTTTCTCTTTGTAATCCACTCTCTGTTCCCCACGACCTATTAAAGGATATGGTCTCCAGGTTCTTTGTAAATACTCTATGGATTGAAAGCATACCTCGCCGAGTGGTGGGACCACAATGCAGGAGATCTCTTTTCCATAAGACTTTATCAATACCCCAGCCAGGAAGGAAAAGAATTTTGCCACTACACTTGGAAATAAGACCCAATTGTTTGCAAGAATATCGTATTTCCTGCTCTCTCCACTTGGAAAGCCTATAAAATCATTTCCCTCCTCTTATCATATACAGAAAATCTGGTCTGCTATTGCTCAGTGTTAGTTTTATGCAAGTGGCCACCCTTCATATTTCCATATTTCGTGAATGGAATGGTTTCTGTTCTCCTTACTGCTCTTAAATCTAAAGTCCTTCATGATGACAGGTACAGGCCTCTACTTCCTTATGTCTGAAAGCTGAGTAAAGCTGGAGCATTTCTGTATTGACAAACATATTATTTCATTACAAATTATTATCTTTACATGTCTCTGTTGTACCATAGACATGTTATGCTGATTCTTTGAAAATTATGGGCACTAATAGATTTATCATCTATGAGTTTCATTCCAGAAGAGTAATGAGTGTTAAAAAATATACACATATATATGACAAGGTCTGACTGGAAAAAGTCCAGCCACTGTTAATATCACAAGAATGGTTTGCGACACTGATGTAACCTGGCAGCCACGGAGAGGGGACTGGAATGCACATGCGTGAAGACTGACGACTTCCCTGTACTAGTCAGTGGGGGTGGTAGACACGGTAGAGTTAGCATGTGCACTGTGTGGCCATCAAACTGAGAATGACTGAGCAAGGAGAACAACGAATCTGCGTCAAAGTTTGTGTTAAGCCTGAACACTCCTCTGCGAAGTCTATGCATGCGATTCGGAAGGCCACAGCTACGGGCGACTGGTGACTGGCAGCTGCATCACGACAACGTGCCCGTTCATGTACCACATCTCATGCAGTTTTTCTGTGAAACAGCAAATCACCCAGGTGACTCAGCCCCCCTACAGCCCAGATTTGGTGCCCTGCGACTCCTGGCTTTTCCCAAAACTAAAATCACCTTTGAAAAGGAAGAGATTTCAGACTGCCGATTCAGAAAAATATGACGGGGCAGCTGATGGTGACTGGGAGAAATGTGTGAGGTCCCAAGGTGCCTATTTTTAAGGGGACTGAGGTGACATTGTCCTGTGTACAGTGTTTCTTGTATCTTGTATCTGCTTCAATAAATGTCTCTATTTTTCATATTACATGGCTGGATACCTTCTGGACAGATCTCATATATATATATATAATATATTATATATATGGGGTCTGATATGGCTGAAAACCATTGGCCTAGTTCAATAATAACAGTGAATATTTGTCAAATCAATATCATACTATGTTTAATACATGTAAATTATTATTCGAAGGTATACGTCACTTAATATTCATAACACGTGAGACAAGATACTTTATCTCCATTTTATAAATAAAAGAACTAACATAACACAGAAATTATATTACTTGCCTAAGGTCATGAAGCTACTAAATAGGGAGCCAGGATTCTAACCTGGGCAGTCTGAACGCCAGAATCCAAGCTGCTAAGCACTAAGCACACTGCCTGCCAAATGCCACCCATCCTTCAAGGTCCAGGCACAGAGGTTACCCCTGTAGGAAAGCACTCCTGGTATCTCCAATCCAAAGCACCTCCTTACACTCAGAGCTATAATACCACCTACAATCCACCTCTGTTCTTTGCCAGAACTGGGTATAGATTTGACGGCACTCCTGCCTTGGAATCAAAAAGACCAAGGTTCTAATCTCAGCACCGCTGTTTACCTGCTGAGTGTCCAGTTAACCTGCGTAAGCTTCCACTTCATGAAAATGAAATGATCCCACCCCTCTCAGGGTCGACATCGTCATTTAATGACTGAACACGTGATGAGCACCCAGCAGGTGTTCGCGAACCGTCAGCTCCCACTCTCTAACCCCAGAGGGCCCTCTATTTTTGTGTCACATTGCCTTCTTCAACGATTTAACACTCTTCTCTCTGTCCTTCCCACTTAGAGCCAAGCCTCCCGAGAGGCGCTAAGTTTCACACCCCTTTACCATGTCCGGTAGGTGGGTCAGCAGACTCTTACCTGCAGGAGCTGAGTGGCTGTGGCTCTCTGCTCAGGGCTCTTTACGAGACACTGCTTCACAAAATCCATGAAGCCATCTGACCACAGTTCTGGCTTTCGGAACGTGGGAGGAGGGTTGGTGGGGATCATAAAGATCGCCTGGGTAACACAAACAAACAAACAAAGGTTTGGCAACATAAAAGTGATGCTCCAATAAAAATGGAACTAGAAATACATTTGAAAGTTGATAATATAATTTTTCTCTTATTCACTGAAGAGCCCACCCAAATTCCAACAAAAGTCTACATCTTCAAAATAAGACATACGACTCTCCCTCCCTCCCTCCCTTCCCTTCCCTCGCCTTCTCCCACATATGTGCTCCTGTCCCCCGCACCTCACAACACCCACCAAGCTTTTTTCCATTCTTGTTAACCACGGGACACTGCCTTTCAAAGGGAAAAGTCAAGAACTAAGAGCATCCATATCCTGAAGATAAAACCTCAGCCCCAGAGTTGTCACATTCCCTGCCCCCCCCCCAAAGGCTACCGCCACCCCTGGATGTAAGCGGTGACTCCAAGGGGACCATAAACCCAGGCGTCCCCAAAGTTGTAAGCGATTCATTAACTTCCAAGCAAGCCAATTCAGCATACTTGGAAAAATAAAAATGGTCTACTACACTGCAGTTAGTTAAAAAACTAAAATAAAACTATTACTTATTGAGTTTTCAATAAAAGAGCAACAGCTAAAAAAAAAAAAAAAAACTATTTGCAATTAAGCTGTAATCAGCTTAAATTACAGTCTTTAAATCTAAAAATATAACCAGTAAATCATCCCACCTTCCTCACTTCTGCCCCACCCCCGGCCACAAAGAGAGGAGCCTACCTTTAGGTCCATGACTACTTTTTTAAAATGTAGCTGTTAAATCTTTTAATATGACAACTAATTAACCAGCGAAGAGAAGGAGCTGGGTTGGGAGGTAGGAAAACTATAAAGCCCCTGAGGAAGGGTCGATGGTGAGGGGTCCTGGGGGTGGGTAAGGCCTGGAAATCCCTTAGGGTGTTTTGGTGGAGAGTAAATCTATGGGCCCCTAACGCTCTACAAGGAGACGGAGGTGGGAGGGTACAGAACCTCCAGCTGCAGAGAGTCTGGGGAGCTACCAACCAGAACTTGAATATTTAAATGCCTGTCGGTGCCAGGCAGGAAAAGGACAACCCATGAACCAGCCTGGGTGTTAGCCACATGAGCTCAAAAGAATAGTTCGCTTTCCTCCTAACACCACTGTAAGACAAACGTTAGAGAAAACACTGCAGTAAGTGATGACTGATACTTGGCAAATGGAATTGTGGACACTGATCAAGTGGGAAGCCCATGCCCTGTATGAAGGAGGAGACGGCTACTCAGCTCCAGTTAGCATTGCTATGTTAAAGTGTGAGCACCTAAACCGAAAAATTAGACACTGCACAGGTCACACCAAGCATTCCGTGGCCCCTGGCCCGCCTAGGGCTAGCGATACACAGCTTCCCGAAGGAAGAGGGGTAAGTCTTGCTTGAATTAGAGACTACGGCTGGCAGAAGTGTATCATCTGGAGTCTAGACTGCCACTGACCAATGACGTACAATTAATTCATTTATCATTTGGCACCTAACCAAGTACGTCATTTAACTAACTTTCTAATGATGACAGTAACTAAGGAGCCCTCGGTTTCCCGTCCGTGTCCTTACCCTCATCGGATGGATGTCGGCGTAGGGGGGCTTTCCTTCAGCCATTTCGATGGCAGTGATTCCCAGTGACCAGATGTCTGCCACACAGTTGTACCCAATTTCCTGAATCACTTCGGGAGCCATCCAAAATGGTGTGCCTATGACTGTGTTTCGCTTGGCCATGGTATCCTAAAACAGAAAGGAGAGAGATGAACACTAAGCACTGAAACTGTTAAGAAAAAGAGGCTTTTCCAACAATAAGAAATGTCTTCTACTTGAAACACTTATAAAAATCATACTCCAGGCATGACCAAGTCACGAAAGAAATTCCAATGACCTAGAGACATAAAAGAGTCTCACATAAAGAAATAACAATCAATCAAACACTAAAATAAAACTGACAAAATTAAAAAGATTACTAATAACTAGTGTTGACAATACACCAGTATCGCACTGTTACTCAAGTATAAACCGGTACAACTTTTAGTAGGCCATTTGGCCTAATAAACAACTTATTAAACTTGAATGTCCATATCCTTCGATCCAAATTTATTTCTAGACCTGTATCTTATCTGTAGAAACCCCAAGATATACAGAGGGAGCAGAAGGGTGTTTACAGTTGGGAGTACATGAAACCCACAGTTTAGTCCTGTATTACTGTTTACTGTTAGGTAATCTTTTCTGTGAACAACTGCACACCTGCTCTGGCCCCACTCCGTATGCACAAGTGTTGTAGAAATAGTTGTAATGGGTGGGGAGAGGGAAGAAAAAGGAAACAACCCAAATGACCATCTAAAGTTAAAAACAATAAATACCCATACAATGAAATACTGCATTTAAAAAAAAGAGATAAATACATTTTTCTGGAATGGAAAAAATGTAAAGGTATGTAGTGAAGCAAATAAATTAGGCCGTGAAATTATATATAATATAACCTGTTTTTGTAAAAGAAAAATAATGGAGCAATGACCAATAACAATAAATATTGTTGCTACATGGATAGCAGAAAAAAAAAAAACAAAAAGGAAACCCAAAAGCTCAAAAACATACACCAAACTACTGCCCTGGCTGGTGTGGCTCAGTGGACTGAGCACCCACTTACAAACCAAAGGGTCTCCAGTTGATTCCCAGTCAGGGCACATGCCTGGTTGTGGGCTAGGTGCCCAGTAGGGGGCGTGCACAAGGCAACCATACATCGATGTTTCCCTCTCTACCTCCCTTCCCGTGTCTAAGAATAATAAATAAAATCTTTAAAAAACCCCATCAAACTATTAACAATTATAAGCAGAAGTTAGAATCACTACAGACTTCTTTCCATCCCATATCCTTCTGTAACACTCTATGGTTTACACAAGCATGTATTACATGTGCAAATGGGAAATTAAAAATTATATATGCACATATGTACATGCATTATATGTATATGTATAATTTAAAATCTATATATTTTATACAGTATATACATATATTTTTATGTAATATGTACACGCACACACATATGTAGTCTTAGTTTAGGGATTAAAGAGGAATATACAGATAAAGTACACATGGGCAAATGACTACCTGCACGCTTCCCCAGAGTGGCAAGCCCTAATGAAAGGAAGCCTTCCTAGAATTCCTGTATTTTAGGAAAAGAAGGATTTTGAACAACTAAATATGCAAAAGAACTTCCCGTCATCTTCACCCATCTTCCTTCTGAAGTGCCTGTGGCTTACGGTAGGTTATGTCAGTCAGGAGCAAAGGACAGGTAATACTGTTAAATCGATCTCACTGTGGCAGCCCTATGTAAAAAAATTAACACAGGAACTCTCTTACTGCTTAGTCATTTCCTTTGCTCTGAAACTCGAAATCTGCAGGGGTATTTTCAAACGCTGGTAGTCAAAGTTGTTTTCAAGGATTATAACTAGAAATGGGCCATTTGGATAACTAGAAATTCTTTGAAAATTAAAAGTGATGAGTAGACACTAAACCAACGAGACCAATGGAAAATATTAAGTCCAGAAACAGACTAACATGTTCCAGGTAGATTTCAAATTTAAAAAATAAAACCAGTTCTAAAAAAGCAAACAGACAAAATATATCTATATAATCTACCACCCAAGGAAACTGATGGAGATAGTAACTTTGTTGCAACTGTTAGTACACACCTCTGCATACTGTTTTTATTTTTTCTACATGTATTTCATATACTTACACATTTTACAAAATCAGATAATTAATGCTAGACTTCCTGTTTTGAAAACTTTTCGTTGCTAGGCACTGGTGAGGCAGAAGGCGCATCAGGCTGCACCCTGGCACTGAGTGAGGACGGTGTTTTCGGTGACTGCCAACTGCTACCCGCACATTCAATGAGAGACGCTATGTCTTATTCAAGGAAAGCAGTCTGGATTTAATTTTTCTTCCTTTTATAAATATAAAGATGGAACCCAACATAATTTAAACTTCTACTCTGTCATTTCTTGTTTTAGAGTTTATTTTTTTCTTATCAAAGTTAACCAAACTTGAACTATGGGACCTGAACTCTAGGAAAGAATCTGAAAGAACCTACTAGCTCTTTGGTAAGCTATTGGTACCTTCTACGATTTTTCTCTCTTTTTTTCCCCACTAATTACATCAAATATTATATTTTAAAAACAAATAAGTAAAACAAATTCCTTCTCAGGACACAGCTGCAAGCTACCAGTTCAAGGTAACACGCGTACTTACTGTAAGTTGCCCTGCTACCCCAAAATCTGCAAGTTTTGCATGTCCTTCTGTATTTAGCAAAATATTTCCAGCCTTGATATCTCGGTGTATTTTTCTCATAAAATGAAGGTATTCCAGTCCCTTAAGTGTTGATTGTAATATCGTAGCGATTTCATCTTCTGTTAACTGAAAAAAAAAAAAAAAAAAAGAATGAGAAATCAAAATTCTATCAGCGCACATCAGCATATTTGAAAGAGGGAAACGGAAATCGATGCAAACTCCTTTCCTAGAATGTAAACACAAGATCTCATTCAATCTGTAAGTGGCATTTGACACTCCCAAAGAGCATCGCTATGGGGACCACTCCCAAAGTTACATCCTTGGCCCAGATCTCTCCCCAAACACGACACTTAGGTATCTGCCTACACAATATCCCCAACGAATACCTAACAAGTATCATAAGCACAACACGTCCAGCTCAAATTCTTTATTTCTGCCACCACCCCACCCTTCTTACCACCCACCCACCCTACTCTATTCTTCCCTGTCTCCTCTCTCTCAGTAAAAGGCAATTTCACTGTTCCAGCTGCTCTGGCCAAAAATCTTGAGGTCATCCTTGGTTTTTCTCTGTTTTCAAAATACATCTAAATATATCCTCTGTAATCACCCTGGTCCAAGCTACCATCATGTCCTGCCTGAAGTATTCTAATAATTTCCTAACTGGTCTCTTTGCTTCTGCCCTTGACCTTCTACAATGCACTTTCCTCACAGAAGCCATATAAAACCTTTTAAAATGTAAGCCAGATCTCAAAACCCCAAAGGCTTCCTAAGTCACCCCAAGTTAAAAGGCAGTCCTTACACAACCTTACCAAGGTCTCACACGACCTGGCTCCCAGCTACCTGCACCCTCTACCACCTTCCACCTTGCTCATTCCGCCTCAGCTCTGCAGGCTTCCTCGATGTTCCTCGAACACTCCAAGCACACTTCCACATCTGCGCCTTCTCACCTGCTGTTCGTTCTCCCTACGATGCTCTTCATCCAGATTTCTGTATGACCTGCTCCCTTACTTCACTGTTTCTGTCCAAATGTCACCTCATCAGAAAATCAGTGGCCTTCCCTGGCCCCCTCCACTCCTACATCATTCTCTATTACTTTATCCTATTTAATTGGTCAAAGCAGCATTACCACCACCCGACATATTACACATTATTTGTACACCTATTTATGTGACGTCTTCCCCATTGGAAACATACGCTGCATTTAAAAATGTCTTTGATCTGCTTACTACTGAATCTCTAGCACCAAGAAAGCCAGCTGACACGAAGCAGGGTCCTGAAAAAACACCTGTTGAATGATGATGAACACCTAAAAGAACACCGGAGACGGACACCGACTAGCCAATCAGCCCCAGTCCTAAACAAGCTCAGTCCACAGGTTCTCGCTCAGCTGCCCTCACAACAGACAGCTCACATTTAGAAGGGAGTGCACTGTGGTGCCAAATGTATGCGATTGGGAAACAGAAAGACCCAGCTTTCACTCTGGGCTCTACTTGCCAGCCGTGTGACTTAACCTAGGTATCCAACTTCTCTTCGTCTCCGTTTCTCAAACCACGGAATAAAAACATCACCTGTCTTCAAGCGTGCCGTGCAAATGAAATGATACAAGGCATATGAGAACACACACGGTTTAAGAACTACTACACTATCAACCGATCAACACATATTTAAGAAGCATGTATTATGAACCGGGGACTATGCTTAAGAATAACTAACAATTACGAGGCCTTTAACCCACACTAGGCACTATTTCTGTAATCTCATTTAATCCTTATAATGATCAAATGGGGTACATGTATATAATTATCATCACCATTTTACAGGTGACAAAGCTGAAGCCCAAACTAAGTAATCTGTGCCAAAGGTTACTGAGCTAATAAATGATGGAGCCTTCACCAAAGTCACAGCAAACACTAGGGGCAGGGTACCAAACAAGAGTTTGGGGTACCTTCTGCGACCAAAGAGGACAAAGCTCACCACTGGCTTCCTGGCTTCTTATTCTAAACAGCTGGGCTAATCGTTACGGTAGTGAAGCCCCAAAGCAATCTATGTGAGCCACAAGTAACAGCTTTTAATTCTGTAATAGCCACTCTTGAAAAAGAAAAAAAATAACAAGCAAAATTAATTTTGATAATACATTTTACTTAACCACATTTATCCAAAATATTATCATTCCAAAATAATTTAGTTCAATATAAAATTATTTAATATTCTTTACATTCTATTTTTTGGAATAATTCTTCAAAACCTGGTGTTTTAAACTTACGGCATATCTCAATTCAGACAAGCCATATTTCAAGTCCTCAATAACCAACCGTATGTGGCTAGAGACGGTCATGCGATCCCCGCAGAGCAAACACTCTTGCACAGAAAGGGTTCTCTGATTGACAGGCTATAGAGAAAGTGAATCTGTGAACACTTTCACAGTAGGAGAAGAAAGCAGGGGGTAGAAGAAAGCTAAATCCAAATTTAAACATTTAAATTTACTGCTTAACCAACATTGGGTAGTCATTTTTTTTCCCCAATATAAGTAAAGCACGTAAATATCACAGGACTGGGCTGTCAAAACTGCCACATTTAAGAGACATCGAAGAGCACGTGGGGTGGGGGGAACCATGGAAAGGGGAAAATCTGACAGTAGGAGAGCATGCATCGGAAAAGGCAGAGGAAAGGGGATGGCATGAGAGACCAGCTCAGCGGCATTATTCTAAAGGGTAAACTTACCGTCTTATTTCGTAATCGGATGATATCAGACACAGAACCGGCCCCACAGTACTCCATCACAATCCACAAGTCTGTGTTCTTAAAGTAGCTGCCATAGTATTTGACTACATGCGGGCTAGAGAGAGACAGACAACACAAATCAGTGGGAAAGCCTGCGCGCATCTCTATTCATTCGTGCTGTTAAATACCTGAAAGTGTCTCTGCTCCAAAGATCAAGTAGTCCTATTTATGGTTAGATGGACACCCTCCTGATAAGAATGTAAACTAGTATAATTTTTCTGGAGGGCAGTATATATAACAAAAACGGGAAAAAAATGTACGGGTGCTTTAACCTAGCATTTCTAAGTATACAATTCATCCTAAAAAAAAGTAGATACTCAAAAAGAAATGATCACTATCAAAGTAGTGTTTACAAAAATGAAAATTTAGATGCCATCTAAATGTCCAACATTAGGACCCTGGCTAGGGTGGCTCAGTGGATTGAGTGTCGTCCTGCAAACTGAAAAAGGTGGCCGGTCGCTGGTTCGATTCCCTGTCAGGGCACATGCCTGGATTGCGGGCCAGGTCCGCAGTTGGGGGTATGTGAAAAGCAACCAATGGATGTTTCTCTCACACATTGATGTTTCTCTCCCTCTCTTCCTCTCTCTCTAAAAAATTAAATAAAATATTTAAATGTCTGACATTAGGAAGTTTAGTTAAAAAATAATGATCTATCCATGTAATGAAATAACCATGAATCCATGGAAAATGTTACAGAATACTGATAACAGGAGAAGATATCCTGTTATCACACACAAAATGGAGATTACATAATAGTGGAACTCCAAAAAGAAATATGGAAGGATACACACACCAAGGAGTATTTAACAATGATTATTTCTCCAAAGGGAAAAGTAATTTTATTTTCTTCTTTTTATTTGCATTTTTCCAAAAGTCACATGTACTTTGGGGGAAAAAAATGCACTAGAATGTATTATAAAGAAAAAATTAGGGGTTTCAAGCCTGAAGAGAGATACCAAATAAGGAAATTCAAAGAAAAGTCGGACATCCCATTAAAAGGAAATAATTTGCCATCCGAGAGCTACCAGCTTTAACTAGCGACATTATTACCAGGGCTAAACAACATTGCATAATAACTGAAGATGTTAAAATCCACTCAGCTTCATTAACTCTCAGAATTTCAAGTCCCTTTATGCTTGGGAAACATGCCAGTGACAAGAACAGCAGGAATAAAACCACATAAGTGGCTATTAATGAAGAAATGGATGAATAAATTTCTTAGGGTACATTATCACCACCCTTACTCTCTCTTCCCAAATCCCTGCGGTACCACGGTGTCTACGAGGCAATCACTGTCAGGTACTTCCTGTTGGAGCAGGTCCTGTCCATCTTGTATTTTCAGCTGGATTTTCCTGTACATTTAGATGCCTGGCCCGTCCAATCAGCCTACTCCCCAAGGATGAAAACTCAGCCCTGTACTTCTTGATGTTTTTTATAGCATTTAGCACAGAGTAGGATCTTCAAAATATCTCTTCTTAAAGAATTACAGACATTGGTATACCCTGTTTGGAACACAGCTCTTGCATAGTTGCTCAAAAGTGGCAACGTCCCTTAATAGAAAAAAAAAAACACACAATAAAAGTAAACTATTTTTAAAAAAGTGGTGAAGTCCCAATCTGCCAACTGAAAAAAGCTCCCGTAATGTGTCTTACGGAGGAGGAAAAGCAACATGGCTAACTTACTCTGGTCAAGCCAATGAAGAAACACGAGGTTTTTAAAGATCTCATATTGAGTAGCCACCGAAGTTTAGAGCATAAGAGAAAGAGAGGGAGGGAGAAGAGAGACAACTGTATTCATGAGTCTGTGAGACGTAAGGGCTCCTTAGTGAATTTCTACCGGCCCTAATGTTGAAGGGTTATATATGTAAAAAAAAAAAAAAAGGAGGTACCAAGTTCACCTGCTCACCAAAAAGGCCGAAGAAGAATGAATGCAACTCTCCTTTCAAGGAGAGGCCTGTCTCACTCTCCTTTCAAGTCCCCGGAGCTGGCGGTGCCCTAAGTGGGTGTTTCTCTCAAGTCTAAATGGTGCCGAGGAAGTCCGCTCCATCACCGTGACCACCCATGTTGTCACGGAGTTTCAGAGCAGAAACCACGTGCCTTTCTGTGGTCGCCTGTTGGCCTGACTTCCTGCTATGGCATTTGACAAATCTTAGTTCCTCAAAAATAAAATACTTAGCTACTCTTGGCTTGAATAATTTCTTAAAAATTAACAGTAATACAGAAACACTAACAGTAATACAAAAGTAAGTCTTCTCTTTTTACAGATCTATCTGTATAGTCTAAGGTTTCTAAAGCTTAAAGCATTTGAATGGTCTCTTCTTAGTTGCCGCTGTAGAAATGTTTTCTCAATAGGAAGTAAGAGATCATTAAAAAAAAAAAAACAAAAAAAAAACAACAAGCAACATCTTCTCCCTCTTTGCCTCTTCTTCCTAGTTTTAAAAAGGGCTTGCTGAAAAAAAAAAAAACTTATGCAAAAATAGACTATAAAGATAAACTACTAAAACACACAAAGTTTTTCATATTTTTCTAAAAAAAAAACATGCATAGTGATTCCATTAAACTTTCCCTTCTGCAAAACACCTAAGTAAATGCAACTCTAGGCATCAAACTCTATTTAAATAATCACAGAAAATTCAAAACCATGTCCTCGCCAAAGTCACACCACACGCCTTTACCTGTCACATTGCTGCATTATAGAGATTTCCTTGATTATCTCCTGCAGGTCTGACTCCACAGGAACTTGCTTAATAGCCACAATCTGACCGGTCTCTTTATGAATAGCTTTGTATACGCTGCCATAGGACCTATAATTGGGGGAAGGAGAACATTTATAAAGTCAGAACAAACCAAGAGATAAAGGTGGTAAAACACAAGCAACTTACAGTTCTAATTCTTATGCCTAAGTGCTAATACACACATACTTAGCTACATCTGCAAAATTGAGACAGCTAAAGCACTCAGGGGGAAAGCGTTGGCATTAAGAGAACTACCACAAAATGACATCTTAAAAACTTGACATTTAAATTGTACTAAATGTATTACTATAAAATAACTATTATAAGTAGCCACTATTGCATGCCTGATGCCTGCCAGAAACTGTGTACCATCTGTTCCTCCTTATAAAAAACAATGAAGAAGAGGTTATTATCCCCATTTCACAGGTAAATCTGAAAAGGCTCAGAGATCACATGACTTGACCAAGGTCACGTAAGTGATAAATAAGTGGTCAGTCCAGAATTTGGATCCAGCTGTGACTGGATACAAGCCTCTGCTCGCTCCACACCTATCCTGAGTCATAAAAGCAGATGTCTTTGTTTACTTGCCTTCACTCTCATACCAAGAAAGAAGTCTGTCATTCCTTGCTCCTCTTACTTGCAATGAAATTTAAAACACTATGGAAACAAATTAAATATCTAAGTCTCTTCAAAGGCTAGTATCAGGTGAACAGAGTACATGTTTTTTGCCTTCTACTCTATCTTAAAGAGTTTATTACCAAATAAATAAAAAGCATATGTATCCATTCAATTGGGAGGCTATAAGAGTATCACACTTAGAATCTAAAGACCTAGGATTTTAGTTCCACCACTACATTTACAGACATAGTGTTAACCCTATTGTGCCTCAATTTTCTCATCTGTAAAATGACAATACAAACTACTTTAGGAGACAACTGTGATGGTCAAATGACATGCCATCATCACCTTAAATAGACTGTATCTTCATTGAAATCCTGATGGCTGTCAGGGAAATAATGAGTAAACTGTCTTTCATGGTTCCCAAATACACCTGCTTCTTCCTATGGTCTTGGTGAGCAAACATCAGAATAACAGTGCAATCTAATGTATCAAAGTAGCTGAGTGCTCTAAGCTGCCAAAATGGTACTCAAGAATCATTTCAAGGTATTTTTAAAAATCTACACAGAGCACATAAAAATCTTCCACTCCATCAAAATCCCTTACATTGGCAAAACTAGTATAATGATCCTTAAATGTTACGTAAAACTTTTTTTTTTTTGCAAGAGTAAAGCAGCCACTGACCAAGTGGAGAAGACCCTACTTCCTTGCTAAGATAATCCTCTGATTTGTTAGGGAGGCAGACCCTGGTCCCAGGGGATAAAGCACGGTGGTCCAAGCCAGCCATAGTAATCCTATTTCCATCAGCAAGAAACCCAGCTCTGGCCAACGAAATGCAAGGGGAATTTTGCCGAAAGGTTTCTGGGAAAGACTTTCTTCCCAGGTGAGAGAGAAGCACACAAGAAGGCCCCTTTTCACTTGTCACTTCCTTTCCTGTGTTGGTTTCTGTGATGAGAGGCATGAGGCTCGAAACCGATGTGGTCATCCTGAGACTACAAGAATTACACAAATGCTAAACCATTACCAAGCCAATTAACCATTCTGGAATCCTTCGCCCTCGGATTTATTATTTTTTAGTTGTTAAATGTCCTTATTGGTTAGCCACTGTTAGTTGGGTATTCTGTCACTTTCATCCAAAGTTATTCTTGATACACTAATTCCTGTAAGTGTGAAAATGCCTTTATTTCACTTTCATTCTGGAATGAGTTTTGCTGGATACAGAATTCTTCTTTGACAATAGCTTTGCCTCAGCGTTTTCACTGCAGTTTTCCAGCTACCACCAGAGCCTCACGTTTCATAGGTGACCTCTCTTTCTGTAGCTTTAAAGATTTCCTCTTTACCTTTAACATTCTCCAATTTTACCATAATTTAACTAGGAGCTGATTTATTTGGCACTGCAGAAACTTCTTCGACCTGAAGGCACATGTCTTTCTTCAAGTCTGGAGAATCCTTGGCATCACCTCTTTCCTTCCTCTTTCTCTTCTAATATGTCCTTCTAGAATTCCTCTTGGACCTGTACTGGACCTCCTCAATCCATGTTTCCTCCTGGTTTCTAGCAATGTATTTCTCTGTGCTACATTTTGTGATCGGTCTCATTTCCATCTTTCAATTCACAAATTCTCTTTCTAGCTTCTCTAGTTAGCTGTTTATCCAATTTATTAGGCCTTTAGAATTTCAATAATGGTGGTTTGCATTGTCAAGATTCCCAACTTTCAGTTACTCATGGGGCTGTTCATGTCCATGGTCTTGTGTTCTGTTATGGATGTTATTTCCTCCTTTCATCTTTTTGAAAATCATCAACAAACATGCTGAACCCCATTCCAGATTGCTCCACTATTCCTACTTCTTGTCAGGCCTGCTGATCATCTCAGGGCAGTGGGTTATCCTCCTTGTACACATCTCCTTTTACCTTGAATGATTTCCCTCTACACAGTGCTCGCCGTCATGAGCACTCCAGGGCATCACGACAGTTTCAGAGTTCCCTCAACCCCAGTCATCCAGGCTGTCCAATTCAAACCAGATCTTGTATCAGGAGTTTGGGGGTTTTGCCCCCTCAAGAGATCAGACCTGAATGCAGTCAGGCCCAGTTCCTATTGTCAGACCAGTGCCTCTCCTTGTTCCCAGGCCACGGGCAAATGACATCGGACTTTCCAGTTGCGATAGGACACGTTTATTTAAGCTTTAGTTCACAGATGCAGAGCTGAGGCCCAGCCCACAAGTTCATATAGGAAGCCCACCTGCAATCCCCTGACAAGCACAGACATACTTTAACCCCCATCTTACCATTATAGATCTTTTCTATCACTGGTACACAGCTGGCTATGTGTCCTCATATTTAAAAAATAATTTTCACTCATTCTTATACATTCGAAATGGAAAGAAGTCTCAGCATACACTCACTCTGCAATGCGGACCAGAAGGACCCCAAGCTTCCCTGTGCTGTCTTGGTAGCAAAGAAAACTGTGATAGATCACTTGAGCAATTATGATTCAAAACTCTACTCACTGCACTTACGGGAACCCAAAGAGGATTTAGAAGGCTTTAGCCATCATGCTCACGTACAGGCATGTCCTTAAGACCTGATTCTCTGCAACAAAAACTAAGCAGCTCAATGAATTTTAACTGGCAAAGAAGGTCGGGAAGTAGGTGTTTCCCGTAAGCCCCACAAGGCAAGGATCAATATGGAAAAACAGAAATATCTGAGGGCAAATTAACCAGATACAAATCTTAACATTTCTACTCACTGGCTATGAAACCATAGGCACGATGTTACCATCCTGGGATAAAAACCTAAATGAGTCAATATGTAGACTGTTACATAAACTAGAAGGCAAAAGGCACTAGGCTCTAATTCAAAACACTTCCCACGTGCTGCCCGTTCTGGTCTGGAGCTTTGGCTCGGCCGTTCCAGGGACCCACACAACGTCCTTAAAGAGCAGGCTGACTGCAGCCTTCCAAACCCAGTGCGGTCCTTTAGGTAGCTCCTCCCACAAGGACGAGGCAGTGCGAGTTTGCAATCCATTCACTTCCAGAACAGTTGAAGGAGGGCGCGGCAGTTTGCCTCGAGAAAGTAAGTACAGTTAAGATCTTCCTTCGGGGTGTTGCTAGTTACATAGGGCTTGACGAGGTCCATTCAGTCGAGATGACAGAAATCCAAGTATTTGTGGTGTCATTTGAAAAAACACCATGGGAAAAAAGACTTGAAGCATTATCCGTTTTCTCCCTGGTAACGTTTTCAGAGGGAAATTTCCATAGATGAGGATATCCATAGATCTAAAACAAAATTTAAAAAAATTGTTATTAGCTTAGTTTTTCCTTACAGTACATTCCTGACATGTTCTGTCTGTAGTTTTCTTTTAACATTCCCCAAACCCAATGGAGCCAAACAGCGCTCCCTTCAACAACACCTAAATATGCTTAAAGACTTGAGATTTAACTTCACGTGACATGAGAAGGCCTGAAAACTGCTGCAGTTGATCCAGTTAAAAATAAAGAAACAGTTGTCACTTGCTGAGCACTTACTATGTGACAAACACTGTACTAAGTAACCAATACCTGACATAGCCCTATGAGGGAGAGATTAATGTCCCCATTTTATAGCTGAGGCTTGTGAAGCTTCAAAATATTAAGCAGTTTGCTCAGGCTCACTCATTTATGATGACTAATAAACAGTAGAGCAAGGGTTTTAACACAGGTCCGCCTAACCTCAGAGTCTATACCCTTACTACTGTAACGCACTTTTATTAAAAAGTGAAAGAAACAAGTCAGTCACACGGTCAATTATGCCTTAACTTATCCTTCTCTTACTCAAACTCGTAAGCATTGTTAGATGAAGGGCCTCAGACTCGCTTCTTTGGGGAAAAGAGCAAGGACGCCAAGCTAAAGCTGGAAGTGGCAGGCAAGAGGTGGAGAGGACTATTGCTGTCCCATACCTTTGAACGCTGCCAAGTCAACTGCAGCCTTCAGGTTCATCTTGCACTTGTCTTTGGGCAGCACGGACGGTGTCTTCTTTCACTTCCCTTCTCGGCTGGATTTCTCGTGTGACTCCAGAGACTATTTTTTCAACTTACAAAAAGATGATGACTAATTTTTTCACATGGAGATAATCCATGAAAAAACCTATTCCCTATCAGCCAGGAGGGGGCTTAACATTATTATTGATCCGTATTAGGCATAAATGACACGAACCCCCAAATAATTTAATGACGTATATAAGATCTGATTTTAACGCATGTACAGTAATTAGACAACAGACATTTGAAATCCAAACATACAGTAAATAGACATTCTTTAAAGTTATTATTTCAGGTCTTCCCTTGAAACAGTCCTCCCTAAAGACTGAAAACACACACACACACTTATTTGATCATTTATACAAACTATTTCTGAAGAATTCATAAAACACTGTTACGCTGGTTGCATCTGGGTGGCTGAGATAGAAGGGGCAGACTTTTTCACTGTACACACTTTCATGCTGTTCGAATTTTGAATATGAACTACCTGTTCAAAAATTAACAACGAATACTTAAGACAGGATATCCCCAATATTTTAAATGTTCCAGTAATTATAGGAGAATAAATAAACACACAAGAAAGAAAATGTACAAAAAATGATGATGTAAGCTTTATGTAGCATGAAAGTCAATAATGGCCACTAGCTATTACTAAGTATCACTTCACTGGTATATTACAAATCTGTGTTTCAAGAAGTCCCCTAGTTCCCAACCTGGGGTTTTGGATCTCTTAGGAAGCTATAAAACTAGTGGTAGCCCTTGATTTATTTACTATATTTCACAATGTTGCACTAGCTAAAATGCCGAATTACATTTCTTATGGAAACAAATTGTTGCATGTCAATCGGAAGCTATGAACTACAAATAAAAATGTCTAATAAAAAAATTTTTTAATGAAGTATCAACTAATTAGTGCCATCCATTAAATAGATAAAAATCATGCAAATCATGGATTCTACAAAGACGAAGACATCCTTGGTGTTGAGAAGACCAGGAAACACCAAACCCATCTACAGCAGTGACTGGGGAGAAGAGGGAAGAGCGTTCCAGGCTGTGAATCCACCTCCCACCCCACCCAGCGCAGGGCCAGGATGCATCCTTCCCTTTTCTTCTCCTTGGCTTTGCCAAAGCTTGCCACAGCACGGGTTCTGGGGCTGGGGGAAGAAAATGATGGCGGCCTCCCGGCCTACCCCTATTTTTGCACACTCACCCTTCTCCAAGTTTCTCTAAGACGTCAAACACTTCTTCTGGTTGCTTAGTTAGACTATCTTCATCCAACTTCTTCAGCTGCCTGTGAATGAAGAAATAGAAACATAATTTACATTTTACCTGCTGGCAACTAGAATGCGAAATACAGTGTTTATTTTACAAGTAGCGTCTTAGGAATTTCGCTACGGAGTCTCCACTAGTAAACAACAACAAAGGTTAACTCAGAGAATTTTAAGGGAAGGCGAAGGGCAGTATAACACAGGTCGCTCTGATGAGCAAAATCAGGACCGGATGGGGGAGAGCCACCGCAAGGCTAACTTCAGTGTCCAACAAGTTTAAGAGTTTTTGTTGTTGTTTTTTTTTTTAACACTGAAGGTGGTTCTATAGTGGTCTAGACTGCCTTAAGGAGTCCCTAGGTCCTTATCACTGGAGACTTTAAACAGAAAATAAATTGTCATGTGACTGAAATGCTAGTAGAGTGGATTCAAGCGTTAGATGCAACCTTCAGAATTCATTTCAATCTTAAAACTCCGTGAATTAAAATGGTCTAACTCTCTCTTCAGAAAAGAAGACCCTGGCTTTCCCTTAGCAAGTTGTGGATAATGGTTTTTGGAACAGAGATTCTACAGGTATCACAGAAGCAGGAAATGGAAAATATATGCTTGGACATGACCAAAAGTGAAAGGTAGCCAAGCAGCTGAGAATCTCGATTCCTATCACAACGATGCTCCCGAGTAGCCATGCACCTCTGACTGGCCCCCCAAATCAAATACATGTGGTTGCTACAACTTCCAGATAATCCAGATTTTTCTGACTACACCAGACAATGGTAATAAACATGGGAGGTTATAAATTAACAATATTTTTAAAACTCTGAGACCTCTGAAAAGTATTAGTGGGCTTACTGAAGGCGCTTGCTAAGGAGTATTTGTGTGTGTGCGTGTGTGCATGTGTGTGTGCATGTGTGTGTGTATCTTCCACACAGTGACTTCCTGAACCTACAAAGGACAACAAAGAAAAGAGAGCTCAGGAAATGGTGAAATATGAAGTAGTCACACTGGCGACTTCTTTGTAAAGAAAAAGGTTTCAACTAGCTGAACAATACCAATTTTTACCAAAAACAAACCCCCCCCCCGAAATTTAAAACACACACACAAATGTGTAACTTCCTAGAGAAAATAACAAAACCAAAAGACAACAACAACAGAACTCTAAACAGGGTCAACAAACGCTGATCTCAAAAGGACAATCTTATAGAACTTTCTAAATATCAAAGACTATGTACTCAAGAAATGCAACTTTACTCCAAGTCCGTAATTGCCAGATCTTGAAAAATTAATGTAACAAAATGACCACGCTGACCTTTGAAAAATCAACAGGTCCTAAAAATTAAATTCCAGTGACATCATCAAAAACTCCCAGCTGCCCAACATAAAGGGCTGAAGTGAAACTCCTCCTCAAACTTCAGAAGTGAAATTTCGATGAACTCCGAGGTTAGAATGACATCTCATAAATCAGGGGTTTTTTTGGAAGCACTGCATTTATAACTATATAAACAACAGACAATACCTCACTCCTCAATTAAAAGTTTTAAAGAGCTTATGTAAAGGAAGATCAAATGTGCTCTTTTGAAGTGTTGACTCTGTGGTTTACAAAAAGCAAAACTCACGATTTCGACTACCCGGGGACCATGGCGGCACAACCGAGGAAACCGCCGCTGCCCGAGAGACGCAGCTGCGAGCCTCTGATAAAATTCGCACGTCAAATTTGATGGGACTGCTCAGATACTTTTTAAACACAATCTAAGCGCTTTTTTGTTTGTTTTAGGTTGGTTTTAAGAGATCTCTGTATCACTGGTGCCTGATAACCTGGAGGTGGACCACCAATATTTGTTAAATGGGCTAATGAATACAATGAGGGGAATCATAAACCTTTATCAGCAATCTTTGTGAGTTTTCAAAATAAAACAGAGCTGCACCCTAAGACGTATCAGGGGATTACCACCAAATAGGATTTCTACAGAAAATGTTTTGATAAGTGACGTGATAATACTTCGTACCGGGACTCTTTGCAAAAGAAGCGCTGTAACCTAACAGCCAGCTCTGATCGTTCAGCTCTCTCAGCCCGGACTTCCCCAGGTCCCAGGTAGTTTCTCCGCTCCCTCACAAACAAAGAGGCCTGGCCAACACATCCTCTGTGGACCAGATGCCAGCAGATACTGTTCTCCTAAGTCAGGTGGCCACGTGGATGGCTCGCATCCCAGAAATGCACTCTACCCCTTCCGCCACACTATTACCTAATGGCAACCCACTGAAAAACCAACCTCCTACGTGACCATCAACGTTAATCTAGCATCACTCACTGAGTCACACACAAATGTCAAACGTGTGAACACAAGGGACTGCGGTCCCTTGCTGGAAACACATACTGTCCAGATCCCTGAAAGGATACGTGTACCTTTCCAAACACAAATAAGGGTGGTTGTGAAGTGGTTACTCACAGGTCTGGCTAAATCTCAAACTTCCTTCTCCCATCTTAGGGCTCTAGTGAGGTTCATTTTATGTCTGCAGCCTGCTTCCCACACAGCAGTCGATACAGGTGGGTTACAACACAGAACAGAAGGTAAACTGATGAAGTCTTTTTTGATGAAAATAAAATCAACGTGTTCCCACCTCCTCAATTCATATGCTGAAGTAACTCTGCATGTGACTATTTGGAGGCGGGGCCTTTACAGAGTTAATTACGGTACAATTTGGCCATATGGGGTGGGCCCCGAATACAGTATGACTGGTGTCCTTAAGGGAGGACATGAGGACACAGACGGGTACAAAGGGAAGACGGTATGAAGACATAAAAAGGAGACAGCCATCCACAAACCAAGGAGAGAGGCCTCAAAAGAAACAATCCTGCCCTGGCTGGTGTAGCTCAGTGGATTGAGCACGGGCCTGCGAAGCAAAGGATCGCGGTTCGATTCCCAGTCAGGGCACATGCCTGGGTTGCAGGCCAGTTCCCAGCATGGGACACACAAGAGGCAACCATACATTGATATTTCTCTCCCTCTCCCCCTCTCCTACCCTTCCCCTCTAAAGATAAATAAATAAAAATCTTTAAAAAAAAAAAAAAAAAGAAAAGAAACAATCCTGTGGACACCTTATTCTCAGACTTCCAGCCTCCAGAACTGTGAGAAAAATACATTTCTATTGTCCAACTCACTCAGTCTGCAAAACCAAATTGCAGTCCTAACAAGCAGTACAAACGATAATAAATTAATCTGCTGCAAACGAGGCAGTCCCCTAGTTATGAGAGCAAGAAAGCACGAGTCGTTCGAAAATTCGGCCCTGCAATGCTCTTCTCTTGCACATTGAATGCATTTTTAAAATCCAAAAGGCAAAGGAATGAGTGTCCAAAAAAAAAAAAAACCCAACAAACAACGGAAAAATTTACTCTTTTTCCCAAGATCACACAACACAAAGCAAAGGTAGAAACAAAACTCACATACCTAATCCTCTTTTCAATTAAAGCTAAGTCTAGGAAAAAGAATGAACATGTTTCAGAAAGCTATATAACCAGTGTACATTTATAACTGGATCACTATGGTGCGTTAGCAAATCTTATTGACATACAAAAAGCCCTGGGAAATAAGGGTATTTCCAGGCATCAGAGTAAAGCTGTTAAGAGCATGGACTTTGGACCACACTGCCTGGATTAAAATCCCAGCTCTGCCACTTAATAACTGTGGGACCCCCAGCAAATCGCTAACTTCTCTGTGCCTCGGTTTTATCACCTGTAAAATAGAGACACAGAAATAACCACCTCATGGGATTGTTGTGGGGACCAAATGAGTCAATAAGAAGTTGAATTAGCCCTGGCTGGTGTGGCTCAGTGGACTGAGTGCCGGCCTGCGAACCAAAGGGTCATTGGTTTGATTCCCAGTCAGGGCACATGCCTGGGTTGTGGGCTGGGTCACCAGTTGGGGGAATGCAAGAAGCAATCACATATCGATGTTTCTCTCCCTCTCTTTCTCTCTCCTGCCCCCTCTCTCTAAAAATAAATGAATACAATCTTTTTTTTTAAAAAAAAAAGAAGTTGAATCATATGACATTACCATTTTTCTAGGTCAAAAATGGGCAAATATCAGCAATTTCATTTGGTTCAACAGGAGACCTGGAAAGTACTGAGCACAGTGTCTGGCATTCGGTAAGTGCTGAATGAGGGTGATAATCATTATTATTTCAGTCCCAGCACACCCCAGTAGGGTGTCCATCCCAACCAGCTATTTGCCTTCTGCAGAGTTTGTGCACTTCAAACAAACCCCAAGTGCGCAGCCCAGGCTGCCAATCCCTTCCCTTCACCTCTTTATTGCCCCGCACTCCCACACACTGAACACTTCCTACTTCAGTGCTCATTCTGCTGCAGGAAGTCAGAGGTCTCTGCGAAACAGAGGCAAACTACTCTGCACCTCAGAGAAGCATGACTCCCTCAATCTCTACTGTCTACTTTTCTACAGATGGGGCCGAGTGACATAAGACCCTGGTGTCCACAAAGCAAAGCATTGATACAACCGCAACCAACCCAGGAGTTCAGACTTTCCAGGCTCAGCTTGACTTAAAACAATTCCAGGTAGCCTAGGATCTGGGGCTGATACTCACAAAACAATAGAGGCCCGAAAAAGGCAATGACCCAGACCCGGAGCAAAGAAGGAAACTCACAGGACTGTGTTTCAATTTTCCCAGGCCTCGGTTTGCCCATCTTGAAAGCATTTTCTTATTTCCTTATCTACCTCCCAGCATTGAGTTTTTAAGGGTTGTGGAGGATGTGAGGAAAGTAAGACAGTGGATATCAGGAATGAAAGATGCCATCACCATTCTAGAGTGAGGACAAGATCATCTTCCTAAATGCTATGCTCCACGAAGCCCTCCTTGGCTAGACCTTTAACCCTTTCTTGGTACACCTTCAGCCTTCGGAGCAAAGCTTTCGCCCTCATCAGATCCTCCCCGCCACTGCACCCCTCAGGTGGGACTCCCTCCCTTACAAAGTCCACCCAGCCTTCCTCTCTGCTAGTCCGGATCCATCCTTCAGACCTCTCACAGGATCTCGTCTTGCTTTAGTATTCCCCCGATCCCAGTGAGTCCCTTCTAGGATCGCCCTCCCCCCGTATCCACCCCACTACCACCACCGCACCCTTAGCAGGTGCTCTCCCTAACTTGCCCCCGCGTTCCTCGGCAGCTACTCCCTTTTGCGGTGCCCTCCTGAGCCCTGGAACGACCCCGCAGCAAGTATTCTCCCCAACAAGCCCCACGTTTATCCCCCCTCCTCGCGTGCACCTCTCCATCGGACCCCCACCCGCCAGAGGTCCCCATTCAGCAGGTGCCCTGTGAGCCGGGTCGCCACGCCCCGCAGGTGCCTTCTCTCTGCGGGCTTGCACACGCGTGTCTCTCCTCCGCCAGTTCCCGCCTTTCCTCCTCCTATCCCCTTCCTCTTAGCCAGTGGCCCCTCACCGGCGCGGCGGATTCCTCAGCTGCACCGTCTCCATGGCGCTGCCGGCAGCCGCCTAGACCCGCTCACTGCTCCATCCTCCCCCGGGGCCTCCCAGAGCCCGCCCCGCAGACCCTCCCACACTTCCGCTTTCCGCCCATACCGGAAGCGGAGCAAGCGCGGGGAGCTGGGCGAGGCCGTGAGGACGCGGCCCGGGTCACGTGGTGCGCCGGGGGGTGGACCCGGAACTGTGGAGGCAGAAAGGCTCCTACCCAGCCCAGCTGGAGACGTCATCGGGCGTTGTCTGGTTGCGACGCTGTTTGCCGAAGACGGTCGGCCCCGCGGCCGGGAACCCATCTCTGCCTCGGTTCCGTGCCCTCATTTCTCAGACGGAGATACTGAGGCTTCGTGCGAAGCGCCGGCTTCATAAGAGCGGTGGGTTCTTAAGAAGTCAAGTTGTACGCGATTCCTGGGAAGCGCGGCTCCAGGGACTCCTGGAGGTATTGATGGTTTTCTAGCATTCTTACCCGGTGGAATTCTTCCAGATGGAGGCTGGACCCTGCATATTCTGTCCTTGGATGTCACACAGCATCGGCCTGCAAATTGCCCCACCCCTATTGCTTAATTGCCTCATCTTTGAGTCACTTTGCAGACGTAAAAATAGCTAATAGCTGATTGAGCTCTTGCCATGTACTTGCTTTCATATATTATCTCACTTAATCATTGTATCAAGCCTGTAACGTTATTCCCAGTTTTATGTATTATTTGACACACAGTCTTACTGTGCTCTCAGTGTTAGTAATTACTAATATGAAATCATTTAATGCTCCGATCAACTCCATAATGTAAGTCCGATTATTACGCTCATAAGGCCACAAAGGAGATCATAGAACTCATAGTATAGGTTTAGGGATTTAAAGTCAAGTTAGTCTAATTTTAGAGCCTGTGCCACCAAGCTGGACAACCACTGATGTGTCCCCTCCAATTGCACGTGAGAGTCGGAGAGCTTCCTTTCCTCTCAGAGCTCTAGTTTCAACCCCTGCCGTTGGTAAAGAATCCTCAGTTGCCAACACCATCAGTGAGTGAAGGGAAAAGGCAGATGGAACTCAGTTTACCATGGAGACAGTTACAGAAGAAGACTTACCCAGAACACCTTTCACTGTTTTTAATTGTCCTGCTTTTCCCAAAGTGATGCCATCTACGAAATTTAACACCTGAGCAACTACCTCTGAGGTCCACCCTGGTGTATGGTACCCCATATTCTAACAATGGGATCACCGAGCCATTACCCTGACCTAGGAAGAAAATATTTACTGAGAATCTACTATGTACCAGTTACAATCCTATATTGTCACTTAATCTTTAAAACAACACTATGAAGTAAGAATTATTATCCCCGGTTTACAGGTAAGGAAGCTAAGACTCACATATGCACAGCTAGTGAGAGCAAAGGTTTTAACCCAAGACTCTCCTAATTGCACAAAAACCCATGTTTTATTTGCCTCTTTGCTCTATTAGGAATCTGTACAGATGGCAGTGGGAGCCCTGAGGAAGTTAAAGATTAAGGAGAGTTTCTACAAAGTTTGGGAAGCCATCACAGGTCCCTCCTGCAAGAAGTCAATTTTCTGTCCTCTGAAATCCCAGGCACTTTTCCTATATGACCTTACTTTTTTTTTTTAACTTTTATTTATTTATTTTTAATCAGTATTTTTTTAATTGTTGATCTTGTACAGTTTCCTGTCTTTTACTCCCCCCAGCCCACCGCCCCAGCCCTCCCCACCTCCCTCCCATTTCCACCCCCCCATAGTTTTTGTCCATGTGTCCTTTATACTTGTTCCTGTAAACCCTTCCCCTTTTCCCCTGAAATTCCCTCCCCTCTCCCCTCTGGTGACTGTCAGCCTGTTCTCAACTTCAGTGTCTTTGGTTATATTATGCTTGCTTGTTTGTTTTGTTGATTAGGTTCCTGTTAAAGGTGAGATCATACGTTATTTGTATATGACCTGAGTTTTTACCTTATGTTCAGGCCCCGCTGCACACTGAATATTTTCCTCTTGGAAGGATCTGACCTCCTATTGTGCCCACATGCTCATCCCTGTAGATGAGTAGGTACTCAATAAACATTTAAAAATAAATGTCAGTTTATCGATACACAGAGTCAAACATCCCTTCTTCATCCCCTTCCCAGGATTTTTCCAGAAGATAGACATTAGCTTTGGAAGGTACATAACGCCTTTTCTACCGGTGGAGGAGGCTCCGAAGGCCCACCCAGTTTCAAGGAGAGCAGACACAGATCCTATCTCTTGATGGGGGAGTGGGGATATTGTTTTGGCCATTTTTGGAAACTACAATTTGCCACAAGTGTACTTGGGTGGTATACCACTTAGAATGTATTCAGTTGCAAGCAACTGCGGGTGTGGGGTGGGGACCAAACACCAAACATCTAAATGGTGACCTAAGGCGCTGTGGTACTTGTTTATTAATTTGAGGTTGACTCAGTGGCTTAACAATGCCAATTTCATCCTCTCTCCTACTCAACATGTTGGCTTCTTATGTTTGTGTATTTGTTATTTACAGAATGTACCACACCTCTAGGTATCATGCCCTTAACCCAATACTACCCAAAAAGGAGAAAGAGCAAAAGAGGCTATTTTGAAGTCCTGTACCTCGTTACAGGGAGGAAAAACTTTCCCATGAGCACCCAGCAGACATCTTACCTCTTTGGTCAGATCAGATCACATTCTCAGCCCTTGACCAATCACTGGCAAATGAGAGTAAGATTATTGTTGTTGGTACCTGTCAACCCCCCAGAAATGAATGTACCTGCTAAGAGGGTCTCCTGGTGACTAACTGGGCTCAAATTTATAAACAGAGCCTAGCAGCTGATGCTAAACATGGGTGTCTCATTGACTCTGTGCTTCACAGAAAAGCCACACTGAACTACCAGCATATTGCACTGTGTTCCTGGCAGCTGAGCTGACCTTTATAAAAAAAGAGTCCCTGGGATTAAATTGTACCAATACAATTTGGTACAATTTGGACTGAGATTTTTCCATGGCCAATGGAATTGCACATCTCTATCCTCATTCGCATCTTTATCAACCAATCAAAGTGGCTCCATTCTGACCAATTAGGATGGTGCTATTTAGACCAATCATACTGTGAGGATTTGGAGTCCTTGTCTGCATAGAATTGGACCAATCAGTAGCAGGAGGGTGGGCACTCTTCTTAATATAAGTCCAGCTTTCCCCTCGTCTACTTTAGGCTCACTTTTTGGTATCAGTTGGAGGCAGCATTCCCATGTCTGGTGTGTCCAGCCTGCTTAACCACTGAACTGTTTCACAATTGAGCTATCCACCGTGAACAAAGTACCCCCTTTTACCGTGCCCCATATTGGTGTTAGATTGGCAGCAATAACCTTTGATTAACAGTTTAGAGAAGTCTAATCATTTCTGGGCCAGGAGAATCTCAGGCAAAATTTAGACTCTGGAAGCAAAGATGAATGCCGTCAAGTAGGTAGCCAATGGTGCGTGAGTCTCAAATCTGGTTCTCCTGCCACGTTAAGTGTTCGTTTTTTTTTCCTCTTCTCTGGGGCCTGAGCTGGGCTGATAGGATTCAGATGAAACAGTCACCCAGCCTTCAAAAAGTTTATAGTCTGGTGGGTTAAGAGTTTAAACAAATAATTTTAACTAGATTTCTGAAGGCAGTGACCAGGTCTTTGTCAGCAAATTTTGTAAGTGCCTATTGGGTGCCAAGTCCATTAGGTCTTGGGCAGGCATAGATACAGACCCACTTCCTGCCTTTAAAGTTCTCCAAGTCTGAGAAAAACTAAACTGACAATCACAGAGTGATAAATGCTACATTAGGGATAAACCACAGGAGCAATAGGAGCAGAGGCGGGAGGAGTATTCATTCATAGGAGGAGCTTTCATAGGAGTATGATCTTGGAGTTGATTATAGGTTGAGTCAGGATAAGGCAAGAGAAAACATATTTGGGAAAAAATTCCAGGAGAGGGGAGAAGAGGCAAAGGTTAGGAAGCAAGAGAAACAGCATAATGTATGTAAATAGCAAAAGGCAGTTTTTAAAAATGGGGTATTAAGTGGAACATTAAAGTCAGATGAGGCTGAAGATAAGTTGATTTCCCTCAGTGAAAGATCTTTATCAACTTGCCAGTACATTCAGCTGTCATGTATATATAACATCTATAAAACACAAGGTGCTAGTTTACAGCCTCAGTGTCTTTGCTCTTTATTTTTTTTAAAGATTTCATTTATTTGTTTTTAGAGAGAGGGGAAGGGAGGGAGAAAGAGGGGGACAGAAACTCGATGTGAGAGAGCAACATCCATTGATTGCCCCTCCTATGGGCCCCAACTGGGGACCAAACCTGCAACGCAGGCACATGCCCTGACTGGGCATCCGACCAGCAACCTCTTGCTTTGCAGGACCACGTCCAACCAACTGAGCCACACCCCTCAGGGCAGTGCCTTTGCTATTGCTATACCTCTGCCTACATCTTCTCAGGTCTCAGCTCAATTATTAGTCCCTCAAAGATGCCTTCCCCAACCCCTTACCTAAAATAGTTTACACGTGGTCCCTTTCTAGAGCATTAGTGTTTTGTTTTCCTTACGGCACTAACAACATGAGATTATCCTTTTCATGTGCTCATGGGTCCTTGCCTGTCAGCTCCCACTAAATGTAAGCGCGAGGTGAGCTGGGACCTGGCCTCTTTCCCTGTTTCATCCATAACGTTTTAGCAACCCAAGGAGGCCAGCGTAGTTCCAGACAGCGCGTTTGGCGACGTAAGCTCCAAACCGGGCATGCGCCGTGCGCTGAGGACCCCCGAGGCACGCAGGCCCCACCCCCGGCCCGCTGCGTCCCTCCCCCTCCCGGCCAGCGTAGCAGTCGGGCCCAGTCCTCTCCGCCTGGGCATTATCCCCGGGCTGTGATCCTTAAGACTCGGCGGGAACGGAGGCGGTCGCCATTTGCCCGCCGAACCCCCAGGATGGCCCCCAAACTCCCAAACTCTGTGGAGGAGCTCCGCAGCGCCGGCAATCTGAGCTTCCGCAACGGCCAGTTCTGCGAGGCCGCCACGTACTACAGCCTCGCGCTGCGGCTGATGCTGGAGCGAGGTACGACCCTGCCCCCGCCCCCCCCTCCGTTTCCTCCTCCAGGCTGCTTCTCTCCCCCGTTTCCCCCCACCCCAACTACCCAGACCTCGCTCTGTCGGTCCCTGTTGTGGGGGGGCCTCTTTGCCCTGTGAACCGGCCGTCTCCCCCTACAACCGGCTCCCGCCCCCCCCCGGGCGCTCCCCCCGCCGCCCCCGCCCCCGGCCTGGGCGCTCCCACCACCCTTCCGGCCCATTCCCCGCGGTGGGCATCCTACGAGAAACTTCCATGCCCCTTTCTTCCCGCCTTAAAAAAAAAAAAAAAAAAAGCATTGTTTTAATTACTGGTTCTTTTTCACTTAATGACATGTCAGAAACATTTCCATGTTAATAGATGTTTTATCTCTTTTTGGTTGTGGTAAAAAAACCAAATTTACCATCTTAACCATTTTTAAGTGTAGTGGCAAATACATGCTATTCACATTGTGCAACGCGGATTTCTGGAACTTTCTCTTCTTGCAACGCTGAAACTCAATATCCATTAAACACTAGTTCTCCCCTCCCTTCAGCCCTTGGTGTCCGCCTTTCCACCTTCTGTATGTATGATTTTGATTACTTTAGATATTTGCAATGAGTGAGATATTCAGTTTTTGTCTTTTGTGATTGTCTTATTTCCCTTAGAATAATGTCCTCGAGGACATTATAGTCCATGTTGTAGCATGTGACAGGATTTCCTTGTTTTTAAGGCACCAGTGTATTTTATCGCATGGATATACCATTGTTTTTCATCCATTTATCCATTGATGGACATTTGGATTGTGTCCACCTCTTAGCTAACGCTGTGATGATAGGGGTTGTGCGTATATCTCCGAGATCCTGCTTTGAATCCTCTGGGTGAATATCCAGAAGTGGGATTGCTGGATCATGTGGTAGCTCAGTTTTTAACTTCGGGGGGAACCTCCATGCCGTTGTCCGTAGTTGCTGCGCCATTTTACATTCCCACCAGCAGTGCACAGTGGTTCCCCTACTCGGCGTCCTCACCAGCACGTCCTGCGTTGTTTTCTGTTCCTTTGATAGTGGCCATGCTGATAGGTATGAGCTGCCTGCTTGCTAACTGTCGGCCCCCTCCTGTTACTCAGGCCTCGTTCTGATCCCTGAGGATATATATAGCTCAGCCCGCCTTCTCCTGAGCCATTTACTCAAATTAATATTTGTCGAGCACCTGTATGTACTGACTTCTAACGAGACAGAGAAGGTCCCTTCTCTCAACGATTATATGTTGTTGTTTTGGAAGGAGGGGATGGATTTTAAGCTCGTAAACAAGATCTGTACGATAATGATTAGGGGCACGTAGAAGGCACAAAGGATGACGTGATGGAGAGTTCACTGGGGAGCTCCATTAGAATGGGGAGGTCAAGAACCATTTCTTTGCAGAGGCGACGTTTGAGGTGATGTCTGAATGGTGAGAAGAAGCCAGGTGCACACAGTTTTGGGTGCCGAGCATTTCAGGTGGAAGGAATTGTAAGTAGAGGCATACATCATTTGTTGTGCTTCTCTTTGTTGCGCTTCACAGATGTTGTGTTTTGTACAAATGGCAGACAAGATCCTACCCCAGCAAAAAGATTGCTGCTTGCTTTATTGCAGGGCTCTGGGACCGAACCCACAATCACTCTGAGGTGTGCCTGTACAAAGGCACCCAGATGGAATAAGCTGCTATGTTCCAGGAGCCAAAGCATCCTGAGCCAGGGGAGGGAGAAGAAAGATGAGGTCAGTTAGACAGGCAGAACCTTGTTGTGCAGACATTTTACATGACAGGCCATGGCAAGGAGTTCGGGTTCTAGTCCCTGATGGGAAGCTACTGGAGAGTTCTAAACAGGAGAAGCACATTCTTTTCCGTTCTCCCGGGCTCTGGTTCATTTGCCCAACCACAGCCCTTTGCCCAAAAACCCTCTTCTCCAAAGTCTCTTTTCAGGGAACGCCCACTGGGACCCTTTTTTGGAGTGTGCCGATTTCCCTTTGCCTGCCTTCTCTTTCTCATTTTTTTGACTAGCGTTTGTAGAGTGCTTTACCGTGTGCTAGACGTTACAAACATTACCCCTTTATGGCTTGATACTAACCTGTGACCAAATTGCCTGTCCCACGGTTGTACAACGAAGGCATGTCCTAGGCTGGATTCAAACATGGGTCTGTCTGACTCCCAAGTCCAAGTTTTTAATCATTTTGCTAGACTTCTCCCCAAATCTTCTCCAAATTGCAGTCTTTTTTGTTGAAGTTTTGTAGTTTCAGCCATCTTGCCCCCTTCTTTTTTTCTAGAACACTCCTTTTTAGGCCCCCCTGTTCCCCTCAGCCTCGCCTGAAGTTGCTGAAGAATCTAAGATACCGATACTTTTATGGTGTTTTCTTTCGTCCTGCCCCAGCCTGCATGGAAAAGTGTGTGCTTTTGTATGGATTTATCCCGGATCCCTGGAAGAGCTGGCCTGGGTTTCGAGAAGATTTAGGAAGGGACTGGAGTTTGGTTCTCGGCCTTTTCTGAATAATATGTGGGCAGATCCCTTGATTTCTGTGATCAGCTCTCTCTGAAAGGAGAGCAGGGAGCAGCTGGACACAGAACCCTTGCAGCCAGTCCATGCAGGGGTGTGTCTGCGTGGCCAGTGAGCACCCAGGGGCAGGGGGGTTGAGCGGCTGGTGTAGCGGCACAGGCTGGGTTGCAGGTTCCGATGTCCTCGCCACCGCGGCCCTGCTGCTTCCCAGCCCCTGTGCTCCGGGGACTTGGGACGGATTACAAGTTTTGAGTGCTTGTACTTGTTCCTTAAGGGCAAGGATATATTTTACTTGTCTCTGTACACCACTGTCTCATTCAGGGCCTGGCAAAATAAGAAAAGAAGTTACATTTTATTGTTTGTTATTGTTGGTATTGAGTGAAAGATGCGCATCCATGTGGTAACATGATGCTTAGTGAAGAAAGCAAGTTGCAGAAGGCTAGACAATAGGGTGCCATGAAGGAAAAGCTTTAAAAGATATAAAATGGTATCTTACCTGTGATTACATGTATAGTAAAGATAGACAAACACGCGTGAGAATGTTACACACCAACTTCCGGACTGTGCTGACGTGGGGCTCTGGGGACTGAGCAGAGGGGGAAAGGATGGCGAAGAATGCAGCTTCAGCCATATCAAAACTAGAAGGCTGGAAGCAGGTGTAACGTGTGCTGAGTCTAGTGACGGATGCCGAGTGTCAGTGATACCGTTTTCTGTATGTTTCACAGTTTTCAAAAGAGCACTGGTTTTCATTTATCTGGGGTATATACCTAGGAGTGGAATTACTGGGTCAACACATAGTGGTTTCCTTTTCTTTTTTTAAAACTGTGGCCCATGCTAGTGGATATGCAGTAGTTGAAAGGTTATTTTTAGAAACGAAAAGCATTGCTCTGGCTGGTGTGGCTCATTTGGTCACCGTGTCATCCCATCACTGAAGGGTTGCATTTGGTCAGAGTGTCATCCCATCACCGAAGGGTTGCACGTGCGATTCTTGGTTCAGTACGTACAGGAGGCAGCTGATTGATGCGTATCTCTCGCATCGATGTTTCTTTCCCTCCCTCTCTAAAAGCAATGAAAAATGCCCTCTGAAAATTTAAAAAAGAGAAAGAAACAAAAAATGAAAATCATTGTGGCCACAGAGAGGACATGAGCTTCTGAGATTCCTGAGGGCAAGGACAGCTTTTAGAGAAATGCCTGCTGATTCTCCCTGTGGGGGAGCTTGGGTCCTGCCCCCAGGTAAGTTCTCTGCAGTCCTGCCAGGCCCAGGGGATCCTTCCCTGGCAAAGTCCTGTCTGATTGGACCGGTAGAATTCATCTCTTATCTTTTCTTTTTCGTTGTTGTTGTTTATTTGGTTTAAATGCTTTTTGTAATAAGATTAACACGTCCATTTCTCCTCCCATGGGTTACAGCATGGGTTTCTTTGGGGTGGAAGCCACCTATTTCATGTTTGTCTTTTGCCTGGTACCGAGTTCAGTGCTGGCGTGAGTGAGTAAGCTGCGTGGTGTTCTTGCTCCCGTGCACTGACGGCAAATGCCAGCCTGCCGGCCCGGCAAGCCTGATCGAGTCACAGTCGTCTCTGCTCCCTTTTACCGGAGCCCAGAGGGCTCGGAGTGTGAAGTGCGCTTCACGTCCCCAGGCATCCATTTCCCCCACCCTGCCAGCCTCTCACTCTCCGCTTCCACCTGGGCAGGTGCGTCGGACCCCAAGGAAGAGAGCGTTCTCTACTCCAACCGAGCAGCCTGCCACTTGAAGGATGGGAACTGCAGGGACTGCATCAAAGACTGCACTGCGTAAGCGGTCAAGGGGGCCTCGGGGGCACCTCGGGGGCTTGGGCGAGGAAGCTGGGTTCACCCGGCCTGCTCCCTCTCTGGAATGATCGCACCAGTTACATCTGTGACGGATACTAGGAAGTGTCACTGAGTGTCACCAGGTCACTGAAAATAGGAGGCTCTATTTGGTCTTTGCGGTCCCCGTCTGTGTCTTTGGAGTTTTAGCTCTACTGCTGTAAAAGGAGGAGGGAGGGCACTTCCAGTGGCCTTAAAGTCTTTGTGAGAGTAGGGACCTGGGGATGAGGTAGGGTTGCCGGCCAGGGAGTAGCTGGCCCAGGCTTTTTCTGGGTTGGATGTGGGTGAGGGAGGGAGGGAGAGAGAGAGATTAACAGCTGGGAAAGAAGCAAGGAGATGGGAGGAGATGGTGCACATCAGTGCCCAGGTGCAGTGGGCACTAGACAATTTTCCGTACTTCTTTCTTCAAGCAAGTCTGATACTGCCTTCTTTCATCGCTGCTAAACTATCGTGCATACCTAAGGTACTCTTAGACCTGATACCCAGTGACGTTACCTTAGATTCATGCCCTGGTGGTAGATGGCAGAGAGGTGACATGAGCCAAGTCGATTAGTACCAGGTCCAGTGCTAGGTGTCCTTAGAGTGCTCGTGGCCACTCTGTGGGCTGTTGACCATCCTTCTCGGGCCAGAACTGGGCTGCAGAGGACCGAGATGGTGCAGTGACTTGCCTGGGATCACATGGTCAGTGGCGCAGGTGGAATTCAGACACCGCTCCATCTGCGTCCACAGCCTCAGTGGTCCTCCCACCGGGCCCCAACTCTGGAGGCAGCAGAAGTGTAGCAGCTACAAGGCACTTGCTCTTGATTGGAGGGGATTGCAGCTACGAACGTTGTCACACATGCACACAGATTTTACAGTGTTAGTGGCGCTCTGCCCTCTTCCCCTGCTCCACTTCAGTCTGAGTTGAGAAGTCCCTCTTCTGAGTTTTGACATTTTTAGTAGTGTCTCTGGCCCCCACCCTGCCACATGGAATGCTGTAGATGAACCTGCCTGGACGGAGCTGCGGGGGTGGGGCGGGGGAGAGCCCTGGCGACTTAGCAGCCAGATGACATCTCTGCTTCCTTACTCTAGAGCCCTGTCCTTAATGCCCTTCAGCATAAAGCCCTTGCTGCGGCGAGCGTCGGCCTACGAGGCTCTGGAGAAGTATTCCCTGGCCTATGTTGACTACAAGACTGTGCTGCAGATTGATGGCAGTGTGCTGTCGGCCGTGGAAGGCGTCAACAGGTGAGCCTGAGTGGCTGTGGTCATTCCCTGTGGAACTCCTTGCCCTCCGTCATTGGCTTGGAGTTGTCGCTTTGATATCTTCTGGCAGGATCCCTTTGGGATCAGCTTAGAAATTTCTAATGACCTTGCCCTGGCTGGCGTAGCTCATTGGATGGAGTGCCCACCTGTGAACCAAAGGGTTGCCAGTTTGATTCCCAGTCAGGGCACATGACTGGGTTGTGGGCCAGGTCCCAGTAGGGGGCTTGCAAGAGGCAACCACACAGCGATGTTTCTCTCTCTCCTTCCCTTTTTCTCTCTAAAAATAAGTAAATAAAATCTTTTTAAAAATTCCTAATAACCTTGTGGGGAAGGAGAATTTGCTGTTATACTTGGTAGGCATTTAAGGGGTCAGGATTACTGAGTCGTCGTGTTTGTTTTTGCCTATGTGCTCAAATTCATTCACATATTAGGAATTTGTTGAGCCCTCTTTAAGGTGTTGTGCCAGGTTCAGTGGGAACGCCCAAGCAGAAAACAGCCCAGTTGCCTCAAAGAGCTAAGGAGAGTAGGGAAAGTAAGACCAGCGCACAGGGCACCTCGGACCCGGGGCTGCGAGGGTGTTGTTTGTGCGTGTGCTTCAGCGTATTGTACCCACCCCCTTCACAAGGCCCCCGTGTTTATGTGGCTTGGAGCAAAGGAGAGAAGTACAGGCCAGTCACACAGATTTGGGGGTTGTCAGCACAAGCGATCGAGGCTGCGGGAGGAAGGAACAGGCACAAGTGTGTAGCGGAAGGAGGAGGAGCTCTGAGAAATTCCAGCGCCTCAGGGACTTACAGAGGAGCAGCAGCCAGAGCGGCTGGAGCTGGAGGAAACCTGAAGCGTTTAGTCTCAAGAGGGGAGGAGTGTTTCCAGAAGGATGGAGCTAGCACTCTGGGTCACATGTTGCAGTGAGCTTAAGCAGACAAAGGGCTCAGGAATGACATCACCGGTCGTGCTGATGGGGGAGTTTAACAGGGTCAGAGGCCAGGTGGCAGTGGGATCAAGAAGGCTGGCTGCGAGCAGGCGGAGGAGTGTGGCTGCGATGGCAGAGGTTTCCGGGAGGGTTTAATCGAGGGAGGAAAGGGTTAGATGCCGATAGTTGGAGTCAGCAGAGAGAAACGATGAAGATGCAGTGGGGGCGGGGTGGGAGGGGGACATGCTGGCTGAGGGCGGTCCTGGAGACAGGCAGGAGGAGAGGGGGTCCAGAGCCTAGGTCGAGGGTTGGCCTTGCCTGCTCTTCTTTTGCGACAAGAAATAGGAAGGCTGGGGGTGCCCGTGCAGCTACATCTGTATTTGGGGAAAGGAGGGGTAGGGGGCAGCGTTGAGGGAGTGGAGGTTTGAAATGGCCAGGCCGGTGAGAAAAGCAGCTTCGGGGGCTTAGTCAGAGACCTAGAATTTGCAGCGATGTCGTTGTGCTGTTTTCGTTCTAGTATCGTAGGAACGCGGTTGCAGAAGCAGGAAAAGCATAGACTGGGCTTTGCTGACTCATTCCACACACACACGTTGGATCCTGGTGGGTGCCAGGAGGTGATGTGCTAGGCGATAGAGTTCAGTTGACAGTCGGACATGGTTTTCAGCGAGTTAGCTGGGCCGAGGGGATGGGAGGGGGACTGGGAAGAGGAAGAGATTTTCCCAGGAAGAGGACAGCAGTGTGTAAAGACGTGAACGGAAGGATCAAGAGGGAAAACGGCAGCTGATAAAGATGGACAGGTGGGAGGGACCACGTCTCACGCCCTAGGGAGATGGCATCACTGAGGGGTTTTAAAATGTGAGAATGATATGAAAGATTTGCTTTTAAAAAAAAATTTCTGAGCATTAATCGCATGTCAGGTGCTTGTATGGCTTCCTGATCGATCTGTTTAGAAATATCACACAGGCCCTGGTGGGTAGGGCAGTTAGTGAAGAGCATCATCCCTATACACCAAGGCTGTAGGTTCGGTCCCGGTCAGGGCACTACAAGAATCAACCAATAATGTATAAATAAATGAAACAACAAAACAATGTTTCTCTTTCTCCCTTCCTTTCTTTCTAAGAATCAATTTAAAAAAAAGAAAAGAAAATCTGAAACACATAGTCCTTTCCTAGGGCCTGTGTGGTCCTTTGGGGCGAAGGTGAGGTTTAAGTACCCACAACAAGCAGTAGCTCTTCACTTTGAAGTTGGCATAGCGTGACTAGGTGAGGGCCAGCCAGGCAGGGAGGAAGCGTCCCGTGGCTGCACGGAGAAGACTTCTATGGGTGGCAGACTCCCGTTCCTTTCCTGCTGCATGTCAGGAGGATTTAAAGAGATGGTTCAAAACAGGGGAAGATGATAATCTGTCCCTTACACACTCCCCTTGGGGTTAGTAGAGGAGAAACGGCCTCTTGACCCAGTCAGAGACCTCCCTGTAATCCCGCCTTTGTTTCCAGAATGACCAAAGCTCTCATGGACTCACTGGGGCCCGAGTGGCGCCTGAAGCTGCCTTCTGTCCCCTTGGTGCCTGCTTCAGCCCAGAAGAGGTGGAATCCCTTGTCTTCGGAAAATCACAAAGAGACGGCTAAAAGCAAATCCAAACAGATCACAACTGCCAAGGGCAGAGGTAAGCTGTGTCTCCCTGCTCAGTTTTACAGTTTCCCCACAGCCACTTCGTTTTGAGTAATCTTGTAAAAATTGGCCCCCTTTAAGCCGAGTTATCAAGATAATATTAAAACCAAGAGTCTTCCCCTGTAGGGACTGTTTCAGCTCCACCATGAGGGCTGCGAGGCAACCTCCCCCGCCCCGCACTGTAGGGGTTAAGTGTGGGGAGGCGTGTTGAACTCCCAGCCTGGCACGGAGCTGCGCGGTGGTAGTTCCCATCTTCTCCGGCAGCACTTGGGGTGTATAATACTGGACTCTTTGGTTACAAGGTCAGAAAACTCGCCATGGTAAACATAATAAAAGCGGTTTTATTGGCTCCTATAATTGGGAAGTCTGGAGTTCAGGGTGGGCAAGGTCTGCCCGTCCGCTCCCTCCAGTGTCGGGCTCCGACCCGTTTCCCTGTCCCACACCCAGGCCCCTTTTCTGGGGTGGTCAGGGCTGTCTTTGCGCAGGCTCCCCTCTTAGTGTAACAGAGCTATTGGGGTTCCGGGCCCCCATCCATATACCGTGCCTCATGACCCGGGGGAAGGGAAAAGGTTTTTTTCTGAGGGTTCCTTTCCCCAAATCCCTAACTCACTCATTTTCTCAGTTGATTCTGGCCTGTTTGGTCACAGGCCATCCCCCAGACTAGTCCCTGTGGCCAAGGCCTGCGATTTTGTGGTTAGCTCAGCCCTGACCTCCACGGGCAGGGGGTGGTGCTTTCCCCAGAACGCGAGCCTGTGCGAGTCCCTGGGCAGGAAGAATAAGGGAAGGGACGTCAAAGACGGGTAGCCCTGCCCAGGACACTGTCCACCTCGACTGTAAACGGAGGTCGGGCAGGGGCTCACTGGACGTTCCGATACTGCTCCAGGGGAGCCAGCCCAGCTCGGAAGCCAGGCGTTGAGGCCGGGCAGTACAGAAGGGGGCAGGGCTGGAGCCTGGCGTGGACAGGAGTTACTCCCCTTCCCAGGAGGAGACCCACCTGGCCATAGGGAGCATTCAGTCTGGTTTGTGGGAGCCTGGTAACTGTTCCCCACTCTCCCTTCGCTGTTTCAGTCACAGTCCTGGGCGCCCCAGGCAGGCCCTGTGCTGAGCACTGCAACACCGAGCCAGGGTGGGCGGTCTTGGCCCTTGGAAGCTCTTGGTCTAGTGAGAGACTGAGACACACAGATGGCATTTTAAGATGCCAGAATAAGAACAAGTGGTTAAGAGTCTAGTATTTTGGGAGTTCAAAATCAGAATTGATGTATGGGGGGAGTCAGAAAAAGGCTCACAGAGGAGGGGACAGTGGAGGTGACAGGTTGAGCTGGGCCTTACAGGGTGAGCTCTTCAGGTGGGAAAGGGAGGAGGGATGGGAGTGCCTGGCAGGGACAGTGGAGAGCCAGCGAGTGCCGGGGTGTTGCTGACGGACAGCGGGAGCAGGCGGGACGGCAAGCATCCTAAGTTGCAGAGCCGGGGGGGAGCTGAAGCTGCGTGTACGTTGTATCCTGCTGGCTCTGCTTTTAGAGAAACTCACGCACATGTGCGTGAGGAGATACATGCAGGAATGCGCACAGCAAAATGTTTATAATAGCAAGAAACAAAACTGGAAATGAACGTCTCGTACCAGCTGTATTGCAGCAGTGAGAATGGACGCACCACTGAATGCATCCACGCAGGTCAAGTTCAGGAATGGAGCTTTGGGGGGAGAACAAAAACAAGGTCATGAAGGAATACGTAGCATTATTTGTTCCTTTCCGTAAAGTTCCAAAACAGATGGTTTATTGATGCTACTGTATAATAAACACCAAAAACAAAAAAAGGGGGAGGGTGCCCAGGACCCAGGACGATGGTTTCCTGCAGGGGCGGGTTGATTTGGGGAAGGGCCCACAGGCCTGCAAAGGTCTTAGTAAGTGTCTTGTTCCTTCAGGGGAGGGGTGAGCACGAGGGTGTTACCTTACTCCTAAAACCTTACCCTTGTCATAAATATTTAGCATTTTATAGTTTTTAAAAATTAAAAAAGCAGGTGACATGGGAGCTGGGGCTGGAACGGTGAATTCGGGCCTGCAGGCCAGGCGGAGCCGCTCGGATTTCACGCCTTTCTCCTGTTTCCCCTGGAAAGCAGGGGCAGGCGCGTTGGGGGAGCGGGGGTTGCGAACAGGCCCAGACCAAAATGAGGAATAGCACTCATCTCCCTCTTCTGAAAGCCTGGGGGGGCAGCCCTCCCTTTACCAGATGCTCATTTGTTTAAATAGTTACTCCCCTGCTTTAAGTTCAGAGGGGTTTTGCCCTTCCTTGTGTAGTCTCAGATTTGCACCCCATTGGTGAGGGAACTGAGGTCCAGCCGAGCAGTAGGTCACACAGGACCTCCCAGCTACCCGTGGCAGTGCCAGGGCTGGAGCCGGGGTTGCTTTTTATCGTGTGAATGTTATTCTGGGCGTGCATGTTTACACCAGGAGTCCCCATCCTCTTCTGAGCGAAGAACCGTGTTTAACTTCCCACAAGCCGTTGATCGAGGTTATCCCTGGTGAGGAAGGATGCTTTACCACAGCGTAGGAAACCTGGGGCGGGGGTTGTGGATGACCTAGAAGAGACGATGCTGAAGATGCGTCACCGATCTCAGGCGGGCGTCTGCTCCATGCTTTCTCTCTTCTGGATTTGTGTGCAGTGCCTTCTTCTGGGGATGTGGAGAGAGCCAGAGTTCTGAAGGAAGAGGGCAATGAGCTGGTGAAGAAGGGAAACCACAAGAAAGCTATCGAGAAGTACAGCGAAAGCCTCTCGTTCAGTAACCTGGAATCTGCCACGTACAGCAACAGGTACTTCCCCCCCAGCTGCTGGCTGGGGGGATTTCGGGACGTTGGCTATCCGTTCCATAATCTTCATGTGAACTGTGGTGGGCTCTTCCTCCCTAGCGTTTAGTCACTACGTTACAGCTCAGAACGTGCAGTCACACCCATTTTGGTCACCGTGAGACAGGCATTGCCGGTGGTGTCCACTCTGTTAAAGGGATAGAAACCGAGGGTGCCAAAGGGAAGCCTGGGTTTTGTGAGCCCCCCTCCCAGCATTCTCATTAACCACCCGCATCAGATGTCTTGCTCCACAGACACCACCCCAGCGCAAGTCTTGTAGGCTTCCCACCTTCCCTGCTCCCACCCCACAGCTGCTCCGAGACCTTCCTGCTAGACGTGTTGGCACTGAGAACATGGGGCAGAAGCCAGGGTGTGGGGTAGTTATCGCCCGGCCTGGGAGCGAGGGACAGGTGGCGTCTCGCCCGAGGGCCCAGGCTCCTGGCGCCGCACCAGGGCCTGCACCTGCACCGCGTGTTACCCTTTAGTTCAGAAACCTTGTCTCTGTTCAGGCTCCCCGTGCCTTAGCCAGACCCGCGTTTCAGAGTCTGCTGGGGTGATGCGGTCCATACACTGAAGCACATGACGTTCAGGGTCTGGGGCAGCTGGTGAAGTTAACTGGTGGCGTTTCTGCAGTGGAACAAGGAAGTTACACTTCCACATGGGGCGGCATAAAAAGAGATCGGCCTCCTGCCAGTTCAGGTCAGGGTTTACTGCCTGAGTTAAAAAGAGAACTTTCAGTTTTAAAGCTTAAATAGTGGACCTCCGGCTTTACCGGCTGAGTGACCGGGGTGCCTCTGTCCGCCAGGCTGACTTGATGAAGAGGCTGCAGCCCACCGGCTCCGTGTTTGTGTAGCGCCGTCTCTAGCTCCGCCGTCGCTGGGCGCTCTGGCCTTGCTAACCCATTTTCCTGAATAGTTACCACATTTTGAGACGATGTTTTGTTTAAAAACCATTTTTCATGAAAATGTGTCTGTGCCACACTGTTTTCATTAACTTTTTTATTTTTAAAGATTTTATTTGAGAGAGCGGAAGGGAGAAAGAGAGAGAGGTAGAGAAACATCGATGGGTTACTTCTCAGCCCGCAACCTGGGCATGTGCCCTGACTGGGAATTGAACCGGGGACCCTTCAGTTTGAATCCACTGAGCCACGCCAGCCAGGGCATTACTCGTCTGTATAACATCTTGCACGGCTGGTCTTTTCCTCATGCTCAGGGAGTATCCCTATTTTCCCAGATTAGCTCTTCTAGCTAAACCTTAGGATCATTTTGACAAATTTCAAAAAGTATCTTGTTGGGTTTTTGGTCATGATTACACTGAATTTATAAATTTAACTTGGAGGACTGGTAACTTTACGCAAAACAGAGGCCAAAATTCTCCCGCATCCTGGATGCCGGTTTGGTACTCCACCTCCTGCGTGTGCGTCTGCGTGGACCCGTGCACCATCTCTGGCTCACCTCGGTTCTCTCGGTGCGCGTGATACCCCAGAGGATACCACCACTCAGGTCCCCTGCACCTACAGCTTGCCAGGCCCTGAATGGACCGCCAGAGACTCATTTAGTCCTCGCAACAGCTCTTCAGGTTAGATCATGGTCCCGTTCCACCTGTGAGAAACAGGTGCAGGAAGATGAGTAAGAAGTTAGCCCATACATGGGAGAGCTGTGACTGCAGCCAGGTCTCTGTGACTCCAAAGCTCCAGTGCCTTTTCACTCACTCCTGTTGTCTCCCGGACTGCTTTGTAATGGAAAGTAAATCAGGTGCATCCAGCCAGGTGACTGCTCCGCCCCCACTCAAAATGGTGAGGTGGCCTTGGCTGGTGTGGCTCAGCGGATTGAGCACTGGCCTGTGAATCAAATGGTCACCGGTTTGATTGCCAGTCAGGGCACGTGCCCGCCTGGGTTGCAGGCCAGGTCCCCAGTAGGGAGAGGCGTGAGAGGCAACCGCACATTGATGTTTCTCTCCCTGTCTTCCTCCCTCCCTCCCTTTCTGTGTAAGAATAAAATCTTTAAAAACAAAACCAAAAACGGTGAGGTGAAATGGGTGGGCTCACATGTTGAACTCCAGGACATCCGACTGTCTCAGTGACCGTCTTTGGAGAGGAGGGCTAGAACTGGTGAGGAAGGCACACTCACAGACGTTCCTCCCCACGGATGCAGCGTGGTCTGTTGTACGCGTGTGCATGACTTGCTTTTGCCAACATTTACTTCTGAAAATTTTTTCCCAGCATTTTGAAAATTTTCAAAATAAAAGTTGACAGATTTTTCATTCATCACGCACATACCCGTTTAACTTCATCCTTAACATTGTTACGTTTTTGCTTTATCACCATTTAGCTGTCTGTTAATCCATCTCATCTGTGATGCGTTTCAGAGTTGCACACACCTTTATCTCTCATCCCTAACACATCAGCACGCATGTCACGAATTGTAGTCCAGTATTTGTGTGTTTGTTAGATTCTTGAGGCAGGTGACTTTTTAGTCTGTCCAGGGGAAGGTCTCAGAAGGCCATTTCATTGCTTGGAAGAGCACAGCATGGCAGTGGGAGACGGACAGAGTGCTGGACTCAGTGAGGTCAGGGTCTGCCCTTCAGCAGCAGGCGTAACTGTGAGCAGGTCGCCGCCCCCACACCGCGCTGGCGTTGTCACCTGTAAAAAGGGCCAGGGTTCTTATGAGACTGAAGGAGGCGTAAAGCAAGCTGCACAGAGTAGGTGTTCAGGAAATCCAGGTGTTCAGGAAATCTCAGACTGCCCCCGTGGCTCTGGGTGGCCCCTCAGAAGTGACCAAAACCTCTGGGTCGGCCTTTCCCTGGCAGAGCGCTCTGCTACCTGGTCCTGAAGCAGTACAAGGAGGCGGTGAAGGACTGCACCGAAGCCCTCAAGCTGGACGGGAAGAACGTGAAAGCCTTTTACAGACGGGCTCAAGCCTACAAGGCTCTCAAGGTAAGAGGACCCCGACCAGGAGGCTCCAACTGCAGACATGCGTGCCTGTGATGGCACCTCCAGGGCGTAGCAAAGGGGAGGCGGTGTCTGCCACATGCCTCTCATCCCAGGGCCGGGGCAGCTCAGGGCAGGCCTGCAGCTGGGGTTTGAAAAGCCTCTGCCATCTCAGCAGCTGTCCCCGCCCCCCAGTGGGTCTCACCTCGGTCACAGCACTGTGCCCACACCCTTCTCTCTCCCGTTAGGACTATAAATCCAGCTTCGCAGACATCAACAGCCTCCTGAAAATTGAGCCCAGGAACGGCCCTGCCCAGAAGTTGCAGCAGGAAGTCAACCAGAGCTTAAACTAAAACCCCCAAGGGGCAGCAGGAACCTCTGCCAGACGACCTTCCTCTGTGCCTGCTCCTGGGCCCCAGCATGCCCCAGAGTGCGCTCTGAAGCACCGTCCTCTGCCCCTCCAAGAGGTAATGGCCTCCCACCCCTTAAGAGGTTTTGTTCAAATGAAGGTCAGTGTAGCCAGAAACCATTGTTTTCTTGGAAAGGTCCCCCGCTATGCTGAAGCCCTGTTCTCCATTCCCCCTGCCTTGGATAGCTAGCGGATCAGAAGACAGGCCCCAGCAAAGCAGGGGGCCCTGTCCCCGCCCCACGCATGCCCCAGGCTGAGTGCTGCCTTTCACTCACCTCACCAGCCTCACCTCATTGTGGTTCATCTGTGCAAACTGAGTGGGTCGGGGGTGCCCACGGGACTAGAAAACCCTGTCCCACCCACACCTCAAGCAGCCTGTTGAGCTGGTTCTCCAGGGCTGCCATCCTGCCCTGTCCTTGGCATAGCGCCCTGGGCTCTGAGCTCCAGCCCCTTCTGGCCAGGACCCGCTCTGGTGGGGACGCAGAGCCCTGACTCTCGGATGGCTGTGACGGGCTCTGCGCTGCCTCCTGCGTGGAGGCACCTGCGCTGTTGCAGGAGTCCAGCTGTGTGACCTGTTCTGAAGGTGGGGTGGGAAGACAGGCCTCCTTGAGGTCAGTGTCCTTCTGTTCTGGGCAGGGACCTGCCTTCTGATCCCAACTGTGACTCCCTCCAGGTTTCGTAGTTCTTTGTTCCCCGAGGTTAAGTTGAACTGACTCCAGTTTTGTTGAACTGTGTGTTTAAGTGATTACATTAAACGTCTTTCTTCTACATAAACGGGGTGTACTTCCATTCATGCTTTTTCAGCTTAGTGTTTGGAATTTTGCAATAACAAAAGCTGCTGCTTTTTGAACATTCACCTATTCACTGAACAAATTCACTGAAATGGACCAGGCATGGTGTGTGGCGCTGGGGAAACAGCAGTGGGTAAAGGCGCCGACAGTTCGAGGGACGGCGGGAAGTTAATCAGATGATCCCCGGAACGAGTGCCATACTGCCATCAACTTACGTGTCTTAAAGGAGTCATCACACGGTGCTTTCCTGACCTAATTGGGGAGATCTGAGGCCCTGGAGGGAACGGGGTCCTTGAGGAAGGAAGCTTGAATTGAGGTCTAACACGGGAGTTTAGCTGGTGAAGCGGGGAGGGCAAGGCTCTCGCAGGGAGGACGGGGTGAGCACAGGGACCGGAAATGCCACTCGTTCACACAGCATGGTACGGACAGGGCCATTCGGCCAGAGCTGGGGGCTGCCTGCCTTCCCCAGGCTGTGTCCTCCTCACGGAGCAGCAGTTTGGCGGCTCCATCAAGGGGAGCAGTGTTGCCCTGGCTGGTGTAGCTCAGTGGATTGAGCGCGGGCCTGTGAACCAGAGGATCGCGGTTCGATTCCCAGTCAGGGCACATGCCTGGGTTGCAGGCCAGTTCCCGGCAGGGGACACATGAGAGGCAACCGTACATTGATACTTCTCTCCCTCTCCTTCTCTCCTACCCTTCCCCTCTAAAAGATAAATAAATAATAATAAAAAAAGATCTTAATAAAAAATAAAAACTCTTTAAAAAAAAAGGGGGGGGGGAGCAGTGTTCTCCTTGTCCCTTTGCTACCCATCCCTCACAGTGCGCGACAGCGTCCAGCACGCTGCTTCCGGCCTCAGAGTCCGCTGAGCAGTCACAGACCTGCAAGCTGCGTGCACAAACACCATGGCCAGGTGACCATCGCAAAGCGGGAGCTGTCCCCTCTTACTGCCCCCTCTTAAGCAGGCATGGTTTTTACCTGATTTGAGGCAGGCTTAGTGGTGATACCCAGTCACAACCGTCTTTCTCTTCTCGAGGTCTAGAGAGCAAGTACCTTGATTTACTAATGAAAACCAGCTGAGGCCTGTACGCCCTGAAGAGGCTTTCCCTGCCCTGCAGGGGAGGAAAATCATGACCGGGGAAGGTAGCCTAGAGCGAGCGGTGTCGGTCCACAAGCGTGTTCTTGGTTACGCGATCCCTGGCCCAGAGCCTAGAAGCAGTGCTGCCTCCCTCCCGCACGTTCACCTGTACTGCAGGTCTCAGGCCAGGCAGCCAGGCGCGGGCACCTGCGGCTTGAGTTCGTTTCTTGGTGTGGCGTGATGACAAACGTTCAGGCATCTGCCACACCACCAGTGAGTGGCAGCTGCGCCTTTGGGGCTCACGCAGGCGGTGCTGCCGCGGTCCGCGCCCTCTGTGGCCTCAACGTGGTGGCGTTTCTGCTCCCTACAAGCCGACGCCCCAACCCAGCCAAGCCTGCCCTTCGCTCTGCCCCACCTCCCTCACACAAGGCCTCCTGGGAGACAACCCGCAGTTTGCAGCACTTTAATGCACAAAGCAAAAGAGGTAACGGCTGGCTGGGTGACCAGCCGTCACGCCACACACACAGCTCAGGTACAGACACAGCCCAACTGGGAATTAAGTTGCACAGCACAGGTCTTGGAGCCAAGAGCAGGAAGCGCTGTTCTCTTGTCAGCCAAGGGAGTGAGGGTTCCGTTTTCTGGGGAGGAAAGGGTAAAATCAACATTCCCGAAGTATGGCAGACACCTGGTCTTCAGCTAGGAACAGAGCCTGGGCCAAGCTGGGCCTTCAGGGAGGCAGCGCGGACCCGGCGGAGCCTGTGGGAAGCCCAGCCTGTGCTGAGTGAGGCCAGGCGGGGCAGCTGGCAAGAGAATGCCCTCACTTTATTTGATGGTTAACACCCGTTCCAGTCACACGTTTCCCCCAAATTTGTTCCTGGGACCTCAAAGCAGGGACATGACTTGGCTTTCGGGAGCTTGGCGAAAGTCCCTGCCCCGTTCCCTGCTGTTTCTGGGTTCAGCTACTTCTCTCACCATTCCGCACACCCTCAGCCACCCACCTGGTTTCGGTCACGTTCACTTTCGTCCACTCTGTGGCCTGGTGAGCCTGCAGCACTGCCAACGCCTCTTCTACCTGTGGGGCAGTGGGAGGGGCTTAGTGCTGCTGCCCCAGCAGGGTCCCAGGAGAGCCATGGCCTCCCCCGCCCTCCACAGCATTTCTGCAGAGCCCTCATCTGACTGCTGCTTCCAGCTCTATGACAAGCCCACGGTCACCCTCTCAAGACAGATGTTCAGTACTGGACAGCTGGGAAAATCCCAGCCTTTATACAGAGTCAGGACACAGCTCCGTGTGCCAACACCTTGCCTGTGGAGCTGCGGGGAATCACCTGTCCCACACCAGGGTTCTGCAGGTATTAGCAAGATGATAACCCTCATCCGTCCAAGCAGCAGTCTGCTTGCTCATCTAGCAGACGCCCTGGTCCTGAGCTCTCCTGCTGCCCTCAGGGCTCCCTGCCACCCAGGCCCCAGCCCACCTTGGCACTGAGGGACTCCGGGGACTCCAGCAGGAGCAGCAGCTCTGAGTTGTCGATCTCCAGCAGCATGCCCGTGATCTTGCCAGCCAGCTGGGTGTGGACATCGTAGATAAGGGGGTAGAGACGCTCACCTGTACAGAACAGCCTCTGATGGCTTATGAACACATACCTGGCTGGTACCCCAGCATCCCAGAGGCTGTTGTGGAATGGAGCAGTGAGGCGTCTGGGTGGCTGTCACAGTACTGCTGTGTCCCTTAACCTGGTGACCAGAAGCCTCTTCCCCAACTGTGAGGTGGGCATAAAAACCCTGCTCTGGAGGTCAGTCTGCAGGATTATATTGGATATTAGATGTGAAGTAATCGCGTAGGGTGCTTGCTTATTCTGCAGGAAGTAGTTCCAAGGATACACACAGATTCTAGACAGGATATGATAATGCTGAACTTTATGCGGGGGGTGGGGAGCCAGATACGCAAGATAAATTCATTTTCCACCACCAGGTACTTCTAGTGAAGGGCCCGGGGTCCGTGCCCAGCCCATCTCGGCCATGTGTGGAGGGTGTAGCCAGGCCGCGCCGCTGGGTGCCCTGAGGAGGAGAGCTCTCCCCCGGGTGAAAGTGAAGATGTTTTCAAAGGCACGGCTTGCAGAGCCTTCCGCCTCCATTAAGCACACTGAGAATTCTCCTTTGAGGTGCAGTAGTGAAGCGGCAGAACCCCGGTGAGCTGAGGAAACAATGGGGCAATAGCCGTGGTACCTACAGCGAAGGGCCAGGAGATCTGGACGGCCTGGAAGAAAAGAACCTGCCCACCAGCAGCAGGCTTGTTCGTTCCTTCAACAGTTGGTGGTCCCCTCGCCCAGGGCCTGTCCCAGACACGGGAGGAGTTGCATGGGAACTCAGGGCCCAGCGGGGAGCAGCGCCTGTTTTCCCAATGCCCACTTACGTCCTCCCCCCTGCAGGGGGCTCCTCTGGGCGACGTGGTGAGAGCTGCTCCCCATGCAGGCGAGGTGCGAGGGGCCCCAGCTGCCCCACCTTCCGAGCCATGTCTCAGCAGAAACCCAAAACCACACCCTTCATACTCTTACTCCTCCTGGCCCCCCACCTCCCCACATCTGCGGTCTCTCCCAGCCTACGTCAAAGTCAGGAACAGCAGAGCTGAAAAAATCCTGGGCACATCTGGTCTGCCCAGTATTTTAAGATGAGAGAACAGGGCTTAGATGACAGAGGCAGCTCGGGCAAAGTCACCCCGCAGGCTGGTCGGTGCCAAAGCTGGACCTTCTCCTCACATCTGACCCCCACTCAGGGTGTTTCCCACCAGGCTAACCAGCTCCTAGCCCCCCCTCCTCCCGCTCCAGAGCAGGGGAACCAGCCACTCACCAATCATCTGCTTTTGTTTGCGGAGTGGCACTGAGGCCAGCATGGACGCGGTCAGTGGCTCCTGTCCGGGGAGGCACGCAGCAGGCTCCTGGACCTGCGCACGGTGCCAGGGACACAGCCCTTCACCACCACGGACAGGCAAGGCCTGGAAACACTAAACCCTGCCAGGTGAGCACAGGCCTCCAGGAAGGCTCTGGAAGAGGGGAGCGGGGGGCAAGGTATGGACGATCGGGTGGGACAGAGTCCCCACCCAGCAAGGGCATGGGGCGGACCGGGCAACGAAGTTCCACTCGGACACAGGCGTTTTCCATAGCGCTAGGAACCTCTAAAGGCCCCGGATGCATGCTGCCCAACGAAGACACACCTTACGAATCACTTCGTGCCAGACAAAGCACTTTTGATTAAGGAGCTTTTATGGCCATACTCCCAACATATTTCTGACCCTTTCACATCTTGATAACTTTAAAAGCATTTGCTGTTTAAAGACTACTCTTGGTCCTTTTGTAAAAAGTTGTTCGACGTATACATACTGATTCTAGACAGATAAAAATGCTGAGTTTGAGACTTTTGGGGGGTAGCAGGGAGATAAAATACTCAGCCTTTAAACTTAATGACAGTAGGTATTTTCAGTTCTGTTCTGCAGATTAATCACAGCTTTGCTTCTCAACACAGAAATACTGAGAAAATCCAAATTGGGACTAATAAACAAAACGTGACCCTGGCCCTTTTCCTCCTCCTGTTAGTAAGGGTGATCTCTTCTTGATTGCACACATTAATAAATGAAACTTTACAAGCCAAGAAAAGGAAGAAACCAAGGCCCAGGAAGGACCAGTGAGTTAGCCAAGGTTCTAGGCAGGCCCCCGGGACCCTGGACTAAGAGGGCAGCTGGGCCAGCCTCACCCCATAGGTGCCGGGCATTCCCGAGGAACATCTGTGTGTCAGGAGAGGCCTCCTTGGTGTAGAGCATCCTGCCTCACCGGGCCCAGTGGTCTGGGTACCAATGTTGGCTGTAAGGAATGAGCAGGGATGTTAGGGCCGGGTACCAACCTGAAGCTGTAAAGCCTAAAGATGAGCATTCACATAGAATCCCCAGCACTGAGGACAGGGCCAGCACCCAGATGCACAAACACCCGCCACACGTGCTTGCCTACAGGCTGAATCTACTCCCTTGTTCACAGCTGCTGCTGTGAGCCCACTGAGTTCAGAACCGGCGCTAAGTCCCTGCATGTGTGATCCCATTCATCCACACAACAAAACGGGAAAACTGTTCTCATCCCCATTTTAGAGATGAGGCGATTGGTCCTGGCCGGCATGGATCAGTTAGTTGGGTGTCGTCCCGCAAAATGAAAGGTCATAGGTTCGATCCCAATTGGAGCACATGCCTGGGTTTCAGGTTTAGTCCCTCCCCGATTGGGGCACATTGGAGAGACAACTGATCCATGTTTCTCTCACATTAACGTTTCTCCCCCTCTCTTCCTCCTACCCTCCCCTCTCTCCAGCCCTGCCCTCCAGGAGGGTGAATGGCAGGCTCACTGTGGAAACCAGTTCTGACTCCCCGATACTAGCAACCCAGCACCAAGCCCCTGCCCCAGCCCCCTCGCATGCCCATTCCTCCCGGCCCTGCCAACACTCACCCACTCCTTGGGTGAGGGCCACCTGGTGTGGCAGCTGGGCGGGGGCCTTCCTGACACTGCTGATGAGGGCCGGGGGGCATGGCGACATGGCTGGTGGCCGGACCACTGAGACAGCTGGAGGACAGGTGGCTGTGGTACAGAGAACATGGAGAGAGAAAGGTTGGTGGGAAGGGGGCGTTTTAATCAGAGTGGCACAGCACACCCTGACGGTGCCAGGGTGAGGCAGGGCAGCCAGAACATTCACAGCAGAAAGATGAGTGGATTCACCTCCTCGGGCAGAACCACAACTCCAGGGAGCGGGGTGTGGAAATTTGCTATTACAAACCGACATTGAGGCTCCCTGAAGCCCCAAGACACACAGGCATCATGATCACACACCTTCGTCCCCTCCCCCCAACAGTTTCAAGTCAGGGGGACTTCACCCTTAGAGATGAACCACTCATCAGCAACAAAGCCAAAGGAGTTCATTTTCTCAGCTTTGCAAGGACTTCAGCCACCAATCAGGCAGGTCTTTGGAGCCGACTGAGCCTTTCACAGGCTCAGCACTGTGCTTGGTGCTTCCGCGTGTCTCATTCAGGCCCACACTCAGAAGGAGAAACTGAGGCTCAGAGAGGAAGTTACCTACATCCCAATTGACACCTTAGGAAGTGACAGAGAGCCAGGCTTGACCCCAAAGCTCGTGACCTTTAACCGCTATGTTGCACACCACCCCTTGGGGCCCGCACTCATGGGTGGAAGGGGCCCTGTCACTCACGGGAGGATCCAGGAGGCTGGGCCATCCACCTGGGGGCAGGCTGGACAGGGGGGCCAGAGCCACAGTACACAGCCTGGGCTGGAGGCTGTGTGGGAGAAGACGGCCCAGAGTGAGGGGGTTGCGGCAGGGGGACTGAGAAACTGCATCCCCTTGGGGACGCCACTGCAGGAGTTCCACTGGCCCCCCAGCGGACTGGTTAGGAAAGACCCAGAAAGCTGGGATGAAGGCTTGCTTCCCGTTTCGGGATGTCCATTACCCCTCAACCTTTAAGGGTAAGATCTCAGGTTCAACCCTTGCCCCTTATTATCGGAGCAACAAACCCAATAACTTGGATAAAACAGCGACAGGTCCTCCTGAAACTCACGCCCCCTCAGACAACTGCTGAAGGGAGAAGGAATGCCCCCACCTAGTAGCCTTTCATGCCTAACACCTTTCTACTTCCTCTACGCCACAAGACCTCCTTTCCCAAACCATGCCCCTCTGGGAGGTTAGTACCCCACAAAAACGGCTATTTAAACTGGGGGAGTATGACCTACTCTCTGCTGGCTTTGCTAAGTCAAACTGTCTACAGGCACAGGGTGGAACACGTATGTGGTGAAGAAACCCGGGCTTCCTTCGTTTACTGTAATACTTCCCAAACTTAAGTTCGCCCAAAGAATCTTTTTCAGCCTAACATTCACAAATCCCTCTCGCCTTTTGGGAAGCACCATTTGACAGGGACACTATTGGCCCCATTAGAGGTGGGGTTAAAACGACCTGCTGTTTCCGGCAGAGGCAGGCTGGGAACCTACGTCTGCCCATGAGCTCTCTCCCCGTGCCACCGGGGGCTGCAGGCAGGCCCTCACCTGGGGCACGGTGGGCAGGAAGTAGCTGGCGGGCTGCTGGAAGGAGCCCAGGAGGGGGCCACCCAGGGCCCGCGTGCAGAGGCGCTGCTGCCTGCACTGGTTGGTCAAGACGGCCTTCCGCTCCTCTTTGCGCTGGGCCAGCGCCACGTACAGCGGCTTGGTGCCGAGGACACACCCGTTCATCTCGGTCACAGCCTTTGTTGCCTCTTCTGGAGAGGAAAAACACACAAAGCCAAACCCTTTGCTGTGGCCACCCTCTGTCATCACCTAAAAGCAAGACAAGACAAGGGCTGCTGGGAAGGTGAAGGAAGACTCCTGGGGCCTGTTCCTCCACCTCCCCCCGGGGCCCCACGTGGCCCGGAGCTGGACCAGGAGAAATGTGCCATCAGGGGTGTACCGGCACCCCCGCATTCCCTGAGGGCCACCGCATGCCAGATGCCAGATACACTCCTCATGTTACCGCAACTCCTTCTTTAAAGGGGAGGAACATGGGGCTCCAGAGTGACAGGTTGGGGACCAGGCCACTGGCCACCAGAGGGCCGCTCTCCAGAGTCGGGGGTGGGGGGAACAGCTGCATTTTGGAACATGTTTTTATCTCTCTATTTTCTTTCAGAAAAAATTTCTCAGGCTGCAAAGGGATGCTGTCACCGAGGAGCTTTCATGAAGTGAGATGTTGTCTACGGTTAAAAATCTAAGACTAGGGCGGGTTCTTCAGCCAGGGCCACAATCTGAACGGTTTCAGGTGAGGTCGCCATGCCGGAAACAATCTGCAGTCCGACCGCGTCTTGGGTTTTGTTAGACTGCTCTCACATTTCTCTGCTTCGCCTGGGAACGAGGAATGTAAAAAAGGTGCTCCTGACAGCTACCCTCCCTAGAGATGCCAGTAAAAAGGGAGATTTGTAAGGGATATAAAATAATTTGAATTTCTATTTTTGGTGCTCTGATCTGTTCATTTTCTTGTTACTAGAAATAAAAGTTCTTCCCTGGCTGGCATGGCGTAGTGGACTGAGCACCAGCCTATGAACCAAAGAGTCACCGGTTCGATTCCCAGTCAGGGCACATGCCTGGGTTGTGTGCCAGGTCCCCAGTAGGGGGTGCACAAGAGGCAACCACACATTGATGTTACTCTCCTCTTTCTCCTTTCCTTCCCTCTAAAAATAAATAAATAAAATCTTTTAAAAAAAAGAAATAAAAGTTCTTTGTACCATTTTTTAAAAAGTGACTTGTCCAGGGTCACCCAGCCAGCGGATCATGCATCAGCCAGGACTCCAGCCCAACGCACAGCCTGGTGAACCCCCATTGCCTCCACATGGCCCTGAGTCAAATCTTTCAGAGTCTGGGGAAAAGGCTCTTAGACTTTTCATTAAAATCACCTTTCCATTTTGGAATAACTTCAGATTTACAGAAAAGTCTCAAAAATAGTACATAGTTGCTGTATACCATTCACCCAGCTCTCCCTCAATGTTAATATGGTACATTTGTCAAAACTACCATGGTAACATGGGCACAATGCTATTAACTAAACTGTACATTTCCTTTGGATTTCACCAGTTTTACTACTGGTATTCTTTTTCTCTTCATGGATCCAATCCACATTTTATTTAGGGTTCTTCATCTTTTTTAGGGTCAAGACACTGGCCTGGCTCACCCACACCATGAGCAATAGAGTTGAGATCGTTTTTAAATCGGCTCCATTGGAGCCCAGGCTCTGTCTACATCAGTGATTTTCCAACTGCACTTTGCTACCTGCTGATAGAAAGGCCTTAACTTGAGAGTTTACAGACCCACAGGGAGGCCAATGGAGGGAATTCGTGGGGTCTGTAAACTCAGATGGGGAAAAAAATTACATCTGTATTTTCGTATTAGCATTCCTCTCTACTCTGAATGCAGGCCACACAAAATATCATAGTAGTATTAGCTGTGCTTGTGATTTTGACAGGAAGAGAAAATATTTTCACATCACATTCATTATTGCTGATCTCAAAATATCATTTATGCTCGTTGCTACTTCCCTGGATCTCATAGTTCGATGCATGAACACAGAAGCACAGCTCTGGCCGGTGTGGCTTAGTTGGCTGGGCATTGTCCCACAAACCGAAAGGTCTCAGGTTCAATGCCTGGTCAGGGCACATGCCAAGGTGGTGGGCTCGGTCCCGGTCAGGGAGCGAACAAGAGGCAACGGATCAGTGTTTCTCTCTTGAATCGATGTTTCTCTCCCTCTCTCTCCCGCCCTTCCCTTCTCTCTCTAAAATCTATAAGCATGTCCTCAGGTGAGGATAAACAGTAAAATAAAAAATAAATTAAAAAAATAAAGAAGCACATACTGCTGTCACTTTGGTATTTTGATAATTCTTTCAGTGTAACTGTTTTCTGTAATCCTATGAATTTTCCTTTACGCATTTAAAACCATTCTCCAAAGGGGTCCATAGGCTTCCTGAGACAGCCAGATTTTCTTGGCACAAAAATACTCTCCTAACAAGTTCATAAGAACTTATGTTAAATAGTAAAAAAATAAGTAATAAAATTAGTACAACTAACACTTATGCAAAGCTTACTATGAACTTAATAGTAATGCTTAATGTAAATACTTTATATACATTAACTCATTTAATTTTCCTAATCACTATTTTATGAGAAGATATTAAATTCTATAAAAATATATACACATATTGCCCTGGCTGGTGTAGCTCAGTGGATTGAGCGCGGGCCTGCGAACCGAAGGATCGTGGTTCGATTCCCAGTCAGGGCACATGCCTGGGTTGCCAGGCCAGTTCCCGGCAGGGGACATACAAGAGGCAACCGCACATTGATGTTTCTCTCCCTCTCTCCTTCCCTTCCTCTCTAAAGATAAATAAATAAAATCTAAAAGGAAAAAAAAAAGTACTTAAAAAAATCTTAAAAAATACATATATATACACATATCAAATCAATGAACAAAATAGGTGTGCCTCAACTCTAATCTAAAAATCCAGAGTTTTACAATTCCCTTCATTCAAGGAGTCCTAAAGGAGGTGGGTGAATCTCCGAAATGACACACAACGTGTACGAATAATTAGATCTCGATACCACTGCTTACTGTGGGCAGGCGCTCTACATGCAGGTTCTTTAGCTCTCAGGAAACCTCTAGAGATAGAGAATGTTGCTCCCATTTTACAGACAGGCAAACAGAGTCCAAATGGTGCAGTCACTTCCCTGAGGTTCTACAGCTAGTTAACAGTAGGACAGGGATTTAGACCTAGTTCTGATTAACATCCCAGCTTTCAACCACAATACTACGCCACATGTGCATTTGCCGGAAAAGAGGGCCACAACTTCTTCTGGTGTGAAATCAAATTTCCTGTTGCTTAATTTACATGCCCCACAGCTTTCTGTCACATTTTTTTTCAAAAGCGCCTTAACTCAAAAACTGTTAGAACCTCTTTCCCAAATACTAGGATCCATAAAGGACATTTAAAATAGGATTTAACAGGCAAAACAACTTCTACACCACTTCCTAAGTTCCTCATTCCCATCTGCAGCTCCCTACCTCCTCACAGCCAAGTCAAATCCCGCTGCCACTGCCACTTCTTACAGGAAGCCCTCCTTCCTGTTCCACTGAGCTACCGTAGCTCTGCCTCCAATACTTGCCTTATAACGGATTTATTTCAGTTGGTGGCGCATCTGACTTCCCCACTGCACTATACGCTAGTCAAGGATAAGGACTTGTTTCTGTATGCTTCCCACAGGGCCTGGTAAAACAGCAGGTGCTTAAGTGTGAAATGAACGAACATTGGGCCATCTTAAAATCATCTGGGGAGCTTTTAAAAATAAAGTACCCAGTCCTTACCCTCAGAGAGCTACATTCAATTTCTGACTCAGGTGTCTGTATTTAAGAGCTCCCTAGGGGATTTTAATAAGAAATCAGAGTTGAAAACCAACCAGCAAGCCCAACTCCCTCATCTGGAAAATAAGGCTCAGAAGATCTATTCAAGGTCACAGAGCTACTGAATAGAAAAGCCAATTGTCACACCTCTGGTGCTAAGAGGGCTTCATAGATGGGGAAGAATAAATAAAGAATGGTGTAGCCCACCACTCTCATTTTTCAGACGGAGAAATTGAAGCCCAGGAGGGACGGGTATGTCGCCGGCCATGGCTGGACAACAAAAGTCAACGGAAATGCTCAGACATGAATTTCTGGAATCTGGCATACAGCAGGCACTCAATAAATGCTTGGTGAATGAACCAAGGTCACAGTGAGCCCCAATAAGACCCACTGTGTTTCTACCCTCTTCCCCTTCAGCCTAGACAAGGCTGCAGATGGACAGCAAGCTCCAACAGGGTCAGACACAGCCCCCAAATCCAGAATGGGCAGCTCAGCACCAAGTCCCTGGAAGCCGTGGGAGGAAGGAGGGGGGTGTGGGCAGTGAGAGGATGTGAGGGGAAGGCTCTGTCCCCGGCAGGCGCCCACGACCCTCACCTTGGCGCTGGTGATCACTCCGTAGGGAGAGAACTCTTTCCTCAGTTTCTCATTATCGATGGAGTCATCCAGGTTCTTCACGTACAGGTTCACGCCCTGGAAGGGAAGGCCACTGCTAGACAGGCCTCCCCCTCCCAGGTCCCGACTGCCTTGCGGGGTGGAGGGTGCGGTGCTGCAGGCAGCGGAAGCCCTGGCCACCAGGCCTCCTGTTCCCAGTCCGGCACAGCACCCAGGCACCCCACCCGTCTGTCATTCAGCACGCCCATCACCTGGAAGCTGGAGCCCCCACAATCCCTAGAGCCAAGTTCCCAGAAGTGGGATTGCTAGAGGAATCACATTCAGGGCCCTACACACACACACACACACACACACACACACACACACACACACACACACACCTGCCTCCAGGAGGCTGGCCTCACCTGGTAACGGTTCAGTCGGTCCTGCTTCATCTGCTCGAACCTTCGCTTAAGCTCACTCTGCCGCTCCACCCGCTTCTGGGCCCGGCTCACAAAGAGCAGCTGCCCGCGCACCTCCTTCCCATTCATGTCCATCACAGCCTGCGCAGAGAAGATGGAGCGAGAGTGCTGGGTAACCACCCTGACGAGGCCCTGACCTTAGCCCTGGCCCCCAGTTCTCCTCCGTGGTCTAGAGGGAGCCGCCTGCCAGCCAGGCCTTCTTGTTAGCTGAGAAAATCAGTACCAGGAAAAAGGCCATCCACTTTAAAAAAAAACATGGGACAGAATTTCAGCATAAACTATAGATATTTTTTTAAAAAAACTTGCTTTTGACTCTATTGTAAAAAGGAAAATTGACATTTGCAAAGCTTCTGACTACACACTGATTTTTTTTTAACAAAGCAGCTGGCGTAATTCTTTCAAAATGGCATGACAGCATAATCAATATCCTTTCCTTCATGTTGGATTTCACGGCACAAAGAATCCTTTTGCTAATTATGAGGACTTCAGTTTCAGAAACATTTGTGTCTTCACGCTTGTTGATTTTTCTTTTTCTCCAGTTAACTGGCTTGAGCCTGCTGGGCCCTAACTTATCTGTGGCTTTGATTGCATGAAATCCTACGTCTTTGGTGAGATGTGCAACTTCTCTCTGCTACCCATGTACACGAAACTGAATTTGCACTCACTTATTCCCCCACATCAGCAGAAGGCAGAGCCCCGTGTGCCTGACTCAGTGGTCAGGACCACGTAACAGTGTTGGCAAAGAGAAAGGGTGAAGGGAATGAACTTTTTTTCTTTAATTTTATCTACTTATTTTCAGAAAGAGGAGAAGGGAGGGAGAAAGAGGAGAGAAACATCAATGTATGAGAGAAACATCAAGTAGTTGCCTCTTGTTCACCCCCACATAGGGACCCAGCTGCCAACCTGGGCATGTGCCCTGACAGGGAATTGAACTGGTGACCTTTTGATACACAGGCCAGCACTCAGTCCACTGAGCCACACCAGCCAGAGTGGGAACCGACTTTTCAAGTGGTGAGTTCATTAATAAATACTTTCACTTTTGCTTTCCTGCCTAACTATACAAATATATGCAAATATATGCAAATATACATTGTGGACCCAAAAACTGCCAGTTCTACACCAGTCTTAAAGGCCATTATCAAAGTCTCTAAGAGCTTGGAGTTAATGGACCCCTATAGCTTCTTCCATCTACTCCCTCCAATCATTTTACAGTTGGGGGAAGCAAAACCTAGAGAGGGCGGGACTCATTCAAGGACTCACAAGAAGTTACCTTTCAACGGAGCCATTTACTTAAGAACAAACTCCAGAGTCAGAAAGAGCTGGTTCTAATCCCAGTGATCACTCTTACTAGCTCCAACCCATGGAACCTCGTAACAACGGCAGAGCCCACCTTCGTGGGGGGTAGAGATGAAAATGTACGCAAAACCCTTAGCACAGTGCCCGGACTAATCTCAGTGCTCAGTGAGAAGTGGCTGCTGTCGAGATGACACCAGGATCCGGGTGTCCAGCCAGAACCCGCCATGAGCTGGGCTCCTCCCCGTCCAGTGATCTTCACAGGGACACAGCCATGGAAAGAGCTTTATGGCGAGAGGCCAGACACAACATTTGTTATTCCAGCATTGTCACTGTGTGACCGCGCACCATTCATTCGCTCAGCAGATATGTGTCTGGCCTCTCCTGGCAGACACAATACTGGAGACCTAACGGTGAAACGAGACCCAGGCCCCACCTGCAGTTCTACACATGGAAATCTGTGCTAACGATGGAGAGAGACAGACGGTGCCACCAGTCAGGGAGGACAGGAAGAGGCAGCTCCCGAAGGAGGGAAAGTATAAGCTGAGACCCAAAGGGCAGGCACTAAATAGTCTAAAGCTACGCTGTCCAATATGGTAGCCACCGCGGCTACTAAGCACAGGAAATGTGGGTAGTCTGAATTGTGCTGTCAGTACCGGATTTCAAAGAATTAAATACAATAAAAGGGATTGTAAAAAAATTTTCCATTTTTATGTGAAATACTCATTGAAGTGGTCTAATTTAAATATGTTATGTCGAGTAAACTGTATTACTAAAATTAATTTCACAGTTTCTCTTTTTACCCCTTTTAATGTGGCTACTGGAAATTTTTATTTATTTTTTTTTATCTATTGGAAAACTTTAAACTGCACATGTGGCTTGTGTTGCAGTTCTATTGGAAAGCACTGGTCCAAAGAGTAGGGAAAGTGATGCCCTGGCCGCGTGGCTCATAGTCACTTGGAGCATAGTCCTGATGCACCAAGGTTGTGGGTTTGATCCTTGGTCAGAGCATGTACAAGATGCGACCAATGAATGCAGAAATAAGTAGAGCAATAAATTGATGTTTCTTTCTCCCTCCCTTCCCCCACCTCTAAAATGAATAAATAATTTTTTTTTCCCTAAAGAGTAGGAAAGGGCCCTGGCTGGTGTGGCTTAGGGGATTGAGCACCAGACTGCAAATGAAAGGGTTGCTGGTTCAATTCCCAGTCAGGGCACATGCCTGGGTTGCAGACCAGGTCCCCAGTAGGGGGAGTGCAAGAGGCAACCACACATTGATGTTTCTCTCCCTTCCTCTCTAAAAATAAATTAATAAAATCTTTTTTAAAAAAGAATAGGAAAGGGAAGTATTGTGAGAAAACAGCATTTGCAAATACTTGGAAGCAAGAAATAGCATAGCGCTTCCCCTCCCTGGCCTCCACCCCACCATTAATTCAAGAAGAGGGTAGTGGCTGTCTTGAAGGCCCCTTCTACCTTCCAGCAAGAATGTATTAAAATAAGCCAGCCTCATGGCTTGGAAGCCACTGAAGGAGGCTTAAGCCTTCTGCCTTCAGCACAGGCGGGAAGAGCCCTGACTCGAGTGGCCGGGGTAGGGGAGGGACTTCCTTTCCTTCCACAGGCAGCTGGAGCCCTCTGCTCCTGATCTCCCTTATTCCTAGTCCTGGCTCAGCACCTCCTCCACGAAACAGGGCCATGGGGAGGCAGGCTCCTACCTTCTGGGCTTCCTCATGCTTCTCAAAGTTGACAAAGCCAAAGCCTCGGGAGTGGCCGCTGTCATCCCTCATCACCTTCACACTCAGCATCTTCCCTGGGAAGACCCAACCTGGCTCAAAGGGGAGTCTGGGGAGCCCAAGGTGTTCCCCCTTTCCCCCCACAAGTCCTCGGAAAGCCCCAGGAGAGTCCCTCCTCCCAGCCTGACCAGGGAGCAGAACAGAAAGTGACCCCAAACTTCCTTGGGAAACACACCCACCAAACTGGGAGAAGAGCTGCCCCAGGCCCTGCTCGTCCACATCCGCTTGGAGGTTCTTCACATAGATGTTGGTGAAGTCCGCGGCCCGAGCCCCCAGCTCGGCCTCCCGCTCCTGTCGGGACTTGAAGTGGCCAACGAAGCTGCAGATACACCGAAGATCTGGGTGAAGAAGGCCGGCTAAGCACTGACAGGGTAGGCAGCTGCCAGCCACCAGCCACCCCCATCTCAACCCCAGCCCGTCCAGCAAGCCTGGGTCATCGGGGTCAATTGCCACCAGCCTCCAGACCTCTGATTCCCTCATCAGAAGACTGCGCAGGGCAACACTTCTTAGATGAATACATCCAAGGTCCAACCACCTTCCGCAGCCAAGATTATACATGCCAGCATAAGGCTAAGAAGACTTAATTCTTGTGGCAATTGCCCAAGGAACTCCTACCACACACCCCAAGCAGCTGAGTGCACAGCAGATAAGAGCATGAACTTGGAAGTCACGTTTGAATCCTCGCTCTGCAGTTGCCTAGCTGTGGCAAGCTCTGTAATCTTCCTGAGCCTCCATGTTCATTCTGGTAAAACTGGGATCAAACTCACGCCACAGGGACATGCTCGTTCATGTACCGTGTACTGGGCACGCTGGGGGAACAGCAGTGAGAGAGCGAGACACAATCCACACCAGTGGTGCGATGGGGGAACTGGAGTCACTTACAAACAACAGTAATTTTAAAAATGGTAATGTCCAAGTTCATGTCAACACATCGAAGACACGTTAGAGATTAAGAAAAGAAAAGCATAAGAAAACCTGATGGTTTCTACAGCACATTTAGCACAAATGGTAGCTGCCACTAAAAACTGGAAAAAACTGAGTGGCATAGGTAACCTTGGACAAACTGTAGCTGCCAAAGACAACGTCCTTCTGGGAAAAGCCCGCCGTGGTTCGGTTTGGTAGACCGGAGCCTCCCCTGGGGAAACCCCGGACAGAAGACTCTCAGGGCACCTCCCAGCTCAAAGCCTCCACAGCGCTGAGCAGGGGCTCGGCCACCACATGCGCAGAAGCGAAGCTGGGGGAGGGGCGCTGCCAGAGCCCCTTCTCTCCAGCACGTGCATCCCAATTTCCCCATCTGTGAAGTGGGGATGATGCCAAACTGAAATGGGTGAGGAAGGCTGGCTAAGCACATGCCTACTTTCCCTCCTGTCCAAAATCCCCATGAAATGACACAAAAGGCTTGAGAAAAAAATTCACAAGCATGCTGAGAAGGCTGAGTCCATGGAAGATCTGGCCATCAGCTGTTCCTGCTAGGGCTTCGGGATCACCCCTCCACTGACTACTCAGAACAGCCCCCGGAGTGTATCAGCAGCCCCACCTTTCTCTGAGGAAAGGGAGGCCCTGCGAGGCTGAGCCACTCTCCCTCGGTCACACTGCCAGGAAGAACACAGGCTGCTGCTGGGTGCCTGGTGCCCGTGAGATGGTGGCGGGTCGCATGGGTCCCCAGCTGGTGGGGCCACGTTTCCATCCCTTCAGCTTCAGCCTGCCCCCCTGCCCGCCACTCACACTTTGCGGTCATTCAGCAGCATCCCATTCATGGTGCTGATGGCCTTCTGTGCAGCCTCATAGGTTTCAAAATGGACAAAGCCAAAGCCTCGGGAGCCGTGATCATCACACACCACCTGGGCCACACAGAAAAGGGACAAGGAGAGCATCCGAATGAGGGTTCAGGTAGAAAAGAACGGCAGGACGATAACAACTCACATCAGAGGGCTTGTTTTGTGCACAACAGCTCCATTTTAGATGGGAAACTAAAGCTCAGAGAGGTTGATCCACTTGCTTAAGATCACACCGTAAGGAGGAACAAAGTCCTCAGATTGAACACAGGTCTTCTATTCCACAGACAAGTTTTTAATTATCTTGCTAAGGTGATGGGCAAGAGGATCAGATTCAAACCTCTATTCTTGCATCCTTGTTTTTTTCTTGCTTTTTAAAAATATTTTAAATTTTATTTATTCATTTATTTTAGAGCGAGAAGAGAAAGAAGCACACAGAGAGAGAAACAATGACTTGTCATTCCATTCATTCATGCATTCGCTGGTTGCTTCTCCTATGTGCCCTGATCAGGGATCAAACCCACAACCTTGGTGTATCAGGACGATGCTCTAACCAACTGGGCTACCCGGCCAGGGTCCTACATCCTTGTTTCTAACAGCAAATTAGAAATCATCTGAGTATCCATCAAGGAGAGAGTGAAGCGAGTTACAGCACATGCATGCTGGCTGACTGCATGTGAGCGGCTGAAGGGAACCGGCAGGTGATGCAGCTGACACAGACTGATCTGGAGAGTATATCATTAAGGGGGAAAAAATCAAGCCCCGCTGGGTTAGTAAAGTGGGAATCTACACATGGGAAAATTTTAAACAGAAACACACAAAACTGTTAACAGTGACTATTTCTGGGGACTAGGGCTGAAAAGGATGGAGCTTCTTTTTCACTTCATTCCTTTTTGTTTAAACTCTCCCATTTTACGTAGTTTCAACAACAAACTTGTTTTAATTTTGTAAAAGACCTACAAACGTTCTACTCCCATTTTGCAAGCCTCCTGGTTCAAATTAGAAGGACAAAGCTTGGGACTGGGACAAGTCTTCAGGTCACGTAGTTCCCATCCCTCTGGTTGAACTTGCACTAAGACCACTAAGGCCCATTTCAAGTGCCCCTGGCTCCACCCACCTCTGCAGCCAGTGCCCAGCTCAGCTGAGTGGCATTTTCTGCCTAGGCAACCACCCCGCCTCCCAACCCGGCTTCCATGCTGACCATTGGTATGCTTCTTCTAAAAATGTAACTGCAACTGGGTCCCCTTGGGACCTCGCCTCCAGTAGCTCCTGCCCTCCACGGAACTAGATCAACTTGGCATTGGAGGCTCTTCAATTGGCCCTGGACTAGTCTTGCTTCCAAATCCAAGCCTACCACACCCTCCTCCACTTTCCAGCCCCAAACAGGGTTCCTGCACTTCCAATTCAAGTGCCAGCTTTTCCATTCAGATTCAGTTATGTTGACTGGTTTCCTGCTTTGGGCCAAGCACCTGCTAAAGGCATCGTATACTTATCTTATTAATAGTTGCCATAAGAACACTTTCAGCCATTTCTTAACCTCTAAGCCCCAGCTGCCTGATTGGGGGAAATGGGAATAAATATTTATTGAGCACCTACTACGTGTCACATCTTATTCCAGCTACTGGGACACAAAGGTGAATAAGAACAGGTGCACTACTCAAATGAAACTTCCATTCTCTCATAAATCATAAAAACAAGGTCTGGCCATTGATTGCCATGATGGCCCCCATTAATGGCCTTGTAACCACACCTTCTGTCCTACAGTTTCTACAGTCCTCTCACTCTGAACTGGGCCTGGTGTTGTGACTTGCTTCGGCAAATAAAATGCAGTGGACGTGATGGTGGGCCCGTTCCGAGCTTAGATCTCAAGAGGCCCGGTGAGCTTCCACTCTGCCTCTAGGTCCCCATCATTGCCATGGGGACAGCCTGGGCTAGGCTGCTGGGGGAGGAAAGACCATGGGGAGGAAAGCTGAGATGCTCCAGCTGACAGCCAGCCACTGCCTCAAAGCAGAGCCAATCAGCTCTCCACGGGCACAGGAAGGAGCTCAGCCAAGGCCAGAAGACCCGCCCAGCCGAACTCCGCCCAAACAGCCAACTGCAGAATTATTAGCTAAATAATGGTTGTTGACAGTGACTTAGCTCTAGGGTGGTTACACAGCCAGAGTGGATTGAAACATGGGTGGCCTCCGACAGGTCTATGAAGATGGAACTGCAAGGACCACTATCATTCAGGTACTTCCTGAACCTGGTGCTTAAGTGAAAAGACCTCCCATACTGTAAAGGGAGGTGCTGCTTGGAGCCCCTCTACCACACAGGTACCTGATGCAGACACCCCACCTCAAGAGGCACGCCCACCTTGCAAGAGAGGATGTTCCCAAAGGTGGAGAAGGTGTCATATAGGGCCTTGTTGTCAATGGACTCCTCCAGGTTCTTGATGAAGATGTTGCCCACACCTGACTTGCGAAGCCCTGGGTCTCTCTGGGACCACATGATGCGGATGGGCTGGCCTTTGATCACCTCGAAGTTCATTGTGTCCAGTGCCCGCTCCGCTGGACAGGAGGAGAGAAAGGAGCAAGATAAGGGGACTTTCTTTCCCTGGGGCCTCAGGTGCTTAATTGGGAGCCCCCCTCCAAAAGAAAAACAAAGCCAGTCTCTGGGTCTCACTGGAGAGAAGAGCTTGGAGACCCAGGAAGGAAAAAAAGGAGAGGGTATGGCATTCCTCCCATTTTTTAGGATCTCATCCAAACTCCTCACTGTAGCCACGTGAGCATGGATTCCTGCCCCCGCTTTACAGAAGGGAAAATTGAGGCTCAGAAAGGGGAATGATCAGTGGCAGAGCCAGGTCTACTGTGGTCACCAAAGCACACTGAGTAGATAAAAATGTAAAGGACTCCTATGACAAACAGTGGCAGCAGTTTAAGGAAATTAAAGCTCAGAGGCGCTGAGCAGCAGAGTTGAGACTTGATCCCGAGTAGTAGAGTTCTGGGGGAGGAGAACATCACCTCTCTGAGCTGGTTTCTTCCTGCAGAGTAGGGATGATGGTAGTATTAACCACCCTCTCACACTCAACAAAGGGAGAGAATACCATCTACCACCATGTTGCTGGACAGGCTGGAAGTTAAATAAGGTCTGCAAGGTGCCTTGTCCTTTGCATCCAGCACAAAACAGGTGGTTGGCAAATGGCAACACGTCTGAAAATAGCAGCCTATGCCCGTCCTCCTGCCACTGCCGCAGCCTGTCCCCCTCGCAGGTAATATGCTGTCCCCTGCTCCAAGGATTCCTCCACTTTCACAGGCAGAGAGAGGAACTGTGCAGAATTCAGTGCAGCACATTTCAAGAAGTCTGGTTTTTCCATCTAGTCCTGCCAATGAACACCCAGGGGCAAAAGCCCCTCCTCTCTGGTGCTCAGCTTCGCCATCTATGAATCTGGCCAAAAGGTCAGGTGGGGCAAGGCTTGGAGGAAGATGGAAAGGGCAGTGGGTGGGGAAAGCAGAGCAAAGGGGAAGTCCCCCCGGAATCCAGCTCAGTCATCCCTCACCCACTGGGAAATAGGCTGAACCACCCCAGCAAACCCCCAGCTCAGGGAGTCTCCCCATCCACCCAGGAAATGGGTAAGGGCGCTCTCTTTTGGAGTTGGCCAGGCAAGCCTCTTTTGGTTGTTTCTGGAGACTTCCACCTGAACGATACAGTTACTATTATTTTCTTAAGTTACCACTTACTGAAGCCTTCGAATGTACTAGAGATACTTCATAAACACAGCTCTCTTTCCATGCTGCTGGGGAATAAGCCTTAGCCCCATTTCACAGATGAAGCGTGGAGTATGAACTCTTGCTCAAGCTCACACCCCAGTGGTAGAGCTCGAGCAAAACCTGGTGCTCTTAATTTTTAAACTCTCTCAACGGAAGTGTGGACATACCCATCTGGAAAGCTCTGGGCAATTCTATCGGCTCTGAGAAACGGGGCGCCGAGCCTAGAGTGGAGGTGGCTTTTCAGGGCTTGCCGAGGGGGAGGCACCCAGTGCAGACCTCCTGTTACGCTGCTGGCAGAGGCGGAGGCCCAAGCCCAGCTCCCCTGGCTTCCCTACTCATCAGCTGTGTCGCCTTCCACATCTTCCTCAACAGGTGTTTTGAATTTTCTCCTCTTCCCAACCACTCTATCAGGCAGGTCCTATCCCCTTCTTGAGACAGGCAACAGAAGCTCAGAATGGTTAAGTTATTTGCTCAAAGTCACACAGCTGCTGGCTTTCAAATTCCAGGTCTTATTTTAAACAGCCTTAATACCTCCCCTCTGCAAAATGGAGCACCAATAAAACGAACAGTGGGCGCACACTAACTGCTAGTTCCTGCTTCAGGGGCCTCTCTGGGCCTCAGTTTTCCGGGCTGCAGGAGATGACAGAGCGGATGGTCGCGATGCCGTTTGGCGGTGTCCCCCTCCCCCGGGCTCACCATCCGCCGGCTGCAGGAAGTTGATGTAGGCATAGCCCAGCGAGCGGCGGGTGGTTACGTCGCGGCACACGCGGATGGACAGGATGAGACCCGCGGGCGAGAACTTCTCGTAGAGCATGGCCTCGGTCACGTCTGGATGCAGGTCGCCCACGTAGAGAGAGGCGAGCGGGAGGCCCGCGCCGCTGGCGTTCATGGCGGGCGGCGGGGGAAACGGGGAGCCGGCCGGCGCGGCCCCGCGCTCGACGCTCGCGCACGTCACCCGGGCAGGAGCCGGAGCGCGGGACTCTCGCTCCCCGGGCTGGCCACCCCTCCCTTTACCATCCCCGACGCCCCTCCCTTCTTAGCTCCCCACCTGGAACCCCCTCAACGTTCTAGAAGCCTCAGGTGGGCGGCTTCTCTGGCCCCGCCCCCAGAGGCGGGGAGAGCCCTTCTCCCCGAACCTGGGGTGCGGCCGCGGAGAGGCCGTGGGGATGAGCCCTCCAGGAGGGGCTGAGACCAGCGTTCTAATTCTCAACGTCATTGCCTTTCTCGGTCCTTCCCTTCATGTGGGAGTCCAACCACTAAAGCCTTCGCTGACACTGGCTCTTACGCCTAGGATATTCCCTGCACACCTCATAGATTCCATTCCATGCAGGTGCACGCCACCAGGAAGGTTCGCCAAGGCCTCTTTGGAAAGTTGGAGACCTAACAACGTCAGGGTGGTGGTCCCAAGCTGCGCAGCAAGACCCGTCTGTGTGCAGCTTCGACCTGTAGCGTGGGTTCACTTCCAAAGAATTCCTCCCCTTTGCGAGACAGGACCCCCCAGATATCCCTGCTGCACACAAAGGGTAGGTTCTCACTGACCCTTGGTTGGGTGTGATTTTGACAGGACAGGAGCTAGTCTGGCTGTCCAGCCTACAGTGGCAAGCACGCACCAATTCTAATCTTGGACTAAAAAATACCCCCTCTGTTTCTTCTCTCCTCGTGGACATTTTTAGAAAGGGGCAAATCCCATGAGGAAACCCTGTGCTGCCAGCTACCATAAACGGTGTTGGGGCAGATGACACAGAGACTGGTATTACTTTGGAGATGACCAGGCCTTATGTAAACCATCTCTGTCTTGGTTACATCTCAAGGTTTAATAGCCGGGGTGGAGTGGAGGGGCCCAGCTGGGTAGCTCAGTAGGTCAGAGCATCGCCAGATAAGCCAGGGCTGCAGGTTCAATCCGTCAGGGCACACGCAAAACTCAACAATGGATGCATAAATAAGTGGAACAACAAATCGGTGTTTCTCTTTCCTCCCCCAGAATCAGTAATAAGAACATAGAATATTTTCAGAAAAGGGCAGGGACTTGAATGTAATACAAAATCTGGCTACACCAATCTTCGAATCCCCCAAGGACCTAACACCCAGGCAGTTTTTGGAAGGTGGACAGGTTCTGTGTTAATGGTCATTTCTTTCCCTCAACATCTTGACCTCTGATTCCAAAGGATGACACAGCTGTTGCCTACTTTTTAAAGAGTACAAGCCAAAGAGTGATCAGAAAGTTAGCTGATTCTGGTAGTGATAGACATAGTTCCAACACATCAATTCACAAGCAACTAACTGATAAAACTTTTTATTTCACTTTTGAATTTTTACACGTTTCCTGATTATTCCGTGTAAGGTGGAAACTAGAACTGTTTAAAAGACATACACAAATCTAGTACATCAATAACCAGGGATTTTTCTTTTTTGCTCTATACTATTTTCACAACCACGGGTGTGCTTGCTAGGCAATATAACCATCACAGAAGCAAACGTGAGGCAGAATACTGGTAAGAAAAAACAAAGCAAGAAAGAGCTACCAGATATACAGACAGGCTCGTTCCACATTCACTACTGCATTTTCAAGCGCCAAGTATTTAACTGCACATTTTTGTTCGGCTAGAAAGAAGGGATTTTTTTTTTTTCCTTTTTTGGTTTGTTTTCATCAGTGCATGAATGTTTTTCTCATTTCAGCAGATGGACAAACAAATGGACACTACAGCTGTGTGGAATGTTACAGATGGGGGGATACTGTGAGACTGGTAGGCTCGGGTACTCTGGATTCTCCCCATTGCAAGTGTTCATGCAACTTCCCTGCATTACAGGGTCTTGTTTAAACACGTCTGTGAACTTGGCTGGATGAGTTGAAAGATCCGGTGACAGGCACTAAGAAGCATTATCAGGGCTGGCTGTAATACAGGAAGAAGTCATGGACACTTAAAAATGCTTTTCTTTTTTGGATTCAGATCTTGGTGTGACTTAAGAGCAGCAGCTGTGCCAAGAACAGGAAGACAAGAGCTATGGTGCTGGAAGCTCTTTGCGACTCTGAAACAAGGCCCACTCACCGAAGTGCTCTCCAATTTCATTTCTCACCCCCTCCAGGCCCCCTGTCCCTGCCCATACAGTATGAAACCGTGAACAAGTAGACTTCAAAAAGAAAAAAGGGTAAAGAAGCAGGAGGACAGAAATTTAAAGAGGGAAGAGAAAAAGAAAGCCAACAGTCAGGAAGTGGGAATGTTCCGATTTAAAAATTTTAAAGCCCGGAGCTCGGAAGAACCCGAAGACCTAGCACTACTCATGTGAAAGGCAATCTCTGCAGAACATTATTCTTAAAGGTTTCACCCAGGAGACAGACAAGACCATTCATAAGACACACGGCGTTCCTTCTTCTTCAGCTCATGGTTACAGGGCGAACAGACTCCGCGACTGGCGTGCAGGCCGCACATCAGTGGCACTGTTGCGGGGCAGGGGTTTCAGCCACGTGTGTTACTCTGAGCACTGGACCTTCTCGTGGTGTCCCAACTCAGTTATTTGCCATGATCAATTTCAATTTTGAGCTTCCTCAGAGGAAGACACTGGACATCTGTGGCCGTAAGCTTTTGAGTGGCAGTAGCCCAAACTGGTCCAGTGTCTAGGAGCCCTGAACAGCAGGCACAGTTGCTGTGAACTGCCATAAAACTCGAATGTGAATGACAGGTGTCTCACTCCGAGTCCCGGCATCATGACACAAGCTCTGTAACTTTCTGCACAACTTTACAATGGGGCTGTGTTTCAGTGACTGTTCTGGTATCAGGTGAAACTTCCCAAAAGTTACAGAGAATTCAGGTCTAGTTTTTTCTACCAGTAAGAGTTCTGCTTAGTTACAAAACCCCATAATCACAGTGTTCAGTTTCAAAACAAATTAAACACACAGTAATCCTGTCAATGTTAAAAATTGAAACTTCAGAATGCCGTGGCATTTACGTGACCAATCTGAGTTTGAGATACAAATACCAGCTGATTATCCCATGGACCATTTTTGCTAGGCTGAGGTTGTGAAAAATCGAAAAGTCGATGTACGATTCTTTTTTTTTTCTTTTTCTTTTTTTTTTTTTATCGCACAAAGGGATATATGTGGAGGGTACAGAGTGACACTGAACAGACCACGGAGCACGAAAGACATTAGTTCTCTCCCTCTCCAGCATCGCCTTCATCTCCCTGGTTCTCTGACGTCCACAGCTGCAAGAGAAAAACAGAGCTGTGGTCAATAGGGCTACTAAAACTCACTCGGGGAGGCTTCCCGGTCCGCAGCCTCTGGTCTCCCCGGGGAAGGTCAAAACTTTCATGCTCATTTAAACACATGAATTTAACCAATTTAACAACGTTAACTGTACTTAGAAGATACCAAACCCCTCTTGAGTCTTGGGCAATAGCGAATTATGAGGTGGGTGAATAGAGACTGTCAACCCTCCGAAGCAGTCACTGAAGCCAGCAGTACTTACAGTGAGATTGTCCCTAAGCAACTGCATGATCAGCGTGCTGTCTTTGTACGACTCCTCATTCAGTGTATCCAATTCAGCAATTGCTTCATCAAATGCCTACAACAAAGAGCCTTTAGCAAAGAAGCCACAGGTTCTCCGGAGCAAGTTTAGCCCAATTTCTTCCTGCTAACAAGTAAATATAATTTCTCCTCCTGTCCCGTACTCTGGGGAACCCAGGCCATTGCTACTTTGGCTGCCAGCTGTCTCAGCAAACATAATACATGTTTATGAAGCACCAACCAGCAAGGACCAAAATGTACCCAGCAAGTCAGCAGGTATGACTGTTCAAAGGAGCATTCATTCTAGGCAAATTCATGCAATTTCTTAATTACCAAAGACATTTCTAGCAATCCTTAAAAAACAAACAAACAAAAACAAACAAAAACTTCCAAAGATCTGGATACAAGGGATGAAGGGAGAACAGAAATTCACACCACTAAATCTGATTTGATTCAGTAATGGAACTTTGAGAATTCATTTCACATCCCTTTTCTAAATTTAAAAAAAAAAATTTAAAGTAACAGTGCGCATGGTTAATGACTACAAAAACATGTAGCAAAGGCAGCTGGGTCACCAAGAGATTAGGAGGTAGCCTGGCACACACACAAACACCATGGCCCTATTTCTTTCACTTACACGGCCATAAGTTCAAACCTCAGTGCCAGGGTTACGTGACACATATACCAGAGTCCTACAGCCCAGAGCTTGGCAAGAAACTACTTCGCCCTGAGTTTCCCACAGCTAGGCTCTTATAGTGGTAATCGAACAACAAAAGTAAAACGAAAGTAGCAGATGTTAAGAAATCAAAAAGTAGGTTTGAATTTATTTCATTAACTACCACCTGCTCCCCCGCCCCAAGTCTTCAAATAAATCCAGGACAATGAGTTATATTCAGGTAATAAGTTACTAAAAAGCACAGTACTGTTTTACCATCATCAGAAATCACAGAGGGTCTTTCTCACCGTTTTTGCCAGGCTGCAAGCCTTTTCAGGAGAGTTCAGAATCTCATAGTAGAAGACGGAGAAATTAAGCGCCAGGCCGAGTCGAATAGGGTGTGTAGGCTGCATTTCTTTCTTACTAATTTCGAATGCTTCCTGGTAAGCCTGCTGAGAGTTTGACACAGTGGCTAAAAGAAAGATAAAAAATATTAAAGTCTTAGGTTCTTTCATAGGCTGCATGATACACTGGACCACTATCAAATTATTTTACCAAACTGGGCTGGATTAAATGACCTATCAAATGAGGGATCAGTGTCTCCACCATTTGAGGTACTATATTAAATGCTTGAAGGAAAACAAAGACAACTAAGACAAAGCCCACTAAAGCAGTTAAGAAAAGCAGAAATAACCTTTAACAAGACAGAACATAAAAAACAAAATGCTCTACAGTGGAAAGGTCATGGACTTTAGACCTGAACTTGAATCACCAACTCTTATTCACTAGGTGCATGGCTTGAAGTGGAAATCTCCAGTCTTGGGTTTGTCAGAAAAATGAACCGACTCCCACCTAAACTCCCAGGGATATAAGGAATAAATGAAACTCAACAATACTTGGCACACAGTAGGTACTTAATAAAACACACCTATAATTACCACCATCACAGTAATACATGTGATAAAAGAAATGGATCTCTGTATGGTGGTTTCATGCCATCAAACTTGATTTCAAGTTTCACCTCTAAAAAGAGCTACCAAATAATCCCAAGATAAAATTCTCTTTAAAAGCACTACTGCACCAGACGTTTAATGCCTTCCACATCTTCCCCTTGGATACATTTCGTCTGTCAACCCCCGTGACCCTGTCTATCACAGGTCAGCACGACGCTGTGGTCTTTTGAATTCTGAGTACTGCAATGTCAGTGTCTACGGTGAACGAACAAGGAAAAAACTGTTGAAACTAGTATGAGCCATGGCTGGTGTAGCTCAGTGGATTGAGCGCGGGCCTGTGAATCAAAGGATCGCGGTTCGATTCCCAGTCAGGGCACATGCCTGGGTTGCAGGCCAGTTCCCAGCATGGGACACATAAGAGGCAACCATACATTGATATTTCTCTCCTTCTCCTACCCTTCCCCTCTAAAAATAAATAAATAAATATTAAAAACAAAACAAAACAAAAAAAAACTAGTATGAAGGAAGACTAGCTGCACTACTGGTCAAATTTCTCTTAAAAAAAAAAAAAAAAAAAAAAAAAAAGAAGAAGAAGAAGGCTACTTACTTTGCTTATTGTCTCCAGACGCCACCTCAGAAAGGTATCTAAAATAATCTCCTTTCATTTTCAAGTAGAACACCTTACTTTCTGGTTGTGTGGCATTGGGGATAAGGTATTTGTCCAACAGCTCCTAAAAAGTGATTCACAGCTTGTTAAGAATCTGGAAATACTATTCACAAGATGTTAAAACTATGAGATTCGAGATATACACTACCACTTCTAAATAACTTTTTTTTGAAGATTAAAAAAATGATTTTCCATCCAAAGCTTTTAAATAGTTTTTAGCTCAGGCCCTAACAGCAGACGCCTGTGTTCTTCTGTTAGAAATCACTGTGACCATCTGTAAGGGGTTGATTAAAGTAGAGCCACACAATGGAACGCTACGTAGGCCTTCAAAGTGCCGATGCAGCACTACAGTGATAATATGAAAAGGTTCTCAAAAGAAGTCTGAGTGAAAAAAAGGTTATAAATACCACGTGAATCCTACTTTAATATTAAAAAATATATACGTGTACACACACAAAACTATGTACAGGAGAAGTCTGGAGGGGTATTTTTTAACGTTAACAATGGTTCTTTAGGGGACAGGAACTGTCTGCATGACCCTAGACAAAGGACCTAATTACCCTGAGCCTCCGTTTCCTCAGCTCCCAGTTTAAGAGCCGCCTTCTAGGGAAGCTATGAGAAAGAGCTCATGTACCTAACAGTGCTTAACAGGTTGCCTGGCACATGGTAAGCACTTAAAAAGTAGCTACTACTAGTATGGATAATAAATTCCTTTAAACATTTATGCTTACAACAAAAGCAGTTCTGAAGGAGTCCAAGCTTCGTAAACAGAGCAATATTTTCGAAGAGTTGTTTTAGAATGTGGCATCCTGAAAAACTGGTTAAGAGGCAGTAAGTACCATGCTTTCTTCACATTCTTTCAGATGCTCTTAAAAGCTGGTCTACATTTTCAGGAATTATAGCACTTCCTTGCCCTTGGAACACATGCCATCCTTCATCTGAGTATCAGATGCACCTAACATTCAGGAAGCAGTGCACCATTAACAAACCCCCGCAGTACCAACAGGCAGCGCATTTAGTCACGACAGTCTTACACTCTGAGTGGAACAAAAAGAGCAGCTCAGTGCAAAGGCTTAGTTATAAGGGACTGGATCAATCCAGGGAAGAAGGTGCAAGGAGCAGGAGTCATTTTAATATTCTTTGCAGACAGGCAGGGTGTAACGCCTCAGGGGTTAGGGGTGAGAGCTGCCTGATGGCTGACGAACTTTCTACAGGTTTTCGAAAGAAAGGTGTCATGGGCAGTAATTCGGAGAGGCAGCCAGCAGGGGAGGAGGTAGATCCACAAGTGTGAATCCCTTTTCCCTTCAGAGCAGCCCTCACCATTCACTTTTTACCTGATTTCACCTGCAGGAAAGAGAGAGTTCCCGGTGGGCTCAGGATGTGAGGGAAAGACAGTATGATCGCGATTGCTCTAGAGTGTGCAGCCCGCCCCCCAACTCCAGATGGTGGTTAGAGCAAAAGCAGTTAGGAATCAATCATGCGCCTAAGGCTTCTATAAAACACGGGACAGGAGAACCCCCAAACCACTGTGATTTGGCTTTGCCACACAGGCCTGAGCTGACCAATGTGGCTCACTTTCAGACAAAAACAGGACTTTACACTGGGCAGGCATGACCGGGGAAAGGCTGAAAGGCAACTTAGCTTTTTGATCCTGATACACAGAGTAGCTTATCTGTAGCTGCATCTGTCTGTAATCCTGCCTATCTGGACTCAATTAGTAAAGAAAAGATGGAGGATGTTGACTCAAGGGTCCTGTTTTTCACAGGTCTTTTTGAAGCGAGAGGAAAAGTCCCCAAAAGTGATAAGCAACCTGTGATCAAATCAGAGGTGAGAAAAATCACATCATATGCTTAAAAGTTAGTTGCAAATGGTCTGCAGCTTGCCAGCACATTCAGACACCTTTGCCTCACGAGCTGCTTTGAGCTGTCTGCACATCAGATCAACACACCTCAGAAATCCCTTTAACACAGAAACCCTGGCCTTACCAGAACATCGTTGCAGATGTCCTGCAGCTCTGCCTCTATCTTCTCGCGGTACTCTTTGCCCATCTGCTGCTTCTTCTCGTTCCTCTCTGTCTTCTGCTCAATGCTGGAGATGACACGCCAGGACGAACGGCGGGCACCCACCACGTTCTTGTAGGCAACGGACAGCAGGTTTCTCTCTTCGTTGGAGAGTTCGTGCCCCTGTTCCGTGACTGCCTTCATGGCTGCGGCCATGTCATCGTAGCGCTCAGCCTGCTCGGCGAGTTTGGCTTTCTGTACCAGCTCGCTTTTATCCATGGTCATTCCCTGGAACGAGAGCAGCAAAAGAAAGAGTGGGGGTGGGGGGTGGTAGAGAAAGAGAGTGGGAGAGAGAAAGCAAACGTCAGGCTTCAGGACCCAGGAAATTCACGTGTGCCCCTTCTTCTCACCCACCTGGAAAGAAACACACCTACACAAGTGAACCATCTGCTTCCAGACACCCTCGACGACACTGCCCAGAAGTGCCCATGGACCTCAGTACACCGCAGTGTCTTTCCATTCCTTCGGTTAATCAACTCCCCCCAGTCCTACGGGGCAGACAGGTTCACCACAACCCTTCCCCCTTCTCTGAGGTGAAGAAATGGGAGTTCAGAGGAGGTCGCACTGCCTGCAGGTGAGAAGGCCAGAACTCAAAGTCAAGTCTCTGTCTGCAGAGCGTTTGTTTTCTTGCGCTTTCCAGAACTGCCGACGTACCGAGACTGCCCCGTAGTCACTTCTTTAGAAACGTAAGCTAAATAAAAGTCCTTTACATTTTTCAAGACTTGTCTGGTTCTGACCAAATCTGGGTTTGCTCTTATAGCATAGGAAAAAAATATCTTAAGCGAGATAGTTGCTTTAATTTTCAATCTTAAAGCAAAAGATCTGACTTTACGAGTTGTATTTGGCAATGCCCATCAGGCAGTAGGTACCTAAAAAATACATGTCGTTTTTATCCTATCTTCTGCAGTTTGCTCAACTTGTCACAGAACACACTGTAGCATAAATTAGGTGCAGGCAGATCTGGCCCCACCTAGCACCAGACTTTGGTCACATCGCTTAACCTCTCCGCTTCAGCGTTCCTGGAGGGGAGTAAGAAAGCTACCAGCTCTCCACAGGCTGCCCAAGGAGCAGACGGCCGGATCTACGTGCAGACGCTTTGAAAAGCCCACAGCATTATGCTGTACACGAGTATCAGGCACGGACTGTGTGCATGGTACAGGCCGCAAGATGTAATATTCAACAATATGCACAGCAACAGAACTTCATTGAGTTCATTTAAAGGTTTCTCTGAAATAGACAAAACTCTTAGTGGCTTCAGTTTATCATTTTATCAAACCCTTTATGCACCAATCAGTGACTACCTCTTAAATTGTTCGCCTCACCTTAGTCAATTCCCCACTATAATCACCATCATTCACAGAGAATACAGCAAGTTTTAGATAACGGATAGCTAAAAAATTATTTATTAACCAATACGAATTAGTTTTATGTACTGTTGGTTTAAATTTCAATATATCCACCTGTGCCAATGTAAAATGCACTAATATCAGTCTTTTTAAAACAAATTCATTACTATATACATGTATCACAATTTAAGACTGAAAATGGTAATTTTAAAATAGCAAAGGAAATATAACCCCTACTCACAAAATGGTTTTGCCTCTCAGAAGTCATTTCTGTATTTACAAGGGAGGAGAGTTCTACAGACAGGACCCCACCACACATAAAAACATTCTATGAGACGGAGCACGATGATGAGATACACCCCAAATCTAGACAATGCAGAAAGAGCTGGTTCTCTAGTTCAGAACTATGGTCTTTCTTCCCCCTGCTTGTCACGTATGTCGCATTCAGAGCCGTGTTCTAGGTGCGGCTTGCTGACTCTAAGCTCACTCAGTGACAGTCTCACCTTGACCCATTTCACAAGGTCACCCACATCACTACAGCAAGATTGTAAGGAGAGCGAATAATCCTCATGAAAATACTCCATTTTCTCTCCTACATTTTCAGGTAACCCCTGCACTTTCTGAGGGGGTCACGTGATTAGTTCTGACCAATGAAACATAAGCAGAAATGATACTACTTCCAGGGTGAAATGGAAAAGCCTACGTGTGGTGTGCCAGGCTCTCTTCTTACAGCAGCCGCCTAGTAGACCACGTGTTCTGGATGGTGCTGTCCCAACACTGGAGTTTTTGTGACCTGTGTCTGCGAGGTGAAGGGACTCCTGAACACCTGTACTGGACATGCAATGTGCAAAGAAAGAAACTTTTGTTGGATTAAGCCACTGAGATGGTGGGACTGTTTGTTACCACAATACGACTTCGTCTACTCTCATACAAGCGCATCAAAGATATATTTAATTCATCATCTTAAAATTATCTACTCCCTCAGCATGTCTTTCTTGATCATAAAGTACTTGAGATCAGGACACTGTATCCATCACTAAATTGACCCTACTCCATTGTTCCTAGAAGACAGAAGCAGAAAGAAGACAACTTTAAACGACCTTTAAAAAATTTCCAGTCTACGGACTAATTCAGAGTCAGCAGCCACTCAGTGGCCCACTCCCAAAGCTCATAAAACGGCACCTGTGCAACTCTTCCTAGGAGAGGCGCCAACAAGTCAAGTACAGGCCGAAAGCCAAGGCAGGGCTAAGCCATCCCATGCAGTGTCATCCAAGAACGAGAGCGACACACGAACAGTCAACTCTGCTCAAGGAGGCCTGGGAACTCTTTGGCCCTCCTAGGCTCCGCGGTGCCCCCTCACCCCATTAAGATGCACACCTCCTTCCCGCTCCCCAAACATTAAAAGTTAAATCATACCTCTCTGAGGAATCCTGACTACTCCCTGGGACCTCCCAAAGTACACGCCCTATTTCTCCAAATGAAATGTTGATCTTTCTGGTTTGGGGCCAACTATTTCAAGCTTCTTTGGGATCGCTGCAAAAGCTCTTGGAGATTGAGAACCCATCACAATATGGTAAGACTGAATATATATGCCTTAACAAAGTATGCATCTGCTTAAAAATTTTTAATCACACACACAAAAACAACTTACAACAAGCAAATGCCATGGCTGAATGTCCTGATGCCTGCTGCTTATGTAACGTAACTTTTGACTTATATAACATGGATTCTGAAGCAGCTAGACCAATTTCAACAGGAAATGGGTTACACAACACCCAGCAGTTTGGAGGAAGGCAGCAGACAACAGAGAAACTAAATCGTTCCTATTTCTACATCTACAATAAACCTCCCATGCACCACCTCTCCCTAGCCCCGCTGCTTTCCCCTGCTCATCACCCTGAGCCCCCTTCCCGTCTTTGCTACCAGACCCATTCTTACCGGTTCCTATCAAGTCACTTCCGGCTCAAAATTCCTTCAAGCCCCTACTGCCAACAGTAGAGTCAGATTTCCTCCCATCAGAAAACACTTTCCGAACTATCTTCCCTGGCCTTTTCCCAAAGCATGCCCTCCACACAGTATGTGCTTCTGTCAAAACGGCTTTCTTTCACCCAAAGAGCGTGGCTCACCAAGCCGCTCCTCCACCTGGAGTGTCCTTCCCCATCTACTCGACACACACCATTCTTTCCGGCCATGGCTCATGTGTCATCCCCTCTAGGACGCCTTTCACAAGCTGCCAAGCCTGAGCTGTCCACCATGACAGCCAGCAGCCACGAGTGGCTAGTGCCACATTTAAATCGTAATATTTGGTATATGGAATTAAATTTTAAAAAAGTAATAAATTAATTTCACTTGTTCCTCTTTACTTTTTTGATGTTACTACCAGGAAAATTTAAATTACGTGTGGCTCCTCATGCCTCCACCCTTACTCAGTAACTTTCGACGGCTCTCTTGGCGACTCCATCAACTCTAAGCTCCCTGGCTTTCAAAGGCCTTCACAACATGGCTCCTCCAGACCTGCCAGACTTCCTCCTCCACGACTCACTCTCCAACGCATGCGCTCCTCCCAGGCTGGACACCACTGCATTCTAGGCGTGCCCACACATGCCTAGAATTGCTTCTGCACAGGAGTCTTATCTGTGGTTTCCCTTTCCAGTTAGTTACCTGCAGTCAAATGCATTCTCAGAATTCCAGAAATGAACAATTCTTAAGTTTTATGAGCAGTGTGATGAAATCTTGTCATGTCTGGTTCTAGCCCGCCCAGAACGTAAATCCCCTCTTTGTCCAGAGTATCCACAGTGCCAATGTTCCTTCAATTGCCATCTTGGTTATGAGACGGGGTGGGGGGAGGGTGGGGGACACCAATTTCACTTAATTTTTATTACAGTATACTGTTATAATTGTTCTATTTTATCAGCTACTGTTGTTAATTTCTCACTGTGCCTAATTTGCAAATTAAAATTTATCTTAGGTATGTTATGTACAGAAAAAACAGCACATACAGGGTTAGGCACCACCTGTGGTTTCCGAGGGGAAGTACTACAGTTCCTGTCCTCTGAGTGCTGTTGACTGCCTGCCTATGCAAACCCTGTGCACCCACCTCGGCCAGAAGGCCTTCCCTGACTCCCCCACCCCACCTGACTCCCCACCCCACCTGACCTACCCTGCCGATGGGCCCAAACACACAGCCCAGGGCTTCGCTATACCTACGTTCCATGTGTTCTGCGGCACAGATAACAAGCAGCACGCCGTGTAAGTTTCACGTGTGCACGTCCCCGAAGAAAAGCTTCACGTCTGTTTCTCATTTAAGGCTGAAAGCAGGCCAATCACAAAACGAATGCCTAAATAAGCACCTGTGAAGTTTTTCGACACATCATTACTGGGAGAGCAGAGAGAACACAGGCTGCTGGTCGGGCACGGCAGGGGGCAGCGGGACAGCGTGTGAGCGGGGCCTGCCGCTACACAGCCACAGGAGCCCGGTCAACCTGTCTCCGTCCTCCCACCTGGAAATGGGAGGCGACAGCTTCCACCTCAGAGGATGTGGTGCTGCGAAGCAGAGAATTAAGGAACAGTAAAGCCAAAACGACTTTCAAAAAGGCACAGTGCATATCGCTCCTCTCACAGTACCTACACATCACTCTTTTAGCCTGCAAAAGGTGAGCCTGGATGTTTTAAATATACGACCCACAGGAAGGAAGACCAAGTCTAGATTAATACTGTACAGGAAGTGAATCTGTCATAATGTTAACATCCTAGGTAAGACTCCACCCTTCAATGTCCTCGAAATGGACACAAATGGTAACTGTTAACAGTTTTATTCAACAGTTCCCAACTGAATTTCCTAGACGTCAGGTAGTGATGGTTATCAGGACTTACTTTTCTTCTAAGACTTGTGAAAAGAAAGGGTCCAGACCAAGACAAACATTGGCAGGGTAGCCTTTATTTGCCTCCTAAGATGCCTTTAAAAGACCGCAGTTTGTCATCAGGCCTGTCACTAACAGCACAGGCAAGAGAGCAGAGCAGAAATGTGTATGAAAGGCCGAAAGAGGCCTCAACCTGCAGCAGGCCAGGAGACTTCCTCGTGCCCCACAGACCAGGAAGAGGCCCGCAGGCTCCAGCAGGAGTCCGCCAGCACGGCCACAGGATGACGATGACGCCCAGGATGACGCCAGCTGTCACCGGTTCAAAGGCACTAGATGTGGGCACTTCAGAGGACAATCTAAATATCTAACAGGGGAGTGGTTAAAGGAGAGGGAAATGTTACAAGATTACACGGCCATCAAAAGAAGGGATTTAATGTCACAAAAACCTTTGTTTAAAAGATATAAAGAAGAGGAGGGTCAAGCTGCACCACCATATTCCATCTTTGTAAAATATCCCCTAACGAACATTATGAAGAGTAATTCTACGAGTACCCATGAAATTACAGGATTTCCTTCAAATAAATGAAACCCCCAATCAGACAGTAAATGCTCAAACAAGAGCACACCTACAAACCAACCCAGCTTCTCTATCTCCATTCTTTACCCAAGGAATATTTTTCTAGCCAGGGCAGGAATACTGAGAGGGTATTTCCCAGTGGCCAGAAGCAAGAATCCAAGAAAAAGAAGAAAAAAAAAGGGGGGGAGTGGGTTGTTATCCATTGTTAATTCATATTTTCTTAAAAAAGAAAAAGAAAGGAAAAAAAAAAAAAAGAAAGCACCACAAAAAACAAGAGTTGAAAATGACAGTCGTGGCTTTTGGAAATCTTAACTTTCACCTATGTTTTGTTTTCAAGGCAAAGAATAGCCTCAATTTAACTGAGTTTAATAATTTGCTCATTTTAAATGAGGGTTCGACATCTACGTTCATGTGTCAGGATTACCAAAGCCCAAACATGAAACATGTATGAGTGGGATCTGTTACTAGGAAAGCCCTACCTACAACAAATCTGAGCTTCTCAAAGAAACTAGGTGATTTAAAAAAATAACTTGTCTAAATCTCAGTTTCCTCAAATGTCAAAAGGAGACATTAATAGCTAACAAGCAAGATGATGTACATAAATGCTCAGATAGTGCTGGTTGGAGAAAAGGCTCCACAGGCAAACATTCTTAAACTACTTCACAAAAAGGTCAAGAACAATGAAGAAACAACCAGTGTTTCCAAGAACTGTTCTGACCCGTCGCTGAGAGGGCAGTTCCACCGCAGGAGCACGAGAAGCCAGCACATACTTAAGGGTTACAGAGCTGCTTCCTGGAGCAGGACCAGCTAGAATGAGAGGGGACAGGCTAGTTCAAAGGTGACTGGGTCCTGCCTGGCTTTGTGGGCGGGGGTGGGGTTCCCCACAGGAGAGAAAAAGGAAACTCCGCACAGGGACCGAAAGCACAGATGTCTAAATAAAGTGCATTGTTTTTCTAGATGAAATAGAAATCAAAGGCCAAGGCAGATACAGAAGTGAGAACAGTTATCAATCTGGAGAAAGGAAAATCTCCAGGAACATCTTAAAAATCTAGCCTCAAAAGTTCCTAGACTGAGCCTACGGTGAGGAATTGACAGCAAATTCCAAGTAGCATTCACAGATGTCCCCTGCAGACAGGACACCAAGAGCACCACAAAAAAAAGTCACAGCTCCGGAGTCATTCTGCTGAAGGAGAAACCGACGCCAAGCGACCACAGGAGGAACTGAGGAAGTCAGTGGGACCAGGTGGTTAGTGGGTGTTCCCCAGAAAACGTATTCCTGGCTCTTAAAGAAAACTACTCACTGCAAAACACCCACTCTGAAAATGTCCGCGTGCTGTTCTACACACAAAATTCGGAGTCCTGTAATAAATTCAATTCCATTCAAACATTTGCAGGCCCTTTGTTAGAAAATGAAACACAACATGTCAAGTAGAAAATCACTAGTATGATGTCCAAAGAACATCGTGGAGAGACACTGCATTTCTATTTGAAAATCCCATCCCTCTCTCACATCAGTTGCTGAATACCATTGATAATTATGTCCAATTAGCCAAAATATAACCTAAAACAATGAAGGGGGTCAGTGATATGCCCAAGGTCACACAATGTGAATCAAGAGCAAATGGGACAATATATTGATCTCCTGGCTTTAAGTGAACAATCTAAGAAGACAGTATGCTAATTCTGATCCATAAAGACAGCTCAATTGGTCAACCTTACGAATAGGGTTCAAAAGCTCTGGGCCCACCAAAGCGGGAGTGAGTCCGACTGACCACAGCCACATCCCACCTCCACAGGTTACCGGACCTCTGTGAGTCTGTGTCCTCATGCATCACACAGGCAAACCCACTCAACAGGGTTCTTGTAAGGAGTATACCTGTTCCCGATGCAAAACATTTAGCACAGTCTCTGCACACTGTGAGCACTCAAATGTCAGCCCCGGAACACTCCACAAAAAAATCTAAGAAATGGTCAGCTGGTGAAGGGACCCTCAGTACAGTACACCTCACTTCTTTGCAACTCAGGTGGCCTTCTTCAAAGACTTTTATGAAAGATAGGCACATGTCAACTTACCCATGCCTTGTTCTAAAATAGCAGTTATCACACTTTACTGTAAATGTTGTTGGCTCCCACACTGGATTGTGAGCTTCAGGTAGGAATCCAGGTTTTTATCTGTGGGCACCTGTCACGCTGAATACGAAACTTTTATTAACTGAAGCATTTTTTTTTTAAAGGAAATGAACAGGTTGCTATTTCCTACGTGGACAGAGGCAGGCAGACCTCACCTACAAAATACAGACGATATTTCTAACTCTGCCTTGGATTACTTTTATTCTTTTAAAAAATGGTATTAGGTGACCTTGGTTAATAACATTATACATAAGTTTCAGGTACACAATATTACGATACCTGTAACATACAGAGTTATCATCTGCACACCACGTTGTTGCTCACCATCCAAACTCGAGCCTCCTTCGGCCTCGATGTATTTAGGCCCCGTCCCCTCTGGTAGCCACCGTACTTTGTCCGTGTCTGTGAGTCTGTTCATTGCTTTTTATTTGTAACGGAGCCACTTTGGCTCCTACGGGAGACAACACTACACTTTTTGAATGTTTCTTGGCTACCAATTGTTATATTTACAGACTGAAACTGAGCTTCAACAAGCCCTTGGAATACTTTCTGTCCATCTCCTCTATTCAAAAGTCCAATTGCTTAGCGATAAAAAAAGCCATACCAGCTAAATGGTTTAGTAAAAACAAACAAAAAATTTCATTAACTATGGTGTGCGTAAAGGTGCAAAGCGCTAAGGGTTTGTCCCAGCTCATTCAATCCTGAGAACCCTAGGAGGTAGGTGTCACTGTCCCATCTATATAGATGTCGAGAGTTACCCACCCGGGTCACACAGGCAAACCCAGGACCCGCTCTTCCCTCCATGCAGCACAGTTTCTAAAGATCAGTTGTGACTGTCACTGCTCACTCAAGGAAAAGACAGAATAGACAATTTTCAAGAATTCTCACGACATTATTACAATGAGGTATTAAAACTGGCCTTAATTTATCTAGCTTTAAAACCCCCGAACCAAACCAAGCAGTTGAAAACAGCATATGCCAGAAACTCACCAGACTGTTAAACAAGCTTCAGGGCAAGGTGTGTGCACAGGCAACAATGGCCAGCGCTCACCTCTCCTTTACTGTCACCTCCAATCTCTGTCCTTGTCAAGGCCGTTCGAAAATAACTTTTATTGTTGGGTCTCTTAGGGAAAACAATGAAACTTACATAATAGAGGAATGGCCAGATTCTTTTAAAAGTCATCTCACTCAAAGCCTGCTGGGAATGGCTTGTTTACTTGAGTCCATCGATCAATTTCATCTCATTATAAGTATTACAAATACATAATGATGCCCACATTGCTCTTTTAGCAGAGAAAGCAGTAAGATGACTGCATTTTAGCATACACATTACAAAACAAAAAGTACATCAGTCTGTATTTCCTTCCTAAGCAGTCCTCTTAGAAAAATTCCCTCAGAATCCAGCTGTTAGTTTCTCCATTATGATGACTATGGGATCATTTTCATATGGAGACCAAGGTGGTTCCAAATCTTAAAGTTTCTATTATACAATTAATGTCTTTGCCCCCAGCTAATGAACTGTCACCTCTCCCTATAAAAACATAGGAACCCAGAAACTTAAAGTTCCTTTGCAAATACATTTTAATTTTAGTTCATTCTCTAGGGTACCCTTCCTCACTTAAAGGAAAACTGCTTAGTTTGATGCCGCTGAAAAAAGAGGCAGCAAAGCAGATGTTAGAATTCAGGTTAGAATTTTCTCTCTACTATACACTCCTCATCTCCTCCCTAACAAAACACAGAAAACCTAAAACTCTACAAAAAAGGTTAGCATGATAAAAAAAAAAAAAAAAAAAAAAAAAAGCTAATAAAGGTGACTGACTGAATTCAATTAAAGGAAGAACCCAGGACTGGATAAATCAGTGCACCCCAAGTAACTGATGACAGTCTCTCTGGTATGAAGCAAATACTAGGAAAAAAAGTCTTTCACAAGCACTATCAACCCTCCCCCCAATAAATTACACTGTACCTATTTTCAAAATTAGCTAAAACTCCTGTTTAAACACAGTTACTTTAATAAAACACTTGTACGAAAAACATTAAGGAGAAACGGTGTTCGCATGAAAAATACGTATATGTACTGCTCTACTACAAGGAGAAATCTATCATCACAGCCAGACTGCCTGGGTTTGATTCCTGGCTACAAAACTTACCTTTGTGTGTGTGTTTATATCCTTAGGAAATTATTTTAAGCTCTCTGTGCATCAGTTTCTTCATTTGTAATATGAGACTAACAGTACTTACTACCTATTATTGGTTGTTACAAAGGTTAGTGAATATGTGTAAAACACTTAAAACAAAATAATCAATATAAGTGGTAACTATTATTATATTGTTTGATGCTGCCTCATTGGTAAATAATGAATGGATGAACTCTCACTGTGCCTATGCTATACAGACATATATGCACATGTTTCTGTATGTGTATATTCATTTACATGGAAATAATATTGATTAAAGACCTACTATATCACAGATCCTTATTCCGAGTTTGTCACAGTAACACTTTAAGGCTGTAACCATTTGCATTATAGAGACAAGAGAATGTGCTGGAAAGACTGGCTACATTAGACACAAAATAAGATTCTATAATACTGTGTCAATTTTTGAAAGCAACATGTATAAAAAGGTTGGGTCTCATCATAATGCAACTGGAGGGAAAAAAAAGAAAGCCATTAACAGTGAACTCTGGTTAGAATAAAAAACCAAAAGCTTATTATTTAACAATCTACAGTTTGGAAAAGGCCTCACAACTCTGGAGATACAGAAACCTAGAACCAGAGAATTCAGCATGCTGAAAAATCAGTTAGAAAATGCTGCAGGCAAGACCTGAATCAAACTGATCTGACTCCAAGTCCAGTGCTCTTTCTGCTTCTGTATCCATAGCCAAATGGGCAAAACACACTTTCAGCGGTGGCCTGGAAATCTGGACACACTGCCTTGGGGACTGGCATCACCGGAATGGGCTCAGCCTGGTTTTATGGAGGCTGCCTCCCAGATCTCCAGAGCTCCAATTCTAAAATGGCTTCAGCACGACACCAGCACTGCACGATGGGAAATGCACAGAAGATTACAGGGTAGGAGCCATACCCCAGGGGCTGACGGTCCATAAATATTTACTACTGATGAATGAAGATATTCAATCTGAAACCCAGGTGTGTGGTCTGGGCCAAATCACCTCACTTCTCATAAAGACTCCATCTGTAAGATGGGTGAATGGTTTCTTATCTCACTGAGAGGAGGGGCTCGGAAAATAACTCAGCAGTTGCTACTGAAATTATTACCCTTCTGTTTGGAAGACCACACGTACAATTCTAATTTGGGTCCAGAAAACTGACAGGTTTTACATCCTTATCATCCCATGTGCTGCTAAAGACACAGATCCACTAAAAATGAGGACTCGGGCAACTAAGACACATACTCCTAAATAAGGAATGGCTGCACTGCAAGTATTCAAGAAGAAGAATCACTAAGAACCAAGGCCTATTTATACATTTAAATTTCTAGCAGGGAAATGCAAAAAGCTGAGCAGCCACGTGTCCTGTTCTATAAACTGCATGCGTGTGGTTTCATATGAACTGAGAAAGTGAAAAATGCAATTTTTATATTCTTACAAAAGCTTCATCTTTCTGTTTGGGTTCCCGTGGCCGCCTGATTTTATATGTTCCTAACATCTTGCCAAATTCCGTCTCCCACACAGGGCATGTAAAATCAGAGCCTGATGCTATCCAGCCTTACCAAAGAGAAAAGCAGTGAAGGCAAGGACACAAGACATAAATTTTTACAGAAAGCTTAGCAAATTACTTTACCAATACTGCCACCTTTGAAAACCCCATTACATGCGAGTCTCCATTTGCAACAAAGATGTACTCATCTTATGAAGAAATGGGGCCCAAATCACTCCCACCCCTCCCTACCACCTGGGAGGCCATCAGGCAAATTTCAGTTCTAGAAACATGCTTACACACAGTATGGGGGAATTTTAGGCGAGGACAAAAGACTGGCAGTAGTGACAATAAATATCGTGCGAAAATATTCAGTGTTCAGCCTCTCCCTCTTTTTTTTCCTGAGGACCCAGACTGACTCAGTAACCGGTTCCAATAAAGGCAATTTCTTGATTCAAACCTCAACCCTGTACTTCCCAGGGAATCTCGAGTCCTGCCAGGCTCCGAAACCAGCGAACGATGATGAAATGGCTTTACTGCAAAGTGGGAGGGGGTTTTCTCTCGCCTCTCTCCCAAGGTTAAACCCCTTATCCCATCCTAGGGGAGTCGAGCCAGGGGCATCGGGGCTCGAGAACTCGCCCGCATCTGATTCAATTCTAATTTTTGGAAACCGGAAAGCAAGCAGCAGGAGTGACAGGGCTGAAAAGGTCGGCTCTCGACGCCCAAGGCACAGGGAGGGGTCGCACGGGGACCGAAACTGGGCAGTGAGGCAAGGCCCCGGGTGCGCGCCTCCATATCCCCTCTGGCCGGGTACGGAGCCGCACCCAGCCCGCCGGGCAGAGCCGCCAGCCGCGAGGGCAGCTCCGGCCTCTCCAGGAGCGGTGGGGCCGGCCCCGGAAACAGGGAGGGGCCGCGGCGAGGCTGGGCCCGCGCTGCTGACGGCCGCGCGGGGCCCAAGAGGGCGCGCGCCGTCACCCACGAGCCCACCTGGGGGTCGCCCTGGTCGCCACCCTCACCTCCACCTCCCGGGGAGTTCCGGGATTGGCCCCACGGGGGCCCCGGGCGGACCCCGCGCCGCACTCACCGTGGGAGGTCTGCAGGGGACAAAGACGCTTGCAGGCGGTGCTCCGTGCGCGGTGACCGCTTCCTTCCCAGGTCTACTCCTGAGGCAGCAGCGGCGGCGGCGACAGCGGCTGCAGAGGCGGCGCGGCAGCTACCCCGGCTCCGGAATCGGCGGCGGCGGTGGCGGCAGCTCCACTTCCGCTCCGGTCACCACTTCCGCTCCGGGCCGAGGCCCGCCCCCGCCCCTGCGCCGTCTCCTCATTGGACGAACGGGGCACGGGGTTGCCTGGGCCGCCCTAGAGGGGCGCGACTGAGGGAGAAGGAAGCGGAGCCGAGGGCCGGCACACTGCGGAGGGCGGAGAGCGGAGGGTGGAGGGCGGAGGGCGGAGGGCGGAGGGCGGAGGGCGGAGGGGCCTGGTCCTGGAGCGAGCAGAAGCGGGACGGAAATGGGGGCGGGAGAGCGGAAAGAGGAGGTGGAGGAGAGGGGGTAGTAGAGGGCGCGGAGGCTGGTCCAGAATTGGGATGTGTGGGAACAGGGAGGACTGGGCGAACTTTGAGGTTGGGCGGGTCTGAGGCCCTCTCTTAAGCTAAAACTCACAGGGCCAGGCCGAGAAATTCCGGGGTCACGGGTTCCCACCCCACCCAGAATGTAGTCGCCTAGGGATCAGAGGTTGAGGTCTGTCCCCTTTTGCTCCCTCCTTTGGGAATACTGGACCTAGGGAAGGACAGACATTGCTTATCCCCGAATTTTCGTTTAATCCTCGCTTCAGTCCTTCGAGGTACTTAACTTCCTCCTTTCATGGAGTGAAGAGGCGCCGGGGACTCGAACCCATGAAGATCTTGTTAAGAAGTGTGTCTAAGATCTCTTCCCGATCTCTTAGAGGAAACTTAGGGAAAGGAAACAGGTCCCCCACCCCCGTGACTGCTCTGTCCATTATCAACATTATGTTCCTCCCAAGGCACTCGATTCTTCTTTTTTAAAATCGAGTTTATTAGGCCCTGGCTGGTGTAGCTCAGTGGATTGAGCGCGGGCCTGCGAATCAAAGGATCGCGGTTCGATTCCCAGTCAGGGCACATGCCTGGGTTGCAGGCCAGTTCCCAGCATGGGACACACAAGAGGCAACCATACAGTGATATTTCTCTCCCACTCTCCTACCATTCCCCTCTAAAGATAAATAAATAAAAATCTAAAAAAAAAAAAAAACTTAGATTGTTAAAAAAAAATCGAGTTTATTAGGGTGACACTGGTTACTAAAATTATACAGGTTTCAGGTGAAGGCAGTTGACCCTTAAACTGAGTTCTTCAAAAACCCTCTCGCCTCCACTCCCTTTCATCCAGACTTCCAAGAAATAGGTATGGAGCAGGCTTTGTGCTTCCCTTTGGAGACGCAGCAAGAACGCAACAGAAGAGAGCCTGCCGTCTCGGACTCGGCAGTCCGATAGGAGAAAAAGAACAAAGTGAATAGGACTGTGTCATCTCTCCTTTTCCCTGACTCACTAGGTGATAGACTTCTAACTAATCGCCTTACCATTCTTATCAAGTTCCTTTCTTGCTTAAATGCTTTGGTGATTGATTACTCAGAGCTAGAAGACAATGGATGATGATCGTGCGGAGGTTCTCCTTAACCAGTAGCCTTTCCCTGCTATTTCTCAACACCTCCCCCCGCACCATAAACCTCAATTCAGTTGGATGGTTCCTTCTCCTCCCAAAATGCTAGCTCCAGGATTTCTAAACCATCTGTGTTCGTTGCCAACAGTTTTTAAAGACTTAAGAGATTCCTGTGTGAAATTCTGTTCACACAGAAATCTGCATCTCTGCCTTCTCTGGCGACACTGTGTCCACATTTCTGTGTGGCAACAGTTAGCCGACCAGCCGCCCACTCTGGATCGGGCATGGGATCTAGACTGCCAGGGGCCCCTCCGGACTGGGCCTGCTTTCCTCATCCGTGTTATCCGTCATAAAGGCGTTTGTGCCCATCACCCCTGTGCCATACAGCCTTTGAACTTGAGGATGATTGAAAGAGAGTGCTGCGTCATGTAAACAGCATGAGTTTGGCATCAAAACCACAGGACTGGGACCCTGGAAAAGTTCCTCAGTGCACAGACTGCCCCATGGGGATCCATCTCTGGCAAAACAAAGATCAGTAATGCGGGGACTGCTCAGGTTGAGCCAAGCCTTAATGTGAGACGACTGTGCCTCATGCCCCCATCCAGAAAACAGCCGAGTGGGTCACAGGTCTCATGATTACACCAGCAAGGACATCATCGGTGCGTTGAGGGAACACAAGTGCCCTTTGCCAGGCATCCATGGGCGCCCGCTAACGTGTTGCATAGATTAGCTGCTTTCGCCATCTCTGCATTCTAGGCCAGGGGTCAGCACACCGCAGCTGTTAACTGACAGAGACCTAAAGAAATAGTAACGTACAATTTGGCAGAGGCAACCATCAGCATATGTGCCCAGGGTATTAAGGAAGCCTGGGAGGAAAGCACCCAACCCATCCTGGGAATGCGGTGGGAGAGTAGGGAAGACTTCCTGAAGGAGATGATACTTGAACCTCAGATTTCATGATGAAGTTTTTAAAAATGTATAGACTTTATTTTTTTAGAGCAGTTTTAGTTTACAGAAAAGTTAACCAGAGTACAGAGTTCTCATATATCCAATCTCTCACACCCTTAGCTTCCCCTATTATTAAAATCTTACATTATGGCCCTGGCTGGTGTAGCTCAGTGGATTGAGCGCGGGCCTGCGAACTGAAGGATCTCGGTTCGATTCCCAATCAGGGCACATGCCTGGGTTGCCAGGCCAGTTCCCGGCAGGGGACATACAAGAGGCAACCGCACATTGATGTTTCTCTCCCTCTCTTCTTCCCTTCCCCTCTGAAGATAAATAAATAAAATCTAAAAGAAAAAAAAAAAAAAAGAACCACCTTCTAAAAAAAAAAAAATCTTACATTATGTAGTATGTTAGTTATAATCGAGGGCTCAATACTGATATATTATTATTCACAAAGTCCATTGTTTACATTAGGGTTCATTCTTTTTGTTGTACAGTTCCATGGATTTTGACAAATGCATGATGTCAGGCATTTACCATTACAGTATCATATACAGAACAGAGTCACCATCGTAAAAATCTCTGCTTCAGCTGTCCAAACCTGGCCCCCTCATCCCAGCCCTCGGCAGTAACTTCTCTTACACTCTTTAGTTTTGTCTTTTCCAGATGTCACGTGGTTGGAATCATAGCCTTTACTGACGATTCTTTCAAAGATGTTATTTATTTTTAGACAGGGAGATAAACATTGATGTGAGAGAGAAACGTGGATCCGTTGCCTCTTGTATGCACCCCGACCTGTGACCGAACCCACAACCCGGGTGTGTGCAATGACCAGGAATCCAGTGACCTTGCCCTCTGCGGAGCAATGCCCTGGGCTGTGACAGTAGAATGAGTGGCTGGAGGAGAAGTAAAGGCAGGAAGGAGGGAAGCCCTTGAAATGCTAGGTATCATCTCCACCCTCTGGGAAAGAAAGCATTTGAAACTGTGCTTTCATCCCAAGGCCGGAAAGAGCCCGTAGTGCCCAGAGGGAGGAGCCCATTAACACCTCTGGGTATTCACCTGTTCCCCCAAAGCTGGCACCGCCTTTACCTATCAGTCAATGTCACTTCCTTCTCCTCCTTGTCCCGACAACTATGTAAGTCCTCAGGACAAAGGACTTGGCTCACTTGGCCTTCTTGGCTCTCTGGCTGCCTTGCCAGGCCAACCAGCCTCCAACCACCTGGCCTCTGGCCACGCGTGTGCTTGCCACCCTGGCCTTTGGCCACTCTTACTTGCGCAGCCCTTACCCTGCTTCACCCTGAACTTATGCCTTTCAGCCTCCGCCTCCACCTTAACTAGGCCCGTTCTCTTCCAGAAGAACGGATCTCCAATAAACCCTGCTTGCACGCTAATAGATTTGCTGATCTGTATAATTCTTTACGGCACTGGAAAAAAGAACCAGGTCTCTCTCATTAACAGGGCTGCTGACAGTTCTTGTATTAAGCAATGTGATTCTTCCAGATCTTTTCATGGCTGAAGAGTTCATTGCTTATTATCACTGAATATTATTCCACTGTATGAATATTCCAGTTTCTCCATTGCCCCAATCTGTGGTACCTGTGAATATAACCTTACTTGGAAGAGAGCCTTTCCAGAGGTAAGCAAGGTAAGATGAGGGCATTGGGGTGGACCCCAATCCACCGCGATTAATGTCCTTATAAAAGGAGGAAAACACCGCGTGGGGACACGGTGGGGGAGAAGGCCATGGAATGACGGAGACAGTGAATGAAGCGATGCAGCTGCAAGCCAAGGAACGCCGAGGGCCCAGCACCACCAGAAACTAGGAAGAGGCAAGAGAGGATTCTGCCAGAGTCTCCGAGGGGCCTGGTCCTGCTAAAACTCTAATTTCAGACTCCTAGCCTCCAGAACTTTGAGAGAGTGCTTTTGGTTGTTCGAAACCATTGGGTTTGGGGTTCTTTGTTACAGGAACCCTAGGGAAGCGGCACATCTACTCGGGGGTATGCTGAGTCAGCTTTTGACAGTTATGAATAAAGCTGCTGTAAACAACTACGTGCAGGTTTTTTGTGCGGAGGTACGTTTTCAACGCTCCTGGGTAAATACCCAGGGGCACGGTTGCTCGATTGCTGGTAAAGGCTATGTTTAGCTTTCTAAGAAACTGCCAAACTGTCTTCCGAAGTGGCTGTGCCATTTTGCATTTTCCCCAGCCATGGAAGGGAGTTCCTGCGTTTGCTACTTGTCAGGTACTGGTCTGTGTTGTGTTGTTTTGTTTTGTTTCAGTCAGTCTTCCATAGATGCGTGATGTAAGAACCTGGTTTGTCTCTCCAAAAGTTCCTTTTGTTCTTAATCTGAAATTTCATGATTAATGACCTTGAGCCATGCAATGGGTCCCCTTCCCTCCTTCCTTCTTTCCTTTCTTCTTTTTTTTTTGAAGTTATAATATAGTTTTTAATTTACCAAATGTTATGATACCTATTTTGAACAACATTCTTTGATTCAATGGCCAAGTAAGGTTTGCAATCCAGCCCAATTGAAAATGTCATCATTCTAGGCTAGTTTACTGACTCAGATGAATCAACGAAGTTGGAAATTGTGGACTTTGTCTTTGTCTTGCCACCACATCCTCTGTAGCTACAATATTGGGCTATTCGCTGACCCCAAACTCCTCAGGCACCTTTCTTTTTCCGTGTCATTGTTCATACCACTTTACCTTGCTTTCAATGCCTCCTTCTTTCCCCATTTTTTTTTACCTTTTTTCTCTTTATTTTAATTTCTGTTCTTGTACAGTTTTCTGTCTTTTACTCCCATCCCAGCCCCACCCCCCGCCCCAGCCCTCCCCACCTCCCACCCATTTCCACCCTCCCTAGTCTTTGTCCATGTGTCTTTTATACTTGTTGCTCTAAACCCTTCCCCTTTTCCCCTGAAATTCCCTCCCCTCTCCCCTCTGGTGACTGTCAGCCTGTTCTCAGTTTCAATGTCTTTGGTTATATTTTGCTTGTTCATTTGTTTTGTTGATTAGGTTCCTGTTAAAGGTGAGATCATATGGTATTTGTCCTTCATTGCCTGGCTTATTTCACTTAGCATAATGGTCTCCAGTTTCATCCATACTGTTGCGAAGGGTAGGAGCTCCTTCTTTCTTTCTGCTGCATAGAATTCCATTGTGTAAATGTACCATTGTTTTTTGATCCATTCGTTTACTGATGGGCACCTAGGTTGCTTCCAACACTTGGCTATTGTAAATTGTGCTGCTATGAACACTGGGGTGCATAGGTTCTTTTGGATTGGTGTTTCAGGGTTCTTAGGATATAGTCCTAGCAGTGGAATTGCTGGGTCAAAAGGGAGATCCATTTTTAGTTTTCTTAGAAAATTCCATATTGCTTTCCACAGTGGTTGTACTCCTTCCTTCTTTCTTTTCCCCCTTCCCTTCCATTCCCCTTTCTCCCTTTTTTCTTTTCTTCTTCCCCCCTTGTTTCTTCCTCTCTTTCACTTTTCATGATGACAATTTTCAAACCCAAAAGTAGAATAGTGCAGTACACTCATGTACCCCTCACCCAGCTTTCATTTAGCATTCTAAGTCAGGGAGGGACTTTGTTTCGGAGTCACCAGAGCTGCGATTGAGAGGTCTGGGTGGCTGCCACCACCGCCATAACGTCCCTATCACACGCAGCTGCGCACTGGGCTCTGCATCGGGAGTCTGGCCACTGACAGTCGGCTCAAGAGTAAAGTTCAAAGACAAGAGGGCTGTTGTCTGGCTTGAATAAGAAGTTGAAATTGCAGGGTCGTTTATGATATGTTGATGTTTGATATCCATCCAGCCAATTTTGGCTTTTCATCTTAATGGAGCGAAGGCTGAAATCCTGACTCTGAGAGAGATATAGGTATAACCAGGAACAGAGCTTCCAAAGCTCTCACTGACTTTGCCAGACGAGGGTAGGCTGTCTCAAGGAGACCAGAATTCTCCAAATTCACTGAATTAAATTTGGCTGATGTAATCACCTTTGCTTTCGCATCAGTGAAGTCACCAGAAAGGTAGACATTATTAAGGTAAAAAAATAAAGATCATCAATCTGCGTTTCTATCGCATGGTGGCTGAACCAGAAGTCCGTTGCACAGTACGTCTAGGCTTTGCAGATTTCTGCCTGCAGAGAGCAGCAAGGCATGTCACGCTCCAGCACTTCCTCTGGCCTTGGAAAGTTTGCAGAGCTGTCCGCCTCCAGTCTTCTTCTTCAGAGTGCCCGCTGGGCCACAAGAACCATTACTTTATTGGGTGTTTGGGTGTGTATTTTAAGAATGATATTTTTTAGCATTCGATTTTAAGTAGGAAAACACCTTTCAAGTAATGTACTTGTATTACACAGTGGAGCATGAATACATTAGCATTGTTAAGAGAATGAGAATATTAACAATAAAAGCCAGCGTCCCCTGCTATCACCACTGCTCCCAATGCCATTCCTCCTCCCCAGAAAGTAACCAAGTATCAATTATGTAGCTGCATGCATTAATCATGGTAGGTTAGCTTGTGCTGCAATAACAGACACCCTCCAGATCTCAGTTCCCTACAACACCAAAGGATTATTTCTTGATCCTTGCCTGTTCAGGCATATTATCTCTGGACACAGGTAGAAGAAGCAGCTGGGATATACTAATCTCACGGTGGAGGGAAAAGAATGGTGGAACCTCTTTAAGCTTCCTCTTGGAAGTCTCATGTCACTTTCACACACGTTTCCTTGGTCAAAGCAAATCATACGGCCAACCCCGACTCCAGTAGGGTAGGGGTGTATAATTCATCTATAGAGATGGGCAGTGAATGTTTTCCCAAAGTTTTATAGAGTTTGTAAAACTATAGAAATAGTTATGGTTTTTATAAAATTGCTTATGGTACTGAACCTTACTTTCTTCCTGCAAAAAATGTCTTAGAAGTCTTTCCATGTTACACAAATAGATCCGTCTCCTTTCTAAACAGCTGCATAGCATGCCGTAACATGAATGGATGTACTAGAGTTTAGCTATTTTCCTGTTCGAAGGCATTTAAATTGCTTCTAATTTTTTATTATCTCAAACAAGGGTGTAGCAAATATCCTTTACTTGCCCTTTGTGCATATGAGCAAGCGTTCCTCTAGGGTGGGAACAGAGAAGTGGAATTGCTGATGAATAGCTCTGCAAAGGAACCATGCCAGTTTCCTCTCCGTATCCTAACGTGGCACACTCGTTAGGAGAATTTCAAAGAAAGTTTAATAACAGGACTGTTTACAAAGAGCAGTGCAGTCCCCCAGGGCTGGTGAGATGGGGCCTGTCACTGCCCTTGGGCCCAAAGGAGCAAGAGGAAAGAGCGGTAAGTAGACCGGGAGGAGGAGAGTTGTGTGGGAAGGGATGGGTGAAGCCAGCCCAACAGGGTCCCGTTGCAAGGAGCCAAGGGAGTAATTGCCTCAAATCACTCTTCTCTCCACTCTCCTACTGGGCTGACCTCAACCAGCTGACAGAGGGCCAAGGAGTCTGTTGATGTGACCCATGCGGCCTGCCTCCCGGGGCACAGAGGAGGTGAAGAGGACAGAGCCAATCTGGAGAAACACCACTTTTCCACCCATAGTCCAGGAAATGACTTAATTGTTTGTCAAGATCATAAGTGAAAATAGTATGTAAGTGCATTTTAATAATTTGCATTACCCTAATTATTAGTAAGGACTTTTGCTGATAATGTAGGGACACAGTGGTGAGAAGATGTAAAGCCAGGTACTGCTTCAGTCATTGTGTAGTTGTATTGGGGGCCAGTAGAGAGAGGAAGAGCCAAGAAATGGATCTGGTAGCATATTTTGAGTCCTGGATCAAGCCTTACCTGAAGCTACCCGTGACTATTTAGTGACATGAACCAACAGACAGTTTGTTGTTGTTGTTGTTGTTGTTGGTGGTGGTGGTGGTGGTGGTGGTGGTGTGTGTGTGTTGGTTACTCACAACCGAAAGGACTCCAACTGGCCTCAGATTTGAATGCTATTCTTTATCTCATACCAAGTGTCATATATGTTTTGTGCATATACATTTAGGGCTGAATGAAACCTTAGATACTATTCTAGTCCAACTCTCATTTTTTATTTATATATTCAAACATTTAAACATACAAAAACATAAGAGAGAATGGTAACAAATCTTTTATTATTTTTGCTTTTAATTTTAAATAGTAAAGAAAGAGAACATTGTAAATAAAGTCTAAGTCACTTTTATATCCTTCCCTAGTTCATTCTCCCAGGGAGAACCACCATCATGAATTGGTTATATAGCTTTCCCTACCATATTTTAATATTTTTACCACACATGTATATATCAATGAATAGTACATGGAATTGCTTTGAGGATTACAAATTTTTATAAGCATGCCACCTTATTGTATGTGTCCTTGTGTACTTTGCTTTTATCACTCAGCATCAGGTTCTTGAGACCTAAGCATGCTCATATTCACAAATGTGGTTCATTTTCGCTGTTCTTTTGTGCTCCGTTGCCTGCATATAGCACAATGAAGTTATCTAATTTATTTCTGTAATACACATGGAGATTATAAGCTGTTTTCTCTACACTGCAATAAACATCCTGGTGCATCTCATGGGACACACTATCAGGATGGTCTCCAAGGTATATATTTAGAGGTTGAACTGCTGGATCACAAGATATGCACCTTTTCCAGCTTTACACCAATAGTTAAGTTACATTGGTTGTGCCAAGTTACGTTTCCAGCAGCATTGTATGAAAGCTTCTGTTTCTTCCATATCCACATCAATACCTGGCTTTTTGATTTTGCCAATCTGATTGGTGTGAAATTTTATCCACTTGTTTTAATTTGCATTTCTCTTATTACTAGTAAAGGTAAGCATTTTTTCAATGTTTATTGATGATTCTGCTTCCTTTTCCACCCCCGCCCCCATGTTACCAGTGAGAGAAATATGGCAAGGGTCACACAGTTCACCAGCAACAGTACTGAGTCTAGAACTTGTGTTTTCTAACTCCAGTTAAGTCTTTTCTCCAGCACATTGAACCGCTTCCAGATATAAAATTTCAGAGTATTATGGTTTCTACTAACAACAAAACAAACAAAAGAAAACTCTCTTTCCATCTAGTTAAATGAACTATCAATAGTTGAATGCTGTATCAGTCAGGGTTAAGTTCGTCTATGAATAACAGAGATACCAAATAGCGATGACTTTAACAAATTAAAAGTTATTTTATTTCCTCTCTCTGCTAAAGTTGTAGATAGGAAGTTTGGAGCTTATTTGGAGGTGTGTACCATAAAGTCTTCTGGGACTTAGGCCCTTCAATTTTGTTGCTGTGTTCTACATAGCTGCTACTTCTAAACTCACCTCATGATCCAAAATGGCTGTTCCAACTCCTGCCATTACATCTGCATCCAAGGCCAGAAAGAAAGGAGAAGACATGGCTCGGCGGGGGTGAGGTGGAGGTATATGGTGCAACCCAGTTATCTAACAAAATGTTCTAGAATCTGCTATGTACTTATTTGATTTTCATCCTGTTGGATAGAACTCAGTTACATGGCTGTGCTTGGCTATAAGGGAGGCTGGGAAAATTAGCATTGATTTGGGAAACCATCTGCCTAGACACAAGGGAAATGACCTGTATATACCATTCAAAGTCCAGAATTGGACAGACATCCTGATCTGACAGGTCCATTGGCTCTGCTTTCCAGGAGGAGAGTCCCTGTCCTCTAATCTCCATGAGACTCTTCCTTGTCCAGTGTCCTTATGGCCGTATCTAGTAGACATTAATGCCCCATTTTACAGGACTGCACAGACTTTAGCACTCTGTTTCCCAACAGTTTGAGGACACTGGAGTTTCTCATTGCTCTGTAGAGGAAAGGAAGACACTAGGTGACATTTAGTGGTCTCCGCCAGAGATGCTGAGGAAAATGCTTGGCTGCATTGCAGTTTGGGTTTTCCCTTCCACCTGTGACCCTGAGAGCACTCCACAGTAAACTTCCTGCTGCCACACCTTCGTGTTGGAGTCTGATTCCTGGGGAACCCAACTTGCATCGGACTCCCAGATCAGACAGAGCTGGGTTTCAGTGTTATCCCAAATATGCACTAGCTATACAGCCTTATGCCTTGTAAATCCACTACAAGTCTCAATAAGCCTCTGAGTTTTAACGTCCAGAGAGTCAACGATAATAGTATTTGTCTCTTGTAGTTACAGTGAGAATGAAGAGAAAGAATGCATATAAAGCACTTTAGCACCCCTTTTTCCTCAGCTCCTTGCCTGCATTTCCAGAAGCCAATGTCCTCATACGCCACTAACGCAGACTTTCGTGAGTTAACTTATGTCCAGCAGGTGGCGCCAGTGGATAAGTCTGCAGCCCTGTCTAGCTCAGTTACTTTTTTTTTTACTACAGATTACACATCAGTTTCACTCACATCATCTCATTTGATCCTCCTCCAAACCGTTTACCAAGTGCTAACTATTCCATCATTTATCCTTTCACCCCTTCCTCAACAAATGCTTACTGAGCACTTACTCCAGCTTTAAATCCCTTCTAAAACATGATGGCTGAGGAACAAAACAAAAAAGGGAGGGAGGAAGGAAGGGAGGAAAGGAGAAAGCGGGGGAAGAGGGAGGGAGGGAGGGAAGGTTGGAGGGAGGGAGAAAAATTTCAAGTCCCTGTTTGAAAGCTTGATTATGAGGTGAAAAGATAAGTTTTAGCCACGGGTTCTGGGTTGGTGCCAACTGGTGCTGTTGAAGGAGGCTGCTTTAATAAAGCAGAAGAAGTTTAATTTGACCGAAACTGAATTAGGAAGAAAGTCAAGGTGCTTCCCTAGGGACCATCTGCAGTCCTTCCCCAGGGCTATTGATCCGAGGGCAGGGCCCTTGGTCCCTGGACCGATTAAAATTGCTGAGTAGGAGAAAGGAAAAAAAAATCCAAACAAGTGTTGAAGGGCTTGTGGGGGATGCGCAGTGAGCTGGCCTGGATGCAGGAGTTCCAGACAGAAGTGACTCTGCAGCAGGCCAGCAGGCATTCCTGGGAGCCACAAGCCCGGGGCCCGGCTGAGGTCTATTTCTATGGGGGGACCAAGGGTGCCCACCTCAGCCTTCTCACAGTTGCTCCAGAGCAGTGGTGGAATGAGCTCACCTGAAGGTCACCCTCAATTTTGAGGGTGCCAAGAAGGGTTCCCTCCATGGGTGAAATCCCTCTCTCCCTCAGCAAGCAATCTCTAGTGCCTAAGACGTTGCCATTTAGGGATGCATTGCCCCTTAACATGCATATTTGGGGAGTTAAGAGCAGGATTTCTATATAGGCAGTGTGTGTGTGTAAGCTTATATGGATGTGGAGAAAAGTCTGAAAATACACTCATCAGTTGTTAACATGGGTTATCTTGGGCCAGAAGCTATGAGGCAGCTCAAGTCTGAGATGCAAAGGATGCTGGGAAGCCAGTCTTTGGCATTTTCTGCTTCCTCTGTGGGAACTGAAATCCGAGTCCGCAGGCATGTGGTTCAGATGCTGGGAAGGGAAAAAAATGAATGCTTTACTAGTGTGATGACTCTAGTCAAGTTGTTGAACTCTCAGTACCCAAGTTTCTCCGTGTGTGACCTGGAAATAATATTAGGACCTTTTTCAAATTGTTGTTTAGAAGATTAAAGGAATTAACACATATGTGTAAAATTGTTAGAACCGTGTCAGCCACATCTTGACTTAATGAATGTTAGCTCTGAGTTTTTAGTTATACGAACTCATTTTGAGAGTTGGTTGGTTTGCTTTGTTTTTCTACTTGTAACCAACAGTGCCGACTAACATGAAGACCAATGACACACGGCACAGGGTTGCTGCAAAAGCTTGAATGACGAATTGCATGTCGAGTTCGTGGTACATGGGAAACTCTCAATAAATGGTAACTACCACTACCGATCAGTGGTTCTTTATGAGCTTCCCTTACGTAATTGCTAAGAGCAAGATTTTATAAGAGGTAGATGAACTGGTGATGTAGAAAAAGGTTTCGATTGTTTGACGGTTACAAGCGGATCCAGGACTCAGAGATACAGAGAACACCAATTCAGAGAAATGGACACATTTCAGATGATTTAGTAAATATTTGTTAAATGGATGACTGAAGGAATGCAAGACTTTAGAAAGAGGTTTTCTTCTGAAAGCAAGAGTTACATCCATGATTCCAACAGGCACCGATAGGGGACCTGCTCTGAGCCAGGCACTGGGCTTGCTGTTGGAGCTACCGGGATGAATACACAACTGTGATCGGTTTTAAGGAGCTCCCAGCCTAGTGCAAGGATGAAAGCCCGGGTCCCTCAGGGTCTGGTCTGGTGATGTAAATGAGAGAAGAGGGCCAGGTGTGAGGAAGGAACAGAGTTAAAATAAATATTTTACATTCTCCTTTAATCCACTGTAAGAAAAAATAATACTGCAAAAGCTATGACGAATGGCTCTGATATGAGGTTTTAATGCTGGGACAATAGGGCATGGTGGGGACTGTGGAGAAATGGAGAAACCATGTTCTCTCCAAAGGTGAGAGAGCATGAGCATGAGCTCCTGCTGCCATGAGCATGGAGAAGAAGCACACTCATGTTACTGAATTTCCAATTTGTCGAGAGAAGCCAGAAATCTGCATTTTTATGTGAAATCTCTTATTTTTTTTATTTTTGGTAACAAATGCAAAAAATTTAGAAATACCATGTGGGCCCAAACAGTGCAGGCCCCAATAAAGCCTAGTGTCTGTCTGAATGCCAGACCCGAGCCCGAGTACTCAGCGGATAGTCTCCAGCCCAGTGGGACAGACAGATGGACACATGGGAGATTTCAACCCAGCTTGAGAAGTGCAAAGATGGGTGCACAGAAGCAGAGGTGGGGGCAGGGGGCATCTTTGAGGAGCAGATGACACCTGGTCGGATCCCTGCAGGGGGACTCAGCAGGCCAAGACACCAGGGGCGGGCAGTCCGGTCCTGGGAACAGCACAGGGAGCTCAGGGGTCAGGAGCCCAGACACCAGCCAAGCTCGGTGTCACATAGGGGCAGGGAGGGCCAGGGAGGTGGGCAGGGCCAGATGGACAGTGGCCTCAATCACGTCATCTGTCTATTCAACGATTTCTTCACATTCCTTCCTTGTAATTTCTGTTGTTTTTCATAGCAAACCAGAGGCAGTCTCTGTGCTCCCAAACAACCATTCCCTGTGGTAAACAAGCCCATGCAGCTATCAAAGTTGGCAACAAGCCTCTTTCTTTCTCCTTTCCCCACTCTGACTCCATTTCGTCTGTGTCTCACTCTTAGCCTTAGAGTATTAAAGTAAATAAATGCTTCTGACCTTTGTCAGAACACCTTGGACTTGCCAGCACAAAAAGAAACAATTTGCACACAGAGGAAATGTTTCAGTTCTTCCCAAATGGCTCTGTCTCTTTCCTCTATGTCCAGAGCCAAATGCAGTTATGGTTCTGAGGTGCGTTCGGCCAGCAGGGCCCTGGGCTGGAGGTCAGGAGCTGGTTCCTGTCCTGGTCCTGTAGACTGACTCCTCGTGTAGCTGTGGCTAAGACCAGGCCACTTGGGCCTGACTGTAGTGGGCTTAGCACGTGTTTGTTATACCATGTACAGCTCACTGCATCTTAAATCACTTTCACATATTTATCTTACCTCTGGTAACATAATCAATTCATCAGGGAACCCACAGTGAGACTCAGAGGTGGAAAGCCACTGAATAGGAGAGGAACATTTTCACCATTGTATTTAACGATAAATGAGAATTCCTGCGGTTGCGCATCCTCACTGGCTTTGGGTTTCTGTGTTTCCGGAGTCTGGCTGTCCTAAGGGTATCTCATTCCATCGGGTTTGCATTTCTCTCATGACATATGATATGGAGTATCTTTTCACATACTTATTTGCCACTTAGGTATCTTCTTGGGTGAGGTGTCTGTTAAGGTCTTTGACCCATTTTTTTAGAATCATATTATTTGTTTTCTTACTGTTGAGTTTTAAGAGTTCTTTGTCCTTGTATATTTTGGGTAGCAGTCCTTTATCAGATGTGTCTTTTGCAAATATTTTCTTGCCAGGCTATAGCTTATCTTCTCATTCTCTTCACATTGTCTTTTGCAGAGCGGAAGTTCTTGATTTTTTGAAATGTATTGATTTGAGAGAGAGAGAGAGAGAAACATCAATGTGTTGTTCCACTTATTTATGCATTCATCGTTTGTTTCTTGTATGTGCCCTGACCAGAGATTGAATTGGCAACCTTGGCATGTTGGGACAATGCTCTAACCAACTGAGCTACGTAGCCAGGGTCAGAAGCTTTTGTTTTTTAAGTATCTTTTATTGATTATGCTATTAAAGTTTTCCCAATTTTTCCCTTGTCCCCCCTCTGCCCTGCCCCCCAACCCTCCAGCATCCCCCACCTTAGTTCATGTCCATGGGTTATACATATAAGTTCTCTGAGTCTTCTGTTTCCTACACCATTTTTATCTCTCCCTATCTATGTTATGCCTATTACTTATACCTCTTCTTCCCCGTACCTTCCCCCCATTCCTCCCTTCCCCCTTCCCAGTGAAAGCCCCCTATGTGATGTCCATTTCTCTGAGTCTGTTCCAGTTCTTGTTGCTGGCTTAGTTTTTGTTTTCATTGTTTTTCTTTTCTTTTAGGTTCATTTGTTGATAGTTGTGAGTTTGTTGTCATTTTATGTTCATATTTTTTATCTTCTTTTTCTTAGATAAGTCCCTTTAACATTTCATATGATAAGGGCTTGGTGATGATGAACTCTTTTAACTTGACTTTATCTGGGAAGCGCTTTATCTGCCCTTCCATTCTAAATGACAGCTTCGCTGGATAGAGTAATCTTGGATGTGGGTCCTTGCCTTTCATGACTTTGAATACTTCTTTCCAGCCCCTTCTTGCCTGTAAGGTTTCTTTTGAGAAATCAGCTGACAGTCTTATGGGAACTCCTTTGTAGGTAACTGTCTCCTTTCCTCTGGCTTCTTTTAGGATTCTCTCTTTGTCTTTAATCTTGGGTAACTTAATGATGATGTGCCTCGGTGTGTTCCTCTTTGGGTCCAACTTCTTTGGGACACTCTGGGATTCCTGGACTTCTTGGAAGTCTATTTCCTTTGCTAGATTGGGGAAGTTTTCCTTCATTATTTGTTCAAATGAGTTTTCAATTTCTTGCTGTTATTCTTCTCCTTCTGGTACCCCTATAATTCAGCTATTGGAAGGTTTCAGGTTGTCCCAGAGGTTTGTAAGACTCTCTTCACTTTTTTGAATTCTTGTTTCTTCATTCTGTTCTGGTTGGATGTTTATTTATTCCTTTTTGAGGAAGAAATCATTGATTTGAGTCCTGGCTTCCTTCCTGTCACTGTTCGTTCCCTGAATATTTTGCTTTATTTCATTTTAGGTATCTTTCATTTGCTCTTTCATTTTTCAACCAAGCTCAATCAGTTCTGTGAGCATTTTGATTATCAGTACTTTAAATTCTCCATCAGATAGGTTGGCTATCTCCTCATCACTTACATATCTTTCTGAGGCTTTGCTCTGTTCTTTTTTTAAAATATATTTTATTGATTATGCTATTACAATTGCCCCATTTTCCCCCCTTCATTCCCCTCCACCCTGCACACCCCCTCCCACCCACATTCCCCCCTTTAGTTCATGTCCATGTGTCATAAGTTCTTTAGCTTCTACATTTCCCACACTATTCCTACCCTCCCCCTGTCTATTTTCTACCCACCATCTATGCTACTTATTCTCTGTACCTTTTCCTCCTCTATCTTCCTCCCACTCCCCTGTTGCTAACCCTCCATGTGATCTCATTTCTGTGGTTCTGTTCCTGTTCTAGTTGTTTGCTTAGTTTGCTTTTGTTTTAGGTGTGGTTGTTAATATCTGTGAGTTTGCTGTCATTTTACTGTTCATATTTTTTATCTTCTTTTTCTTAGATAAGTCCCTTTAACATTTCATATAATAAGGGCTTGGTGATGATGAACTCCTTGAACTTGACCTTATCTGAGAAGCACTTTATCTTCCCTTCCATTCTAAATGACAGCTTTGCTGGATAGAGCAATTTTGGATGTAGGTCCCTGCTTTTCAAGACTTCAAATATTTCTTTCCAGCCCCTTCTAGCCTGCAAGGTCTCTTTTGAGAAATCAGCTGACAGTCTGATGGGAACTCCTTTGTAGGTGACTGTCCCCTTATCCCTTGCTGCTTCTAGAATTCTCTCCTTTATTTTAATCTCGAGTAATGTAATTATGATGTGCCTTGGTGTGTTTCTCCTTGGGTCCAACTTCTTTGGGACTCTCTGAGCTTCCTGGACTTCCTGGTATTCTATTTCCTTTGCCAGATGGGGAAGTTCTCCCTTATTATTTGTTCTAATAAGTTTTCCACTTGTTGCTCTTCCTCGTCCTCTTTTGGTACCCCTATAATTTGGATGTTGGAACGTTTAAAGATGTCCTGGAGGTTCCTAAGCCTCTCTTCATTTTTTTGAATTCTTGTTTCTTCATTCTTTTCTGATTGGATGTTTCTTTCTTCCTCCTGGTCCACTCCATTGATTTAAGTCCCAGTTTCCTTCCCATCACTATTGGTTCCCTGAACATTTTCCTTTATTTCACTTAGCATAGCCTTCATTTTTTCATCTAATTTGCGACCAAATTCAACCAATTCTGTGAGCATCCTGATCACCAGTGCTTTGAACTGTGCATCTGCTAGGTTGGCTATCTCTTCGTTGCTTAGGTGTATTTGCTCTGGGGATTTGATCTGTTCTTCCATTTGGGCCATTTTTGGGTGGGGGGGGTCTGGTCGTGCCTGTTACGTATAAGGGGCAGAGCCTTAGGTGTTCAGCAAGGTGGGGTAACCCAATCGCTGGGTTGTGACACTGTATGTTGGGGAGGGGTCAGAGAGGGAACAATGGTGCTTGCTCAGCTCTCTGACAGATTTCAGTCCCTTCTGCCACTTCCCCCAAGCAAATTGGGCCCTTCTGGTGCTGAGTTCCATGTGGGTGGGCTTGTGTAAGTTCTAGGACCCTGTGGGTCTCTCCAACAAACTCTCCTGTGAGGCTGGGAGTCTCTGCAGGCACCTCAACTGCCACAGGTGTTTTCAATCATTGTTTGAGGCTTTATTTCCTCACGCTGGGGCCCTCAGTTGTGCGGTCTGCCTCATTACCCAGTTTCGCTTGATTATCTGCACGTGAATGTGTGACTGCGGTCAGCCAGCCGCCTTGTACGCCTCACTGTGTCTGCCCACTGCTTCCCTGTGCCCGGGGTCTGTCAGCCACCGCTCTGTGTCTACCTACAGTATGTCTACCTACAGTAGGTAGACAGTATGTCTACTTACGCCTCCGTCTTGGCCGGAAGTTCTAGGACCAGAAGTTTTTAATTTTAGCGAAGTCCAGCTTATTGACAATTTCTTTCATGGATCATACCTTTGGTGTTGGAACTAAAAAATCATCGCCATACCCGAGGTTTTCTTCTGTTATCTGCTAGGGGTTTAGTTTAGGGCATGTATAGTACTATCCCAACCTGTGGCTTTTGTCCCCTGCGATTGGCTTCCAACAATGCCCTTGGCACATTGTCCTCTTACTATCATGGTAATGCGAGCATTCTGTAACCTTCTCTTCCTCCTCTTGCTGAGAAGGCAGTTTCAGAGCAGCATTTAAAATCTTGAAGTACTTTGTCCACCAGACCACTTCCCCTCTCTCTGCAAGCCTTCTTATCAAATTCAATGGGGACTTACACTTCTGGAACCGGGATTTGTTTGATTCTACACGGGCTTAGGGGCTGATGACTTCTCTTGGGGGTGGAATTACATTTCCCACTCCTGCAACTGATGTGGAAAGCCCTTACGGCCATGTACTCACGGATAACGAGAAACGCAAGTGTTAAGCAGGCTGCGGCATTCTCATCAGCACAACCAGCCCATTCTTTCCTGAAGGCCTAGCTAAGTGAGAAGTCAAATTATACAAAGAAGGTGGTTTGGTGAGCATTTGATCATTCAGCCCTATTGACTAAAAGCCTCTTACACGTCAAGTCATTGAGCTGGGCGCTTGGTGGAGAATAGGGAATAAGACATGGGCCCCGTGCTCATGAATCCTAAGGGGCAGGGAGAAGACAGGCCCTGAAAAGATAATGAGACTTCTAGCTTAAAAAAAGCAGACGGCTCACCTCAGCCTCTACTTCCCCTTTGAACCTACCGAAGTAACAGCACAAAGAGGGTTTTTAAAAGGCAAAGCACCGAGACAGCAGCAGGCGCACAACCATCCGCACAACCATCCGAGGCCAAATCTAGCCTGCCGCCTCTTTAGGGACAGTCTGTAAGCTAAGAATAGTTTTACTTGTGCCCAGGGTTGGAAAAAAATCAAAAGAAAAAATAATATTCGCGACTCGTGAAAATGACATGACATTCAGATTTCCGTGGCAGAGGAAGCTTCCTTGGAACGCGGCCACGTGTTCTGCTGCATGTGCTCCCTGTGTTGCCGCCTGTGGCTGCTCTCACGCGACAATGACATAGTTGAGGAGGTGCCGTGGTGACCATATGGCACGCAAAGCCGAAAATATTTACTCTCCGACCCCGGACAGGAAAATATGCCAACCTCTGCTCCGAGCAGTGCCGTTCGGTGGATATTTCGGTAAGGACGGAAGTGTCCGTGCTGTACTACCCGGAGCCGGCCACCATTCCCTGTGGCTATGGAACACTCGGAATATGGCTAGTGTGGCAAAGGCCCTGAGAGTTTAATTCATTGAATACACTTTATTTTATTATAATTGCGTTTAAATAACGCATGTGGCAGAGGCTGCTGCGCTGGATGACGCAGCTGTGGAGATAACAGGAGGGTGTCCAGGCTGGGGGACCCCATGCGTTGTGGGAGATGGGGCGTTGCCCTCAAAGCAGAGAGGGTTGCGTGAAAGCTTCCCAACCAAGGACTGAGAGGCCCTGCTCAGCCTCCTCCTCTGGGGCTTTTGTCCCAACCTAGATGCCAGAACACTGGCAGAGAGGGCTGTACTCTCCTAAAGAGAAGCTAGAAGAGCCGTCTCTGGAGAATTTGACCAGCTCAGGAGGAAAGACTTGAAGATGCTCCCTAACGAGAATCCCATCAAAGCTTGTGGTTAAGGACGGCTCCTCCCAAGGGCAGGGCTTCCCCAGCACTTTAGTCTGGGCCCCACCCTTCACTCTGAGAAGACAGCCCAGGATCATTAAACCTTTGAGGAAAGAGGAAAATGAGAAAGAGAACAAACAAACAGATTAACAGACTTAAGCAAAGATCTATGGGAACACATACTTCATTAACTTTGGGGAGCTATGACGTTGGATGAGAAAAATGGTCTCAATTTTCACTAAGCTCCACTTAAATCCAGTGTCTCCTTCACTTACAAACATTAGCAACACACCACAGTTGTAGTAGCAGCTCCTGTGGCTTCGTCACCAATAGAAACCAGATATTTTCCCACCACACTGCCATCGTTGAAGTTATCTCAAAATATCATTTATGCTCATCACGACTTGGAATTTAGAGTAGCTATTAGCGCACTGCTAAATCTTCTAATATAGAAGCACATATGTTACTATGTGACAGATTTGTTTTTTAAAATATTTTGATAACTGCATTTTAAGAAAAGTAATTTCCTTTGAAACCCTATGTATGGAAGTTTATTCATTTAAAAATACAATGGTGGGCAAAAATAGGTTTACAGTTTTAATACAGATAAGTAACACAATAATTAATACAGCGTAACGCAAGAATAAACCCTGCGTTTTGCATACTCGCAACTGTGAACCGACCTTTGCTCACCCCCGAGTTACGCTGAGAAGAGGCCCACAGATTCCGTCAGACTGCGAGGGGGTCCGTGGCCCAACCCCTGAGTTAATGTTCTCTCTAGGGCTACGCGTGGAAGACACACGGAAGGAGTGACCATCAAGCACTCTGCGCCAGTTTCAGACCTCATGATTCCAAGAGTAGGTATTGTTATGATTATTATCTTGATGGCTTTCGTTAGTGCTTTGCAACTGGCCTTTTGTCATTTCGATGAGCTGTTTGGAGGGAGGAGAGAGAAACAGATGCGCTTCATCAGCCCTCTTGACCTGGAAGTTCAGCTTTCTTTTGTCACAGTGGTACAGGCCCATCATAAACAAATGAGGGAAGTACAAAGAGGACGGCAAAAATCACCTCAGTTCCAGGACTTGTTCAGTGGGTGTTGCTCTGGACAGCGCTGCGTGGGCATGCACGTAAATCTACACGGACTCATGCTAACTTACATAATGATAATTACATCTATGAAGATGTACACATGACTTTTAACAAAACAAGATCAAAGTATGCATTTATTATTATTCTATTTTTTATTCTATTACTAAATCTCTGGGGGGGAAGGGGCAGATCCTAGAGCTCAGCTGGACCGAGAAGACTTCCTCTTTTTGACTGCATTTACCTGGAAGTTTATAACCTTATAAGTATAACCTAAGTGTAACCTAAAAGTATAACCTAAGTATAACCTAAGTTATAACCTGAAAGCTTATAACCTTATAAGTATAACCTAAGCTTATAACCTAAGTATAGCTGGAAGTCTTAGCAATTTCAGGGGATTGTAGCTTGGGGGCAGGTGACCCATACGCCAAGTCTTAACAGAGATTCACTGCTGAAAAACTTCAATTTAACTGTCACACTCAGAGAGAGGAATCTGGTCCACCCTGGCTCCTTGCCTTCTGTCCATTCTGATTCTTTTGTGAAGCAAATCAGATCTTTGAGCCAATTCCTCTCATTAACTCCAAATGCAGCGACTAACCGCCAGGTGTCTCTGTGGGCACCAGGTGCGGCAGTGGGCGGGTAGAGAGCCATTCACACAAACGTCGACCTCCTCATCCTGTCTGGCTCCCAGGACCTGGAGAAAGATGAGAGAAGGTGGACTTTCTAAGGTCAATCCTAGAGTTTATTTAATCTGCAGGATCCCGAAGCTTGCGTTGGCTACATCGGAATCACACGAGGAGCTTGGTGAAAGCAGTGATGCCAAAGTTTCACTCCCAGAGCAGTGGGCACCAACCGTGGCCACGTAACAGCAGGGAATTGTAGTTGTGGGAGGCTGCAGCCCACCCCACCATTCATCTGACGTTTCTGTAAGTGCTGACTCATACGTAGCTTGTAGATAAACAGCGTGTTTGTATAGGAATCCTAGGAACTAACTTGAAAAGATACAGACTCTGACCTTCAGGCGTCCCAGCTCTGGGAGATTTGCTGACCTTCACCTGCGGAGTCAGGATGATGTGAAGCTGAGATGATGTGAAGCCAGAATGGCTAAGCCAGGATGACGCGCACGGGACCAGCACTCGTGTTACTGGAATGGGCCATGTTCGTCTCCACGCAGAGCAGAGCACTTTTCGACTCCCTTCCTTTAACTCTTTGTCTATCCCTCTCTCCCTCCTTACAAAAACCTCTGCCTGCACTGAGAGGTGGAGGTGGGCTTTGTGACCTGAGTAAGAGATGAGCTTTGAGACAAGAGTACCCCATCTTCCAGGTGGCTGGCACCTGAAAACAAACCACTTTTCTCTACATCAGCACCTGCCTCTTCAATGTTTTCAAAGACGCAGGTGGCTGGACCTGCTTTCAGTTACAGGCACATACTCATAACACCAGGGAAGCTTTTAAAAAATAAAATGGCCTTGGCTGGTGTAGCTCAGTGGATTGAGCGCAGGCTGTGAACCAAAGGGTCGCCAGTTCGATTCCCAGTCAGGGCACATGCCTGGGTTGCAGGCCAGGACCCCAATGGGGGTCACGTGAGAGGCAACCACACATTGCTGTTTCTATCTCTCTTTCTCCCTCCCTTCACTTCTCTCTGAAAATGAATAAATAAAATCTTTAAAAAAATAAAATAAAATGGCAGAGTATGTGTGTTGTAGACTAATGTCTGTGTTCTTCCAAAATTCATGTGTTGAAATCCTACCCCTCCCCATGTGATAACATTAGTGGGTGAGGTTTGGGAGGTAATTACAATCAGATGAGGTCCTTAGGGTGGAGCCCTCATGAATAGTATCAGTTCCCTTATAAGAGTCACAGGAGAGCTTGCTAGGTCTTCCTACTTTCCGCCGTGTGAGGATGCAACAGGAAGATGGCAGTCTGCAAGCTGGAAGAGGACTCTTACCAGCCCGGACCATGCTGGCACCCTGATCTGGGACTTCCACCCTCCAGAACTGTAACAAATGAATGTCTGTCATTCACAAGCCACCTGGTCGGCGGTAGTTATGTTAAAGCAGCCCAAACTGCTGATAAGGCAAGGCGCTCCAAGCTCCTCCACGGAAACACTGGAAAGACAAGCAGGAGCTGACAGAACCAATTTTACCAGAACTCTGGAGCACCATCCAGGTTTACAGCAACCAAGTGAATGCTCAGCTCACAAAAAAAGAAAACAACAACAAACTTAAGAAAAGCCCAGAGCAAGCAGCCTAAGGCAGAGTTCAAAAAACAGCCTGGTATTGTTGAAGTGTTGAAGCCAATCTGTAAACACGGAGAGGTGTTTGTTTAGTTTGTTTGCCTTGGTTTTAGTTCCTGGTGTTCAAGGAGATCTCTGTCAAAGCACTAGTTGAACAAGAGCTGAAGGAACAGAGACTTCCGTGACTACACATGACAAGGAATGCAGTCTTCGTAAAATAGTTTGGAAAAATCACTAAAAAATGGATGACCGCAGCTGTCAGCAATCAAGATCAGCAAACCCTGGGGAAGAAGGGTTTATAATATTCAAGAGTCCAATTCTCAGAAAAAATCACGAGGCAGCCAAAGAAATAGGAAGTATAGTCTGGTCAAAGGAACAAAATAAGCTGATAGATAGTGTCCCTGAGGAAGACTGGACATTGGACTTACTAGCCAAAGACTTTAACTATCTTAAGTATTCTCAATAAACCAAAGGAAACCATAGATAAAGAATTAAATCAGAAAGACCATGTATGAACAGAACAAGAATATCAATATTCCATCAAAAGAGATATAAATGATGAAAAAAACTAAGCAGAAATCCTGGAACTGAAAAGTATGATAATGAATGAAAAATCGGATGCCAAGGCCTCACCTCAGTCTAATTACATCAAAATCTCTGGGTGCGCAGCTGAAACATCAGTATTTTCCCAAACTGTCAGGGTTGAGACCCGCTGTCCCAGAAGTTCTGTTTTAGAAGGTTCAAGACAGCGAATTTCAGCCATGGAGACACTTCAGCATCACTTAAAGAGCATTAAAAATACTGATTTCTAGACCCCTCCTCAGATCAACTGAGAGAAGAACATGAATCAGTTGTCTCTGGACAGTCCAGACCGGGGATTGAACACAAAACTTTTGGTGTATGAGATAACGTTCCAATCAGTTGAGCCACGTGGCCGGGGCAAAACTGGTCCATCTCTTGTGTTTCTGAGAACCTCTCACTCGGCCCTTCAGAGACTTCTGTTTCCCATCTCACCTTTGGCAACAGATACTACTAGTTGCTTAAACAGTATCTGCTCTCCCCTTCTTAGTAACGAAGTCCCAATTTTGTTTGGATAAAATGTGCCTAGTTAAAAACGCCCCTCCACATCCCTTGCAGTCAGTGGTGGTCCTCTGACCCGGTTCTGACCAATAAACTGTAAGTGGAAATTTGGATGGGGCTTCCTGAGAATCTATTGTCTTCCTCACATAAAGGGGTAGAGGAACTCAGCAGAAACATGTCTTATCTCATTGCCTTTGCTTTCACTCCTGCCTGGGAAGGAGGTGAGATTTCTGGAACTGGAGCAGCCATCTTGTGACTATGAGGGTGTGAGCCACCTGCTAAGGATAACGGAGCAGAAAGATAGAAATAGCTTTAGTCCTTAGTGATTCTTTGAGCCTCTGCACCAGCCTGGACTGCTTATTCCTAGACCGCTGCTTTTTTTAAGATTTTTTTTATATTTAGAGAAAAAGGAATGGAGGGAGAAAAAGAAGGGGAGAAACATCAATGTGTGAGAGAAACACGGATCAGTTGCTTCTCACACTCTACCAACTGGGGACTTGGCCTACAACCCAGGCATGTGCCCTGACTGGGAATCAAACCAGCAACGTTTCAGTTCACAGGCTGATGCTCAACCCACTGAGCCACACCAGCCAGGGCCCTAGACTTCCCGTCACATGAGAGAAATAAAGCTTTATTTGGTTACATGAAACTCCACGCAATCCTAACTGAGAAGTTCTCCACGAAATGTCTCTCCTCTGCCCTGTAGCCCTGACATGTGGCCTTGATAGGCACCTGTGGTGATCCAAAAATAGACCTGGGGGGGAGGAGGGATTGGCCAGGGCTGCGATTCTGGACTTGCTGAGCCTTCACCTGTTCTGTCCATGCTCCGAAGAAGAGGACCATTAATTATCCTCTCCTCTGCCAGCCAGAGCACAGGAGGCTGCGTCTGCGTTCTCAGGGAAGCTCAAATATAGCTCAGGCTCCTCCACTGCTTTTGCTGAGTGTGCAGTATCTGTATGTCTGGCAGCCCCAGTAGAGAATGGGGAAGCTTCTCCTGGGAGAAGGGAGTTGAGACGGGGTCTGAAGAAGGTGCTTAGAAACCAGAGATTTTGACAAGGCCCTCCCTCCTGCTGCCTGTGAGGTGGGTGTTATGTCTCCTGGTTAACAGGTGGAGTGACCAGGTGTCAGTCCTGTTGGTTGGGTGCATGTAACGGAAGTGGACTCTATAACTGGAGAAAGAAATATGGGGGAAGAATAGGAGATGGCTCACAGAATTGCAGGCCAGCCTGAGAAGCCAACTTGGACACAAAGGGAACCATAGTTCCGGGAGCTCTGGGTTGAGCAGAAGCTGGTGCTGGGATGACATAGCTTGGGTCATGAGCCCACCACACAGTTAGAGGGCAGGACGCGTTGACCAATGGTCTTTCTAGATGGCATTGGGAAGAGTGCTTTTCCTGAAGCAACCCCAGCGTTTGAGCACCAGAAGAATGGCAAGAGCATGTTGGGTAGCGAGAACAAGCAAACAAAGGATGTTCACTGCAGATAGTGAAGAACTGGTCAAGGGTTTGGGTTTGGGGGCAGTGTCTGGCCTTAGGTAAAGCTTTACCATCTGTCCTTGGTCAAGCCAATTTCCTCATCTGAGAGTGATGAGAATGAGACACGTCTAAAAGCAGGAGAACATAAGCTCTTGAAGACAGAGGTTTTTGTCTCCCCGCCCCCTTATAACCTCAGCGCCTAGACTAGGGCACGGCTCAAAGCGAATGCTCAATTACCTATCGAAGGAGTGGATAAACCTTGCATTTGTCCCCGAATGCTTCCTACGTAGGGGGATGTGCTGTTGCAAAGATAACGAGACAGGTGCTTGGAGTGGAAAGTGAACATGCCCACTTGTCTCACCAGCCCCCGACTCTGGGGGGAGAGCAGGTGAGAGTGGAGGACACCAGGCCGATGCTGAGATAGAGGAAGAGACTCCACTCCGCAGGCTCTGCCCCACACCCTGCCCGCCAGCACGCTGGCCTGCTTACTCCCATCAGCCACTCCGCCCTCACCCCCAAGCGAGGCTCTTTAGCCGGGAAGAACAAGCCCGTGTGAAGTGCGGGATGGCTCTGGTCCAGAAACCCCCGGAACTTCCTGACATAACGCTGGGGTATTAAACTCTGCTCATCGGTTTGACGAGTGAAGTCTGAAGTCACCATGTCCCCGCGTTTCGCAGCGAACCATGACATAGAGTGGCATACAGAGTAAATTGCAGTCCCGTGGAATGTGTGCATTGTTTAAAAAAAATACACTCGGTGTGTGGGGGGGAGGCTGTTCCTGGTGAAAGGAAGGTCTTTCCACTCTGTCAGTCATGTTTTCATCCACTGGTCCTCACAAGACGAAATGCTAAGTAGTTTCATTCCCCCAGGGCCACTGCAGGGACACAAAGCATAAAATGAAGAGACAAACTTGGAAGAAATAGGGATTTTTAGTATCCTTGGTCCCCCAATAACCAGCATCTTCGTCATAGTCGTCATCACCCTTGGCAGCACCAGCATCGCCACCGCAATTTGTCACACTGCTGTCACACCACCATTATTACCACTGTCACCACCATGTCATCAACTACCATCGACGCCACCCCCAGCCCAACCAGCCCGAAGTTGCCACCAGTGGTGAGACCACCACCACCACCACCGTTACCACTTCTAGCATCTCTGGCGCCTTCATCTTCACTGTGAAAAGTATCATCAGCGTTGTTATCACTACACAGCGAACGATACTGGGGCCCCACCCGAATGCCCTTCACCAGGCTGGTACACTCATCCCCGAGCTGCTGGGAGAGCCGGTGACTGACAGTTCACAGCTACTCCCTTCTCCTGAGACTTCCCTTCACCCAACAGAACTTCCTTGACAGGAAGTGCCTGGGAAGTCCCACCTCTGCAGGCGACCTGCACCCAGTGACCGACTCCCTGGGATGCACAGATCCCCTGACCCCTCGTCTCACTCATGCTGGGACAAGTCTGTGGTAGTAGTCACACTCCAGAGCTCTCGTGCGACCAGGCTGAGGCTGGACCTCAGTGGAACCCGTATTTTTTTTTGGCCTAGCTTTTTCTCCTGTCCTGTGCTGCTCCTCTCATCCTTTGCCAGGTTTCACCTGGAGAAGTCAAGAATCCCATTTGAGACTTTGCTTCAAAAGAACCCAGCCTAAGACATATTACTGCCGCTTTCGTCACTGCTCTAGGAGACAGGTTTGGGAACGCACGCCCTGCTGTATCTCCTTCTTCGAGAGATTCTACCTGCACAGGTAGTACAGAGCCCGTCGTATGCGTTCTCCCCAGCTCTGCATTTAGGACATCACTTTGGTAGCTTGAAATCAGCCTTGCTGGGAGTATTTACACCATGGACATTGGCAAAACTTCTGTTGCTGCTGTTTGTTTGTTTCGGCATGCTGGTGGTTAATACTTACTGCCATATCCCTGGGCACAGGCCGCCATGGAATTCCAAACCTTTGTTGAAATTCCAGCCCAAAGTTGAAACTTAAGGGTCTGAGATAGACTCCTACCCATGGGAGACTTATCCACAAGTTGCCAGTGGCACATAAGTTATGTGGCCTGGTGAGACAAAATGGCTTAGGCCAGCAGATGTCTCATGGCATAGGGAAATCGATAAATTGTGGTCAGTTGACAAGGAGAGTTGAATAATGATAATAATCATAGCTACCATTTATTGGATGCTAAGCCAAATTTGTGTTGTACTAAGCATTTGCGTTGCATGCATTACCATATGCCATTCTTATAATACCTGTTGTAGGAATATTATCAGCTCCCTTTATCGGAATGAGCAAGTTCAAGGAGCTTGCTCAAGGCCACATCGCTTGTTGGTGGAGAAACGCCTTCGGACCCCAGAGCCTGTAGCTGTAACCACTCAAGAAGTGGATCTGGGGGCCCAGACAGGCAAAAATCACAGGCACACTGTTGTGAGAGAGTAGAAACCAGCGCAAGGAGAATGTGCTCATCAGGATACTTTGGTTTGAACCAAACTTGACTAGCTTTGATGAAAAAAAAAGAGAGAGAGATCTTCATCGGCTCAAATCCAGCCTTAGGAGGGGCAAAATGGGCTGGGCTTAGGACTGGCTGGAAGAAGAGTCTAGAATCCAAGGCCAAGCAATTCTCATTCTCGTTCTCTCTCTTTCCTCTTCTCTCCGTTTTGCACGCCCCCATCTCTGTTTCTCTCTGCACCCTGGCATCCCGCCGAGGAGAGGTTAGGGGAAGCTGCCCCAGCTGCCCTGCGCCCCCAGCCCCATCTAAGTGCAGAGGGCCGTTGTCCAAGGCACGCAGAGGGTAGTGCAGTCCTGCACCCAAGGAGTCATGCCAGGCGACTCTGTGGTCAGTGAGGAGACAGAGAGATTATGACGAACACGACGAGTCCCAGAAATGGAGGATCGTCGCCAAAGCTCACGTTCTATTCCCATGACTGGAATTTCTCTACCCGTTGATGGCCCTTCCTGGGCAGCAGGGGCTGTGAAGTGAAAGAGACATAGCGTAGGTTTGATGTCACAGAGATCTGGGTTCAAACAGTGGCTCTCCTGTGCCTACCCAATAGATATATGATGACATACGTGATGGTTAACGGACAGCGTGGCTTTGGGCAAGTCGCTGCACTCCTCGGAGTGTCAATTTTCCACCTGTAAAATGGAGACAATCAGCGCACGTAGCAGAGTCGTGAAGGTTCAGTGACCGTGAAGCACCTGGGACAGGTGGTGCTTAGTCAATGTTAGTTCCCTCACCCACTCACTTTTCCGGTAGAATCGGCGCTCCTCCGCTGCGTCATCTTCAACTTGACCGGTGAGGCGGCCTCCACTCTCACCCGGGCTATAGGGTAAAAGGAAATCAATTATTTTAAAAATATCTGGATAAGGCCCTAGTTCTTTGCTCTGCTAGCAGTTACATAAATCCTAAAGTCATCTCTATCTTCCCCTGCCACCCTGGCTAGCCTCCAGACCAATTAAACATTGATGTTGTAGCTATACTTATCTTCTCCCTCTTCCAGCCAAAGTTGGACATCAATTCTTTCAAATAAAAAAATTTAACTCTTACATCTGTGGGGTTCTTTGGTTTAAGAAGCACTTCCAGATTCCCTATTTTCTTGTACTCATTATAGGAATTAAAGCACCACGGAAAAGTACAAGTACGAAAGTAAAAAAAGAAGAAGAAGAAGAAGAAGCAAGCCCTGGCTGCTGTGACTCAATGGATTGAGCACTGGCCTGTGAACCAAAAGGTCACTGGTTCAATTCCTGCTCAGGGGCCATCCCTGGGATGAAGGCCAGCATACAATTAGCAACCAATTGATGTTTCTCTCCCTCTCTTTCTCCTTCCCTTCCTCTCTCTCTCTAAAAGTAAATAAATAAAATCTTTCAAAAAAATAAAAGTTTAAAAACAAACAAACAAAAAACCCCTTGAAATTCACATAATTCAAATGAGATGAACCCTGTGCCAAACATTTTCCAATGCATGTATACAGATAATCAGAAATCACTTTAATTATTTCATATTATAATACTCTTCTTACCTTTTGAAAGAGGTTTGACTTCGATTCAACAAAAATTTTCAGTGAAAGTAAAGATGAAAGAATCTCTGAACGTTAGGTAAGTATCCTACCAAAGAGATATTAGCTCTTCAAAGGTCACTTTGGAAAACATCAAGAGGGTGTAGCCATCACCTTTTTCTTTTTCTTTTTTCCAATTACAGTTGACATTCAGCATTTCAATTTTAGCTGGTGGTTACCTGCAATGAAACATTGGCACCGTTATACTTTTCCTGACCACATCTCCCCAGACTTCTTGTTTTATAGTAGTTATATTGATATTTTTACACTGTTGGGTGAATTTGTTAAAGATTGTATTTAGTCATGGGTTACAGGAAACCTAAGAAAACAGTAGCTTAAATAAACCAATAGTGAAGAGTTAGGTAATTGCTGTTACTGGTTCAGTGCCTCAAGGATGTCAGCTCAATGTTCTCCGAAGTTCTTCGGCAGTTTTCCTCATGTTGCAAAACAGCTGCTGCTTGTACAGCCATCATGTTCTTGTTCCACCAAAGAAGATGGAGGAAATTACTCTATCAAGAAACAAAAGCTTTCCAGAAACTCTCACTCTGTGTCTCATCGGCCATAGTTGTATTCTGGCAACCCCACGCTGCAACAGAGGCTAGGAAATTGGGAGTTTTTTACTCAGCACATTTGATGGCCCCAATAAAACTGGTATTTCTTAGTGAGGAAGAAAGGAAGAAATGCTGATTCTCAATTTTTTTGTTTTGTATTTAAATATATTTAATACTTACCAGTAATCTTACATACCAAAATTTCTTCATACTTAAATTTTTTCTTTTGATCCAATTCTTGGTTTGCAGGATTTCATTGTTGGGATGAGCTGAGGCTGGAAACTCAGGATGCACCCACAGAAACCTGTCTTGCATCTCCTTAATTTCTCCATTGCCTTGGAGTCAGACTCTAAGTGGAAAGAGTCAGGGTGGCCCAGACCTGCTTCCCTTACCCAGGCAGGAGCTGTCTCTTTAAAAGAAGCTGACGGCAGAGGTGGCTCACTGCCCTCAGAAATGGCTTGTGATTGACAGCCAATGTGCCCCCTGGAGGCCTAGCATCTGACTGGCAACAGAAGTGTGAGTTGTCCAGGATGGGTTTTGTGTAACACCCACCAGCAGGATTTTTAAGTCAAAGGAATTTGTCTTAAGGGCGTTGCTTCTAGCCCATTCCAGGCAACTCAGGGCCTCTCAGCTTTTCCTTCCAAACAGGGCTGGGCACGGGTTTCTCTCCTCTACTCTCTCTGTTCTAGGAACTGGGGAGCCCTGCCTGCGAGACCGGACTCAGGTGGGCGCCCAGGGCTGCAGACCCTTGAACGGCGCTGCCCACCCTGGAGTTCCAGGTCTGGACAGCGACCAGCTCTCATGTGTGTGCTCTCCTCTCCCACCCCCTCCAACAATGAACTTGGCGTTGTTTTTCCTAATTATGAAGATAATATGAGCTCATGGTAGAAAAAGATATACAGAATATGCAGAATAGTATGAAAAGTAAAATGGAAATTATACTTAGCAACAATCACTGCTAAAATTCTTCTGGTCTTTTCCTCCAGGACATTATCTATGCATTTATGCATGTTATTAGTGAGATAGATTTATACAAACGTATAGTAAAGCATACAGATTTTAACTACAAGTGGATGAGTTATGTACGAATACATGGATGTGACCACAACCCAGATCAAGATCTAGAACATTTCCAGTATGCCAGCAGGTGTCCCAACTAACAATCCTTTTTTAAAAGATTTTATTTATTTTTAGAGAGAAGGGAGGGAGAAGGAGAAGGAGAGAATCATAGACATGCGAGAGAATTGATCGGTTACCTCTCTCACGCCCCCTACTGGGGACCTGGCTTGCAACCCAGCCATGTGCCCTGACTGGGAATCCAACCGGCAACATTTTGGTTCACAGGCTGGCACTCAATCCACTGAGTCACACCAGTCAGAGCTAAACCCCGATAAACCTTGATCATTATAGTCTGGTCTTTCCTAATTTTGAACTTCATGAAAGTGGCATAGTTGCATTTTTAAAATTAAAGCGAGACATCACTGTTTTGCATCATGTCTTTTTCTAATTAATGTATCACGACTATTTTTCCATGTCATTATTCTTTCAAAAGTTATTTTTCATGGCTAAGTATTTTAGCATAGGACTGTATGTGATTTGTTTAATGACCCCTGAAATTTTGCTATTTTAAACAGTACTATTTGGAGTGCCCTCTTTCACACAGTAGAGCAGGGTGGTTCAGAGCATGGGTTTGGAGTTAAAGAGACCAGGGTTCAAGCCCCAGCCTGTCATTTACCATTTGCTTGAACTCACGCAACTTATAACACCTCTTTGAGCCTCAGTTTCCCCACCTGAGAATAAACACAATAACATTCATCTCATTATGTGTTACTGGAAGGTGTAAGTATAAAGTACTTAGTGTATTGCCTGGCACAGAGTGAGCACCCAGTAAATCTTAAGCCACCATTACTCATTTCTGTGTTCACTTCTAATTATTTCCTTAGGAAAAAAAAATTCCTAGAAGTAGAATTGCTGGATCAAAAGGAATGCTTCTTTTTAGGGTTTTTGAACACAGCCTGCCAAATTGCCCTCCAGAGGAGCCGTGCCAATGCACAGAACTAGCGGCTGTGGGCAAGGAAAGGACCAGAAAAATGTTAACAATGAATGGTGCCCCCTCACCACTCTCTAAACTTCGGGTCTCATCGAGAGAGAGAGAGAGAGAGAGAGAGAGAGAGAGAGAGAGAGAGAGAGAGAGAACGACGAAGGAGAAAGAAACCTTGCCGATCACATAAAAAAAAAAAAAACAACCCTTATTTTTGGTTTGCTTCCTAGTGAGGTTGAACATTTTCTTTTTTAATATTAGCCATTTGTTTTTCTTCATTTGGACATTTGCTTGGTCAGTTTTTTTGCTATTTTTTTTCTGTTGGGACATGTGCTGGTGTTTCAATAACTGGACAGCTACCCGATTCAAGAAGCCCTGTTCTATCCTGCGTGGGCGGCAGTTCTGACAAGAGGGCTTTGGCCTTGGTCCCCATTTCCAAGTTCCCAGCGTGGTGGTTGACCGGACTTCCCAGTTCTTCTAGGTTTGGGCTTCTGCTCCATTCTCGGCAGGACCATCCCTTTCCACCACACTTCGCCAGCCTGAGATGTGTAAGTTCCCAGAGCAAACACTGTAATAATTTGGTGTCTCTTCTGCCCTTTAAGTACATGTTTGTTCGACATTTGTTTAGAAGACAGACTGGGTGATGCACGAAGGCAGAGTTGAGGAGGGCTCCTGTGGCAACAAGCAAGTCAGCTCTGGCCCCAAACTTGCGTAACGGGCTGAATGAAGCTAGAGCTCTGCGGTTCAGCGCACCCGTCTTCCTTAGAAGGCTGTCCAACAGTCCGAATCATCTGCCCCGCTCCCCAGCACCCCAAACGGTTTTTAAAGTATCATCTTTGAATGAGCGTAGTGACATCCTTGAGAGGAATTCGGGTCAATATAATTCTCTGTATCTCATTTTATTTCCAAAGTTAACTTAGAGCTCAGAGGAGCTCAGCGCCTTCTATAGATTCGCGATGCTTGGGAACTGCCCCCTCTGACTAGTGCTTTGCGGGGGTTCTGCCTGGATTTCTCGGATCTTTGGGGACATCCTTTGCTAAAAAGGTGACCCAGGAGGAAAGCGCATGACAGAAATGAGTAGAAAAGCTGGTTGTCCTGAAAGAGGACACCATTCCCACCTATTAAATTAGAGAATATTTTTAAAAAGGGAGACAGAGAGGATAGAAAATGAGTCATCTAGAAGTTTATCAAGCACACCAGAAAAAAACCTACTAAAGGATTTTTTTTAATCTTCTGGATAAATAGAGGTCCTGAATAAATGGAGAAATATCCTGTGTTTGTGGACGGTAAGGCATAGCGCTGAAATGATGTCAATTCACATAGTTTTAACTAAATATTTGTGGGAGAGCGACTGGATAAACCAATTCTAAAATATGCATGAAAGAACAAGTTTCCACAAGTACCTACAACAAGTATTCTCAAAATTAAAAGCAAAGGAGGGAGGTCACCCAAATAGGCATTGAGGCGTACTATAAACTCTAATTTGACGGTGTGCTATTAATGCAGGAACTATGACCAATGGAAGAGAAGAGAAGAATCCAGAAACAGGGCCATGTATATGGCTATTTGGCATGTGATACATGTGGCAACGTAAATCAGTGTGGAGAGGATCGGTTGTTTGAAAGGTATGGGGGCTGTGGCTCCACTCTAGGTAAAAAACAAAATTATACTCCATCCACACCGTATAAAGATAAACCTCGGGTGGTTTAAGAAGCTGTGAAATGTTGAAAGGCAAATCTTCATGATATTGAATTAGGGATATCTTTGTGATACTCATTTCTTAAATAAGATACAGAAAGTCCAAACCATTAAGAAAAGGATGGAAGGATTGCTCTTCAATAAATGAGATCTCATACAAAACTAATGAATGATCGACAGGTTGCGAAAAGTCATTTGCAGCATATTGGCCACGATAATCAATAAAGGAGTAAAAACTAAATGACACGAGAAACTCAGTGACCTGACAGAAAAACGGGCAAACTCACTCTCAGAGGAGCTCAAGTAGTGAATAGACATGTGAAGAGAAACTCAACTTATTAGTGACCAGGGAAAGAACAATTACAACAGCACCGACGCATTACTCTGCGTCCATCAGAGTGACGACAGCAACGCTGTAACACCCAGTGCGGGCCAGGATGTAGAAAAATGAGAACCTTTGCCTTGCAAATTGGTGTAGCCACTCTGAAGAGACATTTCAAAATATTTAGTCAAACTGAATATATTTTAATCCATTATTTTTTGAATTGTGGGTTGTGTCCCATTAATATGTTATAAAATCGGTTTAGTAATTTGTGAGCAACATTGTAGTAAGGAAGTTGAATTAAATACAACAAAGCTTATCAGAATGCTAATAAAAGTGTTATTTCATGAAACTTTTGTTTTACTCATGTGTGGAGGAGGGGGGCCTTACCAGATTGTGATGGAAAATATATTTCCTATTGTGGGTCACAGTCAAGTAGAGTTGAAAGACACTGGCAATCCTACCACCTAGCAGTGGCACTTCCGCGTAGACTCACTAATAGAGATGAAGACATAGTCATGAAGACGGTCACCAGCATTGTTTATAACAGCAAAGTGATGGCAGCCAGTTACATCAGTCCGAACGTGAATTTTAAAACGGAAGACAAAAATTAAACAGGAGTTCAAATGGATACATTAGAGCTACATAAATTAACACAGATCTTTCAAACAGTATTGATTGAGCAGAAAGGGCCACAGAGCCCCGGCCGGGCTGGCTCGTTGGTTGGAGTGTCGTCCCGCACACGGAGTGGCTGCGGGTTCCATTCCCAGTCAGGGCACGTACCTGGGTCGAGGTTTCGATTCCCCAGTCCGGGAGCCTATGAGAGGCAACCAACTGAAGTTCCTCTCTCACGTTGATGAATCTCTCTTTCTCTCTGGCACCCCCCTTCTTTTCTCTCTAAAAGCGGTGAAAAACATGTCCTCGGGTGAGGATAATGAGTAAATAAATACAATGAATTTAAAAGGGGGCAATAGAATAAAATACATAGCACGATAGAATTAACGGGTGGTAGGCGCTCGCCTTCCTGTCTGCCCCTTTCTTCACTGAATCAAAAACAAAGACACCTGCCATTAAAACCCACATTTGGAAGGGTCTTGAAGGGGGTCTGGCTGAGTGTGCAGTTACTTGGTTTCCAAAGACAAAACAAGGAGGGGTGTTATTGAAGGGGCAGGGGAATGTCAAAGGGGTCTTCGGCAGGAAATACCGTCAGGTCAGTGTATCCATTGGGATGCTTTTGGTGACAAAAAAAAAAAAAAAAGCCCAAAGTAACATGCATTAAACAATAATGGAAAGTATATGCTCACAGTTACACTGAGACACTAAGTAGGGCAGCTCCAAGGTTGGTTAATTTGGTGGCTCAGTGACATCATTAAGGATCTGTGTTCTTTCTTTTACCTGCTCCGCCAAAATGTGTTTCAGCTTTGCCCTAATTTAGCTTCGCTCCTGGTTGCAATGAGTATCTGTCCAGCGATGGAGAAGCTAGTGTTTCTCTGTTAAGTGTTTACTTTCCAAGAGTGAGGCAATCTTTCCAGGTAGCTGCTTGCCCCCCGGATCTCACTCCCATCACACAGTAGAATTGAGTCGTAGGCATGCAGTGAACACTGGCAAAGGGGAGTGGCTGTGGAGTGGGGGGTGAATTACCAAAATAGAACCAGAGGAAGGGGTGGGAAGAGGGATTTGGGTAGGCAGCCCACCCTGTATGCTTCAGATGATTTCAAAGAGAAACGGGAAGAAAAGAAGAAGAAATGGAAGTGGGAGCTGAGATATCAAGCTCCAGGCTGATTTTCTCTGTTCTTCTTTACGGAGCTCTTTTTCACTCTCCTGCTTTCCTGCGCAGTCTGGCTTTCTCTGCCCGATGCGGTCTGGGCCCCAGACAAGGCTCCTTGAGCCCCACCTTAACTTCTCCTCCCAGTTCACGTACGTGCACCTTGTAGTGAATGTGCTAGTCAGGGCAGGCTAGTTGCTGTAACAAACAGGTCTGAAATCCCAGTGACTTCAGACAGTAACATTTATTTCTTGCTTACATCACAGTCCAGTTTGGGTCCGTGTGCATATGCATGTGCGTGTGCGTGTGTGTGTGTGTGTGTGAGAGAGAGAGAGAGAGAGAGAGAGAGAGAGAGAGATGACCAAGAAGAATGGCAGCCCTCGATGCTGGGGCTGCTACAGGCGAACCCTTGCCTGGGAGCCGCCCAAACCAGGTCTGCAATAAAGCCTGACTTCGTTCCCTCTGTCTTCCCTTCTCCAGTTACCTCCCTCCCTCTCCCATGTTTCTGCCTCTGCCTCTTGTTTTCTGTCTCTTATGTCTCTCTGTTACCTGCTTCTGTTCTGATTTCTGTCTCTTTCTAACCTGTTTCCTTCTTTCTCTGACTCTTGTCCAAAGCGGTGGTTTTTCAGGGCAGAAATCATCATACCCCTTACACCTTTCTTTCTTTCTTTCTTTCTTTCTTTCTTTCTTTCTTTCTTTCTTTCTTTCTTTCTTTCTTTCTTTCTTCTTTCTCTCTCTCTCTTTCTTTCTTTCTTTCTTTCTTTCTTTCTTTCTTTCTCCCTTTCCTTCCTTCCTCCCTTCCTTCCTTCCTTCCTTCCTTCCTTCCTTCCTTCCTTCCTTCCTTCCCCAGAAGCTGCTCCAATAGCAAGTGAAGATGCTCTTCATGGAGAAGGTGTGTTCCTGTTCCCTTTGCTTCCCAATCCCACCCACCCCCCAGTTTCTCCCACCACTAGAGTACATTGGGTGCTTTTCCAGAGGGAGAACAGAGACTGAAAGTCGTAGGAAGGGAGCAGCAGGAAGCAGCGGACCAAGCTTCAGGTTCTGGCTTTGTCCCAGCTCTGCCTGACTGTCCAGATGACACAGGACAAGACTTTGCCATTCTGAAGCTTTGGCATGTCCCCTGGTTTGCTACATACCTATGCACAGAACTGCTACAAAACGCAGTTTTTGAAGTACCAGTGCACTCAGAATCTCCGTGGGAGAGGTGGGGCAAGGGTGCTCTATCCATTCCTGGGGTATAGAGAGGGCATAGGCTTTATCCAAGGTCACACAAGAAGGTGGCAGCAGAAATGCTTAATGGCCTCTGGTATAGTTTTTCAGCTTCTAGCTCAGGGGTGAGAAGCAAAGTTGTTGATGAGAATTTGCTGAAATATATACTGGCCACCACAATGACGACGATGGTGATAGTTAATGTAGTAAGCACTTACTATGTGCTATGCAACATGCTAAGTGCTTTATATGCAATAGCTCACTTAATTCTCTTCTAGCCCACTCCCTGCCCTATCAGATAGATACTTCATTATCCTCATTTTATAGATGAGAAAATGGAGACACAGAGAAATTTGGTAATTTGTCTAAGGTAGATAACTACCTAGCTAGTAAATGTCAGTGTATTTGAGGTAAGTGGGCGAGTGGGTGAATGGATGGATGGATGGAAGAATGAACTAATGGCTAGGATGGTTAGAAACAGAAAGCTTACGTTGATACACAGATATAACCAACACAACCCAGTCTATTTCAGTCTCTCTCACACACACACGGACACCAGTACACTCACAGGGAAGGCAGACACAGAGAAGGACACACTACGAGTAGAAGACACCAGCGCGTACCCGCTCAAGCAGATGCAGACTCACACAGAGATTGGGATGCATGGGTCATGCGCACAGAGATCGGACAAGCACTCTTCGTATCTCTGTCTCTCTGTCTCTCTGTCCCCCTGTCTCTCTGTCCCCCCACCCTTCTCTCTCTCTCACATCCCCCAGCGCATACAAAGACCAGGCTGCATGCTGCGTTTAAAGCCAGACTGGGCTCACTTAACACAACAACACACACTTTGCAAGGACATGCTTAGAGACAAGGTCATTCAGAGACACGGACACAGCTACGCAGGAATGCCCATCTGTTCGGAGACACGCACACATGCCCAGACACGTTTACACACACACACACACACACACACACACACACACACACACACACGCCCCTGCCCCAGTGGGCAGAACGCAGACAGGACCCACCTTTCTGTCTCCAACAAAGCAGCAAACTGGGCCCTGCTAAGCTTTAGCTGCATTCCAGCCACGTCCCACTTTCCCTGGAAATGCACTTGCCTGGGTCTTGCTAAACGTGCAACATTTAGGGGCCTCTCCCCTCCGTGCTTCATCTTAGAGGAGAGATGCTGAAGAGGAGGGGTGCCCCCCAGGTGTGCTGTTTTCTCCGAATGTGCCGCAGCTGGGCAGTGCCTCTGTCCCCCTCTTTTCCCTCCTGGTCCTCGCTTGCCCAGTCTGTCTCTCAGTCCTGCTCAAGTTCTCTGGGGAGCTTTCTCAGGCCCAGCCCTTCCCGCCTTCTCCTCGGCCTTGGCTCTGGTTACCCCCCGCCCAGGTCCCACCGCCTCCCATCCGGCCTAGGGACCCACGGTCCCCACCTCCTCCAGTCACCTTTCCGCAGGGAATTCTTTCTCAGCCTGCACTGCCTTTTCCATTTTAAAAACCAGCAGTGGCTTCTTGGTTCAAATTAGGACTCACTGAAGACAAGAGGGAAGGCAAGTGCTGAATTCTCTCCAAAGCCTTCCTCCCAGAGAGGCCCCGGCAATCATTTCAAAATGCACGTGCAGAGGGAGTCACGTTTTCGCGTGTGTGCCCAGAGATCCTCAGGGCCAAGAACAGCACCAGGCACACAGTAGGTGCTGTTTTCTCCTTAAATGTCACCTCCCCAGGGAAGCCTTCCTTGATCCCCTCAGGCTGGGTTAGATAGGGAGGGGGCGTTATTTGCAAGTGCACACACATGCGTTATAAAGTACAGAGATAGGAATCTTGCATGACAGTTAACACGATTGTAATTAAAATTATTATTATAATGAAGCTGTTATACAATGTTGCCATCAATTACTAGCACAGTTCTTTATTTAATTTTGCTAGACTGCGAAGTCCATGAAATCAGAGACCAGGTCTGTTTTATTCGTCTGTGTTCTTAGTGCCGGCTACAATGACCAGCAGAGGGTAGTGCTTGAAACTTTTATTCAGTGAGTGTATCTACGAAGTGACATCTAATCTTTCCCGTGCCTTTGCCAAGTGAGGGTTAATCATGTTCACTTAAAAATTTACATGTTTTTCTATTACAGGTGATAGTCCACATTATTTTATATTAGTTTCATGTATATAGCACAGTGGTGAGACCAGCGATTTTCAACGGGCACGCTGCAAGAGGAACGCCGGTGTGCCCCCCCCCCAATTTTAACACATGTCCTACCTGGCTATTTAGTCAGGGGCACTGACCTCTTTTCCCTCAGACTGCTGAATTGAGAAAATGACAACAGCCAACACAACGATAACCATCTGGTGTGAATGAATCAAAATTACACCTATTTTTTTTTGTCAGACTGGCGAAAAATGTATTTTGGGGAGTGCAGCAGAATTTTAGTAATTAGTTTACGTATGCTATGAGATGAAAAACGTTGAAAATCACTGCGTTAGACAACTACACAGTTTACAAAGCTGTCCTCCTGATAATTCAAGTACCCACCTGGCCCCGTTTTACGAGGTTGTCGACCCGATCCCCTCTGCTGTCCTCCACACCCCCGCGGCTACTTGGTACCGACCAACTGGCACTTCTTAGTCCCTTCCCCTTCCTCACTCATCACCCCAACCCCACTGTCTTCAGGCAGCTCTCAGTCTGTTCTCTGAGTCGATGAGTCTGTTTCCGTTTTGTTCTTCAGATTCCACATGTAAGTGAGGGGACCCCTCCAAGGTCACCCAGCTAAAATAAGGACAGACACACCCAAGGCAGGCGCTGCCTCTTCATCTCCGATCCACGCAGCCGTGTAGCCCTTGGTGTCTTCGCCTCCCGGACTTGTCACCCTTCCCTTTCCTGCGCCGACCACCGCCCCCCCAACCCGCCTCACACACCCCCTACATTCGATCTTGTCCATAGAACACAGTATTCATGCTCAGGTGCAAATGGTGGGTTTCCCAAGGGAAACTTACATCTTTACAAGGGATCGAAGAGTTCAGCTTACAAGTGCAAACCCTGCTGGAGGGCATGGGCTAACCGAGAAGGGAGAAATTACCCCAGGAGTTCACCCCTATGTTGTTGGCCAGAGGCCGAGTCAGCCCCATTGGTTGCCTTTCCTCCTCCACGCTGTTAGCTTTGGGGACCACCTGCCACTCCTGCCAGGTGAGTAGGTGACCTGGAGTGCAGAAGGGAAAGCATTGGCCCACATCAGGAGGCTTCTGTCCTGCCCACAGCTTTGCCCAATTGCTATGTGGCTTTACACAGTCCCTGGCACCTCTGGGCTCCAGTTTCCCCCTCTTCCAGAAGAGGCAGTTGGATGACCTTTCCGATCCTTCCAGCTCCGGACATCTGCCTCCGACCCAGATGGGGCCGTCCTGCGCCTCGTAGTAGGAGCTCACGCTCGCAGAGCACTTACTGTGTTCGGGCAGTGTTCTAAGAACTCTGCATTTATCCCCCAGCCCCTGACGACACACCGTGAGGCACCGTCCCCATTTTACAGTTGAAGAAACTGAGGCCCAGAGAGGCTCCTTCACTTCCTCAGGGTTACTAGTCCATTGTGGCTTATAACATCATCCCCAAACTTAGGGGTGTAAAACCACCACCATTTATTTATTCTGTGGGTCAGGAATTTGGGGAGGGCTCTCTCACGCAGTTGCCGTCAGGTGTCAGCTGGGGCTCCCTCAGAGTGGGACACCCAAGATCACTCAGTCACATGCCACATCGTTGTCAGCGAGGTCAGCGGAGCTTGCCGAGACCTCTCCAGCACAACCATCTCAGGGTGTCCTGTCCAGGCTTTTTGTGCGGAGGCTGGCTCTCTACAGAGTGGGTAACCTGAATGAGCCATAAAGAAGCAGCAGGAAGCTTCTGACCCAGCTCCAGAAGTCCACATATCACTTCTTTTACATCCTATGGTTACAAGCCTGTCCCTAAGGTTGACCTAGTTTAAGAGATGGGCACATAGACTTTACTTCTCAATGGGAGGACAAAGAATGTGTACACATGTTTGAAAGCCACCACAGGGACTCAGTCGATAAGCGGAAAAGCTGGAATTTGAACCTGCAAAGGCTGGCTCGTCGCTGGTCTGTCCGACATTCCTCATGGGTCCACAGGAGGGTGTCGGGCCGTTGAGAGGCAGCCTCTGGCCTCAGTTTTCTCAGGGTCCCTTGGGCTGCTGCATGCAGGTGAGCTGTAGGGGCCAAGGGCAGAAGTATGAAGACCAGAGAGGAAGACGCTGCAAGACTCCGGTGCGGTGCGAAAAGACAGGAACTTAGCTCGGGGTGATCAAAGGAGGGTGGTGGGGAGGAGTTGTCGGAGTCTGGATGCATTTCAGGTGCAGAATTGATAGGAACTGCTGATGGATTGAATGTGGCGGGTGAGGGAAAGAGAGGAATCAGAGATAACTCCAAGATTTATGTTCACAACAAAGGGAAAAATGGAGCTGCCGGTGGCCAGGATGGGGAAGCTGAATGGTGGGGGCGTTGACTGTTAATCGCCACACCAGGCTGCCTGCAAGCTAGGTGTGGCTCCTGGGACAAGGGGAGAGGTCACGGGCATTTCCCTGTTGCAGACTCTGAGCTAGGTGTTTCACATATTGCCATAGGCAGAATTGCTAGAATGACCCCGAAGATTCTGGCCCTGGTACGAGCCCTTCCTGTTGGAATGTGGGTGAAACTTATGGATATAATGAGGTTTCACTACTGTGATTATGTCACATTACATAACAAAGGGAGATTATCTGGGAAGACTTAATTTAATCACAAGGATGCTTTAAAAGTACAGTTTTCTCATGTTAGCAAGCAGAAGGGAAGTTAGAGGCAAAGGAAGGGAAGTGATTGACATCCCGCGATGACCTTGAAGTTGGAGAAGACCATGTGCAAAGACCAGAGAACCACTTCGAGGAGCTGAGAGTGGAAACAGGGGCCTCAGTCCTACAGCCACAAGGAAGCGAATACTGCCCACAACCTGAGTGAGCCTGCAAATGCATTCTTCTCCAGAGCCTCTAGCTAAAAGCCCAGTCTGGCTGATGCCTCGGGAGGCCTAAGCAACAAATGCAGTTGAACCTGCTCGGACTTCTGACCTATGGAGCTGTTAACTAATAAATAGGTGTCGTTTTTAAGCCTGGTAGTTCGTTATGCAGCCATAGAGGCTTATTTTACTTAATCCTCCCAACCGTGCAGAATGGAGGGCCCCATCCACATCGTACAGAGGAGGGAACAGGCAGGCGAGGTCAAGGGCTTTGCCCGAGGTCCCACAGGAGAGTGCCACAGCTGGGAATGAAACTCTGGAATGTTGCCACCCCCCAGGCTGCTTCACAGAGAGGGTGTCAGAGCAGCTGGCGGACCTTAGACACCTGGGGCCTGACCGGGCAGGGACCTCAGGTCCGGGTCAAGGCCAGGGAACAGAGCTCGAGTTTCCGACTGCGATTGGCTCTTCTCGGGAGCTCTGAGTGTCTGAGCCTGTGTGTGAGTCCCGGAAGGTGTCCGTGTGAGCTTGGTGAGTGTGTTACATTGTGTGCAAGTCTGAGTGTGTCTGTGCATCAGAATGCATCTGTCATTGGGAGTGACTAAGTCTGTGTGTGGCTGTGTCTTAGTGTGAGTATGCGTGTGCCCACTGAAGTGCATCCGAGTGTCTCTTGCAGAGGGTCTGTGCTTGAGGGCGACTCTGTGTGAATCTGACAATGTTCGCCAGTGTTTGTGTGTAAGTGTGGATCAGTGCTGAGGGCGTCGCAGTGGGGCCGGGGGCTCAGCACCTCTGTGCAGGCCTGAGGGTGTAGGTCATCTGAGTCTGCGAGTGCCCGTGTGTGTGAATTCTGGGGTGTCTGTGAGTGGTGCGGGTGCACGAGAGTGTGTGCGCCTGTCTGAACTTCTCTGAGGGTTTGTGTGGGATCTGATGGTCTCACGGAGTGGCCAAGGGTGTCCATGCAAGTCTCTCTGTACGTGTCTCCATGTCTCCAGATGTGAGTCTGTGCTGTGGCCATGGGTGTGCCTACCGGTGTGAGTCTGTGTAAGTCTGTGGGTGTCTCCAGTTGTATCTAACTAGGGGGGTCTCGGGGTATGTGGAGCCTGCGGTTGGTTTGGCAGGTGTCTCTGTGAGTGCGGGTGGCTGAGGAGTATTTTCCAGAGCGAATGCAATAGAGCGAGCGGGTGCCTGTTTTCTTCCATGGGCTCATGTGTGAATCTGAGGGTCATGCCTACCCGTCGCTCTGAGGGTGTCCTTTCTGAGACTGTTCTCCCCCCCACCCCCCCGGGTGAGGCCTGTCTCCGTGGGTGACTGGATGCTTGCATCAGGACCAGTGTGAGGGCAGCTTGTGGCAGGGCCACGGGATCCGGTCGCAGACAGCCTGGCGCACCCGTCCCTGGGGCGCACACCTGCTGGGCTCCCGGCGCCCCGGAGGCCGCGCCCGCGCCCTCCAGGCTCCCACGCCCCGGCCCGCCGCACCCCCTCCCCCGGGCGGCGCCCATTGGCTGTTGCGGCGGCGGCTCGGAGCCCGCCCCGCGCGGCCGGCGGGGGGCGCCGCGGGCCAGAGCGCGCTGCGCCGCCACCGCCAGCGCCACCGCCACCGCCACCACCACCGGGAGCGCAGCGCGCCTCGGGCTCCGCGTACCGCCAGCTCCCGGCCCGCCCGTCCGCCGGCCCAGCCGCCCTCGCCAGCCCCGCCGCGGAGCCCCGGCCTGGCCCCGGGTCGCCGCCACCACGCCGCGCGCCGTACTCCGCGTCAAGAATGGGGCGGCCAAGCTGCCCAAGCCGCCCGCCGCTGCCGCCGCGGCCGAGGCGCCCGGCGCCGGCGCCGGCGCCGGCATGGAGCGCTCGCAGAGCCGGCTCAGCCTGTCAGCCTCCTTCGAGGCGCTCGCCATCTACTTCCCGTGCATGAACTCCTTCGACGATGAGGACGCAGGTGAGCTTCCAGGGGGCCAAATCCGGAGGCCCCCTCCCCGACCCGGTGCTCCTTAGAGGTGGCTTCTCTCTCCTCCCCACCCCCAACCCCTCTGGAAGATGCGCCCTAGGGTCTCCTTTCCCACCCACAGGACCTCAGGGTTTCCAGGAGGCGGTGCCTTCTAGCCTTCCGCCGCCCCCTAGGGACCCCTAGATCCTCTGCATTCATTCACCCCTTTCCCGCAGGTGGGTCCTTTGGGTCGCCCGGACCTGGCTCTCCCTACTCACCTGCGCCTACTGGATGCCCCCTGTCTTGTCCCTGGATCGGACCTATCACCCTTCCTGAATCTCTTGCGTGCACCCACTCCTCAAATCCTAGGGCTCCAGCGCGCCCCTGGGGCTCCGACGCGCCCCCCGCCATTGGAGGTAGCGCGCAGACCTTAACTCTCCATCTTTGTCTTGGCTGCATCCAGAGGCTCCCTGCCCTAGACCCCCTGCCCTGCGGCCAAGGTCCTTAGTACCCTATTCGTCTCTTCTCCGTTTTTCTTAGAGGCGGGGTCTCCGGACTCCCGGTTTTTTATCAGACTGGAGCGGATCCCGGGCGTGGAGTAGGGGGAGCTGGCTGGGTGACGGCCTATCTTCTTTCCAGCCCGTTGGTCCTGGAGGTAGACGTAGGGCGGCGCCGACTCTATACCTCCGTGTTCTCTGGAGTGTGCCCCTGACCCTGGGTGCTCTTGTTCCTGGAGAAGCCCTTCTAGGTGGGCCGAACCCGGGTGCCAGCCAGCGGCCCGAACCTCTGGCACCCTGGCCTGCGCGCAACCTCAGCCAGAGCCGGAGAGGCGGGGAAATGTAGGGAAACCTGCTCTGTGGGTCCCTGGGACCAGGCAGAGGGCGCAGAAGGGCTCTGGATCAGGTTCTGCCCTGTGGCAGCGAATTCACCAACAGGTGGGGAAGCTAGAGGGTTTGGCCGGAAGCTCCCCAAAGAGTGCCAGCTGAGGAGTCAGAATCGGGTTCTCGTCTTGCTTCTCTGCTTATTAGCTGTGACCTTGAGCAAGTCAGGCCACCCCTAGCCTCCATATCTCATCTGTAAAATGGGATGGCAGCACCCCAGACACAAGGGTGGAGTTAGAAGTGTTTTGTAAACGGAAAATCTGAGAGTATTTGAATAAAATCAGGGGGCAGGAGGGAAGAGGGGAATATGTGGAGAAGAGGAGCAAAATGGCTTCATGGGCACATTCGAGAACCTGATGAAAAAATGGACTATCTCTCCAAAAAAATACATGTATGCACACCCACAAAAATTTGTCCGTAGTTTTGGGGAGTTCGTGGGCCTTGCTTAAGACTCCCTGGCCAACCTGTTGTCTGATAAGCCGTGTGGGTGACGAAGGCTCACATCTTCTTGCTGGAGCAGGAGGCAGGTGGGGAAAAGGGGAGAAGGTTCTCCAGAAGAATTTGTTGGCTAAGTGAATGAACGCGGGTGCGTGAGGCAGACCGTGTGCAGACCTGTCTTGCTGTTGACCTAGAGGAGGGGGTGGAGTAAAGATGGTTCCTGCAGAGCCGTTTCACAGAATCACCACGTTACAGAAAAAACGTAACTGAGGTTCGAGGGCTTAACTGCCCCCTGATGTAGCTGAGGGAGGTGGGGTCATTCTGGACAAGGCAAGGTGAGGAGGAATGGAGGGGGTCTCCAACACCGTGGCCTCCACTGGAGCAAAATCAGACGGAAGAAATCAGGCTAGTGTGGAGGCTTGGGGAGGGAGCCCCACCGGCCTCGGTGAGCTGGCTCCCCTACCCCTGACTTGATGGTCAGGGACTGTCCTGAAGTTCAACAGGCCACCTGGGGCCTCAAGTCGCAGGCTGGGCAAGCCCATGGGAATGTAGGAGCATCCGTTGCCGGGACAGTTAGGCTTTTCCCCAGAGTCATGCTTCATGTCATGGGTCAGATACCTTGGTGACTATTGCTCGTTGCAAGGTGACTCACTGTGCTTTCACTTAAGTCAGAATAGGTCACTTCATGTAATACTGGAGAATTTTTAAAAGGTCCACATGATGTTTTTTCCAGGGGTTTCTCCAAGTTCTTAAGTTTTTCACTTGGGAACAACCTAGAAATCATCTTGTCCATCCTTTTTTTTTTCTTTCTCTCAAGTGCGAGAGAGAGAGAATGAGTATGAGTATATGTCTGTGAGAGACTGAAGCCCTGGAGTGCCTGTGTGTAACCCAAGGTCACCCAGGGAGGCAGGCACAGAGCCGAGATGAAAATCAGGTTCTCTTTCCAGCAAACCACTAGCCCTCTCTCAGAAAGAGGATTTTTCCAAAGCCAAATCTCTCTGTGTAGAAAATGGTTCCTTCCCAGGTGAGGAGGCCCTAGGGAGCAGCTGACGATCAGGAGTTCGGTTTGGGCGTCTTGGGCTTGTCCGTCTTCAGGGAGGCCTGGAGTCAGGGAGTGGGAGGGAGAAAGTCAAGTTTCATTTCCAGAAGACTAACGAGTGTCTGGAGAAAATTGGAAGTAGGGAGCGTTGTCTTGGTGTGTAATTTCTCTTGTTCTCCTCAAAGTCATTAATTTTCTCTGAAAAAAAAAAAAAGCCTTTTGGATTTATTCTTGTAGAGCAGCATTGCACTGAACTAATTTCTAAAAGCAGCTTGAATAATCTCTCAGACACTGGACCGAGACGGCGTCAGAGGAGGGCGGTCAGAGCCGGCCACACTGCGTTGTCCTCTTGTCCATTCCCTCCCCAGGTCCCCTGGAGGCCTCAGAAGTGTGTCCCCGAAGGGCCTCTGGCTCGTCTAGGTGCCTCCCCTTTTTGCTGTCTGCGACTGCTGTCGAAGACATCTTTTCCATCAGCCCCATCGAGCTGGAGCTATCCCCAGGGCTCACATGCTGCCCTTTAGCTGGTTTCCTGAGAAACCGTGTGAGGAGGAGACTATTTCATTAGCCTTAACGGGGCCGGAGCACTTGCCTCTCTTGGGCTTGGGAGGTTTGGACATTTTGTGGGCAAAAGAAGCTACCCTTCCTCCCACCCCTTTCCAGCCACCCTCCGGCTCAGGATGCTAGCCATTGCAGACTCCCAGAATTCCTCTCAAGGAGCATCTTCCCTTGCACACTCAGAACTCCTTTCTTTTTTTTTCTTTAAATTAATTTTTTAAAGATTTTATTTGTTTATCTTTAGAGGGGAAGGGAAAGAGAGAGGGAGAGAAATATCAATGTATGGCTGCCTCTCGTGCGTCCCCTGCTGGGAACTGTCCTGCAACCCAGGCATGTGCCCTGACTGGGAATCAAACCACGATCCTTTGGTTTGCAGGCCCGCGCTCAATCCACTGAACTACACCAGCCAGGGCTCAGAACTCCTTTCTTATGCCACCTTTGCTCCTTTTCACAAAGATGCTGGGGTTTCAGAGAGGTGTGCACTTGGGACCATTTTTGTGTCTGTGTCTCTGTCGCCCAGTCTTGCTGGCACTGGGTTTATAATTAGGGAGGGTGGCAGGGAGGAGTTAGAAACGGACCTCAGCTTTCTCATCTGTATGATAAAGAAAATAATAACATTGACCACAGAAGGTCAGCATTTAAAAAATGATTACCTTTGACTAGGCATCATCCTAGGTACTTTATTATTTTAACGCTTTTCTCATAGCAACCATATACAATTAACATTTAACCTCCCCATTTTCAGATGAGAAAATTGAGGCACAGAGAGAGTATTTATTCAAGGTCAGTCAACCAGGAAGTGAGAGAGTTAGGATTTGAACTTAAACAATTGGACCCAAGCATCTCTGCTTTGATTATTATGCCGTTTGTGGTATGCAAAGGGCTTACTCCAGCCAGTACCTGGCACCAGGTGGGCGTGCGCTGTTAGCTATTATCTGTCTTATTATCAAGTAAGGCTTGTGTCTGAACAGGACCGTGAAAAAGAATCTGTGGGTTTGGGGAAGGGGAAAATCTGCTTCTCAAAAATGGTAGCTGTTATAATTTTTAATGAGCTAATTTTATTGCATTGCTACAGCTCTCAAGGCAGAGCTGAGCCCTTCTTCGTGGAATTGGCTTAAAGATGGGGATTTGGGGGACTTGCATGTGGAACAAGAGGGTGGGGAGCAGTCCAGCTCCCTGTGTCCCTGTTCTTCCTGAGCAGTTCATTTCCATCACATCCACAGTCCTAGCCCTCTCACTATGCATTGGGGCACAGCTGAGAGTAGGGGTATCTGCAGTTTCCAGCAGTTACCAAAGGGGGTTGTTACAGAAGGGTCTGGAACTGAGGATGATGTCCCTGAGTCTCACCAAGTGGTTTTGGCGTCCAGTCAACCTCCCCCCCACCCCACCTCGGAGAAGGGCGGAGAAGCTGGAGCAGCCAGCTCTGATTTGCTTATAGGATGCTTCGATCTAGTGCAGGGAGGATGTTGCCATGGCAACACCGGCTGGCTACCGGTCCCTTTTCTAGCGGTTCGGGCCACATCTCTGGGCTAGAGAGCCCTTGATGGCACCTCCCTCTTCTGCTCAGGCCAGATCCGGTGGGTGGGGTGGCTTGGTGGATGGGTCCCACAGACAAGTGCCAAAGCCCCCTCCCCTTCTTTCTGGACAGAGGGGAAAAGGAAGGAGGTAGTCCGAGTTACCTCTCTGGGGTGCGGGGCGGAGATTGTACCCATATCTAGCCAGACAGATCCCAGCAGGGAGAATCAGATCTCCAGTCCCCTCCCTCCCCCACTCATTCCATTTGGCAGAGTTTTCTTTCCCAGACAAAGTGCTAACTTTTGTCCTTGAAATTTGACCTGAGCTTTTTCTGGGAAACAAAATGTCCTGGTGTTCCACCCCTTCCCCCTGAGACGGTGGGAACAGAGTGCTTCAGCCCTAGAGGGGGGCTCGATGGACAAGGGGCAATGGTGAGGGGGAGGCCTTTGGTGAGGGATAAAATATCCTTTGGGGTCAAGGCCGCTTGAGGGCATGAGGTTGAGGTTTTGAAGCCTCCCTTCCCATCCTCATCCCTGGGTCAGGCCACTTCCTGTCCCCCTGCCCCCTCCCAGTTTACCACCAAGTACAGTCATCTCCTTCCTGTGTTGGGAGTTGGGTAGAACTCTTTTAGATTTGGGTAACTGAGGCACAGTAAGGAACTGAACCAATTATTCCCATAGTTCTAGTGGTGGGAAGGGGTGAGAATAAGGACCCAAACTACTTTATCTTAATCCAGTTACCCTGAAAGAAGTATCTCAGAAAAATCAGCTGTATGTGGATGCACCCCCTCCCTGATGACACAGGTCACTGGCAAGAGGATCTGCTCGGATGCTGCTAGAGCCCTTTTCTTAAATTCTCTCTCCCTCAGGCATCTCCTCCTCCCCGTTCCCCACGCTGCCAGACTCAGGGCTCCAGCTCCTTTGCCTTTGCAGCTGCCGGAAGCCCACTTGGTTCTGTCTGGCGGGAACGGGGAAGGAGGGGTCCATCCACCTTGTCTTCCTTCGAGGATGCTGCTGCCTCACTCCCCACCCACCTCCATCCCAGAGGCAGAGCCAGCTCTAGCGGGAGGCTGCGTGAGGGCGGGCAGGGGAGTACAGGAGAGGGAACATGAGAGCTTTCTTGTCAGCTGACCTCTCCTGTCTCAGGGCCTTTCTTTTCGTTTGCCTCCTCGAATGTCATGATGGCTTAACAAGCGTCACGTTAACATGTCTTTTAAGAATTGTTAGAAAGGTGGCAGTTTTGGAGCATGTGCTCAAAAGGGTGCAGACGTCTCCCCCACTGTCATCTGTTCCCTGCCCCCCCCCAAGGGGTACAGTCAGCCCCACTCTCTTCCTGTCAGAGCACCAGCTCCCACCCCGTGGTCTCCTGGAATGACCAAGCAGCTGCACCGGAGTTCTCTCCCTCCCCAGCCCCGTGTACCTCCTGGGGTTTGGAATTGACTTCTCTTTGGCTCTGGGGCCTCAGTTTCCTTACTCTGAAAAAAGAAAAAGAAAACAGGTGAATTCTCCTTGTCTGAGCACCGTTGAGGGTTGGAAACATAAAGCGATTAAAAGGCTGCTGCTCGGCTGTGCTCGGTGCTTTCCGAGACCTCGCTGAACCCTGCAGCCACCGGAAGGCAGCTGCCGCGGCAGGCGCACGCACTTGGCAGATGAGGAGAAGCCCGGCAGCCTGGAGCTCTGTTGGGTTGCCTGGTGGTGATGCAGACCCAGACGTGTCTGGCTCAGAGGCCGCCCTCTACCTCGTGGCTGGAATGAGATGCCAGGTGGGAAAGAGCAACGTGCGTCCTCGGGTTGCACTTGTGCCATCAAAATGGCAAGTGGCAAAGGCGGTGGTGTGGGGACCTGCCCGCATCCACAGGCACCCCTTTAGGGTCCGCCATCCCGTTACAATGGGCTGCAGCCCCCTGGCGTGCCTTCCTGGCCATCGATTCCCGGATGATCCCCATCGTGGGGCTGCCTGGCCTCCTTGAAGAAGCCCGTTGCCTGCCCTGGCCCTGGGGGCCAGCCATCACCTGCCTCTCCAGACCGATGTAGGCCAATGCTGGATTATATTTAACGCTGTGCTATTTCCACTCGACAGCTCCAAAGTGCATGCCCCCTCCCCTTTTCTCCCGCCTTCCCCCTCCCCTTCTGATTCACTCAGAAACCGAGAGGCTGATGTCAGCACCTTATTCTTAGCCCCCGTCCGTTGTAACTGCATTTAGCAGTGTGCGCTTCATTAACAGTTTTTGCAAAGGGGGTGTGAGAGGGCTCCGTGGCCAGGCAGCTGCCTCTGCTGGATGGCCCAACTGGGCAGATTCCAGGCCTGGCTTTCCAAGACTGGCAGCCTTGGAAGAACTCTTAGCATCTAGTCCATTCTTTTCAATTGGCAAGGAGGGAAACTGAGGCTCAGAGAGGCAAAGCGGCTTGGCCAGGGTCACATGTTAAGGATCCAGGACTCTGGCCTCTGAGTCTGGGTTTTCTCCTTTGGTGTTTATTCATTCAACTAATATTTAATTAGCGGCTCCGTGCTGAGCAGGTGCTGGGGATATGTTGGCAAACATGATAGACACAGTTTCTGCTCTCATGGAGGTATGTTCTGGGGTGGGGGAGACAGGCAGTAAACAGGTAAGCAATGAAAAAATCAGTAATTTCAGATAGTGTTAAGTGGAATGAAAGTAGAACAGGTTAATGGGATTGGAGAAAACATTAAGTAAGGCAGTCAGGGAAGGCTCACTGGGGAAGTGACATTTGAGTTGTGGCCTGAATGACAGAGAGACGGCAATGGAAATAGGAGGGCCGAGAGTGATCCAGGCTGAGGGAACTAGCTGGTGCAAAGGCCCTGAGGTCAGTGTGAGTTTGGGTGTTCAGGGACCAGAAATCAGACCAGCATGGTTAGACCGAGTAGGTGAGGGGAGATGAGGTCAGAGAAGGAAAGTGGGGGCAGATCGCTCAGCCTTGTGGACAGTGATAATACGAGGGGGAGACACTGAGGTCCAGAGTGGGAAGAGAAAAGCTCTCCCCACCCCAAGCTGGGTAAAGTCAGAGAGAAGCCTGAGAACCAGCCTCCTGAGTCTGGTCATGTTTGTTCCTTAGACGGAGACGGCTGCTCCTTTGAGTGCGCTACGTGGCTTCCTTCTACACTGTCGCTGGAACGGTACCGTGGAGGTCTGGGCAGGGCCCACCGGCCTGCCCTGCTCCCCTCTTCCAGCTTCACCCGCCCTGGCGTTGTAGCTTCTCGGGCTGACGCAGCTGTGAAAGGCACCCGGGAGCTTCCGTGGTGAGCCAGAAAGAACATGGCTTTGGAATCCAACAGACCTGATGTTTCCATCTTGCCTTGACTACTTCTAAATCATGTGACCTGGAGCAAGGGGCATCAGCTGTCTGGGGCTCAATTTTCTTGCCCGTAAAACGGGAGCGTGAGAATAGTAGGTTCTCCAAAGGTGACTGTGAGGAATAAGGGACACGATGCACACACAAGGTGCACCTTACCCAGAGCTGGGCATGCGGAACTCAGGTTTCCTCAGTTGTGAGGACTAATGAGATTGGGTGTAATGCCGGGCACATAGTAGGTGCTCAGTTAGTGGTAGCTGCTGCAGTTGTTGGTTATTACTGTCCGTTTCAATGGAACAGAGTCATCTGGGGAGCTTGTTAAAATGCAGATTACTGGGCCCCACCCCACAGTTTCTCATTCAGTTTGGAGTGGGACCTGAAAATCTCATCTCTAACAACCTCCCCAGTGATGCTGGTATTGATGCTGCTGGCCCGCGGACCCTGTCTTGAGAACTGCGGGGTTAGAGGAAAAAGCTGCAGAGAATTGAAGTTGGGATGTCATTTGTGTCTTAGATACTGGGACTTTGGGTACCAAAGGCAGCACCCAGTGTATAGGCTTCAGGCACTCCTGTTTTCATCCTGGTCTCAGGTCCCATGAGCCTCTGCTGCTGCCCTGCTTTGCACCCAGTTTAAGGTGTAGGGCCACATAAATCCTTCTGGAAGTCTTCATTTGTGGAAATGATGAGTGAACAGGTGTGAATCACACATCCGGTCACAGTATCCTTTTATGGGATGGAGGACTCAGACATCTGGGGCTTCTGGGGGTTCAGGTCTGGCACCTTTTACTGGAGGGGACAGGACGTGGCCCCTTCCCTGCGCTGGGGGAAGGCAGGGCTGTGTGTGAAAACCAGGAGGTTCATGTGAGGACAAGCCTCTGCTGGGAAGAAGTAAATCAAAGGAATCAAGGAATTATCCGTGTAAAGGGGTGGAATGCTGGGCAATGCTACCAGGGAAGCTTACTGAGTCGGTTTATTTAGCTGTTTCTCGGAAAGGGGTCGCCAGTAATTTTCTGGGAAAGGTTGTGATTTAGCTCGGATGGGAGGCAGCGGGGACAAGCCTTATGATGTGGTAAGATTCCCATCCAGTCTTGTAAAACTCAGGGTGTGAAGACAAAGGCATTGACAAATAGTTTCCAGGTGGGACTTGTCCTGAACTAATAATGCGAAATAACTCTCAGAGAGCACGGACGTTGGAGGCCCCAAACCTGGGTCCGAGCCTCTGCCCCGTCCTGGCTGTGTCTTTTGACTGTGGTGTGTAACTGTTCTGGGCCTTGGCCTTGGCCTTCACAAAATGGAGCGAGTCCCTCCTGCCTTGTGAGAATTAGAAGGCATCCGGGAAGTGGAAGCTGCTGCCTTTCCTGTGTTTGTAGACGTCCTGGGTGCAGGGAGGGAGGGAGGGATGCCAGGAGTGCGCTGCCGGGGGCTGGACGCTGGCCCTGGTCTGGATGGACCGTGTCCACTGCGCGCCCAGTGGAGCCCAAGAGGCTGCGTGAGGAGTCAGGGGAAGAGGCCTCTGCGCAACCGCTGAGGGTCAGCGTCTCCTCCAGCCGCCCGCCTTTGTCTTTCAGGCCTCGTAATCCCTATCCGCAGAGCGAGGGCCTGGTGGCCTTGGTGGAGGTACAACAAAATGGTCCCAGAAAACAGAGGCCACTAGGCCAGGTCCCCTAGCTCCTCCTTTGGAGTCGTCCCCTCCTCTGCAGTAGCCCCCGCACGGTCACTTTTGTCCCCAGAGTGTCCCCTGCTGCCAAAGTCTCTCTCCAGCTGATCCTTGGCTGATGGGTCACTGAATAATCTTTAAAAGAATAAGTAGTATTTGGATTAGGTGGACCGTGCAGATGGTACAACATTCTAAAAGCACAAGAGGATAATTAAGCGCTCGGGGTGGTACCGAACCCTGTGCCAGACGCTGAGGGTTCAGGAATAGTTGGGGTATACGGTAGTTTGGCGTGGTGGCAGTTGAGGTACCGACTCCGCAGCCAGATGGCCTGGGTTTGAATGCTGGCTTGGCCGCTTATTGGCTGTGTGACCTTGAGCAAGTTACTTAGCTTCTCTGAGCCTCAGTTCCCTCAGTTGTAAATGGTCTAAGAATAGCCCCTCCCTGCCTTGTAGGTGTCTCGAGGATTAAATGCATACGTACTTGTACGGTGCATTGTAGATAGCCGGCACACAGTAAAAGTGTGTTAGAAGTGTTAGCTGTTACTATCTTAGCGCCTTCAAGGTGAAGTCTTTCTGAGGTCATCTGCCCACCCTCACTTGAAGCCCAGAGAGGGATCGCACAGGTTGTCCAAAGCCTCGCTGCAGGCCTCTGGCAAAGCCAAGAATAGAACCACATTTCCGGACTCCCTGCCAGGGCCTTCCTCACTCCCCCGAGGTGTCCCAAGCGGCCACCCTGGAGCCTGTCAGAACCTGAGGCTTCAAGCCTGCGCCGTGCATTACCAGCATTCGGTGTCCCTGGAAAATGCCACCTGGAGTCGCCCTGGGGGTGGCTGGGAGACTGTGTCACTAATTGGGGCCTGTAATGGAAATTAATGAGTTATTCAGCTAATGGCTTGAGAAATAGCTTTCATCTGCCGGGGCCTCACACCAAGATTGGACCAGGTGCCTCTGGGGCCCACCCCGGCCCAGGCCAACCCACCCCCAAGCCATCTGGCCCCAGGAAGCTTCTGCCTGCACCCAGGTTGTGTTGGGTGTGCCGAGTGCTGGGGATCAGGTGGGTGCCACCAACGAGGGAGAAATAGACAGGTACAGGCCCCCCTCGGTTTAGCCCACTTTGTTGCCCTCCACAGATGTTGTGGATTTTTTTTTTTACAGGTTGAAGGCCTTCCACCAGCAAAAAGATTATAACTCCCATTATTGTGAATCTGTATTATGAACCGAACCCACAATATCTCTGAGGTGCACCTTTATAGTGTTCTTAGACTCCTCCCATCATTCTCCAAGTTCAAAAGATACAGAAGATGGGAGAACTCTTCCCACCTGTCCCCGTCGTCTCAGTCTATGACATGGGTTTATGTGCAGGTGACATGCTGTGCGCGTGCTCTCAGGTGAGACGCGTGGGAGGGTGAGAGGGACGCCGGATGGGCAGGAAAAGCAGCAGCTAAAGATGGGTACTCAGCCCCCTCCGTGGGACGTTCTAGAGAGCGGATGGCATCAGGGTTGACTGGCCTTCTGTGCTCCTGCATCAGTCAGTCTTGGCTCTGGACAGTTGCCTAGTCTGTCGGTGCGGGGTGGGGGGTCATAATTTGGGGGGCAAGACAGCTCCCATCAGTTCAGGGCAGTTCTCCAAAGAAGGGGCAGCTGTGAGCCAGAACCCACAGCGACTCGCAGCAGATACTCACAAGATACTCCTGCTTGGCAAAGGGGACCTGGCTGCGCTGGCTCCACCCGCGGGCTGTTTGGGGCCTGGGGAGAGCAGGCGTGGCCCGCTGTGTGCGGAAAGCCCTATTTCAGGCGGCTCTCTGCAGAGGCGAATGTGAGCCTTGCCTTTGGTGGGCTGGAGGAACCGAGTGTCTGGATGAACTCTTGACTCGGCCAAGGTCACACAGCCAGTGAGGGCTGAAGAAGGGCTTCAAAACCCAGGTCTGCCCCTCAACACTTGTGGTCTTTCAACATTCTGCACTGCACCTAACTTCTGTTCATGCATCTATATGTATATTTTGTGCTTCCCAGCGGGTTTTCCCCAAGCACTTCTTTGAAATGCGTCTATCTCAATGTTCTACATGGCACCTTGCGAATGCAAAGCCCTTTGGGTCTGACAGAACGTTTTTATCTATTTGATGGGACCTGAGCCTCATAGAAAACTGGCCCTGGTTACAGAGAGGTGGGCAGGGGCCCTGGAAGCTGCCTGGGTGAAAGGTTTAAGGGGTAGGGATTTGGCTCTGGCATGAGCCCCGATTGGTCATAAGAAAGCCTGCATTTGAGACCGCGTTTCTGCCAGTTCGAGTGAGAGCGACTGAGCTGAGCCGTGCTGGAGGCTCCTGGGGGCTGTCAAACGAGACTCAGCAAACCTCTGTGAAGGGCCAGAGAGTAGGTATTTTAGTCTTTGAGGGCCAGTGGATTTGTTTTGCAATTACGCAGTTGGAGCACGAATGCAGCCCCAGACGGTACGCACCTGCTAGGTGAGGCTGTGTTCTAATAAAACTTTATTTACAAAAATAGGCAGTGAGCTGCGTTTAGCTCACAGGCCATAGTTTCCAGACCCTGCAGTATAACACGCACCTCGGTTATCCCAGGAGTGAGGGAGCGGGAGTCTTTTCACACCAGCTTCCATCACTTTTCCGCTGCCACACTGGGAGTGACTCCAGGTCAGGGCCTGTGTGCCTCTCAGCTGCATTTCACCCAGTGCACAGTGGCGTGGAGCTAAAAGGTGGACCTGAATCCCAAACCTGTCTCTCCCATTTCTCCTCCCTCCCACTCTCCCCCACCCTCCATTTTTCCTGGTCTTCCTCCAGTATTTGCTGGTGGCCAGTCCCTCCCTATGCGAGGTACTGCTGACTCTCGGTGAGCCCGGTCTTTGCCCGCATGAAGTTTACAGTCTGGTGCGGGGGGGGGGGGGGAAGTGGGGTGACACGTTCCATAACCCAAAGGAACAGCTAAGAACTTGACCGCTGCTGTGATGAGCGTCACGTAAGGCAGCTGCAGGGAGCCAGAGAGGCTGGGGCTGGGAGAGCTGACCAGTCTGGGGCTGGGGGGCCGAGCAGGGGAAGGGGCAGCTAAGCCGAGACCTAAGGGATGAGTACAGTTGGCCAAGTGAAGGCAGGGGAGCGGGACCAGGTGCCCTAATGCTGAGACCATGGCCTTGGGAGTCAGTTAGGGGTTGGGGGGCAAATCCTGGGTTCTCTCAGGCTCTGCGCCTCTCTCCCTTTCCCTCCTCTCTCCCTTCCTCTCCCTCCCCCCCCCACGCACACGCATGCACACAGATGGGAATATCAACTATAATTACTTCTGCATGGCAGAATTGTGGGTAGTTTTTGCTTTCTAGTTTGTGCCTTCTGAGTAGTTCCCGGATATTCTTACAATGGACGTGTCATGGTGATTACCGAGGGCTTCGGGGTCTGGAGACAACGCTCCCGCCGGGAGTGGTGCGGCCTCAGCCACGCTGCTGCGTTGCTCCGCGCCCATTTCCCTCGCTGTAAAACGGGGGTGATGACGATCCACAGGCAGCGCCCGTCACGCTCTGACACGCCTTCTCCGCTAACTCGTTCAAGCCTCGCAACTACCTCCGCGAGGTGGGCACCGTCGCTGTCCCTGTTTATAGACGAGGGGAAAGGCGCAGAGAGGTTACGTGCGTTGCCCAAGGTCACACAGTATGGGTCAGGGGCAGGATTCAAGCCCAGCTGCCTGACTCCTGAGCCTGAGCTGAACCCCTGGGCTCCACTGCCCACCTCACAGGGTAGGGCAGCGCCCGGCATGCAGGTAGCGCCCTGTTACCTTAGTTCTTATTGTCAGCAGCCGCACGGAGGCCCTGCGGTGGGTATGCGGTGCTCTGAAAGCCCAGGGAGAGACGCACGTGGTTGGGGAAACGGCAGGACTGGCACAGACTAGGTCGTTCAAGTCAAGATTCTTGGACTTGAGCTTAAGGACAGTTGAGCCCCTGCTGGGGTTCAGCCGTGGAGTGACAGGCTCCGATTGGGGGTTTGCGGAGACCTTTTTGGCTGCAGGTGGGAAGAATGGAGCCAAGGGGCCCAGGGATGGCTGGCTCGCTTGGGTCGTACCCTGTCCCCAAGCGAGTCTGACCATCCTGGTATTGAATCCACAGACCACGGTGACGGTGGTGATGTCGTGTCTGGACTGGCTGCGTGGGCCAGAGCCCAGGACACGAAAAAGTCAGGAGTGTGTCACCAGGTTGGTCCGGTGATGCTGGGAGGCTGGGAAGTGCCAGTTCGACGAAGGCAGGAACAAATTACTCTCCTGGAGACGAGGCCGGGCCGATTCCTGCCGTGTTACATTATTAAATTTGTAATCTTCATTCTAATACTTCCCAGCAGCGAATAAGAACCAAATTTAAAATGCCGGCTCTACATTTCTGGAATGAAGCTCTTTGTCAAGAGCTCTTGAAACCCATAATTTCTCTCCAGAGGTGAATGTCTATGTCTTTTCAAATATTAAAATAAAATAAAAAATAAAGGAAAACTATTCTTTAGTTAAAGGTTAGGTTCCCGTGGTTGCCTGTAACCCTAACCCTGGCCAGGAATTGGGAGTCGGGTCTGTGTGTCTCCAGCCCCACAAGGGGCTGAGGGTAGGACTCGGCCTTCCGATGCCTGGGGCTGCCTGGGAGATTTAAACCCCCCGCAGGCCTTGCTGGGGAAGAAAGGTGAGAGTGGCCTCATGCCCACCTCCCCCCCAAGTGGTTGGCAGATCTGTTGATTGGGGAAAGGGTTTGGTAAAAGTTGGGCCACAGTCCCTGAAAGAATGGACCCACGTCGGGCCCTTGTGAGTTTTCTCGCCACCGGTTTGTGGGGGACCTGGCTGCTGGTGGGGCCGCGGGCTGCATCGGTCCTGCCGGTAGACTGGGAAGAAAGGCCCTGGTTTGCCATCACTGTTGGGTGGCTCTGCAGCCTTCCTCATTGGGGCAAAACGGGGTGTGCCCACCCTGTTCCCGCTTTTCAGCCCGTGCTCCGGGTATGTGGGACCCTGGAATCCCCTGGCCAGAGGGCTCGGAGTCCACTTCCCGGGTCTGTTCAGACCACGTCCCTAGTTCCATCCAGGGTGGGCTTTGTCCATCGCTGGTGTCCTGATAGGTGGCCCTAAAGTGCCAGTTTGTGGGAGTGAGAACAGAATGTAGATGTGCAGAGTGGGCCCCTGGACATGTGGGGGGTTGGGCGGGATGCAGGGGTGGGAGAGGATGCTGAAGGGAAGGGGCGGGCCGAAGCGGAGGGCCTGCTCCCCTCTCACTCCTTATTCGGCCGTGGAACTCTGAGGACTCGAAATCTGAACCTGTCCTGGCCTTCAAGGTCATCATGAAGGTGTATTTGTCAAAGTGGAAGGGGAGGGCATATTTTATTTAATAACCTGATTTATAACTTTTAAATATTTAGAATAAGTATGAGGGCCTCCATGGCCCTGGCTCTGCATCATCCTTAGAACTGAGAGCGAGAGCAAGTCAGGGACGGCCCTTCCCTTCGTGGTCCCATGTCCTGGGCCCTGTGCAGCCACATGGTTTCTATGGCACCTTTGTGCAAATCAGAGGAAGACACTCACCCACCCCCCCCCCGCTTCACTCCACGTGACTGAATTAAAATGGTACATCCTGCAGGAGGATGAGTCGGAAAAAGGCTCCCCCTTCTCTAGTACCAGAGGGGCGCACAGCTTGGCACGTGAATAAGGTACATCTCAACCCTGTGACCGCCCTCACCTGGGCACCTTTGCGCGGGCAGCGGCCAGTGCAGTACTTCCTGGGGCCCTGTCCACCTGGACCAGAGAGGAGCCCCAGGCAAGACCGGAAGGGAAAGTGCTGACGCTCTGGGACCCCAAGACAATCGTGAAGTCATCTGTGGGGGGCCCCTGTCCTGGGCGCCAGATGTGGGTGGGGGGCTCTGCCCACAGAGCCCCATCCCTCCGTCACGGATGAAAATAAAACTACCAAGACATGATCTGCTTGGGGAGGAAAGGTGGTCAAACTCTCAGAGGAGAATGACCCAGAGCCCCTTCCTCGCTGGGCTTTTATTGGGTTCAAATACACAGGAATACAGGTTTAACATGTCAAAGAAATCTGAGGGCTTAATCTGAGTCAATGTCCGTCGGGAAAGGGGGTTGCCAAACTTTGGGAGACATACCCATTTCCTCCTGGGACACTTATCATTTAAATGAGAGCACTCTTAGCAAAGTAGGTTTCACAGGGCTTTATGAATTCTTTCCTATGCCTGATCACCGGGGGAACCGTTCTGGCCGGCACAGGGCTGCACCGTTCACCGTCATAGTTTCAGGCTTTAAGCTGATTAGGCCCAGGATGCAAGAGATAAGGAAGACATCTCCCAAACGGAAATGGGGACTCAGGCCATGTCAGAATAGCTGGGGGGCGAGGGTCCATCACCCCTTCTTTGCTGCAGCCTCCCCCGAGTCCTTCCATGAGGCCTCCCAAGTGGTTGTGTCTGGCTTAGGTTGCCCCTCCCATGAGGAGTCTTACCCATCATTGACTGCCAACCAAGCATTGGGGCCAGAGATGGATGAGGCAGAAGCAGCGCTCCTGCCAGGGAGATAAGCTTTGTCTCTCTAGTAGCTCAGGTCCTCTCGACAGAACAGACCCACATGAAACCGGTCCCTAGGCTCTTACTCAGCCCACCATGGGGTGAGGGTTACAACTCCTGAAACCAGGCTGAATGGTCCACAACAGTCATCCCACACGTTTTGTGTAGTTTTGTTTGTTTACTTTGTTTCTGAGACGTCACGTGTGAGTGAAATCATACGACGTTTGTCCGATTCATTTCACTTAGCATGAGGCCCTCTACGTCCATCTGTGTACCTGCAAGTGGCAAGATGTCATTCTTTTTTAGGACTGATACTTCACTGTACACATGTACCACATCTTTATCCGTTTGTCTGTCACACCCTACACTTTCAATAATCACCCTTCATGAGGGGGAACGTTTGTTTTGTGTTTTATGCATGCCAGGCACTCTGAGCACTTTGCCTGGAGTATCCTATTGAAACATCAGGGTGTGAGGGGAGTACAGTGGTCACACCCATTGTACAGACAGGGAGACTGAGGCTCGGAGAGGATAGGCTCATCTTCAGCCCAGGGCCATTCGACAGTAAGGTCGAACACAGGCCTGTTGGCATGGAGTCTGTTAGCCTGACCACTGCTCTGCACCGCTCTTGATAGTTTTTCAAAGCGTTCTTTACGCAGTTAACTTGGTTACTGACCTCTATTCTACTGTGCTGGGTACCGAAGGGGTGGTACAGGAGAGGGTGGGGGCTCCCTTAGCCGGGAGGAAAGACAAGCAGAGCAGATAACTGGGTGACCCCATTGAGCAGGGGGTGAGGCACGTGGCCTTGAAGAGGAGAAGCTGTTTGTCAGTCTGGCCCCGGGGAAGGTGCTTTAGTCTCCTGAGGGGCCTGTGCGGTCGGGGAGGAGCTTCCTGTGGTTTCTCTATGCCTCAGGGGGGCCAGGTAGGCGCGTTAGGACGTGGGCACAGGAGGAAGTGGGACCAGGACCGAGGTGTGGGTGGGTTAGGAAGGGCCCGGCCCTCCTTGAGGCCAGACCTGCGCCGTCACCGTCAGGCTTCTCCACCGCCACCACCGTCCCTTTCGAGGTCGGGAAAATGAGAGCGAGGAGGGAAGGGAGGGTCATTTGGAACCTTCCAGCCAGGGTGGACGTGGAGCTCGGGCCTCTGAGCCCCCCCAGGCCGAGGCCTGTACCTGGAGTGGGAGAGCAACTGTTGTTTTAATTTTTTAGAACAATGCTGTACTCCCACAAGTTGCAGATACTCATGTGGTTGTGCTAGCTGGCATTTCCCGAGCACACGCGTGTTCCAGATGCCGTGCCAGGATTTCATGCACGTGACCTTGTGTAGTCCTCAGAGCGAACCTCCGAGGAAGGTCCCCTTGCTGTTCCCATCTTATAGACGAGGAGATTCAGGAGCTCCTCCAAGGTCGGACACCGGGCAACGGGCAGAGCCTGTTTCCTCGCATCTGACGGCCTCGGTCAGAGCCGTGTGTGCCGGTGGTGGGAATTTGGGGAAGATGCAGAGAAAGCACACAAAAAGAGAATAAAAGTGACTCCCGTTCCGTAATCCAAAAGCAGAGTATTTAACCAGCGGAAACGCCTTTCTTTCCCGGGGCGTGTGTGCAGGAGTGCATGTTGAAACCAAGGCAGGGTCATGCTGTGATACTGTTTTGTAAACTGAAGTCGCTATTTAAAAATCTCCTTAAAAAGACCTTCACAGGCTGGTCTCCCCAGGGACACTGATTTCTAGGATCAGGTCTGGAGCTGCGTACGATTTGTGTGTAGACCACAGACTTGCCAAGGCAGGTCCAGGCAGCTCACCCTAATAGCCACTCTTCATTTTCCTCCCTGCTTTCGGCTCCTGTTCTTGTAAAATAAGTAAATTAATTAATTACAAAACTGACAGACCTACCCAGGATTTTATTCCATGCCTGGCCCTGCATTTGAATGCAAGAAGCAGAAGGCTTGTGAGCTATAAATAGCCCAGGCTGCTTCTGAACGGCGGCAGGGAGAATTTGTAGGTTCTGTTTCCTCCCAACCTGGTGACCTGGATTACTTCCTGCGCGGCTGCTTTCCTCGCTGCCTCCTCTGCCCATCCTTCATGGAGCAGAGCAAGTCCCTCTCCAAGAGTCAGTGAGCCCCTACCCTGGGCCTGGGTGCTGGGTGCACGGACTTGAGCGAGACACCAGCTCCATCACGACGTGGGGTGGTGGGGGCAGACATGGATGCAGGCATCCACAAATGAAAATCTTGTCATTGTGGGACCCAAAGAGGTCTGGGAGTCAGGAAAGGCTTCCTGGAGGAGGAGATGCTGGAGCTGAAAAAGGGAGGAAGGGGACAGGGAACCTGGGGAGGAAGTAGCCTAGGAGGAGGACTCTATGGGGCCCGCAGTGTCATGCTTGGCACAGAGCAAGGTTTCATTATTAACAAGCGATCACAAGCTGTTGTGCTGGCATGTCCTGGGTTCCTTTGCTCATTCCCACAGCTTCTAGAAGCCAATGGCATTGGCTAAAAAGGGCGTTCAGCATTTCACTCGTCCGGTGATTCTCAACCAGCTCTGCACACGCCTTCCCCTCCAGAACCAGAATGCTGAGCTCCAGCCCAGACAACTCAGTTGCAAGTCTCCTCCGATGGACCTGGAAGTTGCTGCTTCACAGCGAGCTCCCCGCGGTGATCCTGACGTTCGACCCCCCACACACGGGGGATTCACAGTGCCCACTCCGTCTCCCGTCTGGGGACCCTGCCTCAGTCCCCCGTCCAGCCTCTCTCTCGGAGGACAGTGAAGGGAGCTCACAACCTTCCAGGGCAAGGTTCCCTCCGCTGACAGCCTGCCCCACTGCAGGAAGCTCCTTTTCCCTTGTTCCCCGAGTGACCGCCACCGTTCATTCCAACACAGTGGTGACAATGAAAATCAAGTTCGCACGGTCCCTTGTTGTCCACAAACTGCTTATTTGATTTGAAGGCCAAACTACATAGCTTTTAAAACCAGACAGGCCGGCAGTGAAACCACTCCCCTTTTCTTGTCCTACGCTATTAGCTGTGGCCTAAAACCAAGGAGTTAGCTTCCCCGTGCTTCGGCGTCCTCGTCTTCTCGGTGGGGATAATGATAGCGCGCACCTCTCAGATCACTGGGAGGGTTGAATAGCGTGTGTGAGGTTGGCTCAGTAAAGTAACAAGACACTTCATAATAATTTATTATTATTATTACTACTACGACTACTACTGTTATGCAAAACACTTGCATGGTAAATTCAGCCTTCTAGAGGTTTTTATTGAGTACTGAATGAATGCCCAGCCTTGCTGTAGGTGATGAGGCATACGGCGAAAAAGTTCTTACTAAATGGCTGTCATCGTTATCGGTATTATTAGTATTATCTGAGCCTTACTGAGCTGCTATACTGAGTAGGCAGTAAAATCGCCCACCTTCTACCAACAGGAAGATGAAGCTCCGAGTGTTCGGGGGTTTCTGAAGCCTCACGCAGCTGATAGGAGGTGGGAAGTGATTTAATCTGCCTTCCATCCGTCTTCTGCGGGCTTTTTGCAGTCGCGCCTAAGTGAAGGAAGAGGAATAAAGGAAGGAAGGGAGGGCGGCACGGACCACCGTTAGGCCCAGGGTTCAGCGTCTCCCCCAGCCTGGCCTCCAGGGTTTCCTCCGTGCCAGGCAGTTCCGGGACAGCTCCGTGGTGCTTTCTTCTCTCCCTCCACAGTGTCCCAGCAGAGAAATCCCGTTCTGATGTCTTCGAGCATCTTACAGGCCTAAAGGAGTCCTCGGGGAGTCCCGCGTGGCCCGGTTGCTTTTGCAGCCTGGATGTGGTCTGGGTCCTCAGATCTGCTCTGGTAGCCACGTGCAGCCGACAGCTGGTCCACTCTGCGCAGCCCCACTCTACCCCGAGGCACTGCCCAGCGCCCGCGGTGTGGTGTCCCGTTTGTTGGGTCCCAGGCTGGCCGCTGCTGGTATAGAATGCCCCCTGCTGTTGGTCTCCTCACTGTTCCAGGGGAGTGAGCAGGAGTTTTGGCCAACTGAGTCCTCTCTCCCAGAGGACTGCCATTCCGCCTGATCTCCCTCCACTGGTCGAAAGGCTTTGTCCCCAAGTAAAGACACCATATACACCAACTAGGGGATGAGAAGTGTAGCCAGAAAAGGGTCCTCGTCATCAGACATATAGGCATGTTCGGTGCTGGCGAGCTGGGTCCCAGGCCAGGGGCTCTCACGTCTTCTGTCCTGTACGAGATGCTGACTTGGGCTTTCCTCCTACGAGCCTTGCTCTGGGCTTGCTTGCTCTCTCGCACCTTCGCTGCCTGGTTTCTTTCTCCCTTTCCATCTACTTCATTCGTGATGCAAAGCCGATTCCTAGTAGCCTCTTGACAGTGGAAAAGCCCTGCGTTGAGAGGCGAGAGACCAGTTCTAGGGCAGTTCTGCTCCACAGAAACTTCTCTTGGCCACAGGCGGTTATTCAGCACTTGAAATGTGGCTAGTGCAACTGAGAAACCAAACCCTTCATCTTTAAACTTTTAATCTAAGTGGTCACATGGGGCCACTGGCTACTATTATGCAATATATTGGGCAGTGCAGCCCTGGACCCAACTCTGTATGTGCTGAGCCAGGAGACCTTGAGCAGGTTTCGAACCCTCCCTGGGGAGATAGGAGGGTACAGCCAGGGACTCCAGACGGAAGCTGTCTGGAATAGAGGCTGAGGTCTGGGATCAGCCAACCCTGGCGTAGAGTCCAGCTGTGCCAAACACCAGCTGTGTGATCTGGGGCAAATCACGTAACCTCTCTGCTTCAGCTTCTTCGTTTGTAAAAAAGGGCGTAATAACAGTCACCTCACCAGGTTAAAGTGGGGTTTATAGATGCAACAAATCTCACTCCCAGGAGGCTCTTGACAAACGGAAGAAGTAATTTTAGCTGGTGGTGTAGGAACCCATTTTCACTCCTGCCACTTTAGGCAACTTTCTGCTACAAATGTTTACAAAGCACTTACTTTCAGGGCCTGAGTTCATAACCTTGACCCCCCTGAAATTATGTACAAGTTGTGTCCTTGTGTGTTTATTTTTCATTTGGGAGAAAACCAGAATTTTTTAAGTGGAGAGAAACAGCTTTCGAAAGATTTTTCAAAGGGATCCAAGTGATTTCAAAACGAGCTCCAGGAGGGAAAGAAACTGGAATTCACGGTGCACGTGCGACGGGGCCGGTGTGGCCAGGAAGGCGGTGGCCTGGCTCCGGCCTGCCAGCCGTCCTGTCCCAGCCCTGCCACCTCCAAGCCGTGTGCCTCTGGCCGAACTTCAGCCTCCTCATCTGTGAAGTGGGAACTAGATGGGACCTATTTCATGGGTGGTCAGGGGATTAAATGAACGAATTTGCGTTCATGGCGTAGCGTGGCACCTGGCATGTGGTCAGCGCCCAGGGGATGTTAGCTGCTCGTATCGTCATCACCATCATCATCTTCATCATCGTCTCCATCGTCTTCCTCCTCATGGCCATTGCTTCCGTTCACTGCGTGCCAGGCTTGATGCAAGGTGTGTCCGCCTTCCGAAGCCTGTGCTTCCTTGCCTGCCGCGCCGTCTCCGGATTCATCTCATGCCTCTCCCATTGCTCGCGTCGTCCACGCTGCTCCGGCTTCCTCGTTGTTTGTCAGACGTACGCACGCCAGTCTGCCTCAGGGTCTGCCTGTGCGCAGGGTCTGCGTTGGGAGCACCCCCTGCCGGTGCCCCGCCCCCCGCCAGCCCACACACCCACCTGGCCCGTTTCTCTGCCTCTTTCAGGTCTTTCCCCACATACCGTGGTGAGGCCTCCCTCACCTCTGTTCAAAAATGGACGCCCATCCCTCCACTCACCTTTGGGCGCCCTCTCTATCTTTACGTACTCGCGGGGCCTAAGGCTTGCGTGCCTCGTCTCCACTGGAGCCTCGGGAGGGTACTTTGCTTCCCTTACTTTATTTTCTGCCCCAGTGCCAGCGCCTAGCACAGGACTTAACATACAGAAGGTGCTCGAGCAAAGGCTTGGTGAGGGAGGGAGTGAATGAATGAATCTCATCGTGTCTGAGACAGGCTCCTGCAGGACCTGAAACTCCGGAAGATGTCCCATGTAATTTCTTCCACCCCAGCCTGGAAGGGCGCAGAGGACAAGGACCCCCTCTGTCTTGCTCGATGCTGTGTCCTCCGCACGAATGCACGGCCTGGCACATATACGTGGGCTGGATGCGTGAATAGACAGGTGCAGGTGCAGTGGGATATAGGGACTGGCAGAGCGTCTGTGGTTGTCCCAAGGAGGGGCACTGGCCAGCCTGGGGAGGGGGGCGCAGAGCCGTAGAAGAACTCGCACACAAAGTGAGGTGAGGAGCCTTCTCCTGTCCCTTGGAAGCTTGCCTTGACTCTCGCTTGGCCAACAATGGAGCAACTTGGGAAGGAAGGGAGGGTGGTGACGTCCCCTCGTACAGGAGGCTGGGTGGCCTGTGGCAGCCCTTCTGTATTTCAACTTCTGCCTGAGCCTCTGTCCTTGGAGTTAAAAATAGCCAAGGATGGCAGCCCAAGGACACGCAGTCTGTCTGTGCCTTGGAGCAGGGATTCCACTCCCCCTCGCAAAGGGGGCTCAGGGCGGCAGGTTTGCCAGGCCAGCAGCTTCCAGAGTTATCCCTTCCTGCCCCCTTGAGGAGAAGCACGGACTCCTCTTTCTCCCCATCTGGGACAACTCTAAATGAGCTATGGAATGTCACAGCTCGAGGGGCCCTCCAGGCCTGGGACCTTGGCAGACATCACCAATTAATCAAGCTGCCACACCCCCCAACCCCTTCCTGGGACTGTGACAGGGATCACCGATCAATCACCGCACCCTTTTCTGCCAAGTCTAGACAGTCTAAGAATTCTTAACATGCGATATTTTAGGTAACAGCTACCCGAGGTGACAAAAATAAGGAGACATTTATCATCATAATCTAGTCCCGTCCCCTCATGGTGGAGAAACTAAAGCCCAGAAAGGGGCAGAAACTTGTCTGATGTCACATGGGAAGTCCATAGCGAAGCAGAGACCAAACCCGGAGCCCTAACTCTTTGACGAGACTCCCACACCCCTCTGTTCCCTACTGCATCCTCTTTCCCATGAGAACTGGACAAAAGAAAGATTTTCAGCCCACGGACTGCAGGCCTAAAAATTGTATGCAACATATCATGTGTGTGTGTGCGGGCCAGTAGTTTTCTAAGGAAAGAGAGAATAGCTTTCATGAGCATCTCAAGAGGATCCTTGCACAACCCAGAAAGGTGAGGAAATCAGGGGGAAAAGCGAGTGAGTGACACGGGCCGAAGTCTGGCTACGCAAGGTGTGGACCGCAGAGCAGCAGCCTCGGCCTCCCTGAGGCGCTGTTAGAAATGCAGAATCTCAAGCCCACCTGCTCCTGCTGAATCTGAATGTTAACAAGACCCCTGCGTGATTCATTTGCACGTTCAAGTTGGAGAAGCAGAGCTGGGATTTGGAAGCCTAAGCAGGCTTTGGTTTTCTGGATGGGTACGGGATACCTGCCGAGTGCCAGGCACCTTTGCAAGTCACGTCCCTGCCCTCATTTGAGAACCTGGAAGGAAACCGAGGCTCCTCAGCCAAGACGGAGCCCAGCTGCTCAGCAGCTCTGCCAAGGCCAAACGAAGGGAGGTCTTTGTTTCAGCTGTTTGCAAATAAAGGGTTGAACTTCTATCCAAGGAGTATGAGCCCCAGCCGGCATGAGGCAGGTGTGCAGGCAGGTTCTTGCCTGGAAAGGCTTAGTGAGCACCCTTAGCCGCCTCCTGCAGAGCGGTGCAGGAAGAGACTGGATTCTAAGCAGTCGTGGCATTTGGATGAGCTGGGCAGGAGCAACAGGGGATGTGCGCTGGAGGCCGGCTTAAGCAGCAGCCGCTGGGGCTGAGAACAGCTCATGGGGGGTGGGGTGGGGGGTTTCCTCCAGTGAGTGCTAGTGCCAGGTGGTTCTAGCTGGTTCCCACTGGTCTCAGCTGATCCTGGCTAGTTCTTCTGGGTCCGTTGGGCTCTGAAGGAACTGACCGTGTGTAGATGGAGGAAGAGGGCAGTGGGCAGCCTGGGGCACGGAGAGAAGGCCTGGCCCGCTGGGGCTGGGAGTGAGGAACTGCACCTCCGCTCACGCATGTGCCCCCTGCGTGCTTTCACCCACGGGCCTTTGTGGGGATACCAGTGTCTGTGTGTGCTTGGAGGACGGCGGGCCTGGGGCTCTAACCGCACAGCCCAGGCCGTGTCTGGCCTTTGCAACGGGCTTCACGTGCTGACAGAAGCCAGGGCGACCTGAAGAAGCCCTACTCGCCCCCATACCACTGGCTCCTTAACGCTCCTATTCAGTGTAGAACAGGGGTCAAAGAGCAGGGTCTGGGGGATGAAACAGATGCATTTACACATACATGCACTTTATCGAGCTATCGTTACATAGCCTACAACTCACCGACTTAAAATGGACAACTCAGCAGGCTTCAGTATGTTAGTTAAGTCCTCATCACCAGAGTTGTAAGCATTTTCATCACCCCCAGAAGAAACCCTCACACTCGTCAGTCGTCACTTTAAGTCCCCCCCTTACCTCAGGCCCTGGCAACCACCAGTGTGCCCTCCATTGTGGTGGTTATTCGCCTATTCCGGACATTTTATATAAAGTCGTGGCGTACATGGTGCATTGTGCCTGGCTCCTTTCATAATGCTTATTTTCAAGGTCTACCTGTGTTGTAGCCTTTATCAGTGCTTCGATCCTTTTTTATGGCTGAATAATTCTCCAGCATCTGGATAGCCTGCATGCCATTCGTTCATCAGCGCTGAGCCCTCCACCATTTGCACGCGCGACTGTGGGAATCGAGCTGCTGTGAACCTTGCGTGCAGCTCTGTGTGCGGAGCGGATAGATTTGTTCCGCATTCTGCTTCCCCACCACTTACTGGCTGTGGGGCAGCAGCAGCCTGCTTCAGTCCTCAGAGCCTCAGTTTCTGAGAGTTTCTGGGACCCGGGGACATTGCTGTCCAGCCCAGAGTAGACAGGTGACGCTACTTGCTCATAATGGCGGTGACAATTTACCGAATGCCTTTGTCTTTATCGCAGCAGCCACTGTGCACGTGTCACATCATTGAGTTCGGCCCCGCCAGGGTCACAGGAGGGTTTATTTATTTCACGGTTAATGGCAATGACGGGCTAACATGCTTCCTTGTTACAGAAAATCATTCCGTCGTCTGCTGCGTTCCCTCTTCAGTGTGTGTGCTGGGTGGGGGAGAACTTCCCCACACCTCCCCTCTACTTTTTGCCTTCTTCATGTCATTAGGGGGCCTATGTCTTATCTTTCCTTTCCTTTTGTACTTAAATTTAAAAAAAAATATACATGGAGGGAAGTGCAGTGGCAGGAAGAGTTCTTGTGCCATCATTCCTGTTTTTCCCTCTGTCCTGAGAACAGCATGTCCCAGATAGGGCTGGCTCCCTCGTCCCGAGTCCCAGAGGAATTCATGGGACAGAGCCACAGCTGACTCACAAGGGGTGGTTAATATGAGCAAGAACTAAACCTTTGTTCCATAAGCTGCTGAGATTTGGGGGTCACTTGTTACTGCAGCATAACCTAGTGAGAGCTGACCACTACACTTAATCCTTACAATAATAGGTAAGGTGGATGCTATTATGATTTCTATTTTCTGAGGCAACTGAGGCTCGGAGAAGCTCAGTAAGTTTCTTTAGTTTACTGAGAAAGTAGTGGAAGGATGCTTCAAGTCCCAAACCCAGTTATTCTGCCTCCAGAGCCCATCCTCTTGAGTAGACGGAAGTATGTGGGCTGGGTCTGGGGGAGGATGAGTAACCCAGTGCGGATGTGCATGGGACCTGGTATGTGCATGGCGTCAGACTCGTAGTGTAGGTTTCGGGCAGACCGTGAAAGCCTTGAGTGCTGTGCCCATAGAGTCTACCTTCAGCCCACAGCCCGACTTCTTCCAAGGCTTGCTCAGCTTTTCCAGTGCAGGCAGCAATGGCTTCCTGGAGAAGGGCAGCCACTTGTGGGGGCTGTAGATTGTCTTCCTTCCACTGATTGCTGATTGTTGAGATGCCCCTTCCTCAGAAAGTCTTCCCACGCTCCCTGGAATAGAGTGGGTGACTTTCGCATGACCTTTCCTGCTAGGTCCTCCCCATCCCCCACATGCATTTACTGCGCATTCAGAACTCTTCGTCCTCAGTTTATATTTGATTCCACCCTGTGGCCTTCTCCCTACATGCTTTGCACTTTCCAGTAGAGTTCTCGGTTGTCAACGTCCAGAAGGTAGTACTTGCATCTACAGTAAAATCCTATTATGATTTTATTTGCAGTCCATTTTAATTTGGTATTGAAATAATTCTGCTCACAGCCCAAACCCTCTCTCTACTTCCAATGCTGCATCTACTCCTCTTATTACTCTTATCATCCTGTGTATATTCTGCCCTTGAACCGTTCTGTATTGCAATTGTAACACCGTGTGTCATAATTGCCCCTTTACTTGTCTGTCTCCTGGCAGACTGGGAATTTCAGCGAAGTCTGGGTTTAATTCCTCTGTGATGAGACTCCAGCACAAGCCCTGAACAGGCACTTGGTAAGAATTTGTTGAAGAAATGACAATTTCTTATCTGTTTCATCTCCCCTCCCCCTCTACAAACTATAAGCTCCTGAAAGACAATGACTGTGTCTTATTAGAATCCCCAATGCCAGAAAAAGCATGGAATAGGGAATGAGCTCAGTAAATGTCTCCTTTATTGGGCAAGTGAGAATACACCAGGGGCAGGGTTACAAAGGACATTCCCGTACATGGCCCAGTTGACCCTCCCAAAACATTCAGACTCTCCTTGTCTGGTGTTCTTGGGCTCATCATGGGCTCTTTGCCTCCCTTGCTCCCACCCATTTAATTTTTGTGTCTTTGTTGATCGCTCCCTTTTTATCCTTCAAGTCATCTTGGAAGAGGGTCTGAGGAATTCACCGCCCCTGCCCCCTGCCTTAGTGTAAAGCAGCAGAAAGGGTGAACGGTACTCTGTTCCGTTCAGACCTGAGATCATGCTCCCACTGAGTAGCTTTGCCGTCTCGGGTAGACCCATGGGCCTCCCTGTGTTCCCTTCTGAAAATGGAGACAGTAGTGGTTGTGAGGATTAGATGAAGTCGTACAAGTTGAGCGCCCATCACAGGCTCTGGTGGAGCTCAGCAAGCGGGGGTTCCTGTGCATTGCAGGATGGGGGACTCGGAGGCATCCGTGGAAAGGAACTGTGGTTGAGTAACAGCACGGGTTGGGGTGGCCGAGTTATTTTGGGATCTCCTCTGCCTGTGAGCACCGCCTTTGCCCCAGGCAAGCCTCGGCCTCCGCTCCGGGTCAGCACCACGGACAGTTCCCCAGCGTCCGGCCGGCTGCGTGGCTGCTGTGCTGATTAGTGTCTGAGCTGCGTTGAATCGCAAGTCATAGCGTCATTGTGTATACACCGCAAGAGAACTAAAACATGCCAGCATTTACATCTAACTTACCATCGGTTGTCATTCACATCTTCATTTTAGAAGTGTTGAAAAACTGTATGTCTGAGAATCTATGAAATGATGATAAATTATGGGCGACGGTATCAGTGAGCCGCTGACCACTGCTCTTGGAGCAGGTCAGTTATGATAGGCAGCATTGACCGAATGCCTGCTCTGTCCCAGCCCTGTCCTACCCCTTCCCTGTCCTGGGTGCTGTCTGCCCTCTATGGCTTTATTTAACAAACATTACAGTTGGGGGAGATAAATGTGGGCAGAGAGACAGTTAATTAACTGTTTTCCCACCACCCTTCTTCCCTCAGTATGCCGGCCGAGCCTTATTTCTTCAGAACGTTGCCTCCTGCTGAAAGGTCATCTAACCCGTTAACCTTTTCAGTCCACATTATGCGTAACCCAGTTAGAAAGCATTTCAAATGCAGAGCCTCTCACCTGCCAAGTGCACTCCTAGGTACGTGCCCAGGCGAAATGTGAATGAATGGCCACCAAAAGACACGTGCAAGAATGTGTTCGACGGAGCTGTTTGCGACATTCCCAAATTGGAAACCACCCGAACCAACGCTCACTGGCAGCAGAAAGGGCAGGCAGTGTGGGTGCGGAATCAGAGTGAAGGCGGAATGGGCTTGCACTGCACACGCCAGCCCGGCGGGCTGAGGGCTGTGTTTCGAGACGCAGTGGAATAGAGACCCCAAAAGAGGTGAAAATAAAGGGTCCCTGGGGCTCAAGGAGTTGGATCATGGAATTCTTCATGGAAGAGGTGGCATTTGAATTCCGCGGTAGAACAAAGTGAGTTGATGACTCGGTAAGACATGGTGTTAGAGCCGGAAAGACCGGGGCTTGAGTCCCAGCTCTGCCATCCGTAGCTGTGTGCGTCCTTGGGAAGGTTAATTAACTTTCTTGATCCTCATTCCCTTTCCCCCCAAACTGAGTAGTCGTCAACTCACGATTTATTGTGAGAATTAAATGAGATGATGCCTATGTAAACACAGCATAGCGTCTAGCAAAATGGTACCAGTAATTTTAATAATAGTCCCCTTTTTGACTCCTTACCAAGTACCACCACCCACCTAAGATGTCCTGAGGATTAAATGTTATTATATTATTATATTACCTTATTGTTGTATTTAATCCTCACAAAAGCCCTAAGAGTTTCATGCATGCCCAATAATTTGTAAGTGTTATTTAAAGCTTAACTCTGGAGGATGGTTAGAATTTCCATAGGGAAGGGGAGGGAGGGAGGAAAGTACAGGAGCGAACACCAGGATGAGGAAGCCACTGAGGACGTACGTGAGCGGAGAGGCGCCGAGCTGGCCCGGGGCGTGGAGGCTGAAGGAGACCAGGAGCGGGTGGGGAGGGGATCGGGGAGTAGAGAGTCTCGAATGCTTGGGTGCAAAGCGGACCTAGTTTGGCAGGCGGTGTAGAGCCAGTCTAAGGTTTTAAACAGGATTATGGCATGACTGAAGGTGTGACGTATTTATGAATTTGTATTATAGAATTAATACATTATCTGTAAAACTTCAAGAGGCATAGAAGCATACAAGAGAAAATCTCCCCAGTGTGCTGGTTGGAGTATAGAAATTGGAGCAATTCCTTTGGAAAATTATTTGGCGATATCTGCTAAAGCAGAACAAATGCCTGTCCTGTGACCCAGCAATTCTCCTCCGAGGTGTATTTCTAACAGACCTGGGTGCAAATGTTCACCAGGCCATGCACTCAAGTAATTATAGCAGCATTATTTTTAATAATCCCAAACTGGAAAAAATCAAATGCCCATGAACAGGACATAAATAGATCGTGGTATATTCAGCAGTGGAATACTGCCCAGCTGCGGTGATAAGCCATTTACGACTGCGTATAAAAATATGGTTGGATCTCATACAATCAACGTAATAGCGAACAGAAGAAGCACCCTGCCCCTCCCCAAGAAAGCCATGCTCTGTGTATAAAGTTCAAAACCAGGCAAAACTAATCTCTGGTGTTGGCGATCAGGATAGTGGCCATGCTGGTGGAGCAAGACACAGACTGGAAGAGGGCCGAGGTGGGCTTCGGGGACCCTAGCAAAGCTCTGATTCTTCCCCAGGAGCTGGTGACGTGAGGGTGTCTAGTTTGCGGCGATTCGTCACCCTGTCCACTTAAGGCTTGAGCACCTTCCTCTGTGTGTCTCATCCTTAAGTGTGAACAGGTTACAAAATGACCTCCCACCTCCCTCCTCTAAACACCTTTCTCCCGACGGTTATTCCCTGGGAACGGTTTCGTTCGTGTCCCCCCAGGTTCTTCTGTGCCCGGGCACCGAGGTAAAGATGAAGATAGGGATCCTGAGCTTTACAAAAACAGTACCATGTTTTATACCCCCTCCCACAACCTGGTTTTGTTTTTAGCTCAATACGTCGAGGCGACCTTCCCGTGTTTCCGTACACGCGGAGCCCGATGATGCTTTTGGAGCAGTTGCTCAGCATTTTACTGCGGGACGCGTCACGCTGTCAACTGGTCCTCTGTCGAAGGACCGTTAATTCCAGCCTTTCGCTGGCGTAAACCATTCCGGGGGGGAGCTTCTGCGTGCATATCTCTGCGAACTTTCGTGACTGTTCATGTAGAACAAATCAGTAGGGGTGGAATATCTCAGTCTGAAGTGGTAAATCAGGATGGTTGATCTGTTGATGGCTTGTTTGGTGGGTTGGAAGCAAGGAGACCAGGTAGGAGGCTGTTAAAATGGTTTAGACTTGAGGTAATGAAGGTGGTTGGGTGTGAAAAGGATACGCAAGGAGAGATACGAGGTATGAAGGGCAAAGACTTTACATGACTCGGCATTGATGGGAGAGGGGGACAGTCAGGGAGGCCCTGGGGTCCTGAGCCCAGGTGCCGGGGAGGTTTGGGGACACAAGTCAGAAGGAGTTGAGTGTGGAATGTGGGATCAGGTGCGGGTTCAGTTCTGGTCAGCTTGCGTTCAGGGGACCTGGCGCACCATCTAGGGGGTGATGTCCAGAACACAGCTGGAAGTACTGCTCTGGACGGAGTTAAGGGCTTCAGACGGAGGCATGGGGTTCACTCAAGGTGGCCTTCGTGTTGCTGCGAGGGAATGAAATCAGCGAGGGGGAAGGTCCAGAGGACAGACGGAATTGGCGTACAGGGATGGCGGCAGCGGGTGGAGACACAGAGGACAGAATTCAGGACCACAGAGGCCGAAGAGGAGGATGGGAAGTGACTGTAGGTCAAAGGATGAAGTAATCAGGAGGCTGTGTCGGTCCCCGCCCCTCTGGCCCCCCAGTGGGTGTTCCCATTGCATCCTGTACTTGCTCTGCAAAGCACTTAACACACCTGTGCTTAGTCCGTGCGATCACCTGTGTAATGCCTGCCTCCCTCTCCGAACCGTGGCCTCACGCCACTCTCGCTCTGCGTCCCGGGCATGAGACACGGCGTTCGGCACAGAGCGGTGTTGGTTCCCGAGCGTTGGCAGGTTTGCGGCCTCCTGCAGGGCTCCAGCCGCCACACGCTCTCCCTGCCTCCCGACTGCACAGAGCAACACTACGCAAGCTGGGAGAAGAGGGACTCAGGACCTTGCGGGAGAACATTCAAGCTGCACAGTTTTGAGTTCTGGGTGCAGCAGGTGTGAGCGGGTGGCCAAAAATGGGTCACTCGAACTGTGTTTATTCGTGTATCACAGTGGCCAGCCACAACGGGGACCCAGAGTTTACAGGGCTCCGCCCCAGGCCTCTGTAGTGGAGCATCGTAACCGTGCAGGATGAAGCCTCTCTTCCCGGTGGGGACCAGGCTGAGAAGTGCATTTAGCCTCTTCGTGGGGGCTTCCCACTGAACAGGAGGGCACCCACTAGGTGTTTCCTGGGTGGATCAAAGCGCCACCCTTCAGGGGCTGGGGGAGCAGGCCCCGGTGCGTGGCTGCGCTGGGAGCTATCACCCGGCTGGTTTAGCAAGCTGTGCGCACGGAGCGGCAGCGTGAAGCCACACCGCAAGAGACGGGAGTGCGTGGTCGGTGGCGTGGTGGGAGAGGCTGTTCTCCGAAGAAATGTGCTGGTGGAAGGGGGTGGTGGAAGCACTGAGCAGACGTGCAGGAGTGGAAAGAGCCAGAAGACGGAGAGGTGGCAGATTCAAGGTCCAGAGAGGACACGGGGCGGGAGGAGGTGGGATGGGGAGAACAGATGGCAGGCCGGTCTTGGCAGGGGGAGGGTCAGCCCTCCCTCTCCGAGGAGGGGAGGCTCGGGGGCAGGTTGGAAGGTCTGCGGATGGTGAACTCTGGGAGTGAGGAAGGACAAGTGGGAGAAAGGTCACCTGTTGGGGCGGAGGGGACTCTGGGGCGGGGAGTGGGAAGCACTGGGACCATCACTTGGGGGACTGTGACTGACTGCAGGAGCAAGTGATGGCCAATGGACAGGCTAGATGGTGGACCTTGTTGGTGTGGCCGGGTACAGCTGTGGTCCTGGACTGGGGACTCACGAGGCGGGGAGGGTGGCTTGTCAGGGGGACACACAAGACATTGGCTTGGGCGCACTTGGGGAGCGCTGGAGGTCTTTCTCTGCAGTGGCCGCAGTTAGCTTTGTCTGGCACCTACTGTGTGCCAGGCACTGAGGTAAACGTTCTGCCATTTAACCGTCTCAAGAGCTCCATGGGGCAGACGCTACCCAATTTGGCCAAGGTCAGCTGGCCTGTGACTGTGCCTGGGCCACTGATTGCAAAGCCAGGCTCCCCTGTGTGGTCACGCACCTGTCCTGGGGCCCAAAGAGGGCACCGGGTGTGGGATGCTTTGGGACCATAGAGTGCCCCTCAGATGTGAAGCCCATCTCTCCAGTCCTCCACCCTGGCCCCCTGGGGACTGAGTTGTCACCATGTTTGGTCCTGCCCTCTCCCAAGAGACATGTGTCAGACCCTGGCAGGCGGGAGCAAGCCGGGCTGGGCTCCAGCACAGGGCGTGGAGGGTGCGTAGAAATCGCATGCAGGGGTCTGGTGTTTGTCCCCGGCCACAGGACCCTGCTGGTGGGTATGTGGGAGTGGAGGAGGGCCGTCTCTGTGCCTGGGAGTGTTTCTGAGTGAGCGCACGTGTGTTTCGGGGTCTTTCTCGGCACCTCGGTACCAGCTCCACACAGAGAAACAGCAGTGGTGGGGGTGGGGCGTCGCTGCAGGTACAAACGAGTGAAAGAACAAATGGTGGGATGAGGGGAACATAGACGCTGGGACACACACGTTCCCCGGTGTGTCGGGGTGACACTCACAGGAACGCCCAGTGTCAGCTTTCCCAGGTGCTTCCCTGAGTGGGTTGGCGGGCCCCTTGTATGTGGGTCCATGTGTCTGTGTGACGGGCCCCGGAAGCACCGTGTGATGAGTCCGTGGAGGCCCATGTCCTCACGGGGACGGGCACCGAGACGTGCACACGCACACTGTGCCTTTGCACGTGTGTTCCTGTGTGTGTGCATGTGTTCCTGCGTGTTTTTCTGAGCCTGCAGGCACCTGTATCCGTATGGGAGACGAACATGTGGGCGCGCACTCTGAGAGACACACCCAGAGCATCCGCGTCTGTGTGTCTGTCTCGGCACCAGGAGGAAGGGGACGCTGTCGCTGAGTTGGGCAGAGGGAGGCTGGGAGAAGGCCAGCGGCGGGCATCCCGGCCTCACTCTGTCTCCCGGCGCGTGGACCCAGCTGTCCTGTCCGGCTGCCAAGCGGGATGATGGGGTTTGGGTGGCGTGCTGTCCCCCAGGGGGTCAGCAAGCACTGGTGAAACCCCTGAGGTCTGCCGGCTCACCCCAGACTTGGTGGGGAAGATTCCAGTAAAGGTCCACCCCGCCTCCAGCAAAGCCACAGCCCCCACAGAGTGGTGGCAGCTGGAAGCCGTACGGTGATCACCAGGCTGCGGGGCACGGAGCAAAGGGGTCCTCCCGGGGCCAAAGCCTGGCTCCCTCGCTTTCTGACTCTACAGAAGTGAACATGCCACTCGCCCTCCAGGCCTCGGATGTGGGTGTGGAAGCAGGGCAGCAGGAGCGCGCACCCTGGGGCTGGGGACAGTCAGGGCCGCTCTCAGGGCAGACCGCGGTCAGCCAGCAGGTGGTGACTGAAGCCGGACTGTGGCGGGACCTGTCCTCGGCCCCGGGCCTCAACAGGGAACAAAACAGAGTTCCGTGTCCTTGCAGGGCTTACCTTCTTTGTGGAGAAAGGTCGTCCGTAAGCCGAGACTGCGCCCTACGTGGGGGGTGGTGAGTGAGGGAGAAGGCCACAGCAGCGCCACAGGGCAGAGAGGGGCAGGGGTGGGAGGGCCAGGGCGTGGTCAGGGAAGGTCTGGGATACGATGAGGTGTGGTCGCAGAGAGGAAGCGAGGGATTGAGCTGCTGTGGGGAGGAGTTGTCCAAGGGGAGGGAATAGCCAGGGCAGAGGGCCGTTTGTCTTCGTAAGAACCGTGTTCTTCTCCCATTTTACAGTTGGGGAAACGGAGGCACAGAGAGGCTGAGTAATTTGCCTGGAGTCTCACAGCCGATGAGGAAGAGATCCAGGATTTGAACCTGGGCAGTCTGGTTTCAGAGCCAGCGGTCTAAATCTGTGGTCCTCAACCCGGGGTGACTTCCGCCCGCAGGGGATGTTGGGCAATGTCCAGAGATGCTTTTGATTGCCACACTGGATCGGACGGTGTTTCTAACGTTTACTGGGTGGAGGCCAGGGATACCTTTATGGTTCGCAGGACGCCCCTGACGATGAAGCAGTGTCCCATCCAAACCACCAGCTGTGCTGGGGTGGAGAAACCCTGCACAGCACTTCACAAGATCATGGCACATAGTAGGTACTCAGTAAGTAATAGCTGAAGAGGAGAAAGGGTTTGGAGAAGGCTGCAGGGCAGAAGTGAGTTCCAATCCAAAGGGAAGAAACAGCCCATACAAATGAATCCGTCACTTGAGAGAACGGAGGTGACACAGTTTTGGGGTGGGTATGAAGGGCAGACTGCCCAGGGTGGGCAGGTGCAGGTGAGGCTGGTGGCAGGAAGAGGTTGATGGATTGGGGGTGGGGGCCGGAGCTGGGCAGCCACCAGCCACCAAAGTGCTAACCAGATGTCTTGCCTCTCTGTCCCCTCCCACCCTGCGTCTCTCTCCGCATCTCTCTTGGCCTCTCTGCCAAGAAGGGGACAGCCGGAGGTTGAAGGGGATCCAGAGGAGCACGGAGACGGGCCTGGCGGTGGAGATGCCCAGCCGGACGCTGCGCCAGGCCAGCCACGAGTCCATCGAGGACAGCATGAACAGCTACGGCTCGGAGGGCAAGTGAGTGCAGAACCCGGCCTGGCCCTGGATCTTCCCTGGCGTGGGGCGGGAGGACTCAGCCTGCGGGGGGTGCGGGGTGGGGCGCTGAGGGTTGCTGGGCCGTCCCATCTCCGGAAGGGAGGCGATGAGCCCGGAAGCTCCGAGGAAGAGCGGGGCGAGCCAGACAAGGCTGCCTGCCTGCCTGGGTCTGGACCTTGGCTCACCGCTCACCGGCGTTGTGACCTTGGTCAGGTCATCTGTCTGTGTCTCAGTTTCCTCATCTGTAAAATGAGGATAAACTCTAACCTCATGGAGTGTCATCAAGACTGGGTTCATTTTTATAAAAAGCACAGGACAGAGCTCCGCCTCCTCCTTGGCTCCCCCTCATTTCGGGCCCTGCCTTGCATCTGGGGCTTCCGCTGGCTGAAAGCTGTCCCACCCCCAGCCCCTCCTAAACTGGGCATCTCCGGCCTCTGTGAGTGGCCTCACCTTGGCAGATACTGCCGTTCCGCCCGCCTCCTCGGAAGACTTTCTGGAGGGTGGGAGGAGGAGGAGGATGGACGGAAGGGAACAAATGTTTTCTTTAACCTGGGAAACTGGCAAGGCAGCGAAGCCTGGAGGAAGATATTTAGGGCATCTGAGTAGCAGTGGGTCCCTGCTAACCCCCATCGGGGGGTCAGGAGGTTTGGGTCCTAGTCCTGGCTCTGCCATTGACCCCGAGGGGCCTCGGACACGTTCCTTGGCCCGTCTGAGCATCAGGAGGCCAGCAAGCATCCCGTCTGCGGCTTTCCAGGCAGGTCTGAGGACCAGGTCATGAGAGGGCAGTGCGGTGCGGTGAGCAGCAGCAGGCGGTCAAACCCATTTTCCCATTTTATATACAGAACAGGAAATGAAGGCTCGGAAATGCCATACCACCGTCTCCAAGGGCAGCGGCATAGGAAGGAAATGAAGTCGTTGCGAGGATTAAATGAGTCAATATATGTGGAAGCACTTAGAATAGTGACTGGCTCATAGCAAGCACCATTATTCACTATGTCGATTGGTGTTTGTTGTTGTCTTAGCCACTGTTATTTAAGTATTTTGCGGCTTGAGTCAATTGCATCCTAATGGATACAGTGAGCCCCGCTAAATACCATCGTGTCTACAAAGTGCTTAGCACAGAGTAAGTTCAGGATAAAATGTTGGCTTTGCGATGATTAAATAAGGTTTCAGATGGATGTCTTGAGCCCAGTGGAGGGAGGACTGGGTGGGTTGGAAAGTGCAGGGTCCAGTACAGGGTCTTGCCCTCCGGAGAGGGGCTGAGCTCAGCCAGGCGCTGCCCCTGCCCAGCACCTGGGTGAGCAAGGGAAGGTGAAGGGCCAGGTGGGGACCGTGAGCTGTGGCTGGTGTCCTCTTGTTCTGGAGGTATTTGGGGCACTGGCAGGACCCAGATGCCAGGCTCGGAAACAGGAGGGGCTGTGGCCATCCTCCTCCTGGGCTCCCGCCAGCCCAGCTGAGGCGTCCAGGAAGCCAGCACACTGGAGCAGCCTCCGCCAGCCTGCGGCCCTGGGTGCTTCTGGGTCTGTCTGCCCTGGGCACTGGGTCACTGGGCGTGAGTGTTCCTGCAAGTGGGCCCAGGGGTGCTCTTGTGTGGGTCTTTATTTCAGCAAATGGGATCGAGCACCGACAGTGTACCAAACATTTGGGCTGGGCACCTTGGGGACCCTGCCTGCTTCTGACAAAGTAACTGTCAGTGCTGAGAGCTGCGAAGGACAGGTGGGGAGAAGAGGGGAAATGTTGCATCCTACCCAGGTTCTTGGGGCTGGGGAAGGGGCAAGTATGGGTGGGGCCATTCTGTCAGTGAAGGTCCTTGAGCTCCAGGTGGTACTGTACCAGGTTAGAGTGGCTTCGGCCCTTGCTGTTTAGGGCGGGGCCCACAGACCAGCAGCATCGGCATCCGAAGGAGCTTGGTGGAGATGCAGCATTGCAGGCTCCACCCCAGACCCGCTGCATCAGTCCTCGGTCAGCAGGGACCCCAGGTGGCCCGTGTGCACACGGAGGTGGGGCAGGCCTGGCTCACAGCAGTAGTGTTCAGGGCTGACGCTCACAAAGCTCCGGCTGTGTGCGGACGCCGTGCTGCGTGTGTTTACACGTACTCACTCACTCGCTTCTCAGAGCAACCCGATGACGCCGGCACTGTTCTTATCTGCGTTTTGCAGACAAGAACATGGAAGCCGAGAGAGGTTAATTACCTTGCCCAGGAAAGGTCACACAGCCAGTCAGTGGCTTCCAGTGCTGGGGTTCAAATCCAGGCATTTGGAGTCTGCCCTTAACCATCACACTTGACGCTTTCTCTCATTGAAAGGCGCACGCCTGTTTCTGGAGGTCGCTGATCCCAGGGTGGTTTGATGGCTAACTTCTGCCACCAAGGGCCTTGAGTATTCTCCCTGTAGGCCCCAGGATGTCGGACTGATCCTGGTTTTTCCCTGAAGCTGGGAAAGGGCTTTCTTCTCCTGAGCCCCTTCTGCCTGCTTGAAAATTGGGGTTCTGAATGTCAAGGATGGAAGGGAACAGCTGTGGGTCTGGCGTTTAGCCAAACTGCCCCCCCCGCCCCGCAGCGGACCCATCTCCCCCAAAGAGCAGGCGTGAAGCCCCCTGAACAAGGACCACAAAGACAGTATCTCCCTGGAGAATCCTGAGGTACTCCCTGGGGACCATCTGCTTTAGCGTGAGTTCCTCGGAACCCGACCCGAGACGTGGATCCGAGCGCAGGTCAGTTATGGGAGGTGATTCCAGGTAACCACGGCGAGGGGCCCATGGGGGTGACAGGGCAGGGGAGACACCCAGTAACTCGTGCCTGGAGAAGCCAGCTGCCACGGTGGGCAACCAAGGCTTAGTCCTGATGGGGACTCGCAGCCAGTGTGGGGCACGGGCCTGCGAGTCACCGCCCAGGAGGGGAGGCAGCTGGAGGATTTACACGTCGACTCTCCTCGGGTACTGGGGGGCAGCTGCTCCGGTTAGCCCTCCTGCCCTTCCTATGGCACAGCGGACCCCGGGGGTGCTGAGAAGTTCCCAGGGGGCCAGAGGAGTGCGTGCGCTGGCAGTTAGAAGTCAGTGTGATGTGGTGGAGGCATCGGAGGGTACTGGGGGGTCTGCTCCCCCGTCCGAGTGCACCGCACCACGTCCCGCTGCCCGCACCAGAAACCTGGGGTTCTCCTGATGGCTCCCCTTCTCTTACATCCCAGATTCACTCCTCGTGATCTCTTGATTCCACTTCTCCCCATTTCTACCCCTCTGGTGAAGCTGCCTATCACTCCGGCCTGGATGCCTGCGAGTCCGAATGGTCCATCCCTCAGCTCTTACTTCCCCTGGCCTCTGCCAGCCTCCCCGGTCCCCGGCCCGGAGCCTTTTACACTTCGCAGTCTCACCTCCAGCACTTTCACTCCTCGTTCCTCCTCCCGGCACTTCCTTTCCCGCCCCTACTCCTGCCGCCTCCTCTGACTCATTCCTCCTTCAGACCTCAGCTAAGAACTGGCACATAAGCTTTATCTCATGTGCCAGCCCCAGTTAATTGATAATGGCTCCCCGGAGTCCTGTGCTGAGAAGGGTTCTGGAGCCCCGTCCAGGCTTGGCAGGAGTGTTGGGGTTGATTAGCAATGTCTGCCCTGGCGTGGGCAGGGGAGGTGGAACGGCACGGTCTGCCATTCCTCTGACTGAATCAGCAGCTTCCAGTTCATTCTTCCCCCATCACAGCGCCCTACACACTGTAGTAATTGTCACGTGTGTGTCTGTCTGTCCCACTGGACACCGGGGCCTGGCCCACAGATGATGCCCTGGAAGCTTTGAAGCTTCGTTGAATAATGGGGAGGCGCCATGAGCAGAGGCATGTGCAAACCCTACTTCTCCCCGCTTTCCAGTCTTCTTCATCACACAGAATCGGGGCCCCAGCATCCTCTCCGTAAACCCAAAGCTCTCAGAGCGGCTGCCAGCGCCCCTCCTGCCCCTTCCCTAGGCTCCTTGTTGTCCTGAGTCGTCTGGGTCATCAGCACCCAGCTCTCTGGGTGTCTGGGTCCCTGTGCCCACAGCCCTAGAAAGCGGAGTGTGAGCTGACGGCAGGGCCCCTGGGCACAGGGGTTCAGGGGCTTGGGGCTCCTTCCTGCCAAGGCTGTTCGCTAATCGCCAAGAGCCCAGGAGGCTGGGTGGGTCGTCAGACCCCTTTCCCCGCCCACCTCTGCTGTTTGCAGTCATGTGCCCGGAGGACAGACCAGGGCTGGATGTGGCTGTGGGCCAGGAGCGGGACTGGGGGTGAGTTACAAGCTCTCGTATTTGTTTAGCATTTGACTGTGCCAGCTTCCGCTCCGTTCTGAGAAGTCCATCTCATTTAACATCTACAGCAGCACCGAGCGGGGATCCTATCGTTGTTTATTCCTACTTCACCGAAAAGGAGACCCAGGGTCTGAGAGGTGAAGCATGTGTCTTCACATCTAGTGAGTGGGAGTTAGGATTCAAGTCCAGGCCTGCCTGGCTGGGTTACTTGACAGTTCTGTGCCTTGGTTTCCCCTTCTGTAAAATGGGTATTGGTGAGGAGTACCTAGCTTTCATGGAGTTACTGGTAAATGAGAATTAAGTGAGTTAATGTCAATAACTTAGTACTGTCAGTGCTTGGCTCATACAAGTTTTTGATAAAATAAATCGAATCCTTGGCTTCGTGTCCGTGAGCCACACTCTCATGGCAGGCGAGGGTGGGGTTGCGGGGAGGGGGCAGGTTGGGAAACGTCTCAAAGGCTGGAGAAGCCGGAGTCAGGGCTATGTGATGCTGTGCGCGCCCTGGCATGTAGTCCGTTCTGCTGCGCTTGTTTTGGAAACGTAAATGTGTTCCAACCTGGTGGAAGTATTAGGGCACAACTTGAGCACAGCGCACATTATTTTGCCTTGGCTCGGGTGAGATTGTATCCACGAGAAACTTAGGCGAACACAGGAAGTCCGCACTCACACAGGAGCGCGCGAGCACACGCAGCCCTCGGACGCAGCCTGCTCGCTCCGCTCCCGGGTGTTACCCACGCACAGCCTGGGTCAGGGCTTCCCATCCCCTCTCCATAGCCCTCCGCCCCTTTGCAGAAATTCTCGGGCTGCAGTATTTCTGATGCTCATTTCCACCAGCAGACTTCGGGTCACCTTCAAGGTCAAGCAGCGTGTTTACTATAGTACCTAGGCATGTCTTAGCCTTCTAACGTGTACCATTGCTACCGTTTTTACTATGTCTTTGTCTTCCTTCTTCTTCTTTTTTTTTTTTGGATGTGGTACTGATGTAGTATTTGGGTATTGTGCCCCAGCCCCACTTTCCCCATAAGCTCTGTGATTTTTGTTGCAGGATTTTGCATGCGCAGTCATTTTTAGGAAGGCGTGTTTCATGTTGCAGCAGAACCGAATGTATGGTCGGCTCAGCAAGCCTGTGGGAAGGTGGATGGATAGGGGGATGGACGGGGGGATATGTGGAGCAGGCAGTAGACGGATGAACAGAGAGACCACCGACTCCTGAAGCCTTTCAGAACCATGTAATCCATAAGTGCCACAAGGGCTGCGCTGCCTTTTAATTTCAGGTGCAGTTGGGACAGGTGATCCACCTGGAAAAGAGAATAGACTCAAGCCCCCAATAACCCAATTACCTCTTTGACCGTGGAGGGCAGGGCAAGTCCAGGGCCAAACCAGACTCAGAGATGAATAATGAAAGACAGATGGGTTTCAGCTCCTCAGACAAAACTAACAGGATTTGAAATGCAGATAATCTCATTTCACCATTAACACAAAATAAAAGGCCGTAGAGCCCGGGCTGTAATCCTGTTTCAGGCCTCTGCGTGGCGTGGTTCCCTGGGAGGAGCCCCCTGCTGCAGCCCCGACTCTTTCCACCCCGTGGCCCGGGTTTGGTCTCCGGCATCCAGATGCCACGCTTCCTAACAGGTCGGGAATCAGAAATGCCAGGAAAACGCCAAACAGGGAGAAGAGGCTCTCCCGGGCCAGGCAGCAGGCCGTTGGTGACTCGCTCCTCTATTCAGCCAACAAATACTGTGTGCTAGGTCGCCTGCCAAGCAGTTCGCCTGCGTGATCTCACTGCCTCTCTGCAACAAGTCAGCAAGGTGATTGCAATTTATTCCTATTTTATACATGAGGAAACAGGAGCTCAGAGAGGGTACAAAACCTACCCCAAGTGGCACAGCACTGGAATCCAAGGTCTGTACCATGCCAAAGTCCAGTCTTAACCACCGTATTGTCCCAGCGTGGGACCCGCTGAAGGGTTCGGCAGTGAACATTCATTGAGTTCCTACTGCATACGAGGCATGGTCTATGTAGTAGTTTGTGTGTGGTAATCATTCAGCAAGCTCCCTCCTACCCCTTTGCGAATGGACCCGATGCGATGAGCAGGGGTTTTGGATACATTCAGAGCTGACACAGCATCAGCACCCACCACTGGAACGGCTACGCACTGTCCAGGAGGTAGGTGCACTCTTATGTGCGGAGACGCCTGCAGCCCGTGGTTGACTGTGAGGAACAGAAGCAGTTCTGACTTTGCATCTGCTGCCTCTCGTCCTGCTCCTGAGAAGACCCTGAGGGGGCATGGGCCCTCCGATGCAGTTGGTCCCTGGCCAGCAGGGGCCTGCCACCGCTGTATTCTCCCTCCCCCCAGCCCCACGGAGGGTGTGGCAACCCATTCAGGGTTTCTGGGGCGTCTGCCTGGTTCCTTGGCAGCCAGCGAGGCACCCTGGAATGGGAAATCAGGCAGCCGCCCAGATATTATAAACAATTACTGCTAATTACCAGGCCTGCCAGTTCCCCATTGTCTGCTCACAACCCTACCAGGAACTGAGGAGCAGACAGTGACATGTTGGAGGGAACTTTCAATTTCAGGCTGTAGAAGGCCAGCTCTGCTTGGGCGGCGGGGCCCCTTCGGGGACTTGGAATTCAAGAGGCACCAACATTCTGGGGGCTTTTGGAGCTCCCAGACCCCTCCCCCAGGTGGCCAGGAGGTTGGGGTGGAAAAGAGGCAGGGGTGGAGGGGAGGCCGTGTCCGTGGCCTTGGTGAGCGAGTCTGGGTCTTAGCTGTGGTCTGCTAACTAAGGATCTTTGGGTTCCTAAGAATAATGGGTACTCCTTCCTATCCCCAGATCATTCAGTTATTTTCCCTGTAGCTTCTCTGTGATGCTGTTGCATAATTGTTGAGCTAAGAGACTCAGGAGCCTGGCTGTTTGGATGCAGATACCACTCCTCTGCCTCTGTCTTGGTCTGGCCTTCCCTGGCACGCAGTGGGGACCTTGCTCCCCGCTGGGGCTTGGAGGGACCACAGAGCTCGGAGCCTCACAGACTCACCTCACAGGACTCCGGGCAGCCTTTGCTGCAAAGCCGCGTGCCCTTTACTCAGCCCCGCCCCGTGGGACGGATGGGTACCAGCCCTCTCTGCCTTCACTCCCAGACCTGGCTGGGGTTTCCTGTCATCCCTCAGCACCGCCAGCCAGCCCAGGGACCCAGACCTGCCTCAAGGCTTCTCCGGCCTCCCAGGCCTCTCCCCGCCAGCCCGCCCCGCGCCAACATCTTCTGCTGTCCCGGGCCATGCTTTGTTTGCTTGTTTGTTTGGAGGAAGGGCAGCCTAGTTTTGCGTCTGTCCTTCCAAGTCTGTTTCTTCTGAGATTTCAAGCTTGAAAGCTGAGAATCTGACTGGCTTGTTCCCTGCCTACTTCCTGGAGCGGGCAAGGGTGGCAGGTGGTGGTGAGAAATCATGCAAATGAAAAGCACAAAGGCTAAGGTGTCAAATTATTATCCTGCCAGCAACTCTGTCGATAATCTAAGTAAAAACCATTTATCAGAACGATGCTGGGGTGTCTCACATGACTGAGGGAATGCTGAGCGGCCAGCATTGGGTAGCTGGTAGTTTGAGGTTTTTAGGGAGGATGGACCATGTGAACGGGCCCAGATGGGAACTTCATTATTCCCATTTGGGAAAGAGAAAACTAAAATTGGCTTAAGCAAAATATATTATTATACTTGTTGTTGTTGACTTGCGTAACTAAAAAAATGCATCTTGCTTGCTTCAGGCAGAGCTCGATCCAGGAGCTCACCAGTTTGATGGCTTTGTTCATGGACCATAGGTGGTAGTAAGATAGCTGCCAGAGGCCCCAGTCTGTTTCAGGTTCAAGTCTGGTGGGGAAAACAGTGCTCTTCACTCCGTACAGGTCAAAGAAAGCTTCCCAGCCAGAGTCCCGTGGGCTGAATTGGGCTACACACCCATCTTTGAGCCCATCACTGACCAAGGGAAGGATTGGCCAGGCTGAGCTCACACCAGCCTGTGGAGCCAGGTCTGCTCCTGTCCATAGGAATTAGCACCTTAGGGGAGGGGCACCCCAAAGGACATTGGAGATCTTGCTCCCAAAGGAACAAGGCAGACATTTGACAACCCACAGCAGCAATGAATGCAGACTTCCAAAGTTAAGCCCCTCGTCCCATGCACCTCAAACTGTCCGGGGCAAGTGACTCTTCTGGGGATCACGTTAAAAGGCAGATTCTGATTCAGCCGCTGGGGGTAGAGTGGGGCGCTATTCTGTTCCTGATTGGCTCTCGGGAATGCTGGTCTCTGGACCACATTTTGGGTACCACGGCATCAAACCACAGGAGCCATGCACGGACGAGCATTATCTCCCAAGATTTCTACAACCACCCTGAGAGGCAGGTATCTCCTGACCCATTTCAGGAAGGTGGCACCTAAGGCCCAGCGAGGAGAGCTAGGGAGATGGAACAGGAGATTTCAGGGCCACGGGGGTAGCAAGGAGGGAGAGACAGGACCTGGGTCTGCCTGAGACTGGGTGGTGGACGCGGACAGAATCATCGTGGCAGGAGGGGCGTCTGGGGTTGACTGCCCAGGTCATCTGAGTCCTCGGCCTGCCCCTGGGAACATTTGCCGTTGTCTCATCCTTTCCTCCTACAGCCTTAACTACGGGGGCGTCTGCTTGGCATCGGACGCGCAGTTCAGTGACTTCCTGGGCAGCATGGGGCCAGCGCAGTTCGTGGGCCGCCAGACCCTGGCCACCACACCGATGGGTGAGTAACCCAAGACCTGTTCCAAAGGAGGTCCCACCAAAAGCCCTGCGTCTCCCCTCTCTTCCCCTCTGTCTCCGCTGCATCCACTGAGCACCCATTGGAGCCCAGCCCACACCTACCAAGCCCTCGGCAGAGCCTGGACATGTGGTGTGGGATGTGGTCCTGGTCTCATTTTGGGCTGGGCACAGGGGCAGGGGATTCGTCCTAAGCAGAGAGGAGGACCTGAGTCCTTGATTGAGCTTAGAGGCCACTGCCCAGTCTCACCTGGCGAGGTCTCTTGCAGGGGATGTGGAGATTGGCCTGCAGGAACGGAATGGCCAGCTCGAAGTGGACATCATCCAGGCTCGGGGACTGACGGCCAAGCCAGGCTCCAAGACACTGCCAGGTATCGGGTGCCCTCCCCGCTGCAAGGTGGGGCGGAGGTTGGGCGGCCTGTCTGGAGGGATAGCTGGGTGTAGAAGAGAGAGAATGGAGCCCCACTGTGGAGGACTCCTTTGTTCCAGCTCCAGTGACTCACAAAGAACTACTGGTGACTCAGGGCTCATTCTGGGGACCCCTTAGAGATTGTCAGCTGACCTCCTCAGCACCCCCTGCTGAACAGAGCTCCCGGAGGGCGCGGGCCATTTTTCCTGTTTATGATTATATCCCAGCGCCCAGTAGGGCGCTTGGCATGCAGTGGGTGATCAGAAAGCGTTTGTTCAGTGAATGGGTAGTGATGAATGTGTAAGGCAGGGAAGGGGTGGGTGAGTCAGAGGCAGAGAAAGGAAGTAGGTGAGTACAGAGTGAGCAAGGGAAGGGGGAGGCTTGCAGACCACCTGAGGGGGTGGAGTAGGCCTCACCAACCCTGGCTGCACCCTGCCACCACTCCCACCACCTGGCTCGGCCCTGCTGTCTCCTCCCCAGACTCCACGGGGGGCACTTGACCCCGGCAGTGGCGGGCAGCCTCCCTCCGCCATGCCCTGTGCCCGCCACTTGAGGCCCACACTAGAGCTCACCTGCTGGCCTCTGTCCCCAGCGGCCTACATCAAAGCCTACCTACTGGAGAATGGCGTCTGCATTGCCAAGAAGAAGACCAAAGTCGCTCGCAAGTCACTGGACCCGTTGTATAACCAGGTGCTGCTGTTTCCTGAGAGTCCCCAGGGCAAAGTCCTGCAGGTGAGGGGCGAGTGTGCGCGAGCACGTGTGTGTGCACCTGTACCTGCAGTAGTGGGGAGGAGGGGGGTGCCCCTGGGGAGGGCCTCCCCTGGAGGAAGTACAGCGCGGTGGTTGACCAGAGCTCCGTAACCTGCTGTGCGACTTTGAACAAATTTCTTTCTGAGCCTCAGTTTCTTCATCTGTAAAATGGGGACACTAGCAGTACCTGCTGACAACAGTGGCAGTAACAGTGAAAGGTGTGCTTTGTGCAAGAAAAACATTTGCAAGTTTGGCCTACAGTAAGTGCTCTCTGCAAATGGCTGCCATCATCACCATCACCGTCATCATCGTCATCAACCTCTGGAGGCCAGGGGCTTGGCCTGCAGCACAGGAATAATAAACCGGGAGCCTTTTGAGCATGCAGACAGGTGTTCGGCCCTCTGGCCACTAGGAGAATCCCAGCAGTGACTCAAACCTGGAGCTAGAAACAGCTGCCCGGTGTGGGTACAGGCAGGGCCAGGTCAGGTGCCTGCAGAAGCCACGTGCCCGTTCTTCCTCGGAGCTGTCTTTTGGGCACTGCTGGCCTATAACTGATTCCTTGCTCCTCACCTGGGCAGGCAAAGCCGATGAGGTTGGGGCCAAGGTGCACATGACCAAGATCATGGGGCTTTTGCTAAACTGGGAAGCCCAGGGCCTGGCTAGGACAGAGTTTGTCAGCCTGTGGGTTGAGACCCACCACTGAGTTGGGAAATCAGTTTAGCTGGTCTCAACAGTTGCTTTTGAGTGGAATGGATAGGAGAGAGAACATTGCTCACTCCCAGTAAGGTAAGTCCTCTTTGACGGGGCCCTTGCTTCAGTTGGGAAGCCAATATGTGCCCGGGCGAGGATGATTCCCGTCCGAAAAGTCTGTAAGAACCCTCCAAATGCAACTTAAAACAACCAGAAGACCATGCAGATACTGGGCACATACAACACCTGCCAGTTTTTGAAACTTTGTTTCCCTGGGGGCTCTGAGGTTCTGGGAGCAGAGGGCCTGTGGGGAAGCCAGTAGGGAGCCTGTGGTATAAAGGGTCAGCCCTCGAGACTCGGATTCAAAGGTGGGGCTCGTGGAGGACGGGCTGGATGGGAGGGGGTGAGACTGGAGGCAGGAAAGCAGCAAGGATGGCAGCCCTGGAGCCAGCGATTTAAAGGCGGTCGGATCCACAGGACTCGGAGGTGAATTGGGCCTGGGAGTGACCCCAGGGTCCAGTTCTGAGCTTGTGAGTGGCATTGGACGACTGGAACCACTGTGTCTCTTGCCCCGCAGGTGATCGTGTGGGGGAACTACGGGCGGATGGAGCGGAAGCAGTTCATGGGCGTGGCCCGCGTGCTGCTGGAGGAGCTGGACTTGACCACCCTTGCCGTGGGCTGGTACAAGCTCTTCCCCACCTCCTCCATGGTGGACCCAGCCACAGGCCCCCTGCTCCGGCAGGCATCCCAGCTGTCCCTTGAGAGCACCGTGGGACCCTGCGGCGAGCGATCTTAGTGCCAGGGATAGGGAGGGGCTCCCCGAGATGGCCTGGAGACCACCCAGCCCCGACCTGGGACCCCAGGCCCAGGGGCACCTCGAACAGAGGATGACGGGGTTCTCCCCCACCGTGGGGAAGAAGAACGGGGAGACCCGCCCCCCTTGGGACCCTCCTCACCCCTTCTTTGCCTCCTGTCCCCTGAGACCTTTCCTCTCCCAGTGGGATTGGCTGCACTTTTGACTTGGCCAGTTCGTGACCTGGTGGATGCGGCTGCAGGCCGAGAAGGGAAGGACTGAGGTGGCAGAGCACACCACTCTCCCACCCCAGACACCGTCTGACCGCGCCCCCTTTTGCGTCCTTGGAAGCTCGCTGCCCGGAGCCAAGTCCAGAACCCAGCGGCCATCTCCATGGTGCCAATAACCAGCAAGTGTCTTTCCTGCAGCACCGGGTTCAGGCAGCTACACCCGCCCCAAAGCTGACGGGGGCGGCTTTGCAAGAATCCGGAGCCAGCTCTGGGGGGCCCATAGCCCCCACCCCCCACCGTTTGAAGAGGAGCTCTGGCCTCCTTCCGCCTGCCAGTGGGAGGAGTTTTGCCGCAGCCTGTCTGAGTCCATCTGTCTGTCCCCTCCTGCCTGCCCCTCTTCCGGTGGAATTGGAATCCAGCAGGGACCGAAGGAAAGGAGGAGGTGCCCGGGGCCTGGCGCAGACCCCCAGGGTGCCTCGCTCTGTGGGACTGAAACAAGCTGCTGTGGGAACTGTGGGACTGGAAGGACTCCGTCTCTGGGTTTTGGTGGACGAGCTGCAGAACCCTGGCGTTCCGGAACGCCCTGAGAGCTCACCGTCTGCATTTGGGGGTGCTGGATTGGAGGGGGAATCTAGGGAAAGCGGGGGTTGGGACTGGTGGTGCCAAGGTGAGGGTTTCCCAAATAGGAGACTCCCTTCTTGTTGGATGAGGTCAAAGGTCATCTTGTCTATTCCTCTGTCCCCTGCCTAGGGGCTTGGGGAGGCAACGGAACTCCCCTATTTTAGTCTTTTTAAACAAACCACGTGTACTAAGAGCAGAACCCACTGCCCCGGCCTCAATTACCTTGGCTCAAGGAGAGAAGGAGAGGAGAGGTATGAGTCTAAGACCCATGAGGTTCCCTCTCAAGCAGGCCTGGGTAGCTGCCTTCCCAGCCCCCGCCCCCTGGGCCTCCGGAAGCCCTTTTGCATGCTGGGGAGGACTCGGGCTGGCCCCTCTTTATAGAAGCACATTTCTGCCACCTCCCCTGGGAGGCCCCCAGCAGCCCACCACCCCTCATTACCCAGTCCCTGCTGTGTAGGGCATAGTCCAAGTTAGCTGGGTAGAGTTAGTGTTCCAAGCCCTGGGGCCTGTTCTTAGCTCGCACATAGTTCTCACAGAGTCCCAGGACTGGGTAGAGGAGACACGAGTACATTCCAGGAGATCACCATCTCCTTGCTGGCCTGGGCCTGGGGCTCGGGAGGCCAGCCCCTCTGTCTCCCCCTGCCTCCCCCTCCCCCTGTAGGGTTGTAGCTGGAGCTGCCCACTATACTCAGATGTTCTGATTTATTATCCTTGGTACTGGTTTCATTTATGAAGCAATCCTGAGGATGTGGGCCTTGGTGGAGGGGCCTGGATGCTATCAGAGGGGGTCGTTTTCTACTGAGGGCATCCAGCTGTGTCCAGTCCCACCTTGTCCCTGGTGCCACTATAGGCTACTGCCCAGGTGATTCCTTCACCTGGAGCCCCTCATCCCCACCCCCACCTCCATACCCCCGCAGCCCGTTTGAGCCCTGGGCATCCTTTCGAGTCTGGTCGAGTTCGATGGCCTCCATGGAGCTTCTCACACTGCACTGGGAAGGGGCGATGGGGAGGCATTTCCATCCAGGCGGCCTTCAAGGTCCCCCAGGGTTTGTGGGGTGGAACCCCAAGACTCGGGCACGAGGCAGCCGGGCTCTGGAGGGACTCGCATCTGAGGCCCAGAATCAACCCCTCACTGTTTTGTGTTTTTAAACCGGTGTGATTTCTCCGCTGTTTGTTTATCACTCGCCATTTGGAATCTTTCGAGCCAGGAGAGCACCTCCTCTCTCTGCAGCCATCACCGCTCTGGTTGTACGGGGGTCGTTTTCAAAGACGGGGCAAAGCCTGGCTGTCCCAACCGGGGAGGGGGGGCGGGCGGGCTCAGGGCGCCCCAGCCTGAGCCCACCCTCTAGTGTCTGCACAGCCTTTATAAAGAGAGAGAGAGAGAGCTCCAAAGCAATAACAACATCCCGGGGGTGGTCCCCGAGGGCCCCCTCGCTGACTTTCCTGTTTGTTCTGTGAAATCTCAGCTCACCTCCTGGAGGGGTGGCGTGAGTGGGGGCTGGAGCCCTTTTTCTTTGTATCATCATTGTGAGCGCGTGCCCCCTGCCGAGGGGCTCTGCCCATTTGGCGTGGGAACCACCATCTGTCCTCGCCCAGGGATAGGGATTTGGGGAGGGGGTGACTATTCTCATCATTAGCTTCGGGAACCTTCAAACCCAGCCTGTCCCCACTGCCGTCAGACCCTTCGCAGCTTCAACTCCTCCGTTTGGAGAGGATCAGAGAGGGTGGAGTTGGGTGGGGAGGAGCTGGGGACGATTTTATTTTTCAATCTCTGGTCCAAAGGTCACAAGCAGAGGTAACCTGGAGGGAGTTGTCTCCGTTTTCCTTCTCCAGAATCCGCTTTTCATACTAAAGGGAGAGAGGCTTTGGGACCATTGGTAAAGCCATTTCCATTTTACTGACGAGGAGACTGCAGCCAGTGCAGGAATTGCTGCCCCGGGGTTCACCCCTAAATTCACTGGCTCCTCCAGCCTGGGCCGCCTCCTCCTCCCCCTTCTACCCGAGGCTGAGCTGGAGCCAGGGCGGAATGAGGTGGGGCCCCCATTTCCCTCCACCCCTCCTCCCCTCCCTCGTGGGAGCCTCCCGGTGGCCTTGAAAAGGCGGGCAGGGCAAATTGTAGCCTGTCTGGGAGGTGAGGAAACTGAGACCCAGAAGCAGGAAGTGACCTGCCCAAGACCCCTCGGCAAATGTGTGGTGGGGGCAGAACAGGGTTCCCTTGTGTCCCCTCCCTCCAGGGGGCAGGAGACCACTGGTCCAGGGCGTGTCTGCTGGGATAAGTATTTGTGGCCTTTAAGCCCTGGGCCACCCAGCCCTGCTGGGTCCCATCTCCACGGACCAGCAATTTTTTCCGGGCCCAGGTTTGGGGAAGAGGGTTTGCCATAGACACCTAGCTCCCCTGGGTAGGGGGGCTGGCCCAGCCGACTGAGGGTTTGGTCCAGGCCTCAGTGAGTGGGTGGGGGCCCCCACCGAGGGGCCGTTACCCTCCAGGACCCACTGGAGGGAGGTTAGAAGCACCAGTCCCTGCCTGGCGCTGCATGGGCGTGAGGCTGCGCACCGCACCTCAAGGAAATCCTCGCAGAACCTTCGGCTATAATGGTACCTGATCCTCCCGTAGTACTTTTCAAACTGTTTTGTTTTCAAAGTGCTTTTACCTCCAGTGCACCCTCACAGGAGCCCCCAGGCAGTAGGTGGGGGGCCTCTTCTCAGCCTCGTTTTAGAGGGGGGAAGCTGAGGCCCTGGGAGGGGAAGGTACCTGCTGGGGTCCCGCTGTGAGCGAGTGGCCGAGCTGGGACCAGAACTCAGTTCTCCAGCAGTTCCGAGCTCTTTCTTCTCCACCGGTCGGTAAAGCAGTTTAGGGGTGTCTGTGCACTTTACAGGCTGATTCGCCATCCAGTTCCTTAAACCAGGAACTCCTGGGCACACTCAGTGTTCAGAACAGCCCTGAGCCCCCTCCCCTCGGAGCACAGCTGTTGCATCAGGCAAGGCCACCTGTGTTTATTTATTGAGCAGCAGCGCTGTGCCAGGCCCAGGGGACGGAGCCATCCCTGTGCCCCTGTAAGGACTCCCACAGCCTTCTGGGAGGGCCCGTGTCTGTACGACAGCACCTCGGTGACAGTAGGCTTTCATGTCCACGAGCTCATCTGACTCACCCTGCAGGGAGGCTGGTGGTGCCCATTTTACTCATAGCTTCTGTGAGAGCAAAGTGGAGACTCGAAGCCAGGGCCTCGGACGTCACAGCTGGAGCCCTTTCTCAGGCCGCCTCCTGAGCAGGCGGCAGGAAGGCAGGGCCCCGGATCCTCGGATCCTCAGGCTGAGACCTCTCTGTCCACCCACCTTTCCTTCACCCCCAGGAGCAGGAGCCCCTTGGGCCTTTGGGGAGGGAGGGTGTCCCCGGCCCCTGGGTTGGAGTGGGTCACGTTGCATTGTGTTCACAACCATGTAGCTCATGTTGAAAATTAAAGTTTTTGGCTTTTCTAACTTGTCTTGCTCTGCTTTGTGTTGAGATGGTTGAATCTGGGAAGCCAAGGGCAGCTGGTGTTTTAAGGAGCTGAGCATGGCGGGGATGTTGGCGTGCCCGGCCACAGGCTTTCAGAATGCCGCCCCCTCCCTCCAGGGCCTGTCCCGGGGACCCTTGCAGAGGTGCCCGGAAGGGAGCAGGATTCGGGATGAACCCAGTCACTTTACAGATGAGATGTGAGTGAGGACAGGTAGGGGATGAGATTCCCCAAAGTCACGTGGGGGTTACTAGTAGGACCCCGTCCTCACACTCCCAGACAAGAGCTTGTCTTACGCAGCTGCGTCCAGGTGGCCCCAGGGACCTGCTGGGTGTCAGCAAGGCCCCCTCATCCTGAAGTGGGGTTGGCTGAAGACAGAACATCAGCTTGGGTGCTTCATTCCCACAGGGGCCAAGTCCTATCCACTGTACATGCCGAGCAACAGAATGTGGTTGTTGAAATAGTGCAGTGGTCCGTCCACCGGTCCTCGCTGGGCGGTGGATGGTTCCTGTCGGTGCATCTCCTTTCTGTGCTTCTCCTGGTGTGAGCAGCCGGCCTCCCGGGTAGGATTCCAGTGTTGGGAATGGTGCATTTCCCCTGCAACACGGAAAACAGGCCCCTTCGTGCGGGAGGATAGCTGCCCGTTCCCACGCCAGAGCGCCAGACGGTGACGTGGGCCTGTGGAGAGCCTCTCTTAGGTGACTGACTTGGTCATGCCTTCCTAAAACAGTTTGGACCACAGGGATCTGCGCCTTAGATCCCGAGGTGGCTTTGGAGTCCTGCTTGTGTTATGAGCGACTTTAGTATCTTTTTGGAGAGGAGAGAGTGGCTAGGCGCAGAAGAGAATGAGAGCCCGCTCCAGGCGGCAGATGGCTCTGCGGCCATCTCACCCCTCTCCAGGCTCTGGGGGGAGAGGTACACTGATGGGTGAACCCAGACCCTCCGTTCAGACGGACTTCCGCCGCACCTGGAGCCTGCCTGTCTCGCCGCTGCGGCCGCCGGGAGCCCCAGGGCTCGCGGGGGGCGAGAAACCCAGATTGTCTCTGGCCGACATCTCCAGCTGATGGATGCGGTAGGAGACGGAGGAGCCCTCGGGGCGGCGGGGCAGGGCAGAACGGTGGCTCTCCGGCGCCCCTCGGCGGAGCGGGCTCGCGCGGTGGGCAGCGCGCTCGGGTGTGTCGGTGCTGGCCGCCAGAAAGCGCAGGACCACGAGGTTGAGGAAGGCGCCGATGACCGTGAGCCCCAACAGGATGTAGAGGAAGCTGAAGGCCACGTAGGGCGGCTTCCTCTGCAGCGCCTCGTCGCTCTGCAGCGCTACGAAGTCGCCGAAGCCGATGGTGGTGAGGGTGATGAAGCAGTAGTAGTAGGCGTGGAAGAAGGTCCAGCCCTCGAAGTGCGCGAAGGCGGCGGCCCCGAGGGCCAGGGTGGCCGCGCACACCAGCAGCCCTGCCACCACCATGTTCTCCGTGGACACGCGCGGCCGCCGCAGGCCCAGGCAGCGCTTGGCCGCCAGCAGGAGGCGCCGCACCAGCGCGTTCAGCCTCTCGCCCAGGCTCTGGAAGGTGACCAGCGTCAAGGGGATGCCCAGCAGCGCATAGAACATGCAGAAGACCTTGCCCGAGTCCGTGCCTGGCGCGGCGTGGCCGTACCCTGGAGGGAGAGCAGAGGGGAGGGTCGCTGAGTACCCAGTGCTATCGAACGAGACTGTCGCCCTTGGCTGGCCTGCCTGGTCTCCCATCTCCCAGTGCGGGCTGAGCGTCTTGGAAATGCTAGTTCTATTTACCTAGGTCACTTTCTGGTTTCAAAACCTTGCACAGTTATCCATGATCACCCCACATTGTAAACAACCCAAATGTCCCTCAGCTGGAAAAATGGACAAAACATCTGAGGTGCATCCACACAATGGAATTCTTTGGAGCAATAGAAAGGAATGAACTGTGGTTCTTTGCAACAACAAAAGACGAATCTCAAATGTGTTGCACTGAAGCCAAGCCCAAAAGGTACGAACTGCACGGATCCATTTAAATGGCATGCTGGCAAAAACAACAACAAACAAACAAAAAACAAAAAACCTATGGGGACAAAGAACAGACCTGGGGCTGCCAGGCACCGAGACCAAGGGAGGGGTTAACTGCAAAGGGGCGGGACTGAACTTTGAAGAGGGGCGGACATGTCCTATGGGTAGGTGGTGGCTGCTCTAACACCGCAGGTCTTTACTTGTCAAAATCCACGGAGTGCGCACTGAAAAATGGTGTGTAAATTGCATTTTGATTTTTTTAAAAAAGTGGCAAAATCTTCCGTGGCTCCCCGTACCCACAGGGTAAAGCACTAGTTCTCACACGGTGTCTGAAGAACTTGGCTCCTTTGGGATCTGAATCCCCTTCACCTGTCCAGACTCCCCATGTTGTCTGCCCAACCCGCGTGTCCCACCTCCCTGTGCCTTTTCTCGTGCCACCCACCCCCACCCCTCCGCCCGGTCGCCCTGTCCGCCCTGCCCCTGTCGGCTCTTCCTTCCCAGACCCTGCTCCAAGCCAGCTCTCACTGCACACCTCTGTAGCTGGGTGCGGCAGTTCTTCACTCAGTCCCCTCAACTGTTGTAGGGGACCTGAACGTCAGCGCGTAAGTGCGTCTCTTCCACGAGAGAGGAGAGAAAGCTTTCGTGGTATTCTCTGGGGGGTCCCGCGACCCAGGAAAAGTCAGGCAGGCCTTCCCCAACAGAACATGCCTCCTTTAGCAAACTGACCTCATCTGCCAAAATGTAAAATACCCAAGCCCTCTGACCCTACGTAGTCCCACAGTCAGGAAATGAGTCCTCCGAAACACACGTGCAAAGTGACATATGCACGTGGGTTATCACTGAAGCATTGTCGCTCACAGTGACACTCTTAGATAGCCTGAGTGTCCGTCGATAGGGGCCTGGTTACCTAAATGGTGGTGCTGTCCAAACAATGGAATATTACACGGTGGGCTCCAACCAGGGGTTATCTTGCTCCTGAGGGGATATTTGGCAATGTCTGGAGACGTTTTTGAAGGTCACAGCTGGGAGGCGGTGGCTGGGTGCCCCTGGCCTCTCGTGGGTAGAGGCGAGGGTACGGCTAAGCTTTATGCCATACAGACAACAAATCCAGTCCGAATGCCAATTGTGCCAAGGTTGAGAAGCTGCTACACAGCCACGAAAAAGATGACACAGTTCTTTAGCGACTAACAGAAAAACATCAGCAAAATTCAGCGTGGGACAAAAGGAGGTTTACAGTTGGTGGTACATGGAACACAGAGATTACTCCTGTACTGTTATTTGTTAATTATTGTATTATTTCCCATACGAACAACTGTAAACCTACTTTCCCCTCCACCTGGATGTGGGTTTAAAAATTAAGAGAAAAAACAGTGTGTATAATCGAATGTCTGTACAATGTGTGTGTTTTAAAGGGATATAGAGGCAAAGGATGTATTTAGGAGCATACACCAGAAACTGGTAACTATTTGACCCAGGGAAAGGAATTTATGGGTTGAGGGACAGGGAAAGAGGGAACCTTCCTTTTCATTCTGTATCCTTTTCGACCATGTGAAGCGTGTGCTGTGTGCACATATAATTCATTCAAAATATCAATACAGCCAATGTGTCTGAAGGTCAATGGCTCCCCTCCCACTTTTCCACTGCATGGCCCTGTCTGGTGTTGCGGCAGCGAGGGCTCTGCCCACCGCCGGGCTGGGAGCTCCTCGGGGCTGGAAACCAGGCCGGTCGCTTCCCTGCCTCTCTAGTCACCAGAGCTTCTACACATCCTGGCACAGACTGAAGGGTCAGTGGAAATGTAATAACCAATAATAATAATAAACCAAATTGGAGGGGGTGCCGAGACAGAGGAGCCTCCTTAGGAAGAAGAGGCCGGGCGGAGCTGTTTCCAGCTGTTTGGGGCTCTGTCCAGTTCTAGGCGGAGAGTGAAGTAATACCTAAACATGTGGGGTCCTGTTGCGGACCGTTCAGCCTGGTCTCAGGAGTTGTAACCCTCACCCCATGGTGGGCTGTGTAAGAGCCCAAGGGGCCCGCTTCATCTGGGTCTGTTCTGTCAAGAGGACGTGAGCCTCTAAGGAGACAAAGCTTATCTCCCTGGCAGGAGCACCGCTTCTGCCTCATCCATCTGTGGCCCCAACGCTTAGTCAGTAGTCAATGATGGATAAGACTCCTCATGAGAGGGGCAACCTAAGCCAGACATGACCACTTGGGAGGCCCTCCTGGAAGGACTTTATGAGGGCAAGCGGTGCAGTCCTGTGCCGGCCAGGACAGTTCCCGGGTGATCGGGCATAAGAAAGAATTCCTAAAGTCCTGTGAAACCTACTTTGCTAAGAGTGCTCTCATTTAAATGATAAGTGTCCCAGGAGGAAATGAGTATGTCTTCCAAAGTTTGGCAACCCCCTTTCCTGACAGACACTGACTCAGATTAAGCCCTCAGATTTCTTTGACATGTTAAACCTGTATTCCTGTGTATTGGAACCCAATAAAAGCCCAGTGAGGAAGGGGCTCTGGGTCATTCTCCTCTGAGAGTTTGACCACCTTTCCTCCCCAAGCAGATCATGTCTTGGTAGTTTTACTTTCATCTGTGATGGACGGGATGGAGTTCTGTGGGCGGAGCCTTCCCACATTTGGCACCCAGGACAGGGGGCCCCCCACAGGGTACTCTACATGGATCCTCTTATTCCCTTTCAATGACTGTAAGAGATGACATTATCCCCATTTTACAGATAGGGAAATTTGGATTAGAGGGATGAAGCTGCTCAAAGGTCTCCAGCCCTGAGCTGTTAACCACTCTCCTCCATTGCTTCTCAGCGTCTCTCCTCTGTCCCTGCAGCGCTCAGGCCCCTGGTTTCTGGGCTGTCTGCAAGGCTGACTTATGTAGCCTGCACCACACAGCACTTGCTGGCGCCTCCAGGTGGCCAAAAATGCAAAACTGTTTCCCGGTCTTTGTCCTTTCCCCAGGCTCCCAGATACATTTGTGTGTAGTGGTCCAGGGAGGTGGGGTGGGGGGTGCGGAGAACAGCCAAGGGAGGAGGCCAAACCCAGCTGTGGGGCCTCGAAAGAATGCTCAAGAAAGCAGAAAAGATGGATGGGGTCCCACACCACTGGGCACAGTGACAGGGAGGACCTCAGGCTGAACTGAGCTAGAGAAGCAGGGTCCTGTGTTGACAGGAGGGGGCATAAGGGCTGAATGGAAGCTGGGCAAATAATGAATTGTCATTATTACTAATTAATAGTGCCTATTTAGGCTCAGGCACTGTGCCAAGCAGTTTACATGCTTGACCTCATTTAAACTTGGCAATCACCAGTGAGGTAGGAACAATGGCATTTTGAAGTTGAAGGAATCAGGGCTCAGAGAGGTACAATCAATTACCAGGGAGTCAGGAGGCAATAGAGATGAGAACAGACCTCTGGTCCACGTAATTGCAGAACTCAGCCTTTTAACTCTGCTGCTAAACCCACAGGCTCACCTTCACTTGCAAACACATTATGGAGGCATTTTCTCCAAGACATGGGCTTCCATAGTGGTGGTCCAAGCCCAGCACCTGGACATCCCCAGCTGGGGCCCCAGGAGTGGCTGGCACCCAGCTTTGAGCCCTGCAGAGCCCGCTTCTCTCCCTTCCTATTTCCCCAGGCTTAGGCTCCGCAGGTACCAGCCAGACGGTGGCCATGGCAACGGCTGCCGGTCCAGATGCTGCAGAGAAAGTGCTCTGGATCCCTGAGGGGTCCAATGCTGGTGGTAATCAGTCATTCCCTTAACAACTGTTTATTGAGTGTCTACTATGCGCCAGGTGCTAGCCGTACTGCAATGACAAAGACACGCTAGGTCCCTGTTCTTGTGGAGTAACAAAATAATAATTATAATACAAAAATCAATTACTTTTTTTAGTGTTTTCTGTATGTCAGGCCCTGTGCTAAAACTTTCTGCATGAAGACCAATTAGCACCCCTACTTTACAGAGGGAAAAAAAAATGAGGCTCAGAGAGGTTATGCAACTTGCCTCAGGTCGCACAGCTAGTGTGATGCGGCCAAGGATGCAACTCCAGCCACCTGGGCTTCCAGATTTCACCTGATCTGCCTCCCAGCCCCTGGAGTATTTTCTGGTCACTCCTCAGTGCCAGCCTTTTGGCAAATCTAACCTACTGACGTCCCCCAGCCCAGCCTACTACAAGGACAGCCCGTTCGGGACAGGGCGGCAATGAGGCTTGGTGAGCAGAAATGACTCCTCCAAAGTCACCCGGCTGGGCAGGGAATTCGAACCCAGCGGCACCGCCGGCGGCTCGGGGTGGAGCGAGCGCCGAGGGCGTCTCCGGGGCGCTCACCGATGGTAGTGATGACGGTGATGGCGAAGTAGAAAGAGCCGGCGAACTTCCATTGACGGCCCGCGCGATGCGGCTCAGCCTGCAGCGCCAGGCGCTCCAGCTCGCGGTAGTCCTCGGCGGAGAAGCCGTACTTCCTCCGCAGCTCCCTCCGCTTCTGGGCCAGCAGTCTCTGGCGGCCGCTCTCCGCCTCGGACTCCAGCGCATCGAAGACGGCGGCGCCCACCAGCAGGTAGGACAGGATGCACAGGACGAGCGCGGCGGTGCGCACGCTCTGCTGCTTCATGACGGCGCCCCGAACTGCGCTGTCCGGCTCCGCGCCTCCGGGCTCCGCGCAGTGCCAGCCGCGTCCCCGGCCCGGGCCATGCGCCCCGACGGCTGCCCCGTGCCCGCTCCGCCCCAGCCAGCGCCCACGGACCCATGCGGCGGGAGCCCAGGCTGCGCGCGGCTGGGGTGGGGCACCCAGAGGCGGGGCCTGGGGGAAGCGAGGAGGGCAGGGAGGGCTCCCCCAGCTGCCGCCGCCCAGCCTACCACACATCTGCCTCTGTTTACCCGCTGGCGCCCCGAGGCTAAAGTGTCTGCAAACAGTGGCATCTGGAGCAAAGCACCCAAAGCCCTGGTCTGCGAAAGACCTGCCTCCCCCGCTTTCTCCTGTAACCATTCATCGATTCGTTCAGTCAGTCACCCATCCAACAAATACTTTCCAAGCACCTATCTACTCGCTGCAAACAAGATTCCTGCTGTAAATAGAGCTGATATCCTAGAAAGGAGGGTTGGCTAAAAACCGAACCAAAGGATAACTTGACTTGTGAGAAAGAAGGAAATCCGTTTCTGGGGAAGGTGGGCCCCACCAGCTAAGGAGTGACTGGGGAGAGAGCACCCCGCAGCAAATGCAAGACCTCTGGGAAGTGAGGCTGGAACCAGGAGAACTGGGGCTCTTGGGGGATGAAGGGAGCGGAGTGGGGAGGGGAGAGGAGTGGGGAGCAGAAGGAAGACAGAGAGGCGGCTTCACAGAGGGTCTTTCCTGCAGGCCCTTGTATGGGTTTGCTCTTCAATACAATTGGAAAGGCTATAAGCAGGGGAACAAATACACCAATGAGCTGATGCACATTTTTAAAAAGAGCAATTTTGGTTGTGCTGTGGGAAACGGATGATGGCTAGGAGTAGAGGCCAGGTAGGAGACTCTCGTAGTGCAGATGTGTGCTGACCGGGTGGCCTGGACCAGGGTGGAGGGTGGGCCGGCACTGGAGATGGAGAGAAACCGGTGGTGGGCCTTAGATGTGTCCAGGAGGTGGAACTGGACACACTCAGCCTGCCACATGTCCCAGCCCCCTAGCACTTGAAAGCGATAGCCAATGGAATGTGGGCGGAAGTGACCTGTGCCACTTGCAGGCTGGGCCTGTAAAACCCTCCCAGTATGGGCAGGTCTTCGTGGAGACTCTAGGCAGAGCACTGGCCAGCCTCTCGGGCAGCCTCTCGGGCAGCTGTCCAGAGCACCTGCATCCTCTGGTCCTGGCTGCAGCCTGGCATGGGTCACCTGCCTTCCATCGCCGCACCAGCCTCTCTCCCTGAAGACCCTCTGCACTAAACTTTCAGCTCCTTACACAAACTCTTGCTCTGTTTGGGATACTCCTCTCCCCATCCACTCAATAGCCAGCATTTAAAGAATGCCTGCAGGAGCCAGACACAGGTGGAGCATTTCACAAGGACTGATGCATTGAACCAACATGGGGCCGTGGTGCCGTGGGTACGGCTGGCTCACGCACGCCCTCTCTACCCTCCTGCTCTCAGTTTACTCGGACACCTCCCCTCCGGACCCCTCCCCAGGCGGCCCTCCTCTGCTGCCAGCCACCCGGCCTCCTGCCACCTCGAGTCTCTCCCACTGCATTGTGATTCTTGCATTCCGTACCTGTGTCCCCTCTAAAGACAGGGATCCTATTTTGGTCACCTCTGTGTCCCCCACACCCAAAACCAAAGCACAGAGGGCACACCAGGGACTGTGGACAAAGGAACAGCCACAGCATGTAGGGGTTAAGCAGAGAGATGCTGCACCTTGACTGCCTAGGTCTATAGCCACTTCTGTTGCTTACCAGCTGTTTGAAATTGGATGCCTCAGTTTTCCCTCCAGTGAAATGGGGTGTAAAAAGTTCCTATCTCATTAGGGGATGTGGTTGGCAGAATAACGGCCCCCCAAAGAGGCTCGTGTCCTACCTACCTTGGGACCTGTGGATACGTTAGTTTGCATCGCAGAGGGGAATTAAGATCGCTGAACAGCTGACCTTGAGCTGGGAGGTAACCCTAGATTATCTGTGTGGACCCAATGTAAGTAGAAGCGTTCTAACTGGAAGAGGGATGCAGAAGAGAGGGAACCGGAGAGATGTCCGATGAGAAGGACTCGGCCTGGCGCTGCGAAGACTGAAGACTTCAGAAGGGGCCAGGAGCCGAGGAAAGCAGGCGACTTTTAGAACCTGGAAAAGGCGAGGAAATGGACCCCTCCCTAGAGCCTCCGGAAGGACCACGGTCCTACTTGATGTTAGTCCAACGTGACCTGTGTGGCCCTCCACCCCTCCAGAGCTGGACGATGACACATTGGGGTTGGTTAAGCTGCTGAGGTTGTGATAATTTGTTGCAACAGCCAAGGAACCCGCCCCAGGGGTTGTGAGCACTAGATGAGACAGTTCGTGTGATGCTCTGAGGGCGGCGCCGGGCCCTGAGGACTGTGTCTGGGAGTGTCTGCCGTCGTTACAAATGCCACAACTGAGCAAAGGTCTGGGTCCACAGGGACCCAGCACCCAGAACCCGCTCCGACTCTGTTCTTGGGCAGAATGGGGGCCCAGTGCCTGTGGGGGGGCCTGGGAACCCCTTTGTCCCCCAAACCTGGACTGCAGCCCAGTGACCTAGAAGCTGGGTGCTGGCGCTGCCACCTCAGCCTTATTTTTAGCAATGGCATCAGCAAGTTTGACTTTCTGATTTCTGCCCAGATTTCAGAGGAGCAGAGACCTGGGCTACAGTCTCAGATGGGGGTGGGTGGCATCCCAGGGACCTACAGCCCCGAAAGGGCCTGAGAGGAGCTTGTTGGGGCAGGGTGTGGGTAGAGAAGGGGATGAAGCGGGTGGAGAAGGGGGCGGAGAGGGGAAAGTCTGGGCCCAGGCCGGGGACCGTTGTTAAGGGCCTGGTCATGAATATCGCTGGAGCCAATGAGGCCTGGGTTCAAATTCCACTTCCCCACTTTCTAGGTAGGTGTCTGTGGACAGAGCACTTCCGATTTTCTGTGCCTTGGTTTTCCCATCTGAGAAATAGGGTGAGGATGAAGTCTAGCTCATAGGACCATGTCGAAAATTATATAAAATATTGTCCCTTTCCAGGGGACCCTCGCTACCATTGCACCTGTCTGCCTGTAAAGAATTCTCTCCCAGAAGCAGGGGCAAAGCTAAAACTGGTGAGCACCGGTCCATTCGCAGCACAGTCGCAGAGTTACTGATGGAGCCCTCGCTTCCCGGTGCAGGAAGCAGAGGCCCGGAGGAGAAGTGGCCCCGTGGGCCAAGTCCTCACAGCCAGACGGTGGCTGAGCCAGGACTTGAACTCGGGGCTGTCTGGCCACCACAGTCACGATCCTTCCAGTACATGGCCCCATTGGGCAAGATGCCGCTGATTTTATCACCTTCCCATCACCTCTCTGGACCTCACTTTCCTCATCTCTAAGATGGGACTGAGGGGTGCTGGCTGGCTGCCCCCCTCCCCCCACCACCGTTGTGAGGACCCTGTGACACGCAGCTGAGAGGTGCTTTGTCAGATGTGCCCTCCGGGGATGGGTATTATTGGGGCTGTGGGGGAGCTGTCTGCCCCTGCCAAGCAGGTGACTCTGCCCTGCGCTTGGCGTTTTCGGTTCAGCGGCTCTATTTTAAGCCAGAGGAGGCTGGCGTTTGTGTGTGTGTGTGTTTCTCAGCTTGGAAACCATCAGCTGTGCAGTCACCAAAAACAGCAACACCCCAGGCACCCCTGCAGCTCCCCTCCCTCCGCCTCCTCCCCTTCTTCCTCCTTTGGGAAGCTGAGAGGGCCTAGTGATTTTCCTCTGTCCCTTCTTTTGCTGAGGCCTTGGATCTTCTTCCACAGCTCCAAGGTTGGCGGCCTTGGGGACAAGGAGACAGGTGACCCCGGTCCCCGTGGGGCCCTGGATGCCTTTAAAGCATTTTATGTCCCTTGTGAGTCTAGATCCTTCGGAAAGTTTGCGAGTCGGGCAGGCCTTGCCATCCGACATCAGGGAGAGGGAACGGGCTCAGGGAGAGGGGACTGTCCTCGGAGGTGGCGCACAGTGGGGCAGCGGCTAAGAAAGGACGTGAGTGTCTGGGCGAGCCAGACCTCAGGTCCATCTCGGTAAGTGGCTTCACCTTTCTGAGTCTCGGTTTCCTCATCTGTGACATGGGGGTGAACCTCTCTGCCCAGCAGTGTTCCTGCGAGGGCTGAGTGAAGGCGTGAAGACGCACTCACTCTGCACAGAGCGGGTGCCGGGAAATGTTAGTAATCCGCCCCCACCCAATTAGTTCCTTCCTTTCCTTTTCCACACTGCTTATTCCCCAGGCTCACTGGAATCCTCAGGCATTGATGTTTATAGTTTGAATATAGTTCGGTAGTTTTCCCGAAGGACAGAGGGCTGGGCGATTTTCCCCTATCAGGTCTCTCTCCTAAAATACTGGATGATTTTGGCCTCAGGGAACAATAGGAGCCAGCTCCTTCGGGGTGGCAGCTGTGGCCTTTGGCCACCCGAGGATCATTTAGGGAAGCGGCTTGCAAGAAATGGAAAAGCCACTTCATGCCAATTTAAAGAATGTTATTGGTAGGAGTTTGGGGTCCCCCAGCGTCTTCCAGGAGCTGGAAGATAAGCCGTATGGTTTGGGCACTCAGATGAGATGGAGGCTTGAGTATCGCCAGGGAAACACCAGAGCCACGCCCAGTATGAGGGCCACCATTGTCCCCAGCAAGATGGGATATTATTCAGGGGACAAATGACAACTGTCTGAGGGACCAGCCAGGGCTGCTCGGAAAATTCCCGCCATATGTTCGTGGAGCTCTGGGGAGTTTGTTCTTCAGCTTCCTGAGGATGGACATCTTTGGGTTAATGGATATATTGAAACCTTTACTCTGGTTAATCGTTTTAAAGAATTTTTATTCGTTGATTCCAGAGAGAGAGAAAAAACAAGGGCGATGCTCTGACCAACTGAGCTACCCAGCCAGGGCTACTCTGGTTAATACTTTAAAAATGTATTTTATTGATTTATTTTTAGAGAGAGGGGAAGGAAGGGAGAGGGAGAGAAGCATCACTCAGCTGCCTCCCACATGCCCCCCCACTGTCGCCTTCTCAGCCCTGGGCACTTTCAGCCCTACTGCGCAGAGGAGGAAGCCCCGCTCAAGGGCTGCAGTGCCCTGCTTGAGGTCAGGCTGTCAGGGGGGCAGGAGCTGCCCTGTCCTGCTGCCAAGCTCTTACTCCTAAAGGCCACGCTTCCCAGACCCGAGGAGCTTAGTGATGCACTGGTACAGGATGCCACGTGGCACTTCGAGGTCAGCCAACGTTGACAGAAGCCTGTCCCTTTCTCCAGGCCACATAATGGATTGGAATTAAGAGATGTCTGAATGCCTTGATTCGGGGGGCAGAGTTTGCATTTCTGAAGCCACCATGGCCGCAAAGGGTCAGAGCAAAGACGTAAAAGCGCCTGAGACACAGACGAAGGCGTGTGCTCTGTTGGTGCCGCACAAGCTGCGCTGGCTGATATAGTAGCTACTAGCTCCAGGTGGCCGCTCATGTTTACGAATTTGAATTAAGTTAAATTTTAAAATTCAGTTATCCAGTCACACGAGACCTATCTAGTGGCTTCTACGTTGGACAGGCAACTATAGAACAGCACCAGCCCTGGCTGGTGTGGCTCAGTCGGTGGGGCGTCGTCCTGCAAACTGAAAGGCCACCTGGTTGGATTCCTGGCCTGGGCACAGGCCTGGGGTGCGGGCTCTGTGCTCTACCCGTGTCGGGGTGCTTGCAGAAAACAGAAGGCCACCAACGGATCTTTCTCTCTCACATCAAGGTTTCTCTCCCTCTCTTCCCCTTTCTGTAAAATAAAATAAAATTAAAATTAAAGGAAAAAAGGCTAAGACCCAGCATCACATTGACCCTCCAAAAGATCTTAAAAAACAAAAAAGAACAGCTCCGTCATCAGAGAAAGTTCGGTTGGACATCGCTGGCATCAAGAATGGACTTTGCAACCAGACGGGCTGGTTTTGAATTGTGGCCGCACCCCTTGCCTGCTGCTATCCTGGGCCCCGGTTATTTACTGTAGAACAAGGGTGATAATCCCACAGAAGCCCACGTGTCCAGCTTAACTGGACCAGGGATTAGTCAGTTAATCAAAGAACCAGGGAATCATTTTAAGTGACGTACACCTTGAATGTTTGCCCGTCTGTTCTTTGAGTGTGGGGCTCACTGGCTTCTCACGTTGCCCTCCTGCCGTCGGCTACACCCAGAACCTACCTCCTGATTTCCAGGTTTGGTTGACTTTAAGTGGAATAAGACCGTGAAGGCACCTGTGCAGCAATTTGAGTGCCGATCCTTCTAGATTCCCAGGGCGACTTTTTCCCCCAGATCGTTTATAGTTGTTTGTTCCGTGCCTCATCTGACAGTATTTTTTAGCAACTCATCTTTGTTGAGCTTCCACAAAAACAAACCTCTTCCTTTTTGCACTCGTATTTCATCAGTTTATGGAACATCTGATGGAAGTACCTCAGTGCAGTGTAGTAACAAGTGTGGCTGCACAATCTGGCTGGGAACAAGCCCAACTCGGAGCCTTGGCAGATGTGCCTCTTGTCTGAGCTCGGGCTGCTGTAACAATGCCGCAGACGGGGTGGCTTAAACAGCACGCATTCGACTCTCATCGTTCTGGAGGCTGGAGGTCTGAGCTCCAGGCGCCAGCACGGGGAGGCTCTGGGAGAAAGCCCGCTTCTTGGTTTGCAGCCAGCTGGTCTCTCATCTGCAACTCACGTGGCGGAGGACAGTGAGGGCAAGCAAGCCCGCTCACACCTCTTTCTGTGAAGGCGCTGATCTCATTCCCAAGGGCTCCACCCTCCTGACCTGACCACCTCCCTGAAGCCATCACTTTGGGGGTTAGGATTGCAAACTGCAAATTTTCAGGGGTACACACTTACAGCTTTCAGTCCATAGCACCGTCCCCTGGGAGGGTGTGGAAGGAAGCAAGGATGCCGGGGAGGGGCCTGCCCGTGGTGAGCATCCATTACGTCTGTGGCAGGAGTGGTGGATGTAGACAGAATGGGGAGCACTGGTTAGCCTGGTGGATGGATTAAACAGACTTTGGTAAAGAGGCCTTCTTTGTCACATTCTGTCGAAGATCATAGCATGGAGTAGTCTTGTGGAAGACACCTGTCCAGTCAGAGACTACATTTCCCAGCATCCTTTGCATCCCAGCAGGACTAGTCTCCACCAATGAAAAGTGAGTGGGAGTGGTGAGTGCCTCTTCCAGGTGGGGCCTTTAGGAAGCAGGTGAGTTTCTCCCTTGCTACAGTCTGGATGTAACATGCCCTGAGGTCCAAGAGGATGGTGGAGCTGTAACACATAAGTCCCCCTGGCTCACCCCACGAAGGAATGCCACCCTCCAACCAGGAACACCTGCCTTGGGATATTATGTGGATAAGAAATAAATTTGTATTATGTCAAGCCACTGAATCTGGGGCTTGTTATAGCGGCTGCCCTTACCCTAATTAATAAACTTAACTTACTAGGGCTGTTGTGAGGATTACATAAGATGGCAGGCATGTAACAGACTCGGGAATGGGACTTTTCCTCTGTCTCATATTTTCAGTTAAAGCCCCAAAGCAAGGACACAGGTGCTGAATGCCCCCCTGGTGCAGAAAGCCACAAACATACCTGGGGGGACTTTCTTAGGGACATCATACCCCCTTAGGGAACCCGATCCCCTCTCCCGAAGCCTCCATAATCAGAAGACTGGAGTTTGAGAATGATTTTCTAGAACAGGGAGAAATGATACACCTTTTCTGCTCTCTTGGGGGAAGAGAAAAGGGTGCTCTGCCTGGCAGGCCCCACTTGTGGAGTTTTGGGGTTCCTGCCCGAGAAGTGAGTGGTGTCTGATTCTCTGCTTGCTGGCCAGGCTTGCAGATATGCCTCAGTGCCCTTTCCTGTGGGGAGAAAGTGCTTAGAGACCCCCAGGGCGGGTGGGGGGGCATCCTTCACATGGCTGCATAAGGATGGGTGAGCTTTCCCTGAGCTGAGTGGGTGCCAGGCCGGTCTTCTGCCCGGAAGAGATGGTCCTTTTGCTCTCCAGGAAAGAAGGCCTGGCAGAAAGAGACTGTGAAGTGTCCTTGTGGAGACAGGTCCGAGAGAGGCCAGGGGGCCCCAGATCTCCCTGAACAGCCAGGACACCAACACAAACCACTCATGTGGCCCAGCAGTGCCAGCCTTTGCACACCTGCCACACAGAAAGGCTCTGTGTTCCCGAGAGGACTTGAAAAAGCGCCTGCTAGGTTTTTGACCCCTGTCCTTCGCCGTTCTTTCTAGGGCCTCGTTAAACAGGAAAGGTTGGAGCGTCGAAGGGGCGGGGCATGGGAAGGACCCTCACCCCGCTCTCAGTGCCGCAGAAGACTTTACGCAGAGAGTAAAGGGAAGCTTCTGGAACCAGACAGCCGGGATTTGAATCCTGTGTCTATAACTTACTAGCTGTGTGACCTTGGGCAAGTTACCTCACCTCTCTAGGGCTTAGTATCTGTAAGATGCACAGCATCGTAAGGTTCACCTAGTTAGACTATTTAACAGTTTGTTAAATTAAATAACAATGCATTCTTGAGGTGAGGGATCAAGCTTGATTTACAGGGAGTGTTAAACAATATGATTCATCGTTCAAACAGAAGTAAAAAGCACAGGACAAGAGGAGAGATTTGATTGAACGTGTTGAAAGGCCATGGTTGAAGAAACACCAAACCCATCTGAGCGTGTCCTTCACCAAGTTCAGATTATTCAGTGAACCAGTTCTACACGTGAAGTGTTCAGCTTAGTTCGGGACTCGTGAAAACCCTCCGTGTGTGTTAAATACCGTGATTCAAACTCATGCCAGGTCAGGAATCAAATCCTCTCTAAGCTCTGTTAGTTTGGAGTGATCGTAGGAATGACTGTTTTTATGGTGGAAAGCGATGATTCTCATACTCTTTGGTCTTCAGAAAACCACCACGTTTCATAAAAGAATTGTGAATTCAGATAACATCGCCAACTCTGTTTTGCAAAGTAAGCGCAATGGAAAAAAAATCCACAAGTACTAATTATACTCCTCCTCACTTTAGAAAAGAATGAGCTTCGTAATCCCGAAGTTAGGGAGGTCCCAGGTTCAGGGTGAAGGACCTTCTCAGACGGAACCCATTTCCTGTCGTGAGGTTATACCGTCGTCCTTGTTTTCAGTGCCGGAACTGGCTGCGGTTAGAAGACCTCCGCGATAAGTTACCGAAGAGCTCGCAAGCATTCAGACTATTCCCCCTTTTACCCTCGTGAGCGCCCTGTAAGTCTGCACCCTCGTCTGCGTTTTCTCTATGGGGATATCGGCGATTCGGAGGGGTTAGACGACGCGCTCAGGGTCACGCAACTGGAACAATGAATCAGCCCCCGCCCTGGAGTCTGGATGTTCCTAGGGGGAAAAAAAATGCAGCAGCTCCTGGAGTAGCATCGTTTTGTTCAAATCCATTCCATTATAACATTGAGGAGCGGGGAAAAATGAATTCCCGGCCGGGGCCACTGCGTGGAGTTTGCACGCGCTCCTGGTGTCCTCGAAGGTCTCCTCCGTGGCCTCCAGTTTCCGCCCGCACCCCACCGATGTGCCTGTGGGGTGAATTAGTGAGTGCACCTGCCCCGTCTGAGGGCGCGTGGGTGACCGTGAGCGGCCCACGATGGAAATTCCTCCTGCCCAGGGTGGGTCCCGCCTTGTACCCTGAGCTGCGGGGGACAGGCTCCAGCCACCGTGACCCTGACCTGGAGTACACAGGTTGGAAAATCATGATGTTTCTTGTTTCTACTCCTCTTTCTTAAACGTATGCATAGCTCATGTGTATTCAATGTTTAATGTTAGAGAGGTTTTGAGTCTTTATTTAGAAGTTCGGTGATATTTCTGTGACCGGAAATATGCCAGAGGAATTTAACATGTTTCTATCATTTAAGTTAGTCTAACTGGTTTTGTCATCTCACTTAAAGTCGCAGTTTTCAAGAACCTGCCCACGATGTTAGGTGAGGACTTACTAGAGTCTTTTCCTCTGGCCCGAGTAGCTGTTGGAGAGGCCTCGGTCCTGGGGAGGGGTCACCCGAGGACCCAGGCCCCTTCTTCTTGTGCCTTGTCCTGCCCGAAAGCTGAGATTCTCGCCCCAGAGACCACAGACCCCCAAGGGATCTGAGGATGGATTCCAGGGATTCCTGAACTTGAAGGGGAGCGTAACTGCATCTTTACACTGACCTCCAGCTGGTGTTCAGGGCTTCCTTCAGTTATGAATGTGACAACATGCTTACTGTCACTGAAAGGAGTCATGGGTATTTTCATTTCACATGGCAGCAATAGCAGAGAGGTTGACATACTCTTTATTCCATCGCCACCTTAAAACGATGGTGATTAGACCAGATCTTGGTCTTTAACGTTAATAAAGAAGCGCATCTAATGACGATCTCACTTTTTTGACTAAGTTATCATATTTCGATAATTTGCTTCCTTAGTCGCCCCATGCATTATATTTTATTTAATATTACTAGTCTGAGAAGGAGATCATAGACTTTACCAGCTGCCTGAGGGGTCCTGGGTGCAAAGAGAAAAGTTAAGAACCATGTTGTAGAACCTTGGAGTCCTCCCCGGGGTCCTCTGCGTGGGATCAGCGGATGGAGGCAGAGAGCGTGTAGAGGACTGTGGGGGAGGCTGGCGGCCCAGATCTGGAGTCCTAACCCTTGGCCAGACCTCAGTCACCTGACTGAGAGATGCGGTCTCTCTGGGTGCCCAGGAGGAAAGGGAGATAGTGTAGAGAACAGTCAGCCAGCCTCTGCCCAATTGTCACATCACCTGCAATGACTCAAATTTAAGGGGTTGCTGGGCCCATTGTCTCAGTGAGTTCTAGCAGGAGGGTGTGGGAGGCAGGTGCTGGGCACCGGCATCCACCTTGCTCCTTTCGTCTGCAGATGCAATACAACAAGTCTGGTGTTGCATGGAGGCCCTGGGGGTGGGGGGTGGGGGAGGGTGTCGAAGCTGCTCTTCTCAGATCTTTCTGCTGTTACAACATGCTGTCTGCTTTGTGCCCCTAAGAAGCCACAGTCTGTTGAGGGGCACTGATGAAATTAGGACAAAATGTACATCCTTGAAAATACAACTACAGCTCCTGTGTACGCAGGACTTTAGCGTCCGCCAAGCACCTTCATATGCCGGGGCTCATCTGCTCCTCCCCGCAGCTCTCAAGCAGGACAGGGTGAAGGTGGTCATCTCCACTGTGCAGAGTCGGGAACTGGGCTCAGGAAGGAGAATCGGATGCTCAAGGTCACAAGTTAGGGGCAGAGTCAAGGCTAGGACCCAGGCCTCAGTCACCCTCCAGCAGGCATGTAGTAAATACCTCCTGTGTACCAGGTCCTGTGTACCTGGGCTGGGCTTCAGGGACATAGGAATGAATCAAAAATCTACTCAACTCCTAGGGTGCAAAGTCCAACATAAAAGTCAAGAATGGACAAATGATTATAAGACATGACTATATACAATTATATTTGTTGTGACTCTTTTAATTCAAGCAATAGGAACCCAACTCAAACTAGTTTAAGTAATAAAGAGAATTTATTGATTCATATAACTAAAAAGTATAAGGATGTATGGCTTCAGGCATGGCTGGATCCAGCAACTCAAACATGACAATGATTGAGGAAGCATTAGTAACCTGACTGTTGACATGAAATTTTAAACTACATTTGTCCTTTCTTTTGGAGATCCAGCTAAAATGGGTGAGAAATCTGGCTGAGCTTGTGAAAGGATCCAGGGGGACTTTACATTGCTCAGGGGTTGCATTGAGACCCTGGGCTGACCGTCTAGAGTAAGGTGAGATAGTAAGGCTGCCACAAGGTTTTAAAACCTTGGGCTTTAATGGGGTTGAGAGTGGGGCACGGAGCAGGAATCAAGAAAGGAAGGAGGATAGGACATGAATGGGGTGTCTCAGAGTCTGGTCTTTGAGGTGAGAAGGGGGTGAAATCAAAATTAGCCCCTTGTGTTTGACCCCCTGCTGGTGTCGGGGCTGGAGAGAAGCAACTGAAGAAGCGCATATTAAGAAGCTCATATCCGAGAGGGAGTGGATGAAAAGACCTAGCCCAGTGATGAGATTGGAGCTGTTTTTATGCAAGCCAGTGGTGAGGGGCTGGAAACCAGTGAATGGGCTACAGACAACAAAGAAACCAGTTGATGGGACCACTAACAACTAGGCTCCTTGGCCAACCCCAACATGTCCGAGAGGCCTAGGCTCTTGCCCTTGGGTTCTCCCTAATATTATAATGAATACAGTGGCAGAGGAAAGAAGATGAGTTCTTGAGAATTAGCTAAATCATGACCCCATTGCTGAGAATGTGCCATAGACCGTAGAACCACAGTTTAGCCGTGAAGTGGCAGGTGGACTTTTTGATGACACATCGAATACGGTGGCCATGTGTGGCCTTACCTTTCCTAGGTACTCCCAGTGAGGCTGCTAGAGGTGCCCCTTGGAGAGGACACTGCACCTCTTGCTACCCGAGCAGCCGGGATGGGCATGGGCCTGTAGGCTACACCCTTCTCAGCACCAGAAAAAGGACCAGCGTGTGTGCGCACTGACGGGAATGATCTGGAAGAACGGGAGAAATGGAAGATGTGGGAGCCAGAGGGGCAGAATGGTAGGAGGAGAGCACCCGGGCGCCAGGGCACTGGGGCTGATGGAGAGTAACCAGGGCTCCTCCAGGCGGTGGGGTGACGGTGCCTGGGGCAGAGGGCACAGTGGGGGAAAGGCCTGGGCAAGAGTGGGTAGCCCTCTGAGGTGTCCAGCGTGGCCGGAGCCCAGCAGAGTCTGGAAGGCACAGCAGGCCTGTGAGTCATGGAAGGGGCCTGGACCGAACCCAGGGGCCAATGCTGAGCCTCAGAGGGGTTCAGGCAGAGTAACATGACCAGAACCGTGCTCCAGAAAGATCCTTCTGGCTTCGCAGTGTGGCCAGTGGGAGGAGGGAGCTGGACTGTGGGCAGAGGGACCAGGGAGTCAGCCAGGGGACAGATGGAGGTGGCCTGGCTTGGGGCCCGGTAGGGGCCATTATAGGCATCTGCTTAAATAATATTTTAAGAAAGCCGTTGCATTGGTCACAAATAGAAAAGAATCCTAGGCCTAGCTCTGTCACCGCCTCAGTCTGAGGCTGTGGCCAAGGCACTTCGCTTCTCTGAGACTCAGTTTCTCCATCTGTGAAACAGGCGGAGGCAGCGGGACCAGTCTCAGAAGGCGCCTCCCCGCTGGTGGCTTCTCCGCGGTTATGAACCAAAGTGCCACAAGGGGGCAGCAGGGCACCACTGTTTCCTTCTGATTGTTGTACCTAGATTTTAATGAGGTGGAGGGTTTTAAAACACAGATTTATGGGCCCCACCTCCAGGGTTTCTGTGAGTCTGGGTTGGGCCACAAGATATTTGCATTTCTAACCAGGTCCCAGGCAACGCTGATGTTTCTGGTCTGGGAACCCCACTCTGAGAAATACTGAGGTTGAGGATCCGGGGCGGTGGGGGGGGCTGGGGGCGGGGGGCTGTGGGGAGCGCGGGGGGCAGGGGTGAGCACTGACCCACCCAGACGTGGCCCCGGGGAATCATTGTGAACTGGGCAGACACTCCCACATGTCAACTACATTTTACTTTTCTAAGCCCCATTAAATTCCCTTTTAAAAAAGCAAGATATATTATTTCATTCATTCGATCACACCTGAGCCTGGTTCTGCCCTGAGGTTCTAGGTCCTGGGTATCCATCAATGAACAGACAGACAAAGTCCAGGCGCTTGTGGAGTTCAGCAACAAATAAACGTTATTAGTTAGCTGGATAGTGTGTTCAAAGGTGGTATGTGCTACATGCATCAGGGAGACTGGAAGAGGATGGCCGTGGTGAGTTCTCAGTGAAATGGTGACTTGTGAGTCAAACTTGAAAGAGATCCAGGGAATGAGCCACAGGGACATCTGGAAGGTGATGTCAGGCAGCGGGAACAGCCTGTGCAAAGGTCCTGAGGTGGGTGAGGGTCTAATGCATTCAAGGAACAGCAAGGAGGCCAATGAGGTGTAAGCGGTGGGAGCAGGGGGAGAGTAACTGAGTGTGAGGGCGCAGGGGTGGCAGGAGCTGAGGCACCTATTACCTGTCAAGACTTCCACCGTACTGGGCGAGAGCCCGACCCGGGAGAAAGGTCACAGGCCCCAACCAAGCACTTCTACTTCTGAATGTATGTTCCACGGAAATGTTTACCAATGTACTAGAATGTTCACAATGCCCTATTCATAATAGGCGCAAACTGGAAACTACCCAAATGCCCATGGAGAGTAGAATGAATAAATAGAATGTGGTGTGTTCCCACAATAGGATGTTGTATAAGAACGCGTCATTGTGACTTGTAACAATGTGGATACAACTTACAACACCATGGACACGACGTACAAACATAATGGCAATGGCCAGGGGTCGGGTACCTCTGGCTGTGAGCTTCAGTCGGTGTGGCCTGATTTTCACCTGGGGACCTTTACCCCCAACAGCTCCTCCTCTTCTCCACAAATACGGAGAGTCCCAGCCCTTGCCTTCTCATCCCTCTCTGACTTGGAGAGAACCACAGAGGCGGGATGATGATGGCTGATATTGAAAGCGAACACAGAGGGGCTGCTCACCTGATATTTACGGTAACTCCTATGTGGTGGGCACTCTCTCTTCACTGTGACCCTCTAGGGTGGGCACTATTATTTATGCCCATTTTACAGATACAAAATTAAAGCACCAAGAAATCAAGTCAAGCTAATTAATAATAGCTAAAACTTTTATTTAAATCACATAATACTCTCAACAATGCTCCGTGTTGGCTACTGCCATTATCCCCATTTTAGAGAAGGGAAAACTGGGGCACAAAGAACTCAAGTGCCTGCCGAGGTTTGCAGCAGGAGCAGCAGAGCCAGAGCCAGGCAGGTGGGCTGAGCTTTCTCTTCACAGCTCTGCGAGCAGCTGCTCAGGTGTGAGGTCTCGGGTTGCAGCAAACCTGGCCCGGAGTCCAGCACCGCAACCCTGGGGCTACTCATCAATCATCCTGGGCCTCAGTTTACCCATCTCTAAAAGGGGAATAGCAAGGGCATTTTCCCTTCGGAAAGTTCCAAGGGCGATGCGCAATTACATGGGTAAAGCTCTCCGCAGAGAGGGCCCTGTAGGTGCCAGTTCATTGTTCGCATCCTCACTCCCTGCTCTCCTCGTTTCTCGGGATGTTAGCAGAACTTTTCCTGGCCCTGTGTTCAGAGTGTACCCATGCCGAGCCCGGTCCAGGAAACGCTCAGCCCAGGACCATCGACGTGGACTGAAATCCCGTCGCAGCTGCTCTGGGGCAGATCGCCTTTCCTCAGTTTCCTCAAAGGTGAACCAGAGTCAGTTCTGCTTTATGAAGATGAAGTGGCTGCAACACTGGCTGTGGTTCTCGCACTGGGGTACCCGGAGGATTGGAACCCGAGCAGCGGGTCATTTGCAGCCCAGTGGGCTGGACTTGCCTTTGCTCTCAGGCCCTCCCTGCGCTCCCCTGCTCTGCTTTGGGTCCCCAGCTCTGCATTCTCAGGCTCCCTCCCCTTCCACCTTCCCAGTAGGTTTGACCAATGGGAGGCCCTCCTGGGAGGCCCTCCTGGAAACTGGGGGACAGGAGAGAGCAGAAGCTGGGGTCTGTGCCCCCTGACTCCATCAACTTTTTATAAGGTCTGCATGGCTGCGTCACCTCGGGGGCTGCTGCTCCCAGCACACGGTCCCTGCGGTTCCCTCTTCTGCTGGCTGGTCCCCCAACATCTGGGCTCTGCCCTCCCTCGGCTCCCCCTCCCCACCTCCTCCCCTCCACCCCTCCACCCCTCCACCCAGGGCCGGTATTGAGCCAAAGAAGCCATTCATTAAAGAGTGCCTACTGTGTGATTCTACTGATGTGAAGTTCAAGAACAGGCGATACTCATCTGTGGTGATAGAAATCAGGGAGCAGAGGGGATGAGCAGGAAGGGGTCGAGGAAACTTTCAGAAATCGTGGAGATGCTTTACACCTTGACTGAGGTGTAGCTTACACAGGTGCACACGTTATAAAGACTCGTTAAACATACACCTGAGACTGATGTGTTTAACTCTGTTTTCCAATTTCCTAGTTGAATCCTGAAGAAAACACTTTTTATTTTTAAACAAACACAGTAGGTCACAGGGGAGCCCATAAACTTAGAGGTAAGGTGGTTTTTCTGTTTGTTTGTTTGTTTGTTTTTAACAATAAAACATGAGACTTGGCACAGAACTTCACACTTAGGTCGGTTTATTTCGGACCGAGTTCCCCAGTCCCCGGAGGACATCCCCCCTGCTTCTCCGGAGTCCAGGCTACCGCCAAGCCCTGATCTGCACACAGCGTCTGGCCCAGTGCCTGGCAGGGGCTCAGGAAAGGGAAACTCTCACTAACACCCGTTGAGTTAACAGGTCACTCCAAGGCCTGTTTTCTGACTTTCTCCAAGACGGTGATTCCATCATGCAGTTTTCTCAAAGCATTCATCCGGCCCCTGAGTTCTGCCCAGGCTGAGGAGGGCTTTCTCAGACAGCGTAAGCCCGACACCCAAGTGCGTGCAGGGGCAGCTATTTGGGGGCGTTTGGACACCACCCCTGGAAAGGATGCAAGCGAGTCAGAAGGTCTGTGCCCCCTTCACCACACCCTCAGAAAAACAGCCAGCCCTGCCCAGTACCTGCCTGAGACGAGAGATGGCTGCCCACCTCCGGGAAAGCTAGTGCACGCACCTGTTTGCTAAAGGCCGTACGGAGGCTGGGGGTGGACCAGAAGACCCTAGAAACCTGGCCAGCCCCCCCAGGCTGGGAGTTAGAGGAAATGGGACTAATGAATGCAGCCCTGCTCTGTCTCGGTCCAGACAGACCAGGCTGCTTGTGGCCACTCGTGTCCTCCAGGGCCCAGATGGGGGACCCGGGCTGGAGGGTTGCCTGCAGCCACGCTTGCCTGCTGGGCCTGGCTCTAAAAGGCGCTGTTCAGTGGGCCGCGGCCCATGGCAGGTGGGCAGGGCCCGGGCAGGCACAGGCGGCGCTGGGTCTCCAGGCGGCAGAAGCGGTTCTGGTTGGACACCCGGCTGGTCACGCCCAGCCCACAGGTGGTGGAGCAGGGGCCCCAAGCTGTGCTCCATTCTGGGCAGGGGACCCCAGGAGGTGGGAGGGCGACCAGGCCGGAAGACTGGAGTCCTGTGGGGGAGAAAGAAGGGTCAGCACTGTGAGGTCGGGACTTGGCAGCCACATCGGCCCACGGGGCTGTGGTGTGGTCGATCTTGGTCTTGCTGCTTACCCTCTCCGGACCTCAGTTTCCTCCTCTGTAAGTATCCTAAGAGTTGATGGTTAGGACTGAATAAAACGATGGCGGGGAAGTAGGGCGCCTGGCACTTGTAAACACCTCCTACAGGATGCTGCTGACCGGGACCACCCCCCGGGAACTGGTGGGCTTCTCTTGTACAGCGAGGCTGCGAGGCCTGCGTGTCTCGGGGCCGGGTCTTGGCCACAGGAATGCTAGTGGTTCCAAGGCCGTGCCTGGAGCAGAGTGCGGGGGGGGAGGTGTTCACCAGGGTCTAACTTTTCCTAGACTCCCCAAGTCTTATTCTTCCCTGCTAATATGTTGGTGTCCTTCCTTCGGGTCCTCTTTCCAAGGGGATCTCAGCCAGGGACGTTTCTGTCCTCCAGGGGTCCCTTCGCAACGTCTGGAGGCATTTTTGTTGGTCACAGTTTGGGAGGGAGCTCCTGGGATCTAATGAGCAGAGGCCAGCGATGCTGCTGAGCACGCTACGGTGCACAGGACGGTCCCTCCACAGACAGGTACCGGCCCAACGTCAGCAGTTCCCAGGCTGAGAAAACCCTGTGTCACATGCACACGTGTGCAGCACATGTGGTGTGTGTGTGCACATACCTGCAGACACACAGGCACGCACACACATGATGGAGATAAAATTGCATGCGCGGTATGCTATCCTGCTTTTTCTACATAAGGCAAACCCACGGCCTTGTCCTGTGGACGCAAACACTGCGCGTCACACTGCGCGTTTGGGGTGGCGACAGCCGCCGCCGTGGAGCGCTGTGTGCCGGGCACCAGCGCAGCAGCTGCACTTGCACTCGCTCATCCAGTCCTTGCAACAGCCCCCTGCAGGGGGCGCTGTCATTTTACAGTGGCAGGAAGGGCCTGAGGCACGGAGAGGTGAAGCGCCTTTCTCAGAGTCACGCAGCTAGAAAGTGGTGGAACTGGGCTCGGAACCCAGGCCCGCTGCGTGCCTCGCCCCCCACGCTCTGCCGCCTCCCCTGTGGCATCGTCGTCTAGGGGGCCAACACCCTCTTTCCAGCTTCCTCTTTAAAGACAAGTCACATTCGTATAACAGTAATTTTTAAAAACCCAACACGTAGCAGTAACAAAGTCTAGGCCCATCACAAAGGCAACCAACTTGCTATGTCCAGTTCGGAGTTCCTCTTTTGACAAGCCCAAGTAATAGGAGATTAATGTTATATATTATGTAATATTTATGGTCTATAAATATAATATGTATCAATATATTACAAGTACAATAATGATATATATTATAATATACTTCGCTGTGAAATGTGCGAATTTGGTTCAAGTGTTCTCACCCCCTCTCCCCTTCTCCACCACGCTGCCAGCAGTTTCGACTTTTATTTATTTATGACCAGAAGGACGTCCTTCTACCACCGTTTCTTGTTTTGTCAGTTTTAAAGGGTCCTGTGACTCTCCACTCCACTTTCCCACGTGTCTCCTCAGCCCTTCCTCCTCCCCCTTCTGTGAGTGAAACCTTCGCTTTGGAGTGTCCGGGGGTCCCCACACTTCCGAGGCCCCGCCCCTCCAGCTGCCCCGCCCACAGGCCGGGCCAGCCCTGCACTCACCTTGGGTCAGGAGGGGCTGGACCCCCGCCACCCCTGCCTGGTCGCACACCCACTCGGGGCAGCACTTGCCCAGGACCTCAACCCTCCGGGGGTGGGGGCAGTCCCAGCTGGGCAGCCGGACGTCCTCGCTGCACAGGGGCACGCAGGTGAAGCCGCCATCCTCACAGCGGCAGCGGATCCTGCAGTGGGGCTGGAAGGTCTCCCCGTCCCTGTACAGGCGGCCGTTCACCTCACAGCTGCCGTCAGTGTCTCCCCCTGCCGAGGAGAAACAGGGCCTCCATCTGTGACCAACCCCAGCTCCCCCCACCCCACCCCACCCCACCCCCTGCCCGCATGGCTGTGCCAGCCACATCCTCCGCACGGCTCTGTCCGCAGAGCGGCCCTTAAAGCACCTGAGCACTGCAAGGGGCTCCAGCCCGGGGATACGCACCCCGGGCCTCGGCCAGCCCACCCTTGGCACCCGCGGGAACACAGCCGGATCCTGGCACAGGGCTGGCGAGCAGCCTGGCCTGGTTTGAGCCCCTTTCTTAGCTCTGGACCTAGGCCAAGCGATTTCACTTCTTCTAAGAGGCTTCAGTTTCCTCTCGCGCAAAATGGGCTAAAACAGTACTTAGCGGGGCGGGCAAAAGTAGGTTTACAGTTGTGATATAAATAATACAATAATAAGCTCAGTTGCGTGTACTCACAGTTATGAATCTACTTTTGCCCACCCTGTACCTCGTGGGGTTGCGGTCTAGACAAAACGAGATCGTGTGTGGAGAGAGCTTGCAACATAAGGAAAATGAACACAACGTAAGGGAGACACTAGACCCTGGCCACTCTGTTGTTGCCAGCACCAGTGTGATGGATCGATAATAGGCAGCTGTGACACGCACGCTGAAATGTCATGCCCCGGCTGTCATCGTCCGTCTGCTTGTTGTCATCATTGTCAGGTCGGGGCATACTTGGCTGGCTGTGTGACTTTAGGTAAGTTGCTTAACTTCTCTGAGTCACCGAACCAATAGCAACGATGAGAACAGTAATCTCTACCTTCAGTTCCGTAAGATAATTTGCACATAGTATGTAGCACAGTGCTAAGTGTATAGTAGGTGCTTGGGAAACACTTTGAAGGAAGTCCTCGAGATATGGGCATTATTAGCACTTCCTCTGCTAGCTTGGGGCTGAGAGTGTTCACCCTGGCACAGCCATGATGTCCTTTGAATGACTGCCTGGCACAGGGCCCAGCACAGAAGAGACACTGATAAAACAGTTCTGACTCCTTGTAATTCCAGAGATGTACACTGTGCCCCTTTTGTGTGCCAGCCACTGCGCTCCTAGGCAGGGCTAAGACGCAGCCCTTGCCTGGAGAGACTCGGGGGCCAGTGGGGGAGACAGATATGAAAGTTATCATCTCCCCAATACAATAACATGTTCTGGAGAGCTGTGTGTGAGCTGCTCGGGAAGTACAAAGACAGGAGTAATCAGGAGGGCTTCCTGGAGACGTAGGTGGCAGTTCATCTGGGCCTCTGGGAAAGGAATTGTTGGCAAGCAGGTTTTCAGAGAAAAACCTCAAACAGGTCCATATACACGCAGGAATTTGGGAACCAGGTAGACTTGGGTTCAAACCCCCATTCCCCACTTGAAAGCTGAGGGACCTGGGGCAAGTTATTTCACCCCTCTGAGCCCTGGCACCCTGCTCACAGGGCCGCCGGGGGTGCTAAATGAGCCAGTGCACTTACAGCATGTCGCCCCAAGCCCGGAGCACAGCAGATGCTCAATGAGTGGGAGTGGAGATGTTTCTTCCTGTGAGGGCACGGGACCAGCGTCAGCCCTCTCTCCTTGCTCCTTCCAGGCCACAGCCCTTTGGCTTCAAGTCCAAACATTTTGGCTTGGACCATGTGGCCACCGTTTCTTAGAAACTGCAGGAGCAGTTGCACCTCAGTCCCTGTCCCCAGCCTGGCCCGGCCCTGTCTCCCAGCCCTGGTGCCACAGCCCTGGGCCTCTTGGTCACTCAGATGACCTGGTAAACAGAGAGACTGTTTAGGAAAGTCAGCTGGAGGGTGATAATTTTAGCAAAGTTTCCTGGCACCTCTCCTGGGTCCTCCAGCTCAGAGCTTGCTGGGTGCGGGGGAGACGCTTGGGCAGCCGCTCCCCAGCCCTGGGGCACCCAGGCATAGTCCCAAACGGCACGAAGCACCTCCAAACTTACTCGCTCTCGGGTCTGTCCAACATCCATCCGTACACAAACATGCAGCTGCCCAAAACCCACAACTCCTTCCAGACCCTCTCCAGTGTCCCTTTGTCCAGCAGCCTACCCCAAATAATTTCAGAGCACAGTTCTGTCACCTGGTGATTTCTGCATCCTTCTTCCCTTCTGAGAGTCTCTTGTAGGAGAAGGAACCACATGAGTGTCTTGTTTTGTTTGGGTTTGGGTTTGGGTTTTTTTTTTTTTTTTTTTTTTTTTCCTTCAACTACTTGCATGCTGTGTGACTTTAGGCAGGCGAGTTAACCTCTCTGAGTCCTAGTTCCCTCATCTGCAAAATAGGGATAATAATAGGACCTACCTCATTACTAAGGCTTGCTCACTGTACATGCCCAATAAATGGTGCCCGTTACTGCCAGCCCCGCTAGAACTACTGTTATCGTTCATTCCTCATTATTCAACAATTACTGAGTGCCTACTATGCACCAGGCACTGTCCTAGGCATCTGTGATTCAGCAATGACTCGAACAGGCAAAAGTCCTGCCTTCATCAGAGCTTTTGCTATAATGGAAATAAACACAGTAAACAAGCATGTGGAATTTATGATATCAGATTAGTGCTGGGAAAATAAAGGAGGGCAGGGTTAAGGAGTGGGGCAGGGTTATGAGTTTTAAGTGTGGTGATCATTGTGGAGGGAGCCGATCATCTGGGGCAAAGAACACAGTGCAGGGGACAGTGGGTGCAAAGGCCCTGAGGTGGGAAAGCACCGGGAGCCTTGAAGGCACAGCAAAGAGGCCAGTGTGGCTGGAGCAGAGAACGGGACAGAGAGAGGGAGTTAGATAAGAGAGTGAAGAGGATCGGGACCCTGTGCAGGCCTTGTTGGTCACCAAGGGAACTTTGTCTTTTACTCTGAGGAACTGAGACACCGTTGGGGGCTTGCAGGCAGAGAAGGGGTGTGATCTGACTTACATTAAAAGGGGCCTTTGGGAATAGACCAGGGATAGAAGCAGGGGGACTTATGGGGTTGCCCCCAAATCCAGACAGGTGGTGATGGGGTTCAGACCAGGGTGGTAGTGATGGAGGGACTGAGAATGTCGGGTTCTGAAATCTTGTGAAGAATTTGCTGGTGGATAGTAAAACGTGGGAGGTCAAAAATGGAGAGACAAGAGGGACTCCTAGGTTTCGAGCCTGAGCCAGGGGAAGCTGAGCTGGGGAAGCTGCTCATTTGGGGTATGGGAGATCAGGGGCTTGGTGTTCCTCCCAAAGAGCCAAGGTCAAGTTCAGCCCCTGTGAGGTCTTAGCTGGCTCCAGCCCAGCTGAGGGGTTCACCAGCTTCCAGCCTCTAAATTCAGTTCAAATCGTTAAACATTCACGAGCACCCACCATGTTGCCCAACCAGGGCTGGGAGTGGTAGGAAGGAACAAGGACCAAGTAAATCCTTGGCCTCCAGGTGAATCTGAATCAAGATGGAATTTGAAAAGCCCCTTAATGAAGTTCTTGGCAATAGCAGTCACCAGGTACGAAGCACAGTGTCAGGCAGTAGAGTGATAGAAACTAAGATTGAGGAGCCAGCTTCCTGAGTTCAAATCCCAGCTCAGCTACTTATGAGCTGTGTGACTTTGCACAAGTGGCTTAACCTCTCTGTGTCTCCTTCTTCCATTTATAAAATAAGGATAGCATCAGTACATACCTACCGCATATGGCTGTCATGAGATTAAATGAGGCGATACTTGTGAAACCCTTAGCACCTGGCACGTGCTAAGTGCTACGCAACATCAATAAAACCTCCGTTAATCACTTTACATGTGCTGTGGCTCATCTGAATTATCAGCCTTACAAGCTGCTACTTGCCTCATTTCTTTCTTCAGGCACATTTTTATTAGCAATCGTCTGTGAGTTTACTTAACGAATCTCCCCTCATTATTATATTTCTCTAATTAAATGAACTATTTAATAAGGATTTGCTAAGGGTAACTTCCTGTCTCTAAGTTTTGTTGCTTTGCTTGTTAACAGGGTTTTTCGTGTAGAGAGACTCATTGTCCATGATTCCTGGGCCCCTCTCTCTCGTTCTTATTGTTATAAAAGTGCGACATGCACACAGATGGAAGAGGCCAATTGCTCTGCAAGACTTGTTGAGAGAGAGAGAGAGAGAGGAGGGAGGGAGGGAGGGAGAGAGGGAGGGAGGATCCCTTACTTCTTTCTATTTCTCTAAAGCAGTGGCTCTCAGTTGGAGGTGACTTTCTCCCCAGGGGACATTCAGCAATATCTGAACCCAGATCGTCACAACTTGGGGGTGAGGATGCCACTGGCATCTAGTGGGTGGAGACCAGAAACACGGCTAAATGCCCTACCAAGCACAGGACAGCCCCCACAGCAAGAATGATCTGGTCCCACATGTCCCCAGAGCAAAGCTGGGAACCTGCTCTGAAGCATCAGGGACCGCAGGGCCCAGGGGATGGCAGACAATGTAAGATGCGCAGGCTCACAAGTGAAAGCAAACTCCGAACTCGAGCTGTGGGCCCCTCTCCAGGAGGAAGACAGACGGAATGTTGCCTTAGAGCCTGTTGGACCAGGTCCCAGGCTGTGTGATATTGAACATGTCAGGTAATATCTATGAACCTCAGTTTCCTCATCTATGCAATGGGCCTTATAGTACTTACCTCAGAGGATCATTGTGTGATTTATGTAGCAAGTGCTTAGCCCGGTGCCTGACATATACTATGCCCTAAATAAGGGGTTGCACTTTTATTTTCCCAAAAGTATTGTGAGGTCCTGAGAAGGGGATGATGACTTCTGGTTAGAAGAATCTGGGAGGGCTTCTCAGGGGAGGAGGTGTTTGAATTTGGCTTTGCAAGTTGGCTATGATTTGGACAAGAATGGGGGAAGGCTGTTCAGGTGGTGGCATGGTCATAGGAAGTACAAGAGGGGAGAAGCAGAGAGGGGGCCTCAGGAACTTTGGGGTTACCAGGCTTGGCTGGAATGGACGATGTACCTAAAATGAGGGTTGAAGATAGGGAGAGGAGGGTTTCCCTTTGACTGAGGACACCGTGGCCTTGACTGCCCCTCACCTCCAACCACACCCTCCATCAGTCCCGCAAACCTGCTTACAGAGGCACGCAGCCCCCCGGCCGCCGGGACCCGCCCCGAGCTGGCAGACCAGGCCCTGGCTGGGGTCACAGATGTGGAGATGGTTACAGGACTCCCCGAGCTGCCGTGCACACACCCGGCAGCAGTTGCAGCCGTCCAGCACCAGGGGCACCCCCAGTGGGCACTGCGGCGGCGGCCAGGGGCAGACACATGGTGTTGGGCACAGCTGGGCACACACCTGCAGAGAGAGAGACTTGACTTAGCCATGGTCTTTCGAGGCGGGCAGTGGGACCCTCACAACTGGCCACCTCTCTGCCTGGCTGGACTGTGTGGGGTCCACACCTTGGCCCCAGAATCACACAGACCTGGCCTTGAACTCTGGCAGTCCCATGGTACTCAGCGTGGTCATGAACATGGACTTGGAACTAGAGTTCCAGTCCTAACTCTGCTCCTTATCAGCTCAGTGATCTTGGGCAAGTTACTTAAGCTCTCTGAGCCTCAATACCGTCATTCGTAGAACGGGGGCAATAGTAGTACGTACCTCGCCGGACTGTTTTGGGGAGCACATGCAATGATGGCTGGGAACCCCCCAGCACAGGCTGGGAGTACAGCAGATGCTCAGTGCGTTTAGCTCAGGCCATCATCATTGTGGATTACAATGGAGGGCTGCGGGCCCGCCCCCTAGGAGTTTACAGAAGGCAAAGCAGCAAAGTGAAGGATTAAAACCACAGGGTCCTACACCTTTTCCAGCAGGTGGACTGGAGGCACTTATCTTGAGGGCTGAATAAATCAGACAGTACCATGGAGGTTTTTGACCTTTAGAACAATCCAGACTATGTTGCTGGACAAGAATCGAATCAACCAGGAAACTTGGTAAAATACTGACTCCCAGGCCCGCTCTGGGATTTGCCAAATCAGAACTTCCGGAGACGGAGCCCCAGGAATCTGACTTTTTAACAGGCTGTTCAGGGGCATCTGAGGCACAGCCAGGTCTGCGGCTTCTCTTCTCCAGTCTAACCCCTCCCCCCGCTGTGTACAGATGGGGCACCTGAGTGTCAGAGAACGGAAGGGACGTGCCAAAAGTCATAGTGTGTTAGCTGCAGGGCTGGGCGCCTGCTTCTGCACTGGCGACTCCGGGTCCCATGGCGGGGGAATTGACTTTTCCTGTAATAGAGGAGAGTCACAACCAGGGACCCACACCCTGGGGTCAGGCTCAAGGTGTCAATCAGCTCAAGTGTCCTGACTGCCCCCCCCACCGCCACTCCCACTCAGGACAGACAAACAACCGAACCAGAAGCCCGATGCCGTGGGCTCCCCGTATGTCCAGTTGAAGGTGGGGACCAAGAGGTAGACACGATTCAAGATAGTCCCAGTGGCCCCATCCGTGGAGGGCCAGTCTTCAGCAGAACCCTTGGGGGACTGGAGCTTCTATCTGGAGGACTTGCAGGTTAGTGAGATGAAACCGTGCCCTCGTACCCCCTATGTGGCCCCACAGCAGGCAATGACACGTTTGCCACGGTTCCCACCTTGTCCCCTCTGCCCCCTAGTCTGCAAACATGCTTTCAGTGACTTGAAGTTCCCATACTGGCCACGAGGGGGTGCTCCAAATAGGTCTACCAGCTTCTGGCGGGGGTGCGGGGGTCTCAGAGCAGGAGGGCCTCCCAGGCCTCCCACCTACAATGGCACTGGTGATGGATGCAGGTGTGCAGCTGTGTGCCAGAACCTTTCAAGGGTTCGAGTTGCAACCTTTGCAGGAATTTCAGGCAGGGGACTGGGTGGAACTGAAGAGATTCAAGACAAAATGGCCTGGCCTAACCTCACCCCTCTCCTGTGGCCTGGACTAGGAACAGCAATATCATCAGGAAGCTTGTTAGACATGCAGCCTCTAGGGCCCTTCTTGATGAATCAAAATCTGCATTTTAATAAATCCAAAGGTGATTCACATGAAATTGACCGGAGGGGCCATTGGTTGGCTGGAATTTGGGGTTCCTCGGCAAATCGGAAGCTCAGATTCCTTGGTTAGTGGGAAGTGGGGAACTCTGCCCAGAACTGGTCCTTGGGTCCCTCCCACCTGAGAGCAGGGGGGCCAGGACATAGGACTTCTGCTCTGCCCCTGGCTTCCCACTTTGGCCTCTTTCTACCTGGCAAGCTGGGCAGGGCCTGGACCACAGGTCCTGATACCCAGGAGAGGCTACTCTTGATACTGATGACGATGGCTGACATTTACCATGGGTGCACCATGTGCTGAGCCCTTTGACATGCTGTCTAATTTAAACCCCCGATGTGGGGTACTGTCATTGTGCCCATTTTAGAGATGAGGAAACTGAAACTCAAGGCAAGGTAGCGACATCTCCAGTAAGAGGTAGAGCCGGGACTGGAATCCAGGTTCCTGGGAATCCAAAGTCCTGGCTCTTAATTGCCATGCCCGCCTCTTGTTCTCTGGGGGCTCTGGTGCCAGTTTAGCTGCTGCCTCAGTTTACCCATTTATTCAAGAGGAATAATGACAATTTAGAGAGGGCATTTCAGCATACCCCAGGAGAAACATGACCTCTCTCATCTCCACACCCATCCTAACAACCCCATCCCTCCGTTCAAGTTGCCCCATCACACCTCGGTCTCCCTGGACCTTTGCCAGGGTCACTGGGGCGAAGGCTCTGTGGTCAGAGTCCTGGACATGGAATCTTCTGGGTGAGAGTTGAATCTGAGTTCTACTGCTGGCTAGCTGTGTGACTTCGAGCCCTTCCCTTAACTGCTCTGTGCGGAGGGAACTGTTTCCCCCTCAGTAAAAAGGGGTGGAGACCACCTGCGTTGGATTAAGTGAGGTCATGGCCAGCTCTTGTCAACGTGACGCTGCTTGTTTCCAGGTCTCTGTGCCTGGCCTCTGTCCCTAGCCCTGAGCCCAGGGGGCTCCCTGCCTGCAGGACATGGCATTCTCTCTCTGAGAGTGTGGTGGCCTTCCACGTTCGTGAGGACAAAGTCCCTGCGTTCTGTGTAGGAGGCTGCCTGACTCCCTGGGACCTGGGGGGAATGAAGGGGTGCACAGCAAGTTGAAGACAGCTTCATTTTTTTCCCAATAAATCCTGGGCCCCGAACCCCAAGATCCCTGCTCCAGCTACCCCAACCACCCACCCTGGCATTGTAGGCTGCCCACCTGCTTTGGCAGAACAAACAGCAGGATGGGGGTGCCAGCAGGGTTCTCGGGCTTCCCCGTACCACTGCTTGGGATCCGAAGGGAGAAACTCCTGCCCGAGCTCCTCAAAGAGCATCAACGGACCGTAAATCAAGGCTTGGGGTGGGGCCCATCCCCAGGGAACCCGAGAATTCGGCATATACTGAGGGCATGACAGGGCCCAGCAACTGCGGCCATGGTCCAGGTTGGGGGCAAAGCGCCACAGACCGAAGTCCCCAGCCTCATCCCCACAGCCCCAGGCCTCTCCTGTGCTCTGCCTCCTCTGTTGCTCTGGTGTTTCTTTACCGTGTGGCTTTGGGCAACTTGCTAACCCTCTCGGAGCCTTGCTTGACTGAAGATGAGCTTGTAATTCCTGATAGGGTTGTTGCGCATGTTAGAAAAGTGGATGTGCCATAAGCCCTTTGAAAAACGCCCCATAAGGGAAAGCCGTTATTCCATGGAGGTGTCTCCCTGTCCCCTCTAGCCAGGATCAGCGGGTCACTCACGGCCTGAGGACTCAAGAGCATTAACGCCCTTGCAGTCTGAACTTCCAGTGAGTTAGACACCAACATCCACTCAAATCCTGGCTGGCCGTTAGGCAAAGCAGGTCACGTCTGGAGTCTCATTTGTAAAGGGGACACGAACTTCTGCTTTGTAGAAGGTTGTGGGGCTGGGTAAGAATCATAGAAACCTCTGTTGAACCTTTGCCACGAGCCAGGCCCTCTGCTAAGCACTTCAGATGAATTATCAGAAGTGATCTTCACAAAGACCTCATGAGCATTGTGCCCATTCCACGGAGGAAGCAGCTGAGGCTCAGAGAGGAGAAGGGACTTGCTTGAGGTCACACAGCAGAGGCAGCTGTCTGGACACCAAGGAGGGAGACCTGGCTGTACCCGACATGGGGCCCTGCAGGGATCCTGCCAGGGGTCCTTGGCAGTGACTTCACACCTCCCCCACCACACCCAAGAAGCCGGCAGTATGTTTTGGGGCCACGGGGCCCCCTTACCTTTGAGAGGAGGCAGAGGAAGGAGAAGGCCAGGAGGTGGGTCTGAGGTGCGCCTCTCATGTTAACTGCGTCCCCCACGGAGGCAGCTTTGAGCCTGGGAGGCAGGACCTGTAAGTCTTTACGTTCTGCAGGCTGTGAGGTCACTCCCACAAGCGCGCGCACACACACGCACACAGGCCTTTGCATTCCTTGCTCCTGTCCCCATCCTCAGCGTCCCACCATTTACCTGAAGGTGAGACTATGGAGGCCACCAAGGGGGCGCCTGCCAGGGTGTGTGTGTGAAAGCCAGAGCCACTGTCAGCACCAAGAGCCTGTGACAGGCTGGCAGGAGCCTCTTAGCTCCTCCCAGCCCAAGAGGGCCTCCCCACGCCTTGGCTGTAGCTGCTGCAGCCCTGCCCAGACCCCCTGCCCGACCCCGGGGGGCTGTGGATCCAGGAAGTGCTGGGCAGACACCTCCTAGCCGAGCTGCCCCAAGTCCTCTTAAGCCCTGTGGCCCGGTCTCTGGGCAGCTTCGGAGGGGCCTGCGGTTTCTGGCAGGAGGATTGGCAGCCACCCAGAGGCGGGTGTGACTCGAAGCAAAACTTCCCTGGCGGCCCGTTTGCTTTTGGCAACTAGGGGCCTCCCCAGGGCCTGCTTTCCGGCCTCTGGCAGGCGGCCGTGGCGGAGGAGCCCACGCAGGCTGGGCCTGTGCTGTGCCGGCGCCTGCTGGGCACTGCGAGCTGATCTGGAAGAACCAAGCCCGTTTCAGGTAGTTCAGCCATCTCCGAGGGCCCCTGCAGGGACTGGACACGCAGCACGGACTCTGGGGCAAAGCCCAGAGTGGGAGGTGCCAGGGAGAAAACAGGTGGAATTTCCGGGCACACCAAGAAGGGGTCCTTGTTGAGCTAGAGGGCAAGGGACGGCTTTCTGGAGGAGGTACCTTTTCAGACAGCCAAGGAAAGGTGGGGTCCTCAGAGAGGACAGAATGTTCCAGGCGGAGGGAACAGCATGTACGTACACCTGGAGGAGGGAGAGAGCGTGATATGCCAGCATCGCCTGTTCTGGGAGCTGCAGGTGCCCCAGGGGGACCTGGAGCTGAATGTGAGGAGGGGTGTGGTGTCGTATGTGGGGAGCAAGAGATCCAAACTCAAGCCACCAGTGTTTTGGAGACATCTACAACTTTCTGGCCAGTGAGGGGTGGGGGATATGCAGATGAGAGCTTTGACCGCAGATGCCAGCGAAGATAACAGAGGTGAGGCCAAAGGGTGAGTGGGGAACCCTTTGGTCCCCGCAGTCACCACCAGTATCTCAAACCTCAACAGGAGGGAGCTGGACCCCAGAGGGTTCTGGAATGGGCAGCTGATGGGGAAGAAGAATGACTCAATATTGGTGTCAAACAGAGGGACTTTTCATCAGGGGGCTGACACCCTCTGGGTTGCAGTCTTAGGGGAAGAAGATGAGGGGGTGCGAAGGATGTCAACCGATGCTCATTGGTGCCAACGCAGGGCCAACAGGAATCCCTAATTTGGGAGGCAGCGAAGAAGGAGACTTTATTCAGTGCAAAACAGCTCTACTACGCTAGTAGCCCCAGGTCAGGGCTCTCTCCTGCTAGAGCTCAGCCAGGGAGACACGATCTTCAGGGTTTGGTGGAAAGAAACTGTCTGAGCCAGAGGGGAGCTGGCTTATGTGGACGGGAGTCCCTACCCCTGGTTTCCAATCGGTTTGCCCTCGTGCAAATGAGGACTCCAAATCCTCACAGCTTGATTGGTCCAAAAGGCACTGTCCTGATTGGTCAGAAAAGAGCTGCTCTGATTGGTTAGAGCTGTGCAGCTCTGATTGGATGGAGAAAGCCTCAGTCCTAGGGGTTAAAATAGGATTCCAGGAACTCCTTTTTAAGGGCTGGCTCAGGTGGCAGAAGCACAGGGCAGAGGCGATCCGGCTGAGTCAGGGAGTCCAGAGCAGGCTTCTCCATGACCTGCTGTTTGTGCGAGTGGCCCCGGTGCAGAAATGGCTGCTAGGCTCTGTTTTTATAAAAACATGAGCCTGGTTAGCCACCGGGAGCCCTTCTTAGTAGGCATCTGTCTTTCCTTGGAGTTCACAAGGATGAAGGTGAAATGGCTGGAGGAAGTCGTCTGGGGGCGGGGGTGCGGCGCCCACAAACTTGGAGGGAGGGAGACGTACTTGACTCAGTGATCGACTGATGGTTGATAGATGAATTCTTATATTTGACTCAGAGGCATGCCTACGGCATTTTATAGCCAGAGTGCACCATTTTTGAACATCCCCTTTCTTTACACAATGAAGTTATTTTCCGTAATAACCGTGAGATCACACAAACACACACCTATTTCATGGGGGGTCTCAAAGCTGAACGTACCAGACACAATCATTATCCTTCGAAGTTCACATTTGTTCCCTGTTTTCCGTCTTAAACACCACCAATCAGAACGCCAAGTAGACGCACGCATGGAATGACAGGACTGAACACCCTGTGTCTGTGTCCTCACTGTCACTTATGCTCGTTGTGTCTTTGGAGCCACTTGAGATGCAGGCATACGTAAGACCATGGGGCTGGAGACAGGGGCCGTCCTTGAAGCAAGCACAGTGAATCCGAAACTTTCTCGATGGAGTGTTCCTCAGCTCAGGTGCACTGGGGGCGACAGGAGTCCTAGGGGTTCTCCAAGTGAACTTCCCTGCAGAATACGTTTACTAAAGGACAAGAAATTAAAACGTGCTAATTCAAAGCTTACACGTATATATGAATAAAATCCAACTGTTAGAACTTAGACCAAAAAAAAAGATATTTTCGGGACAGGATGCTTCATGACTGACGTTATTTAGATTTGCCAATGCGAGGTGATAACAGAAAGCAGACGGGCTTCACCTCGATTTTACTTTATCTTTAAATACACAGTGTATTTATCTTTCTATACACAGTGTTCCCCGATGGGAAGACCACCCCCATATTCTGTCCTTGTAGGGCCACTGGTTTTATTTTTATTATTTTTTTTAATCCTCACCCGAGGACATTTTTTTTACATCGCTTTTTTTGAGAGAGAGGAAGGAAGAGAGGAAGGGAGAGAAGGAAACATCGATGTGAGAAAGAAGCATTGATTGGTTGTCTCCTGTACACACCCATACCTGGAATTGTTCACGCCCAGACCGGGGTTCGAACCCACCTGGACCAGGGATTAAACCCAAAACCTACGTGTGTGCCCTTAACTGGGAATCAAACCCACATGCCTTCGGTTTTGGGAAGATGCTCCAACAAACTGAGCCCCACCAGCCAGGGTGGGCCACTGGTTTTCATGACAATGAAAATGACTATGTATTGAGTGCCCAGTGGGAGCCAGCCCTGGGCCAAGCACTTTTTATTAAAAAGTGGTGTTTCTGATCCTCCCAGTCCACACCTCAGTAAGAAAGGTAAGGTTTAGAGAGGTTAAGTAACTTATTTAATGTCGCAGAACTGGTCAACAGCCAGATTTTCAGTACAGGTCCCTGTGACACCACACTTACATTGTGGTTTTTGTTGTTGTCATTTATTTTGCTGCTGCTCATAGAGCTCTCTGTGGAATCCATTTTTTTTAATTGAGGGATATATATATATATATATATGCTTATATGTACATATATATATACTTAAAATGCGTTAATATTAAGTGCATAGCTCAACAAATGTCTACGTGTGTAGACAGCCATGTATCCACCACCCAGATCAAGATACACGTCCAGAAGTTCCCTGGTGACCCTTCTAAGACTGTACTTCTGCCCCCAGGTACTCCCTCTGACTTCTGTCACCGTGGATCACCACGGAGGAGTTCTTCCCGGCAGGAGCTGTTCCGAAGCAGTCCTGTCTCTGAGGCCGGGAAGAAGCTGGGAGAGAAAGGAAGCGTGAGGAGGAGCAAGACAGAGGCTCCCTGAGCGGTAACACCAACCACATCAGTGTCAGGAAACCTCCGCTGACGGTGAGCTGGTGAGGAGGGCCAGCTGCCCAGGGAGGTGACAGCAGGGGGGTGGAAGCGTCGCCTCCCGCCCGGAGGGGCCTGTCTGAGTTGGAGCATGGCTTTTGCTTGTTCCCTCTAGTAACTGAGGATGGGCGCGTGGGGACAGCGGGAAGCCCTTCGGCCTGGCCGGCTCGGGAAGCACGTGGCTGACACTGGGGCGTCTGGCAGTGAACGTGCGAGGGACGATCCTTCCAAACGCAGTTCGAAGTGTCGAAAGACTGCGACAGAAACCGCCACTTTGCTGACTGCTTACGGGTGGTTCAGACCCGCAGCCACCGAGTTTGGCACTGGAGGGATGTGATAGTCCAGGGAACCCATAAATACTTCGGCTGCTGTTGCAGCCCCCCAAATGTGACCCCAGCATGGGCCCGGCTGCCCTTTGCGTTGCTGGAAACAGACTGAGGCTCGTAAGTCTAAAGGTCTGAGCTTCGAATCCTGGCTCCCCCGCAGAGGGAGAAAAGGCAGGAGCGGTGAAAAGGGCACATGGGGACACACATCAGGAGCTCTCACTCTCAGATGCCGACCTTGGGCCCTCAGAGTGAGGGTCTCCCAAGGAGTGAGGCACCTCGGGCACAGAATGAGTTCACGGTGGGGAGTCAGTAAACATTGGTTGAATGACTAAATGACAATTGCCTATTCCAGTGTGTTTATCGGGGCACATTAGGCTATGCTGAGGTCACAAAAAAACCCCTAAATCTCAGTGACTTAAGACATCGAAGGTTTTCTTTTGCTCACGAATGGTCCGGTGAAATTGGGCATGTCTTCTTCACCTTGGAGCGGCACCCTGTGGCTTTTCCCTACTCGGATGTCTGCTCCGAGGCATGCGCATCACCTGGCTGCTTGCTAGAAATGAAGAATCCCAAGCCTCACCCCAGCATCAGAGTCTGCATTTTGATAAGACCCCCAAATGATTTGTATGCACGTTACGGTTTGTGAATCACTGATCTAGACAGGTGGTCTTCAAGGTCACCAGTGGAGAAGAGGGGTGCTTCAGACCGGAAGTGATGCTCGTTGCTCAGGCTCATATTTCATTGGCCAGAACTAGTCACGTGTCCCTAACTTAACCACAAGGGGGATTGGGAAATGTGATCTTTCTGTGGGTGCCCAGAAGAGGAACCAGAGTGAGGAACATGTGACAGATTCTTTGCCACAAGTGTCTTGGGATCTGGGCCACATACTTTGGCTTCTCTGGCTCTCAGTTCTCCGTCTTGTTTTCGTCTGAGGTGGCCTACATGTTCTTTCAGACCTGGGCCAAGCTGAGCACTTGAAGATCTAGGAATGCATCTGAAAAATGAAACACGTCCCGATCAGGGTACGACATACGAAAGCCATGGAAAAAAATGGATGAACTTGAAAGGATGAAGTCAGTTTCAGCCATTCAGTTCGTTTTGGTCCCCACACATCCATAGCATGCCGAGCCCTGTGCTAAGTGCTAGAGAGGTCAGGGCAATAAGACACCCGACGCCAGGGAGCTCACAGTGGTGACATTAGGTGGTGGGGACAGAGAAATCCAAAACAGACCCGGATGTGAGCAGGGCGAGGAGTGGGCAGGGCCAGCGCTCCTGTGGCTGGACATAGCGTTGAGAGAGGGGCCACCTGGACCGTGGGAACAGAGGGCGCCTCAAGGGCAGTCCCCATGTGCCAAGGAGGGAAGAGGAGAAATAAAGGAGGCGCCCGAGTTCCTGATGACACCGGGGGCTGCCATGTGCACCCTGGACTCAACCTGTAGATTTCATTCACGTGATTAAAAAAATAGTAATGCCCAGGCCCTGGCTGGTGTGGCTCAGTGGATTGAGCGCTGGCCTACAAATCAAAAAAATAGTAATGCCCTGGCCGGGTGGCTCACTTGGTTGAAGCACTGTTCCATATACCAAAAGGTTATGGGTTCAATTCCCGGTCAGAGCATATACCTAGATCATGGGTTTGATCCCTGGTTGCATGTAACTGTTCGCAATAGTTTTTTTTTTTTTTTTTTTAATCTTTAAAATTTTAACTGTTTAAGTACAGTTTTCTGTCTTTTACTCCCACCCCAGCCCACCCCATCTCCCTCTCATTTCCACCCCCCCCTAGTTTTTGTCCATGTGTCCTTTATACTTGTTCCTTCCCCTTTTCCCCTGAAATTCCCTCCCCTCTCCCCTCTGGTCACTGTTCACAACAGTTTTTAAATCACTTTTAATCCCTGTCACATCCTTGTCCTTCCCCTCTTTTACTCTGTGTTTTATCTTATTCCATCACTTTTCTTTTGCCGCGATCCATCCTATGAGGAGCCTGTCTCGTATTTATTTCACCCTGGAAGCCAGCTTTCGGGTCTGCTGCTCGCCGCATTCTTTTCTTCTTTAGTTCACTCATTTGTTTTCAGAGGGTTTTCTCTTAGGAGCGGCTGAACCTAACTTTGGCCCTTACCGTACCGAGCTGGTCCACATCTTCGGCGAGGCCCCTCCATCAGGGAGATCCACAGGAGGGGCCCAGCGAATGGCCACGGCTTGCCCCGCCTGGGCCCCTGCCCCTGGGCCCCGCTCTGCCCTGCCTAGGGCGGTGTTGACAGGGGTTAATGGGCTTGCGGGGGTGGAGGCTGCTGCCTGCGGCCTGCTCATCTGGCCTGCGAATACCCGGCCCCCAGGCACCCGCTGCGGCCCGGTCTTCTACGCATTCCCCAGTCTGGGTGGGCGTTCAGAGGTCTGCTCCCGGCCCTGCGATCCCAGGTGCCATAATGAGCTCCACCCTCCTTCCCCCCAGGACAGCCGTGGGGCTTGAACGGTTTCACACTTGGCTTCGGTCTGAACTGGCAAGCTTCTGTGTGCAGGGACCAGCCCGGTCTCCACGAGGGAGGGTGAGACCCAGAGCTCTCGGCGCACGCATGTGACCAACTCTGCGCACAGCTGCACATACCAGGGTGAGCTGGGAGTTCCTGGCAATGAGGCTGGCCTCATTTGCTGGGTGAGGGGTTGGCACAGGGGCTGTGCCAAGGGTGCAGCTGGAGGCATAGATAAGCCTACTGGGGAGCTGCAGGCAGTCATAATGGGACATGGAAAAGGCTTTGGAATTGGCACGAGGGTTTATTTACAGACCTAATATGCCAGGAAAAAGGCACTGAACCTGGCATCTGTGAGGTGCTAGATGCATTTTTGTTGCATGAGTGGATGGATGAACGAATGAATGAATTGGGGGAGCCAAGGTCTAACCCAGAGCTTCATTGCTGCACAGTCTTAGGCAAGTTCCATGCCCTTGCTTGGCCTCAGTTTCCTCATCTATAAAACAGAAGATGGGCGGATGCTGTCTGTTCTAAGCCTCTTGGCTCTAGGCATCCGTTTCCAGCCTGGAAGCATTTCTGGAGTGGAAGCTCCAGCCCAGAGGGAGGCGTGAAGGGAGGTTCTCAGGCACGCAGAGTTCCGGACGCCGAGTCCTATGGACTCTCTGATGTCGGACTAATCCCCAGAGTTCAAGGACACTCAATGAGCTGGAGTCAGCTGGTCATGAGGGACCAGGCCCCCGGGCAGAGAAGGCTTTGCTGTTGGCCAGATTATCTATCCCTTGGAGAAGGCAAATAACAGGTTACTGCCTCCCTATCCAAGAGCCCCTCTTCAGTCAGGCTATCCAGTCTCTGGGGACTTCCTTCTCACTGTCTGAGTCCCTACAGAGGCCATTATCTCCCTCACCCACCCATCCATCTGTCTATCAATCCATCTGTCCATCCATTGATCCATGTGTTTTTCTATCCATCCATCCATCCACCCATCCACCCGTACATTCATACATTCATGCATTCATTCAACAAACACTGGATGCAGTAGGCCATGCCCTACTATTAAATAACGAATCAAAACTAAGGTCTCTGCCCCCAGCGAACCCACAGAGGGAAAGAGACAGAGAGAAGCAAAGAGATAATGACAACACAGCGGCAAGTACTGAGTCCTGAGGGTGGTGAGAGGGGAGGACCTAACCCAGCCTGAGACGTAGGAGAGGAGGCTTTGAAAGTCTTATTGGAGAAGACCACACCTGAGTCGAGTCTCGAAGCGAGAGTAGGAGTTGTCCAGGTGGAAAGGCGGTTAAATCAGAGGGGCCGCGAACAGAGGCCCGGAGACAGCAGGAGAGCAGGCAGCTGCGTGAGCAGCTGTGCGGAGCCGGGGTGGGTGGAGCCTGGAGATCCAGGTGAGAGGTCGGGCGGGTGAGGCTGCGGAGCCCTGGCTGCGTCAGTTGAGAACGCCGTTTGTGGCCCAGGGTGGGAATAGGGACAGAGGCCTTGGGACACCCGGGGACGATCTGCAGATGTGGAAAAGCTCCGGGTCAGGCATCAGCGTGCCGGTTTCCTCCTTCCCCTCTACTCCTGAGTGGCGTTGGACAAGTCACCTCCCCTCTCTGGGCTCAGTTCCCCTGGTGTGACATGACAGGGTTGGCCTCTGTGCCTCCTGGGACTCTTCCAGCTCGAAGGGAGTCCCTGAGTCACATGCGGTCAGCAACACCGATGCCCACGTGAACATCCGGCCTGGCCTGAGGAGGGAGTTCATTGTTCCCAGTCCCTGTGTGTGTTGGCAGGGGAGCCTTGGTTAGGAGACCCTGCTTAGGGGCCACCCCTGTGGGGCTCCCAGTCATGGGGTGGCAGGAAGAGTTAAGAAGGGAGTGAGTCACCAAGCAGTCATCAGGTTGGGCCTCCGGGTCCCCAGGTGGAGGAGGGGAGCCTCACTTGTGTTCTTTGCTGTCCCGCAGCCCCCTCGCCAAGACAGAAGACTCTCGTTCAGAACAAAAATCCCATATGAAACTATAATGTTTTAAAAGGCCCAAGGGAGATTGCTTGGGATGAGGCAGAGGGTGGAGGCCCCCGGGAGGGCCCTGGCTCTCTCCCACTCCCAGGCCCTAAGGGGCCGCTTTGAGTCCAAGAGTCCAAACGCCCTCACCCCTCAGGAGGACAGACTGAGGCCCAGAGGGGAAAGGGGCTGACCCCAGGTCACCCAGCATGTTGACTCCTTCCTCTCCTCTCCTGGGCTCCGACACGGCCCTTCCCCAGCCACGGAGGACGGAGAGTAAAGCAAGCGCCCGCTCCACCCTCCCCTTCTCTCTGCGGGCCTCCCTCCCCCCTGAGGAAGCTGTGTCCCCTGTGTGACCACTCCCCATGGCTCAGAGACATACCAGCTTCTCGGTGGCACCATAGGAGACATGGGCTAAAGCTGTGCCCTGCCCCACGCAAGACCCGAATGGTTATGCCCCTATCTCTGGGCCTGTCTCCCCAGCTCTGCAGTGCGAAGGCTGGGAGACGAGAAATAGCTGCATTCAAGTGGGGGTCACTGTGTGCGGTGGATGCATGTAATTTTCGTGGCCTCTCTGAGTGTTTTTATTGTCCTCATTTCACAGATGGGGAAACTGAGGCACCAAGAAGTTACATAGCTTGCCTAAAGTCACATAACCAATTGGAGGTGGAGCTGGGATTTGAACCCAGGTAGCTGGTCCCCGAGTCCCTGCTCTCACCCACTGTACCACATTGCCTTTTAGGCAATGGCCTGCAAACAGCCCCCAATTCCTACTGTCTGGGGTTCAGACAGTGAGAAAGAAGTGGTACAGATGGAAGGGAAGGACTCACATCCTGGCTTTATCACTCACTGTGGGACCTTGGGCGAGTGACTTTACCTCCCTGGGCCTCAGTTTCCAAGCAGGGTGGCTGTAAGAATTAAAGGGCGGGGGCCTGGTTGCATCCAGGAGATAGTACGCTTATTGTGATTGACATTTCTTCTGTCTTCCCCCATGGCCCCTTGCAGCCACTCTCTCTGGCTGGGGAGGAGGTAAGGGCCACAGCTGAGGCGTCCCTTTCCATCTCCAAGCTATCTGGCTCTGCCTCCAGTTGTTCCGCCAACCCCCCAAACTCTCAGAAAGGAGCAACAGGGTAAGTTCTAGCCACACCCTCATGCTGGGCTCAGAGCCTAAGCCCTGTCCCCTTAGATCCAGTTTACCCTCGGACACCAGGCAGGCGTGTGGGCTGTCCGGGCTGCCCAGGCAGCTAGAGGGGCTGCTAGACCAGCTTTCATGAGCCCGACTGGGGGCAAGTGGGACCAGGAGGCCCCCATGACCCAACTCAGCAGCCCCACTGGTCCCAGAGGAAACACTTCATTACTGGAAGCCCAGCCGGGCAGAGGGGTGGAGGCGGCCGTGTTAGAGGAAACGACACGGGGTCAGCCAGACCGCTGCCCTCCAGGCCAGTGGCCCGTGGCCTCACCACGAGAGGCTGGCTCGCTGGGTGTTTACGGAAACGCTGGCCTGGAGCTGCCCCAGCTGCTGGGCTGGGGTCCCCTGAGGCACCCCCAGGCCTCAGAGTGCCAGCTTGGCCGGGGACAGCAAGGGCCACAGCCGGGGCCTTGTTTTCCTCCATGGCCCACCTGCGGGCTAGAAAGAGGGGGAGTCCAGAGGTGAGGGGCGCTGGAGATGGACAAAGCCTTCCTGCCAGCCCTGGGGACCCCGGAGCCCTGCAGGGGACCAGCCCTTCCTGAACACCCCTGGAAAGCGGCATCCGCTCAGGAGAGGCATGGATCAAGTGGGGTCTGGGTCCAGATGGCCAGCGTTCAAATCCTGGCTGTGCCCCTCGCTGACTATAAAACTCTAGGAAGTCTGCTTAACTTTTCTGTTCCTCAGTTTCCCCATCTGAAAGATGGGGACGGTGGTAATAGTATATACTTCCCAGGGATGTCGATATAAGTACATGGCTTAATATTTGCAAAGGGCTTAGAAGAGCTGCTCTCACATATTGAATGTTTGCTACAGAAATGTTTCCGAACGGAGCATCCAGACCAGGAGGAGGAGCTGAGGTTATGGAGCTAAATTAGATTTAGATTCTGCTCTGGGGAGCTTCAAAGTCAAGGTTCCGGCCATGCCCTGGAGCTGTAGGGGCGATCTACCTAACTATAGTCACGGTGACAACTAATTGGTGAACATCTGCCTGTCCAGCCTCTCTGGGGCCACACGAGTCCCTTCACTGCTCTGTCCCGGAGCGCAGCATAGAGACCAAGTGGGCATTTCCACCTGGCTGTCCAGCAAGCATGAGACCACCTGACGCTCCCTGAGCGCTGACCTCATTGCAGGCGCCAAGCCCAGAGCTTTGCGTGCACGCTCCTTCCACCCCACTCCGAACCTCCAGTGGAGGAGGTCATGGCATTCTTTCTATGTTCGGAGAAGCAAACGGAGGCCACGGAGGCCAGCCCCAGGTCCTGCAGCTGGTACGTGGCTGGGCTGGGATAGAATCCACATCTGTCCACGTTCAAAGCCTGCATTTTTAACACTGAGCTAATGACACAGCCTGCCCCCTCCTCAGGCCTGGGAGTTCAGAGCTGTGCCCAGCCCAGCCTGAAGATCCAGAAGGATCTTGGAGGAGGGAGGACGTGCCAGGCAGAGAGACCAGCCTGGGGAAGGCAGAGAGGCAAGGCCAGCCCCTGCACTAGTCTCTGCGACAAGACCTGTTGGTGGAGTAGTGAGGACCGTGGTGTGTGGGGCTCTGGTGTGTGACCAGAGGTAAGGCCGGGGGATAACTGCACACAATCCTGACAGCCAGGAGGAGGTTTTGACGGTCCTGGGGGGCGGGTGGTAAGACCACCTGGACAGTCCCAAGCAGAGCCTGCAGGAGGAGGCCAGATAAGCAACCACTCCAGGGGTCAGGATGGAAGGTGCATCGCACAAGGAGGAGGTGGCAGCAGGGGAGAAACTCATGCGTACAAATAAAACTCAGCATCATTCCTGGTGAGGAACCATCTCCCCCTTTGGCAAAACTTACCTGCCCTGTGTTCCACTTCGTCCAAAGCAGTGTGTGCGCACGCATGCATGTGTGTGCACGCGTGTGTGGGCACACGTGCTTCCTGGGCATGCAACAGCCAGACTCAGGGTCCTTAGAGCCCAGCCCCGCGCCTTCCTCCCACCCCAGCCGCAGCCCCAGCCCCTGCAATGACCTCGTTTGGGGCTCACCCCATTTTAACCATGGTGGCTGCCAGCAGTGGGAGGGGGCACAAAAGGTAACAGTGACTGGGGTCAGGTGCCCACAGGGCCCTCGGCAGCCAAGCCTTCACCCCACAGCTCACCCTCGATCCAGACAAATGGGAGTGCAGCTCTTGGACCTGCCATATATTTGGGCTATGACCCTGACCTTGAGGTGTCCCTCATTCGAAATATAGAAACGATAATAAATGAGGGGCTGTCGTGAGGATCGATCGAGATGTTGACTGTGAAGCATGGAGCACAGCGCTGGTTCCGGTGAGCGCTCGGTCAAGGAGAGCTCAAGGCCACTGCCACAGCCTGAAGGCAGAGGCCACTGTGGCCCCAGGGAGAACTCAGAAACCTCTGGCAGTGGCCTGGAAAAGGCGAGAGGGCATCCGGGCCACCCCCTGTCCCCAGGGGGTGTCCCAGTGCAGGGAAGTCAGCCTGCCTACATGGGCGCTGGGGCCGGTGGACCAAGCCATCCGTCTGCACCCCTCAGGCAAAGGGTGGCAAGGTGCCGTGTTCTGGGCTCCATGGTGTGGGTTGTGGGGTTAGACCACCTTGGCCTGCTCCCCACCCTCCTCTCCAGCCCCCCCAACAGCGCGTCCTTGGACGAGCTACTTATAATATTCCAGTGCCTCATTTTCCTCATTTGCAAAATGGGCACAATCGTAGTTCCTACCTCACAGGGTCACGGTGTGCCCTGCTTAGCTGTGCCCAGCACATGGTGAGCATACAGCAGACACCGGTAATTGTAGTTTTAAAGCCACTGCAGAGAGCAGGGGCCTAGGACAGGGAAAGTAATGAAGTTCGCAGTCATTAAATACCGTGAGGGGGAGCAAGTCATGCCAAGGGGGTGCAGTGTGCACAGTGGAAGCCACAGAGAGAGACCCCGGGTCAGGGCCCGGCCTACCGGTGCAAAGCAGCCAGTAAGAATAATAGCAACAAAAGAAGGAGCTCCTACCCTTCGAGACAGCGTGGATGGAACTGGAGAGCATGGTGCTAAGTGAAATAAGCCAGGCGGTGAAAGAGGTTGGCTCCAGGAGCAGCCAGGAGAGCTGCCCTCCTTTCTGGTTAGCAGGGCAGAAGCCTGGAGGCTTCTCCCTACATCCCTGGGGGTTCAGTCTGGGGACCCAGGCTTCCGGCATTAGCCATCACGCTCCCCAGAAGGAATCTCTATTCATAACAAACCCCACAGGTCACCCGTGTCTGGGAAGGAGTGTTTTGTCTCCACCCCAGGGCGGGAGAGAGGGTCCCTGCCTTCATGGGGACCACCCTGTTGCCCACATGAGGATGACCTGCTTCTGGTCAGCCTGTGAACCCCTCCTTCTCCTCTGGGTCTCCTCCGTGGATGGCGTCTGGGTGGGCCAGGTGGAGAGAGCGGATGAGCGGACATCGCAGTGGAAGGGGCCCCTAGGGAGTCTTAGTGCAGTGAAGGCGGGCCCTGGGTCGGCCCGCCTGCGCTCAGACTCCCCTTCCGCCGCCTCCTAGCTGTGTGGCCTTGGGCAAGTTACTTTACCTTTCTGTTTCCTTGTCTGTAAAATGGGGGTGATAATAATAATACCCACACCATAGGGTTGTCATGAGGATTAAATGAGATCCATTGATTCAACAGCTGTTTACTGAAAGCCTACCAGCTTCTGAGTGGTGAGTAATCAGACACTAAGTAAAAGACAAAACCCTCTGCCTTCAAGTTTTAAAAGACAAAAATTGGGACAAAGATTGTTTACTTTAGAAAATGGTGGCACCAAAAAAAAAAAAAATGAAGGAGATACAGTCAAATGTTAACAGTTGTTAAGCCTAGGGGATGGGCAGATGGCAAATGGTTGTTCATTATATGTTTTCTATGATTTTTCTGTATGTTTTAAATATTTCATAAATGAGAGGACGAAAGAAAAGCGAGATGGAAGGAAGAAAGTAGGAAGGGAGGGAGGGAGGAATGTACCCTTCGGAAACTCACAAGTGGGTGAACAGACAATAAACAAACGAGTGAAGCTTGCAGTATATCCCTTCATGCTAAGTACTTTGAAGAAAAACAAAGAGGAGAAATTGCAAATGCCCAGGGTGATGGCAGGGTGGGGGGGGTGGGGGGTCGGGGGTCGGGGGCAGCATTCCACTTTAAACCCAGTGGTCAGGGTTTGTGACACCTGAGAGCAGGGCTCAGATGGCCTGATGCCTGGACCTGGCCGCTCCCAGGGTCCACGTCTGACCCTCCTCTCCTGCGAAGGAGTCATGGCAAAGCCCCAAGTCCAGGACTCTCGGGATCCTGAAATCGCAGGATTCCGTGTGGCAGGTACCAATTCCAATTCCAAGTTTAGATGGCAGAGAAGGTAATCCATTTTGAGTTAATTTTTATAATGACATCCCATTTCCTGTGTGGGGAGAAAATTCATCTCGGTCAATCTGTTTGTTTTCTCCCACCTCTCTCTCTCTCTCTCTCTCTCTCTCTCTCTCTCTCTCTCTCTCTCTCTCTCTCTCTCTCTCTCACGCACACACACACTTTCCTGGTGGTTGCGTCTAAGTGTTTGTCTCGGGCCCTCCTGGCTCGGACGCGCTGCGTGACTTTCATCTCTGGAGTCTTCCCGCCTCTACTCTTGGATTCTTCAAAGCTCTTGGGGTCACGTTGACCCACAGAATTAAAAATATGCTCACTCATAGCTTTCCCTCTGGCTCTCTTCCCAGCCTTTCTATTTGGAAGGAAGGAGAGCGGGGAGGGGAGGGTTGTGCAGCATCGGTCAGGGCCGGCTAGGCAAGGTGCCGTAACAACGACGCCCAACCCTTGCTTCTCGGAGGGTCAGCCGCAGCCCCACCCGGGTCCCCTCACCCCAGGACCCCTGCTGCCGGAGCAGCCACCACCCAGGATGCTGTGCAGCAGAGGGACAGAGGGAGCATCGGATCGCGCCTTTCTCCGATTCATTAGGAATTAATACGCCCCAAGTCCCCTCTGGAATGGTTGTTTTTGGAATGAAACAGGGCTTTCGAAACCTAAAATCTCGTTTGCTCCTTCCCTGAATCGGTAGATGCTCCCCGGTCTCCCTGCTGGGCCGGGGGCAGAAAACACCAGGGACGAAGTGCACGCAGTCCTAGAGTCTGGATGTCACGCAGTCTTAGATTGGAGCTGAGGACACGGGATGGGGGACTCTGCCGGTCACAGCTTTGCAAGGTCGAATCCAATGGCACTTCCCTTGCAGGAGTTGCGTCTGTCACCCAGGAGCGCGTCACATCCATGCCAGGCAGCCTGCTCCATAACGGACCAGCTCCAATCATTCAAACGGCCTGCTTCACACAGCGAGCCAACCTGCCCCCTCCCAGGGCCTTCCGCTCCAGGGTTTTCCTGGGGCAGCAGGGGTGCCGCCATCGCCATGACAACCCTGGATGAAGGCTGAACTGCCGGCCAGCTTTGAGGCCCTGGACTGCCCTCTGGGTCACAAATGCATCATTACACTGGCAGGTGCAGCTCCACCAAACTAGTCTCTGGGTCTGTGTTCGGGAGGCTTATAAATAGTAGAAAACGAAAGGCTTGGACTCAGGCCTGGGTTCAAATGCTGACATCCTGATGTGAACCAGAGGCAAGTCTTATCTCTCTGGCCCGTGGCTTTCCCACCTCTCCGGCAGGAATAACAGTGACAAGAGCAGCAACAACACCACCTCCCATGTGGGACTGCTGTGCAAATCCGATGGGATAGTATAACTTAGCACCTGGCACATCGTAGGTGCCTGGCACATAGTAGGTGCCTGGCACATAGTAGGTGCTCAACTAGCCTGGGTTCAAATCCAGGCTGTCTCTTATTGTTTGGATGACCTGGGGCCTCACTTTCTTAAGCCTCAGATTCCATCTCTCTTCGGGGGAGTTCCTATAACTCATATCCCACAGGGTCTGGTCAGGGCTTCTTCTTTTTTTTTTTTTTTTTTAAAGATAATTATTTTTAGAGAGGGGAAGAGAGGGAGAAAGAGAGGGAGAGAAGCATCAGTGTACGGTTGCCTCTCACGTGGCCCCCACTAGGGGCCTGGCCTGCAACCCAGGCATGTGCCCTGACTGGGAATCGAACCTGCGACCCTTTGGTTTGCAGCCCGCGCTCAATCCACTGAGCTACGCCAGCCAGGGCTTGGCTTCTTAAGGTCCTGTTTACTGATAATGTGCTAAACTCTTTACCAAAATTGGACACTTAATCTTCTAACTATTAGGTAGGCTATTTATAGGCACCCCAGTGTTAGCAGTGGAGAGACTGGCACATGGAGGCTGAGTGACTTACCCCAGGTCCCAGGGCTGATGAGGTAAGGGGGCCAGGATTCGACTTCGGGCATTTCGCCTCCACATGGACACTATGTCAAGGGCCTGGCACATCGTGGGCGATCAGTTTGTGTTTGAACTGCTGCCCCTTGCCATGCCCCTGCCCCTAGGTAAGCACAGAGTAGGCCCGCCTCCACAATTTTCAGCCTTCATTCCTGAGTGTCAGTCACTTAGGAGGTTTCAGGCCGCAGGCAACAGAACACCCTGATCCTCCTGCCTTTTTCTCAGGCGAGAAACCCAGAGGGTGGGCGGTTCCAGAACTGGGTACTTCAGAGGCTCAGTGCCGCCACCCAGGGCCCAGACTGCAGCTCCAGTACGCTCAGCGCATGGCCTTAGCCTTCAGGCTGGGCCGCCTCGTGGTCTCAGCAGGGCTGCCAACGTTTCCGACATCACATCTTCACGCAGCCACTTGAAGAAAGAAGAGGGGAACCACCTCCCTGCACCGCCTTCTGAACCGAGGCAAGCCCTTCTCAGACTCCCTAGCAGCAGCCTTTGTCTTCTCAGCTGGAACTGGGTCACAGTTTTGTGGAAGGTTGCTGGTGGTCCCCGATCCCCGCCTTCTTTCTGGGGCACGTGGCTGGGCTATATGTCTCCGCCTCCTTTGCGGTTAGATGAGGCCACGTGACAGTCCTGGCCAATGGAGTGCGAGCAAAATTAACTGCACCGGTTTCAGGGCCGACTTACAACATCTCCTACCCACGATTCTTGCTGCCCCTCCGCCTGCTGAATGGCGAGGACGCTGAGGTGGAGGAAGGCAGGGTCACAAGCCGGGAAGCGCCTCAGTCCCTCCGTGGCCACACAGAGCAGAGCCCTCCTGAGTGTCTGGAGCTGTGATGTGGGAAAGTACCGAACCCCCGGGGTGGGAAGCCGCTGCCGTCTCGGAGTTGTGTTCGTTACAGCAGCTGGCAAGAGTCAGCCCAGCAAGGGGACCGGAGAGGACCTTGCCCGGCTTAGGCACGGGGCTGGGGAAGAGATTTCTCGCTGGGCGTTCTGCCCTCCCTGTACCCGACACAGGCAGGTTACGTACGGAGAAGGGCGAGGGCAGGGAGGGGTGAGCAATGGGTTTGCGGCTGGGCGTTCCCCAAGTGGTGGGGCCGGAGGGTCGCACACAGGGAGGGGAAGGGCTTTTGCACACACCTGTCAGTGTGGTCACCGGCTTCTCTGGGCACGCAGGGCGTGGCCGACTCAGCCCTCTAACCACACCCTGTGTGTCGTCCCACGGATGACAGAGAGCCGGGCAGCTCCTGAGCCGTCGCATATGGTGGCTCCACTTGAGGAATTTGGGGTCTTAGAACCACGTGTCCAGGTCTCTCAGCACACAGAACCTCGAGAGTCCAGGGCCCCGGCACGGCTGGGCATGCAGGGTGGTCCGGGCGGCTTCGCCCCCGCTCTCCTTTGGGAAGGGAGATTTGCGTGGTCGGTGAGAGGCCAGACTTGAGCATCTCCATGACCTCCTGGCCTGGTCCCAACGGACAGGTGAGCTCGCCTCCCTGAACTGAAGTGTTTTTATCTGCGAAATTAACTCCTTCAACGTGGGTGACAGTGAAATGAAATCAGCGACATAGAGCGCCGAGCGGAGGCGTGGAACCCAGTGGGTGCTCCTGGAGTGCTGGTCGCCCTCATCGTCACTGGTGGGGAGGGTGCATTTAGATTCTGTCGCCTCCCCCTCCCTGTCCATATCTCCAGGCTGAGGTGTGGCCAGGGCCTGGGCCCCACCGGAAGAGCTTCCTCTTTCCCGGAGCAGATGAGCTGGACAGAAGTCCGCCCTGGGGGGCAGGTCCAAGCTCTGACTCCTCTTGCCAGCATGCCACCCACCTGCTCCCAAGCCTGAGTTTTTCTACCTGCACAGGTGGGTACCACTGGTTCCCCCGTTGCAGAGTGGCAGCAGAATTCAGTTGCAGCAGCAGGTCATCGGGCTTCAGGAGACAGACTCTACAGCCAGCCTGCCCTGGGTTCCAATCCAGCTCTGACCTCTGCTCATTCTGTGACCTCGAAAACGCCACTGGATTAAGGTGTGGGGGCTTTCAAAGGGGATGACGCTGGTTCCTAGCTCACAGGAGGGATGAAATGGGACCAGCTGTGTGAAACGCTCAGTCTAAACCCGCGACTTAGGAAGGGCTCCATTAGGAGGAGCAGTTGTTACTGTCACCAGTTGTCTCAAGATTTTGGTAAGGGGCAGACAGGGCTCTAAGCTGAAAGGTCCTTAGCTCAGTCTCCACGTGATACCAAAGAGGAAAGTTCCGCGTCACCCCGAGGCCGTGTGGGTTTCCTGACCCCCTGCCCCAAGCTGACCCCCTCTTCCTAGAACGGGAACTGCAGGGGAGGCAGTGTGGTGGTGCAGGGCGGGGACTCTCGAGTTTCACATTCTAGCCCAGCTTCCGCCGCTCTCCGGCTGTGTGACCCTGGGCAAGTGCGTCACCCTTTCTGAGCCTCCTTACTGTCACGTGAGGGAACGGGGCTGCGGGCTCCACCCGGAGGATTCGGATGCCTGTGACATTCACTGACTCCTTCCTCATAACAGCCAGTGGCCCAGGAGAGGGGGTGTGGCTCCCCCCTGGGGGTCAGGGTTGGGGTCACTGCTCTGTGTGGAATCTGGTCTCTGCTGCCCAGAACTGCCTCTCCTGATGCCTGGAATGTCACCATGAGTGACTCATGCCTTTGGGAAGTCATCGCTCTCACCCCACTGAGTAATAACAATAACAATCTCTCGTGGCTCCGCTCTGCCCAGCGCTCCTATCCGCAGTCTCACTTGGTCTCGCTGAACCGCTGTGAAGCAGGCGGCGACGGGGAAGCAGGTCTGGTCAGATGCAGAAGGTGACGCAGGAGTCAGTGGTCCGGCCTGCAGACCTGCTGTCCTAGCTTCGTGGTCAGGGCCCTTCCCTCCGACATCACCCGTGGAATCTGCACACCCGTGTTCGGAGCAGCCCACGGGTGGAGGCAACCGCCCTGTCCATGGATGGATGAACGAACGGATAAGCGAAACGGACTGAGTTCTCTCTCACCGATGTCGCTCTCTCTCTTTCTCCCTTCCTCTCTCTCTAAAATCAATAAACATATCCTCAGGGGAGGATTTAAAATAATAAGGTTTTAATCCCTCCAGCCCTGGGGGGGGCGTTTCCCCGTGCCCCCACCTGTATAACTGCCCACCCGATAGATAAAAAGCTCCTGCTCATTGTGCACCTGACACAGGTTCCCTGAGGGGGAGCGAGCCCATTTCACCTGCTAAGGGCCCTAGCATTTCCTCTTCTGTGAGCCGTCGCCTCGCCTCACCCAGGGGCTGTTTCGTATTTCTGTGCACACCTCTCCGTGGTCCCCAGGCCCCCACCAGAACCGGGACTAAGGCCAGGCATTGCTGAGTCCTGCGGAAATGGTAGCTGGCTCTTCCCAGCAGGGAGAATTCTGTGGCCGGAGCTCTGGGAAGCAGCACTTACCTACCCTTGAGGGCCTGCCTCCCTCTGCTGGCGAGGCTGAGCTTCTGCACTGCAGCTTGGGCCGGAAGAGGATGCCCAGCAGCTGGGTCCTGTGGAATCTGGGTTCAATGTCACTTCCGTTTATTGCTGTGTGACCTTGGCTAAGTAACTCTGCCTCTCTGGGCTCCCTACCCTCTCGTCTGTACAATGAAATGAAAATGGCAGCCGTTCCTCTCACCCACAGGGTTGCTGGAGGAATCCTGAGGTGACAAGACATGAAGGTGCTTAACAATGGCTACAACCCGAAACGAGTGCTCACTAGGTGGCGGCCGGGCTGTTTTGGACCCGGGAAGAGACAGGGGGTGGCCTGACGCCCAGTAGAGGAGGCAGGGGTGCCGCTGGGTTTCCACCAGTCCCCCCTGCCCAGCCAACTTCAGTTCCCTCTTCTGTGCAACCATCACCTCACTTCACAGCAAGGGGCCGGGACCCTCACCCCTGTATGACCCCCTGCCCCACCCGGGAAGGTCTGACCCTGGGCCAGGCACACAAGAGTGCTGAGCAGATCCAGGCTGAACACCCACCGAGGCATTTGGACCCTCCCGGTCTGGACCCTCCCTCCCGGGAAACTGCAGACACCCTGGCAGGGGCTTTCTGCAGACCATTCTCCCAAAGAGCACCCCAGTGGAGGGCACCCAGGTGATCACGTCACCCAGGCACCTGCTCTGTGGTGGTGCAGGGTGAGGCCCATTTCACCTGAGCCAGCCTGATACCCGTGCCATAGGGCCCTGCCCTCTCCCTACCGGACATTCAACGCTTGCTTAATTGACAGTTACGCTCGAATCCTTCCCCTGCTCTAAAGCCTCCCATGGCTCCCCATGGCCTGCCAAATAAGTCCACGTTTCTTGCCCTGGCCTTCAAGACTGTCCATGGCCTGAGCCTGGCCTGCCTGTCGGGGGGTCGACCCGAGAACACATAAGAAGTGGTCACTATAATCCTGCCCTTCCCTCAGACTGAACTAAATGCCACTTTGTTCATTCCTTGGTCGTCTATTCACTTAACACAATTTACTAAACACACTAGTTATTTATTAATACATATTCATCACCCACTATGTGAAGACATCATTCTAGACACTGGAGTCGAGACAGTGATCTTAACCAGTGCAACTACAAATGCCTTGATTTGTACATTTTATAAAGCATGTGACCACGTGGTGGCATTGCAGAGACCCTCCAAAGGTCTTGGTCGGGGGCACGCGGAGGGAGGCATCCTGAAGCTTCCTTAACCTCAGGCACCCCCACCTGTGTGTCCAAGGGCGCAGGTCCGGCTTCCGGCGAGTCATTTTCCCTAGTCTCCCCGATTAGTTTCACCAGCGGGTAACAGAGATTCCTACTCTGAGAGGCTCGTTGCAGGACTTCCATTAGATTAGGTGTAAAAGTGTCTGCACGTGGTGAGTGCTGGTTGGAGTGGCAGCCCTGACCAGCAGCAGGAGCAGCTGACTTCAACCCTGGCTCCCAGCTCCCTGAGGGATCTAGAGGTTTTTCTCCTTTTTTACCACTAGAGGGCACCAGAATTCACAAACTTGACGTCCAGCGCTCTGCACCCAAGCTCCCCAGGATGAGAATGAGGGGTTTCCCAGGGCTCGAAAGAGCCCCCACCAAGGCAAGCCGAGAGCCTAGTAGGGATCCTGTGTTCCTAGGGCAGGCTGCACCTGGTCCACGAGGGGTCCCCAAACCTCAGGCTCCAACAGATAGAAAGCAGCCGGATAGGTCATCATGCCCTAGACCCACTGTCCATCCCTCTGTGCACCCCGCAGCCAGAAAGCGTGGGCAAAGGAGCTCTGACTCCTGGAGCTGGCTCTTGGTGTTTCTGTCTGTGGGACCCTGGGCAAGTGACCTGACCTCTTGGAGCCTCAGTTTTGTTTGGTACAAAATGGAAATGTCACTGGTCCCAGAGAAGGGAAACGCCTCTATATGCAGAGGGATGGTGGCGATTGCTCGTGTCGCTTCGTGTATCACGTGAATACACTTAAGTGTAATTAGCTGTTTCCTGCTGACCACAAATGTATTGTATTGCTCCGTGAAAATGTTTTGTTGAGCGCCTTACCATGAGCCAAGACCTGTACTGGCTCACAAGACTGGCAAAGATGAAGCTAGTAGTTTTGTTAGGGGTGGTGAGGTTCCGGGTGATGCTAGAGCTCCCTGCTTCAGCTCCCCTCCCCAATTCTCCAAATTCTCTCTGATAGTCATGCACTGACTCTACAATGGTAGAAAAGGAACAAAGGGAGGAACATTGACTGAGCACCTATTATGTACCAGATATATCACTTCATCCTTCCTCCGACTCTGGGCCCTGTGCAGGCAGGGACCAGCTGGCTTACTCACGCTGCATTCTCCGTGCCCAGGACCGTGCCTGGTCCTCCACAGATACTTCCTTAGTGATCAGGAATGACCGGTGCAAAGTTTACAGATGAGGAGCTAAAGTTCAGGTTGCGTGACTGGTCCAAGGTTACCCGGCTAGTGGGTGCAGGACCAGGATCCTGAGGAAGTTCTTTACCACCCAGCGCTGTCCCTGCTCCCCACGCCCCCCTACACCCTTTTGCCCGAAGCAGCTTATTTTACAAACACATATTTACGTACTACTTGCTAAGCAGCAACACTCAGAGGCAGGTGTTAGAACTGTCCCCATTTTACAGATGGCAAAACTGAGGCACAAGTTGTTAACTAACTTGCCCAGATCACACAGAGTAAATGGTAGAACTAGAGTTCTCATCCAGGCAGTCTGTCACTAAAATGCTTGCTGCCGACCACTGTGCCACTGTGCCTCGTGGAGGGACTTCAGGGTGTGGGTTTTCTCTCCTCAGCCCCCTGAGGGTCCCCTGGGAGACCTGGAGCATGCCTTCCTTTGAAGCCCCTGGAGCTCCTGACACACGGTTGGATGTGATATGGGCAGTCAGCTGGGGCCCTCCGGCTGTGGTTTGCCCAGCAGATGAGATCCCTTTGCTGCTGTAGTCCTGTTGGGGAGTTAGTGGGTGGCCCTGGGTTTTTAGCACAAGGTCGTCTCTGCCCTTTGAGCCTACAGCCACCTGCCCATGCCCCACCTGGTCCTGCACACGCTTGCCAGCAGCAGATGGCACTCTCAGGCACTCTCAGGGTGCAGGGAGGAGGCATGGGTTGGACTTTCCCCCTTTATCTGCGCCCCTTTCCTCTCTCTTAGATGTATGTCCAAAAGTGTAGGACCTACATGCACAGGGGTATAAATGTGCATGGAGCCTACATGGACACATGTGTTCCCATGCACACATGTGTGGAAACGGGCAGTCCTGTATGTGTCTGAGGGTGCAGGCATGGACTTGAGTGTGAGCATGAGCTTATATACTCATACAGCCCTGCACGTGTGTGAGTGATGTGGAAAGACAGACCACCGAAGTGGAAGGGCATCTCCTTGTCCAGCCTCAGTTTCCTCATCTGTAAAATGAGAACAATAATGATACCTGACTGGTGGGACAGTGCGGACACACAGTGAGTGCCCTAATATTAGTTATTGTTACTATCACCCTCCCAGGGTTGTGTGGAGATTCCGTGAAATAATAGCTTTGAGGGTCTGACTCAAGACAAGTCTCTTCTGTCATCCTTAGATCAATCATTTTGGCTTTTGCCCTCAGTTTTATCATTGCCAAATGACATAAGAGCTATGGAGAGAGTTTGGGGACCAGAGGTAGAGAAGAATGGGGTGCCTGTTACCCAGAGTCCTTTCTAGGCTTTACCCAGAAGTAAGCTACCACAGAGCTTACCACTAGGGTGGTGCTTAAAACACAGCTGAACCAGTTAACAGACATATTTTTTCGCCTTAGATGACTAAAGTGAGTATTTTTTTATCCTGCTTTTGTTCACCCATCATGGACATTTTTCAGGCCACCACAACCAGTCTTTATGGTTGTTAGAGAGGTTAACAGAAGATTAGAAACTTCTCAATGCCCCGAAACTGGGATATAGTTAATTTGCTTATGGAAGATCCACTTGAAGAAATGTGATTCAGGCTCTCACTGGTGTGGCTCAGTGGGTTGGGTACCCTTCCCATGACCCGAAATGTTGCCAGGTTCAAATCCTGGTCAGGGCACATGCCTGGGTCACGGGCCAGGTTGGGGGCATACAGGAGGCAACTGATCAATGTTTCTCTTGCACATCGATGTTTCTCTCCCCCCTTTTCTCCTTCCCTACCCCTCTCTCTAAAAATAAATAAAATCTAAAAACAAGAAAAGAAAGAAAAAAGAAATATGAGTCAGGCCCTGGACAGGTAGCTCACCGGTTAGAGCATCATCCCTGTATGCCAAGGTTGCGGGTTTGATCCCTGGTCGGGGCACGCACAAGTAGAAACTAAAGAATGCGTAAATAAGTGGAAGAACAAATCAATGTTTCTTTCTCTCTCTTTCTCCCTTCCTCTCTATAAAAAAAGAAAAGAAAGAAAGGAGAAAAGAAAAGGAAGGAAAAGAAAGGTGAGTCAGCAATGGCCATATAAGATTCTTTTCTGTCTTTGGGACAAGTTAATATGGGAATTGGAATCCCATTTTGGGAAGAGGGTGTCCCAGGATTTATCTGTCCCTGGACATAAAGTGATTCCACTGAAAAAGGTGAGGACATTAGCCATCAAGGAAATGCAAGTCAAAACTGCAGTGAGATACCTCTACCTGCCCACTAGGATGGCAGTAATGTTTAAAAAGACAAACAATCTCAAGGGTTGGCGAGGATGTGGAGAAATGGGAACCCTCGTGCACTGCTGGTGGGATCGTAAAATGCTGCAGCTGCTTTGGAAAACAACCTAGCAGTTCCTCCAAAGCTTAACAAACAGAGTTATTCTGTGACCCGACAGTTCCACTCCTAGATGTAGATCCAAGAAAATGAAAATGTATGCCCACACGTAAATGTTCACGGCAGCGTTATTCCTAAGAGCCAAAAGGTGGAAACGACCCAGATGTCCGCCAGTTGATGAATGGATGTATTAAGTGTGGCGTGTCCGTACAACTGAAGGTTATCTTACCATAAAAAATGAAGTACCGATTCCTGCTGCAACGTGGCTGGGCCTGGAAATCACACTGAGCAAAATATGCCAGTCAAAAAGACTCTGTGTGATTTCTGATGTGTTTGTTTCCATTCCACGAAAGCTCCCGAGTGGGCACGTCCACGGAGACGGGAAGTGGACGGGCGATTGCCTGGTGTGGGGGAGAGGAGACACTCCCCCCGCTCAGCGGAGGGCCAGTGAGCGACTGCTAACGGTACAGGCTTTTGGGGGGCGGGGGGGAGGGGGATGACGAAACATTTCGGAACTGACTGTGATAAACCTAGGAAAACCATTGAGCTGTATACTTTAGCTCAGCGATTTTCAACCTTCCTCATTTCATGGAACACATCATCAATGGCTCAAATTCTGCAGCACGCCAAAAAATACGGTTTTTGCTGGTCTGACAAAAAAAGGTAAAATTTTTACTGATTTACAAAAATTATATATACTAATAGTAATTACCTATACTTTTTGCTCTGAAGTGACTTTTTAAAAAAAAAGTCAGGTACCTATACTTCTATACATAAGGATTTCTTGTACCAAGAATTAACCAATCAGATGCAACCTCTGTTATGCAACGTGACCAATAAGATGCAACTCTAGTATATAACCTATATATTCATAGTTAAAGGCAGGGCATTCACACCGGACAGCCATAGTCGTATTGGCTGCTGTCATTTTTTATTTGACATTCTAAGAGAAAAGAGTTCAGTGCCCCGATGAAATCGTCAGGTGTTGCCTGTTTTAACAATTCTCGTGGCACACTCGTTGGGTATTGCTGCTTTAAATGAGTAAATCATATGGAGTGTGAATTTTACCTCAATAAAGCGGTTAGGATTGTTTTAAAAAATAATGGAGAACAAAGACGACAATGAAAACATGAACCATCATTTATTGGGAACATGGACCGTGGGCAAGGACACATTAATCTCGAGTGACTTTCACAATAGCCCTGTTTTCCCCATCGCAGAGATGAGGACACAGTCGGGAGGGAACTCACAACCCCGAGCTTCTCCCGGAAGAACAAAGGGTTCGAGCCCCACATCTGGAGCCTGAAGGGCTTCTGTCTTCTCCTTGGAAGGAGCAGGGAGCTGGTGCACCAGGTCCTGGACAGGCATGTGGGGCTCCCCCCGGCGCTGTATCTGGCCTGGGCAGCCAGAGCTGATGGTCAGGGCTCAGGCCTTCTCCCAGCACCTCCCTGCTTAGGGGCCCCGAAGTAGACAGCCGGCAAGGGGCCACCTGAGAGGCCCTGGGACTGGTTTGGCAAACAGGGCCGGCTCAGGCCTCTCCAAGGCAGGGCTCCAGCCTGTTTACCGGGCCGGCCCCAAGACCTCCCATCTTGACTCTACGAGATACGCAGATAATACCGTGTGTGCACAAGATGTACAGCCAAAGGTTTTCATCACTGCGTTGTTTACAGTGGGGGAAAACCCAGGAAGATCCTCAATGCCGACACCCGGGGGAATGGCGACTTCTCGGCAGAATGCGCGGGAGGGGGCAGAACTCAAGGCAGCCCTGAGAGCTGTGGGGTAGACGCCTGCTCACCGCAGGAAGGGAGTGAGAGAAGCAGCCCCTGCTGGCCGCCCCCGCTACCCCGCCTCCACCCAGACCAGCCCCTGCCCGCACCCAGCCACCCAGCAGTCCTGAGCTTCTCGTGGTCCCCAAATGCCCAGGCTTTCTCTCTTCTCGGGCATGCGCACTCGCTGTTCCCTCTGTCCTCAGTGCCACCCCATCCCCTTCCTTATTTTTTTAATTTATTTTTCCTTTAAAAAATTATTATTTGATTGTTGTTCAATTACAGTTGTCTGTATTTCCCCCCACCACTCCCCCACCCCCCGGCCAAACCCTTCGGCCAAACCCTTTCTTTTCATTTATTTTCCAACTGGCTAACTCTGATTCAGCCTTTAGATCCCAGGGGAAATGCCTCCCCCCGCTGGGGAGAGCTCTTGGGCTGAGACAGACAGGGCCCCTGCTCTGTAATCTTGCAGCCCCTGCGGGTCCCCGGTCATGGCACGGGTCACACTCATGGAACCGGCTGCCTCCTACATGTGACAGGTGGGGACAGGCCTGTCCGACTCGCTCTCGGGGCGGGCACCTTCCAGTGACTCCCTCGGCGACCGGAGTAGGAGCCAGACCCCTGTTCTCGCCCCGAGAGGCCTCCTGGGGCCTGGCCGTGCCCACGTCTTCAGTGCGTCTGCTCTAACGCTCATGCACTCCGCTCATGGATCTAGCTGCTTCTCCAGCTTGCCAACGGCATTCCTGCCCCAGGACCTTTGCATTTGCCGTTTCCACTGCCTGGAGTGAATGACCGAATGATCAACACTTAACCCCTCTCCTCACAGTCCAGCGGGGAGGCAGACGCATAAACAGGCCCTCCTCTGGGTCCTGGTTTCTTCGCCTGTAAGAGGGAGGTGGTCATCTGCCCAGTCTCTCTCTCTCTCTCCTTCCCCCTCCACTCCGACCCTTGCAGACCAGACCCCCTGTTTGGGGAACTGTGCAGAGGGCAGTGTGGGTGTGAATGGTTGTCATTACAATGCGCTGAGTGAGAGCTTCCTGGTGGATCAGGACACCGTAGGGGCAGGGGAGGAGGAAACAGGAAGGCAGACCTGCTCTGAGATCATCGCCACCAGGTGCAGCCCGGCCTGTAGCAGGGACCAGCTGAGGCTGCCGGGCCTCTAGGGGGTCAGGTATCGGTGACTGCTGATCCTTCCCTTCCTGAGCCAGGAAGGGCTGGGGCAGGCTGCTGGGGGCCCCTGGCCCTGGTCCCCTTCCCATCGTGACTGTCTCTTTGTCACCTACTTGACTCCTCTCCTCCCAGGAGGAGCCCCAGAGAGCCACAGGGTACCACAGGCTCCAAATACGTAGTTCTTGCACGCTCCCTCTGCTCCTTGGGCCTGCTCCTGCCCCCCACCCCCCACAGTGCTTAAGGGAGCAGAGTGGGTGCCCCTCACCTGGACTCATCCACTGCCCCCGAATCCTTCTGGGCCTGTTTCCCTAGCAGAAAAGACTACTGTGAACCTTTATATCTGTCTAGTGGGTGGCGTTGAGTGAATTAAAGCACCCTGTGAAGTTACGTCTGTAATGAGTGGGGCTTCTGCTCCCATTTGACCTATGAGGAAGCTGAAGCTTTGAAGGGCTGCGACCACAGGGACTCGGGCAGAAAGGAGGCCCAAAACTCGTCAGGCGCCCAAGGCGCGATCCGCACTGCACAGTCAGGACCTCATTCCGTCCTCTCCGCAGTCCTTCGGGGCAGGGGCGTTAGTCTCCAAGCAGCAGGTTAAAAGGCTGAGGCTGAGGGAGGTGAAGGGAATTGCCCGAGGTGGCAGCCACATAGCTGCGAAGTGCTGGATCCGAGGCTCGGAATCGAGTACGACCCGCCGACCGCTGAGGCCAGCGCCCTTGATCGCGACGCCGACCGCCTCCACGCTGCATGCAGCGGCTCGGCCGCGCTAAGAGGCAGGCGATTAGCTGTCCTTCCCCAGGGAGAGGACTGAGAAACCGGGCAGGACCCCTCCGCGGGCCAGACGCGGAGTTCTGATCCTTGGCAGAAGTTCCGGATTAGGAGGAATGGCAGGGTCATTGGAGGTCATCTCGTCACCCTCTCCTCTCGCAGGCGAGAAGACAGATCCGAGAAGGGCAGCGACTCACCCCATGTCATCCCGTCAGCCAAACAGTCCTCAAAGCTCTTCCTCCTGCACGGGAGTAGTGTGAGGTCATCGGGCACCGGCGGCAGGTCGCTGTCACCACCTTCCTTCAATGCCAGGTCAGTCCCCAGCTCTGCGTGACTATCTCGCCACTGCACAAGTCTCAAGTCAGACCAGTTCGTTGATTATATGGTGTCACAGGACTCGGTGATGGGGAAGTATTAGGCATCTTAGATGCCTTACTAAGATATACAAGTGTGTCGACTTAATAAAAAATATCAAAAGGCACAGAGATTATTAAAAAAAAAGATATATGCAGACCAGAGATTGGGAGACCGACCCTGTATCAGTGAGAGTTCTCCAAAAAACACCCAATAACAGATGTACACTCACCCTTGAACGACTCGGAGGTCGGGGGAGCTGATGCCCCCCGCACGGTGGAGAATTCGCCTATAACTTGTGACCTCCTAACTTGAGAACTTGACTACTAATAGCCTCCTGTGGGCTGAGAGCCTTACTGATAAGATAAACAGTCTTAACACGCATTTTGTATGTTATATGTCTCATATACCCTGTATTCTTACAATAAAGTGAGCTACAGAAAAGAAAGTGTTATTAAGAAAATTGTGAGGAAGAGAAAATACGTGTACAGTGTTTATTGGAAAAAATCTGCTGAAACATGGATCCGCCGGTTCAAAGCCATGGTGTTCGAAGGCCGCCTGTGTGTGTGAGGGATTGTACACCCCTGCAGGTGTGCAGGGCTACGGCCCAGCGAGCAGACTCCAGGGGGAGGATTTCTGAGCTGGTGGAGGTGGAAGGAGTGACTTACGAGGCCCTGTCTTTGGCTTTTGTCTCTTTGGACGAGGGTCCCGAGATTCCCTCCCTTGTTTGGCCACGCAGGCAGCCGGTGACAGGTCAAGTCGGGATTAGGACCAGCCCCCGCCCCTCCTCTTCGGCCTGTCCTCTCTGTGCTTGTCCGTTCCTCAAACACAGCTCAGCTCCCACCCCATGACCCCCGGGCCTCTGCACGCACCATTTCTTCTCCACAGAGATGCATGCAGATTCTCTGTACCGGAAACTTACAAAGCCGCAGGCCTTGAAGAAAAAAAACAAAACAAAACAATGCAGAATCAGATAAGAATGTGAACGTGTAGAACAAGAAACAAAACCACAGTAAAAATTTAAAAGCTGATAAACCCCACACGACGCTCCGAAAAATAATATTTACATTCACCATGTGACATAGCTCCATGATACTTCCATTCCTTCATTTTGCTTACACACCTTTAGGGCAACCTCTTTGTACGACCTTGACTTTGTCATGTTGTTTTCCTTTAGAATGAGAAGGCAAGTTAGTCTTTTCTCTAGCGCAATCGACTTTGTATTGCACTAGAGTTTTGTATTGTATTGTATTGTTTTGTATTGTCGATAGTTTAGAAAAGTCTCTTTCAAATTCACAACTCTTACTGATAGTACCGTACAATTTTAGGATTGTTGTCAAGTATAGAAAACCTTCTCTCGAGTTTCTTTCCTACAGAAGCTGCAAGATTTTAGGAAGCATGAGAACGTTTCCTTGATTATTAATCAAATCCTTTGGACTTGGCACCACCGCCTAACCAGCTTGCTGCAATGTCCTTTTATTTTTTTAATTATTTTATTGTGATTCAAGTACAGTTGTCTGCATTTACCCCCCATCCCTCCCCACCCCACCCCAGCCATCCCCACCTCCCTCCCCTAATTCCATCCGCTCTTGGTTCTGTCCATGTGTCCTTTATAGTTGTTCCTGAAATCCCTCCCCCCCTTCCCCTCATTATCCCCTCCCACCTCCCCTCTGGTTACTGTCAGATCGTTCTTCATTTCAAGGTCTCTGCAATGTCCTCCTCACAATGACCTAGTCTGAGGTTCGTTATTTGGGTTGATGTTGCTATTCCATGAAAACTTCCCTTGGCTAGAGCCCCCAAAATGCCACAGCTGCACTGGCCACACCCAAAATTAGAGGAATGTGACAAGGGGGATGCTGAGAAAAGGCAGCATCCTTCATCGATTTCGGTCAAAATTGCAGACTTTGGCAAACTCTGCAACAGCGTGTGACCCTGAGTAGGCATCGCTAGGGCCCCTCCCAGGTCGCTGGAAAGCCCCTGGCCAGTGAGGCGCTCCATAGCATAAGCTTGGGAAGCTCAGTAACTCCATTTCTGCCTTTCCCCAGGCCGAAATCCCTGCCCTGCCCGCCCTTGAGGAATGCGGAGAACAGCTCCTCATCTTGTCTTGTCCCCCTCCACTCAAGCATCGCCCCTCCAAGGGGGCCTCCGGAATAGGTGCGCTGCCCCTCGAGGCTGGAGGCCGTGCCTGCACCTTCAGCGTACTTGGAGCAGTGCCTGGTACGCAGTAGAATCGGAGGCTCAGAAGGCTGAAGTGGCCTGCCAAGGTCACCTAGCTCGTAGGTGCCAGAGCTGGGAATCAACAAGGAAGGCAAGGAGGCCGGGAGGCAGGGAGGGAGGGGACTCCATCTGCCCAGAAGGGCTGCAGGGCCCAGAGTAACGAATTCACTCCTCGCCGGACCCCTTCGGAGCCCTAGCTGGCCAGCTTCCTCCCTCCATCCCGGGCGGGCAGCTGACCAGGAAACCCCAGAGTGGGTCCTCTGAGCCCTGCTGCCCAGCCCTCCCTTTACTGGTGGGCAGCATAGAAAAGAGGCCGGGCCTGGGTGTGAATCCTCAGGCCGCTCCTTAGCAGCTGGGTAGTTCTGGGCAAGTTGGTGTTACATCTCTGCACTTGGAAGTCGTCACGTGTAAAATGGGTGTGCAGTGGCACCTCCCCGACAGAGTCCGAGGACTGTGGATGGTGCTGGATTGGAGGAGGCGCGCTGGCCCTGGAGCCGGGGTCAAGCGGGAGTGCCACCTCGTGCGTGAACTGGGGCGGAAGCAGGAACCTTTTCTTCTCCGTAGTCCAACGCTGTCTCAACCCCCGCATCCCCACCCTGGGCCCCCAGGCTTGTGCACATGCTTCTTTGCTGGTGTCAACCAAGGTGACTAGCCAGATTTTTATGGTAAAATAACCGGAACGAGCACGCATCTCTCCCTCTGGCCCCTTGCTCTAAGCGGTAGGGCCCACGCCTTTCTCTCCGGCCAGGCAAGGGCCAGCCTCACACGCACAAGAACAAGGGAGCAAGGGGCTGTGCGTGTACCGGGTGCGGGCACTGTGGTCGGCTTTGCTGTGTGTTTCTCTGCTTCCCCGCAGCCCTGTAAACAGGAGCATTATCCCCACTTCGAGGAGGTGGAGACTGAGGCCCGGCCAGGACAAACCTGAGCCGGCGCATACACTGCATGGTGCGGCTTGGAAGGGACAGCCCGGTCAGCACGCCAGCCAGGGCTCCCGACTGTCCGCCACTCTTCCGACTGGTGCGTGTGCCTGGAATTTCCCCCTTAGGAAGCCGCGCTTTTCGTTAAGGAATTAATTCTCTTTTTGTTAAAACGTAACACGATGGCAGGGAATTCTCGGATTTCGTTTTAAAAGCTAAACACTGTTTTCTCCACGGCGATAGAAACAACGGCGGGCTCTTTGCGGGGAGGAATGAGGTTGCTTTGCTTTGTTTTTCCCGTGTCCTCACTGCCTACCGCAGGGCCGATGTGGGGTAGGTGTTTGGAAATGACCACCTGGAGGCGCGAGTGCCTCGAAGCAGCGGCCCCGCCAGTCCTGGGCCGGACCCTGTGGGATCATAGCTCATCCGGGCAAGATGAGGCCCTCTAACCTAGAGGTCACAGACCCATGGCACGGGGGTCCTACGGCTCGTAAGAAGGTTTTGTTTAATACATAGAACGTCTTTTTAAAAATTATAATTACTTGCCATTATTTAAAAATTAGAAGATTTCCATGCCCTGGCCACGTAGCTCAGTTGGTTAGAGCATCATCCTGACACGCCAAGGTTGCAGGTTTGATCCTGTCGGGGCACAGACAAGGACCAACCAATGAGTACATAAACAAGCGGAATAACAAGACGATGTTTCTCTCTCCCTCTCCCTCTCCCCCTTTCTCTTCTAAATGGAAAAAAAAAAATTGGTTTTACATAAAATCCAGGCTTCCTGTTGGTGGCAGAGACCATCATCAAAAGTCTACCTTTCACTAAACCCATATTCTTTTTTTTTTTAATTTAATTTTTTTAAAGATTTTATTTATTTATTTTTAGAGAGGGGAAGGGAGGGAGAAAGAGAGGGAGAGAAACATCAATGTGTGGTTGCCTCTCACGTGGCCCCCACTAGGGCCCTGGCCTGCAACCCAGGCATGTGCCCTGACTGGGAATCGAACCTGCAACCCTGTGGTTCACAGCCCGCGCTCAATCCACTGAGCTACGCCAGCCAGGGCCATATTCTTTTCTTCCCAAAACACAGTTAGACTGTATTTTCCAGCCTCCCTTGCAGTTAGCAGGGATCCTGTGGCCGAATTGTAGCCAGTGGGGAGTGCGAAGAAGTGACGTGCACCACTGCCTGCCCGGTCCCTAGTACCTCCCTCCAACCCTCCAGGCTCTCTCCTGTCTGCTGGCCTGATGCAGAAGATCAGGGAGGACTCCTCGGTGGTAGGAGAGGCAGAGCCACCAGGTAGCAGGAGAGGCCCTCAGGGGCGGTGTGCAGCCCCCTGCTGGCCCACATGCGCTACAGCAGGACCAGGAGGTAAACCTTCCCAGTATTAAGGGGCTGAGCTCCTGGGGTGTTTGTTACAGCAGCCTGTCCTGATGAATACAGCTTCTCTTGGAAAATCAGAAACCTGGTAACACTGGGCTCACTTTTCCGAGTGGCAACAATGAGCTGTAATTTTTTTAAAGGTTTATTTCATTCTCATCTGTGAGAGAAGGGAAAGGAGAGAGAGAGAAACATCGATGCAAGAGGAAAACACTAATCAGCTGCCTCCTGCACGTGCCCCACCTGGGGATCAAGCCTCAAACCCAGGCAGGTGCCCTGACCAGGAATCTAACCCGCGGCATTTTGGTTATAGGACAACGCGCCAGCCACCTGAGCCCTGCCATCCAGGACGAACTGTGACTTTTAACTGCTGCCCCCTCAGCCTGGCTGGCGTTTGCTAGTCTACTTGATCTCTGATCTCAGTCTGACTCCTTGAGTTATTCGATTTTGCAGCTTCTGATTAAAGTCCATCTTTGCCTCAACTATATGGGGAAATCGAGGCACGGAGAGGACAAGGGACCAGCTCAAGGTCACAGTGTGTGGAGGGAAGAGCTCAAACTTGGACTGGAGTCTCCTAACTCCTATGCCAGGGAATTTTTTCAGAAACTGTCTTACTCATGAGCAGACAGGAGGTTTGAGTAGGAAGTATGAGAACGAGGGAGATTTCAGTGTCTAGGGCTCTCTTGGAGTGGCAGGGGAGCTAAGTGACCAAAAGGAGAAGGAGCACCCCAATGGTGAAGGGGTGACGAGCAGAAGGGGGGAAGCCATGACTTCTCTGTGACCCCACAGTTTGGATAAGGCTTAGAAATGCCCAGGGCAACGAAGGCTCCCTCCCCAAGGCAGACCTGTGCGCCTGCTGGGAGCGCCTAGCCCTAGTCCTCCCCCCGCCCTCCCTCTTGGGAAAGGGCCCATGTCCTTGATTGCAAAACTCCATGGACAAGGAACAGGAACCAATTATCCCTCCCAGACTGCTAACAACCCAAAGACAAGCACTTGCAAGATAAACCCATGACAGGCCACTGCCCCGAGGAGGAACATCCCTGCAGAGAGGACTGGAGGGAGCTGAGCGAGGTGTGGGGGCGGGTTGCCATGAGCCCTCCCCCGAGGCTATGCTGGGGGCTTCTCTTCCCCCTCTCGTAGGCACCACCACTCCCCAACGCCTGGAGCGCCTGTCCACCATGCCTTTCCTGGAGGGCTCAGAAAATCTGCACCCCAGCTGAAGAAGCATCCAGATCCCCCTCTGCACACTGTCCTGTAAGTGCAGCACGTCTGTGGACACCCAGGGGCCCCTGAGGGCCCACGAACCCCGCTTTGGCTCCACCATCTCATCGGCTCAGACCAGACCACTGCCTGGAACCCACAGCAGCTTGACCAAAGCACAGCTTGCTCATCGCTTCTCCACTGCTTACGTCCCCCTAACTCCACCTGGCTCCCCCAGCTCAGACAGAGAAAGGCTCTGGGAGACTTGAATTGGCAACCACCCCTCTCCCAACCACTACCCTTCCACCATCTCCACCATCCCCACATTGAAAGGGACTGGAAGACATCGTGAAATGGAAGGCCTGCGTAGAGAAAGAAGAGGTTGTGTCCGCAGTGTTCAGAGGCTGTTCGGAACTGGCCGTGCGGAAGGGCCTCAGCAGAAAGCTCCGCTAACCACAGGGGCCTCGGGCATGGAAGCCGAGTTGTCCTTGAGAAGTGATCCCAGCTGTCTCTCCCTCCCTCTTCTTCCCCTCCCCCCGCACAGACATGCCTCTCCTGAACTCTAAGGGACCCCAAGAAATTTGCAATCAGGGGAGCAATGGGCAGTGGCCGCTCACTCCAGGCTCACCCCTGAACCTGCCCCCTAGGCCCCCTTTTCTCTGACTCTTCAGTGAGCTAATGGCAGCTCCACCTCGGCCCATTCTTTCCTGTGACATTTCTAGAGGCCAAAGCAGAGCCCGCCCAGGCTCTCTCCTGTTGCTTCTTCTATCGTAAGCTCTTCCTTGTTTCACTGTCAGCAGCTTTAATAAGCGTACTCTCAAAATTAAAAAAAAAAAAATGAGAAGAAGTGCTTCCAGGGCAGTTATACTAGATGTGCAAAAATGCTAACACCGGCAGACCCCCACGCAGGTCTACAGCAGTGCCCCACACTTCTGAGGCCAAAACATTCTGGACGAAATCATTTCAGGCTAGCACCAAAACTCATCTGGTGGCCCAAACCTAACTTGAACACATACGTGAATACTCAGACATTATTCTCCGCAGAAATATGAAGGAGTCTAATTAGGAGAGGCTCACCTGGATCCCACAGCTCTGTGAACACATGGCATGTGCTTTCTGAACCCCAAAACTCCCCAAACCCCACAACTCAGGAGAGCCCTGAGACATCAGGGCTTTATTTGTTTGTTTGCTTGTTTGCTTGTTTTTAGAGAGAGGGGAAGGGAGGGAAAAAGAAGGAGAGAGGCATCCATGCGAGAGAGAAACATTGATCAGTCACCTCTTAAACATGCCCTAACTGGGGACCAAACCTGCACCCCAGGTATGTGCCCTGACCAGAAATCGGACTGGCGACCTTCCGCTTTGCAGAATGACACCCAACCAACTGAGTCACACAAGTCAGGGCCTCACTGGGGTTTTAGATAAGGGATTGCAGCCCGCATATATTCTAAGTGCTTTCCATCTGTTAACTCATTCAGCTCTTGCAATAACCCTATGGAACAGAACTTATTCTTCTTCCTCCCATTGTGTAGGAAAGGAAACTGAGGCAGAAAGGGGTGAAGTGACTTGCTTCACATTGGTGGGTGCTGGAGCTGGGGTTTGGACCTGGGGAACCTTACTTCCGGAGCCCACCTCTGCACCAGCCCCATCGGCCTTGCTAAGCAAGGTGGGGGTGGTAGGGCGGGGTTAAACAGCACAAAATTGCCCTTTCAAGCTGCCTTTGCAACAAGGACACGCCCAGGAGGGTACATGAGAAGCCAGCCTGCTGTGACAGGCATTGTCAAAGGGGGGACCAGCCATCCCAGTTTGCCCTGGAACTGCCCTGGTTTCGGCACGGAAAGTCCTGCATCCCAGCAGACTCCCCCTTCCCACCATGCAGGGATGGTTGGTCACCCTAGGTCTTGGGGACCTTGTGCCTCTTCCCCTAGGAGCATCGTGAGCATCACGACTCACTGAGGGGGATTCTAGGATCTGAAGAAGCATGCTGTTCCCACTGCATGGCTTCTCAGTGCAAACCAAGTTCTCCTGCAGGCACTCAGCCACGACACGGGGAGGGAATGCTGGCTGTGTCACATTCACTGAGTGGCGGTGTGCCTGTGTCCAAACTAGCACCTGCTTTAGGGGTTTGCAAGGACTAGTGCAACCCTATTACGCTTTCCCTTTGAGCACTGACTTTGGACTCCATGGTAAGCACAGAGGTGATATTCTAGTGGAGGGAAGTCTACTCTGACATTCCAAGTTAGAAATGTCTGGATTTCAACCCTGCCTTTAAATTTTAACCCATTAAAGCCCTACACTGGATACCTGACTTCTCAGGAATGAACAACACCAGGGACTCACATCCATCTGGTACAGGCCTGCCCAGTCCAGAAGGTGAGGCAGGGCTGGGGCTGTGGAGGCAGGAGAGAAAGGAGCTTGGGCGCAGAGAGGGAGAAACAGAGCCCTGTGTGCTGAGGGTCCCAAGGGCTCCTGAGCTGAGTGAGGAAGGAGGGGGTCAGAGTGCTAATGCCACACCATCCATACAACTGCTGAGGGCTCCCTGCCAGTCCAGAACACGGGTGGGAGGCTTCCGGTTAAACATGGCTGACTGAACATATCTACCGCCACTGTTTTCTGAAATTCCAATAACACAGCATAAAGGCATTTAAAAAATGCACATCCACCCATGGCGACAAAGAGACCATGTGAAGAAGTAACAGCAGACCGAATTCTGGAAGCTGGAAAGCAGATGCTGAGTGGGGACTGATTTAAGAAACCCAAGAAGTTGAAATCTGGCTGTTTGCAGGGGAGTTATCAGAACACAAGACAGTCTGAGATCCTCAGAAAAGTGTGGGGGCAGGACTGAAAATGGAAGGGCTGGATGGTTATCCACCTGGGGGACAACTGGGCTTGGAGGTCTCCTGCCCCAGCAGGCACAGGCAGGACGTGACCCTTCCCCACCACCACAGGAGGCCCATCATGGGAGAGGCTGAGAGATGCAAATCTGAGATAATGTTCACCCGAGGCTCAGCACGGGGCCTGGAATAGAGCAGGTCCTGGGCGAGCTGCTGGTGTCATTATGTTCCGATGGCCTCTTTCCGTCTTGTTCTCCTAATTTCTTGGTCTGAAAGCTATAAGGCAGAAGAGACTACGTGGATGGCAGAGTCTGGCTGCCTGCTAACATCCCTCCTCCGATCCACACACCCTCTCACAAGTCGGGCTATCTGACGTGGCAGAAATGGCTAGCTGCCTTCTCATACCTGCTACCCACTTCTAGCTAGCTGGAAAAGGTTTGGCTACATACCTCGCTCTCCGGGCTCAAGGCATTTCCCAATCTCCTTTACTATTAGGAGTGGCCAGGGGCCATGGGCGTGGGATTTGTTGTGAGGAGATCAGGTGGCAGCTGTAAAAGAAGAAAGCCGTCGAGCGCAGTGAGGATAGGGGCCGTGTGCGAGGGAGGGCAGAGCAGACAGATGGAAGGAGCCATCTGTGTGAAGTGGCTGAACCAGCCGCGTGTTGCCCACTCTAGGCTGCTTTTACATGACAGGGAAACAAACTTCTGTCTCGTTTTTTTGCTACGATTATTTTAGGATTTTGTGCTGTGTGCCTCTGATCCCAATCCTGTCGGATAAATCTGAGATGGAGACATCCCTCCCTTGCCCTCTTTCCTATTCAGAGATGCTAGAAGATCAGAATCCTTAGTTCAGAGACCTTAGTTAAGGAGTCCACAGGGCCAGGGGCAAAATCTGGCCCACACATACAAATATAGGTTATCTCAGAAGCTAGGTATAGATACAGGTTATCCTCTGAGTTAGGTGTCTATGTGGGTTACTGTATGACTTAGGTGTGTCTATGTGTTACCCTGTGAGCTTGGCATCATGTGTGTTATCCCCACTCAACAGATGAGGAAGTTGAGGCTCGGACAGAACTTGTGCAAAGCCACAGAGCTGTCCGAGGTGAAGCCAGGCCCCCAGACCGCCTGCGTCTCACACTTGCTCTGTCAGCGTTCGCGTTTTTGCAGCCTTCATTCCCAACCACTTGCCCAAAGTTCACAGAGGAAGACAGCAGAGCCAAGGAGGAGGAAATACTTAGTGACCCTTGTCACATGGTAGCAAATCGATGGCACAGGCCCCCCTGCTGCATCTCGAGCCAGCCAGCTAGAGAGCGGGTTTTCTCTCCACGTCCTCGGTGCCCGGTGCAGGGTCAGCCTAGGGAGCTGTGCGCTGAATGAACGAAGTGACCCGCCCTGTGCCACGCAGCCGGATGGCCAAACAGGGTGCCTGCCAGGGCTCTGCCCCCAGACCTGGCTGCTGTCCAGCCTGCGCTGCTTTTTCCTGAGTGCTGGCAAAGGTCAAGAGCACAGGCCCTGAGGTCTGGCATATTCACACCCAAGTTCCAGCGTCATCTCTCACTGTGACTCTCTGTGACCATTTGGAGCCTTGGTTTTTCTGCCAGTGCATGGGGCTGATCACGGTGCCTACCTCACAGAGATGATGCATGTTAATCCCTTCCCCTGGTGACTAGCTCAAGAAATAGTAGCTATTATTGTGACATATGTTTTGTATGAGTGTGTGGAATGGGGATGGGTTAATTTGCCTACGTCTTTTTTTTTTTTTTGAGGGTATATTAATTTAACCTGGGGACAGTGGGACAAGAAAGGGCTTAGGACAGAGGAAGCAATAGGAGAGAGGCTGGCCGGGGCTGCTTTGACTTTCCAGAAATGTTATAGGAAAAAATGAGCCCAGGCGGGCCTGCTTTGACCCACTGGAAAGTCAGAGGAAAGGGGACCTTGGGGACAAGTTCAGGGGGTCAGCCTGGGATGAGCTGCTGCTGCCCACCGCTCCCCTGGTTGCAAGCCTCGTGGGAACCTTTAGAGTTTACGAGATGCGTGTCTGTGGGAGAAGAAGAAGGGGAAGGGAAAGGCAAGGGCGTGCTTCCCAGGAAGGGAAGCTCCTAAGTGGCTTATCTTGAAATCCTTTTCCTCAGGCACTGACCTGCCCTCCTTTAACCCAAGGCTGCCTGAGCCCTGGGCAGGCCTGGACACAGGTGAAGGGCTCAGGTGAAGGCCTCCCGTATATCTCAGGAGCTTGGGAACAATGACCTGAATTGCCCACTTACCTCCCATCATTCCACCAACACACAACCACCTCCTGCTCTCCACCCGCCCCCGGGTCAGCACTGGAGATCCGCGAAAATTCGAACCTGTCCTATCTGTGAAGACCCTCTACCTGACTGATGGGGTTAGGCGAGGTCACGTGACTCTCCGATACACAGAAGATGCTGACAAGTCATATGGAAAGAGCAAAAGGGCTTCCTCGAGGAGTGTGCTTCCCCACTTCCGAAGAGATGCAAGAAGCTCACCCACATCCCTACCCTCCTCTCCTTCCGCGCTGGCTGCTGGGGGCCTTCCCCCGTCTCCCCACAATTTGCTGTGGCCACATGACCCAGCTACGGGGACTGGATGTGGGCTGAGGTGTGATATGTGCCACTTCTGAGCCTGGTCCCTCCAAACCCTAAACCCCCCTCGATACTCTCTTCCCCCTCTGAACGGCTGGAATAAGGATGAGCCTCAAGGACCCCTTGAGACCCACAGGATTCAGCCTGAGTCCCAGAAGGACGGAGCAGAGAGTTACCACCCACCCAGACTTGGTACATGAGCAAGAACTGTATTTCTAGCGCGTGTGCCAGGTCGTTGTAAAAGTCGATGTGTTACAGTAGCTACGGTTACTCTCACTAATCCATCTGCCTTCGAAGCCTGCTTTTCTTCACGTTTCCCCTCCACAACCTGAACACTTGCATTCCATGCCGAAGCGCTCAATTGCTGATGCCGTTCTCACAGCTTCGGTCTTTGCTCAGTTGGCGATGGTGCCCCCGATCAGCGCGCGCAGTGGCAGGTTGGGACAGTCTCACTCATCGGTTCTGTCTGCGCGGGCCTCTTTTCGTTGGCTGGGATGAGATGGTGACCTAGATTGTGCTTGGGAAGGGTATGTGCGAGAACCCTGCGCGTTTGAGAAGGCGCCTCTCTTGTCTCCACATGTGAATGGCGTGCTGTGTCGGGGGTGCCTTTTGGGGGAAGCATCTCTCTCCATTCCTCCTCCAGCTCTGGAGACATTGGCCCATGGTGTGTGGACGGACATGGAGAAGTTCAAGACCAGCCTGTGTCCCCCCAGGCCCTGGCAGGGACCAGGCAACACACTCAAACTGAGTAACTGGGGAGAGTTTAATAAAGGAATCATGGAATACTTACAGTTACCAGGTGAGCACAATCTGAGGATCTTGCATGCAACATGGTGACTCCGGCTGATTGATAACACTATCGTGTAACTAAACTTTGCTAAAAGGGTACGACTAAAATGTCTCACCAAAGAAAGAAAGAAAGAAAGAAAGAAAGAAAGAAAGAAAGAAAGAAAGAAAGAGGTAAATATGTGGGGTGGTGGGTGTGTTAATGAACTTGATGGCAGAATTCTTTTGAAGCAGGATAATATGAAGCTAGGGAAATCTCTAACGAGTAGAATAAGGGAAACTGAGGCAAAATACTAAACAAGGCCAAACAATCTGAGCAGTTTACAGCCGGCCAATGACTCACCATAGTTTGTCTTTCCTAACCAAGGACACTTGGGAGCGAATGGCTTACATATCCCAGACGGACGGGCTTCAGTCCCAGTCCCTCTTCGATGATGTTCTTGATAGTCTTTAAAAATAAAACTAATGAGCCCTGGGTGGCATGGCTCGGTGGGTTGAGTGCTGGCCTGTGAACCAAAGAGTCACTGGTTTGATTCCCAGTCAGGGCACATGCCTGGGTTGTGGGCCAGGTCCCCAGTAGGGGGCACATGAGAGGCAGCCACACATTGATGTTTCTCTTCCTCTCTTCCCCTCTGTCTAAAAACAGATAAATCAAATCTTAAAACAAAATACTCTAACTGAAATTATAGTATAATATAAAAATAGATAAATAAAAATAAAAATAACTAGAAAATAACTCCTGGCCCCTGTATATACATATTTTGATGAATTAACATATTGAAGGACACACCTGAAAAGCTGAGAAATATTTTGTTAAGACCCTCCCCTAAGGCCTCCCCTAGGACTCCTGCTGGCCAAAGAAAGAGAAAAAGCCTCAATACGAAAGACACAGAGCCCACTCTCGCTGGAGCAAACCCACCCACCCCTTGTAGCTCCTCCGTCTGCCTCCGAAACTCCGAGACCCGAGAGACTTGCAGCTAGGGGGCAGCAGGTGGCAGCCGCTGGTCCCAGGTTTCCCCTGACTCCGTCTCCAAGACCACCTCTTTCTCTGGCTTTCTCTCTCCTGTTGCTTCTTCTACCCCAAGCTCTTCCTTTGTTTCACTATCCCCCATTTTAATAAACATCCTCTCAGAATCACATGGACTTGTGTTGTGAAATCTTTCCTGCACAAAGTCAAGAACCCACTCGCTACTGGCAGGCCCGAGGCAGACCCGCTCTGGGCCCAGACCTGTCTGGTGACACTTCCACAACACACACACACACACACACACACACACACACACACACACACACACACGTATCAGCTCATCACATCATAGTTGAGCTCCATGCAGCTCCACAAGGGGTCTCTGCGGGCTTTTGGCTGAGGTCAAGAACTGGCTCCTGTCCAAATATTATCCTAGAAGGAGGCAGAGTTCTGCAGTTGGACTGAGGGGCTCACGGGCCTTTCCATCAATCCTGACTTCCAGAAGGGTCTGAAGGCCAGAATTCTCCTGTGCATATTCACCAGTAAACTGCAGCTGTGCTCAGCACCCAAGACCAACTGCCCTGTGCAAAACTGGCACCAGCTCGAAACCCGCTCCAACATCATGGAGGCCATGGTCATCCTTAGCATGAACTCTGTGGACTTGTTCAAGGCCAATGACCTGTTAAAGCGGGGACATGACACAGTGCAGCTGTCTCTCCTGGCTCTGGTAGGGAAGGCCAAGACGAAGGGGCTGCGGAGCGATGTGAACATCGGCACCAGGTGCTCTGAGAAATGGGGGCAGAACTTCGATGAGGCCATCATGAGGGCAGGCCAGCATGCCATCGGGCTCCAGGTGGGCACCAACAAGTGTGCCAGCCCATCAGGCGTAATGACAGATGGAAAGACAACCCCAAGAACCATATCCTGCCACCCATGGACTACTCAACCATCAGCTTGCAATTGGGCACCGACACGTGTGCCGGCCAGCTGGGCACGATGGATCCCAGGACCTGGCCGCCTATCTATGATACCAAGCCGGGGACCGACAGGTGCGGCAACTCCTCCATGTGTTTGCAGACGGGCTACACACAGGGTGCCGATCAGAGCAGCCAGGTCTTTGGCCTGGGCCAGCAGTTATGGCCCCAAGCACTGCCCACAAAGCCCAGCGGGCCACGGAGCTCCAGAGCCAGCCGGTGACTACCCAAGAGCAAGAAAGCCCTGAAACAGACAGGCTTCTGAGGCCCCCCTTGCAGGTAACTCCACACAAGCATCGCCCCATCTGGGATTTGGGGTTGTCCTGTGTTTTCATCTTGTTTTTCTATGTGTTCACATGCTTCCAGCTGAGGGTCTGTGAAGCCAGACCTACGTGCGCGTGGGGCGGAAGTCCCTGCCAGGGCACGGCCAGGTAGCAGCAAATTTCCCAGCAGGCTTTGGGCCACGCTGTTGCAGGGAAGACATTTTCTTCCCTTGCTTCTGCCCTTCTTTCCTTTTCCCTGCTGATCAGTTTGTGATTTCTGTACCCACCGAAGTTTCCAGCAGTTTTAACAAAACAAAGGCAATGGTTGGGGCATTGGTGAGTAGGGGCCAGCATGCCTGTTCCCTACTGCTGTGTCACAACACCCCACCCCAAGACTCAGTGGCTTCAACTATCAACCATCTGCAGGTCAGGAACGTGGGGTGAAGTCAGGTGGGTAATTCTTCCGTTCCACATGGCATGACTGGAGTCGCATACTCACTTGGTGCTGCTCTGGTTTGCAGAGTCCAGCCTGCCTTCACTGATGTGTGTGGTCTATTGGTCGGAGTGGCAGAAAGGTGGCACACATCTGGACAGGCGAGTGAGTGGAGGGACTGTATGTGGATGCTCTAGTGTGATGGTCCCAGGGCGGTTGGACTTCCTACATTGCGAGTCGGGGTTCCCAGAGAGAATGTTCCAGAGACCCTGGGGAAGCTGCAAGGCTTCTTTTAAATTTATTTTTAGAGAGGGGGAAAGGAGGGAGAAAGAGAGGGAGAGAAACATTGATCAGTTGCCTCTTGCACATGCCCCAACCAGGCACCTGGCCCACAACCCGCGCATGTGCCCTGACTTGGAATTGAACTGATGACCTTTTGACTTCTGGGATGATGCCCAGCCAACTGAGCTACACCACTCAGGGCGCTGCCAGGCTTCTTATGGCCTACATTCAGAGTCCAGGAATGTCACGTTCACCACGTTCTATCAGGGAAACAAGTCACTCAGTCCAGCCCAGGTTCAAAAGGAGGAGAATTAAGAGTCCATCTGACGATGGGAGGAAGAGCAAAGAATATGTGTCACCTTCATCAACGAGCAAGTCATCCAGGTTGGCTGGTGTTTGAAGAATGTGCTGGGCAGGGATGAACCTGACATGGGAGAGGAGCTTGAATGTCAAGGCAGGGGCTGGGGCGACAGTAACGAGGTAGAGAGTGAAGGTCCTGAAACCAGAAAAGTCGGCGTCTGTGCAGCCTGTCACTGCCAGAACCAGTGAGTAGAGACAAGGAGTGAAGCTTTACGGGCGCTTTATTCAGGTGGCCAGCGATCCGAGAAGAAAGTGGGTTAGGTACCCTCAAAAACTGTCTTAACATCCCATCTCAGGCTGCCCTTTTTATAAAAAGAAAGGGCTGGTAAGGGGTTTAGAAAAAGGTTAATTGGACAGAGGTAGGTGGGGGGTTTGGAGAAAAGGTTAATTGGGTAAGAGTTGCAGTCAGGCAGGGGTTTTCCTAGAATTTCTTCATCTGCTGGCCAACGATTCTTTATCTTCATCCAAGGCTTTCCCTCCCTGGAACACAATGGCTCTGATACCATCTTGGGGCACAGAAGTTGAATGGCTTCTCGACCTCTGGAGTCACATAGGTCACATGTTCCATTTCCTAGAATAACAGCTTTCCACGTGCATTAATCACTTAAGCCTATGAACTGTGACTAAAGCTAGACTCTTTAACTCTTGAGTTCCCCTATCACTCCCACATACAATCCAAATCAGGTTCAGCTGATTGTACCCTCCAAAATGTAGCTTGAATCCGATCCTCCCCATCTGCCCTCACCGTCACCAGCACCTCCACCCGGGCCGTTGCGGTGGCCTCCTTCCTGGTCTCCAGACTTGCTCTGGCCCCTCTGCAATGCCTTCCTCTCACTGCAGCTGAGACACGTCAGTGAGCCAGGACAAGTGGAATACTGAAACCGAGACAGCTAGTTAAATGGCCCAGCAGCTTCCGGCCACCAAGTAAATCACAAAAGCCTATCTTCCCTAACCTAGGACACTTGACAGTAAATGGTTTACACTTCTCCCCAGCTAGAGGGTAATGGCTTAAGTCACCCTAGTCAGCGAGATACATAACAGAAACCCAACCAGCACCCTTTGCGCCAACCACACCAAGGATGGGTGAAGTCAAGGGAATCAATCTCATTTTGGTGCATCAGCATGAAGCTGATGAATATTCTATTGAGATCCTCCCTAAGACCTGCCCTAAAATGCCCCCCTTCAGAAAACAGGGAAAACCCTCAAGACAAAGACCCAGCCGGCTCTCCCTGGAGCACGCCCACACCTTTCTTCCCTCTCAGGCGCGCATCTTTACTTCTCTCTCCTAAACTCTAAGGGTCCTCACGAGACTTGCAACCAGGGGAGCGAAGGGCAGCGGCAGCTCGTCCTGGGCTTCTGCATGACCCTGTCCCCGATGCCCCCACTTTCTCTGACTTCTCAGTGCGCTACCGGCAGCCCCATGGTGGCTCACTTCTGTCCCTGTGACGTCCACGTCTCAGTGGGTCCCCACAGCCCAGCGTGGCTCGCTTCTTTCCCGTAACGTTTCTAGAGAGCCAAAGCAGAGCCCACCCAAGCTCTCTCCTGGTGCTTGTCCTCCCCTAAGGCCCTCCTTGTTTCACCGTCCCCAGCTTTAACAAACCTTCTTTCAAAAATCATCATCTCGACTTGTGTTGTGAAATTTTTCCCATATGAAGTCAAGATCCCACACATTACCCATCTGCTTGGGGCAGACCTGCTCTGGCCTGGTCCCTTTCTGGTGACACAGCATACCCAGGCTTCACCTGCAACATGTACAGGAGACAATCAGGGACCTTGTTAAAAGACAGATTCCAGTTCAGTAGGTCTGGGCTGGGGCCTGAGAGTCAGCAGTTATAATCAGCTCCCAGGTAACATCGATGCTAATGATTCCCGGAACAAAATCTGATCATTCCCCCCAAAAAAACACTTGATTCTGTCTTACCTCCACTTAAAACCGTCCCCTGAGTCTCCAGCACTCTCGGGGAGAGACCTCACTGTACCCCATAGGCTCTTTCTGTGGCCTCGTTTCTCACCCGATGCTCTAGCCCCTTGCCCTCCACTCCCCTGTCCTCTCTTTTCTCCTTATTTATTAACAACTCATTTATAATCTAATGAAATGAAATAGAACCGCCATCCCACCCGAGCACGGGAACATTACCAATAACCTGAATGTGACCTGTATGCTCCTCCCTCTCCTGACTGGAGATAGCCATTCTGAAGTTTCCGCTTAACTTTCCCTTGATTTAAAACATTTTCTGCCAAATGCATGTGTCTAAACATGTACATTTTTTGTTTTGTTTTTATTATGCATTCTAAAAGGTGCACCATAGCATCGGCAGGTTTCTGCGACTTTTCCCCGGACACTGTCTCTGAGATAGATGTGCTGCTGTTTGCCGCTGAAGTTCATTCAGTTTCACAGCTGTGTAATATTCCATGGTGTGAATATCCCACAGTGTATTTGCCCACTCGCCTGCGGATGGGCATCTGGGGTGTTTCCAATGTTTCTGTTACTACCAACAGCTCAGGTGTGAATGGACGTTCTCTGGCTTGCCCTCTTCCACTCCAACTCCGGGCAAACCGAGGCAGGTCCTCCCACAAGCCTTCCCCAGCCCTCAGGCCACGTCTGGTTCCTATTAAAGCTCCCTAGTTATACAGTTATGTTATGCGATTGTGTGATGAGCGTGAGTGTAGCCCGGGTACAGTGAAGCCCACAAGGTCTGTGATGCTCCTGGGTTCCCAGATGCCAGCTGGAGCCTGCCACACTGTAAAACCGCCCAGGCAAGCTGGCCTCCGAGGGGCCGGCAGGAGGCAGAGCCGGGCGGCAGCTGGAGCCTGAGTCCACAGGTGGCTGCAACCCCAACTCCCGGGACCAGTTTTTGGGTGGACCAAGGCGCGGAGGTGACTTGTGTTTGTCCCAGCTGCTGAGAAGGAATTCAGGAAAAGCGCAGCTGGGGACTGCAGGGCGGGGCGGGGCGGGGCCCGGAGCGGACAGAGGGCGGGGCCTAAAGCGGAGCGGGAGCGGGGGCGGGGCTGGGGTGGGCAGGGGGCGGGGCCGGACCGGGCCCGCTTAAGAAGGGAGTGGCGGGCCACGGTTACTGCGGGGCCCCGGGAGAAACCGACCGGCGTCCTGCTCAGCCGTAGACCACCTGCATTCAGCGGAGGGAGCAGCGCCGGGGCACACGCTTGGCACCATGGCCCAGACGCCCGCCTTCAACAAGCCCAAAGTGAGCGCGGGCCGGGGCCCGGGCCGGGACTCGTGGTCGGGGTTCTGGCTTCTGGTCTGGCTAGAGGGCTTTAGGGGTTTCCACGCTGCTGCGGGAGCGAACGGAGTCCCCTGCATGCGCTTCTTCCCTCAGCTCAGGCCCTCGCCCGCCTCCAGGCTGTTTACCGAGAGACAATGAGGAAGGGAGGGTCTTGAATTCAAAGGCACCTCCGGCTGCCTTCAGAGTTCTGCTTCCAGCGCTGACTTGGCCCTTCTGGGTCTCAGTTTCACCGCCTGTCAAATGGGCTTCCTAGCCTGGGGCTGCTTGTCTATACCTGGAGGTATCTAGTGTTATGTGTAGTGAGTACTGAGCACTCTGTGAATTATACTCCAACATCGTGATGGTTTTATCCATGCCAAGGAGCCCGTTGTGGATGTGTGCGTGGGAAGAACCCTGAGCCATGCCAGATATAGGGCAGAGGGTTTGGGTGGGCCTTAGGCCTTGCACTCTTCCCGTAAGATTCACCTGGCCACTGGTCCCAAGGGATAACTCTCTTGTTCTTCCCCCTGCCAGCTGTGGTGTCTTGGGAATGGTGGGGTCAGGGAGAGCCCAGGCCCACTGGTGGGACTTTGGAGCGCTGGGATTCATCCAGGGAGGGGCAGCACGGGAAAGTCTGCCCAGAGGAGTGGACCAGCTAGTGGGATTTGAGACTGCCGGGGGGTCCGGGACAGGCATGAGTTTTAGTCTGCCTTAACTTACCCACCTGAGAAACAGGTGCAAGTGATGAGGGCAGATGTCACAAAAGCATCGGGAGAACCCTGTGTCTGTATGCAGAGGAGAGGGGAAGAAAGGGGTGGGGGGGGACTCTGAAGAGGTAAGTCCTAGTCCCCCACCCACCGATGATGCCCCACCACAGGGCAAATGCTCAGCTACTTCCTGCCAGGTGTTCCAAGTTCTGGGGGAGCACTTGTGCCCCCCGTCCCCAATGCCGCCTTCACACCTTGTCAAATGCAGGTGCCCCATCGTTAGTGGTTCCTTCCTTTGAAGGTTTGTTTGTTTGTTTTTTTAATTGTTTGGGATCCCCTCTGCCCTTGGCCTGGGGAACACCTTACCTGATATGAACGCCAAGGCAGTAGACACCCCCCTTGACTGGGAGTGAAATGGGAGTTCCGGGGATAAATGAAAGGCGGCACTTCTATAGACTTTTGCTGTATGTGCCAATTTGATCCTTGTAACACTTTTGTAACAGCCCGGTGGGAGAGAGACTATTACTATTATCCCCAATTTTTGGCCTCGCCTGATCCTTTCCTGTGATTGAAGTGGGCAGGTAGGTCATTTCCCTTCTCTGGGCCTCAGTTACCGCACATGGGAAATGGGCCCCACCTGCTTATAGTGGTATCCAGAGGTCACCCACTGTGTACTAGATTTTATATCCTCAGGAAGAGGGACCATGCCCAAGCTGGCTCAGCCGCTGCGACCAGAGCCAGCTCCCTGTCTTCCCATGGGTGGGGCAGATAAGTAACTACTAGTATGAGCGTCCGGTGTTCAATGAGTTGCATTATAGTGCTGTGGCAGGCACCACTCTGGGGTGTTACCTGGATTCATCCATTTCATTCTAGCAGTGATGGTGTGAGGGGGCTGGTGTCCACCTCTCTTATAGACAAAGAGATAGAGGCACAGAGATGAACTTGATTAGGAAAATCAGAGTAGGTTAACTAGGGTTTGAGCCCAGTGTGGCTGGCTTCACAGTCCTGTGGCCCTAACCAGCTTTCCTGAACTGCCTCTGCAGAAGCCTTTGTGGGTGGGGGTACCAGAGCCCCAGGTGCAGGCCTTTCTGGCATCTCATACCTACCTCCAGGTGAGGCCCAGGACCTGGCCCGCTGTAAGAAGTCAGAGCAGAGCAGAGCTTTCCAAACTTTAAGGTGTACTCAAAAATCACTTGACTTTTGTTAACCTTCGGACTCTGAATCAGGAGGTCGAGTGTGGGCGCTGAGATGCTACACTCCTGACAAGCTCCCAGGTGGTGCTAACTTGGCTGGTGCAGGGACCACACTTTTGATAGCGAGACCCCAGGCAGCTGCCTAGTGGTTTGATGATGGCATTCCGACAGATGCTTCCTGAGCGCCTGCTGGGCCCTGGAGGAGGCACAGCACGCGTGGAGGGTGGCCCTTATGTATCGCCGCAGGAGGCAAGCCTGGGAAATGGCATGGCGCTCAGGGCGAGCTCTGTGTCGGGGGTGGGGGGGGGCACTGCTGATCCCCTGCCTGGGATTTTAATAATAATAACTGCTGTCATTTGAATGTTTGTGGGTATCCGGTACCTTCTGTGATTTACCTCACAGAATCCCCTGAACAAGGACTTGGCAGGGTAGTTTTCTTCTTCCTCTTCCTCCTCCCCTTCTTCTTCTCCTCTTCCTCCTCCTCCTTCTCCTTCTTCTCTTCCTCTTCCTCCTCCTCCTCTTCTTCGTCTTCTTGCTGCTTAACATGGTTTTTATTTGTGAGAATTCAGGGGAACAACACCCAAAGAGGAAAGGGCAGGAGGAAGATTCCTGTTCGGAGCCAGAGGAAAGGAATGTGTCTCTGAGTGACAGGGTTAGACGGTACCCGTCCCCAGCACTTCCCAAAGCTTCGCAAGACTAGCCAAGTGTTATGCAAGACACGCAGTAAAACACTTCTTCACGGTGTCCCTTGCAAATGGTGTGAGGGAAAGGCTCTCCCACATCTGGGCCAAAGACTGCAAAAGGCAGAAGGTGAGGAGGGCAAGCCCCTTGTTACACCCCAGGCAGAAAACAGGCTGAGCACGAAACTCAAGGGCATCGCAGGCTCGAGCATTCTCTCCTGCTGTTTCATTGGTCCCACAGGGAGACAGCGCTCCCCATCCATGCGATGTTACCAAAGGTATAAAACGCTGCAAAGAGGTGTAGGCCCTTCCTCGGCACCCAGAGCAGAAGAGGGCACCGAGCAGTGAGCAGAGCATTTGTGTAGTAATACATGCCATGAAGCCTTTTATTCTGGTACTCCAGCTTAATGAAGATGTCCCAACTCCCTGGGCCGGGTGCCCCGGTCCTCGGTGTCCTGCGCCTTCAGCACCTTCTTCAGCCCCTCGGCCTCCACCTGCTGCACTGCCCCACCCACCAAAGCAGATGGTTTCATCCCCATTTACAGATGCGGAGCCCGAGGCCTGGAGAGGTGATGTGGCTGGCCCAGGCCTAGTCAAAATCTGAGAGCTGAGTGAGCCAGCCAAGTTGGAACAGCAGTTTTCTGAACTGTGCCTTTTTGAGGGAGAGGAGAATTGGGGCTAAATCTCCCACATACTTTTTTCTTTCTCACATTTGAATGTCTACTCTGAATCAGGTGCTATTCTGATGGGCATATGTGCATGTATTAATTCACTTAATGCTCACCACAGCCCTCCTGAGGTAGGTCCTGTTATTCTCTCCATTTACACATGAGGACGCGGAGGCTCAGAGAGGAAGGGGCTTGCCAGCGTCACACCGTCAGAGAGCAGAAAGGCTAGACTCACACCCAGGTCTACCTGAAACTCACGTGGATGCCATTACTGGCTTTGCTAAGCTGCCATCCCCACTTAGTGGGGGAGGAGTTAGAATTAGGGTGACCTTCGACTTCAGAGCACCTGGGGTAGGATCCCAGCCTCAGTACTTATCAGCGATGAGAGCTCAGGTGGACAGTTTCCTGAACCCCGGCTTCCTTCCCTAAAATGGGCTGATACCACCAAGCTCACGGGGCCCTAGGGGGAAACTGATCTGCCGGGCGGTGCAGCGGGGGCTGCTGTGGGCTCGGGAAGCCTCTCCACTGCCCTGTCTCTCTGTCTTGCTGCCATTGGAAGACACCGCCTTGGGCTTCCGGTGCTTTTTCGGTGACCAGAGCCACTTGTTAAAGTACAAATGCCCCTGGGAAGAGCCCGGCTTACCCGTTACATTTCCCCACATGGCAGGTGGGAGGGACAGGAACAGAGACTGGGTTTCTCAAGAAGCTTCTTTTTGACGGAGGAGGAAGTGAGGACCAGGGCGGGGAAGTGCCGCGTCTGAGCGCGCAGGGAGGCACGGGAGGCCGGCCGGCCTCCCAGTTTCATATCTGACCTCCTGTGGGCTTGACTGGTGTGGGAAGGGGCCCTGTGAGCTGGGAGAAACCTGTCCACCCGCCCAGTTGTCCTAGGGAGTGTCCCCACAGCAGGGAGGGGTGGGACTGTGGTCTGGTTGGAACAGGGGGAGAATAGCAGGCCAGGGGCCCCAAAGTGAGGCTCAAATCTGTATTTACCCAGAGTGTTGGGGGATGGCTTTAGGGTTCTGAGGCCCTTTAGGGTTCTGAGGCCCCAAAGGAGCAAGGTTGGGAGACCAGTGAGGAGTTTAAACTTGGGTGGCAGCTGGGACCAGGCTGCCTGACTCTGAGTGCTGATTTCCCCACTTACCAATTGCAAGAGCTTGGCTGAGTTGCTTCTCTGTGCCTCCATTTGCGCAAGTCAAAATGCGAATCGGACTTTTATCCACCCCACGTAAAATGTCAATTACAGGCCTGCCTGGGTGCGGCACGCCAGTGCTAGCTGCTATTGATCGTCCTCGTCGTGATTATTAACCGTTCAGTTCGGCCATTACCAGCCCTGACTGAGTGCCGCTGTGGAGGGTGTAGGGTGGTAGTTGTGACTTCATCCTGGCTGTGGCACTCATTAATCTGGGACCTACAGCAAGTTCCTTAATCTCTGAGCCTCAGTTTTCTCACCTATAAAATGGGGATAATTCTGCTGAGTTCTGAGGCTGTTGCCCCATGGGAGGTTGCCCTGTACACATCTTGCCCTCCGTGAAACCTCTAGGGAAGCTCACTGCAGCAACAGAGAGCTAAGTCAGGCTCCAGGTCGGCAGGAGGCACTGAGGGACAGCTCCGCCCCTTCCCTTCTGTGCCTCACAGCTGCAGGAGTCCAGATGGGGCTGAGCATAGAGGCCTTCCTGGAGGAGGTGTGGCTGAACAGTTTGTCAGCCCCAGGGCTGCTGTTTCCTCCTCTTACCCCACAAGACAGCTGAGAGGCCGTGGTGGCACTGGCCCCTGGCACTGCCCAGCTTGTTGCCAAGAGCAGAGCTAGGAAGGGAGAGGATGTCAGTCCCCCCTCCGCCCCCCACCCTGTGGGAACCGTGGCTCATCCAGGTTCTGACTGCAGCACTCCGATTCCGGGGCTGGCCAGGCAACACTCGCTGCTCTGCCCTGCCTGGATTCTCTGCCAGGCCATAGGGGGTAGGTGAGCCCCTCCTTGAGGCAGGGAGAGGACACAGCACTGCTGACCTAGGACAGGGAGAAGGGGATGCCATCACTTGGTCACTCAGCACCTACTGGGCCCTTCTCGCTGTGCCAGGTCCTAGGCCCTAAGGGTGCAGCCCGAGGACGCAAAGTCCCTGCTTTCAGGGAACAAACAGGGCAAGGCGGGGCACGGGACACACACATGGTAAGAGAATTCAAAAATTGGTGGGATGGAAACGAAACAATGATGTATTTGGGGGGTCCTGAAGGGCCCTGAGAAGTAGTCTGATTGGGGCAGGCGCGGGGGGAGAACAGCCCCCGACCCTTTGGCGGTTGTAAGTGGGGAGTCAGATCTCAGAGTGTCCTGCCCAGAAATCCAAGAGTTGGGTCTTCGTCCTGGCTCTGCTATGGCCACCTTGGGTGGCCCTGGGCAAGTGGGTGCACCTCCATGGTCCTTGCTTGTCTGGCTGGCATCCCCTGAGGGCAAGGACTCAGAGCGTTGCCCCATGCCCCAGGCTGCTGCCCGTTAATAAATATTGTTGGTAACTGGGATGCTGCCTGGTCAGGTCTGGGAGGATTTCCTGCAGTTCTGACTGTGAGTCAGCCTCACGGAGAGCAGGTGCAGAGCAGGGGGCGTGGGGTTCCTCTCCCGGAGGCCTGGTGCAGTGCTGGGGCCCAGGGTGGGATGCGGGGGTGGGTGCTGGGCCCTGGGCAGCACTTGGGCTTCGGGCTGGAGAGACTTGGGTTCCAGCCAGCTCTGCCATGTAACCCTGGGCAGTTGGCTGAACTCCTCTGAACTTAGCTTGGCCAGTCCAGACAGGGCTACCGCCTACCTCTGCCGAGGGGTTAAGGAGAAGTGAGGTAAAGGGCCTGATGACAGGCAGCTGCCGTTACTGTTGCTGTATTATTTATATCGGAGGCCAGGCCTGTAGGAGTTCAAGACTCAGACCGAGGTTCAGATCCTGACTCCATCACTGACTGACCCTCAGGTTCCCCATCTGGAAAATGGGAGGGGAGTCCCAACCTTCCAGGTTGTAAGAACGAACTAAGAAAAGGCATGAGCGTGGTCTCGCACCTGGTAGTCGCTGCTGCTGCTTTTCCCTGAGCGGGGTCAGTGGGTCAGGGCCCCCACCGCAGCCTCCCAGCTTGCACCCCGTGTCAGCCGGGGTGGGCTGACGCTTCTCCGTGGGTAATCGCACTTTCCCAGAAAGTCTAATGGCAGCAGCTTGGGCTGGTCGTGGAAGTGGCTCCTGCCTCTGCTTCTCCCCGGAGCCATGTCTAGGCAGCTTCCCAGAAGCCCCAGGGAGGGTGGAATCCGCGGGGCACGGCAGGCAGGCCGGCCGGCTGGCCCCGTCTTCTCCCTCCCAGGGCACTCCTGCTTCCCGCCCATCTCTCTGCCACGCGCCGCTGTGCCAGGTGCCTCACGCTCACTGAGCACCTACTGCGTCCGGTGCTGGAGGAGTTCCAGGTGCTGCTCGTTTCCGTCTGGCCTCCCGCACTGCAACTCTGGCCTCCGCAGCACCTGGAACTCCTCCCGCACCTGCCCTCTCTTCTGCCTCCCTCCAGCCCGCTCTTGCCGCGCAGCAGCAGAAACAGCTTTTAAAAGGCCACTCCCCTGTTTAAAACTCGTCAGGGCATCCCCTTAACCGTGACCTGCGGTGTCTCCCTGGCTTCCATGCCCTGACTTGCTGGCTTCATCTCTCCCTGCCAACCTCATTCTCTGCACTTGAACCAATGTCCTGACTGTGTCCTCATTGGGACACTTAGCACCTGCAGCTCCCTGTGTCTGGAACGGTTCTCTGCTGTCCCCCCCCCACGCCCCGCTCCTCTATTTGTTTCCTCCCCCACAAAGCCATCTCTTCTGGGTGCTTTCTGAGTCCCACCCCCACCACTTCCTGGCTGTTTTTCTTTTTTGCACACACACAATCAGTAACGAGGGGTTCTGAAAGCTGTGCATGCTTTCGCGCAGGGTAGACTGCAGTCTGCCGCAGTAACCAACGTCCCCAGGTCTAGGGGGTCTAAAGCGGCTGAGGTGTCCATCGAGGTGTGCTCATCGCCGTCACGCAGGGGCACGGGCAGATGGGTGGTTGCCATCCTGGGCATTTCCAGTTGCTGTGCCAGAGCAACGAGAGGGCTCCAGAGGCTTTTGCATCAGCATTTAAGTGCTGGGACCAGAAGTAGCCTGGCAGGCCCGCCCACCACCATGGGGGAAACAGCACCTGCGGCAGCCTCCCAGCCTGGCTGAGCGCAGACTTGTCACTCGGAGACGCTCTGGTGTTCGCCTTCTAACCTCTCCTACCTTCTCGAACCTCATGCTACGCTTCCCTTTCAACTTCAGTCTCCTGCATCGTCGCTTAAACGCGCTCACGTCATTCCCACCTGAAAAATCAACACAGTGCCCCTGACCCTCATCCACCCAAATTTTCTCCGTTTTCTTACCCCTGCTTCTTTCTTTCCCTACCCCAGTGGGCAGCTGGCTCACTCAGGCCTCTGGAATGGTTCCTTTAGTGCGGTGGTTCTCAGTCTTGGCCTCATGTTTAAAAAACAAAACAACAACCCCAATAAAACCTGCACCCAGGCTCACCGCGGGTATTGTGATTTAATTGACGTGCGTGGGCCCAGGCATCCGGCACTTTCCAGAGCTTCCTGGGGACTCCCAGTGGGCAGCCGGGGTTGAGAACCACTCCTCCTGGGGCCCTGGGCCCTGTGTTCTGGGTCCCAGGGACGTGTTCCTGCTCTCCTACGCCTTGGCCTCTGGCAGGACCTGGCTGTATTAGTTTCCTGTGGCTGCTGTAACAAACACCAGACGCTGGGTAACTTAAAACAGTAGAAATTCATTTTCTCACTGTCCCCGAGGCCGGAAGTCCAAAATCAATGTCTCGGCAGTGCCATACACCCTCCGAGGGCTCCAGGGGTGGGAGAGTCCATTCCTTGCGCTCTTCCAGCTTCCGGTGGCCCCAGACATGCCTCGGCTTGTGGCCCCATCACTCCCATCTGCCTCTGTGGTCATGTTGCTGCTTCCTCTGGGGTGTGTTTCTCAAAACACTTTGTCTTCTCATAAGGAGACAGGTGATTGCAGCAGGGGCCATCCAGAGAATCCAGGATAAGCCCCTTCTTTCAAGGCTTTTAATGATCACACTTCGCCAGCTAAGTAACACAGGTGTTGGGGATTAGGACACAGACATGTTTGCGGGGCTACCGTTCAGCCCTCCACTCCAACCAGGTGGGCCACCCCTCCTCCCCGAAATCTGATCGGCCCTTGCCTTCTGGACACCACACTCCCATTTCCCTCCCACTTCTCTGCGGCTCTTCTAAGCACCCCCTCTTCTGTGAAGCCCCTGGGTGCTGGGCTCTGTCCTCCATGCTCTCCCCTGGGGGACCGCACTCAAGACCACAGCTCCTGTTACCCTTGTTCCTTCTAACATCTTCAGTCTCCATCTCTGAGAACTCCGAGCCCTCGTATCCATGGGCTCTGCCCATTTATACTCAGAAATCTCAAAGACTTCCCAGTTTAACGTAACAAAGATCAAACGGATCACGCCTGTCTCCCCACACTCCCGCCCCACCTAGCCCCCTTCACACCCGGCCTTCTTCCCGAGCCCTCTGTCTCAGAGCGTGGGAATCACTACCCCCCGGGGCCCAGCCTGGAGCGTTATCCTCAGTACCTCTCTCTGTCCACCTGCTTTTCCACGTCCACCTCGTCTCCCCGGTCCAAGGCATCACCCCTCATCAACTTGACTGCAGTAGCCTCCAACCGGTCCAGCTACGAGTTTTCCTCCCCTCTAGCCAGTTTCAAGCTCTGTCGTGGCTTCTCTGTGCTCTCAGGTTAAAACCCATCTCTCCCTGGTGGCCGGTGGCCCTGCAGCCTCTGTGGTCCCACAAATACCCCCCCACTCCGCCCCAGCCTTTGGGCTGTGCTGTGCTTCCTCCGTGCACCACGTTCTCTCTCACCATGCAGCCTTTCTGTCAGCCCGGAACGTTCTTCCCATCCTCCTCCTCGTGGTTCTTCATCTGTCAGGCCTTAGCTCACGACCTGCTTTCTCTGGGAAGCCGTTGCTGGCCTGCGGCTGGGCGAGGTTCTCTGGGTCGCCCGCTCTTTCCCAGGACCGTGTTGGTGCTTCCCAGGGAGCCCGCGTGGCTCTGATTGTACATTTATCAGCGAGACGCTTCGTGTCTCTCTGCCTTGCGGGACCGTACGCATCACAGGAGCAGGCCTCTGTCCCTTTAGCTCACCTCTCCGTTCCCAGCAGGGCCTCGGCAGCCCGGTGAAGGAAGGACTCTTCACAGACGGTTACTTCGCGTTGACTCTGTGCTGAGCGCACTGCGCTCGTTCACGTGGCTAACACCCCCCCCCCCCCCCGAAGCCTAGGAGGCAGGCATGCCGTCTTCCCTGCCGGGCAGAGGGAGACGCCCAGGGAGCGAGCAGAGGAGCTGGACGACAAATGAGAAGGCCCCCTGCCTCTCTAGCCGAATCTTCACCTCAGCCACAGGGAGGATTAAGGATAAGAAAACAGAGGCTCAGGGAAATGAGGTCCCCTGTCCAAGGTCACACAGCTGGTTGGCAGGTCCCTGGACTACAAACATCAGTGTTCTCGATGCTGAGCATTTTGGGGGACACCCAGCAAACCTTTGGCTGAGTGGGCATTGAATTCATTTTGTCAGGGAATCCAGCAGCTCGGTTGACGCCGAGCTTACGTGTGAGTGCGGCTTGGTCCTGTGCCAGCTGGACAGCTTCTGGAGAGAGCTGATGGCTCAGATGTCCTGCTGATAGGCAGGCTTGGCAGCTCTGTCCCTGCCGGCCTCCCCTGGGCCTGGGCCGGGTTTCCTCCAAGGGAGCCACCCACGTGGGTGTTCTAGGACACGCTGAGCTTCCTCTCCAGCCAAGGCAGCGCCTTCTTGTCCACACCCTGAGTTCCAGAGACGGCCTCACGCTGGTGGGGATGGCAATGAGAGTTGTCTGGATCTCCCCCTGGCCCAGGAAAGTGTCCTTTGTGACCTGGGACAGGCAGATGACAGAGGCACTTCCCTGCTGTCTTCCAGCACCTGCTGTGCTTTTCTCAGAAGCACGTGGAAAACACCCGAGGGGAAGGGGCTGTTTCCCGTGGGCCGTACTTACCCACCTGCACTGGTTGTTGAACCCTTACTATTGTTCTTAGACGGGGTGGCAGTCAGAGCCTGCTGTTTTCCTGTTGAAACTGAGGCTCAGAGACTGAGTGCCGTGTCTAAGTCACGCAGCCAGAGGAAGGGGCCCGGCTGGGAGTCGGGCCTGACCGGCGTCTCCCAAGCCCCTGTCCGTAAACTCTTGGCGTTGTGTGCAGAGAGTCGTGTGTGGGGCCGGGCTTTCAGGAGGTGATCACCCAGATGGCCAAGTATCTAGTGTCCTTTCTTGAGTCGTGGAAAGATCTTGTGTTGCTTTAATATTAATTCCTGAGAAGCTGTGTTTAAGTAACACCTGCTTTTGAAAATGGAGCCTGGCCAGCGTGGCTCCACTGGTTGGAGTGTTGTGCCGTATACCGACAGGTCGATGGTTCGATCCCCGGTGGGACTACACATAGACAAAGGCAACCAATTGATGTTTCTCTCCCTCCCTCTCTTCACCTCTCTCTAAAAGCAATGAAAAATACTGTCCTCGGGTGAAGATAAAAAAAATCGAAAGTGGTATCTGATTTTTGAAATATGCCGAGTGATTCACTAGTGCAGGAAGTCTGTGTTCGACCCTCGTTGTTAAAGTTGGAGTTTCTTTAGCAAGTTGACTGAAAGCAGGACCGGCCTGGGTGGCGGCTGGGGCTTAGGACCCCTGAGGGGACCGTGGCTGTCCTCGTGTGTAGGAGCACCGGCTTCGGAATCGGGCTCAGGTTAGAATGCTGGTTCTGTCACTTGTCGGTTGTGGTTAAACCCAAAGACACTGGGTTGGGTTCCTGCTTCCGTTGCTGGTTTGCTGTGTGGCCTCGGACCAGTTCTCGAACCTCTCTGAACCTCAGTATTCTCACTGCGAAAGCGATAGAGAAACAAACCCAGAGAAGCACAGGTGAGGATTAAACGAGATGGCGCGTGTGGAGTTTGGTGACGTGTAGGTAGGTGTCCGATAAACAGCACCTCAGGGTCATCGCGGTTACTGTTGGCACCGACTCTCTGAAGAGCCCTTCAGGCACTCACGGTGCGTGTTCTCTCTCTTGCTTCTCTTTGCCCCTTCCAGGTAGAACTGCATGTCCACCTCGATGGATCCATCAAGCCCGAAACCATCCTATACTATGGAAGGTATGTCCGCAGACAAGAGGCCTTCCCTCCCCGGATCCGGGCAGGGTCTCCAGTGGGGGGACTTGAGAGAACCCCAGGCCTGCTGCCCCTTCCCCTCTCCCTGTGCGACCCAGCCAGCCCCGGCCAGAGGAGCGGGTCTCCGAGCTGGGGACCCACCGCCCGTGCCTTCTGCCTTGGGGGCCTTTGACTCTTGTCTTTCCGCTCCCAGGTGAGCTGAGGGGAGTGTGCCTTACCTTACACGTGGACACACACACACACACACACACACACACACACACACACACCCCAGAAGCAGTTCCCAGGGCTGAGCCAGTCACCGTTTTCTGGCAGAGAACTGGCGACAGGGGACACGCCCACACGGGAGCGGCGGTGTTGCTGTCCACATCTCACTGAGGAGAGAGCAGGTTCAGAGAGGTGAAGGCAGTTGCCTAAGGCCACACAGCAAGTAGATGGCAGAGTCAAAAGTTGACAGGCCGGCTGTCTGCCACAGCTCTTCCTTCCTCACTGTGGGGATGAGCTACTGCGAGCCATGCAGGGGCTCCCTCTCTGCTCCCAACTCTGCATCCTCCCAGTGAGACATGCCTCCTGCCTCAGCTCATGTGGGTGCAGGTGGGCCGAAGGGTTCCCGGGACCCCCAGTGACGAAGGCCCACGCCTCCCTCCCCACACCCCCCATGGTGGCGGCCCCTCTGTTGGGTTCAGCACCTAGAGCTCAGGGACTTCCGAAGGCCAGTAGATCTGGATTTAAATCCACACACAGCTTTCTCGCTGTGCCTTTGGCCTCTGCAAGTTGAGGATAAGAATAGGGCCTTCTCCTGGCTGGTGCAGCTTAGTGAATTGAGCACCAGCCTGCAAACCAAAGGGTTGCTGTTTTAATTCCCAGTCTCGTGCGGCCTCTACTAGGGACCTGGTCCACAGACGGAATTGAACCGGTGACCCTTTGGTTCGCAGGCTGGCACTCAACCACTGAGTTACCAGCCAGGGCCACTTTGCTCCGTCTTGTCCCACATCCAGCGATCTTACTCTAGGAACTGGCTATTGATTTGTTATTTAATTACATAAGTATGTTCCCATCGACTGCATGCCAACACACCTGGGTTAACTTAACTGATTCCTCATGACCACCGGTAAAGTAGATACTGTTATCGTCCCCATATTACAGATACGGAGGAAACTGAGTCAGGATCGATGAAGTGACTCGTCTAGTAAGCACACCAGGTCCCTACCCTTAACCGGCGCCCCTGCTGCCAGAGGTTTAAGTGAAGTGCCGCAGGGGAAACACTCAGCTCAGGACTCCAGGAAAGGCACTTAATGATGACAGGGTCATTAATCACAATCAATGGCTCTGCTAAGGCGGGTAGGGCCTCTCGGCTTATCTCTGCCTGTCCCTTGCCTAAGTCGAGGGCCAGCCACTGATCAAGGCCCCAGTGATGCCATTTTGGTGGGTTATCAGGGGCCAAGATGGGATCTAATCGGGGTGCTTATTAAGGGGTCAGAGAACACTCATTAGCGCAGCAATGAGGCAGGAGTGCCAGGGTGGGGTGGAGGGAAAGGAGCCCCCAGCGTTGGGTGGCTGGTTGGATCTTCCATCTCCCGCGCCGCCTGGGAGTCTCGGGCACCGTCTTGGCCCTGGAGAGGCAGTGCTGGTGCCAGCTGGAGTTTGACCTCGAGGCCAGCAGGCGAGGGGAGCAGGGAGTGGGTCAGATCGATATGGACAGCCCTGGAGGACTCCCAGGTGGGGGTGGGCTGGGGCCAAATCCAGTGGCTCCTTTTCTGCCTCTGGGGCCTCCACTGCTTCTGTGCGTCCTCTCCGGGGCCCTTTCCTGACTCTCTCCGTCTCCTCACGCCATCTGCTCTTTCTCTAAGGCACGTTCCGAGTCGGTGTTCTCTCTTCCCTGTCACCACCCTGTCTGAGCCACCACCCGTCCCTCACTTAGACTATTGCTATGGCCCCCTGACTGGTCTTCACGTGTCCACTCCTGCCTCCCCCATCTACCGTCCCCACAATACTGTAGTCACAACAGTTGTCTTAAAACATGGTTTGGCCCTCGCTGGTGTGGCTCAGTGGACAGAGCATGAGCCTGCGAACCAAAGAGTTGCTGGTTCGATTCCCAGTCAGGGCACATGCCCGGGTTGTGGGTTGGGTCCCTAGGAGGGGACATGTGAGAGGCAACCACACGTTGATGTCTCTCTCCCTTTTTCCCCCTCTTTCCTTCTTTCTAAAAATAAATCAATAATTAAAAAAAATTTTTAAAGACATGGTTGGATCAGCTTACTCCCTTGCTCAGACCCTCTCACCAGTCCCTCCCACCTTACTCAGGGTCAAAGCCAACGTCTGCACATGGCCCTTAATATTCTGCAAAGCCTGAGGGAGATATCTGACCTCTTTTGCTGCTCCTTGCTTAGTCCACAGTGGGTATTTCTCAAACATCCGCGACCTAAGAGAGGGTGAGTAACCCAGAGAGGGTGAGTAACTTGCCCAAGGTCACACAGCCTTTATCTCAGAGCTGGGATTCAACCTCAGGCCATCTGGCTTCAGAGCTGGCTGTCTTTCCCAGGACACGTTAATAGCCTCCGGTGTCCTCTGTACCTGCAAAGAAAATGCTCCGAGTTTTACCGAGGAGGAGGTGGAGGTCCTCCGAGGGGACAGCGCCTGCCCAGGGTGGCGTGGCGCACACAGGAGGGGCACGGCGCCTGAGTTCACCCTCCTCTCTGGGCTCTCTGGGCAGGGTCCTTGGAGGCGCATTGCCCACCGTGGCAGGAAGAGGACAAGGGGGATGGGTTAGGCAAAAGCCCCCATCTCAGGTTTGCTGGTTAGAGATGGAGGAGCCTGGGGCGGGGAGGGGAAAGGAGCCGCCCCCCTGCCAGGGGTGGCCAGACACACGAGTCTGTCCCGGTCACTGCTGTCCATTCACTGCCCAGCACATCAAAGGCTCTCAGATGGTCGGGCTAGAGAGTTGGAACTGTGCACCTCTGGACCCTGGGGGGAATCCGTGAAAGGAGACCTGGGAGAAAATGTTCGGGAGGCAGCACCCCAACAGGTAGCGGTGGGGTCCAAGGCAAATGTGGCCACTGAATCTGCCAATGTGAGAGCCAGGGTCTTACTGCCACCCCCTCTGCCTTCAGCCCACTGGGTCCCAGAAAGGTATTCAAAATACAGGACGGGGCAGGCTGGCCAGCAGGGGGGAGAAGGCTCAGTGGGCACTGAGCACCTGACCTTGGAGTGATACCCATCGGGCACTCACAGGGAGAGGGGCCACCCAGAGGGGAGGAGGGCATATTTAGGGGGCTTAGGGAACAGCGTTTTAGGTAGGAAAACATTTTAATATTTGAATAACAGAAGCCACTAAAGGACTTAAATGCTGTTCTGTCAAACTTCCATTTCTTAGATGATTTCCTCCTGTCATCTTGCTTTGTGGGCACTGGATGCCTGAACCCCCTGATTTTTTTAGATTGAATTTATGGGGGTAACATTAATAAAGCCGCAGGGATGTCCAGCCCACGGCCCACAGTCCTCACGCAGCCAAGGATGGGCATGAATGCAGCCCAACACAAAATCGTACATTTGCCTAAAAGATGATGAGTTTTTTGGTGATTACGTGTCACAATGGATTTAACGTGTGGCCCAAGACAACTGTTCTTCCAGCGTGGCCCAGAGATGCCCAAAGGTCGGACACCCCTGCACGCACACAGATTTCAAGTGCACGCACACAGATTTCAAGTGCACAACTCAATAAAACACCATCCGCACCGAAACGCTCACCACCCAAATGCACCTCCTGACTTAATCATCCAATCTTCGTCACCGTTCGCTCCTGTTTGTTTTTAGAGAATTTTTACGAGTTTGAGTCAAACTGATGACGCTGCCGGGAAGCACGACCGCCAGGGCTCCCGCTCCTGTATTTTCCTTTTAAATCATCTTGCCGTTCCATTTGCTGAAGGATTTTCTCGCCTCTGTTGTCCATGCCTTTGGTTATGTCCTGATGGCTGCTGCTGTGCTCTTTTAAATTCCCAACAACTCTTTCTTACTCTCCAAAGGTCCCCTTTTTAAGAAAGCGATGTCATTACACAGGGGTATTGTCCTTTCACCTCCTTGAGAACGCTCCTTGTAAGGTTTAAGTATTCTGCATTTCTTTAGTTCGTTCCCCAGATCTCCTTTTGTCTCTTGTTCTGTTCCTAATGGTGGAAGCGTTTCTTGAGCGTCTGGTGTCCTTTTCTGTCTCCTTTATCTTAAAAGTGGGAAAACGGTGGCCCAGCGTGACCTGGGAGTCGGGGCAGAGCCCGGATGAGCAGAGGGGGCCGGGGCCTGCGGCCGGGCTGCAGGAGTGGAGATGCGGGCCTTACTGAGTGGTGGCTGTGTCCAGCCTGTGGGGGGACTATGGACAGGGATAGAGGGACTCAGGCCAACGACCTGCCAGCCAGCCCTCTCCCAGGACATTGGGCCAAACAAGCCTCTCTGATAGCAGTCAAGACAGAGAGCAGAGAAGCGGGAGGGCCAGTGCTCGTCTGGGCCTGCCCTGCCCTGTAGTATTGCCCCGGGTAGCCCCGGACCCGGCAGAGGACCAGGTGTGCCCGCTCTCGGGGCGCGGGCGGAAGTTGTGGGCTTCCGGCCCTCGCAACTTCCCTGTTCCAGATGTGTGTGTGCCCTCGCACGCATCCATGCACACAAACAGGCTTTCACCCCGGGAAATGCACTGGCTGGTTATGGCCTCGAGGACAGGAGGTGCTGGGAGAACTCTGCCCTTGGTTCTGTATGCCCTGGACCTCAGTTTCCCATCCGTCCAATGGGTGGGATTGGATGGCGAGGTCCTCAGGTTTCCTGCTGTGGCCCCCAGGAGAGTCGGTCCAGTCCTCCCTGGGGGCAGTCTGTCACCCTCCTGTTTTGTCCCCAGGAAGAGGGGGGTCTCCCTCCCAGCTGACACGGCCGAGGAGCTGCAGAACATCATCGGCATGGACAGGCCGATCAGCCTCCCAGCCTTCCTGGAGAAGTTCAACTACTACATGCCCGCCATTGCGTGAGTCCCCCACCCTCGGGCCCCGGGCAGCGTCCATCCCTGTGCCCGGGCGAGGCCACCAGTCCCAGGCCTGCCCCTTGGCCTGTGGCGCAGGAGACCCCAGCTCTGCTTCTCACCATTTGTATACTTGCTCGACTCTCTCTGTGCGTTTGGGCCTCGATGTTCTCTTCTGGAAAGTGGGTGTGAGAGACTGAAATGCCTGCAGCTTCTATAGAGAAGTGGCAGCCTACGGGGGTTAGAGGAACACAGACCCTCGTCTCCGACTCTTTCATGGAACAATGTTGGGCAGAGTCCCTCTTTGGGTTCCAGCGCCCTCATCTAGACACTGGGCATGAGGTCCTGTCCAGCTCCCGGAGTTTGGACTGGACACAGCGCAGTCCTCAGCCAGCCACCTCTCACTGTGGACACAACTGCTGCCTTTATCGACAGCCAGGCACTGGTGATCTTACGTCGCTTTGCATTCCTTCTACTTTTCCAAAGCAGAATATCCCAGATGTAGATGAATGTAACAGAGGCACAGCTCACAGAACTATACTTTTCATAGCCGTCCACAGGCCTACGAGGTGGACTTACTCCTCATTTCCGGGGGTGGGAATGAAGAAGGCCCAGGGAAGGGAAGGGGCATGCCCACCACACCACAGCTGGCAGGGGGTAAAGCCCAGATTCTCGCCTCGGTCCCACCTGGAGCTTTCTGGCAAGAGGCAGAGCTTCCGAGGGCAGGCCACCATCAGCCTTGGCAGTCGGTGATGTGGGAGCTGAGGATGGGGGTTGGGGGGGAGCCAAAGGGGCTGGGGCCAGTCAGGGAGGGCTGCCTGGAGGAGGCAGTAAGGCTCCAGCCGTGGGATGGAGAGGGTGTGATATTGTCCAGAGGGGAGGCCTGAGGAAAGGCTTGGAGGATGGGCCAAGCACGGACCGTTGGAGGATCGGTGAAGCAGACGTGTGAGGCAGGTAGAGGCGTTGGCCGGATAAGCAGCAGAACAGGTACGAGGAGTCCTGGGGAGGTAAGATGGGTGGCCAGGTGGCTGACTTCATGCCAGAAGCTTTCGGGCTCAGCCCGGAAGGCACTGACTGTTCCAGTGTTTGCCTCTGGTAAGCAGACACATGCCACCGTGCTGGAGAGTCGTGCTGTGTTTCCCAAGACCCGCCCCCGCCCCTCACCCCACCCCAGAACATACGAGCAGGCCTAGGCACCTCTGCCATGCCCCCCGGAGGCAGCTCCTGTCTCTCTGGCCCCATGACAGAAGAGGCCCAGCTCCCTGAAGGCCAAACCCACCCAGGCTGCTAAAGGTCACCTCCTGCAGGGCTGCCTGACCACCTGGGGCCATGGCTGTGAGCTCTGACTTTCCACCCCCTTGCCTGCGTCCACAGGGGTCAGATGAGAGCCCTCATCGCCTGCCACTGGCCCCTAGGCTCACCCCCTGCAGCCATGTCAGCCTGCTGTGGCTCGGCGGGCACCACACCCAGCCTGGCCTCAGGTCCCTGCTACTGCCATTCCCTCTGCCTGGAACGCTGCTCCCGTAGACGCCCCCCTGGGTCGCCCTCCCACGGCTCCCTCCCACCTCTGCTCAGACGTCACTTTCTCAGTGAGGCCCCGGTCATGCTACTGAACCTTGCAGTCCCATACCCCACCCCCTGCTTTATACGTGTCCATAAAACCTCTCACCATCTGACCTATGACATAGTTTGTATTTTACTTACTTTCCTGTCTCTCTCACTGGACTGTAGGCTCTGGGAGGCCAGGGATGTTTCTACCTCGTTTGCTGTATCCCCTGAATCTGGGGCAGCATCGGCCATGGCCATGGGGGAGATAAGGACCCCTGCCAACCCCGAGGCTCACCCCGTCCCCCAGCGCTTTCCCACAGCCGCTGACCACCCTCCTCCCGGTTCTCAAAGGCCCAGGCCCTTCCACGGGCCTCCTCCTGGGAGCGGCCAATTTCCCCCGGCACCTCCCTCCCACACTGCTTTCTAGTAATCTGTCCTTTTTCACCCTTCGTGGTGGAGACTTCTGGCTAAGGCCCAGTCCGCTCCTTCGGTCGACACTCTCGCAGCCCCTGCAGGTTAATCTGTGCCCTGCTTCTGGGGCCGACACTCAGGAACAGCAACTAGAACGCTCGGAGCACTTGTCTGTTCTGCTCCGAGCACTGGCTCGGGTGAGTTTTATGAGGTTTAACTCCCTCACCTTCACGATGGCCCTTGGATGTCGGTGTCAGAGCAGGCGACTAGCTGGGGTCACGCGGCAGGTGAGTGCGGGACCCAGGGTTCAGGTCTGAGTCCCAGGGATCTCTCCCATCGGTGCCCTTCCCTCTCTTTGGTTTTTCTGGAGTGTGGTTCACACACAGCAATGGCGTGCGTTGGAGGTGTGCGACTTGGTGTCTGGGCACCCACACACATCAAAGGATCACCAGATCGAGCCAGTTTGCTAATCCATCGCCTCACACACCGGTCACCTTTGCTGTGTGTGGTTAAGAACACTTCCGCTCTCCTCTCTTAGCACATTTAACAAGACAATTCAGCGTTACGTGCGGCCGCCTCGCTGTGAGATAATAAATCTCTAGAATTCACTCATCTCGCACAACTGAAACTTTGTGCCATCGGACCGACGCCTCCCCGCCCCCTGCCTTCCCGTCTCTGGCAACCCGCATTCTCCTCCCTGCTTTTCCGAGCTCTGCTGTTTTAGATCCCACATGTGCACGGGGTCACGCGGTGGTGGTCTTTCTCCGCCCAGCTTCTTTCCGTGAGGGCCCTGTTTTCCAGAGTCACTCGTGTTGCGAGCGGCAGGTCTCCCTTCTTTAAGGCTGCGTGATCTTTCTCTGTGTGAGAGAGTGTTAAGATTTTATTTATTCATTTGTATTTTTAGAGAGAGGGGAGGGAGGGAGAAAGAGAGCGTGAGAAACGTCCATGTGTGAGACAGACGTCCGGGCCAGGCCTGCAGCCCAGGAATGGGCCCTGACCGGGAATCAAACCGGCGACTTTCTGCTCGGCGGGGAGGACGCTGCGCCAGCCGAGCCGCGCTGGTCACGGCTGGAAGGCCTCTCTACCCACTCATCCGCGGGTGGTGCCTGGGCTGTGTCCGTGCCTGGGCTGCTGTGAATAGGGACCGAACGTGAAAGTGCAGGCGCCTCCTGGAGATACGACTTCACTGCCTTTGGACGCGCACCCGGGGGTGGGACTGCGGGGTCACAGGGCCGTTCGACGTGCAACTGTTGGAGGAAGCTTCATGTTGCTTTCCACAACAGCCGCGCCCATTTACAGTCCCACTGCCAGCGCCCAAGGGTTCCGTTTCCTTGCCAATGCCTGTCATGTCACACCTTCTCTCTTCGGCAGTGGCCACCCTAACAGGTGTGAGGCGGTATCTCACTGTCGTTTTGTACTTCCCTGCTGATTAGAGAGCTTGGGCACCTTTTCAGGTGCCTGTCGGCCATTTGTATGTCTTTTGAGAAATGTCTAGTCAGGTCCTTTGCCTATTTTTTGTTTTTTGGGTTTTTTTTTTTTTTTTTTTTGCTGTTGAGCTATGGGAGTTCTTTCTATATTTTGGATATTAGCCCCTTAGATGTGTGAATATTTTCCCCCATTCCGTAGTTACCTTTTCACTCTGGTGATTGTTTCCTTTGCTCTGCAAAAAGCCTTCTAGTTTGATGCGGTCCTGCTTGTCTGCTTTTGCTCTTCCGGCCCGTGTGTCCCCTTTCCTCTTGTTTCTCGTCCCTGCTGGCCTACATCCATCACTCAGCACATTCTGAGCGGCCGCTGTGTCCTAGGTTCTGCGCTTGGCTGTCCTTATTCAGTGACAAGACAGATGGAGGGGTCCTTGTCCTATGGTGACTATGTTCTGGTAGGCGAGGTGAAGATCGGCTAGTACACCATGTGGCGTGGGATGTCAGAGGGTGATAAGGGCCATGGAGACACGTAAAGTCCAGGGGAAGGGGTAGAGAGTGACGGAGGCGCCCTGGCCAATGTGGCTCGGTTTGTTGGGCATCGTCCCACAAGCCAAAAGGTCTCTGGTTCGATTCCCAGTCAGGGCACATACCTGGGTTGCGGACTCCAAGTTCCATCCCTGGTTGGGCCACTTGCAGAAGGCAACCAATTGATGTTTCTCTCTTCCATAGATATTTCTCTCCCTGTCTTCCTCCCTTCCTTTCCCTTCCCTTCCCTATTCTCTAAAATACAGTAAAATTACTAAATCCAGATGTAGAGGGAGCATGGGGCGATCTTGGGTAGCTGCACACACAAAGGCCCGGATGTGGGAACATGCTGGACGGCCCCTTAGAGCGAGCCTCCGACGGGCTCGAAGAACGCGTGAGCGGGGCGGTGCCAGGGAGGGTGGCAGGGGGCCGGTTACACAGGCCTTGTGGGCCAGGCAGGAGAGTCGGAATTGCATTCCACACGATGGAAGCCATGCGGGGTCAGAGCAGAGGAGCCATACGCTTGGATCTAGGTTTGGAAAAGATTGTTCTGGCTGCCACGAGGAAAACAGTTCCCGGGAGGTGTGGAGACAGGGAGGCCAGTTAGAGAGATGAGGTGGTGAGAACCAGGGCGAAGGGGACAAGAAGTGGCCTGCAGTTTGGAACTAGAGCTGACAGGACTGGCCGAGTGTCCAGGATCTTCTCCAGTGGAGGCCCAGAGCGTGGCCCCGGAGGCTAAGGGGCTGAAGACTGGAAGTGGGTTCGATCTGCCCAGGGCCGGGGTCAGGCTTGTTGTTCCTGGGGCTCTGCAGGGACATCGGAGGTGGCTGTCCCAAGTACTCTCTTCCTGTCCCAGGGGCTGCCGGGAGGCCATCAAAAGGATCGCCTACGAGTTTGTTGAGATGAAGGCCAAGGAGGGCGTGGTGTACGTGGAGGTGCGCTACAGCCCACACCTGCTGGCCAACTCGAAAGTGGAGCCGATCCCCTGGAACCAGGCTGAGTGAGTGACCACCTGGAGGGCGGCTGTGACAGGGTGGCCCAGCCTGGGACCCGAGGGGCAGACTGTTGGGAGGCCCTGACCCAAGAAGCCTTCTATCTTACCCCATGATCTGGTCTGTGGCCTCAGAAAGATGGGCTTACGTGGCCTGAGAGACAAGGTGCCCACCCGCCACCTGCGCATCCATTTTTACCTTGGGAGGAAGCGTTTGGCTGTGTCTTGTCACCCGTAGTCCTGGACTCGGGCCTGCAGCCTAGAAACACGGCTGTCCAGTGGCTTCCAGGGGTCCTCCTGCTCTAACCCCGGAACGGGAGTGAGTCCAGCCCATTCCTGTCCCCTGCTGGGACCTCAGGGATCTCTAAGTGGTGTCACCCGACCACTTTGCCCCTCCCAGGCATGACTCCGATACACGTAAACAAGTGGGAATCAGACCAGGTGAGCTTCATGGTGCTCTGCACCTGGGGCAGGCTGTGTCTGACACAGGCACCCCCTGTGACCCTTGACAGGGACATTCTCCAGGTCCAGAAGTGCCCAGGCAACCCCAAGGAAGCTAGGAGGGGGTGTGCTAGAGCTCGGCCATCTCCCTCAGTTTTTCTCAGAGGTGGCAGGGAGAGGAGGCTTCTGGGAGATTCCTCTTCTTCCCTTCCCTTTCTCCTCTCCTCCACCCTCCTCTTCTTCCTCCTCCTCTGCCCCGATGTGAACAGGCCCAGTGCTGTCCTTTAGCCCTTGCTCTGTCTCAGGCCCATCCCTCCTTCCGTCTCCACACAGAGGGGACCTCACCCCGGACGAGGTGGTGGCCCTGGTGAGCCAAGGCCTGCAGGAGGGAGAGCGAGATTTCAAGGTGAAGGTGCGCTCCATCCTGTGCTGCATGCGCCACCAGCCCAGTGAGTATGACCTCGGCCCGCCCCTGGGCTGCCCCTCTGACAGTGACCCCAACCTCCTGTCCTGGTGCTGGGGCTGCCCCTGGTATTTGCTTTGAGTCCATCAGCGGGACCTCAGGCCTCCTGAAGTCATCAGAGCCCAGCCGGACAGGCTCACAACTTCCTGGCAACAGAGGCTTCCCCCTCGGGAGACCAGGCCTGCAGCCACAGGGCCTGCGGGAGGCTCCAAACCCACGGAGCCTGACAATGGAAAACGAGCTAAGGCAGGTTCTGAACAGCCCACGGTTCTGCCCCAGGTCCCGTGAGCCAGCAGGCCCCTTCTGGTCCGCCCTCTGGGGTCTAAGCGGTCTCCCTTGTCACTGACTCAGGTCAACTCCCCAGGGCTGGGACTTCCAAGGTTTGGAGCTCCACCGTGTGACTTGGGCAAGTCACATCACCTCTTAGGGCCTCGGATACACATTGGCACAGGAGGAGGTGGCACTCACCTCTCCCTCCACTGTGAGGAGGAGCGAGGACCACAGCAAAGGGTTAGCGCCCCAACCTGTCGGGCCTGCTGCGCAGCGTGACTTATACTTTCTCCAGCCCTTGCCGCAGCCTGAGTGCTACCGCCCTCTATCCTATTTGACCGATGAGGACACTTCCATGAGGGAGGAAGGGAGGTGAAGCCTCTTGCTCCTCCATCAGGAAGGCAGAAAGCTCCGACGTGAACCCAGGGCCATCTGGTTCCAAAGCCTGTGATTTTTTTCCTTCTTTTTTAAATGCTTCGTGGCAAGCCCACAGTGCATTAGCAATGTTTAGTAATGCCAGTGTGAGTCACGTGCTGGATTTAAATGTTCAACCGTGTGGGCCTCCATCTGCTCGCCTGAGTGAGGAAGAGCCCCCCATGGCGGTTGTGGGGACAAATGAGACAATGGCCACTTGTTGTGCACCGAGCCCTGGCCCCACCCTCAGTGCCTGACACATGGGATCTCGGCAAAGCCTCGCCGTGACGCAGCGCGGTAGCTGGTGGTACCCTGAGAGGAGGGGAGACTGAGGCCCTGGGTGGGGCAGACCGCCGAAGGCCATGCGGTTGGGCTGTGGCAGTCGGGGTTTGAAGACAGGACACCGGGCCCTCTGTCTCGCGCTGGCCTCAGGTGGGGGGTGAGGTAAGTAGGATGGGACAGCAAGCAGGTGTTCTGGAAGGCTCTCTCTCCCAGCCGCCACTGCTGACAGCCCTGGTGGGCGTCTGACCCACAGACTGGTCCCCCGAGGTGGTGGAGCTGTGTAAGAAGTACCGGCACCAGACCGTGGCGGGCATCGACCTGGCAGGAGATGAGACCATCGAAGGAAGCAGCCTCTTCCCAGGACACCTGAAGGCCTACGAGGTGGGTACTGTGGGAGGTGGGAGGCCGGCACTGGGTGGGCCGTGGGAGAAGCTTGTCCCCCCACACTGCAGGGAGAAGTCACAGGGATTGGGGAGTGCAAGGTCCCCCCGGTCCCCAGGTGCTTTAGTTGGGTCTGGGGGGCTCTAGGAACTGTGACTTTGGTGTAAAGACCCTACTTGCGGTGGGGAGGCCGCCTGCCTGCGTCTGCTGTGATTTGCTGTGCGACCTTGGGCGAGCCTGCCTCTTCTCTGGCTCGTCTGGAGCAGCCGTCTCAGCGTTTCGTGGAAGGGGTTAAGAGTGGGGGCTCTGGAGAATCACTGCTCGGGGTCAGTGCTTGGCTTCCCACTTGCTGTTCGGCCTTGGTCATGTTGCCTACCTTCCCTGGGCTTCGGTTTCCCCCGACCCCTGAAAAGTGGGTAATAGTGACTGTGAGATGGTGGGTGCAGAGCCTTTCGTGCAGTGCCTGATGCATGACTGTCTAGTATGGCAGCTATCACGTGAATCAGCTAAAAAGACCAGGTTCCCCCTCCAGAGGCAGCCGGCCTGACCGTGGGCGTGGTTCGGCCTGCCGAATCTCAGACCCAAAGTGCAGTGAAGGCAGGGCCTGCGGGGGGCTCCCCAAGGCCACGCACGACCTGGCTCTTGTCCTTCCAGGAGGCCGTGAAGAGCGGCATTCACCGCACGGTCCACGCCGGGGAGGTCGGCTCTGCAGAGGTGGTGAAAGAGGTAAGGAGCCCCCGGGTGGACTGTGGGGCCCTCCTGCCTACTCCCGCCCCACCCCTCCCTGAGCTCCCATCCGCTCCTCTGCAGGCCGTGGACACGCTCAAGACAGAGAGGCTGGGACATGGCTACCACACCCTGGACGATGAGGCCCTTTACACCAGGCTGCGACAGAACAACATGCACTTCGAGGTGCCTGGGAGGGAGCACCAGGGAGGGAAGCCGGGAGGGGCCTGGGAGTTGGAGCGGGGCAAGCTGTGGCAGGCGTGGGCGGTGGGCACCAGAGCTGCCGGTGGTGGAGGAACACTGGGATGGGTGGGCTCCTGGGAATAAGCAGCAGGGAGGCCATGTGACCGTGGCCTGAGGGGCGGCTCCAGCCCCAGCGTGTGGCGGGCAGGGGGTCTGAGTGGCCTGGGGATGTCCCTGCCAGCCACACACCTGCTCTTCCAGGTCTGCCCCTGGTCCAGCTACCTCACAGGCGCCTGGAATCCGGCCACGGAGCATCCGGTCATTCGGTGAGGCTCGCTCCCGTGGGGCCCACTCGGTCTCATAGCAGGAGAGCCAGGGAGGGAGAAAATGCAGGGACTGGGCACTGGCCATATGGTCTTATTACAAAACCTGTGCGAATCCCTGGGAAACTGGCGTTATCCTCCCCCTACAAGCGGGGAAGCCAAAGCACAGAGGTGCTGTAACTCCACCAAAGAGCAGAGCTGGGGGCCTGTAGCTCACCAAGCTGGACCGCAATGTCCTGCTGCCCAAGAGAAACTTCACCCTCCAGCCCCTGCCTCCTAGGGGTCCAGAAGATGAGTCCCCCTGCTCACACGGTCTCTGCTCCTGGCACCTTTGGGCATTCTCCCGAGCACCAGCTCCAGGCTTTCTCCCTGGGGGGTCTGTCCCATCCTACCCTGCTCCCACCCTGCAGTCTAAGGCAGAGGCCTCTGGCCTGTGACTGAGCCCTGGGAGTGGCCTCAAGAGGGCAAAGCTGCCTTTCCTGACACAGGATGAGGACAGCAAGGACTCAGGGTGACCAGGTCAGGCCGGCACTGGTCTGTCATGCAAAAGGAGGGAGCTTGGGCTCTGACATGGATTACGCGGGTGCTGAGAGCCGCCCTAGGGGAGCAGAGCATGCAGTGCCTGTGGGCAGCCCAGGTGGAGGTCCTGGAGGTGCACGGGCACCCAGCCTGGGTGCTGGAGAAAAATCCAAGGGCCCCCTACACAGCCCTGGCGCTCAAAGGGAGCAGTGACGGCCTCAGACGTGGGGAACTGAGGGCCTAGGGAAGGACCCAGAAGGAAGTGACATTTTGAGGACAGGCGGAGCCAGCCAGGAGGAAGGCCCAAGGGTGGCGTGTGAGCAGTCCACAGTGGCGCTCTGCACGCCCCAGGGCAGGGAGAGCTGGGCGGGGCCCTCTGGGCTGGACACCACGGGGGTCTGGGACCATGCCACGAACGGTTCCCTCGGTGCATGGTGCGCGGGAAGAGCAGGGCCCAGCGCGAGCGAGGGTGACGGGAGAGGGTGCAGGAAGCTCTCCCAGAACGTTGGCTGTGAAGGGACAGGCTGGAGAGGGTGGTGGCTGGAGGGGGCGTTGCTTGTGTGGCCTCTCCGGGCCGCCATTCTGCTTGGCTCCCTACCGCCCTTGCTGAGCTCTGGCCTGACTGGAGGGTTTGAGTCTTGGGCTGCTAGTTACGTGACCTTGGACAAGCCACCCAAGCTCTCTGAACGTGTTTCTTCCTCTGGAGGAGTCTTCCAGGTGTGAGGAGGACGATGCGAGGCTCGAAGGAGGCTGGTATGCGGTGTGTGTTCACAGCAGAGTAAAGGGGGGCTCTGTCCCTTCTCCCCCACATCCAGACTCAAAAAAGATCAGGCGAACTACTCGCTGAACACGGACGACCCGCTCATCTTCAAGTCCACCCTGGACACTGATTACCAGATGACCAAGCAGGACATGGGCTTCACTGAAGAGGAGTTTAAGAGGCTGGTGAGTGGGCATGGGCCCCGCTGGCCGGGACCCCGGGCCCTGGCCTGGAGCGAGGTGCCTTCCAGGGTGACGTGCTGACCCCGATGCACGTGTTTCATCCTTCACCGGCCCTCAGAGAACCTGGAAGTGCGGTCAGCTACGAAATTCTGCTCCCACTTCCGTGCCCGTCGCGGACCCCAGGCTGAGCCCGTGGTTTTTAGGTGTTACAAGCCCCTAGGCCCGTCCCTCTCTGGCCCCCGACATCCTACCCTGCCTCTCCAAGTGTCTCCAGCTTCGTTCTCACGCTGGGACGCCGCTTTGAGAACACCGAACCTCACTCACGGTCTCTGCCCGACAGTTGCTGGCATGTGATCTTGGACAAGTCCCTTCCCCTCTGAGCTTAACCAACCGCCCACATTCGGGGAGGAGAGCGGACCGTCCCTAGCTTGCCAGGCACTCCCTTCCGAATTCTCTGGTTCCATGTTGTCTGCCATTCTGGCCCTTCCAGAACATCAATGCAGCCAAGTCCAGTTTCCTCCCGGAAGGCGAGAAGAGGGAGCTGCTGGAGCAGCTCTACAAAGCCTACGGGATGCCACCTTCGGCCGCCAAAGGTGCGTCCCTGTCTCAGCTTCTGGGCTGCTGCCCAGCCCTGCTTCCCGCTTGGCTTTCTGGGCCCCCTTGAGCAAGGTGCCCTCCCTTCCTCTCGGGTAGCACCAGGGACAGTGGTGACTCCTTGGTTCCAGGGCCCTGGCTGGTGGCAGACTTGCCCTAGATTGGTGTATTTTATGTATAAAGCCACCTTCAGGCTGGTCTGGGGCATCTGCACGGCTGCCCTAAGCCCAGGGAAGGGAGTTGGGCCCAGGTCTTAGCTCTGTTCTTTGCGGTGTGGCCTTGGCCAGGCGTTCCCCTGCTCTGAACCTCAGTCTCCCTTGGGGGCTCCTCTCTGGCTCTAATGCTCTGCGATTTTTTTTCAATGGCCTGGGTACCGTGTTGCCTGACCTCCTGCTTCTCTGACCTGGCCAGCAGGGCAGCATCTGTGAAGACACGGCGGCCGCCTCGCTGGGCCCTCACCCTGCGATGGAGACCTTGTAGCTCTGGGGGACTGAACAGCACTCTTACCTTTACTCCTGGGAAGACTGTGATTTCCAAAGTCAGCTCCTGACGCTCCTGAGGCCTGCGTGCCCACTTCCATGCACACGTGTGCGCACACGTATACCTCAGCACGGCCACGTCTCTCCTCAGGCTCTGTGCCGGGCCAGGGCAAGTCTGAAACCCTCCTCCTACGGTGACTCATGCTGAAAAGCTGGTGCTTAATAAAGACGCTGTCATGCAGCACGTGATATGTGGTCTTGGGCAGGACGACACAGGGGAGGTGGGAACAGGAGCCCCGCTGGGCTCCCAGACTCAGCAGCCTGCCCAGTGGCAGGGCCCAGGAGCCCCGCGGGAGCCGTGGAGGGGAGGCCAGAGCTCCCCCTACTGAGGGGGGAGGGGCCCCCCTAGAAGAAACAAGGCTTCTCTTGAAGAGCTGTCTGCTTACGTGCTCTCTGAACCCTCCATGCCTTCTAGTCTGGGATTTAAGGGGCAAACCTTTTGGGTTTCTGACGCCGTAGACTGCGGCGAGAGAGGGAGAGATGGAAGGAGTGTGCTCGGCCACCAGGCCCAGGAGCGGGGCTGGCTTTTGTAGAAGGAGGCCTGGGGCGGCGACGGAGCCCAGCCAATGGTGGACTAAGGAGAACGAGGCGCAGCCCCTGCTTTTGCTGCTTAAAGGGGAAATAATCATCTTAAACCAGTCACACAAATCACCAGCATTTATTTCCTGGGTCCCAGGTGTTATTTATCTTGGTAGAAAGAAAGGGCACAAGGCTGATCAGGTAGTTTTGAGCCCAAAAACCCCTTCCCGAAAATCGACCTGTGGAGCCCCACGAGGGAGCCTCGGAGCGGCACAGACGCTGAGCTTAGCTTAAAATGGCTTCCAAAACCCCAAAGTGGACTGTCAGCTCCCTCCCGCTTTGCTGAAAAATGTTTAAAACGTTTTAAAAGTTTAAAAGCGTTTTTTAAAAAAGAGATCCGACAGCCCTGACCTAGAAGGTTCGGCCTGGAGAAGAGGAGGCAGAGCCGGGACGTGGCCCCTGCCCAGGCCGCCCAGGAGAGGGGCCTTCCTGGGTGGGCTGCTCACCCAGGCGGGCAACGCCCGGCCCCCGAGTCCCAGTGCCCAACGAATAAATAACATCTTGGTGCTAAAACGTCTTGGAAGTGTACCTGGGCACAGTGAAGGGGTGGCAGCGGGAGGCCAGTGAGGGTGGGCAGAGGGCCTTCCCAGGTCAGGGTCATGGCAGCCTCTGGGGGTGCCTTTCAGTCTGGCCTTGTTTGCCTGGAACACAGGGCTCAGAGAAGAGGCTGTCGGGCCAGTGCCAGGGCTTCCCGTCCAGGTGGGGACAGCAGGTCTTTCTTCTAGCCCCCTCGGGCAAGGTCAGACTCAAGATGAGGTGGTCCCGTCGCTGCTCGCGGGCTGGTTGCTGGCCTCCTTGTCTGGGGCGCCTGCCTCCGCCTGTCCTTCTGGAGGGGAAGAAGAGGAGAGGCACACACAGATGTCAAATGCGGGAGGCGATCTGGAAGGGCCCAAAGCGGTGACAGTGGAAGAGCCTCGGGACCCACGACAGGACTGAATTGGGGGCGGGGGGGTGGCCAAAGGGAACTCCAGCCTGGCCTCTAACGTTCTAACCTCACGAAGGAAATGCATGTGGTGTTAATAGTACAATTAACGTCAATTAAAGGCCAGGGCTGCCGATGGATGCTAAAAGCAACGGGCCAAGGGCTATTGAGGGTCAAGATGCTTATGCAGGTTTTCCAGCAGGAGAGGGCAAATGGGAGGTCCCACTGTGTGCCAGGTGCCCAGCGAAGGGTCGTTCTCGGAGGATGGAAAGGGGCATCAGGCTAGGCCAGCTCAGGGGAGCACTGGGGTGTGGCCTGCATCCAGGTTAGGGGCGGGGCCTATGGCTGTTTCACTCTGCGGTGTCCTCACCAGACCAGCCACACCGCTGCTCTGGCCCTTGTCCTCACGCCCTTAGGCTGGGCCCTTCACGTGACTAACCAGCACCGCCCTGGACTGTGCTCCAGGCAATCCACACAGCAGCCTGGAGGTGTGGTTAGGGGCACGAGTAAGAAAGCTGAGGCTCCGAGAAGCGAACATCATGATTGGCCTGAGCTGAAGTGGAGGGAGCCAGTGTCCTTTCCATGAATTTCAGCTCCTGCCATGCAGCATTCTTGAGGCGTTAGAAAGGCCTGTGGTCACCGGCACTGCCTCCTTGTGCCCTTCAAGCAGTCTCAGGAAGCGGGCGTGAGCAGTATCAAGTGGTACGGGCAGAATTTGGACATCTGGCTCCCTGCCAGGCTACCTCCTATCCTGACTGGTAACTGTAGCAAAGGCTTGGTCCCAGAGGGTCCTTCTGGCCCCTCCGGAAGCCTGACAAACTAGATGGCTCTCTGGGCACATCGCCCAGCTGGCCATCTGCGATGCCCTATTTGGCGCAGAGCTTCAGCCCGGCAAGCAGGAAGGATCTCGTTCGACTGCCAAGAATCTGCGCTTCGCCACCTCCCGGCTGTGGGGTCCCGGGCGGTTCACTTGATGCCTGTGCCTCCGTCTCTGATCCACAACGTGAGGACGGTGGCACCTCTGCCTGCCCAGGAGGGCTGTGCTGGGCCTGTACGTGGCCCTCTGACACGTGGGAGCGTCTTAGCCAATGGTAACGCTTCCTCTGGGCCGGTCCCAGCTCTCCTGGCCAGAGGAGAAGGTCCTTAAGCGCCTTCCTCACCCAACAGCACCCTCGGGCCTTCTGGGGCCAGTTTCAGAGTGCCATCTGAAAATGTTTCTCCGTCACACACTGCCTGGCAGTGCGCTTACTTATTCACGCCTCGCTGTTCTTTCTCTCTCGCTGTAAGGCCAAGTAAGGGAACATTTGCGTCCCCGCATAAGGAAGTATCAGGGAAGACAAAGGTTTGCATACAGCGTGCTGCGCATCAGCCTGCCGGGAAGCTTTAAGCAAACAGATTGTGAGCCAGGCCCGCAGAATCGGACGGTGTGGGTCCCCACTCCCACTCCCTAGTCTGCAGGCTGCGCACGGCCCGCTGGGCAAGCTCTCGGTGCGGGGCCTGCCCGAGGAGGGCTCCTTGGCTGGTCCGGCCTGCGCTCCACTCTGAGTGCCTCGCTTCCTTGCAGTGAGCACTACGCCATTCTCAGGTCCCCTTTTGAGTGTCAGGCACCCGCCCTGGCCAGGTGGCTCGGGTGGAGCAATGTCCTCTACACCAGAAAGGGTGCAGGTTCGATCCCTGGTTGGCGCGCACATGGGCCGGCAACCCATCAGTGTTTCTTGCATCGATACAGTGTTTCTTTCTCTAAAACTCAATACAAACACATCTCTCCGTGAAGATTTAAAAAGAAAAGACTGCACGCGACCTGATCCAGGCCAAAGACAGAACTTGTGCTGAGATGTCCATGCACTTGGGACCCAGACGCTTCAGAGATTTCGAACTGGAGGGGAAACGGGTGTTGGGAGGGACTGGAGATTTCGAACTGGAGGGGAAACAGGTGTTGGGAGGGACCGGTCCTCGGACGAGGGGCAGCGACTGCCGGGGCAGAGGGAGGAAACGGCTCCCCAGAGCTGAGGACGCAGCAGCCCTGAGCACGAGCCCCGGCAACAGCTGGTCTTTCCGCTGCACAGTGAACGGCTGTGGCCCAGGCGCCTCTGTTGTGTTCTGAATGCTGCCAGGCACCAAGGACACGGGACGGATCTCGTGCAGGAGAAGCTCACAGCCTAGAGAAGGGCACCCCGCTCAGGGTGGTTCTGGGGGCGGGGCAAAGATGCGCCTCCCCTGCCCGAGGGGGATGTGGTCAGGGAGGCCTCTCAGCAGAGCAGTGGGTTTCTGAGCACGAGCCAGGCAGAGGGAGCAGTGTGCTCAGCCCCGCAAGGGGCTGTTAAGAAACAGAAGTGCTGCCCTGGCCGGTATGGCTCGGTTGGGTGTCATCCCCAAGGCGAAAGGTTGCCTGTTTGATTCCTGGTGGTTTGGCACGCAGTTGTGCGGAACCAAAAATAAGAAATGAATAAATTCATTTACATTTAAATAAGTATTTAAAAAGAAACAGAAGTGCTTTCCTCTGGCTGGATCAGAGGCACCAAGGGAGGAGGGTGCGCAGGGCCAGGGAGGGGAGCAGGGTGACCGTGGAGGCTCCTGCGTCCGGGGGCCAGTGTGGGCCGCGAGACAAGGAAGGCGGGCAGAAGAGACGGGGTATGGGCGTGGCTCCTTGGGCAGGGCACTGGGGGCAGCCCGGTTCTCATTCTGTGTCCACTTGCTGGTGGCCCTGAGCAAGCCACCCAACTCCTCTGGGCCTGTCTGGGTAAGAAACACGATAGGCTTGGCTGCATGTCCCCGCCAAGTCTTCGCTGTTCTGTAGTCCAGAGGGGGAGGGGAAGGGGAAGAAAGCAAGAAGGGACGGGGTGTGGGAGGGCAGGATGGAAGGGCAGAGGGAGGAAGGAGGTGGGGCCCCGGCGGGCAGCACGGAGGGGAAGGCAGGTGCGGCTTTCTCCATTCTCATTCGGCCTGCGGCTTCCACACACCTGCTCCTGCCAGCAGAACAGAAGGCCCCCGCTCTCCTGGAGCTCATCTTTAAACCCAGGAGACCCCACCAGAGAGCGGAGGAGTCATGTGATTAGGGAGGGCCAATTACAGCTGTCAGGGAAAGCCCTCCTCGGCACCTGCTATCTGAACCAGGGCATGCGGCGGCAGCCACAGGGCTGGGTGGGGCTGTGCTAGCGGGGAGTCAGGGGGACCTGCCAAGTGCTGACGGGGTTCTGACCTGCCCCCTCCAGCGCCAGCTCGCCCATGTCTCCAGCCAGCTTCCTCACGCTCACGGCCTCCGAGTCCCCCTGGATGTCAGGGACTGCGTTCCGACGGCCAGTCCGGTCGCAGGAGATGAAGTCCGAGTAGGAGGACTCGACCTCCATCACGCCTGTCGCATCGCTCTTCAGGCCTGTGGGGACAAGGGCAGGAGGGCAGCAGGGGAGTCCAGGTGCATCCCGCAGGGAGGGCACGGCTCTGGTCCCCAGCACTGGTATCTCCCGACAGAACGGCCGCTATGGCCTTGATCACCGAAGACACAGCAGAAAGCACAGAAAAGGTGCAAAGGACACAATGTCCCTGGAATTTCACATAGAACCACTGATGTTTAAAGAACATCTGCCTTTGAGCAAAGTTATTGATACATATCTCCACATTCGTCACTATCACGTGCCAGCCCTGACCCGTGTGGCTCATCAATTGAGCATCGTCCTGCAAAGCAAAAGGTCACTGGTTCAATTCCCAGCCAGGACACACGCCCGGGCTGCGGGCCAGTCCCTGGTTGGGGTGTGTACAAGAGGCAGCTGATCCATGCTTCTCTCACACATCGGTGTTACTCTCCCTCTCTTTCTCCCTCCTTTCCCCCTCTCTAAAAAGAAATAAAATCTTTAAAAAAATAAAAATCCGTGCCAGGCACCGGCTCAGTGCTGTAGATGCAGGAGTGCACAGGTCAGCCACGGTCCCTGCCTTCAGTTACCGAGGTTACCTCGCACCTGTAATTACCACGGTGCTCGGGGCTTCTAGGGAGAAGGCAGGGTAACTGCCAGGGCCTGACCAAGGCCAGGGCCAGAGATCCGAGGAGGACCAGGCGTCGCCAAGGCAAGGAGTGGAGGGAAGAGCACTACCGGCCAGGGAACAGCGTGTGAGGGCTCCGAGTGGGACGCAGGCCCGGAGCTGCGGGCTGGAGGACGGGGAGGGCGGGCAGCGACACCTAGGACGCTGAGGAGCTGGCAGGGCCCGACCACATCCGCAGCTTGGTCCTGAGGTGTGGAGGCCAGGTTGTGAATGGCCAGATCTGCATTTTCAGAGACGATCGGGGTGGAGCAGGGCCCGGGAGGGGAAAGCTGAGCTCCCGCAGAGGTCAGACGCGACAAAGATGGTGGGCGGAGGAAGGTGGCGGTGGTCAGATTCTAGGTGGAATCTGGAGGATGAATCGACAGGCCTCGGTGTTTGACTGGTGGGAGGGAAGTGAGCCTTCTGGGGAGAGTGGACGGGCGGAAGCGTGGTCTCCTGAGATGCAGAGCGGCAGAGGAGTACTTTGGGGAGTGACGGTGGGGGAAGATTCACAGTTCTGTTCGACCATGTTAACTTTGAGATGCTTGCGAGCCCTCCAAGGGGAAGGCGGAGGGGGAGCCAGCAGAGAGATGGGGTTACGGCGCGGGGAGGGAAGACAGGAAATCAGAGGTAACTGCTAAGACAGTGGTTAACAACCCTGGTGGCTGATCGCAGCGCCTAGAGAGAGGAGAGAACCATGTATATCAGGAAGGGCCATATATATTTTAAAGACTGTTTGGGAATCATACTATGCATCGTCTTTTAGAGCCCGCTATTTGGATCACCCTAGAACATGTCATTAAGGCTCCCTACCGATGACTTTTGGACCTGCATACTTGGATGTACTGCAATTCCATCTGCCCCCTGGAAGTGAACATGGGGGTGCTTTCCCGTTTCGGTCAATCACAGACAGTAGTGGGTCTTTATGTAAATCCTTAGAGATGGTCCTAGAAGTAGAATGGACGGGCTAAAGGGAAGGATGAAATAGATGGAAGACTCATTTCCAAGCTGCATTCCCGACCGGCGCAGAGGTGCAGTCACGGGTGCTGACTGCCCGTGCGGCCGGTGACCCTCGGACTACAGAAGCGGGCCCTCCACACGGTCAGACGCCCGACTGCCAGCTGGCCCTGAACAGTGCAGGTCTGAAATGCGTGGGTCAACTGAAAAAGAAATCCACTTGTAAATGTAGGTCAAACCCACACCGCTCTGTTCAAGAGTCAACTGTATTTGTAATGATGAAAAAATGAGGTACGAAACTTTACAAACTCATCACTGTTCCTACTTCTCTTCCCAGCAGCTGCACATAGGATTGATTGTCCATGTATCTGCACCCTTGCCAGCAACCACTGCTATTATATGAAAAACTGTAACCTGCTGGGGGCACCTGAGTGTCCCTCACTGACCACCTGTGATTTTCCTGAAGGCAATCGGACCACGTGGGCACCGCCTGGACCCTGGCGCCTGGCCCCTTGACAGAGCCTGCTTTGGGAAGTGTGGGGGGGTCTAAGCCACTGGCCTGACCGTACACGTTCAGAGCCCTCCTGGGTGGGCTGGGTCCAGCAAATCCCAGCTGTAGCCACACGCATGGGGTGTGAGGGTGCTCACTGCGTGGGGTCAGCGATGGCGAACCGCAGGGTGCCCTCTGAATGTCCCGCCGGCGGCCAGGCACTACACGAATTATCGTGTATTTATAAAAATGAAATGCGCCAGATGGACCTGTACTGATATAGCAAGGGTTCTGAGATAAACTGTTAATTGAAAAATGTAGGTTGCAAAACAGGGCCTAAAATAAAACCCAGTTTCTGTGGTGAAAGAGCAGATACAGGCAGAAAAAAACCCCTGCCAAGTGTGGTTCTTCGTGACTGAGGGGAGCTTTCACTTTTAAGACTGTATTTTTGTAAAGGCAGAAGTTCTTCCATGCTCGGGCGATTGGGTGAGGCTTCCAGAAGGTGACTGATGTCAGCTGGCAGCACGTGCCCCAAAGTGCAGGGAGTGGGGGGCTCAGTGAACGCTTCGGGGTTGTGTGTGTGTGTGTGTGTGTGTGTGTGTGTGTGTGCATGAGAGAAGGGGAGGGGGAGCGGGAGGCAGAGGGGTCAGGATGGAGAGGAGTTGGGGGGAGGGAGAGAAGGAGGTGGGTGGGGGGATAGGGGCTGCTGGCCGGTACGGTGGAGGGGGGGGGGGCTGGAACCACATCTCACAACACCTTGCTCAGAAGGGACACCTGAAAAATAAATCGGGGCACTCAAAGATCAGGCATGGGAGACAGGGAGGAGTCCAGTAGTAGAGAAAAGAGGGTGACCTTGTGTTGTGAACCTGGCCCTGCCACCAGACCTTGGGCAGGACTCTGCCCCTCGCCCTCCGGGGCGCCGTTCGGACTCGGGCGAGCCCCCAGAGCTCCAGCAGAGGGCGCGCCCAGCCTGCCTTGCTCTGGGCTGCCTCCAGAGAAAGAGGCCGCCCAGCCTTTGTGCTTTGGCTCCTCCTCAGCAGGGAACAAACGACGAGAAAAAAACCTCTCTGAAATCCCAGAGGCGGTTCCTTCCGCAGGTCACCGAAGTCTCACCCCTGCACTCTCCCTCTGGGTAAACTGCTCAAAGCTTCGGAACAGGGGGAACGGCAACAGGAGTAGTAACAGCAACTACGGTAATTCTAACACTAAGGAAAGGAAGCATTTACCAAGTCATTACATAGGTTTTCCATACCCCACTGACTCAACTGTCCCAACAGCTCTCCGAGGTCGAGGTCGAGGTCAGAGGTCGAGGTCGGAGAGGGACGTTTACAACCGTGACTCAGAAAGGCCCCAGGCGGCCCAGGCCCACCCTCCACGGCCGTCCCTGCTGCCCGACCGACCGCAGGAAGGGACAGGCCGCGCGGATCACACCGTCTCCCCGGCACTGTTTCCTGAGCTCTTTCCCTCCGACTAGAATGCTGGCTCCAAGAGAACAAGGATTCTTATTTGGATTTCTTCTTTTTTAAATTGTAACTTGAGGTCATGCCCACTGATTTTCTAGAGAGGGGAGGGAGGGAGAGAAACATCGATGCAAGAAACACGGGTAGGTTGCCTCTGCCGTGCGCCCCAATCTGGGACCAAACCTGCAACCTAGGCACGTGCCCTGACTGGGAATTGAACCTGCGACCTTTTGGTTCACTGGAGGACGCTCCAACTGAGCCACACCAGCCGGGGCTTTGCCTGGATTTTCACCAGGCCGGACTGAAAGGCCCAGTCCTGGGAGCTGAGCCGACAGGCTCCGGCGGCTCCATGCTCAGATTCCCCACCACACAGAGAGCGCATGCTCAGTAAACAGCCTCAGGTTAAATCTGCAGCTATCTATCCCTCCATCCCTCTCTTCCTGTCTGCGGGGACGACAAAGTGACTCTGTCCCAGGACTGGGCGGGGGCCCTTGTGCCCTAGTGCCTGCTGTGCTGATGTTGTCGTCTGGTATCTCCAGGATCTGACACCATGGGATGAAGTTACAGGCTCCATCTAAAGGGAACAGACACCCTGGGCCTTGGCTCCCGCCCTTGCCCGGCTGACCTTACAAGCTGCCCAGTGCAGGAAGCTGGCGTTCCTGGCGCCAAGAGGGAAGTGTGCTGAGCTCAAAGCACAATCCTGGAAAACACCAGCCCAGCCAAGAAGCTCCAGGTGCGCCCCCACCCCCTCAGGGGACAGGGGCTCCAAAGGTGGGTCTGGGTTGTGTGTCTGGGGAGCTCGCTGACCCCGAGACCGTGAGCACAGGGCTCGTTCACTTTTCCTCATTTGTATTCTTCCCTCACTCTCCTTTTTAAAGCCAACAGCAAATGTGGAAATAAAGAATCCTTGGAGCTGGAAACCACGTCAGAAAATGGCCATCTCAGACTGTTCACGAGAGTGTAAACTGTCAGGGTCTCTCCGGGGAGTGACCGGACAAGATGCAGCAAGAAAACCTCAACTTTTTTCCATGTCCTTGAACCACTAAGTCAGTGTGTCTGAGTCAGCTCACAACAGTTTACTCTAAGCAAATACTCCAAGTTGTGCATAATGACAAATGCACGAAGATGTTCATCACAGTGTAATGTGTAACAGTCAAAAACGGAGGACATCACAATGCGCCCCTGAACGGACATGTGGGATGGCCATTAATACCTTTACGAGACATGGGGGAATGTTCACGCACATTGTTAAGTGAAGAAGAGTCTCAATGACGCGACCACTTATACTAACACTGAGTTAGGCGTGACTTAAATACTCTGTGTTTTCTAAATTTTCACAGTGAAAACATCCACTGTATTTTAGAAACATTTCACTTTTGAATGTGCGTGCAGGTGGTGTAACACTTACAAGATACAACAGGGGGAGAGTGGACTCGGCGGCCTCCCCATAGGCACTGTCCCTCGTGCCCCCAGAGCATCTCCGTGCGATGCTCATCTTCCCTTCCTTTTTCTTATTTGAAACAGAAAGCTGTTTTTGTCTTGCTTTTCTCATTTACAAATATGAAGGAAAGCACCGATCATATCAATTAAGAAAGCATTCACTACGGTCCATTTTCGATGGGTGATATCAACAGACCTGTCCTTCGGACATTTCTGTTCAAGTCCTTTGCTGTCACTGTTTAACGGCCCGCAGACGGCCGAAACTCAGACTTGGCTCTCCTGTGCTGAGTGGAACATCAGTGCCCCAGAAGCGGCGACTTGAGCTGGCTGGCATGCGCACGGCCTGTCTGAGAGGCCTGGCCCGGAGCTGAGGCTCAGTGAACATTCGATGGATGAGGGATGTTCTAGACCCCGGGGCAGAAGGAGCCAGGGTGTGCAGCCTTGCGTCACAGCAGCGGCCAAAGGTCTGGCTCAGCTGATGAGCAGGAGGGTGACCCCGGACGAGTCCCTTCCTCTGCCCCAGCTTCCTTCCCCCGTCGGAACAGTGAAGGGCGAACAACAATTGCTCAGTCTCTTCTATCCCGACACCCCGTCCACTCCTCTGTCCACTCATTCGGTGTTTTCTGAGCACCTTCCACACGCCAGGCACTGCGCCAAATGTGGGGCGTGTACTGAACCCTAAACGGGCATGTACGATTTGGAAGGAGAAGCACACACCGACCAGGTGGACGAGTCTATCATCACAGGTGGTGATGAGCGCTACCGAAGAAGAGGACAGGGTTCTCTGCCTGTGGATGTGTCAGAGGCCCCATGTTCGGGGGAGGCCTTCCCGAGGAGGGGACCCTGGGCTGAGATCCACAGAAAAGGTTGGCGGAGGGTGGTCCAGGCAGAGCCGACAGACCACCTGGGTGGACGGCAATCCGGCGTCTCCTGTCTCGGCTCGAGCCCTACGTGCTGCACAAGAGTGACACGCTTTCCCTCCCCTTCGTCCTCAGAGGGCTGTGGTGCCTTCCTGGGGTCTGGACTCCTGAAAGGCACCGACTGACCCTGAATGCCCAGGTCAGAAGGGAAGAGCCTTGCACTCCCTCGGTGGCCCAGGGCCGGAGGCTGCGGCTCCTACAGGTGCCTGCTCGGTGCTGCCAGGTTTCCCCGCGGAAGCCACCTTCTCCCCCTTGGTTCTTCCTGCTCCCCCAGCTCTGTAAACCGAAGAGGCTCCGGACTCTGCCAAAAGCTACACAGTCCGTTCCAAGTCTGCAGCTATTAGTCCTCAGTGCTCAGGCAGATTCCATTACGGCTCTAAATTGTTTTCCAAATATACCAGAAAGGTCATTTCCTGTTTTTTTTTCCTTTTAAAAAATTAAATATTTGCAGAGACCATACAAAAAGAAAGGAGACCGTTTTGCAGAGGACACAGAGCACGGGGTGGGACATGGTCCTGTGGGGGAGGCCTCCTGGGGGCGGGGCAGATGCGCTCTGAAGTTTCTCTGAGCGAAGGAAGTGCTGTGCGAAGCTGATGGAAACCACAGGGCCCAACGCGCTGGCATTCCTCAAATTCAACAGGAACGGCTTCTCTCTGTGACGGGCAGCCAGAGCCACGGAGCCACTGGGCGAGCAGAGAAGTCGGGGCCCCAAACCAAGCCCATTCTGAGAACCTGGGGACGGGCGGGGCGGCTGGTTCTAGCTGCGGCAGCCTGCCGGGGACTGGCACCATGTTCTCTACCTGGGCACATCCAGCTCGACGTCACCAGAGAGGAAGGAGCCCGTCTCCTGCCAGGACAGCACCTACTGTCCATTCGGAGAGTGGTTCCTTAGTGTGGCTTTGCCTGGAAACCGTCAGGCCTGGGGAGGAGTGGGCGGTGGGGCTGAGACCTGCAGCCCCAGGGTGGGTGGTGGGGAGACGAGCCATGGGAGTCCTCCCAGGGAGGAGGTAAGGGCAGGGTGCTGCAGTCACTTGCAGACTGCCAGTCCCCAGGGACACCGTTCTGTCCCTCCAGGGGCTTCCAGACACCACAGCCCTGGGCCTCTGCACAAGTGCCTCTCCCCTTAGGGACCTCTGTATTACAGGCCCTCAGGACCGGTCCCCTCCTCTGCAGTTTATTTACTCCCTGGGATTCTTAACCTTTCCCTAAATAGGATGTGTAGACAATCCCCAAAGAGCCCCAGGCCTATCGTAAGAACCTGAGATTTGAACATCTAACTGCCTGTTTAGCAGGCCCCTCCCCTATCTCGCCACCGGGTCTAAGTTCGCCTGTCTAGTCACAAGACTGTTCCCTCCTGCTTGGGCACCCCCTGACCAGGCTGCTCAGTCGAGCTGGAAACCTGGAGCCGCCCTCCCCCTTCACCATCCCACGGAGCCCAGCACCGGGCCCTGTCCTTCCGCCAACAAGACAGGGTCCTGTCATTTCCACCTGCAAAACACAGCCTGCACCCGCCCGCCTCCCCCTCCACGGCACCTCCTGGCTCTGTGCCCCACCAGCACCCGCATCGCACCCCTGCTTCCCCTCGGCCTTCGCCCAAGCTCTGCTCTCCACACAAGCAGCCAGGGCGATGCTCCCAGATCGGGCATCGGGTCACGCGATTCCCCGCTTCACCCAACCTCGGATGCTCTTCCACCCACCTCTGGCGAAGTTCAAAGTGCACACCAGGCCCTGAAATCCTGCATGGCTCTGGCCTGCCCTCCTCCGTGACCTTCTGCCTCCTTTTCACTCTCTTCTTGGCCCATTTTGCTCTGACCACACTGGCCCCTCTATCTCCTCAAAGCAGCTAAGCTCGTCCTGCCCTCCGGGTCTCCATGAGACTGTTCCCTCTGCCTAGAACACTCTCTGCCCACCTGCTCTTCACAGAGCCTCATCTGTGGATTCCGGGCCTCGACTTTTCCCATTTTCCTGCTCCAGGACCCCAGCATGGGGGCTCTGCAGGGAGCGAAGCCTCCGGAATTCCTCTGCCCACCACCACAGCATGCCGGGAAGGCCTGGCTGGGGTCTTCCGAGGTGCAGCGGGCACCGCCAGGATGGCGGGGTCACCCCACCTTCCACCCTGACAGCTCAGTGACTCGCCTGCCTGATTTCTCCGCTATGACACAGGGGTGTCACAACAGCCTTGAAAGGGGCCTGGGGTGAACCAGCACTTGGGGCGCCCTCGCTGCGTGCCGGGCTGCGCCGAGCACCCTCCAGGCAAGACCTCAACTCCGCAGCAAGTCCAGGAGCAGGACGCGTCCTCGTTCCCGCCCTTCTGAAGAGGGCGCTGAGGCACGGAGAGGGCGAGCAGCTCGCCCAAGGTCCTGTGCCCGCTGAGTGTGGAGCAGGGTCGCGCCTGCACTACTGGGCTCGGAGGCGCGGAGATGAGTTAGCGTCATGCCTGGCACATAATTAGGGTCTTTTAAAAAGTGCCCATTTCCTTCTCTCTCCTTCTTTCTCCTCCATCCCCAACCTTATAATAAGGCATTCCTGAAGGAAGAACAAGAGAGCAGTTCAAGTCCCAAGAAAACATTCGATAATATGGGCGGAAACGTATACCCAGGTGTGTTTTACCCTTGCTCCAGCAAAATTCTGTTTAGAATGTTCAGAACCTTTTCAGTGGTGTTGGCGTCTCTGAATTCTGCCACCGAATTCTATTTTTGTCTAACTTCACAGCAGTGGTAACAATCGTTATTCGGGGTACACATTTCACAGCTCTGACCTCCGTCAGCTACGTCTCCCCCTGTGGCGGGGCAGGGGCAGGGTCAGGGCGCATGGCGCACACAGAATGGGGCTGTGGCCTGGGGCCTGGGGTGGGGACACTGAGCTGCAGTCCCTGACGGCCTGCGCTCCTGGGAGGGCTCTGGAAGGGGGCCGCACGGCCAGCTGCATCAGCGCCTGGAGACCCTGCCGGGCGGCCCTGGTCTCCTGCTGTCACACATCGTGAAAACTTGCTGAGGGCTCAGCTAGAAGGCGCGGTTCCCAGAGATGGGCAGTCCCATCGCAGCACGGAGGGGAGGCAGGAAGGGAGACTGAGGTCGTTTCCAAGCAGGTCAGCCGACGTCCAGGGCCTGGCCTGAGCTGCGGCTCTGCTGATGCCAGTCCGGGCGCCTCCGGTGAGGCTCTTCCCCTCGGACTCGGGGGCTTGGAGTGTGGAATGCAGGGGTGAAGGGCCTCTCTGGTGGGTCCGAAACACGTCTCGTATTCTCTGACGTTCCTCTTAGGAAGAGGTGAACTGAATGAGCTGGCCTTGGTGACTTGCTTCTGACTAGGGCACAGGTGGCCCACACAGGCCCGCCGGCCGAATCCGGCCCTCCGCCTGGTTTTATCCAGCTCGGCACCTTGTTTCTACCCGGTCGCAGCACCGAACTACTGCTTAACTGCTAAGGAGCAGTTACACTCATACAGTCCCAAAATTACATGCGGCCCTGTGAAGGCAACCGCGAGGCTGCGGTGGCCCCCGGTGACAATGAGCCTGACACCCCTGGCCTAAGGGCATGCGTCTGCTGTGTGACTTCCAAGACAAGGTTAGAAACGGCCACACAGCTTCCACCGGCTCGCTCTCTGCGCGCTTGTTTCCGGAGCTTCGCGCCACATCCAGGAAACCCGAGGCTGCCGCGCTGTGGGGACGCCCTCGCCAGCCCCTCACTGGGCCCGCACCCAGAGTCCCGAGATGCGGCAGCAGCTCACGGCAACTGCTCCAGCACCAGCCACTGTCTAACTGCAACCACGTGAGAGACCCGGGGTGTCCAGCCAAGCTGTTCGCAAGTTCCCGCCCGCAGAAACCACGGAAGACAGTCAGTGACTGCTGCTGTTTTCAACCGCTACGAACCGAAGGTGATGCGTATGTCCAGCTCTGCGGCCCCTCTCCCGTTTCCCCAGAATTCCACAAAAAGATGCCCTTCTCCACCGTGGAGATGGAAAAGATCTCATCTCTCTAAAATTAATGACTCCATCTATTCATTGAGGCAACGAAATCTAACTGTCGCTCAGTGTGCACCAGGCTTGGGACGAGACGCCGTGGGCACGAGAACAGTGAAGCACCGCCGTGCCCCCGAGGGACGTTCCTGGTGCGGTCGGGGAGCCCACGGCGACCGACTGCACACGGGACTCCGACCCCGGGCTCGGTGTTCCGGCCCCCACCCCCACCCCCAGACCCTGAGTCTTCAAGGGGACTGCCAGCGCCCAGCCCGTGTCCTGAGTAACTCCTAGAGGCCCAGGACAGAGATCCCTCGGCCTGAACACCCTCTTCCCCGACCCAGCAGGAGAGACGACCTCCCTGATTTGCCACTTGCAGCACCTGTAGTTCATTCACTGGTCGGAGAATATGCGTGACCGTCTCCTGGGAGCCAGGCCTGACGCAAGTGCTGATACGTTTGCTCAACATCCGCCTTCCCAGTGGCTCCAAGAGGGGAGGTACCCTGCCTCTCTCGTTTGTCTGTGTCCCTAGCACGGCTCCTGACACACAGAGGATGCAGAATAAACTCGTATGAATGAATGAATACACAAACAGACAGACAAAGTAAGAACTTAAGGACATCCACCCTCTCAAGCCAGTGATTAAAACGGCCACCTGAGTCCTGGCTCCTGACCAAATAAGTAACAATGGTGATGACACAATAAAAATGGCCACCACGAATGGGAGGCCTGGTAACAAGTGCTTTCCACATGTCGCCTTTCTTACGCTCCCCCAGCCACCCGGCACCATGAGGTCCCTCATACACACAGCTGGGACATGCTGGCCCCTGGATTCGCACCCAGGACTGGCTGGCTCCTAGCTCCCAGGCCTCAACGGTGGCACCTCTCTTTGGCTCAGGGAAGCAGAGCGCACTGAAGCCCTGGAGAAAGGTGAGCTTAAAGGGGCGGACGTGGCAGGGGGAGACTGAAGGAGAAAAGAGGGTTCTCCTTTGCTCCCACTCATGCCTGCTCCACCAAGTCATCTGACCGGCTAGAGCTGGACACTGGCACTGAGATGCCCAGCACGTTCCCTCGCACCTTCTCACTCGTTCACTCCCTACCGAGGACGGACTCTGCCCAGCAACGACCCTAAAGGCACTTTCAGGGGCCCTGCGCTACTCGACCCTCCCGAGAGAGCGCCCATGTGGTTCAGAGAGGTGGTGGCGAGGGGCATCCAAGGCCCTCCGACCAGTCAGTGACCGAGTCGGGACTTGAGCCCGAGTCTCCGCATTCCTGGTGCAGCGCACCTTCCTCAGGACGGCGGCTCCTGGTGATGGCTGTGCCCTGACGTGGGTGGGACAGCATCCGTCCTGGCCCCATCGGGGCATGGTTCTGTTCCCAAGCTCCCTGCCTCTCCGGCTCTTCTCAGCTCACAAGGCCACCCCGACCTGGGTCAAATAAGGCCACATCCTGTAACAACGGGGTGACGGCTTTCAGAGTGATGTGCGGAGCACCCACCACAGTGCCTAACGAATGTTTTCCCTAAAGGAACGAGCGAACAACTGAGTGAGCCTGGAGAGAGAAACACTGCATCTGCCAACAGGAAACAGCTCTGGAGAGCTGCGGTTACACGGCCCCTGAGTGCCTAAGGGGTCCGTCCCGCTTGTGCTGCCTCCTGAGCCTCAAAGGGTGACGGCACCTTCGTGAGTGCCCTCCCCATCCACAGCCACAGCCAGGCGGAGACAGAGACCAAGCCGGCGGCCCAGATGACAGAAAGACCCTGCGCTGAACCAGCGCTGGTCCTGACGCCAGCGGAGAAACGCGTGCCCACAGAACCGTCGTCGTTTTACAAGACGCTCCCTGAGAAAAGCCCATTTGATGGGTGACACTGACAAACAAAAAAAAACTCATCTCTTGCTTGTGTCAACCCTGAATTTGAGCTCGTAGCTTCTTAGCTAAGAAAACCATTTATAAAATACGTTGGGTCAAATTTGATTTGTCTAATGAATCCTTAGGGAACGGCTCACTCCAGACCACCGAGATTCCCACACTGTTACCCTTTCTTCCAAGTACCGCAACTTCACCGGGAGGGCTCTGGCCCGTACGGCTCGGGTGGCTGGAGCGTGGTCCCGTAACCAAAGGGCTGCAGGTTCAGGTGCTGGTCAGGGTTCGTGCCTGTGCTGCAGGTTCGATCCCTGACCCAGGCACACACAGCCCCTGGGCGGCTGGGTGCACACCAGTCAGGTCCTGTCTCTCTCTACCTCGCATCAATGTTTCTCTGTCCCTTCCTCTCTCTCTCAAAGCAATGAAAAATGTCCTCAGGTGGGGTTAAAAAAATGTAAGGGGAAAGAAAACCTTATCTGGAGAAAGTAGACAGGTGGCTGCCTGGGACTGAGGAGGGCTGGGGGACGGGAGGGTGATGATGGGGGGCGTGCGGCGTGTTCTTGGGGTGATGGAAATGCTCCTACACCGACTACGGTGATGGGGGCACAACTCTGGGAACAAGCGAAGGCCACCGAACTGCACTTTTCCCAGTTATGTAATTTTAGAGAGGGAGAAGGAGGGGAAGATCGATGTGCGCGAGAAACATGGATCAGCTGCCTTTCGCATGCCCCTCACCCCGGACCTGGCCAGCAACCCAGGCATGTGCCCTGACTGGGAATCGAACCGGTGACCTTTAAGTTCACAGGCCAGTGCTCCATCCACTGAACGACACCAGCCAGGGTGAACTGTACACTTTAAATGAGTGAATTGTATGGTATGTAAATTATATCTCAATAAAGCCTTAAAAAAAACCCTTCATCTGAATTAATAATGGACAAAAATTCTTCTCCTGTATCATACTAATGCTTTAAGGTACTTACCTACTAACCTTTTTTTAATAAACTGAATTAATCGGGGTGACAGTGGTTAACAACCCTACATGGGAATTCTGCAACTCCAAGGATACATCGTCTGTACACCGCACTGTGCGCATTCACCGCCTGAGTCTCCTCCTTCCCTCCCCTTTTACCCACCTTCCCCCTCCCCCAGCCTTTCCTTAATGATTTCAGATCACTGCTGTAAGCGCAGCTTTTTAAAACCTGCTACAACACAGCGCTGTTCTCAGTGTCGTAATACGCAGGGCTGTCTGTCCGACACTAAACAGCCCTGTATTTTTTCTGCTCGTTTTATTTCCTTCTAAAAATGCCCTTTAGTTTTAAAGCTTGTTGGTGAGGCTCCTGTGCTCGGGCCATAAATCCCCTGTGTGCTCCCGGGGGAATTCCTGGATCTCTCTGTGCCTCGGTGCGTAACAGAACCAACCCCCCGGAGGTCTGTGAGGATTGACGGAGGTCATGGGTATAAAGCGGCTGATGCTGTTCTCGGCGGGGGAGACCCAGACTGAATTTCTGCCGTTACCACTGTTCTTGCTACTGTCGGCAGAGCCGCCTGGAGTGACCCTTCTGAGCTACGGACCCCAAACCCGAAAACCCAAGAGTGCGTTGGGCACCCCTGGAGAGACAAAGCAGGCAGGGGGCACGATTTCTCGACTGGACATGGGAACATCCGTGGGGTGACTATGAGCTGCAGTCATTTGTGTTAGTTCACTGCTAAACGGGAAAACCCAGGGGCCTGGCTGGGTCCCCCATCATCTTGGTGTCTGATGGGCTGGCACCCAAGGGTGTGCACATGCTGTGGCTCTCTGCAGACCAGTGGCTCTTAGAGCTCAGACGTCTCACACTTATCCGGCCGTTTGAGGAAAGCTACGCCCAGAAAAGTGTGTGTGTGTGTGTGTGTGTGTGTGTGTGTGTCACACAAAACTGTACTCATGGTTACAGGGGCTCCTAAATCCCAGAAGCCAACCATAGAGCCCTGGTTAAAAACCCCAGCTACACGTTGTCGCGATACGCCAAGGTCGTGGGTTTGATCCCTGGTCAAGGCACATACAAAATCAACCAATGAATAATGGATGCATAAGTAAGTGGAATAACAGGCTGATGTTTCTCTCTTTCTTTCTAAGTCAACTTAAAAAACAAAGCAAAGCAAACAGCTCTAGGCTTCTTACAACCCCAGTGTTCTCAAGGTTCGGGGGCTCTGGCGTCGGACGTTCCCACAGCAGCTGGAACAGAAGGCCCTTTGGAGGCCTGCCCTCCTGTGCTGGCCGTGGCCGGATAAACAGTCCTGGGAGCAGACTGCGCGTCCTAGCGACTGCCAACATCTGCATCCAGGGGATTCCCAGGGGCACTGAGTCAGAACAGGACACAAGCCTGGTGGTTTGGAAGCTACTGTGGGGCAAGGCCCAGAGGCCTTGCTGATGGGCAGACAGGGAGTTCCAAGCCCAGAGCAGCTGCCTGCCAGGCAGGACTCGGCTCTGCCAACGGAGAGGAGGACTCTCAGGAGAGGCGCAGGAGGAAGGCGAGGCCGTGAGAGGGAGCTCGAAGGAGCTGGAAAGCCCCCAAACTCCCGGGACTGGTTGGACTCCAGCAGAGAAGCAAAGGCCGGAGATTCCGCCCCAACTGCAAGGAGCCGGAGCTGAAAGGGGTGATCAAGTTGGGGTGCAGGGAAGGTGACTGAAGCATGGGTCAGAGACTGCTAAAAACTGCCAAGTTACGCCAGAAATGTTTAGATACCATAAAAATACGGGCGCTGCCCCAAGGCAGCCGCACTTCCAGGCCACTCACGTTCCAGGAGCTGCGCTTTGCTCCCACCCGGAGGACCCCTCTCCTCATCGGCCCCAGGGCAGGGCTCGTTTCTTCGGGCTGGGCTATGCTTGCTTTTGTCCTCCTATCTCGGCATTAACACCGCTGGATGCGCCCTAGTCTTCGTGGAAACAGCTTTACAGCAAACAACGGGCAGACAGGGAAGCTGACATCATACCCAAATTTGCTAAAACCCCCTGTGTATGAGTCCATCTACTTAAGTAGATGGCTAAAGAAACTGTTCTCTTTTAAGCCACCAGAGGTACAGTATCTTCCTGACGCTATGAAGACACTGTAAACAAATCACAGCTGTGAAACTGCAGTGTGATACCGTCTGACTTCTGAAAAGGGCTGTCCTGCCCTTTCTTCAGGGGGCCAAAATTCCTCTCTAATTCCACTCAGAACCTTATCTTGTCTTTCTTCAAGCAGAAATCAAGGTTTTCGGGCAAACACCCACGGCGCCACAGCAGAGCGGTGCGTACGACGGGACCACCCACCTGGTCTAGTTTCCTTTTCCTGCTCGCATCTCTCCCGATTTTCCGCTGTCCACTGGTCGGTGCGGAAGGTCTGAGGGAGCAGAAGAAAGGAAAATGAGAGCCTGTCATGCTCCAGCACGGTGACCGGACACAACCTGTTGGGAAGACCAGGGAACGCCGCCTGTGAACACAGTAGATGTGGACACCCCCTGGGTCGGTCAACCATGAAGCCAGCTGTAATGGAGATGGGGTCACGTGAATAAAAGGATGTTCGATAAAACGTACCGTGCAGAGACAAAAAACGGAGGAGACAACTGAAATGCTGATAGGAAAGGACTAAATCAGGAGGTAGCGATACGACGAGCGACAATACAGCCATTGCAAAGGGTGGGAGAGATGTCGTTGTGCTGACACGGACAGAGATGTGCGTGCTGTGCCGTTAAAAAGCAGCATAAGATGGTATAATTTACCACTTTTTAAGAAAAGCACGAGCATGCCTGTCTATGCTTAGAGGAAAGCAGGGCACCGTGCAGACACACTTTTTTTGTATCTACACGCAAATCGGCCAACGGCGAGCGAGCTGCAAACGCAGCCCCAAGACCCGGGACGTGGCGGGGAGGAATGAAAGACCTCCCCTTTTTACTTCCATTCTTTCTGTTTTGGCTGAAAACTCTTACGGAGGCATGAATAGCTCCCATGATCGTTATACAAGCTGTCTATCTAAAATTATGAAACAGCAGGAGTGAGGGCAAAGGGCACGTCCAAAGACTGAGCAAGTTCACCATTCGGAGACTCAGAACATTTGCCAACGGAAGGGAAATGGAACACAAAATAAGTGAGATTTTAGAATCGACAGCGGACAAAGACATCAGTAAGTGGACTGGCAAATTTAGAGAAATACTGACTAAGTAAAGTGCGGCTGACGAGGAAACGAAGACGAGTCTGACAGCGTTAGGTACTTCACAGCGATGCGCTGAGGACGGGGGTGCTCGTGCGGCCACCGCTTTTTAAGGTTCTCCACCATTCAGAACAAATACAGAAGCACTGTTTTACTTTACACACAATATCAATGAGGCATATTGAAACTTAAAGGTAAAATAACACAGTATAAAAATAGAATGTGGCCCTGGCTGGAGTGGCTCAGTGGACTGAGCGCCGGCCTGTGAAAGAAGGGTCACTGGTTTGATTCCCAGTCGGGGCACATGCCTGGGTTGCAGGCCAGGTCCCCAGTAGGGGGCGCGCAAGAGGCAAGCACACATTGAGGTTTCTCTCCCTTTCTCTCTCTCTTCCCCTCTGTCTAAAAATAAATAAATAAATAAAATCTTAAAAAAAAAAAAAAAAGAATGTATATATTCCAAACCAGCTAGCATGCTCTGGGTAAAAAAGCCTAATTACCCAAAAATGTCGATCCTTCCAAGATTACTACATAATTTTAATTAATTTTAAATAAGGATACTAATATCATTTTCGAAGGGGAAAATGGATGCAATTAAAGTTCATATGGAATAATAAATATCTCAGAAAAATTAGCCAAGAAATAGGAAAAGGATAAAAATAAATATTTGGGAAGAGTGTTTTATGAGAAAATAAAAATTTACTATAAAGACATTACAATAAAAAGATAAGGTATTTGCCCTGGCTGGTGTAGCTCAGTGGATTGAGCGCGGGCCTGCGAACCGAAGGATTGCGGTTCGATTCCCAGTCAGGGCACATGCCTGGGTTGCCAGGCCAGTTCCCATCAGGGGACATACAAGAGGCAACCGCACATTGATGTTTCTCTCCCTCTCTCCTTCCCTTCCCCTCTAAAGATAAATAAATTAAAAAAAAAAATCTTTAAAAAAAAAAGATAAGGTATTAACATAAAAACAGACAAAAAGGTTAGAAGACCAAGTCCAGATATCGACACTCGAACGACCTTCTTTAGGACAAAGGACGGACCTCGGTGCAAAGCAGGAAAGACGGCACGTTGAACAAACTGCGCGGGCACCACCGGAACAAGCCCTGATACCGCTTCTCAGGATGCACGAACAGGGAGTCCGCAGGGATGGAGGGTTCCAAATTAAAAACCACGGAAATACCAGAAGAACACTTAGGAAAGTATTTGTGTAACTTGAGTTGGAGAAATTATTCTTAAACAAGGTGAGAAATCAGATACTATGAAGAGAAAAATAAAAACTAGACACTTTGCAATAAAAAAATAAAAATTTCCGGCCCTGGCCAGGTGGCTCAGTTGGCTGAGTGTTGTCCTGATGTTTCTCTCCCCACCCCCACACCTTCCTCTCTCTCAAATCAAAACATACTCTCAGGTGAGGATTCTTTAAAAATTTTTCTATAAGTTTAGCAGAAAAAAATGTAATGAACAGATTACAGGTTAGGAAAAACATTTGCAATGCATATGGAATGCTTGAGATACACACACACACACACACACACACAGCTACCACAACTTGAGAAAAAGGCAAACAATTCATAAGAAAAATGTGTGAGGGAAACTCACGGAAGAGTTAATGAAATGGCCGATGAACATGAAGTCATGTTCAATCTCACTAGTTAGAATACACAAAGTAAACAAACCCCCCCCACCAGCTTGGTCACAAAATAAAGTAATAGAGATGGAGGGAGGGCAGGGAGAGAGGGCTGGTGAGGGGGAAGGAGGAGGGTGAAAGGAAAGAAGGGAAAGAGTATCTAATATTGGTAAAGATTCAGGGAAGTGGAAGTACTAATATACATTTGGGGAGAATGTAAAATGAAGACTTCTTTGTAAAGTAGAATGATACTATCTACTGAAAAGTTAAATACATATACCCTTTGACCCAGAAATGTTATTTTTGAAAATGTAACTTATAAAAATAAAAGCACCAGGAGGGGATTTATAGGTAAAGATATTTAATGCAACTATATTTCTGGTAGAAAAAAACCACACCAGGCAACAGCCTGAGCACCTGTCAGTGGTGAAACGGCTGAATGTGTTGTGGTACCTCCAGACCCGCAGCCCCGAAGGTGCTTAAAAGAGTGAATTAGAGTTACACCTACCTGTAATGTATTTTTACGGGAAAAATAAACCGCAAAATAACGAAGTATGATCCCACTCTGACAAAACCACCACATATTCACACAAACCCTGTATCCATTTATATAGGAGCCTGGAGCAGGGATGGGCAGACCCACACCGAACTGATAACACTCATCACCTCAGAGGGTAGAAATGAGGGCTATCGGGAGGAGGGAACTTGAAACTTTTTCTTTACAATGCTTCCGATTTTTAATTATCGTACTTCGCTGTGTACAACGCGCACTTCTCGGCCCACGTTTCTGAGGGAAAGATAATGATGTGCATTATACGTGGGCAGTACTAATTCTCTGTGCCTGTATAAATGTTTTTAATTTTTATGTTTATGCATTAAAAGGATGACTCTAAAAAGCAATAAGGATAACCGTGTGCAAAATAATACTCTGGTATATGATCATTGGTTTTGTTTCTAAATATATATTAAAAAAGACTGAATTAAAAAATTTAAAAAAAAAAATTTTTTTCCTGCAAGTTCGGGCCAAAACCGCGGGTGTGCACTGCACGTGGGAGCGCACCATACACAGCAAAACACGGAAGTTACAACGAACACATGTGTCACTTTAAGGAATAAGAAAACCAAAAACAGTGCAAAGAAACACACGAGAGCAGAGAAGGGACACCGGTAAACCACGTTCCACGCTGCCCACTTGCCTTTACGTGGGCCAGTTAACTGCACTTACTGTCACTTTCTTTTTGGTCAAAATAGAACAATTAAAAAAAAAAAACTCCATGGGGGGGGGGGAGAAAGAGCACTTTATTTCCTAAGCAGTTATGCCTCTTGGTTTACTTTTTAATTTTTATTTATTAATTTGAGAGAGAGAAGGGGGGCGGAGGGGCCGCGGGGAGACCGATTTGCTGTTCCACTTAGTTACGCACTCATTGGTTCACTGTTGTGTGTGCCCCGATCAGGGATCGAACCCGCAACCTTGGCGTATTGGGACAATGCTCTAACCAACTGAGCTAACTGGCCAGGGCTTAGCCTTCTTATTTTAAAAGGGGGAAAATGAAATAAAAAGAATTTCTCCCTTTAAAATCCAAAAGAAAGCCTAAAGCTTTGGCTTGAAATTTCCCTGTGTAGGTGGGGCGCGGGCTGGTTCTGCGCTGGTGACCGTCTGCGGTGGCTCTGGGCCCTCGGCTGCCTTCCTCCCTCCAATCCACTGAAATCCGCTCCCCGGAGTGAGGGCGCTGTCTGCTGGGAACCACAGCCCTGAAAACCGCAGCGCCTCTGCTCACAAGGCTCTCCTGGTCTCCAAGCAGATGCTTTGGATCCTGTATCAACTGGGTCCTGGAATTTAGAGAAGGGAAGTGGATTGTTTTGTAAACCATTTTAATAGTATTATTTTTTTAAAATATGTTTATTGATTTGAGAGAGAGGAAGGGAGAAAGGGGGGAGGAAGACAGAGAAACATCAACTGGTTGTCTCCCATATGTGCCCCAACCGGGGATTGAACCCACTCCCTAGGTATGTGCCCTGACCAGGAATCAAACCCCCAACCTTTGGTTACGAGATGATGCTCCTCCAACCAACAGCCACACCAGCCAGGGCTGAAACCATTTTTGATGGAAGGAGGAAGGAGTGGAAATGGTTTAGCCCATGGATAAAATAAAAGAAAAAGAAGAGGAATAGCATTTATAACAAGTTCTTGAAGGAGAGCTACCTATGCTGAACCTGACATTTCAGTTATCTGGAAGGTACACTCTTTTTTTTTTTTTTTTAGATTTTATTTATTCATTTGTAGAGAGAGGAGGAGGGAGGGAGAAAGAAGGCAGGGAGAGAAACATTGATCGGTCGCCTCTCACACGAGCCCAACCAGGGACCTGGCCCACAACTCAGGCATGTGCCCCGATGAGGAAATGACAACCTTTCAGTTGGCAGGACGATGCCCAAGCCACCGAGCCACACCAGTCAGCGCTGGAAGGTACATTCTGACCTCCCTGGTGGATGCTCTGCTTCTAACTTTTGGTTTTTTGTTTCATTGAAATAATGACAACACCTCACATTTCTACAGCACTTCCTATCTTTACAACCACCCTGGGGTCGGATCAGTATCTATCATTCCCACTTAGAGATGAAAATGAGGCCCAGAGAAGTTAAGCGCTTTGTTAGGTCACACAGCAACCTGGAAACGAAGCTGCAACACAGACTCGGTCCTCCAAACCTCACGTCCGTAGGAAGCTCAAGTCTGGCACTGCAGACAGACAGAGGAACCGCAGGCAAGTCAATGAGTAAAAACAGGCTCTTGGGAGGAACAGATTTTTCCGGCCCCTTATGGAAAAGTTCTCACCCAGGAGTGGTACTCGGTGCCACGTTACAAGGCACCCTCGCCCACGCACGGGGATGCAGCTGCCGCACCGGAGAAGGACAATCCCCTGCACCACTGGGCCCGTCCCCTGTCCTCTCACCTTCTCCTCCCCCCAACCTTCGCCCGTTTCCCTCCTCCCCTCCCCTCTGTGCTGCGGACATGGCGGCCTTTCCGTCTCCCCAGCGTCCCCCATGCTTTCCTGCCTCGGGCCCTCCCCCAAGTGTACCTCTCTCAGCCCGGGCTCCCCCTTTCCGCTCCATGGCTCCCCTCTTCCTCCGGCCTCCCTCTCGCCTGAGCTCTTGGCAGCCCGAGCTCTTGGCAGAACTGACTCCTCGTGTGGGTTTACACAGCACCTCTTCAGGCCAACTCGTCCTGACCGCACGCTCCTCCTCATCCATCGCTCACTCGCCCTGTGGGCTTCACGTGAGGAAGGACCCAGCCTGTTTTATTGTAATACTGTCTACCTGTCAACTTGCCTAGTGCCTGGCAGATACTAGATGCTCAATAAATATTGAATAAATACACGAAAATTTACTGAAGTGAACTGAAGGTTCGTCTCAACTGCCACTGTCCCTCCGATTTCTCACGTACAGCACTGTCCCTCTCTCGGGGCACAAAGTGACACATGTTGGGGTTATCTGAGTCCTCTTTAGCTAACAGCCTCTGAGCTACCTGTAAGCCTTACTTACCTGGGTACTCCCCAGAGCATCCTGCAAAATGGCTGATGCATAAAGGTGGACGGACTCATTTATACGCACAGGGAACTGCGAACAAAGGCTATAGCCTCCTGTGCAGGGGCCTGAGCACCTGCGAACAAGAGCACCTCTGAGATGCGCAGACTCTGCCCAGGGAGAAATTCAATGAGAACTGAACCTGACGCGCAGTTAGTTGGCAGTGTATGTGGGTGAGTGGATGGGGGGGAAGCATGCTAATGGGAGCTTACACAGGCAGAAACTTTCTGGCGCCAAACTGTAAATTTGTATCAGAGGTCTAGAAGGTTCGTGGCCTTTGCCTTGCCACGCCTCATTAAAAAATCAGAGAAGTGAAATCAGTGGGCGATTGAAGTTTGTTTTTCTGAACTGGTAGCTTTCCTTCCATGAACATGTTCTAATTTTATAACAATTAAAAAAAAAAAAACCCCACACAATAAAAGCTATAAAAAAAACAACAGAAAATCCAGTGGTGATTTCAGATTACGGAATCGCCCGGCCGGTTTCCTTACCAAACGTGGGAGTGCAGGTCCGGCGCCCTCTCTGCGGGGCCCCTACATTTTGCGAAGACTTCCTCTCTTTGTCTGAGGCCCTGTGGGACAGGACGGTGCCAGGAGTGAAAGCTTCGGCAGGGGGCGGCTCTCGTTTCTCCCTAATGCAAATGCTGGCAAAGCTCCAAGGGTAAGGAAACGGAGGGAAAGCTTGGGAGTAATCAACTGAGCTCAAAATCAAGACCCCCAACCTGTAACGATTCATGTGCCCACCCACCTTCCCTGACGCCGGAAGAACGCCACCAAGACCAGAGGCTGCCTCCTCAGCCTGTTCATCTGGCCTCTTGCTTATAGAACAAGCTGGCCCTCGGCGCACTTCAGAGAATGTCAGAGACCACACCTGCAGAGTTCTAAACGTAATGACTGACCGAGGTCCCTGGGACATAGTAAGTACGCATTAGCTACCAAATACTTCACTTCTTTAGTGCCGGAAGGTCCATTATTCAGTTTTGAAAAGCCAGGTTAAAGACCAGTAATTTCTTGGAAGATGAAAGAGACTCTTTGGAAGGCTGGCTTCCTCCAGTAAGAACGGATGCATTTTAATTGGCAATTGGGAATCACTCATCATCACAGCTGACTGCAACTTCCAAAGAAACCACTCTTTGAAAAAGCAGTACGCACTCCAAGTTTTCATAATGCATGTGTGATTTCCAGAAGCTGGTGAGCTCAGCTTTGAGTCATGATTAATGACTTGTTTCCAAGAACTTTAGATTTTCCATGTCTGTCTCCACGTAGGAATCACTTCTGGCCCCTTGTCAAAGCAACAGAATTAGTCGGGCAGCTCAGCTTCTAGTCACGTTCAGAAAGTAACACCTGCCACCAGCTTCTTCCTTAAGTGGCTGGGCCAGGGTCCTGGGGCCCTAGGAGAACAGCACCCACTTCTGCTTTTAGCCTCAGCACCTGACTGGGGGACAGGAAGTAGCGCTGACGCTCAGTCTGAAGAGCCCAAGTGGCAGCTCCAGGGACTCTCACTGGGGTTTCAACAATGCTGAGACCAAAGACGACTTCACACCCCTCACACAATCACCACCCTAAGACGAGGGGCAGGTGCTGCACGCTCTGGCCAGCACTCCCGGGACACCATAAAGCGACCGATCCCAGGCACGTATTTGTGCGCTAAGTTCATCATGAGCTCCGTCCCACATCACCCTCGTGGCACCCCTCTGAGATGGGCGCAGCAGCGACCCCCGCTTTACCGAGAGGAGAAGCAGGCTCCGTGGGGGGAGGTAATCTGTCCACGGCGTCTCAGTGAGGAAGTAGTAAAGGCAGAGTGCTTAATGCTACCCTTGCCGGCTTCTCATGGAAGGACACACTGTCTCAAGGGACAGAACTATGGCCACCAACCAGTCCAGGGGTGGAAAAGGCAAAGGCACATGGGGGCCAAGGGCCGGCAGGGGACTGGAGACCTGACTGGGCAAGGGAATGGCACGGATGGTAACAAACGGGAGAGCACACCCACCTAAAGGCATTCAAATCCAAACAAAAACTAAACCCCACGCCACTCTGACTTCTGGCGCCAGGTCACGCTCAGAAACTGAGATTCGGTGCTAGGGAAAAGGCGGTGCAGTGCCGGGGCAGTTCAAGGGCTTTGCGGGGGGTGGGGGGGCCAGTTCTCACGAGGAAATTTGGCTGGTACCTGTTAGCTGAGAGGCTCTGGCAGGTCACTCACCTCCCTAGGCCTCTTTTGCGTGTAAGATGAAGATAATCTCTGCTTCACATCTTGGCTTTGAAGATCAAAAGAAACTGACGTACAGGGTAGGCAAAAGTAGGTTTACAGTTTTGAGTACACAAACACACAGTTTATTCTTGTATTATTTATTAGTTACACTGTATGATTTTCTGTATGGACAGCTATAAGCCTACCTTTGCCTCACCCTGTTCGTACGGTGCCCAGCCCTGTCCGTGACTGTGTTTCAGGGAGACAGAAGAGCCGAGAGAACTTTCCGGGGGCAGGTAGGACCATGAGGGAGAGCGCGGGGAGAACAGTGCTGGCTCTGACTGCTCAGAGTGAGACCCAGAGCCACCCTCGCCTGCTTCCTGAAGGCCTGGATTGAGGGGGCCCCCCACCACACTTCCATGTTCCCTACCACCGGCAGGGACCGTTAAGGACCAGGTAGGTCAGTATTTACTTCCAGAATACTACCTCCTCACCACCACCTTAGGAGGAGAAATGACTTTTTAAATTGTCCAAAGTCTCGAGATCCCGGGGGCTGGAGAGAGGCGGAGGCCCTGGCCTTCCCACTGTCCGAGCCCACCACAGTTCCGCGGCAGCCAGTCCACAGTCCACAGTCCACCTCAACGGGCTGAGCCGCTGGAAAAGGCTGCAGTTCCAGACACACCAGGGGGCTCTGGGAGCCCCCCTGGCAACCCCGATCTTAACTCACGCCGAGTTTTTAAATGCTGCATCTTCCTGGGGGATAGGGTCTCTGATGGCCTTAAAGATAAAAAAAAAAAGCCCTACAACTGCCAAGACCTAGAACCGTGGAGACTCAAAATCCAAGACGTGACAACTTCTTCTGGTTTTCTTTGTGCTTTGGCTCTGGCCATCCTTTCCGGAAGCAGTGGAGGCCATGCCCAGGTGACATGAAGGGGGTGGGGGGAATAAAGGCATCGCCTCTCCTCCTCTCCCTTTTGCCAAGGCAGCCACCAGAACAGTGGGCTTTAAGGAAAACTGCAGCTTGCCGTGTCTCGTCTGCAGTCACATGCCAGGCTTTCCCCGGGCAAAGGGGTGCAGCGAGGGATGGGACAAACTCACGGGCAGGGTGCGTCCGGTCTAGTACCCAGGGACCCGAAGTTATGCCGGCAATTCCGCAAGCACAGCTCAGGGAAGCGCTCGGAAAGAGTTCAGGATGACACGGGAGCCCGTGGTGGGGACTCACCTGCAGGCGGCGGGGTCAGGGAATGACAACCCCTCCTGTCATAGAACAGCTCGAGCACAGCGAGGAGCCTGGCCCTCTGGGGTTGCTCAGTCACGTTCGTTCATCCCCCACCCCCCCGCCCAACTGCGTGTGAGCATGCACACGCACACACGTGTCATCACACTGAAACTCTCTTTCTTCAGGAACACCACGCCTGACAACCGTAAACTCAGAAGTAACTCAGCGGTGCCTGTTTCCTGTCCCCGTGTGGTCCTCCTGGAGGCACCGGTTTTTAGGCATTCTGGGATTCTGACAACCAAAGGCACTTCACTTCGTCAGCCCTAAGGGTTCTCCTCGAGGGGAGAGGAGTACTGATGGTGGTTTCAAGCTGCAGCTGGAAACAGTGGTACCTGGAGTCGCCCCCTCACTTCCGCACAAATGAGGAAACGGGAGCCCGACGGTGCGAGACACTGGCCCGGCCGGGGGTCACGGAGTTCCCTCGGGTGGTCCTTCTGATACAGGGGGGCTCCCTGTTTTCTGTGTTCTTGTCAACGACTTCTACTTGCAAGCAGGGGAAGGTGGCGACACTCGGCAGCTGCGAGCCGTGCATCTCAAGCCACCGGAGAGCGCTCCGCTCCGGCACCCAACAGGTGCACAGCGGCTGGGCGGGTCTAAAATCCCGAAAACAGACTAGACAAACAAAGCGTCCAAGGGCTTAGATGTTCTGTTTATGTTCTAGGTACAGACAGCAAACTTCTCAAAGGAAGCAGCAAAAAGATCACGAAGCCAAAGTTAAAGATTTCTAAAGCTTCCTCCCATCTTGGAGTTCCCCAGGCAGGTGCGGCAGCACTGAGGTGCATGTGATGGGATACTGTCATGAAATCTAATCATGTCTGTATCTCTAAAGTATCATTGTTGCACCTGACTGAGGGTGAGTCACCACTAGATGAGGGAAAGACTGTATGGAATTTTCACTTTGACATTTACCTCTAGAATGTTTAAAATTTTGTGTACTACCTTTGTAATCAGAAAAATATAGATAAAGGTCTTTACAAAACACCTATTTCTAAGGGAGGATTTCTTCACCGAAATTTAAAAGGCACCAGGAGCTGCTTTTAAAGCTCTAGACACCCTGCCAAAGTTCTTGGGTAAAAGAGTAAAAACAGCATTTGAACGGAGCCCGTCTGTGCGACCGGAGGCTCAGACGCTGGCCCTAAGCAGTTTCAGACAAAGCCATAATTTTCAGAGCAGTAATATATCATAATGTAAAAATAGACACTCTGTGACCAACAAAAGCAAGCTCTCCAGAGAGCTCTGCTTCTCCCTGGGGGTGGGGAATGAGGCTGTACTTACCAGAGCAAAGAGTTTCTTAGGAGTCCAGCGGTCCTCAGTCAGAAGTGAAGGTGGGATTCAAGGATTCAAAACGCCTCCGTTGCGGGGGTAAACCAGATTAGCAGGGCAGGCAGGATTCCCTGGTACTCCTGCTCTCTCCCTCTCCGTGTCTCCTAAATGAAAAGCACTTCGAGGTTTTAGTGGGTGTTTCCCACGTCTCCGGCCAAGCCAGTCCCCATTTGCTGTAATTCAATGCTCAGCCTGATGATGTCAGCCACTCGGCTGCCGGGTCAGTTTCCACCTCTCCGTCACAGGAGAGATCCATTTCCTTTGGACAATGAGCCGGGGGCTGTAACACTATCCCAGCCGTCCTCACATTTGCCCAACATCCTTCCTTCAATTTTCAAGGCTGTAGCCCTACTGACAAAAGGCTTCCTATACCCACTCACCGGGCCAGGGGTCCCGGCATAAATCCCTCCACCTCTTGGTCACTGCCAACTATTTTAGTTCATTTCTTTCGTCTGTAATATACCAGGTTAGGGTGGAGATCTTCTTCCCCACCCCCAGCTCTTCCTGCTCAATATTCCAAGCTGTTTAATTTCTCCAAGACCCTTAACTTTTCCAGGAGCATGCTGGGCACAGTGCATGCACGAGCCTGTCCTTCACTTAGGGGAGATGACACGCGCCCACGTGAAAAGGCTCCAAAAGACTGCTGGTCTGTATCGGGGGAACTAGAGTCCCATCTCGGTCATGCACCTAACTGAATGGACAGCCTTAAGCAAGTCAGCCCTCTCTCTGGACCTCAGTTGCCCCATCAATAAAATAATGGCTTTGATGTCTTCCCCTTCTGCAACTCAATGACAGAGGAGCTTGACAAAGGCACTGTAAGGAATTTACTGGAAGCTGACTACTTAATTACATGCTCGAGGGAGGGAAGAACCCAGGAGGGGCCACAGGACACTGCTGAAGGGGTCAGGCTGAGCCTGGCTCCTTCTACCCCCTTTATTTTGGAGCTGAATTGTTTCTCTGGGAGAAAACCCGAAAGAATTCACTAAACAAGTCCTGAGGGACGTTGAGAAAGAGGCTGCATAAACAGCTAAGTAAGATAAAGCAGGAAGAGAATTCTGCTGTCCTTATTAGGGACTCACAGGGACCAGCAGCAGTTACGAGAGACAGTAATCATCCCTTGCATTTGCAGAGTGCTTGAAGGGGAAGACACAGACACCTCTCTGCTTCTGTGCACAGTGGAAAGCGATGTGACATGCACGGTGATTATGAGCAACAGTTTGAGAGCCAGAGATACGGATCTGAGCCCTGTGTGACTTGACTTCTCTGAATTTCAGGTGGTGGCATTTTTTTTTTTTTTAACTATAAAATGAATGCTAGGGCCTGCATTTTAGGACTGTGAGAATGAAATAACATGTAAGGAAACTGAAAGTATCTGACACATACTAAGTGCTGACCGATGCTGGCTCTCATGGCTGAAGTACATAATCTCATTTGATTCTTATTTTATCAAAATTTGGTACCCAGGGACTACATTGTTCATCTCCTTTTCCTGAATAGAAAAATGAAACACAGAGAAGTTGAGTGACATGCTCAAGGTCACACAGCTCAGGATGAAAGGGCCAGACCTGAAAAAAAATGAGTCTTTATTAGGCCAGCACACCCACCAATGCTACTTCTCAAAAACGGTTATTTCACCGAACCTGGCCCTTGTTCCAGAGTGGGGTCATCTCCTCTTAGAAAAATGAGCTAAGCTTATTAAAATGAACGGGCAAGGGGTGGGAGGGAGAGTTTTCCTGGGTTCGGCCAGGCCAGGGATGAGGAGAGCTGGCCCATCTTTTGCTTAAAGAAAACATTCAGGGCCACGAGGTAAGAGGTGGTGCTTACCTGTTTTACTACCAAAGTGCTGTGTGGCCTGATGCAAGTCTGGGCTTCATCGCTCTCCCCCAAAGAGGTGGATCTGGTTTGTCTTACAGCTACTGGGATGGGAAGCTGGGGCTGAAGCTCTACTGGGAAAGCAGTAGCTGTTATTATAAGGCTGTGATAATTCATAACCGAACCAGAATATTAATCAGTTCTCAGAAAATTCTGAAGCTTATCAAGAAAGGGCCAGGCCAACAGGCTCTCTGTAGGGCGGGGGAGTCGGTTTTCAGTTGGGAGTGCGGGAGACACAGAGTTTGTTCCTGTATCGTTACTCATTAACTACTGTGTCCTTTTCCATACGAACAACTGGAAACCGACTTTGGCCCCACCCTGTACTAGTGCGGATCGGAGGGCTGCCCCACAAGTTGCTGGAAGAAAACGAGCAGCAGCCTGTAACCCGTGCCGCGCAGTTACCCGCTCAGGGACCTGCGTTCCCTGCCAACACCTAGCCGGGGATGACCCTGACCCGCCTCTCTGTGTGCGCCTCGGTTTCCCAACGTAAAACAAGAACTAACATGGCGTTGATCCTGCAAGGTTCTTACGTGGAAAAGTGCCTGACACATACTGCCAGTTGAGAAACACTCGCGAAAACAAGCTGTAACATCTTAATAGTCCAGACGCCCTTTTCTAACTCTGACTCGGGTTCACCATCCTCTGCCCCGAGGATGACGTGACAAGCAACGAAAAAGGCTGAGAGCGTCCTGAAGCCCGGAAAAGGGCCCAGTGCTTCTCTAGGACATCAGGAGGGGGGAGGAACAGAGGCCTGCTCGGGCCAGGAGCCGGCTAGGCCGACGCCCGTCTGGGCCTTTATTCCAGGACCCTGAGTGACGTCAGCAAAGGAGCCGGGGCTCTTCACAGGTCAGTTTTACTGACATCCCCTCAGGGCTTTGGTTTTTTGTTTCATCCTTGAACAAAAATAACAGAAAGGAGCCCATTCCTAAAAACAAAGATACAGATTTCTTCTACAACATCCATTCAGCAACACCTGCCTTGCAGATCAGAGGTCACTGTGCACCGGTGACAGAATCCAGGAAGAGAGGACCATGGCGACACCAGCACACTCATTGTGTCTGCCGACCACGGCAGGTACACTTTGGGGACCGGGGCCATGCTCGCCATGCTCGGTGTTGAGCGCTCTACACCGCCACTGATGTCATCCTCACAATAATCAGGTGCGGGAGGCGTTAGCAATGCTCTCTTCTTACAAACGTGGCAACTGACGTGTGCAGACTGACCGGTCTGCAGAGGTTACCGGGAAAAGTGACAGAGCCAGTGCTCCCGGCCAGGGCTGCCGGGGGCCAGGGCTGCCGGGGGCCAGGGCTGCATTTCTCCGCCCCTGGTGCTAATGCTTCTGAGAGGGCTTCCCTGCAGGAAACCCCCCTTTTCCTCACCTCCAGCACCACCGGCCCCCCCTTCCTCTGAGGACAGAGGAAACTCGGGCTGTTTCGCAGCACAGAGCCGGCCTGAAGCACTCAGGCAGCCCCTTCGCTGCAAAGCTGCCCTCCATCCTCACCCCTCAGCCCTGGTCTGGAAGGGGTCTCTCCCTCCTCTGAATTTCCCTGGTACTTTATGTATTTCTTTCGTAAGAAACTTTTCCTTTTCCCTTTTGAGGCATATTTACCTCTGGGCAGATCTTATTCCTCTGCTAGAATTTTAGCTTCTTAAGGAAAAGATCCATGTCTAATTTACAAGCATTTCGTATGTAAGACATTTATTAAAATAAAAAATCCATAAACAAAAACTTTTACCAAAACGTTTACCATATGCCAGATAATACTCTAACACAATCATAATTGATTATTAAAAAAAAAAACAGTAAAATACAGAAGAACAGGAAAAAAGAGAGGACAATCATCCATCATCCTATCGCCCAAAATAACCAGCTATCCTCCTGGGGTACAGACACAGAAAGAATCACCCCTACACACCAAACAATATTTTGAAATCATACACTTAGGTCATTTTGGTGGGGGAGAAGTCAACCCCACAAAAGGTGATAAAGAATTGTTCGAATTTTTGTTATTGGCTTGTCTGTCTGTCTGTCTGTCTGGGAGCACACCTGCAGCCGGTCTGTGGGGTTTGGTGTTCTGAGGCTCCACGTGCTGGTCCCCCCGAGACTGCTGCGGGTGTGCCCACGGAGAGCTGGCAGGAGAAGGGGGCCTGAGCAGGCATCTCAAAGGTGGGTGGGCTTGCAGGACACCACACTGCCCCATCCCACCTTTTTCAGCTTTCTTAAGACCTGCGTCCCTCCAGCTGAAGATCGGTTTCAGATCGGGGGGGCAGTTATGGGACAGATGGATCTTCACCCTCCTTCAGTACATTTTAAACAATCTTAGCCTCACTGATGTCCACAGCCGAAAAGGGCACGTGACCACCCGTGTGCAAGGACAGGAATCCCGAGCCCAGGGAAGGCGGGCAGCTCCCCGACTCTGCACAGCCTGGCGCTCCGACAGCAGGAGGACCTGTTGGTCCCGGGCTCCCCTTGCCACCACACTTTGAAACCCTACTCAGCCATCAGATGTCCGATTAAATGTCACTTCCCTCTGAGCCAAGTTGGCTCCCCCTTCTGTATGTGCCCTACGGCACCCTGTTTCTCCTCTCATGACCCTTAACGCATGCTACTGTAAGTGCATGTTATATGCCTCTTTTCCGCCAGACGTAAACTCCATGAGATCAGCAACGTCTCCCTTGTTCGCTGCTACAGAATAGGAAACTCAGTAAACATTTTCTGAACACACAGCCTCACTCGCCTTGGGAAGACCAGGTTTGAGGTAAAGAAAGCCATAACATGCTTTTAAAAAAGCAGCCCATCCCTGAAGCTGCAAACCAGGCTGTAACTCCAGCACGGCAACTCCAGCACGGCCGGCTCCGTGCCCACTCCTGCAGCCCACCGAGGGCCAGGAAGCTCTGTCGAACTCCATGCAAGGACAGGGAGGCTCTTTAAGTGAAAGATCTGCCCGGGGCCATGTGGGGCTTCTAGTAAGAGCCCTGGCCCCCTTGGTCAACCTTTGAAGCGTCCGGTGTCCTGCTGCTCAGGTGCCCCACAGCAAAGCGCACCCATCCAACAAGGCGACAGTGGCTTCCCAGGCAGGGCGAGGCCCCTGGGGCAAACACACAACTAATTCCAGAGGAAACCAAGGCCCACCTCTTTCCTTTGTCTTTTTCTAAAGATCTTATTTACTTATTTTTAGAGACAGGGGAAGGGAGGGAGAAAGAGACATCAGTGCGTGTGAGAGAAACATCAATCGGTTGCCTCTCGAGCACGCCCAACCGGGGACGAGGTCCCCAACCCAGGCGTGTGCCCTGACCGGGAATCAAACAGGTGACCTTTTGCTTTGCAGGATGACGTTCAACCAACTGAGCCACGCCGGTCAGGGAGAGGGGGAAAAAAATTCTTGTATCTTCAGAGAGTTTCTGAAGATACTGTGTCCATAAAACATGAAATACACGGATAATACTAGGCTCTTGGAAATGAACATGAATGCTGGAATTAGTAATTCAATAGAAGGGCTGGAAAATAAGGAAATCTTTCAAAACACAGGGGGAAAATTCCATAGGATAAAAAAGGATTTCAACACAGAACGCCAACCCAGGGAGTTCGCTGCCAGACTAAACAGGAAGGTACAATAGTGAACTCTCTACTGATAAGAAATCCCAAAGAAAAAAACCCCCGGAGCTGAAGGAAGACTGCAGCTTCAAACTGAAAAGTTTAAAAAGTGTTGAGAAGGATGAAGAGACACCAGAGCTAGTCAGTTTCCTAATCTTCCAGAATTCAAAGTGGAAAAAATCCTAAAAGTTTCTAAAGAGACGAACAGGCTACTTCAGGAGAAAAGAATCTGATTGGTGTCAGACTTCTTACCAGCGGCTCCGGTGCCTGAGGACGACAGAGCGAGGGATGCTTTCTGCGGGAAAAGCCCTGCAGGAACTCGACCTGGCGCCTAGAATCCAGGCTTGGCCGGCATCTGCAGACCGGCAGGACACGTCACCTAAACGAGGGTTTACACAAAAGGTCTGAAAAACAGCAATCTCCTGAGCAGGGCGAAAGGAATGTCAAGGATGAGGAGGAGGGTAGCTCTCGGCCCCTGGCTGATTGACAGGCCTAGATAGCGCTGGTCTGACCACAGGAGGAGAGTGGGTGGTTCTAGGAAAGCAGAATTGATGGGTTTATTGATAGGTTTGCTGAGAACGGTATTGGAAGTCTCTGGGAAAGTGTGAAAAGACTTAGCGACGAGAACAAAAACTCCAGAAAGGTGAGCACATCGAAGCAGCAGCTACTACGAAGGCCAGGAAACACAGTTAGAATGGTGCCGGCTCAGCGGCGGACATGTGCCAGGCTGTGACACTGGGAAACACAGAACGTGATGGAATCAAAATGCGGTGTTAGGAGAAAAGGGTCAGAAGGGCCACGGGAGCTGCGGGGCTGCAGCTAGAGCCTCCGGTGCCGGTCAACAGGTGACACCTGACACTGATGGACAGAGAAAGCAGTACGGCCGGCCATGTGTGGGCTTGGTCTGGATGCGGTTTGAACAAAAATACTCCAGAGTCCATTGGTGATCTTTGCAAATAATAAGGGACTGTTAATTATTTTATGTGTGGTTATGGTAGTATGGGCGTGTATATACGCGCACGCACATATACACGAGTCCTTATTCTTTTACAGATACATGCTAAGGTAGTTACTGATGGAATCACATATCTAGCAGCGCGGCCATAGACACAGATGAGTAACGCTGGTCTTGATTCTGGAAGCTGCGTAATGGGGGGTACGTTATACTGGTCTCTTTCATTTTGTATGTGTTTGAAAGTTTCCACAATAAGAAAATGTTTAAAGAAGAGATAGCGATATAAGCATATTATTTAAGATATAGTGAAAAAATACTAAAACAAACAGCTAACGGGATCGAAAGTACAGACTCCTAGAAACAGAACAGGAGGGAAGGGAATAGTAGGGGTGGAGACAGGGGAGAGCTGTTTTTTATAAGTTTGACATTTGACCTTAAAAAGAACAAAGCAGCCCTGGTTGGTGTGGCTCAGTGGATTGAGTGCTGGCCTGCGAACCGAAGGGTCACTGGTTCGATTCCCAGTCAAGGCACATGCCTGGGTTTCGGGCCAGGTCCCTAGTGGGTGTGAGAGAGGCAACTGGTGGATTCTCACACACCAATGTCTCATGTTTCTCCCTCCCCTCTTCTCTAAAAATAACAACAATATTCTTTAAAAAAAGAACAAAGAAAACGATGTGCATGTGCCATTTTGACAAAAACGGAATTAAAAAAAAATGGAGGTAATACTATTTAGAGAAATGGCGGTAACCACCAGAAGAGTTCATAGCAGAAAATTTAAATGGTTGCCCCCGAGTGAGGGGGTACGCAGGATAACGGATAATGATGCATTTCTGGAATTCACGACTTCTTTTAATGATGTCCATATCCTTCCTCCCTCCCTTCCTTCCTTCTATTCATTATTTTTAATCTGCATCCAAGGGTACGCACTGGATTGAGAGGGAGAGAGGGAGGGGGGAAGAGAGAAACATCAACGCAAGAGAAAAACACCGACTGGCTGCCTCCCATACGCACCCCAACTGGGTCTGTGCCCTGATCAGGAATCGAACCCGCAGCCTTTGGTGTACAGGACAACGCTCCAACCAACCGACAGAGCCACCTGGCCAGGGCTGTATTACTTGTATTTTTTTTAAATGTTGCTCTGGCTGAGGAACATCTGGCTTGATTAGTTACAGCATCATCCAGATACTCCAAGGTTGTGGGTTCGATCTCTGGTCGGCACAAACAGGAGTCAACCAGTAAATGCGTGAATGGGTGGAGAAATAAATCAATGTTGGTTGCTCAATCTCTCTCTAAAATCAATTAAAAATATTTTTTATTCTCGCCTAAGGACATGCTTATTGATTTTAGAGATGGGGAGAGAGGGAGAAAGAGGGGAAGAGAAACACTGATCCCTTGCCTCTCGCATGCGCCCAGACTGGGGACCAAACCTCAACCCAGGCGTGTGCCCTGACTAGGAATCAATCCCGTGACGTTTGGGTTTATGGGATGATGCTCCAAAGAGCCAAGCCACACAAATAAAAAAATTTTTTAATTTAAAAATTAAAAAAATTTTAAAATATTTATTCAGCCAGGGCTTAATAAATAAAATTTTTTAAACATTAACCATTATTGGTTATTGCTGTCAGATTTCAGCAGGGCCTTTGGTAATCTTTGCATCTATAAACAGAATCTGTTTCTCCAGGTGAAGAGCCCCAAACCACCCAGTGTAAATACCTCCACCTTAAATGTAACAATAACTAGCATTGCCACTTAACCATCGTCTACCATTTGTCAGTGCTTTACGTCTGTCATATTTAATCTTTGTAACATTCCTGCAAGGCAGGCATTCGTATCCCCATTTCGCAGACGAGAAGACTGAGCCTGAGAGACTTCAGCCCTTTGCTCAAGGTCACAGAGGCAGCCAGGCTTGGGGGAGACTTCCCACCACCCTCCCTCTCCTTCCGTTCCACTAGTTTGCTGGAGTCTGGACGGACTTTTACATGGCCTTCCTCATCGACTCCATGAAATGAGAGACATGATTATCCTCACTCGATAAATCAAGAAACTAAAGCTAAGATAAGTTAGGTCATGTGCCTAAGAATCCAGTCCTTTTTTCCACTCCCTTACCATCTATCCCCTCAACGACGAAATGTCAAGTTATGCATCCTCCTCACGGGCATCTGACAGAACAGCTGCTGTAAATGAATGCAGCTGAAGCAGGAATTTTTCCTTAAGACTCATTTTCCCCGAAGGAAACACGGTAATAAACCCTGGAGTGTCCTCAGCTGCTCTACTGTCGGCATTTTGCCTGAGTACTCAAAGGGGCTCTCAAAGTGTCAGCTGCCCGCCCGCAGGCACAGAGCAGAGCAGCTGCCGGCCTGGGCAACCTGCAGCCGGTCCGAGGGCCGGTGTCCCTCTTCCTGGCTCCCAAAGAAAGGGATGAGATGTGCACGCCTCTGCCCTGGAGAGAGAAATGTCCATCTCCCAAATCTACTTCAGCCCAGGCCATGCGGCCTCCAGCTTTTTATAGCTGCCAGGAATCTGAGCTCGGCGACTCCAGAGCAGAGCAAGTTTGCAAAGCCGCACAACAGACCATGTAGGAGAATGGCCAAAAGCGGGGAAATGAAGGGCCCGAATATCTGGTCCTCCGGAGCCCTGCGCGGTTGAGAAGCAGCCCGGGAGCGGGGCCGAGTGCCGGGCTGCTCTGGCATCTGAACAGTGGCCAAGCAGCAACCAGGGGGAAGAAGCTGTTTTCGTGAGTTCAAACTATTTCTAGCACCAGCAATCTGCACATATTTGGATGACAAATCTCTGCGCTTCAAGTGAGCGGTGGTGCTTTGCTCCTGGACAATTTCACCGAACACACTCCCTCCCCACACCACCCCCAGACCCGCTCCCTAACACATGCTGCCCTTAGGGTGTTTTATTTAAGTTGCTGAGTTTTAAAAGACTATAAAAAGAAACTACATTTTCAGAACACTGCCTTAATCCATTCGTCCATGAGTTGAAGCTACAAAGTAAGATTTTCTTTCAGGCTTGAATCAGAGACTAAACTCTAATACATGCGTATGACAAAAAAAACAACAACTGACATGAAAACAGCACCTGAACGGGGTCTCCAGCTTCACAGGTACTAACTGCATTGTTGTCTGTCATCTCGCCCAGCCCTGCTCCAGACCCGCAGGGACTGGTTCTTATGACCGTTTACGTAGGATGGTAAAGGCTGTACCGAACAGATCTGCAAACAATGTGTGGTCACACGGACATTCCAAACAAACAAAAGACGTCTTACCACCCACCGAAGCAGCGCCAGTGCCCTGGGATCAGCAACGCCGCTCCCCCGCTGCACTCCAAGCAGCAGAGGCCTCACTGTACCCAAATGACGCGCAGAGCCTTCTGCAGGGTTGTAACTCCCAGAAGGTGGTATGTGTCCCCCTGCCAACAAATGTGTCGGGCAAAACCAGCCTACCTCTACAAGCTGTCTTGTTTTCACAGCAAGCGCAATGCTTATCGGCCATGTCCCCTGAGCCAGGCACTAATTCCGAAGGGGAAAAAGGTTTGTTAATCTTCACGTACAGGTTTACAGTTTTGAGTACACAAGACGGTTTATTCTATCGTGTATTGTTACTTATTTATTACTTATTTGTATTACTTGTCATCTTATTGTTTTGTATCCTCACTTATGATGTCTTTTAGGTAACAAGGGCTGGTCGCCGAATAGGCATGCCCACCTTTGTGCGCCCGGACGCTGGCGGGTGTGCTGGCAGCTGCCCATCCCGCCGCATGGTGCGGGCAGGAAGCAGCCCAGAGAAAAGGGCGGTGAGTGAGAGGAAAGGTTTAGTGTGAAGAGTAATGTTGGCCAGTTACTTGAGGGAGAGGACACAGAAGGGACGAACTTGTTTTCTTGCCCCTCTGCTAAAGAAGCTCATCAGAAAACAAGGAGAAAGGTCTCCAGATAAGCTTTCAGTGACCCCACTTTTTAAAATCAGGAGGAAAGTGCTCGAGAGGGTCAAGAAAAGAAACATATCTATGCACAGTGGACACGTGAATTACTGTAGAAAAAGTCTGCAAGTCAACTTACCAATACCACATTAACCAAGATTTTTAGTGCATGCAATCTCTGGTCCCATGATTTCACTTCTAGGAATTTAAAGAATACTCTCATCATTCAGAACTCAGCTGAAATGTCGCCCCGGCTGGTGTAGCTCAGTGGACTGAGCTCCGGCCTGCAAACCAAAGGGTCACCAGTTCAATTCCCAGTCAGGGCACATGCCTGGGTTGCTGGCCAGGTCCCCAGCGCGGGGCATACGAGAGGCAACCACACATTGACGTTTCTCTCCCTCTCTTTCTCCTTTTTGCCTCTCTCTAAAAATAAATAAAATCTTTAAAAAATTACTTAGCTAAAATGTTACCTCTTCAGGACTTCCCCACCCCACCCAACTCAGCTAACCACCCAATTATCCCATTACCATAACTGTCCGCACAATGCTGCTATTTTTCCTGTTCGTTAAATTTATTCACTGCCTGTTTTTCACTGCCACCTCCTTACCCCAATAAAATGTTAGCTTTATAAAGCGCAACGACCTGGTCCATCTACTGCGCTGTCCTTCCTATGTGTTAAGACACTAGCCAACCGCTTTCCCTGACCATCCCATTTAAATCTGGCAGCCACACTACTTAGACGGGACAGACAGGGAGGGGGAGGGAGACACATCTCGTCCAATCATTCGGCTCAATCAGTCACTGAGCCTGGACCAGTAAGACTGCCAGGCGGACTGAACATCACAAGCAAAGACAGTGCAGGAGGCGGGGAGCCCTTGAGACTCTGTGCTGGGAAAGGGAGACTCTGTAGCAATTTCACTCAGACAGAAGTGTATATTAATCTCCAGGTCTGGAAGGGGGAGGAGGAGGAGTACCTAGAGGCTGACTAAAGTATGTAACTCCTGGAGACCCGATAGCCTGGGCACTCGGACTACCTGGTTGTTCGCATGTAGCTTTTTGCTCAAGCGTATAGACAAACTTGCAGTTTCACTTTCCAATATATATGTAAGGCACTCAGATTAGCTGAGCGCCCACTTGCAGCCTTGTGCTCAAGTGTATTTCATAAATAAACTTACTATCATCGTTTCCACTATGCATGCTGTCTCTCACTTAATTCTTCTCTTGTGAGCAAGGCAAGGACCGAGGAGGAGGAGACCCCTGACTCCGACCTCCCTGATAATATAAGGTTTCTGTTACCATCCCACTTTAAGATGAGCAAACTGAGCCGGAGCTGGAGTCTAGTGAGTGGCCAGTGGCAATGGGGACGTGGACACTGGGGAGTATGATTACAAAGCCATGCTCTTAAGCACCTCTCTCGAAATGAACCCAAAGTTTTAATGTGTACACTTTTTGACCAAGTAATTCTAGTTTTGGAAATGTATCATTTGGAGATAATCAGACAAGATTACATTGTTAGATACAGCTTTATGGCTGACTGCCTATAGTAGCAAATATTGGAAACATGTTCAGGCAAGTTACCAGTTAGCTAGCTATACACCTCAAGTTTATTTTTTGGTAAACGGAGACCTCCATCTCAGAGACTGTGAGATTTAATGAGACAATGCACAGTACCTGGTTTGAAGGCAGTGTTTTTGTTGTTGCTATATGCATTTAAATCTCTAAAAGGATATACATATACCAAATTGTTAATAGAGGTTGTTGTAAGAAATACTAGCAAGTGCGTATGCAAGCAGGGTTTATCAAAAGGCCTTGCTGAGATGGGGGACAAGGGAATACCCAAGGGTGGAGTCGATTTCCCTGGGGGAACGCATGGCATGAGTGGAGGGTTGTTAGCCCAGATTCTTATCTTGCTCCAGGCCACCTCTTGTCACTTGTAGTAAAACAGGTGACTGCAGACAGTTAATCAAGGTTAAGGCAGTTAACTAAAGTTCTTTACGGGCTTTTTCTTTGAGTGCTGTGGACCCCCTCTTACTAAAACAGTGACCAGAGGCAGCAATTAACCGAAGCTGTTTTATGGGCTTCTTCTTGGGCACTGAGGACCCCCTCCCACCTTCCCCCTCCTTCATGTTCTAACTTCTGCCCAACAATTTCAGACTAACCTCATCCCTCCACTTCTTTTTTGGCTCCAGGACTTACTAACTACAAACAAAACAACAGGTGGAAATGACTGACATTTATACTGAGCACAAGCAGAGGAAGGCAGCAAGGGGCCAGGACGCTGGTGCCATTTTAAGTAGCAGGCCTGCTCCTCCGGACTTCTGATTTCTCTGTCTACGTAAAAATATCTCATACAAAACAAATCGAAACGAAAACCAGAGTCCTTTTCTCTAATAAGCAGTAACCATTGGTTTTTTAATGCTACTTTAAGTAAAAGGAATTAACAAACTAGAAGAATGTCCTGAAAAATTCATCTAATGCTGAGAGAAGCCTGCAACCCACATTGCTGGTGTGCACTGTTGGCTCAGCCAACATTTACTGACCTCTGAGATAATAATAGTGTTTGCTGTCTGGACTGTATGGGGCACGTTCACATACGTTGTCTCATTTCTTGTGCAACACAGTAGCTCTTTGTAAGTGCTTATATTCCCATTGAATAAAAATAAGGTGGAGGCACAGGAGGGCAAAGTGACTTGCCTAGGGTCATTCATAGTTTGTGAGTCCTGCAGCCAAAATCAGAATACAGACAGACCTACCTTGTCCTAAGCTCACAGGGAGAACGACAGTAATGGCAGAAATAGCAAGGCCAGGAGAGGTAGCAGCAGGGATAAAAGTGGAGAGAGTATGTCCTTACGGCACTGTTCAAGCATAGGTGTATACGCAAATCCTGGCTCCATCTTCTACTTATTAGCTGTGTGACCTCAGGCAAATCACTTAACCTCTCTGAATTCTGACATCTCATTTGTAAGCTAAAGAAGATAATAGTATCTATTACATTTAAATGTAGGGAGGTGGAGGGAAGAACAGGTGGTAGAATGAGAAGTGCAGAGATGCTAGTTTCTTCATCTATTACGGAGCCACAAAGTGAGTGAATTAAGACCATTATTTCAGCCAAGAGATGGACTAAACTTCCCAAACCCCTGAAATGAGGTGTGCCATCACCCTAGAGAATAGGTCAAAGGCATGGCTGAGCTTAAAAGCGAGTATGGGAAATTTTGTGAGGCTGAATAAACAGCACAAATCCGGTGAGATGAGCAGGCACCAGAGCCTCTAAAGACCCCGGCAGTTCGAATCACACAGAGCTGCTTGTCAACGTTAATTCCCTAAAAGGAGAAATGAGGAAGAAAACATGTACGGATGTATGTATATCATTTAGAATCGGGACACCCCAATTACTGAAAGCTATCCAAGTAAAAAAACAGTGGCTTTCAGGAGAAAGCCTGGGTAAGTGGAAGAAACATTATTTTGTTTTTTGCTATCTCTCTGTCCTACCTGGATGTTTATTTTTGTGTACATGTATTTTATAATTTTTGTTAAACTGGCAAAAGAAGGAAGGTTGGTGGTATTCTGCCACCACCTACCATAAGAAATAGTAATGGGCTGAATAACAAACATAAATTTCAGAATAAAGGAAATACAGTCTTACGATGACTGGAATAGGTGCTCTGCTTTAAATGTGCCTTATTAAAGGTTTCTTTGTAATGATAATACCCAGTGTTGTGGAGACACAGAAAAATGGAGGTGAAAATGGAAAATGCCTCAACATTCCTAAAAGGCAATTTGATAATACATATGGAAATCTTTAAAAAAAAAAAAAAAGTGCATACAAGAGGTCTTTTCAGAAAGTATCCAGCCACGTGATATGTAAGAAAGAGACATTTATTAAGACACAAAATTACAAGAAACACTGTACACAGGACAATGATGCTACTGTCCCCTTCAAAGTAGGCACCTTGGGACCTCACACAGTTCTCCCGATCGCCATCAGCTGCCCTGTAATAGTTTCCTGAATCTCATCAATGGTCTGCAATCTCTTCCCTTTCAAAGGTGATTTTAGTTTTGGGAAAAGCCAGAAGTTGCAGGGCACCAAATCTGGGCTGTGGTGGGGCTGAGCCACCTGGGTGATTTGATGTTTCGCCAAAAACTGCACAAGACGTGATGCATGAGCGAGCACGTTGTCGTGATGAAGCTGCCAATCACCAGTGGCCCACAGCTGCGACCTTCCGCCTCATCCAAATAGTTTGCACAGAGGAATGTTCAAGTTTAACACAAAATTTGAAGCAGATTAGTTGCTCTACTTGCTCAGTCATTTTGAATGTGATAGCCACACAGTGCACATGCTCACTCAATGGCGTCTACCGCCCCCACTGACTAGTACAGTGAAGTTGTCATTGTTCACGCATGCGCATTCCAGTCCACCCGCCTTGGCTGCCGGGTTACATCGATGCCATGATGTTACGCACACTGTTCTTGTTAATATTAACAATGGTTGGACTTTTTCCAGACAGACCTTGTACACAGGGTATACATATGGAAACTCTGTACTTTCTGCTCAATTTTGTTTGAACTTAACACTAGTCTAAAAAAGTAGTTTACTAATTTTAAAAAGTGTACATGCCCTTTGACTCAGTCATTTCAAAGAATTTATCCAAGAGAAATCATCATAGATGTGTACAAAAATATTTTTTTCCTTTTTTTTTAGATTTTATTTATTTATCTTTAGAGGGGAAGGGAAGGAGAGAGGGAGAGAAACATCGATGTGCGGTTGCCTCTTGTGTGTCCCCTGACGGGAACTGGCCTGGCAACCCAGGCATGTGCCCTGACTGGGAATCGAACCGCGATCCTTCGGTTAGCAGGCCCGCGCTCAATCCACTGAGCTACACCAGCCAGGGCTATTTTTTAAAGATTTTACTTATTTATTTTTAGAGAGAGGGGAAAGGAGGGAGAAAGAGAGTGAAAGACACATTGGTTGGTTGGCCCGCAACCCAGGCATGTGTCCTGACTGGGAATTGAACTAGCGACCACTAGGTTCTCAGGCCTGTGCTCAATCCACGGAGCCACACCAGCCAGGGCAGATGTGTGCAAAGATTTGACTCAAGGTTGTTGACTTCAGCACTGCTTAGAATAGTAAAAAACTGAACACAATCTAAAAGTCCACAATTAAGGAGTGGCTAAATAAAGTTTAAGGTATCTATAGAATGGAATATTATGTAGCCACAATAAGTAACACTATAGAAGAATATCTAATGACATGAAAAAAAGTCTTGTTTTAATGTTAAGATGTATTGGGTTGTCCAAGAAGTCTGTTTAGTTTCTTCTGCAAAATAAAAGACACATTTTAACCAATAACTTTATTGATTTGGATATTTTGAGTAGGTCAGCTACCTCCTGCTATTGGCTTCTAGTGGGTAGAGGCCAGGGGTGCTGCTAAACAACTTCCAATGCGTAAGACAGCCCCACAGCAAATAATTATTTGGCCAAAACGTCAATAATTCCAAGAAACTTTGCAAACCACTTTTAATATGTTTACACAGTCACAGCAACTTCTCCATACACTGCACAAATGTTTTTGCATTTTATTTGCATTTTTACCTTTCTTGAAATAATAAAACATAATATGCCAAAAATGTTGGATGCTTTTTCCATCAACAACATTAAAATGGTTGCACAAAAATTCACCAGTTTTGATAAGTTTTTGAAAACATGCATGCTGATATGACAGTTGTCACAGTACAATCTAAATCTAACAAAACTGTTTTGAATGAAGTCAGAGACAACTAAGCACTACTAGAGCCATCCTCTGGAAAAACACGTAACGGACTTTTTGGCCAGCCCAATCTATAGTAGGGTTTCACGTTTGGAAAAGGAAAAATAGTATTTTGAATTAAAAAAGAAGACAAACTTAATAACACTGAAGATAATTTTTCATCTTTCAGCCTGCTGTTATTTTAATTTTTTTCTAAAAAGCATTACTGTTGTAATAAAAATACAGTATTACTTCCACAAAAAGAAAAACGTAAAATGCCGTTTTTAACTCCATTTGGATGATACACACCAAATGCTATGAAAATGTACATACTCTGACTTACAAGTGAGAGAGACATTTACAGCAGTGACTTTTAACAGTGAGGAAAGTGGAAAACAATCATAATAACAAACACGCTACCTGGCCATTGAATGGTGGGAGAGACATGAGCCCCCCTCTGCCAGCCGAGCTAGGTCTCTGGCCTGGCCTGGCCTGGGAGGGGTGCTGTCGGCCTGAGCCCGGTAAGGCAGGGCGGGCACTGGGACCCTTCGGATGTGAGAAAGGCACACCAGAAAGTGGAAGTGAGGTCTCCAAGCTCCTGAACCAGGCTGAGTCAAGCTACTTGATGAAGGCACCGTCATGAAAAGCCCAAGCACAGAGAAAGGAAGAGGAGAAAGGAAGGAGAAAAGCAGGTCCCAGGACAAGAAAAAGGAAGACTGTCCGGTGGAGACAGGACCCTCCTGCCAGAGGGGAGTGCTTAGCCAGAGCCCTTCTTCGAAAGCCCTGATGGGACGATCCCAGGGTAAGGGCCCCAGAGCTTTCTTCTCACTTCCAGGGCTGATCAGATCGCTCCTGCCAGCTCAGCTGATAATTCTACACCCAGCGGTCTCAGTACAGTGAAAGATTAAATCAAGAATAAGACTGTCGGTCCACAGAACTAAAGGTAACTTCAAACTAATGTGCAACAATGCCACGATTTATAATCTACAGAGACTATTTATTCAAGCTGCAAAGAGGCTTTTGTGTCCACAGATGAAAATTCTTAGCCAGGAACAAATTCCAGGCCTGAGTTAGAGCAGACTCTGAGAGAGCTGACTTGCAAAAGATGACAGAACCCGCCCCTCCCCCTCAGGCAGGACAGCGGCAGCGGGCAGTGCCTGTAGATACTTACGGTTTCAAAAGTTTTTTAAAAGTCCCAATTAGGAAAACAAAAAGAAAGATGACATACTTGATGATAAATTCAAATGAATTTGAAACAGAACAAAAGCAGGCTGACCTCTTCTGTTAGAGGAACTAGAGGAAGCTGACCCACTGAGAAGCTCAGTGGGAATGAAAAGAAGATCCGGAGAGGGAGAGTAACACTGGGATTTCTCCATCCCTCAGACCCCCTGGTGGGAGAATCAGGCTGCAAGCTCCAAGAGATGGGGGTCAAGACCGGAAGACTTCAGTCTGGGCTGAACATATTATATGGGTTCGAAAAAGAGAAGAACAAAGTTACACCTGAATTTTGGTCCCTACAATTTTTATGCACCCAACTGTTAACTCCATATTTGCAAATATCAGCAGAGATGATTCTGATTTCATTAATTCACGGGAAAGATTGATCTTCCAAGTACTCGTCAATATCCATTCATTTCTGGCCATTTCCCAAGATTATTCATATGTTACAGCAGAGAGTTTTCTAGACTGCTAACAGCAGAATCCTCCATGACATGACATCATCATCTGAAGCTGAGGACCAGAAGGGACACTTAACAGAGCAAAAGGCAACAACAACAACAACAACAACAACAATAATAATAATAATTCCGTTCCAGAAATAATAATAATAATAATAATAATAATAATAATAATTCCGTTCCAGAAAGAGAACCAATAGTATCTTTGGACTCTAGCAATCAAGACAGGCTCGCAACAATGCATACAGCAATAAAGGCGGGCACTCAAGTTGAGATTTCTGACCGAGGTTTCTGGACGGCAATGCCCCAGAGGAACTCTGATTCAGGACATCACATTACTCAGGGAGTTGTAAGAGGCCCAGAGTGAACATATGAGCACTGACCGCCTGTCCTCGTCTCCTAGGACCCTCTTACACAAAGAGTACCTCCTGAACAAGTAACTGATCATTTTAAAGAACTAATACAGCAAGTAACTCCCGCCACAACTGCTCGACCCTGCGGCTATAGTGCCAAGGCAGCCGCAGACAAAGTGCAGACACATTAACGTGGCTGTATGACAACAGAACTCTACTTACAAAAACCAGTGGCAGGTCCCATTTGGCCTGCAGGCCACAGTCTGCCATTCCCCGCATTAGAGGAGGGGATGCTACAGTCAAAGGCAAACAGTGTTGAGTTTTTAAAATAATCGTCTACGGCCATATGAGGCGAGGTCCATACTGAAGGCAAAGCTCTTGCAAACTCAGTAGTTGCTGCTGCAGACTAACGAGGGGCACGAGGAACATAAAACCATGAACTGGGCCAACCGCATCCAACTGCCCTGGAGGCCTTACAGAAAACGACCAGCTCGGGTTCTGGGGCTGTGCTGGGGCCTGGCTTCTGAGGTCCGGTATCTGATGCCATTTGTGCGGAAGACGTGAGTCACAGCCGCAGCCGTGTTATCTCTGAACAGCCTCCCTTAGTGTGGCGGGCGTTGCTCAGGGACCACTGCCCCTGGCTGCTTTATTTTCCTCTGTGTGATATTCAAGCCCAGATCGATCAGCTTCCTGGAGACTCTGTAAGCCACCTTTCTGCTTACACCAACTAGAGCAGATTTTGTTGTTTGCTACTAAAAATTCTGACCAGTATCCAGTAAACACCTCGGTTATAGTTCTCAGCACAGTACATCATGATTATTTGTTACGTTTCTGTCAGCAGGGAGAATGTATTTTTTATTCAACTCTGCAGCCCAGCACCAGGCACAATGCCTGCCTGGCAAACAGGAGACACCTAAAAATAAGTACAGATGAATTCACAGAATAGAAAAAAACACAAACACCATGAAAACTATTGCTTTAGTTAAAATAGTGAGATAAGCCGTTTTTACATATTTTAGTATATTTTCTTAAGTTTTTAAATCAAAGTATCCTTCATCCAAGACCAAGCAGCATGGTGGTACTGATATGAAGGACAAGGTGTAATGAAGAAAAATGCTTGCTAATTCTCTTTACTGCCATTGGTAGGTTTGGAGTGAGTTTCAGAGGTTTGAAAGGCTTGCACGTTTAAGTCCAGAACGACGACAGGAATGCGAGATCATGACCGGGAAGGCCTGCGTCCTCCTGTGCTCGCAACTGCAGGCAGTTACCGGAAATAGAGGGAGAGCGACAGGAAGTCAAAGGAAGATCGCTGGATGCCATGGTGAGGCCTCCGAAACTGCTGGTCACAAAAAGAACGGCTCAGTTCGCTGCAAGCCACGCCATCCCACAATTTAGGGACAGTTTATGAACGAAATGGAGGTGGGCCCTCTCATGACATCAGAAAACAGCAACTTGAACGTGGCGCAAGAGGAGATCAAACTCGTGATGTGCCATGAGGCTGACGTTACTGCAGTGCTGGACGGTTCCGGGAAATGGAGAGGGACACTGAGAAAGGACTCAGTCTAAAACTGACTTTCCCCACCCGCTGTGGGGAGCAGGGAGCTCTGACTGTAGGGGCTCATCCCCACTACTCTGAGTGAAAGGAATTCCATGCCCTGAATTGAAGACTCTAGCAGGTCCTTTCTTGCCTGCAGTCAAAATTAACCTCTCCATCTACCTGAGAAGGTGAGGTTAGGAAATAGAACCTTATATCTCACACTGAAAACAACTCCTGGTGCATCTAGAAATTCAAATACAAAAATATCAAGCCATGTAAGTACTAGAAAAAGACACAACATTTTAAAACTTCGCAAAGGGGGAGGCCTTTCCAAGTATGAATTACAAGTTAAAAATCTAGATGTCATTAAAGAAAATGCTGATAAATTTGACCATGTAAAAATAAAAATATTTTGCACTGCAAAAATCACAATGAGCAAAGTAAAAATCACATGTCAAACTGGGAAAAAAAAATTGCATTTCATGTCATGAATGGCCTATGTCCTGGATCTAGAAAGAGCTTCTAGAAATTGGTAAGACAAAGTCCAACAACCCAAGGCACGACAATGAGGTCAGAATACGAACAGGGAATTTACAGAAAAAAAATACATACGGCTCTGAATAGGTGGGAAGCAGCGACCTCAGCTGATACGCTATTTTTCCTGTACCGCTGGGTAATATCGACAAGGCAGACGATACACCGTTGGGTGTGCTGGAACCCTCATCCATTCTGATGAGGTCACACACGGGCAGAACATCATCTGGCAATCAAATAAATTCCCACATCCTCTCTGCCTTGGCAAATCACTTTTAGGAATTTTATCATGAAAGCATACATTCACCGTGTGAACTGTGTACTCACTGAGTGCACTGCAGCGAAGGATTAGAAATAACCTAAATATCTGTCAATAAGAAACAGGTTAGGCCCTGGCTGGTGTAGCTCAGTGGATTGAGCGCGGGCCTGCGAACCAAACGATCCAGGTTCGATTTCCAGCCAGGGCACATGCCTGGGTTGCAGGCCAGTTCCCAGCAGGGGACACATGAGAGGCAACCATACATTGATATTTCTCTCCCTCTCTCTCTTTCCTACCCTTCTCCTCTAAAAATAAATAAATAAAATATTTAAAAATAAATAAAAATAAAGTGTAACATTTGCTTCTGAGTAAAAAAAAAAAAAAAAAAAAGAAACAGGTTAAAGAAATCAGGCCCTTCTAAACGACAGAAGCCTGTGCAGCCATATAATTTAGATAGACAATGATAATTATTCAGTGATACAAAAATATCCAAAGTATATCTTTTAAAAGCCTGGTGTGAAACAATATGAACAGTGTACCACTAAACTTGTAATACAACTATGCGTATTTACTTTTGCACACACAAACTGTCTCTAGAAGAATGCATGGGAAACTGGAAAGTGGTAGGTCTCTCCGTGGCAGCTGAAAGGTAAGGATGAAAGGAAGATTTTTCTCTTTTTTATGGGTAGAGGATCCAATCAGGAAACCCACTCTGAATTTGACCACTTCTTAAGTCTCCTCTAATCTAGAATAGCACGCCCATGTTTTGTAAAGAACTGGTGTCTTTACAGTAGTGAGCTTTCTCGTATCTGCAACATGACCTAGCTCTCCTTTTATTTGGGTGTTCGTCTCTCTCAATCAAGTTCTTACAATTCTTCTCTACAGGGACCTGCTATTTTTGATGCTGTGGTGAAGAGTATCCTTTAAAACTTAATTTTCCATTTGTAACTGGCATAGTATAAAAATATAATTGATTTGTATATTGGTTTAGTATCCAGCAAACCTGCAAAACTTTTATAGCTTTAATAATTTATATAGAATTCTTTTATAACTTCTACATAAACAATCATGTCACTTGTAAACAGTAAGTTATCAATGCTTCCTTTCCCGTACTTACACGATGCATTTTCGTGCCTCACTGTGATTGCCAGAACTTCCAACAAACGCCAAATAGAAATAACGCTCATGATGGGCAACTCTGGTCCTGACTTCAGAGTGGAAATTTCCTCGAAGTAAAAATTTACCAGGAAGTATGTTTACTGCACGTGTTTTATAGTTACTCCTCACCAGAGTGAGGAAGTAAGGAAGTCACCCATTCCTCGGTGACTACCTGTCATGTTAGCCAGGAGTGGATGCTGGATTTTATCATACCACCATGATTTTGCCCCTTCACTCCACTAACAAACTGCACTCGAGTCTTTGGCAGTAAACCACCCTGGACGTCTGGCACAAACCCAACGCGGTCCTGATGTGCCGCCTTTTCGTACCCGGTGAGGCAGAGGCCCGTGTTTCCCAACAGGCCTCCAGTGCGGCCCCGTTCCACATGCGTTTCTCGTGACGGAACCTCAACACGCCTCCTAGTGGGCGTGGGGTCTGTGACCCCTTCCTTGGAATCTGCGTGGACCTTTGGAACTGTCTCAGCCAGGAGAGTGCTGTGGGTATGGCGGTACGTGAACTTCAAGATTGGATCATAAAAATGCTAAGCATCTCCAGTTTGCTCTCGCAGGGCCCTGCACGTGGAAACAGCTGCCTCGCTGTGAAGCAGCTCGGCCGGAGGAGCAGCGGAGGGTCCACACGCCAGGCAGCACGAACCATGGGACTGCCTCGGCGCTCCTTTGGGGGTGCCCTTTGGGGGTGCCCGGACGGCGGCGTGGAGCAGAGACAAGCCAGGCCGTGGTGCCCTGTCCAAACTCCTGGCCCACGGAGCCTCTGGAATAATACAGTGGCTGGTTTGAGCCACACACTTCGGTTAGTTCCTCACATCACAACAGCAGACACAATGCTGGATTCCGCTTTGTTGACACTTTGGGACTTCTCGGGTCCGGCCTGTGCGGTTTCCTTTTTCACAACGTCACTGTCAGGTTTTTTGTCTGTTGTATTTTTAACTTTTTTGCTAACCTCTTTTTCTACTCTCAGGAAGGGCTTGTATAGTATTAATTATTTTTCTCTTCAATGCTTGGTATGATTTCCTTGTGAAGCCACCTAGGCCTAGCGTTTCCTTTGTGGGAAGGTTTTTAGTTGCTCATTCGTTAACAGTAATATTACTAATAAATTTATCCATTCGCCTAAATTTTCAGAGTGTTTGGCATAAAACTGTTCATTTTATCTTTTTTAACGGTTGATTTTTATTGTATTTTTTCCATCACCATTTACCCCCCTTACACTCTCTTCCACCCCCACCCCCGCCCTCCCTTGCCCCGCCCCCCCATCACCGCACCGTTGTCCGCATTGGTGAGTCCTTCCCTTTTTTGCTCAGTCCCTGGTTCGCTATATCTCACCTCGTTAACGACTACATGATCCCCTTGTTTCATTCTTGATACTGATTGAAGTAAAATTCCTGCCATATGCCTTTCATTAACTTGTGAATTTTGTAGCATATAATAAATAGTATTGCCTATTCAAATACAACAAATTCTGAAAAGATGAGAAGTAGAGTGATAAAAGGTTCCAATGCTGAGGAAGACAAACACGGAAAATGGGGGAAAAGGGAAGCTGATTCGCCTTTCAGCATTTCACAGAATGTCTACTGGGATAACCTTGGGTACTGATGAACACGTTAGTTTCTTTTCTTTTTCTTTTCTTCCTCACCAGAAGATATGCTTATTAATTTTAGAGCGTGAGAAAAAGGGGAGGAGAGAGAGAGAGGGAGAGAAACATCAATCACCTGCCCCTGCCCCTTGTACAAACACCGAAAGGGAACCGAACTCGCAACCTAGGCATGTGCCCCGACAGGGAATTGAACTGGCAACCTTTCAGTGCACAGAACAAGTGCAAACAGCCGAGCCACAACAGCCAGGGCTACAAGTGATTTTCTTAATGGAAAACTATAATTGTCTGATAAAAAAACCTGTTAACCCATGGACTCCTTGGTTAATGTTGAAATTCTATTCTCTAGCCATTTAAACTTGGTTTTCCACCTGGTTTGATACTTTGTGGCTTTTGGGGAGTATTTGGTTTTAAGTAACTTTGTATCTTACACATTAAAAGAAAGCCAGTTCAACGCTCTAGATGGGAGTGTAAACTAGTGCAAGGTTCTAAGGATAAATTGGCTGTAGTCATCAAATTTTTAAACATATGTGCCCTTTGATACAGCACAGTCTTTTACTAGAAACTGATTCCACAGACATACTTTTAAAAATTCACAGACATATAATTCTCTCTGCAGTAGTAGCTTCTGCTAATGAAAAACTATGACGCCTTGAATATCCACCAAGAGGTAGCTAGTAAAGAAATGATGGCGTATTTCTACAACGGAACACCACTGTAACGGACAGGCATCGTTTTTGTAAGCTGCCCAGCATCCAGCTGCCTGGATCCTACCTGGCGGTACTCTCCCCAGGGACTTGGAATCTTAAGCAAGTTACACCAAGACAAAGGGACAGCTGGAATGTGACAGTGTTCTAGGGCAGTGATGGCAGTATCGGCCTGGCTGCTCCTGCTAAAATAGGTTCACTGAACCTACTATTTCATGGTTTCTAGGTCTGCCTTGGTCCTGACTATTTTCCTAACTTTGTCCTATATTCGTCCAGCACACTCCTGGAGTCCGCTACTCCGAGCCAAAAGACCTGTAACAGATACAACCATGACGTGGTTTAAAAGAGTTAGAAGGATCTACACGTGAGCGCTAGTGGCGGAACAGTGTATAATTTATATACTTTTAAAGCAACCAGTGGATCTAATATTTCTGCTTGGATATGGACAATTTCTGGAAGGATTAGCCAGGAAATCATTTATAATACTTACTTCCATGAAATGAGAGTGGGGACTTGGGGGAAGAGGGAGAAGAAATTTTACTTCGAACAGTCTGTACTTTTATGTATACACACATGTGTATTTTTACACAGCTCACTTCAGAAAGGAAAACAACACGAACTGCTCTGAGGCTGAGGGACACTGAAACGGCTGGTGCTCGCTTTTGCCGAGGCCATTCAAAGCCACAGCCCACGATCAGAGCATCACTCCACAGGTGACAAAGAAATGACCAGCATATTTTCAGTGGCAGGGTAGCACAGGCAACGCAGGATTCGGACGTATCTTTGGCAGGAGGAGCCCCACCAGGAGGACAGATTAAAGCACAGGGAGCCTGGGGAACGGTGGATTAACTACAGACTTAAAGAAACAGGGTCTTGGCCTGGACAGCGGCCAGTCGAAACAGAGTAAAGGGGATACCGCAAAAGACAAGCTGACCTGACCTCTCACGCAACTGCTTACGACTCGGATACTCACTGAGCGTCTGCCATTGAGAAGCACAGTACAGGGCAAAACATACCTGACCTTCACCAAAACCAGTCAACCAACCAAACAAATCAAGTAGTCTATTCAAGCCTCAGTTTTCTTACCTGTAACATGGAGAGAGTAAAATACTGAGCTCACAGGATTGTTACAAGGATTAAAGGAAACCATGTACTTAAAACATACCAGGTTTTCCATAAACTAATGGTACGACTGTGTTTACCACCACCGCAATGATGAGGACACTTTAAACAGCAAAAGTAACACCCCAGCAGTCCACCTTTCGAAAATACATCTATGTCATAGAATGGGATGTCCGAACTCAACCTGTTACATTAAAATATTATAGTCATTTAAAGGCTGACAGTTTTGTTCCTCATGACCAGTGGCTTTAGGGTCCTTTGCAGAAAGAAACCACACGCAGAAACACAAATACTCTATGACCTCACTTCTACATGGAATCTAAAAATAAAGTTGGACTCACAGAAACAGAGTAGAGTGGAATTTCCAGTGACTTGAGGGGTGGAGAGATGGGCAGATGCTGGTCACAAGGCAGGAGCCTTCAGTTATAATGGGATGAGCTCCAAGGATCTGGTGTGCAACATGGCGACTGCAATCAGCAACACTGCTTCGCACTTGAGATTTGTGGAGCAAGTAAACCTTAGGCATCCGTACCGTACACACGCCATCTGAGTGATGGGTGAGCTGACCTGACTGGGGTGATTATTTCACAAAGTATACGTATGGTACATCGTACACTTTAAATGGATACAATTTTAATGATCAATTATGCCTCAATAAGCTGAAAAAATAAAGTTAAGTTTTAATATGCGGAACAATAAACAAAATAATCTATACGCACACAAAAGTGGGCACGCTAGATGAAAAATACTTCCAGAACTGGTGCAGGATTTTTTTCAGATGAAATCCTCAAGTGTTACCAAAAATCTATGGGTGAGGTTAAACCACACGAGCCAAAACCACTTTGTAATTTTACACAAAACCAACAGGATGGCATCTCTGAAATTAAACACAGAAAGATACAAGGCAATCTGGACACTTAGAAGGATTTAGGGGAAGGCCAGTATGTCTGAAAACATTTACATACACTCCCATAAAACCTACCAAGCTTGGGAAACTTCGGAGAGACAAAAACATCTAGTGAGAAACAAACTTCCTATCAACATATTTCAGCGTGTTTCGGCAACAGACTCTTTTTTAAGCACCATGCCTTACTTTTTTAAAAGGAAAAAAGGGAGGTGGAGAATAGACCTAGATCTCTCGAAACACTGTGTTTATTTGTTTTTAGTAAAAACCAAAAACATTTCCTAATTAGAGACACTGAGGATAATTCTACCCATAATATCTTTTTGTTCTTTAAGAATAATGTCAACAAGCCCTGACTGGTGTGGCTCAGTGAGCTGGGCATCGTTCCACACACCAAAAGCTCGCAGGTTTGATTCCGGGTCAGGGCGGGTGCCTGGGTTGCTGGCTAGCCACCCCCACCCCCCGTCCCAGCTGGGGGCGTGCAAGGGGCAACTGATCACTGTTTCTCTTGCACATCTGTTTCCCTCTCTTTTTCCCTCCTTTTCTCTCTCTAAAAATAAATAAATAAAATCATAAAAAAGTAAAACAACAACAAAAAAATAGCACAGTAGCATGTTAATTTCTGGTACTATGCCAAAAATCCAGATATTGAAATAGAACACTTAAACTGTAGAAGCTTTGCTAAATCCCCCAAACCCAAAACTGAAACGGTATTTTTAATACCCTGCTCTTAGAAAAAAGAAAATGTCACACGTGCTGTCGCTAACAAAAATGTGTAAGGTGGGTGCTGTCCCGTGCGTGTCAGTGGAGCCAGGAGAAAGGCCACCTCTGCCGCCAGTCGTGCTCGGGAGGTTCCCTGCAGAACGCAGGAGGCTCGGCTTTCGTGTTCTGTCCGCGGCAGACACTCTGGAGTCTACAAAGCATTCAGGGGTTTGTCTTAGGGGCGCCCTCTCCCGCCCAGGAGCACGCCAGCACCTTTCCCTCCCCACCTTTTCTCTCCCCCCCACCTTTCCTTCTCCCACAGGCCTGCACCTACCTTCTAAACTCGAAGAGACCCCTCGAGGCTTCCAACCAGGGAGCAGTGGGCTGCAGCAGCTTGTCCGCGTTGACCCCGACCCTGACGCCAAGGCCCCCTTTTCCCTGACTTCTGAGTGAGCCAGAGCAGCCCCGCTTAGTCTCTCCTGTTGCTTCCATACCCTAAGTCCTTCCCGTTTCACTGTCCCCACGTTAGTACATGTCCTCTAAAAGCCAAAAAAGAAAAATATTTTTTTTAATAAAAAAAAAAGTCTTAGGAAAACGGAGATCTTGGTCCGTTCCCACCCTGGGTTCCACTGCAGCCCCGTCCCACGGGTGCCCTCCATCCCACGGGGCTCTAAGCTAGCCAGGAAGTCTGGGCCCTGCTCAAATCCATCTTGCCCACTTCCCCCTCGTACCGGGTTGGAAGTCTCACCCAGAACGGGGGCCGTTTCCATGGGCGCGTGCACGCATCCTGAGCACTGCACTGCGTGTGAAGTTCACCTGTTAAATGGTTTTCATTGATTTTTTTTTAGAGAAAGGGGAGAGGAAACCAAGGGGAGGGGGGAGAGAGAGAGAGAGAGAAACGTGGATGTGTTGTTCCACTTAGTTACATGCACTCACTCACTCACTGGGTAATTCTTGTAAGTGCCCTGACCAGGGATCAAACCTGCAACCTTGGAGGATCGGGACAACGCTCTAACCAACTGAGCTACCTGGCCAGAGCAAAAAAAAAAAAAATTTTTTTTTTGTGAATTGATAAACTAATCCACAGTGCTCTGCATGGTCTGGCCCTCGCAGCTCCCCCAAACTTATCTCGTGCCAAACTTCCCCCTCACTCGGCTGTCCTTTGGTCGCACTGGAACCTAGTTCATGTCCTCCATGAGCGAGCTCTTTCCTGCTTCAAGGCCTCCGTACTTGTGGCTCCTTCTGCCCGGAATTTCTTCAGCCACCCCGGCCCCACCCCTTCTTCTGACTAGCTCCTGTGCATCCAGCCAGTCTCAGCTTCGGTGCCGTTCCTCCAAGAAGCCTTCCTTGCTCCCTTTGTCCTCATACACGAGCACGTGCTCATGCCAGCAGGCCAGGCAGTTCCCTGCCCCCCCTTCCCATCCTCCGCGTCCTCCACCACCACAGCGTGAATCGCACACGCGCGTCAGACTGTGGGGTCTGTGACCGCAGGCACCACGCCGTCATTGCTCACGGTGGCAGCCCTAGCATCTGGCACAGCACAGGCGGCCTGTAAATATGCCAGATCTTCACTTACGATCTTCAATTTATGATCTTCACAAACGATCTTCATTTAATGAATGTCAAACGAAAGCATAAGGATACTGGTCATCTGATGTCGAACCTTCCTTCCCCATGTTGCTGACTCGAACACAGTGCCTGAATCCTGTGACTGTCATCTCAAATCCGACACTGAAGACATCGTAGCTCTGGCTCTAATTCCACTCAGGTTTCTTATCTCAGAAGAACTATTCTGGTTTCAACAGAACTGAAGGTGACAACATGTGTTTAGTCATGAACACGTACATGTCAGGCACCTGTCTAATCTCTCAGCCAAAAGGGGTGGTTTGTCTCCGCAAGCTTTTATGCGAGATACTCGGCCACCCGGCATGGGTCATTCTGGCCACCTAGGCCAGCGCAGACTTTAGCCTTTCCTGAGATGGAAGCAACGACAGGACAACCTCCAAGCTTTCAATTTTGTTAAGGAAAAAAACCCCAAAGTAACCCAACTGAGTTCCCTACGCTGCTCCCGACACAAGGCTGTTACAATGTTAGGGGCGGGAAGGAAAAGAAGAAGGATGAGTCAGTGTGAGTCAGCAGCCAGAGAAAAAAAGCTCTGCTTCTGGTAAACAGTTTGGTCTCTTGCAGACAGGATTAGGATTACTGGACTCTGGCTGCTAAAAATACCCAAACAACAGGTGGTATACATTATATAAGTAGTTCCAAAACAGAGACTCGGGTCTCGGACTCCACAAAGGGAACAGTTCATCGGAGACAGGCCCAATCTTCCCCGGGGCCTGCTGCTTCTCAGAGTCCCAAGACCAAGTAAGCAAGCACTTCCTTTAAGACAACGAAGATCCTGAAGACACCTACTGCTCTCAAGTGACCCACAGAAATGACCGAGCTTCCCTTTCTTTACAGTAACTACCACTGAAGGTGCACCTTCTACATGCCAACAACTGACTGTGCTGGGCACTTCATACAGTTCATCTTCAAACTTCCAACGGTGCTGTGAGGTGGGTATCATTCCCGACACTGTATGCAGATAAGGAACCTGGAGCTCACAGAGGTTAAGTGATTCGCCTAAGGCTGCACAGTGGTGGCACCATGATTTGAATGTGGCTCTGACTTGTGCTTGTTTCCCTGTATCTCAAACGCGATTCCGAAATATGCATGCATCACCACTGTCAAGGCGACACATCAGGGAACCACAGGGGATACAAGAGAATGAGGCCACTCCAATGATCAAGAAGCAAAATAAAAGGAAAATTGGATTATTAGGAGAGATTCATTTCTCTATATCCATCATCTTGAACGAGGCCAGCCACAAGAGTTATTACTGAAACATGTATGGGAGATAAGGAAAACGCCCATCAGCTACAGCACAAGTCAGCCTGCGGTTAGTGTCGTGAGAGAGAACGCGCTAGGGGAGTGCAGACTGTCCCATGGTGCAGGCCTCCAAGGAGGATCCGTGGCATTTAAGTTGAGAAATGCACTTGGACGGTCAACAGTGAAAAACAGAGAGGTCAGTGGAGTGCAGGGAGCAATACAGCGTGATAAAACCTTTAGCACCTCCAGCAAAACAAGGAAAAATAAAGCTGGAACAGAAAACTACGTGGGCCCTGAGCGTAATTTAACCTACAGCTCCTTCATCAGGGGACTCGTTAGGTCATGGACTCTAGTCTGTGGAAGGAAAGGGCATTTTCGGCTGTCGCAATATTTGATCACTTCCTTGGTATTTAGCACGCAGGGACCAGAAGGTTAAATGCCCGGCAGATTGCAAGGCAGTCTTATAGAGACAAAAATTGCCCTTACCCCACCGGACTCTCAAATACCAAGAGAGTCATGTAAGTGACAAACCTGTTTATAATTATCTGAGCCTAGAACTGAACTCCTTTTTACATGTTACAAAGTACTTCTGCATGGTTTTAGAGGCAATGGACTCGTACACTGCATGGAAAAGGAAAGATGCAAATACCACATAAAAAGAGCACAATGCTCTGTTCTGTATTTAGGGGCAAATTATCACATGTGTAACACACTTCCCAACAGTTCCCCAAAACTGAAAAAGCACGCACACGTATTCATAAATGATACATGTATATCAGATAAAGCATATTCAGCAAAATGTTAACACTGTTTGATCTGTAGATGCTCATCATGCTTTTCAATTTTTTTCTGTATGTTTTACATTTTTCATAGTAAAAAGCTGGGGGGAATTCGTCCGGCCCTCATTATGCGAGAGGTCATAGGAGAGGCCAGGAGCACAGACTCTAGGGCTCTGTGACCTCGGGCACGTTGCTTTCCCACCCTATGCCTCAGTTTCCCCATCTGTAACGTGAAGATAATAGTGCCCGCCTCACGGAGCTATTGTCGGGGCTGAATAATGTGATGCCTGGAAGCTGGTCAAAGCAGAGCTCCGCAGGTGTGTGCCACGGAACCCACAGCTGTCCTCATCACACCTCAGTGAACAGTGCCCGCCCACACACCTGCCCGGCTCTCCGTCTGAGTTTTCTGTGCAAGCAGAAAGATTGGAAATTCTTGACCAAGAGTCGTTTTCGTGCTATTTCCTTCCAATCAGACCCCCTTCGCTCTCTCCCCCTTCTTGAATCTGCTCCAGCCAGACAGCTCCTGCTTGGCCTCGAACGCTCAGTGCATTTCTTTTCTCCCGGACTCCAGATTTTATTCTCTCCCCATCCCACCTGAATGCCTTTCTCCTCCCTCCCTCCTAATTCCTCCTTATCCTCAGGGACGCCAGCCAAGCACCAGCTCCTCTGTGAGCCTTGCCAGACTCAGCTGTCACTTTGCTCTCCTCCTCTGGCATCCTCCCAGAAACTTAGGGGAAGACTGCCTTAAAGTGTCAACTACCGCTCAATTTGTAGATACCGCTCTAAACAGACTGTAAACTCCTTAAGGACAAAGGCCTTTCTTTGTGATGTATTTTCCTAGGCTTCTCGAAGCCCCTGGAAAAAGACTCATAAATCTTCCTTTGATTTAGGCCGCTGCATTTGCTCTCTGAAACTAGCCCTTGTTTTTAACCATGCCTCAGATAAACACTTGCCCCAAACAGAACACATCACTTGACAGCATCTTCTATGCTCACATACAGCCCAAGGTGGTCCCCCCAAATGCCAAGCCACATGCGCTGCACGCTTAGAGGCCAGGACACTCTAAAGCACACCCAAAGGCCAGCATGAGCTGTGTCTTCCTTTCCCTCCCACTGAACCCATCAGTCTGCCTGAACTACTATTGGAAGGACCGATGGAATTCACGGGTGATAGGCTGCAGGTGAGCAGATCACGGTCCTCCTGAGTGCCTGCCAAGAGGAATGTGCACACACGGGAGCAAGGCCAGGCAAAGGAGAGCATCACCCCAGACCAGGACTTTGACCCTGGCACCAGAGCAGACTTCCCGGGAGCGAAGCTGGACCATGATGCTCATGGTGTTCCCTTGCTTAGAACCTTCCGACACCTTCCACTGTGCTTAGAATGGGATCCCTACTCCTCACCACCGTCTACAAAGCCTGAGCTGACCCAGGCAGGACGACTCCTCTGGTCTGGAACTGTACCACCCTCCCGCCTCCAGTATCACTCTATCTGTTCTTCGAGCAGGACAAACTCAACCCTATTTTACAGCCTTTGTGCTGGTGGCTTCAAGCCACGGCTCTACCACTTACTAGCTGTGTGGCCGCAGGTAAGTATCTTAATCGTGCTGAAACTGAGCTTCCTCGCCCATGTGAAATGCACCCACCTGGGGAATGTTTATCAAGTGCCCATTGTACGTCCTGTTCTGGGCGCTGGAGATAAAGTGATGAAGCGACAAGGCCACCACTCTCTTTGGCTCACCTTCTACTGGACAAAGGGCAATTAAACAAATAAGGTAATTCGGACAGTAGCAAATTCCATGACAAAAACGAAACAGGGTAATGGGACAGGTGAACGGAAGTGGGAAAGCAGACTACATTATAGATGGTGGTCAGGGAAGGCTGGCTGGAGGAGGTGACGTATGAGTTATTAAGAGAAAAGGTAAATGGTACATGAGATCTCTCTGTATTATTTGCTTTTCGTTTCTTTTTCTTTTTTAATCCTCGCCTGAGGACATGCTGATTGATTTTAGAGAGTGGGGGAGGGAGGGAGAGAGAGAGAGGGAAAGAAACCTCAATGTGAGAGAGAATCGATCAGTTGCCTTTTGCACACACCCTGACTGGGACTGAACCCGCAACCCAGGCATCTGCCCTGACCAGGAGTCAAACCCATGACCCTTCAGTTTACCGGACGACACTCCAACCAACCGAGTCACACTGGCCAGGGCATCTCTGTATTACTTTCTACAATTGCACATGAACCTGCAATTACCTCAGAAAGCCAAAACAAAACAAAACCCAATCACCCCAGATGCTATGTGGATATTTATACACACACTGCATACATAATAGGTATACAAACATAAAACCTTTTTAAACTTGAATCATCTGTTTTACCTAATCCAGTGTTTCTAAAACATTATCTTTTCAACATGTAAATATAAAAAATGATTAATGACATATTCTTTATCTTTGCACTAAGTCTTTGAAATCCAACGTGTACAATACATTTCAACTTAGAACAGCCGCATTCCAGGCACTCAAAAGCCTCCCGGGGCTATTGGCCACGACCCTGGATGGCCCAGCTGTGGGGTTCTATCTGAGGCCTTTGACCGTGGGCGTTCAACTCTGATGCTCACTCCTCTCGGTGCCCATTTCCCCTCGCCCCAGTTTCACTGAGCTATAACTGATGCATAACACTGTATCAGTTTTAGACGCACGACCGTAATCCTACAGCGGGACAAGAAGGGAACTGGGAAAGTCTGCGAGGAGGCAGCTGCCACTGTCTGGCGGCTCGCAGGCTGCATCGTGGAGGAGGGTGTGTTCTGTTGCTATAGCAACGTAACCAAATGGACTGTTGTAGACATGCCCGTGAGATCCGGGCAGGTATTTAAATCATACCTACCTAACAGTGCTTCGTGAGAGTTAAATGAGCCAATTGTGTAAAACACCTAATACAATGCTAAGCACACAGTAAATGCTCAATATATTTTGAAATTAAAAAAAAAAAAAAAAAAGATCCTAAAGTCCTAGCACCTAAAAAAAAAAAAGGTATACCTCAGATACTGGATAAAACCCTCCAAATCCTTCAGAAGTTAAAACTGTTTCAAACTTCACTTTTCAATGATTAACAAGAAGGATAAAGGACTACATTTACACCCCTCCCTAACTTAGTTTTCACTCAAAGAGACATACATATGTATCCAAGTAAAGGATTCCCATAATTATAATAATCCAAAATTTTTCCTGTCAACACTCTCAATTCAGAAGTTTAAATTAGATTTAAATTAAAATTTAAATTAGAAGAAGCATATTTTCTAATACGACACTGGCTAGATCATTACTAGAAATGATTTGTGCTAGATCCTTTGAAAAGAAATATATTAACAAAACATACTGGAATCCCGGGGGGAGAAAAATCAAGAAAAGAGACTGTACCAGTAAAACACTTACATGGGACACAGTCTATGGGAAATAAACCTGAGAGTTCACAGTCACTGGGGCCGAAGAGCAGCATTAAAATACTGCTCTTTCTGAGATAAAACTGTACTTTGTATGATTTACTTTTGTTATTTGAGCGTAGAGAATGGGAGTTTAGCTTCTTTGCCTGAATAAGTTATTGAAGTACAAGATGCCATAAATCACAGATGGAAAGAAGGCCACATTTTTACTAACTGAAAAAACAAACTTTTAAAAAGTTAGATCTAATGGCAAGCAGTCATTCGGAAACAGAAAATCTTCCTGATGATTTAAGTTAAAGACACAGACTTTCTGACCTGGATTTATGTAACTCTTGTACCTCGGAGACGTGACAGCTGACCGTCCTGTCCAAGCAAACACTGAAGAAATTTATTACAACCACCAGGGATATTCCATCTGTCTTCCCACAGTGTCTGCTAATTCTTATCTTAGAGAGATACGTGTGTGTGTGTGTGTGTGTGTGTGTGTGGTTTGGACGGATGTTCTGCATGATTAGAATTCTTTGCAGTACTGAGGAGAAAACAAAGTGTTTAAAAAAACTTGGACTTCATTTAAAAAAAGAAAACTGATTTTTTTTTAAAGAGGAATGCTGGCTTTAGGAAAGCTATTTTAATTGGGAGTTGAGCAAAGTGTTGTCAGAAAAATATAGACAAATGAAGATACTGTTTATATTTCAAAGATGGTGAAACATTCTGCTGCAAATTTTTACCAACACTAATCCCCAGCAAACAGTTCCTTAGGAAAACTATTTTTATCCCTTTATCAGCTCGGTTGGTTGGTATTTCATTTCTTGCACATATATGGACAAGCTATATAAAGTGAAACTGTTTCCATGCTTTACAAACATACATTTTGCAAATGGAAACAAAGCTATTGCGCTATTATGTTTGTTTATTTGCTAGGGTGAAAAATAACTCAGGGGCTCACTAATATGAAGCCTCAGAATGAGAATCCATCCAAGGAATGGGCTTGACTCCCCAAAACTCCAGAAGTGCGGTCCCTCCAGATCAGACCACCAATCTGGAAAACTGTGATTAATGCTGACTGATCTGGAACACATGTATGTGAATTATTTCATTGCTTCGTGCGGTATGTAAGATGCTATTATCATTCCCATTTTTTCAGATGAAGAAACTGCAGCTCAGAAAGGCTAGTGTCCCAAGTCACCAAGTTAGGCCTAGGCCAGGTGCTCAGTTGGTTAGAGCGTCGTCTGATACAAGGTTGCGGGTTCGATCCCTGGTCAGGGCATATACAAGAATCAACCAGTGAATGCATAAATAAGTGGAACAACGAACTGATGTCTCCGTGTCTCTCTCTCTTCCCCACCCTCCCTCTTCCTCTCTTTCTAAAATCAATAAATAAAGATTTTTTAAAAAGTCATTAAGTTAGTAAGTGCCATAGCTACAAAATCAGCTCCTCCAGCTATGAGGCAGGGAGAGTAATGGTGGTGACAGCAAGGGTGGCAGCAGCGACAGCCCTTAAGTCACACTCACTATGTGCTGAGCTCTGCTCTTTGCCCCGTTCATATGTCACTCACGTGACCTTCATGACAACCCTACGAGGTACACAGGCAGTTTGCCTTTGGGCCCCCAGCCTTCCCTGTCTCTGCCCGCCCTGCCCATTGGACGCCCTGCTTCTCTGCCCACAAATTAAAATGAGCACCCCGAAGTCATCATGCTTTCTCTACCCTCATCCCAAATCAACATTGGTTCTAAAATGTTGATAATTATTGAAGCTGGATAATGGGTAATGGGGGATTCCTTATGCTCTTCTCTCTACCTTTATGTTTGAAAACTACCTGACAAACCTTTAAAATCTTTTACTCTAATGCGGAATCGGGCCCATTGAAGAGGCTAGAAGACGAGCCCCCACTAACAATAAATTCAAAGGAAGTGTTACAGAAGACAGCAATGTGTCAACAGCAAGTGAAGAAAGTCACCTTACCCCACAAACATCAAACGGGCACCCATTATGTTAAGATAGACAGAGGTCCAACTTAGGGTCCCTGTCCTCAACTAGCCAGGAGTTTTGTAGCAGACCGAAACAAATGCAAAACTAATCACGGAGGAGGCTGTTTATGAGAGATGCTATAAAAAGGAAAGTGCAAACAGAGTGCCACGTGAATTGGAAAAAGAAGTCACATGGGGACAAATTCCACTGCACGTTAGCTCTCCGCGACAATCCACACTTCCGGGTGCATCAAACACCAAACACCATCCAAACTCAGTGAGTGGCCCACGCGAGGAAATGGAGTTAAACCCCAAAGCAAACTTCGTGCTGGAACGCCCACATGCCCTCTTCTACGGTACAATAATGGTCTCCAGGCAGAAATCCAGGCCTCTGGGCGAAGAGAGGCAGAATTCCTCAGAAGTCTTTGGGTCAAAGCATACTTATTAGCAAAGATTGTAGCTGGAGAGCAAAACCACCAAAACACCACTCAGAACACTAAAAACTGAGAAACAATGTACATGTTCAAGATCAGGGTTTGGTGCTACTATTCATGTCAACTGATGCACATGGTAAAAGCATACGTAACGATTTCAAAAGAAATAAAGTCGAAACTCTCTCCCTGATGTGACCAGGACTAATAATGGTAGAATTCTTTAAAAACAAAACCAAAAACAACAGCTGGTTAAAGACAGGAATCCATCAAAATGTACATTCATTTATTCCCAAGGCTTTCTCTTGGGAATAAGTTCTAGCAATTAAAGTTCCGGCGCGAACCACACCTGTGATGCATGTCTAAGATGTCCGGTTTTTACTTTCCCGATTATTCATGTTGCCCCTGCTAAAGGTGGGAAGTAAATTTCTAAAAGGCTGTGTTGTTGAGGCAAAACGGAACACAATTAGGAATCAGTGTAATCTAAACAGGACTTTCCTTAAAATAGTCCAGGTGCTTTCAGAAGAACAGACATGTATCTTTCAGCACTGAGGCTTCACTTCAAAATGAAAGGACATCGACGGGGGTTCAAGTCTAAGGAACACAAAGGGCGATTTGGCACAATCTGGCTTCAGCTTGCAGAATGGGTTGGAGAGCCAGAGTGATCCCATCCAATGGCTTCCCTCTGCTTTCAGGAGAGTCCAAACTCCTGAACAAAGGCTCAGGCGGCCCTCGGCCTTCCGTTCCCCCTCCTGCGGGACCGCTGCCCCCAACTCTCCCCAGGCTGCGGGAGGCCCCCTCTCCCACTCTTCTCCCCCAGTCCTTAGTTGCCAGGTCCTCTTGATTCTCCTGAAATGTCTCCCGAGTCAGGAGGCTGCTCCATCCCATTCCTGCTGCCAGTGGCCTAGACCAGGCTATTTTATCTAATTTTTACCTTCACCCCTCCATCTCCCCAGACAGGATAAATATATCCTTATTGCTTTCTTTTATTATGAAAGCAATTCATGCTCATAAAACAAAAGAAAAATAATGCGATAAGGAAAGGAATAAAAGTCTCCACACAGATCTCATCTTTCTCGTACACCCACGCTCGCGGCAGCATCATTCACAGAAGCCCACATCAGGAAGCAACCTGAATGTCTGAATACGTTCACTGTACACGCAAAGTGCTCTGGAATATCATTCGGGCTTTAAAAGGAAGGAAACTCTGATACATGCTAAAACACAGATGAACCTAGAAAACATTACGCTAAATGAAATAAGCCAATCACAAAGACAAAGACAAATACTGTGTGATTCCAGTTACATGAAATATCTAGAGTAGTCAAGTTCATACAAACAGAAAGCAGAATGGTGGCTGCCTGGGGTTAGGGGCCATGGGGAAATCAGTTGCTGTTTAATGGTTGTTTAACAGGTATAAAGCTTCAGTTCTGCAAGATGAAAAAGCTCTGGGGATTGACTGCACCAATATCCTTACCACCACTGAAACGATAAATTTTATGTTATGGGTCTTTTACCACAATTAAAAATTACAAAAGAACTAATCTTTCCAGACATTTTTCCTATAAATATGTATGTACACATTTGAAAAATCAACAATAGGAACATACTGTACTGGACGCGGACGAGTATAGGGATTGTGGGGGAGGGGTGTAGGTGGGGGGAGGTGGAAGAGGGTACAGGAGTGATACATGGCAACGGGACAAATACACTAAAAAACAGGCGCATACTGTAACCTAACCACGTGAGGTTAAACATCTTTGTCATACGTAGAGTTCCCACCTCATTCTTTTTTCTGCCTGTCACATGACTGCACCATCATTTAACCAGTCCGTCTGCAGGTTTTCAGTATTCTAAAACCACCATGGTCAACATCTCTGCATGTTTTCTCATTGTGTCTCATGACAGACATCTGGGTTTTTATGTACACGCTTTTGGGTATCAATATCCGGATCTTCCCAAAGGAAAAATACCTCCTCTTCATCCAAACACCAGTCCTGCACCCTACCTTCTCTCCCCTCTAGCCAACTCTTGCTCTACTAGGCTAGCCTGGGCACATTTATTTTCAAGTTTATTCCTGGTGCTTATTTTTCATATTGCTAGTCATTTCTCCTACAATTACATTTTCTGACCATTATTGCTTGCACAATGGGATTGCTTTTTGTCTACCTTGTAGCTGCTTATTCACTTAACCCTACATCTAATTACTTTTAACTTAATTCTGCTGAATTTTCTCAGCAGATAATCATATTATTGGCAGGCAATTATATCATCTAGTTAGCTATTAAGACTAAAAGCTCTGGGTTCGGGCAGACCTAGATTCAAATCCTATGTGACCCCAAGTAGGCATTTTCTCTTGGTTTCCTCATCCGTGAACCCCAGTTCCCGGTTACCAGGGGGCTGTCTCGCGGCACTGCTGTCGAAGTCCCATCAATTGAGATTAGTGCACAACAAGTGCTCGACACAGTATTAGTTCAATAAATATCAGCTATGTGCCAATAACAATAATACAACTTTCTCTCCACATTCACAGGATTTTTTCTTGTCGCATTATGCTGGTGGCACTCCTTTTCAACATTTACCTTGCTTCCCAATTCTCCAAAAAAATGCAGATGCCATTAGACTCCTTTTCAAGTGCCTGTGCTGTGAACACATCCACTCTCCCCGTCTCAGGAAAGCTGCACCACTGATTTTCCACCTCATCTTCGGTATTTTCTCAGCCTCTTCCTCACCACTGTATGCTATCAGCACTTACACGTGCTCACGTCTCCGTCTCTCTAGTGCTTAAAAAAGGCTTCACCTGATTCTCTAATCACTCTCCAGCCTTCTCTCTCTTCCCCTTCACAAACTCCTTTCAGCTGCCTACACTTTGTCTTTCTCACATCCCACTCTCTCCTCATCTTACTGATACATTACACTGAACCTTTGGAAGCTGCTAGTGTTACAGATTCCGCCCCCAACACTTCAAATCTGTTCAGTTAGGTCCCCCGTGACCTCTATAGGGATTTATCCAAAGAACACTTTAGTGTTTCACCCATTTCATTTGAAATCTCAGCAGCATCCAGCAAAGCTGGGCTCTCCCTTCGGCTTTCATTACTACACAATCCTCCGTTTTCTCCAGCGTCTCTGGTCACTTCTTCATGTTGTCTAAGTGAATGGTTCTTCCAGAGCGGCCCTGAATGATCTGGGTCTTTTTAAAAATCTCTCTGGGCGTATCCGCTCCAATATTGATTAAGTTCCGGTTGTACTGGATGGTTTTCTTTTTTAAATATTGATTTAAGTTCCAGCTTCGCTAGACTGCTTTCATCTCCGTGAATGTACCTTTGAACATGTTTGGATTATGTGCCAGGAGGGCAGGCACCTAATTCCTCACTGCCTACACAATGCCCGGCATGTAGTAGATGCTCAATAAATAGTTTCAGACTCACCATAAATGAATGGCTGCAATGCGAAAGCAGACTGGAGGAGTGATGACAGAGAGAGAACAACAAAAAACCCCTCTTCTTTCTGAAACCATACCTCGATCAAACACACACACACACACACACACACACACACACACTCACTGAATGCTTAAAATCCTTTGACGGCTCCGAAATGCCCCCAAGATAAAGTCCAAACTCCTCAAAACTTGCAAGGAGATACAAGGAAGGTCTTTCAGAAGGGGCACCTCTTATTTCTCAAATATCATTCAGCCAGACCACTTCCACTGTTCAGAATATGCCTCTCTCCAGCCTGTGAAACCCCAGCAAACTCCCAGGAAGCCTGCACTCTGTCCCCAAGGCTTTGCACACACCGCTCTCTCTGCCTAGATTCTAGAACGCTGTGCCCTCATCAGCCTCATCTTCTGACCAGGCCAAAGGCAGACTCCTATCTCATTTTGGAAGTCATCTCCTTTTGGAGAGTCTCTCTTTGGCCATCCACCCCAACCTCATCTCCCGCAATCGGGGTTAACTGCCTTCTCTGTGTATTCATAGTCCCCTGTATGCCCAAAATCATAGCGTGAATTACAAGAAATTCCTATTTATGCCGTAAAACCATGGCATTCCCTGAGGAGGAGATGTCTCACTCACTCTTCTACGAGTGGCAATAGGCCCAGGCCCTGGCACGCAAACATGCCCCATGTTGGACCTCCTTGTTAGGACAAGTCCACCTCCGGGGTATTGCAAATTGGGTTCTAGAGCATAGCAACCAAACGAGTATTGCAATAAAGCCAACTGTAATCTTTTTGCTGGTGGAGGGTCTTGCTTTTAGCAATTTGTAAAAAGTGCAACACCTGCGGAGTGCAATAAAGCCAGGCGCAATTAAATGAGATATAGCTGTAGTAGTAATAATAAAAGCTCCCAAGTATTGAGGTCTTAGCTGCAAGAGTTTTAAATATAAATGCACTCTCTTATAACCTTCTAAGACAAGTGCTATCATCACCCCCATTTCGCAGACGGGAAAACTGATACACAAAGAAGTCAATTTTCTGTGGCCCCATAAGAGTCATACAGACCGACAAGACATTCTCTACAGTTTTGAGTTATTCTCCGATCCCTAAATAGGGGCTTTGCCGTTGTTAAAGGAAGTTTAGGGATCAGGGCCCCCAAATACAATGAACAGCCCAACACGCACTCCATGCCAGCGCCTAGCAGGGTTAAAGGGCACGTGGGGCCGCCGCCCCGGCGCAGCTACTGGCATAATAGTCCCGCCGCCGTCTCCTTCCCGGGGGTCCCCAGTCGCCCAGCCCCTCGCCCGCTTCAAGGAGTTGACACCGGGGTGCAGTGTTTGGCCGCGAATGCCCACTCCGCCCCAGCTCACCTGCGGTCCTGCAGTCCCGCGGTCCCGCCGCCTCGCCGAGCCCGGCGGTCGGTCCCGCAGCGCCTCCCCCGGGCTGCTGGGCGGCCGCAGCGCGCGCCGAACCCGTTTCCTTGGCGACCGGAGTGGCTGAACTCCTGAGGCTCCCGCTACGGCGGCTCGGAGGGGACCAGGAGGGTTCGCGGGTCTTTCCGCGGCCCGGGAGCGGGCGGCGGCGGCGGAGGTGGAGGGGAAGGGGCTGGGGGTAGGCACGCAGTGTGGGGCCCGCGCGGGCTCGGCGTCCCGGAGCGTTGCCCCGAGGAAAGGGAGAGGAAGGGAAACCTGGGGGGAAGGGGTCTACAAGGCCGGGGCAGGACTTGAGGTCGGGCCCTGCCTGTGCCTCGATTTCTCTCTCTGTAACGTGCGAGGGAGACCATTCGGGGAGAGGACGGGGCGGCGGGAGCCTGCTAGACTGGGAATATTTAAAGACGTGAAAACTGTCGTGGGAGGGGTGGCAGATGCCTCTTTCTTTAATCTCCGGAGCGGTGGTGCGGCAAAGAATAAATAACTTACTTCTTCTTTGGGCTCAAGGTGACAATTAGATCACCACATTTCACTTCAATATGGGAAATAATTTATTTTGGGACCAGAAATTGTGCTCCTTGGAATAATCCGGCAGATAACACTGAACACGAGCCTAAAGGATATTCATTGCTCCGTTGTTTGTAAAAGCAAAACGATTAAGACCAGTTCAAATGTTCATTAGTAGGGGATTGAGTAAATAAATTATGGTACTTCCATACAGTGGGGTTAAGAATTAGGAGAGACGTAGATCAATTTAGTTGTAGACCTGTAAAAGGGGGGCGATAGATAATATATATAATGTTTGCATATGCATATACGAATTCTGGAAAGAGATCTGGGAAGCAGGGGGGTTTAAAATAATGCATTTTCACTGTTTTTTTTTTTTTTAATGCAGTATTTAAAAAAGCCAAGTACATGCATTATCTTTTCAAACAATTTATAGGAGTGTAAGGGATCGGAATATGCCACCTCAAAATATGCCACTTTGTAAGGATAATTTTGAGTTGCAGGTCCTTGAGAAGTAGACACAGGGACTCTGCCCTCACCCTGTAAATTTCCCTTTGTTTAGGTGTTCCCCGCCCCCTCCCTCCTCCCAGGATGATCACGGGAGCTAAATCTAGACTCTTATCAGTGAGAGGAAACCGACAGAACAAATCTTGCTAAAACAATATTTTTTTAAACAACATTAATTTCTGCCATGTAGCTACCTTCCCACAGCCTGTCCCCCGCAAAACCTAAACCCCTTCCCATTGTCTTAGCACTTCTCTACAACTTTAAAATTTACCAGCCTTGGTCAACTGGTGTAAATGGCTCCATCTCTAGCCAGCCCAGGCACTGAACCTACGAGATTAAAAGAAAAATTTTCCTCCCTACAGGGGGAAAAAAAACCCCACCAAGTTTTGACAATCAACTGTAAATATGGAAGGGGCCCCTCTAGGTGGCAGTGGGCCTCTACCCTAGAAGAGATGGCGCTGAGGGGTTCTTGCAATAGGTTGAAAATTGGAGGATCTCAAAGATAGGCTTTCCCTGAACTTTGCCAGCTAGAGGAGGCACACGCAAACACGTAGCGTTAAACCCAGAGATCGGCAGGATCCCACGTTTGGGAGTACTAACGCTTACAGGTTGGAAAATGAAAAACGCTTGTGTCTGGCTTGACCCTGTGTTCCTCACTGAACGTAAACAGTGCACAGAATGTAAACAAATGGTAGGCAAGGCCACGCTGCAGTTGGAACAAAGAAGAGACTCATGGTGCAACATCTTCCTCCTCTGACTTAACATGAGTGCGTCCTGCTGCTTTTTCAATTCTGGCCCTGCTTTATTTCATCTTCCTACCTCCTGCATAAAAATTAAGATACCTAAACATCAAATCATTGCTGCTTCTCGACTGTGTCCAATTCAAAACAATTCCCTGCTTCCCTGCCCTATCCTTGGCAATACACAGCACAAACCCAAATTCTTATAATATGCTCTTTCCAAGTCCCTCTTACCAAGATAAGTTCTCCCTTAATGAACAAGCTAAATAAATCTTTTTGATTACAGGGCTTTAAGAGCTACCTGGAAGGTTCAGTGGTCCTGAAGCAACTTGATTTAGGCAGGTATTTGGGGTAGAGGGTAGGTATACTGAGGCAGGAATTAGAAAAGCTTAAGTAATTCTCCTTCCTTTGCCATCAACCCTTTCTGTGGCCTTGGGCAAACCATTTAACACAGTCTTTTTTTTTTTTTAAGATTTTATTTATTTTTAGATGGAGGGAAGGAAAGAAGGAAGAGAAACATCAATGTGAGAGAGAAACATCCACTGGTTGTCTCTCCTTCAGGCCCCCATCAGGACAAACCCACCACCTAGGCACGTGCCCCGACCAGAGTCCAACTGGTGATCTTTTGCTCCTCAGAGGGTGCCCAACCAGTTGAGCTACACCAGCCAGGGCAAGCTTTTTCCCCCATTTCTGTAAAAGAAGGGATCCAAGTATACTTCTAAGACTTCTTCCAACCTAAATATCACAGGATTCCAAACTGTACAGGTTCTTACATTCTCAGGTAAATGTTCCCCTACACTAGTCATTTGTACAACATTGCCATCGGTGTGATATCTATATACCCCTATACTGTGTGTATTTAAATAAATCATTTTCCATTTTTTCTCCCTTTAATAGATTCAGTTGTTACTTATATCTACAAAGGAAAATTTACCTCACTGCTTAAGTGGAAAACCAGCATTGCGTAATAGAAATGGAAGAATTTTTGCAAATACACACAAACTCTAAGACAAAATAGTGTTATTTAACTGTAGCTGTGGTTACCTTTGGAGAGATTTGGAAAGTAAAGCCTTCATTCTATTAAAAAGGGAGAAAAGCAAATGTTAGAAAAATGTTAAATACATACTAGTCTCAAATAAACCTTTCGGTTTGAAATGGGACTTTTTCACTGGGCCTTTCAATGCTATTTAATGTCATGTTCATTTCGTTTACCCCAAATCATATACAGAGCCCACATTTTAGGAGACAATGCCCATTACCCCAGATTAACTTGACTCATCCGTCAGTTCTCAGATTAAATATAAATTCGTCAGAACAACCTTCCAGGACTACCCCTCCCCCCCAGTTAAATTGCTTTCCTCTTACATAGTGGGCATTAAACTTTTATTGAAAGAATATTCCCTTACACTACTTCTTCATAGTACTTATCTCAGTATGTCATGGAGCACTTTTGTGTACTGTCGGTCTCTTTTTAACTAGGCCATAAATTCTTGTACACTCCTGTACCCCAGATCTTGACACATAATGGGCTCCCAATGAATTCAAACGAGTCGAAGAAATAAAGCCTTCCCAACTCCTGCCCTAGCCGCCGGCATAACCCCGCCTTCTCTTCCCAGCTCAAAGTCGGTTTAGCTCCGCCTCCTCCCCTAGCAGGGGCGGGTGGGAGTTAGCTCCTCCTTCTTCCTCTACCAATGATAGGTGTTTCTGTTCAGCGGCCGCGGGCGATGGGCGGGGCCACGCAATGATGCGAACAGCACGTTTCCGGCCTGAGTAACCGTCACGTAGTTGAGGAGGTACTTCAGCCGGCAGTTACCACCGCACTAGAAGCCTCCTAATCCGCCACCTCTGTCACCAGCGCCACCATGGGAGCTGTGCTGGGCGTTTTCTCCCTGGCCAGCTGGGTGAGTTTCGGGCCTGGTGTCTCCGTCGGACGTGTAGTTTGGCCGGGGGGTGGCGATAGTGAGTCCCAAGACCAGACCCGATCGGGCCTCGGCTGCAGGCGATCGGGGGTTGGAGGGACGGGCCCTGGGCTGTAGAGGGTATCCACTGGCCCAGGCCAAAATCCGAATGCCCCGTCGTCGGGATCAGGGGCTCACTTTCCGGGTTTGGTGAGGAACGTAGGAGGCCAGGCGGCCATTGTTTACAATTTCTGTTGCCCCGCCCCCGCGAGCCTTCCGGCATCTAGGTTCACTCAGCTGGAATAGAGCCAAGGGATGAGCTCCCACGGCGGGAGTTCTCTGGTTCATTTCGAAGCATCTTCTGAAGGTGGCGCCATTTAATTTGGGTGGCTTATAATATTTTTATCCGTAGCACGGGATATTTCAGTGCTACTGAGTATGTGGCAGAGCTGTGATTTTAACCGAGGCCTGTCTGCAGCTTTGGTGCAAGGGGAAGAAGGCCTTGCTGATTGTTATTCAGAGTTGGAAGCCATGGTCTGAACTTGGGGACCTTGTACAAGTCATTTGTCTCTGCCTGTGAGACGAGGATTATCATCACCCCAGCATTCCTCGCTTGGAGAGCTGTTGTGGGATAAAGTGAATAAATAGGTTGAATCACTTTGTCGATTGTAAATTCCATATTTTAAAGAGAAGTTTTAGGATTTATGGAATAGAATATCCTGAGTTCCCTCAGATACTCACCTCAGAGGAACATGGTTTCTTGAAATCGTTTCCTTGTTTCCTAATTCCCCAACTGATTTAGTTGACAGAGGACTCAAATCTCAGCTCATTCCATTACCATTGTTGAGGGACAGAGTGTTTTCCAATTTTGAAGGTTGTTGATTTTAAATCAAAAGTACCAGTTCCTTGAGAGCAGTGGCTTTACCAATGTTTTGACCTTGACCCAAAGTAAGAAATAATTTTTACATTGTTAATACCTCCATATAGACACAGGTTTCATGAAACAATTCTTAGCTTTACCATCTGCTGTACAATTTCTCTACCACATTAAAAAATCCTGGTCAGTTAATTTTTACAATCCACTAGTGGGTCAAACTCACTATTTACAAAATAGATGTAGAAATGTATACCTAAGACAGTCGTTACTCTGGCTGGGTAGCTTAGCTGTTTAGAGTGTTGTCCAGCCTTCCAGGTTTGGGGTTCGATCCCCCATGAGGGCACATACAGTAATCAACCAATGATTACTGTACTACAAGTAGATGTTTCTCTCTCCTTTACACGCTCGCTCTCTCTCTTTCTCTAAAATCAATTAAGAAAAAAAAAAAACAAGATAATTAACTAAGGAGTGAATTGGAGATTTGAAAGAAAGATGCCCTTCCTAACCTGAAACACATTTTGGCTTTGATATAAAGCTAAACTTTGAATTTATGCCATCAAAGCATTTCTATCTATAAGTGATTTTTTATTTTATGAATCTCTTTTGTTTAATAGGAACAGCACAGAGTTCAGAGTACCAGAGAATGGAATAAATGAGGGCAAGAATAATAGGGAAGGAAGTCAGAAAGCAGCAGCATGTGGATGCCCATTGTAGGGTCTTGTAGGCCAATTTAAGGGCCTTGGCTTTTACTCCTAGGTGATAAGGGGATCCGGAAAAAGGGGAATGATCTGATCTGATTGTGTTTCAACAAGGTTGCTGTGTGAAGAGTAGATGGTAGAAAAGAATGGGCAAAGCAGTGTGGGGGAGGGAAAACTTCCACTCTCTGTTGGAGTTAGGGGCCTGTGAATTAAACTGACAGAGGTTATCAAGAGAGAAGAGTTTACGTATGAGTGCAACACACACACACACACACTGTGTATGAGTGCAACACACACACACACACACACTTGAGTGCTCAGTGAAGAGCAGCTCAAAGGGGTGGTTAGCATATAAAGCTTATATTCTGACTTAACAGGGGAAATGAGGTGGGAGAAAAGGGCTCCTATGGGAAGAACAAATAAGTTTCTTTAGGAAAGACAAATGGGTTTTTAGGAGGACAAATAGGAGATAAGAATTCAATAATGACTTGTTTGTGTAGATGGAGAGGTCTTTTTGTCTTGATGGCCATAAAACTCCTTTGGAGAGACAACTTACGGTCGGCCTCACACCCCAAAGTTGCTGTCTTTAGAGGTCAGCTCCCAGAAGGCTTTTTTCTTCATCTGTTCTGAATCTCGGGTGTTTTCGTCTTAAAATACCCTTTACACTAGCTCTGGGTTCTGAATGGGTCACTACAGCAGTGAGACAGGACCTGTTGCATTAATCCAGGTAAGAGATGCTGCTAGTGGCTTGGACTAATGTGATAGCTAAGGATGCTGAGAAAGGGGTCAGATTCTGGGTACATTCTGAGGATAGCACTAATGTGCTGCCAGATTGGATGAGGGTTTTGGGAAAAGAGAAGGCATCAGGGTGACTCCAAAGTTCTTGGACTGAGTAACCAGAAGAATGGGGGTCATTTAGAGATAGGGAAGTGACATAACATGTAGTAGGGCAGGTTTGTTCCACAGATCAGGTACCTTTACTTGATTCATTTTTATGGCTGAATAATATTCCATTGTGTAGATGTACCACATTTTACTTACCCATTCATCAGTTGATAGACTTTGGGTTGTTTTGCCTCTTGCGAGTTGTAAATAGTGGTGTTTTGAACATCTAGGTACAAGCTTTTGTTTGAATACCTGTTTTCACTTGTTTTGGGTGTATGTTTAGGAGTGGAATTACTGGATCATACGGTAATTCAACGTTTAACTTTTTGAGGAATCTCCAGGTTACCCTTGCTCTTGTTGTCATGTGATACTGCTTTATGCTGTAACATCAGACTTGGTAACTAAGATTCTCAGTAAATAGCAAAGCAGTTAGATTGGTATTTTTCTCAATATTAAGATGTATTGTTTTTATTATTTTATGTGAATATTTATCTAGAAGGATAAAAGGAATCACTCAGAAATACAAATTTTGAATGGTTGACAAATGCCAAACATCACAGAAACTTTGTAAATAACGTAACACTGATATTAACTTCCATACCTTTTCTTTCATTGTTTTGATTACTTCTTTATTCAACAATTTTGTAATATCATTTTCTTTAAAGGGAAAGCAATCTTCTCTCCAGCCTGTTTGATTGAGATTTTTAAAAATTATGAATAATTAATAATAATTCATTATTGATGGTTTCTTTCCATTTTACAGCTCTTCATTGGCAGTGCCTTATGGAACTTTAGGATTGTTAGCAGAACTGGGAAAACCTCTGATTTAGTTACTACGGCCCATAACAGACCACCCAAACTTAACGACAGAAAACAGGAAGTGCTCACAGCTTCTGTGGGTCAGAAATTCAGAAAGGGCACAGGCTGGGGAGTTCAGCAGCTGGGTTGGGCTCATCTGAAGGCTTGTTCAGCCCAGGTCTGGACCTGGGTGGGGAGGACTCGGAGGTGCTCACAACAGCTTGGGCGCTGCCTCGTGGCCTCTCCATGTGGATGGGCTCCCTCCAAGCACAGGGACCTCAGGGGACCTGGGCGTCTCACGTGGTGGCTCTCAGCAAGAGAAACTGCAGTACTTTTTATGACCTAAACTTGGAGTCAAGCAGTGTCAAGTTCCTCATAGCCTGTTGAGGATATATTGTCTTTAAATTCAGCATGACCCCTGTGTGAACATAAGTAAAATTTATTGGGCTTTTAATGTTTTAGGTACTCTGTTGAGTGCTTATTTAATACAGTAGTGTTTGAGGGAGGAAGATTCCATTACTGAGTCCAGTTGACATATGAAGAAAAGGGTTTGCGAGATGCAGTGGCAGAAATAATACTGAGTTCAGAGCCCATGCTTTTAACCACTTCCTCCCAGCTGTAACTCTCTGTTAAAACCACCAAAGCCTTGTTTGCCTGAACCTCTGTGCTGCAACACCTATTCCATGAAAAAGCCCACTGAGAAGTCTCAAATGGCCATGTGTGCTCATTCCAGGTTCCGTGCCTTTGTGGTGGTGCATCGTGTTTGCTGTGCAGTTGCTGTCCCAACACTAAGAATTCCACGGTGACACGCCTCATCTACGCTTTTATCCTCTTCCTGGGTGCTCTTGTATCCTGTATCATGCTGACGGAACCGATAGAAAATCAGCTGAAGAAGGTTAAGTAGAAATAACAGAACCCTTACTGTACTGATGGTTTTTATATTTTGCAAAATTTTACTTTATTTTGACATTAACGTTCTTATTTATTTCTTCACTGTTACGAAAGCCAGTCAAGTTCATTGTAATTTGGGGGTATAGTCAAGACACAATATGAACGTATTAGTCCTCTTCCAGAAATAAAGGAAGCCACGGTGAACATCTTCAGGTTCGAGTCTGACAACGGAAGGAAAACAGATGTTGAAAGAATGTCCCTAAAACATTTTCTTTCCATGTGTGTTTAAGCTGTAAACATTTAAACTGAACTAGGTCATCACCTTTGGAAGGAGTGAGTTGTGGCGTGAAAATTCATGGGAAATGGGAGATATAACCTCCTCAGTAGATAAGAACAAAGAGAGCGCCTTACTTTTAGTTCCAAAATGCAAGTTCTTTATACCGTTGGGTGACAGGAGTGTAAATGAATTGGAAGACAGAGGGAAATCTCCCGGGACAGTCTTGCAGTTGTTGAAGTGATCCTTTTACACGTCGAGGCTTCCCTGTGGTGGGGTAGAACCTCTGTTTAAGTGTGGGTGTTCCATAACACTGAAATTATGTTTTCCAGATTCCTGGATTCTGTGAAGGGGAATTTAATTTCAAGGTGGCTGATCTAAAGGCAAATAAGGATTGTGATGTGCAGGTCGGTTTTAAAGCTGTATATCGGATCAGCTTCGCCCTGGCCATCTTTTTCTTTGCCTTTTCTCTGCTCATGATAAAAGTAAAGTCGAGTAAAGATCCCAGAGCAGCAATACACAATGGGTATGTAAGGTTTGTTTATTATTAACTTGTTACACTACGGTGCGGGGGCCCCCCATTCAGCAGTGAATGTCGCCACCCTGATGGAAGCGGTGGAGCAGTGAATCGGTGGCCTGTGTGTGTTTCTGACCTATTCCACGTCTGAGGGTGTTTCAGTGTCATTTTCAGTCAGAAACTGTAGCAGGGAGGAGGGAGAGGGGATGAGGAGAGTCTTATCTTTTTTTTTTTTTTTTTTAGTATCTTTTATTTCTTGTTCCTAGAGATAACCATGTGTATGATGTATTTAAACTATACAGAAAGATAAACTGAGTATATTTGGGCCACTGATTTACTTACTCTGTTGTTTCCTGTATTCCTGGCCTGAGTTCCCCCGATTCTCATTTGAAGACTGAAGGGAGCTTTGTGAACTTTATTATAACCCTCTTTTTACAGGTGCAATAACTGAATTTCAGAGAGGTTACATAAATTGCTTGAGATCTCAGCCAGTGAGGGCTGGAGATGGGACTGAAACTCAGGCCTGTCCAGCTCCAAAGTCTGATTCTTTTCACTCTGCTCTACAAGGAGTCTTTAAAGATTGTAGACTAAAAGCCAGGTGTGGTCTTGGCTTTGCCAGTGATGAACTGTGTAATTGTGAGCAGGGCACTTATATCCTGTGTTGTAAAGGAAGGGTTGGGTGATAACTTTTCCCCAGACCTAATAGTTAATTGCTCTATATCTAGGTAACATTGTGAGCTTAGAACACTTCTAAATCCTAGAAAAATTCCCATCTTTAAGTGCTAAAAGTAGGGAAACTCTAAAGATACATGTTCTTTTTAATATGCACGTGAATGATCTGCTCTCTGTGCTGTTCTTAAATTGTGTAAAATACTGAATGAAGTAGCTTCATGTCAAACGAAAATCTAAGCCTAGACAGGCGTGTTGAAAATGCTATTCAGGCTTACTTTTACATCTTATAAATTAACTCCCTTAGTATACGGGTGAAAATTACCATTTCATAAATGCATTTTTCATATTTTCACAGGTTTTGGTTCTTCAAAATTGCTGCCATCGTTGGCATCATGGTTGGCTCTTTCTACATCCCTGGGGGCCACTTCACCACAGGTACGGCTCACCACTGAGGGGGTTGGTTATCACAGGTACCGACTCCACAAGTGACTGAGTTAAAGCTATGCTTTCATCACTGACTGTGCAGAACTGACAAAGGAGGTGGTGTCCGATTATATGACTTGGCACTACTATTAAGATATTAATTGGTTAAAGCCAGGAGGCATTCAGGTCCCTTCTCAGCTGTTCTGGAACTGTATTTAATTGTGTGCCAGTATTTTAATAGGTTATCTTCTTACTTGGCAGTACTGAGCTGATTGGAGAGCTTATCAACATAAGGACTTGTAACTTGTGCTCTACCATCCTGTCTTTTTATTTTTTAATTTTTAAATTTTATTTATTTTTCAAGAGAGGGAGAGAAACATTGATTTGAGAGAGAAGCATTGATCAGTTGCTTCTTACGTGCCCCGTAAAGGCCAAACCTGCAATCTAGGCATATGCCTTGACTGGGAATTAAACCAGTGCCCTGTTGCTTTGTGGGATGATACCCAACTGAGCCACACTGGTCAGGGCTCTGCCATCCCTGACCATGGAATCAAGTGACGTGGATTTCCACCATGATTGTTCTTCCCTGTGAAGGAAAGGAAAGGGCTTGTAGTAGCATTGGGAAGTCAGATCCCAGGCTCCCCCTGGCATAAGCTAGGCCACGTTCTAGAAGGTCTGAAACCCAACAGAACACTTCTCAGAGAATTACCTTTGAGTTTGGAATCAGAGTAATCCTGCCTTATTGCTGGGCAGAGAATGTCTTTACCATCTCTCTCTTACTTGAATTGAAATCTTTTTAGATTATTAGTAAACATTCTGAAATGTTACTTCTATGGGAAATAACTGTGTTCTTTTGGTTTGTAGCCTGGTTTGTTATTGGCATGATTGGGGCCTTCTTATTCATCCTTATCCAGCTGGTGCTGTTGGTCAACTTCGCTCACTCTTGGAATGAATCATGGGTAAATCGAATGGAAGAAGGAAACTCAAAGCGCTGGTATGCTGGTAGGTATTGAAACTCACCCGTGAGAGCCATTCTGCATTATTCTACATTGAACGGAGTGCAAGAAAAATCGCCGCTGATTGAAATGTATAAACTTCCAAGGTTGAGCAGACTTTTTAAAAACTAATTTCCCGTTGAGTTCATTGTGAAGTATATGCAGTACTGGAAGGGAGTAGCACAGATAATATGTCATTGGGTTTTCCCAATTATTTATTTTGAGATTTGCGATGTAACTACATGTGTTTGGGTAAGGAGAAGAGTTGTATTTAGTGACGTAGTTCTGGTTTTGATTTCCTTGTTCCCCTGGACAAGGGGACTCAGATGCATTCTACATATGGGACATCTGCCAGCGTAGGCAGAGGAGGTGGACAGTTCTTACTGAGGGCTTTATTCAGGGTATGGCCACGCACCTCTTGTAAAATTTGTCTGGTGGGAAAAGGCTCCTTAAAATGTTTAGGCTGGAACAGGATTTATAGGCTGAAATAACTGGAAGGGACTTTGGAGCCCTCTACTTATTAGGAGCAATGACCCAGCCATACTTCAGTTTTAAAAACAGTGGCTGAGATTCCTTGCCCTGACTCCCTCTCTTCCCTAATTATAAAATAATAGATGCTCCATGTCAAGAACTTGAAAACCAAAAATCACAAAAGAAAAATATCCCCCCATAATCTGACTCCCTAGTAGTTATTACTCACTGTTAGCATATTAGTCTAAATCCTTCGTCTTTTTTTTATAGGTACATGTGTACCTTCTATGTATAAAAAAATCACTGAAAAATGAGACTGTTTGTATCTTACTTATTTTTTAATATATTTGAATAGTTTGTAGTTTGACCTTTTTTAAGACTTAGAGATAGCTCGTGCATATGTTTGGCTGCAGGACAGCAGTACACCTAATAACCTATCAGCGCACCTTTCCGATTATTTCCTGGGAATAAAGTCCCAGAAGAGTCAGAGGATGTAGCTGTTGTAAATGCTCAGTACATGTTACCAAATTGTCCAGTTTTCCTTTCATATTATTAGGGTGCTTCTTTGTAAATTGAAAAAGAATAGTACCATTTTTACCATAAACACAAATAGTAGAATTTTATCAAGAAGAAAACATGTAGCTACCAGCCTGCAACAGCCCCCTTTTCTCTCCGGATGTATCCGCCGTTACTGGGTCTGTGCGTATTTGTGCACGTCTGCTTGTTTTCCTACTTGAATGTCAGGAGGTTTACACTGTGTGTTGTCCCGTGACTTGCTCTTTCACTTACTGGGTGGTGAACTCCCTCCCTGCCGGTGAGCATAGGTGCGTCTCATTCATTTAGACAGCTGCTGTTCCAGTCTGCGCCTCCTTGGCGTTCCGCATCACGGCGCACCGCGGTGTATTTAACCCCTGCCCTCTTGTTGGCCCCTCAAAGTGCTTGTAATGACGGCTTATTGCAGAAAACGATTTTTTAAAATGCCTATCATCATCATTAGGGGGTGGGGATCCTGAAACTCTTCCTTTCTGCCTAATAAAATTTTATTTCATTTTTTACCTATTCTGTTTTGTATAATTCATTTTGGGTCACTCCAACTCTAGAAGAATTTAATAATGAATGGTAGGTTTGCCATACTTTTATGTAACTAAAACTAAGGGAGATCTTGCGTGTTCAGATAGAAAACATTAGGAACTGTGCTAGTGACTTAATGTGCATCATCATTTTATAGTAGCGTCATATATATATATATATATCATCTAAACATGCAAAATCCATTGAGACTGAGATAAGCAGAAATGAGTTTTCTCAAGTGAGTTTGTGCTTTGAATGAAACACAGTTAGTGTGATAGACTGTGTACTGTTTTCCTTTCTTAGAACTAATTGTTATTCATGAGAACAGAAAGGAACATCACTTTAGATATTTGAAAATAGCAAATAAGCCAATTTCCCCCAATGACGTGGTCCCGTTGTGACATGAAACGGGCGTCTGTAGCCAGTGGCTGCAGAGGAAGAATGGCCGTAAGAGATGCCTGTCGGTTGTGTTTGCTGCTGACACCGTCCCTGGCCTTCAGCTTGCTGTGAACTGGGCCATTTTGATTGTCAAGGAGTTGTTTAGGCTCCTGAGGAAAGCTAATAATGAACGATATTTAGCACGTACTGAGAATTTACTCTGGCTGAAATGATCAGATGCCTGGTTTCTCAGCCCACGAAACCAAGCTAGGCAATCCAGGGAGTGGATTCGGTGGTTTGATCAGTTTGTAACTCACCGGTAAGCCAACTCAAACACAGCCTGAGACTTCAACCCTGGGCCTTCCATCTTTTCCTCACGAATTAGTAACCACCATAAAAATGACCTAATGTCTCTACCTCATACAGAGTCGAAGAAAATTGGTCTTTATAATGTAAAGTTTGTTAGATTTGTGGGCATTCATATTGGCTTCCCTTCTTTATTTCTGTTTAGTTTTGCTGACTGTCACAAGCGTCCTGTACCTCCTTTCCCTGGTCGGTGTCGGCTGGCTCTACGCACGCTACACCAGACCAGACGGCTGCACGGAGAACAAGTTCTTCATCAGCATTAATCTGATCCTCTGCGTCATTGTTTCCATCATATCGATCCTCCCAAAAATTCAGGTACGGCGGTTTTCTGCTGCTTCCTCCAGTGAGTCTTTTCATTAATGCTGCACTTTATGTGAATTTATGTGCAGTTTTACCCCACTTAAACATTTCTCCAGTGATACCTAGTAAGTATAAAATGTGCCATTGAGTTGCCTGTATTATCAAATGAATACTTTATCATTCAAAAAAACCTAGGTAACCTGAAAATTTATAATTTTTATGATTGTTTACATTGAAAGAATGATTCTTTTGAATCATTAGCCAAGGTATTTTAGGGGAATTAAACTAGGAAAAACATAATTGATTTCTGTGGCTCAGTTGGTTGGAGGACCGTCCCATACACCAAAAGGTTGGGGGTTTGATCCCCATTCAGGGTACGTGCCTAGGTTGTGGTTTGATTGATGTTTCCCCTCTGTTTCCTCACCCTTCTCTCTTTAAAATCAATAAAACATATTCTTGGGTGATGGTTAAAAATAAGTAAAACTCATGTTCCTGAGTTTCATCACTTAAATGCCACACGGAAATTCATGGAGCCTAGACCTCACCTCTCCTTTGAAAAGTGAGAAAAGTGAGAGTTCCAGACAGATGGCAGGTCACCTCGCTAGTTAGGGGCAAAGCGGAGTTTACATTCCACTACACCAGAGACCGGGAGTGGAAACCTTGGCGTGGTACACAGGAGTCCACAGGGTTATGGAGCGCCTTGAGAACCAGCGGTGCATGCTGCTGTTTTCTCTCCTTCTTCGAACTAACGGAATCTTTCAGCTGTCGAGGAGGATCGGAAGGTTCTTGGTTAATGGCAGTCCAGTGGTCCCAGGGGGGCCCACTGGGCTTTAGACAGTCAGCCCTGCAGCTCCTGTGGCACTGTTTTCTGTTTGATTCCGTAGGAACACCAGCCTCGCTCTGGCCTCCTGCAGTCCTCTGTCATCACCGCCTACACCATGTACCTCACCTGGTCGGCCATGACCAATGAGCCCGGTAAGGGAACAGCAGTAGCACGTTCACTTGATGAAAAGACAGTAGGAAGTGACCCCTTTGGGGGGTAAAAACTAGAGCTAGAGCAGGCGGCACACAAGTGACCAGACAACTCCACTGAAATGCGTAATGTTCACCGTTTGCAGATATTTACCTTTCAGGTTCTGTTCTCCGTGTCTGTTCATAGCTGACAGGCGGGTCCCACACCTTTTTGGCACCAGGGACCTGTCTTGTGGAAGATAGTTTTTCCAGGGACCAGGGTGGTGGGGGTGGTTTCGGGTCATTCAAGCACATTACGTTCAAGCTCACCTCCTGCTGTGCGGCCCCGGTCCAGCCTGAGGTTGGGATCCCCTCATTAAGAGACCACACACACAGTCTTTCCTGTTAGTCCAGGCTTCTCCCGGGCCTAAGGCCTAAGTCAAACTAGTTAAGCGCTAGACAAGGCAACATTGTTGAGGCCTTGTGTAGAATTGTTTGAATAGAATTTTACTTTGTGTTACTGGCTGCAGAGCTTGCAGGAAATCTCCTTTGTAGTTACTACAGGATTGTCTCTCAGGGTATTCAGTGGATTCCTTTTAAAGGAAAACAGTTACCGCAGACCCTCTGGTGATGACTCAACTTACTGTATTCCTGCGTGAGTATGTAACATCAAAAGTAGGGTTACATGCCTTGTGCCTAAAGCCTCTGCGAGCTTGTACAGCCGAAAAGATTTATCAGTTCAACTTCAAAACCAGTTAAATCAAGATTGACGTTTATGAAATCTGACAAATTATTGTTTTTTTCTGAAACTAGGTCACTGCTTGCAACACAAACATGTTACTGACCGCCAGGTTTCAGGTCCCTTTAAAGACAGTGCAGCGTTCCCGTGTGTTACAACTGAATGTGTTCCCACACCCCTCGAACCCCTTCTTGGAACGAGAGGAGTTACGACTAAGGATAATGAAGTATTTCCCATTTTCAGATCGTTCCTGCAACCCAGGCCTGTTGAGCATCATCACACATGTGATTGCACCAACCTTGGCTCCTGGAAATACCACTGCCGTGGTCCCTACCTCTGCTCTGCCATCACAGAGTGGGCATTTTCTGGATGAACACACTTTTGGGGGGCTGCTAGTCACTGTTATCTGCCTTTTGTATTCTAGGTAAGTTAAAAAATACTTAAAACAAGATTCTGATGAAAGTTGAAAATAGAGTGAAGCAGCTATTTTGCTTTCAAAAAGCAGTGTGAAAATTTTTAAAAAATAGCCCGACGTGCCCTGGCTGGGTTCTCGGTTGGAATGGCATCTTGTGCGCTAGAAAGGTTGCAGGTTCGATTCCCAGTCAGGATACATACAGGAGGCAACCAATTGATGGTTCTCTCTCTGACTCTGTCCCCCTCTCTCTCCTCCCCATCCCCCTTCCTCTCTCTCTAAAATCAGTGAACATACCCTTGAGTGAGGATTGTTTTAAAAAGGAAAGGAAAAAAAAAACAGCCTAACTCTTCTTTATTAAAAGTTTTTGACTTGCCTCAGTTACGAGCCATGTATGCTTCTTAAAATTCGTTAAATTCTCTCATCAAATAATTCCTCCCAACCTCCCAAAGAAATACCTTCTCATTCATACCAGGAGCAAACTCTGTGACTGACCCAGGCCAGCTAGAATAGTGGCTCTGAAAATTGGCTTTTTGTTTAAAAAAAAAATTATTTCCTGATCATTGTGAATAATTCAACAACTACAGAATTACACACACCTAATATAAAAGGCTCTAGTAAATCCAAGGCCCCAGATGTGGCCTGTGTTAGCAGTTAGCACTGATCCTCTCACTCGTTTTTATTGGTATTTTCTATATAATAGCATGTATTACCTTAATTATTTCAAAATAGGTAATAATAAAAATTGATAAGGATATGTTCACATAAATTAATAATGTGAGAAAAGTATAAGGTAGAAGATGAAAGTGTCCTTCCTCCAAATTTACCTCTTCCCTGGTTAGCATTTGGTACGTATTTCAGGCTTTTTTTCCTTTGCCTGTATTTACTGCGCAGGTGGCAAACACACGGCCCACGGGCCGAATCCGGCCCCCCACCTTGTTTCCACCCGGCGGCAGCACCAGGCTCCTTTCCCCTAGTGAAGCAGCAGTTGTATTTATACAGTCCTAAAACGACATTCAGCCCTTTAAAAGCAACCGCTAGGCTGATGTGGCCCCCGGTGAAAATGAGTGTGACACCCCTCATACTGTCAGCCTATTTGTATCTATTGAATTAAGTATAACTATATATAGCTAAATATACGGTTTAATTTATATCACTTTGTATATAACTTTAAAAATAAATTAGGAACATGCTACGTAAATACACAGACTATTCTGAAATACGAATTTGTTATAATCTGGACAGCTTTCCATAATATTATGTGTAAATTTACCTTTGGTTTTTAATGATTGCTCTAAATGGGGGTTGGCAGACTGTGGCCCTGGGCTGTCTGCCCGTTTCTGTAAGTAGTTTCTTTGGAACAAGCCGTGCTCATTTGTTTTCATAGTGTCTGTGGCTATTGTTTGTTTCGCTTTTGGCAATTGGTGTTTTTTGTTTGTTTGTTTTTAGGAATAATCCACCTACCACAGAATTTGCCTTATAAAAATGTGAATTCTAAAAAATTCAGAAGTGTTTTAATATATTCACAGAGTTGCACAAAAATCAGCACAGTCAGTTTGAGCACTTCTTTTACTCAGAAACCCTGTACTCGTCAGCAGTCACGCCCCATTGCCCCATCCGCCCGCCCCTGGCCGACAGTTGTCTCTCTGTCCCTAGGTTTGTTTGCTCCTCCGGGTGCTTCGTGTACACGGAAGCACGCACTGTGTGGTCTTTTGCGGCTGGCTGCTCCTCCTTAGCATAACGTTTTCAGTGTTCATCCGCGTCGTGCACACGTCGGTGTTGAATTCCTTCCTGTTGTTGGAAATAATGTGTGGTGGTGTGGCTGCACCACCTTTTGTGTGTGCACTCACCAACTGATGGACATGTGGGTGTTTCCCCTGCGGGGCTGTCGTGAACACTGTTGCTATGAATGCGTGTGCACACATTTTTTGTGCGTGTGTAAGTTTTCCGTTCTCTGGGGTGTGTGTACCTGTGAGTGGAATTACTGGATTGTATGGCACCGCCCTGTTGACCTGTTTGAAGAACTGCCACAGCATTTTCCAGAGTGGCCACCTCATGTCACGGGGCTTCTGATCGCCTCGCCTCCTGATCACTGCACTGTGTCTTTCTGACGACGGCCACCCAGAGGACGTGCAGCAGCGTTCCATTATGGCTCTGCTTTACGTTGCCCTAGTGACTTAAGGATGCTGACCATTTTTCACGTGTTTGTTGGCCATTTTTGTATCTTCTTGAAGAAATGTCTACTTAAACCTTCTGCGTTTTTTAAATTAGGGTTTGTGTCTTTGTATTGTTTTTTAATATGGTTTGAGACATGGGGCCCAACTTCATTCTGTGGTATGTGCATGCCCAGTGGTCCCAGCACCAGTTTTTGAGAAGACTATTGCTCCCCCATTGACTAGTCCTGGCCATTACATCCAGTTGACTGTGAATGGAATGGCTTATTTCTAGACTCGTCATTCTACTGCATTGGTGTGTATGTTCATCCTTACACCAGTACCGCTTTTGTGATTACTGTTTCTTCGTGGTAAGTTTTGAAATCAAAAAGTGTGAGTCATCCAAATTTGTTCTTTTTCAAGATTCTTTTGGCTGTCCTGAGTCCCTTGCATTTCCATGTAAATCTTAGGTTCAGCTTGTTAATTTCTAACAACAAAAAAAGGTGATTGGGGTTTGAAGGGGATTGCATCGAATCTGTACATCAACTTGGAGAGTATTATCATCTCAATGATATTAAGGCTTCTAGTCCATGAAAATGGGATGTCTCATTTAGGTCTTCGGTTTCTTTCTAAGTATTTTTTTTGATGGTGTTGTCAAGGAGATCGTTTTCTTAATTTATTTTTTAGGTGGGTTCATTGCTATGCATAGGAATATAATTAATTTTTGTATATTAATCTTACATCCTTCAAGGTAGTCCATTGATTCTGAGTGTGTATTCCTTAAGACTTTCTATATTCAAGAGCAGGTCATCTGCAAATAGAGATTGTGTTACTTCTTTTTTTCCAATCTGGATGCCTTTTATTTTCTTCTTGCCCAGCTGCTCTGGCTTGAACCTCCAGCATAATGTTGAATAGAAGTGATAAGAGTGGAGCGCTTGTCTTGTCCCTGCTCTCAGTGGTGGTGCGGGGGAGCTATTACTCTTTCACTGTCAAGTACGGGGTCAGTGCTGGGTTTTTCACAAATCCCCTTTATTATTTTGAGCAAGCTTTCCTCTGTTCTTAGTTGAAACATTTTTGTCATCTTGAAGAGGTACTAGATTTTGTCAAAAAGCTTTGTTAATGTCAGTAGAGGTGACCGTGTGATTTTTGTCCTTTATTTGTATGTACTTTGTTAGAGTCATTTAACAAACTTCAGCGAGCATCTGCTGTGTGCCAGAAAAGCATAGATGACTAAGGCCACTGTCGGCCAGGAGTTCTGTGGGTAGCGAGGAGGACAGGAACGACTTGTGTTGCAGCGAAGGGAGGCGCCGGGAGCTGTGGGAGTGCGACCCAGCCTGGTGACGGGGTGGTGTCAGAGCAGGATTTCCAGAGTGCGTGGCACGTAGCCAGAGAACTGCAGGAGGAGTCAGTCAGCCGCGGGGAGGCTGGAGGGCGGTGCGCTCTGACAGCGGAAGAGGTGCTTGCGAAGGCATGGGCGTAGACATGAGAGCATAGTACGTGTTGGGAAACTCCTAAGCAGTTAAACCATCAAGTAGTAACTGGTAAGCATGCTGTCTTGTGATGGCAGGCGACAGTTCAGAACTTCAAGCGAGGCTTTCAGAAGGCCGTCAGGCCCCAAAGTAGGAGCAGTTCAGAAATAACCTTCACGTACAGAGGCAGCAGTTTGTCTTGATGTCCATTTCTGATTTGTTTTCCTTGGGATCACTTTTTCTAGCTTCCGCACTTCCAGCAATAGCCAAGTAAGCAAGCTGACCCTATCAGGGAGCGAAAGTGTGATCCTTCGTGACACAGCTTCCAACGGTGCCAGCGATGAAGAAGAGGGACAGCCTCAGCGGGTTGTGGACAACGAGAAAGAGGGCGTTCAGTACTACTACTCCGTCTTCCACTTCATGCTGTTCCTGGCTTCCTTGCACATCATGATGACCGTGACCAGCTGGTACAGGTAGGAGGCGCAGGCAACACAGCCGGCAGACCCCTTAGCCCGCTTGAGCTGCCTGTAGAACCTCCATCCATTTCTCTGACTCTAGAATCTCCGTCTCTTACCTGTATAATAAGGCTGTGTTCAGTACGGACTCGTTTCTGAAATACTTTTGACTTTTTCTCCTTGTGGATTTAAAATCCAGCTGGAGTTCTTACAGTGCAGACTGTAAGCCGCTCTTCCAGACCTGGGTGCTTGAGAGAGAAGACCCCGACATAGAGCGACCTGACCCGTCTCTGTGCTCTAGTTTCCCTCTGTGTCTAGAGCATTCCGACCGAGGGAGTGATTGGTAGGGAGGGAGCGCTTCAGCAGTGTCTAGAACAGCCAGCGGTTCCTGAACAACTTGGCCCACAGATTATAGTAGCTGGGGCTCTTCATGCTGGCAAGAAGGTAGAAGCTGTTTGAGAAGCAGAGCCTCTCCTCATAAAAACTAAAACAGCAGCTTCCTCAAGTCCCTGCTAGAACCTTCCCAGGGAGCAGTGTCAGTCAAGTTTCCCTGGAGAATGTTCTGGCCTTGGCTGGGGGGCTGCTCACTGCTGAGATCCAGCTCCTTTTCCTGACTCCCTCCTGTTTTCTTAGCCCTGACACAGAGTTCCAGAACGTGACCAGCAAGTGGCCAGCTGTGTGGGTCAAGATCAGCTCCAGCTGGGTCTGCCTCCTCCTCTACGTTTGGACCCTCGTGGCTCCACTCATCATCACCAGTCGAGACTTCAGCTGAGCCCCGAGGGCCAGGGACACCACTGAAGTTCATAGGCCACCTTTGCTGGAAGCCCCGCTACTTCTGCTTCAACTAAAATAGTCAGTGAACGCTTTGCGAATTTGACTGTATCAAGCTTCATACCTGAGGGCAAGACTGAGTTATGATGGATGCAGGATCTGAACTTTACATGTACATTACGCATATTTTTAAGGGTGTAGCGCAAAGGGAACATTTTTGCATTGTAAAGTGAAACTGCAGCTGTGCTGTGAAGAGAGTCCTTTATTAAGACCTGTAGGTTCCTACAGCTTTGATGTAAAATATAAGATAGAAAAATATCAGATATTTGAGGCCATCGTTAATATATTTCTATTGCAGTATCCTTAAAGAGCAGGAGGAAAGTAATAATGCGTGTGTATGGCAGGTGTCCTGCGTGAAAGTCTTGACTGGTGTGGTGCTCGCATTCTGTTCTGTCCTGAAATGCGCAAGAGGTGCAGCATCACAGTGCTTGGGCAAAGTGGTGTGTGCGCACGTCCTTCCCCCGAGAGGGCTTGCTGATGGGGCCACTGCTTCTGCATCTTGAGTTTTTCATTTTCTTTTTAATACTATGGCATTGATGCTGCTTGATTCAAGTCTGGCTTTGCCAGAACATTGCTTTATAGGTTTGGTTAAAATGAAGATTTACTTGGGAAAACACTGCAACTTTAGTCTATGTAATTAATTATGTTATGAATATGTAAAAGTAAAATGCATGTGAGTTATATTTGCACTATAAGGTATTTGATTAAAATAGACTTATGCTTTTAAGGCCCTTTCTTTAACAGCTTTTACAAATTAGCAGCCATTCTATATTTTTAAGAGTTATGTGAGCAGGCAGATTTATCAGACCTCTAACGGAATGCACCTATTCCTTCTAAAACTTAAGGGCTAGTGAGTAAAGTCTTAAACTCATTCAGAAATTGTCCTGATAAATACCGCTGGGTGAGACGCTTGGATAGATGAGAGGCAGGGGCAGGAACCTCAGGAACCCTCCGGAAGAGGTCGTGCGCAAGGAGACCGCTTGTTCTTTCAGCCAAGACTGACTGCCCATTCTTTACCGGCCCATCAGGTGCTGGGATACAACACCTTCTTGGCCACCTTGGACTTACAGTTTCAGGGAGGGTGGAAACAAGCTGACGAGTGGTGTGAGGTGGTATCACTGGTGCTGTGATTCTGGAGTTGCAGAGAACTCGAAGAAGAGGTGCCTGGTGCAGGGGTGCCATGATAGGCTTCCTGGGCAAAGTGATGTCTACGCTAAGAACTGTTAGGGGCTGCTGAGTGAGAAACGGGAAGGAGGTGGCTTTGCTGAAGGGTAGACAAAACTGCACGTTCAAGCCGGGGAGATTTTTTAAAGAAAACTTATAAAGCTGGAATAGGGAGAAATGGGCAGGGACCAGGTTATAAAGGGCTTTGTAAACCACACGAGCTTGGACCTTATGTTGAGGGCGGTGGGCAGCTGTGTTTTCAGTCACCGTACGTTGAGAATGGATTTGAAGAGAGAAGACCAGGGCAGCCCATGTAAGATTTGAAAAGGAGACGTAGAAGTGCGGATGGGGAGAAATGGATAGGTCAGAGCTACTTAGTAATTAAAATTTAAAAATTGGTGGTGGTTAGATGTAGGGGAGAGGTAGATTCCTGAGTGATTGTGGTTTCATGACCTGCATCAGTGGCGGTTCCATCTGTGTGGTGAGGGGCAGGAAGAGGGACACGGCGTGCTAGGATGGGGGTACCATCCCTGAGACTGGCCAGGAGCATAATGCCTGGAAGTCTGATTGGTCTGCGTCAGTTTTGCCGTTTTCTGCCTGTCGAACAGCTGACATTTATTGAATCTATACTAAGCTTTATGACCTTGGACAAATGACTACCTGTCTGAGCCCCATTGTTTTCCCTGTTTGAACAAAAGGTAGCACCTACTACCTAAGACCGTTTAGAGAGCAAAGCTACTCTGCAAAGTGCTCAGCCCATTTTAGGCACTCGGGTAGTAGCTGGTAATCTCAGTAAGGGCTAAAAGAGACTAGACAATATTCAAAGGTCTGAGATTCTCAGCCAAAACCGAGGGCAGGCTAGATTCTAGTGTTCTTGCAGAATTAAACATAGGGGACACAGAGGGCACAGTCTCAGCTGGGGTGGAGGTGGGCAGGGCAGCAGGGCTTGACAGGGAGGGATGGCTGGAACCACCGTCTTTTAAACTAGTGCTTTACACTGGGGCATGGGGACAGGGTTGTAAGGGACTTGGGAGACAGGTAGGGGAGGTTCAGCCCTTTTCCAGTGTGAAGCAGATACCCCTCTTCCTGAACAGAGGCCAGCCAGATTGAACCCATGAAAGGCTCTAAACTCCAAAAACATGGTGTATCAACTCCCCCCCTTATGTAATTTTAAATAAAAGCAATACTAAACTGTAAAATAAGTGTAATAAAGTCCAATAAAGTTTTTTTTAATTTTTTCTTACGACAATTTTGATACTAATTTGAAATAACAAATTTTCTGTAAAAACTAGGGGGCAGTGTGCCTGCTGTTTACGGTTTTGTACCCTGAGAATAAGTTCGGTTGGAAACCCGATTGCTTGCCCAGGACTCAAGTGAACTATCCACATGCGTGCTGAATTTCAGACAAGCAAAGGTGTCAGCATTTTAAGTCCAGGATAAGACTGTAAAGCAGGACCAGACCGTATTTTGCACCGTCACACCTCATGGTGCCACCTCACTTCCGATGAGAAGTATTTCTGTCACGGTACACAGGCCTGCCTGTCTCCCGGGAAAGCGGATTGAGGGCCCTGGCTTGGAGGTCCATACTGTGCTGGAGGGGTGCATCAAGGCGTCGGCGTGGTTGCCACCCTCACCGAGGCACGCCTGGGAGAGGGTTTGCAGGCCCACGCTGGCCATGTACTTTCTAGGTGGTTGTGAGAAGGTGCTCACTCCGCTGGGAAATCAAACTCTCCTGACAACCAGACACACAGCCAAAGAACGGCTGCGGGCCTGGGTATCGGTGCTTCTGATGTTCCAGACCACGTCACAGCTCAAGCTTGATTTAAACCAGGACAGCTCTTGTTCATTCTAAGTCCTTGCTTGATCGTATTTTTCTTTTTACCCGTTTAGCTAAAGTGAGTATTAATATGAGTCACGCATTTCACCTCTGCAGACTGATGGCAGCTGCCAGGCTTGGGCTTAGTCACGGGAGCAGCACTTCATGTCTCTGTTCCTTCGTGTTGGTCTCTTGTGTCTGCCGTGTCACTGAGGAGCCCCAGTCGGGCAGCCTGCTCACTGATGTCCTGAGTACTGCTGAGTGACTCAAGCCACACAGTGCCTGTAACCTCAGGTGAAGGATACTAAACAGTTACATGTACCCAGCGATGAACTGACGTCATCCACACCCCGCATCTCCCTTTCACAGACCACTAAGGCTTAGGGAACTCAGTTCTTCCTTCCACTGCACAGACCCCCATTGTCTCTTGGCCTATGAGGCGGAAGGAGACAATATAAACTAGAGACTGCTTAGGGACACGCGGGGGAGCCAACTGGTTCTAACACGCGTCACTAACAAGTGAAGTCAGTCATCCCCTGAAGGCAGCAGATAGCTTCTTACTAGGTCACTGTACCCCTAAATGGCTGGCACCTTATCAGGTAAGAGAGTGAACATCTGGTTAAAAAAAATTATTTCCCAGAAAAGTGGCATCTTAAATGATTTGATTACTCACCAGCTTTAAATGCAGTAACATGACACATTTGCCACCATTTGTTACACAGATGCCAAACCAGTAATGCAAGAGAGGGCACTGGGAAGAACTAAGGTGTTACAAGCAGTGCTGACGCACAACAGGGACAGTAACTCCGGTGGCTGCTTGTCAAGTGCCTCATCGTGCCCCTGGAACACCGTTGTAGGGTAAGGGCGGGGGGCGGGAGCCGGGAGCCCACTGGTCCACATGTGAGAGATGGATGGGCCGAGCTCCAGTCCCTCAGCTTCCTCCAGGCAGGCTGACCCGAAGGGCTGGTGTGTTGCCGTGTAAGCACTCACCTGTTGCATCATCAGAAGCCAACAGTAAGTGTACGGACATCCTGCATGACACATCTCTCAACGGAGCCGTCACCCACAGGCCAGACCCCCCAGGGGCCCTGGCTTCCGTCTCCTCCGGGGCAGAGTGCGTGCTCCTCTATGGACACAAACAGGACAGGTGGAGAAATGGCTGAGCGTGCAGAGGGCCAGCGTTGCTCAAGCCGTAAGCTAATTCCCCTCCCATGGAACCTACGTTTACTTCTAGGTGCTTCTAGAGTAAAATGTCCAATTACAATTTGGGTGTCGGAGGTTAAGAACCTCTGCTTTGTATTTTCTAAGAAGCCAAAAGAATAAAGTCCATTTTCAGACCGATGCTTCCTCACTCTACAAGCTCCTCCCTTCGGTCCCTCGGGGTGCGGCTGTGGACTGACAGGAGCGGGGAGCACAGCCCAGTGCCATCAGGAGGCGGGGGGGGGGGGGGGGGGGGGGGGCTCCAGGCAGCCTGCCAGGCTTCGCATCCCAGGTCCACGGCCTAACTCGCTCTGCGTCCCTGGGCAAACCGCTCACCTGTTCTGTGCCTCACTTTCCCCACAGCGGCAATACCACTGCATCCTTAAGGGTGCCTGTCGGTTAAATGAGATCATGTATGCGGAGAACACAGGCGCCGCCCGGCCCTCATGAACTCGCCCTGGAGGGGTGCCGGGCCAGCCCGGGAACGTCTCCTCGGCCTCGAGAACCGGAGTGCGCACATCATCCCCACCACCGTGGGCATCCAGCCCCACCCTCCTTCCCACACGCTGGTGTCTTCAGACGCACATGACCTTCTGTGGCAGCCAGCCCTAGTCTACAGAAGGCACGTGCGTGCCATAAACACAAAGCCCTGGAAGCGTCGCCCGAACTGTCACTGTCACAAAGGGAGTCCACACACACTCGGCCTTACAGGGACTTTTATTGATTCAGACCCAGTCATGCATACTAAATGACATGTTTTCACCACTTGGACTTAGAAAATGCACTAGAAAAATAAACTTTTGGTCAAAACGAACACTGACGTGGATGGATCTACCACACGTCCCTATACTCAGAGCCAAGCGGACTTTCCGTTCGGTGCGAGGAATGTGGACAGTGGCTAAAAGGGTGCCCGGGTCCGGCCGGAAAATGAGCCCACCCCCCGCCCCAGCAGGGTGGAGCCAGAGACTGCCGGCCCGAGAGGTTTCAAGTGTTTCACTTGTCATGGTCCCCCCGATAAGCCAAGAGGTGAGGCATGTCCACAGCAGTCCCAAGGGCAGCTACCTGACCGCCCAGATGAACTGACTGCCCAGCTGAACTCGCCGCCCGGAGAGATGGAAGGAGAGGCAGTGACTGGAGCGGTGTATTCAGTACTGGCATCTTCACCCACCCATCACCCCGGGTTTCCCCATGGAGCAGATTCTGCCGAGGAGGACTATTTGCTCTGATGCTGCCTGCCCCTTACATCCCAAGCAAACCATTCTTGAGTCAGGACGGCAGAAAGGAATCGACTTCGGATCTACAAAGTTAACAGAGCCCAACCTGGACAGGCATCAGAACTGCCGTCACTCCCAAGCGGTCACGAGGTTTGGCCTCTGAGCACCTCTCACGCCACAGGGCAGCCACATGTATACATCAGCTAATGTTCTACTTCCTAAATGAAGGAAGGGTTTTAAAGGAAAAGCTTAAAAGCTGAAAACTTCAAAATGAGGTATTATAATCCACACAGTACCACAGCTACTGCTCACCCAAATGAAAAAAGCAATCTCATGTGCTGAGCTGAGGATCAGACGGCAGGTAAAGAGACTGCCCACCAGGTGGAGTTCGGAAAGGCTCGCCATCTCACAGGAATGTGGGGAAAATACCTCTTTCCTGCCCTGCTGCTTTTTGGCAAAAAAAAAAAAAAAAAAAAAATGTAGCAGCTTGTAAGCTGAAGTGCTTGTAAACTTAAGGACAGGATGCTCCTGGGATGCAGAATGAGGTGAATAAGAGGAAGCCAGGCTCCTGGTTCCTGCTGGTTCAGTACTTCCTTTCTGTGGAGTTCAAGGAAGAGACACTCTGTGTGGTAGTATGTGGGAAGAAAGGGGGGGGGGACCCCCATATTACCTAAACTTACAGATTCACCTGGAAGTTGTAGGCGCCAATTCATTTCGACCTACATTTCCTGAATAGCCCAGATGGGAGGGCCTGTAATAAGATAGTGTCCCTGTGACACAGTGACCCTGTGGCAGGGTGGCTGATGCCAAGAGCAGAGCCCTCAGAGATGGGGTGTGATTCCCTTTTACTACATGATTCTGGGGTGCTCAGTGACTCACCCAAAGCCACACAGCAAGGTGCAGCCAGAACTCATTACTGCTGATTTGTGGTTCCCTTCCCTACACTACACTATGCTGAATTTTGGGAGAAGTTCATTTTGGGTGCCTGTGGAATGGGCCAAGGTTTTTCCCTAAAGGCAAACACTCCCAGTTCTCCAGTTATGGAGCAAGGCTCCCCAAGTGCTCCCCTACCCTGCTGGGGAACTGCAGACATGCCTGGTGCAGCCGGGCTGCTCTGATCTTGCGGCGGGGGGGGGGGGGCTGCTGCTTTTCCCGCTGGGTTCAGACCCCCGAGGTGCCAAGACTGCTGGATCTCTCTTTGAAGCTAAAACAAAGCACAGCCGTGCCAGCAGGCAGGCAGACACCCGGCTGGCTCTGACTCCTCCCAAGCTGAAAGGAACGACTCCTTGGTTCAGCCACAAAGGCCGGAACATCCTTCCTGGCCTCTGAGACAGTGAGCCTGGCCACCTAGCTCATGTCACACAGACAAAGGCAATGGCCTGCAATGCAGAATTTCAGCCCTGGAAGCTAGGTGGGGCCCTGCAACTCATTTTTCTGACTAGTTTTTGTTCTGTTTGTTGTTTTAATCTCTCTCCTCTTGGGACCCAGGAAAGCCTCTAACTGGTTTGCCCCTCCAGGCAGATGGGCTCTGAACCCTCTACCTACGTTGGCCGCCCCACGTGTCCTACTTAGATCTCTTCACCTACGCTGGGCGCACCGTCGTCGCCAGATGGGACTTGAGGTGGCCAGGGTGTGCATTTTGGCACCTGCAGCTCAGCCAGGCCCCAAGGCATCCGGGGGCAGTACCCAGGGTGACTCGAGCTCTCCCTAGAATTGGCACTAACGAGGTAAGTAATTTCCGCCACCAACTTCTCCAGACATTTTCAAAAGTGCTATGAAGATGAACAGCTTATTCACAACAGACTGGCCTTCGAATTTCAGTGCACTGTTCCCTTCCTAACCGAGCTGTCCACCTTGGCCAGTGGCCTAGTAAGTGCACAGAGAAGGTACACATACAACACACAGTGCTTGTCACTTTTTAACATAATTTACATGGAATGGATAGGAAAGGAAATAGGTGAAAAGCCACAAGATGAACCCCATAATCCGACGCTTGGGCAAAGGCTAACTTCTTCACAGGAAGGGTCTAAAGTGTTGCGATGCAAAACTAACATTCAGGCTGACTGGACAGACGAAGTGTGTCCGCCCACACCAGAGAGAGAAACGCTAGATGGTTAGGGAGGGCAGGGGCCCCAGAAGTGACCCAGCAGTAACCTGCCCTTGTATTCATTTCCAGAGACCAAAATTTCAGAATCCCAGGAATTTAACCATCCCCTGCTGCCTCTTTTCACTATACCTCAGAACCTCAGGGACGGGGGAAACCCATACAAGATCCTGGTCACCTCACCTGCCTGCCTCACAAAGCCACCCTTTTCACGTTTAACCCTCACTATCAAAAGGTAGTTAGTATTGCTGGGCCCCAGGAATACACAAACTTGTTCCTTTAAAGGCAGGGCCAAATGGTGAGTGATACATCCCTCCTGGAAAGGCCCAGGTGTACCCCAAAGAACGATCTGGCCACCTGCATCTAGAGAGCCATCTTTTTAGGCAGAAAAGCGATGTCTAAAACCCAGAGCCTCAGCAGCCCCAAGGGCCCTGGGTGTCGTTCCATCCGGCCTCCTTCCACAGATGAGAGGACTGAGGCTCAGAGGCCCAGGCCTTGTCCGCAGTCACACACCGAGGCTGGAGCTCAAGTCTCTGAATTCTCAGGCTCGAAATCTTTTAGCTACACAGGCTTGGCATCCAGTATTTTGGGTTGAGTAGAATTACGTACTTCTAGAACCCTGCAGGATTCTACTGAGAACCAGGGCTAAGGCTTTATGGATTTGGGAGAATGGGTTTCTATTGCAAGATTCAACCAAGGAATCCCACAGGTGCTTGGAGCTCCCCCGAACGCAATCAGGAAGTGCTGCTTGTGTCCCGATGCGTGCCTGATTCAGATAAGGTGCTTTCCAAACCCCCAACAGCAAGGGGCCTGGGCCTCCACCGTGTAGATTCCTGATGAGCAACAGAAGTCTGGGGTCAGGGGTCACGTGAAAGACACAAACTCCCGAAGTCTCATATGTGGCCACCTTGCAGCCTTGACCAAAGCGTTTCAGAGGAATGTGCTGACTGGCCCATCCGGTTGTTTTCTCCTGGGATGCAGGACCAAAGTGACTTTGGTCCTGATTTTTCTCAATTTGAGATGTGTAAGAACCAGACACAGCTTCCAGGTTAATAGTTGCAAACTGGGATTCCAAACGTTTGGGAATCACTGGAAACGTTTTCCGGGTCTCCCACTGAACGATTCAAGTAATCCAGGGCGCCCCCCTCGGCTCGCCCTCGGGGCAATCCAGGCTTTCCTCCAAGCTGCAGCGTACTTACGAGGGGCAAGAACGAGTCCATGGCACCGAAAATCCCCTTTGTGTCTCCCCAACGAGAAAAGGAAAGGGTTCAAAGGTGGTGATGCTCACGGGGGACGCGCTAGTAGCAGGAGTACAGCTGTGATTTCACGGCCCGCATGGAGTCGTCACACTGTGCGTCTGAGGTCGGCCCCTCGGCCAGCAGCACCTGGCCCAGGATGCTGTCGCAGGTGGGGACAGGCTGGCAGAACTCTCTCACAAAGTCCTCCTCCGAGGCCAGCAGCACCGCGTTCCAGGCGGTGACGTCCAGCTCGCCAGCTGTGCCCCCGTACTCCTTGGGGAGAATGCTTTTCGGGAGGTTTGTGTGGAGAGAGTTCAGGTCGGACCCGTGGAGGAAAAACTGGAGGGGAAGGAAATGGAAACGCACATGGCCTTAGGTTAAATACCGGTAATTCAGTAACCTCCTTCATGGCAGGTGTCAAGCAAGCATCTGGCGAATGAATAAAGGAGCAGTTGATGGCAAGTCTCCCCTTCCAGTTCCTCAAAAAGCCTGAGGATCCTTAAATCTCTTTTCTTTATTCCCTGTGCCCTGTTGGCTGTTACTTCAAAACATACCCAGATTCCAAGCACCTTGCTGCCACCCTGATGGCACCGTGCCGCCACCACTGTGCCACTGGACTCCCACGGTGGCCTCCTTCCTGGCCTCCCTGCTCGCGCCCCTGTCCCACCGCAACCCGAGCCCTCCCGGCGGAAGTCCCATCGTGCACTCCTCCGTACAGCGCCCCAGCGCTCCGGCCCCTCAGATCCAATGCTGGAGTCCTAACGATGGCCCACAGGGCCTGTCGGTTACTGCTCTGCCTCCCTTTCCCCCTCCCTCCTCCGCCCTCCCCGCTGCCGCTCCTCCAGCAGGCCGGCTGCTGCTGGTCACCGCGGAGCTGTAAGGCTCACTCTGTCACCTCTTTCAAGTCTCTGCTCAAATGCCAACTTCCCAGTGACGCCGCCTCTAACCACCCTGTCGGCTACTACAACCCCTTCCGCCTTCCCACACTCACTATCCCCCTTTGCAGCTTTATTTCTCTCCACTGTACTTATCAGGTTCTAACACTAGCTAACGTGCATAATCTGTTGCTGTCTCTATCTCCCTAGAACGTAACTTTCCTGGGGGCACAGATTGGTCTATTTTGTTCATCCAGAGCATACTTGCATGTAGCAGGTGATCAATATTTTTGAATGAATGAATGAATGAGCGAACATATGAAGAACCAAAGGAACAAGATTGCGGGCCACAAACGATCATTTCACAGATGTAAAAGACCTGGTCCAGAGGCTGCTTTGGGGAAAGCAGGCTCCAAACAGGATCTCCTAAAACTGACACCGGCTCAAACCCAAGCACGGAAGCCACCAAGTTAGCAGCTCCCGAACCTGGCCGCAGCGGGCACACCCAGGAGGTGTCAAAAGCACAGACCTCTGGGTTTCGTCCCTGAGCTAATGAATTTTCCCCCTTCCGGGAAAAGGCCTGGGGACCCGGGTTTTTAAGTTCCCTCCCTTGCAATCTTGAGACTTCTCTACCTTTCTGCTCTTCCTCTTTCAAAAACAAATTGTGAAATTCAAGACTCAGTCTTTGGCGTGATCACAATCTTTATGGGCCTAGGAGAGGAGAAAAATACCACCCCTCCCACTGCAATCACGGTGCTGGGAAAGGCTAAGAGAAGTGGCTCTTCCATCTTTTAAAGTGTCATCCATCCTTTCTTAATAAAAATTAAGCTAAACACTCACAAAGCTCATAAACCTTGAAGTGGTGCCTAAACTTTACACAGCGAGAAAACAAAGTAGGTACATGGAAAGGCTTAAATAGCATTTTGAAGCCCAAGGAGCTGTAGTAAGAAATTTCCATAACTCTTCGTGACCGCCTACCCAGGGACCACCCTTTTCCGCGTGAAATACAACGTTGGTCCGTAGTGCCCCGCCCAGGATATCAGGAAGTCTACATGATTACAGAGCTCTTCGGGTGACGGTCCTGACTCTGCTCTCTCTGCTGTCAAATATCACATCCTCGTTCACTTCATCTTCCCCTCACAGGAAGGACTGTTCAGTGCACTTTCAAAGTTAACAGTCCCAGGGAAAAAAATAATAAACTAGAACAACTTCACTGATGATGTCACAAATAAGGGCGCACAAAAATAAGTAAAGTACTTAAGTCAATAGGATCGCCACTTACTCTGTTCGCTATTTTCTCCTTCAGAAATGGTTTTATGATGGCAAAAATGCCTTTAAAAATTCGTGGCTCATTCACTACGTGGACTGCTTTTATCCGAATGGGGAAACCGTCCTGTGGGGGAAGGAAAGGGGATGTTAGAACACACGGGATATTTGCAAAGTGTCTGTTACCACAGCCTGTCCCCCCCAGTGAAATCTTCTTTATTTTAGGCCCAATTTCGGTCTGGTCTGGTTCTCAGGCCTCCTCAGAGAAACCCAAGTCGGTGCTAAACAGGAAGGCAAGCCTCAGGGAAAGAGTCTCTCTTGGGACCCAGAGCTGGGTAAGGCAGGAGTCAGGCAAACTAGCAGAGAGCTGCTCCTCTTGTGGCAAAATAAACGGTCTGAGCCTAAGTGGGTGGATCTGGAGGTACCACACCTGCTGGACCAGTGCTGCCCAAAACATGTTTCTCAGGAAGTTACAAGGTGTGATGCAAAAAAGGGCTCCATGGTAGGTAAGTGTGAGCAGTAGACTCAATATAGTCAAACAGGTTCAACAGCTTTAACATGCAAATGTTTACAGTGAAATTCACAAGGAAGGAACTTGCCTTGCCTTATTTTCCAAGCTTACTTACCCTGGAATTTTGTCTTCCAGATCACCTTACAGGACTAGGGAACAGTGACCCAAACTCATTATACTGACCCTGGAATCTACATGGGACTTAGCAGGAGGCATCCAGGAGAAGCAGCTAAGGAAAGCCAGAGTACTGCCTCAAAGCCAGAATTCAGATTTCTGACAACGACCAAACGTGACCTTGACGTTTAAATAATCAGCCTGGTGTGCAGCAGGGGCTCGGGCTCACTGAGAACCGTTCCTGCTCCAGTGCCCCACAGCCCACAGGGGACGACGCCCCACGGGCTGGGTCAGAATGAACCGGGAGTCAAGCCTGTTAGAGACCTGGGCCAGACTGCATCCTTTAGGTTGTGGTTTCCCCATCTACCAAAAAGGAGAAATGAGCCTTGATTCGTCTGTCTTGAAAGACTCCTTGAAGGACTGAATGGGTAGGATGACTACGAAAGCGCGCTGCACAGCGTTACATGCAGTGAACATATGTAAAGAACTTGGTGGTTCTCCGTGACGTGGGTTCTGAGACATGGACCCTGAAGGGCGAAAGCATCCGGCCCAGCAGCCCGACAGCCACTCCATGTCCCCAGTTCCACAGGCCGCGGGACAGGGTCCACCACCTCGGGCAGAAGCACAACTTCTCGGCTTCATTTGCTAGAATTTCTCCTCTGCCTTCTTGATTAAAAAAAAAGAAAAAAGCAGAAAGCACTTCTCTGGCTTTTGGACTCTTGCCTGAAAGCTGATCCTGCCTGACCGAAGGCACCTCAGAATCGATGGGAGGACCTCACAGGATTGCACGGTGAACGGACTTTTACATTTCCCATAATGCTTCCGCATTTTTCTCACTGCAGAAGCGGGAAGGAGGGTGCACACTGCATGGGGAAATGGACAGAGCCGCGGAGAAAGCCAAAACCACCACAGAACTGGCACACGACACACAGGAGCCATACCTGAAGGATGCCGATCACCTTTTTGGCTATAAAAGGGCCAAAGTGAGACGCTTTTGATAAGCTCACTCCTTTGTAGTCTGCAAGGATTACAATTCCATTCACTTGGGTTTCTTCAGACTGAATGAGTTTTTCTAATGTCAAGTATACGGCTCGGATGTTTTCAGTAATTGGATAGTTGCTCGGTATCCACCTGTCTAAGAGATGGTCGGTATGTTACAGAAATAAATGCAATCAGACAGGCTAAGGTTTATCTCCATGCTAAAACCGATGTTTGAAAAAGAAAAGCAAGATACGCTACTGGCACGGCTCTATTTAGGTCGGGAAATCAGACACCTTCGGCAGCAGCTGACATTTCTTAACTGCAAGCACAGCAGCACATTCTGAAATGCAAAAGCAACTGAGTGTGGAAATGAAAAGCGTGAACCCTGAAGTCAGACGCTGGGTGAATTACTTCCTTACTCTGAGCCTACCCTACCTCACAAGTAGAATGGGACAGTAGGACTCACCTTAAGGGACATCTGTCCCTGGGGAATACCTAAGGCTCCACCCCTCACTACGTAACAGCTGCAACCAGACCCCCCCACCCAAAAAAAAAGCTCAAACCAGAAACAAATGAAAGCCCCAGAACCAATTCCTCTAAGCAACAAAGAGATAGCCAACCTATCAGATGCACAGTTCAAAGCCCTGATGATCAGAATACTCACAGAATTGGTTGATTTTGGTCGCAAATTAGATGAAAAAATGAAGGCTACAATAAGCGAAATGAAGGAAAACGCACAGGGAACCAGTAGTGATGGGAGGAAAACTGGGACTCAAATCAATGGAGTGGACCACAAGGAAGAAACAAACAACCAAACAGAAAACAAGGAAGAAACAAGAATTCAAAAAAATGAGGAGAGGCTTAGGAACCTCCAGGACATCTTTAACATCCCAACATCAGAATTATAGGGGTACCAGAAGTGGAAGAAGAAGAGCAACAAGTGGAAAACTTATTTGAATAAATAATAAAGGAGAACTTCCCCAATCTGGAAAAGGAAATAGATTACCAGGACGTCCAGGAAGCTCAGAGAGTCCCAAAGAAGTTGGACCCAAGGAGGAACACACCAAGGCACATCATAATTACATTAGCCAAGATTCAAATGAAGCAGAGAATTCTAGAAGCAGCAAGGGATAAGGGGACAGTCACCTACAAAGGAGTTCCCATCAGACTGTCAGCTGATTTCTCCAAAGAGACCTTCCAGGCAAGAAGGGACTGGAAAGAAGTATTCTAAGTCACGAAAGGGAAGGACCTACATCCAAGATTGCTTTATCCAGCAAAGCTTTCATTTAGAATGGAAAGGAAGATAAAGTGCTTCTCAGATAAGGTCAAGTTCAAGGAGTTCATCATCACCAAGCCCTTATTATATGAAATGTTAAAGGGACCTATCTAAGAAAAAGAAGATAAAAAATAGGACAGTAAAAAGACAGCAAACTCACAGCTATTAACAACCACACCTAAAACAAAAGCAAACGACTAGAACAGGAAGAGAATCACAGAAATGGAGATCACATGGAGAGTTAGCAACAGGGGAGTGGGAAGAGGAGAGAGGGGGAAAAGGTACAGAGAATAAGTAGCATAGATGGTGGGTAGAAAATAGATAGGGGGCCCTGGCTGGTGTAGCTCAGTGGATTGAGCGCGGGCCTGCGAACCAAAGTATCGCGGTTCGATTCCCAGTCAGGGCACATGCCTGGGTTGCCAGGCCAGTTCCCGGCAGGGGACATACAAGAGGCAACCGCACATTGATGTTTCTCTCCCTCTCTCCTTCCCTTCCCCTCTAAAGATAAATAAATAAATAAATAATAAAAATAAAAGAATTAAAAAAAAAAGAATACGTTCTTTAAAAAAAAAAAAGAAAATAGATAGGGGGAGGGCAAGAATAGTGTGGGAAATATAGAAGCTAAAGAACTTATGACACATGGACATGAACTAAAGGGGGGGAATGTGGGTGGGAGGGGGTGTGCAGGGTGAAGGGGAATGATGGGGGAGAAATGGGACAACTGTAATAGCATAATCAATAAAATATATATATATATATATTTTTTTTTTTACATTTTAGTATATTTTATTGATTATGCTATTACAGTTGTCCCAATTTTTCCCTTTTGCCCCCCTCTGCCCAGTACACCCATTCCCTCCAGCAATCCCTTCCCTTAGTTCATGTCCATAGGTCATGCATGTGAGTTGTTTGGCTTGTCCATTTCCTATACTATTCTTTTTTTTTTTTTTCATTGTTGAATTCTCTTTTTTTTTAAATATATTTTATTGATTATGCTATTACAGTTGTCCCATTTCTCCCCCATCATTCCCCTCCACCCTACACACCCTCTCCCACCCACATTCCCCCTCTTTAGTTCATGTCCATGTGTCATAAGTTCTTTAGCTTCTACATTTCCCATACTATTCTTGCCCTCCCTCCCCCTGTCTATTTTCTACCCACTATCTATGCTACTCATTCTCTGTACCTTTCCCCCTCTCTCCTCCTCCCACGCCCCTGTTGCTAACCCTCCATATGATCTCCATTTCTGTGGTTCTGTTCCTGTTCTAGCTGTTTGCTTAGTTTGCTTTTGTTTTAGGTGTGGTTCTTAATAGCTGTGAGTTTGCTGTCTTTTCACTGTCATAGTTTTATCTTCTTTTTCTTAGATAAGTCCCTTTAACATTTCATATAATAAAAGCTGGGTGATGATGAACTCCTTTAACTTGACCTTATCTGAGAAGCGCTTTATCTGTCCATCCATTCTAAATGACAGCTTCTCTGGATAGAGCAATCTTGGATGTAGGTCCTTAACTTTCATGACTTGGAATACTTCTTTCCAGCCCCTTCTTGCCTGTAAGGTCTCTTTTGAGAAATCAGCTGACAGTCTGATGGGAACTCCTTTGTAGGTGACTGTCCCCTTATTCCTTGCTGTTTCTAGAATTTTCTCCTTCATTTTAATCTTGGGTAATGTAATTCTGATGTGCCTTGGTGTGTTCCTCCTTGGGTCCAACTTCTTTGGGACTCTCTGAGCTTCCTGGACATCCTGGTAGTCTATTTCCTTTGCCAGATTGGGGAAGTTCTCCTTTATTATTTGTTCCAATAAGTTTTCCACTTGTTGCTCTTCTTCTTCCCCTTCTGGTACCCCTATAATTTGGATGTTGGGACGTTTAACGCTGTCCCAGAGGTTCCTAAGCTTCTCCTCATTTTTCTGAATTCTTGTTTCTTCCTCGTTTTCTGTTAGGTTGTTAGTTTCTTCTTTCTGGTCCACTCCATTGATTTGAGTCCCAGTTTTCCTTCCATCTCTATCAGTGCCCCATGCATCTTCCTTCATTTCACTTATTGTAGCCTGCATTTTTTCATCTAGTTTGTGAGCAAAATCAACCAATTCTGTGAGCATTTTGATGACCAGTGCTTTGAACTGTGCATCTGATAGGTTAGCTATCTCTTCACTGCTTAGAGGAATTGGCTCTGGGGCTTTTATTTGTTTTCCGGTTTGAGCCATTTTTGGTGGGCTTTTTGTTGTTGTTGTTGTTTTGGTTTTAGTCTAGTCGCAGCTATTACGTATGAGGGGTGGAGCCTTAGGTATTCCTCAGGGTGGGGCAGTCCAGTCGCCGGGTTGTGACGCTATAGGTGGGGGCGGGGTCTGAGAGGGAACAATGGTGCCTGTTCCGCTCTCTCCTGGACTCCGGCCCTTTCTGCTGCTTCCCCTTCACCTGGATTATCTGCGCACGCGCTCGTGCTGTTACTAGTGAAGAGTGGAGCCTCTGACGCTCCCCAGTGCGGGGCAGCCCAGTCGCTGGGTTGTGACGCTATAGGTGGGGGCGGGGTCTGAGAGGGAAGAATGGCGCCTGCTCCGCTCTCTCCTGGATTCAGTCCCCTCCGCCACTTCCCCTCTGCCTGGACCGTCTCCGTGCGCGAATGTGGGACCACCTGGTCAGCCAGCCACCTTGTGCGGCCTCACTGGGTCTGCACAGTTGCCCCCCTGTGCCCGGGGTCCGCCAGCTGCTGCCTGTGGGCCCGGGGACTGCCAGCCGCCGCCTGTGCACCTGGGAACTGCCCTCAGATGCTGCTTGCGTTCCCGGGTCCGCACCTCAACTTTCTTCTGCCGCGACTCCGCCCCTCTTACCGGTCTGGATGAATGGTTGTTGGACGTCCGTACAGTTCAATTTTCTATAAGTTCTGGTTGTTTTCTTGTTTCTAAATATTTGTTGTCCTTAATTTTGGTTGTTAGAGGAGGCACAGCGTGTCCGCCTACGCCTCCATCTTGGCCGGAAGTCCCAATAAAATATATTTTAAAAAAGATTATATGGTACTGGCATGAGGATAGACATATAGATCAAAGAAATAGAACTGAGAGTCCAGAAATAAGCTCACACATTTACGGTGAACTGGGGGGGTGCGGGGGGGTGGGGAGGGACATCTGTGTCTCCTGCCATCAGATGTGCCTTCATAACCACACCCTGATTTTTCCCGGGGGGACCACCACTTCCTAGGCTAGCCACGTGGTTTGGACTCAGCTGAACTGACTCCTGGCTGCAGATGTGGGGTTGGCTAAGCCGGGTCGTACATCCGCCCAGCCACACAGTGTGTTCCAAGCCGGGTCAAGCGAGCCAAGGGGACTCAATTCTGGAACCCTGGCCCTCTGGAAAGAGCAGACCTCTCTTTCCTCTTGGAATGGTGAGGGTGGGAGCCTGAGAGGCAGAGGCCCCACGGGACAGCAGCTGGTCTGAGAGGGAAGCCCACGCCAAGGACAGCAGCGAGGAAGGCAGCATTCTAATACCATAGTTTGAGCAAATTCCCTTCCCAGGCTGGATGCTCCTTTAATTCTCCCCACAGAGTTGAGGAGTCTTTCCTTCCTTTGGGAAAAAGGTGAAAAATGACAACTTCTGACTATTAACCACTGTTCTCAAGAAAATCCCACCAAGACTCGTGCGACCCTTTGTCAGAAAGATAAACCTCCACATGATCGCCACCAATGGGACGTGTAATGTGCACGAAGTTCCTACAAAGAAATCTCTGTCCAAAAATCGTGCCAGCTTGCTGGTTAATGCTGCTGCCGATTAAAACCACTTCTCCATCGCTGGCTGTCATCCTTTCCGATCGCAAATGTCTCAAAAGAGCTTCTAAAAGGGCAAAGCCAATCCCCAGTTGAGAACAAAACCTTCTCTGTCTGCCTCCTCCTGAAAGGTTGGGTCAGTGGGCAGGGGTCTAGATCCGCCCCAGATGTGCAAGAAAAAGTTTCATTTGACAAGCAAAAGGTTGAGCCACACAGGAGGTGAAATCAGTGTGGTAATCTGACTGTTTCATCAAACTCTTAGTTAGCGGCTGAGTACAGAGAAGCTGCAGAAAAACCCTTGACTGGGTTTCAGTGTCTCCTGGTACCCTGAAATTTCCACTGCGTGGCTTATGTCAATTTGAAAACAAGCACCTCTCATTCTGCAAAGTGCCTGAAACAGCAGAGAAAGCGGTTAGTTAACACTGTGCCTGGGTCGCAGGACAGGCTCAAGAGAATGGTTTAGTCTCCAAAGAGGGTTCAGTAAGTGACAAACAGAAATGGCAACATGGGTCTTAAAGGAAGAGTCCACTCCCTTCAGAAGTCCCTTCAGAGGCGTCTGTGCGCATGAGCAAAGAGGACTGCCAGCAAGTCCGCAGCTCCCTGGCTTGGCGGGAGGAACACTGCAATCTCACTTTCAGGTTCTGTCTCAGCTCTGGCCCGGGGCAGAATGTGGCAGCTGGGGGCGGGGTGGGGCGGAAAACACTCCCGAGCTCATCATACATTTGGTGTCACAGAAGACATCAGAGGGAGGATGCGAAGGCTTGAGCTCTAGTATCCCACAGTCGTGGTGTCAGCTAAAAAACGTCCCTGCACATTTCCAGTACGTGTGCCACCAAAGCGGGCACTGTCCCCACGCATTTCTGAATGCTTTTGGGGAGGTGAGAGGGCAGGGAGCTGCCACCGACCGCAACCTACTGTGCCAGCCAAAGAGACGCAAGGTGTCCTGATTAGGAGCATGAAGGGCTGAGATCAAAAAGCGAACCCGAAGCGAATCCTTCCAAGGGCTGAACAAAGCAGAGGCAAGGAGGGAAAGCCGGGTGCAGGCACGGGGTCGATGACACCTTTCCAGGCGCTGCCAGCCCGCACTGATACTGCGCCTCCCCTGCTCACAAGGCAGGGAGCGGCCGGGGGGGCCAGGCTGCCCTGCTTCTGCCCAGTGGCCAGGCTTTCTCAGCCCGCCAGAGTCTCAACCCTAGAAATCTGGAATTTGCATTGAAGGGACTTAGTGAGGTGGCCAGGTAAACCTGGGAGCTAAGGGGTCCTGATGTGCACAGAAGCAGCAAAAGCCAGGCCGCAGAGAGAAGAGTGAAGACCACATGCAAGGGGCAGCAGACACGTGTGGCCCGGAGACACACAGACTCAAGACCCGCAGAGGCAGGGCGAGAGGCTGGCTCAGTGCCCCAGGGGGAGTGAACTGGGCGATGCTCCGGTCTCCTCAGACGAACTCCACCCTTTTTCTTAAGCCAGGGTGAGTAGGGTTTTGTCATCTGCCATCAAAAGAGCCTTGATGAAAGAAAACAGGGAGGGGACAAGAGGGAAAAGGAGAAGGGGAGAGGGTGCTGGACAGACACAACCCAAGCAGAGGCTGTACGCACGCGCCCACCATGGCCCAGGGCAGTACCTGGGCGGATGCAGAGGATGCGGCAGCCCCGGGGGTCGGTGTGGGGCAGCACGGTGAGGAATCCGGAGGCGAGCACATCTTTTAAGGCCGAGGGCTTCAGGTTATTGAAGACTTCGGGCCAGCTTCTCCTGCAGCTGTGGTAGTTGATCAGGAGCTGCAGGGCCCGGTCGTAATCGAACTTGCGGGCTCGGAGGAAGCGCAGCAGGAAGGCGTCGTCCAGAGAGGTGCTCAGGTTCGGGCACTCCTTCCGCACCATGTCCCGGAGGGCCTGGACATCTCGAAGCCTCCATTCCGGCTTCTCCTGCAGCTCCTCCCTGGCCTTGGTGACCAGCTCTTCCGTCAGCGAGCACACGTAGCCGGGAAGCTCGGGGGCGGGCGGCAGCTCATTTTCGGAAAGTGAGGCCGCGGAAGGGCTGGTTCTCAGAGAGTCGCTTTCTTCTGACATTAGCGACCAGGATCCCTGTCGAAACAGAAGCCCCACGGGAAGTGAATAAAGCGCAGCACTGGTCATTGCAAACCCCAGGGCCGCTGATGCAGGGGGACGGGAACAGTTTTGGTAAGCCAAGGAACCTCAGGGCAGTGGCTCCCAACTTGGGAGAGGGGTGAACTGGATCTGAAGCACACGCCCAGGTCCGACCGAATGGAGTTAGACTCTCCCCCACGGCGCCCAGGCACCTGCAGCAGGGTGCGCACAGCTCCTCATCAAACACCCTGGCCTTGCGCACGCTGTGCGGATGGGTGCTCGGCCTTGCTCGTAGTTAAAGAAATGTGAATGACCCTGGCTGGTGTAGCTCAGTGGATTGAGCGCAGGCCTGTGAACCAAAGCATCGCAGGTTTGATTCCCAGTCAGGGCACATGCCTGGGTTGCAGGCCAGATCCCCAGTATGGGGTGTGCTAGAGGCAACCACACATCGATGTTTCACCCTCTCTCTTTCTCCCTCCCTTCCCCATCTCTCTGAAATAAATAAATAAAATCTTTAAAAAAAAATAAATAAAATATACTTATAAAAAAATAAAAAAAAAATTAAAAAAAAAAAAAAAAAAGAAATGTGAATGGAAACAACTCGGACGTGCCTGCTACTAGGAGAATAAATTAGATAGCCTCTTTAGATGGCAGGTTGTCATTATCTACCAAAACTTAAAACCACATACCCTTTGCCTCAGCATTCCATTTCCAGAACATTGACTTATACGCGAGGACAAAATATGCACGGAATAATAATCATCACAAGAACTGATTATAACGGCAAAAGACTGGAAACAGTTAACTCCATACCAGTTGGAGACTGGCTAAATCGTAGCACCACAGGAATGGGACGCTATTTAGCCATGAAAAGGAATCAGACAGAACTTTATAAATGGACGTGTCGAAGGGAAAAAAGCAGGTTGCAGAGCAGTGTACATAAAATAATCATGTTTACATTTAAACAATATATACATTTATACACTTGCAAATGCACCTAAAATTTCTGAAAAGAAATACAAGAAACTGCTGCCAAAGGTTTCCAGGGAACAGAACTAAAGAACCAGATGTTCAAGGTGGGAGAGGATTTTTGCTGTTTATTTTGTTTTTTTTTTTACCATACACAATGTGACTTATCATGGTGGCCGTGAAACTGAGCTCACCAGGTCCCCTGCTGGTGTGAAGCACATCTGACGGAGGGCCCCAGCTCTGCCCTCTGGATCCACCATCCAGTGGATGCCACTTTGCAGACTGCCCCCAGCCAGTGGCTGACATACTGACTCCTCGAACAGGCAGCTCTGCCTCGGGGGCTCCGTCAGCCCTGCCAGCCCTGCCAGCCAGCCAAACCCTTCGTGGACCTGCGCTGCAGCCCAACGGTTCCTGCCCAAACCTCCTTCCCAGGGGCCAGCTCCCCTCCCTTTATGCTCTGTGGGCGTTGCTGCTAATAGATTTCTTACATGTGTCATCTCATCCTCACATCTGCTTCTCAGAAGCAGACTGAGCCAGCACACTTACGGAACGGAAACAAACACAAAACAGCTGCCTTTGATGGTCCAGTAACGAACCAGCAGCCGGGCTGTCCCGCTCCAAAGCCCAAGCTCCTGGCCACGGGCTGCCACTGAACCCCCACTCAGAGCTCAGCAAGGAAGGCAGGGACCACCTCGAGGGTCTCTGCACATGGTCAGTCTTCCCCCCAAGTCTACGGCAGCTGTTGTGACCAGGTCACTTTCCCTAAGCCTTAGGTCTGCCCACTCCACTCCTTGCATTCTAACCTCTAGTCCACAGGCAGCACGCACAAGGCCCGTGGGCCGAATCCGGCCCTCCGCCTGGTTTTATCCGGCCCCACACCTTGTTTCTACCCGGCGGCAGTGCTGAGCTCTCACTTAACCGTGAAGCAGCAGTTACATTTATACAGTCCTAAAATGACATTCGGCCCTTTAAAGGCAACCACGAGGCTGATGGGGCCCCCGGTGAAAATGAGTGTGACACCCCTCCTCTAGCCCTACCCAGTTTCTTTCACTTCCTCAAAGGTGTTTTCTTGTCTCGTACACCTCGTTTCCTCCAACTAACATGCTCTTCCTCCAGTTCATCACCTGATTCACCCTTACGTTCTAATTAGATGCCACTTCATTCACTCAACAAATATTGAGCACTTACTATGTACCAGGCCCACCTCGGCACTGGGGAGACAGCAGTGAATAAAAAGTCCCTCCTTCACTGAATTTAGATACTGGTGGCAGAAGGAAGGACTACGTGCAAAACAAACTACATCGTCGACTACCAGATCAGCACTATTGAGAGGGAGAAAGCAGGGAAGGGGTCCGAATGTATCTGGGGACAGGAGTTGCAACTGTAACTGGGTGGTCAGAGATGGCCTCGCCAAGTGACAATGGAGCAGCGACAAAGGAGGCAAGAGCAAGCCATGCCGGTATCTGGGGGAGTAAGTGCAAAGCCTGAGGCAGGAACACGCCTGGCTTTTCGAGAAACAGCGAGGAGGCCAGAGTGACTACAGCCAAGTGAATAAGGTGGAGAGTGTTGGCAGATGCATTTAGAGAGGTACCCATTGATGCAGCTTTGTAGGCCGATAAGAAGTCTTTCAGTCTGGTGGGAGCCATGGGGGGTTCTGAGTGACATGACCTCATTTATATTTTAAAAAGATTACTCCGCTGTCTTGCGAATGGACTTTAAGAGAATGAGTACAGAAGTGAAGAGGCCATTTAGAAGCTTCTACGTAATCCAGGTGGAGACGATGGTGCATGCAGGAGGAGGCCTTCCCCAGGTGAGCCCTTTGACACAGGGCTTCTCCCACTCAGCTGCAGTGTAGGCAGTTTGTGGGCAACATTCCCATCTGTCTTGCTCATCACCTTAAACCCAGCCCCTAGCAGGGCGCAAAGCACATAGTCTGAGCTCTGTAAATGTTTGTTGAATGAATTTAACCTGCTTGGCAGAGGAATGCTAAGAAAGGAATGGAACAATCATAGATTCAAAGGATCCACCCTGGGCTGTTTCCCTGGGAGTTGCCAACAGATGCCTGCAATCCCAATTCGGTGCTCACCAAGGGGAAAGATTGTGATGTTCGTGTCCTAGCCTCAGAGTCCTTCTCCAGCCTCTGTCCTACTTTCCCCCCACTCAAAGCGTTCTAAATGCCAGTCAAAACAAACTAATGACCCACCATTCTTGGGATGCCTCATGCATTTACGATACCTCTGCCTGGAACTCCTTCTTGTTTGTTCCAACCAGATATCTCATCACCTTCCACACCCAGCTCCACCGTCACCTCCTCTTTGAAGCCTTCCCTGATTCCCCCAGGGCGATTCCCTCCAGTTTTCCACAGCACCTATCTCTTTCAGAAACGGCAGTCCAGTGTTACGGGTATTTGCACGAAAGCTCTTCAGAGTCAGCTTCACCATCCATTCACTACCTAAAAGTTATTGATCACCTACCACATGCATCAGGCACTACGCTCATAGGCACTGGGCATACAACAGCGAACAATGTAATTCTTTGCCTTAGGAAGTTTAACTCGCAGTGGAATAATGAAGAGATAACACGCACGCGATCATTTTATCATGCATCAAGCACGATGATAAGCACCTTACATCTGTCTCTCACATCTTCACATATTTGGTGACAGCTCTATTACTGTTCCTATGTGCAAAGGAGGACACTGCCCACTAGAATGTAGATTGCATGAAGGCAGACAATGTGCCTGGCACACGGCGGTGCTCAGCAACTATTAGCGGATGTGAGGTTAAGCGACGTGCCCAAGGGTACACAGCCAATGAGGCAAAGAAGGATGTGTCTGGCCCCACACTGGCCCCTATGCTCCAGCTGGAGCTCCCTGGTTATCTCCAGAGTCTCGGCAGCGTCAAGCACAGAGCAGGGCTCAGTCACAGCCTGGGAATGAACTGATGGGTGTCACAGGGAGGGGTGCAAACACCATGCCTTCGGGTGGAGCCGTGAATCTTCCTCACCTGGAGTCCATCATTCTCTGAGCATCACCTTCCTCCCCACGCCACCCAAACAAGGGGAGGACAGGATGCCATCGCTCCTGGAGCCCCAGAGATTCTACTCCCGTCTGCAGTCTTTCGAGGGCCCCCACTTCCGGTTGTCACCCCTTCCCCAGGTGTCCCCATTTCCTGGGGTCTCTCTGCTCGGGTCGCCCACTTCCGGTTATCCCTCCCTCTCAGGGGTCCCTCTCCCCGGTCCCCAGGGCACACGGACAGACTCGCGGGCACTCACCGGCCCGGCACCAGGGCGGAGCGCGGGTCAATCGGCGGCTGAAGCCTCGTCCGGCAGCGCACGCAGAACCGACCCGCACTCCCGGCCCGGCCGGCCGGCCCCTCGCGCCGGAAGTGACGTGCACAGGGCGTGCTAAGACGGACGCCTCTCTGAGTACGCATGTGTAATATCTCGACGCGGCGACGGCCTTTTGTCGCCACCTGGCGGTCGAAACTCGGTGCAGCGGGACAGGCGCCTGGGCAGGGTCAGGCTGGGAGGAACAGGGAGTGCCAGCAGGTTGGGATGGTACAGCTGGGGAAACTGAGGCCCAGAGAAGGAAGGAAAAAAGCTGCCATTTTCCGAGAATGCAACTACCACCTGTTTTACATTTTTTTTGTCTCGTTAAATCTTCATATTCATGGAAACTTGCGTGAGAGGGAATCAGGCAATCAATGAACTATAGGGCTTTCTTAACCCTAGATTTCGGGGTTAGCATTCCAGGACTCTTCTCTGCTTTAGGGTTCGTGAATTCCCCTTCCAGAAAGTGGTGGCTTGCTAAAAGGCTTTACTAGCCCCCCGTCCCAGTCCATTACAACCCCCAGACACGCCGACATATCTTTTGTGCAAATACGACTTTGAGAGGCATCTAGGTCCGTCTTTCAGTCAGCAAAAAGACTAAACCGTTTCCAGAGAGAGAAATCATGTCCAGGAGGACTCAGACCCCAGAGGAGTATTCAAGAGATGACAGTCTTCCGTACTCCAGGGACAAGAGGTCCCAGGGAGATGGGAACTGACCCAAGGGGGCCACAAGAACATGATAGTAGTTTCTGTGAGATGTTAGGTTGTGTGAAAATCAGGAATTACAGAATCTTTCAATTTTATCTCCTGAATGGGAGAAAGGAGCTATAGACGTAATATAGAAGAGGATAATTTAAAGCCTCATAATGCTGTATTTGTATTGGAAATATCAGTACGAATTCAAGAGATGGTTTATTTTTGAAAAGAAACAAATATGTATGTATACACATATACAGAAGTATAGCAATATAGCATGTATATAACGAATATAACGAAAACAGAAATACTTCACTGCGTGTGTCTACACATATATGTACACGGATATACAGCTTCTGGGAGTACCAAGTACGTCGAGGGTGCCCACTAAATATGAGTTTCCTTCCCTGTTAATCCTGGTGATTTCAGACCCATTGATTAACATGACTAAATTGTGTGACTAATTAAAAATACCTACCTAGTTCTATCCACTAGAAAGGCCCAGAAACAATGACTACTCAGATTTTAGTCTTGAAATGCCATTTTCTATTTTTAAAAAATAAAGGGACCTTTTAGAGAAATTGTTGATTATGGATCAGTAGCAGGAACTATACAGGCTGAGCCTAGAATATCTTGTCATATTTGGTAACAAAGAAGCTATCGGAGACACTGGGGCTACATCAAAGGAATTTAGAAACCAACCTGAAAATGAGATAATTTTAGCTGCAACGAAGATGATTACAATGGACTGAAATACATCAAATACTTTTCAATTCCTGAGTTCATAAAACCAGCAAAAAAGAGTTCATATTCAGTAAAAACACTAATTGATCACCTTCGGAGGATGGCATGGAAACAAATTATATTGTTGATAGCAAGGTAAGTTAAAGGAAAGAATTAAATATTTATTCCACCTTTTTTGTATGAATTGTACCACTGGTAAACAAATAATAGATTAAGAAAAGCAACTTCTTATAAAATTGTTACAGCTAATAAATGAAAACAAAGTGGTACAATATAGCCATTTTGCAATCTGCAATAAATTCACATCTCTAGCCAACAAAAAAAGGGAAAAAGGAAAAGAAAGAAAAAAAAGGAGAAAAATTCCAGCCATGTACATGATTCTTGATAAAAGAACCAGAACCACCTGTTAACATGCCAAAGGGATGGACCCTGGGTCTGATCCAGCTGCTAATTTGCAAGAAATGCAGAGGTCAAAGGGCCACGTTGGACTGTACGATGAGGATACAATTGACAAAATCCGGACTTTGAGAAACTCAAGAAGTCTGAGTTCTTCAACAGATAAACTGCAAGGAAAAGGAAGAGATGGAGAAACCCAAGCATTAAGAGAGGCTTAAAAGACATATTAAGTTTTTTAAAAATGGGCAAAACTAAGCTATAATGTCTAGGGGCACACAGTCAGATGACTAAACCATAAAGAAATGCAAGAAATAATTACTATAAAAGTCAGGGTAGTAGCTATTTTGGGGAAAGGGTTGTGATTGGGATAAGGTGGGTGGAGGGACTCGTGGGGGGCTAGCAAAATTCTATTTCTTGACCTGGGTGGTGCTTACAAGGGTGTTTGTCTTGAAATGATTCACTGAGCTACAGATTTAATTTGTATGTTTTTACAATATGTGTTTTTAAAAAACGAAAACAGAAGTACTTCACTGCGTGTGTCTACACATATATGTACACGGATATACAGCTTCTGGGAGTACCAAGTACGTCGCGGGTGCCCACTAAATATGAGATTCCTTCCCTGTTAATCCTGGTGATTTCAGACCCATTGACTAACATGACTAACTTGTATGACTAATTAAAAATAGTTGATTCGTATTAAGTGGTTTATTATGTCCCAGGCACTGTTCCCAGTGCACCTAATCTAACTGAATCTTCACAACCATATTATTTTTATTCCCATTTTTCCAGAGAAGAAAACTGAGGCTCCGAGAGGTCATCTGCGGCTCCACAGAGAGTGCTAGAGCCGTCAGGTTTGAACCCAGGCAGCTGGCTTCCTGGTCCCTACTCTCCTCATATATGTGTCTATATGCCTTACTGTTTGTTTGAGGGGAAAAAAACACTGACTTGTTGTTCCAGTTATTTATGCATTCATTGGTTAATTCTTGTATGTGCCCTGACAGGGGATCGAACCTGCAACCCGAACAGGGACTTTTTTTTATTCCATCTGTTTGCACGAATAATAACTCCCCCTTGTTGAGTGCCTGCCAATGTGTGTGCCACCCCTTGACACACCATACCCGAGTCTCACACAACCTGGAAGGTGGTGGTCCTTGTTAGTCTGCATCTGAAAGATGGGAAAACTGGAACTCAGAGAGCTGAAGAACTGGCCCAAAGTGACAAAGTAAGTACGCGGCAGAGTTGGGGGCGGGAGGGTTGAGTTATGGATGGAGAGGACTCCTACTCTTTGGCCCTTGGGATTCTAAAGAACGAAATGTTCTATACTCTTAAACAGATGCTTACCTGATGGGTCTGACCCAGTCTGAGGTCACCGGTTGCCCAGTCAGTGGTCCGGAGCCTGACTTGGCTTGAGAAGTGCCCAGACGAGGGCTGGGAGAAGTCGAGAGCTTGGCAAGTGCCAGGTGTGCCTGACCCCAGCTGGAGGGTCGTGTGAAGCTTGTGCTCCACCAGCCTGGTGTGCCTCAAGGAGCCGGAGACTTCCGGGTGCCAGCCTTTCGTTCACAAGCCTTAAAATCAGGATCTACCATAGGGCCGTGCACCTTTCCGAGCATGAGATAAGGTTTCCCCGGGGCTGGCGGCTGGATTTCCCAGAAGAGGTGGGAGGCCAGATGTGTTTCTCTGGTCACACATTGATTTTCTAACCTGAGTCTGCAGGGCCGCTTGGAGGTACAGTCCATGTTCTCTGTTCCTGGGGGGCTCTGCGTCCCAGCTGGGCTGAAGCGTTTCCAAAACAGGGCCGGGAATGGTAGGGATCAAGGAAAGGCGGAGACGCCACACCCCCTGCCCCACAAGTACCAGCCTAAGAGCCCCCTCCGTCCACCCTCCACTGTACTATGCATGCCCGGCAGGATCGACTTCTCAGCGGATGCCAGGCACGTTCCTGTGTTCGCCGCGCCAGCCTCACAGACAGGCCACCGAGTAGGGTTTCTCAGGTGAGAGGTGAGAAAACTGAGACCCGGAGGGGCAAAAACCACTTGTGAACAGTCCCACACATGGAGTTTCAGGCCTGTGATTGTGGAATCACAGGCTATCAGACCCGGCGACGCTCTGTAGATTCCCTGGGTCACAGCAACCTGGTTGGTGCTATGGTCACCTCCACGAAGATATGAGAAAACTGAGGCCCGGGGAGGTGGACGTGACTTGTACAATGTTGCTCAGAGGTTCTGTGACAACCAGTGATTACTTCTCAAAAGTGCAGTGAAAACCCACAACTAAAATTTGGCCAAGGCCCTGACCAGGTAGCTCAGTTGATTAGAGCATCGTTCGGATGTGCCAAGGTTGCGGGTTCAATCCCTGGTCGAGGCACATACAAAAATCAACCAATGAATGCATAAGTAAGTGGACCAACAAATCAGTGTTTCTCTCTCTCTCTCTCTCTCTCTCTCTCTCTCCCCCCCCTCCACTCTACTTCCTCTCTCTCTGAAATCAATAAAAAAATTTGGGGGGGCAAAATCCCTTTCTGAGTTATTACTTCTACATTCACCCACAGCTCTCCTGTGATGGGAAGAAGGGGCAAGGGATCCTTTGGTGGCCTTCTTCTTGGAAGGGTGGAGTGGGGGTAATGGGGGATCCTTTGTGGGGTGGGGGGGTGTGACTATTTGGAGAGCTTAACACATGACCCCGAAGTGAGGGCCCAGTGGTGTGCTGTGGGCAGGGATATCTAAGGGCTGGGAGAGACGGGGTGCTTGGCTGCACTGCAGAAGGAGCCAGACAGCGGGTGTGCCGAGGTGGGCCCACACTGCCAGGCGCTCCAGGCCAAGGCTGCGTGAACATTTCCCATGGACCAGTGTGGGCAGGAAGCAGCTACCAGGAGTCAACTGGGCCCCGTCCCATAGGGTCTCCTGGAGTGGCAGAAGAGTGGCAGCTGCAAGATCCTGGAGTTGGATGTCAGATTCCCAAAGGCTGAGGAAGAAATAGCAAGTGATGGCCAGGAGGATGGGCACATCCATCAAGGTCAAAGGCGAGAAGCGCCTGAAGCAAGGGCCACCTCCATGAGCCCCTAACAGCATCGGGACAGAAAGGGGCAGCTTTAGGTGTATGCTGCGTCCAGGGCACTTGAGGCCAGCGAGCATGGGGCGGGTCGAGTGACACCCTTCCTCCCCTCTCACCCTCTCTGCCCAGCCCCCTGTCGACCCGCTGAGACTCGGAAAGGCTAGGAAACCATCCATGGGCTCCACCGGTTAAAAAACAACAACCCAGTGCTCTAGAATGGCTGAAATTAAAGAGACCCCAGCAACTGGAGCTCTCGGACATGGTTGGTGGGAAAGCCAGGTGGTCCAACTACTTTGGAAAACAGTTTGCAGCACTTTTGTAAAAAGTTAAACGTATCCTGACCGGTGTGGCTCAGTTGATTGGGCGTCATCTTGCAAAGCGAAAAGTTGCCAGTTCGATTCCTAGTCAGGATGCGTGCCTGGGCTGCAGGTTCCATCCTGGTTGGGGTGCCTACAAGAGGCAACCAGTTGATGTTTCTCCCCCTCTCTTTCTCCCTCCCTTCCCCTCTCTCTAAAAATAAATAAATAAAGTCATTTTAAAAAGTTAAACATAAACTTATATGACCCGGCAATCACACTCCTAGGTATCTGCCCGAGAGTAACGAAAGCGCTTGTCCACTCAGAGACACACATGTGAGTATTCTTGGCGGCCCTATTTATAAAAGCCAAAAACTGGGGGCGAAGTGTCCATCCACAGGACAACAGGTCAAACAAACTGTGACACGTAAACAGCGGCGGACAAAAGTAGCGTTAGAGTTGTGAGTACGCGAAATAGAGCTTATTCTTGTGTTATCACTTATTGATTATTGTATTATTGATTTGTGTTACAACTGGAAACCTGCTTTTGCCCACCCCTGTCTATATCTTAGCAACAAACAGGAACAAACTATTTTTTTAAAGATTTTATTTATTTATCTTTAGAGGGGAAGGGAAGGAGAGATGGAGAGAAATATCAATGTATGGTTGCTTTTCGTGCATCCCCTGCTGGAAACTGTCGCTGGGAACTGTCCTGCAACCCAGGCTTGTGCCCTGACTGGGAATCGAACCGTGATCCTTTAGTTCGCAGGCCTGCGCTCAATCCACTGAGCTACACCAGCCAGGGCAGAAACAAACTATTGATACACAGATAAATTTCAAAATAATTATGCTCAATGAAAAAAAGAGTATGAATTGTATATTTCCATGTCTATAAAATTCCAGTAAGTCTTAAGGAACCTGCAGTGAAAGAAACTGAGCTGTAGAGACGGCCGCTGCCTTTCCTGGGATCAGGAGGGGGTGGCAGAGAAGCGATGGGGAGAAGGGACACCTGGAGAGGTTTGGGGTGATAGAAACGTTCCTCATGTTGATTGTGGCGATGGGCTCCTGGGTACGTGCGTACGCCAAAACTCACCAAATTGTGCTATTTAAGCAGCAGTTCATTGGTCATCCATTATACCTCCACAATGCTGTTTTTAAAAAACTCTAGAGTGGCACAGTTAGGATTTGAACCCATGTGTGTGTCTGAGGTCAAACTACTCGGCAGCTGGTGAGTTAGTAAAAGGCCTCCTTTCTTGGCCGGGGACGTAAAGTCAGTCTACAAGGCACCACCTCTAGGAAGCTTTCCTGTCCTCCTCCATTGTGGCATTGCCACCCCTCGGCCTCCCCCACACCCACCTCTTGCTTCCTTCAGTGGCTCCTTTCTCCACTTGGGGACCTACCCTTGTGCCCTCCCCCACATGGTCCCTCGAATCTGCTGCCTGAGTGCTGGAATCCTCGACACACCAGCTCTCTGACCTCGGATGGTCCCACTGCCTCTTTGAGCTTCAGATTCCTCATCTGAATAATAATAGCAGCTACCTCAGGTTGCCTTAAGGATCAAATAAGAGACAGTTCATGTTAAACAATTAGCACAGGGCCGGGTATGTAATAAAGCACTCAATAAATGTTAACTATTATTGATCTTCACCTGGGCAGTGGCTGCTGACTGTTTAAGTTTCTCAGCCTTTGAATCAAGTACTTACCGCCTCAGCCATATTTATTGACATGGAAAGATGCCCACAACGTACTGTTGGGGTGGGGGTGGGGAAGCAGGCTACAAAACAATATATGCCTCACAAGTCATCTTAAAGATTCAAGGAGAAAAGTGGACATGCACGTCTCAGCATGGTGCCTGCACACAGGAAGCGCTCAGAGGAAGCCGGTCGTGATTATTATTAATTTGAAGGCATTTTGTAGCCTTCCCAGTGCAACTTTCAAGTATTATCACGTGAGTTCTCGGGAAACAAAGGGAATGTTCGTGATTGTGCTTCGACAGTGAGTCAGAGTGATAGACCTGTGTGGCCTCTTCTGACGCACTGCAGGGGCTATCGTGGGCAGGGCTGGACTTGGACTTGGGACACACTGGTGTCATGTGAATCCTGGTACTTTCTTTTGTGGTCCTGGAGCAAAGGAAACGCAAAGCCTGGCCCTTTTGGGATTGAGACTCCAAGCTTGGATATTCTTTGTGGTAACTGAGGTGTCATGACAAAATATAGACACATGAGGGCGCTCCAGTCAACCGGCAATAGAGAAACCCCAGAAGGGTGGTAATAATAATAGGAATGTTGCTGTTAATAATGGCTTCCATTTATTGTTTTTTACTATGAGCTCCTAAAATGTGCTAAGAGATTCACAACCTTTATTCCCTTTTATCCTTCCAAATACCCCATCAGTGAAGTGCTATTACTAAAGACTTTAATTGATAGGTGTATTGCTCTTTAGAATATTTAAAATATAATTTTCAAGGAGTCACAATTCACAAATCTTATAAAATGTAAAACTATTAAGTGTACAGCTTGGTGAATTGTTACAAGTGTATACACACAGGTAACCCCACCCAGATCAAGATACCTTTTTAATATTTTTATATTTCATTTATTGGGGTAACATTGGTTAATAACATGATATAAATTTCAGGTGTGCAGCTTGTAATACAATGTCACATTCTCACCACCTGAAGTCTAGTCGCCCCCTGTCACCTTGCACGTGACCCCCTTTACCGTCTTCGTCCTCCCCGCCGCCCGCACGCCCCCGGGGCAGTCGCCCTTTCGTTGTCCGTAGCCATGAATTTGTGTTTCTGAACATGTACAAGTTTGTGAACACCCTTTCCACTCACCCCCACCCGACCCAAGGCAAGCATTATCCCGACTTCTATTACCATGTATTCATTGCACCTGTTTTTGAACTTCGTACACATGTAATTATACACATATGCTATTTGGGGTTGGCAGGTTTAGTACATAAAAGTCCAGGATGTCAGTTAAATTCCCCATGGAATGTGCTTATACTTAAAAAAAATCATTGTTTATTTGAAACTCATTATTTTTCTATATTTACAAAATACAGAAATTCATTCTATATTTTTAATCTGGCGACTCCAGCAGTCTGCCTCCGATGGAATTCTGAGGTTCACCCACATCGTTGCTGTCAGTAACTTGCTCTTTTTCGTCACTGCGTTGTATTCTATTCCATGAATGCGCCTCAGTAGACTTACTCCTTTTACTGTTGGTGGGGGCGGGCAGCCCCGTTTGGCAGAGGCGAAAACTAACCCCCAGGGAGGCGAAGAGGTGGGCCGAGGGAACACCGCCGGGATTGGCAGAACAGCCGTTCAGGGCCCCGTCCGCCTGACTCCAAAACCCTCCCGGATTTCTCCGTGCCTGTTTTTCAGCCTTGAGCTCTGCCTATAGAGTCCAGGTGTCAGAGGTTCAGGTCGCAGCTCTGTGGCCCTGGACGAGTCATCTGCTGTCTGTGCATCCTCGCTTCTACACCGCCACGCAGGTCTGCCTTAGGGAATCTGCCCGGAACACGTGGGGCAGAAAACCGACTGCCTCCCAAGGGGCGCTCGCAGAGATCTAAAGCGAGGCGGGGGCCCCCGAAGGAGTCAGCTGTTCAGCTCCTAAATCGGTAAGTAAGCTTAGAGACCCGGAAAGAGGCCCAGAATGTCCTGTCGAGTATGTTTGTCAGGCTCTGAGGCCGCGAGCAGGTGCAGCGCGCACGGACGGGTGCGTTCGAGAGGGATTCACCAGACGCGCTGGGCGAGCCCCGGTTCTGGGTCCTGGCTCGCTGAGCGCTCTGTAGGTCGGCGCCCCGCTCCCTGCTCCTCACGGGCTGGTGTGGCAGGGGCTTCCGCTGGAAGATTTTGCAGGTTGGAGATACTGAGGCAGAGGAGTGTGGGCGCTCTTAATGCGGCAAGTTGGCACGGGGACCTGGGATGCTGTGCTCTTGACCACTTAGCTCGGCTGCCGTTGCTCAGGGCAGTAAAATTTCGGTGGTTGGGACTTTTTTTGTACTTCTCTGTATTATATGAGCTTTAGTGATACGTAGGTGGTTCTTCTTCTTCTTCTTCTTCTTCTTCTTCTTCTTCTTCTTCTTCTTCTTCTTCTTCTTCTTCAGGAAATAGAACTCGCTGTTCTAAGGTGGGTTTTTGATACTTTTTAGGACTGAACACTTGTGGGGACAAACCACTCTCAGTCTTCCTCCTGGTAGCGAGGTCATGGTCCTTGGAGGTGGGGACCCAGGTCCAGCTCTGTTGTCCCACCATCCCAAGGCACGTGTTGTTCCGGGCCAGGGTCCAGTCACCACCTTCCTCCCCTCAGGGCCCCTGGCACAGAGTGGTCCCCCAGTGAATGTTCCCTGGCTATAGGAGGCGTGAATCACGGTGCCCTCTGCCCCCAGCGTTCCCCTGGCGCCCTGAGGATTAATGAATGAACCAAGTCACTATAAAGTGCTAATGGCTTACAGGTTTTTAGAAACGCCAGCAGGTATAGATAGACAAGACCAAGGAGACCAGATGGATGGCTAATGGTGGCCCATCGGCCTGGCGTGGGGGCCGGGGCAGACCCCAGAAATCAAGGCCCAGGCTGGTAGGAAGGGCCTTCGGCCTCAAGTCAGGAAGGGACTGCTGGGAGTTTTCTGCTTGTGACCCCACTTGTGACCCCAGCTCCTATCAACCTGGCCTCCGAAAGGCTGGGCCCACGGGGCCATAAATCCCCGCTATCATTAATCCCTATCGCTGCTGCCCAGGCTGATTGCCAGGGGCTGTACGGTTATTGTTATCATTTACCAGTTCCAGGATGACTTTTTATCACCTTGTTCTCACAGCAGCCTTGCAAACAGGGCTGGCTTTGCTCTCTTGATTTGGAGTTGGGGGGATCCAGGCCCCAGAGGGTTCCACGGAATTAATTTTTTTACTTCTCCCAAAGCTCCAGAGAGAGTCAGGGTTTGACTCACAGCCTCTTTGGGGTCCAGGCTGGGGCTTTGTGTGACCCCAGAGGCTGTGGGAGAATCAGGGGATAGAAATTGGGAACCGCTCAGCTACTTCTGAGCTGTGTGACCTAGGGCAAGTCGCTCAACTTCTCTGTGCCTCAGTTTCTTCATCAGTCAAATGAGGAGGTAATAACAGTACCCACCTCATGAATTAGTACATATAGGTGCTCACTACCTGTGAGGTCCTGTGTAATCTTGAATCAGGGCCTGGATTCTAAACTCAGACCCTGGAATGCTGGATGACTTGGGCGAGTCTCTTGCTCTCTCTGAACCTCGGAGTTCTCATCTGTACAATGGGCATAATCGTGTCTGCTTCACACCCGACTCTCTCCTGTCCAGTCCCGTCAGCCTGGCCTTCCTCAGGTCCTCTCACCTCCAGCTCTGCTTGGTGCTAAGCCCGATGGTCCCAACCCCAGCTTTGCCTGGCTAACACTCCATTATTGTCTCAGACGTCCTTCCTTCCTTCCTTTCTTTTTGTCACTTATTCAATACATATTTACTGAGCACCTACTATGTGCAAGGACTGTGCTAGCTGGTAGATAAGACAGGCAAAGTCCCTGTCCTCATGAAGGGGAGGTAGACCATAAACTAAAACAAGAAGAGAAACAAAACAAAAAACCCAAGGCAATTACAAACTGTATTAAGTATTTCATAAGGGAAAACGAAAGCACCATAAGAAGACACAAATGAGGAAGCCTGTGTCTGGGAAAGTCCTCTCCAAGGGGACGCTTCCGTTTAAATTAATAATTTATTTGGATATGCACATGGCATGAAATGCAGGTGACACACGACGTCATGTGGTCATAAGTGCTCCTCCCTGCCCGCTCTCACCCCTCTTCCAGACTTGCAGTCCTCCTCCAGAGAGGCCCCTGTGTTGCCAGTTTCTTGAGAGTAGGGGACGTTTGTGGTGGTGTCTGAACCACGAGAAGCAGCAGCCATTTGCAGATGTGGGAGGAGAGGTGTCCAGGTGGAGGGAATAGCAAGTGCAAAGGCCCTGAGGCTGGACCAGCTTACTGGAGAGAGAGAAGGGAACGCGGAGGCAGTTGGGGCAGATGATGTGGGGCCAGGAAGCCAAAGGAAGGAGTTTGGATGTTTCTCCATGTGGCCTGGGTATAGCTTTCAAGTTGGGGGCAGGGGCAGGGGCAAGGCCAGGGTGAGCGTCTTTGGTTTGTGTCTTACAGAAACACCGTAGGGAATGGATTTAGGGGTCCGAGTGGGGCAGAGAGACCACTGAGGCGGCAACTATGCAGGTGGGGGTGCTGGGAGGGGGTCCACCTGAGTTGTTTGGGAGGTCAGGGGGAGACCAGCGAGGGTCCCCTGGCCAATCCCATCATGCTCACATGACACCTGGCCACCGTGGGTAGCCTGTCTTTGTGGTTATCAGGTTAATGCTGCGCCCTGTAATCTAGCACAGAGTGGGCGCTTGGGACATGTTTGCTGGAGAGATGACTGAAGGGTGGAAACCCCTTTGTAAATGAGACACGCCCCGTGAGTGAAGGCTGCAGCGGGGTCCCCCTTCCGTCACCCCCAAACCCACCCCGCCGCTGCGGTTTGCAGCCTGCTTTGCATACGAGGACTTTCTGAACCTCGATCTTCAGACTCTCCGATTCTCTTAGCTGTGAATCCCTCTCCACATGAAAGTCTGATGCAGAAAATGTATAGAAAGTTATTTTGTAACTTCAAATACTTAACTTGGGTGAATACGGTGAGCAAAACAGACACATCTCTCAACACAAATAGGACCGAGGCCATCCTCAAGAAAAATGAGGCCGTTTCAGTAAAAACCACAGTTTCAAATTGGGGTATAACCTGGCAATTCAAATATCAAAAATGTACATGGAATCTTTTCATTTATCCAACATAGGGCCATCAGACACTTCCTGGGCGGAAGCCAGCCTCTGAATCCAATTATCTCAGCGTTTAGTTTAGTATGGTTTAGTTTTTTATCCACACAAAATTCTGCTTCACCCAGAGAAGCATTTCCAGTGGTAACAGTCTGTGTGTCTCTGCGTTTTGAAATTTTTATGTAAGTTAAAATATACAACATACATTTAAAAAATGAGCAGGCCTAGGTCGACAGCTCAGTACTCCTCACAAAAAGAACAGTGCCATGTCACTGGCCCCAGGAAAAGCCCCTGGGTCCAGCCAGCCCCCCAGAAGCCCCCCTGGGGCCCTCTTGCAGTCCCCCACTACCCACGCCTCTCCAGGGCGGCCACAGTCCTGACTTCCAACACCCTGGATTCATTTGGCCTGTTGTCGAACGTCACAGAAACGGGCAGCGCAGGGCGTGTTCCTTGGTGTCTGGCGTATAAACAGGCGCTCCTGTGCTCTATGGCCAGAGCGCATCCGTTCTTGTGGCTGCACAGTCTCCCGTTGTGTGAATACACCGCAACTTCTAAGCTCCTAAACAGCTCCTGTGGGGTGGGTAAGGGGCAGAGACTGACCGGATGTGGCCCCCAGGTAAGTTTTATTTCACACACCTCATGCTTTTGTTTTGTTTTCACTGAATTAGTTTCTGTGAAAGATGGGCATCTGGCTTCTCTTGGAACGTCTGCCATCCCTGGGTCCCCTGACCCGGGGGCCTGGACTGAGCTCCTGGCTGCTGCTGCTCAGCACAAGAGTGCCATCCCCGTTTTGCCGCAGTCCCCACCACTCCCTCTTACATTACAGCCAGGTTCACCTCACTCGCCAACATTGCCCACCTGGCCCTGTAAACATTTACATCTCCCGCTCCAGCTTTCATTCAGCAGAGGCGGCCCAAACGCTGTATTCCGAGGTCCACACAGCAGCGGGTGGGTCTGGCAGCCCAAGGCAGAACGTCCGTTGTTGCCACTGGGTTAAACTTTGGAATGTGTAGTTGAGGTGTGCTCAGAAATGTTAGGATCATTGTTACTATTTCCAAAGATGTTCTAAGCTATATTCAAAGGCATAGTAGAGGTCCTGGTTAAATATGGGCCCTCTGGACCCAGACACCCTGAAATCAGATCCTGGCTCTAAGTATGACTCAGGAGCCTCCCCAGGTTCTTATGAAGAGTAAATGAGCGAGTACTTATCAAGCCATTAGAAAAACACCTGACATGCAATATGCATTCAACATACGTTAGTTCATTATTATTTCTAAAAATTATGTGGCCAGGCAGAGCCTCTGACCTGCCAGGGAGACCAGCCACCTCTGTTTGCCCAAGACTGGGGAATTTCAGGGATTTCACGGCCAAAACTGGAGAAGTCCTAGGCAGAATAGGGTGGGGTGGTCGCCGTAGGCCCTCCTGACTGTTCTGCCTCACTGAAACTTAACAAACAGAACTTTTACTTTAGTTAAATTACAGATTTGAGTTTGAAGGTGATGTTTGAAACACATGTGGAACCCCCAAAGGCATCCCTTACGCTATAAGTTCTGCAAAGTGGCGAGCTTGCCTACCTAATGCCCATTTCATAGTTTGGGAAACCGAGGCCCAGGGGGGCAAAGCAGCCCCGTGTTCGGGGCAGAGCTATTCCCCAGCCCCCACCTTGATGCCTCTGCTCCATCACTTCCTCCCGAGAGCTGATGGGAGCTGCTTATTTTGCACCAGCCAGGTCAGAGGTAACACACGAAATGCTTCCTGTTAATGTTATTCTCATAATAGTCTCAGCCGGTGGGCTCCACTCTGATACCCACCTGAGAGATGAGACGCCTTCTCTCCTCCCCCTCCGCCCTGCCCGTATCCCCGGGGATGACCATTCATTCATTCTGTGCATATCTGCCTGCTCATGTTCTCTGAGTCCGTTTAGGCACTGAGTTTAGCCCCTTGTCTTCTGCAGCCCATTTCGAGACATTGTTGAAGGAATTCTTTTTGTTTAGCTCAATCAGCAAACATCTGTTGATCTCCTACCACTGGGACTACGTGGTGAATGACACAGGACCCCAGCGTGGTGGGGAACCCAGTTCGCCAGGGTCTCCCTCCAGCACAGTGGCTGACTAATGGCAAAGATCAGACCTTTCCATCATTGTGCCCTCAGGAGGAGGCCACCAGTGGGCGTGTAGATGAGTGGATCAGGCCACAGCACAGAGTGGGCGGTGGGCATCCAGAACCCCCCACCACGAACGGTCAGGGTCCAGCCAGAGAGCAGCTGGCATCCCAAGGTCTAAGCCAGGGTTGCTTCTTCTCAGCACCATGGACACTTGGGGCCCAATGACCCTCTGATGTGGGGGGCTGTCCTGCGCACTGTAGGACGTTCAGCAGCATCCCTGGCCCCTCCCACTAAATGCCAGTGGCTCCCCTGCACCAGTCACGACAACTAAAAATGTGCCCAGACTTGGTCCAATGTCCCCTGAGGGGCAGAATCACCCCAGCCTGACAACCAGGGGCTTCACTGAAGCGAATTTAATGAAAGGGTATTTACAGGGGCAAAGGCTGGCTGAGGGGCCCTTCGAGGAATGGAGAGAGAGGCACCCAGGGGCTAGAAACAGAGGGGAGCCGTCATCACCCCACATCCCTAAGGGGCAAGAAGGCGCACAGTGTTACTCCTGCCGGACACAGCTGCTTCCGTGGAAGCGAGGCTGACCGGTGGCGAGGCTGTGGAGAAGTGCAGCCCCCGCCAAGGTCAAGGAAAACGGGGAGGCGTGGGTGGCCCAAGCGCCCCTGCTCGTCTCTCATCCTGTCCTTTAGTCTCCCCGTGGCTCCTCCTTTGATGAGATCCAGCCGAAGTCAGGAGGCGTGGGTGCCTCCTGGAGCACAGAGAGGGGCACCCACGGGCACGCGAGGTGCCGGGCGGACGGAGAGTCAGTCACTGCCTCCGGGAAGCGGCCCCCCGACTCCGGGCATTTGAGTTCAGTGTTGGCACTTGCGTAGGAGTTTCCCAGATGAAAGCCGGAAAGGGTGTCTCCACCGGAGGGAACAGCACGTACGAAAGGAATTACAAAATGCCTGGCTCGAGTAATTGTTTATTTAATTATGAGTGTTTGCTTGACTGATTGATTAGCTCTGTTCTGCGTGCACTTGGGGAAAATAAAACATTCAAAAGGTACAAAAGGGCATAAAATGAAATGCAGGTCTTCCTCCCACCCTTGACCCCAGCCACTCAGCTCCCCGCTCCAGAAACTACCTTCCTCCCCAGTCTCTTACCACTGTCTAGAAGTAATCCACGCAAAGGTAGTAAATGCTAGTCATGTATGTGACAGGTGTCATTCCTAACCTAACTTAATGTGCGTGATGTTTGTACAGCGCCTACTGTGTGCAAAGAAACGGTCTGAGAACTCTGGCCTTGGACTCCAAGCCCGCCCCTTCACCAAACACTGTGCAGTTCTACACACGCCACGCTCAGCTTCTCATTTCCTCCTCCAATCAAGGAGCGAACGTCCTGGGGTGCCCCCAGCTGTGCTGTGTGCTGGATGGACATTTTGTGGATTAAACTGAATTAAAGCTGAACCACTTGCAAGAAACACGTTTTGTAACAGGCGCACCTGTGAGCCTTGGGTGTGGTTCTGGAGCCCGCACGTGGTTGTTCTGGGGGGACAGTGAGGTTTCTGTCTTCAAAGACCTGCTCGTCTCTCAGCCACCAGAACAGGTGCCTACGGCTTGGCCTTGAGGGGGCTGGGTTGGGAGCAGTTGGGTCCCACCAACTGGGTGGCACGCGGCCTGGCCCAGACCTGTCTAGGGAAGGCCAGATCTTTCCTGACCGTCCCCAGCTGGTGTCTGCAGCCCTTGGGGAGTTTAAGACCAGAAGGGAGAGCTGTGGGGGGCCAGCAGGCTACAGATATGGGGGTCCCCACAGTCAACTCGTAAATTTCCCAGGGACTGAAAGCGAACAGCCAAATCTGGGCCCCTAGGTTACTTAACTGGATTGTTTAGCCCGGATGCCCAGCCGGAAGGCCAGAGGCCAGAGGCCAGAGCAGATGAGAACAGGGCTCTTCCTTATCTCTGCTCTTCCATTCTGCTCTGGTCCTCTCAACGCCCAGCTCCTTCCTGACCATGTCTGTGCGCCCAGCTCTTAGGGCCAACGTGCCCACCGCGGTGGGACCACGCGTTCTGTGCAGGCTCTGACCTCGCACCAGCTCTCACCTCCCAGGTGCTCTGCAAGGAAGACGATGATCCCCACTTTGTAAACAAGGACACCCAAGACTCAGAGAGGAGAGATGTAGGGAGGGGTGAGGTCGGAGATCATAAGGTAGCGTCACATCAATGAGTGATGAGCATTTTGTTTGAAAAATTGTGGAGTGCTGAACGCAGAATCAGAGGATCTTAGAATCGTCAAGTCCAGGAGCCCGGGGCTCACAGACTGTACATTAGCAGTGTAATCCACCCCCACCTGTTCACCACGCCACGGACCAAGTGTCTCTCTCGGGCCCATCTCCCTCCGTTCAGGCCTCCTCTGCTCTCACCTGGGGTCTTGTTGCAGCCTCCTCCCTGGTCTCTCCTCCTTGCAAACCTGCACGCAGCAGCCAGAGGCATCTTTTTCAGCTTTAAGCACAGCATGCCACTCTTCCCCTTAAAACCCTTCACTGGCTCCCCTTTGCCCTCAGGATAAAGTTCAAACCCCTTGACCTGGTTTATGAGGTCCACTGTCATCCGGCCGCAGTCTCTTGCCACTCCGCCTTTCTCTGGCGCAACCCCCCCTCAACTTTATAACAACTCACACTGACCTCGTTCTAGTTCACCAGGTATGCCACGCACTCCCTCCCCCTCCCTAACCCCCAGACCTTTGCGCTTGCTGTTCCTTCCACTTGGAACACAGTGCACAGCAGCGCCCCCTTCTCTGGTTGGAATGCTCTCCCTCCCTGTGTCTGCTAGGAAGCCGCTCCTGCTCACTGCCCTCCCACTGCCCCCGCACGCCCTCCCGGATCCTGGGTCTGCGAGCGTGACAGAGCTCACTGTGGATCCTACCTGCCCCTGTGCCTGCCTGTGTCCCCATCAGCCACAGGACAGCAGAAACCTGGGCCGTCTTTTCTCTCCTGAATGCCTGGCGCCTCCACTGTGCCGGGCACAGAAGTGCTGCTGAACCGGCACGTGTGATCGGTGAATCGCCGTCCATCGGAATCACAGAGCCACAAAACTTTCGGAGACGCAGAAACCTCAAATCGCAGGGTCACATAATTACAAACTTCGAAAGCGCCAGAAGTGCAGACACTGCACATCCCAGAAGCTTAGGATTTCAGTGTCGGAAGACGTCTTGTACCGGCATCTTGTCCCGTTAGTGGGTTAGGTAAGACTCCACCGCGCCCTTCTGTATTCTTTAACTTACATTTTCACCAATATTTACATGACGTTACATTGTTTTTCAAATATAATGTGTCCTTCTATAATATGCATTGAGCACCTAACTTAGTGTTCCTCATTAGCTCGGATGCACTAGGTGCTGTTCTGACCGACTGTATTGTATCTGTGGCGGCCTAACAAATTATCCTGATTTAAAACAGCCAACGTTTATTATCCCACCATTTTTGTGTGGAAGGATTTCAGGAGTGGTTTCATTAGATGGATGTCCCATGAAGTCACAGCTGGCCAGGGCCACGGTCCCCTGGAGGCTCGGCAGGATCCGCTTCCCAGATGGCTGATTCCCATTGGCCGGCAGCTGAGGGGAGGCCGGGGCCCCTCCCACATGGCCCTGACAACCAGACGGCCGGAGGGTCCTTACAACACGGCCGCTGGCTTCCTCAAAGCAAGTGATGCAAGATGGCAAGGCGGAAATCACAGCACTTTTTGTAACCTAGCCTTGAAAGTCACACCCTTCCATTTCCACCACAGCCTGGTGATTACACAGGACGGCCCTGTGCAGTTTGGGAGAAAACCACCTGCTGGTGTCGGTACCAGGAAGCTGGTCACCACCATGATGTGGAGCGAGACCGGCATCGTGCCCGCTCTTAGAGCGGACGGTCTTGGAGTTGGGGTGGGGGTGCAGAGGAAAACAATGCATTGATGTACAAGGAGGTAGATAATTTCAGGTAGCTGTAAGCACAATGAAGAAAATCAAACAAGACAATACATTGGAGCCGGGGTCAGCAAACTACCATCATTGGCCAAGTCTGGCCCATTGCCCGCTTTTGTAAATAAAGTTTTATTGGTCTCGGCCATGTCCAGTCACTTACATGTTGTGTATGGCTTCTTTCGTGCTAAAATGGCAGATTTAAGTAGTTGCAACAAAGATCACATAGCTTTACAAAGCCTTGTATACTTAGCTAAGTTAGTCAGGGGAGGGCCCTTCAAGAGGCAACATTTGAGCCAAGATCTAAATGGTTAGAAGGAAGTGGCCATGGGGAATGCTAGGGAAAGAATGTTCCAGAAAAAGAGAAATCAGGGTAAAGGCTGTGAAACGAGAATAGCTTTGGTGCTGAGGAACAGGGAGGATTTTAAAATCCCACATCACTCTTGCACCTAAATAAAAAGGAGAAATCAATTAGTTCAGGAACTGCTGAAAGTCCCTCAGGGTCAGCGTTCTGCTGCTCTGGACCACTTTCTCCACTCGAAGTCTTCCTTGCCCCGTATTTTTTGCCCAGTATTGTCCTCTATGCCGTGAAAACCTTTGCTCCACCGAGGCCTCCAGGATTCTCTTCCGCCTGCCCTGCAGGTTTGACCCTGGTGCTTGCTTCCACTTCTCAGAAGGTGTCAGCAGAAGGTTTTCAGGAAGCCACCAGCACTCACGTCCCTTCCTCCAATGATCCTTAAGTCCTTTGTGATGAAATACACAGAGGATGCAATTGTCCAGCGAGGCCACCAGAAATAATGACCAGAACCAACCAGGTCGAGACCGCCACCCATTCTAACCCACAGCTATCTATGATGGGATGTCATTGACTTAACCTCAGTGATATCTTAACCTAAAGAAGAGTGCGTCGTAGAATTTCAGAATATCGCGATCATTGCTGCCTCTGGGGATTCATGCAAGGATGAGATAAGCCCGTGCCAAGGCCTGACTGCGGGCCCCAGCAAGCCTGGCTCCGCAGTGGCGGCCCCTTGGCATTGCTCAACCGCCCCCGCTCTCACGGCCCCGGGCAGCGCCCTCGCAGGGCCCACGCAGGTTTATGGCGACAATCACTGCCCCTGCCAGACATGATCTCAAAGCCATAAAGGCTTTTACAGTTTCACTCTCCCCTGAGATAAGCCTGAGGAGCCCTTCCCAAGGCCGGGGAGCAATTTCAGAGCCACAGCGGGAGGGGCTGGGTGTTGCACAAGGAGGGAAATGGAACAAGTTTTATGGCCTCAGCTTCTCTAAAAATACCAAATTCTCATATCCTCAGCTTGAACCTGTTGGTGAAAACTTCAGCACCAGGAGCATAGTGATATTTATTGGTTTGTTCGTTCGCTCATTTATTCATTCAACAAACAGGGAATAGAGTTCAAGGCACACCAGTGTGGCTCTCCTCACTTCACCACTATTATGGTCTGTATGGACCTAGGGTAACTCACTTCCTCTCATCTGTAAGACAAGGACAATCCACTTAACCCGCCTCACAGCCTCACTGAGGTGGCTAGGCAAGACCAGTGTGCTGGCACACCCAGCACATAGTAGGACTGCAACCACCACGTCTTTCTCTCTCCACCTGGACGGTGGCGTGGCCCAGAGTGAAGTCCTCGAGTACATGTCTCTCTGGCTACAGTCCCTCTTTAAGTGATCTCGAGCGACTATTTTGGCTTGTTTTTCTTTCATATTTTTTATTAAGGTATACCGTATTTTTCAGACCATAAGATGCACCTAGGTTTTAGAGGAGGAAAATAGGGGGGGAAATTTTTGAAGCAAAAAAAGTGGTAAAATATTTAATAACATAAATAACATAATATTTCACCAATGTAAAGCTACAGTCGGAGTATAAGATGCACCCCCTTTTCCTCCCAAATTTGGGGAGAGTGCGTCTCGTAGTCTGAAAAACATGGTGGCTTCCATACAGATAGGATTGTCCTAAAACCTACCTTTTTTTAGTGTTCCCTAAGTTTTGGCAAATGTATGCGGTCAGGTCACCACCGCCCCACTCAAGATACGGAGTGTGTCCATCACCCCCGAGTCCCCTGCCCACCATGTCCCCTCCCCCGGCACCCACAGCGTCTCTCCCTGGAGCTGTTCCTTTCCAGAACGTCGTCGTGTAGATGGAACCATATGGTAGGTAGCCTTCGGGGTCTGGATTCTCGCACCCAGGAGGAGGTGTCTGAGGTCCAGGGTGTGTGCCAGCAGCTTGCTCCTGCGTCTGGCTGAGCAGGGTTCCCTTCGGCTCTTCAGTCACGTTTGTGCTTATTTAGGCCTTGACCGCTCTCTCTCCCGCCCGCCTCTTCCTGGAGCTCCAGGCTCCTCCATCCCACCAGTCCTTGGATGTTTCATTAGCGCGTCAGACAAAACGTCCCAAGGGGACTGTGCTTTCGAACCCAAGCCCGCAGCTGCCGCGGTGTCCCTCATTTCCGGTGTGAGTGCCACCAGCCCCGTAGTTACTGTTTTTTCTTCACGTGCCCTGTCCACTAGCAAATCCTTGGCAGGGCTGCTGCTAAAACATCCCAATCTGACCGCCCCTCCTCACCACCACCTGTATTAATTTTCAGTGTCGCATAACAAATGGCCCCAAATTCAGTGGCTTAAAACAACACCCATTCGTCATCTCACTGTGTCTGGTCAGACAGGCCTGGTGAGATGGGGGTCTCTGCCAGGGTCTCAGGCAGCTGAAATCAAGCTATCGGCTGGGCTTTGTTCCTCCCTGAAAGCTCTGGGGAAGGATCCACTTCCAAGCTCGTTCAAGGTGTTGCCTGAATTCGGTTCCTCACGGTTGCAGGACTGAGGTCACCATTTCCTAGCGGGCTGTCAGCGGAATCGCTCTCAGCTTCTAGAGACCGCCTGCTTTCCTTGCCACATGGCTCCCTACAGCTCCAAAGCCAGCCACAGGGACTCTCCCTCACATCGAATCCCGCTCACGCTTCTAATTTCATTTGCCAGACAGGAAGAACCCAGCCCCCTTTAAGGGCTCACCTGATTAGGGCGGGCCCACCAAGGATAATCTCCCTCTCACAAAATCAGCTGGTCTGGGACCTTCATAACATCTGCAAAACCCCTGCACAGTAGCACAGTTGCACCCCCTTCAATCCATTCTCCACAAAGCTGCCAGAATGACCTTTGAGAAACACAGATCTGGCTACAGCCTTCCTCCAACCTCAAATGCCCAGTGGTTTCCTACATCCCCGGAAGAAATTCCAGTTGCCTGGTGTTCAAGGCCCGCACCCCCTGGCCAAGACCAGCCACTGTGGTGTGCTTCCGGGTGTGGGAGGAGGACTTCAGTGGCAGGCTGAGTGATTTTCCGGATGTCCGGGGATGGCATTAAATGACGTTGTCCCCAAAGCCTTTCTCTTTATAGGTCTTACTCCCTTCTGAAAACTTCAAGGAGAAAGTCTCCTTTGGATAGCACGTGCCTTTAACATCGAAGTACTTGTCAATTTCCCGTCTAAAGAAGAAAGAGCAGAGCTTTCCCGGGCGAGCCTGCCTGGCTGCACCTGAAGAATATCATTTCCTTTCCGTGTTAATGTTTCAGTCACCTCCTATTTACGGCAAGCGATACTGGTTTCCTGTCTGTGTCAGAGATCCGGGTAAAGAGAATAATTATGAACTGGTTTAAAGAAAAATAGTAAGTAGCAGAAAGGACAGTGGTCCTCGGGTGTGGAGAGGATCAAGGCGGCGTGTGCGGGGACCGAAGGCTGGAAACCGCTGGCCTCCGGCCCCCCTGCCACCCACGGGCTGTGCTTCCTGCTGCCTGCCCCGCCCGCCGCCTGCCCCGCCTGCTGCCCGTCCTCTCGCCCCAGCCTCCACCTCTGCCCTTCCCCACCGTCCTGCTGCCCCTGAAGCCGGGTCCTGCTCGTGCACACCCCTCTTCTTTCCGGACCGCCGTAATGGCTCCCTTCCTCAAACCATCGTCTTCACAGCTGTCACTCTCGTTCCTTTGGCTCTTAAGATTCAGCTGCTTGCACCCTGGCCAGTGTGGCTCACTTGGCAGGAGCGACATCCTGTAACCTGAAAGGTTGCGGGTTTGATTCCCATTCAGGGCACGTGCCTGGGTTGCAGGTTCCATCGATGTTTCTCTCCCTCCCTTCCCCTCTACGCCCTTGGGTGCCCTTGGGTGAGAATTAAAGAATTAAAATTTTAGAAGATGCAGCTGCTTTGACCATTGCCATTCATCAAACGATGAACTTCCCACAGCTCACACTGCGTCTGTGCCCAGCACGCAGTGGCTGCTCATCGGCACCCTCCTCAATTCCATCATGGCGGCCCCTCGGGCCAGACCACAGGTGTTTGGGTTTCAGCTGTCACACCAGCTGTGGACCTTGGTCAAGTCCCTTCCTCCTTCTGAGCCTTGGTTTCCTCGTTCATAAACTAAAACAACAAGAATAGCTGACTCAGGGGATGGTTGTGAGGATTAAATCATGTCCAACAATGTTTGCCAAGGAAGAGGTCAATCTGCGTTGTCCCCAGAGTCAGCCTTCAGTTTCTCACTGCGTCATCATCAAAGAGCTGCGTGGGATCCCGTGATTCAGGTCCCTTAGCGCACGTCTTGGAATTTACATACGACACGCTGATTCCAGAAAGGCAGAGCAAAGGTGATCGGGGCTCCACAAAAGAGGAAGTATGGCAATGCCACCAGGTTGGGATGACAGGTCATTCACACTGCATGGAATGTCCTGTGGTTCCTCACGCAGCCTGTCGCCCACCCAGAGTCCCTTTCGCCTCTCATCCCCACTCTTTGGAGTAATGGGGTTCCGCTCGGAATAACGGGATAAGAAGCTTCTGGGGTCGTGGCTGGGGAAGCGATCTGCGTCGGGGGACTCACACTCGTGATTCTCAGTGAGGCCACACGGGTCCCAGCCCTGGCTCAGCTAGCTGTGCTCTCTAGCTGTGAGCCTCAGACAAGTTCCTTCATGTCTCCGAACCTTGAGTTCACCTCCTCTGCATGTAATGGGACTTGCTGTTTTTCTCCCAAGCTGATGTTTTGCACCTGAAGTGGAAACCAAGGTCTGGCCGCCCATGCTGAGATTTGAGATTAACTGGGGCAAAGGGTTGATGAGGTGGAGGAACCAGGGCCTGAGGAATTTATGGCAGCCCAGGGTTTATGGTTTTGATATGGACTTATTAAGCACACTCTAGGACCGCAATAGCCTCCTCCGCTGCCCTCCCCCGCCACGTCCCTGCTGGCACCGGCTTGGATGAGGCTTCTGTTGCAATATCACGGAAAACATTTCCTGGTACTGGTGAGTGGAGGGAGGGACAGGGCAGGCGGAGTGGCCCCGGGATAAGGCAGGCAGCTAATGGGTGCTCTGGAGGCTGGAGAACTTAACAGTCAGCCTCTCCTAGAGAGGGCCAGGCAGAAGAGCTCACGGTCACCCAGTTCCCATGGCGGCCACTTCGGGCCCCTCTTGCACTCAGCAGCTCTCACCGTCACTACCGTCTCGTGCCGCTTAATCCTGACAACACTCTTGCAGGCAGGGATCACCTGCATTTTGCAGATACATCTCGGGGCGGGTGGAGTGACCAGACCAAGGTTACACTAATCGCTGGGCTGGACCTGCTGCCCCTCTGTTGAGGAAGAACTGAAAGGGTCACTATGCTCCACCCTCATGCTTGAGTGACACCTCACCTCCTAGGTGCCCCCACAGTCCAGCCACCAGTACGCTCCCATCCACCCATCTCTGAATGGCGGGGTGTGCTGGCAAACATCCGACAATGCTTTCTGCTGGGGAGGCCTTGACTGGCAGTGTCTGCCAGCTCCGGTGGTGTAAACGCTCCCACTGCCGCTGTCAGTGAGACGCTGCCCGACAGGGAGAGCAGTGAACGATCGACTCTCACACGCCAGCTCCACAAACCCCCGAGTGAGTGTGCGGCTATGTCCTCAGTGGCTAGTTTATCAGGGGACGAGACCAAGGTGGCTATGAACCTGCCTGGAAATTCTCATGTGCGCCCCTTGCTTTTATTCTTTTTCACAGCAACACCTGCTTTGATGAAATTTCCCCGTACTGACATGTCCCTTACTGCTGGCAGGTTGACCCAGAACCCAGAATAGGGCTCCATCTTGGCCCCCGAGGGTAGATGACAGACCATTGGACCCTCGTGCCATTCTTCTGGATCTTTCCATCATCTGCTCCCTTCTCACTTCCACTGTCTCCACATACTGGGTACTCAAAAATCGAGAGACCAGAGTTAGGTTCCTATCTCTGGCTGTCAAGGAAAATCACTTCCCCTGAGCCTCAGTTTCCCCACCGATAAAGTGGGGGGTGCTATAACAATGTCTAACCTGCTTGATGTGAAGACTAAGCGACAATATTGGATGTGGGCGCACTCTTTGCACGCGGTAGGAGATGCCCGGCCACTTTAGAGAAAGGCCAAAGATCCGTATGATCGGAAGAGAAGCCAGGGTACCTGTCTGGCTGTTTTCATTCTGATTTCGAACAGCTGACAGGAAGAAAAGACACCCATCCAAGGACTTAGAAAACATATGTGCCATTTATTTCGCTTTATAAACTTTTGTTAAAACACATGAGAAATGTTTGATTGTGTCTTTGCCCCACTGGGTGGCAGTGACGGGGGCTCAGATGTCAGCAGGGGACCAAACGATGTTCACAGCAACTGCAAGAGGCGGGTGGGTCTGAGAGAACCCATCCCACTTCCAGAACTTCCAGAACTTCCGGAACCGCCTGATGCGAATTCCGTGCTTCTTCCCAACCAGCGCAAACCACAGAGCAAGCTGGCAAAATGGACTGGTCATCACGAGAAATGCGGGGGCAGCCATTTCACAGCCCTTTTTCTTCTGCTCCTTGTTCGTGTTCAGGAGAGCCGTGTAGACTCGGGAAGCTTCTAGGAGCTGCCTCAGGAAGGGGCTGTCTCGGTGGAGGGACAGCAGGGTCCGTGCTTGCCCTCCCAGCCACTTTCTAGTCTATCCATTTTGTTTTAGGACTACAACTCAGATAGACAAAAAAAAAAAAAAAAAAAAAAAAAAAAAAATCCCAGCGTAGTGTCTCAGTTGAGAACCAGAAGAGTAAACTTGCCTATTTTGTTCCCTGCATTGCAATAAAATTATTGAAGTGGGACGGGTTTCTCCTCCAGGAAGGGTTAGTTGATTTGGGCAGAGGACTGACCCCCTGCCCCAGAAAACTGCTACCACAAAAAGCCACCGTCACCCCACTCCGCCCCGTAGGAAATCTTTATCTCAGCGTGGACACCACGACATTGCAGGGTGGAAGAGCCAGCAGTGGGAATGACCACGACGGCCAGAAGGACTCTGGCTTCCCGACCTCGCCCCAGGCCAGTCCGAGCCCCGGACTGGGATGTCTGGGGAACCGAAATGAGATGTGGCAAAGGAGGGCCTGAGCGCTCTGAGCAGGGAAGACGTTCCCCTGGGGGTGGGGACTTGGCTCGCCCGCCGCTGGAGATGCAGAGCTTTCTCTTAGACATGCGGTCTCAATCCCCTTCACGTCTCTTTTCGCCAAAAGCAACAATCACTAATGATGGAATGTGGGGCCATGGGGGTACTGCCCCCATCTGCTCAGAAGGGTCATCCCTGGCTCGGGGGTCGGTAAGCAGTCTGTCCACCCTCCCTACTTAAGCACAGCTCTGGTCCCAGCTTTAATTCCCACTGGCAAGAGGCATTTTTTAGAATTCTGCAAAGCCACCAGAACTCTACATGGATGAGGCTTCAGAATGTACCCTGAGTGATGCTCCCCAAAGCAAGTCTCAGACCCAGACCTGTCCCCTGCCCCCCCAAACTGGTCCACTCCTGGAATGTCAGGAACCAGATCTCTGACACACCCCCCTCAGAGCTGGGAGTGAAGAGAGGAAAGGGGTCCAAGAGTCATGAATTCTTGTTTATCAGCAAACAGGATTCTGGACCCTAAATGGACCTGGGTGCATCCTCATGCGAATCTTAGTTCTGGGCATGGGCAGGACTCCCGCAAAGCATGACATTTAAGCTCCTAAGGCTGGGGGAGGGGCGGGAAGTCCCTCAGCTCTATCCCAGTGAGCACAGAAGGGTCCTTGCAGGGAAGAGGTTCTGCGACCTTGGTTAAGAGCTCCTGTTCTGATCCAGGCGGACCTGGGATCCAGCCCTGACTTGGTCGCTTACTAGCTCTGTGAGTTCCAGAAAATTCACAACCTCTTAGCGCTCAGTATCATCTTCTGTAGGATCTCCGGGTGGTAGGGAGGAGAAAAGGAGCTGATGCATGGAAAGTGCCTTGAGATAGTCCCGGGAATAAGGAAGAGCTTGAGACAGGCCCCGCCACCCGACATCACTCTGACCTGGGGGCTCACCCATCCTTCTCCACCCCTCGGCCTCGCCTCTCTCACCTGGATCACAGCGTCAGCCCCCACCGATCTCCTTGCTCCTTCCCACCTCTGCAGGACTGCTGTCTTCAGCTTCTGAAAGCTCAGCTGGCCGCACTCCCTTCCCAGGTACCCAGGGCCTAGGAGCCCGAGCGCCAAAGCCTCAGTCTGGCACCAGAGGCCCCGTGTGGCTAGTCATGTCCGCTCTGCTCCAGGCGGCCCTATCTTTTTGCCGCCTCCCTCTCCGGCCCTTCTTCTGGCCTCCGGGCCTTGGCCAGGCTCTCTGACCTCCCTTGGGATGTCCCGTCTCACCTGTTCCACGAGCCGGACCCCAACCCTGCCCTAAGGGCCTAGTGCGTAGTCTGCCCCTTTGTGGGTGCGCTCTCGGACCAGCCCAGCCTTCCCTGCCAGTTCCTGTTGCAGTTCTCCACCTCGAATTGCTCCTTTGTTGCTGACAGCCTGTAGGGATCATCACTCCCAACCAAGGGGTACCCCCAAGGGTCCGACCCAAGTCCCCAAGGAAGGGAAGAGCTGCGGGTCCGAGGCGGACAGCGTCTTCCTTCTCGACGATCTGTTACACCGTGCTTAGCCCGTCAGTGCTCTGCAAATGCTCCCAGGGTGCCTGGCAGAATCACTTCCAGGTCTTCCTCGGCCTCTGGGGAGGTGACTCTGGAGACACTGGCAGGCTGAGGTGGCAGCGGCAGATGGAGAGGAGCCCTGGAGGCTGGGGCCGCAGAGCAGGGAGGAGGAAGAAAGGGGTCGCATCCGACCCAGCGGACCCAGCTGAAGGGGCTCCCCGTGCTGCTACGACAGGATAGCGCTGGGAGGGAAGGACGGGCCTGAGGGCGGGGGGAGCCTCGCTGGAGCAAGGTCCTCTGCGGGTGAGGTGGGTGGGGCGGGTACGGATGCGGGAAGGCAGTGGCTTCAGCAAAGTTGTCTGAGGCAGCCGAGGGTTTTCCAGCTGGGGTCTCCCCAAGTCGGGGCCCCTCATCCAGAGCAGGGGTGGAGGGTGGCCATGTGACGCGGTCCACAGCCCAAGTTCTTGGGCCCTTTGCCCTTTTCATTGCTGCTCTGGGGCTGACCCTGTTGTCACAGCTTCCTCCACTGTGACGGAGGGACCACCAGGGGCTCTCTGAGGGGGCTGGAGGGCCGGCAGAGCCCCCGACCCCCGGCGGCTTGCTAGATGACTTCTTGCTTGGTGATGGTCAGCTGGGGGATGGCGGAGGGGGGCTTGACAATGGTGGCCACGGCTCCCGGCAGGAGCTTGTAGGGCTCGGACCCCGAGCCACCTGGCGGTGAGGGCTGCGGCGTCTCAGGGGTGGCTGGAGGGACAGAGAGACAGACGGGCTGCTCAGCATTCTCGCCCTTTGGGGAGTGAAGGAAGAGCCCTAGGAAAGTTCTTCCCCCTCTCTGGGCGAAGAGGAAGAAGAGAAAGTGCTTCCTCTTCTATAAAGTGAGAGAATAGAGCTAGATACTCTCTGAGGGCTCAAACTCTCTGAGTCCCAGATCACAGCCTTAAGCCCCGTGAGGTCTGGCGGGCAGTGGCTGGGCCAGGTTTGTGGCAGAGCCTTTGCCGGCGTCCTACCCAGCCCGCCTCCCCCTCCATTTGATACAGAGGTGTGGGCTCCTTCTCCCAAACCAGGGCCGAGTCTGACTCTCCCCAAGGACAATGAATGGGACATGTGACAGGAATACCCATTCTTGGAGAGAAGGAGCAAAACAGTTGATGAAACGCAAGGTCGGGCTAACTGGCTTTAAAAATACGATTTCTCTGAGATCTAAGTAGGTGGATAACAGAAACTAATTGGCCTCACCCCCATAATGGGTTCAGAAAGTAAGTTTGACCACGACCCACTTGGCTAATTTTATTCAACGGACCACTTTCCCCAAGCACAATCTCAACGAAATGAGATCTCATCTTAGTGGACTGCCTCTTCCCAACGCCAATCCTACTCTTTCAAGAGCTTTGCCAGGGACGAACTCACTTCTGCGAGATTTCACCTCGGAAGAGAGTCTAGTCCAGCGGACACCCCAAGCTAATAAACAGTCTCACCCCACGGTCTCGTGGAGAGCCTCACCCACTCGAGGAGCCTTCTTTACCAAGCAAGCTTGCCTAGTGAAAATGATGGCATCTGCACCCTGATGGACATCCTCACCCAGTGGGCAACCTCCCCCGGGGGGTTACCTCACCCCAAGGACAGCTTCCTTCAGTAAAGGCCGACAGTCAGCTCGCTGAGTAAAAGCCTTAATCAGCGGACAGTCTCACCCCTCCCCTGCACCCTGGAGCACAGAGACTGTTGCATCCTCGTTCTCATCTTCTAGCCCCAACCTTCTCTCGGCTGCCCTCTTACGCCCCAACCGCACCCCTTCCTGAGGGGAGCCCGAGTCGCCCACCTGCCTGCCCCCTGGGCCGGGGCCACTCACACATCTGCCCGTTGCCGAGGTGCGCAGGCATTGTGTTGGCCACAATGACGTTGGTGCCCATGTGCTCCTGCATCAGGTGAGGGTGCAGGGGGTGATGGGCATGAGTTGCGTCGCTGGAGGATCCTGCAGGGAGAGGGGGAACTCAGTGAGATGGAGAATTTGGGGAAAGGACCACGGGCCTTGGGCCGCCATCTTCCTCAGGTGTGGCCGGTCCACCCGCCCATCCCTTACTGAAGATGCCTGTTGGGCGCCTACTCCTGGGTTAGCGGACTGGGGTGTCCTGTTCCCATCCACACACTTTATGAGGATACTGGGGTGTCCTGTTCCCATCCACACGCTTTATGAGGATACTGGGAGGACCCGAGAAGCCAAGAGAACAAAAGTGATTTAAAAGAAACAAGGAGTATGTAAGGAAGCACTGAGAGAATTTAAATGTTATATCGAGTACTGATTGGATGTTAATACCATGGATTTAATCAGTGGTTCTCAAAGTTCACGGTATAAAGTCCTTCAAGCATTTGGTCCCAACTCACCTGCAGTCTCACCCCCACACCCCCACCCCTCCACCCCTCCACGTCCACAGTCCCAGCTCACATGTTTCCTCCATTGCGAAGCCTCTCCCGATTCTCCCCATCCTAACCAGAAGTAAACTTCTCCTTCCTTGGAATGCCCATGGCAAGTGATCTACCCGTAACCCATCTTTTGGGAATAGCCACTTCTCCTGCCTGCGGGCATTACAGCGAGCCCAGGCTTCCTCACTTGGACGCTGCCTCCTCGCCTTCCAGCTCACTTCACCTAGTACCATCACCGCAAAAATTCCTCAACCCTATTGAGGCCACCAACCCCGACCCCCACTTTTCACTGTCTATCACCCCATCCTTATTTCTGTTAGTCCAGCCAAGATGCCATGGCCCGTTATCATAATCGTTCCCTCGCATTCAGCGTCAGCTCCCTCACAGCCCCCCTTTGGAGGAGAACATCTTCAAAGGGGTGGTCTCCTCTCGTTATCTCCACTTCACTTTCCTGCTCATGCACGCTGCGACACCTCTCCATCTGGCCTCCTGTCCCGCGGTCCCCTGACACTCCTTTCGCAAGCGCCAAGAGCCTCCCGGTTGCCAACCCAGCGAACGCCTCCATCCCTCTCCTGCGGAATTCAACACCATCGAACGTCCTGTCCTCCTTGAAACACACTCTTCTCTTGGAACTCCCCTGGCTTGGCTCCAATCCCCCTGGCTAGTCCTCCTCCAGTCTCCTTGCCTGGCACCTAACTGCTGGGACACCACAGAGCTGCCTTTCGTCCTGAGCTTTGGGTTTGTGTTTGAGCAACAGACACTCAACTGCCCCCTTGGTAACTCAACCTGGATATGTCAGCGTCATCTCAAGCTTAACTAAAGTCTCAAATGGGTCTGTTGGTTCATCCCCACCGCCCCCCCGCCCCCCACCCACCACCGCATCCAACCTCCAGCTGTTTTCCTCAGTCTCCCCATCCTGGTAAATTGCTCCACTAGGATTCCTGTTACTCAAAGCAAAAACATAGGTTTCACTCTTGACTCTTCCCCTTCTCCTCCTTCCCCACAGCCGATCAATTAGCAAGTCCTGCGGGCTCTTCCTCCAAACAGATGATCAAGCTTTTCCTCCGCTGCAAAATTCCCAGTCTTGCTTTTTAGTCCAAGCCCCATCGTCCCTCCCCCGACTGGAGACAACGTTCTCAGGGCTCTCCTGCCTCCGCTTTGGCCCCGCCCCCGGAACTTAGTTTCTACCCAACCATCAGAGCAGTTAGTTTAAAGCCGGAGTCTGATTCTCCCTCTTCTTGTAATAGTTGCATGCGAATAAAATCCCAATTTCTGACCATGGCCTGTAAAACCAGATGCTTCTCATTTGGATGCTGCCTGATCCCCATCCTCATCTCGTACAACTCCCCCGTCTCACAACTGGATCCTTCCTCCTCCTTCTCCCACGCACTCGCCTCTCCTGCCTCGGGGCTTCTGTATCAGTTCCTTCGGCCTAGAGCAGTTTTCTCTTGGCTTGTAAATGTTATACTTCCTTTCACCCAGGGGCTTAAGCCACCACTTCAGAGAAGCCAGCACTTCAGAGAAGCCTCCCTTGTCTAACCTATCAAAAGAGGCCCCTTTGCAGTGCTGCTGTATTGTTTTACCTGGTTATTTAAATATCTGCAGTTACCCTCTTTATGATATACTTGATTATTGCCTCTTCCATGGGCCCCTATACACACAGGTGCGCGCACACTCGCACAGCCACCAGGAGGACAGAGATCTTGTTCTCTGCTGAATCTCCAGCTCTTAAAACAGTGACTGACACATACATGCTGGGCTCTCAGTGCCTGAATAAATGGACCATTGTTCCCATTTTCCTGATGAGGAAACTGAGGCTCAGGTAACTTAAAGGATCCGCCCAAAGCCACAGAGTGAGGAAGGGAGGTGAGCCCAGGTCTTCACAAGGCTCGTCTCTTGGAGAAGCCCCTCTGTCCCCGCCCACCTCTCAGCCCTTCCTGGGCCTGGCACGGACCTCCCAGCAGCATCTCCTGCAGCAGGTTGTCGATCTTGGCCATGCCGAAGAGCTTGATAAACTGGATCTGCTCGATCATCTGCCAGGTGATGCTCTGCAGGGTGGGCAGTAGCAGCAGCAGCTCGCCGAAGCGGCCACGCGAGTCGTACTGGCGGTCGTTGATGTAGTCCTCCAGGCTCACCTGCACCTGGGACCGTAGCCGCTTGATCTTACCCGGGTCACTCAACCCCTTGGCATCTGCAACGGGAGGAGGTGGCAAGGGATGGCAGGGGGCCCAGCTGGAGCATCCGGAAAGTCAGGACCCAGACCTCCCCTGACTCATGGGGCCCCGACAGGGAGCCTAGTAGCCCAAGGTGACACCGGAGTCATCGGCAGTGCTGGGATGAGGATTCAGGGTCCTCAAGAACCAGAGGTCACTAGGGCAGCTGGTAGCTTCCAGGACTCAGGCAGAAAAGTGTTCCTGTCACGTTTCCTGAGATGCGGAACCAGGAGAAGGAAACCAGGGGTGGAGGAGGGGACTTCAGGAACATACCCAAGGGGGCGCTTAGCAACTTCCTCATTACACTGAGGAAACTGAGGCACAGAGCAGGGAAAGGACGTGGCCCAGGTCACACATCCGGCTGCTGACAGATCTAGGACGTGGACTTGGGGCTCCTGATCCCAGTGGAGGCCCCAGGCTGCCGCTGCTGCCTTAGGACGGTATCCCTGTCTCTCTGCTCCCTCGCCTGTGTCATCCTGGGGTCTCCGCCTAGGTTTCCCCTCCACCAGGAAGCCTTCTCCATCCCCCCGCCCCGAGTCTGCAATATGAGTGTGCATCAGGTTCCCAACTCTCTGTGGCTGCTGGTCGCACAGGAGGAAACTGTCCCTTCCACTGGGCGGTGGGCTCCGTGCAGGCAGGCCTGTGTCCCATGTGTCATGTTAAACCCACCACCTAGCACCGCGCGTAGTCAGTATTTGTGGAATAGGTGACTAGATGAAAGAAAGGATAGGTAGATGGGTGGAAGAACGAATGAATGAAAAAAAATCAATGGATAAATTCTAGATCCTCAGTCTCAAGAAGGGAACTCAGGAAGTCCTCTACTAGGTACTCTCACACTTCGTGGAGGGAATGCATTTATTTCCTAAAGTAAGTGGCAAAAAGAGGACTTCACCCTCACTTCCAGTCCAGGGCTCTCGCCACTGAACCACGCTTGCGCATTCTTTTATTCAGTCAACAAACTTGTACTGATCACCACCTACACGCCAGGCCCTATTCTAGGTCACCTGCCCCTCCAAGCCAGGGAGCTGGCCCTGACTCAGCATCAGGAATCCAGCACATTTTGCGGAGCAATTACTCTGTCTAGCCCGGTGCTGAGCACTGCAGGGGATACGGCTCTCAAGGAAACTAGATCTAGAAATCTTACCCTTTAAGAAATGGGGAATAACATGTGGCAGGTACGAACATAGGCTTGAGAGCTGGGTAGTCTGAAGTTCAAATCCGAGCCCTGCCATTTCCTGGTTGTGTGACCTTGGGCAAATTAATCTATCTCGCTGTGCCTCGGTTTTCTAATCTGCAAAATGGGGATAAAATTCCTGCCTCACAGGTACCATGTTGCAAATAATAAGTGAGATCATCCACCTAGAGTGTTTAGAATGGTGCCTTAAAAAACATTCCATTAATGGTGGTCATCTTCTTCTTCATTCCTGTTATTACTAGAGGTGATCTTCATGCAGGTGCCTGGCACCTAGTAGGCCCTCTCTAACATGCAAGGAGGGAAGGAAGCTAGCAAGCCTTTGGGCGCCCAGGAACCTTGCCATTGTTCTTCAAAATCACGCTGTGCACACAGACATAACTACCAAGGCAGATGGCAAGTCAGTGGATGGAATGGGGAGAGGAGAGTCCAGAGCCGAAGGAAAGGGCGGGGAAGCAACGCAGCAGACAGCGGGAGGTCCAGCCCAAGGCCCCCAGTGCACACCCGAACCACGAATAGAACTGAACCCGTTATGAACGGTGCTATACGCCACACGTTTTCCTATCATCCAAACCTATCAGGACGTTTAATCGTAAATTAGGCGCAGTAAGAGATTAACACCAATAACTAATAATAATATCGAACCGTTCTAACAATACATTGTGATAAAAGTTACGTGAGTGCGGTCCTCCTCTCTCAAAATGTCTTACTGGACTGTATGCACCTTTTCACTTGAAGGAAGCACTTCCCGGCTTCTCTTCCGAATGTCCGAACTGCCCGCATCACTACTCTGGCACCTGGGGGCCAGGATTAAGTAAAACAGGATTGCCTGAGCACGAGGACTGCGACACCGCCACCGTCCATCTGATGACCGAGCTGGCTACCACGCGGCTGCCAGGCAGACAGCGTGTGCAGAGTGAGTACACGCGCTGTGGGGAAGAGGTCATTCACGCCCCAGGCGGGGTGGGACAGGAGGGCATGAGACTTCATCACGCTACTCAGAACACCGTGCAATTGTAAACTTACAAATGGTTTACTTCTGGAATATTCTGTTCAATGTTTTCAGACTATGGTTGACCACAGTAAACTGAAACCACAAAAGGCAAAACTGAAGATAAGAGGGACTACTGTGTCTTCGCCCTCCTAAGTAAAGGATTGGAAAATCCCCTCCATCATTGATAGAACAACAAATAAAGGCATAAGCACCCAACAAAAGTGACAAAGGTGATCGAGAGAGACACTGAAATAGCTGTAAAATATATTACGAGGATGGGGGAGAAAAGATGGGAATGGTGATAGAGGAAAGTGGAATCCTCCACTAGCCTAGGAGGAAGAACACGATCTAAAAAAGATAAAGCAAGAAAGAGCAGGCTTAGCATTTTATTTAGAGCTCGAGGGGATGGCCAGAAGAAGCAGTCAAAAGAATCAGAAATGGTTCTCTCCGGGGAGTAGGCTGTAGCAGGGAAAGTGGCGTGGCGAGGACTACCTGCATTTTAAGTATACGCAGATATTGTTTGGATAAAAATGTCTTAGGGAAAAGGAGAAAAGATGAAAGGAAAGGAAAGAAGGAAGACAGGCGGTAAGGAGCGAGAAGGCGGGAGGGAGGGCGGGAGCCAGGGCGCCCTGTCAGGTCGCGCCGGCGGTTTGACCCCGGTCTCCCTCGTCTGTGAAGTGGAGCCAGCAAAAATGCCTTCTCCGGGATGTTGTGCTAAAGAGATGGGGCTGGGAGCTCAGGTGCAGGTCCGGCGGGAGGTCTGGAGCGCCGGGGGTGGGGGCGGGAGGTGCGGACTGTACCTGGGTCGAAGAAGATGATGGCTTTGAGGCAGGCGTACTCATTGTCATCGATCTGCAGCTCCTGGAAGGGCAGCACCAGCTCGTCGAGGATGCGCATGGACACCCGGCTCATCTCCGCCAGCTCCGGGCAGTGCCTCGGGATGATGTAGTCGTTCCCTGCGTGGTCGGAAAGGGGCGGGGATGGGGAAGCCGCCTTGGGTGTACCCCTGACCCCTAGCTTTGCACAGGCCCTGTCCCTTGCAGTTGTGATGCAGCTGGCGCTCCCTGGGGACTGTCATGCCCATTTTACAGATGAGGAAGTTGAGGCTCAGATTCAAGGAATGAGTTGCTCAAAGTTAAGGACTGGGCCTGGAGCCTGGCTTTCTAGGACCCTTTCACATCACCCAAGCTCCATTCTTCAACAAGACCCTCAAGAATGATGACATTTCAGGGCCACTTGGAAGGCACCAAAGCATCAAGGGTAAGGGCCTCGATCCAAGAACCAGACTGCTTGGGTCAAAGCCCAATTCTACCACGAACAAGCTGGACATATCTGGATAAATTTCTTTCTAGGCCTCGTTTGTTTTTTGTCATCCATAAAATGGGAGTAAAAAACAGAGTTTACCCCACAAGAGATGTTGTATTAAACGAGTTCATATTTGTTAAGTGTTCAGACTAGGAGCTGGCCCGTAGTGCCATCTCTATAAGCATTAACATAACAGGTCAGGAAGGCGTAGGTGACACGGGCTGGGGTCTGTGCCATTCCTGGCTGCCTGTTGCTCCTGCTCCAGCACGCACATCAGAACACGCGAGTAATTCCGGGGACAACCCTGAGTGTGCGCGGGCGGGCCGCCCCCTCACCGAGCAGCAGGACGTCCTTGAACACCATGGATCGCTTGGTGGCTCCGAGCAGCAGGTGCTCGCCGGCGTGGGCTCTGAGCAGCGCCACCTGGAAGGGAGAAGGGATGCTGCCTCGTGTCTGCACCCCTGGGAAGGCGGCTCCGCGCCACTCACTGGCTGGGCAGGTCGGCTGCCTGCTCCACTCGCCTTTACCTGCCTGAACTATAAAACGGGCATCAGAAACTGCGGCCTTCTGCCCGTAACTGACCAAACCAGGGACCTGGAAAAGGTTCAGCAGGAACCTAGAAGGGGAAAGAACATGCACTCACAGCAGGGAGACCAAATGCCGACTCTGACCTTGAACTTCTGTGTCCTTGGGCAAGTTGCTGCTCCCCTTTGGGCCTGCTTTTAGTGCCTGGTGAAACTGTGACACATTCAGGATGGGCTTTTTTCATTAGAGGCTCCAGGGCTTTCATCAGACTGTGAAAAGGGTCTGCTACCCTAAAAGTTCTAAAACTGTGGGTCCCAAATGCCTACCCATAGACCCGCTATGAAAGATTGTGAACAGTGTTGTATAAGAATGCAGATTCCTAGGCCCTACGATCAGATTCTGATTCTGTATGTACGGGGTTGGGCCGAAGGATCTGCATTAAATAAGCTCCCCAGCTGATTCTGGCATGTGTCGCTGTGTTTGGAAAGTCACCGCTGCAGAAGACCTCCAGGGCATCCCTCACTTGATGTTGTAAGGGTCTAGGATTCTGGGAGGGCGTTACAAGAATTTGGGTGTGGATGTTGGTTCCCAGCGAAGGCAAAGGGATGAGCACCGGTCCTTGGAAGCGGATGAGCTGACAGATCCCTTCCCTGCGGAGAGGACAAGGCTGCCTCAGAAGACTAAAGTCAGTGGTATGAGCCCAGCCAACTCACAGGACACAGCCTGCCCTTCCAGAACCACCTGCTTTAGCATTTGCATGAGATCCAAAGGGTGGGAGAGGCAAACCAGGAGTAGGCTGGTCGCCTCAAGGGTCCTATCTGCAAGGCTCAGTTAGGGAGTTTCGAGGTCTTATATAGCAGGCTAAATTCCGAGGGGGAATCGCTTTTGTTCATTAATTCATTTGATTGTTCTTTCTTTTAGTCATCGAATGTTAAGTGCCCACTAAGTGACACACCTTTTAGACAATGGGGACACAGTGGGGAAAGGAAAGGAAAGGAAAGGAAAGGAAAGGAAAGGAAAGGAAAGGAAAGGAGGGAGAGAGAAAGTGAGCGAGAGAGGAAGAACAGAGGAGCAAGGAAGGAAGGGAAGGAGGAGGGGGAGGGAGGTGAGGGTCACGTGATAAAGAGCAATGGGACCAGAGTGACCACATACACGGCGAGGTCAGAAAAGGCCTATCTAAGGAGGTGAGATTGTCCTAAGGTGCACAGTAAACATTCAGTAAATATTTGTATGAAGGAAGGAAGGAAGGAAGAAATGGCTGAAGGAACAAACGAGCAAACTCGTTCACTTCCTCTCCAGATCTAGCCCCTCCTGGGCAGTCACCTGTCCTTCCCTAGTCCATTTCCCTGTGGTCAAACCTGGCAGGGAGTGACAGACAAAGAGGAGAAATGGCCAACAGGAAATGGCCAACAGGTGTGGGTGCATGTTCCATGACCAGGACAAGGACGCTTATCACTGAGCACTTCCCACGCTGCTCACCCAGGACGGTGCGGGGCTTTGTCACGTGACCAGTGGCTCTCACACTGAGGGGCTGAAGACCTGGCATCGAATCCCAGCTCTGCGGCTGCCTTGCTCTGGGATCCTGGGCAAATCGCTTTCCCTTTCCAGGCCTCAGACCCCTTGTCTGATGCCACCCAGCCTTCTAGGTTTTCACGGGTTGATGCCCCAAACAAAACGAGAAGTAAACACACTTGGAAGGTGGTTCCTGGGGCAATGTCTATAGATTTGGGGTGTCCTTTGGAAGACAGTGACCCCCAGTTCTCCCAGGTGTGTCTCCTCTTACCCTTGCCCCCATCTTAAGCGAGATGAGTTCCTTATATCCCTACCACGAACGGGGAGCTGGGAACCCTCATGGTCCCCGGTTCTGTCCCCTCACATGGTGGCTGTTCTGGGGGTGAGCAGGCAGGGGGTGGGGTGTTAATGATTGTCCTGTGCTATTGGCCACCCATCACTGCCCTCTGAGAATGCTCTGAGCCCCAGCCAGGGAGGTTTGGGTGGGAAATCGAGGTTAACAATTGTTCAGCTTGGGGGTGTCTCGTTGCCCTGCTGAGCCCCTGGGAAGGAACAGGAGGGATTAAACATTAATGTAGACTCTCCAGCAGAGGGGACCACGGCCAGAACATGAGGAGCAGGGGAGAAAGCAGGGGCAGCTCCGCCAAGATCCCCGCCCTGCCATCCCTCCCAGTGCAGCAGGAGTCCACGTGAGAGGACATCCGACCCAGACCCCCGTGCGAGGCTGAGGGCCAGCCAGACCGGTGCTTGCACGGCATGTCCCACCGCGGGATGCTAACAGTGTTCCGGGACAGTCAGCGTGGCAGAGGGGCTCGGAAGCCCAGGGTCCGTCCGCACGCTTTGACAGCCGCCCTACCTGTGGGACTTCTCAGGGAACTTAACAGACCGACACGAGTTGCCAGTCTTTTGTGCAGAACAGAGAATCAAGTGCACCAGGAGTTGATATCCTGGCCCTGGCCATTGGTGACTCCCAGCTTCCCTCAGAGCTGAGGAGGTGACCCCGCCCAGCTTTCCTTTCCCCGACAGGGCAAATATGTCTGCAGCAGCCTAACGGGGCCCTAAGCCGGAGATGGCACTTGCAGTATCTCGGACGCCCATGTGTCCTCACATGCTCCCCTATCTACACAGCCCCCACGCTCCCCTGGGCCATTTTTAGCATGCCAAAGAATGTACTCTGGGAAATAAAACGCTGAGTTCAACCCTCTTGGTGGGGCACAAGGAAGAAACGGACACTTAGGGAGGCCAGCTGGGGCCTGGGCACTGCGTGCTCCTCATTACACGGTTCACACTTTTCAGATGGTCATGTCCTCAGCGCTCCCAACAACTCTCCAAGGCAGGTATTATAATTTCCACTTGACAGATGAGAAAACTGAGACTCAGAGATAGGAAGTCATCTGTCCAAGATCACACAGAGAACCAGTCTTAAAACCGGGGCTCAATCCCAAACGTCCTGATTCCAGGGCCTTGGGCCCCTGGACTTTGGAGCTTGCTCACCTGGTTCTAATCTCAGCTTTGCTGGACACTAGCTGTGTGACCTTGAGCAAGTTACTCAACCTCTCTGTACCCCAGTTCCCTCACCTACAAGATGGAACTAATAACAGCGCTACCTCATAGTGTTGTTGGAAGGATTAAATGAGTTAATATTTGCAAAGTGATTTAAAAAGTTCCAGGACATATGAACACTATGTGCCTTTTGTTAAATAACATCGAACAGGTCCAAGGCTCTATCCCAGGCGGGCCAGCAGGGCCCTCCTGCCCAGGGCCCCTCCGCCCACAGTCCACGTCGGCCCGCACCTGGTCGTCCAGGGGGAGTTCGCAGAACGCCGGGATGTACTTGGCCCACTCCACCAGCACCAGCAGCTGCTCCTTCATGGACTCGCACACATCCGCGATGCTGGCGATCTTCTTCGCCCGGATGTCGCCATTGATCCCAGAGACAGGGGAGGTGATCTGAGGGGAGAGGAAGGAAAACGCTGGGGAAGGCTGGGCCTGCCCCACGCTCTCTGGACCCTGCACGGAGCCCCCTCCTCAGATGGTCTCCCCGCCTGGAAAGGGGAGATGGGCTGTGCGTGCCCCCTCGGCTCTGGAGGAAGCGCAAGGGAAAACGGACAGAAGGAAGGAGGCAGACAGGAGGGAGGAGGGCCCCCTCTGGGCCTTCACCTGCTGCCCGTCCCCACTTTTTTCCTGCCAGCTCCTTAGAACCCCAAGGGACCCCTCAGTCCTAGGGGGAAGCAGGGCAAAGATAATCATCCTCATCTTGATAGATGAAGAAACCACAGCCCAGGAGAGGTGCTGTGACTTGCCCAAGGTCACACAGCAAGAGGCTAGCTGAGTCCCAGCTTGCCGCTCTGTCCACTTGTTCATTTCTCTGTTCTCCTGGGGCAAAGCTGACCTCGGGCGCTCGGTGACAACCACGGCTCTGCCTGGCTCTGCCTGGCTCTGCCAGGCAGCGGCATGAAATGCAAAGTGCCCCAGCGTGCCAGGCCGGGTTCGAGATTCGTCTTGGCTTACTACGCTGCCTGTGTGACCCTGGACTCAGTTTCCCTTCTGTGATAGCTGAGGGTCCTTCCAGCTGCTGCTCCAGGGTTTGGCTGGGGAGGAAGGGGTGGAGGTGACCCCTCTTCAGTGTGCGGGTGGGTGGGGGTGTCACCCCGGTACCTGTTGGGACAGGACCTCGGCCTGCAGGAGCGCGCTGATGGAGGGCAGGCTGCTGTCCTCGTAGCTTGACCTGCGAGTGCTGATCCGGTCCCGCTCATTCTGCACGGCTGTGAGGGCAGCAGAGGGAGGTGAGGGGGGAGGGCTGGGGTGTGGCGGAAGGGAGGGTTTTTGCAGGGCTGATGGGGAGTGGGTGAGGTGCAAGGGAAGAGAGTTCAACCCAGCAAGAGGTTCTGTGGGGCTGCCCTGCATCAAGGGAAACACAGCTGGAGGTGGGGATAGGAGGGGGCTCCAGGCGGCGGAGCCCAGACCAGCTTGTGGGAGGGACGGGAGATGGATCTAACCCAGCTTGTGAAAGAACTTGCCAAGTGCCAGAACTGCCCCGACCCAACGCGGTGCCTGCAGGAGTGATCCACCCATCACTGGAGGCATGCAAGTCAATGATGACTTGGCAGAGGGCTTAAGGTGGGTCTTGAGCATTGAACAAGGCATCTGTCTAGAGAGCAGTTTTTCAAGCTGTTTTGGAAAAAGGTCCCTTTCTTTCCAGATGAAAGCGTGCACAACAAGCAAAATGAATCCCTGTGGGTGAAACGAGATGACCCAGGGATTCCTGAACCCCGAGGCAGAAGGTCTAGCCAAGGGGGCCTGAGGCCACACCTGACCTGGCAGCCTCACCCATCAGCAGGAGCTGCATGTGCTCCAGACTAACCTTCTCGGAGACAGCAAAGAACACTGTCCTCCTGCCCCACTGCTGGGCTCTCTCCCAGGAACTCAGAGACCTGGGACCTCTGTCCACGAGGGCCCCACACCCCACTGCATGTCCCCATCCGGGCCAGTCCTGGCCTAAGATGTGAGAAGGACCTTCTGCGGCCGTGGCCTGGCCCCTCGGACTCGGAGAGGCCTCCCTGTGCAATGAGGCTTGGCGGAAGCTGGGAGGAGGGAGGGCGAAGTGGGCAGAGACCCAGGTCCTGTTCAACATGGCCACTCATCCCGTGAGTGCTGGTGGGAACCACCTCCTCTCTCTGGGCCTCAAGGGCCCCATCTATCAGCTCTTGCCTCCCAACCCTGCTCCTCTGCTGTCCTTCCCTTCTCAGGAGCAGGCAGGTTCATTCTCCCGCTTCCAGCCTGGGAGTCTCTCTCTCTCTCACGGACCGGACCGCCTCTCTGCACGCCTGCACGCTGTCCCGCTGTCCCGGTGTCCGGAAGCCTTACGGTATCTGCCCCGGGCTCCCACTCTGTCTGGCCCTCCCTCTCCTCACTGGACCGTTTGCTTCTGGCCTGGCCCCTACAGCCTGTGTGCCTCTCGGTGAACTAACACTGAACTAACACGTGTCCCTCCACTGCTCAAAGCCAGTGCCTCCCCACCTCGCCCGGAGAAAAGCCGCAGCTCGTCCCCGTGGCCCGTTCTCTCTGATCTCCTTTGCTCACTGTCCCCCAAACCTGCCCCCACCGCGCACCCTGCCACTCTCCACCAGGGCCTTTGTCACCGCCGTTCCCACTCCCTAAAATCCGCTCCCCCATGGCTTGGCTGCACCTTCGTGTCACTCCTGTCTCTGTGCGGACGAACGTCACCTTCTCAGAGATCCCCTCTGACCACCCGTGGGATGGGGCACTCCCTCCTCCCACTCTGCCCTTCCCCCTGCTCTGTTCTTCCTCTTGGCACTCACCGCAGGATTCTGCGTTCATTTCTTTGTGCGCCCTCTCTCTCTCTCTCTCTCTGACAAGGAAAGCTCCAGAAAGGACTTCCTTCCTCTTACTCACTGCCGTGGCCCCAGTGACTAGAACAGAGCCTGGCGCCCAGCAGGCGCCCAGTAAGTATTTGTCGAGTGAGTGACAGAAGGTGCGGGAGCGCCCTGTGCCCTATTTCTCAGGGCAGCGTTGACATCCTGGCCGTTCAACTGTGTCTGGATTTCACACGTTGAAATCGGAGAATGAGAGTCAGACAGTCTAACCGGAGTGGGGAGTCAGTGAAATAAAACAGAAGTCCCAAGATAAGGAATCTCTCGGGAGACCCACCACCCTGCCCAGGGCCAGCTCCCAGAGCCACTCCCCAGCACCGGTCCTGCCCCGCCCGCACCGCTCCCACCGCGGTCACCCGCACCCACGGGCCGGGCCGAGGAGGCTGGCGGAATAAAAGGGCTGCTGTCAGCAGCTGCAGACTGGGCTCCTCAAGGTTAGGCCGCCTTATCAGTGCCCGGCGCGAGCTCAGTCACGGAATGATGTTTTCCAAATGTTTGCTCAGTATTAGCAGGGTCGGGGACCTAATGTAACTTCTATTGAATATTAACCAACCTGGGCAGAGGCGGAGAGGAGGATGAGCTTCTCTTCTCAGAGAACCCCTGGATGGGGGCCTGCGGGGGCGATGGGCTGGGGTTCCAAGAAAGGCCCTGCCACCAACCTCCTGCACCCCGGCCCTGCTTCCTGGTCTGGGTTCCCATGCCGGGAGCCTGACATTTGTCCCAGGTCCAGCAGCTGAGGCTCAAGTAGGCGTTGGGTTATAGAAAAGAATTCTCCACCTGCTGTTGGGTCCACGGGCCCCCAGGTTTCTCTCCAGAGTCTTCGTCACTTCAGAGAACCCACTTCGGCCACCACAGAATAGCCTCTGGCCAAGGCTTACAGGCCCAGGGGACTTGGAGCCCTTCTCTGGGGCCAAGAGGAACTTTCAGGAGTCTGGACCCCCTCCCCGCTCCCACCCCCAGCTTCAATCCTGGGAGCCTGAGTTCTAGTTCTGACTCCAGCCTGGAGCCAATCATGTCACTTCCCCAGCCTCAGTTTCCCCACCTGTAAAGTGGGGAGGAGGTAGATTTGATGGCCTCACATACACCTGGCTGGTCCATAAATTTTGTTTCCAGCACATACCTTCCTGTCCTCAGGGACTACTTTTTAAGATAAATACGTGTCCTGTATGCCACATTATAATTTGATATCTATATTCTGCAAAGCGATCATCCTCAGAAGTCTAGTGACTAACCATCACCACACAGCTGGCCCCTTGGGGACTACTTTTGGGTTTCAACGCCCAAATCCTGCTAAGACCATCAAGAAGAAGAATGAAAACTTGTCTCAACTCTGCTGATCCCTGCGGCTTCCAAAACTCTCTCTTGGCTCCGGGAACTTCCGACCAGGCTGAGGAGGGTGTTGGGACTGGGACACTTCGGTGGAACTAGTAATTCCCTCAGCCTCCCAGAGTCCGACCACAGTGGCAACTGAACACGTTGCTGCCCTGGCCCCCTCTCAAAGCACCCAGGCCACACGTGCACACGACACAATCGCAGCCCAGGCGTGTAAATAGCCACCGGCATTCACTAGCCCACACCGACTTGCCATCAGCCAGTTCTCCTAGCCCCTGGCAGAATGCCACCTTCCTTGAGCCAAGAAGCAATGGCTGTTTTCAAGGCTAAGCTACGGCAGGGTGGCATGGCTCACTCTCTCCCTTCCCAGGTACCAGGATATGGGCCTGGGTCTCCTTGGCAGCTTTGGGGGAAGACCAGAAAACAAACGCACAGGTCCCCGTGTCTGCGGTGACGTTCTCGAAGCTGGGAGGCATCGTTACCAACCCCCTCCTTTTATAGAGTCCAGACGGGGCAGAAACTTCCCTGAAGGGGCACACATGAAAATAACTCTGAATGCTTGACAAGAGACACCCGTGACGGCTGCCCACAGCCGGGCCAGGCCGCGCACAGTCCGGGAAGGCTGCCAGCCCCTCCGCCGCCCGCCCGGCACAGGCATACGATTTTCATGTGAGAGATTCATTCTCTTGAACCTAAAATCTTAGACTGCGGGGTAACAGGATCACTGACTATTAGAACCGCGGGCTGGTGGGCGCTTAGACTACAGTTCTCAGTCTTCCTCTTGCCACCAGCTGTTCACACGCAGAGGGGTGGGCAAAAGTAGGTTTACAGTCCTGAGCGTTCAAAACAGAGTTTACTCTTGTACTGTTACTTATCGCCGTAGCATTTATCATTGTTATCAGCCTACTTTTGCCCACCCCTGTCTACCACATTCCCATTTGTAACGTTTCTCATTCCACAGAGTGATCCTCGACTTGGAGGTGACGGTGGGTGGCTGAGGCTCACCCCCCCAGTGAGCACTGGGCAGGGCAGAGAGGTAGGGGCATCCGCCCTTTGAAAGAGACCCTGCCCCACTTTGGGGACCACTGAGGTCTGGGTGCTAGAACTGCGCTGAGAGCAAGAGGGGCCGCTCCTCCGTCAGGGCGAGCAGGCCCAGGTGTGCCAGTAGGGCCCTGTTGGGGGAGACACGAAAGCAGAGAAAACAGGGTCTTGGAGGCAGACCCAGGGGAGGAGAGGCTGCCGCAGCTGAGTTCCCGTCCTCGTTAGGCCCGGCAGGCAGGGCCCCGGGTTCCTGCAGCATGGTGGGACAGGAGCAGGAGGCTCACAGAACTAGACCAAGGGTTTGGCCGGGGTGCCAGACGCGAAGGCCCACGGCCGGTCTCAGGGCTGGGAAACGTGAGTTGAAGGGAGAAAACAAGATTTGAAAATGAGAAGCAGCTAAAATACTGTTGCTTCCTGAGCGTGTGCTAAACATTTTCTAAGTGTTTCTGAGGTCCGGAGGGCAGAAAGTAGGCAACATGGAGGTGTCGTCCAAGCACCACCGAATTTGAGTTCGCAGCGCTGGGGCCAAACCCCAGATCTTGCGTCAGCCAGCCGAGGGCCTTTGGCAGGTGGCCAACCCAGTCTGAGCCCCCGTTCCCTCGTCCGTGAAAAGAGGGAACCATCATGGCACCAGCCACGACGCAGGGCCGTTGTAAGGACAGAGACCGCTATCCATCCTGGGAAAGCCCAGCCCAGGGATTAGTGTCTGCTAGTGTCAGGAGGTGGGAGAGACGCAGGCGACCAACGTGCTCCGGGCTTCCCCTTCCCCACCTCCCAGGACAAGTGGGCACCTTGTTCCTGTTCCCTAGAACATGGAAGCCTGACTCACCTCAGGAACGATGACGGAGGCACTGGGCCTTGCCCTTGGACTGGAAGCTCAGGAACAGAGCCTCCCTCCCATTCATATTTGAGTCAGGGTGATACACGAATAGTTGTAATGCCATTCTCTATACCTTTCTTAATGTTTGAAATTATACATTTATATATGTGTGTGTGTGTATACGTATATCATACATATACATATATACACACATACACATACACATATACATATACATATACATATATATATATGTAAAACCGCCGACTCGGCTGCCTTGTGGCGGTGCTGGGAACCCAAGTAGCTGAAAGTGGGAGCTTATCTCTTTGAATGTTCTCAAGACCAAGCCCAGCCCCTCCCTGTGGTCAGATTTCTAGGCTCTTCCTTCTCTCAGCCATTAGCCAGTCACCCTGGGGCCTGTCACCCAGCCATAAAGCCTGGGGAGTAAATGCCTGTGGGGAGCTGCGGGTGCGGGCGGGGCAGCAGGGGTGGGGCGGGGCGGGGGGCGCTGAGGCTCACCTTCCTTCTTCATGCCAGCCCGGAAGCACTTCTTGAGCCTGCAGTAGCGGCACTGGTTCCTCTTGTCTTTGTCCACCACGCACTGCCGGCTAAATCTGGGGAGGGCTCTGGATGGTTGGATGCGGAAGGGACAGCCCTCCCACTCCCAGGCTAGAACGAGACCTCTGGCCATGTGGGGGATCCCCAGCCTCCTTGCTCCAACCCTTCCCCCCAAGGAGTTCTCATGTTAACCATGAGAAAGGCTCCATGGCATCCAACCCTGTCCTATTAAATGTGGGGAGACTGAGGCTCGGAGCTGCAACACGTGGACCTGGACCGCTCGGCCTGGTGGTAGAGCCAAGCTGGGGGGACCCTAGCCCCTGCCCCTTGAGTATCAAAGCACCGCTGTTTCCATCACATCCTATAAAAGCCCAGAGCCAGAGCAGGATCCCGGTTACAGTTACGGGTTAATACTTGGTCCACGTAAGCCGCTCTCTGGAGGGGGATATAAGCAAAGACAGTGCCCCACGGTGTTAATGGGTAGGGCCCTGGGCGTCAGCCTGGGCTCTGCCATTGATTCAAGCTGGGCGACCATAGGCAAATTCTAAACCCTCTCCAAGCCTCAGCTTCCTCCCCTGTAAAATGGAAGTAGTCATAGTAACCACCTCAGAGGAGCATTGTCAGGGGAAGATAATACGTGGATGGAGCTTATAACCATGCTCATACCCAATGGCTATTACTTTATTATTGTTGTCACCCAGAATGGCAGATCTTTTAAAGGAGGGGTCTCTAAGGCTTTAGGAATGAATCCCTTGGGGGAGATGGAAAGGCCTGGGGCCAATCTCCTATTTGCCCCAGGAAAAGCACCAGTCTGGGGGATGGGCCCATCCTCTGAGGCTTCAGAGGTGGCTTGCTCCTAAGCCTCAGGGATCCTTACTGGCCAAATGGGAAAAACAACAACGAGCGAGCATGTAGGGCTCCGTGTGGCGCCCGCATGTTCAGTGCTCATTAAGGGCAGCCGATGGCTTTCTGATCAGTGAGTGAGTTCCTAGAACGCTTGTTCCCATCTGAGTCCACAAGGCCTTAGAAACCAGAGAAACAGACCTCGGAGGCCAGACGACCCTGGGACCTGATGGGGGAAGACAGAGCCTGGGGAACATTTGCCCAAGTGCGCTCACTTCCCGGCTGGAGAAAGCAAGCCCCCCCACCCCACGAGGAGAAGGGGCTCCGCACCTGCAGGAGTACATGTGGTTCTTTCTCACGCTCCTCCGGAAGAAGCCCTTGCAGCCATCACAGCTCGAGGCGCCGTAGTGCTTGCCTGTGGCCCGGTCCCCGCAGATGGCGCACAAGGCGCTGACACCCAGGTTGTTGGCTGCACTGAGGTTGGCACCTTCGGATGGGGATGTGTCTGCGCGAGGAGAAAGAAGAGTGAGGGCTCGGGGTGCGGGGGAGGGGCGGAGTCACCTCCCAGAGGCCCTGTTCTTCCCTCGCCTTAGACTTACAAACCAACACGAGTGCTGTGGGGCTCTCCCCAGGGCTTCAGCCTCAGCCAGAAGGCCACGCTGTCCCCACTCTCTTGGTGACCTTGGGCAGACCCCCTGGCCTTTTGGAACCTGTCTGGCATCTCTGACTTAGGGCTGGTTGTGACAGTGACCTCACAGAGTTGTTCGTGAGGCATGGTGGGACTGCTGGCCCAGCTTTCTCTGGGAAGTAACGAAAAACTGGCCACCCCCTAGGGGGCACCCAACCCTTATGGGCCCTGTCTGACTGGGCAGAGGGGCTGTGGGAGGGACAAACACTACCCCAGCATCTGCCCAGACACTTCCGAGTAACTAGGGCTGAGGTGGACTCAGCTTAGTGCCCAGGGGCCCTGCCGACTCTCCTGGGAAATGAGGAGGCATGCATCGGGGACAGTGGCTACAGCATCTGCACAAACGTGAGGAGGGCTATCAGAGGCAGGTGGCAAAGATGCTGGACTGGGTGCTGCGGGTTCTGGGTGCTAGTGCTGATGCTACTACTAACTGGCCTGTGGCCTTGGGCAAGTTTTTTCCCCTTGCTTCAATTTCCCCTGGGCCTAAGTTCCTCTAAATGTAAAGAAGGTAGTTCTATTGGTCCAGCGGTTTTTAATTTTTTTTAAAATTTCAGTAGCCAAACTCTCTTCTTATAAGCAAATCTTCCACCAGGAACAGACCTCTTGGAGAAGATGATAAACACTATGTCCCATCTCCCCCCTCCAAATGCATGCATGTGCACACTGCACAAAGTCACAACACGCATGTTCTCCTAGAAACCCTGTACCTGACCTTGAATTCCTAGGGAACATCCTGCTAAGACCTGGAGAGGGGTGTAGTGCTGTGTTAAGAGCACAAAATCTGGAGCCCTTCGGCCAAGTTTGAATCCCAGCCTGCCCACTTTCTAGCCCTCGTGACCTTGGCTGAATTAATGAACTTCGAGGAAAAAAGTGCCCTAGGCTGTTATGGTGATTCAGTGAAGTGCTGGGCGTATCGTAAGCCCTGCACCAGCATTTGTGAAATAAACACTTCTCTGCCGAAGAAAACTCTCAGAGCAGAAGGGTTCCAGCCTCCATGGGCAAGCGGATGCCGCTGCATTTCATTCTGCGGTCGCCTGGCTGAACTGAACTTCCCCTAGACTCCCAAAGGTGCCCAGGACTGCGGGCCCCCTCCACTTGGTGAATTATTCGCGGAGATGGGGATAATTGTTAAGCCAGGCTTGTGCCCTTTCTCCCTCAGCCTCACCTCCCCAGACCCCCGGGAAGAGCTGACCCCACAATTTGCGGCCATTCAGGTTGAGGCTGGGGGAAGGGGTGCCCACATGCTGGGCAGCATGGGCTGGGTGCTGCCAAGTGTATACTTCACCCCTGGGATCAGCTGATGGGTCCCCTTCTCCAGGTGAGAACGCAAGGCTCAGAGAGGACAAGGGCTTGCCCAGGCTCATCGCACTGCTGCTAACAGAGGAGCCGGACCTACGGCCCGGCTGACTGTGGCCATGACCACCATTGTTGGGGTGTCTCCTAGGCCTCCGAAACAATGACCCCCTGCTGCTGCTGACTCTGAATTGGAGGTGGGGACAGGTGGAGGGCTATCCTCGGGCCTTTGAGCTAGCAGCCCAGCACCTATGCCAAACAGAACCTCAACTCTCAGGCCATCTCAAACTCCAGCAAAGAACGTGTAAACCCCTCTACGGATGCTCAGAGTTCCCCTGACGATGCATGTGGAGCCAGGACCAGTTACCAGCGCTAAGCTCTCAGGCAGCTTATTTCATCCTCTAGGGGGCGGGGGAGGGCAGCTGCTATTATTTATTTGCATTTTACAGATGAGGAAACTGAGGTTCCAACAGGAAAGGATCTATGCCGGAACTGGAGCCCAATCTTTCTGGCTCCGGAGCAGGAGGCTGCCTGTCTTCGGGACCCCCAGTCTGGGGGCTTGGCCTCCATGTTGTCCGGAGCACAGGATGCCGGGAGCTGGAGGCACGAGCTCCGGCCGGAGGGGGGAGGGGCGGCGGCGGGGGAGGGGTAGATGGCGTCAGCCCCAGGGAGCAGCCTGGGGCTGGGTGGTGGCCAGGAGTGTGACACCACGCGCTGTCCCTTCGGGGTCACACGGCACCCTGCCTAGTGCAGCAGCTCCTTGTTTACCATTTCCTGCTTGTTTTTCCCTCAGTTTCCTCACGTGACCCTTGCACGCTCCTAAAAGCCAGCCAGCAAGCAGGTACGGGGTGATTAAACCCATTCTGAAGAAGAGGCCAGGATAGGGGAGGTGACATACCCAAGATCACACAGCGAGTTGGTGGCAGGGGCAGGCAAGAAGCCAGTGAGATCGACCACGGACAGTGCCCTCTGACCCCAGGCAGGGCAGTCCCCTCTTTGTGGCTGAGCCGCAGGGGCCACAAGCCTTAGAGGCCTTGGCCGAAGCCGGTGGCAGGTTGACCTTGCACAGCTGCCACCTGCCACCAGTTAGGGACCTTCCTCTCCAGACACTTCCTGGCTTCCAAGCCTCTTTCCTTCCCCCACCTCCTCGTCGGGGAGAACCACCTCCCCCTGCCCTCAGACAGACTCTCGGTGATGTGGGAGCAGATGCATGAACCTGGGAGGCACGTACAAGCACCGAATCTGCGCGAGGACAAACGGACGTGCTGCCGAGGAGAGTCTCATCTGGCGGACAGCGAGGTCCAAACCCCGCACATCACGCCCACCCGTCGTGCCCGCCAGAGAAGGCCGCCCCGGGGCAGGGTGTGCACACGCACACCACCAGGCACACGCAGAGCGGGGCTCGTGTGCCCCTGCAGGGCACGTGCGCCCAGGAAACACAAGGCACACCGGCAAACCCGCACCCACAGTGCGTGTGTGCAAACATCCACAGACACAAGTATACACGCGCCACTTACACGCCTAAGCAAGAGAAACTCCTGAAGACACCAACCCGCACAGACCCACTCAATGAACAAACACAAGTGAAAATGGACACAGGACAGGCCCAGGATACCAGCCAGCCACCCACCACAGGGAAGCTCAGGCGTGCACACAGCACCGCACCAGGAGGCAGACACAATCACACAACGCCCGCGTGTACACACACATTTAGCAAAACTTCCGTGCGAACCCCACTTTGTCCACGTGGGGCACTCACCCCAGGAAAGTCCCCGAGACACCCTAAAGCCCAGTCGCGCCTCCATCCGCTGTCTCCAGGGACTGCACGTACCTGTCCATCGCCCTGGACCCAGGCTCAAGGGATGGGCTCAGGAAGGGGCCGAGTTGGGCCCAAGTCCTAGAGCTGGATGTCAAGAGGGAGCTCACCGCTCCCGGGGACACGCTGAGCAGGAATGGCTTTGAGGCACCAGGGCCTGGCAGGGCCTGGCAGGAGTTCCTGGGGCCGCCTTTTGCTGGAGATCTGCTGCCGCAGGCCTCCCCTGGCCCGGGACGCCTCTGGTCACTGTCCCTGGGCACAGGCCCTGGCAACACCTGCGCTGCCCTGTCGAACCACCCCGGCCGCTGTCTGTCCTCCTCCTCCCAACCCGACACCGAGGGCCGCAGACCCGCTCCGCGACCCGGGCACGCCTGCCCCCACCTACCATTGCCCATCGTCAACACCTGCACATTCTCGAACTCCAGGGTGGTGTAGGCGGGGTCCAGCGCAGCACTGTAGTCGGCCATATCCATGTCGACCAGGGTTTTGGAGAGGCGCATCCTCCCCACTCCACACCTCAGTCACCTGCCCTGCCCGGGGCGCCCACCTCGAGGGCTCCTGGCCGAGCCGGCCCCCGCCCTTCGCCCTCCCCCCCCCCCGTCTCCTCCCAGGCGCACTCTCTGCCTTCCTGCCTTTCCAACTGTCCTCTGGGAGGATCTCCCAGGAGTCTTGGCCTAGCGTCTGGGAAGGGGTGGAGGCTCTGCCAGGGAGGGGTGGGGGTTAATGGTTAATCGGCTCCCCCACTGGTGGACAGTCTGGGCGGGGCTGCAGGGATTTGGCTGTTTGTTGGTTTCTGGCAGACACCCGGGGTGCTGTTACAACCGGTGGGGCCTTCGCTCACCAATATTCGGTTATTGATTCCGCAAGATGGAGAGGCCGGCTCGCGAGCACTCAGTTGACCCCTGACTCAGCCACCTTCCAAGTCATTGTCACTCCAAGTCAGGCAGTCTAACTGACACGCTGGGACACTGACTGGCGGCCACCACCGAGGCGCCCGAACTCAATGCCTTCCCGAATCATTGACCGCCAGCCTCAATGCTCTTACAGAGATAAAGCTGCCTCCCGGCTCCTGAATCACAAACCTAAATCCCAAGCTCCAGATACCAATCTTCTGGATCCTCGTCCCCGGAGCTCCCTCCCGGCTTCCCAACCCCTTCGGGAGCAAAATGAACTGGATGTTTGGTAGGGCCAGACTCGCCTTCCGTTCCACTGCCCCGTGACCCCGCTCTGACCACCACAGGTCCCCACAGCTGCTCCGGACCAGACAGACTCCATCTCTCATTCCCTGTCACAGCCTCCTGTTCCCTCCTGCCCCCCAGACAGGCGGAGACAAGGACTTGCAGCCCCACGGACCTGGATTTGCACTCGGGCACCTACCACCTACTAATCGTGACTTTGGGTAAATGATTCTCCTCTGTGTGCATTTTGCAGAGGAGGGAACTGAAGCTCAATCAGCCTCCAGGGTGGTTGCAGTGCTCCGTGAGACGGCGTCAGTAGAGCACCAAGTGGTGCCCAGCAAGCGTCCTGTCTCCCTTGTTCCTCCCCACCCACCCCTCCCTTCGGAGTGGGCAGCCCAGGAACGCCGCCTGAGCAACTGCGCAGAGCCCACACCTGGGTCCCCGGTTTGCTTCCATACTCTGTTGCCGAAATTCGTTTTCATTTTGCTGGTCCTGCCAGCTTGAGCTCGTGGCCCACCCATTTCCCCTCATACCTCCAGTCCTCATCGCCCTCTTCACCAACACTCCCAGCCTAGCTGAGGAGGCAAGGTTGCCAGGTGGAAGGTAGAGCCCCCTGGGCAGAGGTAGAAGAACTGAGGCTTGGTGGCCTGGGAGCCTGTTCTCCTCTGCCCGCTGGGAGGACCAAGGTGGCGGGATTCAGTAACACCGTGAGCAAGAGTGGGTGGATTGGACCTGGCCGGGGGGGTTGGCTGCAGCGTTGTCTTGTACCCCAGAGGGTAGAGGGTTTGATCCCTGGTCCAGATGCACATGGGGGGCAACCGACTGATGCCTGTCTCTGACTCTCTCCCTCACATACCCTTCTTCTTCTTCTTCTTTTTAAAAAGATTTTATTTATCTTAGAGAGAGGGGAATGGAGGGAGAAAGAGAAGGAGAGAAGCATCAATGTGTGGTTGTCTCTTGCGTGCCCCCATTTGGGGACCTGGCCTGCAACCTAGGCATGTGCCCTGACTGGGAATCGAACCAGCAACTCTTTGGTTCACAGGCCAGCACTAAATCCACTGAGCCACACCAGCCAGGGCAGCTCACGCACCCTTCTGCTCTCTCTAAAATCAACAAACATATCCTCCGGTGAGGATTAAAAAAGAAAAGAGTGGGTAAATGCGTGAGAGAGCCAATCAGTGAGAGTAGGTGAATTGGTGACAGGGTGAATTAATGAGTGGGTGAATCAAAGAATGAGTGAATTAGAGACAGGGTGGATTAATGTGTGGAGTGGGTGAATCAGGGAGCGAGTGAACCAATGAGTGGGTGGGTGAATCAACGAGCGGGCGAACTGCAGGGTGAGTGAATTAGAGACCACGGGGCGAACGAATGCGGGGAGGAGTGGATTGGCGAGCGGGCCAGTTAGGGACAGAGTGAATTAACCAGGACGTGTGTAAACGGGCGGGTGTGTTCACGAGTGGGCGAGCCGGTGGGAGAGGCGGTGTGTGTTTGCGGGGTGTGTGCAGTCACCCTCAGCATGTTCTTTCAATTACTAGAAGCTTCTTCTTTGCCCACATAGCTTTGTTCTCCTGGTTCCTCCTCCCCTCGCGCCCCCTCCCCGGAGCTGAGATAACTGGGGTGTGGGGGGGTGAAGGGGAGCAATTGTTCGGGAGGAGGAAGAGGCGAGATTTGTCATTAGGAGACCCGGGTTTGGAATTCACTCTGCCGCCGTTCAGATGACTTTGTTTAAATCACATCCCTCTCAGGGTCTCGATTTCCCTACCGGTGAGATGGGGATCGGATCCTGGCCCATCTGTTTGTAGGTCAGGATGAGCTCCCCCAGGGAGGAGAGGGAGTGCCCCCCACAACCCACACTTTGAGACTCTGTGAGGGCCTGAACTAGAGGACCTCACCTAACCCACGGTGGGCTCCTCCCATGTCCCGCTCGGGGACGTCAGATCCTGACTGCGGGGGCCCCGGGGGCGGTCTGAGCAGGGCTGGAGACCCAGCTAAGGGGTGAGCGAGAAGGGGAAGGGGGGGGCAGCTCGGGTCGGGGTGGGGCCGCCTGTCCAGCCCCCAGGACAGGCCACACGCAGCTGCTCCTGTCACAGCCCAGCAAGGCATGGTCTCCACACGCAGCCTCTCGCCGATTCTGAGAGCCGAGTCCCACATTTCCCGAGGTGCGCTGTCGTTGCTGGCATGCCGGAGTTTAATCGGTCACAAAAATAGCAATCCCCCTCTCTCTGTAGATGATATCTTAGATTGAATTCAATGAGGTCTCTGATCAGGTCTCTGGGGTGGGCCGCCCCATACTCGACCCCCCACACACAAGAACTACCCAGCGGACGGCCCGCCCAGGTGGACAAGCTGCTAAGCAGACAAATCGTGACACACACTCTCTGCCAAACGCACAACACGTCTGACCACTGTCTGAGGCCCGTTCCAGAAACCTGTTTCGTCCCTCATCCACTGCAGCCTACCCCCGAAGCAAACCTACCCACTCATGAACTATGTGACCTACACAACCTGTTACGTGCATGATTTGTCCCGCCCTTAGCTGGCCCTGAACCACATCCTCGTGCTCCTCATATAAACAACCCCCCACCTGTACGAACAACCGGCTCTGCCGTCTCAGGCAAGTCGTTAGTTTGAAACCTGGCCTCCTTCTTCTGTAAAATGTGCCTGACACGGCGCGTTGTGACAATTAAATGAGATGCTAGTATAAGGTTCTCAGCCCCACCCCACACCACCCACTCAAACCCCAACCCCTGAGAGGACGAACCACAGATCGTGAAATCGGAAAGACCTGGGCCAAAACCCAGGCACTGCCAGCTTCCCGAACTCCGCCCCTCCTCTCTCAGCCTTAGTTTTGGCATCAGACAAGTGGGTTGAAATCTTCTCCTCAGTGACAGTGGGGCGACAGTGGCCAAGTGCAGGGATACTGCGTGACCGCAGCAATCGCTGTCATCGGTGGTTGACTCTCAACCCACTGGCCACACAGCCTGTGGGAGTCGGGCCCTGCACAGGAGAGCTCCAGGAGTAGCGTGCCCAGCCGTGAACAAACCCTGGCCTTGATGCCATCAACTCGACGGCCCTGTTTCTTTTTTTAATGTTCATAAGAGTGTACCTGAGCCAGACGAACGACATTGGCAGGGGAGCAAGACCCCAAATGCTCCCCAGCTGCCCTTCCTTATCTCTGCCCTGCCCCCTCAGGCTGCCAGACCCAGCTCCCCAGGGGCCAACAGAGGACCTCAGGGCCCACCTCCAGGTCCAGCTCCTTCTCGCAGCAGATGGAGGAACGAGGCCTCAAGGAGGAGAGGGGGGTGGCTTTTAGCACTGCCTTGGGTGGCCGGGTGTAGGCGAGGGCCGGCTGCAGCCCCAGTTGTGCTAGGCCCAGAGCTAAAAACCTTCCGCTCTTCTCCGCTCATCTGCTCCGCTTCCCAGATGACAAAACTGAGACTCCAAGAGGTGTAGTGACTTGCCTAAGGCCATAGGCATCAGAGGAGGAGGGGCTGTGATTTGAACTGGAGCCTGACTCCAGGGCTGAGGGCTTCACCCCCTGCAGGCTGCTTCCCCCCTGGACTTCCACAAAACCCCCTCAGAATTCTGGAACACTGGGCTGGTGGGGCCACCGTCCCACTACCGCCCTGGAGCTCAGGAACCTGAGAATCGAAGGGGCCCGTGCCCGGCACTTGCTAGTTCAGGGGCACCCTCCAGACCGCAGCTGTCCTGGGCTGCCTGCTGCCTTCGCCTCCCCTGGGTGCTCGCCTCCCTGCTAACTCCCGTCTCCTCCCCCACCCGCCACTGCGGAGCTCGCGGTGAGGGAGTCAGGGACTTATCAAGACAAAGAACAAAAGTCGTGGGGGAAAGAAGCCAAGCCATCTCCACTCTGGGGTAGGGCCCTTCAGCTTCGCCCCTTTGAAATTTCAAATTCCAGTTTGTGGACAAAGTCCTAAGTTTCTCACAATATAGGTCCCCAACCACTGACCAAACTCCAGTCCAGGCAGCCAGCAGGCCCGGGGCTGCTTCCTCTGGCAGCTCCCACGGTCTGGGGTGAAGAGGCCCTGGCCCGAGTGGGCCCATCAGGCCATTCCTGCAGCCCCATCCTGCCCCACAGGACTCCTGCCCCCCACCTGAGAGGACAGCCCTCTCGCTGGAGCTGGGATCTGACTCTCGCAGGGACTGACGGCAGATACCAGGTAGGCGCCCTCCCTGTTCTGGGCATCTTCTCCACCCCCTTGACGCCTAAGACTCTGCCCCTGCCGCCCTCCTCACCCTGGAGTTCAGGCCTCCCAGAACTTCGAGACTGGAAAGGGTGTCTCAGCCAACCCCCACATTTGGCGGATGAAGACACGGAGCCCTCAGGGGGCGGCAGCTAGCTGCAGGTCGAACCATAGATCCGGGGCCCCTCCCTGAGCCCCACGGGGTAGGAAGGACATGCTCAAGGCCACACAGCGGTAGTGGGGGACATGCGCCTGAAGACGAAGACCACCAGCTCTGTGAGGACCCCTCCAGGGAGGGCCCTGGCCCTGCCTCCCGTGGACCTGGCATGGCGGTGTGTCTGTTCGCCCAGGGAAGGATGGCCACGGGGTTGGCATGGAAGCGCTTCCAGAGAGGAAGATGAGGGAGCTTGGGGCTGAAGGCCAGTGCGTTTGGAAGGAAACGACATTCATGTGGTTAACTGATAACTGAGCCCCATCCTTGGGCCCCCAGGAGCCTCCTTCCTCCCTGTCCTCAGCACGATTAAGACGAACTTACCTGCCTGCTAATCATTGCTGAGCCTGTTGATTTTGCCTTAAAAAATTAACCGGGCATGAGTTTGCGGTTTGCCTCACCCCTAACCCTGAAGAGGCTGGGGTGGGCAGGAGGCCACCCGGGTTATGCAAGAGGCCGCTGGCCTCCCCACGCACATCCTCTGCTTGCCCTCCAGAGGGGAGGTTTTGCCTAAGAGTCAACAGTTTGCTAGTTCCCCCTGTTCTGCGTCCTGAGCAAATTTGCTCTGTTACCAAAGAGAGATAAAGGCAGCTGCGGGGAAGCTTTCCCAACAGGGATGCAATTTGGCAGCTTTTGAGTTCGGGATTCGAGAATCCTGCAGTGTCAGAGCCAGGAGGGCCTGTCGGAAGAGGTGGCCTGGGGCCGTTCAAAGTGGGTTCGGAGGTTCCCCAGAGCCAAGGGAGGTGTGCACAGGCCCCACTGCACCCGGCACCTGCCTGCCTCTTGGGGGTGCTGTTCCTTGGTAATTCATGTGAAAGGTTGAGCTAGCCACGGGTACTGAGCACCAGACAACGGCAAGTCCAGACTCACCCCCTCACTCCCTGTACGGATGGGGAGATGGAGGCTGGAGGGAGGACGGGACCCGTGCAAGGACGGAAGGCCATTCCAGGCATCCTGGGTCTCCAGCTAGCATAGGGGAGCCAGGAGCTAGTTCTGGGACTCAGCGGTGTGCTCTGTGTGTTAGTGAACAAGATGGTACTTCAGCGCCCTCCTCCACCCTCCCCCTCCCTCCCAGGGCCAGCTCGGATCAGAGCGGTGCCTGAGACAACTGGAAGGCCTGCGTCAGGGGAACTCACCTGGCTTTGTGTCCTGTGGATCCTCAAGGAGCAGCCAGGAGGAGCTGTAAACCAGGGGCTCCAAGTTATAACCCATTTAGCCATGTCCTCTCTCTGCAGGCATCAGGCCACAGAGAGGGATGCAGAGCCCTACCCTGACTCTCTCAACCTCTCTGCACCTCGGTTTCCTCACCTTTAAATTGAGAGTAACCACCCCCAACTCACTGGGTTGTCACGAGGATGAAATGGACGGAGATGCGCGCAACGATAACCACGCCGATGTTTCTAAAGGGGCTTGGGGAGCTTTCCGTGGGTTAACTCGTCCATCCTCACAGCCCCTCTGAGATGGGCAATGTTTCTATTGCTCCGACCTGAGGCACGGAGAGGCTGAGCCATATGCCCAAGCTCACACAGCTTGTAAGAAAGTTCTGGGATTCCAACCCAAGCAGTCTGGCTCCAGACTGTGCTCCCAACCCCAAGGCTACCCTGCCCTTGCAGGGCACACGGTGAATGCGCAATGAAAGCTGGCCAGTAGGAGGATAAAATAAGCTCCATCCCAAAGCACAGGCAGGCTTTATGTACGGACTGTGGGGGCTGGAAGGAAGACATGTCCCTGGGCTGGAGTGGGCAGGAATGGATTCCCAGAGAGGGTGGCATCCTAAGCAGAGAAACATCCAGAAGTGGAGAAAAGGGCGTGGCCAGAGAGCAGGACATTGTGGAAGGCACTGACCACGACTCAAGAGGCAGGAAAGAGAATACGGTTGGGAAAGTGATCAGGAAGGAAGCCAGCCGGATTTGGGTCTGTGTGGACAGGGCCTCCCCGCAGGCTGTCTCCTGCCAGGTGGCTTGTGACTGCTGGGCTGAGGCCATTACTACCCTGTTCATGTTTCTCCCCTCTGGTTATGGTCCTGACTTTATCTGCAGAAGTGGCATTGCCCGGGAGATGGGGACTGCCCAACCCCTGCAGGGCCCGAAGGATGAGGGGGAGCTCCGGCCCCGCCCAGGCCCTGCTCCGGGGTGAAGGAGAGACCCGCATCCCAGAAACCACCCTGGGTCTCCCCACACCCTTGCTCTGGAGGGCTCCAGGGATTGCTGGGAGGTCTCTGAAGTGGAGTGTGTGGGAGCCCCGAGAGTGAGGCTGGGGTCACGGCGCACAGTTGTGTAGGTTGCTCACCGAGCAGGGCTTCCCTGGCAAGCGAAGGCCAGCCCTGTTCCACTTATGAAGCCAAGTGCCCATGGGGATTTGCCTGCCCGGAGAGGGGTGTCTTACTTATTCTCACAAAGGCTCCATGCCCACCCTGCCCCAGCTCTGTTTCCTGCCACTGCGTGACCTTGGGCAAGGCCATTGCCCTCCCTGGCCTTGGTTTCCCATTTGAAAAATTGCCTAGCCTAAGGCAAGGATTCAACCCTGATGGTGAAGCAGAATTGCTGGGGCCTTGTAAAACTACTGATGCTCAAGTGCCATCACAGACCAATGATCAAATCTTGGGGTGGGGTGGGGTGGGGGTGGGTCTGGGGTATCAGTATTTTTTAAAGTTCCCAGGTGATTCTGATGTGCAGCCAAGATTGAGAGCCACTGTGGGAGGGCTTGAAATTCGGAGCAGGAAAGGCCTAGAGGTGCATCTGAGTTCTACAGCTCAGTACCTGCAGCTCTGGTGGGTCTCAGTTTGCCCATCTGTAAAATGGGAATAACGACAGCTTCCTCATAGAGCCAGAATGCCAATCCAATGAGAGGCTATTCAGACAGTGCATGGCACTGTGGTCGGCAAGTAGGAAGCTCCTGATCCTCGGTACCAATGACCCTTATTTTGCCACTGACAGAACGAGACTAACTTAAAACATAGGGGCCAAGGGTTCAGGCTGGGAGCCAGGCTTTCTCTGCTCCTTAAACCAAGTTCTAGTGCGTCTCATTCTCGGCTGCACGCCTGTCCTCTTGTTCAGGTGTGTGATGATGATGATGATGATGATGATTTGACAGTTTACCTAATTTGTTAGATTTTTTACATTTATTTTTTGAATCGATACTACATTCACATGGTTCAAAAATAAAAACGAAAACCAAAGGTGTCCTGTGCCAGGTCTCACTTCCACCCCTGAGTCCTGACCACCAGCCCACTCCCCTCTGAATCCACCATGAGTAACCACAGCTCTTGCTTTCTTACGTGTTTTGCAAGTTTTCTTTATGCAGACCAGGCAGCGTATAAGATCACATATTATTATCCCCCACCCTCGCACTGTTCTTCTGTACCTTGCCGGCCCTTTTAACAGCTTATGCCATTTCCATAGCAGTTATGAGCAAGTTCTGAGGAAGGGAGGGTTCTTGGACCCTTCACAGGTGAGGACGCTGAGGCTGGGACTGCTGAGTCACTGGTGTTTGAGCACTCTCTCCCTGGCCCCAGAGGCAGTGTTTGTCCCCCTGCTCCAATGTGGCCTTCCAGGAAACCTGGCCAAAAGGGTTGGAGCCCGGCCTAAATCTGTCCAGTGCGGGCCTGGCAGGAGGTGGGGTGGGGGTGGGCTGTCGGGGCCTCATGGTGTCCCAGCACCGAAGTTGCTGAGGGGAGAAAGCAGGAAAGAAACAGGTTTAGTCTTCCAGGTGGCAACCCCGTGAGGGGAAGCTCTCGCTAGATCGCTAGCGGGGACAGTTAGGCCCCGAGGGCTGTGCCCTCCAGCGGAGTGAAGCCGGGGCAGGACCCCCTGCCAGCCTCAGGGCTGTGCTGGGCGCAGGAGAGGGCAGAGGAGGGGACGCAGGGAGGGAAGGGAAACGTGGCTGATGGAACAGGCCCAGGGGCCGGAAGACTTGAGGGCACCCCGTTCCTGGAAGTCGGAGAGGAGGATTTGGAATTCAAGGCAGAGGGGACAATTTAAGTCAATGTTTTCCGCTCAGGCCACCTCAGGGGTCCCTTTGGATTCTTGATCTGCTTCAGTGGACAGACTCACTCACCTTGGGCAAGCCACTCTCCTGCTCTGTGCCTCAGTTTCCCCAAAGTAAAAATGAAGACTATTAGGTAGCTGATCTTCAGATAGCTTCGGAGCATCCGTAAAGGACTCTACCAGGCTCCCTTGACCTTGCTGAGGAAATCTGAATCTGCCTTGATCGGAATGGGGCGAGCCCATCAAGACGCTGGGCCTTCCTGAGGTGGGGGCTTGGGGGTGCAAGGTTTCTAACCGCTCCAAAATCTAGACCCCTTCCCTTGGTCCTGTGTCTGTCCCCCACCACCCCGTCCTCCTCTCCAGTTGGACGTGGAGTCGGGACCATACCTGGCGGGTCCCAGGGGAAGCCCTGGCCCCGGTCTGACATCCTCCTCCTGGTGCTATGGGGCCCTGCACAGTGGGAAGCCTCTTCTTCCTCGGTACAGCTCCCACTGCCGCCCTGGCACCCAAGACCCTGCAAGGGCCTCTGGGCAGAGTTAATCTCTTAATGCTGGTCACAATGAGATTTCAGGGACGGTGGGAGGCGGTCTCCATGGAAACTGCCGGCCTGCCCAGGACCCATGCAAGGAATTAGCCACAGGGGTCACCAAGGGGGTCCTAGAGACCCAACCCAAACAGGGATAGGAGACGGTGGCCTGGGCTCCTTGCTCCTGCCCCGGGCCTCCTGATGTCTCTCTGGAGAGGGTGTGAAATAAACCATACTCCTCACACTGCCTCAGTGTTCTCCTGTTAAACTGGACAGAGCCGTACTCACAGGGGGAGCCCTGTCACCTTTCCGAGCCTTAGTGTCCTCCTTCTCCAGTTGGGGTGACAATCCTTAACTCTGAGGCTTTTGCAGAAGAGTGCAGGCTTCAGAGTCTGCCAGACCTGAGCTTGAAGCCGGGCTTCTCCCACTGAGACTGTAAACCTAGGCCAGGCGTTTCACCTCTGTGAGCTTCAGTTTCCTCCTCTATGCAGTGGGCACAACCACGACTGTGCCTGACCATTAAGTACTGACGCTCCTCGAACGTGAGTCCCCTCACCTCTTTCTGAGCCCCCTCAAACTGCACCTCTGCCCACTGGCCCCAGCCACTTGCAGCTTTCAGAATCCCGCCGCCTCGCCTTGTCTCTGGCCTTTGCGCATGCCGGGCCGTCTGCCCAGAGCAGCTGTCACGCCTCCTTTTTCAAGTTCCCCTCCTCTAAGTCCTCTCCTCTGGGCAGCCCTGCTGGCCCGAGCAGGGTCCGGGCTCCTCCTCTGAGCTCCCACATCATCGAAGCGCTTTCCATCATCGAAGTGTAATCCAGTGGTGGTTACCGGCTATTTATCTGCCTTCTCCTGCTTCACGCTTACGTTCTCAGTACCCAGCTGGCACTTAATATAATGGGCTGGGTAAATAAATGAGTGAAGGAATTTGTCCATCCAATCATTCAACGTTTATTCAGCACCTTCCATGTGCACCGTTGTTTCAGCAAATAAAAATACAGGATGCCTCATTAAATTTGAACTTCAAAAAAACAGTGAATAATTATTTTAGTATAAGTATGTAGTAAATAATGCATAGGGCACACTTATACTTAAAACACTTTCATTGTTTATCCTCAAGTTCAAGTGTAACTGGGTGTTCTGTATTGGTTCTGGCCATCCCATTCCCTCGCTCACGCAGCTTTGGTGAGGAGGCATGGTGGAAACATACAGTAAGCCAGCAATTTTTTTTTTTTTAAAGGAGAATTTCAAATACTGGATGTTGTAGAACCTTGGGGACAGTAGGGAGCATGCCTGCATAGGGTGATCTCGGGCTAGTGGCCTTTATCCCTGTGGGACAATTCTAGGCTCCAGTGAGATGCTACTTTGTACAAGTCCTTTGAGGATCTCAAAGGGCACTGTGGAGGCTGTTACTCTTAAGAGAAGGGCTCAGAGGCACGCAGAAGGGGCGGCAGCAAGAGGGGGCTGCTGAGTCTCACTTGTCAAGAGTCCACAATTTTGTATTTTGGCTCTGAGCCTTCGCAAAACTTCGTGAACTGCATGCAATCCCACCCCTCATACCTTTTGCAGGGATGAGAGCCAGAGGAAGGGACCAAGGGGGCTTGTGCAAAGAAGCGTGGCCACCTGTCCCGTGGATACCCTCGGGCGCCGCGGAAAGCACGAGGGCATCCGGTAGGAAGCAATCCGGAGACGCCGCGGCGCCGCATTTTAAGCGTCTTGGGCTCCTCCTAGTGGCCAACTCAGGAACCGGCTCTCAGAAACCTTTAAATAACCACACGGGCTTCACCAATCACCGCGAGGGTTGCATTACAATCCCACCAATCACAGGCCGAGACGGACTACGTCTCTCCAAACTCAATGAATGACAGCTCAACACAGCTCACAGGGTTTAGTTAGGGACAAGCCAATTTCTCTCCAGGCACACACCAACACCTGGCCACCGCACCAGTCAGAACACAAGATTTTAAAACCTGTTTCCCCAAGGCTGGTACCACGCTGCAGTTCCACCGTCTACGAAATTTATAGCCCCGACCCCAGGCTTTGTGCTGGCTCCGTGTGGGATCCCTGATTTGCATTCAGGGCTGTTTATATATCATCTTACTATTTCACGATGTCATTACTATAATAATTAATGTGCGGGTCGGGGAGACTGGGGAAAGTATGCTCTTTGGAATTAGACACGCCTAAATTGGAGTGTGCTACTAGCTTCGTAAAGCAGGACAACGCACTTTCCTTCCTCCACCTTTAAAAGAGAGTATTAGTAACAATACCTACTTTAATCGTCCTATTCCATCATCCCACCTGCATCTCAGTTATTCCAGCCCAGATCCCGGAAGTCACTATCTTTGACAGCACCTCAGTTTGTCACCATCTTTTCCTCTCCACCATACCCCGCCGTGCCCACATCACCATCACCTCTGCGGGTCGGTAAAAGTCTGTGCATTCGCTTCTCTTGTTCCTCTGCTTGGGTCCTGTACCCACTCTTCACCCAGGGCCCAGGGATGATCTTGTACCAAGGGATTGCATCAGGTCCCTACCTTACTTAAACTTTTACACACGCAGGGGTGTCCAACCTGCGGCCCACAGGCCACCTGCGGCCCAGGTTGGCTATGAATGCAGCCCAACGCAAAATCGTACATTTACTTAAAACATAATAAAATTTTTTTGTGATTACGTGTCACAATGTATTTAATGTGTGGCCCAGAGATGCCAAAAGTTTGGACACCCCTGTCAGTTTCCTACGCATTTATAACAAAACTCAAAATCCAAAACTCCGAGGGACTGTGAGTCCCAGGGACTACCCAGCCTTGTTTCTGTACTTCTATATCTTCAACCCAATTTCACTTCACTCACCCCCCGCCCCCACCCAGGGGCTGCAACCACACTAGCCTTTTTTCCCCCCAGTTCTTTTTAGTTTTTCTTTCCTGTCTCAGGGCCTTTACACATTTCTTCCACCCCCACTGAGGATATGATCCTTGTCTATTGTACCCCCCAGGGGGCACCCCACATCTTGAACAGTTTAAAATTAAACACATAACAGGTGCTTAAACAGATACTTATTGGATGAACGACGGAAAGATTTTTGAAGAAAAACTGATATAACATGCATGAAATGCTTGGTACATACTATGCTTTTCAATGGAAAGGATTCTATGCTTAGAGTAGAAAATGTGGAAAGTAAAATAAAGAGGGAAGATTGAAAGTCACTTGTGCCCCTGCATTTGGAAGGGTTCAACTCTTGTTAACCAGGGTCTCTCGACCTTGGCACTATTGACATCTTGGGCTCAATAATTCTCTGTTGCAGGGGCTGGACTGTCCCGTGCATGACGGGACACTTAGCAGGACCTCTGGCCTCCACCAGCTAAATGCCACTAGCACTCGCCCCTCAAGGCGTGACAACCAAAATTATCTCCAGACATCGCCATATGTTTGCCCCTAGTTGAGAACACCTGTGTTAAACCTCTGGACTTAGAGGAAATTTTCCCCCCAAAATTCAGTCTGTCTCACTTTTCAGTATCCATAAGAATCATTTGCAGTCATTGTTAAACATCCAAATCCCTCAGGTCCCACCTCAAGGCTCCAGGGTCAACAGCAGGCCCAGCCGTCATGTGTTCAATGAGCTTCCGCCTGCTTCTGATGCACGGAGCCCTCAGAACCCACTTCGAAAACTCCTCCAGGAAGCCTCCCTGATAACCAGATAACCAAGCGCTGGGTGAGGCTCCCTCCTCCGCTGAACCCTACCCTTGAACTTCTCTCCTTTCCAATGACCCATCCCTGGATAGCTCTTCAAAGCAGTGACAGAACCCAATCCTAGCTCAGTCAAAGTCCCAACTGCCTCATCTGCCTTCAGGGAAGAAACAAAAGCTGACCACGAAGTTCAGCTAAACCTGCTAGCATCCCAATCAAAACGAATCCTGAGGTGCTGCCTGGGAGAAGCATCAGCTTAACGTAACAGGGGTGTCAGACTGTCTTTGCCTGTTGGACCAGAGTCCCTTCTCTGAGAACAGGTGCTGAGACAGAACAACCCAGTGAGTCATGCCTTGGTCTCCCTTTCTAGACCCATCTTGCAGGCTCTTCTACTCACGGTCTGCCGGTGAGCTGTTCTCAACAACCCCACTTCTCCCTTCTCGGGCACAGGGCAGACTGGCACTCTTGCCTCCTTAGAAGTTGGATGTGACCATGTGACTTGTCTTTGGCCAATGAAATGTGAACAGAAACGATCTATGTCACCTTGGGCAGAAGGTTTAAGAGCCAGCGCTGAGGGTGCTGTAGCACTGAAGACAGACACGGAGTCACCGGATGAGCAGAGCCCCCTGCTGACCCGTGCCACGGCTGGACCGTAGGCGAGCGGCGGCTCTCCACTGTGTTGGCCCCCGAGACTGGTGCCATTGTTGGATCTTGCGGCACAGCCTCGCCTATCGTGACGGAACACAGTCTTTCCAAAGCTTCACTGACGTTCCTATGACCGTTACGATTTGTCGTATCTAAAAACCACTTAGGCTATTAACATTTGTCTTAACATCAACTCACTTATTTTAACTTGGGTTTATTTTAGAAGGATGTGTTATTACTACCAAATGAAACACCAGTATCATAAGCGGAAAGCCATGGGAAAATAAACAGAATGCAATAAACTTACATTTTATCTTGACTTAATACCGTTGCTTTTGGAAGCCCTTGGGCCCTTGGTCTGTTCTCTTTTTGTTTTTGTTTGTTTTTATAGTTATTTCTTTAACTGTTGTTCAATTATAGTTGCCCCCATTTTCCCCCATTACTCTCCCCTGCCCTACCCACCCCCACCTCCCCACCTTCAATCCCCCCTTGTCTTTGTCCCTGGGTCCTTGTTCTCTTTTTGTCAAAAAGAAAGAGGGAGAAAGAGAGAGGAGAGGAGAGGAGAGGAGAGGAGAGGAGAGGAGAGGAGAGGAGAGGAGAGGAGAGGAGAGGAGAGGAGAGGAGAGGAGAGGAGAGGAGAGAGGAGGGAAAAAAGAAAAGAACGTCCCTAACTGTGCGTCAGTCTTTCAGGCCCCAGAAGGAGGCTGAGGTCTGTCAGATGGTTCAAGGCAGCTCGGTATGGGGGCTGAGAGCACCAATTCTGGAACCTGACTTTCTGGCTTGAATTCTGGTTCTGCCAGGACTAGCTGTGTGACCTTGGGCGAGTTACTTAACGACTCTGCTATTTGGCAAAACAGGGACGACGCTGTGTGTACCGCCGCCGGGTTGCTGCGGGCACTGTCCGCGCTAACACACGGACAGAGCTGCGTTGGCACACGGTGAGCATCGCGCAGTGTTCGCTGTGCAATGACGGCGGATCAGGGTCCAGGTGGGTTTGGAGAAATGCTTGAACTCAGTGAAGAGGGAAGAGAACCCTTCGCTTCGGTTAGAAGTAAATCCCCAGGACGGTGTGGATGAGGAGAGCTGCTCTAGCGGCAGGAAACATGGCGAACTTCCAGAGATTTTGTTGAGCGGCAGCTGCCCAAACCTCCAACCCACCGATTTTCAACATTTTTCAATTTCATGACACACATAAATTACTTAATTACGAAAATTCTGTGGCACGCCACAAAATATATTTTTTGCCAAACCGACAAAACAAGGTATAATTTTTAAAGAATTTTAAAAATCAATTTGAGAGAGATATTAATTTTTTGTTTCACTTATTTAATGTATTCATTGGTTGCTTCTTTTATGTGCCCTGACCAGGGATCAAACCCACAACCTAGGCGTACTGGGATGATGCTCTAACCAACTGAGCTACATAGCCAGGGCTAAAAAAAATTTTTTTTTAACGTGGCTGCTAGAGATAAGTGAGTGGGACAATATAGAGAGCCTAGAAACAGATCTACACATATTTGAAAATGGGAGACAAAAGCAATCGGCTTTGCATATCAGTCAAGAAAGGATGCCCTACCTAATAAATGGTGCCGGGCCAGTTGTTTATCCGTCTGAAGAACAACAGAATGGCATCTCTATTTCATACCACACACAAAAGTCAATTCCTATGGAGTAAAGACCTAAATATGAAAAATAAAAATAAAACTTAATAGGAAATATTTAGCATAATAGTTTTATGGTCTCAGGCCCTGCAAGATTTTATAGGCGAAATACAAGTGCAAACCATAATGGAAATGACTACTAAATTTAATGACCTTTATTTTATTATTCAACTGAAATTGCTACATTACAGTTGTAAACTTGAGTATAACAAAAGATTCTCTAAAGAGCGAAGAGACAAGCTACCGACTGATCAAAGGTATTTTCCATAAATACAACTGAAAAAGGATCTGTATCAAGAATAAGTAACTCCTTCAAACTGATAAGAAAAGGTAAATAACGCAGCAGGAAAGTGGGCCAAGGATAGGAGCAAGCAGACTCACAGAGGAAGTACAAAGGAGGAAAGAGCCCCTCCCAGCCGCCTGAGGCGGGAGTGCTCAGCAGTCTCCCAACATCTCGCCGAAGCAAAGATGCCCCTTTCCCGAGATCCAGAAATTCAGTTCCCACAGCTCCTCTAGCGAAACTCTCGCCCACCAGTATAACAGCGTTCTTTGTAGCGTTGTTTAAAATAGTGAAACGCTGGCACCAACTCTGTTGTCAAAAACCAGAATAAATACACCTGGGATAGTCACGCACATTTGAAATGAGTGACCTAGTGCTGCTGGTATATCAGCAGCAGGAAGATCCAAAAAACCATCGTGTGAGTGAATAAGAGGAAGTTGCTGAAGGACCCGTATAACATACCCTTTGAATAAATTTTCCAGATGTGTTAGCAACAGGGGCGTGGGAGGAGGAGGAGGAGAGAGGGGGAAAAGGTACGGAGAGTAAGTAGCACAGACGGTGGGTAGAAAATAGACAGGGGGAGGGCAAGAATAGTGTGGGAAATATAGAAGCCAAAGAACTTATGGCACATGGACATGAACTAAAGGGGGGGAATGTGGGTGGGAGGGGTGTGCAGGGTGGAGGGGAATGATGGGGGAGAAAGGGGACAACTGTAATAGCATAATCAATAAAATATATTTTTAAAAAATAAATGAATTCTCCAGATGTGCAGAATAACATTACACAGTGTTATGGTGCAGTTACGGATACATGAACACGTATAGCACGTATAGTAAAAGTCGGAAACCATGTCTGGAGGGGAGGAGCACCAGAGGCTGGCCGGGGCCACCGCCGAGGAGGACGGCAGGGCACAGGGCCTTCGGCGCTAAGTGTGACGTTTCGATTCTCGTTGAAATCAAACGTGAGCCCGGTGGAAACGCAGGCCTGCAGCAGGAGCTGAGGACACTGAGAGACGGGCTCGTGGGTGTTCACCACTGCGCTCTCTATACTTCTCTGCCCGTTTGTAGTATCTTTTTGCTTTGGAAAGAAGGGGAAAGGAAGGAAAAAATGGACTGTCTTTCCATATACCGGTAACAGGCAATTTGATACCATAACTAGTAAGGTCTCAGTATGTAACGTATCGATAGAGTTCTTTTAAAACAATCCAACCACGTATCTAAGTCTAGCATCTCTCTGTCTGGGGGCCGGGAGAGCTCACACGGGCGCTAACGCTTTCAGGGGTCTCTCTCTGATGCACCGCTGTGGGCACACGGGAGGCCTCTGTCCAGGTGCCCGAGGCCCTGGCGTGTGGCGAGGGCTCTGAGAAGTTCTCCGGTGATGAAATTCGTACAGCTCTCTTTAATCCAGCATTTTTCCAAGCGTCTAACAGCAGAATCCTTCTTGTCTGAGTGGTCTCGCCTGGGGAAAGGTTGACCTCGTGACCTCCAAGTGCCCTTACAGTTCTCAGCCACCATTCTAGTTTTGGCTCTGCCACTAGCTCGCGATATGACGTTGGCCCAATCACCTTCCTCTTGGAGCTCCAGTGTGTTGGGAAGGGAGCTGGGTGTGCGGAGTTTAGACTCTCGGGTCTCTTACCTGGTTCCAGCTCTAAAACCCCGTGTTGGAATAATATTTCCACTTCCTCCTTCTCTCCCAATTAACTTTCTATTATTTAACTAAAAGCAGGTTTGTGGTAGAAGAATTACAAAAATGCACAGCGGTAAAATAAAAAATTTTTAAATTTCCCCCACGTGCCACTGTGGCCCTTTTCCAAAAGGTATGATGATAGCCAGCATTTCCGGAGCACTTCTGTGCTTGGAGAGGTCTATTCTTCCCCTTATTTTACGGAAGAGGAGACTGAGGGTCAGAGGTAAAGCCACCTGGGCAAGGTCATTTGCCTCGAATGACTCTAACCCAAGTCGTCCCGACTCTGCCACACAGGTTCTTAGCCACAACCATCTAAATTAAAGCCTCTCCATCTGAAGGGCAGTCTTCATCACCATTGTTTTTCCTCCCGGCTCCCGAAATCCTTCAGGATTCTCTCCTCTCCCCAGAAAGCTGTGGACATTATCTCCTCCAGAAACAAAGGACCTGTGTCCCTCCCCCAAACTCAGTCCACCTTATCCCTAGAAAAACTACGACCTGCCTTCCCCCACCCCAGCTCCACCCCACAAATCACTGGATTTGGGGGAAATGCAGCAGGCTGGAGACAGAAGAATAGGTAGGTATTTAAGTTTCACGTAGACTATTGTCTTATGTGAATGTCTGATAAGGAAAACACAATGGCTGCAAGAAGAGGGCTGGGAGGTGAGATTTTCTAAGTGGAGAATTCAGAAGACAGGCCCGCAGTTCTGAAGCCTGGGTCCCCCCGACAGACAGGGAGACGACCAGGATGGGGACACAAGAGATAAACTCGGAGTGGGGAAAAGACCCAGGCAGGGACAGCAGCCCAAGGGGTTTGGCTCGGACTGGTCTATTCAGAATGGGAAATGGAGGCAGGATGTGTTAGCAATGACCTTGACCACTTCTGTAGAATTCGAGAGGCCAGGGCAGCACTGTCCAACAGAAATATAATCTGAGAAACGTACGTAATTTTAAATATTTTTTCATCTTCACCCGAGGCTATAGTTATTGATTTTAGAGACAGAGAGAGGGGGAGAGAGAGAAACATCTACGTGAGCAAGAAACATCGATCAGCTAGCTGCCTTCCGTATGCGCCTGACCCAGGATCGAAGCCACACGTAGGTATGTGCCGTGACCCGGGATCAAACCTGCCACCCTCTGGTGCACGGGGACGACACTCCAACCAACTGAGCCAGCTGGCCAGGGCGTACATAATTTTCAATGTCCTAGTAGTCCCATTAAAACAATAGTAAATCTAGGAAATAGATTGCTCCCACAAATAATGAGCTTGCCCTTGGTCTTAAATCAAGGGTCCCACACTCACGTGCCCTTCATGCCCAGGAACGTTAATAAGTGGATGGGGTACAAGCACATTCCACACGTCAGTGTAAGAAACAACATAGCAAACATAATACTGTCCAGTTCATTAATGTACCTTCAGTGTAGGGATACTAAGGAATGGTGGGGTCTGCGGCAAGTTAGAGAAAGCACACCAGGTCTAAGCCAGCTCCAGTGGAATTCTGCCTCATAGGTATGGGGAATCAGCGCTGCTAGAACTAACAACTTTTTGAAAGAAGCTGACAGTTGGGATTTTTAAAAGTTAATAGTCAATTCAAATTTTATTTAAAAAACAACTGGGTAAGCTGGATCTCAGCCTCTGATCTCCTTTAAGATGTTGGCCATGTCTTAAAGAGGAGGAAACCGAGGTTCAGAGTGGTTGAATATTTTCTCGACTCACAGCAAAGACAAAGAACGAGCTCTTTGGGTCACTTCTGCTACCTCTGCTAATAATCAACACTGATGTCTCACTGTTCTTACCGAGAATTATCAAGGTGCCGGGCTCTGTGCTCAAGGGGATACCACGAAGGAGACACCGAGTGTGATGATGCCAAATTCGGACACAGGAAGCCCAGGCTCGGAAAGGCGGAGTAAATTGCCTGAGACCCGCACTGTGCGGCCTGAACCTGGGTCTGTGTTTGATTACAAGACACCAGATGCCCCGCTCTGGCTACAGCCCTTCCACCTCACCACACTGAAGAGCCCTGCAGCAAGGACAGTGTCCTGAACCTCCGCCCTTCCTTTAACCCTGCCCCCCCCACCCCCCGCCATTGTTCCATTCCTGTGAACTGGCTTCAGGGTATGGTTTTGTTTGAAGAATGAATGCCACCGCCTTCTTTTTTATTTGTTTATTTATTTTAATTTTGTAAACCACTGATTGGCCCAGGGTCCCTTGGTTTATAGGGGAGGAAACTGAGGCCCAGAGGTAACAAGGGCTTGATGTTCTTCTGGAAGTCAGGACCAGGGCCAGGACTAGAAGTGGATCCTGGAGGTCCAGCCCGGAGGCCAGGCCCTGCCTGGGAAGGGGCCCACTGGGTGCGCCAGGGCCTCCCTCCAGCTCCTCTGGCCTCTGCCCAGGAAGGGCCAGCTGCTCTCTCGGCCTCACCACCTTCTCAACCCTTCCTCACGCCTGTTTGGATAACTTTTTCACCTGTTCTTTCGCAGGCTCTCCCTGAGGTGTGGTTGCCTCTGCTGAGTGTCCCAGGGAATCCTGGGGCCTTGGCGGTGTGGCAGCCCAGGCCTGGCCGGTCCCACGTTAGACAGTTCTCAAACAGTGGCTGTCGGGGCAGAGGGAGGCCTGTTTGCCCAGGGCAGGGCCCAGGCAGAGGCTGCAGCTTCCTCCCCATGCCGCTGGCCCATCCAGCCACTCAGCATACTGATTCGGCTCTCCCCATCTGCATTTGCTCATTCCGCAAATATTTACGGGGCGCCTACTGTGTGCCAAGCACTGTTCCGTGCGTGCGCTGAGGATATAGCAGGGAAGATGACAGTCAAGTTCCCTGCTGCAATGGAACTTACACTGTAGTGGAGGAGACAAATGATAAACAGATCAAGGAATGAACCCGATTCCAGGGTTGTAGAGCTGGGGTGTCAAACTCATTTTCACCGGGGGCCCCATCAGCTTTGAGGTTGCCTTCAAAAGGCCGAATGTAATTTTTGGACTGCATAAATGTAACTACTCCTTAACTGGGGGCAAGGAGCTCTACATTCGGCCCTTTGAAGGCAACCTCGAGGCTGATGGGGCCCCCGGTGAAATGAGTTTGGGCCCCCAGTGAAAATGAGTCTGACACCCCTGTTGTAGAGGATAACAGTGATGGGGGGAGGTGGGTCAGCCTGAGATCTGGGTGGTCAAGGAAGGTCACAGTTTGGGTCATAGTTGGACCTAAGATCCAAACTATGAGAAGAAATCAGGTTGGGAAGATCGGGAGAAAGGGTGTTCTTGGCAGGGGGAATAGCAAGTACAAAGGCCCTGGGGCAGGAATGTGCTTGGCTTGATTGACGGATAGTGCAGCTGAAGCAAAGTGAGCAAAAGGGAGAAAAATGGGAGAGGCCAGCAGAGGGGCAGACCAAGTTAGTTCCCAGGGGGATTGTTAGGTCAAGGAAAAGAGTTCGGGTTTTCAGTTTGGCATGACACAAGCTTTTGGGAGATGTTCGGCTGGAATTTTAAACATGATTGTATCCTGAATTTGTCCTCTAACTTTAACTCTGCTTTTCCCTCTCTGTGGCTTTCCATCATCCCACGACTCTCGTTTCCTGGTACACTTGAGAGTGTTTGAAATAGTAGTTAATTCCTCCCTTTTCCTTTTTAATTTAAAATTTTTTTCAAAAATCTTATCAAAGCTGTATAGGCACACAATTGAAAAAAAATATCAAAGACTTCTACCATGCTGATACTCTACAGCAGTAGCTGCTGGTCCACTCTTTCCTGAACCTGGCGGCCACCACCCAGAGGCAAGTGGTTGCAACTGTTTTCCCAGGGGATGTCCCCCCTCTTTATTTCTAAGTATCACGGTTAAGTTGCTACTTCCTGACTTTTCAGTCTTAGATATAATATGTCCACTCGCTAACAGGGAAGACCCTATAAACCATTTCCCAATGTGGAGATCAGTCAATAGTCATTGTTTTCCTTTGCATAACTATGTCACTGCCATTACTGTGATTCATGCCCGATGTCACCTGTACAGGAACTAAGGAGGGCCTTTCCCTGCGTTATCACAGTTAATTTTCACACTAACACTGTAAGGCAGGTATCGGTCAAGATAACAATAACACTGACACTTCACACTCGGTGAAACCGTGGAGGTGTGCAGAAGACTCTTGCAACCGTCTCAAGATCTGCAGAGCCCGATAGGTAAGCGGAACTGGCATTATTAACCCCAGTGGGGCGTGGTGGTTAAAATAAAACCCGGTCTCCAGCCCAGATGAAAGGTGTTCCTCTCATCTTGGCTGGAAGGATGGAAGTGTGAAGGAGATAACTCTTCTATCTCACATTTGGGGGGTGGCTTGTTGCATCAGCTAATATTGCCCTTATTAACACAGCACCTGGGTTTGAACCCCAGCTCTGCCTCTTGTGGGCTGTGCGGTTTGGAGTAGGTTATTGAACTTCTCAGAGCCTTTGATACCTCTTCTGAAAAATGGGTAATGCTGACAGGACCCACCTCAATGGGCAGTTGTGAGGCTAAAGGAGCTAAGTTTTTTTTTTTTTTAAAGATTTTTATTTATTTATCTTTAGAGGGGAAGGGTAGGAGAGGGAGAGAAATATCAATGTACGGTTGCCTCTTGTGTGTCCCATGCTGGGAACTGGCCTGCAACCCAGGCATGTGCCCTGACTGGGAATCGAACCGCGATCCTTTGCTTCGCAGGCCCGAGCTCAATCCACTGAGCGACACCAGCCAGGGCATAAAGGAGCTAAGTTTTATAAAATGTTTAGAACACTGCCTGGGTCACAGTAACAACCATTAAGTGATCAAATAAACCCGAGGTAGGACGTGAATGAGCCGGGACCCATGTCTGGGTCTTCTGATGCCAAGTTCAATGCCTGACCCCAAAGCCCCAATGCTTATGTCCCTCTTTATGGATTTCACCGTATCTCTCTGTTACCTGTACTTTATTTACCTGTAATTATTTACCTGATATTTTTCTTTCTTTTGAAGACATAAGTTTTTAAGAGGATATCTTATATTAATGCTTTAACATGCTAATCCTACATTTTTCTAACACACAGTAAAATAAATTCAATGTGATTTAGAAGAGTTTGTGCATGTACATCCTAAAATGGGTGCCTGTACCCTGTGGGTACGCCAAAGGACACATACGTTATTTTTAGGTCTACAAACCACCTTTGGAAAATTCTGTCCAGTGGCTTTTAAATCATTTATATCATGACCCTTAGTATGTAACACGTTTTACACCACACACTTTATGTTCAGTGGCAACAAAAGTGATGGTCAAAAGAATAGAGAATCCGGGAGAGGGAAACGAGAGGGAGGGAGGGAGGGAGGGAGGGAGAAGAAAAAAAAAAAAAGGATAGAGAATCCGGAGCCCACCTCCCACCCCGGGCTGGAGCCCCAGCATCACCTCTTAACACCTACGTTGCTTTCCCTGAGTGACTCGACCTCTGTGCCTCCATCTTCTCATCTGTAAAATGGGGCTGACAGTAAAAGCACCCTCCTCGTAGGGCCATCGTGAAGATAAAGAGTTAGTGTGTGTGAGGCCCTGGTGAGCGCCCCACACATGTTTGCCGTTGCCCCAACCCCCGGCACACGTCCACAAATGGACCGAAATGAAACAGAGTCTCGCACACGCAAAATTTATTCTTACCACAGGGTGTGAACTATGTTTTCTATTCTATTTTATTTCATTTAAAAAATGGTCATCTTTGTGAAATTACGTTAATCTGTTATGTATAACTCACGCTCTTCTCTGAAGAACATTATACTGCAATAAAGATGCTTTGAAATAGCATATTTTTTATGCAAAGAAAAGGCAAAGAATGAAAATAAAAGAAACCAGTTGATTTTACGAACACCAAATGTGCTAACATTATTTTGTCCGGTGCAGTGAGGAAACATTAACAGATTTGGGTCCCTAACAGCTTGGATGCTACTGATCCGGAATTCCTTATGAACACTGTTGACCTGCACTATAGGAATAATATTTCTGCCTCAAACCAAACACATGTGCTTCAAAGGCTTTCTAAAAAAATAATATCTGCCCCCTGGCTGGTGTGGCTCAGTGGATTTAGCACTGGCCTGCCGGCAAACCAAAGGGTTGCTGGTTCGATTCCCAGTCAGGGCACATGCCTGGGTTTCGGGCCAGGTACCCAGCAGGGGGTGTGTGAGAAGTAACCACACATTGATATTTCACTCCCTCTCTTTCTACCTCCCTTCCCCACTGTCTAAAAATAAATAAAATATTTAAAATATATATTTAATATATTAAAGTAAGAGTTAATGAGCTACAACCTCCGGACCAAATCTGGCCCACTGCCTGTTTTTGTGAATAAAGTTTTATTGGATCACTGCCACCCCATTCAGTTATTTATTGTGTATGGCTGCCTTTGTGTTACAAGAGCAGAGTGGAGTAGTTGCCACAGGTCCCATCCGGCCTGCAAAGCTTAGAATATATGCTATCAGGTCTTTTACAGAAAAAGTTTACCAGCTCCTATATTAAATTTATAGTTCAAAACTCTTAAGCCTAAATTAAAGTCTTATTCTACGTGTATCTTATTTTACACTATTTATTAGTCTTGCAAATTCTAACAATTACATTTTCCCCAACATGTCGCTTCGGAAATGTCAGACCCCCTAAAGTTTGAACAGATAGCACAGTGAGCACGCATGTATCCTTACCAGATTCGCCAACCGGTAGCATTCCGTCGCATTTGCTTTATCACTACCCACCTATCTCTGTATGCACTTTTTAATTAAAGTATTTGTTGTAAAAATTGTGTATTCACATCTGTTACACATATTTGACCGTATGCATGTATGCGTGTGCGCATGTACACGACCTCACGGCAGGAGTGGTCAACTGTATACCAACAAATTCACGCTCCGCTCCCATAATTTGGAGCTATTCCTGGAAACAGCTGCCTGCTGGGGACATATCCCAGCATCCTCTGCACTTGGCCCAGGCCATGTGACAAGTTCTCACCAACAGAATGTGAGTAGAAGTGATAAATGTCCCTCTGGACCAGGGTCACTTCTGGGATCCTGAGTGACGCTGCGACAGAGGTAAATAAACTTGTAATTTACAGTTTGGGTTCGTTCATTACATCAGTAGTGTGGCTCTAAATAATACAGCCCAACAAATCAGGTGACCCATGGACGGGTCAAGATGGCAGTTTCAAACACACTGGTCTGGCCCTCTGGTTCTCTGAACATTTTGGAGCCATGGATCTTTCCATTAAGTGTTTCAGTCGGAAGTCAGAACGGAGCTTCTCTGGTTGAAGCATCTTTCCTGACCGCCACTGAACGCTGTGCGATGACCAGTAAGCCAGGCACAGGCCTCTGTTTCTCAGAAGAGGAGGCAGAGAGCCGGCGGAGAGAGACTAGAGTGCGGCCTCAGACAGCCGCCCGGGGCCGTTGCCCAGGTCTGTGGCCAGCGCAGGCTGTTCCCTCCATCCCCACGCCTCTCATTCGCCCCTCACAGGCCCAGATCACGGACCAGCCCCATGACCAGACCCCAGGCACCTGCAGGCACCGGGGGGCTCGGAACCAAGCTTCGTCCTGACTCTCCAGCTAGCCCGTGGCATCCTGTTACCAGTTACATATCCCTCATTCTATTCGTTCCAAACAGATGAATAATGCCTAGTGCACAGTAAGCGTTCAGTCTCTTTCACACGGTAGGTATAATGACGATGACCATCATTAAATTACTTCACAACACTTTCCGTGGGCCAGACACTCAGCACTTTACAGATGGTAACCTCATTTAATTTTCACAGCCCTATGAAGTGGATGATATTATTATCAGCCCATTAGATAGATGAAGCAATTGAGGGACAGAAATTACTTTACCCTCAGCCACAAAGCTAGTGGATGGCGATCTGAGCCCATGCAGTCCAACGCCAGAGTCCGAGCTGCTAACCACGCTGTCACGTGCAGCCCTTCGGATGCTGCTATTCGAGTAACAGTACAGGTAAGGGAACGAGGGCTTGGCGTCAGACTAGATTTGCATCACTCATCGGCCATGTGATGCTGGGGAACTTACTAAAACAACTCTGCACCTCAATGACCTGGCTATGAAACGAGGATAATACTTTCCCCCTTGACAGGTCACTGTAAAGACTAGATAGAGAAAACACAGAGTAGCCAGCATCCTGCTCTTTACAGAGAAGGGGGTTAAGTGGAAATCAATTCCTACTTCTTCTCAGGCCCACCTGATGCCGGAGGCGTGTGAGGCAGAAGGAATGGAAGGCATAGTTCCTGCACTGAAGCATCTCGTAATCTTACTAGGAACGAGATAAACCACTCACAAACCAATCAGAAAAGTCCCAAGATACTTTCAAGAAGGGTGGAACGTAAGTAAAATCAGTGCAGTTGGTCGCCGGGCTCTGGGCCTCTGCACTCGCTGCCCCTCCTCCCTCTCTTCTTCCGGCTGAGTCCTGCTGAACCTTCAGGTTTCAGCTTCAATATCAGTCCTCTCCCCCAGGATCAGAGGTCTGTGACCCCTTCCCCTCCTCCTAAGTCACTTGGTGTTCCCATAGTGCCCTGTTCATCCCTGTCACGGCACTCTGTCTTTGGTTGCTGCTGGCTTGTCTGTCTACCCCACCTCACTGGGGTCTATGCAAGACCCGAAGGCAGGTTTATTCTTCTACATCCCAGTGCCTAGCAGAATGCACACCATCAGCCCCCAGTAGTTGTTGAAGAAATGGACAAGTGACCAATGAATTAGCAGAAACCTTCTAGGTAGAAACCAGAGGTACTTGGGGTATCCGCAGCCTCCCTTTATAAAACGAGGCAAAATAAGGCAATGGTTTCCGAACTCCAACTGACCCAAAATATGTCCGTTTTGAAAAGTTTCCCATATGCAGCCAGATTTGTGATCCATTGAACCCATGAGGGGATCAAATTGAAATCGAGGTGGGATGGGAAGATGATGTGGACAGGGGAGGAAGGAGGGGAGGGTGAGGGAGACTACATCCTGGGAATGAAGGGTGAGAAGAGCATGCTTGATACCCGACACAACCCCACAGTCCTCCAGTATCCGGGGTCTTACCCAGCTTTGGGTCCATCTACCCATCAGGAAGACAGAGCACCTTGCAGTTTATGATACATTTTCTCCTTCGCCAGCTCATGGAATCCTTATAACAACCAAGGTTAATTTGACGGATGAAGAGTTGGGGATCTGAGTGTTTAAGTGCCCACCATTGTACAGCTTTAAGTGGGAGGGACACTTAACCAAACTGCCTCTGACAACAGCCTCTGATCTGGCTTGAGGCCGATGCCATTGGCAAAGGAAAACTCAGGCTCAGCTAGCACTTGAAAACAGATAGAGTGCCCTGATGGAAGCTTGTTGACCATTGGCCAAATCACCCCATCCTCTTACTTGTCCCGCTCTGAGCACTTACAGGTACGGCTATCTCAGCCCAGCCCAGCCCTTCTCATCTGTGCATCCATCCATGTAACCACCCATTCATCCACATATTCATCTTTGCATCTACCTACCCAGCCATCACCTCATTCATCCGTCTGTCCACACACCCACCTGTCCAGGTACTTAGTCATCCACACACACATCTCTCCATCCATCCCATCCATCTACTTATCCATCCATCCATCCAACCACCCACCCACCATACCCACCCATTCACCCATCACATCTATTCATCATTGCATCCACCCATCTGCTCACCTACCAAACTTCTCGACTACCATTAATTCATTGGTCCCGTCCATCAGTCCGTCCACCACGGATATTACATCCATTTATCAAACCATCTACCTATCTAACCACTCGTGTGTTCATTCGTTCATCCATCCATCTTCCCATTCATTCATTCATTAAATGATGTAGACTCCATCAAAGTCTCCATGGGGCCAGGACCTGTGGTAGCCTGGAGTGTAACAGGAAGAAGAATGAGATAAATACAGATCTTGCCCGCAAGGAGATTTGAGATACAAAAATAGCAAATTCCCAAAGTGCCAAAATATGTAATTAAGGGAAGCTTGTTGAAGGAAAACAAGGGTAGGAAAATAACAAAGCCAGGAGTCAGGTTATCCCACAGATATGCACACCACAGCATCTTATCCTCGCAGTTGCTCAGAGCAGCCCCAAACTTGGCACTGGGCTATATCCTGGCACCCGAAGCAAACGCTACAACACAAGGGTCACAGTATACAACACAAGGGTCACAGTATACTCCATTGTGGCGGACACTACCCAGCAGCTATTCCTGCTTCCTTACAACACAGTAGTGATGTAGCACCCAGGGCACATTTGGAAACGTACGGAGACATTTTTGGTTGGCGCAACCCACAAGGAGGTATGCTACAAGTAGCTGATGAAAAAGTAAGCTGAAGAACTGTGTATAGCATATAACGTTCCTGATAACAAAACCGTATGTGCATATATATGTACACTATTATGAGAATAAATAAGGTAATAGACATAGAGCATCCATCCATCCATCCACCCACCCAATCATCCAACAAATGTTCGTTGAACACTTGTTGTGTGATAAGCACTGCCCAGAGGCTAGGATAAAGGGACACGAGTGGACATCCTCCGAAGTGGACAGATCTGGGACACAGTGAGGGGCTGCCAAGTACATTATTGTTATTAAATTACTCTCTGGAAGGAATTCTATGGGGCCTCCTGTTCACCCCTCGCCTGGGCTTGTGGCCCAGGGCTCTCCTCCAGAAACCGACTGGCCCCTTTGGGAGACAATGAGTCTCCCTCTGGCTGCAGGGTTAACCAGGTCTTGCAACTGTGTTTTAACCTCCTATGAAACACCTAAGGCATGCCCAGCCCTCCAGCTATGCAATCTCTAATCCCACCGCCCTCTGTGAGATAGGTTCTGTTGTTCTCTCCATTATACAGAGGAGGAAAGGGGAAGTGACTTGCCTAAGGACACCCGGCTGGTGTGAGGATTTGCAAATTCTGCTGCATCACAGACTCCTGCTTGACGGTGGATCAAAGAAGGATCTTCCGGACCACTCAGGAGACCAGCCCCTGATTCCTTGAGGCCATCTGTCCTCAGCTATTGATGACATTAAGGAATATTTATCGAGTCCTTACTCTGTGTGTGTGCTTGTGTGTGTTGCCAAGGACTTACACCCTTGTTTTCCTTTAGTTATCCAAAAAGACCCTAAGGCACTCTATCTCAGCTTCAGAAATAAGGCAACCAAGGCACAGAAATGTTGAATAATTTGTCTAAAGCCACAGAGCTACAACCGAGATCTACCGATTCCAGAGGCCATGCTCTGTGCACAGGTGTGATTTAAGTTGGTTTATAAAAAGCACTTAATTTTTAGAAATTCAAAATGTGCAAAAAAAAGGAAAACAGACATTCTCTTGAACCTCCCTCCTCAGAAACAAAACTCTCTTCCCTGTCTCTTTGTGCCTTTCCACCCATTTTCTATGCAAATATAAGTGTGTGTACACACACACGTACATATCCGTTTTGTTATCAGAAATGCTATACGCTATACACAGTTCTTCAACTTACTTTTTTCACCGAATGGGATTTGGAGGTCCTTCCCTGCCCACACACAGATCTGCATTATTTTCCAACAATGGGGTACCACTCCATCCCAAAGATTCATCATGCTTTATTTACCCCTCCTCTCCTGTCCGACATTAGCGTTACTTCCAGTTTTGGAATCTCACCAGAGCAGAAGAGCCCAAGCCTGTTTCCATCAGTAACAGATACCTCCCCAACCTTGCATCTTGGCTGCACACACTAGCGACATCGTTCTCGTTTTCCAATGCCGCACGCTGTGCGTTGCTTTGTACCACTTCCCCTTGCTGAGTTATCCAGAGCGGATGGCCCTCATCAGAGGGGCCAGCCACCTCTCCCCTTGGGTCCTATCCCACCCAGACCGGCCTCAGCTCAACGACCATGCCCAGCAAGGCTCTCTGTGGGCTTTAGTTTGTCCTCAAGGCAAGTGGGGATGATGCTTCCTGCCCCAGTCCCTGAGCAATTTTGGAAGAATCCTGGGATGCGTACTCAGGACAGTGGTCTCTCCGGGCAGGAAATGAGCCCAGCCACTGCGCTAGGGCTCCTGCGGCCCCTCCCAGCACTTCCGATGCCAAATCCGCCATGCCTCCGTTTGGAAGCTCAGCAAAGCAAGTCGCATGCCTCCTCTGGGCTTCCTGCCATTCTAAAGGAGCCCTTGGAGGGTCTTTGGTCCCTTCCCAAACATACGGGAGGGCGTCCCATGGTTTCCCAAACTTGAGCATGGATCCGCCCTGTTAGTCCTCCCCCAGCCCCAACCACTGGCCCCACTCACCATAGGGACCCTCCACTGGAGCCCCGAGGGGCGTGTTCACACTGACCATGGCCGAGCCCACCCAGCCAAAGACCTGGGGGCATGGAGGAGCCGGGGCCCCACACACAGCTGCAGTGGGAGTCAGCTCACCAGGAAGGCAGGAGTGCAGCCAGCTGCCACCGCCCGGTTATCTTATTGATTCTTCTAATCACCCAAGGTGGGTGGATACGTTAAAGAGTAACCAGTCACTTAGGGAACCTGCGGCTGGGGACTGTCACTGTTGCCATGACAATGGCAACCTGGCAAGACCCGGGGTCCATTTGGGCCCCAGTCCTGCACTCTGGGGTTGGGGACACTTGAAGCCAGAAGTAGGGAACACCGTCTCCCCAATCCTCAACTTGAGGAAAGAGAGTGGCCAGGAGGGGATGGGAAGGTGAGAGTCCAGCCTGGGTTGGGCTTTATGACTCCACAGAATGGGTGTGGCAGGAGGTGGGAGGGAGGAGGAGAGGAGAAAAGGTGGGGGGTGGAGGACTTTTGTGTTAAGCACCTACTGGATGCTAGGCGATGCCAACAGGCATTGCCCATTTAAATTAAACTTTGACGAGGACATGGAAGCACCGAGAGAGGTTGATTGCTTGGAGTCTCACGGTTGGTACACAGAAGGGTTGGAATTAGAATTCCCCTTCATCCAACATGCATCTATGGAGCACCAACTGCATACTAAGCTCTGTGTTAGATTCCAGCGGTATAGAAATGAACAAAGTAGACATCATCCCTGCAGCCATGGGACTTGTGGGCTGATGGAGAAGATGGCCATGATATCATCAGATAATATCGAGGATAGGATTGCAGACTGATACCTGCTTTCAGGGGTGGAGAAACACGGGTTTGGCTCCAGGCCCATGGACCGAAGACATTCCGCCCCCCTCCTCCCCCCGTCCATTGGTCTCCTTCCCCCTTTAAAAGGTAACCCACTGCCGCGATCTGCTGCGGTTGGTCCTGGTCTCTGAAAGTGGAGCCATCCTGCATTTTAACTCTCTTGCGTACTAGACACCTGCTACCTGGCTTTTGGGGAACAGCCCCATTTCTATGGCCCCAATGTTGGGTCTCTGAAATCAAGGGATTCTGAAATCAAGGTCTTCGCCACATTAGAGAGAAGTCCAATGAGAAGCAGTAAAACCCGGGACCCACAAGAATTGGAACGCCCAGCTCCGCCATTGTCTTGCCGGATGTTTTTTGGTAAATGATGCCATTTCCCTACGGTGATGGCCACCTCAAGCATCGCTTCGCTTCTAAGGTAGCTCATGGATATATTCCTCTCTGCTCAGTCTGCTTTTTTTTTTTTCCCCAGGATGCTTGCTCAGCCCTCTCACGGGGACCACTGGTCCCTGGGCACCGGCTGTTTCCGGTCTCCTGCTGCTTCCTCCCTACCCGTTTCACCTTCCTGTCTTCTTTTTCTCCAGTGAATTGTCTTGGTTTCTATCTCGCTTCTCTCTCAGCTCCTTACTTTCCAACCACCTGACAAAAACACAGTCCTGGATGAACCGGAGGGCCTTGCTTTGATCATGCCTGCACGCCGGCAGCCGGTCACCGCTAAGACAACATCATCACTTAGAGGGCAGATGGGAACTGCCGTAGACTCAGGAGCACCGACTTCCGCGTGATACAGAGCTTCTGCCGTCCCTTCCCGTTGCTCGCCCGTTCTCTACCTCCACGTCAAGTCTTTCTCTCCTCAAGGCTTGCCCAGTCTCATCCTCTGCAGGATGAGTCTTCACCTTCTTCACATAGAAAATAGAAGCCTGACACATGGACCTGCCTCAGCTCCCCACAAAAGTCCACCTGCATCTGCGCTTTGCTCCCCTCCTTTTGTCCAGATCCACATGGGTCTGCACCCCACCTTTCCCGCTGCTCAGGCGCCCAATGTGACCACTAGAGATTTCCCCCATATATGCAACCTCTCCCTCTTTAGACTTTTAAAATCAGCGTTATTGAGGTACAATTTACAAACAGCGTTGTGAGTTTTGGCCAATGTATACACCAGTAAAGTTGGCTTTATTCCTCCACAAGCAATCCCCCAGGCACCTCCCGCTCCAGGCGAGTGCTGATCTGCCTTCTGCCACTCTGGATTAGGTTAGTACTTTCTAGAATGTCATAGAAATAGAATGAGACAGGATGTACTCCTTTGTGTCCGACTTCTTTTGCCCAGCATGTTTGTGAGATTCGTCTCAATCATGTCCTTTCTTCTTGCTAAGGAGAGTCCATTGAACGGATACACCACAGGTTGTTCGGTTGTTCACCTGGCAATGGACAGTGAGGTTGTCTCCAGCTTGGAGCTGTTCTGGATGAAGCAGCTATGCGTACTCATGGACCAGTCTTTGTGCAGACATATGTTTCATTTCTCTTGGTTAAATTTCAAGGAAAGGGACCCTGGCCAGGTAGCTCAGTTGGTTAAACCATCACCCCAATATGGCAAGGTTGAGGGTTCAATCTCTGGTCAGGGCACATACAACAATCCACCAATGAATGTGTAAGTAAGTGGAACAACAAATCAGTGTTTTTCTCTCTCCCTCCCTCCCTCTCTCTCCCCTTTCCTCACTCTTTCTAAAATCAATAAATAACAAAAATTTTAAAACTATCTAGAAAAGGCATTGCTGGCTGATATAGTATGTGTATGTTTAATGTAGAAGCTACTCCCAAACTGTCATCCCAAGCGCTCGTACTATTTCGCATCCCTGCCAGCAGGGCAAGAGAGCTCCTCCCTCCGTACCCCGACCACTGCTTCTTGCGGTCAGTCTTTTTAATTAAAACTGTGCGATGTGATCTTTCTTTTTGCTCTTGTTTGTTTTACACTAGTTTTATAAGTGAAAAAAGTAATGCCTGCACATGTTAAAAATGGAAATTGTACAAACAGCATATAATGAAAAATAAATCTTCCTCTTACCTTAGTCCTACATCTCGCTCTATTACACTTTAAACAAATTCTTGTATATACTGGCAGACATTATACATAGACACACATATACACGCTGCCATGGACTGAACCGTCTCCTCCCAAAATTCGTATGCTGGAGTCCTAACCCCCCAGTTTGCATTTGAAGCCGGGACCTCTGCGGAAGTAATTAAAATTAGGGTCGTAAGGGTGGAGTTCCCAAACCCACAGGATCAGTGCACCTCTAGGAAGAAACTTGAGGGAGCCCCCTCCGCCATCTGGGAGAAGGCAGTTGTCTGCAAGCCGAGGAAGAGCGGTCTCACAGCACCCAACCACACCGACACCCTGATCGCGGATTTCCAGCCTCCAGAACCATGAAAACATGATTTCCATCGATCAAGCCATGCAGGCGACGGTATTTTGTGACGGCAGCTCGAGCTGACTAAGACACACGCACACACACGTAAATGCGTATAAACACACGGGGACACGTGCGGCACTCTCTCCTGCCGCTTGCTCCCCCGCGTAGTAGGGAAGGGCCATCTCCGCACCAGCACGCCCACCTCGTTCTGCTGAGCAGCCGCTCGGCGCCCCACTGTGCGAGCCTCCCGCCAGGGATTTCACTCGTGTCCCGCTGCTGGACACTCAGGCTGTTTCCACGCTGCTGTCACTGCAAACAGATGCAGCCGTCTTCATGCACATGTCTTGACCCACGTGGGGGGAGCATATCTGTGGGACAGATTTTTAGAAGCAGAGTCCTATCAATATTTAAATAGGCTATCATATTTCTTTTTACACAAAAGATCCCCTCAAGAACTTCCTTCCCCATCTCAGCTGCTGCATCTGCTCTCCATCCTTCCTGCTGAGCTTTTAAAACAGATGTGCACGTCAGCTCTCTCTATTAGCTCTCTCTATTTCCCCCACCGGTAGCACTGCACCCCGCTTCCTCCAGACACACCGCTCCGTCCTCACTGGTGAGTGAGAATGATTCCACGCCTCAACATTCAGCGGACACTTCACTACACCCCAGGCGAGGCTGGACAGTCGACTCCTCTCCCTCTCAGTGACCTCTTCCCTTAGCATCCATTCTGCAACCGCCTTCTGGGGGCGTTTCTTCTTGACTATTTTTTTCTTCTTTGTCTCTTGATAGTTCACACTTCATCTCAAATACTAGAATTACTTGGGGCCTAGTTCCAGATTCCCTTTTGTCCCCTCAATCTGTTGTCTCTCTTTCCACAATCACATTCATTCCCATGGCTTCTGTGGCCACACACACACCTTATACCTGCGGCCCCCTACTGTGTATCTTCAACCTAAACTTTCCCCTGGAGCCCAGAGTCACACATTCAACTACCTCCTAGTATCTCCACTTACCCGTTCCACAGACATCTCAAACATAATACGCCTCTAACGGCACTCTCGCTCTTTTCTGCCATCAAAACTCTGCCCCCATATTCCACACCTGATAAAGTGGCGCTCTCACCCACTCTAATCCCTTTACACCCAACCATTACCAAGTCCCCTCGAATTCCACTTCCCAAACATCTCAAAAACATATCCGATTCTCTTTGTTTCCAATGCCACGATCTTGGATCAAGCCGTCTTCATTTCTCACCTCGGTTACCAAAATGCCTTTACCTGCCCGAGACCCCAGCATCCACTCTTATACTCATCAAAGCTTTTCCCCATTTAATGTAGCCAGAATTATATTTTTTAATGCAAATCTGACATGCCATTGCACTGTTAGAATCTTGCTGCGCTGCCCCATTGTCCTCAAGTGAAACCTCCAGATTATTCACGATCTGGCCCCTGCCCCCCTCCCCAGGGTCATCTCAGTCCCTGTCCCCCAACACCCAGCGGGTCTTCTCTAGCCCCTTACGTGACCAGGTGCTCTCGCCCCCAGCTTTGCACCCACATCGTCATCCCCACCTCAGAGCCTGGTCAGCTTCTCTTCTTCATCAAAAAACACCCCTCTGCAGGAAGCCCCGAGACTGCCCATTCTGGTTTAGAACGCGCTCCTGTAATTCCCTGTTCTCCCAGGCAGCAATTCCCTCCGCTACGGCGGTGCCTTTGTGTTCACCTTCCGTCTAGTGCTTAACTGCCCCTCTAGAACCGTAAGCTTCAGGAAAAGAGGAACACCGCAGGTCTCCGGGGTTCACAGACTTTTCTGTAAAGGGCCAGGTAGGAAATATTTTAGGTTTTCTGAGATATACAGCTTTTTGCAACTACCCATGTCTGCTGCGGAAACCTGAAAGCAGCCATAGAACATGTATAAACAAAAGAGCATGGCTGTATTCCAATACAACTTCATTTACAAAAACAGGCAGAGAGCGCGATTTGGCTCATGGGTCATAGTTGGCGCACCCCGATCCATATTAATGATCGCTGTGCTCAGAGTTGACAATTTTATAGCACCTACTACGTGCAGGGCACTGTTCTATATGGTTGGTGTGTACTCGTTCATTTAATGGTTTGAATGACTTCAGGGGCAGGGACTGTCAGTGTGTTCGTTTGCAGGCCAGACTGAGCGCTCACAGTAACTCAGCTCAAACACACCCAGCCAGCCACGAAGTCAGACCTGTATCTGGGCAGTCTGGCTCCAGAGTCTAAATTCTTCACCCTCTTGGCTGGTAAATGTACGGACAAATGAGGAGTCGAACGAGACTGCAGAATGAAAGTCTTCAAAAAGTATAAAATAATACAGAGGTCTGAAAGTTGGAACAGAACTTAACGAGCAAGGATACATACCAAGTGCAACTCCCCTGACCCGGAGTTCTCACTCCCAGGTCTGCGCGTCCAAGGCAGGCCCACCTCACTCATTTCCCTTTCCGAACGGGCTCTTCTCAAGGCCAGTGTCAGAAATGGACGACCCAGGAGGTCATCTGGAATTCCCACTCCACCATGGCACGCTTTGCTTAATTTTCCCCGCCTGTGCCCAATCTCTGTGTTTCTTCCTTCTAAGGTGAAAGGCAGAAGTGTGAGCAGGTTAAGACCCTGGGCTTCTGAGTCTTACAGAGCAGATTCAAATCCAGTTCCTCCAGCCTCAGTGTTTACATTTGTAAAATGGGGATAGGAACAGTACCTAGCACTGAAGGTAGCTGTGACAATTGGATGAGATTAAGGGCATCCTAAGCAGTTCGTAAATGCCAGGGGCTGTTATTCTCATTATCTTAGTACTCAGGACACAGGAAGACAAGGTGGGAAATCAACACAACTCAAGCTGTAGGGTCAGAGGAAGCTGAATCCCGTGTCTGCTCTTTATTAGCTATTGTAACCTCACACATACTATTTAATTCAGGGGGCTACATGCCACTCAAATTTTCAGAACGTTTGGGAAATTGACGTAGCATTGGCAAGGCCCCCCCATATAAGATAGTTTTCTTTAATACCTAACATTGATTATCACCATTGTATGATAAATGAAAGAATATTTTAATACCTCCCCTGTAAAGAAAGTAGGAAGGATATAATCTGAGAATAGTGAACTAACAACAGTGTCCCTGTTTCTCTTACTTAACTCATTTCCAATCTAAGCCTTAGTGTTTTTCTTATCTGCAAAATAGAGTTAATGAGGTGCACACAGGCACACCCGCACTGATCTAGCTGACGCGCCTGGAGCAAAGCTGTTTGCCCCCTCCCCTGGTCTTCCTCTGGAGCTCCTTTCCCCCTTGCTTAACTCCCTTCTCTCCTCTGGGCTCTCCTGGGAGCTGAGAGAGGGAGGGACCAGAAACAGCCTCAGCATCGGACCTCAGAGGACTTTATTGGGGGTGAGAGTGGTGGCCTACATGGGAATGACCAAAAGAGAAGACAATTCACTCCTCCTGGGAAAACACAGGGACCCTGGGGACGGGGGCCTGTTTCCATCCTGGTCTTTGAAGCTCTCTCCAGCCAGGCAGGGTGTGAGCCCCAGCTGGAGGGCAAGGTCTGAGGGAGAAATTTTACTATCTCTGGAGACAAAAGAGCTTTTGTGTGTTAATGGCATCTGGGTGGGGCGGGGTGGGGGAAGGGGAAATGGTTAATGGGAATGAGAATGAGAATGAGATTCTACAGGAGAAACAGAGCTCGGATGGAGCTGGCAAGTAGATGAAAGGGAGAGACCAAGCAGACGCAGAGAGGGTGATTGAAAGCTGATGAGCGTTCCCTCAGGCTAACTTTGGGTTTGGCCTCTCCCTCCTGAGCGCTCAGAGAGGTGTCTGAAAAGGATGGCAGAGCCCGAGCACCAACCTGGGTGCCTTCTCAGACAAGCTGTGCAGCTCTCAGTAAGTGACACTCTTTCCCTGAGCTTCCGTGTACCCATCTATGAAAGGGATGTGGCGGGGTGGTCCTGGACCCTGGGCTGGATCCAGTAACAGGAAATAGGAGGGGGTGTCCACAAGCTAATTTCAAACGTTTTAAAAGGTCAGACCCGAAATATTCCCAGCTCAAGGAGGGGATCACAGATCTTCCAAGGCTGCCCAGAAAATCTGACTGGCTACTATTGGGTGAATGGAGGTGGGTTTCGGGCTAAAAATTATTTAATAGATACCTTTTACTGGAGGGACAAAGACTTTGTGAGTTTGAGGTCTAAGAGTCACAAAACTGCCATTGTTCCTTCTAGCCCCGGCTCCTTGAGAACCGAGTCAATTAAAGACGCAGGCCTCTTTCCTGGAGGCCAGAGAAGAGGAAGATGCGGCTGAGAAAAGAAGGCAAGGAGGCCATTTTCTTCCGGCACATGCTAGACATTTATCAGGAAAAAAATTCAGATCAATGGAAGGGAAATCAACCCATGTCTTAAAAAAAAATTATTCCTTGACCTGATCTTTAGGGAAGGACCCTTTGAGGCTTAGGCCCACCCAGAGGCCCGCCGGAGCCCAGGGGAAATTCAGAACCGCCGGAGCTGGTTGGATTTGAGCCCAGAGAAGCACATGTTGCTACTGCAGCTGCCTTGGTAACTCGGGGGGCAGGCGGAACACGGCCTCCCCATCTTGTATGGTGCCTCGCCAATCCAGTTGCCCCTGGAAGAAAAAAGGTCCCAGGGAGATGGGGTCAGAGGGCAGAGGAGAGTTCCGTGAACAACCTTCACACAGGTTTCCTGGACTGGCTGTGCGACCCTGGGCAAGGTGCATCCGCAAGCCTCAGCTCCTTCGTCTGCACAGCCGAGGGAAGCCCTCCCTCCAGCAGGGAGATGCCGTGAAGATGAAATAACGGAACCGCGTGAACAGGCACCTAGCGCCATGCCTGGCAGATAAGTGTGGATGCTCTTACTCTTCCTACCACTGCTCGCCCCGCCCCAGGCCGACCTAAGTTCTCAGCCTGTTCCTAGATTCTGCCACCTGCCAACTGGTGACAGAATAAACCACCTCATTGCTTGAGCCTTTATTTTATCCTCTGAACAGAATAAATAAGTGGAATGGTGTCTGTAAAAATTACGTGAAGCTATGTTGTAACTTACAAGAGTGCTGAGCCAAGGAGGGCTAGAATAATTAGACGATGAATGTAATTCGGTCATGGCGGGGGGCGTGTCTGGGAAGCCTCATCATGGCCACAGTTCTACATTCATTTCTCCGACGGCCTTATCCCAAATCCATCCCACCTGCTCCCGAGTCCATCCTTTCAAACGGCCATGGCCGCTGAGAGGAGGGGTCTAGGGAGCCGTTGCTTAAGAATTGCAGACTTGCTCTTTGGGACGATGAAAAGGCTTTGGAAACGGTGGTGATGATCACACATCTCGGGTATGATTAACCCCACCGGGTTGTATTTGTACACTTAGAAATGGTTAAAATGGCACATTTTAGGTTGTATGTTTTACCACAATTTTTAAAAAGTAATAATGTAATATATTGTATATTTCCAATGGGTGAGTTGTATGGTATGTCAATTATGTCTCAATAAAGCTGTGTTAAAAAATAAAGGAACACAGAACACCACCTTCTCCTGTTCAAGAACTTTCAATGGTTTCCCCTCGCCTCTGCAGGAATTGGCAATTTTTTTTTTTGAAAGGGCCAGATAGTAAATATTCTAGGCTTTGCAGGCCTCTATCACATGGAAACAGCCACAGATAATATGTAAATGAATGCCTTTGCTGTATGTCAATAAAACTTTATGTATAAAAACAGGCAGCAGGGCAGATTTTGGCCAGAGGCGGTAGACTGCCCACCCCTGGCTCACGGGCTCACACGCACCGCGTCCTGGATTGCCGTAGCAGCACGCGGGTCCGGCTCACACACCGCATCTTCCCGAAACTGCCTTCTCTGCCCCAACCCATGGGTTTCTCTCGTCTTCCCTCTTCCTCCCCTCAAGGCCCCAAGTCACTCCCCCAGCTCTTTCTTGCGTGTGGCTGCCTAACAATCTCACTGTCGGCCCGTAGAGTTAACTATCTTTGTAAGTCCCAGTGCCGTATTTTCCCACACTTCAAATGAACACTCTTTGTGGGCAGAAATAGAATCTTTTTTTCTTCAAAAGTGGTTGCTGAATGACTGTGAGTAAAGTCAGCCCAAGTTCTTAGAAAAGCACGTACTTCCGGTTTCACATGCAACTCACTCATGTGGAACTCGCTCCTTCCAGAGCAACTGTCGGGCACAGATTTGCGCCAAGTCGGTGAGTACAGTTTCCCAAAGGCCCCTCGGAAATTCGAGGGCAGGGAGAGGGAACGGTAGGGACACCAAGGGCGATGGAATCAGAGCAGTTCTTTTTTGTTTAATTTGACCACTTGGAAAAATGCTCTACTGCTTGGGAAAGCAAAGGGTTGGCATCCCTGTAATGAAAAGATGCAGGAATGAGTAAGATCTATTTCCCCCCTCAAAGAGTTTGTAACCTGGTCGTAATCGTGGCTGCCACTTATTCATCGTGTACTGCGGGCAGCAGCGATGTACTGTGACCCTCTGAGAACCAGGTCCTGTGGGCTCTCTTTATGAAGAGGCTGCAGAGAACAAGATGGCCTTTCCAAAGTCCTCCCTGTGCACCTGGGAGAGCTAGGAATCACACCCAGGCCCGGTGATGACAATAAGAACCAGCGCAAACTCTGAATCTCTCAGGAGCCCGGGGGCGCTTCCTGGGTCAGCTCCCTGGATTCTTCCAACAGTTCTGTGAGTAGAACATGCATCCATTTCACAGAGGAAGAAAAAGTCATAGAGAAGTGAAGTTAAATTACAGTCCAAACCCTGACAATCTCGACCTCAGGGTCTAAACATCCTAGCAACTATACTATTAATATTCAACGGTGCAACAATTTGATATACCAGCAAACAAATTGGAACAGTTCCGTAAGCTGTACGCATTGGAATTCGGTTATGTTTTTCCTTGCCTAACAAAGCTGGGTTGCAATACATGGTATCAATAGACGTTACCATCTGAAAAATAAGCAGCTAGCGAGTTTCTGTCCAGGTTACCCATGGCTGCAGGACATCAGGATGGTGCTGCCGTGGACGTAACGTGCGTGGGGCTTGGCACCTAAAGGCTTGTGTTTCAAACGGCTCTGCTACTTACTGGCTTTTCGACTTCTGGGAACCTCTCTGATCATCAGGATCTCAATCTGTAAAAGGGGAAATCATCTTCCCGGTGTCCCTCCCTTTTGTCCTGCTTTCTCCTTCATCTCTTCGATGAGATAATAAGGTGAGAGTATTGGTATTTTGTGAACGACCAAGGGCTGTGTGAGAGTAAAAGTTGGCTCTCATTGTGTAATTTTAAAATTCTAAATATCGTGTTTATTTAGAATTTGTTCTTGTTTCTGTCTCTATAAGAACCTGTGATGTTTGCAAGTCTGCACACTGTACATTGGACAGAAACTTCCGCTTCCCTTTCTCTGTGTTTCCAGGGTATGAAGACCACTCGTGACCTCTCTCCCACCAGGCTGACTGGCGAGTCTGATTGGTGGAACACCCTCCTTCTACCCTTCCTTCCCTTTGGGGCCTGCCAGCCTGCCGGGCACGTGTGTTCTCGGCGGCTCTGTTTCTCGTGGTGAGCGTAGCGGGGCCGGCTCTGCCCTTGCAGGAAGAGGCCTGTCGCTGGGTGTGTAGGTCTAACTCAACAGTGCGATATTTGCAAATGCACTTGGCTGGCAGATCTAAGCCCCATTCTCCACCATTGACTTCATCGGTGATACTGCCTGTCCACCTGCCTCGGTCCTCTGTCTCTTCACCAATTCTGAAACTCGGGGAAAGGAAAACGATCATTCGTGGACTCTAAAACTACCAAAATGTCCAGCACTGAGGTTACTTAGAATGGAGGCAGGCAGTGTGTCCCGTGTGTCTTCCTTGTCTTTAAATTCTGCCCGCTCCACCCCAGGACCCACCTTCCTGCCCCGGAGCCCCCTCCGTCCCAACGTTGCACTTACTTAATAGCGTAGTTGCAGACCAAGTACAGCGCCTGGCGCCAGGTGCTGCCCCAGACGCTGATGCTGCCACAGGTGTGGAGGGCACAGCCCAGGCGGTTGGAGGATGCCCACACCATCTGAGGAAAGATGCAGACAAGGGCGGCTGAGAAGGATTTAGGGGGACCCCAGTTCCTTGGGGCGGGAAGCTCCTGGACTTGCTTGGGGGTGGGTGAGTTAAGTGAGGTCTTCCTGTTCCAAGGTGAGGGGGGCTGGAAACATGGGACTATAATGTTTCTCAAACTTTTTTGTAAAACTACAACCAACAGTCAGAAATCAATTATAGCGCTCGCTTTGGCAGCACATACACTAAAACTGGAACGATGCAGAGATTAGTGTGGCCTGTGCAAGGCTGACATGCAAATTTGTGAAGTGTTCCATGTTTTAAAAGAAAGAAATTTTACACTCTTACCCTGTGCACCCACACACAAAACCAGAACAAAAACTTTATGAGCCAACATCTAATCTTATCATGTGTGAAATATGCTAATATTTTCTGTACTGTTTGATTAGAGTTTTTTCTTTTCTTTTTCCCGAGTGACCACTGAAAATTGCTGTTGCGCTGGGGGTTAAACCACAAGCTTTGGGGTTAAACAGCCTCGGGTCAGAATCTCAGGATCACTAGCTGAGCGACTGGACCAAAGCACTTAGCCACGCTGTGCCTCGAGTTCTACATGGAGGCAACGATATCTCGTGAGATGTTAGCAACGACGTTCAGTTTAGGCCTTACATTTCTTAGAGCACCTGGAGTTTAGAATTTTAACATTAACTCCCAGTGAATCAGAGAGACTCAGGGGACCCAAAGAAGATATCTGTCATGCAATTGGGAGTTTCTGTCTTGTTTCTTGCAATATTGAATTGCATTGTATTTTTATGTGTGATAAATGTTACATATTCAATATTAGCACTCAAAATATACTATGATTTTTGTAAACTAATTTTGTCCTTTTTGTTTTTGTTTTTTAAGATAGTGGGAGCCTTAGAAAACAGAAAATACTAGAATATGTTTAGACCTATGGAAACCAAAAGCACTCTCAAACTTGTCACACCAGACGTCCCCACTGTGGGGTCACTCAGTCTGGTCGGCCCACCTTCGACACTCGGTACCCGATCCAGCCCACCTCAACCCAACTCCCCAGGAACACGCTTATCATGCAAAAGGAAGTCTATGTTTCACTCGTAATTTCTGTTCCTCCACATTCTTTTCCTTCAAAGGGACCAGGACTTGTCCTGCCATCGGCCCCCAGGAGCCATCAGCCCCCAGCCCGACAAAGGGGTACCTGGGTGTAGTGGGAGCACACGGGGCCGCTGCAGCGCCAGGGGCAGCGCGGGGCACAGTCCGCTGGGGCTGGGAACGAGTAATGCCGCGCCTCCTCAGACCACGCTCTCACGAGATCCACCACGGAGCGGTACCTGGGAGGCAGAGAAGATGGGGCGTGCTGGGTGAGGGGGAGGAAAAGTCGCTCCGCCACCAGCCTGCTTGCTCGGTGAGCTTGCTGAGTGACTGAGTGAGGGAAGGGCAGAGGGTCACTCACCGGCCAGTGTGGATGGAGAGGTTCTGGCCTACATATCTCATCAGCTGTGAGGGCCCGTGGGCCCAGATGCACTGGGTGGCCCAGGCCTCGGCGGACCTGGCCAGCCGCTCGTCCCAGACCTGGGGAAAGAGAGGCCATGAAGTTCCCGGGGGAACAACCACCATCGTTAACAGTGTCCAGATAGATGTGCACGTTTACCTGGGGCCATGCCTCCCCTGCCCCTTGGAACCCAGCAACCAGCCACGTGACAGATTAGGAGACTGAGGCTCCGGGAAGGCCTGTGACTTCAAGGCCAACAGCACGCCCAGGTCTCTGGCTCCTAGTCTGGTGCCCTCTTCTCTTCACAGGCCTCCACGACTGGGCCCCTGTTCTGAGCAGGGTCCCAGGCGGCTGGTCCAGGAGTTCTCAGCGGTCCCTGGAAGTGGCTGAGCCCGGGGTGATGGGAATAACGGACTTTTTATTTCATTCATTGTATTTTAAAAATGTATTTATTTTAACTTTAAAAGTATGTAATTCAAAACATTTTTTGAATCGTGAAAGCATGCACAAGTTTAATATGTAAACTTATTCTATATTAAAAGGAAAAGTGGGAAGCCTCTCGTCTCTATCACTTATCCCTCCGGCCTCCGTGCCTGCTAGAGGTGAGCATCGCTGTGAGTTTCCTGTGTCTGTTCCAGAAGTATCCCAGATCTGTACAAGCACGTGTACTCTGACTGCATACGTGGTTATATGTAATAACTATGAAGATACATACGTACACGCAAATGGCAGCGCGCTGGGCATTCTGCTCAGCGCCTGGCTCTTGTCACTCACCAAGAGAGGTTATCTTGGTGATCAGTCCACATCCGCACCTAGAGAACACCCTTCCCATCCTTCATGCAGCTTCATAATTTCACAAGGTATGAATGCTCCAAGTTTTATAACCTGGAAAGGCTTTGCTTAAAAAAAAAAGCTAGTTCCCTTCCAGCCCTGACTTCCTTGGACTCTGTTGATTCAGCAGATATTGAACGGTACTTCTTTCTTTTTTTTTCAGTCCTCACCCAAGGATACGTTCACTGATTTTAGAGAGAGAGAAACCTCAATCAGCTGCCTCCTGTACACGCACCGACTTGGGATTGAACCCTAGGTATGTGCCCGGACCAGGGATCGAACCTGTAACCTCTCGGTGGACAGGATGATGCTCCAGCCAGCTAAGTCCCTCGGCCGGGGCTTGAACAGTATGTCTAGGCACCGAGGACTCACAGTCTAGCAAGGAAATGGGATGCGACACAGTCCTGGAAGACGTGAGAATGTGAACCAGGCTGAACTTTCTTGGGGCTGTGGGAGCAAAAGGGCTCCTTAAGCAGGGATCCTCTGTCCTATGGGCAGAAGCCAGCCAGTGGAGGAGAAATGGGGGCGCCAAGAGAGGGGTGCAAGCATCTCCCCTGGGTCGTCTGACTCGTGGACTACTAGGCAAACAGAGCCGTGCTTCCTTCATTCTACCCGGAGGTGAGCTGAGGGGAGGGGCACGTGAACTTCAAACCCACCCTCGCTGACCCTCCCCGGGGCCCCTCAGGAGACATCCGTCTCTCCTGCTCTACACTGCATGCCATAATGAAACACCTGGTGAAGTGAGTGCCTTGTACCCACGACTGGTGCTCAATAAATGTGTCATTTGTTTGAAGATGGAGGGCCCTCTGTGTGCCAAGGTTGCTGTGCTGATAAAAAATGAGTCAGTCAATGAACAAATACATGTTCTCCCACCTCGAGGTGCCTGCCATTCCTGCTTCTCTCCCCACCCTACTCTGCTCCTTATCACCACCTGACATTGCAGTCTACACGTATTTTGTTGATGTTTGCTTTCTATCATCCTCATTAAAATGTAAGTTCCATGAGGGAAGGGCGTTCGTCCATCCTGGTCTGGGTAGTGCCCTCCAGGCTTAGCACGGGGTCTGGCTTTAAGCAGGCACTGGTAAGTGAACGGACACATTGCAAACGAATTTGCAGGCTGTTTCAAGTCTTGGAGGGTGTGGGGCTGGCGATCTCTTACCCTAAAGAAATCTGTGGGTGGGCTGGCAGCCTGTGTCTCCACGACGATGGTCCCAGAGGAGGGGACAGAGAAAGGTCCCTCCTTCACTCTGGGAAGTGGGAGTAAGAGCCACCAGTCCAGTCCCTTTGAGGGCAGACATCCCAGCTTACTCAGATGGCCAGCTACTGGTTTTCCTCGGCTGCAGACGCCCAGGTCCCAGCCCTGCAGCTCCAAACTCTACTCCACAGGCTTGCTGGGGGTGGTCTGGGTACGTCCATCACACCCCCGGGGCAAAGAGACAATAGCACGAAAAGCTCCAGCCATCCACCCCCTGCAGGGTGCCAGTGAGGAGCCAAAATTCTTGGGCACGGTATTGTGTTGGTTGGAACAACAGCCTTTAGCAGCCCGCAGACCCGGGTTGAAATCCCAGCTGGGTGACCCTGGGAAAATTAATTCTCTGCACCGACATTTCCTTGGGAAGTGAAGAAGACATTTCCCACCTGGAAGGAAGAGGGCCCTCAGCACTGTGCGAAGGGCCTGGCATACAGTGGGTGCTCCATAAACAGCCACGGCCTGCCCCTCACTCCTCAAACACCTGTGCAATCGCCTTCATGTCCTCTTCTTTAAAATGGGCGGCTACATCCTGTCCTTTCCACACGGTCCATACACCCCGACACGGGCTTAGGGGCCAGGCTGGGAACGGTGAGCCCTTCCAGGATGGGTTAAGACAAGTGGCATTTGCCGGGAGAAGGGCTGGGGAGGGCATGGGGACTTACCATATATTCCATGTTGGCAGCCGGTGGGTGCACGGTGGCCCTGATGTGGTTGTGATAATCCAGTAAGGCATTCATGTCCCGGGCAGAGATGTGGCGCTTCCGCCGGTAGTGGGGCACCCCTAGGCCACTCAAGGGACGCAGAGCTGTGCTGTTGGGCCAAGCCAGCACTGGGGTGGCACTGGGCATCAAGGTGTTCCCTATCTGGCCTGCCCAGAAGATCAGGCCTGCCAGGCCCACGGTGCCGGGTAGCGGGGGCATAGCTGGCTGAAGGGGCCACACACGTCTGCCTTGTGCAGTCAGGGCTGGCTGCCTGGAGGGGGTGGGCATAAGGGCACCAAACCCTAAATGTTCTCCATCATTGCCATCCTAGAGGATGCTAACCCTGGGAACTTGGCAAAGACGTCCTGACTCAGCTCTGGCCCAGGTGCCCAACACCCCATCCTCCCCATGCCAGTGGACTGAGTGGATTGGGCAGCGGGAAGAAATGCCCAGGCAGCAGCTAATCTGGACCCGCACCTGGGGTGGGGTGGTGCTACCACTTCAAAGCCAGGGCTCCCTCCCGCCAGCCCAGGAGAAAGACACCAGTCCTCCCCGTCCCGGATGCCCTCTTCCCCCCTCCTGCTTTAAGCCCTCAGAGGGCAGGGCCAACCTTCCCCAAGGCTTAGGGGGGGCACTCTTGTCCCTGAGCCGTTGCACTTTCAGAATTGAAAGCAAGACACAGAAAGATCCACATGCAGAAAATGAAAGAGGCGGAGAGAAAGGGGAAAAAAACGGGAAAAATGAGAGACACCATAAAAAGAGACACAGAAAAGGAATGAAATAGGTGGAAAGATACAAGAGAGACTGACAGATGATAATAGGAGGGGAAAAAATGGAAGAACAGGGGAGAGATGGAAAGAGAGCAGAGAGAGAAAGGCAAAGGGATAAAAAAGGAGCAGAGAGGAGGGAGAGAGAAGCAGACCTAGGGAGAGGCTTGCAGGAGACCACGCAGCAGGCTCCCCAGGAGCGCGTACCCAGGACGGGCGCCCCGGTGGGTGGCAGGAGGCGACCGAGGAGGCAGGGGAGCTCAGCAGACGCCCTGGCCCGCCTGGCAGCACAGCGACTTTAACGGTCCCCTGGGAGCTGATGGCATCTGACGTGCCCTGCCCCTCAGCCCCCTCCCCTTCCAGCCAGGCCAGACGTGGACAGGAGGCTCCGCCCACGGCCCGTCTGTGGGCTTTCCTCTTCCACCCCGTCTAGCCTCTGCTGTTCCTGCTGCCACCTGCAGTGTGCAGGGGCAGGGGTGGCAGGGGCAGGGGTTCCTAGAGGAAGTCTCAACCCCCCTTGGGGGATCCAGAGGCTTTTCTCTGCCTTCCAGATCCCGACATACCAAGGCCACCTTGCATCCAGAGTATTTTCTGTTTTCCCTACAAAGTCCTCTGGCCTCAGAGCAGGCTGTTAACATGGTCCACCTCATAAGCACCTACTATGCACCAGACATGGGCCGAATGTTTCACACAACAAGCTCAGCCAACTCTCGGAAGCAGAAACTATAGCTCTCCATTTTGCAGATAAAGAAACTGAGTCCCTCCGAGGTGAAGGAACAAAAGTCAAGCCAGCCTATCTGCAGAAGAGCCGAATTCAAATCCAGGTCTGACCCTAGGGCTCTCTGGGTAGGTGAAAAGGATGCCATTTTTTGTAACCTGACCAATGTAGGTGCAAAGGAAAGAGGCCCAGGGGCACATTCGCTGCCATGCTGCTCACAACACCGCGCAGCCTCGTTAGTTAAGACCATGGACCTGCCTTCCAACCCCCATGACTTCACTCACTGACTGGGTGTCATCCTTGGGCAAGTTACTCAACCATTTCGTGCCCCACCTGCCGTAACGGGACCTGCCCAGAACACTGTTGCTGGGATTAGACACGCTGGCCCTGGTGGGGCACACGGGCAGTTCCGGGGCACTGCACACGCGCGCGCGCGCGCGCGTGTGTGTGTGTGTGTGATGAAAGCCCTTTGTCGTTGTCCTTCCAGGTTACGAAAGTTTAATATTCTCCCTCTGACTAACTGTATCTCCATGAATGACAAGCAGTACTTTTGTTATGAGAGGGGGTAGATTCACAAGAAAGGTGTCATATAAAAAAAACAAAATTGAGGGTCTGCAAGCCTTCAGACTCCTCCTCCAGTGACCTCTGAGAACCCGCAGGCAGAACCAGGATGTGGCGCAGGGCTGCCAGCTGGGACTGGGCTACCCAGGCGAGGTCCTCCTCAGACACATGGCACTCTCACCCCAGGCAGCCACCCAGCTTCAGCCTCCTGGGCCCGGACAGCGCCTGCTGCCGAAGCTCACACCTTCCTTCTGGAGCAGCTTCCCCCAGTCCGGGTGGGACGCAGAGGCAGGTGGGGCAGGCAGATCAGTGAGGCATACAGGAGCTGCCAACACGGACTCTGCAGGGCTTTCCCCTCACCACACAAGGAAGGACAAGAGAGACTGGTTCCAGCCTAGCACCGTCTTGACCTACAGTGCGCTGTGGGCCCTGGGGCAAGTCCCTAGCCGTCTCTGGGCCTCCGGCGCCCCATTGGAGAAACTGGACTAGGGCTCTTCTGCCTAGAGCGGGCTGGGATCCATGGGTCACTAGAGGGAGACCTGCAGCCCAGGGGTGGAGGACACAGCCTTGGCACTCAGGACCCCAGGAGTGTCAGATATTACATCCCACTGTCTCAGGATGCTTAACGTGAACTTGTCCCGTCCAGCGCCTGCACTGGCTCAGAGCACATCCGTCTCCCACAGATAATTCTGGGGTAGTGACCTCACGCCCTGTACAGACAAGGGCACTGAGGCACACAGAGCCTCGGCGACTTGTCATAGGGCCTGGAGCTTATTTGGGGGAACATCCTTGCACATTTACACAATGCATGTGCATTCATTCGCTGTGCACACATCACACTTGTACTTACACTCACACGAGCGTATCCTTCCCCCACAAATCACAGGGACAGCCCACTCCCCCGGCCCCTCAGATCCTTTCTACTGTGCGCCCTCGGTTACACAAAAACCCACCTTTTGCACATTTAATCCTGTCTGACACGTATAAACTGTATGTACTTGGTCCTCAGTGCCCAGCACCGTTTTAATCACTGTGCGGGAATAAGCCCATTCAACCTTCAGAACAACGCCATCTGGTGGGTACTGCTGTCATCACATCCATTTTCGTACGCAGGAGAAAGCCGAGGCAAAAATTTCCCTGGGGTCCCACATCCGGTGGGTGGCAGAGGTGGGAGAGGTACCTGGGCAGGCCAGTTATGCTGTCTCTCCACGGAGACAGGCGGACAGGCACGGAGGAAGGTGTAGCCCCACACTTCTGCCACGCACACGGAATCACCACCTCCCACCTGCGTGTTCCCGCACCGGCAGAAAGCCAGACCCCACACCCGGAGCAAACACGCAGGGGCACCCCTGGCTGCTCCACCGGGTGGAACCTTCTCTGGTGTCTTCATCGTCTCAGGCGGGTTTCCAGCAGATAAATATTAGAAAGCGGGGGCCGGAAATAATCGGGGGCAACCCGGATGGATGCCGTGGCAGGATCTTGCTTTGGGGTAAGAACGCCTTCTCACCCTTGGGATCTTAACCACCCCGGATTCAGCCATCGATTCAGCCATTGCTCGGCCCGCCCCCTTCCTGGAATGCTCTCTGCCTCCGGGTGAAAACAGGGGAAATTAGTCTAGACCAGCGATGTTCAAACTTTCTCATCTCATGGCACACATAAACACTTACTAAAGTTCTGCAGCACACTAAAAAATATATTCTTTGCTGATCTGACAAAAATACGTATAATTTTGTTTTATTTTTTAAATTTTTGTTTATCGATTTTAAAGAGAGAGGAAGGGAGGGAGAGAAAGAGAAACATCAGTTCGTTGTTCCGCCTATTCATGCACTCATTGGTTGACTGTTGTCTGTGCCCTGACTGGGGATTGAACCCACAGCCTGGCATATCAGGACAACACTCTAACCACCTGAACTACCCAGCCAGGGCTAAAACTAGGTATAATTTTGATTCATTCCCACCAGACAGCTATTGTTGTGTTGGCTGTTGTCATGTTCTTATTTGACAATCTAAGAGAAAAGAGGTCAGCACCTTTGACTAAATAGTCAGGCATATGTCAAGGATGGCACATGTTAACAACTCCTGCGGCACACCGGTTGAAAATCACCGTTCTAGACTACGGTGGTATTCGAGGCAGCACAGCTCCGTGGCTATCAGAGAGCCTAAGCCTGTGACCTTCCCCCATGGCTCACTAGCTATGTGAACTTTCTGTGCCTCGGTTTACTCTTCTGCAAAGTGACAGATGGCATTGCTGTAAGGTTTAAACAAGTTAGTATGTCTGAAGACACTGGACACAACGCCTAGCACAGAGTGAGCGGTCAATGTTACTTATAATAATAGCTAATAGTAATAACAATAACAGCCGACATTTATTTAGCACATACTCAATGCCAGGCACTGAGTGCTTTAGCGGCAGGGTCTCATTTAAGCTCCAGTTTCATGGGTCAAGTCTCAGGCTTCCCATTCTACAGACGAGGAAGTGGGAACTCGCAGAGAGTAAGTAACTCACCCAAGTTCGCACAGCTAGTCGCAGTGGAAATTGGATTCCAACACTAGGTCTCCCTGGTCCTTATCCTGCAACAGTTGCTTCTGAGAGGAGACTGTGGGGCAGGAGCCTGGCACTTGAGAGAGGAGACTGAGAAAGCTGAAAGGCCTTTAAGAATCCTCTAGGTCATGCCCTCATTTGTCCGTTGAGGAAAGAGATTCAGAGAGGTTAAGTGACTTGTCCAAGGTCACACAGCAACTGGCAGACTCAGGACTGCAACCAAATCTATTTAACTCCAAATCCAAGTGGAAGAGGGTGGGAGTTCAAGGAAGGAGAGCACATGTGGGGGAAAAAAAAATACCATGGTGATCCGGACCCTTCAAAACTCTCCAGGTCAAATGTTCCAGGTTCTTCGGAAAGATGAACTGTAAGAAAACAAAAGGGACAGGGGAGGAGTCAGTAGACACTTAAAAAACACGCATTTTTTTCAACGGTGTAGACTAAATTCTAACATTTAGGGATGTGTAATCGGGCCATAAAACTATAAAGAAACACAAAGAAATACTGTAAAAGCCTGGCTACGATTGGGGCGGGCCATTTCTTGATCCGACTGGTGGTTACAAGCGGTTCATCTTATTAGGTTTATTTTATGTGACTTTCTATATTTGTGTTTTATGTTACCATAGAAAGATTTTAAAAATAACAGCAGTAGTAATTTACACAGTGACACCTTCCCTCTGTTACCACCTTAGCCGTGCAGGAGGGTTTTAATCTTCTTTTTAAAGGGCGAGGACACAGAGGTTCACAGAGGGAGGCAGCTGGCCCACGGTCACACAGCAAATACGTCTGGGAGCCGGGACTCGAACCTGTGGCTTTGTGTGTCTCTGCAGCACAGCGGCGGTTGGGCTGCCGGCGGTCACTCCTGACCCAGCCTGGGGAGTAGGAGAGGTCTCCCAACAGATTCAGAGAAACCGACTCCTCAGAAGGTAAAGCATGCCCAGAAGCACCTCTGGGTGCCCAGGTCTGACTCCTGCTCTCTCTGCACCCCAAAAACAGTGTCGCTTCTTTGTCAGGGGACCCAGAGGGAGCCCGGATGATCTGGTGGGCAAGGACCAGAGGTGTGGAGTCGGATGGGTGACCTGGCTCTCAGGACAGGGCACAAGCCCTCTCTAAGCCTCAGTGTCCTCATCTGCAGATTGGGACCAATAAATACGTACTGCTTTATCTGGCCATTATGAGAAATTCAGTGAGATATGGAAAATGTTAGCACACAAAGCAAAGTTTGTTTAATGTTAGCTATTAACTTGCCCAAACAGAAACGCTGTGTGATTCCGTTGACAAGATGCTCAAGGATAGGCAAAGCTAACTTAGGGTGACAGAAGTCAGAACAGGGGCCACTTTGGGGGTGCTGACTGAGAAGGGCGGGGCGGAGCTCCTAGTGAGGGCGCTGTCTCAGTGTCGTATTTTGATCTGGGCGGTGTACATATACAAAAATTCATCTAGTCGCACACTTTAGATTTTGACACTTAAAATTAATTTATACCTCAATTAAAAAGTTAGAGTTAGATATAGTTTTAAAAATCTCTAAAAGAGCCCTTTCAACGAGGGTAAAATTAAAATCCTACATAAAAGAGAAAATACACACCCCGACAGAAATATCCCCTTCCTGTCTCCCCCACACACGCTCCCCACCCCATATACATAAATGCCCTCCCCAACGCGCCCAGTAAACCCCCAGCATGGCACACACACGCAGCCAAAGACCCCGGCACCGACACAAACAGTCCCTGTCCAGGAAAACGGCACACCGCCCTCCCACTCACCCCCACAGCCCACCCTCTTCAAATAGCAATGCTTTTCTGCTCTGGGTGCGTGGGAACACGCCCTGCCTGTAAACACACAGACAGACACACGCACACCAAACCCACAGACTGACCTGACCCGGGCCGACCGCTGGCCCCACCTCCTCCTGCCCACGGGACCTAGGGCAAGTCACGTAATTTCTCCTGCCTCAGTTTCCTCATCTGTAAACTAGGCCCGGTGAGATCTTCTCTCGTGAAATGGAATAGAATTTCAAAGAAGGCCATGAGCACAACAGCTCTGGGAGGCTGAGGGAGCTCTGACTCATTCGTGTCTGAATCCTCGGTGACTCACATCACGTCACTGTAACCTGTGGGTTGTCAGTTCTCACCAGCCCAGTCTGGAGATACGGTGTGACCCCAGTCAAGTTCCCACAAGGTTTCTGAAAGAAGTTGGCCAGGGGATTATAAACCTCAGGTACACGACCTGAGGCCCAAGAGTTTTCAAGATACACCATTAGTCATATCAGTAATACATGATGATTAAACCGAAAAACCCAAACAACCGAAAGCTGAGCAGTTAGCCGGGTGAAAGGGGAAGCTGGCACACTAGGGTGGGCTGGAGAGCCAGCAGCACCGGGAGCGGGCACAGCACGGGCAGAGGCTCTGAGGCCACAGGGAATCTGGGTCATTCGAAGAACCGAAAAAAGGCAGGTTAGGGAAGACTTAGCAGGACCGGACAGTGTGACAGCGGACTGAGAGGTGGGCTCCGAGGTGAACGCAGGCCGTTTCTTGCAGGCTGCAGGTCTTGAACGGCACACCAAGACTGGGCTGCTGAGGGCGGAGATCCTCCTTTGCGCTTTGCCCTGTTGGGGCATAGGGACTGGGGAGAGGTGGGGAGAGCAGACCAGGGCGCAGTTCTTTAGGAAAAGGGAGCAGCTCACCCCAGTTCAAACTAGAAGCAGATTTCTCATGGACCCCAGAACGCTGACACCAGGGCGTTTGTCCCTGAGGGGTCTGTCCCTGCCCTCCTCTTCCCTGTAAGGATTCCAAGCTGATGTTCGCAGGGGCTGAGCCAGGGAGTCCCCCACCCTCCGGGATGCCAGAGAGGACTAGCCCCTTCTTTCCTCCAAAAAAGGAGGAGGGGGTAAAAAGCTGGAGGGTGAGGATGGCCAGGCAGGCTTAACCCTGAAAGTGCGCCTCATGCTCCTGAGCCCTGGCCCAGCAATCCAGGGCATGAGGCCTCCAGGGGTCAAGGCCATGCCCTCAGGGCCAGCAACCAGAGGACTGGAGAATCCTCGTGCAGGTCCAGCCCGGGACAGCTGCACAGCCAGGTGTGGCTGCGGAATTTGCTGTGTTGCCTGCCTGTGCAGCTGGGGCGGAAAAGCCTCAGCGTCAGCGCCCCCAGCCCGGCCACCGCATTCCTGCACGGGGCACAGAGCACCGGGCCCTGCGGCCACATCCCAGTGCAGCGCCCTAAGTATCCAACAGGGTGGGGGTGGGAAGGGGCCCGTGGGACCCTCTGGGCCTCGTTGCAATTCAGCGGCACGAGAACTGAGACAGACTCCCCATGTGCCTCGTGGAGACGGTGCCACCTTGCCTTGCTTACCTCGTAGGCTACAATGAGCAGCCAAAGATGAACATCTTTGTTTTAGAGGTGACCATCTGTGACCAGGGTACTTCCTGTGTACCTGACACCCAGTAAAAAAACAAGGTTTCACTTATTTATCTGGGCAACAAAGTTAGCGCAATACTGTTCTCATTTTTCGGGTGAGAAAACAGGTAAGTGACTTACCCTAGGTCACACCGGTAATAAATTCTGACTTGAACCCACGTCTGACATGGCTGCTAAACCCTACAATCTGTGACTTGGGAAGCGTGCAGAGAGTGCTGTGCCCACGTGAGCCATCATTTTTGGCAGGCCTGTGAGGTCAGAGTGGCACCCCCAAACCTGGGAGACAGTGTGGGCTAGTGGTTAAGCGCTTCGGCCCGTGGGGCACAGCAAGCCTAGTGTGAACCCTAGCTGAGCTGGATTCCTAGCTCTGTGACCTCCGTTAAGCCACCTTCTCAGCCTGCCGTGCCTCAGTGTTTCCGTCTGTAGACTGGGGTAATTACAGCGCCTGCCCGTGGGGCTGCTGTGAGAAGGAAGAGGCTCACGTACAGTTGGCCCTGAACCACATGGGTTCAAACTGCACTATTAAAATTAAAACTTTTTTCAATGAATGCATACGGTTCTGTAAGTGTAGTTTCGCTTATGATTTTCTTCAAAACATTTTTTCTCTAACTTACTGTAAGAATACAGTATATATTATACAAGGATGGGCAAAAAAATGTTTATAGTTGTTCATATGGAAACTAATACAAAAATAAACTCTGGAAGAAAAAAATGGCTCAAACGAAGGAACAAATGAACCATCAGAACCAATACTTTTAAGTAGCCAAGAGATAGCCAACCTATCAGATGCACAGTTCAAAACACTGGTAATCAGGATGCTCACAGAATTGGTGGATTTTGGTTGCAAATTAGATGAACAAATGAAGGCTACACTAAGTGAAATGAAGGAAAATGCACAGGGAACCAATAGTGATGGGACAAAAACTGGGACTCAAATCAATGGAGTGGACCAGAAGGAAGAAACAAACATCCAATCAGAAAAGAATGAAGAAACAAGAATTCAAAAAAATGAGAGGCTTAGGAACCTCCAGGACATCTTTAAACGTCCCAACATCCAAATTATAGGGGTACCAGAAGGGGAAGAGGAAGAGCAACAAATGGAAACCTTATTTGAACAAATAATAAAGGAGAACTTCCCCAATCTGGAAAAGGAAATAGACTTCCAGGAAGTCCAGGAACCTCAGAGAGTCCCAAAGAAGTTGGACCCGAGGAGGAACACACCAAGGCATGTCATAATTACATTACCCAAGATTAAAATGAAGGAGAATTCTAGAAGCAGCTAGAGATAAGGGGACAGTCACTTACAAAGGAGTTCCCATCAGACTGTCAGCTGATTTCTCAAAAGAGACCTTCCAGGAAAGAAGGAGCTGGAAAAAAGTATTCCAAGTCATGAAAGGCAAGGACCTACACCCAAGATTGCTCTATTCACCAAAGCTTTCATTTAGAATAGAAGGGCAGATAAAGTGCTTCTCAGATAAGGTCAAGTTAAAGGAGTTCATCATCACCAAGCCCTTATTATATGAAATGTTAAAGAGACTTCTCTATGAAAAAGAAGATAAAAAATACAAACAGTAAAAAGACAGCAAACTCACAGCTATTAACAACCACACCTAAAACAAAAGCAAACTAAGCAAACAACTAGAACAGGAGCAGAAACACAGAAATGGAGATCATATGGAGGGTTAGCAACAGGGGAGTGGGAGGAGGAGAGAGGGGGAAAAGGTACAGAGAATAAGTAGCATAGATGGTAGAGAGAAAATAGACAGGGGGAGGGTAGGAATAGTAGAAAAAAGTAATTAACTAATCAATTAATTCTGTTTTGCATATTCACAATTGTGAACCTACTTTTGCCCACCCTGCATATAATACACAAAGTCTGTGTTCATAGAGTATCTCGTGGGTAAGGTTTCCAGTCAACAGTCAGTTACTAGAAGTTAAGTTTTGGAGGAGCCAAAAGCAATACATGGATTTTCGACTGCAGGGGGCCAGGTGTCCCTAACCCCTGCGTTGCTCAAGGTCAACTGTAAAGCAAAGCACTGAGCACAGCGCCTCTGGGCCCTTAGTTAAGGCTCAACAAAACGGTGGTTCTTTTTACAACCTAGGCATTTTATGCTCAGTTTGGTACACACACACGTATATATAATTTCATAAATGTTGAATTATAAACAAGATCTATAAGATATAAATATATACTTTAATAAATATTTTAAGGTACACATCCATATGACTACCCCCAGGTAAAGAACCAGGACTTGCCCGCACCCCCAGAGCCTCTGATCCTAACGCCCTCCATCCATCCTACAGGTAACTGCTATACTGACACTGGGGGACTTAGTTCCTTGCTTTTTTTTTTTTTTTTCCCCTAATTTTTTACCAGCAGCTCTTTCAGGCAACAACAGCTCCCTCCTCCCAGGCCTCCGCCCTGTGGCTGCCTGAGTAGGGCGGTCTGGGGTCTGCAGGAGAGTCCTCGATGCTGCTGGGGATGGTCTAGGGTCCCAGGCAGCCCCTTCCGCTGTTCTCCCTGACTCCTGCCCTTTCGCACCAGCCCTTCTGACCTTGTGCCCAAATGGGCCCAGATAATGGGGGGGAGGGCTTCTAGGGGGAACAGCCAGTGGATGCAACCCCCTCCCAGCTAAGCAATCAAGTAGCCTGGCCTCCAGCGGACACCTGCTTTGCTCGACTGCCTCACCCCAGGGAGTGGCTGGTCTCCCCTCCAGCCAGAAAGACAGGCGGCCGGGGGTCAAGAATGGGGGAGACATTGCAGAGGAGAGCTCAGAAGGAAGGAATTGGTGCTGGGGATGAATACTTCTGCTGGCTGGCCAGAAGCTGCAGACAAAGAGGGCTGCCCGCTGGGAGAATGACTGGGCGGCCCATCCGCCGGCCAACCCAGAGGGGATTATTTCACACATACTAGCCAACAAAAGGGCACCTGCTGGTTGTTGCTCTTCCTGGAATGACCTCTCCCCACTGATCTGGCCAGCCCCGGACCAATCCTTCAGACCTCAGTTCAGCCAGAAATCATCTCTTCCAAGAACCCTTCCCTGAGCCTCCCTGTCTCTGTTATGGGGTCCTCCCCTCATGGCCCCCGTTAGCACCCTCTGATTAACCTAGTATCATTCTGCCTCAGCATCTTTCAAACCTGGTGGACCAGAAAACCCCTTTCACGGCGATTTATAATCAATTTCACAATGGCCGTTTACCCATTGTTTCTCTTCTGTTTATAAAGAAGAAATCGAAATTTAAAAATAATTTTCTTTACTTCACATATTAACAGTGACTCTTTAACTTGTTTTACAAAAAAAAAAAATTTTTTTTTTTTTGTGTGTGCCTTGATGGGTGGTGGCTCAACTGGTCAGCGCTGGCTGGGTGTGATTCCTCAAATTCCTGGTCAGGGAATATGCTTAGGTTGCAGGTTTGGGGGCATCTGTCGGGGGCGCATGCGAGCAGCAACCAATCGATGTTTCTCGCCCTCTCTTTCTCCCTCCCTCCTGATTCTCTCTACAAATCAATAAATAAAATCTTAAATTTTTTTGTATATTTAGTAGCTTCGAGACACAATTCTAGACACTTGGGGTGCATTATTGAATAAAAGAGGCAACGTTCCCTCCTCCCTGGGGCTGACATTCAAGTAGGAGAGACAGGAAATAAACCCACGAATAAATAAATCGTAAAGTATATTCTTAAAAGAAGCCATGAGGACACTCCTAATCCACGAAAACCTCCTAGTTTTTGCCATTTAATCAAGTGCCACAGGGCAATTTACTTTAAACAGGCCAAGGTCATTGTCAAAATAGAGACCTTTTTTTCTAATGGAAACACTCACTTTTTTTGGTATTCTACCCCAGCAGAATTTAATCCTGTGAATCAGTGGCATTGGAATGTAACGTGGTTGTAAAAAACGAAAAAGTCCTTACTTAGGAGAAGGCAGCGAAAACCTACATTTCCTTTCAATTCTGTCTCTAGTTCACATGCGTGTGCTCACATTCGGCCGGGCCAAAACACAATTGTAACCGCAGGGGATTTCCATGCAGCCATTCTACAAACTTAGCGATTTTATAGTTTTCACAAAACTTAAGCTGCCACCAAAAAAAAAAAAAAAAAAACAAGTAAAAGCGATGTTCACAATATCAAAAAGCAGAGTGTTTATTTGTCCAAGAAAAACTCAGACTTCAAGAAAAATTCCATAATCTCCAGACTCTTGTAACAAAAGCGATATACGTGTGGGGTTTGCTTATGAAATTACAGTTAGCATTCAGTAGGAAAATGTTACTTTTTTTGTAGCAGACATATTTTTCATTCTCCATTTCTGTAGTAAACATGAAGCCATGTGCTTTTATAAAATCTGACTCTAAGAAAACTAAAATATAAAATTCTGGGCAATGGTCCAAATTATGATAATCTGCCTTAACATTTTTAAATCTCATCTGGTGGAATTTTAAAGCTTTAATTAAAAGTGCTGCTCAGTATTTATTCAGTTGTTCTCTTTATGAATATCTGCAAACTGACTTTTTTTCCTTAATGAATCTGACTCACCAATATTTCAAACTAACAGTTTTACTTCCATGCTACATATGGTGATATTCTAATCATTCATTTATTAGTTGAGATATTTCTTTAACAAAAGACTCATTTACTCTTTGGTTATTCAGTGATTCAGTTCCTATAGGAGAGGCAGAAAAAATTATTCTTTACCTTATTTACTAGTTTTCAAAATAATGAGTTGATTCCTTCAAAAGAGGCCATTATGGTTTTTAAGTGCCACTATGAATCTATGGATTTAAGCAGATGTGTGTGTTTCCATCCATTGAGGTTATTATTCTTATTTATGTCCCAAATTGTCCCATCTTTGGCCTTTGGGAGGCTTTCTCTGGATTGGTTCCTGTGTTCTCCTGAAATTACCTTACCAGTCTTTTATCGCTTATGGCTTCCTTGCTTAGTGGTTTGACCAGCGAGTCCAGCCTCAACTTGTACTTTCTGCCTCGAACGTGGGAAACTGTGTTTTTAAAGGGTCTTATATCTTAGCAAGGAAATTTACTTACCCAAAACATGGGAGATCCTAACATCTAGTCCCACGCTTAGTAAATGGTTAATACATGCTGGGTGGCTGAATACATTAATGATTATCACCCTCACTAGATTTTAAGTTCCTTGGGACCCGAAACTGCATACTCCTAGCAAGTATTTATTGAGTAGATAAATGAAGGACCAAAGCCAACGATTAGGTGGTACCAATGAAGCCTCAGGCCGGGCAGGACGCTGATATTTGTGGTCCTCTGTCACCCTCTGGTGGAGAAGTGCAGAGCATCATCCTCCAATGCCTTAAAATCTAGTGGAGTGATTTTCAAACTACAGATCCCCAGCTGCTGGTGAGCTGTAAAATGCTGGGTCATGACCAGCATTTCTTTTTTATTCCACAGAGCAAAGGATGGGGAGGGGAGGGGAGGGGAGGAAGAAACATTGATGTGATGGAAACATCAATCAGTTGCCTTCCTTCCATTCAGGTTCCGACCCAGGGGCTGAGACTGGGGATCAAACTGCATCCCACACATGTGTCCTGACCTGGAACCCAATCCAAGACCTTTCCGGTTTACGGGACAACACTCTAACCAGCTGAGCCACGCCCACAAGGGCCAGCATTTTGCATTGAATTTATAATTGAAAAGAAAACATCAGAATGCCTTATACAGAGTAGAGGTAAATTCTGTCATGAACTGTCATAAAGCTACATTTATAGCTATATCTATGTATCTATTAGCATACTTATTTATATGCTACATACATATTCTTATTTCTATTTTTTTCTGTGTTGACATTTTAAAAAATTACTGTTGTTCTGTTACAGTTGTCCCAATTTCCCCCCCTTTCTCTCACTGGTCCCACACCCCCTGCTCCCCAGTGTCCATCACATCTATATTTTCATGTGTGAAATCACTGGATCACAACCAGTGATTTGTTGATAACTGTTTACCAACTAGCTGTCTAGGGGGAAATGTATAAACATATATGTACGTAAGTTATAAATTGTTCTTAATATAAAGAATATGTAGCACATAGTTTACAAATAATGAAATATACAGTACTCTCTGTTGTAAATTCCATACAGCTAAATGATTCTCACAGAATGCTTTCACTGATTTTTGCTGGACCTTTGTATCCACAGCCAGCCTACAGTTGCAACTCAAACGTGTTCGGATAAGCGGAGTTGCATCTCCATCTAATAGAGCCCTGACTTGCAGCACTGGCCGATTTCCTCAGCGTACATACTCGAAACAGGGTCGATGTCACTGAGCACGGAGTTGGGAAGAGTCGAACCTGGGCATGTGACCTGATTTGGAAATGGGGATTTTGCAGATATAATGAAAGGACTTCAGATGACATTACCCTGGACTCAAGGCGATCCCCTACATCTAAGGACTAGTGTCCCGGTAAGAAATAAGGAGGGAAGACGCACGGAGGAAAGAACCCCACGTGGAGACAGGGGATTGGAGTTACACAGCTGCAAGGAACGCCAAGGGCTGACCAGAGACATGGAAGGGGCTCCCTCCGAGCCTGGGGAGGGAAGGAGCCAGCCCTGCCCACAGCTGGATTTCGGACTCCTGGCCTCCAGGACCGCCGGAGGGTTGTCTGAAGCCGCGAGTGTGTGGTGACTTGTTACGGCAGCCCTAGGAAACGCACAGCGGCAAAGACAGGCTGCCAGTTGGGAAACGCGGAATGAGACACCCAGCAGGGACCGGGTGGGGGAGGACTTAGCTCCGGGGATACACGGCGTGACTGAGTCTCCAACGCCCTTACCTGATCTCCACGTATAGCCACCGGCCCCCCTCCAGCATTTCCACTCAATGCGTATAAGTGTCGTAGAAGTGAAAATAAGTCTAACAATTGAAATTTAAATGTAATAATTATTTTACACATTTATTTTCCAATGAAATTTGATCTCAAGTCCCTATACCTGGATCACACCGTCATGAACCTCGAGCTTATTAACGGGTTTTTGGGAAGGGTTGATTTCTCATCTCCCCATTTTACAGAACAGAAAACCAAGGCTCAGGTGGAGGAGGTGTGTCCCAGTCTCCACGAGAGACGAAATGATGCTGTGACCACTGCTTTAATTCCTACAGTGCTGCATCGATTCCTCCAGATTTTACCCGGACCAGTAAAATACGCCGAAGCTGAGGTTCGAACCTACCACACTCGAGCGCGTCGCCTGCGGCGGGACAGAGAAAACCGAGAGGAGGGGAGCGAGGAGTTCGGCGACAGGGGCGGGGCCGAGGCGGCCAGTGGCCACTAGGGGGAGGGCGAGCGCTCCTCAGGGGGTGGGGCCCGCGGGTTGTGCGCGTGCGCTTGCGCCGGGAGGGAGGTGGCCGTGCAAGTTCTGGGTAAAAGGCGAGACGGTGGCCGAGAGTGCACAGGGCAGCGGACGGTGGCCGATGAGGTTCGACATGAATCATGTGGAGCGCTGCGCTTGGTTCCTCCGGTGTGCGCTGGTGCGGGTGGCAGTGCGGAGCTACCTGCCCTGGGGGCTGCTGTCCTCCACGCTGGTGGGCTCCGTCCTCAAGGAGGTCTCCCCGCTGCCTGAGAGCTACTTCAGCAACAAGCGCAACGTCCTCAACGTGTGAGTGTGCCCCGGATCCTCTCCTGTCCCCGCCATAGTCGACGTGCTGTCGCCTCGTCCCGAGAGCTAAGGGTTAGCTGCTCTGATGGACCAGTCATTGGGAGGGGAAGTCCTCCCAGTCATGAGAGCATCTGCACGAGTGTCTCGACCGAGGGACCCGGGATAGCTAGTGTCACCAGCAGTTCGTCTCTGCACACCCAAACAGGACAGCCTGAGCTCCACAGGGCAGGAAGTGGCGAGCAGGGTTGTGTGTGTATCTGTGTTTATGCAGGATCGCAGGGTGGGAAGAGGGGCAACCCAGCCTGTGTCGCTGCTCCCCTTCCCTCCCCTTGGAGTTAGGCGTTGGCCCCTGGCCTGGGGAAGAGGCCACCTACCTCTCTCCTGCCGGTGTCAGTCCCCATGCTTCCACCCTAAGTCCGATCCCCGCAGCTGGTGACAGTCCCATCACCACCTGTGGAAGACCTGTTCCCCCACCCCACCTCACCCCCACCCCTTTGAGAGCCTTGTCCCAGCCCCGGGCAGGGCCCGTACTCCAAGGTAATCGCGGAGCAGCGGCACCCTCCAGCCTATGACCTTTCTCCTGGACTCCTTGGACCTTGTCAGCCACTCAAGGTTCATGGCAGTGGCCCAGGAAGGCGATCCAAGCCGCGCTCTTTGCGACATCTCCTTAACTCCACCTACTTACTCCTTATCCTTTTTTTTTTTTTTTAATTTTTATTTATTTCTTTTTAGACAGAGGGGAAGGGAGGAAGAAAGAGAGGGAGGGTAACATCAATCGATTGCCTCTCCTATGCCCCCAACCGTGGACCTGGCCGGCAGCCCAGGCACGTGCCCTGACAGGGATCGGGGATCGAACTGGGACACTTAGGTTTGAGGGAGGATGCCCAACCCACGGAGCCACACCAGCCAGGACTCCCTCTCTCTCTCTCTTTCCTTTTTTAGCTCCTGGATTTTAAGTTTATTGCACAAAAACACTGTTGCAGTAGGGAAACTCTGAAAGATGAAAGTTCTTCCTTGATGAGGGCCTAGATTCTTTAGAATTACAGGGTCAGCAGCATCTCCCCAAATCAACCCAACTGGGTTATGTACTTAAAACCCTGGTTTCTCTAGCCAGAAGCTTCGTCAAATGCCTGACAGGTCTTGACTCTGGCAAGATCTTCACCTACGCATCTCAGGGAAGAATTTTAGGACAGATGCTTAGGTGGTGCCTGAGAAACCTTTGGAACCCAGGAAAGGGTTATTCTGTCCTTGGCACACCTTCCTTACCCACCATGGAAGCTGGGCTAAAGATAGATTATGAGAGTGGTAGTAGCCCCAAGTCACTTGCAGCTGGCCCCAGGTCAGTCACCTTTGATGAGCACAGGAGGGGCAGACAAGGCAGCTGCTGCTTTATCTGGCCTGCATGAGTGTGGGAGCCAAGCAGCCTGGCAGACACGTCAGTCCCTGTTGTATGCCAGTAGCCAGGGATTCTAGCATTTTGTTCCAAGCCTGTGTGCTAATTCATGGAAAGGAACGAGTGAATCACTGGTCCTGGCAGGGGTTTAAAAAACCATTTGGTTCCTTCAGTTCTATTTACCAGCTGAGGAAACAGGCCTAGAGAAGTGTGGTAACAAATGAAGCGAGAGTCAGGATTTGAGTCTGGGTCTTCCAGCGTGAAGTCGGGCTCTTTGCCGAGATCATTTTCTGCCCCGTGGGAAAGAGCCGCGGTGTAGAAAAGGCGTGGGCTTCGAGACTCGCCAAACCTTGGCTTAATCTGTGTTGAGTGTGGCCCTGGGAAAGTTACTAAACTTTTATTTTATTGATTGATTTTTTTTTTTTAATAGAGCAAGAGAGAGAGGAAGAGAGAAACATTGATTTGTCTTTTTTCCACTTACTTATGTATTCATTGGTTGATTCCTCCTGCTGTCCCCACTCACCCTGCCCTGCTGCATTGGTTGATTCTTGTATGTGGTCCAACCAGGGATCGAACCCACAACCTTGACATATCCTGGCAACACTAACCAACTGAGCTGCTCTGCCAGGGCTATTAAACTTTTCCGAGCCTCAGATCCTTTAGCTACAAACTGGGGCAAACGATGCCTTCCTCTCAGAGAGTGTGAGTGTTCTATGGGAAAGCGAAGGTACGTGAAAGCTCTTGGCATCTGGTAAATGCTAAAGTATTATTACTTTCCCGAACAAATAGCATAGTGCTTAAGATCACAGGCCCTGGATTTGAATCCCAGCTCCACCACTTCGGAGCTCCACTTCAGGTGTGATACTTCTCTGTGCCTCAGTCTTTTCTGGTCTGCAAATGAGGATAATAACAGTCCCCCCACCTCGTAGCTTTGTTAAAGATGAAATAGTTGGTACATTTAAAATACTTAGTATCTGTAGGTTTTGTCACCTCCTCTCATTTTCCCTCCCTGGAGAGTCCAGAGACCTGGGTCGTGACACCGTTCCCTTCCTACCATGTCCCCTCTCTTCACTTCCGCTTTCCCCCTCTGCCAGGTATTTTGTCAAGGTGGCCTGGGGCTGGACCGTCTGCCTCCTCCTGCCTTTCATCGCCCTCACCAACTACCACCTGACAGGCAAGGCCGTCCTGGTCCTGCAGCGCTTGTTCACCCTGCTCGTGGGCACGGCCATCTGGTACGTCAGCACAGCCGTCTTCTCCAGCGTGGAGCACTACACGGGCAGCTGCTACCAGTCGCCCGCCCTGGAGGGCCTCAGAAAGGAGCACCAGAGCAAGCAGCAGTGCCTCAGCGCCGGCGGCTTTTGGCATGGCTTCGACATCTCAGGCCACTGCTTCCTGCTGGCCTTCTGCACCCTCATGATTGTGGAGGAGATGGCCGTGCTGCACGAGGTGAAGACGGACCGAAGCCACCACCTGCACACCATCATCACCGCCCTGGTCGTCGCCCTGGGCCTGCTGACCTTCATTTGGTTGTGGATGTTTCTCTGCACCACCGTCTACTTCCACGACTGGTTCCAGAAAGTGTGCGGCACCGTGTTCGGCTTGCTGGGTTGGTACGGGACGTACAGATGTTGGTATCTGAAATCCTTCTCCCCGGGACTGCCTCCCCAGGGCTCCAGCGCGCATCTGAAGCAAGACAGTCACAAGAAATAAAAGAGAGACAAAAGGAGTGACCGTAGGACAATGGCTAATACATTTTTCATGTGTTTTCGTAGTTATCTGATTAAATTATTGGCCCCCCTTCAGACAGGAGGCTCACCAGGCAGTCTTGGTAGGTGCGGGGGAGTCTGGAGCAAGCTCCGTCCCCGTGCTGTTCTTGGCAGCATCCCCGTGTGTCACAAGCACCACTGCTTCTAGTTTGGCACTTTTCATCCCGGCAATACTTGACCTTAATCTGGACTGTCCCTTTTGTCCCTAGAGGGCGAGGCTAAGGCTCAGGGCGAGGGCAGAATCGGGGAGGCCAGGGCCTCAGGTTCCTCCGCGGCCTCGTTCTCTCCGGGATTCTAATTGTTTTGTTTGTTTGTTTTAATGGCTGTTAGTGCTGTTATTTAACAATATTTCCCTCTGGTAAAAACCACCAACTGTTGCCTGAAAGCCCGCCTGCGGTCCGTGTTGTCCGTGGGATGTTAGCCGTTAGTTACACCTGATTTGTGATTAGCTACCGGAACAGTTAAACCGAGTGCCTCTGTGACTGAATATCAGGTGATTTTCAGGCCATGAACAGTGATAAGTTTCCATCCGTGCTGTCTATTATTTATTGGTGTTTGGAGCAATAAGGTTACATTTTTTCCTTCCAATTTGAATGAGTGCTTTATGGTTTTTAATAACTATAGCATTTGTTGTTTGTCGACAAAACTGAAAATAACTCACATCTCCACTGTTGCACTTTGGCACATGCGTAGATTGCTTTGAGGGGTTTTTTTTTTAGAACACTAACTTACTTTTTATAAACCAAACTCTTGGCTGATGGTATTAAATTCCGCCTCGTGGGGCTATTTTCTCTGTAGGAAGCTTTCCTCCCCACCTGTCCTGGGTGTAGACTGACCAGTGTTTCAGAGAGGTCTGCTGTGGCCTAAGGCGTTTTAACCTTTTGGATAAGATTATGATAAATCAGAAGTGAAGGAAAACGCCCTCCCTTGCCTTTGATCGAGAGAAACTAAGCTGTTTGCAAAGATGTCCTTATCACTTGGCCCCACCCTCTTCTTATCCCCAGCATCAAAGGCAAAACAAACCTGGGCCTATTCTCCCCGGTCGGTGGTGAAATCAGTGAGATCGCCTTTTCTGCCCGGTTCCTGGCTCTTCTCAGTTTCCCGCCCGTCATTTTGTGGTCTTTGCTGGGAGAGTGCTGGGAGGGGCTCGAAATCCCATCACCTCCCCCCTCACACAGGCACAGTTACATCCCTGGTGATGAGATACCCCTTCCCCTTCCCAGGCTGTTTCCTTAAGCCTTTCAACCTGAGCCCCTTGTATTTTGTATAATCCTCGTCCTTGAAGCTTCTTTGATGCCCGCTGCTCCCTGCAGTTAAGCCTGAGAATAGCATGAACTGATAAGTGCTCCTTAACTCCACTGGCTTCACTCAAGTTTAGGTTGTTAGGGGCTTGAGCTCCGGAAAACCTTCAGGGTAAATTGTGTTCCATATAATGATGCATTTAAAATAATGTAGTTCATACCCCCTTTGTATCCTGTTGAGCTGCAAGTTACCTTGCAAGGTGAGTTCCCTTGTACCCAAAGAAAGTAGCAGACACACCAGCTGTGAGATTTCGGAGGTGCCGCCCTGGTGCTTGGGAAGCATTGGCAAAAGGCAATGGCCCCACGTGATTTTTTTTTGGGGGGGTGGGGTGGGAAGTAGATGGCAGGAGCTTGTGGAAGGGATTGAAATCTCCAAAGTTTCATGTTCAACACCAAAAGGCAACAGGCACGGGGTGACTCCACAAGTTCATTTCTCATACTTCCAACCTCTCAGTTTTTCTCATCTGGGTCTGATTCAAGCTCAACATCCAATTAACTGCAGAAAGTGCCTGTTACCGAGCCTTGTACACTGATTAGTCTCCCACTGCTTCCTGTTCATTGTTAGCACTCTTGCCTTTTTCTTGGGAGCGGGCCCTCTGTCCCTGTGCGAGACAGTTTGGCGGAGCTGAGTTCGGGCTTAGGCAAACTTGAGATGGGGGTTCAAATTTGGACACCACTACTGAGAGCTGCCTGACCGTGGGCAGGCTTCAGTTTCCTCATTTGCAAAATGGAGGTGATGCTTTCGGATGAGAGGAAATGATGCATGAAAAATGCCCAGCATAGGTAGAGTCCCCCGCGCCTTTTTCTTGGCTAAGCCCTTTAAAACTTTCTGGCTCCTCCAGAGAAGGCAGGGGAATTAGCATCTTTTGAGTGCCATCTGGGGTCTCTGTCTCCTGCCGCAATGGTCTCCTACTGTCTTTTGGAAAGTGTCTGTTGTCCCCAGGCCCATCCCAGGGCATCTGCAATCACAGAATACTGCGGTGCTTTTTTGCCTTTCTTTGTTGAGGTTCATTCACCGACGCCTTGTCTTCCACATGCATCTGTCATCGTCTGAGCACCAGATTGTGTCTGGAGAATGGTTCTGGCCACTGTTACATATATACGCAGATCGTGTGTGTAAACAAGCAAATTAAGTAAACTGGAGATAATGAAGTCCCACATCCCCGCGTTTCCTGTGTTCCTTTCTTAATTCCCTGGGGGAGGGTCACAACCACGAGCGCTCAGCCCACTTTTTGAAAGGGGCACGAATTCTTTCCTGAGGTACTCATTGCATGTAAGGTATTTCATGGCTGTAGCTGAGGTGTTTTTTCTCCTGTAAACTAAATATGTGTGCAGCCATATATTTCTTTGTGGGACTTACTCCTCCCCTGCCCCCGTCATATCTGGGTCTTGGAGTCCTGGCGTCTGGATCAACCAGATTTGGGAGCAGTTTTCTTGGCAGAAGAAGAGTAACACTGAAGAGCAGTTACAAAGTTCACTCGGATGAGGTCATCTTGGAAAATGGCTCGGAGTCCTGGAGGCCTAGAGGCAGCGGAAGGCTTTTGGTGCCTTTTCAGGCCGCTCGTTTGCCAGCCTGACCTGCTGGGCACCTCCAGGGAGTGCTTGTCGAAAGCTCGGCGGCTCCAGGACTAGAATCCCCTCACCCAGCAGGACTCTCCCTGGTCAGGTTCCTTCAGCAGCAGCCAGCCTGAGCCTTCGTGAGTTCCTGCTGTGAGCCAGGAGCTGGGAAGGACGAAATAGACTTGCTGCCTCGTGGGGTTTGTGGTCCGAAGTCAGTCCCTTCGGAGCCTAAGGAGTGTGCTGGGGTCGCATAGGTAAATTTGATACACCTCTCCATCCGAGAAATTTTCACCATAAAGTGTTCTGCGTGCTGGGTAAAGTCAGGGCCCGAGGACATAGAGCTGGGGACAACCAGCTGCTCTGGGAGAGGAAGGAATATTTTCGCAGAGCCTAACGAGTCTTCTGGGTCTTGGAGGATGAGGAGTTGTACGAGCAGTTAGGCAGAGAAGGGCATCCAGGGAAGTGAGAACGGCATGCCCAGGGACACAGATACGCTGCCGTGATTTGCATCCAGATGTCCCTTCTCCAGAAACCTAACTTCCCCGTCGTTTTCAGAATCGGTGGAGATTGAAGAAAGGACTGACGGGGCTGTCAGTGGACATCACGGAGGTGCCCTGCTGTCATAAAGAGCGCCCCCTGGCTGTGAGCTGGGTTCCTCCACTGCTGCTTCTGCTTCTCCGTGTGACCCCGAACCAGTCACTCAGCATCTCTGGGCCTCGGTTTCCTTATCCGGGACTGGATGGTAGTGGGATGAATCATCTCGCCAGCTCTTCTACTCGATTCCATTTCTCTGTGCTGTTTGATGAAAAGCTCTCCCCAAGCTGGTTCTCACTTCTATTTCAGGAAACAAGCTGAGAAGAAACTCCCACTCACAGCTGAGGTGGCAGCTGGTTTCCTGGTGAGGTGGGAGGAGCTGACCTCGAGGTGCGCTGGATCGCACCCCTCTTTCTGCGTCAGCGGCCGTGTAGTCCGGACCTGACTGCGCAGGTTCATGTGGACTTACTGGCATGGGGAGCGGAACTTAGTTCCCAGATGGGTGAACTACAGCAGAAGTCTTTTTAAAAAGTCTCCAAAATCAAACCATCTTTGATAGCTATTGAGGAGAACACACGTTCTGTTAAGAGAAGCCCTGTGCAGTATAGTCATCTTCAGAAATTGTCCCAGAGACCCCTTACACCGTCTCTGGCAAGTTTTAAAGTCGGACACACAGCCCAGAAAACAGGTACTCTCATATGCTGGGGAAAGGGGGCATGGTAAATGGGCACAACCTGGTTTTTTTTTTTAAGCAACTTCATATTTAGTTTTATAGTTTTATTTTTTATCCTCACCTGAGGACATGCTTAGAGGGGAAGGGAGGGAGAGAGAGAAGGGGGGAAACATCAGTTAGTTGCCTCTTGCATGCACCCTGGCTGGGAACAGAACCTGCAACCCAGACCTGGAATCTGACCCATGACCTTTCCACTCACAGGACGACGCTCCAACCAACCGAGTCACACCAGCCAGGGCGGCACCACCTGTTTTAATGGTAGCTTAGTACTGTCCAAACTCGAACTGTGCAGACCCAACAATCTCAGTCTAGGGATTTGGGCCACAGAAATGCTTGTAGAAATGGACTAAGATAAGTACAAAGACTCTATTGCATCTTTTCGTTATAGTGAAAAATTGTCAAGAGCCCAAATGCCAATCCATTAAATAAATCATGATAACTCTGTGTCAGCAATATAATACAGTCACTACAAAGAATAAATCATGTTACAGTTAGAGGGGATTGGATGGCAGAAACACTTGTTTTTGTGCTATAACCTTCAGCTGCGTGCCCTCGATCAGGTCAGTCTCTCTGAACCTCTGTTTCTGAGGTGTAAATGGGGGTGATTCAGCATTCACTGCCCAAGAGTTGAGGAGCATTGAGTAAACCGGGCACTGTGCTAGGCACAGCATTAAGTCAGGGGCAGGGGGGCTTCAGGGGGGTTACAGTCCAGCTGGGCTCAGACAATGAAATGAGCAACTCCAAACAGGGTGCTGGGCTCAACAGCAGAGTGCTCTCCAAACCACCCTAACATTGTCACAGCTCAGGCAGGGGTGACTGACACAGAGCGCTTAGAAAAGCAAAGAAGTGGGGCGCTTAGCATGCACTCAAGCCGGACTGCCTGGGTTCTAATTCTGGCTCTGCCATACTCATTGGCTGTGTCACCTTCAACAGTTCCTTGATCTCTCAGCCTCAGTTTCCTCATCTGTAAAATGGAGATAATGTAAGTACTACCTCATAGAGTTGTTGCAAGGACTAAATGAATTGATATGCGTAAAGTGTTTAGACAGGACATAGTATATACATATCAGGTGCTAAGCCATAAAGTGTCTTTCAAGGGCACAGTCAGTCCCTGATGGGTCCTCATTACCATAACCGCTTTAAAACCAGGACAGAGAAACCTCATACATGTCAGTGTTTTAATGTTGATCAGCTCAGCAGTAGTTAACACGTGGTCAGTGAGTGTGGGAGACCATGTCCCAGTGACCTGGCATGGGAACGGAGTCCCTAAGACAGCAATCTGGCTTCTGCATTAACTAGGGTGTGGGGGAGGGCAAGGTGAGTTTTCCAGGAGAGCCAAAGGAACGGGTAGTCGGGTATCCATAGGGTCCTTTTGGCCAAGGTAAAGCAGGTCCCCCTGCTGGAGGTGCTGTCCACTCACAGGCAATCCAAGGGCGGCCTGGCCTTGGTTTCCAGGCTGCATATTTTTTGGGGGGAGTTGAGCTGGAAGCCTTATCGGGGAGCCTTGGCTCTTCCCATCTTCTCTGCCAGGGTGTGGCTGCCTGGGACATGTGTGTCTGAGTGCTCCGGAGGTAAGTAGGCAGGAAGGGGCCTGGGAGCCACCCTGATTAGCATCTTAATTTCTGGAGCAAAGGTATTCAGGCCTTGCTCAACCAAGCTGCTGTGGCCCATTTCCCAGTCACTCCTTTCATTTCTTCCTGCCTCTGCTTGCTTTTACTGAGCATGCTGTGTTTGCTAGGTGCCCCTGTGCTGCTGGGGACGGTGCAGGGGTGAGTGGGTGCGGGTATAAGCTGACTCTCAGCTGGCATTACTGGGCGCACTGGACATGAGCGAGCAGACTGTGTCCACACCCTGCCTACCAACTCCACAGCTGTGTGACCTTAGGTGAGCCACTTAGCTTCTCTGGGCTTGTCGGTCATCTGTGAAATGGGGATACTTCTTTCTACCTCACTAGTCTTTGATTGGCTTGATGAACTCACAGAGGGGAAAATGTTTTACAACCTTTAGAATATCGGGCATCTATGAGGGCTGCTTATTGTTGAGATTTATCTTTCCCTAATGAGTGTCTCTCAGAAGCACGGGCCCTGTAACTCGATGGGGTGGTGCAGTTTTTTTAGACGTGGCTCCCAGTTTAAAGCAGATCAGCACAGTCTTTGGCATTTTTCATCCATCTCTTGGTCCTGTCAGTGAGGGCCACCGAAAGCCATCAGCTCCACTTGGCAGGGCAGCGGTGCACCTTCACTTTCTTACTGTGGGCCTGAGTGAGCTTTTCAGTTCTCTGCCGTCATCCGGTCTGCAGAGGCCTGGATTATCCTGGTGTCTCCGTAAGAGCACACCGATCCACTACACTGACAACATCATGCTGTTCCAGTGAGCAGGAAATAATAGCAAGTACACCAGATGCTTTAGGAAGACCGGGGCGGTATATAAACCCCGTGGTGTTCAGAAGCCTGGCAACTTGGTGGAGTTTCTAGGGCTCCAGGGGTTAGGAAATGTCAGGTTATCCCCTCCGATAAAAGGCAGGTTGCTGCTGCTATCCCTAAGAAAAAAAGCACGACTGTTAGCCCCCTGGATCTGGGAGGCAGGGTACACCCATCTGCGCGTGCTGCTCCAAACCATTCACTGAGTAACCCGTAAGACAGCCCGTTTTGAATGGGTGCCAAAGCAGATTTAGGCTGCAGCGCAATGTGCTCTGCCAACAAGTCCTGGGACCCAGTCTATCCAGTGGTGCTTAAACTGGCTGTCACGTTCAAAATTGTCTGTAGAGATCCCCCGGAAGCCCTAACAGGAGAGTCTCAGTGGCCATCCCTAGGACTTGGAACAAAGTCATGCCCTCTTCTGCAAATAACAGTTGTTCTTTTGAAATGTAGTATCTGCCTTGCTGTTGGGCCCTGGTAGAGACTGAACACCTGACCTTGAGACACCAAGAGACTGTGCAACCTGAGCTGCCCATCATGAACTGGGTGCCATCTGATCCATCAGCTGGAAAGCTAGGCATGCGCCTCAGCGTTCTGTTATCAAGTGGGAGTGAAAACACTCAGGCTGCGTCACCTATTCCTGCCACATTGCCGCCTCTTCCTCAGTCCATACCCAAGACCTCGTGGTAAATCCTTATGATCAACTGATGGAGGAAGGAAAAGCTCAGGCTGGGTACCAACCGGAAGTGGATGGTTGCAGCACTGCAGGGACGCCCCGAAAGGCACTGGAGAAGGGAACTCCTGTCACTGGCCAGAACTTCAGACAATGTAGCTGGCCCTCCGTATCTGCAGGGTTTGCATCTGCGGATTCAACCAACTGAGGATCAAAAATACATTATTGTTATTATTTTTTTTTATTTTTAGAGAGGGGAAGGGAGAGAGAAAGAGAGGGAGAGACACATCGATTGGGTGCCTTCCGCACACGCCGTGACCTGGGACCGAGCCTCCAACGTAGGTGTGTGCCCAGACTGGGAATTGAACGGGCAACCTCTCAATTTGCAGGACAACGCACAGCCAACTGAGCCACACTGGCCGGACCCAAAATATATTTTTTAAAAATGGCACATTGTTGTTGATGTGTACTGTGTGTTAGTTAGGCCTTTGATGGTTGCATCTGTATTGAACATGTACTGACTTTTTTTCTTGCCATTCCTTAAATAATACACTACAACTATTTATAAATAATACACTACAACTATGTTTAGCATTTACATTGTATCAGGTGTTATTGGTAATCTAGAGGTGATTCGAAGTGTCCAAGAGGATGCGTGTAGGTGATATGAAAATACTGTGCCATTTTATATACGTAAGGGCTCGAGTATCCATAGATTCTGATATCCGCAGGGGTCCAGGATCCAGTCCCCCATGAATGATAAGGGACAACTGTACGTATTACAGTTGTCCATCTAGAGGGAGACAGAAATTCAGAAATACGGATCTACGCATGTTCAGGAGATGGATGTACGGTCAGGGGTGGAGGACTGGTGGTAAGGAGGTCTGTAGGAGGAGGTATGTGGACGGACTGTAATAGTGGGTACAGAAGAAGAGGGTATCTGCATTCTCTGCAGTTACTTCCCCTAAAGACAGCTGCTTCAGAGGAGACTATCAATAAATAGATGGACCAGTCAGATGACTTGTTCTGTAACAGGTCAGTCATTTCCCAGCAACCCCATCCTGCTCTCAACAGGCTCACATACAAAATGGCCACCATAATCGAGTTAGAGGTTATAAGTGGACACACAACATGGACTTCCTCTTACCAAGACTGATTTAGATAACTTCCGGTCAAGATGGAGGTGTAGGTAAACACACTTTGCCTCCACATGCAACCACAGAAAGAATTACAACTAGACCTTAAAACAAGTAACACTGAGAACCATCAGAAAATCAAGCTGTACAGAAGTCCAACAACCAAGGATTTAAAGAAGCCACATCCATCCAGATGGGTGCCTTTTCTATTACTAGGACAAGGAGTCAAAGCAGCTGCACCTAATACGCAGAAACAAGCACAGGGAACCTACCAAACTGAAGAGACAAATATGGCTTGCCCCTGGATAGTGTGGCTCAGTGGATTGAACGCCAGCCTGTGAACCAAAAAGTCGCAGGTTCGATTCCCAGTCAGGGCATGTGCCTGGGTTGAGGAGGTCCCCAGTTGGGGGTGTGCAAGAAGCAACCAATTGATATCTCTCACTGATGTTTCTCTCCCTCTTTTTCCCTCCCTTCCCCTTTCTCTAAAAACAAATAAATAAAGTCTTGAAAAAAGAAAAAAAAAAGAAATATGGCCAAAATGAAAGGACAGAACAAAACCCCAGAAAAATAACTAAAAATGAAGATAACCAATCTATCCAATACAGAGTTCAAAACTTTGGTGATCAGGATGCTGGGAGAACTCATTGAGTATGACCACAAAATAAAGGAAGAAATTAAGGGTACACTAAGTCAGGGGTGTCAAACTCATTTTCACACTGAATATAATTTCAACTCTGTAACAGTTAAGGAGTAGTTACACTTACACAGTCCTAAAATTATTTCGGCCCTTTGAAGGCAACCACGAGGCTGATGTGGCCCCGGGTGAAAATGAGTCTGACACCCCTGCTCTAAGCGAAATACAGAAAAATCTACAGGGAACCAACAGTGGAGGGGATAAGGCTGGGAGCAAATCAATGATTTGGAACATAAGGAGAAATAAGCATCCAACCAGAACAACAAGAAGAAAAAAGAATTCAAAGAAACAAGGATAGTATAAGGAGCCTCTGGGACATCTCCAAATGTACCAACATCTGAATCATAGGGATACCAGAAGGACAAGAGGAAGAGCAAGAAATTGCAAACTTATCTGAAAAAATAATAAAAGAAAACTTAGTGAAGAAAATAGACATACAAGTCCAGGAAGCACGACGTCCCAAGCAAGATGGACCCAAAGAGGACCACACCAAGACACATCATAACTAAAACACCAAAGGTTAACAACAAAGAGAGAATCTTAAAAGAAGCAAGAGTAAAGCAGATAGTAACTACAAAGCAGTTCCCATAAGACTGTCCCCTGATTTCTCACAAGAAACTCTGCAGGCTAGAAGGAACTGGCAAGAAGTATTCAAACTGATGAAAAACGAACACCTACAACCAAGATTACTCTATCCAGCAAAGCAATCATTTAGAATTGAAAGGCAGATAAAGTGCTTCCCAGACAAGGTAGAGCTAAAGGAGTTCATCATCACCAAGCCATTATTACATGAAATGTTAAAGGGACTTATTTAAGAAAATGAAGAAGATCAAAGCTATGAACATTAAAATGGTGACAAAATCACAACTATCAACAACTGAATCTAAAAACAACAAATTAAGCAAACAAGCAGAACAAGAACAGAATCATAGATAAGGAGGTCATTTGGAGGGTTATCAGCTGGGAGAGGGAAGGAGAATGGGGGAAGTACAGGGAATAAGAAGCATAACTGGTAGGTACAAAATAGACAGGGGGAGGTTAAAAATAGTATAGGGAATGGAGAAGCCAAAGAACTTACATGCATGACACATGGACATAACTAAGGTGGGGGACTGCTGGAGGGAATGGGGGTACCAGGCAGAGGGGGTAAAGGGGGAAGATAAGGACAACTGTAGTAGCATAATCAATAAAATATATTTAAAAAATAAATAAACATAAAAAAGACTGATTTAGCTAAAACCACCATTGAGGGCCCAGTTTGCACCATTCCCCATAGGGACCAGCCACCTAGCGGTAGGTTGATTACATTGACCTGTCCCATCATGGAGGGAGCAGCAGTTTGTATATTCTGTATACAGATTTGTCTTCTTTGACCACCATGTCCATGGGCACCTTGGTTCCAGTCATGGTATTCCATTCAACATGGTTTCTGACCAAAGAGTTGACATCACAGCAAAAGAAATGAGGCAGTGTGATCATACCTATGGAATTTTCTGGTCATATCACGTATTCTAGCATCTAGAAGCAACTGGATTTATAGAACATCGAAGTGGCCTACTGAAGACTCGCTTCCTGAGAGGGCCAGCGGGGAGACACTGCAGTGTTTGAGTGCCGTCTCCTCTAGGCCAATCACAGTGCTGTTCCTCCACATGCAGAAAACACGGCTCCAGCAGTGCCCAGGTGGAAATGGCAGGGACTACTTTCACTGTTGCACAAAACGACCCATTCACAAAAATGTTGCTTTGCATCCCTGGAACTTTGGACTTTGATGGCTAGTGATTATAGTTCTCAAGGAAGGAAATGTGAGGGAATACAGGGATTGACTTAGAAGCTGAGGCTGCCACATGGCCATTTTGAGCTCCTCACACCATTGCAACTACAGGCAAAGTAGGTTCCCCGGCTGGCTGGCACAATGGGCCTGATCGCCGAGGGTCGGCCGGGTTGCTGCTACGGTGGTGGTGTGGAAGACTGTGTATGAGAACCAGAGGAGTCTCTGGGTGCCCTGTTGTACTCCACATCCAATAGTAAAAGATTAACGGAAGACACAGCAGCCCAAGTCTGAGTCACTTCGTCAGGAAAATACCCCAGCCATGAGGTTCTGGCTGAGGGCACAAGAACGCAGAATAGCTAGTAGACAAAAAGAGATATTATCAATATCATCAGTGGCCTTTTGATTGGTTACAGAAATGAGGGCTGTAGCAGCTACGGGTAGTTCCTGCTTGTCACATAAGTGTATATACTGTATACAGGAATGCTGGTGATGGTTAAATTGACATTTTTTATCTATCAGTCTATCTATCTATCTTCTAGTATACTGAGGTGTGCCTGTGATCTCTAGTCAGAGGTGGAAGGAGAAGAGAATCCAGCATCACCCAGAGTGACGTCACCGACTCATGGGGATCTGTGGGTCTCATTTCTGGAGAGAAGGTAGATCCTCATTTCAGGAGAGCTGTTGGCCCTGTTAGGATCAAACGTGCTATTGTTCTTGAGTGGAGTTTAATTATGAGTGGGAAGGGTCTGTGTGGATGTTTGTGTAGCCAAAGGGGTGGATGGTGTCTAAGTACTTGCCCTGTCTTGGCCCTGCCTATTTTTTCTTTTCATCTTGATGAAAAATTCTTATACATTTTAATAAAATAAATAAAAGTATGCCTTATGTTACACAAATTATATTTTTTTGGTTTAATGTTCTTAGGCATTTTAACACATTTTTCCCTCTGGGAAATTTGTGGGGCAGGTCCCCTGGATGCCCTGTGAAGGTCCAGTTACAAGTTAACATGAGCAAATGGCTGTGAACAGACTCGTAAACTGCGAAGCACGGAGTCCAGCTGAGGTGGGTTTATGGCCACGGCAGGACTTTGCAGTCCACCCAGAAACCATCCCCACACTGAGTGACTTGAGGCCTGAACTCGCCTCCTGCTAGCTCTTGTGGGGCACTGGGTCTGGACCTCACGTCTCTACCGCTCCGATCCCAGCCTTTGGAAATGAGAGCTAGGTGGACAACACGGGTTTACAAATGAAAAGCAAATGCTTCTCCTGGATGCTTTATTGGGGGCTTTCAGTGGTTTCTAAGCATGAGCGGCAGTGACATCCAGACCCTCTCCCAACATGCGAAAGGCACAGGAAAGTGAGACAAGACCAGGGCAGGCAGCGTAGATGCAGAGATCCCCCTGCGTGGCAAGGGGTGGGAAAGGAGGACATTAAAGGAGATGGCGCTGGCAGAGGCAAGGGGAGGGACCTGAGGGCTCATCCACCTGCAGACCCACCCCTGCACTCCGGCCGGGACTGACCTTCCGAGATGGCGAACATGGCTTTTGCTGAAAGTCCGCCTCACATGGGGGCAAAAGTCAACTCCGTGGGAAGAAGATGATGGACGCTGCCTTCAGGGACTACTGGGAAGGTGCCAAACCGAACTCACTGACCATCTCGGGAGGGGAGTGAGGGTGTGCTCGTGGCGTCGGTCCCAGTCATGGCCTGGCGGCTGGGTGCCACTGCCTCGGCTTGAGCCAGTGCTGTCTCAGTCCATGTCCAGGAGAAGAATGAAGTCCCTTCCAATCTTCAGGGGCCTCCCATGGGGTCTCCGGGTCTCTAGCCCCACCCACAGGTACCACTTAGAAGAGTTGAGTCTTGATGTTGGCTTTGTCCTGTGGAAGAGTTCCCTGGGCAAGAGGGAAGGGGAGGCGAGGGGTCAGGCCCTCTGAGCCCCCAGCACCTCCCAGACTCTGGGCCCTGGTGGGTGAAATGGCCTGGGACTCACCTCAGATCCTAACCAGTCCCCATAGTTCCATCTCGAGGCCTTGAATCAAAAGAAAAGGCATTCATGTTTCGTTTCTGTTCTCCCTTTCTCTCCTTTAGTAGAGCCGTGGCTTCAACTCACGGCATTGGCAACGTCTACTTCTACACTATGGAATGTTTTCACACTGACAATAGAATTACTCCGAACAAGGGGTGGGGAGGGGCTGTCCACGTGTTCATGAGACAGTGCGCTACTGAGAGCTCGTTGGGGTCACACAGCACAGAGACACCGACAGTCAGACACCGAGCCCAGGCCCGGCTTGGCTCTAGATGTATTTTTTCTTGAGGTACCAGTAGGCAAAGTAGCCCATCCCACCCAGGGAGCCCATGAGGAAGGAGGCCCCAAAGAAAGATGGCGGTTTCCGCTTGACCAGCCGGAACGCGTTGGGGATGACGGCTGACAGCAGGGTGGTGTGAATGTCGCCGAGGACTTTCCGGAAGGCAAAGCGCTTCTGGACCCTCTCGAAGAAGGACTGCAGGTTGGGCCGGCTGCCATCTTCCCAGTACTTCTTGGACAGTCCCAGGAACTTGAGGCGGTGCAGGGTGGCTCCCAGGAGGACGTCGGCGAGGGTGAAGGCACAGCCACAGAGCCACAGCTCACATTTCTGCCCTAGAGGGAAGAGAGAGGGGGTGGGGGCAGGAGGGGTCAGCTTTTCAACCCCCGCGGGGTGCGCGCACTCCTCTCGCACTGACTCCTCTGGGGGTCGGCTGCCTGCCGCGGTGCTTCCCGGGGTCACTCGCTCCTGCGCAGCTCTAGTGACTTTTGCCATACCCTTGTATTACCCATTTTTTCCTCTAAATCAACCTAGTTTTTAAGTGCAAGCACTGATCTTGGGACTTCAATATTTAGATACTGGGCAGAGAAGGACTCAGTGAGGGGCCATGAGAAGGAGTGGCCTGGGGAGGGAGGTGGGAGATGGCCCGCGAGTGGGTGATGTCATGAAGCCAAGATAAGCAAATGTTCCAAGGAGAAGGGAGCACTCAGCTGTGTTCAAGTGCTGCGGAGAGGTCAAGTGAGAGGAGGCCTGAGAATGGTGGCTGCAGCTGGCAGTCGGTGACCTTGACAAGAGCAGCTGGGGCAGATGCCGACGATGAAAGCCCGGCTGGAAGGAGTTCGGGAGAGAGAGCGGGGAGGAGAACTGGAGACGGCAGGCAAAGATCACTCTTTCCAGGAGTTCTGCTGCAGTGGGAAGGATGCACTAATAATCTGAGACAGGTCAAGAGTGGTTTCGTATGCTGGGAGGAAAAACCCAGCCTGTGGATGGGAATGATCGAGCAGAGAAGAAGATTTCTTCTTTTTTTTTCATTTGATTCTACAGGAGAGAGTGGAGAGCATTACTGATGGGGTGTCGTCAACTGGCTGAACATGGATGGCGTCCAGGAAACAAGGACAGGACTGGCCTCAGCTAGTGTGAGGACAGTCCATCCTCGGTAACCGGACAGAGTGCGGGACACCACAGTTCATTGAATCTAAGTTCCGTCAAATGCTCAGACGGCCACCCTGCAGAGAATGAGTGATGCCGACTAAGCTGCTGATTGTGAGAAACAGTCCAGTTTCAGAGAAGTTAAGGTGGTACGATTTAACAAGAATGCACCTCAGAACTGGTAAAATACAGTGTCTGCGTGGACACGAATGCTAGTGGGTAAGTACTTGTGGGGGTCAGAGCTGTGGAGACCTCTCCCTCAAACTCCATTGCCTGTGATATAGAAGGGAAGTGACCAGTTGAGAGTGAGGAGGTGGGCGAAGCGGTGGGAGGGTTGAGGAGAAAGGAGAAGGTATTAAGTAGCCATCTGGAGAGGGGACAGTGGGAGGGCTAGGGCAGCAAGAAGACCACCTGAGGCTAATGGCTGTGAAGTCAAAGCAAGAGCAGCCTGCACCCCTGTGTGTTTGCCCAGCCACATTTAGGCTCACAGGTGCAGGTGCTGAACAGGTGGAGGGCGGCTGAACCGGGTTTGAGGTTTTGCAGAGTACGAGGAACCGAGAAAGGTGCGGGCCGGGGAGAGCTCACGGTGACGGTCAGGGGATGACCACCAGGGAAGGAGGGAGGTGAGCACCAGGGGGTGAGGGGCAGTGGGAGGAGGGGGGATCGAGGGGCAGAAGTCCCGGCGACAGCCTGGGTGAGGGCGGACAGGTTTGAGAAGAGCACCGAGGACAGCCCTGGGCCACGCCAAGGTTCAGACCTTGTGCGGTGAGGAGAAGCCAGCGCCGGCACAGGAGGAAGAGCGGCCTGTGAGGTGGGAGACGGATGGGACAGTGTGGTGGTTTCCCTGATCCTCACTACGATGTGACCGAGTAGGTGCCGTTATTATCCCCATTTTACAGATGAGGAAGCGGAGGCACACAGCAAGTAAATGGGAGAGCAGAGTTTGCACGTGAGCGTCGGCCGTCTGGTTCCAGAGCCTGTGCGTGGAACCACTGTGTTACCTTGCTTCTTTCCACGTGCCGATGAACGTGGGCATACGCCTGCCTCTCCACGTACACCAAGGCCCCTTTCGATAGGCGCATTCTTTACTTGGGTCGGGGCGCAGATCTGTCTATGTGTCTGTAGCATGTATGGTACGTATGTCTGCTCAGATCTACGCTGCTGACTGTGTATATGCGTGTGAATATCTGCACCCATGGGTGCCCGTGTCCATGTGCTGTGGAGATCGCTGTGTAAGTGGAGTGTATGCCCACATCTGGTGGCTATTTGCCTGCAGACAGATGTTCACAGGCATGTACGTGTGTGCCTGTGTTTATGTTTGTAGGCAAACACTGATAACATGACTACGCACGTGTGTATGGGGACACGTGTAGCTATCTGGCACGTTGCCGACTCCTTCAGCTCCCCCCGGCCCCGGTTGTGCGGAGTTCCCTGGGCAATCCCAGCCCCATGCGCACCCCATCTTGTGCCCTCCCTCATTCTGCCAGCCGAGTCGGTCACTCTGTAAATTCACGACCGCAACGCCCGAGAGGCACTCGGCACAGGCCGGGGCTGCAGTAGTTCTCAAGTGGGCTGGCCCCCCACTCCCTGGGGGGATTGCACACCTTCCATCTCGCCTCACACCTCTCAGTTCTCTCTCAGCTGATGACGTCCCCTCATGCTTCATTCCGAAAACGGGAGCCTTCAGACATGGGGGCCCTCACTCCCCCCACGAAGCCCACACACCCAGGCACCTGCATGTGCCCTGCGCCACCTCCAGACACAACGGCAGATGCGATCCGCCCGCTCTCAAGGCCACGCCCTCTGCACCCATCTGATGCTGCCGCCTGTCCCCCCTCTGCCTTTCCAGGTCCACTCTCCTCTCTTCCCTATGCGGCTCTGCACCCAGGAGGGTGACTCTGGCTCTGGGGCCCTCAGGCAATGGGGAGCAGCGGAAGGACACAGGAGGGCCGTGAGAGTGAGGTCCTGCGTCCCAGTCCTGCATCCTTCGGGTTCCTCTCTGCGGGTCACCATGCCCTGGCTGTGTCCCCAGAGTGAAAGTCACAGCTTCTGCCAGGCGGCCCTCTCCACAGTCTGTCTGTCCACTGGCAGAACCTGCTCCCGCCCCTCACGACCTCAGGCCCAGGGCACCACACTTTTCCTTGTGGTTTGTGTCCCCGAAACCTGCCCACATATCTGTGGTCAGTCCCTGTGACAAGCCCTCTTCAGTTATCCAACGTGAGGTCACCCTGTTTCCTGTGGGGACCTGCCTGGCCCACACCCCTCCCGTCCTTTCATGGGTCCTTTCTCCTTTCCACTGGGTGGGTTCTGCCAGCCTGAAAACACACTCTTATACCTGCTGTTTAAAAATAACCCTCCCTTCATCCCGCAGCCTTCTTCAGCCCCCACCCACCTTTCTCTTCCCTTCTACAAATAAACTTCTCAAAAGAGCTGTCTACACCCGTTGTCTACACTGTCCCCCATTTGCTCTTCAGCCTTCTGCCCCCACATTCCAGTGACGCTGCTCTCGGCAGGGCCACCACCAACAGCCATGGGACAAAATCCACCGGCGCTTTCCTGTCCTTGTTGACTCAGCCTCCCAGCCCCTTTCTGGGCGCCGAGGTCACAGGGTCCTCCTCCCTCACTGGCCACTCCACCTCGGTCGACTTTGCCTGCCTTTCTGTCTCTACCCCTCTCTCAATGCGGGGGAACCTCGGGGTCAGGTGTGGCATTTTTAAATGTGCCCACAGGTTGGTGCCCCTCCCTTCGGCGAAGCCCAGTTCTCCTCCCCTTAGCTACTGGCTGTATGTCATGACTTGCTTCTAAGGAATACGATGTGGCAGTGACTTCTGTAAGTCATAAAAGGCGCCGGGGCTTCTGCTTCTTCTCCCTCTTTCCTGGATCACTTGCTCAGGGGAAAGCCAGCTGCTCTGTTGCAAAGAAATGCAAGCAGCCCTGTTGAGAGCCCATGTGGTGAAGAGAAGAGGTCTCCTGCCAACAGCCAGTGGGGAACTGAGCCGTCCAGTTAAGGGCCCCGAGGGCAAGCCATGGCGGAAGCCAGTCCTGCAGCTCGGATAACCACAGCCCCAGCCAACAGCCTGACTGCAGCCGGCATCGCACACCCCTAGTCGGGACCACCCAGCCAAGCTGCTCCAGAGCTCGTGATGCACAGAAAACCTGTGATACAAGAAATGCTGTGTGTCTGAGCCGCTACGTTCAGGAGCAACCTGTTACACAGCAGCGGATAACGACCACGGCACATCACGATCCCTCTTTTCGTCTCAGTTCTCTCCTGAATGAAACCACCCGATTCTACGTCTTTAACCACCACATGTATGCTGAAGGCTTGCCAATCTCTGTCTCTAAATTCCGACCTCTCCTTTCAAAGTGATACTGGAATATCCAGTGGATTATGTGAGAGCCCCTCTTGGGTGTCTCAAAGGCATCTCACGCCTACTGTGTCTCAAAGTGAACATTTGGTCCTCAGTGGCCGTAGCAGGAAATGGTAGCACTCAGTAGCTGGCTCCGCCCAGGGGTCTTCACTAGGACGTTATCATACCTCCCAACCCTGGGCTCTGCCCCACAAGCAGAGAAGTGGGCACAGCCCCCCTAGGAAGGTTTGAGGGGCCCCTGGGAGGTGAATGAGAAGGAGAGACAGTGTGGCCCGGCCGGTCCGAACTTCAAATCCCATAGCCACCCCCCTGGGCCTCTGCTGCCTCCCTCAGCCCCGAGGGGCGCAAGGACTGCCCACACCTCTCAGTCCTGAACAACCCCCGGCCACCTGGCCACCAGGCAGTGCAATGCTGCCTCCTCCTGGAAGACCTCAGAACCCAAACAGGGAGTGGGGACAGGAGGTCCTCGGGCTAGGATCCCCTGAGGAATGTGTGTCCACAGCTGCAGGGCCCTCAACTCTGGCCCCTGTCCTGGCCACACCCTGTGTCCCCCTGATCACACAGCAGCTAGTGTTTGCAGGCACTTCCAACAGCAACGTGCCAGGCAGTGAACGTGCTGAGCCCCTTACATGCATTTTCTCACCGACCCTCACGGCAGCGCTGAGACGTAGGCGCTCACTTCCCTTTTACAGAATAGAAGAGGCACCAGAGCTGGTGCTTAAGAACAGCTCCAGGAGCCAGCGTTTGAATCCAGGCTCCACCTCTTCCATCCGTGTGACCTTGGGAAGGTTACTGAGCCTCTCTGTGCCTTAAGTTTTTTCGTCTGTTAAGTGGAGTTACTCATATTTCCTACCTCCTAGAGTTACTATGGGATTAAATGAGTTAAAATACATGAAACAGTAAAAACAGTGCCTGGCGCACATTAAGTGTTGTTAAACACACAAATCATGATGGGCCACACTATGTCCCTCCTAAATTCCCGTGGGGAAGCCTTAGCCCCAGTGTCTCATACAATGGCTGTGTTTGCAGAAAGAGGCTTTAAAGAAGTGAGTTAAAACAAGGCCCTCAGGGTGGGCCCTGATCCAGCCTGGCTGGCGTCCTCATCGGGGGAGGAATTTTGCTGCGGGCACCAGGGCCACGCCCACAGAGGACAGACCTCGGGAAGGCACAGCAAGCGCACGGCCAGCTGTCCACCTAAGGGAGAGGCCTCGAAGGAAAACCGTGAAAAACAAAAACCACCAAACCTCAGCAGAAACCAGCACCTTGGTCTCGGACATCTAGCCTCCAGAACTGTGAGAAAATAAGTCTCTGGTGTTCAAGTCAGCCAGTGGGTGGTATTTCGTTATGGCAGCCCTGACAGATCGATAGATACATGCATAAAATCCACTTGAGAATTAAGGTCCCCCAGGGAGAGGACGGCGGAGCTGGGGCTCTGTCTGACCCCAGAGGCGTTGGGCCCCTCGGCACTCTCCCGCAACGGCTCCCCTCAGCACCCTCTCCGACACAGTGAAAACGCTCCTCCTTGGGGTACGTGTTCTTCTTCTCTCTTAGTCATACCACCCTTTTTTTTCCCTCTAGAGAGGATTTGAGGCTGCTGGCATCAGTACACATGACAGGGCCCCCGCTGTGGCCTTTGGGTACCTGAGTGTGCCTTGTGCTCAGGGCCTCAGCGGTGAGACGCTGGAGGAACACTGGGCCCACAAGGAGGGAACTGTTCTTGCCCTAACTCCGCTAGTTATGAGCAGTGTGACCTTGAGCAAGTCACTTGATCTCTCTGAGCCTCAGTTTTCTCATCTGGAGAATGTACATGTCTTTAGCTGTCATAGTTTATTAAACTAGTATGTTCCAGGCACTGTACTGAGTGCTTTTAATTTTCACAAGAGTGCAACACAAGGGCTAAGGGTTTAAGTTGCATTCTTATCATCCTGTGTTACAGGTGAGGAAACTGAGGTTCTGATAGGGAAAGTAACTTGTCCAAGTCACACAGCATAGGCGGCAAAGCTGGAACTCGAACTCAAATCTGCCTGACTGTAAACTCATCTTTTAGAACATTGTGTTCCACAACTTCTCAATATACACAGTTGGTGTGTGTGTGTGTGTGTGTGTGTGTGTGTGTAGCTCAGTGTAACGGCGCACATTGCGTAGGCTCCATAAGTCGTGTAGCTGAACGGATAAGAATTACAGCCTGACTAAGACTGCAATGAGCAATGGGAAGGTCTGGAATGAAATCTGAAAAGGAGCTGTTGCAAAGATGTTTTGTAAAAGGAAAAAGGAGTTGGGTGGTATGGAGAGAGTGCTCCGGGCTGGACGAACTGGCAAAGATGCAGAGGCGGGGATGAAGCTGGACTGCCCAGGGTCCAGAGAAGAGAGCCTCTTGAGAACAGAAGAGTCAAGGTCGGAGAGTCTGGGTGAGCCTGGACGTTTGGCTGCAGCACAAAGAAGCCGTAATACATCCTCGACCAGGGGAAAGGTCACCATCACCACCACCACCTCGTCATCTTCACCAACCTTTATTAAACACCTACTGTGTGCTAAGTGCTGATCTAAGCACTCTACATGTGTTATTTCGTGCAATTTCGCAACATCTCTCTGAGGTAGGTCTTACTATTATCCCCATTTTATAGGTGGAACCTGAGATCCAGGGAGGTGAAGTATGTGACCCATTGTCACTCAACTAGCAAGTGGCCAAGCTAGGACTTAAACCTAGGTCTGCCTGACTCCATGGCCCATGATCCTAACCACGTGGGAGGGGTCCTCTGAGATCTTTGGGGGAAGAAAGAGATCGGAACCGGTCAGGGTCAGGGTGGGGAGGGTTGGACGGTACCACCACCTACCGACCCCAGGTTTGGTACCCACCCTCGTTCTCGAGCTTCCTCTTCTCCAGCTCGGCCTCGATCTGGTCCAACACCATGGCTAGCTCGCCGAGGATCTTCTTCAGGTAGCTCACATCATCATGCTCCAGGATCTTGGCCTGGGGGCAGCATAGGCAGAAGCCGGAGGGGCTGAGTTGGCCTCCCTAGAGCTGGGATGACCAGAGGTTGGCCCAACACCCTCCTACACACCCAGCCTCCAAATATCCCCTCAAGAGAATAGGACACCCCACTGTGACAAAGGACCCTCAGCCGGTGCTCACAGCATTCCCTGAGCTTGGCTGTCCTGCCCAGATCCCTTTCATGGGGCTGGACCCTCACACCCCAGCTGCTGGGAGGGCTGGTTGATAGTGGCTCAGAGCTGCCCCTTGTCCAGAGAATTGCTCTTGGCCAATGAGGAGTTGCTCAGAAATACTTGGGGGGTTGCCCATACCCTTCAACCCTTCAACCCCCCATCAGAATCTGTAGCCAATGGTTGGTTGATATAAGGATATCGAAGGCTGGCTCCTGGCCTCAGGGTGGATCGACTTTGTGCTCCCTATGGGATCAGGTGAACTTGGCCCTTTCTTCTTTTCTATACCTGCCCCCGCCCCCCATTCTTACCGGGCTCTCCTCAGAATACTCCCTCAATACCTAAGAACCTCTGTCCAATACACGCTTTGCTTTTAGGGACACAACCCAAGACATGAGGAAACTGAGGCTCCAAGGGGACAGTGGCTTGCCCAAGGTCAAATAGCCAGTAAGTGACAGGGGACACAGGACTGGAAAAGCAAGCCAAAGGATTTCCCATTTCCTGTCATCAGCTGATTCTCTACCTAGAACTAGCTGCTCGCAGTTGTCTGCCTCCGTGGAAAAGACGATGGGAACGAGGCATGAGCAGGCCTGGGGGCACTCACCATGAGCTTCTTCTGTTTAGAAAGGTAGGGCTCAGAGAGCTGCGGCTCCTCTTCATGGTCCAGTTTCATGAGGTCCGTGGTGGCACTGGCTAAATGTCCTGGGGGGAGAAGAGGAAAGGTCCTGTCCTTCTGATACCCAGTGTCACCCCACCCTTTCCCTCACAAACTTCTCCCATACAATAACAAGGACCAACACTTGTGCAGCCAACACTTAACACGCACAACAGGCTGCAACACAGGGACGGCTGAGACGCCACCCTGCCATGGACTCGGGATGACGGGACAGGTGGACATCTAAGGAGACCACTAGTGACTCAGGATGGTCAATCTAGGATGAAGAGTGGGCAGAATGCTGTGGGACCCAGAGAGACATCAAGAAACCTCTCTGAGGAAGCCACTCTACTCTTGGGGATGAGTAGGAGTTTGTCAGAAATGAATGTAACGCTAAACATGGAAAAACTCATGCTTCAGGGTGTGCCTCCCCCAAACCCCTCTGTGTTGAGGAAACTGGTTCAGAGGGCTAAACAGTGGTCCACACTAGGGAGTGACAAGCTGGTTTTGAAGCTGGGTCTGCCTGATTCTTGGTCTAGTGCTCACTCATTGTGTCCACAAGGAAAAACTTGTTTATTGCAAGAAAAACTTAAGAGACATTCGGTGTCTTGAAACTTCTACTTTTGGTGAGGCAACTTCCCTAAAGATTTAGGGACTCGATGACTTATCTCTCTCTCTCTCTCTCTCTCTCTCTCTCTTTTTTTAAACTGGCCTTGCTGACAAAAAGGCAAGAGTGACAGAAAGTGGGTCAATGATGGGAATTCAAGCCAGCACCTTAAGAATTGTCCTTAATGGGAGAGAGGAAGTGCCCTATAATCTAACTTCAAAAGTCTTTAACTTTGAAAGTCTGACTGTAAACTATGGGTTGACAGTTAAGTGGGAGAAGCTCCTGGGTTCTGCTCCCTCGCTGGGGCAGGACTGTCTGGAATTCTTAGCAAGTTGGGGACAAGCAGATCAAGCGGGTAGTGGTGCTGCCATCCTGCTCTGCCCTCTCTCCTGCCCCCCAACTCTGTGTGGACACCCCAGGGCTTTTGGAAGACGTCCTGGCCCAGTCAGCCTCACCACCTTTCCTGCCCCTCCCCTGCACTCTGCTCGAACTGCAGCGTCCCCCCACCTGCCCCACACCCTAAGCCAGGCCAGATGCCTACAGGTTGTGCTCAACCCCTCCTTGTCCCTCCTCCCCACACCAGGTCGGTCCCAGGTCCCGCTGTTCTTCCTCCTTAGTATTTCTCATACTTACCTTCTCCCTTTCAACCCTCTCACTATCCCTGTTCATCTTTTGCTTGCATGATTTGGACTCACCCCTGCCTGTGTTTTCTCCGCTCCAAGCCCTTCCCCCACTTCTGCCGGAGAGACCTTCCTCAGAGCACACTTGGCCATGCCACTTCCTACTTAAAACCCATCCCAGGCTCCTCTCTGCCCTCAGATAATGTCCAAGCTCCTCAACTGGCCTTGAAAGACCCAGCAGGACCCACCTCCTCTGCCCTCTCTGACTCCGTGTTTCACTGAGTTCCCCCAACTGTCCCTGTGTCCGAATGGTGGCATGTTAGCCACTCCAAATGCTTGACATTCCCGGAATGTGACTGACCATTCCAAACCTCCAGGCCTTTGTTCACATTCTTCTTTCACCCCAAGTAGCATTCCTCTATATTCCTGAAAATCCCCTTCCAGATCCAGCTCAAGACCACCTCCTCCACAAAGTCCTTCCTGATCTGCTTGGAGATACGACCGCTCAGTGCCTTAGCCCTCCGGTGCACACTGTACGGATTTCTACCAGAGGATGCACGCACGCCAATCAGAGCTGCCACCGCACAATGCCATTCACACGGCAGTCTATGTGAGAAGTGCCCCCTGGATGGTGCGGTGCGCCGCCCGTATTGCTGTACATGGAGATTTTGATGCTAATGCACTTATCTCTGGGGGTGTGTGTCTCCCACCAGGAGCTGAGCTTCTGGAGAGCAGTGGCTATGTCAGATTTATCTCTATTCTCTTAAAACCCAGTAGAGGCCTGCCACAGAAAAAGAACTCCGTGAGTGTTGAATGAATGAATGGAAAGGCTGAGTAAATAAGTAACCAGAGTTGTTCATTTTCTGCCTTCTGAGATTTCACCATTGACCACCCTGTCTCCTGGCCTGATAAAAACCCAATAAACGCATTCTCAGATCTTTCAGCTTTGGGGCTATATTAAGCCTCATTGATGTTTTATGAATGTGAAGGTCAAGTACAGCATCTTCTCTCTTGTCAGTCATAGGAGCTGCCTATATGGCTCTCAGTAGACTCTAGGGGGACAGACCAGGCCAAGGGAATACCTCGGACTTCTGTATCCTGTAGGGTCACTCCACCCCTCTCCAGTGGGGCTGGAGCCCTAGGATCCTCTCAGCCTCTTCAAAGGGGGAAGCAGGCTGGGCCTGCTCTGGAACCCCCATTGCTTTCCAGGTACCTTCAAGTGGCTCAGGGTAGAAAGGTGGAACACCTCCAGCCTCCAGCAACACTCAGGGACTGCCTCCTCCCAGTCCAGGCCGCCATCATTGCTCACCTAGATGACAGGACCTCCCAACTCCTGGGCCCATCCTCAGCTGGGTGAGCTTTGTAAAAGGCAGATCCGATCATGTCACTTCCCATCTCTCTTTCTCCACTGCTCTTTGGATAAAATTCCAATTCTGCCACACCTACTCCCCAGACTCACACTTGCCCACTTGCACCCCTGTGGGCTACACTTCAACCACACTGAACTTCCTGTGGTCCCCAGAACACACCATGCCCTCTTGCTCTTGAACCTGAAAGGATTCTCCCTTCCCTTCGCCTTCTAACCCATCCCTGGGTGGAGGCCATCCTTGGACATCACCGCATTTCCGAATCCTTCCACGACCCCAGAGGTTGGGATGGGCATGTTCTGTGGTTCCACAGCCTCCTTATCATAACACTGATTGACACTATGTTACATTTTCTTTAACAGTTTGGTTTTGAACAGATTATACATACACACTTGTTGAAAACTTCAAACATTAAATCATGCACAGTGAAGACTAAATCTCCCTCCTCTCAGTCTGGAGTCCCTTATTTCTGCTCCCCCAAATCAAGCACTATTGGCAGCTTCTCATGCCTCCCTCCCAAATACTCCTCGCTTCTGAAACACGTGTGTATCCATCTAACCTCCTTTTAAATATATTAGTAATAGCACACTGATGCATTTTGCCTTCACTTTTTTCTACCCACTAATATATATCTTAGAGAACATTCCACACGCCTATTATTTTTTTAACAGCTGCACAGCATTCTACGGTATGAGAGGGCTAGAATTTATTTACTCAGTCCCTGCTCAAGGAGCTGGGTTATTTCAGCCTCTTGCTAGTACCGCTTGTCGTGTGATGAATATCCTCGCACACACTTCTTGGTGCTCACATCCAAGTGCACCTGCAGGACAATCTCCACAGTCTGGGCCTTTCTGTGTTTGATCTGAAGAGCCAGATTGCCCTCGACAGTTTGTTCGAATTTACCTAGCCCCACACTATAATTACCTGGTCACTTGTCTTTCTGCTTCCACAGAACTGTGACCCTGGGATGACAGAAGCTGTGTCTCTCCTCATCAGTCCCCAGCCCCCTGCCCAGGGCCTGGGCATAAGAAACCCCATAAATATTGTTGACTGAATGGGATGGGATTGAGTCTCACAACCCGTCCCTTCCCCACCTTCGGAATGAGCATCAGCCTTTTTTCTTTGAGAGGGGCTAAGTAACCATTTACTGGGCACCTATCATCCACTTAGAATCATCGGACTCTGCCTGTCTGTAGGACCCCATGCGGTCTGTGCAGAGCCTGGACAAAAGTCTGTAAGCACTTGTTGATGGACACCCTCATTTAATCCAGCCTCCATTTACTGGATGCTGGTAACAAAAGGATGACCTAGGCCGCGGGCACATCCAGGCTAACAACACACGGGTGGTGCTTGAACCAGAAATCAGAGACCCCCCCAGGGGGCCTCACCATATCTGTGCAGCCTTCTTTGGTGACACCAGCCTGATGTCACTCAGTGTCCTGGGCAACCAACTACAGTCCTGACCTCCCTGGGCCTTGACCCAGGAGTCTGGGACTGAGACCCCTGTGGGGAGATGCCCTAGCTCCCCATGAACAAGACAAGCCTCCAGAGAGACAGGTAGCTTTATAGGCTCTGTATGGGATGGTGGGACAAAAGTAGGGGGCAGGAGAGGGGATGGGGAGATAGAGAGGGAAAGACATATTCAGTGTGAAACAGGGTGAATGAGATGGAAAGCCAGAGAGAGTGGAAGAGAGAAAGCAAGCAAGAAGGAGGGAGGGAGGGAAGGAAAGAGAGAGAGAGAGAGAGAAGCACCCAGAGTAAGAGCCACAGCAATTCACAGAGTCAGAAGGGGACAGAGAGGGAGGCCGAGATGGGAAGGAGGACAGGAGGAGGGAAAGAAGGAAGAAGGAAAGCAAGAGACACGCTAATTAGAGAGCAAGAGGAGGAAGAGGGAGGACTCCCATTGAAAGGGGGCAGGTGGGCACAGGACGGGGTCGGCGAGGGGCCCCGGGCACTCACTGCGGATCTCGGCCGTGGCGTACTTGGGGATCATGGAGTCAGTGGTGAGCTCGGGGTGCAGGATGCAGCCGTGTGTGTAGGCGTCCATGGGCAGCGCGTCCAGCAGCTCCCGGTACTGCAGCACCCGCGCATGCTGCGGGCTGCCAGCCTCGGGCATCAGGGCCACCACGTTCTCTGCAAGGCACAGCCAGCAGCTGGACCAGGGGCGTGGGCCCCGACTCGGCTGTCCTTGCCCTGAGTCAAAGAGGCCAACCTCTGGCACCCCAACTTCCCTGACCAGGAATCAGACTGGTGACCTTTCACTTTGTGAACGACGCCCAACCAGCTGAGCCACACCTGTCAGGGCTCTCCTTGATTTTGAAACGTTGTCAGTTAATTCGCATTCACTTCAAACAGTGCGTGTGTGGGCTGTGATCTCCCCTCAGCTGTGCTTCCAGGCTCTGCCGTGAGCTGTGAGCTGTGAGCTCCTGAACTAGAGCAAGGCCGGAGGGAGGGAGGAAGGAGGGGACGTAGAGATCTACGGGGCTCTGGGTGTTTGCCCTATTCTTGTCTGCAAGGCTCTAGGATACCCGGGCCCATGCCTGTGGGCTTCCTGGCAGTCTGTGGCCCTGACCATGCTTACAGGCTCTCACGGGGCTGGGCTGCCGGTGCCCTGGCATCCTGGAAGATCTCTACCCTGCCTGTGGGGGGCTTAGAAGGTAGTTTAGGTCTTGCTCATGCCCAAGGGGTTCCCAAGGGCTGTGGCCATGCCTGTGACTCTAGACTTCTTGGGGAAGGAGGCTAAAGCCCCAGAGCTCCAAGGTGGGGGTGGAGGGGTCAGGGCCATGCCCTTTCCCTGTAGTACCTGTCCCTGGGGATCTGTGCTGTGTAGCCCCATGGTTCATCTTGGGGGAGGCCAGGCCTTCCCACCTGAGCCTGCAGGGCCCCTGGTGGGTGTGGCAGCCATACCTCCTGTGAAGGTGCGTTCCACATAGTCGATGATCTGGTCGTAGTCGCTGATGATGTTGTCACGGTGGATGATAACGGGCACCTCCTCGCCCAGGTTGAGCCGCATGAACCAGGGCTCCTTGTGCTCACTCTGCGGCAGGCTCACGTCCCGCTCCTCACATGCCAGGCCCTTCTCTGCAATCACCAGCCGCACCTGCAGGTGCCAGGGTCAGAGCGGGGAAGGCGGGTGGACACACGGGGACACACTGCCCAGGTGGGATGAGGCATGTGGGGAGGGAGGTCAGAGGTCACACACAGGAGGGGACACTGTTTCTTCCAGTCCATTCTTGGGCCCCTAGATGCGAGGGGGGTCCTGTCTCCCAGGGGCCTGGGGCCTAGGGTCTGGTGGTTATGGGGCTGAGTTTCATAGCTGGACATACCTGGGATAGAATTCCTGGTTCTGCTGTGTGAGTTTGGCCAGATTCCTTAAACTTTCTAAGTTTGTTTCCTTATTTGCAAAATGGAAGTATTAGCAGTACCAATCCAGTGTCTGGTATGTAGATGGCACTCAATTCACAATTATAATGATCACAATTGGACTCTCAGCCTGGCCTGCAGGGGTGGAGTGAGCCAGAAAATTTGCAGAAATTCTTATTATGATTAGCTAAAGTTTTCAAATTATCTGAGAAACAAAATGAGGTGAAAAACAATTTGCCAACATCGGTTGAGCCCTTTACGGTCCCCAAATGCCTTTCCAACTGGTTATTGGATGCTCACAATAGCCTCCCAGAAGAGGGCAGAGCAGGGACTATCTCCTTATTTTTCTTGAGAAAACTAAGCCCAGAGAGGGTAAGTAACTTACCCAAAGTCACAGAGCACTTTAGCAGCAGACCTAAACCTACAAGCAATGGTTCTGGACTCCCAGGCCAGTGCTCTCTGTCCTGGGGGGCTCCTTCCAGGAAGTCCTGGGTCTCCCCCACCCTTAGTTTTTCCCTATGGCTCTAGGGGGTCCCAGACAAGCATTTGAGCTGGTAGAAGCTAATGAAGAACCTTGTGGCAGGGGTATGTCCTGACCTGGCTCAAAATGTCTGAGCCGGAAAACAGCGATCACATAGTCCAACGGTCCCCTTCCTGGAGACTGAAACTCAGAAAGAAGGCTGAATTTATCCAAGGTCCCCCAGCATACAGATGGTGAGTGACTCTACCCCTCCTGAGTGTCAGTGTCCCTACACACCCAAATGGAAGTCCTGGGGACAGGGCATCGCCCGCTTCCCTCCCAGATGCCAGGAGTTAAAAACCCGGATGGGGCAGTGTGGGGTCATGTTCGGCATGTTGGACTGGGTGCCAGACTGTGTCGGTTCAAATCCCACCTCTAGCCCTTACTTGTTGGATAACTTGGCTTTACAAATAGCTTTACATGTGCATGCCTCAGTTTCTTTACCTGTATAATGGGAGTCCCACTAGCATTTCCCTCAGAGGCCTGTTGTGAGAATCAGTTCCTGTGGGACAGTGCCTGGCATACAATAGAGGTAATGTGTCTTAGCTACTTGCATTGGAATAGGTTTTGGAGGCAGACGGACATGGACTTGAAGCCTGGTTCTGCTGTTTATTTGCTGTGTGACCTTGGGCAAGTCACTTGACCTCTCTGATCCCCAGTTTCTGTGAAATGAAGAATGTAATCTACTCCTTCAAGGCTAGCTCAAGGTTGAGATGGGGTGACATGGGTAAAGTCCCAGCACAGGAGGTTAACACATGGTTTCTAGCCTCACTATTAGCACGCACCTTCTCTGCACAGGCTCCTGGTGATGTCCTAGAGTGCACCATGCCCCACACTCTCAGCTGACATGACTCCTGTTTAGTGAACTGTGGGCAGGGCGAGGTCCTTGGCACCTGAACTCCCAACACTCATTCCTTTGCTCCTTTAGCTAGCAGCGGGTCCTGCCAATGACACTGGGAGGCAGGCGCTCAGTCCACACCCTGGCTCTGCCACAGCAGTGCTGTGTGACCTTAGAGCCATCATGGTGCCTTCCTGAGCCTCCCCTTTCTCATTAGTAAAACTCGGAGCTGCAGCCCTGCAGGGAGCTGACACTACATTCAGACCACGCAGGAGACAGGGCTGTGGGAGGGAATGGCTGGGTCTGTCTGAGAGAGAGGGAGGAACTGTGGCAGAGAGTGAGCACCCAGGGGGTGGCATCTGTTGAATCTGGGTGTGTGAGTGTGTGAATGTATGTGCCTGAGCGTGAGTGACAACTGTGTGAATGAGCAAATATGTGTGCATGTCTGTGTGTGCACATGCGTGCATGAGTGGGTATGTATGGGTGAGAGTGCCAGTCAGTGTGAGTATTCAAATATTGTATGAGCGTGTATGCATTAGTGTGGATACAAGTGAGTATGCATGAGCGAGAGCACATGTGTCTGTGTACATTTGAGCTCATGGGCAGTGACTGTGCCTTGGAGAAGCCCCAGAGCCGTTGAGGCTGAAGCTGGCTGGAGCCAAACCACCCCATTCCCTTCCTGCTTCTCCTGGCTTCCTCCTGCAGTGGAGATCAGGCTCCGCCCAGTCATCCAGCCTCTGGGCCAAGCAGGGCCTCTGAATGGGGGAAAGAGAAACCAAACCCAGTCTTTGCCCTTGGCAACGGCAGACATTTGGCCTCTGTCCTGGCAGGGCATCTGCCCTGTCCTGACATACCAGTGAGGGTGCCAGGTGGGGTGGCTGCCTGGGGAGGGGACTATCTTTAGAGGCATAAGAGTCCTCTTGGAGCTGCCTTGGGTCATGCTGGCAAGCAGCCAAGGAGACTCTCTCCTTTGCTGAGCTGAAGGCCAGAGCCATGCGCCATCCTGCGGGGGCGGGGGGTGCAGGAGGAAGCCAGGCCCAGGGGAAGGGCGTACAGTCACCAAGGCCATCTGCCATCTCTGCCTCCTGGGGGCTGGACCACACTTAGGGGGTCACCACTCAGTGGCACCAGACATCAACCATCTCTGGGCAAACTGTCTTCCCTGCGGGTGCCTGGAGTTCACCCACTGGTGCTTCACTGTCATGGTCAGGCGCTGTCCCTCCTCGCCCAAGCCCTTGTTTCTGACGCAACTATGATGGGCTGGGTTGGTGTCTCCTCCTAGCTACTTACTTAGTTGCTGTGTGACTTCTCAAAAGATACTTAGAATCTCTGAGCCTTGGTTTATTTATCTCAAATACCTTAGTTTTAAATTAATAAACTTTATATTTTAGAGCAGAATCAAACACCTTTTTTTTTAATGGAACATATATGGCTTACGAATTCGTCAATTTCCAACACCTAATTTATCAACCGCCTACTCTGTGCCAGGTCCTGTTCTAAGTGTGGGAGACTCCACAGTGAACGAGGACCCCTGCCCTGAGGCAGCTGGCATTCTAGAGGGGCCACACAGATGACGAGCGGTGAATATGACAGAATGTGTCAGAAGATGGTGAGCGCAACAGAAAAAAAGAAAAAATACATCAGAGTACAACGGGGGATGCCAGGGTATCAGGGAGGCAGGTGACAGTTCTAAATAGGGTGATCCACCAGGGCTGGCCTCTTGGAGAAGGTGACCTTGGAGCAAAGGTTGGAACGAAGTGAGGGAGTGGCCCACACAGGGGAAGGCTCTAGGCAGGGGACAGCCAGTGAAGAGGCCACGTGTGTGGAGGCCAGGGTGGCTGGAGCAGGGTGGGTGGGCCGGGGAGAGAAGAGGGGTAGAGGTCAGAAAGGATCATGTGCCGGGACTTATCACTGGGACGCGTAGACCCAGGGGTCCATGAGTAAACTCAGAAAGTCCTTGAACTAGGATGGGAAAATTACATGTTTATTTTCAGCAATTTCAAACTGATGTTTAGCTTTTTCTTTAATTATGAGTGTAGGCGACAAAGCATGGTAGTGTTAGCAGTGCCTGGAATACTGTCACCACTAGGAATCAGATATTTTCATCACTTCATAGTTGTGGCAGTCACACTCATCACGACTTCAGCATCACAGTGGTTATCAGTCCTGCCACTAGACTGTGTTATGTAATGGGTTAATATAGAAACATGTCATTATGTAACAAACTTGTTTTAAAAATATGTCAATAGCTATGCTTCAATATGATTGGTTTCCCTTCTAATCTAATAATCCTAAGTATTTTATTCAATTAAAAGCATTATTCTGAGAAAGGTCCAAAGGCTTCCCCCGACTGATGAGGGATCCCTGACTCTGAGGCCATTATGAGAACTCTGGCTTTTTCCCAGAGGGACCTGGGGAGCCACTGCAGGCTTCTCAGCAGAGTGACAAGGTCACAGTTTTTACCTGTGGGCCTCCTGGGGGCTAGTAATGGTCAAGTGCAGCAGTATGGAAAGTGCTGGGGGCCCAAGAGCTGGAAAGGCAAGGCTTGGGTGCCAGGTGGAGGTCATTGAATTCCCTCCTGCCACGTCTGCGAGGCAGCTTCTAGGAGACCTGCTCTGTCTTGGGTGTCGGGATTGGCCTACGGTAGGACCCAGACCTGGGCCTTTTACTCCTGGGGGCCGAAGGCTAGGCCAGGGGCTCCCCCCAGGTACGCCCAAGGCAAAGGCAGACCCTGAGAGGATGGGGGAACCAGGCATGGCACCCAGAAACTCACCCCAGTGGAGATGACAACAGTAATAATAGCTAACTCTTACATAGCACTGTACTGAGACCTTTACATACGTTAACCTATTTAATCCTTGCAAAAATCTAATGGGGTAGGTATTAGTATTCTGCTCATTTTACAAAACAGAAAACAGGTGCAGAGATAGTAAATAACTTGCTCAAAGTCACACGGCTAGTAAGTAGCAATCTTTTAAAACGAAAACAAAAAACTGGCTTGTGTTAGGACAGAAGGATTCTCAGAACTCGGAGGGCACACAGAAGTAAAGAGATTCTTCCCGCCTGGGGATGGGGGGAGGCTGGGTGCATCAAACACCTAGTCCTCCTTCCTGTTGTGGAAACTGAGAACCAGAGAGGGCCAGGACTTACTTGAGCTCACATAGCCAGTGAGTGGGAGTGTGAGCACTAGAATCCGGGTGTCTTGACTCCCTGCACTCTTTGCCCCTCTGAACCTCACATCCCCAAAGGAGAAGGGGCTAGGAGCAGGAACAGCCTCAGAAGCACCCTAACATCTACACCATGCAATTAGAGCCCCCTCTGAACCGTGTGGCCCCAAATGGTCACCTACGGTGGTGTCTAAAAGTTCACTGTTGGAGCGCGATTTTTAAAGGCACTGAGCTAAGTGTGTGACCGTGCATATCACCTAATCTTCACAGCCCTGGTCATAACCCTCTGTGGACTCCTAAGCATATGAAGAAGCTGAGACTTAAGAAAGGTGAAGCCCTGGCCAGGTGGCTCAGGTGGTTGGAGCATCATCCTGTACATGAAAAGGCCGTGGGTTCGATTTCCTGTCAGGGCACATACCTAAGTTGCAAGTTCAATTCTCACTTGTGGTGTACACAGGAGGCAACCGGTCAATGTTTCTCTCTCATTGGTGTCTCTCCCCTCACCCCATTCCTCTCTAAAATCAATAAAAGCATGTCCTTAGGTGAGGATTAAAAAAAGAAGAAAGGTAAAGACACTTGCACAAAGTCACAGAGCTAGGAAGTGGCAGAGTTGTAAGTGCTGTAAGTGTAGGTACAGTTACTGAGCACTTGCCATGTGCCAGGTGCTGTGCTCGGTGATTTACATGGATACGTTTGCTGACTCCTCCCAATGACTCTCACAGGGAGGTGCTAGTAATATTCTCAACGGACAGATGTGATAACCGAGGTACGGGGGTTTAGCAATCTGCCCAGGATTCTCCAGTTGGTCAGTGGTGGAGCTGAGATTGAAGCCTGGGCAGTCTGGCCGCAGGGTCTGGGCTCCGGACTCCTCACTGTCCTGCTGCCCTCTGGCTCTGGAATAGTCTCCAGATGCTCCATGGGGCCGCCACCACCATTCCCGGGGGTGGGCTGTTTCTGCTATTAGTAGCTCATGTGCCATTAAGAACAGGCTTCCCATGCTCCACATGGAGACCTATTCCCTGTGTGCAGGCAAGGCCCTTTGGGACTGAAGGGATGAGAGGAAACTCACCTGCTAAGGTCCTACTACATGCTAGACACGTAACATACATCCATGTCCCCTCAGTCCCCCAGGAATTCCGCTAGGTAGGATGCAAAATTCCCCTTTTACAGATAAGAATATTGAGGCACAGAGAGGTGAAGTGATTTATCCAAGGTCACACAGCCGGTAGCACTCAAGATGAGACTGGATCCCAGCACTGACTGCAGAGCCCATGCCCTTTCCGCCAGGCTAACGCTGCCTCTAGTACCCACCATGGGCCCCTGGGCAGGAGAGGCAGGAAGATGCTCAGGCTGGCTTGGTCAGAGGTTTGGTCACAAATGGGGTTGCAGTGGGGCCGTTCCAGCCCTGACTAGGGGGCCACTTTAGCCCTGAGCACAGGCTGAAGAGAAAATATCCCACATGGGGGAAAGGAGGCGGCTCCCCCAGGGGTGGTAATGAGAAGTGTCATCCCTCTACCTCCCAACCAGTCCCCACCACTGGAGCCTGGCTCCTGAGGTTCTGGGTGGGAGGAGATTCTAACATCTGGAGGTCAGGCTGATTCATCTCCAAACCCCCAACCCCCAACCCCCAACAACTTGTATAGAGCCTGGTGCACAGTAGGTGTTCAGTACACATGAGTAAACTTCACGGGCGAACCCTAGGGAGACCTTGGTTAAACTGACCTCTCCGCCACCTAGTACTTTGATGACACCATAACACCCGTTATTCACAGAGACTTGAGTCCATGCCAGGCACTGCCATCAGCACTTTTGGGGCATCATCTCATTTCACCATTTCACCTACAGCCCTCTGAGGAAGGTGCTGCCATTAGCTCCATTTTACAGGTTGTAAAACTGAGGCTTTGGAGAGACAAAGTGACCTGTCCAAATCCCCATAGTAAATTATTGGGGAAGATGGCAATCCCACTGGGGATTGTCTGGCCTCAGAGTCTATACCCTAAAGTGGCATTACTCAAAGGGAGACCGTTGGACCAGCTTCATCAGCATCATTTGGTAGCGTGTTAGAAATGCAGCACCTTGGGCCCCAGGCCAGAATACTGAGTCAGAATCTCTGGGGTGGGACCTAGCAGTCTGTGCTTTAGCCAGGATCATGCAGCGATTCCAATGCACGATCAAGTTTGAGTAGTGCCGGTCTAGAACAGTAAGTTATGCCGTCTCTTCAACAACCCTCGCAGCAACCCTCAGAGGGGCTGGAATTAGAAGCAGCTATTATTATTATTATCCCATTTTTCAGACTATAAAACTGAGCCTGGACCAAGACTCAGACCCAAATTTTTTTGGTTCCAAATTTTGGTTCCCTTTCTTGTTACAGAATCCGTTTCTCCACCTGGAAAATGAGTGCATGGAATAAGAGGATCTTCCAGGGACAGGCAATGGTCCGCGAATGCTGGGCCCTGGCCATGGTGCTGAATCTGTCCCCCCCCCCCCCCCGCGCCCCCCAACACCGGACAGCCGCCCCAGGTGAGATTGAGCTCCTAGAGGCAGGCACTCCTGTCTTAGAGGCGCAGTGCCGGGCCCTCATCCCCAGAAGCGAGAACCCCAATAACTCAGCACCAGGCTGTATTCCCAGCTGACCCCTAGCTTCCCTGAGTCTGAGAAGTGACCGAGAGGCCATATTGTGCCTGTAAGAGTAAAACACAGATCTCACGTCTGGGCTGGTCTAAGAAGAGTTAACTCCTTCCTTCTATACCAAGGCGGGTGGGGATGGGGGGCTAGAGATGGACCCTCCAAGCCAGAACAAGCCCCCCAGCCACGCAGAGGGGCGGAGGGGCCGAGACCTGAAGGCCTGTAGTATCCGGGACAGGAGCTTGAAGGGAGGGCTACCGTGGCTGGAGGCTGGACCCCAGGAAGCGCTCCTCCTACCACCAACAGGCCGCCTTCCCAGCAATGCCCATTCCCTTCCCTTTGCCTTTGTCTCTCTTCTCAACCCTCCAACGGAGCGGGTCTTTCTGGGAGGGAAAGAGGATGGATATTCCTAGAATTGGGGACAGTGCTCCTGGGGCGGAAGACAGAGCCAGTCACCTCCTGGGAGAGCAGCCCAGCGTCTCCCGTCCTCCGGCCGGAAACCCCAGATTCCACCCTCCTCTTACCCCGGGTCCTCGGACCCCTTAAGCCCTCCGGAATCCCCTCCCCCAAGCCTCCTAGCCACCAGGCGCATCCGGTTCCCCTGCTTTCTCTAGCTATACCTTCTGGGAGCTGAAGGACTGGGTCCAGTGGTACAGAACCAGGCTCTCCTTGGGCCAATGGGCGGGGCTGGCCGCCTGGGGCGCGTCGTGGGCCTCCGCAGGCTTGGCTGCATCGCTCTCCAGCGCTGAGATGGGCCACCAGCTGCAGTTGGTGGGGGTCAAGTTGTTGGGGGTCGCCATGACAGCCCGGAATCCGAGGGCGGAAAGAAGGAGGAGGCTTCGGCGGCGGCTGGCTCTCTCTCGCCCAGCATCACATGGCCTCGCGGAGCCTGCCCCTCTCCTTCGCTGCCTCCCGCCCCTCTCCGTGAATGTCATTTCTCACTGGGCGAGTGAGGGAGGGAGCGAGGGGATCCCGGGAGGTCCTTCCTTCCTCCTCCCCTTGGCCCGCCCCTGGCCGGTGCTAGACAAGCCACCAGTCCCTCTCTGTCGCGTTCCGTGGAAGGGTGCGTGGAGCCGTAGCTAAGCCGGGTATACCCCCCAGGTGGCTCCTATCTGGCCAGTTCCCTGCCGATGATTCCACCATTGTAAACGCGATCTGCCTCGCGACCTGCTAAGAAGCAAGTATTTCTTTAGGGCAACTAGTTATAGAGATTTATTCCTTTTATAAATCAGTGTCTGGAAATAACCTCTCTATGAAGCTGTTATTTTCTAACTTTTCTCCTTTAGAACCTTTAAGAGCAGAAGGGAACAAACAATGGTTTATTGTGTGCTCAGGCACTGTTCTAAGGGCTTCACAAATAATCTACTCACGTAGCCCTTAGAATAACCCTATAAGCCTCATTCCACAGAGGAGGAAACTGAGGTACAAAGAGGCTAAGTGACCTTGCCCAGGGTCACCTAGCTAGTACGTTGGGGGTGCTGAGATTTAGACCCAGGCTGTCAAGGCCACTCTGCCCTCAGCCGTAAGGTCACGGCGACACAGAAGCAGCAGCACGGCAAGCGCTGATCCACCCACGCACTTTACACGCATCACCTCGTTTCATCCGCACAGTAATCATTTTTGCCAGGTGGGGAAGGTAAAGCTCAGCGGCGTACATCATTGGTGCAAGGTCGCATCTCCACCCCAGGAAACTGAGGCCCCAAAAAAGACTGCAACACCTCGGCTGTCACATAGTTTATCCTAAATAGTCATGAAAACTTTCCAGAAAGTTTCTTAATATATGCTTGCTTCTCTTACTATAAATATTGTTTTAATTTATTTAATTCATTAAGCAAATAGATGCACCAGGAAAATAAGCGTCTTCGTTTCCACCACCGCCCCCCACCCCCATCCCCACCAAGCCATGCTACCAAGCACTTCTGGCCACCTCGCCCTCCTGACCGATAAGTATGGCCCTAGAGTGAGCAGTCGGTGGCCTACCTTCTACCAGACAACGAAAGCTCTGTGGCCCGTGGGCTCCTCTTTGTTCTTTGGCTGTCAAGGAAGCTTGGAGCTGCAGTTTCTGTTGAGTCCCAGTTGCCACATTAAACCTCCCTCAGCGATTTTTCTCTTTCAAAGTGTCTCGGTGTGCACAGTTTGACTGTGCAAAGAAGGATATGCTCTGTCTTGAGGGAAAATGCAAATATCTGTGAATTCAGAGGAGCAGGGCCTTAGAAATTTATCAAGGTAGAAAATCTGTCCCCTATCTGCGACTCCAGCCGGGTGTATCTAGGGAGCCAGAAGCAGCGGTCACGCTCAATGTGTGTTCATCTCCTCAACAGATATGCACGAGGCACTTCAATGGCACAAGAGATACAGTGATAAATAAACAGACACTAGCCTGTTCTTTGTACTTTTCACTTAGCAACACAGTGTGGCAAGAGCTTCCTATCAGCGCAGGTCCACCCCACGCTTGATAACAGGCTACACATTGTATAGATGCACCACAATAAATTCAACAGCTCTTATTAACAGCCACATATGCTGCTTCTAATCTTTTGCTAAAAAAACAATGCTGGGGTGAATATGTTTATTCGTGTATATTTGTGCACATGTTTGAGAATAATCTGCATGATAAATTCCTAGACATGGAATTGCTGGATCAAAGAATATGTCTTTGCCCGAGTTCCGTCTGAAGAGGCTGTCCCAGTTTATACTCCCCACTAACAGTCTATAAAAGTACCCATTTCCCTAAACCCTTGCCAACATGGCATATTTTTAAACACTTTTTTGAATCTATGGGTGAAAAATGGTATCTCACAGTTTTTACTTGTTTTTCCCTTGTCATAAAAATTTTCAAACATATGAAACAGCAAAGTAGCTCAGCGCACAGCCATGTGACCATCACCCAGATATCAGCATTCTTAAAAACTTGCCGTGTCCGTATAACTTCGGGGAGAGGGTTCGAAGGCTTTGAAACAAATCACAGGCGCCCTGATGTTTCACACACTAACGACTCAGTACTACTTTACATCTAACACGGGTCATTTTCTTACATAAAACAACACATTTTTCACATTAAAAAAATAACAATAAGGCCCTAATATCCAGTTCATACGGAAATTTCTCCAGTTGTACCAGCTATGTCTTCATAGCTAGTTTCAACCAAGATCTAATTAAGGGCCATGCAATAAATCCTGTTGTTACTCCTTAAGTGTCCAGAACGGTCCTCACTCTTTCCCATTTTTTCCCCATAACAGTGGCTCATGAGGAGACTGGCCAGCCGCCTTGTACAATGTTCCACTTTGGGACTTGCCTGATTGGTCATTGTCGTGTCTTAACTTGTCTGCCTTGTATTTCCTGTAAACTGGTACTTGATCTAAGCCAGGCAGTGAAAGACAAATACCATATGATCTTACCTATGAGTGGAACCTGATCAACAAAACAAACATGTAAGCAAAACTGAACCAGATACATGGAAATAAAGAACAAAGTGACAGTGACCAGATGAGGGGGGTAAGGGAATAACGGGGCAGCGGACGGGGAGGGAGGGGTCAAGCCAAGGCACATGCGTAAAGGACCCGAAGGACCCATGGACAAAGCCAATGAGGGCGGGGAGGATTGAATGCGGGAGAGGAGGGTGGGTAGGGCAGGGGAGAGTAATGCGGGAAAAATGAAGACAAGTATAATTGAACAACAATTAAAAAGTTAAAAAAATAAAGGATAGATTAGATTCAGGTTAAACATTTTTGGGGCAAGAATTTAATACTTCATGGGTGGTCTGTGTGCTTCATTTTGCCTTCCGTCAGGGGGCCCACAGTATCTTGTTGTCACACTATTAATGATGACAGGTTTGATTACTGGGTTAAGGTGGTAACCACGTCTCACCTCTGTCTATTTCTCCTCTTCCCACCAGAACCTTGTGGGTATCCAGTTCCTCACCCACTGATGGTCCTTGAATGAGTCTATTATCAGGGATTGTAAAATGATTTTCTAATGTTGTCATTTCATTTGCATTTATCAGCTGGCATTCTTTATTTGAATTTCATTAATTATGAGTGAAGCTGACCGTCCTTTCAAATGCATAAAATCCACTTAAATTTCTTTCCCAGCAAATTGTCTGTGTTTTCCATGGAGGCCTGGGCAATGACAGCATTGTATGATGAGTGCACTGACTGGCGTGAGGACAGGGGTTGTGGCAGGGCCGAGAAGGGACATCCAGCTTGCCCTGCCTCCCAGGTGCTGACCCTGTGGGGAAGGCTTTCAGGATGCAGTGGCTCTCATACGGGTTTCTCCAAAGTGGATCCCGAGACAAGAATTTAGGACAAGTGATTACTTTGGGAGATAAGGGAAACCCTGGACGTGAGACCGGAAAGGCAGCCAAGGAAGGTGTGTTGTCAAGGAGGCTGGCACTGTAAGCAGCTGGAGCTTAATCACACAGGGAAATTCTGAGGCCGACATAAAACACCTCGGCGTTATCCCACCTGAGAAGGAGGAGAGCTGGGGTATTCATATACCCAGTTCCACCAGTCCTCACTCTGGGATTGCTCCCAGGAGAGTGTTAACTCCCCAGCACTTCAGGCCTGTCCTGCAGTTGGCAGAGTGGCTTTCAATGACCACAAAAAGCCCCCCAGGCAATAGACATGGGTGCTGCCAGCTGGGGGTTAGCCTGTGTGCACTAAAATGGTAAAAGTGTGTGGGGAGAGACAGGTAGGGCACTGCCATCACCCACTCGGGGGCCTCTAAGCAGAAACACTAACTAAGGATGAAGAGCAATTAGCTGAGTGACCAGAAGATGGGAAAGGGATGCACACTCCAGACAGAGAGAGGAGCAGGTGCAAAGGCCCAGGGGTGAGATTGAGAGCCATGTGCTTGAGGGACCGATGGCTATTTGTCTGTCGGGAGGCAGGGATGAGAGCGGAGGCTGAGCAGTCATGCCAGGTCTGCTCAGCCACCTTTAGGAGTTGTCACATGTTGAGGGTCCTCGAGGGTCACTGGAGAATTTTAATCAGGGAAATAACATCCAGTTTGGGTGCCAGAAATTTGAAAAAGGCCTGAAGTATGTATACTGACATTCCCACGTATTAATTCACACTGGGGGCCAGATGTTTCCCACCAGTGATGGGATTTCTCACGCCCTTCTTCCCTGGAAACGGGGATGAGCTCAGCTACCGAGAGGTTGCCACTGAAGGTGAACTTGGCACGGTGAGATCGGAGCCTTAGGGAAATATTCACTTGGGCTCACTACTGGTAAATTATAATATATATATATGTATGTATATGTATGTGTGTGTGTGTGTGTGTGTGTGTGTATATATATATATATGTATGTCACTGTAATATAGTAATGGCTATTAGGGTTTTCCATGTATTGATACTGTGTGAAGCACTTCACAGTCATCATCTTAATTGAGGTGATATTGTTTCATCCTGATAACACAGATGAGGACACTGATGCTCAGATGAAGTTACTGTTGGCCCAAAGTCAAGAGCTAACAAACACCCACATCTCATTTTTATTGTAGACAATAAAGGATTAGATAAATTAAGAAATTAGGAGGACTTCTGGCCAAGATGGAGGCGTAGGTAGACACACTGTACCTCCTCGCATAACCAAAAGAAGGACAACAACAATTTAAAAATAAAAAACAACCGGAACTGACAGAAAATTGAACTGGAAGTCTGACAACCAAGGAGTTAAAGAAGACACATTCATCCAGACTGGTAGGAGGGGTGGAGTGGGGTAGCCAGGATAGAGAGGACTCAAGGCAAAGTGGTGGCTGGTGGACCTGGGTGAGCAAGGAGGTGGCTGGTGGACTCAGCGAGGTGGCAGATTGTGGAATTGGGTACACAAGGCTGCAGCTGACCGGCAAGGTGGCGGCTGGCAGACTGGGTGGTCCCACCTTTGTGTGCAGATAAACCAGGCGAAACTGGGGAGCAGGACAGACCGCACAACCCAGGGTCCCAGCGTGGGGAAATAAAACCTTGAACCACTGATTGAAAACACCTGTGGGGGTTGAGCCGGCAGCGGGAGAAACTCCCAGCCTCACAGGAGAGTTCACTGGAGAGACCCACAGAGTCCTAGAATGTACACAAACCACCCACCTGGGAATCAGCACCAGAAGGGCCCAATTTGCTTGTGGGAAGCCAGAGAAGTGACTGAAATCTGGCAGAGAGAGGATCAAGCTCCATCGTTCCCTCTTGGACCCCTCCCCCACATACAGCGTCACAACACAGTGATGTGGGTTGCCCCACCCAGGTGAACACCCAAGGCTCCACCCTTCACACATAACAGGTGCTTCAAGACCAAAAAAATGGCCCCAACAAAAGAACAGATCAAAGCTCCAGAAAAAATACAACTAAGGGAAGAAGAGGTAGCCAACCTATCAGATGCACAGTTCAAAACATTGGTAATCAGGATGATCACAGAATTGGTTGAATTTGGTTGCAAATTAGATGCAAAAATGAAGGCTACGCTAAGTGAAATAAAGGAAAATGCACAAGGAACCAATAGTGATGGGAAGGAAACTGGGACTCAAATCAATGGTGTGGACCAGAAGGAAGAAAGAAACATCCAATCAGAAAAGAATGAAGAAACAAGAATTCGAAAAAATGAGGAGAGGCTTAGGAACCTCTAGGACATCTTTAAATGTTCCAACATCCGAATTATAGGGGTACCAGCAGGGGAAGAAGAAGAGCAACAAGTGGAAACCTTATTTGATCAACTAATAAAGAACTTTCCCAATCTGGAAAAGGAAATAGACTTCCAGGAAGTCCAGGAACCTCAGAGAGACCCAAGGAGGAACACACCAAGGCACATAATAATTACATTACCCAACATTAAAATGAAGGAGAGAATTCTAGAAGCAGCAAGGGATAAGGGGACAGTCATCTACAAAGGAGTTCCCATCAGACTGTCAGCTGATTTATCAAAAGAGATCTTACAGACAAGAAGGGGCTGGAAAGAAGTATTCCAAGTCATGAAAGGCAAAGACCTACATCCAAGATTGCTCTATCCAGCGAAGCTTTCATTTAGAATAGAAGGGCAGATAAAGTGCTTCTCAGATAAGGTCAAGTTAAAGGAGTTCATCATCACCAAGCCCTTATTCTATGAAATGTTAAAGGAACTTATCTAAGAAAAAGAAGATTAAAAAATAGGACAGTAAAAAGATGGCAAACTCACAGATATTAACAACCATACCTAAAACAAAAGCAAACTAAGCAAACAGCTAGAATAGGAACAGAAACAGCAATGGAGATCACATGGAGGGTTAGCAACAGGGGAGTGGGAGGAGGAGAGGGGGAAAAGGTACAGAGAATAAATAGCATAGACGGTGGGTAGAAAATAGTGGGGAGGGCAAGAATAGTGTGGGAAATGTAGAAGCTAAAGAACTTATGACACATGGACATGAACTAAAAGGGGGGGAATGTGGGTGGGAGGGGGTGTGCAGGGTGGAGGGGAATGAAGGGGGAGAAATGGGACAACTGTAATAGCATAATCAATAAAATATATTTAAAAAAGAAAGAGTATATCCATACCAAGAAACAATTTATGTCCACTAAATAATAAAGGTTACAATTAAAATATTATGATTAAAAACATCTTACAATTATATGTTACTGTAAAAAATCTTATTTAGCTGAGATTACTATAATCTTTAAAATGCAACAGAAAAAAAAACAGGCTACTAAAAAGTATGTACAATTCAATTTTCAAAATATAAGCTATAGGACAGCCCATAAACGTAGTTACATGGTTAGACCATGTGAATGAAGACAGGAATAAGAGGAGATCCTGAGAGATTTTTTAAAAATTGGATTTTCTGGTTTTCCTACTGTCGTGGACTGCATTGTATCCCCACAAAATCCATGTGATTGAGTCCTAAACCTGAACGTGACAATATTTGGACATAGGGCCTTTAAGAAGGTGATTATGGTTAAATTAGGTCCTAAGGGTGGGGTCCTAATCCAACAGGACTGGTGCCTTATCAGAGGAAGAGATACCAGAGCCCTCTCCGCAATGAAGCACACGCAAAGCCCAGGTGAGGAGGTAGCGAGAAGGCGGCTATCTGCAAACCAGAACAGAGGTCTCACCAGAGACCACGCCTGGTGAGCGCTTGATCTCCGACTTCCAGGTTCTAGAACTGCGAGAAAATAAGTTTCTGTTGTTTAAGCCACCCAATTTGTGCCCAAGCAGACTGATACGCCTAGACAGAAGTGCATTATTTGTACCTTTTAAAAAATATGCAGCCCTGGCTGGTGTGGCTCAGTGAATTGAGTGCCAGCCTGGGAACCGAAAGGTCGCCAGTTTGATTCCTAGTCAGGGCACATGCCTGGGTTGCTGGCCAGGTCCCCAGTTGGGGGTGTGCAAGAGGCAACCAATGGATGTTTCTATCCTCTCACATATCGATGCTTCTCTCCCTCTCTCCCTCCCTTCCTCTCTCTAAAAATAAATAAAATCTTTAAAAAGTATTCAAAGTTGTTAAAAAAGATACTGCTTGATTTTTGCCTTATGCTATTGGGGAAAAGCTGGCCCTGGTCCTTGAACTGGTCCAGGAAAAAGGGAGGGAATTAACACAGTCTGAGTGTCCTTTACAGAAATCCTATGAGAAGAGTCCCACTGTCACCAGCTGACAGATGGGAAAACAGGCTCAGAAAACACAATGCTTGACCCAAAAGCAGCAGAGCTGGGGATGGGATCCACGCCTATTTGATCTCGATGCACCTGAGCTCTCTTCTCCTCATACCACTGCCTTGCAGTAGCAGATGCTGAAATGGTCGCAGACACAGGTGGGATGAGGGTAGCTGATATCCTTCAGCCTGTAAGCACCATGAAGGAGGCTTTGCTTCCAGTTCTGGACAGAGAGATGGTTCTCCTGGGAGTCAGAAGGTACCCGAAGGAATTCACCGTGAAAAATCCTAATGGCCAATGCCTCTACTTTCTACATCTGTTACATAGGGGCCTGCTGACTGAGGAAGCTACAGAGACCGGACGGCCATAAACATGAGGCCGACCAGGTCCGAACCCACAGGGTGTGGTGGGGCCAAGAGCGCAGTTCCACCCCATGGGGGCAGCTGCTCCTGGCTGCAGCGAATAGCTATTCTGGGTTTTCAAGAAACTGGGAATCCAGCTATTTGTTTTGAAATTGCTCGTTTAAAGTTTGTTGATAAATTTTAAAAAATCAGGCATGACAAAACATTCTGTGGGTTGGATCTTAGCCCTTACATGGTCAGTTTGCAGCCTCTGTTTCAGATACTTTAATTGTCACCACAATCCTAAAGGCAACATGTTAGTTAGCACAGCACTGTACCAAGTAAACTGCCCAATCACAGCAGCTTTGCCCCAAAGCTTACTTTTCAATCACATAAAGCCCAATTAGCAGCATGTGGGGGAGCAGCAGGGAGTCACATCAACCTTCCCACGTGGCTTCCAAGATCACCCAGGCACTGATATACAATAGTCATTGATATCCAACGGGCAGATAGTGAAGAAAGAGAGCAGAGGACCATGCAAACACTCCTCATTCTGCCCATGTTGCCTTGGCCAGAACTCAGTCCTGTGTCTGCCCACCCCTCACCCCCACAAAGGCTAATGGGAGCTGGGAAGTGTACTCCCTGGCCTGTGGGAGCCGATTTCCCACAACTGCACCCTATGGAGTAGACACACAGGTTTCTGGGGGATGCTCACCCATCTCTGCCTCCTGCAGTTATTATCATCTCCATTGTACAGATGAAGAAACCAATCTCAGAGAGGTTAAGTGAGCTGTGGGAAGGCACGTAGTCAGGAGCACTGGTTTTCTGAGTCCAACCCAGGGACACTTCTTCTACCTCAGTGTTTCCCAAATTTGCCGTCTCCTGAGAATCAGTTCTGCCACTCGTTACACGTACAGGTTCCTGGGCCTTGCCCCAGACCTTGAATCTGAGTCAGGGGACAGTGTGGTAACCTGAACTTCCATCAAGAGTCCCAGATGATTCTTGTATCAGGCTCTACACCAAGGGTTGCACCTTAGAATTATCTGGGGATCTTTGTGAGATGCCGATCTCTTGGCCCCAACCCCTAGACATTCTGACATCGATATTTTATGAAACTTCCAGGTGACTGGTGACTGTGATGTACAGCCAGGACTCAGAACCACTGCCTCTGCCCCCAACGGCTGGATGATTGTCAGAGTCACCTGAAGGGGCTTTTCAAATGAAAACAACAAGAGAGAAAGAAAGAGATGGAGAGAGAGGGGTACCACGGGGAGTGAGAGACAGAGATATAAAGATGACAATGAGGGAGTCTCTACCCTGGGAATCAACATTAAAAAAACACACACACACAACCTCTTCGCATGATTCTAATCTGCAGTCTGGACGGAGACCCACTGAATAAATGGACCAGAAGATTCTTAATCAGTATGCTTGGGTGAGACAAACTTTCTGTATTTTTAAAGTACCTCAAGGGACTCTGATAGCACTCTCTAAGGCTTTGCTACTCAGAGGGTGGTCTAAGGTATCAGTACATCACTGGGAACTGGTACGAAATGCAGATTCTCATGCCCTACTCAGGACCTGCTGCATCAGAATCCAAGAGACCCTTGGAGATGAGCACACACCTTAGTGTGAGAGGCGCTGGCCTGAGGCACACAGCCTCCCTCTGGGACGACAGCAGACCAGGCCCTTTGATCAGGGCGGGCCCATCCTCTCCCCTTCTCTGCCCATCTCTGGAAGCTGTAGAACCGTTTCAAGTGCCACCAGCACAGTTGATCCTCAAAGGTCTGGGCCTCACTGGCCCCATGCTGTGGCCATCTGTTCATAGGTACTTTGTTGGGAGGCGTGGGCACATGCATGGTCTGATGAACCACCGGGCGGCTTGTAGACCTTCCTACTGGGGAAGGACAGCCCAGATGCTGGGTACTGACTTGAGGACCAGACCACGGGACTGGGAGCTTCACCTGAAGATCTAAAGGTCTGCAGGTTGGAGAAGACGGACAGACTTGTTTTGTGAGGTTCTGGGTTCAATCCAGAGGAAGTTAGGGGAGGGGAGTTTGATATAAGGAAAAGTTTCAAACAGGGGCAGTAAACTTTCTGTTCCCTAAGGAGAACCAGCAGAAACTGAATGGCCTTCATTCAGGGGCTCCTGGAGGTAACCTCTGGGTTGGATATGAGCTGGAAAGAGGCCTCCACTCAAGGTTGAAACATGCGGTCCCCCCAAAGCAGGGAGGCTGGGTCAAAGAGTGAGACGAGCATGGGGGGTGTGCCAATCAGCCATGAAGGTACTTTGGTTAAACACAAACCATTGTTTATGCATGAAACAATTTCCATGTTGGTCTCCACTAATTTGAAAGCTCAGTGAGGTCAGTGGCTGGACTCCACTGCCTTGTGGAGTTCCCACTGTATGGTCTGGTCTGGCATGTCATAGCATTTGCCCAGTAAATAACTGATTTAAATGTAAATAGCTGAATTGAGTATTAAGCCCGTTTGTCTCTCACTGGTAATTTTTGTGCCCTTTAAAGCATTTCTGTCAGTTGTTTCTATTGTCCATTTTTTTCCTTTTTTCTCATGCACTTCTAATTCCTTTTCATCCAGCTTCCATCTCAGCATTTTTCATAATGGCAAACAACTAAAGTATCCTGAATGGTCCATGAAAATGGGTTTTATTAAATCACCCAGGGGCTTTCTCCCACCAAATCCCACCCACCCATCAGTCCAAGAACCTCTCATCTGGACAGATCCTGTAAGACACCGACAGCACGGTTTCTGAGTGAGTTATGGGCATTCTCTATGGACCATTTTTAGCTTGGCTGTATCTTCTGACATTTTTTCTGTTCCGAGCATCTATTACTTTTGAATAGGAAAGACTAATCAATAGGAAGTGGACTGTTTCTAACCCCTATTTATTTATTGACTGATTTTAGAGAGGAAGGGGGGAGACAGATAGATGGAGAAGGAGACATCGAGGTATTGTTCTCATTTATGAATTCATTGATTTTTTAAAAAATTATTTTCTTGTTCAATTACAGTTGTCTGCATTTTCCCCCCACCATTCCCCCCGACCCCAGCCAAACCCACCTCCCTCCCTTGCATCTACCCCTCCCCTTGGTTTTGTCCGTGTCCTTTATAGTTGTCCCTGAATTTATTTTTATTTTTTAAAGATTTTACTTATTTATATTTAGACAGAGAGGAAGGGAAGGAGAAAGAGAGGGAAAGAAACATCAATGTGTGGCTGCCTCTCACGTGCCCCCTACTGAGGACCTGGCCTGCAACCCAGGCATGTGCCCTAGACTGGGAATTGAACCAGTGACCCTTTGGTTCACAGGCCCACACTCGATCCACTGAGCTACGCCAGCCAGGGCTGAACTCATTGATTCTTGTATGTGCCCTGACAGGGGATCAAACCCGCAACCTTGGCATATTGAGACGATGCTCTAACCAACTGAGCTATCTGGCCAGGGCCTCTAAACTCTGTTTCAAATCTCTAAATCATTGTAGTCAGCTTTATATAATTGGCAATATTTTTTATTTGAGAAAATTGCAAGTTGAAAACAGAGCGAATGCTCCCAATTACCAGGTAGCAAGGAAGCTGAAGCCCAAAGAAGTAAAGCGATTTATCTGTCCCAGGGTACACAGCAAGGCAGGAGCAGAACTCAGGCCCTACCCTGCAGACTGGTGTTCTATCGCTCCCTTCCCTCCATCCCACTGAGAGCCCCTTACCGCTTTCCCTCTCACTCAGCAATGCAGGGATGCCTCAAGCATTCACAGCCTCACAGATTGTACTCTCCATTCCACTGACATGATCTGTGTGGATTCTAGAGTGGAGACAGCTACCAGACCAGGCACGCAGCCTCCACATATGCTTTTGTTTACTGGAAAACCAGAGCGGGTTGTAGATCCAATGCACAGAACTGCTGGCAGAAGTCCTGTTCCAGGGCCAGGAGCTGTCTGCCTACTTCGAGAGCCTGCTATCCGGTGATCTGCCAAGGCTACAGGTGAGTCTATGCCACTTCAACCATATGAGACATTGCCTTGAGAATATCCAGGTATTGATGACAAATTCTCCATGAACACTTCCTCCAGGCTGGTTCTGGCTTGCTCTGAGCCACATGGAAGGCGGGGATGGGCACTTCTCCAGGAGTCCTTGCCATGGTAGGCAGGGCTTAGGACTGGGCTCCACTCCTTTTCCATTCGACAGGAGACAGGACGTGAGACAGGACGTAACGGAGGGAATGTGAATGCCTTCATGCTGCACCAGAGGCTACGCCAGCAGCTCCAGGCTCTGCGGAAGCCCCAGGGGCTTGGCTCAGCCTGGGAAACCCACAGAGTAAATAAATCAGAGGTTTCGCAGCTGAGACATGAACATGAGGATTTTTTTTCCTGGTGTTTGGGCAAATGAGTCCACAGTGGGTGTTGTGGGTCAGCACAGGAAACATTTTTCAGAGCCCCAGGCTGTGCGGAGGAGAACCTCTATGGTTCTCAGAGGTGGCTCCTGGGTCTGGGTGTCCACTGGGAGAACGTGCTTTGAGAGGGCAGCAGAGGAATCCCGAAGGCCAGAGGATGAGTGACTGAAACCTGAAGTGCTGATCACTTCTCAAGGCCTATGTGGAGGATTTCTCTCTACACCTTACCAGGGTAAAACAAGCAGGCACTCACATGATTAAATCCTAAGAACAGACTGCACAGTAATAATCGAAGAGATAGATTTTAAAAAATAGTTAATGGCTTTTCAAAAAAATACAAAATAATACATGCTCATCGTAACAAATTTAAATAATATATAAACTAAGAAGTAAAAGTAACTCCGTTCTCCTGAAGAGGTACAAAGTAAAATAAGGTATCATTTTTCCAACGACCAGCCTGGCAAGATGAGAAAGAATGGATACCCCCGCCCCGGCAGGGGTATAGGCCAGGGTCTGCCGACCCCAGCACTCCTGACACAGTTCTTCGTTGTGGGGACTGCTCTGTTCATCGAAAGATGGTTAGCAGCAGCCCTGGCCTCTAGTAACCCGCTAGATAGCAATGAATTCTTCACTACTACCTCCCAGGCGGTGACAACCAGAAACGTCTCCAGGCACTGTCCCATGTCCCCCTGACCAGCACCGACGTGAGTAGAACCTGGCCGTTTGATACATCTATCAAATACTAAAATTTGCCGCCAGCAGCCTTCCTTTAAAAGACATTTAAAAAAGTAGAAACTTAGTTTGAGAACCATTTTCATGCAACACCATGAGTAGTATTTTAGAAAATTGGTAATGATCCAAATGACTTTGTTTCTAGCTTATGTGTATATATGAAAACGCCCAGATAGAGGAAAGAATTAAATAGCTCTGATGCAGCGAGCTCTTCAAGATAAAATTGTTAAGGGGAAAAGCAAAGGTGCAGAACAGTGTAGAGGACTTTTTTTTTTTAATTTAAAGAATGAAGTTGTCTGAGCAAGTATGTGTATAAAGATGTTGAAAAAATGCACAGAAATTTGTATATATTTTTAATTCTTTATTAATTTTATAGAAAGAGAGCAGGGTGGGGAGAGGGAGAGAAACACGGATTTGTTTCACTTACTGATGCATTCTTCGCTTGATTCCTGTCCGTGCTGACAGGGGATCGAGCTCTGTCTGGCACATCGGGACGACGCTCTGAGCCACGAGGGCCAGGGCTGCCCGTGCGTACTTTCGAAGCCTGGAAGGAGGTGCACTAAATCACAAATGCTGGTGCTCTGTCTGTGCAGCAGGGTAGAGGGCTGCAGGAGGGCAGCGTGTGGAATTTTCCATTTCTGCCTTAAGTATTTCAGCATCGCTTGAACCACTTTACAATAAGGACATTGTAGAAGAAAGATAAAAATAAGTAGTAGAAAAGACAAATAGGAAAAGACAGAAGGAGTCCTTTTAAGGAGTGCTGCCTGCTCTCTCCGGACAACGTGAACTTGGCTGAAGGGGTTCCTTGCGCTGCGCACTTTAAAGTTCTCACGGCAACGTCATACGCACTACCTCATCAGATCCTCAAAGCAAGTCTTCGAAGTTGGCAGAGAGGGGTAGTTACTTCCATCTTGCAAATGGGGAAACTGAGACTCAGAGAGTGCAGTGACTTGCCCAAAAGCCAGAAGTGGTGGCCCAGGAGAAAGAGGGAACCCAGGTCTCTCTGGAGTCCCAGAGACCTCCACCTAGCACCCTGCAAAGCAACCGGAGCAGATCCAGCTACAGGCTCTTAACCATGGGCCCAGCATGCTTGCCTCGCTTGCACTCCTACCTGTGGTTTCTACTGCTTCAACTCCTCTTCAGTTCTCATTCCTTCAACCAACGCTGGTATTCGTCCCCCAAAGGTAATTCGCATCTTTCAGGAGCTCCTTTGCTGAAGACGTCGTGATCTGGGAAGAGCTGGGATTTGAGATCTGACCCTGTTACTCTTCAGCCCACCAAGTGGCTTCCCCTCTCTGGGCTTCATCTGTAAAATAAACACACCAAACTCCCAGCGCTGTTTTAATGATCAGAGCAATGACATGCTTGAATGCATTTTGTAAATCAGAAAGGACTTGTAGCAGTTACTCTTAACAAATTTAAGTTCTAGCTCTTCCTGTGGGGTCTGAATGAAACTGGTAAGCAACTGCAGGCCTACGCTGAACGAAAATCCGAGTGCAAAATTAGACACGAAGACCGGCAATCTACGTTGAGAAGACCACACGCACGTTTCAGATAAAGGGTCTGTCTGCCTAAGCTCCTGCCGTATCTCAGCCAGGTTCCTTTGGAACCGGTGCTGTCACCCGAGAGAGATGCCACGTGCTAACCATCCTCAGGCGGGGGGAACAGTGAAATAAGGAAACCCGAAGTATTAGCAGCCCCACAATTTTATTTCCACCCACAGGAGAACGGACTGGACAAGAAGCAAGTTAGTATGTCCATCCAGGGTCCGTGGGACTGCTCGGTTAATCTATTAACATTATAAAAATTAACAAATGCAGAAGCACCTTGGTAATGAGACCATCTCCTTCCATCCCAGTGTGATATGTGGTAAAAGCGACCTCGTAAAGGAACGGCAGCAACAAAGGGCAGACCTGAGCAAGCTCATCTCGCTGCGGGACAGGGGGCGGTGAAGTGGGCCCCGGGTGCGTGAATGGTCGATGACCCTTCTTTGCAATTTATCAGTGTGTTATTGGAGACTTTAAACAGTTTGTACTTTCTCACCCAGGAGCTGTGGGTATAAAATTCTATTCTAAGAAAATAATCAGACTCACAGTCAGATGTACATAAATACACCCATTTTTATACACATATATACACACAAACAATGACTTTCAGGTCAGATTTATTATAGCAAACACCTAATGTATGTGCATGCTCACATGCACACATACAACTGTCCAAAAATAGGAAAATGGTCAAGTACAGAAGAAATTATGCATGTATTTAAATGATGCACTATTACAGTTATCAAAATCGGGTTCTAGGGAATATTCTGACATTGAAAATGCTTACAATAATTAACGAAAAAAGAATATAAAACTAGGTAGTTATCAGCAATTAAAATATATGCATTTAATACATTACTCAATCCTCCCTTGGCCTGCTGAGTCGGGTCTTATCATTATCCCCATTTTTTCAGAGGAGTAAATGGAGGCACAGGGCTTGGGCAGAGTGCCCAAGGCCACATGGAGGAACAGAGGTGGTGAGGCAGGACTTCCAACACAGCCGGATTGGCTCTCCGGACCTCTGCAACTCTAGGGCAAAACGCTGACAGCTGTCATCGCCAAGTGGTAGGGCTGAAGGACATGCAATTTCCTTTTTTCTGTTTTCCAAATTTTCTCTAGAGGCATATATTTTTTTTTTTTCTTAAAATTAGTTTTTATTAGGCCCTGCCAGGCAGCTTAGTTGGTTAGAGCCTTGTCCTGATAAACCAAGGTTGTGGGTTCGATTCCAGATCAGGACACATACAAGAATCAACCAATGAATGCAGAAAAAAGTGGAACGACAAATCAATGTTTCTCTCTCTCTCTCCAAATCAATAAATTAAAAAAAATAGTTTTTATTATACCTGGCTGGTGTGGCTCGGTGGATTGAGCGCGGGCCTGCGAACCAAAGGATCGCGGTTCGATTCCCAGTCAGGGCACATGCCTGGGTTGTCAGGCCAGTTCCCGGCAGGGGACATACAGGAGACAACCGCACATTGATGTTTCTCTTCCTCTCTCCTTCCCTTCCCCTCTAAAGATAAATAAATAAAAAAAATCTAAAAAAAATAGTTTTTATTATAAAAACATTATATTAACACTTTAAAAATACTTCCAAAGTATTAATAACCTAGGAGCCAGGCAGATGGAAGGCAATGCGTGAAATACAACTTGATTTAATCATACTGAAACGAGCCGGGGAGGCCGGAAGACTAGACTTGGAGGGAAGATAACCTGTTCGATTTCGAACACGCCGCACCTCACCAGGGGTTTGTGGGACATCCACGGAGAGGTGACTAGGTAAGGGACACAGAGGTGTGGTGAGAAGACATATGGCTGGAGATCCAGCAAGCAAACAGACATTGCCAACGCTGCAGGAGACACTGACTGTTTCTGCCTGCCCTTCCCTCTACCCTGTCCTCTGGGTAAGAGCAACCCAATTTTTTCTTTGGAGAAGTACATCACCCATTTGATGTGGTCTTGGTGAGACATGAGTGCCCCACCATCCAAGACATTTGTCAAGCTAAAGGAGGACACTTCTTGAGATCAAAACCAATACACTTCTTTTTAAGTTGCTCTTCTATTACAGTTGTCCCAATTCCTGCCCCCCAACCTCACTGCTCTCCCCTGTCCCACCCACCCTTCCTTGCTGGTAATTCCTGATTCCTAGAGCTTGCGGCTCCCCCGCCATTTAATGAATGGCCTTTGCTGCTCAGGAAGCCAATGCTCAGCTCTGAGTTTGAAATTTGGTTTTCCTGAGTCCACAGTGAGGTAAGAGTCTTAACCCTGGCTTTGCTGAGGAACAAAAGGGTTTCCTAATTTCCAAAAACTCTTGTTTTTGCAGATTAAGAGCACAACTTGGGGCTGAGTTTTCATACAGCAAAAAGGGACAAAGGTCCTTCTGGGCTAGCCCAGGAGAAAAATCAGGACAAAAGTTCAGATGCAAGTGTCCTGGGCCACCTTCCTCTAAGGTCAAATCCCCTACGTGGGGCTCAGAAGCCCTAGACCGGTCGGGAATGCTGGTTCTCCAGTCCCTGAGCAGAGCCGGGGGAGAGCCCCACACTGGCCATGCCACAGCACCAAGGTGACACCTACGCTGCACGAAGAGTCCTGCGAGATAAGAGGGTGGACAACAGTGTCTCCCTTCCTTTGACCTGTGCGCCTGCAGGCAGTCTGGAAGGGTACGCAGGCCCCCGCAAGGGTCTTGTGGATGTGCTAAGTGGGCTGATGGATGAGGAAAGGCCAGAAGACAAGATGTCAGGGCTGTGGCCCACGAGGATCTCATGACTAGGAATACTGGCAATTTTCATGATGCTAAGCCATTTTTGTGATTTTGCTCAGGAAATGAATCAGGTCAGCCCCATCTTGGGTTCCACCAGAATCCATAACGGCTGGGCACAGGTCTACAGCCAGGCACATGGCAACTCAGCTAAGACTAGCAAAGAATGGGGAATAGCATCTGTACCACAATACTCACCCCCTGTCCCCTCCTATCCTGGTGCAGGGAGAAGGGAAAGAGAAGGGGGTGGGGTGGGGAATACCTTGAAATATTGAATATTTATGCAAAATACAGTACTGTAAACCAGAAGAGACTGAAACACACCCTAAAATTGGGAGAATGGAAGCTTGAGAGCCAGAGGAGATCAGCTGAAACAAAGTTACATTGCTTTTGTGCCTCTGAGTAGCAGTGGGTACAATCCAACCCTGCCACTGGGGGCCAACCAGAGCTCCTTTCCTGGAAACCCGAGTCTCTCATAGAGAGGGACACATATAAGAGCAAAAGTGTGTGGCACTGAATCAGCCTGACGGCAATGCCCACAAGAGGCTGCTGTGAAAGGCTCTGGACCCCCAGGGCACACGCAGGGTGAGGAAAGAATTCCCGGGAGTTCGGCTGAGCCAGGAAACCGTGATACAACAGTGCAAATGTAGAGTAAGTTGAAGACTTTTCCCAAGACACAATTTAAATTAAAAAAAAAAACAAACAAAAAACCCAGCCACTGAGAAATTGGCAGATATAAGAAGTATGGAGTTTACATATGCACACACCTAAAACAGTCAATTAAATTACAAAATGTTTTTTTTAAAAAGAAGTATGAATGCCTAAAGGCTGAGCCCAACAGCTCTTTAAACTGTTAACCGTTGTTGCTTTGCAGAGGTAATATTCACACATTGTCAGGATGCGGAAATCGGAACACAGGTCCACATGATGAAGTCGAGCAGTCCCTGCCCTGTCCCACACCGTTCTCTGAAACCTACTCAGTGTCCTGCGTGTCTTTTCGATGTGTCTTTATGCAGACACAATCAATACAAATACATGCTCTTGCTTTTGCATCTTGCTTTTTCCACTTACTACACCTCGGAGACCTTTCCGAAGACCAGAGCTCCTTTTCCTAGCTGCACAGTATTTTGGTGTATGGCTGCACCCGGTTGTGCACCCAGTCCCCTACACATAGACAGCCACCTGGGTTGTTTCCAATCTTTTGCTACTGCAACCAATGCTGCAATAGGTAACCTTTCACACGAGTCATTACATAAGTGTATATAAAATGTCATCTACATGGTGGATGCCAGACTTGTCGTTTTGATAGTCATTTCACAATCCCACCAGCAATGTCTGCAAGTGCCTGTTGCCTATTGCCCCACTCTGTGCTTCCAACCCCGTCCTATGTGCTGTCAAATTTGGGGATTACCGCCAACCTGATAGGATAAAGTTAGTATCTCAGTACACTTTCAACAAGCATTTATTTTTTGAAGACTGAGGCTGCACATCTGTTCAAGGCCCATTTTTATTCCTTTTTCCGTGAATAACGTGTTCGTTTTTTTCGCTCATTTTCTCTACTCTGCTGCTACAAGCTCTTAACCCGAGTCAAGGTGGTATACACAGGGCAGGAAGGTATGTGAACTTGTGGAAGTTCTTAACCTGGGTTTGTGCCTTTCTCAGAGGGGCTTGTGACTCAGAGAGGATTAAGAACTATTGGGAAAAAAAGAACAGCTCATCCTAATCCAATACACATCTGTGGCATCCATACAAAGATCTGCTTTAAACTTTTAACTGAACTTTAATATACACATAGAAAAAGGTACACATTCTGTGTGCAGCCTGTAACCTGAACACACTGCCACGAGCAACGTCAGATGCAGAGACAGGATGTGACCAGCACCCCTGAAGGCCTGCTCGGTACTCCTTCTAGTCCTCACCGTTTGGTTTTTCATCTGTGGCTTTACTGCGTGAGTCTATTTTTTGGCCTTAATACCTTCCTGATGTCATCATAGGTTTTTTGTTGTTTTTTTTTAGGTTTTATTTATTTATTTTTAGAGACGGGAAGAGGTGGAGAAAGGGAGACAAACATCAATGTGCAAGAGGTACATTGGTTGGTTGCTTCTTGCCTCTCGCACGCCTCTACCTGGAGACGAGGCCCGCAACCCAGGCATGTGCCCTGACTGAGAATTGAACCAGCAACCTTTCGGTTCCAAGGCTGGCATTCAATCCACTGAGCCACACCAGCCAGGGCATCATCATATAGTTTAAATTCCAAAGTTCAAATGAGTGAAAATTTGAGAGAAGGCAAGATTCTGGGTCTTCAAGTTTCCAAAATGCATTGTGAAGGGCCTTCCCACACTTAAGGAAGAGAATCTGTGGTCCTAGGGCTCCCTCTGCAGGTGATCAGAACTACGGAGAAAAGCCTCCCATTCCCTCCTGGAGCTCTGAGATTTGAGTCCTGGGACTGAAGCTGCTGCAGACTTCATCCCAAAGATGCAGAGGGGTATGGCCAAGTCATTTAACAGGGCATCCAAAAGTCCTCATCCATTCCCCACTCTGTAACCCAACATTTCAGAAAAGCAACGATTAAAAACCAGACCATAATAGCTTTGGGGCATGAGGAGAATGCCAGGCAAGTGCAGTTAATCTCTTCCCCAACCTTCACCAATTTGCCCCCAAAACAAGAGATTGCTGTAAAAAGCTCTGCTGCTAAAATCTGTCAAAGGAGTCAATAGCCCCCAGGTATGATTCTAAGAAGCCAATGGGCAACTGTAATTATTTGCTGAGATGACTGACTGACTTACTGATGGACTCACTCATTCTATAGTACGGTGGCAGACCCTGCGCCAGGTACCAGGACACAAGATGCAGCACCTGATACGACGGAGTAAGTGTGAAGTGCTGTGAGAGCACACAGCATAGGGGCATGCAACCCACACAGGGAGAACAGGAGCTGAGGGATGGAAAGTGGGTGAAAAATGTTAGATAATTCTTGCCCTCCAGAAGCTCAGAATCCAGCTGGAGACACAAGAAATGTATGGGCGAAAAGCTAAAAAGTAAGTTGAGGCACGTGACAGAGTCCTAAGTGATGTGCTTCTGGCATCCCGGAGACGAGGAGGGGCTCGGGGCTAACAGAGTTGGCAGATAACAGACTGAGGAGCTGGAGGTGCTTCGATTGTGGTGGCACTCATCTGGCGGCCACGAGCGAAAGCCATGACAGGAGAGTGGGAAGGGTCACCACCACCAAGGGTAAGTCCTTCAGGTTGCAGGCCCAAGAATTCTACTGCATCAGGGTGCCCAGGGCTGATCAGACTCACAGGAGGGAACTCAGTTTACGCTGATAATGACCTATGAACCAGATGCCAACTTACCGACTTGCAGAAGGAAAGTTACCTCCCCCAGAAGCGGAATGCCTGTGCTTGCCTCGCAGGGTTCGCCCTGTTTCTTTCTGGCATTTCCCACCCTCTCGTGGTGGGCCCCCACCTCTCCTGTGGCTTCCACAGCCACCCACATGCTGACTCCAAATCTCTATTTCTAGCCTGAATTTCTCACTTGAGCTTCAGACTCACATACCTTCCTGCCCTGTGCATACCACCATGCAGCTACCCCCATAGCGCTCAAGTTCACTGTGCCCAAACAGCTAACACTTAGAGGCATCTAATCATATGGAGGTTCTGGGAGCAGACTCTGGCCAGACTGCTCTGGTTCCAATTCTAGCTCCACCACTTACAAGCGGTGTAACCTTAGGCCACCTTCTCCACTTCAGTTTCCTCATCTGGAAAATGAAGACGACATTGGTAAACTCATAGGAGTGTTGTGATGACGAGAATGCCTTTTCTGACACACAGTAAGAGCTGTAAAAGTACTATCTTTTACTATTATGATCCATTTAAATGTTCTTTGTCAGCTTCCTGTCACCTGGATTCAGTAGTTACATTAGAGACAGGCAACAACACCCATTCAGTTGCTCAAACCAGAAAGCAAATTGTTGTTGTCCACTTTCTCCCACTGCTCCTTCTGTACACATTCCACCGCTCACCAAAGCCTGATCTATGCAATTTTCTACCTGTTCACTTGTTTTCCATTCCTAAGGCCACCTGCTCTTACAATCACTGCAGTCTCAGGCCTGGATCACTGTGCCATCCAGGTGGAAACCAGAGTAATCTTTTTAAAGTAAAATGGTCATTTCCCTTCTCATCCACAGCCTCCGTGGTCCTTAAAATAAACCCTTTGGCATGGCCATTAAGACCCCTTTATAACTGGTTCCTGCTTTTATCTGCACTTCAAACTCCTCATGTCCAAAACTAAACTCTTTTCCTAAACCTGTTGGCTTTCCAGATTCCCTTCTTCAGTGAATGGTACCACCTACCGGCCTTCCAAATACTTCCTGAGTAATAAACCACATTCTCAGACTGCATCTAACTTCATGATGGAGATATGCTTACATGAAGCACTTTAAAATGGTTTGAGTTTTAGTATCCAATGCCATAACGGGTAGAAATAAGGTAAAATTAAGAATTCACCAAGATTATATTTAGCAACTACTAACCTCCAGGAATTCGTTAATCTAGATATGGTCCTTGCCTGCAGGGATGTGTTTTATCTATAGAAATATTTTTGAAATGAGAGCTTAAAAAACACGTTTGATCTTCATGCAACTCACTTGGCAATTTCTGAGAAAATACATCATGTTTTCCTTTTTTAAAATTCTTTTCTAAGAGATGCTGAGAGATGGACAGAAGTGGATGGACAGGCTTTAGAGAGATTGAATTCTGACCCAGCCCTGGCTGGTGTGGCTCAGTGGATTGAGCCTCCCCCTCCCCTGTGATAAAGGGTCACCTGTTCGATTCCTGGTCAGGGCACATGCCTGGGTCGCAGGCCAGGTCCCCAGTAGGGGGTGCATGGAGGCAAGCACACACAGATGTTTCTCTCCCTCTCCCTTCCCTTCTGTCTAAAAATAAGTAAATAAAATCCTTAAAAAATATAAAATAAAAAGAATCACTTTGTAATTCCTGACCGAGTCACCTACCACCACCAAAGGGAGCTAGAACAAGTTATCGAATCCCTCAGAGGCCTAGTTGCTCATCTGCAGTGTGTGAAGTCACAGGATATTGAATGAGACCCTATACATAGCCGCTGCACCGTATAAGGCAGCCATTATCACCAGCATCATTAGGTTTTATGTTGCACCTTTACCCTGAACAATTATTCTTTCATCCTGTCAGTTGAGCCTCTGATATGAACAAGGAGAATTTTAAAAGTTTTGCCCAAGGCCCATGACATGTTTTATGTTTGACAACTTTATACAATGACCTGTAGATTCCACTCCCAGATGTGCGTCAGGAATCCCAAGGTCTGGCTGTAATTAACTTGTACATACCGAACTATTTTCAGCAGCCTAACTAGTTAAGAGACTACATCCAAGTATTGGGGGGTGGAGGTGGGAGGGTCCAGTTTGGGTTCGGGCAACAACTCTCACCCTAGCTTGAGCCAAAACCAACTGCGGCCAACACCACCGAGTGAGCAGAGGCACAGCTAGATCGGCGGAACCAGTCCCAGTGATGGAGGGGGTGGCGGCTGTTGCACAGCTCATCCCTTTCCTGCCTGCCATTGGAGCAACCAACAGAATCATAAACATGGAAGAATCCCCCCAATCACCTCCTTAGGTGAACTGCCTAAAACTTTTTGCAGAAAATGAGTGTACGTGCATTTCTCTTCCAGAGAGTCTATTATTTCTCACCAGACTCTTAAAGGGGTCCATGGCTGAAAAACCCGAGATTCGCCGTTAGGATTCCTCACTCAAGTGAAGGCACTGAGGCGGAGAGAGGAAAAAGAAGTTGCCTCACGTCCAACAGCAGGGGCATGAACGCGAAGGCTTTCCGTTGTCAATTCCAATCTCACGTTCAAGGCTCTGGCCCAGTCGGACCCCGCCTCGCTTCTCCCTAGGCTCTGAAAGACCCGCGGGAGGCTAGGGCTGGCGTCCGAGCCCTGGAGATGTCGCAGGCGGTCCAGATTCTAACACTGAGGAGGCGGTCCAAACGCTCAGAGGACCTCTGGAACCACGAAGATGCCCCACCCTGGTCTCTCCCCGAGGAATTCCGTTGCCTTTGGGACTCCAAGTAGAGCTCCAAGGCCAGTGAACCCTGCGAAACGGAGGTGGCTCGGCGACTGTGAAAAACAACGCCTACGCACTCACCTGACAGAGAGGAGGAAGTAGGCACTCCCCAAAAGCCGGCCCAGAGCGAACCCACCGCGCAGGGGGAGGGAGCGCAGAGAATAACAGGAAATGACGTAGGCGCACGTGCTTCTTAGAGGCGAGAGTGCGGGGCGTTTGGGAGGCGCGGCCGGCGCTCCACGCCTGCGCATTCGCTGCTTGCCGCGCTGCCAAGTCACTGGGGTGGGAGGAGCATGAACAGGAGGCGGGGCTCGTGCACGAGTGACGCAGGCGCAGTGCGACTCCGGAGGCGCGGGCCGCCCCCTCCGCGGGTTTGGATCCGGGTCAGCCAGCCGCCGCGATCCGGGACAGACGATCTGAACCGACGGTATTGGGTAACCGGAGCGCCCTAGCTGCGAGGAGGTGAGAGTCCTGAGGGTTCACGTCACCAGGTCTCTGCCCCATGGCCCGACCTGGCCGCGGGCGGCTCCCTTTGGGACTATCCGCCTCTCGTCGCTTCGTTCTACGGCGCTGCTTGGGCCGGGCCGGGCCTGGGCCTCTCGGCCACCTCCTCGGCTTCTGCGGCTTGGCCCTGCCGGAGCTCTGCTCTCTCGCCCCTTCCCTCCTTCCTGCCTCTGCCAGCCCCCGCCCTCTCCCGCTGGCCACTGGCTTCCCCTTTTCGTCTCCACGGCCGCCCTTTGCCCCTTCCCGCCGTTTCCCGCTCGTTTCTGAGCCCCGGTCTCGTTGGCTGCTTCTTTGGCTCCTCTCCCGCTTCCTCCTGCATCCCTGGAGCCTTCGCCTCACCCAAACCTCTCATTCGGGAGGCCCCGGGCGGCCAGAGGTGGAGGGTCCCGGACAACTGCACTTTCCGAGCCACCTAGGTTCTGATTTTTACTCCTGATCCTGTTTAACCGCGATCAGTCCAGTTTCTGGGTGAGAAGAATAACATCCTCTTTCGGCTCTAGCAGCGAGAGTGTAGGGATTGAGCGGGTGTGTAAAGAGAGGTGGGAATGTTTTGTGCTGGGGGCCTATTGTTTCAACCTTAGCCCTCTTGGCGAGTTTCTGGACAAGGTTTTCTTTCCCGGGCTCCACGCATCCTGATGGGCTGTGAGTGTCTGAGTTTTTAACATTGCTGACAGGCTTACATGCGGATCCTTTATTGATCTTTCTCAGGTCTTGACAGGGTCCTCGAAATTTGGGCCTAGGCTCGAGGTTCAGAGAAATCATGGTTGAAACCGCAAGACAGAAATAAGATTTTGACGCATGCCGTTCGTTGAAAGTCAGAGAAAACCAGAAATGTGCCCTTTTGCTGGAGAAACTTAGAAGAATTGTGCTTGTCATGTTTGAAAGGTTGGGAACAGTCTGAGGCATACATTACTCTGTGATTTGACTCAAAGCAGTATAAGGTAACTTTAAGTGGGCCTTTAAAAGTTTGAGCTTTGGGGGATTGTTCAATTTCAGTAAGTCAGTGCTGTGAAGACGGCAAGAAAGTCTCCCACAAATTTAATGTTAATGGAGAGGGATAAACCAATTAGGTGTCCCGGTGTTTGTCTTAGAGCTCTTGATTTGAGTGAATGGGGAGCCAGGAATACAGAGGAGCACAGTAGACCTTTTGTAATTACAAACATGATCTGCGTTAGCTCCTCAGGCCATGCCCAACACTCCTCTTTTTGCTCAGGGTTAATGTGACTGAGAGAACAGGTGAGTGATCCAAATGCTGAAAGTCTGAAAGTGGTCGAGATGGAACTTTATTCCTAAAGTTTTAGTCTGTAGTTAGTTTTATTTTTGGTCTGTTTTGGTTTTTAACTTTTAGTGTGGCAACAAGAATGTTAAATTTAAGTTTGTATTAGCATCTAGAGGTCACCTGCAGTGCCATTAAACCAGCACCGTATAATTAAAAGTTAGGTATCTGGGTATAGAGCTTGTTAGCACAGTCTTAGGGCAGGAATGAGACTCCAGCTCTTACAGGAAGGGGGTTCACACCCCTGGTGTGGGTCAGGTCCTCCCGTACATCCCTAGCACCCAGTCTAGTGCTAAAGCCCATGGTAAGACTTCTCTGCTTGCGGAAGGAATGGATTTCTGCCTATAGAATTGGCAGGGTGTATGTTTAGGTGTAACATACTGTTTCCAAAAAGGTGGAGGAGGGTTTTTGTGGGGTCTGCAGGGTTGGGGAGACTGGCAGATGATTTGACTATAAAAGGGCTACTTATCTGAGCTTTTGACTGGTTATAAAGTCTGATTATAGGAAACTAAGTCAAACTTGGTTCTAGCTCTGCCAGCAGGAAGAACTTGTTAACAGACTACGATAGCACTCTTCTTAGATGCTGTGGGACTTTAAGAATACTAGAATGTGATCTTCGCTCATCCCTCTTCCTAGATACATAGGACATTATCGTGTATGTGGGGTGGCCTCCTTCCCTAAATTCAAAAAATTAGAAGTCAGTGAAGTATGGAATGGACAGTGTTTCCTCAAGTTCATATACTGGGTTAAATAAACCAGCAAAATGTATGTGGAGGGCACACTTAAATTTTTTTCTGACGAAGTTGAGGTGAAAGCTGGCTGAGTCCTTCTGAGACTGTTTTCAGTGGTCTGTTTCAGTCCCCAGAGAGCTGCCTAAAACATCTCACTTGACACAGACATACAGGCATCGAATAGTCTTGATTTCTCACTGCTTTATTCTACCACTGGTTCCACAGGGTTACATTATATCCAGCACATTACAGCGCCCTGACCTTTGGAATATTAGAGGTCTCACAATAACATCAAAGGCACCCCTGAGGAGTGGGCAGATGGGGAATCAGAAAGGATCCAAGGGGTCTACAGAGAGTCCCTGAGGGAGGTGGGGGTGGGGTGGGGGGTAGCAGGTTAGGGATAAGGAAGAGGTGAAGTGAATCCTTTGTTTCAAATATTCCCCATCTTCTATTTTTTTTTATTTTTATTGTTTTCTTTCTGATTCTCTGTGATGTCATAGATACTAGTTTATTTTTTGTTCAGGATTTGGTATTAACTAATATTCTACCCTGAGTGAAAGAATAATTGAGAAACTAGATTCAAAGAATTTATTAACAGACTTTTCAATTGTATTTTTTGTTGCTTTCGTTGGTCTCCCTCTTTTCTTTGTTTAAATATAATAATTAGGGTGAAAGAAATGGAGAACTTTGGTTTATCAGGCTAGGTGTTACTTCTTTTTAAAGAGATGGGTAGGGAGAGAGAAAAAGAAAGCTAGAGAAACATTGATTGGTTGCCTCTTGCACATGCCCCAAACCCGGGACCTGGCCCAAAACCCAGCCATGTGCCCTGACTCGGAGTCAAACCTACAACCCTTTGGTTTTTGGGATGACATCTAACCCTGTTTCTTTTGTCTGAGTTTGTTCCTTTTATCTTTTTGATTTGTAGGCATAGTTTGTTTATTTTGAATCTTGTATAAAATATCCAAGCTATTAAAAAAAAACAAAAACAAATGAAGGTATTAACCTTATATGTAGAATGTGGAATAATCTGTAATCATTGAAACGTGTTTGTAATCCTGCTTCAACAACGGTAACAGCTTGATATCTGTGTATGAATGTTGATACGAATATTGATATTTGGATCAGGATTGCTTTAGAGAAATGCTACCACATGTCATGAAGTTACACCTAACTAGAATTTTTAAGGTTACACTAGATAAATACTTACTAGCATTTTAAAGAATCAAGAGTGCTATGGGTTGAGCTCTTTTCCCTTTTATTTCTGATGCAAAGGTCATTTTGTCTGTAGATTTCCAGACCTCTACAACTGGATTTTCCCTGCTTTTAAGAAGTATACTTAAAGACAGATTTTAGGTGATCTTGTTTCCAAAACTGTGTAAAAGGATATTCGCCTCAGGTGTTTGGGTAGTTTAAATTCTATCATAATAAATATAAGAAATAAAATCTATAGTTTTCTAAGAAGAAAAAGTTTCATACACCGAGACTTCTTTTTAAAAATAGAAATTTGTTTTCTCCCCACTGTAAACAGTAACAGTATCAAGAATAAAGATTTTAACAAAAGGTATACTTTTGAACCCACCTGTTTTCACTGTGCTCATTTTGATTTTCTTTTTTAGTATTAACAGGAACATCCGTAGTAGTGTAAAAACTTTCACAATGAAATCCGAAGCCAAGGATGGAGAGGAGGAGAGTCTACAAACTGCTTTCAAGAAGTTAAGGGTGGATGCATCGGGGTAATTAAATATCTAATATGTTATTTGGGAATTATTTGCTAGATTTAAAGAGCCTTTTCCTCTGAAGAGCTCTTTCTCTACTAAAATTGCTCATGATTTGTAGAAAGTATAAACGTTAACAATGTGACAGTCTGCCAAATTCTGTACATTATTGTGTTACTTGTAAAAGAAACTCTTCTGTTAAAAGTTGTAGGTCATATGTACTCCAAGGTTCCCTGATTTGGTTTTCCTTAACTTCGAGGAGGGCTTTCCCCCTCTCTTTTTCATCAAACATTATCAGCGTCCCATCAAGGATTTCCTCATACATCTTTAGGGAATCACAGTATTCTCACTAAAAGTGAATTGCCTCAATAGAAATCTGTGCAGACACAGTCAATTTCATGGGCTCTGTTGTGGGGCTGTCACTATGGAAACCTATTCATTAGGGTTCTGTCACAAAGATCAATAACCTTGGTCCCTTTGGCCAAACTAATTAGAGCACCTATAGACCAGCTGCTCTCTGAATGTTAATATTTCACCCTTTGCAAAATGCTTTGTGCACGATACCTCTCGTCCCCATTCTTTGCCCCAGGCCAGAAGAAATCTCAGATTTTTAGTGCAAATAAGAATACCAAACACTGGAAGCTCAGAGTAGAATATTCCACAAGCAATAATAATAATAATCATTAAAACTTACTACTCACTATGTCCTGGACATTAGCTTTAGTGCTTCATACACATTATTTAATCCTCAGTATCAACTTACTCCAGTTTACAGATGAACCATGTATGAGGTAAGCTACTTGCTGAAGGTCCCATCAGTGAGAAGTAGTAGAGCTGGATTTGAACCCAGACAGTTTGTCGCCAGAACCTGTGCTCTTAACTTTGTATGGTACCTTGGAGACAACGATATTTACTATGCGCAGTACCTGGACATAGTAAAAATTAAATAGGTGTTAGTAGTTGTTAGAGCTGTCTGCTTATTGCTAATACTAGTGTAACCTACCATATGAGGAGATTTATACTAATAGATGGATTTATGCTAAATGTACTAATTGTGTAAGAGCTGTTACAGGTGCTCACATTTGCTTCCATGATACTTCAGATAAGTACGTATCTCCCCCCAGTGGTTTTTCCAACAGTCATTTTGCCATTAAAATTGGTCAGTACTTTGTAAGCCATTTCGAGAAATGAAAACAAAACAGAAACAGTTCAAGGTTATGGTCATAGTGTTTGCCTTTGTGATTTCTGGTATAGATTTTTTTTAAGCAGGAAAATACCAGGAGTGCTGCATATACTCAGGTATACTTACACATTTCTTATTATGTACATTTATATTACATAAATAACTCTTGATACACAGACTTTTCCTGGAATTAGTAGTTGGAACACAAAATTAAGTTGTTTCAGTGCCCTTAAAAATTACTTGGGACATGAAAAGTTCCAAAGTATATGTACAATATCTGGCCAAATATTATATATCTGTAGCATATCTGCTTTGAGTACAATTATAGAAAGAGAAGGAGCAGTGCAGAGAGCATTTGAGAAACCCTAACACATAGAGTACAAGGGTGTGAGTCACTACTGTGACTAAGCAGAGTAAGACTTGTCGGTGTGTCGTACATTTCTAGTTGTTTCATAGCCTTGCCGACCTACAAGTGGGACGTCGGGGTGGTGACTCAGAAACTCACCAGGCCTTGCCAGGAGTGGAGCATGATCCTGTTCAACAGGTTTTGATTTCTGATAGTATTTGTCCTATCAAGACAAACCTCAACATATTTATTATAAAACAACATAATCCTTTTTATCTTGACTATAAAATAATACTTGCTTTTTATAGGAAAATTCACAAAAATAAAGTCAACATCACATTTTACCATAGTCACTGTTGATATCTAGACCGTCTCTACTTTTTTACATAGTTTAGATCATTATGTGTAGGTGCATATCCATGTTTTCTCTTAATATTATAAGCATTCTCTTAAGTTCTTTATACACTTAATTTTTAATAAATTTCTAATATTCCATGTATGTAGTACAGTATTTCCTGTTATTGGACATTTAAGTTACTCCTGGTGACTTTTTATTTTAAATTATATTTCAGTGAATATCTTTTTAAATTGATTTTCAGAGAGTGGGGCAGGGAGGGAGAACGAGAGGGAGAGAAGCATCAATGTGTGATCCTTTGCCTCTTGCACGTCCCCCAACTGGGGACCTGGCACTGGGAATCGAACCAGCCACCTTTTGGTTCACAGGCCTGGTGCTCAGTCCACTGAGCCACACCATCCAGAGCTCAGTGAACATCTTTTTACTTCAGTAGATTTTCTGTTTCTAAAGGATTTTTATCGGTACCACAGCATGTGTGGTAGGAACCCAGTGTGTGTGCATGAGTGTGTATTGGAAAGGTCCGCAAGGATTTACACTAAAATGTTAGTGTTGACAATCTCTGGGTTGTAAGGTTATAGTTGATCCTTTTTTCTCTTCAATGTTTTCATCTTCTTTCCTGGGAACCCATGTTACTGGTGCAATTTCAAACTGCTAAGATTTGTCTCAGCAATATTTCAAGTTTTTATTAGTGTAAAAATTAGAATATTTTTCTAAAGGTTGTATAATACTTGAAAATATATTCATTTTCAAGTTAGATTGAGTCTCTTTTAAAGTTCTTGCTCCTAAACTTAGTTTCCGGCTCTGGTTTGCTCACATGAAATAGGTGGTCAGTGTCATTAGCGTTCTCCCTGGACGTGAGGCCTGATCTGTCCCAGATAAACAGCCTTAAAGTCTATTTATATCCTGCTGCTGGTTATACTTAAGAATCATTCTTTGGCTTGTGATTTTGCAACAGTGGACTTACTAGGGATCCTCCAAGTTTGGTTTTGGAGAAAAATGTGCACTAAAAGCTGAACAATTTTTGAGAAACTTAAACTAGAAACAAAGCAGTGTTGTTTGAGTTGGGAGCAGTAAGTTCTTGCACAGTTTTCCGTAGCAGTAAACTTGGTTCTTGTCTTTAGGTCCATAGCATCTCTGTCTGTTGGAGAAGGCCCAAGTGTCAGAACGTCGGTCAGAACAGCAGCAGATGAGACCAAGCCTAAAACCGCATGTGCATCTAAAGACAGTTGGCATGGGTAAGAGCTGCTTATTGCAAATGATTTTTATGCCAATACCTTAAAATACAGGATTTTCCTTCCCACGTATCCAGAAATGGGGATGTTACGATGCAGAGCCCAAGACACCCAGTGTTTAGAGAAGACCCATTCTTTCCAGTTGTGAATTTGCTGAGATTTGGCTGTATGGCCTGGTTCATCGTCAGTTTCTTTAAATGTTCTGTGTTTGAGAAGAATGGGTCTTCTCTAATCGTTCTTGGGTTCCATACTTGTCCATTAAATTAAGCTTTTAAATGTGTTACTTGACTCCTCTTTCAATTTTTTTGTCAGCTTGATTTATCAGTAATTGAGATCTCCTCTGTTGGATTGCATTTGTCCACTTTCCCCTTAAGCTCCGTATTTTTGCCTTCCGTATCTTGAGGCTATTTCGTAGGATGGTACAGCCTTCATTCATGCCAGTTTAAAGTGTCGTCTTCGTGGTGAATTGAGACTTTTATCCTACAGCATCGGTCTTAATTCCTCATAATGTTTTTTTTTTTTTAAGTCTATTTTGTCCAAAATTAATACAGCTAATCCAGTTGTCTTTCAGTATTTTCCTAGTGAGTCTTTTTCTATTATTTTCAGCCATTCTGTGTTTTAAAATTTTAGATGTGTCTTATAAATATATGTAGCTTATTTTGTTTTGTTTTACTCAGTCTAATCTTTTTTATAACTACTTAAATTCATTTACATATATTTTGATATATTTGGACTTGTTTCTGCCATTTTACTGTATGCTATTTGTCATATATTTTGTTTCTCCTCTTTTCTCTCCTCACCTTTAAAAAATTGCTTGAAATGGGCTTGTTTTTCCTCTACCATTTTTCCTTCTCTTAGTTTGGAGATTGTATACTTTGTATTCTTTTAGTAGTCAGCCTTGAAGTTTTATCATACTTGTGTAACAAAGACAAAAGTTAATATTTTTTAGGAGATTTTATTTATTTTCAGAGAGAGGGGAAAGAAGGGAGAAAGAGAAGGCGAGAAACACAATGCGTGAGAGAAACATCGATCAGTTGCCTTTAGCAGGCCCCCAACCAGGGACCTGGTCCGCAGCCCAGGCCTGTGCCCTGGCTCAGAATCAAACCGGCAACCTTTCAGTTCACAGTCTGGTGCTCAGGCCACACCACCCAGGGCCAAAAGTTAATATTGCAGCCCTCTTCATTAGAACCCTTTTACTCTCACTCACCTCATGACTTCCATGGTATAGTGGCCCAGTATTCAGTTCTGTCACTTTTTAATCTCACAAATCAGGTTTTTTGTAACTTTATTTAAATAGATGTGTTTGTTCAGATTCATCTCATTTACACTTTCTTCGCTCTCACTGTTCTTTCATCTTAGACCTTCCATAGGATTACCTTTTTTTTTCTTCCTAAAGTGCTTCCTTCAGTGGTACCTTTAGTAAAGGTCTTACTAGCAAATGGGGCCTCCGTATTATAGAACTCACATAGAATAAACGTAATGGTGCTCTTGGAGTTGTATAACATCATGTTCTTGGTAAATATATTTTGCTTTGATTTATCTGAAAATGTCTTTATTTCATTCTTGTTTTTGGAAGATACACGTGATTTGATATACTTGAAATCATAGTTCTAGGTTGATAGTTACTTTCTCTTAGTACTTGAAGGTATTATGCATTGACTTCTGGCTTCCATGTTGACATTGAAAACCCTTCTTTAATTATTCTTTTGGAAATAATCTGTCTAGTCTCAGGCCACTCTTAAGTTCCTTTTGCCCTGGTTGGTGTGGCTCAGTGGATTGAGTGTTGGCCTGCAAACTAAAAGGTCACCAGTTCAGTTCTCAGTCAGATCACATGTCTGGGTCCCCAGTTGGGGGCATGTGAGAGTCAACAGATTGATGTATCTCTTGCACATTGATGTTTCTCTCCCTCTCTTTCTCCCTCCCTTCCCCTCTTTCTAAAAGTAAATAAATGAATAAAGAAAGAAGTTCCTTTTGGGTTTGATATTCTACAGTTTTGCTGTAGTTTGTCTAGGAGTGAATTTTTTTTTTATTTGTCCTGCTTCAGTGAGCTTTCTATATCTACAGATTCTCTTTCATCAATTTAAAATACTTCTCAGCTGTTACCTCTTAAAAAAAATCACTTTTTCCTTCTTGGAAGTCTTTCTTTCAGAAACTCCAGACTTCTTAGTCTTACACATCACTTAACTGTTACTTTTTTCCAACTCTCCAAGTCTCTGTGCCGCCTTCTAGGTCAGGAGTCAGCAAACTTTTTTGATAAAGGGCCAAATAGTAAATATTTTGGGCTTGGAGGGCAAGAGGTGAGATCTGAGGATATCAGATGTGCGTTCTCCTGGCTGGTGGACACAGTTTGTGTTCAGCTGCTGAGACACTCAAGACGAAATGACTAGACCGGCGGGATGGGTGGGTACGGGGCGGTGCCAAGGTCAGTTTCGCTCTCCGCCCTCGTGGTGGCCAGATTCTAGCATGTCCCGTCTTCCAGAGGGAGCCTGGCACAGGCACATTCTCTAACCGAGATGCTACCTCTCGGTGCCCAGTGACTGCTGACAGCAGAACCTCAGCATGTGCATAGTAGCCAGCGTGGGCCCCGAGCGGCGTGTGGAGCGTCTGCTGGCCAGGAAGGCGGGTGAAGGGGACACCTCAGCCTGGCCTCTGTGGCTCGCAGCACTAGTCCAAAGGGGCAGTGTGGGCTCTACAGACTCAGGGGGCCTGATTTGGCCCACAGGCTGCAATTTGCTGACCCATGTTACAAATAAGAAGATAAATAATTCAGGTTTATCTTCCAGTTCAGTATTTCTTTCCTTAACTGTATGTATCCTGCTACTTAGCCCACCCATTTAATTTAATTTCAAATATGAAGTTTCTTTATTTCTTAAAGTTCTATTTGGTTCTGTTTTCAAATTTGCTTGGCAGTTTTTGAGTTCTTTGCTTTGTTCGACTCTTATTTATTTAAATATTTTTCTAAAACGTTATGTAGGATATCTGATACTTCCCAATATTTGAAAAGTTCAAGGAGTCTAAATCTGTTAGCTGTTACCAGTGATAGAAATGAACCCTAAATCTGAGGCTTAGTTTAGTAATCACGGAGTAGTGGCTGTTTGTAGCATTAGCCTTACCGTGGTACACCAGCTGCTGAATTTGGGGCACAGAGACATTTAGTTTTTGTAGCATCAGTTTCAGTTGTCTGTGCAAGGTGCTTCCCCACACCACTGGGTCAGAGGTTCGCACGTCAAAGGTCGGGACAGGGCAGGCGTTCTGCACTAAATGTTTGGCCCAGGGAATGCAGTTAAAAACTACCCTTCACCCCTCCTGTTTCCATAGCTTGCTAATATGGAGATGATGGAGTTTTCGAGACACAGGTGTAGGCAACTTGAAGTGGAGGGCAGGCACATCTCTTTGGGGGAAACTAATGACCTAAGACTCATCAACTTGAGAGGAAGCAGATTTCCAACTGTCATAAAGAATTTGTTTAGGAGAGTTCTGTATCCCAACATCTTCTTGTGCATTTTTTCCCTCTTAGTTCTACAAGGAAGTCTTCACGAGGAGCAATGAGAACACAGCGTCGTCGACGTTCTAAGTCTCCCGTCCTTCATCCTCCGAAGTTTATACATTGCAGTACAATAGCTGCTTCTTCCAGCAGCCAGCTCAAGCACAAAAGCCAGACTGACTCTCCCGATGGCGGCAGTGGCCTGGGAATTTCAACCCCTAAAGACTTCAGTGCTGGAGAATGCTCTCCTCTCGATGCTAATCACACGGGGGCAGTCGTTGAGCCTTTGAGAACTTCGGTTCCAAGGCTGCCGTCAAAGAGTACGAGGGAAGACTCCTCTGAGGCTACTGAAGTCTCCCAAGCAAGTCTCAAGGCCAATGATCTCTCTGACTTTCAATCGGTTTCCAAGCTAAACCCGGGCCAGCCATGTGCATGCCTAGGCAAGGAGTGCCAGTGTAAGAGGTGGCATGATATGGAGGTGTATTCCTTTTCAGGCCTACAGAATGTCCCTCCCTTGGCCCCAGAACGAAGATCCACGCTTGAGGACTACTCTCAGTCGCTTCACACCAGAACTCTGTCTGGCTCTCCCCGCTCCTGTTCTGAGCAAGCTCGTGTCTACGTGGATGATGTGACCATTGAGGACCTGTCAGGCTACCTGGAATATTACTTGTATATTCCCAAGAAAATGTCCCACATGGCAGAAATGATGTATACCTGATAGCAAGAAGCTAACTAACATGCTGTAAACCAATGAAGGGTTGTCAGAGATTTAGTTAATGGTAGACCTGGCAGCCACTTTGTGTGAGAAGACATCTCCTGCTCACTGTGCTTGCAATAAAAACTTTACTTGGCATCTCAGTTCATCTTTATTCTTTAACTTAACTCTGTGAGTTCTTACATACCCAGCAAGGCAAGCCGGTCAAAGAAAAACTCCTTTCACGTAGCATTGTTCCTGGGGGTTGAAGAAACCGTAATTACTTGACTATAAGCAGTGAGTATGTGGTCAGAGCCTTTGGAAAACATTGCATTTTGCAAATCTGTTTAAGATTTGGTGGCCAAGGAGAAGGAAATGTGATCCTGTAACTGGACCGAACACTTGTCATGCTGTAGTTGCCAGCCCAGAGTATCAGAATTTCTATGACTGATTTAAACCATCTCTGAGTTAACACAAAATTTATTCTTTAAACGTTTCTTATGTTATTGTTAAGCCAGAGCTCTAAGGTTTAGATTCAGTATGAATAAACTAGCTGGCCCGCCCTATTTTGTTTGAGAAAATCATTAACCATCACTAAATAAACCCCTGCTGGTGCTGTTCATCCTGTCCTGAGCCATGTTACGTGAAACTCCTCGTGTAAGCAGCAGCTTGGAGTGGGCTGCTTCCAGTGGAGGAAGGGGTTGCGATACATGGCACCAGTGCGCAGCTTCTCCGTCTCCGGCAGTTCAGCGTGTGTGGCACATTCAGTCACTTGAGGATCTCACACCTCAGCTTCAAATGTTCTGGCTGCATAGTATCTCTGGTCAGTCTTCCAAAATCCCTCCAAAGTTTGGTAAAGAAATCTGTCCTCCATTTCAGCTGCAGGACAAATCCCTGGCTTTTTCAGGTGGCTGCAAAGTGTATTTTACATATGCCACATAACTCAGACCATCGTAACATACCCATGAATTAATTGAGTGGAAATTTGTCTAGCCATTTTATTATTTTTTTTAAAAGGATTTTATTTTTAGAGAGGGGAAGGGAGGGAGAAAGAGAAATATCAATGTGTGGTTGCCTCTCACATGGCCCCCACTGAGGACCTGGTCTGCAACCCAGGCATGTGCCCTGACTGGGAATCGAACCAGTGACCCTGAGTCTGCGCTCAATCCACTGAGCTACACCAACCAGGCCCATGTTTTTTATTTTATCCTCACCCGAGGACACTTTTCACTGCTTTTAGTAGAGCAAGGGGTAGAGAGAAACAATGTGAGAGAGAAGTGTCGATAGGTTGCCTCCTCTACATGCCTAAACCAGGGATTGAACCCCCAACCTAGGCACGTGTCCTGACGGACCATCAAACCTGCGGCCGACCTTTCAGTTACAGTGTGACGCTCCAGCCAAGCCGCATCAGCAGGGCTGTCCAGCCATTTTAACACCATGTTAACCAAAAGTTTGTTTTATTTGGATTACAGGATAAAGTTACTCTTTACTAAAATACCCCACTATTTGAGGGGCTGATGCGTGACAAGGGGGTCTGGGCTTTGCAAGTAGATGGTTTGTACTTGGAGAGGTGGGAAGGGTATTTGCCAGAAAAGCCTGAACGTAAGTAGTGAGAGACCCTTGCTAGTTACTAGTTCAGTATGGATTTAGTAACATCTGAAGGTGTGGTTCAAGCAAGGGAGCAAAGTACAGCGCTAGGAACTAGTGCTAATAACATGTCCTATTTCATATAGCTAAGGCAGCAGTTCTGAAACTTGCCAGTCTCAAGACTATATGCTTATGAATTGAGGATCCCAAAGAGCTTTTGCTTATATGGGTTATATTTATCACTATTCACCATATTAGAGATTAACACATTTAAAAAATACATGATACTGCATAAATCCACTTATGTTAATATATAAGCATTTTATTTTTTCAAAGATCTTATTTTTAGAGAGCGGGGGAGGCGGAGAAAGGGAGAGAAATACTGATGTTCAAGAGAGATCCATCAGTCAGTTGCCTCTCGTATACCCCCGACTGGGGACCTGGCCCACAACCCAGCCATGTGCCCTGACTGGGAATCAAACTAGTGACCTTTCAGTTTGCAGGCTGGCACTCAGTCCACTGAGCCACACCAGCCAGGGCTATATAGATAACATTTTAAATTGGGAAAAAAACTTCTCCAAAACAAAAAGTATTAAGGAGAGTGGTATTCTACATTTATGTAAATCTCTTTAATGTCTGGCTTAATTAAAGATGGCTAGATTCTCATGTCTGCCTGTTTCTGCATTTAGTCTCGTAGGACATTGCTTGTCATGTTAACCTCTGGAAAATGACACTTGTGAGACACTGCTCAGAAAAGGTCAAGACTGCGTTAATATGAAAATAGCTCTGACCTTGCAGATTCTCTGAAAAGGCGGATTCCCAGACCACACTTTGAGCAGCACTAATCCAGGCCATCAGAGTTGGCTGTAAAGGTGCCCACCATTCACCCTAACCTCCGCAACTCTTGTTTTGCTTCCCCGTTTTTACTGGAGAGTAGTGGGACAAATGGGCAAATACATTACTTGAATTCAGGTGGTTCCTAAGTCTAAGACCTGTTCGGTTTGGTTTTCAAGCCAGCCGCCTGGTGATTTACTTAGTTATGTACGTTAACGGAACAGTCACGAGACAATAAAGGCGATGCACTTTGCTTTCGCATGAAGTTGTTAGGAGGAAGAGCTGTCAGGATTGAAAAAGCCAAAGTTCCAATGGCTGAGCAACCTGCTGAAGGAATCCAAACTTGGGTGAAAGCTTCGGCATTCCGGATTTGTAGGAATGAGTGGTAAGTATTTACATCTCAGTATCTTTGTCACATCATGAATCTTAAAGCTAAAAACGACTCCCTCCAGGCCCAGTTGGGCCAACTGTACCATGTGTCCCTCACTGGGACATCTGACCAAATTTTGTGAGTGCGACTTGCTGAACTAACCTTTCTCCGAAGCATCTTGAAAAACATTCAGATTATGGATTGAGGAATTTTTACTCTCATGTTTGCAAGAGTAGCATCCTGACACGGACCTGTATTTAGTAATTATTCATTGAACATTCATTCATTCAGCATATGTATCAAGTGCCTGCTGCCCACCAGAGACATTACAGCAGGTTCTGGGACTAGGACAGTGAATGGAACAGCAGCCTTGTCTTCAGAGGAAGTGCCACCTAGAGAGGAGGGTTGGGGGACAGTAAGGCCTGGGCAGGGGGAGGGGCTGCTATTCTGTTTGGGGTGATCAGCTAAGCCTCTGTGAGACTCGAACAACGTGAGGAAAGTGAGGGAGCGAGCCAGGTGGGTATCTGGGGAAGAGCATGTTCACAGCAGAAGGAACAGCAAGGAAATCTGCGGCCTGAAGCAGGCGAGGTCAAAGAAGCATAGGGCGGCGACATCACAGAGGACCTCACAGGTCATTTTAAAGGCTTTGACTCCTAAGGAGATAGGGAACCATTGGGGTGGGGGGTGGAGGGGAGGCGGAAGCAAGGAGGGGCCGATAGGAGGCTATAGGGGTAAATCGGACAATAGTTTCTAGCGGCTTGGACACTTGGCAGCAGAGCAGAGATGTGCTCTGACGTTATATTGAAGGCAGAGCTGAAGGGATTTGCTGATAGACATACGGTCTGGGAGAGAGATTGGAATTAAGGATGACTCCAATGGTTTTAATAAGCTGGGAACTGGCTGGAGGAGCAGATGTGGGAGGGGGAAATGGGTATTTGATTTGATCTCCTTAAGTCCGAGATGCTTCTGACATATGCAGAGATACTGAGATGCTGATTGGATATGGGGGAGAGAGGTACAGGCTGGAGATGCAGCTATAGGAGCCATCAGCGCATAGACGTTATTTAAACTACAAGACTGAAGATCACCTAGGAAGTGAATGTAGATGAAGAATTGGTTCAAGGACCAAGCTCTGGGACATTCTCAAGATACAGAGGGCAGGAGAATGAAGAGGAACCAGCAAAAGTCTTAGCAGGAGCAGCAGGAGCAGAACCAAGAGAAGAGTTATAGAAGTCAAATGAAAAAGCACATCAAGAAGGGAGCTGTCAATTGCCCGATACCGCAGAGAAGGAGAGAAGAGGGGCACCCACTCAGGTACTGGGCACAGAGATGAGCCACGGTGCCTGCACAGAGCCGCACTCATGCGTTGTTTGGGGATGAAGATAATCCTTGCTTAGAACAGCTCCTAGTCAGGGGTAGGAGCCAGCGTGTGGGAAGCCACCTAACTGGCCAGGAATCTTGTCTGGGGAGGTGAGGCTTCTTCAGCTGTGTCTTCAACGCTGAGGAGAACTCAAGTGGATTTCTGTGTGCAGTTCCCTCGGTTTGGGATTTTTAGTGCCCTTCTCTCCGGGCTCCCTAGGAAGCAGTCACTCTTGAGAAAGCTGAGAAGGAAACAGGAAGCAAGTGACTGCTCCATTGGACCAAAGAATCATGGAGCAAGAAAAGACCAGGGAGAAAGAGGAATGGGATAGATACTTTTAAACACTGTTTAAAATTCACTCCAAGTTTAGTAAAGTCCATTCCATGGAAGGAACTGGGTTTTCCTAAGGAAAATCTGCTGCAATGCACATATGGCCAGGAGAGGTCTCCCTTTTCCCAAAATGCACCAGTTTAGAGGGCGGGGCCAAAAAGTGATTGCAGGTCGGAAAACTCAACACTGCGGGGAAGGCCGGCGGTAACAAATCCGACAAAGAACTTACTTAAACTTTTAAGAAGTCAAAGTGTCCCTTGAACAATAAGATCGATTATCAGTTTAGAAAATGAAAAACCAGAGTAATGTTGAGAAGAGAAGGAGTACTTCAGAGTCTAAGAACTTAATATTTAGAGAGATCTCTTCCCTCTTTGGTGACTATTTTATTCAAGCATGATAGTTTGAAAAGTAACTTATGTGAGGATAATATGTTAATAATAGCTAACATGTATGAGGTGTTTAGTGTTCTAAGTCTTTTTTTTACAGTATTAACTCATGTGATCTTCAGCCAGCCATATAAAGTAGATACTATTATCCTTAACACTAATAATCCTTTGAAAGAGGTACTTTTACAGATGAAGAATTTGTGGCTCAAAGAAATTAACAACTGGTCCAAGGTCATGCAGCTTGTGAGGGGCAGAACTGGGATTTGAACAAGCATCTAACTCCACGACTATCCACCCTACATATTAGATAGGACAAGGGTCTCAAGGTCTGGTCCATTCTTCCCTAAATGTTATTTCTTGCTAAACGTTGAACTGTAGCACAGTATTTTGCAGATGTAGCGGTAAACAGGATGAGCTGGCAGGAACTCAAGGGGATAAAAGTAGCCAACTGACCCCCAAAAGAAAGAAACCAACATGAAATTGACCAAACAGTGTATCTAAGTGATGGCTAAGCCTCCCTTCCAGGGGACAGGACTGTGGATGCCAATCCCTGCCTTTACTTGTTGCAAGTAAATCAATCTACCTTGGGACAACCGAGTGGTCTCATGTTTGAACAGAGCACCCCAAGTGGTGAAGGCCTTGAGTTTGGTAACAGACGCAGCCTATGGTGAGTAAGGAGATTCATGAATACGTAAGTGTTATTAAGCAACATTTTCTTAATTTGACAACATACTGTGGTTCTTAACCAGGAATGAGAATCAGATTCGTCTGAACTTTTAAAAAGAATGCAAAAGCCCCAGCCTTACCCCACAATCTAAATCAGTAGGTTGGGGGTAGGGTCGGGGGTGGTCTGGAATCTGTTTCTACTGGTGGTTCTTATGGGTGCAGGCCCTTGGCAAGGAATCCCTGTAGGGAGCTGTACGGATGAACAGTGGCTAAATTTACACAGGCGAACAGTTCTCTAGTACACAGCAGCCACCCAGCCTTAGAATAGGATTATGGTGATTTGCTCAGCATTTAACTACGAAGGGTATTGAATCTGGGCAACTCAAACCACTCTAGCTTCCCGTTGGAGATGCCCCTTCCCCTCCCCCTTGAGAGCAGAGCTAGAAAGAAACCTGTGATTCTCCAAAGAGTTTGGTGGGAAGTGGCAAAAGCAGGACCCTCTGGGGACAGCGTTGAGGTGTTCTTAGCAGTGGAGTGTGCGAGCAGGCTGTCAGTCAACCCAGCGGGGTGGCGAGACAAAACCCAGCTGATACAGTCATTATCTTCTGTGATTCGCTGCCTGTCGGCCTGGCAAACAGCCAGTGAGAGCACAGCAGCTGGGTGTTTGTGCTCGGGGCTGAACCATGGACACAGAAGGGGCCCTTTAAGGCAGGGGGCTGTGACTGATGAAGGTACCAAGTCTTAGAGACCAGGAGTCTACTCCGAGGAAGGGAGAGAGTACTTCCTATCCGTTTCTGAAGTGAACAAAACTTCAGTGATTTTAAGAGCCCCGAGTCCTCGTGCTATTTGGGCATAAGTTTGAAAGCAGATAAGAGTCTTCTGTTTGCATGGGCCTCCTGGGCTTGCTTCTTCGGTGGTTTCTATCCTCCCCCACTACACACACACCCAGCTTCCTGTTCTTGGTGCTTCCTACCTCTCCGACTTACTCCATGCTCCTGTGACCCTCGGCTCAGCTGGGATTTCCAGCCATTAGCCCTGCCACAGCTTCACATCCTGGAGATTTATTTGTCCCTCTGGCTGGCGTTTGGTGGGAACCTGAGTGCTGGGAATGCACCCCGGCCCTTCCCTCCTGCCCCTGCCCCAAGAGCTTTATGAAGCCTGCATTTCACAGGCTCTTTGGACACCAGAGTGTGAGAGAGCTTGGAAAGAATTAAAAAAAAAAAAAATCACGATCCTTCCATGTTTCTTTTTTTTTTTTTCCAAATCTATTAAGAATTTTTTTAATTTTATTTAATTGTTGTTCTTGTACAGTTTTCTGTCTTTTACTCTCATCCCAGCCCACTGCCTCAGCCCTCCCCAACTCCCTCCCATTTCCACCCCCCCCCCCCAGTGTTTGTCCCTGTGTCCTTTATACTTGTTCCTGTAAACCCTTCCCCCTTTCCCCTAAAATTCCCTCCCCTCTCCCATCTGGTGACTGTCAGCCTCCTTCCACGTTTCTGAGAGGAACTCATGCCAACACAAGAGGCAACCTGTGTCTCAGTCAGAGGACAGACTCCTAGCCCTTCAGTGGAGGCGCTTCCCTTTGGGGGAGAGAACGGGGAGCGATCCATCGGTGCCCTTTGCACAAGGTTCTTTCCAGGGTTTTCTCAGGGTTCCCGGGTGGGGGAATCGGGGTGTTGTTCACGAGCACTGCGCTCAGACTTGCCGCATCCCCAGTCTCTGTTTCCAGAACCCCACCTCTCTTCTTGAGTTCCCTCTTCTGCTTTCAAAATCATGTGTAAAACCAGGCCCCATTCCTTTCTCTTTAGGTCACCAGATTCCTTTTCTGGGGGTTGGCAGTGGTGCCCTAGCCCCAGGACCCGGGAGGGCATGTGAGTGGTGGTGGGGCTGGGATCTGCTCTGGGGGACTTCACGTGTGCCAGGACTGGGTGTTCTGCTAGTCTTCCCTCCCCCGCCCCATCCTTCCACCCCCTCCCTTCCCGCAGACCCCGGGAGCCCTGAGGGTACAAGAGAGCTCTTACCCAGGGGGAGAAAAGCCTCCAGATTGCCCCAGCTGCCTACACGTTGTTCTCAGCTTCCCTTCCTCATCCCTCCAGCCACTCCCAGGGTCTGAAGTACCAGCCCATCTGAAACACCCCTCCCGCTTTGAAGGAGGCTGGGCTGGCCAGGGGGTTATTTTGGGAGCCGCTTCTGAGATCCAATGGCCTTGTTAGGGCAACACTGACCTTTCTGTCCTGGGAGGAGGGCAGGATTGGAGAGGGGCGGGGCAGCAGCGGGGAGATCGACAGTCCCGCACACCCACAGGGTGGAGGAGAAGGGGGCCAGCAGGCTGCAGGAATTCAGCCTGGGGGGCTGGGACTGTCACCGATGGGAATTTCCCCTCTTTGAGCCGGACTGGGGATCCCTCCACCTACCCTTTCACTGTGCTTCTTAAAGGAATCACAGTGTTTTTCCTTTGACTCCATGGAAGCCAGACTCGGGACGCTCCGTGGAGGCTTTGAAACTTTCCTTCCCACTTCCTTCCTAGCTGGCAGCCGTCCTCTGGCTGACTGAGCGGGGGCCTCCCAGGCATGGCACTGACCAGCCGACTCAGTGCTGACTTGGCTCCTGGGCTCGATCGGCCTCTGGTGGCATCTTGCTTTCCCCCTGCTGGGGTGCGGTGGTGGTGAGTGGGGGGCCCAGCCCAGAGTGAGCTTGGAGAGTGCCACTGGCACCCCCATCACCCTCTACCCCCAAGCTGGAGGACATTCAGGTCGTCGGGGGCTATGATGAGATGAGTGGGGGCCGCTTTGACTTTGACGATGGCGGGGCGTACTGCGGGGGCTGGGAGAACGGGAAGGCCCACGGGCATGGGCTGTGCACTGGCCCCAAGGGCCAGGGCGAGTACTCAGGCTCCTGGAACTTTGGCTTTGAAGTGGCAGGCGTCTACACCTGGCCCAGCGGAAACACCTTCGAGGGATACTGGAGCCAGGGCAAACGGCACGGGCTGGGCATAGAGACCAAGGGACGATGGTTCTACAAGGGTGAGTGGACACACGGCTTCAAGGGACGCTATGGAATCCGGCAGAGCAGCAGCAGCGGTGCCAAGTACGAGGGCACCTGGAACAACGGCCTGCAGGACGGCTACGGCACTGAGACCTACGCAGATGGAGGTGAGCCCAGGCTGGGGCCTGGCGGGTGCGGAGCGCTGGTGCAGGCGGAGGAGCGGGAGGCGGGGGAGCACGGGGCAGTATGACACAGAATCAGAGGGGTCCGGATGTTATCTGCTGTGTGGCTTCAGGCAAGCTACTTACCCTGCCTCTCTCTGCATCTTCATGTGAGGGGTCATGGGTCCAATGGCGGGCTATTGGGAGGATTGGCAGGAGTGCTTAGCACAAGGCCTGCCCTATAAAGGCACACTCAACACACATGCATTTACACGTAACTGCTACTGTTTGCACGCTAGGTATGCAGCCAGCTGTGGGACATACACCAGGCTGTGTTTTAGAAGAACTGGGGTCTGGGCTCAACTTTGCCTGGACATTGTTTTCAAGGAATAGATCATGAAGTATTCATTCATTCATTCACTACCCACCCACCCTACATCCATGCATCCTTTTATTCAGTGCATATTTCTGCGATGCCTCCTATTTGCCAGGCATTGTAAAAGGGTTAGAGATGAAGAGGAATAAGGTAGAGCCCAGGGCTTCAAAGACAGGCTTGTAGACAAACCATGACGCACAGGTATGTACCGAGTGCCGTGGCAGTAAAGAGAAGAACGCTTCAGATGAGGTGACGTCTGAGCTGGATCTCGATGGGAAAACTGCATTTGTGAGGGTGGGCGTGGGAGAGAGAGGAGGGAGTGAAAGGCTCAGAAGGACCAGAGGACTCAGTGGGTTCAGGAAATGGAGAGGAATTTTTTTGGTGGCAAAACAGCCCTAGGAAATGGCAGGACAGATATCATCACCTGATCCCCGGGGTGTTACTTTGGAGATATCACTCATCGGGCCCTCAGTTTCCTCGTCCATGAAATGGAAGGTTTTCAAATATCCATACTGCTCAAAATATAGTCAGCAGACAGGCAGCAGCATCAGCTTCCACAGTCAGAAGCAAAGTCAGGCGTCCGCCCTCGATCTGCGAAATCAGAATCTCTTGAGGGGCGGCCCAGACATCGGTTTTAAGCTCGTCCAGCACGTTTTATGCATGTTAACGCTTAAGAAGTAGTTCTTTCAAGTTGGGGGCTCCCAAGCTTTAGACAGTGGGCCAAGCTGGCCTGCTGCCGGTTTGGGGGCCAGCTTGTGAGCTGACAGTAATTTCACATTTTGAAATATTGAGGGGAAAAATTAAAAGAACACTATTTTGTGACTTGTGAAACAACAGGAAGTCCCTGTATAACACCAGCAATTTCATCTATTGGCCCGAAAGCCTAAGACTTACTATTCGACTCCACGGGACAGCTCACTGGCTCCTGCTTCAGGTGTTCACTCAGGTTCCTTCCAGCTCGGGATTTTCTGTGACGTCGTCTCCCTCGCATGCCCTGTTGGGAAGAGGCGCTGACAGATAACTCAAAACCATGGCTCGTTAAGAAATATATCTATTTGGCACCGGTGGGCATTTGTTGTATATTAAATCCATCGCTAGTCTGCCCTTTTTATAGCAGAGGGCAGGAAGTGGGCCGTCTGGGAGTGCACTGGGGTGGAGCAGGAAGGGCACAGGCAGCCCAGGGTGGAGGGTTTGCCCCCGCTGAGGCCTTTGCGCATAGGGAGGGCTCTCTCCGGTGTAGGATGGGCCCCTGACGGGGCTGCCAGTTGGTGGGTGTCTGGCCAGGGCCTGCCCTCGAAAGTGTCTGGATGTTAACGAGGTTGCATCCCTGGAGTTTCCACGTGCACAAAGGTGGTGGCACAGCAGTGGCTGGAACTGGATCCCTCTGAGGACCAATTCTGGCGCCACACTTCCTAATTCAGTGACCTTAAGCTGTTTGCTGAACCTCTGCAGTTCAGTGCAGTTCAGTTCCCCGGATGCTCATGCCCAACACTATGCTAAGTGCTAGGGACAAGCAGCGAGCGAGCCCCAGTTTCTCCGGCTGTGAGATGGAGATAACCCGAGTGCCCGCCAGGCGCCAGTTACCTTTGCAAAGAAGTTCACAGTACACTGGTGCCAACTGTTTCTCCCTGTTCCTCTTCGCTATCTCCAAACCAGGTTGTGTGTGTGTGTTGGTGTCTGGATGTGTCCAGGGACACGCATTTCCGGGAAGCTCTGGGATGATCTCCCGGTATGTTTAAAGGGGGAGAACCCATTCGTTCGTTCGTTCGTTCGTTCATTCATTCATTCATTCATTCATGTGACCAACGTTTTAGAGCACGAACTATGGGTCAGGCACCATCCCACACGAGTTCCAGGGGCTGAGGCAGTGCGTAAGCCAAGTCCTCAGGGAGCTCCCTGTCTCATGAAGAACACAGAAATAAACTGGAAAACAAACATATATGTAATTTCCAGAAGTTACAAGTGCTATGAAAAAAATAGCAAAGAAGGAAGAGGGCGATGTTTTTCGGTAGGGTAGTCTGAGAAGCAGGGTGGAGAGTGCCAGAGTGAAAACTTCCTTCCAGGTGGCGGGAATGGCCATGGCAAAGACCCTGAGACAGGACTGGGCCTGGCATGTCTGAGAAATAGTGAGAATGCCAGGGTGTCAGAACAGAGTGGCTGAGTGGAGCCGGCCCAGGCTGGTGCCGGAGAGGTGGGCAGGGGCCAGACTGAGAAGGCTTTACTCAGCGGGGGGTGGGGGGGGTGGGGGGGGCTGGGTTTTATCCTGAGTGTGCCCAGGTGAGAAGAAGACCTGCTCCTCTGGCTTCCAGAGCTCCAGACTCTCTTCCCGAATGAGAGAGCCCCACATTCAGGCAGCCTGGAAACCTTACAGATCCTTTCTCCCAAGCCACACAGGAGGTGCAACTCTCCAAAATTAGATGTGGCCACTGCTTTGGAAAATCTCTTTAATCAACCTGTCATCGGTTCCGGAGGGTTGTTAAGGACCTGCCCTTTGCCCCATCCTGGGTAGCACTGAGGGGAATGTGGACAAATAAGATCCTGTGATTAGGAACGGTAGGGAGTCAGATGGCCCTGGGTCATTACACGTCCTGGGTCGATCACATTATTTAATCTCTTAGAGCCTTAGTTTCCTTATCCATAAAATGAACTGATCCTAATCTCCCCTAAGATTTCCCATGGGATAAATGGGCCCTCAATAAATGGTAGTTGCTTTTATTAGTATTAACTATCATTAATTCATTCAATAAACGTATTGAGTGATTATGAAGCCCACGCTACATTATATGTGGGGGGAGGACGAGAGTGTAGAAATGAACAGAATAGAAAAGGTGCCCGTCTTCCAGAGAATCTAACATGAAATTGTACTACAGTGTGTGGGGTGCCAGGCAGGCAGGGGAGTACTACCGGGAACTAAAGGAGCAAGAGAGAGGCATCTAGCCAGACTCAGGCATTTAGGAAGGCTCCCTGGAGTAAGTGGCAAGCCCGAGTCTGAAGCCTGGAGCGAGCCAGGTGACAAGGGTGGAAGAAGAGCACTCCAGGTGGAGAGAATGGAGTGTGCACAGCCAGGAGGCCCAAAACTTGCCATCCTCGGGAGGTCAAGCTGAAACTTAGATGCTCTCCACAGTTTGGAGATGTAAGGATCAAAGGGCCACACAACAATGTAAAACCATCGTCGTGAAACAGCGTTCCCTTTCGCGGCTCAGCACTTGCCATTTTCTCTTTTATTCGATTGCGTTCATAGACCTGTTATTCCACCTCGCTGATATCTTGTTTGGGGAGTTAAATGGTACCCCGATATATATGTAAAAACACTTAGAGTTTGGCATCTGGTTAGCGCTTTTATTTATTTGTATGTTTAACTATAAGAACGGGGTCAAAAACCCAAGCATGTTCTAAATATGCTTAATTTTTTTTTCTCCGGCCCAAAGCTGATAACTTGAGCTCATTTTCGCCCAAGTGACTCTGGAAATGGAAGCTGAGTGAATTTGCCGGGATAGGGTCCCAGGCGGCAGCACCTGGCGTTACGTTATCTGGGCCCCTGATGTGTCTTCTTTGAATCAACTTGACCTCCATATTTATCTATTTAATTGCTCCCCAAAGAAATATTCTTTCTATTGATCTATTTCTCTATCTTTATGCCAGTACCATGCTGCCTTGGTTACTGGAGTCTTATAGTAAATTTTAAGTCAGGGTAAATCCTCCAACTTTGCTCATCTTGCTGAAGACAGTTTGGGTGATTCTAGGTCATTTCCATTTCTATATATATATTATAGAAGCAGCTCGTTGATTTCCACTACAAAGCCTTCTGGGAATTCGATTTAAAACACATTAAATCTATACCTCAATTTGGAGAGAACGGACATCTTCACAGCACTGAGACTTGCAGTCCTCAGACATGGAGTTCTTGCATATCCTTATTTATTCACGTCGTCTTTAATTTCACTTGGCAGTGTTTTGCAGTTTTCAGTGTCTTGCATATCTTTTGTTAAATAAAATTAACGAGTATTTTTTATGATATTGTAAATGGCATTTTAAATTTCATTTTTCCAATTGTTTATTGCTAGGTTATAGAAATACAATTAGTTTTAAACATGGACTTTGAATCCTTTTACCTTGCTAAGTTAATTTCTTAGTTCTAGTGGGATTATTATTATTATTATTATTTTTAGAGAGAGATGGGGAAAGGGAGGGAGAAAGACAGGAAGAGAAACATCAATGCAAGAGAGAAGTATTGATAGGTTGCCTCTCGTAAACACCCTGACAGGGGACGGAACCTGCAACCCAGGCACGGGTCCCAACGGGGAATCAAACTGGTGACCTTTCGCTTTGCAGGGTGATGCCCAACCAACTGAGCCATGCCAGCCAGGGCTTTTTTTGTTTTTGATTTTCCGATTTAAGAAAAACATCTTTTAAATGAAAATTTCTTGATTGCTGTTAAAAACCAAGTGTAACAGTCCTAAGAGAGTCTGAGGGAGACACATGGCACTTAAACACTCAGGGGTTAGAGTAGCCAGATCTGGGTTCAAATCTCAGCAGTGCCACTTCTTAATTCTACGAACATGGGGACATCACATAACCTTTCTGAGCTTCTATTTCTTCTTTTCCATTAGGGATGTACAAATCTCCCTTAAACTATGATTGAAACAATGAAGTGAGATAATACATAGTACAGTGCCTATTACATAGGAATGCTGAAATATATATTATTCTTTCCATATTTCTGTGTACAATCCAAAGGGAGAACTATTTCAGGATGGCCTGCACCTCAGCTGTCCCTGCTTTGGGGAGAGAATATTTCAGCACAAAAACTAGCTTTTGACTTTGGCGCAGTTAATAAGCCAAGACTTTGATTCATTTAGTTCTGCCTTGAGTGCTGCCAGCGTGGTTGAAATCCATGCCAGGCACGATTCCATTTCGAATGTAGAATCAGCATAATATAACCTCATCTTGAAAATCTCATGCCCCAGTTCACAGCCAGGGGTCAGCGTGACAGCCGGCTGAGTTGCTGTCACGCTACCTCCTTGGCATTATCTGGGACCCTAGGGGTCCCAGCAAGACAGGGAAGTGGACATAATTACTCTTTCTCTCTGTGCCCTTGTTTTCTGTGATACATGTGTCTAACTGGCCAAGTCCCTCAGATGTGCCCCTGTCCAAGGCTGGTCCCCTGCGATTCAGCAAGTTTCCAGGGCCTGCTAAATTCCATGTCCCCAGCAGCTGTTCCCTAGACCAGCCCTTGCTGAAACACCCTTGCAAGGAATGTCGAGCCATTTTCTCAGGGCCCTGGTTGAGGGTGGGGTGCAGGGTATGGGGCTTGCTTCCTGCCATCGGCCAGAGTGCATTCTGTGGTCTCCTACCCTTCCTGAGCCAGAGCCGCGGAGCAGCTGAGCAGTTAGGCCTGTTCCTGAGTGAAGCATCCAGGGCCCCACTCACTCCTGTGCAACTGAGAGTTGATGGGTCCAGACCTAGCTGACAAAATCCATCAAGCGGTCCAGGGACAGTGGGACAACAGAACCCCCTCCTCCTGCCATGTAGATAGTGAGCCCCTCATGCTGGAAGTTCAAGCACATGCTGCTGATGGCCTAGAGTGGGGGCCACGCACTGATGCCTGCCGGAAATGCTGATTGGCACGTATGATAGTTTTTATTCCTTTTATTTATAATTACTTTGGAATCCTTTATGGACACCATCTTCGCAAAGTGATCCAGTTTCACAGCATTGGTGACAAGGCAGCCTGACACTATGGGCTCTTGATGAAATGTACAATATAAGGAATGATGTGACAACACCTGTCTAACATTCCCGCCAGGAAGGGTGGCGAGGGGCCACTTTGTGCAGGGACCTGTCGGCCACTGTAAGGATTTGGCTCCTACTCTGAGAAATGTGGGGACGCTAAAAGTGACATGATCTGACTCTGTTGAAAGGGATGCCTTTGGCTATGGTGTTGAGAGAACCTTTTGGGGAGAGGTGATGCAGAAAGGGGAGGAGCAGGGAGACCAGTCAGTGGGTTTGGGCAACAACACAGGTGAGAAGCAACAGTGGCGTGGACCCTATCCCGTCACAGCAGAGGTGGGAAGACGTAGTTGTGCTCTGGATCTAGTGTGGCGGTAGAGCCATAGGTTTTGCTGATCGACTGGGTGGGGGAGCAAGAGGAAGAGGAGTCAGGGGTGGTTCCATGGCTTTGGACCGAACCACAGGAGGATGGCACCGTCCTGAACTGAGATGGGACAAGGGTTCGGAAAGGTCAGGAGCTCAGTGTTGGACACCGTGGGTGACAGATGCTTGTCACAGGGACATGCCATGGGGACATGAGGGCTGTGGGGAGGCCAGCACATGGGGGGGGCCTGAATGACCACTGGGGGTCCTCCTTCTAAACCCAGATGCTCTCCCCTGGGTCCCTTTGCCTCCCCTCTCCACGTACCCAGTTGTGTCTAGTTTCCAAGGCCCACGGGGTTGCTGAGCTGTCCCAGGGCCTGCAAAGGGGCTCCACCCAGGCCACAGGACCCGGGCTGTCAGCACCCAGGCGATGCTGTCTGGTTAATCCCCTGCTTCTTGTGCAAGCTGTGGGGCGTCATCCGGGGCAGCAGCCTCTGGATGTGGGGGTGGCGGAGCCCTGCGGGCTACGGGGACTCATCATACACCCCTGCAACCTGACCCTGCTCCTGGGAGCTGGTGACATTTGTCATCAGCTCCTCCACTTTGGGTCTTAGAGTGGTGATCCTGGGAAACCGGAGACAGAGGAGCTTTGATGGGCGGCAGCATTTGGGAGCCATGGGAAGGGACTTGGTGCCAGCCCGCAAGCCAGCCAGAGAGCTAGGCTTTGGGATTGTTACGGGGAAAACAGAGCTTAGTTTAAATGCTCACCCAAAGGGCCCATTCGGCTCACTGAAAGCCACGCCATGAAGTACAAATCCACTAAAAGACCCACCTACATTCATGGAGAAGGGAACCTAAGACAGTTAAAGTGACCAAGAGCCATTTGACAGGGCTCATTGCGTGCCTAACATGTGCCAGGGAGGGTTCTCGTTGGCAAGGACGGTGGTAGCGTGGGGACAGCTAACCTTTTAGACTATTTGTTATTTGTATAGGCTTGTAAATAAGTAGGAAAAAGCCCAGAAGAATCTAAATTCGTAACAACAATTACCCCTGGGGAGATGGGACACTTAAAAAAATATTCTTCTATTGCTAGAATTTTATGCAAGAGAATATATGTGTGTGTGTATCTATACATACATATACATACATACACACACACATGACTTGTAATTTTAAAAAGTGCTCTCTCCCTCAATACATAAATGATATTTACATACAGACCCGCGGGGTACAAAAAGTGTTTGGGGGCTCTAAGTAGAATTCTCTAGAATCTAGGCTCAGAGCCCAAAAGATTGCTCTTGTTCCTCCCCCTACTGCGGTATTCAGCTCTTCAAGGCAAGCAAGGACCGGAAGAGCAAGCAAGGCAGGAGATCTGTTCTTTAGTCCCAGCTGAGCCTGGCTGGGCGACCTTACGCAGGTCCCTCTACCGCTCTGTGCCCCAGCTTCGTCCTCTGTGTAACGAGGGGCTGAACTGCCCTTGCTCTGAAGGGTGAGTCGGTTTCCTTCCTCTGCACCCCGGCTAACTGACTGTGTCTGCCTGGTGGCGCGGGGAGTGGAGAGAGCATGGACATGTTAGAGGATCCAGACTTGTGATCCGGTCGCCAAAGTCTGTTGTGGACACACCACGGGGGAGAGGTGGCCCATGTGACAGACTACTTGTTACCTTGCACCACGTGGTCTCCAGGGTCCACTCCTGTGTGTGGCCTGTTGGCAGATGCCAAGAACGTGGCTGCGCGAAACACGGCTGCGGGCCCCAGCTCCTACCAGCTCATGGGAGCCCACTGTTAAATTTTCAAGAATCGTGCAAGTCGGCTGTTCGACTGTCGGTAGCCTGACTGGCCACGATGGGAACAGTTCTACAATGGGAGTTGGGTAACGCTACAAATCAGGGCTGTGTGTTTATTTTCCCCAAGAGCTGTTTTTACCAGTGTACCACTGAACATCATGCTATCGTGAAATGCCCTTTTTTCCTCCTCACCCAGATTTAAGGTGGCCAGCCATCCTGCTTTGCCTGGAAACTGTCTTGCTTTTAGTGCCGAAAGCCCCACGTTGTGGGAAAACCCTCCGTCTCAGACAAACCGGGATGACTGGTCACCCTGCAGTGCTTCCCACGGTGTGAGGGGAGCCGGCACCGCAGAGAGGCCGAGCTCTCTGCTGGATGACCTATGTACTCCTCACCGAAGCCTCGCAAAGTACACTTGCTGTGCTTACTTAGCTGAGCAAACACAGGAATCGGGGTTAGCTGGGTACCAGGAGAGCCACACTGTGCCAGGAGGAAGGAATAGCCAAGCCTTGGAAGTGGGACTGGAGTCCGCTGTGTTTAAGAAAAGGCTGGAGGGCAGAGACTGAGGGAGAAAGCGGGGCAGGTGAGGCTGGAGGGATGGCAGGGCCCAGGGCACGTAGGCTTCATGGGTCGGTGAGGAGTTTGGACTTCATCCTTGTGCTGGATGCTGCAGCACCCACTCCGACCCCCTCGGGACCAGGGTCCGCATCCCCTCAGCTGCCAGAACGTTAGCTAATGACGGCTTATAGCTGGACATTGCTCCCTGTCAAAGGGAGGTGCCTCCCTCCAGTCCAACCCTCAGCTAATGCCTGGTTCATACTGGAGTACAAAGACCTGGCCTCCTTGCTTTAATCTTGGACAACTCGGAAGGGCGAGCTCCAGAGATCCCCATGGGATTAGCTGAGGCCTTGGTTGTAATTGCTGGCCTTCTTCCACTGTTGAATCCTGCTTCCCTTCCTTACAGGTGTTTGATCTGAGAGCACTCAGCACAAAACCAACCCCATTCGATCTTAGTCTCTGAATGTGTTTCCTAGGACCCAAGACAATCTTCCCTCAATGCTCTGGGAAAACACTGTAAGTGGGGGGTAACCAGATCAGACCTGAGTCTTATAAAGGAGGTGAGGCTGGTGGCAGTGAAGGGTGGATTGAATTGGGCATCAGGAGAGGCCGGAGACCAGGGGAAGTTGCTGCTGTGGTCAGCCAGCAGGGCAGGTGAGGCCTAGACAAGATGGGTGGGTGGAGACAAAGAGAAGTGGGGGAATTAAAGGGATATTCAGAATCGGGTCTATCTGTTTCCAAAGCCCAGGCAATTTCTACTCTTTGCTGCTCCCAAAGAAGTCTCAGGCTTGACTTGCTTTCTCTGGGATGCTGGGTCCATGGTCTTTATCAAGGTGGGGTAGAGCCAAGCTGGGATGGGACCCCATACTCAGGAGGATCTGTACGGGTGTCTGTGGCACAGGCAGGCATGTTCGCCACAACGTGCATTCCGGGTGTGCCTCGTGTGCCCGGTGTGCGATTTTGGTATGCCTGGACTCCCTGGCGCTCACGCCCCTCTGGGCCATGCAGCACCCCATCTGAAAGCTGCTGATGCTCCATGGTCCTGCCCCATGGTCTTGTGCTCACATCTGAGACCATGTGCGAGGACAGGGGGAAGGACCGGGAGGGCTGTTAGACTAAACAGGCAAGATACCAACAAGAGAGCTGCCATAGGAGGTGAGTGACGAATGTCTGCAGCAATGAGACTTCAGAGGAAGAAGGCTGCTTTGAAACTGGGCTTTGGCAGGTTTGGGAAGGCAAAGCTGAGAAGGAAAATTGGGTCAAGGTCAGGAAGATCCTGGACTGTTAGGTAAGGACTTCCATAGGCAGTGGGGACCCCTGGAGAGGAGCGAGTCCTGATTCCTTTCTCTCTGTCTCTGTCCAGTCCCCCAGGGGCGCTGACGTTTGGACCTCAGACAGCTTTCTAGAAATAGGCAGGGGTCACTGGCCAGAGAGGGTGGTGTTCTCAGTGTCCATTCTGTATATGGAGACAAAGTCCCCGGTCTGACCCATAGATTTCTCTGTCTCAAAGTGAACTCTGGATTTCCTAGACTTCCTTTGGGCTTCTGAAATGGTCACGCTTTCTTCAGGGCTAAGGACTTCTGAAACTTTAACCTGCAGGGATGCTCTCAGACTTAGAGTGGTGCAGTGGAGATAGCGCGGACCAACACACGTTGCTGACCACCACCAGCCGCCACACATATTATGGGGTCACAGTTTTCCCAGCTCTAAGATCAGAATGACAACGCTGTATCTGTTAGGATACACAGGGGCGGCAAAAGTAAGTGCACAGTGGTGAGTGCACAAAACACACAGTTTATTTTTATATTATTAACTACTGTATTATTTTCCTTTTCATTTTTCCTATTGTATTATTTTCCATACAAACAACTGTAAGCCTACTTTTGCCTACCTCATATACACACGTGTGTATGCGTGTGTGTGTGCGTGTGCGTGTATACTTTTTGGCCTGAAGGTAATAGAAAACTCTAACTTGAAATGACTTACCCCAGTACTTTCCATAGAAATATAATGTGGGCTACATATGTAAATTAATTTTTTCTAGCAGCCATATTAAAAAGGTAAAATTAATTTTAATAATATATTTTATTGAATGCCTTATCCAAAATATTATTTCTACATGTATTCAATACGTAATTATTAGTGAGATATTCTACATTCTTTTTTGTACTAAGTCTTTGAAAGTCAGTGCTCAGTAAACATGTGTCTAGTGGCTACCATACAATAAGGATATTTATGATCTCACATGAACAAGAACACAGAGGTAGGGCAGGCTCAAGACTAGTTAATTCAGAAGCTTAACAACATTAACAAGGACCCAGGTTCCTGCCACCTTCTTGCTCTGCCATCCACAGAGCATCAGCTTTGTTCCCCGCTAGCTCCCCTCACGGTCCCAAAGTGGCTGCCATAGATCCAGGGATCATCTTCACATACCACAACATCCAGCAGCAGAAGAGGATGTGTTTCTCTGCTTGCTTGTCTTTATGAGCACTAAGAGGTCTTTCCTGCCTCCCTCTCCCCACCCCTGCAGCCAACTTCCCCTCAGGTCACAGTGCCAGGTTTCAGCACATGCTCATATCTGATCTGATCATTGGCAAGGTGGATAGACTTGAATGTATGGTTTGGAGCAATCAGGATTTACCCTGGATTAGGGACCTTTACGTGAGTCCCATGGTGGAGGACTGGACGCTGGAGCAGAATCGAGGTTCTACTGGCAAAGAAGCGGAGGGCTGCGGGTGGGTGACCCACGTTTATCTGCTCAATACCTGCTCTCCTGATCCCACCGGGCTGAACTGATGGAGTTTCTCACTGTCTCCCTTGCATTCTTATTTCTCAGATCTACAACTTCCAGTTTCTGCTGGTTTCTTTAAAGTGGAGTGGGAAGTTAAAGGCACTTCCAAATACTCTAAGTGTAGGAAATGTCTAGATTTTTATAATTTCATTCCTAATCTTTTATAATTATTCATAGTGACTTTGATGGCAACTTTTAGGGCTTCTCCTTCATGGACACCTGAAAGCATTCAATTTGTTTTCAGAGAAACAGCCCCCCCTTTAAAAAAATTTAAAACACAGCCCGTTGGTTTAGATAAGTGTTTGAAATCACATCTTTTTCGTAATGAGCACAGCTGAATAAACAGGTTTGGAAACTCTTAAATAAGCATACAGCTCCATGTGTGGGTACAGAAGTGTGGGGCCAGCTGGGCACATTCAGGGCTAAGGGCATCAGCAGGCTTCACAGAAGGAACAGAGCATGTTGCTTAACTGGAGGTCAGTGGAGAGGTTTCTCAGCTCTACTGCAGGTGGTGTATTAGAATCACCTGAGGTGCTTTTAAAACACTCCAGTACCCACAGTAAGTCATAATCTTTGGCCTGGAGGGTAGGTCTTATAGAATAGATGTGGCTTCCAGAAACTACTCTGTCGTGTGTGTGTGTGTGTGTGTGTGTGTGTGTGTGTGTGTGTGTGCCTGTGGGGTGTGGAGGCAGGTCTCACTGATGAACAAACTCCCAAATTTTCTTCCTCCCAAGAATGAAGGCCCTGAGTCCTCCCTGAGTCAGGGGTGTGCCCAAACCCGTGAATTCTGGGCCTTTCCGGGTGCAAGGCTGCTTTCTTACAAACACGCAGACCGAGGCAGAAAACTGGAGCTGGTCCCATTCTCTCCCTCTGGGTTCTCTCTGTCCTCCCTGGCTCCTTTTCATCTTTCCAGTTAATCCTTTCTGGGCCAGCATTTCTGAGCTAAGGCTCTGACCTGTCCAAAAGCTAGCCTTCATTGAACACTCACTCCGTGCTAGCTGTCTCATCTATCATTCAGGTACTCTTTGACCCACCGGCCCTCCCACACTCTACTGCCACCGCAGACCCGGCCCATTATCTCTCTGGGCCACCGTCGTGGCTGCCTCACGTTTCTTTTCGGGATGGTTGATTAAATCTTGTCTGTCCCTGGCACTAGACTCCAAGCCCTGAAGGCAGGGACCATGTCTATTTATTCACCACTGAGTCCCCAGCACCAAGCATCAAGATTGCAGGATCCACAGCAAATAATACTGAATTCAAAGGAATGAATGAATACCATATGAAGTGGGGCCTACTACCTCCAATTCAGAAGGACAAAATGAGGCTCAGTGGGTTTAAATAATGTATGTCTTTTTAGAGCAATTCAGTGTCAGAGTGAAGGTTAAAATTCAGGTTACCCTACACTAAACCGGAAGGGCACCCTGCAGGGAGAAGGCGATACTCAGGTTTTATTACATTCAGGAGCCTGGTCTGCAGGACTGGACTGTATGTACCATAGTTACGGCCCTCGCTAGCCTTTTACAAGGACCCCAACAACTCCCAGAGTTTGAGCTGCTGAGTCCCAAGACCTGAACGTACCTGGAAGTCACTGCCAGTCACTATGGGGTGCTCGCCAGGTACTGAGTCATGTGACAAAGGAGCCAATGTGGTTCCTGACCCCTGGAGAACAATAGGGTGTCAATCAGGAGAAGGTACAGAGTCACCAGGTGTCGACTGAGGGCTTCCTGGGGCCTGGGACAGTGCTCGATGCTGGGATCACAGCAGGGATGCCTAGACATGGCTCCCTCCCTCTTGGAAACCAAAGTCTGGTAGGAAAGGCTTAAGGTGATAGATAAGCATCCTAATTATCGAACTGCCATTGGGAAAAGTGCCAAAAAGTACAAAGTCACATGACACCATGTGGCGGTATTCAGGGAGCAGAGTTCGAGAAACCCTGGGTGAAGTCACATGTGAGCCAAGGCTTGCAGTATCCTTGGAGTTGGCCCGCGGTGGAGGGAGGGGAAGAGCATGCCGAGAAGAGGAAGGGAAGCATGTGCAAAGGCCCTGAAGTGGAAGGCGAGTGTGACTGGAGAGCTGTAGGGGGTGCGTCAGGAGAGGTGGGCAGCGGTAGCCCGTGCCAGGCCGTGGGGGCTGCTGGGAATCTTGCTTCTTGCTCTGAAGGCGGTGGGAAGCCCTGTGATGTTTACAAGGCCAAGTGAGGGGGCCAGCCCAATGGGGGTCAAGAGGCACTTCCTTCCACAGAGGGCCTCTGTCAGCCAGAAAACTGGGAGCAGGCCCTCCTCCTCTCCCTCTTCAGATGCGTTCCTCCCATCCCCGGGGAGCACCGTCCTGTCTTAGAGAGAGTCCGGCTGAGGATGACCCAGCACTTGGCTTTTCCCCTTTCCCAGAGCCCCGTCACTCCCAGCCTCCCCTGGGTGTCTCTGCCTCTTGCCACTTGCTTATAAGTTTCCTAATATAGCCTGGCTGTTTCCTCCCCAGCTGGTGGCCCAGAGCAGCTCTGTGGCAGCCTCAGTTTTTCCTAGGCTTAAAGGGATCATGTCAGTCCATCTCACACCAAACCTAAGCTAAAGGTAGGTGGGCTGATCTAATGTCCAGCCCAGAGTGTAGATGTCTTCTCTTCCCCCGATTCACCATCTTCTCTGCTCTACTCTTGTTTACCTTTCCTTTTTTTCTTTCTGTGAGACAAGTGGAAGGCACACAGTTGGACATGGATGGGAGTTTTAAGCCCCGATGCCCCTCTTACCTCTGGCTGCTCCTGCCTGCTGTATGGAGCACCAGGGACCCCTGGCCCCCCTAAATGAGTTAAAGCAGAGTTTCTGGTGCTGAGGCCCAGGAAATCTGTATTTCATTTTCAGAGCTTCTTGGGTGGCAGTCAGGATTGAGCACCATGAGCTCAGAGTGTGAGCTCCAGGTGTCAGAAAGACCTGGGTTTGTATCCCGCTTTCTTAGCTCTCAGACCACAGACCTCCTCTTCTGTAAACGGGCATCATCACAGGGCCGTCTCACAGGACCACTGAAAGGTTTACATGAGCCCTTAACACTGCGTATGGTCCTTGAGGGGGCTCTTTGTGTCAAAAGGCTAGGGCAGGGCAGGAGCGGGGGCCTGAGCTGGAACCGCCTGTGCTGGGAGGGACCCGGTGGTGTGGAGTCATGTGGACATGCTGACCTTCCCCTCCAGAGTCACAGGGCTCCAGTTTCTAGAAGCCCCACAATCTCAAATCTCAGGGAGCTTCATGTCCAGCATGTCATTGACTAGGTGGGCCGTGGAGGCCTGAAAAGGGGAGAGAGTTGCACAAGGTCACACAGTGAAACGGGATTTCTGGTCGGGTTCAGCCAATCAGCCAGCAAATGTCTGGGGAGCACCTCCCCGTGCCAGGCACCGCTCCAGGTGCTGGGGACACATCGGAGAACAAAACAGGAGAAGTCCCTGCCCTCAGAGAGCTTCCATTCCAGCAGGAAGAGAACAGCAAGAAATACAGAAGGTGATAAATGCTACAGAAAACAAGTGAAGATAAACTGGGGATGTCTGGGTGTTTGGGGGGTGCAGGCAGATTGCAGTTTTGAATAGGGTGGTCAGGATAGGGCTGACCGAGCAAAGACTTGATGGCTATCTGGAGGAAAGGGATCGGACAGAGGGAATAGCCCGTGCAAAGGCCCCAGTGGCAGCATACCTGGCCGCTGACCTTGCGATTCCCTTACCTGGCGGGCTGTTTCAGTTCCACAGCCAGCCAGGGCAGAGGGATTCATTGAGAGGAAGGCTATTGGGAAGTTTCTGGTTGACAAGCATGTGTTTAAAACAAAGGCTCTGAATCCCCCCTCCCCACCTCCCATCACTGAATTCAGTGAACACTGTCAGGTGCCGTTCTATATACTGGAGGCCCAAAGATGAAGACGGAGACCTGGCTTTCAGTGGTGCTGTTGGGGAGAGAAGGTGGAAGAGGTGTGTGGGGTAAGGGGAGACGATGAGTTGGCAGTGGCTGTGTAACATCTGGGGGGCATCCACCTCCAAGCTGACACATGCAGCTATACGGAGGGGAGGGGAAGGGAAGAGGATATATATTTGTGTGTGTGTTGGGGGGAGTCAGCAGGACAGAGATGACAGTTACAAAAACCAAATAATTCAATCACCTAGGGAACATGGGGAGACGGTTGTGGAGAGAGCCCTGGGGAGCACGGCACATTAGGACGGGGGTGGAGCATGAAGATATTTGTGTCAGCTTTGTGTCGACTTGTTCATACAATTCACGGGATCTCACGCACTAGCACAACTTCGTAGGATCACGTTATTACACATGCTTTCCTTCTGAGTTTTTCAGAGATCTTAGCTCATTTAAACCTCAGACAACCCTGAAGGTAAGAGGCAATTAGTCTCTGACGGACGAGGAAGCTGAGGCACAGGGAGGTTGTCACTTGCCAGAGGCGACACTGCTAGCAATGGCAGAGGCACGACTTGGACCCAGCAGTCTGGCTTCCGGTGTCTGTGCTCCTAACTGCTGCTCTGTGCTCCCCCTTGTTACCAGGAGTTCACGAGCTCACTCACGGACACACAAGGTCTCCTTGTACACGCCACCATCCTGCATACACAGGGTCTTCTTACATGGTCTCAGTTTCACCAATGCCCATGGTCTCACACACTCAACTTATCCTAGAGCATCTCCCCATATTACGCTTTGTACTCAGGTGGCTGGAACATTCAGAACCTCTCACACACCCATCATGTCATCCCTTTGGGACCTTGGGTACTCACCCCACTGTAGACACACTGCACTGCACACTCAGGACCTCATATAGTCAAAAGACACTGACATGTATGCCCATAAAAGTCTTCTATCCCTGGCTGGTGTGGATTGAGCTCCTGCCTCCGAACTGAAAGGCCGCTGGTTCGGTTCCCAGTCAAGGCACAGGCCTGGGTTGTAGGCCAGATCCCCCACTGGGGCGTACGAGAAGCAGCTAATCATGTTTCTCTCGCACACTGATGTTTCTGTCCCTCTCTCCCTCCCTTCTCCTTTCTCTAAAGTAAATAAATAAAATCTTTAAAACAAAGTCTATACGCATGGCCCTGCACACATACACACTCCCATGCTCTCCAGCGCAGCTCCATGCTTTCCAGCCTCACAGGACTGTGCGAACTCGCTGTCTTACTCATTCATGAGCTCGGACTTTCACATCGCCCTGCACACCAGGATAACCACGCACACCCGTTTAACCCAACAAACCGACAGCCTTGCCTGCTACTCAACTTTGCACTCTGACCCCCTAACGGTCTTGCATCCTCACTCAACTTCGCCCGTCCTTGCACCTGCAAGACCTCAATGCTCCTAAGCTGTGTTGTATCTCATTGTGACGTGCACACATGCTCTCAGTGTCCTCTGTGCACACGCTGCCTTGCACATCCAGGACTTTTCATGCTCCCACCACTTAGCACTCCCCCACAAATGCAAATATTCACATCAGTGTCCACTCAATATCCTGCTTCCTCAGTCTTGCACCTTCCTTCTCTTTCACGTGATTTAAAATCTGCACACATTTAAATTCACACTCACGGAGCTCTTACCTGTTCATACAACTTTACGTTTAAAATTGTCTGACAACCTCAACCTTGCACTATTTTGCACACTAAAGACCTCACGTGTTCTCACCAACAGAAATATTCACACCATCATGCAAACCCCTTCTGACTTGTCCATTAGTGTCCTTGCACACTCGTTTAACCTCACACATTCCCAGGGCCTCACCTGCTTACACAACTTTACACATTGACACTCTGACTCACACCTTACTCTATCTTGCACACTTGTGACCTTGCCATGTTTGCACCAACAGAAACATTTACACCACTGCACAAACTCCTTGTAGTTTGTCCACCCCTGTTCTTGCACACTCACATAACCTCATGCCCTCAGAGCCTTGCCTGTTTTCATATCCTCAAACTCCTGGCCCCTCTGACGGCCTTGCCCACTCCTGCCCTGGCACACCCACGTCGCTGTGCACATGCAGGAGCCCCATCATGCTGCTCCACTGACACGCTGTCTCCTCGCCCGCAGGGACTTACCAAGGCCAGTTCACCAACGGCATGCGCCATGGCTACGGTGTACGCCAGAGTGTGCCCTATGGGATGGCCGTGGTGGTGCGCTCGCCTCTACGCACATCGCTCTCGTCCCTGCGCAGCGAGCACAGCAATGGCACCGTGGCCCCAGACTCACCCACCTCGCCGATCTCCGACGGCCCGCCACTGCCCTCGCCCGCCATCCCACGCGGTGGCTTCGCGCTCAGCCTGCTGGCCAACGCCGACGTGGCCGCGCGGGCGTCCAAGGGCGGCGGCCTGTTCCAGCGGGGCGCGCTGCTGGGCAAGCTGCGGCGGGCCGAGTCCCGCACGTCCCTGGGCAGCCAGCGCAGCCGCGTCAGCTTCCTCAAGAGCGACCTCAGCTCGGGCGCCAGCGACGCCGCTTCCACCGCCAGCCTGGGCGAGGGCGCGGAGGGCGCCGATGAGGCAGCGCCCTTCGAGGCCGACATCGACGCCACCACCACGGAGACCTACATGGGCGAGTGGAAGAACGACAAGCGCTCGGGCTTCGGCGTCAGCGAGCGCTCCAGCGGCCTCCGGTACGAGGGCGAGTGGCTGGACAACCTGCGCCACGGCTACGGCTGCACCACACTGCCCGACGGCCGCCGCGAGGAGGGCAAGTACCGCCACAACGTTCTGGTTAAAGGCACCAAGCGCCGCGTGCTGCCGCTCAAGAGCAACAAAGTCCGACAGAAGGTGGAGCACAGTATGGAGGGCGCCCAGCGCGCTGCCGCCATCGCGCGCCAGAAGGCCGAGATCGCTGCCTCCAGGTAGGACCCCGGGGTGGCACAGCGGGGTGGGCACAGATGGGATAGACCCACTGAGGAAAGGGGTCCTGGGACCTGGCCACCTAGGAGGCCCTGTCTCGAAACCTGTTTCTGCTTCTTTTACCGCCAGGGCTTCCTTTAATTGGAGGAGCTTCAGGATCTGGTGTTATCTGTTCTCCACTCAATCATCCACCCATCCACTCAGCTACTACTCCCATCCACCCACTTACCAACCCCTCTATGCACTTACTCCTTCCCTCCACCGAAACTACCTGATGTCCACCAGAACAACCAACTCTTCACCAAAGGATTCACCCTACCTGCCCACCCACCCACTCTGTGTATCCACTGAACCATCCAGTCAGGTATCCATCCACCCAACCACCCACTCCATCGCCCAGCTACCCATCCAACCATCCGGTCATCCATCTGTTCACCCACCCCTCCATTCACCCATCGTCTCTACCACACACCCGAACATCTCCGTTCACTCAGCCCCTCTGTCCATCCGACTCAACCTAACGTGCATCTGACCAGTGACCTGTCTGCTCAATTATTTCTTCTCCCACCCCCACCCATCCAACTTTCCATCCCTTGACCTGCCCAGCCACCCAGTCGCCCACACATCCAGCCACCCAACCACCCACCCATCCAAAAATCCAGATACTCTTCAACCACCCACCCATCCTCTCATCCACCAACATTTATTCAACTGCTTCCCACCCATCCCAATATCCAACCATGTATTCATCTACTTCCACTCATCCATCCAACCACCTCCACTACCCAGACACTTCCGCCCAGCGATCCAGCCACACTTCCATTTACTCAGCCACGCCCACCTACCCATCTGCCGGCCCTGCGTTCATTCGTCTGCCCTTCGTCCATCAGCACCCATCCTTTCATCCATATTCAGGCCCCTTTATGTCTCCTCATTGTACTTTAGAAAAAGTTTTAATGTCATCTTCAAACATTTATAGCACCTACTGTGTGCATGGCACTATTTTAAGTGGTTAACAAACATTGATTCACTCAGTCTCCTCAAGGACTTTATAAGATCGATACTATCTTTATTTCCACTTTACAGATGAGCCAAATGAGGCTCTGAGAGATAAGGTGACTTACCCCACACCACCCTGGTAGTAAGTGGCCCTTCATAATCTAGTTCCTATGTTCCTATTCAGCCTCATGTTCTACCATCCTTGACCTGGACCTGGACTTTTTCTCTGTGCTGGTCACACTGGCTTTTTATCAGTCTTCTTCAGTTCTCCTGCCAGAGGACTCGGGTCCCTGCTGGTCCCTCTGCCAGGACTGCTCTCCTTTCCTCTTGCCCCTTCAATTCTTACTTCTCCTTCAGAGCTCAGGCCAAGGCTGAGCCACTTAGAGAGTTGACAGGCCCAGCCCCCTGGCACAGGCCAACTGTCGCTCAGCCACATGGACATCTTGGACTATCTCACAGCAACTTTATGCTGTGATGTGACTTTTTTTACCCTATTACTTATAGAGGGGGCCCCATGTGCCAGTCATCGTTCTGAGGTCTTTACGTACATAAACTCTTTCTGTCTTTAGAAGATTTTGACGAGGTAGGTATGTTGTTATTTCCTTTTGGCCGATGTGGAGTGAGCTGCAGGGACAGCAGTGGGTGTGGCAGGACAGTCACCTGCTATTTGTAGCAGTCCTGCTGGTGGCTCTAAAGGACCTGGGCTGGAGGCTGTGGCACTGTGGTTTTCAGAGGTAAGCAAACCTAGGCTGTGATCTGGGCTCTACCATCGTTTAGCTCAGAGACCTGGAAGATCAGTTCGCCTGTCTGAGCTTCAGTTTCCCCCTCCCTGGCTCCACTACTTCTTAGTTGTATGTCCTTGGCCAAATCAGTTTTCTTCTTCAACCTCAACTGCGTCACCTGTGAAAATGGGGCTGGTCTGAGGGCTGAGAAACCTGGATGGGTGCAGGTCCAGGGGTGGTTCACAGTCCTACTGAGGGATGAGTTCCCTGGGGTGCAGACTGGGAGACGGAGATGAGTGTGTGGGGTTCCTGGATGCGTGCTAAGGGTCAGCACTTGTGGGGAAGGGAAGGAGGCGGGTTGGGCAGAGGAAGTTGGGGCAGTCTCTGCAACGGTGTTTGCCATCCACAGAGGGGTGCTGCAGTGGACATGACCTTCGGAGTTGTCCCAAGACGAGGTGAAGGGAGCTGGATCTTTACCTCTTCTCGGCCTGTTGCAGGCTGCCCTCCAGAAAGGGGTGTGACCTGGGGCTGGATGGTTCTCCTCAGCCAAGGACAATCCCTGGGCAGGGCAGACAGCCGGCGGCACTCTGAGCAGCTGGGGGGCTGGAGGAGGGTGCAGAAATAAGCCCTGAATGGGAAGCTGGGTGGCACATGGCAGGATCCACTACAGTGCTAGACACCCAGTAGAGGCTCCATGAGCTTTATTTGTCATTGTTGCCATTCAGTGAGTTCATTTGAGACATGTGGAAACAGACCCAGAGAAGGAATGTAAAATGCCCAGGACCACCTGGCAAGCAGGTGGGGAACCAGGGCTTCAACCCCTAGCTTCGTGATTCCAGAGCTCCAGCCAGCACATCTTGGTATCTGTAAACTTTGTAAACTTTAGATTGCTGTGACCGTGTGAGCAGTTAGCCCAGCTAAGAAGGAAAGAAGGTGTGGGCAATAGTCTTAGGACTTCTTGGTTAGGGGCGGAGCCAGCCTTACGACCAGGCGATCATCTAATTTGTTTTCCAAACCTGGACACTTTTATGAGTTAAAGGGGGCACTTTTTAAAAATAAAACTTACATGTTGGAATCATTTTAGATTCACACAAAAGTTGCACAGATAGTTCAGAAAGTTCCCACATGCCTTCTGTCCATTTTCCCCTAATGTTAACTTCTTATATGACCAAGATTCATCTGTCAAAGCCGACTTGTACGTTACCATTAACTAAACTTCAGACTGTTTGAATTTTTACTAGTTTCTCCACTGCTGTCCTTGTTCTGTTCCAGGATCCCATATTGCATTTAGCTGTCAAGTCTTCCTAGTGTCCTTTGGTCTGTGACAGTTTTGCTGTCTCCTAGTCTCCATGACAGTGACAGTTTCGAGCAGTACTGCTCGAAGGTATTCTGAGACCGTCCCTCAATTTGAATTGTTTGATGTTTTCCTCATAACTAGACTGAGGCTGCAGGTTTGCGGGGAGGAGACCACAGAAGCAGAGTGCCCTTCTTGTCGAATTGTATTGGGAGCACATGATCTCGACGTGACTTAGCACAGAAGACGTTTGCCTCAATCACTTGGTTAAGGTAGTGTCTGCCAGGTTCCTCAGCTGCAGGTGACCATTTCCCCCTTTCCACACTCTGTTCTTTGGGATACATTTTGTTCAACCCTTACTCGAGAAGGACAACATTTCGGAATTGGTTCTATAGCAAGGAGTATCAACATATGTCATTTGGAATTCTTCTGTAGGGAAGATTTGTCTCTTCTTCCCAATGGAACATTTAAAATTATTATGCTAAGTGTGTATAGTTACGACAGGCATTAGCAAGGACTGTCCTGGGCTACCCTGGGACACGGCGGGGCTCAGATTAGGTGAGAGCGTAGGCTCTTGATTCGAACGACCATGAGCTGGAATGCTCGCGCTTCTGCTGAAGAGCTGTGTGGCCCTGCCCAAGTTGCTTCACCACTCTGCGCCCTGGACTCTCTTTCCTCCTGGTGGTGTTTGAGGCATGAATGAGCTAATGCCTATAAAATGCCGGACACAGAGCAGCCAGCCGTAACAGCGGTCACTGTCATCATCTAACATGTTTGATTTTAAAGGTGAGGAAATGGAAGCTTGGGGACAAGGAGGGACTTCCCCCAGCTCTTACCTGTTGGGGGTACAATCTTGCCCCTTCTGCCCCTTTGCTTTCCCTGCCCTCCTGCCCTTGAATGTGAAGGTGTTGAGCTCCTTCTGAGAAGGCCGCCAGGCCCACGCTGGGAACCAGTCTGCGGAGTGAGAAGGTGGTGTCCGGCTCCCTCCACACGGTGCCACCAGGAGGGTCATGCAGGGGACATCTGGATTCCTCGTGTGTCTGAGGAGCATGTCGTGGGCTTCCTGGCTCGTTTTAAGCTCAGACTGAATTTCCAGTTAAGGAAACCTTTGGGTTAGGGGGAAGAGCAAGGCATTCTCCCTCATGGGGGCCTTGGTAAGTAATCGGGCCACAGAGGAACAGGACGCCTACCCCGCAGCCACCAGCCTCCGGGGCACAGGCAGGTCTGGGTTTCTCTCCACCGTGACCTCAGGCTCCTTGCCCCAGGCCCCCCTGGAACTCGTCAGCTCAGAGTCCAGGATCAGGACAGCTTTCCCAGAGGGGAGGGAGAAAGCTGACTCGTCTCTTCCCCCTAAAATGGGCTGTGGCTTGAAAAAAATTCTGGACCTGCCCTGTCCAGTACGGTAACCACTAGCCACGCGTGGCCGTTGAGCTCTTGAAATGTGACCGATCTGAATTGAGATGTGTTTTTTTTTTTTTTTTTTTTTTTTAATTTATTTTTAGAGGGGAAGGGTAGGAGAGAGGGAGAAGGAGAGAAATATCAATGTATGGTTGCCTTTTATGTGTCCCATGCTGGGAACTGGCCTGCAACCCAGGCATGTGCCCTGACTGGGAATCGAACCGCGATCCTTTGGTTCACAGGCCCGCGCTCAATCCACTGAGCTACACCAGCCAGGGCTGAATTGAGATGTGTTTTAAGTGTGAAACGGACACTGGATTCCACAGACTAAGAAAAGAATATACAGTAACCCATTAATAATTTTATATTGATTACGTGTTGAAATGATGGTATTTTAGATATATTGGGTTAGATCAAATCTGGGTTTGTTTGGGTTTTTTTTTTAACTTTTTGAATGTGGCTACTGGAAAATTACATGTGACTCACATTATCTTTTTATTGGACAGTGTTGTTGCTTTGGCGGCATTCAGGCCCTCAGGAGATGGTCGCTGACCAGATGTGGAAACCGGGGCCTGGAAAGAGCCAAAGAGGTCCCCGTAGCCACTCGGTGGTCAACAGGGGACTAAGCCTCCTGTCTCCCGATTTCGTGGCCAAGAACCCTTTTTGTAATACCTTTTAAGGTCATGGACACTGGGCCCTGGAGGGAAGCTGGGATGTTTGGGGAGGTGTCTAAACTTTCTGGTTGTCATGCCAACGCCCTGATGAATGGCTCCCGTCTGGAAGCAGCTCAGTGAGTGGTCAGAGTGGGGCTTTGGCTCTGCCTCTCCCTCACCACAGCTTGTCTTCTCTTCAGACTTCAGTTCTCTCATCTTCGAAAGGAGAATAACGGCATCCACCTTGGAGCGTTTTTCGTGCGAGTTAAATCGGAGACGGTACATGAAGCCCTCGGCACAGGGCTGGAAGCAGGAAGCGCTCAATAAATGCGAGCTGCTATTGTCATTGTCTGGTATCCTTGTTCTTGTGTCCCTGCAGCAGGGGCAGGGGCTGGCCTGCAGGAGGTCTCCACTGCGCCAGGGAGTGAGGCTCGGAATGTCTCAGGTTTCGTACCAAAGTGGCACCAGCGTGGCCTTGAAGACAGGGCTCCCTGAACCGGTCTGTCTTCTGCTCCTCTACCTCCACACCTCTGTCTCCTCCCCAGACTGGCCCTGGAAATTCCTAAGGTTAGTGCAGGGTTGGAGCTGGTTTTGTGAATTACTGGGAGGTGAATTCTCAGGTGAACAGGAGCCCGTGTGGTACAGCAACTAGGAGCTTAGACTGGGGAGTTGAACAGATGCAGGTTTGATTCTGGGTTCAACTTCTTATAAGCTGTGTGACCTTAAGCCAGTTACCTTACCTCTCTGGACTTCCCTTTCCTCTTTACTCCTCAAATGGGAATTATAGTAATTCTTCCTCCAGAGTATGGAGAGTAGAAGAATAGCCCATATAAAGAGGCTACACTTTGAAGGTATGCAAGGAGGTAGAAGCTGTTCTTATGAGTCATGAATCATGCCTTACTGATGGAAGCATCTCCCTTGAGAATGGACTTGCCCTGAGGGAAGGCCCCGCCTTCTCTCACCTCCCTGCAACTGTTTTCCAAACTTGCATCTTCTGCACAGTCCCAAGTTTTGCTACATCTATGTGCCACCTCTACTTACCATTTTTTCCTACTTACTATTTTAATCTCTATTTTAAATCAACTTACTTGCAAATATGTACATTTATAGAAAAGGAACACTTTTGCCCCTGGCAGGTGTGGCTCAGTTGGCTGGGCGTCGTCCCGCAAAGTGAAAGGTCACTGGTTTGATTCCGGTTAGGGCACATGCCTGGGTTGAGGGTTTGATTCCCTGCCAGGGCACATGCTTAGGTTTCGGGTTCAGTCCCCGTTTGGGGCACGTACAGGAGGCAGCCAATCATGTTTCTCTCTCACATCAATGTTTCTCTCCCTCTCTTTCTCCCTCCCTTCCCCTCTCTCTAAAGTCAAAAATAAAAAAAAGAAAGAAAAGAAAAGGAAGACTCGTGAGTCACTGGTCAAAGTGGGAGACCCTTATCTTGGGAAATTCAGAAAACAGAACGGTGTTATTCAAGTCCGAGGTCAGACTAGTAATGCCAAAGGTGTTGAGCCAGCAGTCTGCTTCGTTTTAGCTGAAAAGAGACATTGGCAAGAGACTGGCAGGTGTGACAGAACTTCTGGCACCGACCGAGGTTTGTCCTTGACTGACGAGAGGAGCCTATGCGGTGCTGCTTCAGGCTGTGACTCTGTGCGTCCAGCGCTCAATTCCAGACCACCAGGGTAGGAGACCACCCGGAGGAGGAGCGCCTGGCCCTGGACTAGGTCTGAGGGAGGGTCTTGGTAATTGCCCATGCTCGAGCCTGTTTGTTTAGTTGCATTTAGTAAATAGAGACATAGTTCTTATTTCTGGGTATCCAGGCTGGATTCCAAGTTCTTTACATATATTAACTCAGTTAACCATGCAAACCGCCCTGAGGAAGGTACTATTATTCCCATACTACGGATGTGGAAACTGAGGCACGGATCTCAAACAAGGTCATTTAGCAAAGTAATGGCAGAGCTGGGAGTTGAGACCCCAGAGCCAGGAGACCTGGTTCTAGAATGCTTTTAACTATGAGCTGACCTTTAGCCAATTTTCTCTTACAAACTTGGAATTGCACTTACTCCGTGCCAAGGGCTGTGCTGGGCCCCTGGGCACCCAGGGGATCGGAGTGGCTGGCATCCTCGGGCGGGGACTCCCAGCTGAGTGGCAGAGACAGACAAGGATGGAACACCATCAGTGGTGGGTTAAAGGGAAGCACGCACAGAGTTGCCGACAGCCCAGGGGTGGTCTGGCAAAGTGCCCTGAGGGTGGTGGGTGACACTGGTTGAGAACTTGCCCGTTGGAGAAGAGGGAGAGAAAGGCCGTTCCAGGTAGAGGCATGGGAGTAGGCACGTGTGGGATGTATTCTGGGAGCAGTGAGTCATTGGGTGTGCAGGGGTGGGTGGGGGAAGAAATTAGCGATGAGGCCGGGAAGGCAGCCTAGGGCCAGGTTAAGGAGCTTCAAATTTACTATGCAGCCTGCGCTATTCAAAGTGCGCAGCTGAATACACTTACCTAATTCTAATGGCTGCACGTGAAGTTTTTTTTTTTTTTTAAACATGGCTCAAATCACACAGGCAGTAAATGCTCAAACTGGGATTCTGGCCCCCGAGTTTACGTTCTCAGCCACTACACTGTTCTGCCACTCAGATTGAGTGAGCTTCTCTCTGTTTTCTCTTTTTCTCTCTTTTTTTACACTGCTCAGAACATACTTGTTAAACTTTAAGTAATAACACCTTGCTCCTGTTTCCACCTGAGTCGACCCTCCGAAGTTACCTTGTTAATGGCTCACTTCCAGCTTTCGTGAACTTATGTGCTCCCCCGCCCCCTGCAACTGATACAACCCGCATAATGTTCTTCAGCTTGCCTTTTTGCCTTCCTATGTTTTGAGATTTTTTCATCTTATGCCCGTAGATCTGCCTTATTCTTTTAATAGCTGTGTAACGTTCCAGTTTGGATGTACCATGATTTATTTAACCAGGCCCACCGAGGTGGAGAATGAAACCATTTCGTGTTCACATGGTTACAGATGAGGCTTCAGTGGACACCTTGCTCCTATTCCTGCTCATGGGGCCGGTTAAAGGGGTGGCTCAACCAGGTGGCGCACCTAATCAGACCCTCCAAGCATCTTGGAGTGCACTGGATGTAGCATGCCAGTTAACCTGGGTTTTTGCGAGGGGCTGACTCCTGACTCTCACGTTCAAAATGTAAGTTCACCGGTCTCTCTCCTGACAAGGTCCACAGCACCCTTGAGTGGGTTAACAGAAACAATACCCTACCCCCAGTATACGTTCTTGCTTTTAAAAAACATTCTCACCTGAGGACAAGCTTATTGATTTTAGAGAAAGGGGAAGGAAGGGAGAGAGACGGAGAAAAGCATCGATGTGACAGAGAAACATCAGTTGCCTCACCGAACCCACAACCTAGGCATGTGCCCTGACTGGGAATTAAACCCACAGCCTTTCGGTTTACAGGACAATGATACAATCAACTGAGCCACACCAGCCACAGCTCATAGGTATTTAGGAATAATCGTTACAAGGGGTGCAAACTGTTTGTCTGCCGGCCCCCCCACCGTGTCTCTGCCTGTCTCTGACTGCACAGATCTACATTTATGGATGAAATTTCTAGAAGTGGAATTGCTGAGTCAAAAAGTGTACCTTTTAATCGTTATCAGAACCCCAGTTAACCTCCAAAGGGTAGCACCTAATTTACGCTCTACCCCCCACCAACAGCACACAAGGGGGCTCCTCCTCACCCCCACGCTGACACCAGGTACCACTGCCCGTCTTCCTCACCTCTGCCGCGCTGTCTGAGGGTGTGCAGGTGTCCGAGAGTGCTGTGCCCATCGGCCACTGCCCGTGCTCTCTGTTTCTGGCCCTCTTGCTGAGATTCCTAGACATGGGGTCCCACTGGTGGGGATTAAACTCCCTGGGGACAGCCTTGAAATGTTGGGCAGGACCCCCACCCCGGCCTCCTGCCCTGTGGCACATCTCTCCTTTGAGAATTGCCAGATGGACAGAATCCCTTTGCTCCTGAGACTGGAGAGCAGGGTGGACGGAATGTCCTCAGTTGTCAGGGCCAGACTCTCGTGACATACACGAGGCAGCTGCGACGCCCACAGCCGGCCTCGGAGCCGAGTGGTCTGGGGAAAGGAAGGAGAGCCTGCCTGGGTCCCTGGCGGCCGGGCTGTGTTCAAATATGGGGACAATGTGTTTGGGGGAGCTGAGCCTTCCAAGCTGGGGGCATGGAGGGCCAGAGGAAAGATGCCACGAGCTACTATCGGTCCCCAGAAAACACTGTCAGAGCTGAAAGGCACCATCAGGAGGATGCAGCCCAATGTGCTCATTTCACAAATGGAGAAACTGAGGCCTAGAAAAGAATAGAGACTCGGGCTCAGAGCAGAGAGGAGCGTGGCCCGAGGGCTCTTGTGAAACCTTGGTTGGCTTCTGGGTCACGTGTGATAAATCAACTAGGAAAGAGGAGGCAGAAAGGACTGTTTTTATCTCCCCCACCCCCGGCTCAATGAAATGTGCTTATGATCCAGCTCCAGAATCTTTCCTGCTTGATTTTTTAAACCTAAATAGCAGAGTTAGAAAATAAGCCAATGGCCTGCAACTTTGGGAGAAAAATGCTCCTTTTCCCCAATGCAAGGGTTACCCCTTGTCTCAGTGAAAGGTCCAACCCTATGAAGCCAGTGCTTGGCCTCAAGCAGGGTCAGGGACTCAGGGGTCAATGCCAGAATGGCCCAGACAGAGGTGTCAGACTAACCGCCCTCATGAGAAAGGTAGTGGCTGCCGCAGGGCACGGGCTTGGGGGCTCGGACTTGGGGTCAGGCTGCCTGGGCTCTAGTCCTGGGCACTTGCTGGCTATGGGGGCAAGTGGCTTCCCCCTAAACTTTCTGTACCTCCATTTCTTCATCTCTAAGATGGGGTCATACAAGAACCCACCTTGTGGGGTATAGAAGAGGGTCAAGTGCTTAGGACGGTGCCTGGCACAGCTCGGTGCCCTGTTCTCACTGCCAAGTGCCAGGCTCTGTGGTAATGACCTTTGTTGCGTCATCTCACTTTATCCTCGTGAAGGAGGTGCCATTCATTATATTAACCCATTTCACAGATGAGGAAACTCGCCCCAAGTCCCAAAATAGCTGGCATAGCAAGGCTTCAGATTCTCTGACCTGGACTTCCCCACTTAACCACTGTTGAAAGTGAAAGTCTCTGAGCTCTAACATTTCACGTGTCCATCCTGCCTTGGCCGTACTCTTGCGTGGCGGAGCTGTTGTGAGCATAGGCTGGGGGGACTGAGAAACTGAGTACATATCCTGCCCTGTTGCTTGCTGGTTCTGTGTCGTTGGTCTTTTCTGAGCCCCCCCCTTTCTCCATCTACAGAATGGGGACAGTCACAGCCTCGCCTCCCAGGCTAATGTACGGACTAAATGAGATGACGTGCGTAGAGGACTTTGCATGGGCTTGGCCAGTTTTACCATCATTCTTCTAACCATGAGACTCAGAGGGTAACAGAGGCCAGCAGGCTCCGCCTCCATGCTTCAGCCTTCCCCAGTGAGGCCGCTTTGCTCCCCTGGGTTTCCAAAGCCCAGTCTAACTTCCACTTGACTTCCTATGGCCATACCAGTGAGTCCCTGCCACTAGGAGAGGAGCTAAAAATAAAGCCCAGCCTTCAATCCTTCAAGTAAACACCCAGCTCTCTAAAATTAGCTCCTTTGCCACAGGTCTCTGGAGCCAGGCTGGCTTCAGGGATGGAACTTGGTGAGGCTGGTTGACGCAGCCAGGCAGGTCCCGGGCCAAGCGCCCACGTCACCCCACCTGGCTGCTGAACCTCTGGTCCTGAGGGGGGACCAAGTGCCCCTTATTTGTCTCCAGCCTTTCTGTCTCTGCTGCGACCAGCCCCTCTCGCCACGCCACCGTCAGGGCCCCTCCTCGGCTCCTCTCCCGGCCCTGTACTCTATAGCAGCTGGAGTGGGCTTTTCACAGTGGAAGCCTGACCATGCCACTCCGGCGAGCAGAACCTTCATGGGGTCTTTAGTTTGGATGCCCCTGAAAGCAGGGCCTGACACAAGGATTGGGGTGCAGGTTAGCTGACTTGGGAGGTTATGCCAGGAGGGAGGAGGTGAGAGGAAGTGACAGAGTGAGACAGGGAAGAAGAGCCAATATAAATGCTTATACTGGGCCATCACTGCAGGCCACAGGCTGGGACCTCGGTCTAGAACAGCTCCCTTCCCCCGCCCTGGGTTGTGCACCGAGTGTGGGGGGCAGTGGGCAAAGTGTCATCCGCTGGCTCCAGCCCCCCATTCACTGAAGATGCCCCCTGGGGCACAAATGCCCCTGTGCTTACAGGTGTGCTTGTGCTCAGGGTGAGGGTGCAGGGCCATCCCGCAGCATCAGAGCAGGCTCTGGGCAGACAGCGGAAAGCTCCCCGGGACACTGGCAGTGCCGGGGAGCCGTCCTCCGCAGCTGCGGGTGAAACTAGGGGCAGACTGAGGAGATGTGATGTGGGTGTCTGTCTTGAGAAAAGTCTCAGAGTCCTCACTTTGGTCCAAAAGACCCTGTCTGGCTCCAGCTTATCTACCAGCCCATCTCACATCACTCTCCCATCACTCACCTTCAGCCACAGCTCCTTCAAAGGGCCATTCCCTTTCTGCTCGTGGTCCTTTGCACATACTATTCCATTTGTCTGAAATGCTCTTCCCTTACCTTGTTCATCGGGCCTTACGCAGCTCAAATGTTTCTTCTTCAGGGAAGCTCTAAGCTTCCATCTAGTCTGGGTTCCCTGTCTTGTGTGTCCCTGGCACACTGTCCCTACTCACTGTTTTCCTGTTTGGTTGTACACTACATAGGGACAGGGACCCTGTCTGCCACGTTCATTGCCATATGCCAGCACCAGGCACAGCACCCAGCACATTTATGAGGCGCAGGAAGCATTGCTGACTGACTCGTATTAGGTCTCAACCATCTCACAAGGGGAGCCACCTTCCATCTGACTCATTTAAGCCTTCAAACCCATTCATTAAATATTTATTGAGCACCTGCTATATGCCAAGTAGTGTTCTGGGCACTTGGGGAAGAAAACCTGAAGATCCTGGTCTGAATGGGATTTACATTCTATCTAGTTGGGGAGACAGCACAGCTGATATAATAACCTACCAAGCAAGCTGCTTCTTTAAGTAAGTGGTCAGGGTAGGCCTCATTGAGAAAATGACATGAAGAGTTGAAAGGGTTAGCCAGGGAGATGTCTGGGGGAAGAGCAGCGCAATGCAGGGCAGAGCAAGGCGAAAGCTCCAAGGTGGCCACATGCCTGGCATGCTGCAGGAACAGCAAGGAGACTGGCATGGCAGATGTGAACTCAGAGAGAGGGACAATAGTACAAGAGACCAGGGAGAGGGTGGGGCAGGACGGATCGCTGTGCCAGTATGGGAGCCTCTAGCTGCATGGGGCAACTTAAACTAAAATTCACTGAAATAAAAGTTCCATTCTTCAGCTGCAGCAGAGCAGCCACATGTCAGGCGCCTGACAGCCACCGTATTGGACGGCACGGATAGAGACCATTTCCCTCATTGCTCAAAGTCCTCGTCGACATGCCTCAGCGGGGCCTGCAGGTCATTCATTGTAGGGCAGCAACCTTGCAGACGCATAACTGGGCACATGTCCTGGGGTCCTTTCCTCACCTCCCAAAGTGGGTATGATTAAAGCATGCAAGGCCATTTGGTCCCGCCCCAGGCAAAGTCAGAATGCCTTTCCCAGCGTCCTTGCCAAACGGTTCTTCAGTCACTGCTTCTCTATCTCTGGGCATGGGAAACTCACCACCTCCTGAGACAATCCAGGCTAACTTTGGACAGCTCTGACTTTTCAATTTGCTAAAACCAGAAGAATGCTCTGCCTCTTTGTAGTTCTAAGCACTGGTTCCAGTTCTACCCTCGGGGACTATGTCCTTTAGAACTGAGGTCAGGGCACGGAACAGAACCTGCCCATAATCTAAGCCACTGGGATTATCTTCTCATAGAGAGATCAGAGAGGCAGCTTCGTGATGCTCTCAGGGACCCACCTCCACCTCTCTGCCTTTGCCTTCTGCCCTCTTTAGAGTGGCTTCCGTTCTTTTACCCCGAGATGGCCCCTGCACCCCTAGCTTCACCCCTGCATTCCAGGGCAGAGCTTGAAATGCAACAGCTCCTCTTCAGGGGAAGTGAAGCCCACGCAGGGGTTTATATCTCATTCTCCAGAATGAGTGGCACAGTCTTCCTTAGATGCAGGGAGTCTGGGAGGTGAGTATTTTTAGCTTTTTAGCAGGACACATTGCTTTCCTAAACAAGATTAGGCTTCTGTTAGTGGGGAACAAGGGGAGAATAGATACTAGATCAGCTAGCAACGTCTGGCTCAGACATCCCCGTAGAGATTTAAAAGGTTGGGATCTCGACCCCGAGTCTTCTCTGATCTAAACTTCTCCAGTTCTTTCCTCAGCCTCCATTGTCATGTCTCCCCACTTTGGTCCATTTTCCAGTTGGAGAAACAGAGGCACAGACATCATTTAGTGATCAAGAGCAGAGTTCTGGGGGTCAGACAACACTGGTTCCCTCGGGAAATTACTTCCCTAAGCCTCAGGTTCCCCACCTGTGGGCTGTGGTGGAAATTAGTATAGCACTAACTGCTGAGGGTGCTGTGAGGGAAAAATGAGGTAACCCACATGGGGTACTAACCACTTTGCCTGGAACAAAGTAGTCACTCAGGAGTGGCAGTTGTCATTTTTATTGTTATACTTATCATTCTCTTACTTCACTGATTCCTACTGGTGTGGTCGAATGAAGAACAGGTTGAAAACTCTGCTGGGATTACTGTGGTGGGAGGGAGGGGCTGCAGGGGGGATCCGTCTCTGCAGCCACTTGGGCCAAGCCACATCTTATCACATTACTGCTGAGGTGCTGTTCCCATCAGCCCTGCTCGTGAAACCCTATCTGGGAAGGTGGTATTACCACAAGGTCACAGCAGCCTGCTGCCAAAACCGTAACCCCACAGAGGGGTGCTGTGGCTTTGCCAGGAGCCTGGCCAAGGGTGTGGTCCCTGAGCTCTGACCTACCAGGTGGAGGGTCAGAAATGCCACCGAGTGGGCCCTTTAGAAGGGAATTTGCCAGAGGCTAACTGGGGTAAGTCCCTGGGCTCCAGACCTGCAAAATTCTTCCCTGACCACCCCCATTGGGATGGGAAGAGACAAGCATGGGGGGATAGAAAAGCCGCCCAGGGGTCTTCATTACTTCTTCCTTTATTTTTAATAGGTTACCGCTCACATGGTCCCAACCCCAGTTAGAATGATGCAGAGTCTGTCTCCTTGTCCAGGTTTCCTCATGTTGCCACCTCCTCACCCCACAGGCAGCTACTGTTTGCATTTTCTTCCCTTCTAGAGTTACTTTATGCTTATATTAAGGTGGAACTTATGAAATTGTTAATATATGACCATGTTTGACTTAGCCAGTCATGCTTGACTTGCTACAGTTACACTGAAAATGAACAAATGCACATTTAGATGCCAATTTTCCTCTTTCTTACACAAAAGATAGCCTGTTAAAATACTATTCTGAATCTTGCTTTTTTCTCTTCACTGTGTATAGATCAGAATCTCTCCATATCTTTCCAAATGAAGAACTTCAGCAGGCTTTAACACCTGTGTAGTATTCCAGTAGGTATAATTCCTAATTTATTTAATTGGGGCCCTGTGGCTGAACAGGGTTGTTGGGGTAGTTTCCAGAATGTGGCTCCGCTGGGAGAAAGCTGTATGCACACGCATCATTTCACCCACAGGCTAGTGTATTTCTAGGATAGACTCCCTGAAGTACAATCACTGATGGAAGGCTCTCCGGAGCAGCTGTCCTGCTTTGTCTTCCTCTCCACAGTGTGGGAGGGTGGGAAGGCCTCTGCCACGGGCTGCTGAATGACCCTGGGCAAGTCCCTGCTCTCCAAGGCTGTCCATTTCCTGGGGCACCAGCCTCTCTTTGCCTTGTCCTTGGGAAAAATAGCCATCCAGATTGGCCTCCTTGCTTGGCCTTACCCACACCCCAGCCGTGCTCAGTTACTGTGGCGGTGGCTTCTTTGGGAGATGATTTCAGGCCCAGTGGAGGCCAAGGCAGCCCAGTGAGGTTGGCATGGAAGAGCAGGCAGAGGGGGACCAGCATGGGCAAAGGCCCAGAGGTGCGACAGTGTGGGCAAGGCAGAGTTCCCAGATGCCAGTCACTGATGTACATTCCCGAGCCATAACCATATCCACATACCATCTGGGTTGTTACTAGGTTGTTACTACCTTACTATTTAAACATATTTAACTTTATTAAACCTACATTTATTTTCATAAATGAACTTCAGTTCATTACTATAAACAGAAATCAGTGTTAATGTTAGCCAAAAAAACAAACCAAAAAAACGCCCCAAACCAAAAACACACACACAAAGACAATACAATGAAGCCAACACCGTAAGCCCTCCCTCAGTACTCACCAGAAACTCAGATCAAGGCTGCTTGCTGCTCTGCTCTCTGTTAAAAAACGAAATACAAGAGACTCATTAGAGACATACGAGCATCAAATGAGAATTTCTCATTGATGACATCAGACTGGTTGAATTTGCATTTTAAAGGAACAATGATATCTGATGAGCATCCTGGTACTACCTGTCATTTTTGGTTCATACTTCAGAGACCTAGTGTGAAAGGCAGGTCTCTCCTCCCTGTCTTCCGCGAGCAGCAGAGCCAAAGCCTGTCCTTGGAAGCGCCTGTGCTCCAGGAGCTGGGCTCTGTGGAGTCCCGGGTGAGGGAGGCCAAGCCTAGGCAGCCCTTTCACCGCGCGGGCACTGGCTAAATGCTTGTCCGTGCCCACTCATTCGTGGGTCTCAGGGGCTCACGAAAGAAGGAAGGGCATTCAGTCTAGCAGGTGCCTTCAGGAATCCCGTCCAAAGAGCAGACGTCCTCTCACTCTGTCCTCATGTGGCAAATGGCTGAGGCGTGGGCTGGTGCAGCCCTGGGACGGGAGCCACCCAGAGTGCACAGGAGGGGCAGAAGACCACCGCTGCTCCTTCTCCCTCAGCCTCCAAGCAAACACAGCCGTAGCGCAGCCCAAGCACACGTTTATTTCTCGCTAATGCAAAGTCCAAGATGGCCGCCCTCATCAGTGGGCAGCTCTCCTTCACGCAACGACTCAGAGACCCAGCTTCCTTCTCTGGCGTGGCTCTGCCATCTCCAATGCGTGGCTTCCAAGGTCGTCCTGCTCTTTCGCACCAAGCCAGTGAAAATGGAAACACGTACGGAAGGATGTTAGAGAAAGGGTTTATTGGCCATGCCCGGAAGTAGGGCAGGGCATGGCCTCTCACTTTTCATTGGTCAGAATCCAGTCACATGGCCGTGCCTTCCCGCAAAGGATACTGGGAAACAGTCTAGGCATAAGCCCTGGAGGAGGAGGGGTCCTCCTAAGGGGTCTCAGCTGTGACGAGTGAACGCCGCTGTTGTGGTTCTTTATCATCTGCCTCCGTTTTCTGTCTTCATTCACTCGTGACATTGTCAGACTAAACTCTTCTGTTTCCAAAACATTCATTGTGTGTGTGTGTGTGTGTTTTCACACATTTTTGTGCATTGACTCCTGCATTTCCCTCTAAAACAGCTTTTGCTGTCATCTTCTCTGACAGTTCACATGGATGTGGAAAATAAAACCATAATCTCAGAATTTAAAATAAGTCGTTTTCATTTTCCAAGGGGAGAGGACACCTGTGCACAGCCTTGGGGGAGGGGTGGTGTCTTCAGTTCCCCCAGCTCCTTCATGAACAAATTGCAGGTGGTTTTTTTTTTACACGCAGATGCTGCCTGAGATCCACTCCAAGAATTGTCCTGTGATAAATGGGGGAGAGGAGACCTGGTGGTCAGAGACAGCAAACCTCTAAAGCTTTTTGTCAGGAGAGTTAGTAACCTATTTTTCAAAAGTTGGGGGCTTGTAGAAATTGTCCAGGGAGGAGGTGAAACAGGAGACTCTGAGTCACTGAGACAGTTAACTATTTTCTAGTTAATGTCTATTCTGGCAAGTAACGTGCTGATTAAATAGCTCTTGGAGGGGGCTGGGTGTGCGGGGGGTGGGGAACACTGCTTCTTGGAGTTTGCCAATTTCCATGGTGTAAATCCTGACACTACCACCAATTTCAAGCTACTGAAGGCAGAGCTGGGAAAACGTGGCAATACTGGCTCTTTTGGAAGGCAAGGGCTTGAATGAGCAGATCCAGCACACCCTTAGCTCCTGGTTTGATCTCTTCATCTGTACTCTGCCTCAGGCTGTAGCTCAGCGGTCTCATCTGCAGGGAAGCTCGCCAGCTCCTGTTTTCTCCTGGACTCCCTATTCCAGAAGCCGCACATTCTGAACTAGATTGTTTTCGTATAGGTCTTCTCTACTAGACTGTAAGCTCCTATGGCCAAATTCTGATCTCAAGTTTCTTTACATCCCCGTTGTGTTGCACTAGGTAGGTAGGCTCCTAGGAAGTGCTTATAGGAGGCAGACAGGAAGAAGGATGGAGGGAGGTGGGGTTGGAGATCCCAGCCAGGGAATCAGTTCCTGATCTGTGGCTTGTTGGTGGTATGACCTCAGGCAAATCCCTTCACCTGTCCAGGCCTGTTTCCTCCTCTGTGGAAGAGTCTCCTTTGTTTTCCTCTGCTCCTGCCAGGCCAGGCTTATCACCGTGTAGTAAATGGCTACTGTTGATTCATTCGGCCCATTTTTATTAAGCACCTACTATGTCCCAGACCCTGTTCTAGGTGCTGGGGTTTCATCAGAGAACAAAATAGACAAAAATCCATTCCATGGGACCCTCACACTTCACACTTGCAGCATGCCATGCACCGAGCAGGATTTCCCGGGCACCATCTCACTTGCTCTCCGGGCAGCCGTGAAGGGTGAAGGCATCGTTAGCTCCATCCTGCAGCTGCAGGAAGTGAGAAGTAGAGCCACGTGAGTTGCCAGAGGTCAGCTGGTGCACAGGGAGTGGAGATGGGGCTTGGACCCTGGCATCTGGTCCCAGGAACTGGTTCTTAGCCATTGTGACATGTCCTTCCCTTGCCACAGGCCCCCTTCTTCCCACTTCTCTGCCTTTGCTCAGGCTGTTCCCCCTGCCCTTCCCCGCAGTGACCTCTACCCATTTGATTGCTCCACTCCACACGTCCTTCAGGCCCACCCATGACCTGACCCCTCCCTGATGGTGTCTTTTCGATGTCTCCAGCCCTGTCTCCAAATCCTCCCCCTTTATCCAACCAACCATGGTTGGTCACCAAGAATGGAATCCTGTACTTTATTTTGTTTCCTCAGACACTTCTGTCCCCTCCCAATAAGTCTGCCTTCCCAGGGACCAGGCCCGGACCCACATGAAGAGCTCAATAAATCTCTCTTCTTTAATGCAGTAAAAGCTTTGATTTTTTCCCTTAGCCTCTAGCTCCAGTCTGGGTTCTAAATGTCCTCATTGTAAGTGTTATTTATTCTTCCTGGGAAATCTGAAGGTCAAATCTGTTAAAAGAAACAAAACCTCAACAGCCTTTGTGTGCGCCTGCTGTGTGGGGGTGCGCAAAAATGACAGACATAGTCGCTGCTCTCCAGCCTCCTTTGGCATCTTTGTGTGGTCAAGGCTGGGGTGACCACTTGCCCTTTGGCCTGGAACAGCCCCGGTTCCTGTTATTAACAGCCTCCATTTTACCCTCGGGCACCCTGGTGTAAACGGTTAGCTCTCCAGTCTCCCTAAACAAAGCCTGAGGTCATAACCCCTATTACTGCTCTAAACACTTAGCAAATACCAGTTCTTTTAATCCCCCTAACCTTGTGAGGTTGGTGCTATATCCCTCCCATTTCACAGAGGGGGAGATGGAGGCACAGAGCCGTGGAGTAACTAGCTTAAGGTCACACAGCCGTGAAGACGCAGGGCTGGCATTTGAAGCCAGGTCATCTGGTGCCAGAGTTCTCTCACTCCACCACAGGCTCACCGAGAACTTCTCTAAGACGCCTGCCCTGACGCCATGCTTGGGGTTAGATGTGTCTCCCCCTCCCCGCCTCACCAGGAGCCACGGTCTTATCTCAGTCCTGACCGCTGTGATGTGGTTTTGTGACAAGAAGACAGCAGCGGGGTCTGAATCCCTTTGCCTGTGCCTTGTGCCTGGCAGAGCTCCTGGGGCCGAACGAAACCTCTGGAAATGCTTTTCTACCCAAGGGCTGCAGGGTTTCCAGGGCCGCGGCTGGCGTGGCCCCTCCCTGTGGTTTCTTCCTCCAGTTCTTGCAGCAGCCGGGATGCCAGCCCCCAGGAGCAGATGTCGCTGCCTGGAATTCCTTCCCAAGGCTTCTTATCAATTTCCAGAGCAGCCTGGAGTGGGCGGGAGGGGGTCAGGGACACTGGGGGCTGTTCTGGGAAAAGCCGGAATGCCATTGTGGAGCCCTACCTGGGGAGGGGCCGGAGGCGGGGGACGGTGCTGGGCAGGGAGGGCTCAGCTGTCACATTCCTCGGGCTCACAGAAAGCTCTCCTGGGTGCCTTGTCCTTATTTAGGCAGGAGATGTCTGCTGACTCGGGCCTGTGGGATGCCATTGCAGGCCGGCTCACCGGCGGGTGGGGCAGGGTGGGCCGGGGTAGGGGTGCACGCCCCGAGCCAACTCAGTGGGCTCTCTGGGGCAGCAATGCCATCAGACCCAGATCCCCAGGTTGGGAAGTTCAACCCCTAGGGAGAAAAATCACTCTCTAAGCAATAACAAAAACAGTAGCTACCATTCGTGGGGTACCTACTATGTGCAGGCCACCATGGTAGGCTTAGCCTCTAAAGCTCCAGGAGATAATTCTCCTGTTCACGGCCATACCCCCAGATCTAGCTCTGGACCTGCTGCACAGTAGGTGCTTAGTAAATACTGGTCATGATCGAATGAATATGCACTTCACATGCCACAGTTCCTCACAAAAATCCTAGCGGTAGCTAAGTGCTATCATTAACCCATTTTACAGAGAAAGAAACTGAGACTTGCCGAAGTTCCATGACCTGACAAAGGTCACACAACTTGGAAGTGGGGGAGCTAGGGTTTGAAAGCAAGTCGTCTGAGTCTAGCACTAAACGATGCTTCCACCTTCTGTTTTGGGGTTCGCCACACTGGGGTTCCTGGCTTTCTCCCTTTACAGGCTGTGGGAGTTGGATGGGTTACATACTACTTACCCTTTTCATTCTTTTCTTTTTATTGATTAGAGAGAGAGAGAGAGAGGGAGGGAGGGAGAGAGAGGGAGGGAGAGAGAAGGAGAGAGAAAGAGAGAAACATTGATTTGTTGTTTCACTTATTTATACATTCATTGGTTGGTTCTTGTATGTGCCCTGACCAGGGATCGAACCTGCAACCTTGGCATATCAGGATGACACTCTAACCAAGTGATCTACCCAGCCAGGACCCCTTTCACTCTTACTTTTCTTATTTGTAAATTGGGAATTGATAGTGATATCTACCTTAGAGAACATTGTGGGGGCTAAATGAGATGTGACAGGCAAATATCTTAGCATTGTGCCTGGTACATACTATACCCCTGACAGATATTGCCTATTGATGCTGGTGATGGGCCTCAGAGGAATTCTGCATCTTCCTGGATGCATCGGACCCAAGGACCAGACTGGGCACAAGATGAAGCCATTCTCCAGCAGGCTCTGTCCTCTCTCGAGGCACAGTGACAGTCATGGCCATTGGGAGAGGGCCACTTCTAGGCTGCCTCCCAGGTTCCCAGAGCAACGGGCTGGAAGGGGTCTGGGACTTCACTCTCTGTTAATACCCAGCACACACTCATCTTCTTGTGTCACCTTCATTGCCCAGGTTTCCATAAGCACCTACTACGTGCCCATGCCTGGGCAGTTTCCATAGAGGAGGCAGAGGCAGGGCCCACCGCCCCCTTTGGAGGTGCCTGTGGCCATACTGTGTTGGAGGAACATGGATTCTGGAGCCACTGTTCCTTGCTGGCTGCGTGCTCTTGGGCAAGTTGTTGGAAGACCGAGAGCCTCAGTTTCCTTATCTGTACACTGAAGATGATAACGGTAGTCTTTCTCTTATCAGGTGGTTGTTTGGGTTAAATGACAAATATGTGTAAGCACCTAGAACAAGTCCTGTCACATGGTGAGTGACCCTTCTAACACGCCTATAAGAGAGTAACAGCCACGACGACTAGTTTTCAGTTATTGGAAGTGGTCACACAGGCATCTCTGGGCCTCAGTTTCTTCATCTTGCTACTGTGCTGTTAGTAAGTGAGAGGAGGCGCTTTCCGGGGGTCCTCCCAGCTCTGTGAGTCTCACGGTGGAGCGCATGTGGTCCAGCCAACACCAGGTTTACCTAACAGATATTCCCGAGCACCTGCTCCGTGCGGCCTCTGTTCTCGTGGCAAGGGCGCAGCAGTGAGGCTTCTGCCCCCTGTGGGGCTCACAGGCTCGTGAGAGGGAAATAAAGCGACGGGGCAGCTGCGTGCAGGGGACTGGAAGAGCCGGGAGCTGGCAGTCAGGGCAGGCTTTCCTGAGGAAGGGTCCTGAAGGGTGAGGAGGAGTTCACCCAAGAAGAGTGAAGGCTGAGGGTGGGGACAAGAGTTCCCCAGAGAGGAAACAGCAAGTGTAAAAGCCCCAGAGGTGAAACAATAGGGCACACGTGAAGATCTAGAATTTTCTGGCCACCTGGAGAGCTGAGTTTGGCTGGAGTGAGGTTGTGAAGTTGGATGCATGCTTTCACGTTACCCCCCAGGCACTGCGAAGGACACTGTGGAGACTTAAGCAGAGGGTCAAGATCAAATCTATTGGGGCTGGGCCTTGGGAAAGGCTTCCTGGGCCAGATGGGGCATAAGAAGGAAAATTTACATCCAGGGTTCGTATCCAGCTGGACACTCCAGGAATGTCGTGCCAGTTGTTAGAGGTCTGAAATACTCCGCTTTGTACCAGTTGTAACCAGCAGCTCCCCTGAGCCCCCTAAGTGCTCGCCCCATTAATGCCCTGTTCACCTGCTCCCCTCACCCCCCAGGACCTTGACTTCCCTAGCACCCAGTTAACCACATGGCCCAGCAGGGGGCGCCCACACTGTTCTCATTGGTTGGTTGCTCCCCAACCCAACCATAGCAGTTGCTAGATATTTTTAATATCTCACCCCAATGCCTGCATTTCAGTCAGGCCTTTCAGCTCCAAGAAAACAAGGGGACATCAGATAGAGCAGGACCAGCTCAGGAAACCGAGTCTTAACCCAGTTCTTGCCCTCTTCCTTCGGGGTAGCAGGGGTTAGACTGGATTACCCCCTAGGGCCCATCATGCACTGGCTGACACAGCTTGGGGGTCAGACCAGGACCTCGGTCCCACCCCAGCCCTTGCACTTCCCGATCTGTGGCTGCCTTTCTGCCACGCTGCCTCTGGGAGCCTGGTTTCCTTGTCTTTTTAGTGGCCGTAATAATATCTACCCCTTAGGGTTGTTGTAAGGAATAAGTTAAATCCTATCTCTAAAAGTCCTAGCACTGGTAGGTGCTAGGTTTTCACATTTGTAATTAATTATTTTGAAATAGGGGACTGTAAGCATGTTCCGAAGTTCTAAAAGGGTTGACAGTTAGGTTCCAGGTTGGACTGGAGGGCCCAGTCCTACGTGGGGACAAAGAGCAAGGCCAGAGGTCCCCTCCCTGTTTTACTGCTTTCAAAAGCGCAGCCAGGCCTCGGTCATTTGTCGTCCTCCAGGCCGGTTCTCAGGCCCCGATGGACCAGGCTTTCATGGGGCAGTAGGAGGTATCTCTGCTGGTAAGCGTGAGCCTGGGCCCTCCCTCTGAGATGGGCAGGGTGAACCCTGGGGATGTGGGGAACTCAGGGCCTCGCCGTGCCCCAGGCTGGGTTACGGCCAGTCTCGGCTGCTGTGCCCTTCTGGAGAGCAGGCGTGAACTGAAGCAGCTAGCAGATGCATGGGTCAGCCAAGGCTCCGGGGCCGGACAGGCCTGGATTCACATTCCAGCTGGCTCCGGCGCTTCCTAGCTCTGAGCCTCGGGCAAATGATTTCCGAGCCTTCGTTTCTTCTCCCGTAAAGTGGATTTTCTTGAGGATGACGTGAGATCACACAGGCTGCTTTAGTTTTCTTTTGTTGCCGTAACCAATTACCACAAATTTGGTGGCTTAAAATGACACCAGTGCATTGTCTTACGGTTCTGGAGGTCGGAAGTGTGAAATGGGTTTCATCAGGCTAAAGGCAAGGCGTTGCCAGGGCTGGTTCCTCCTGGAGGTTCTGACAGGAGAATCCAGTCCTTTTCAGCTTCCTCATGTCTGCCCCCATTCCTTGGCTTGTGGCCCCTTCCTCCCTCTTCAAAGCGCATTGCCCCAGCCTCTGCTCCCATCCTCACATCTCCTTTTCTCTGCGATCACATCTCCCTCCATCTTCCTCTTATACGGATGCTGTCATTACATTTCGGGCTTGCGGATGTAACCCAGGAAAGTCCCTGCATCTCATGGCCCTAACTGATCACATTTGCAAAGCCTCTTTTGCCGTATAGGGTCACCTTCACAGGTTCCAGGGGTTAGGACCTCGATTTCTTCGGGGCCATTATTCAGCTGACCACATAGGTCAGGTGTGTGGCCCACAGGGAACACTCAGAAAACAACTGCTCTGTTACTTTGCTCCCTCTTCCTAGGCTGGGACGGGGACCGCATACTCAGTCATGCATGGAAGAGACTTCCCCGCCAAACTGGCGGTCTTCTTTAAGAAAGGGAGAAAGATCCCCTTCAAATGATCTGGAAGAGGTCACCGGTGCAGCCTGGGGGTTTCAGACTGGGGGTCCCACGGTGGGAGGTTCCCTATAGGGCCTGAGGGGGTGGCATGGCCGCCCCCAGACTCAGAACCCGCGTCCCCCTCTTCAACTAGAACAAATGCACTTTCTAAGTTTTTCAAACACTTGCCCAGATCTTAGTATGTGCCAAGCCCTGTTTTAAATGCTTTACGTGCAGTTCGGTTCTCTCTGTGCTTGCAGCAGCCCTGTGGCGTGGGAGCTGTTCCTGTCCCCACGTCACAGGCGAGGACCTCAGAGCCCAGAGAATGCCCGGAGTCACCCACGTCGTACAGCGGTGCTCCGGACCACTTTGAAATACCAGAATGATAACAGCAGTTTTTCGTTTTAATGGTGAAACCATGTTTAATATTTTAATATTTTAAAATATTATCTTAAACTATCTATTTTATATTTTTATGTCTATACTATATGACACACAAACAACGAGATACAAATTAGGAACACATCACCCACCGGATGGGCTTTGTCCGGGCCTGTAGCCTTCCGTCTGTTCTGCCCTCGCCACCCTCCACACCGTCTCATTTCTCCCACCAGACCATGTCCTTCCAGAGAAGGAGCGGGCCCGGCTCAGAGCTCACTGTAAGAGTAACAACGGGCGGGCGGCTCAACCTCCCTGTGTCTCAGGGCTCTCATTTGCGCCACGGCTGTGGTACCTCCCTCACAGGGCAGTAGGAACCCACAGGCTGTTCTCCGTTTTCTCTGATTAGAAGCAATCATCATCGATCCATATGTGAGCACTAAAACAATACAGCTCTTAGAAGAAAATGTGGGAGTAAACCTTATGCCCTTGGATTAGGAAAAGCCTGCTTAGCTATGGCTCCCAAAGCACAGGCAGTACAAGAAAAAAAAATAGATAAGTTGGATTTCATTAAGGAAAAATGTTAATGCTTCAAAGGCCACTATCGAGAAAGTGAAAAGACAACCCACAGAGTGAGACAAAGATTTGCAAATTATGTAGCTGGTAGGGGACTTGTATCTAGAATATATAAAAACGGTTGCAACTTAATAATAAAAAGGCAAAATAAAACCAATTAAAAATAGGCAAGGATCTGAATAGACATTCCTTCTAGGAAGACATATAAAGAAATGGCCGCTAAGCACATAAAGAGATGCTCAACGTCATCCGCTCTCAGGGAAACGCGCATCAAAACCACCTCGCAATCACTAGCGTGACCGCGATGAGAAACACGGGCAGCACGACAAGTGTTGGTGAGCGTGTGGAGAGGACGGAACGCTCGTACATTGCCGACGGGATCGCGAAATGGGGCCGCCACTATGGAGCCGGTCCGGCAGTTCCTCAGAAGGTCATACCTAGAGTTGTCACCTGTCCCCGCAATTCCGCTCCTAGGTACCCACCCAAGAGACCGGAGAACAGGCCTCTACACAAAAACGTGTCCACAAATGTCGGCAGCAGTGAATGGTTCACTGTACGCGGAAGGTGGACACAAACCACGTGTTCCTCTGATGAGCAGGTGAACTACACGAAGTTTGTCCCACAACCGGGGGGCCGTTAGGGGCCCGTGGGCAGGAATGAAGGGCTGATGCAGTACTGATACGATGTGGTGGACCCGGAGACAGTGTTGGGATTCTACAAGCATGCATATTTACATCCTAATTTGTTGGCAGTCCATAGAATTTTGGAAGGGAATTGCTGGTAAGCATTGTTATAATAACAAAAGCTGTAGTATTAATGAGAGCCAATATTTGTGAAGTGCTCAGTTTATGTTAAACAGTTTTGTGTTATCTCATTTCAGACTCCCAGTAATTTTGTGAAGCAATCGTTATTACCCCTACTTCCCAGTTCAGGAAACTGAGGTCAGCAGGCAAAGGTCAGACAGTGCCACGATTTGGACTGGAGCTTGTGCCCTTAACCCTTCTGGCCAGAGCCTCCTGGGCAGGGACTTAGCACGTGTTTGCCAAATGGAGCCCAGGGGTGGGGTGGGGTGGGGAGGAAAGTCCTGTCGGCCAGGGCTCCCCACCTGGGCCCTCGCCTGCATCCTTGAGGAGGTCGTGTGCTTTCCCGGGAGCTCTCCGGGTGGGTGGCTAGACAGCCCAGCTGTGTCCCTCCTCGGCTTACTGGGACCTGATTGTTCTGGGGGCAGTGGCCATGCAGAGCCAGGGCGAGGGGTTATTTTGGGAGAGGGCAGGGCAGTGGCATCTGAAGCATCCCCAGGTCAGGAAGACGCTGGGCAGCACCGTCCCCGCCAGGCACCTCCGCAGCCTGCAGATTATCTGCCTCCGTCCTCCAAAGCGACTGTGGACCACTCGTTCCAGAGGGGGGGTTTCTACTTTTAAAGTGAGCCAATCAGTGGCATTGAGTACATTCAGGGTTTTCTTTCAGTCTTCTCCCCAAAAAAACATACTACTTATTTATTTCATTAACACGCACCTCTCTAGCACTTCCTGGGTCCCGACCACTGTTCTAAGGGCCATGTGGCCATTCATGCGTTCATTTCTTACAGCTTTTCCTCCAGGTGGGTGCTGTTATTATTGTCACTTTACAGGGGAGAGGACTGGGGCTCAGGGCACTCAGACTTGCCCGAGGGTATAAGGAACAGAGCCAGTGCACCCAGGCAGCCTGGCCCGAGCTGCCCCTCTTGGCCACGCCACTCCGTGCTCCAGAGGCTCGGCTCCACGCCCCTGTCCATCCGTTGGTTTTTCAGAGGTGTTGCGTGGTTGACTTGGCAGGGATAAATGAGGGTCCTAGTCATCCCCATCCCCGGTCCCAGCACATGGAAGACGTGGCCAGAGTTAGTGGCAAGAGGGCTTGGTGTAATGCGTGAGAGCTTAGGCAGATTCACTCTCTAGCTGTGTGACCTGGAGAAAGCGACGCCACCTCTCTGAGGTCACATGTGGAAAGGCGGCCACGGCACAGAGTGCTCTGCAAATAATAGATCATTGTTAATAGTAGCAGAAGAGGCAGTTGTTGAGTGAACACAGTAGAACAGAGGTTGACAAACGTTTTCTTTAAGGGCTGGAGTGTAAATATTTTTGGCCTGGCAGGTCATACAGTCTCTATAGCAACTACTTAATTCTAGACAATATAAACAAATGGGTGTGGCCGTGTTCCAATGAAACTTTATTTATATGGATACTGACATTTGACTTCCACGTAATTTTCACGTGTCAGAAAATATTACCCTTTTGGGTCTTTTTCCCGACTTTAACAATATAAAAACCATGATCGGCGCACAGGCGGTAGGGATGATACAGGCGGTGGGCTGGCTTGGACTACCACTGTGATTTGCTGACCGTCTCTGCAGAGAAGCGGGAGTTCTATGGGGATTTTTGGATGCCAGGTTTGTTCTTGTGTCCACAGAGCCCAGAACAGTGCCTACTATGTGACAGCCACTCCATGAAGTTGTGTTAAATGAATGAGTCCATCGGTAGAAGGGTCTTGAGCTGGGGGAAAGAGCATTCCAGGAGGGGAACAGCGTGAGCAAAGGTGTGGTGTCAGGGGAGAGTCTTCGGCCCAGAGAAGCTGTCCGTGCCCGGGGGAGACAGCTGGGCAGCAAGGCCAGCTGTGGGTGAGGGGTGGGCACCCTCAGAAGTGGCTCCCTGGGGTTCAGACCCTGCCTCTATCCCTGAACCACCAGCCTTATTTTTAACCTGGCTGACGAAAGGTGAGAAAGATAATCCGAATGAAATCAAGAAGGGTGCCTGATCCCTGCCCCACCTCCTGCCCCAGTTTGCTCTCTGTCCCTTCCCTCCAGCAGGGCCAGAGCCACCTGGAGACCCTCCCCCAAGGACATGGGCCCAGACAGAAAGAGCACTCACAGAAGAAGAAACGGTACCGCTTTGCCTAGTAGGACCTGGACTCAGGGAGGGATCCTGGCGCTGAAAGAGAAACGCTCGAGGCTCCGGGGCTTGGGAACCTGGGACCGCCCAAGACAGAGCTGGGTTTTCTGTCTGTCTGGCACATGCTCCTCAAACGTTAGTAGCGGAAGCTTCTGGATGGCTTATAACACACAGATTCCTGGGCTTCTACCTCAGAAATTCTGATTTCAGTAGGTCTGGGGTGGAGCCCAAGAATCTGTATTCCCAACAAGCTCCCAGGTGATGAGGGGGTTGAGGGTGCACCACACCGGGAGTGGCACGGAGCTGGAAGCAAGACCCTCTGGGTAACAGCAGTTCTGCCTGCCCTCCACCCTGGGCGCTGCCAGGTGCACCCCATCAAGCCTGCCTCAGGCCCGGGGTCTGGAGAGCCCTGGAAGGCCGTGCTGAGTAATTTAGACTCCACGTGGAGCACCACAGGGGGCCTCGCAAAGATCTTAAGCAACAGGTGAAGCCGTTGGCTGTAAGGCTTAAGCAAGCGCACCACACTTCAAGGTGCCACTGCCTGCAATCAGCTGTAGGGAGCGGCCTGCAGGCAGGGATGGGGGCGGGGGCTTTGCAGGAGGAGTGACGGGAGGATGGAGAGATGGGCAAATTCAAGAGCTATAGGGGGAGCAGAAGAGACAGCAGGGGGTGACTGACAGCTGTGGATGTTGAGAGGAGATGAGGGTGAAGGGTACAGAGCGCAGGCAAACCCTGGGATTCCTGGCTTGAAGGCTGGGGTGTCGGGGAGCCATACCAGAAATCTGAAGCTTGGAGGAGGGGGGCTGATAAAGAATTCAGATTGATGGGCACAACAGAGGAGTGTGCTGTGTGGCCACCCCGATCTCGACCCCGGTTCTGGCTCCGTGGAGGGCCCGCAGATGAATCCCCAGAACCTTCCAGGGCTCCGTGTGAAGGCTGTGACTCAGGCCTGAGGAGTCCTGCCCCGCAGCCTCGGAGCAGCACCGGGAAACCAGCCTCACCCACTTGCGTGACCAAAAAAGGACATTTTCTCAGCTGGAAGGTTCGCCCAGCCCCCGTCCCTGCTCCCCCCACCTGGGGTTTCAGGTTTCCAGGGAAGAGTGTCTGAAAAGCTGAGAACTTTGAATCCCACGTACCCATGGACAGGCAAATAGGAGCCTGGGGACATGCACGCCCCACACTGAGTTGGATGTCGCAGATGTCTTTTCCTCCGTCGCCCCTTTCTTCTCCTTCACCGCCACCACCACCACCATCATCATCATCACTCAGCCCCGTCCTGGCCCACCCATTTTCATATGCTGCTTCTCAGTCTTCACAGCCACTCCAAGAGGGGAGAATTAGTAGCCTACAGAGGAAGACACTGAGGCACAGGGACACAAAGCCCCGGACCCGAGGTGCTAGAGCCCCAGGGGGTGGGAACACGGGTGAGGAGAGCGGCGCGTGCAAGTGCAAGGTCGGAGCCTTTATTTGCGTTTGTTCACTGCGTATTCCTTGAGGAGTTTTTTGCATGAATTTTGACTTTTAAAAAGATTGCCTTAAAATACGATTTATGCAAATTACCAAGAGTTCTTTGGCTTCCCCCTCAGTTTAGAGCCTGAAGTGAACGACTCAACCTGGCCCCAGCCTTGGCGAAGCCAAGATTGGAACCCCGGGCTGCTGACAGCAAAGCCATGCTCTTTGCTGTCCCCTGCGCTGCCCGCTGCCCACACACACATGCGAGTGTGTGTGTTCACTTAGTACACTTTCATTCGATAAAATACTCCTGTAGCAGCCCTGGCTGGTGTAGCTCAGTGGACTGAGCACGGGCCTGCAAAGCAAAGGGTCACCGGTTCAATTCCCAGGCAGGGCACATGCCTAGGTTGCAGGCCACGTCCCCTCTGGGGACACATAAGAGGCAACCACATATTGATGTTTCTCTCCCTCTTAAAAAAAAAAAAAAAGTATTCCTGTGGCAATACAGCAGAGTGGAGAGGCCCCAGAGGCTTGGGAATCAGATGGCTCTGGACTTGAACTCCACCACTCGCTACTGAGTGGAAACGTAGCCTGTCGTAAAGGACGCAGACTCTAGATCCCAGAATGCCTTGCTCCGAAATCTCACTCTGTCACTCGCTGGCTGTGTAAGTTTGGGTGATGTCCTGAAAACACTCCTGTGCCCTGGATGGAGGGATGATGGTAGTGACATCTGCCACGTGGAGTTATTGGGGGGATTAAATGAGTTCAGTTCTGTGAAGCCCTTGGCAGGCAGTAAAGCTTTGTCAGTGTTAACTGTTATGGGCAAGATATCCGAGACTCAGAGTCCCCCCACCTGTGAAGTAGGAGGGCTGAAAGGGAAAACACAGGGCCTGGCACGTGGGAGGAGCTTAACGAAACTTCCCTCCCTCACTGGGGGCCCAGCTCTGTGCTGGTGGGGGGTGGGGACTGAGGTACAGAGACTCAGACGTATCAGCTCCCCGAGGGATCAGCTCATCTGCGCAAGTGGACGCTGACCAGACCTCCCCCTTCCCCAAAGGCCCGGAGCTGTTACCTCCTCTCAGGGCCTTGCGCATGCTCTTCTCTCTGCCTGTCCCCACCCCACCTCGAATGGCCTCCTTTATGTGTGTCTTCAGGTCTCAACTGAAATGTCACATCCTCAAGGAAGCCTTCCCTGACCACCCCCCCCCCGACTGCGGAGCTCCATCCTGTCTTTCTTTTCCATATTTTCATTGCACTCCCTGAGCTTCCTTCATGGCGTGTTTTACAACTGCAATAAAGCCTTTCGAAGTCAGACCCATTGTATTAAATGATTTTCCTCGTTTGTTTGACAGTGAGGGCAGGAACTGGGCTTGTCTCGCCCACAGGGCTCTCCGTCCTGGGCCCTGGCCACATGTGGCACGTGCTCAGCGCACAGGCGCTGGAGTCGCCCGGGTTCACAATCCCAGCTTCTGCACTTAATGACGCTGTGACCAAGGGCAAGTTACTTAACCTCTCAGTGCCTCAGTTTCCCTTTCTGTACAAAGGGAGTATAATAACAGCACCAGCTTTCTAGGGCATCATGATGATTACATGAGATAATCTTCTAAATTCCTTTAGTTTGGTGCTCGGCCCATGCATAAATGGGACTATTATTATTTTAGTAGGTGCTTCTCTTAGGCTAGACAACAGCTAAAACAAACATCCCTAGAATCTCAGGTGCTTAAAGCTATATGTGTTTAAGACTTGCTTAAATGTTCCACACTAAAAAAAAAAATGTGAAGCGTAATGAAAATGTTCAGGTGCTTAAAAAAACTTCCCACATTTAACGTTTAACTTCCATGCCTAAATGTTGCAGTGTGGGACTGTGGGAGGGACTTTGCTCCGTGCTGTGGCCATTTGTGGACCCAGGTTCCTTCCATTTCGTTTCTTAACCTGGAGTCTTCAGGGGGTTCTCCGGATGTCATCCAGGGCAGTCCATGAACTTGGATGCTGTCTTACGGTAGGTTCCCTAGAAGCTGAGTCTGAGATGGAGATTTTCGTGCACACGGTTAATGAGGGAACACTCTCCGGAGAGAGGCCAGTGAAAAAAGCGGGACTGGATGGAGAAGTAGCTATGCAAGGACGAGGCCCTACCTGGCATCCCACCTCCCACAGGGACTCCGGCGCCTGGCTTGTGCCACAGAGTTAGTTCCTCTTGGGGTGATAGGGAACTGGGGCTATCATCAGTCATTGGCTGTGGGCTGTCTGGTGGCAGGGCGGAGGCGGAGGGAGTGTTTTGACCTTGGAACAAGGTAGCTTCTGTTGGTAGCAATTCTCTGGGACAGCAATGAGCCATCAGGAGCCAACACAACACCTCGGGGTGGGTGCATCTGCTCAATAAAGGGATTGGGGCGGAGCACCGGAAGTGTTTGTAAGAGGCGGGAAGACTACATCTTTATTTTTACTAGCCTCTAACTGAAATTTAGCATTTTCTTCAATTATGGGAATAGGCAATAAACTACAATAGTATTAGCAGTATCTGTGGCTTTGTCACCAGTAGAAATCACATATATTTTCACATCATATTACTGTTGTTGCAGGTATCCTTGAAATATCTTTTATGCTAATCTGTACTTTAAAATTATCGTAGATAATAGACCTGCTGTTTTGTTTAATGTATTAATAAAGACATATTGCATTACAAATTTGTTCTTTGAAGTATTTTGGTTAACAGTGTGTCAATATAATTGCATCCTTTTGTCATCTTATGTCTTTTATGCATTTTAAAACATTTTGAGAAGGGGTCCACAGGTGTCGCTGGATGCTAAGGGGGTCTGTGACACAGAAAAGATCAAATACCCTGTTCTGGGGCCTTGGTCTCCTCTGCCTTTTACCATCAGCAGGAGAAAAAGAAGGGAAGCAGAGGATTGTAGGAGAGGTCTTCATGGGCCAGGCCTGGAAAGAGCATACTTCACCTCTCCCCACAATGCATTGGCTAAGACTCAGCCTGACCATACCTAGCTGCAAAGGAGGCTGGGAAATGTTGTCTGTCTGTGTGCCCAGAAAGAAGAGAAAATGGTCTGGGGAATGCACAGAAGTGTGGACCACAGCGCTCAGTAAATAGTCACTGGCAGCCTGAGTGACTGAACGCTCTGTCTAGGACTTCTCTTTGTGAGTTGGGGAGAAGGGGCTGAGTGCTGGTTCTCTGGACGGATCCTGAGTTTCCATCATGTTGTCTCCTAGGACAAGCCATGCCAAGGCCAAAGCTGAGGCTGCGGAACAGGCCGCTCTGGCCGCCAACCAAGAATCCAACATTGCCCGCAGTTTGGCCAGGGAGCTGGCTCCAGACTTCTACCAGCCAGGTAGGGCCAGCCAAGGAGGGAACAGGCAGGACAGGGTGGGGGAGGTCCCTGCGGGTGGACATTTCTCTTTTTCTTTGCTGGAAAGCTGACATGCCTGTGAGTTCTAGAAACTGTGGGGCATGGTGCAAGCATGGGATGGTATGACACCGGGGACTCACGCTGAGATTGTGGTGTGGGTATCAGAGGCCCCCAGTTATGGACTGGGCCCACTCCTGGCTGTCTCTTCTTCCCGAGAAATGAGGCTGCAGAGTGAGGAGGACCTCCTGCCTCTGACACAGACCTCGCACTTGCATAGAGTGGTGGGAGCTCCTCAGGGTGGGATATTGTTTTTCTCTGCATGAAATGTTTTAAGGTGCATGGCACGATTAGATTTGTTTTCTGAACATCAGAGCTTGGAACACAGGTCTGTGTGCCTGTGGAGGCTAAGTCGCTTCTGGTTCCGGTGCTCCCCCTGCTGGCCCCAGGGAGAATGACACTGGCTGGCTGCTTCGGCCTTGGCGGGGCAGGCGGGGGTCACAGCAACAGCTGTGACTGTGTGACCGGCACTGCATTTTTTCACCCAATTAATCATTTTATTAGGTGTGATGAGACCAATTTTTCAGATAAGGGAATGGAAAGAGACCGGTGTCACTGTTCAGAACATAAAGTCAGGAGCCAAACTCCCTGGGTGCTAGTCCTTACTCTGCCCTTTGTCCGCCGGGTGACTTTGGGCGAGTGATTTCACCTCTCTGAGCTTCCGTTTCTTCGTCTGTAAAATGGAGCTTGATAGCATCGACCTCGTAGGGTTATTAAAACTATTAAGTGAGCTCATATTTGGAAATTGCTCCAAACAGTGCTTGGCCCACGGTAGATGGTGGGTAAGTGCTGGCTGGGTAAATAAACGAGGCTCAGCGAGGTTAAGCAGCTTGCCCAGGTTCGCCCAGTGGTGGGACCGCGATTCGAACTTATCCTCCCGCTGTTACTATCCGTCTCTGGCAGGTCCGGAATATCAGAAGCGCCGACTGCTCCAGGAGATCCTAGAGAACTCGGAGAGCCTGCTGGAGCCCCCCGACCGGGTTCCCGGCGCCGCTGGCCTTCCGGAGCGGCCCCGCGAGAGCCCGCAGCTGCACGAGCGCGAGACCCCTCGGCCGGACGGTGGCCCCCCGTCGCCGGCCGGGACACCCCCGCAGCCCAAGCGGCCCCGCCCGGGGGCGGCCAAGGACGGCCTGCTAAGCCCAGGCTCCTGGAACGGCGAGTCTGGCGCCGAGGGCAGCCGGCCGGTCACGCCGTCCGGTGGCCGCCGCAGCCCAGCCCGTCCCGCCACGGAGCACATGGCCATCGAGGCGCTGCAGGCTACGCCCGCGCCCTCGCGGGAGCCGGAGGTGGCGCTGTACCAGGGATACCACAGCTACGCGGTGCGCACGGTCCCCTCCACGCCGCCGCCCTTGGAGGAAGAGCCCTCGCCCGAGGTCTACGAGTCTGATTCCGCGCCCTCGACCCCGGCCACCGCCCCAGCGCAGGCCCCCGCGCTTCGGGCCCCGGAGCCAGAGCCGGCGCCCGAGCCCCCCGCCAAGCTGGAACCCAAGCCCATCGTCCCCAAAGCCGAGCCCAAGGCCAAGGCGCGCAAGACTGAGGCCCGAGGGCTGACCAAGGCTGGGGCCAAAAAGAAGTCTCGGAAGGAGGCAGCGCTGGTGGCCGAGGCCGCGGTGGAGGTGGAGGAGGTGAGGCAGGCGGCAGAAGGAGGTGTCCAAGGTCGGGTCTCTACAGGTGGCTGAGCTTCAGGCAGGATCGGGTGTGGGTGATTCGGTAGGGAGGGTGATGGGACAGGACTGAGCAGGGGGAGACTCTAGCAGGGATGTGGTCTCAGTCAAGTGCAGCCTGACCCCATCTAGACCTGGGAGTGTAAATTGCACTGCAGTACCCCCACAGTGGGGCAGGGGGCTGGCTTTTTACCTGTTACCTGGTCAGCAGGGGGCAATTCTTTGGAAAAGGGAGCAGCTGGGATCCCTAAGCAGCTGGGGGTGGAGGGGGTGCTCCTGCAGGGTCAGGGCTTTCCCAGTGGGCACCAGCAGCACTGCTACAAGGTGTAGCAGGGAGGGCTTCCTGGGGGTGGGGGAAGGGCCCACCAGGGCTTGGGTCCAGGGCCTCCAAGCTTGTTAGAGGAGGCGGGGAGCTAGGGGTTGCAGCAACAGTGAGCGAAGGGAGGCTCATAGGGACTGATGAGAGCGGCCCTGGAGGAATCAGTGGGGAAGGCCACATTCCTGGGCCCCAGGCCCACCTGTGCTTTGGGACCCACACTTGCCCTGCCCTGAGCCCTGAGCGGTTCGGTTAATTATTTTCAAGAGTTCTTCCAGCTCCCATGGCCTGTTGTCCAGGTGCTGGTCCCAGCAGGGAGCAAAACAGGAAGGTGCTCTCAGGAGGTGCTTCTGAAGTCCCCCCACCACCACCTCCTCAGCCCACCCAGCTGGAACGGGGGTGGGGGGTGGTGGTGGTGGTGATTCAGAGGCCTGGGCACTCAGGCAGCCGCTCTCCGCGCTCCCAGGTCCCCAACACTGTCCTCATCTGCATGGTGATCCTGCTTAACATCGGCCTGGCCATCCTCTTCGTTCACCTCCTCACCTGACCCTCATCTGCCAGGTATGCTGGGAGCAGGGGGTGGGAGCCCATAGAAGGTGCTGGGCACCTGGGTGTCGGAATGCGGGATAAAAGGGCCCACTGCCCATGGGGGCTTTGTCCTGTGGTTCATTGAGACCCATCCACACTGGAGGCAGGGACCTGGGATGTGGCTTTGACAGATCGTACGAGGGAGGCCCAGTGTGCATGCACGCACGCACGCACACACGCCTCTTGTAAACACAGCCAAGGACAATATTGGCCTGGTGGGCGCTGGTCTGGGGGCGAATGCGGCATGTCTCATAGAGGGTCCGGGAATGAGAGCTGCAGGAACTGAGGACTCGATGGTCTGAAGGACAGAAAAGGGTGAGCCAGCTGGCCGTGGGGGAGGGGGGAGGAAGGGACGCGGTGAACCGCCAAAGGGAACAGCACATGCCAATGAGCAGAGGCGGCATCCAGAGGGAGAAGGACGCTGTGCCTTGTGAGGGCCGGAAGGGCCCCCGGGACTTGTCTCTGATTCCACCATGTCTCTGTCATAGGACAAAGCTACCCTAGGGGTTTGGGGGTGGGGGTGGGAGGATCTTGCCCCTGAAGCTTGAACCCTGCCTTGAACCTGGCCACGCCTCCGTGCACCCTCCCTCCCTGCTTCACCAGGCTCTTTGCTGTCTCTCTGCAGAGCCAGGAGTTCCTGCCGAGGACTCGAAGACCCATCTTTCTGCAGCGCTGCTCAGGGTGGCCAAGGAGGACTGGACTCTGGGTCCCAGCTCACACCCACACCACGAACATTGAAGGGGGCCTCCCACGGTGCCCTGCTGGGCGGCGGAGGTGCCCAGAGGCAAAGCATGTGCTGGAAACCCTCCTGGAGCTCCGCCCAGGGGCAGGGAAGGCCCTGATCTGCTCCCGTCCCTCACCCTCATCCACTCCTTCACCTTGTCCCTAGGTCACTCCCTCCCTGGGCTTTTGTGTGTTTTGGGAGAAGTCACCAAACCAGAATATTGATTAAATCCCGGCCCCCTTCCTGCTTCCCTTCTCCTGCTTTATTTTAACCTCTGGCTTCGGGGCTGACAGACCCCTGCGGTGGGTCAGCGGTGAGGGAGGCGCTCTCGGAGAGTGCAGAGTCCCCACCTTTCCCTGTCATGAGCCAGCACACACACTGTTCCCTGCTTACAGGTGTGCTGGGTGGCAGTAGAGGAAACGGACATGCTCGGTTTGCGTATTCCAGGACGCAGCACTCCTGTCTCCTCCCACCTGCCCAGCTAGCTCCCCTCCCTTCCTGACCAAGAGAAGAGGAGGAGACAGGAGGGACTGGAGTCTTTGGCCGGGAAGCCACGGACCAGGTGGCCAGGGGGCGGGGGTGGGGAGAACGGCTAGGAGGAGTTAGGACAGCCCTTGTACGTGTGTGTGCCTGAGTCTGGGCTGGCGTTGCATTTAGGGCTTGCAGTGTGCTCGGGGTGCGAGGGGTCACCGTGCAGGAGCCCTGGGGCTGGCGAGACAAAGCTGCTGCCACACCCTGTGGACTGGTTTGGCCGCTTCCCCCACCGGGGCCCACCACAGGCTCAGGGGACATTGAACATGGACGCTTTGGGAAGACCAAGCAGATTTCCCCGGGGCTGACATTTGGGCAGGCGCTGAAGACAGGCTGCTGGTCACCAAGCATTTCCCAGGGTGAGAGGAGCAAGTCCAGCGCTCCCACCCAGGGCAGTCTGCGTGACGATAAGCCCCTCGGCTTGCGTGGCGGAAGAGGTTTGCATGTAGCTCCTTACAGATGTTTGGTACCACACTGGGTCTCTGGGCCTGGTTGGGGGGCTCATGTTTGGGGCAAGGGGTCAGGAAGCTGCCGTCTGTGCATCAATAAACCTGCATCTGCTCACAGGCTCTGGCGGGGCTGTGGTGTCTGCCTGTGGGCCCAGGATGCTGGCCGGATGCGGGAGGGCGAGGGGCGCTGGGTGCCTCCGCGCCATGCTGGTCCAGACTCCATCTCTCTCTTACGGTTCCCATAATACCTTGTGAGGGGCGGCTCAAAGGCCAGGAACCTTGTAGGGCAGACCCTGAATCTCTAAAGCCGATTTCCAGAAGCTTCCCTGAGCAGCATATGGTAGAAGAAAGAGCCCATTCTGCCAGGTTGGCTCCTCCTGGGCCCCAGTCTTTCTCACCCACTTATTTTACTTCTCCGAGCCTCCGTTTCCTCACCCGTAAAATGGGGAAGGAGGTAGAACCAGGTAGCTCCTGGGGTGGTGGCAAGGATTACATTAATGCTGAAGCTTACGTAAAGCCCCGCTGTAGAACGCAGTGGGGAATGGAGACTTGTGGCACTATAGTGCTGTCATTGGCCCTGCCCGTTTTGATTGACAACCTCGGAAGCCCCAAGGGGGTGGAGATAGTTCAGGCCCTGGTCAATCACAGAATGTTTCAGGGGGACCCAGAAGCCACCTTCTAACTCTACAGAGGAAAAGAGACTTTCCAAGGTCACACAGCAAATCGGTGGCAGGAAAGACGTCTTGTGAGTCAACACTTTCCATTAACTGTTGATTATCGGGGAGGATCCCTCGCCCATCTGTTACAGAACAGACCCAAGGGGGGGTGTACGATACACTATTACTGAAAGGACTCCCCACCAGGTTCGCTATGCCTGCTGCCAGAGGAAAGACGTCTCTCAATGCCAGAGATTTGTGAAAAGGAAAGGAAATATTTATTTAAAGCTATACAGACTTACAGTAGTGACTTAATGTCTTCATTAAAATATTAAAGTCCTTTAGGACACCCACAGACGTACACAGTCCTTCCTTCTCCCTCTGCCCTAGTCTGGGGTACCTAGTCTGGGGTATCTCAGGAAAGGAAGTAGACATCCATGATTCCGGCTCCTGGTACCATTAATTGTGTCGCCGCCAGGATTCTTCAGTTAATCCAAAGCCATGTGGCACCTTCTCATGGCCCACCAGCAAGAGTCCTTTCACCCCTTTTCTTCCAGGCAAAGTCTTCCTCCTTCCTAAGCCACATGACAAAAGGGAACACCCCAAAGCCGCGTGGTCCTGACTCTCACCAAAGACTCATGGTTCTCCCCCTGGCACGGCTGCTGTGCCTGGGTTTAAATCCCAGCGCCAGTCTTCCTCTGCAGCCCCATTTCCGACTCCTCCTATAAGCAGTTACACCTGCCAGCATTCCTGTATCCTTCCAGCTTTTCTGGGCTGCCATAGTGAGTCTGGGCAGCTGTGGGCCCATGGCGTGGAGCCAATCATGTCCAAGATCTCACACATGCAGGCGCTGTAACCAGGGGGAGTTGCCCCCCCAGTTACATCTTGGGTGGAAGTCACTTCTATCCCCCTGGCTCAAAGCAGGGCCACAGTTATTTAACATATCTATGCAACCAGTTAAAGGTTATAGATGTGTTAAATGACCATGCCAGAGGTTAGCTGCAAAGCTGTTGCTGTACAAAACAGCTCTCAGTGGCCCTGCTCCATGTGTCCTATCCCCCAGCTTAGCCTTGATGGGGGAGGTGAGAACATCCTGTATATTTTTCTAATATTTCCTGGACACCTTGAGTTCTGGACCCCATTACAAATCCCTATTTGGGGCCCCCTCTCTTGGCTGCACCCTGTTAAATATTGATAGGCTCAAATCCAGGCAAGTTCAGGATGATTCAATGGTCAGGTGTCCTGGTTCTTTCCCCAGTGCTGCCACTGACTTGCTGTATGTCAATCTTCCATCTCTCTGTGCCTCAGTTTCCTCTTCTGCCAAGGAGGCCGTAATTGGCGTCCGTTGTCTTGTTCGAAGCTAGTGCGGTTGCAAGGATGGAATGAGGTGTCTTATGGGGGATAAGGAGGTTTTCCAAACCCCAGAATGATCCAAAGATTGCCAGGAAGAAGGATGGGTTGGAGGGACCCCTGGAGGGGTCGGGGGAGTGAGGCTGAGGAGACAGTTCTAACCCCCCGGGGGCTTTGATAATATACTCCACAAGGAAGTGGGTGAGCAGCCAGCCCAGTTGGCTGGTCTGTGTGTATGTGTGTGCGTGCATGCGTACGTGTGTGTGGGTGTGTGTGTGTGTAAAATGGGAATGAGGGGTTAGGGACAGCAGGATGGCTATATCAGAATCACTTTGGATGGTCTGCCAAGAAGGCTCATTCCTGAGTCCCTGTCCGAATCTAGGAGTCAGGTAAGATTGGCTGGAGTCACGCGCCCCCTAGTGGCTCAGGTGCAGCATAGCCTGGCCCCTGTCTTCCAGTCTCTGCCAATGGCAGCTCCAGGCATTTTGTCTGGTCCTCTGCCACGTAAGGCTTCATTTAAGGTGTCTTCTGCCACAGAACTTAAAACCACCATGTGGGCCTGGCCGGGGCCTGTGATCACTGACCACTGGCTTGGGGTCTCAGCTGGACTCTTCCAGGAGGACAAAAGGAGGGGGCCCTGGACCTGTGGGATACAGATTTGGGATTTGCAGCAAGAAGGGAATTTCATAATTTCCTTCCGATGGGCCCACAGAGGATCTGGCTGTGCTGCGAGAGGTGCTTTGGGCTGCATGTAACAGAAAAGCAGCCCGATCACGACTTTTGGAGGCCTCAAGCCTGAAAAAATTACAGGCACACTTCAAATATGTAACATTCAAAATAAAAACAATACCTGTGCTGCACACCCCCAAACTTGCACATATGCTGAAATGGAAATAGGCTTTTGATTTTTTCCTTTGGGCAAAAATTCTGTGGAGGCTGACTTTCTCCCTCCCTCTGCCCCCTCTTCCCCTGTCTGGCTGGCCCTCCAAGAGAAGGGAAGCCTCGCACTTGGTGGAGTCAGGTGGCTGTGAGTCAGACACAGCGAAGTGGTGGCGTAACAGCAGGACGGTTCAGGGCAATAGCTATGAAATCAGGTCGCCGGTTTGAATCTTGTCTCTTTCCCTTAATATCTCAAACCTCCTTGACTTCCTTCTCCAGGATGATGAATACCATTTTTGTTGTTGTTGTTGTTGTTTTTGAATACCGTTTTCTATTTGACCCTAAAGCCCAATTTGGCTCCTAACCATTCTGTTGGACCCACTACACTGCAGTTCTTAATTATGACCTGCAGGTGGCGTCACTGCTCCGCACGTGAGTGATCTCACAAACCTGCTCAAGAGGAGGGTGCTTTAAAAAACATTCGTCACCATCACTACTGATTCACCGCAATAATAACAGCTATTGTAAATTAAACACTTCCTCCCTGCCATGCCGTGCACTAAGAGCTTTCATTGCATTATTTCATGTATCCTTACAACATTTCCATCATGGTATGATACTGCATTTTACAGATAAGAAGCTAAGATTCCAAGCCACATCTGTCTGTCCGTCTTCAAAGCCCATACTCTTAACCATATCTTCAGTGGAGGGCTCAGAGGCTGCACTTGGCTGGCAAACTTGTTTTGGCCAGCACGGTGCTTTAACACACATTGAACTTGAATGCTTTTAGGCTGGGCAGATACTTTCCACTAACCCACAGTCCTCAGCACATTGGCCTGGGAGTAAGACAGAAGTTGGCCAAAGAGCCCCCCAGTGCTCTTCAGATTGGAAGGGTCTACCCAAGTTCAGTATCGTCAAAAAGACCCACCTAAATGTATATTACCGTGAAATTTCAAGACATAGCTGACAAAGAGAAAACCTAAAAGCTACCTGAAAAAGGGGAGAATCCAACCGACAAATAAAAAGGTGAAAAATCCAAAAACCTGGATTTTTCAGCAGCCATGCTGGAAGCTAGAAGGCAGTGAGGCTGTGCCTTCAGAACTGGCAGAAAAAGACCCCGACGTCTCCCCCAGTCAAACTGTCAACCACCTGTGAGGGGAGAATAAAAACGCCGGCAGGTCCATGAATTTCCCATCTACGTTTTCTTAGAAAGCTACTGGCAAACAAGTGCCGCCGTGACGAAGGAGCAAAACAAGAAAGGGGAGTGGATGGGATCCAGGAAGAAGAAGACCTTTCCGTGGGGAAGACCGAGGGGATTTGCTAAGTAACCTTGAAAGGAGGCTTCACATGCTGTAAGGCTGTGGGGAGGCGGCGGGGCAGTGGGGTGGCCGGGGAGAGAGCGCGAGTGCAAACTGGGGCACCCAGTGTCTGCCTGTGTAGGCAGAGCGAGTTCCTAGTTTTGTGAGGTTTGGGGACGAATGAGGCACAGGGGGAAATGAAGCACACGAAGAACAAGGCACAGACATTTATTCAAGGGAAAATGTAATGAAAGAACACAACGTGCCCATCAGTAAACATTCGTTTCCATAGTGATAATGTAAACGCCGGATATGGACTTAGCCACACTTATTTTGGAGCTTCCTTGGGAGATCAGGAGAAGAGGAAGCAAAGAGAGAGGTGTATGAGCACTCAATACTCTTTTTCCACAAAAAGAAGGGACTGGATTCTTCAGACTGATGTGTGATCTATAACCACATTCCCCCGGGTGACAGCTGCAGCTGGGGGTGGGGGCAGGCCGGCCCTAATATCTGCAGGTGAGTCGAGATACAAAGGGAGCCCCCTCTCAAGAGCCCACCACCCTTCCTTCCCGCCTCTGACATCCCTTCTGCAGCAGCGAGGTCTTCCTCCCCCCACCCCCTACAATCCTCCCGCAGCGGCAGGGCCTTGGGTCCACCTGGTTTGCGCGTCCAGCTCTGTCCACCTCCCTCTGCTTTGGGCAACACCCTTGGCCACCTCTCAGGGGTGGGAATGCACACTCCAGCAGCCAAGAGAACTGGCCACAAGCCCACACAGGCCCTGGACAGCGCAGTGTGGTGCAGAAAGCTGCAGTGCTCCAGGTGGCATGTCTGCTTGGCTCCACGGACCCCTAACCCTGTAGGGAGGGCATCAGCCAGAGCGGGACCCCGAAAGGCAAAGCCCTGTTTCCCGGCCCAACGCAGCAACCCAAAGCCCAGCCAAAGGTTCTGATACATCAGTGATTCTCAACTGGGTGAGAACCACTGGGTGGCTTTTCCTTCTAGAGGTCATTTGGCAATGTCCGGGGAGATTTCTCATTGTCATACCTGGGAGGCACCCCGCCAGTCATCTACTGTCATCTAGCAGGTATTAAACTTCCCACGGTGCACCGGATAGTGTCTCCTCGGCACCCTCACCCCACCGGGAAGAACCTCCCAGGCCCCAGATGCGTGTGTAGTGCCAGACTGAGGAGCGCGAGGGTCTGCGTGTGAGCCCCGGGTGTGAGCGAGGAGGCCGGCAGACTTGGGGGCAGAGTCTGACTCTGCTGCTGACTTGCTCTGGGATCGATTCTTCCATCTCCCTGCGCTTCTGTCTTCCCACCTGGACAGTGGGGCTCGTGGTAGCTATTCCACAGCGTGGGTGTGAGAAATAAAACGGAATTGACACGTAAAATGTCTGGCACAGGGGAGGCCCTCCAGAAGTGTTCCAGGGGCTCCGTAGCTGGGGGATAAAGGAAGTGCATGAGTAGTATTTAAAAATGGGTAAGTCAAGCAATGGCAGTACATGAAGATTTATTTGTTAAATAACAGGAAAGAGCTAAAAGAGCTGAGTGTGCGGTGCGACCTGGTGGGAGTTGGGGCCGTGTAGCGGTGAGCTGCATGGTCCAGTTAGTTGACTTTTTAAACTCCGCGCATGCAGTGCTGAAGTTTTAAAATTGAAGTCAAGAACCTTGGACGCTAACGTTCTTCCTCCGTGTAGACGCTAATTGCTGTCTTAAAGCGGCATGAAATTGCTGTGTCGGGCCTCACAGACACGCTTTCTCTCTCACTGCTGAGCCGAGGCCACCCCTTGGGCCAGCTTGGGGTCGGTTTTGGGGGCTGCAGGTCTTGCATTTGCAGGTTGGGTGGAGCCAGTGAAAGAGGAACACCACCGATGCGGCCCCACCCTGCTCCGCGGGCATCACGAGTTTGTTTCCGTAGAAACAGGCAGGGCCCGCCCCAGGTGGAGCACGTGACTTATGGGGAGGGGCGCACGCCGAGGGCAGGGAGGCGATGGGGCGGGGGCGGGGGCGGGGGCGGGGGCTGAGGCTGACCGAGGATGCTGTTGCCGCTGCAGGCCAACCCTGGGGAGCTTGGTGCCACCAAGCTGGCTGCTCCATTATTCGGTCACTAGCTGGGGGCAGCTCTGAGGGGATGGGGCCTCACCTCTCAGTCAAGGGGCAATGGCTGGGACAAAGTGGGCAGCTGTGAACAGTGAACAGCCAACACTCAGCCGCTGGGGGATGGACGCTGGCCAATAAAGGGGTCTGGGTGAGGAGCCAGCAGCACCCACTACAGTGGTGATGTTTACACTGTGGCCCTGAAATCAGCCTTCTTGTACCTTCTACTGATCGCTGGCTCCACCCCGCCCCCTCTGGGGCCACAGGAGGCACCCACTAGGCAATCCCCTGCCGCCTCCAGGCAAAGTATTTAGACTCTGCGTGGGCGTCTCTGAGCGTCCCTGTGGCCGAGAAGCCAGCTTTGGCACATGGACATTTCCAAAGGACTCCGGAGCTCCTGGTGCCAGGCCGAGGGGGGAGGTGGGGCCTCTTCCTCCAATGCAGGAACCCACGGCCTCACGTCTTGTTACTTTGGGCTGCTAGGGGGTGAGGAGGGACCCCGGCGATGCTGTTTTCTCCAACGCAGGAGCAGGGGCCGAGCATCACACTATCTGGGTCGCCACTGTGCTCCTGACAAGCTCCTCGTAGGAAGGAGATTATCACCCCATGAAATATTTATGCTTTAGGTTTGAACGATGCTCCCAACAGGACAGCATCGTGTTGGTTTTGCCTGTTGGTTTGGTTTTCATCTTTCTTTTTCCAGCGTGGATTACAAAATGCCCCCCAGTGAGGAAACTGCTCACAGAGAGAGTGCACCCCCTTCCGGGGCTGAAGTGGGGGTTGCACGATGGGAGGACCAAAGGCCCCAAGAGCTGCCTGACAGGTGGGGGCCCCTAGGTCACCTCAAAATAGCTGCATCATGGGCCCGGGAGTGGCAGCCTCCTTCCAGCTCCTCCATGCCAGGAAATTGTTACTTTTGCCAGGTACAGTCGAGAGGGACAAAATCATTACTCCTTTTTTTTTTTTTAAGTACCCCTCCCTGTGTGGCCATGCCGTGCCCTTTCCAACCATCGCAAGAACCCTACGTGTTCGTGCCTTTGCTTTCCCCCTTCTCGGAGGGCGACTCCGAGGCCAGAGAGGCCCCCTCACCAGCAGACCCCTGGGGGTGGCCCAGTGGCAGGGGAGAATTGACCTGGACCCGAGTGACACCAGGGGTGCTCTCCTGGGAAAGCCACCCCCAAATGCCGCTCTCTGGGGAGGCCGGGCCCCAGCTTACGAAGCACAATAAGAGGCCGCCATGCTTTCAACTTTTCAGAAGTTTTATTATAAAGACGTGTGAGAGAAGCACTGGGCACCGAGCCAGACGCTTGCCAGGGCCGGGAAACAGCTGCAGACAACACAAAAAACCCAAACCCAAACCAGACCCCGCACCACGCACGCTTTCTGATGAACCGCACTTCTGTCCTCCGGGTCTCTCCGTGGACAGACGGGAGTCGTCACTGGCCATTTCAGACAGACGGGCAGGGGGTGGGGAGAAAAGCCCCCGAGGGTGGCCGAGCCTGTCCAGTTCCCGGCCGTGCGGACGACGACGGGGCGGTTTGGCAGCCGCCAGCTCTGCGCACATCTCCCTTCAGATCAAACTTAAAAAACGTGTGCTAAGGGTCATATAAAATGCTTTTTTACCTCAAAGGAAACTACTTCTTTCCCCCACAAAATAATCTTACAGATGTCTTCAGCACAGTTCTAAAACACGGAGTCAACTACTTACACGGAGCCAACAGTTCAAGATTCCATGATCTCTTGTTCACACCGTACGTACGGACAACCACGTTTGCACATCTGTGGCTGGGCTGGTCCCCGCCCCATGCATCTGGGGGTGGGTTTCTGTTGCTAAGCAACCCCTCCAGGAGGAGCAGCCCACGCGAGTCTGGGCTCGGGCCAGAGGTCCAGACTCAGGGTTCGGTGTGCAGGGCTAGGAGCAGGGTCCACAGGAACCCTGGAGCAAGCAGGTCGGGGGGCAGCAGTTTCCTGCAGGTTCTTTGGGCTGGCGGCGGGCATTGGGCTGCCTCTGCAGAGTCTGGTGAGAGGTCGAGGGAGAGACTCAGCCGTGGGGCATTAGCGTGTCACTGCTCTCTCTTCGTGGGCACCCTGCTTCCTGCCAAGGCTCCTTCTTTTCTGCTCTGGGCCCCTCCAGCAGCCTCAGGGAGGAGAGGGGAGGCGGGATTAGGTGAGGTAGAGAGATTTATCCCGGGGGAGCAGGCTGCGGGAGAGAGGAGGGGCTGTCAGAGCTGATGTGGCCCCACCAGCGCCACGGGCTCTCAGGGGCCTGGGCACACGGCCCCAGGAGCAGCGGGATAGCTGCTCACTGGCCCTTCACCCCCACCCTGGACGCGGCTGCCCCTGAGGATGCATGAGGGGCTGCACTGGCCCCTCCCTGTCTCCCCCCAGCAGGCAGAACCAAACACCCCAGCAGGGGTCCGCAGTCCCAGCAGGGGCCACCGTGTCCTCAGTGCTGCCAGCAGGTGGCAGCAGTGTGTCCATCCTTCTAACCACCGATACTCTCAGGGCACTATTCTTTTTTCAGTTTTCAAATGTGAATTTTATTTATTTATTTATTTTTTGTATAAATACATTTAAAAAAATTCCGTTTTATTTTATTTTTTCCATCACCACTTATTCCCCCCATATCCTCCTCCACCTCCGCCTATCCCCTTCCCCCTCTCTGGTAATTACTTTTAGTCAGTGCTTCTTTTGTAAATTTCAGACAGAATTAAGGGAGGGTGGGTGCTTTCTGTTATGTTTTTAAAATAGGGCACTCGTTTGGGAAAACAGACAGGACCCTTGAAGGTCTCACACTAAGTGAAATGAGTCAGACAGGGAAACACAGGTACGATATGATCTCACTTCTAGGTGGAATCTAAACATACCCACCCCCCCCATCCCAGAGGCAGGGGCCGGCGGTGGGCACAATGGTGAAGGGGCTGGAGAGGCACAAACTCCCAGCTGCAAAAGGCACCCTCGGCCCTCGGGTGTGACGTCCTGAATGGTGACCACGGTGGACGATCCCATATTGCGTATTTGAATGTCACTAAGAGAGTAAATCCTGACAGTTCTCACCCAGGGAAAAAACAGCAACTCTGTGCAGAGACAGTGTTAACTGGACTTAGTATAGTGACCGCTTCGGTGTACGTACGCGTGTCGAACCGTTACGCCGCACCTGCGAGACTAACATGTTCTGTGTCGCTGATGTCTCAGAAGCTACCGTGAGGAACAGGGCACCTCGGCGGTCTGGGCTCCCTGTGAGGGAAAGCTCGGACCTGCCGTGGCGGTCCGTTGGAGACCCCCCGCCCAGTACTCTGACTTCGGGGGAGGGCTGCGATGGGAGCTCTGTACCTGCTCGGGGTGTGGGGCAGACAGGCCCTGCCGAGCTGATTCTGCCCTCTCCCCAGGCATGTCAGAAGGGGGGTACGTGCCATGTCCGCTCGCTCCCTGTCACTGGTTGGCGTGGCAGGGCGAGGAGTGGGGAGCCGACAGCTGGGGCTGGAGCAGCGGACAGGGCCCCGTGTCCACCTAATTCTCCCTCCCGCCTCTTTCCCACCCGCTCATCCCAGGACTAGTGCACCACCAACACGGCTGGGGTGATGACTGACCTACAAGTGCTGATGCCACACTCCCCGCTGGGGTAACTGCTGTCCCAGTCTCCGCCGTTCGTGGGGTTGGATGGGCCAGGAGAGCGGGATCCGGAGCCGCTGGGGAACTCGGAGAGGTGAGGGAAGTCCTGCCGAGGGGAAGGAGGAGGCAGGTGAGCAAAGGAGACAGGACAGGCGCATGTCTCAGGCAGTGATGGGGGACGGGGACCGTGTGCACCCGGGGTGTTCACGGAGGCTCATCTTCAGGCTCGCACACCATCTCGGCCTGGAGTGCTTCTTCCTTTCCCCCATTTGGAAAATTCTACGCTGTCCTAGCTGCGTCAGGGGGTGAAAGAGTTTGCTCTCAGTGCCTATCCTTTTTGGAGACTCAGTTTCCCAATCTGTAAAATGGAGTTACTGGGCTGAGTGACCTCGTGCAAATCCTAGAAGAGTGTCTGTGGGAGCATTAGTGGGGTCAGGCCTCGAGGGCTCTGGGGACAGCTGGGGCTGCAGTGGCCGCAGCCCCTCAGGCTGGACAGCAGCAGACAGAGGATGAGAGACGGAGGGCCTGCAATATGCTAAGAATCTGAACAATCTGGCAACTTGTCAACTCTTCGCTGTAGTCGGGACATCTCAGACAAGGTGCTCCAGACCCAGTTCATTGACATGGCAGCTGACGCTCAGAGAGGTCAGGAACCCGGGCTGAGGCCACACAGCTGGCGAGAGGCAGGAACTGAATTTAAAAGCCCAAGTGGCCTCCCTCTCCACAAGGGGTCCCAGAAGGGCCGTGCCTGCTCGGCCCTGCTTACCTGCGGCCCCGGAGGTGAAGGGCTCATAGCCAGCTGCACCTGGAGTGCCATGGGAGTGGGCAGGACAGGAGGCTGGGAGGCTGGGGACATGCTGACAGGTGGGCTGAGGAGGGCGCCCTGGGCGTGGGGGGGCAGTGGCAGCTGCTGGTGCAGTGGGGGGCTGAGCGGGAAGGAGGGCGGTGGCGGGGGGGACGCGCTGAGGCCTGGCAGCAGCGACTTGGAGCCCAGCGTCCGGGCGAGGCTGGCAGAGGTGGCCCCGCTGCGGAAGGCCTGCAGGTCTGAGGGCGTCAGGAAGGAGGCCAGGCCTGGCATGGCGTACATGGGCTGTTTGGGCGGCAGCATTTTGGCCGGTGGGTTGGCCTGAGTGCTCTTGGTCTCGCCCTGGTCCGGGGAGCTCTGGAAGGAGACAGACACCAGTCACTCCAGAGAAGATAGCGAAGCCAGAACCTGGGCCCTGAGACCGGGTGGGTCTGCAACCCTCGACAGGGCCCGGGCCCTCTATTCGCGCTCCTCCCCAGCCTCTGTGCCTCTGCATGTGCGGTGCCCGTGACTTGCAGTGCCCTCTCTGCCTGGCCCTTTGTGGTCTAACGCCGACGCCATGTCCTCTGTAACAGCCCAGACAACACCCCCGCCCCACCGGGGCCGCCTGGCCACCTCCACCCTGAGCCTCCTGCCTGCTGGTGTTGACGAAGGAGGCAGGTAGTGCGGTCAGGACCACAGGCCAAATTTGAAGAGTGGCCAGCCTGGGTTTGACTCCTTGTACAGCCACCTAACATGCTGGATAATTTGAGGCAAGATGCTTAACCTCTCTGAGTCTTGGGTTCTTGTTAGAAGAATGAAATGAAACAAGATACATGTAAAGAGGCCAGTGTGAGGCCGGCACACAGTAGGTACACTGGAGAAATGACCACAGTATCCGTCCTTTCCCATGGGCCTCAGTGCCTGCTCCGCCCCTCAGTGGTCCCACCGTGCCTAGGAGTCCAGGGGTTACCTTGGAGACCAGGCTAGCCCTGTAGGCCGCCAGAGCCTTCAGGTATTCCTTTTTCGCCGCTTCGGTCTTCCTCTTGTAGGCCTGAAAGATCCAAGACGTGAGCAGCTTGGGGAGCGGTTACGTGGTCAGCTGGAGGTCACACCACCGTGAGCTGGCCACTGCCTAGGAGCTACTTCTACTCCCCATTTCCCTGGGAGGCCCCCGAGACAGGGCCGCAGGCGCACAGTCAGTGGGATAGGAAAGCTCCGGTCTGGAACCCAGACTTTGAGAGTTGGGTGGGGGACAAGATGGACTGAGATGTTCTTGTTTAATAAACAGATGAGGAAGCAGAGGCCCAGAATTGTTAAGTCACTGGTGAACGCGGCTGGGGAACAGCAGAATCACAAGGGACCTAACTTCCCATCTTACAGATGGGCAAACGGAGCCCAGTAAAGACCTCTGCAGGAGCCTCCAGTTTCGGGGGCTGGGCCTGGTTCTCAACCCTCAAGTCTGTTGCTGGCTCCAGGGCCCCAAAGCCTTGGAGGGGAGGGGAGGGGAACCCAGAAAGGGATGGAGACTCACCTGCTTCTGCTCTTCTCCCAAGCTGTCCCACATGGAGGCCACAATTTTGGACACGTCCCCGAAGGTGGCACTGGGGTTCTGTCCCTTGATGGCGGCCTGAGTGTCTCTGAAGAAGAGTGCGTAGGCTGACACCGGCTTCTGCGGCTCATTGGGGTCCTTCTTCTTCTTCTTCTTTGGGTTCTTGGCCTTTTTTCCTGGGTCAGCTGAGGGTCTCTTCTCTCCTGACATCTGCCCGGGTGACAGGAGTCAGAAAACGTGAGACGCCCAGGGACCCCTGCCAAGGCGGACCCATCCCAGCCTCAGGCCGTGCTGAACTCTCCGCAGCAGGCCCACCCCCTGCTGGTCAGGCCCTGCCCACACACGGGCACTGGCCATGCCAGGAGCATGGGCAGCTGCGGCCACACTGTCAGGCTAACCACTCCCTAGGTAGGGGAGGCAAAGGACAGGCAGACCAGACAGACGGACAGATGAACACACATCCTGGATAGGAGCCCTGGGTTTTTTCGTTCAACTCATTAATGACAATCAGCATGATGGTAAAGCTGATTCAAAGAAATAGGTAGAGAAACTGGTTAATGTCCCATAGAATAATAAAACTATCACTTTTAGGGCTTAATTTTATCTCTTCTGCTGGACACAAGTAATTTGTATCTCTACAGGGAAAAATTAATTCGCCTTGTAATCAGGCAAAAGTCATTTACAACTCTATCACCTTTCTCCCAAGTTAACCTTTACGGAGTATAAAAAACTCCTGATCAATAATGAAGAATGAATCAGAATAAAGTCACTTAACTGCCCTGTGCCTCAGTTTCCCCATCTGCCAGTGAGAGATGATAATGGCACCTTCCCCAGAGAGTTGCGGTGAGGATTTACATGTATCAATACTTATTAGGTGCTTAGAACACTGGCCCAAGGGGACTGTTGCAGAAGTGTTTTCTAAATGAAAAATAAAATAAAAACCACCCCTGCCTGGTCTGCGGTAGAGACCAAGTTACCACGGTGATGGGGCTGGACCAGGACCCAGGGGTGCCCACCCCAGTCAGGGTCCCTGCTAGATGGTATGGGCGCAGGCCCAGGCCTCTGCGGGGCCACCACATGGAAGGGGTGGGAGGCCCCCATGGAGAGGAAAGAGGGCTAAGAGATGTGAGCTCAAGACTTGATTCTGCCGCCAGCTCATTGGGAGATTCCCAATAAGCATGTCCATCCCTGGCCCTCCTGGGCCTCTGTTTTACGCCCCATTTAAAGAGGATGCTCTCCAACAGAAAGGGAGATTTGGTCAGTGTCAAGAAAGGGCCAGAGCCTGGGGAGCTCACCCTGACGGGTGATTGAAGAGGCTGGGCCACCCCTGCCTCCAGGGGTGGGGTCATTTTTAGAGCCTCAGCTGAGGTCCGTGCTGCCCAGGGGTGCCCTCTGCTGGACCACACATTTTTGTCTGAATATTTTCTCCTCAAAGGCCATAGCGACCATGAGACATGACCCCTGAGGTTGCCCATGCCATCAATGTCACTGGCCATTCAGGAATAAGACTTCATTCTTTTCCAGAATTTTCTTCTTCCTTGTTTCCCAGCCAAGGGTACGATCATACCCTGTGAGTCTTCTCTAGAAGTAGGCGATGCCCATTCCATGCAGGGCCCGTCACTCTGCTGACGTCGGGAGGGCATCCTAAGGCTTTGCATCTCCACTCTCACACCTACCTTGAAATGTGCTTCTGGCTCCTCCTCCTGAGTAGAGCTGGAGGGAGAAGGGGTGGCCGACTTGCTCCCTGGGGGCGACGGGGAGCTGTGGGCGAGGCCGCTCCGGAGGCCCATCTGCGAGATGAGTGGGGACTGGCTGAGGGCGCTCATGTGGCTGGCCAGCATCGCGGGGCGGCCCAGCAGGGGCCCTGGGCGGCCCGAGTCATAGGCAGCAACCTCCGAGTGGACCATCTCCTGGATCTGAGAGAGGAGGGCAGGGCAATTTCAGTTAGAAAGGACCCAGCTGGTGCCACACCGCATGCGCATTGCGGGCCCGGGGAGGGCATGTCAGTGAGAAGCGGGAAGGTGACAGCTCCCTCACTCTGAGGTGTGGTTTCCCCCTGGATCCCTGACAGGCGAGTGTGCCCACCACTCCGAGCCCTGCAGGGTTCAGTGTGCCTGTGGGGAGTGCTGGCACCTTGGGAGTCTGCCATTCTGTTGACATTCCACATGGACAGACCGTCAGGATCTCATCCCTGGCTGGGGAGCGCAGGCCAGCTGAGAATGGATCCTTTTGCAATACTGAGGCTTCTCTCCGGGAATGCAGTGTGTCTTTGCTTTTATTCACTAGGCAGCATGAGAGCAAAGAGCACAGGTACTGGAAGCCAACTGTGCTTTGAATCCTGGTTCAGCCACTTACAAGCTGGGTGACTTCGGCCAAGTTACTTAACCTCTCTGTGCCTTGGTTCCTCATCGGAAACATGTGGACAATAGTTAAACCTACCTTCTAGGAGTGTTAAAGATTAAATGTGCCTAGCACATAGTAAGTCCTATGTTGTGTAAGGGTTTGTTAAAAACAGAGAGTGAATAAATCCTTTAATAAAGTTTTGCATTTTTCTTCCTGTAGCTCAGTAGTTTTCTTATTAACTATTCACTAGGATATTTTCTAACTGGTTATTTTTGGAATATAAGAAAGCTACTGATTTTTACACATAGGCATTTCTCATACTAAGTACATATTTAGAATAATGCATACTTTTTACTCAAACGTTATACATAGATATACTGTTCAGCAAGGCATACCACTTTGCATATTCTTTCAATTATTTTTATTTTCTCTGCATCTGTGGTTATTTTCTCTTTCTAATTTCTCACATCAAGTACCTGTGTTTTTCTCTCACTTTTTCTTCATTAGGCAAACTCATGGGTTTTCTATTTTATGATGTGGGATATTTTTTCTCCTCAAAAGAATCAAATCTGAATATTTTTTTAAGATTTATTTATTTACTTTTCAGAGAGGGGGAGGAAGGGAGAAACATCCATGTGTGAGAGATACATCGACTGGTTGTCTCTCACACGCTCCCAAACGGGGACCTGGCCCACAACCCAGGCACATGCCTGGACTGGGAATCGAACTGGCAACCTTTTGGTTCCCAGGCCAGCGTTCAATCCACTTTGCCACAGCAGCCAGGGCAAATCTGAAATTTCTTGCTCGCCCTACTCCTTCTCTGTTTTCTATTCCTTTAATATCATTTTAATCTCTATTGATTTCTTTCTCTGATTTTTAACGATTTATTACTGTTGCTTCCCTGTTCATTTTGAGTTGTAGTTTTCATTCAGTTTGCTACACAGGGCTCCTCATCCTGCAGGTCTTAACTTGTACGCCGCTTCCTCAGAGACACCGTCCCTGACCACTTGTCTGAAATTCCTGACCCCTGACCATTGCTTTCTGTCATCATAGTTGGTTCCCATCATTCTTTTGAGCTGCAATTATTTTGTTTGTTTATCGTCTCTCTTCCCCTCCATGAGTAGAAGGCTCGTTCACTATTGTATTCCGAGTGTCTTAAGTAGTGCCTGGGATGCAGAAGTTCAGCATTTTAAAAATATGTGTTAAAGGATGGAAAAAGGAAGGGAGGAGAGGATGCCACTCCTGGTAGGAAAAACTCCCCAGCTGCCTCTTTTCCTGAAAATGCGGGAGAATGCGAGGTGTTTACGGCAGCAGAACGGGGCGGAGTCGGCGAGGACCGCAGCGGCGGATGTGGCGCTGTCGGCCCTTTCACTCCCATCTTCGGATCAGACTCGGGACAGAACACAGTCGTTCCCTGCGGGATCCACAACCTCCGAAGGGGTCACGAGCCAGTGGGACTCAGTCTTGCCTGCATCCGTTTTTTTTCTCGTGTTCCCCTTACCTCATCGCAAAGAAAGCATAAACAACACACACACGAAACAAAAAACCAACAGAAAGTACAGAATAAAATGACAGGATAAATAAGGACGAGTAAGGAAAATAGTTGTCAAAGTATGTATAGCAACATTGTTTAAAAATCAGGAAAATGAATCCATTCATATTTATTTTATTTTTTTTAATAATTTGGACTTCTTTTTATTTATTTATTTTATTTATTTATTTATCTTTAGAGGGGAAGGGAAGGAGAGAGGGAGAGAAACATCAATGTGTGGTTGCCTCTTGTATGTCCCCTGCCAGGACCTGGCCCACAACCCAGGCGTGTGCCCTGACTGGGAATCGAACCGCGATCCTTTGGTTCGCAGGCCCGCGCTCAATCCACTGAGCTACACCAGCCAGGGCTTATTTTAAAGACAGTGTTTGTTCATAGATATTGCAGTTTATTTATTTATTTATTTATTTTTGCTTCTTTGACACCCCGCATCCTCCCTTTGCTGATCAAGTTTTATCTAGAGATTTCTGTGCCGTTGCGTCCTTAAGCAAAAAATAAATAAATAAATAAATAAGCTTTTAATTTTTCTCCCATCAGTGGTTTATGTCCCAGAGTATTTTTTTCATGAAATAACTCATTTCAATCGTCGTTTTGACAGTTGCATTAAGTTTCATGCCGCGATAACAACGGTACTTAGACGTGAAGTGTAGGTTTGCTGTTCCCATTGCTCACACCACTGGTGTGTACGCCAGGCATTTCCCACACTTGCCTGCTTCCTCTGAGGGAGGGGTGAGATGTCACTGAACACCCCTCACACTCTGCCGCTGGCCCCCGAATGTCTCTCCTGGAGGCTCACTCTGCTCCCTCGTTGAAGCCCCTGCCTCAGTTCCAGAGGGTCCAGAAGCTTTCCCTGAGTCTCCCAGCACGATCAGGTCCCGCAGGAAAATCATCAAGCCATGGACCAGCACTTTGCCATCCCTTCCACAGTCTCAGTCAGAGTAGCCGTTTCTAAGAGGTAACAGCCCTGTTTTATAGAGGATGCTAAAAATAGTAATAATAACACTCACTAGTATACTTGGTGAGGCTCACTATGCGCTAGGCACCTCCTGAACAAATCTTTGGCATAACACTATCACTGCCCCCATTTTACAAGAAAGACACTAAAACTCAGAGAGGTTAAGTGACTTTCCCAAGGTCACACAGCTAGGAAGTGAACAAATCAGAGTCCTGGCTCCTTCCCCAGACAGATCTTTTCACTGCACCCACATGGATCTTACTGGCTCTGACATGGGTGAAAGGTCATGACCCTGCTCTCACAGGGCAGCTGTGAGGGTCTGAGGAGAAGACAACCTGATACAGAGCCCAGCACATAGTAGGTTTCCTTTCCTTCACTCACTCATGAACTTGCTGAAGGTATGAGCATGAGCCGAATCTCAAATAGGCTAAGAAGAGGTCACAAACAATGGAAGTTTCTGGAATATCAGAGAAGAGGAAAACCAAGAGGAAAGCTCCAATGGCAATAAAAATTACAGGGCTGCTTCACAAACATTGGTTACATTTATTAAGTCAGTCAATTACTGGCAAACTTCTATAAAGGGCCACATATAAAATGCAGTATGTTAGGTTTTGAGGTCCAGAGGGTCTCCATCATAACTACTCAACTCTGCTGTTGTAACACAAAATCCAGCCATAGGCATTATGTCAATGAATTGGTGCGGCTGTGTGCCAATGAAGCTTTCTTTACAAAAACAAGCAGAGGGCCAGATTTGGCCGATGGCCATGGATTGCCATCTCTTGTGCCAGTCGAATGCTGTCAAATGAAAAGAAAGACTCGTAGAAGCACTACCCTTTATCGGGCAGTTTCAACTGATCTCTGAGCACTTCCACTGTCACCCAGGCACGGGAGGAAGGTGGGTTCGGTATCAACATTTTACAGAGGAGGAAGCTGCCGTTCAGAAAGGGAAGGAGCACGCCCTGGGTCTTCAGAGCCGGGATTCAAATCAAGGTCTGTCCTCACCAGTGTCCTCAGGCACTCTATCACCAGGTGCACTGTCCCTGGCAGAACCCCGCCCCGGGGATCTGCCTGGGACTCACACTGCAGCCTCCCTTTAAAATCAGAAAGGCCCAGACCGGTGACAGAGATGGGGCACTTGGCCGCCGTCCTCCAACTCTGAGCATCCACTGCTGTCTTGAGCCTCCCTCTCATGCCCTTAACGGGGCCTCCACCTTGCACGGTCCTCCTCAGAACCACCCAGGTCATTTTACTTCTTTAACCCTCCCAGGTCCCCGAGACTGCTCCTGTTACTCATTCCAAAAACCTTCCCCGAGGGCTGTTACGCCTGAGATCCTGGGCTAGACGGAGGAGACCAAGATTAGACCGAAAGCGCCAGATCTGCGCGAGCAGTCTGACGGAAGAGGCAGAGATGCGCCCTCATAGTTTTAACCAGTGCAGTAGCCAGGTGATCAGAGGGACCTGGGCCAGGCAGAAAGGGGCCCTTCCGAGGCCTGGAGAGCCAGACAGCCTTTCCCCAGGAGAACACTCTGGGCTGACTCTTGAGGGAGAAGCTTGCAGAAGACAAGTGGGAGCGTGGAGGGCGTTTCCTGGAGCAGGAGCACACGCAAGGGCAGAGAGGCCTGGAGCAATGCGATGGTTAATTTTCTATGTCGTCTTGACTGGGCCATGGCTGCCAACACGTGGCCAAACACTATTTTGGGTGCGTCTGCGAGGGCGTTTCTGGATGAGTTTAACATTTGAATCAAGGGATTGAGTAAAGCAGATTGCCCTCCCCAGTGTGGGTGGGCCTCATCTAATCAGTTGAAGACTTGACTAGAGGGAAAAAGCAGCAGAAGAGGGAACTTCTGTCTGGCTGCTGGGACATCCATCTTCTCCTACCCTCAGGCTGGAACTACAGAGTCAGCTCTCCTGGGTCTCCAGTTTGCTGACTGGAGGTCTTGGGACTTCTCAGCCTCCTTGATCATGTGAGCCAATTCCTTTTAATATCTGTCTGTCTCTCTGTCTATCTATCTATCCATCTACCCATCCATCCTACCAGTTCTGTTTCTGTAAAGAACACTGACCACCACAAGCGGCACGATGAGCTCTGCAAGCTGCCCGTCACAGCCTGGCACAGCTGGAGTGTCAGGAGGAGTGGGAGATGAGGACGGAGGGCCATTAGGGGGTGTTAGGACCGGAGGGCCGGTGTGTCTGGCAGAGGCGGAGGGCTAGTGCAAAGCGGCCGGCCGCAGGCTTTAGGCAGATGAAGACGCTGAGGGCAGCTCTGGGACCCGCAGCAGAACCGCCTCCCTGGGGAAAGTCGCCTCAGGGCCCTAAGGAGAGTCTCTGGACTCCGAGAAGCAGCGGAGGCCCTGTGTGTCAGTTCCCTCTGGCCGCTGTAGCACAGGAACAGGAAGTGCAGCCTAAAAGAATGCAGACTCGTTACGTTCCAGTTCTGCAGGCCCGAAGTCCACAGTCAGTCTCATGGGGCTCCAAGGGAGACTCTCTCCCCTTGCATTTTTGGACGGGGGACGGGGATGGATGCTGTTCTCACATGTTGTCTCGTGGCTCCGCATGACGCGCCTTTTCTTTCTCTGCTTCCATCATCAGGTCAGCTCCTCCAGGTGCTGGACACCCCAACACCCCCCGTATAAGGAGCTGTGGTTACATCACCGAGCCCACCCAAACAACCCAACATAGCCTCCCCATCTCAAGATTTTCAACTTAGTCTCTTCTGCAAAACCCCTTTTGCTATGTAAGGTAACATACCCATAGGCTCGGGGGATTAGGACATGGGGGACATCTTGGGGGGCTTATTCAGTCCACTGCACCCCAGGTGCCCCTCCCCTCCCCACAGCAACCTTCCCAGGGGCACGCTGCTCTCTGAGGTTTCCCCAGGCTTTAAGAGGCAACTATTTGAAAAGTATGTGCTTTCAGGAAGAAAAATTCCAGCACAAAAGAGGAGAAAAGAAAGCCCATAGGAAGCCTTCCCCAATGCCTGCCCCTCGTCCGGACTCCCTGTCAGTAAGCATTTCTAATGAACTTTCATGCCTGGCGAGACATCCTTTGCTCGCTGACAAATTCCTCCTGAAATTTGAGATGTCTTGTTCAGAGTAATAGCTACAGTGCACAGGTGCCCAGCTGCTAGAGTAAGATCAGCAAGCATTTAATTGAAACAAACGACTATAATAATAGTACATTATCCCTGCAGGCCAAGCGCCATCCCAGTTTTAATTATTGAGTTAAGCGTCAGACTAATTTATCCTTTAAAGCTACAGCCCTGCTCCTGGTTACACTGATCATCTTGTTATGAGCATGAAGGCGCCAGCAGGGAAGGCTGTAAATGCAAAACCGTTTCTCCGCTTCTGGCTGGTGGTGTGTTTGAAGAGGGGTTTGCGAACACTGAGAGCGGGGACACCGGCTCGGGGTGCGAGATTTCTGCTCAGGTTGGGTGGGGGCTGTGGTCCTTACACTTCCCGTCCCTAGCATGCTCTCACTTCTCTGCTCAGAGCCTGCACTAGCTCCCTGCTTCACTTCGAGGAGAAGCCTAAGTCCTTACTAAACCACAGACCCCCGGAACCATCCCTGCCCCCACCACCTGGTACCTCTCTGGCCTTCTCCCCCTCTTCTCCTTTTTCACTCCACACCAGCAGTCACAGTGGTGACAAGTGCTGGAAGGGGAGCCACAGGCCACCGTGAGGTGGTTGGATGCAGACTGGGGATCCAGACAGGCCTCCGTCTGGCTGGCGTGAAGGACAGGAGACAGGGGCAGGAAGGGGAAGAGTGAGCTTAGAGAACCAGGCACGAGGCAGGCTGGGCAGGACCTTGAGTGCCAGGTGAAGACACCTGGACTTTATCCTGAGGGTCACTGGGAGTCCAGAAGGGTTTTCGGTAGAGTGGAGACTTGAATTTTAGAAAGACCAGCTTGGCTGCTCTGTGGCAGGTGGCAGCTCCCAGGTGAGAAGTGATGCAGCCATTGTGGGAGATTCAGGTGGATGGAAAGTAAGAGATGAGCCTGAGAGGTACCCTGGGAGAGTCAGGATTTAGAACTGGTGGTCAAGGAGGACACCGGATCACTGATGATGGTCACGGGCTGGTCACAGGGACGAAGAGACACGTCCAGCCAGGTGGGAGGAGTGGTCAGCTGTGGACAGGCTGGGCTGGGGCTTTGCAGGTGGGGATGGTCCATTACACGGTCTGGTGCTTGGAGGAGGGGACACGCAGCAGAAACTGACCTGGAGCCCCCAGGGGTACCCAGGCATAACGGTGGGAGTCGGGCAGAAAGACAGGTGCGGGAGGGGCCTGCAAGGGGACCAGGCAGAGGTGGTCTGAGCAGTGGAGGGCCCCAGGAGCATTAAAGTCACACAGTCACATCGAGGGAGCAGAGGGGGAAGAGAGTTTCGGGAAGAAGGCGGGCCTAACACAGCCAAATGTCAAGTATGATAAAGGCAGCACGTGCCCAAAGGATTTGGCAATGAGGAGGCCACCAGGGACCCGAGTGGAGCAGTTTCATAGTGGGGGGTGGGGATGGGAGGCAGAGGCCAGAGTGAATGGGAGGGGAGGAATACAGACACAACCAGGTCCATAACCTCTCCTGGAAGGTCCCCTGGGACCATGAGGGGACAGCTGGCATCAAAGAATAACTTTCTATTAGATGCTAAGGGGAAAGTGCAGTGGTGGAGGGTGGATGTTCCTGTCTCAGTCATGCCCCCACAGGGACCTTAACTGCAGAACTGATGGGCCACAGCCTGGCTGTGACACTCACGGGCCACGTTCTCAGCTTTGACCTCAAGCAACCTTTTCCACAGTCCTGGGAGGTAGATGCTGCTGTTCTTCCACTTTACAGATGAGCAAATGGAGTCTCAGAGAGGGGAAGCCCGTTGCTCCCTGTCTGCAGCTCATCCGGAGCAGCGCCAGGACCCCAACCCCAGGGCCTGCCTGCCCGACCCCAGACCCCAGAGTCCGAGCTCTTTGCCTTACTGAGGCTGCGGGCGTGGCGTGGGCTGGGCCAGCCCGCAGAGACCGAGTGCCGGAAAGGAATGGTTGTTATCACCACACAGAGAGTCGGTGCTGCCTATCTGTCCTGTTTTGACTACTGCTGAACTCGTGGGGAGCTGTTTGACAAAAACAATGCCAAAGCACCAGGAAGCTCATTGTCTGTCTACCCCACTGGAACTTAAGCCCCAGGGATCAGGGAGTTAAGGCTCTTAAGCTGTCCTCAGCTCAGAGCTCACCAGAGTGCCTGGTACAGAGGAGGGGCTCAATAAACGTTGACAGAATACACGAAAAAGTGGATGAATGAATGCTGACGAAACGAAGCCCGGAAACTTCGTGTCTGGCTCAAGTGCACCGTTAAGCGCCAGAGCCAGGGCTGGGGTTCAGAGAGGGGGGCTATTTCTCCTCTAGTTCCCCCTACCCAGGCTCCTCTTTCCTATTACCAGCCTCGTGCCCCACCCAAGGCCCCTGCCAGGGGCTCTCCTAGACCCCTACTCACTTTTCAGAACTCAGCTCAAATGTCACCACCTCCAGGAAGCCTTTGCTGGCACCCCTACCTAAACCAGGGTCCCCAGTTATTGCCTCTCATGGCACCTTGTTGTTATTATTTTTATTGACCTTGTTATAATTGCACTTATACACTCGCCCCCCTGTGTGAATGGTTCTGTGCTCCACCTGTGAAGGAGAGGACCCGTTTCGCTCAGGGCCATTTCCCCGTAGTCCAGCCCCACACCTGGCACACAGAGGGCGCTCAGTAAATGTCAAAGGAATGAGCCAGGCAGACCTGGGAACTCTGGGCCCCAGAGGGGCAACCTCTCCAAGCTCCAGGCCAGGCGCATGGATTTGAGCCCCTAAGTGGGACCTGCCCACCCTCCCCCACCCCCCGCCCTGCCCAACTCCAAGCCTTTGAAGCGTGGCATGGCCGGGCCTCGGCCTCCTCCCAGCCTCTCCTCCTCCCGCTCCTCACTGGTGGTGTCCACACGGCGTGTTCCTGCCTCTTTGCTTTTGCTTTGGCTGTTCCTTCTGCCAAGGATGCCTCTCCCGTCCCCACGCTCCTAGAGACGGGCTGAAGCCAGCGGGTCCTGCTGTGCCTCTGGGGACCTGAATGTCCTTGACCGGCTGCTTCATCTGCTGGGCTTCCTCACTTTGAGGGGCTCTACACGGGGCAGAAGTGGAGTCAGGCTTGCGTTTCAGAAAGCTACCTGGCTGCCGCATGGGAATGAACCAGCTGGTGAATGGGTCAGAGGGGGAAGACCGAAGCTGGGAGACCAGGTCCGAGACTTCCATACCAGCCCAGACGGTGACGGGGGTGTCCAAAGTGGGATGGGATAGTGGGCCTGGGTTGGGGACAGTGGAGCAGGGAGGGACTCCGGAGGCAGGCTTGGCATGGCTCAGGGGTTCCTGGCAGGTGTTGGGACCCCCACTTGGGAGGGAGACACAAGGAAAGGGAAGGGTTACTCAGCCCCTCCCTCTTAATGCTTAGCATTCTCCATTCCGAATTAGCACACGTGCTAATTAAAAACATCTTTCCAAGGAATTTATTATAGGATATCCCGAGCTAATTATAAATTCTCTGTGGCTGATCCTGAGCAGTTGGCTAATGCGGTGTTGAAATCTCTTCGGCCACCCTCGTTTAAATTATTCATCAGGCCCTGCAACAGTTGTGAACTGTAATTTAAACAGTCAGCTCATGCATATTCAATTACTACAACAAACACTGGTGTGTTTTACTGCCCTGACGCTCAATATTTTGTATCCTCACCCGTGTTTACATGTTTTCACGAACTCTGGAGAAAAGCCTTGTCTGTTGAAGTTCCTGGTTAAGCTGAGGTTGCCGTGCCCAGGAGAAGGTCGGAGGTTACAGGCAACTGTCCAATATCCTTTCTCAGAAAAGCTGCGAGTGATAGGTCTGGGAGGGTGCAGGGAGGGGAGGCCCAGAGAGGGCAAGGTCTGGCCCGAGGTCACACAGTGGCTCCAAGGTCCAGACAGGATTCGGAGTTCTGAGGTGGTTCCCGCTGCCTAATCTGCCACAAGTTAACTGGTGCAGGGGGCTGGGGACGTGGGGCTCTGAGACAACGCTAGCAACATAGAGGAAGCCAGGCATTCCATGTGATCCAGCCACTTCAGGGCAGCGGCCAGATGTCACCAGAGCAGGTAGAGCTATACGGGGCAGCAGGCTGTTTTAGAATCCAGGCTGAGTCCACCCTTAAAAGTCAGAGTCCTCACCACTCCAGGGCTGTGAGCTTTGGGGCTCCTGCAAGCTGTGAATCGTTTTGAAGGCTCCACAAGTAGCTCCTCATTCATTTGCATACCGGTCCCAGGAGGCCCTGGGGCAACGCCCACTGTCACAGCGGAGAAGACTGAGGCTCAAAGGGTAAGAAGCTTGCGCAGGGCATAGCTTGCCTTTCCTCCCTCCCCTGACACCCCATCCTCAAAAAACCATTTTCACAACTCTTCAGGAGCCCATCCCAAGAGAGTTTTATAATAGAGGAAAACCAGAAACAGCCTAAATGTCAACAGAACGCTGGTTATGAATCGCCACTGTGACAACAGAATGTTATGCAGATAAAAATAAGGGCATGACCTATAATTACGGGCACGAACGTACATCCAAAACAACTGTTGCAGGAGCTTGGCAGGTCGAGACCAGACTGGAAAGCACAGGAGAAGGCGCCGCATTGCGGTCCCAGGTATGTGCATCGAGTGTGCAGAGGCACAGGTAGGGCTGCCAAAGTGGTTATAGCAAATGGTTAGGTTAGTCCTAGTTATTGTGGGTGATCGGTTTTAATGATCTTTTATTTCTTCTTGGTATTTGCTTGTGTTTAATTGTTTTTGCAAAGAATATATGTCATTTGTAGAAAAATCAGTAACATATGCTTTTGGTGGAAAAAGTGAAAGATGTAAGAACACTTCATTTCAAAATTTACAGAATGCAGCGAAATCCGTACTCAGAAAAGGCGTACAGCCATAAACTTTTCATTATTAAACAATAAACAATAAAAGTAAATGAGCTAAAGAATCTAAAATAAAAATTTTAAACAACTACAGAAAGAGATTAATAAACATAAAAGGAGAAATGAATAAATTAAGAAAAAAGGAAAGTGATAGGGCTGAAACATAACTCTGATGTCTGGTCCCCTGAATAAAGTTAGTAAAACAAACTGGATAAACCAATAACCTGGAGGAAGCTCTGGTAAAGATAAACATGAAAAAAGAGAGAAATTTTGCGACTTTAGGACTATGAATGGGGCATAAGCCTATACAAATTATAAGATAATACTAAATACATTTCGATGGTAATACCATGGGTCTCCGTGTGATGAACTACTCATTTTATGAAGATGGTATAATCTGTAAATGGTTATATAGATGAGAGTACAATCTGGATTTTGATACAGAATTATGAGAAAGCTGTCTTATAAAAGGAAAACTACAGATCCATTCCACTACAAAAAGAAAAAAGAAAAATATTAAATTAACTAACAGTACATCAAATCCAGCCTCATATTAAAAAGTATATATGTGTGAGTATGTTTCAATATGTAGGTATATGTGCGTACCATAACCAAGTAGAATATATTAATACTGGGGAATCTATTACTAAAATTCATCACTTCAATATACTAAAGAAGAAAAACTATATGATCAGCTCAATACAGACTTAATAGGCATTTGCTAAAACTCAATAAAAATTATAAGTAAAGCAGAAGATTAAAAAATTTTTTTAAAGTATACTGAAGAAAACTGACTTCACGCCAAGGGTGAATTTGGTTCTGGTGAAATGCGGGGAGAAGCAAAGGTCACTGGCAACAACTGATCATCACTGTTTAGTGGACGGAAGTCTGGCCCAGTGCAACGGAGACACGAGAAACGAGTCACAACCACCAGAAGCATCTGGGTTACAGATGTGACAGCTTTTCTAGGAGCCCCCGATTCTAACCTCAGTTAGAATCTGAGACAGTCAGACAAAAACAAGTCTGCGAAATACACAGATTTCTTATTTACCCACAAAACATTAGCAAGCACAGTTGGAAAGTTCTAATCATAAAGCAATGCAAAAACATAAAATTCTAAGAAATAAAATTTATTAAAAATATGTTGGGCCCATATAACTATAAAGAGAGGTAAAATAATTTAAATAAGTGGAGAGTCACATTGTGTTTCTGAATGGGACAAATCACTAGTATAATGATATACAATCATTTTATTTTATGGATTTAATGAAATTCCAATATAAAAAAGTAAGGGTTTTGTCAAAGTGACTTAAAAATTCATCTGGAAAAACAAATGAGTAAGATTTGTCAGAAAATAGTTGAAGGCAAGGACTTTGAAAAATTGTATGGCATTAAAACATACTTCAAAGCCAGAGGAATTTAGAAACTGCAGTAAGGACATGAGAAAAGACAGATAAGATAATGGAATGCAGAAGAAACCCATACAGTTTCAAGTATATTTTTGTAGCATACCTATTTAGTAACAGATTAAGTCAGTGGGAGAAGTGATGACTTTTAAATAAATGATATTGATAACCACTCAGCATTTGGAAAAATAGTATTAGAACCAGTGTGATATTTTGTTGGAGAAGGGTGTTCGAAGTGTCCCACTGAAGGTGGAAACCATAAAAAAAGAACACAAATTTAGGTACGTAGAAAATGTAGAAAAGGTTTAAAAATTAAAAAAAAAAAAAAAACCATTAACTACATGAGAAGGAAATAAGCTGAGAATAAATATTTACCGTGTATATGACACAAGGGAAAACATTCTTCATATATAAAGAGTTGTGCTAAATCAATAAAAAAAATCACAAGTGCCCCATGGAAGACTGGTCAGTGTGAAAGAAAAGAGCAATCACAAGGGGCATGATGAAAATGTCCAGCTACCATGCTGGGTGTGATGTCAGCGCTACAGCAGGTTAATAAGGCCTTGGCCCACAGTACGTGACCGCTGATCAGGAAAACGCATCACGGCCCGTGTGCCCAAAAGGGGACTTGGGAGCACAGAGCACCTGCCTGCGGTGGGCACCCCCAAAGTCCCCCAGGGAATCGACCTTGTCCACCAGTACTTTGGCAGTTGGATTTCTTGGGGAAACTAGAAAGCATGCAGAACTTTCCATATGGGTGGACAGGAAGAAAAACAAAGGCAGCTCATACATGAAGTGCTTAGAGACAAATAATCGCATTGCTATGGCTACCATGCGGAGCATGTTATAAGCATCACAACAGTTAATTTTCAGAACCACCCCATAAGGATTACTCGCATGTCTGTTTTACACATAAGGAAACTGAAGTTCACAGGGGCAGATAACATGCTCGGCATGGCAAGTAGCTGGAGGAGCTGAGGCCTCTCAAAGTCCAGTGCCAGTGACATGGATTCTGGCAAAGTGCTGACCCCTCTCAGCAGGGCAGTGGGCACAGAGACACAATCTGAGTGCCCGCATGAAGGGGTCACAGCGGCAGGTCAAGCCTGGCATTGGTTGGACACTGGTCACTGGCGCTGTGGATAGTGATTGAATGGCAGCCTTCTGCCAGGTGCTGGGCACAGTGAGCACAGTCCCTACCACGTTTGGGAATCATCTGGCAGGAGGTTATGGGAAGACACAGTTGCAGGGTAGTGTGATCAGGTCCCAATGGTGGGAAGTAGCAGAAGGGTGTGGCCAGTTTGCTGGCTGGAGTTACTGGCAATCCGCTTCTCCTAGCAAGAAAGACCACGTCAAGTTCATAAGGCAGATGAAAGGGAGCAGGGAAGGGGGTTCTCGTGTGCAAGGGCCTGGGGGCCCGAGGTACAGGTTCCCAAGGGAGAAGAGGAGCCCTGTGGGAGGAGGAGTGACCATCTCGGGCTGACCCTTTGGGCCCCCATTGTCAAGCGGGGGCCCCACACTTTGCGGGCACACAGAGATCCCCGCGATCCTCCCTGTCCTGGGTGTTCTTTCTGTTCTTCCCTCACACTGTTTCCAACTCTGCCTAGGCCCTTGGCGCACGGTTACCCGTGACGCTTCACAAGGAGGAGATATTCTGCAGTCTAGGGAGATCTGGTCTGGCGCCCTCCTCATCGAGGGCTGCGGACAGCCCCCAAACCAGGCTGTCTGTTTCAAAGCCTGAGCCAATGGGAGGCATAAGGGGCTGGGAAGAGTCAGGAGGCAACAGCACAGGTGTGGACCCTCTGGTTTATCTGGGGGAAAGGTTCGCAAGTATCACAGGTGTGAGGAAATTTTCAAGGCAAACAGAAACCCAAGGGACTGTTCCATGTGTCCTGAAGACATCGGAGAATTCAGCGTTCCGCTGAGGGTATGACTGCCCAGTGGACCTGAGCAGGGCAAGAATGCCCTGGGGCCCGGCTTAAATACTGGGTGAGAGTCTAGGGTGGGGTATAAGAACCTGCGTCAGTCCCAGGTTCCCAGGTGACGCTGATCCTGCTAGCCTTAGGACCTCATTTTAGGTGCAGATGCAGCTGGGACCCCTCCAAGCCCCCCACTCAGATCAATTCCTTGGAGGGCTGGCTGTCAAAGGCTTGTAGCTGCCTCCTTCTCCAAGAACTGCCCTTGGCCAATGGGAGCCATCTTGCCTAGAGAGTTATGCAGAAGCCACACTCCCAACCCAGCCTGTCACCCACAATTAACTCACACCTCACGCTGGGGTCCCAATGCCAGCCACGCTGTGGTCTAACTCCCTCCGCTTCAGAGCTCCCTGTGGGACCAGGCCGACCTCCCTCTTGCACAGAGCTGAATACCATCTGGAATATGTCATTCACTCCTCACCACAGTGCCATGAGGAAACTGTGGCACAGGGAGGTTAAGTAGTTTGGCCGAGGTCACATAGCTGGTTACACATGCAGCTGTCTGGCACCAGTGCCCTCCGTCCCAACCCACTGGGCTCTCTGCTGGCCTGTGGCTCCACTCTGCCATCCTGGTGACAAGCGCCCCTTGCAGGGCCCACCCGTGAAATGCTCTGGAGACCTCTCTCGCTTCATCTCTGCAACTCCCGCTGGTAATCTGCGCTGTGTCCCATCAACGCATGATGAGGTGAGGCTGGGAAGAAAGTGACTTGCCCCGCACAGTTAGTTAGTGGTGGCAGGGACAGGACGTGAACCCAGGTTTCCTGCCTCCGGTCTCTCCATCCGTCTCTGGGGTGACAGGGAAGAACAAGCAATGGCTTGTCCAGGACAATGTTTTCGGGGCCTCAGCATGCCAGGCCCACAGCTGCATCCAGCAGACCAGGCCCAGTGACGAGTCCTAACTACTCACCCCAGATTTTTCCCCTTTTTCCTTGCCACCAAGTTTGGAAAAATAGCCACTGAGGCTATTTCTGCCCCTCCTGCCTAACTGTCTTGGTGAGAGCTCCAGCCACCCCCCAGTGGATGGCGGGGCGGGGGTGAGAGTCCCACCTACCAGTTCAGAGGCCCGGGGCTGGGGGCTGGGTGAGAGATGCTTCTGTACTGTGAGGAGGGCACGAAACACTTCAGGTCAAGAGAACAAGGTCCTCGTCTTGCCTCCACAACTTCCTGGCTGTGTGTCTCTGGACAAGCCACTCACCCTCTGAGTCTCAGGCACATATCGTGACCGAGGACGGTTCCACGTCCCTCCAAAGTCAATGGGAGGGTTAGATGACAGAAGGCGGACGATGCTATAAGACAGAATAGGCTTCCGGGTCCCCACTGGCTTACTCACCAACAATGATGGAACGGCACTCTGCAGTTTGTGAAGTGTTCACAGAGGCAGCATTTACTTTTCATTCATTCATTCATTCAGTCAGTCAGTCAGCAAACTCATCAGGCACCTGCTACATCCCCTATGCAAAGCTAAGCACCAGCAGCATTTCACCAGCACATTTGCTTCTCATCACCGCCCTGTGAGTTAGACGGCATCTTACTAGAGGCTCAGAGGGACAGTAACACCCCAGATCCACGCACCATGGCAGAATAGATGCCCCGGGACTCCAAACCCCTGGTTAAGTGCTATGGCTCGGACACCAGGCTGCCATCTCACGGCCGGTCCCAGCCCAACCCAGCTGGCATGCTAAAATGTCCCACAGGACGCTCCTCTCTGCGAAGTGCTCCCGCCCCCCTGGTGTACTGACAGTCTCTTCTGGAGCTTTAACATTTAGATGAGTTTTATTTGTCTCGTTGGCTTTTATGAAGACGCCGAGTTCTAAATGGACAAAACCGCGAGATGGGAGAAAGAGCAGCGAGACCCACTTTTTATTATCCAGCCGGAGCAGGGGCGAAATGACTCCAATAGATCTCAAGTTTTATGTGCCCCAGACACTCCACGGAGCCAGAGATGGTTTCTCAGCAATGCTGGCGGTACATTAAAAGCTCATTTTCCCCAACACAGTACTGAATATGCAGTCAGAGCCAAGAGCCATTATGCTGGGTAATATCGAAGCTGCCGCTGACGAATGTAGCTGTGATTTTTCCTGAATTCTCCCTCATGACTTGGGAGCAGGTCTCAGAGGGACGGACTCTCTGCCAAGCTTGGCATCTTGCCCGGAAGGAAGTTAAATGTCTGGCCTTTGCACCTGTCACAGCCAGAGGGGTCAGGACTCCTACTAGGAGCCCAGCAGGGGTGAGAGGATGGGCGCCAGAGGGCGCCTGAGCCCTCATAAAACATCAACTGTCTGTGAATCCCAGCAGAGCAGGTGGCGACGGGGTCTGAGCAAGCAAGTCCAGGCAGGTGTGCAGGTCCCTCCTCTCAGGCTTCTGCTGCTGGTCTCTGGCTTCTAAGGCCCAGCCCCAAGGCTACCCCCTACAGGAAGCCCTTCCTGCTACGACTCTCCTCTGAGCTCCTCAGTACTCATCTGTTCCTCATTCTAAACTAGCACTTTATGCTTCATGTAAGGGTCCCTTAGGAACTTAAATGGCTTGATGCAGAGTCAGACAGATAAAGCGGGTCCCAATCCTGGCTTGATCACCCCCTTGCTCATTCATGCATTCACTCACTCATTCGCTTGAAGGCTGTGCAGGTTACATATTGAGTAGACAGGCTGGGGGGTCAGCCTGCCTGGGTTCGAATTTTGACACCACCATGAGAGTTGTGTAGCCACGCGGTTTACCGCCTCGTGCCTTTGATTTCTCACCTGTGAAATGGCGATGATGATGGTACCTCCTCCTCAGGATGAAGGATTAAATGAGATACCAATGTAACGGGTTGACATGGATGCCAAGCACATAATGAGGGCTAAGTGTGAGCAGATTACAAGTGCAGATAAGTCATCCCTTCCTTTGGGGAAAGTTCACCAAGAGGATATGAGCTCAAACAAGGTGTGGTCCTTGCCCTCCAAAGGTCGAGATCAGGAAACTGTGACCACAGTGAGCATGGGCAGTGCTCCAAGGGGTTGACCTCACAGCTCTGTTCTTGGAGACCTTCAGGGAGCTGCTCCGCATGAGGGCTGCGAGGCTGAAATGGGCCTAGTGGGCACCAAGCTAAAGTCATGGCTGCTGTCACCTGCCCCCCTCCCCCAGGCTGTGAGCACCCCGGGACAGCTTCACAGCCTGAAGGGCACAGAGAGCACCGGGCTTGGAGTCAGAGGCCCTGGTTCAAGTTCCAGCTCCACCCTTTTTCTTGCTCTGTGACCTTGGACAAGTCTCCCGTTCATTCAGTCCGTAAACAGACACTGAGGGTTATCTGCTAGGCGGGCCCTCTGCCACTGCCGGTGCCAGAGACAGGCACACAGCACGGATCTGGCCTTCAGGCTGTCCCGCGCTGGTGGCGCAGGTAGGTATCTAAATGGATGGCCAACTCTTATCATAAATTCAGGCTGATCCCGCCTCTATTTAAATATTCTTTTATGGATTCTAGAGAGAGGGGAGGGAAGGGAGAAAGAGAGGGAGAGAAACATCCATTGGTTGCCTCTTGCATGTGCCCTGACTGGGGACTGAACACACAATCCAGGCATGTGCCCTGACCAGGAATCGAACCCGTGACCTTATGGTTCACAGGACAACACCCAACCCACTAAGCCACACCGGCCAAGGTTCTATTTAAATTTTTTATTTACTGTTTGTCATGGGTTTTATTTTTTGTGTGTGGTAGTTTTGATTTATAAAAATAGTACATGAAAATATTGTCTTCATTACTGAGTTTTTTGGTACTCCCTTAAATTTTGTGATCAAGACTAGCATCTCACTTGCCTCACTCTGCTCCCGGCCCAGAGGGTCCAGATGGCCTCAGAGAGAAGATGACTTCTGAACTAGGTTCTGATGCTCACCAGGTCGACAAGGGGCTCACACCGGGTTGCCAAGGGGGACGAACCTTCTCAGTAGAGGGAGCAGCAGGCAGTGGTTCCCAACCAGGGGTGGTTTTGTCTTCCAGGGCACATTCGGCAATGATGGGAGACATTTTTAACTTTGATTTTGACGGTGGGGGGGGGGGCGGTGCTATTAGAGGGTAGAGGCCCGGGACGCTGTTAGACACCCTACAATGCATGGAACATTTGCAACAGAGAATTACCCCACCCAAAATGTCAGTAATGCGAAGTGGGGACACCCCACACTGAAGCACAATGGTGAGAAACCTCATGGCATCAGACATCAGACCCCGTTGGGATGATTCCTTGGCCTAAGCCTCAGTTTCTGTATCTGAAAAATGGGGATAATAATGGTGCCTACAGTGGACAGTGGTTGAAAGGAGGCAATGGCACCCAGTCTGTACACAGCAGGAGCTCAATAAATGTCCACGTCCCCTCCTTCCCCCTTTGAACCCACTTCGAACTTTAGAGCAAACAGTTCTCAAAAGAGACAGCATCCCAGAGTTCCAAAGGACACATTTTGTTCTTTTTCGACCTTTCTCTTAGTGAAAACCACGAGTCTTATCTCTCAACACACGTAAGGCTGTTCACAGGGAGCTAGCCTGCGTGTTGGCTTATCTCTGGCTTGAGTTTTAACAGAGAGTGAATTTTTATGACCGAGTTCTAAACCTTTGCAAAAACCATTTTTAAACTAAAAAAACGCTGACAGGTTCTTAACGACTATAGCTGCTAAATTAAGCACATGGGATGGGGTAACGGGGTGGGGGTGTGTGCAAAAGAAAACAAAAGTGCCCTAAAAGAGTTAGTGGAGGTAAAATAATGTTCATTAAAAGCGGAAAAACAAACACACACAAAAAAACCCTTTTGTGTTCAACTTCACACTCGTACATCACAATGTTCCAGTAAAAGGCCATTTCCCCCTGAGATAATAAAAGAATTGAATTTTTCCTTATCGGTCATCTATTTTTCTAGCTGAAGCTATTACTCCCGCTCTGGGGTTGCTAGGCAACAAGAAATATTAATAGCAGCTTTTATTAGCTTAGCTTTTGCAGCCGAGTACCAGAATGAGAAAATGGGCAACATAAATGTGTTACATAAATCTTTCAACCTTTCAGAGCTGGTGTTAGTCTCTGTTTTCATAATGATTTATTGAAGTGATGGTTCATTTATGAGAAAGAGGAGTGTAGGATAAGAAAACGGAGCAGTCCCCTGAAGGAGTGTTTGAAAATAAATAATTATAGCAGGGGAGCAAAAGCTGTTTAAAGCCATTTTTCTGAGTTTTATAAAATGTAAAAAGACGTATTTCTTTCGCTTACTGCCTCTGAAAAATGGGCCAGGGGGAGGGAGTTTCAGCTGGACTCCGCTAAATAAGAAGAAACCTCTAGGCCTCTGGTTGCCCCTATTGAGGATCCTCAGAGGCCCAGCTGGGGGATAAGCACCCCCCAATCTCCACCCCGGAGGGAAATGAGAAAAAACATGGCACCCAGGAGAAGCCCACGCTGGGCGTCTCCTGTGGATCCTGTGCCGTTACCAAGATGGAGCCTGCCCTTCGGTCATGCGCCAGGAAGAGTCGGGTGAGGGACCTCCTCTTCCTCACAAGCAGAGGGACTGTCACTTTGCTGCTGCTCTCAAGCTTGGAGCCCTGACTGAGATCCTGGAGTAATTAACATGCTCTCACACCAGTCCCCCGGAAGGGGCCCCTTCCCCAACTGCAGCCACCTCAGTGCCCGGCCCACCTCTGACGCCCACCCCATGGACCGGCCCCCATTGGAAAGCCAGCCTGACCCCAGCAAAGGCCACCCCAGCGGGTCAGATTGGACAAATGGAGCTATGAGGCTGAAGCCGCCCAAACCCTATCAGTAAAATGAACAAATTAACAAATAGAGTAGCTTGCATTTATTGAATACCTACTGTGTTACATTTATTGAATACCTACTGTGTGCTGGGCACTGGGCTGAGTACTTTTCCTCTATCTGATCATTGAATCTTCCTAAATTCCTATGAGACAATCATATCACTTCCATTTTACAGATGAAGAAACTGAGGCTCAGGGGGGATGAACCCCTTGCTCTGAGCCACAAGGTGGAGGGTAACAAATGGTGGAGCTGGGTTTGGACTGGGGTCAGTCTAACCTTAGAACTCACATGCCTAACTACTAGGGGATGCTATACATCAAGAAAAAAAAACATGCAAAAACAGCAAAATGTTATCACAATGGATGACAGATACGGCCACCAGCCCTGCCTTCCCTGCCATGCCTTCTGCAGTGCGCCTCTCCCGCATCTCCCTTCAGCAGGTGGGGACCGTGTTGCTGCCCCTTGAATCTGGGCTTGGGCATGCGACTTGGCCAATGCCACAGCAGCAGGTAGGGGTTTGCAAAGGGCTTGCACACTGGGGCCTATCCTTTCCTGATGCTCTTGGAAACCGTGACCGCAGCCAGGGGAACAAGGCCTGGCCACCCTGTGATGACAGACCTGTGGCCAAGTCACCCCCATTGGCCCCAGCTGACATAGGGTCAACTGCCCAGATGTGAACAGGGTCCTAGCCCCGGCCGAGCTGTAAGCCAACTCCAGAAATCAGCCAAGCTGGTCCAGCTGAAAAGAATTGCCTTGTTGGCCCACAGAGTCACAAGAAACAGCCAAAGTGCATGGCTTGCTTCAAGCCACTAAGTGTTGAGGTGGTTTATTACACAGCAATAACTAACTGATACAATCATAAAACAAAACAAATAATTATGCAGTAAGAGCAATAAAATGAATAGATTGGACTGGGGTGGGGGTCTGTGGTCCCTTTCCTCAGACTTGGAAGGGGAGTCCCCTGCATCTCAACTGTGAGAATCAGGGGTAGACCAAGTCTCCAGGGGGGCAGGAGGGCTGAGGCGGGGCAGGGAGGAGGAGGAGAGGAGATTGGAGGTGGAACCCAGCTCCACCAAGCAGAGAACAGGAATAGAAGGGTGGAGGTTCTAGGGAGCTCCCAGAATCAATGCACAGGCTGTGTCCCTGAGCCCCGGCCTCAGGCACCAAGCCCTAACCCAGGGCTGCAGGCTCTCTCATGGGGACCATCTCTAAAGCAAGGGGTGCAAGGACAACTAAGGCACTGCCCAGCCCTCTCCCCAACAGGCGACCAGCCTGGAAAGACCCTTCACATGGCATGGGAGTCCCTGGTCCATGGCCCCTTGCCCTCTCCAAAGGACCAGTCCTGGCAAGATGCTTTAGGACGGGAACCCGGCACAAAGGGTCTACAAGTACCAATCGAGCACTCAGGGTCTCGATCCAAGTTAGTGAGATTTGAGCCCCCACACCACAGGCATGTGCAACGATGACAGTGCAGGGTTTATGCGACCTCGGACTCACACACTTGTCGACTGTGTCACAGCTGACGCCGCCATCATTCCCATTTCCTATTGGTGAGTTCGCCAGAGTCAGAATCCCAAGCCCCATTCCCTAGATGGGAAAATGGAGGCTGGGAGAGACGTGATTTGTCTAAGGTCCCAGAGAAAGTGGACAAGAGTCAGAGCTAGAGGAGAATGTTTGAGGGGCAGCTGTGTGCCACCCCTGTACTAACTAAGGCCAGGGACGGGACCACACAGCTCCAGGGACCCACAGGGCTCCGCCGAGGGAGACCCTTATTTCAGGAACCACCGGAATTCATGGCCGGGGCAGGGAGACCTTTGCCAGAATTCATTTCCCATCAGGCCCTGTCTCCACCTGTCCGGGGCTCTACTGGGAGCTTCTCTGGTCTTGCTGAACCTGTGAGTTCCCTGGGGAACTTGTCTGGAAGCATCAAGCTTTGTCCCTTCCCAGGATAATTCCTCTCCTGGGTAAACCAGGACCATAAGCTCAAACATTTTTCAAGGACGGCTCCAAAATAAATTATTTCAGACTTACCAGAGGCTGCTTAATAAATTCCACTCTTCTGGTTTCTTTGGGTATTTTAGAAGCTGATTTATACATACAATATCTCTCTCAAAATGAGACAATCAACACAGGATAAAATTATTGAGTTATGAAAATAGGGGTCAGATGGAGGTGCAGCACTTTAAATTAAACCAGCAAAATATATCTTTCATACTAAATTGACTCTTTTTGTCTTGGAAATGAATGTTTAATCAGTTAAGACACTGAAGTCGAGGGAGAAGCCTTAAGCATATTTAATTTTGTAAAGGGGCCCGATTCCACTACCATATAGCATCCCTGCCAGCAGCCACACCTTGAAAACCGCAGGGCCGAGTCCCCTGCATGTCAGGCGGCCACAAGGGCCAGGGCAGGGGACCGGGAGGAATCACCGGCCCCTGGGATCAGAGCCCCAGGGGCTTGGCGTTAATGCATTAACGAGATGGCTGTCGAACACCTTGGTCTCACCGCCTCTCCGGGGACAATATTCTAACGCATCTCGGCCTATGCAGGCAGTGTCTGTGGCATCCTGGCCAGCAGGGTGTCCTCTGTGCCACCTTTGGCCCTGCAGCCCAGCTGCTCTGGCCCTGAAGTATCTGGTAAAACTGAGAGGTGCATGGTAGGGGACGGAGCTAGACTTGAATTTTTTTTTTTGTTTGTTTTGTAGTTAATAGCTGTGTGACATTCATTCATTCGTAAGGCACTTCTAGAACCTACTATATGTCAGGCCATCATTCCCTAAAGGTGCCTCTTCTGGGTGCACATAGGTCCATACACTGATCTTACCAGATCATTTACTTCATTTTCAGAAACGGAGTTTTCACCTGTGTCTCCGCCTGCACGCACGAGAGGTTCTTTAAGGGCATCGCATAGATCCAGGGCTCAGAACAACACCTGGTGTCTGTCTAGTAGGTGCTCAATAAAGCCCACTGCACAGCTGATCACAGCTAGGTTGAAAAATAACTCCCTAAAAACATCAGGTCCTGATCCCTGGAACTGTAAATGTTGCTGTATTGAGGGGGAAATGTTGCTTTGTGGGTGTGATTGAGTTAAGGCTCTTGAGATAAGGAGATTATCCTGAATTATTCTTAATGCCATCACAAGCATTCTTATAGGAAAAAAGCATCCTTATAAGAAAGGCAGAGGGAGTCCTGGTTGAGTGGCTCAGTTGATTGGAGTGTCATCTCATACTCCAGAATGTTGTGGGTTCGGTTCCCAGCCAGGGCACATACCTAGGTTGCAGGTTCAACCCCCAGACGGGGAGGAAATATACGGAAGGAAACTGATCAATGTTTCTCTCTTGCACCAATGTTTTTTTTTTTTTCTCTCTCACTCTCTTTTGCACTCCCTTTCCCTCCCTCCTCTCTCTAATATCAATAAAACATATCCTCAGGTGAGGATAAAAAACAAAAAGAGAGAGAGGGAGATTTCACTGACAGAAGAGAAGGTGACAGCGAGAAGGTTAGAATGATGCAGCCACAAGCTTCTCGACGCCAGACGCAGCAAGGGACAGACTTGCCGCAGAGCTTCTGAAAGGAGCTCACCCCTCCTGACACCTCGGCCTGGGCCTGAGGATGCCAATCTCAGCCTCTAGCCTCCAGAACTGTGAGCCCACTTCTGGCTGTTTTAAGCCATCGAGTGTGTGGCAATCTGTTAGAGCAGCCACAGGAGAACATGTACAGTCACCTACCTGCTCTGAGCCCCCTTCTCCTCCTACAGCAATCCCTGCCTCACTCGGCTGGGCGGGACTCTGTGAGAAAACATCTGTAAAGCCCTCTGCCTGCGGCTCGATTCCTGACACGCCGTGGCACAAATTCCAACATCACCCACAGAACATGCACTTCCCTGCACACACGCCTGCACCCTGCAGCTCAGGTGAATTTTACAAATGTGTCTTCACGGTGCCTGGTCGGTCTCTCTTTGCCAGACTGTCCCGAAGGGCGGACATGTTCTTACACGGCTTCCTAATTGGCCCGGCAGCCCTCCCCTGGATAAAGTGTTGTGGCTTATCTTTCATTACATAACAAGGGAATATAAAACTCAATGGGCCCTTGAAAACTCTGCCTAATGGAAGAATTAAAGCAATCTGAATTTGCGAAGCATCTTTAACATGAGCTCATTTTAAAGAAATCTGGAAAATGACTGCAAAGTGCCTATTTGGACCGAGCCCAACAAAAGCATTTCCTGGGCGGAGAAATCCGGGGGTCATCCTTGATAAACAGAGAGCATCCTTTGTAATTATCAGAGCTATTACAACCAGGTGGCCCTACAGAAGTACCTGAGAGCCTCTGCTGCCTGTCCCTTCAGCTGAATGAGACTGACGGGAAAGCACCGCCATTTGGTCACAGTGGGAATTCATTTTATTGCTAATACAAAGAACTGTTCACTCAGCGCCGGGCACTCGCGAAGACTTTACGCACACTATCTCAGACATATTTCACGGCAAACTGCAGGGCGGTACTGCGATGCTTCTGAGACAAGGGAACTGAAGTTCAAGAGCAGAGCCAAGGCCTAAGGCAGGTCTGTGGGACGCAGACACACTCATTGCCACTCCACCCGGCCGCCACCGGTCCCCAGCACCCAAGGCCCATGACACTGCGGCCTAGAACCGCAGCCCTGCCCTGGCTCGAGTGAGCACAAATCCTGAACCGGGACAGTCCAGTCTGGCGTGGGGAAGCTTTTGTTAGGGAATCGGCTGGCAAGCAGCTAAGGTGCAAGCATTCTGACAAAGTGGACTGAAAACCGTATGCCTGGGCTATCTTTAGTTCTCCTAGAGAGAGAAGAGGAAGCGTGGGCCCTGCATTATTTATGGGCCCAAAGAAAACTGCTCCTCCAGGAACAGAGCACCCATTTCCAAGGAGCTCTTTAGCCAGACCCCGAACATCATAGAATGTGGATCTTGAGTTGGCTTCCTCCCTCCTGCCTTCCTTCTCTCCTTTTATTTCTCACTTAGAGTCAAAAAATATTGTGATGTAGCCTACAAAAAATACATTGAGTACACAGATTTCTTTTCTAAGCAAGGAAATTTGGTAGTGATTAGAGCAAATGATAAATAAATAAAGTGCCATCAACATTGTTAGAATGCTAACTGTATACCTGAAGTCCCAACCGTCTGCTAGAATCAGGCTGCAGACTGGGCTGTGGACTCTGAGCAGCGCCTGCAGTGGTAAATGTGACCCAGCTGATACCACGTGAGCCTCATAGGGCATCAACGAAGCAGCCCCTCCTTCCCTGTCACAGGTGTGTTGGTGACCCCAGCTGACAGAACTGAGGACTGAGTTCTCCTGGACACAGTGACTGGTCCAGCCATGCTTCATCACGGTCCTTCCTGGAAAAGCCAAACTGCTGCCCGCCCGAGATGCCGGGGAAGACTCCCCATCTCTCCCTCCTGCTGCGTGGAAATAAAGATGGGATAGGGTCCTAATGACACCGCTGGACTTCCTGGATCCAGCCATGCCTGATGCCCTCTGTCCATCCTTAGACATTCCCGTCTTTTTTTTTTTTTTTTTTTGCTTAAGCTAGTTTGAGGTTGGTTCCTGTCTTAGGAATGAACTCAAGAGTTGTGACTAGTATATATTATTAACTATGAAGAAAAAAGCAAAAATAAATCAGAGTTATTCAGGAGAAGTACTAGAAATCCCTTAAGGAACTTTTTCTGTTATACAAAAAAATGTTCTGCTGGGTTTCTATAGGTCTTGATTGTTCATATCAGCCATTATGCTAAAAAAAAAAAATCACACATCTTTTTAGTATGGGATTCAGGACCCTTATGATCCAGGCTCTGGGAACCGTTTTACCTCCTCTCTCCCTCCTTGGCTCCAGGGCCTTTTTCTCCAACTCAATGAAAACGAATAAACCACATGGGGTCCCCAAGTGTGACAGATGCCCTCCCACCTCCTGCTTTTGCACACGCTGTTCCCCCAGCCTAGAAGGTCCTTCCCTGCCCTTGTCTGCCTGCCCAGTTTCTACCTCACCTACAAACTGTAACTCAGCAATCACCCTCTCCCCTGGCAGCAGAAACAAGAGACACGATTTTTAAAATAATATGGTTCTATTTATATGAAATGCCCAGAATAGGCAAATATATAAAGACAGAAAGTAGATTAGTGGTTAAGCCAGGGGTTGTGTGTGTGGGGGGGTGGGTACAGATTTTCCCTTTGGGGTGACAAAAAGATTCTAAAATGGATTGTGTTGATGGTCACGCAACTCTGGGAATATACTAAAAGCTACTAAATTGCACTTTAAATGGGTGAATTGTACAGCATATGAATTAGATCCCAATAAAGCTGTTAAAAATAAAAACTCAGATGAGGTTAGACTATTAAAAATAATACTAAACCAAGTAACACCGAGATATGACAAAGTGCCTGAAGCAAGCAGTGTGAAGGCATGAACGTCCCTCCATGCCCACCCCCGTGTTCTGCAGACCCCCGTGCACATAACCTGCTGAGCCCAGACCCCGCGGTTGCGCAGAGGGTCCCCGTCCAGGCCTTACCATTCTGCTTCCCTTCCAACCCCCTTCCCTGCTGGGACTGGCAGGAACCATGGCAGGTGATAGGAACTCACCGTGGGCAGCTGACCCGACAGCAGGTGGCTGTCCTGGGCCAGCATGTTGGACACCATGATGGCCGGGAGGTCCATGGCCTGGTAGGAGTAGGCGGGGAGCAGTCCGTTGGGTGCGAGGCTGTGGCACAGCGAGTGGTAGCTGGCTTCGTGGTCCCCCAGGTGCAGGAGGGACGGTTCTGGCAGGTTGGGAGGTGTTATCGGGGGGATCTCATAGTCCTCGTTGCTCTCGCTCTGGCTGTTGTAGGTCTAAAACAGCAAGAGGGCATGCGGTCAAGGGGCAGTGTCTCACAACTGCAGGGCATGCCGACAGACAGCACCTGCAACACGACAGCAACAGTGATGACAGATGCTTGGCGGAGGAGAGAAGGGCGATCCCCTGTAAGGCAGGCGGTCAAGATGGCCCCGTGACCCGGTCAGACTCCTGCCCCACCCCCAAATGGGTGCTTCCTCCTACCAGAGGGTCTGCATACGAACACCTGCCCTCCCATAGAGTGGGGCCAGCTCCCGATCACCTGTTCTCTGTCCTCCTCCCGGATCTGGCCAGTATAGCCCACTGTGAATCCATCACCCCACACCCACCCATCTTGCAGATGGCAGAACTGCTCAGAGCCGAGAGGAAAGTGGCCCATCCCTGGTTGGTAGAAAAGCTGGGACTACAGCTCAAGTGTCCTGGCTCCCTGCCTGGTGGTTTTCCTGGGCAGCTGGACGACTTTCCCTTATGTGCTCCCTCTGCCCGGCCCACCGGCTCCTCTCCTGGTCTTTCTCATCTGGTAAGTGGTATAGACATCCCTCCCAGGAGCACAGGCGAGGAGCTTCCTGATGAGTTCATGTTTCCCACCTCGCTGCTCTGACCAGGACGCTCCACTACAATGTTGAATAGAAATGATGAGTGTCTCCTCTATTGGATTTCTCTGCCCCACACGCTCTCATCCTTACTTATCCCTCAGCAATTAGTTTGGCTTAAATGTTTTCTCTGATACACTCTGGAGTAGGTCAGATCCCACTATACCCTCCCAGGTTCTCCTTAAAAGCACTCATTGACCCTGTAGCTAACTAACTTCTTGTATAGTTATTTGCTGAATGCTTTAATGTGAGTTCTGCCAGGACCGCCCTTGTATGTCCTGTTTCCTAGAACCTGGCACAAAGTAAGAGCTCGAAACCAATTGGTTGAATGGATGAATGAGTCAGGTCCTAGGGCAGATGCCATACGTGTGCATCTTGGCATCTCACTCAACCTCCGAGACTGGCCTGGAGGCGGGCAGTCCAGTCCCTATTGTTCAGGAAGCAGTACGGTGCTGAAGGTTGAGAGCTACAGAGCCTGGGTTTGAATTCTGGCTCTTCTGCGTACTAGCTGTGTGACTTTGGGCATGTCCCTTAACCTCTCTGTGCCTGTTTCTTCATATGTGAAAAGAGGGTAATAACAGTACACAGGACAGAACTGTTGTAAAGAGCAAATGAATCAATGCATGCAGATTGCTCAGATGCTGGCACACCGCCACTGCCCTCAGTGTTGGCTGCTATTGCTGCTGTCGTTGTCCCTGACCGGAGTTTCAGGGATGTTAAGGACCTTTTCCAAGGACACGGGGCGAGTGAGCAGCAGCTCATGCACTCAATGTCCTCACGTGTTTTCCCCAGCTCCTCGCCACACAGGTCTGTGCGCCATGGTTGAGAGGGGGCGGGGTGTCTGTCTTCAGCTGACCACGGAGATGGGCTGGGGCTGATTTTCCTTAGATGGGACTCAGCCACTGGCATTGTATAACTCGGAACGCAGAGTCCCAGGAAGCCGCCCCCAGCCCCTGCCCATCCTGCAACAGGACTCCCTTCTCTCATTCCCCCTCCACAGCCCTTGAACGTGCTTCCTCTAGTATCATGACCTCCTGCAATTATTTATGATTCTTTGCTTACCTTCTGCTGTGTCCCTTCCTCGAACCCCAGGCTCCATGGGGGCAGGGGTTAAGGCTGTGTTGTCACCAGTACCTGGCACACGGTAGGTGCTCAGTTAGAAGGCGCCGAATGAGCACGTGGAATGGGGGAGCGCATAGGCTTTAGGGTTAGACCTCACCCAGGTGTTTCCACCGCTAACCCCCCGACAGATCGCATGTCCCTAAGTGACCTATTGTCCACGTCCGTCAACCGCCACCTTCCTCTCCGCCCACCAGTCCCCAGAACAGGTGCCGGCACACAGCAGGTGCCCAGGGAGCACTAAATGACTGCACAAGCCCATTCCTTTCACTTAAAAACCCAAACCTCAACACATTGGAACCGGCCCAATCAGCCAGAAGCCTTTTGCAAATATAAACATATGGTGTATCAAAATATTAGAATAACACAATTGTGACAATTCATTTAAAGAGGCAATTAGCATACTTAAAAATAACTAAACATGCAAACATGTACATGCCTCCTTTGAATGCAATCAAATCCTAAATGCATGACACCTGAATGCCACAACCCATCCCGCTACTGACTCATACGGAGCACCTACTGTGTGCCAGGCACTAGACCCTGCTTTTCCACACACATTGTCCATTTAATCTGTATGAGTTCTGCAAAGATGTGACTATTCTCTCCATTTTCTCAAAGAAGACGAAGCTTAGAGAGCGAAGGCATCGCACAGTAAGTCTTGGGTGGGACTCAAACCCAGATCTTGTGACTCTGAATCCAGCATTTTCCCGCACTAGGTCAGAGGCCTCCTCGAGATTTCGATCCCTCACTTCCCCTGAGTAAGAGATGGGGCACTCACGGTGCCGAACTTGCTCCCTGGCACCAGTGTCCTTGTGAGAATGTAGAAAGAGACGCCAAGTTGTAGGAGCTCCAGAAGCTAGAACTGGTAGCAAAACCTTACAGGGAAACTTCTGGAAGAGTTGCCTGTTGCTTTGCACCCACTTTCTCACAAACCCACTCCAATCACATTTTCTCCCCCTCTTCCACCACAGCTGCTCGGCAAGGTTGCCAATCACCTCTGTGTTACTGATCCAACAGTCAGACCTCAGTCCTCACCCAACCACCTTGACCTTCTCAGCAGCATTTGAGAGAGTTGGCCACCCCGCTCCTCCTGGGAACAAACTTCTCCATTGGCTTCTGGGACACCACGCTTGTTGATCCTCCTAAACCACAGGCCATTTCCCCTCCATGTCCTTTGTGGTTCCCATTCCCCTCCACCACCCCCCCCCCGCCGCCAGTGAATGAGGATGTGTCACAGAGCTCGGACTCCAAACCTCTCCCCCAAACACACTCGCTGCTTCGTGATCTTTGTGGCCTTCAGTGCCACCTCTCTGCCGCTGACTTCCCTGCTCATATCTGCAGCCTGAACCTCTCCACTGAGCTGCAGGCTCAATGGCCCACTGCTACCTGACCCCGCTGCTCGGATTTCAATGGACATCTCAGACTTAACGTGTCCCACAGAGAATTTGTCCACCCATGGTCCTCTCTTCCTCAACGAATGGCAAGTCCAGCTTTCTGGCCGCGCAGGCCAAACTCCTTGCTGCTATGCTGGACTCCCTTCTTCCTCTCACGTCCTACACCAATTCCATCAGGAAATCCTATTGGCTCCATTGTCAGCATAAATACAAGATGTGACCACTCTGGTCCAAGCCATCATCTTCTTTACCCCGGATGACTGCAGTAGTCTCCCGGCTGGTTTCCTTGTCCAGACCTTGCTAATGTCTATTCTCACTTGGGGGCCGGAATGAGTCCTGTTAAAATATAAGCTCCTGTCCCTCCTCTGCTCGCCGCCCTCCAGTGGTGCACCTTCTCACTCAGAGTAAGAGCAGGGTCTTTAGAATGGCCACGGGGTCCAGTCCCCTCATTCCACTTCTATACCTTTCACTTCCTTCCATCACCTCCTGCTGTTCTCCTTGTTCAGGCCGCTCTGGCAAACTAGGCATGCTTCTGCCTCTGAGCCTTTGCACTGGCTATTTCCTCTCTCTAGAACATGCTTCCCTCAAATATCCACATAGCTCACTCCTTCGCCCCCTCAGGTCTTAAACGTCTCCTTTTCACTGATGTCTATGCTCACTGCTCGATTTAAAATCTCGAACCACCTGCCATGCTCTATTGTTTCCTTTTAATCAACTGTCATCTTCTAACATCCAATATATTTTATCTATTTATTGTGTCTATTGATTATTACCCTTCTCACACCACTAGAACGTCCGCTCCATGAAGGAGGAGATTGCCACACGGTTTGTTCACTGCTATTATCTCCAGTTTCTTCCCGGCATGTTTAACAAGAGCTCAAATAGTATTTGTTGAATGAATGAATGAATGAACGAATGAACGAATGAACAAACAAATGATCTGCTTTCCAAATGCCAGAAGAAATAGTGGTAAGACAATGAATGGACTGGTAGCCCATGAAGATCCCTCCTTCTAGGAGAGGGCTTAATTTTGACCCTGACCCAAGGGTAAGGCACAGATTGATTCAGTCCAGCCTTCCTCCCTTCGTGGAACTGGGGCATGGAAATCCATAGCTGACTGTCCTTTGTGGGGACTGAGTTGAGGGGAGGAGGCATGGAGGCAGCAGATGGCAGAGCCAGGACGGGGCTGGTTCCCAACAAGCAAGGAGGTAGAGCTCCGTACCAGACATGGGTTATGAGGCTGCTAGAATCGCCTTGTTCCGCAGTTCTTGCTGTTGTGCTTCTCTTTCCAAATCAGCTAAGGGATGGGAATTCAGAGCAAAGCATCGCGGCTGGGATAGAAGGGGAATCCAGAAGGATGCTGTTAGGCTTTTCCTGCACCAACCCAGGAAGGGAAAAATGCTGGACTGATCCAAATGGCCTCAGGCTTTCCCTCTGGGTCAGGGAAGGGTCCCCTTCTCCTGGAATTCCTCCCAGGAAGGGTGTTAACAGAATATTGAAGGCAATGACCCCTTAAGTCAGGGGAGTGAATGGACAAAGGGGAGCCCTCTCTCTGTCCTTTGAGGAGGCAGTAGAGAGGAAGAATTCTAAGAACATCCAATGGGCCAGAAGCCTGTGGCAGAGATAAGCTTATGTTCCATGGGATTACCAGAATAAATTCATATGCTTACCACAAAAAAAAAAAAAAAAAATGACAAAGGAATTGAAAAGTCAACCACAGGCAGTAAAAAATATATATAAATTCTTTTGAATAATCCTTTCTGAAACAAATACATAAAGCTTGAATCTCAAGGATAAAAAGTTAAACCCAAGAGATTTCTAGAGGTGGTGATCTGAAAACCCACTACAATTTGTATTAATTCAAAAAAGCTTTTCCTAAGGTGACCGCAGGATTTAACGTGACAATTTTATAAGGATTCCTAAAATGGAAGAGGTGTAGGATTATAAATTTAATAATGATCACAAACTAAAAGTCTAGAGGATTTCTGCTAGAAGCAGTGCCTTTCTGAAAGGAGGAAATTACAGATACTGATGAGTTATTCATGTTGCAAGGAAAATATAAGTTTAAATACATTTGCTATAACTTCTTAAGATTAAGGTAAAATTTACACAAAATAATATTTCCCATTTGAAAATGGTCACTTCGGTGGCATCTAGCACATTCGTCATGTTTTACGATCATTCCCTCTCTCTAATTCCAAAACATTTCCTTTTCCCAAAAGGAAGCCCTACACCCATTAAGCAATTTCTCCCTATTCCCCTGGGTCCCCCAACCCCTGGGAACCACCAGTCTGCATTCTGTTTCTGCGAAGTCACCTGCTCTGGATAGGTTACCCGTTCTGGATCCTGTACGGGACCATACAACACGTGACCTTTCGTGTCCGGCTTCTTTCACTGAGCTCAGTGCTTTCCAGGCTCATCCACGCTGTGGCGTGCACCAGTGCTTCATTCCTTTCTACGGGGAAGTGATATTCCACTGTATGTAGACGCCACATTTGTTTATCCATTCCTCCACTCATGGACCTCTGAGAGCTTTCCGTCTTTCAGCTATGGTGAATAGTGCTGCTCTGAGTGAGTATATACATATACATTCGTTTCAGCCCGTCTTCAGTTCTTTTGGGTGTATAACAAGGAGTGGACTTGCTGGGTCATATTGCAATTGTACGTTTAACTTTCGGAGGAACCATCTAAGTTTTTACATTCCCACCAGCAATGCGTGAGGGTTCCAATTGCTCCACATCCTTACAGCCAACACTTAGATTCTCCTGTTTTCATTTTAGCCATCCTAGTGGGTATGAGGTGGCAGCTTATTGTAGCTTTGATCATTTCCCTAATGATTAATAATGTTGAGTATCTTTTCCTGTGTGTCTCGGCCATCTGCATATCTTCTTTGGGGAAATATATATTTAAGACTTTTGCCCATTTTTAAATTGGATTGTCTTTTTGTTGTTGTATTATAAGAGTTCTTTATATATTAGAGCTACTAGACCCTTATAAGATACAGGATTTGCAAGTATGTTTCTCCCGTCCTGTAGGTTGCCTTTGTACTTTTGATAATGTCCTTTAATGCACCAAAGTTCATTTGTTTTTTTCTTTGTTCATGCTTTTGATGCCATAGCAAAGATCCATAACCAAATCCAAGGTCATGAGGAATTATCCCTATGTTTTCTTCTAAGAATTTTATGATTTTAGCCCTGAGACTTAAGTCATAGACCCAGTCTGAATTCACTTTTGACTGTGGCGTTAGTAGAGTCCAACTTCATTATTTTGCCTGTGGCTATCCAGTTGTGCCAGCACTATTGATGTGATGAAGAGACTGTTCTTTCCAATCCAATGGTTGTGGCACCCTGGTTGAACATCAATTGGCCATAGATGCAGGGATTTATTTCTGGACTGTTCTGTTCCATGCTCTGTACGTCTTTCCTCATGCCCATACCACACTGTTCAGACTACTGTAGCTCTAGAAATTCCGCAGCGTGAGCCATCCAGCTTTGCTCTTCTTTTCCAAGATTGTTGTGGCTATTCAGGGCCCCTTACAATTTCATATGAGTTTGAACACCAGCTATTCCATTTCTGCCCCCAAAGGCTGGTGGAAATTTGGTAGGAATTGCATTGAATCTATAGATCGCTTGGACAGTATCACCAGCTTACCAACAGTAGGGTTTTCAGTCAACAAACACGGGATGTCTTCCCGTTTATTTAAGTCTTCTTTAATTTATTTTAGCAATGTTTTGTGGTTTTCAGTATTCAAGTCTTTTACCTTGTTGGTCACATTTATTCTGACATATTTTATTCTTTTGAATGCTATTATGTACATGGGGCTGTTTTCTTAGTTTCCTTTTGGGATTATTCACTGCTGGTGTAATAACATAACTGATTTTTGTGCATTGATCTTACATCCTGAAACTTTGCTGAATTTTTTTATTAGCTATTTATTAAAATTTTAAGGAAAAGCAGAAATTACACACCATTGGAGGGACGAAAAAAATAAAACCTAATCAATCTAACAAAAATTTGAAAAGAAAACAAATAGGAATGAGCTATGAAGCAAAATAATAAATAACCTTTGTAAAATGAGAGTACTAATACTAAATACTAGTGACCACAAAACATTAATAATTTTAATTCCCTTGTTACAAGATAAAAATTAATCTTTTATTAAAATAAATGAATCCAGCATATGACATTTATAATAGTAATTCCTAAAATAAAATGACACAAAAGGTTAAAAATTAGAAATATATCAGGCAAATGAAAACCAAAAGTGGAAAATTTAATAACAAATGAAGTACATTTCAGGGCATAAAAGCATTAAAGAGACCAAGAGGAATACTTATTTTGATAAATGGTACAATTCACTAAGAAGAACTGACAGACATAATTTTTCTGTAGACTGACAAACCACAGAAATATAAAATGTAAAAAACTATTAGAATTTAACAACACCATAAACACAAGACACTAACATATCTCTGCAAAAAGGGACCAATGAATCAGATAAAAATGAGTAAGGACAGAAGAGTTGAATAACACAATACACCTTCTTGATTTGTCCCAATATATAAAGACTATACATTATTTTCAAATGTGCACAGAACACTTAAAACACATGAATATGATCTAGATACACAGATCATCTCAAACTTTTCAAAAGGTTGAAATGATGGGGACTGCACTCTAGGATCTAAATGTACTAGCCTAGCTTTTTAACAAAAACAAAGAAGGCAGAGAAGGGAAGGAACAGGAAAAAACAGAGGCAGACATTTCTAAATCCTTAGGAGCTCCAAGAGCAATCTTCTAAGTAACTTTTGGGTTAAAGAGGAAATCACACTGGAATTACAGACAACGAACGCAAGGCCTGGCGGAACCTGTGAGAGGAGGACAATTCCCACTGGAAATGCATAGATTTTTACCTAAACATGTTTCTTAGGAGACAAGAGATACAAAATAAATGGGCTTAGCACTCAAGAAGATAGAAATAGAATCACAAAATAAACCAAAAGTCAGCAGAAGAAAGAGTAATAAAACAAAAAACACATTTTAGATAATATAAGGAAGAGCCGTTTTTTGAAAAGTCTAACAAAATAGTAAACAACTAAGAAGAGGAAAAAAAGTAGGTACTTAAAAGGAATGAAAAATATATTGCTTCTTTAAAAGCCATTGACAATTGCTTTGTAACACAGTACAGGCTAGTTTGCATAAATGTTTATTATTTCCAGCTAAATTCAGTTGCTTAAATCTTCTAAATGACTTGGTTTCCTTTTTCTGCTTGATCCATTGGTTTCTGAGAGAGGTATGTTAAAAATTTCCTCCATGATGGTAGTTTTACTAGTTTCTTCCTGTATTTCTGTCCGTGTTTTTGTTTGTTTGTTTTTTGCTTTTTCTCCATACACAATATTTCAGACCTGTGTTGTTAAGTATTTACAAATTAATGGTTATCATAGCTTCTTGGTGAAAGGTACCTTTTGTGAGTTGATGGTCTCCTACTTTATCCCCGGTAATGGTTACTACAATGTTCCCCGGCTGACACTTGGACTACCCATTTCCACCACCCACCCCAACGTGGTAGGTGGGGAAAGGCAGAAGATTCACTGAGAGGGAACCAGAGGAGGGAGATTAGACTTTTCTGCCATCCTGGCCCCCACCTTCGAGCCAAGGGAGAAGGCCCCAGGGGCCCAGCTCTGAGCACAGAGCAAAAGGGGAAGTGGCACCTGACTCCCTGGCAAAGCCTGGTGACAAAGAGTGCTCAGGAGAAGCCAGCCTGTGTCCCCAGGGTTGAGAGGCTTAGGAGGACACTGTCACTGGTTTTGGAGGGTGGGAGGATAACTGGAGCCGCTTGAAATGAAGAGATTGAGAGAACGAGAGGTGGAGGGGGGGGCACACTCAATCTGCAGGTACCTGGGTTGTCAGGCAAGGACGTGTGACTGGCTGGGGGGCAACTGACCCCGAAGGAAGGCGGCCAGCTGCAGGCATCTAGAGGGTCCCACCCAAGACAGTAGCCTGATGGGTAGGGGCCTCAGCAGGAAGAGGTGTGCAAACAAGGAGAGAAGCGCTGACGGTCTGAAGCCAAGAGAGCTCTACCACTGTTCACACCCTTCAGTCCTCATCAGCCCAGGGCAGTCCTGGTTTTTCGCCTCTTAGCCTGGGCAATTTTTTTTCTTGACAAATAATGAATAGAGAGCATTTAACATTTTCTTCTAGTTCTAGATTAGGTGAAAAGGGATAATATCAATTTAAAAATATTTGGAATTTTTTTTACAAAAAATTTTTAAATGCATTCACATTTTGGGGTACCTTAGAAAATGTAGTGATTATTTTACAGCTCTTTATTTTAAACAATGAGTTTATCTCAGTCTGGAGTCTCTGTGCTGTTAATTTGTGAAAGCATTTGTTTTGAGTGAGTTTTTTATGGCCTGCCCTAGAACAAAGGTACTTTGTTCTTTTTTTTATTATCTCTTTTTAAAAAAATTCTCACCCAAGGATATGTTTTTGTTTGTTTTTTAGATTTTATTTATTTATTTTTAGAGAGAGGGGAGGGAGGGAGAAAGAGAGGGAGAGAAACATCGATGTGTGAGAGAAACATCAACTGGTTGCCTCTTGAACACCCCCAACCGGGGACCTGGCCCACAACCCAGGCATGTGCCCTGACTGGGAATCAAACCATTGACCTTTTGGTTCACAGGCCAGCACTCAATCTACTGAACCACACCAGCAAGGGCTTGATTTTTTTATTGTTATTCCATCACAGTTGTCCCAATTTTCCCCCGCTGCAGTTTTTAACAATGCTCCCAAATCATCTGGTTTGGGCAGTAAGTGCTATGGCCCCCCTACCTCCCTACCATCTGAACATGTAAAACCCACACCCCCGTGAGTACGTCTCAGTGAAAGAACCCTCCTTCAATTCACCATTCCCTGACTCTGTTTCAAAACAAGGACAATGGTACCTTATCCAAACCCGAAACCCTGCCCCCTAGAGCAGGACACCCAGCGCTGTGACTTACTATGGGCCCAGCGATTTTACGAATTCAGTGGGGAATGAAATGCAATTTTGTCGGGCTTGTCTGTATCCATAATGACCAAGTCAAATTAATCATCTTGGATAATACCCCTGTGTCGCCCGTCCCAGAGATGTTTAATAGAATCCTTCTGATTCACGTCTCACTGTGCATCAGCGCTGGAGTCTTGCTGCACTCTGAAAATCAGTACAATTATGCCTTCTTCTTGTGCTATCATTTTCCTGGACTAAAAAATGCTTCTTTCCAAAACTAAAAAAAATGGAAGTCCATAACCTACATAAATGAAACGGGAGTGAAAAAGCCCTGTTAAAAATTACATATGGATGCTAGAGGAGCTGGGGGTGGGGAATGTAATGCCTTGTGAAGCCTTTATTTACAGGCAGAACCTCCCAGCTGTGGCAAGAGGGATGGAGGAGGGTGTGTCACACCGTCCGGGTGCTGAGAGGACCCTGACAGGCTTGGATCAGAGCAGAAAGTGGCACCCTAATGGGACGAGGCCAGACAGTCCCATTAGACTTGAGTTTTGTTTACTAAAACTGTATCCGGGACAAACATGATAAGCCCCATGTGTTCTTGCTCAGAAAATAATTGGAGTCACTTTAGGGTTCAGGCAGCTTTCTGGCTGATACACCGTGGAGAGGGGAGGTCTAGAAAAACGAGCGATTGGTGGTGGGTTTCCTTCTTCAGGAGGAAGCGGTCCCCACAGAACTGACGGAATAAGGCCGGGGTAACTTGAGGCCATAGCATTAGAGGGAGGGGGTGGCCTGAGCACCAGGTAGGGCCCTGTTTTACAGACAATGAAGCTCACTCTTCCAACTGCCTCTCTGACACTTTCCCTTAGATGTCCTAGAGGAGAGAGAGGTCAGCAAACTTTTTCTGCAAAGGTCCAAATAATAAATCTTTTTGGCTTTGTGGGCTATACAGCGTCTGTCACAACTATTCAACTCTGCCTCATAGCATGAAAGTAGCTATAGATAATATTTAAACTAGCAAGTGTCGCTGTGTTCCAATAAAGCTTTATTTACAAACAACAAGTAGAGGGCCAGATCCGGCCTATGGGCTATAGTTTGCTGATCCATGCCCTAAGGGTGGTTTTCCTTCTCCATAGAACTTTTATCATCTAACATGTATTATACTTGCTTTTAAAAGTACACTTTATTGCCTGTTCCCTTCACTAGAATATATTCGCTGTTCGGTCACTGATTACCCTAAGGGCCAAAGACAGTGTCTTGTACAGAATGGGCCCTCAATAAACATTTGCTAAATGAAATAATATACAAATCACTAAGAATACAGATTTTGTGCCCAGCCTCTAGAGCAGTGCCCAGCACACAGTGGGTGCTCAATAAGTATTTCTGAATGAATGAATGCACAGTGAGTGTACTGATGGTTGCTGTGGCGCAGGGCCAAGTGAGCTTTGCGCCACTTTCCCTGGAAGCTCTAAGAAGTCAGTAAAGTTATGAAGTGTGTTTCCCCTCAGAGATGCTGCTCAGTATGGAAAAAACTCTAACTTGACCCCTGAGGGTCTCCCGGTTCCCTGTCCTCCTCATGGAAGTCATCTTCCCATGAAGGCTGGCATCCCAGCTCTGCCCCCTGGCAGGCTGTGTAACATTGGGAAAGTCACTGCCACTCTCTGGGCCTCAGTTATACCACCTGGGAAAAGAGGGAGTTGGACCAAGGGATTTTTAACTCATCACCAGTGGCCCGTGCTGCTGGTTTTCAGGTAAACAGCCAGACACGAGGCAGCAGTGATTTTAAAAGCATTTTAAAGTGATGAGTAGGCTCTCCAGTTGTTTCCGTGTTAAAATAGCTTCTGGGACAAAAATTATGCCTATTTGCAGCTTTTTTTTTCTTTTGCATTTCCACCTTTTGAAAATGATAAAAGTAGCATCGCCTAAAAATATGCCAAGCCAGCTGCTTGGGGACAAAGGCACTGAAGTTCTCGGAGACCAGCTTTTGTGAGGGCATGGGGGTCCTGGGATTCCAGGCTGGGCAGGGAAATCCCCCAGTTCGCGCTGCTCCAGCCTCACCACCCGGCTCGGACCCTTCCAAGGCTCGCTGCCTTCAGAGCGGGGCTCTGGTATCTGTCTGGCAACTGAGGCCTTCCGGGCCAGATCCTGTGACATCGGCCTGGCACAAGGCACAGGGAGCCCACTGCAGCCTGGAGACACTGCCTGCTCTGGCATCACCATGCTCCTGAGTGACACCCACTCATTATCAGGACTGCCTCCCCACCATACTTCCCAGGTGGCAGTACCAAGGGCTGGGCCCAAGACTCTGAGCCTGCTCTGAGCAGAACGGAGCAAGGCCTCCTCCTACAGCCTGGACCCCACGACCCGATCAACATGGCCCCGAAAGTTCCATCAGGAGACGGCAACCCAGAAGCCACACGTCGCTAAGGTTTACTGATGCCCTCCGAGAGCCGGGCTTGTGCTGCCCGGCTCCTGAGCAGCTTCGCTCCAACAATGACAACAACGTCGAGGATTTATATAGCGCTTCCCATGTGCGAGGGACACCCCTGCCTATGTGCGTTTCAACATGGATTCATCAGTCTTTACAACCACTCTATGAGGCAGGTACTATGGTGATATCCATTTCCTGGAGGAAGAAACAGAGACACTAAGACATGAAACTTGCTGAAAGTCGCACGGCGAGGAAGGGGTACAGCCAGGATTCCCACCCTGAGTGTTGGGGGATGTGCATCCTGCCAACAGCCCCCACAGGGGCTTGGAAGTGAATCCCCCGTCAGTCAAGCTGCAGATAAGACCGCGCCCCGATGAACACGCTGACCGCAGCCTCACGAGAGAGCTGGAGCCAGAAGCTCCCAGCTAAGCCACGCCTGGATTTCGGACCCGCGGGACTACAGGATAATTAATACATGTAGTTTTTAAATTAAAAGTCCACTCGTGAACTGGCACTCCTGGTGTAACGACGACGGGACTCTGCCTTTGTAGGACCGGGAGGCGCTGGGCGTCTGGTGCGCAACGCTGAATTTCCTTCCGCGTTGTCCTGTCTTCCTGCGCTGCGCCAGGCAGCCTCCTCTCCTGTTCTCTGACTGCCCCCTGTAGGGTCCTCTGGCTGGCATCTGCCTGCGCCCCACTCACCTTCTGAGCCCCTTGAGCATGGAGCCTGGCTCCTCTCAATGCTCAGGGGAGGCCGTATGCCCTGGGCCATGCTGCCGTCTGGAACGGGCACCCAAACCACCTGGGGTCCTTGTTACACTGCACATTCTGACTCAGGAGGCGAGGCGGGGCCCGAGAGGCTGCATGTCCCACACGTTCCGGGTGATGCTGCTGGCCCATGGGTCACACTGTAGCCAGCCCGTTCTCCGGCCTTAAAAGCATAGATTTTGACCCAGATGGACCAGGGTTCAGATTCCAGTTCTGTCCCCTCCAGCTAGGCATCCTTGACCTCTGAGAGGCGAAAAGACTTACCGAAAATCACATAGTAAATTAGTCACCTGGAGCCACAAACAGAACCCTATGTTCTGACTTTCCGTCCAGAGCCTTGAAATGGCAACCAAATCCACCCTCCTGAGTTCTGGGCCTGGACCATCTGTCTGGGTGTGTGCACGTGTATAACCCTGTATGCGTCTGTACTTGTGCATGGAGGTGTCTGCAGAAAGTGAAAATTTGCCTGTACAAACGTGTGCATGAATGTGTCTAAATGTCGGCGTGTGTGCCAGCGGATATGTGCGAGCTGTTCGTTCATTCATTTGCTCTGTCCCTCCCTTACCAAGTGCGAACTCAGCTCCTACTACGTGCCAGGTCCCTGCTCCCTCAAAACCAACATCTAGGAGGGAGAAGCTTGTAAAAACATAAACACAAAAATCTCCCCTGTGTGCGTGAGCGTGTGCAGCTCACAGTGGCCCTGACACCCTGGTGTTATCACCATCTCCATTTCCCTGAGGGAACCGAGGTTGCCCAGTCACAGAGCGACGCTCACTCGGGAGAAGATGCACATCGGCACCCACAGCTGCATGAGCATAACATGTGCATGCGCCCATACGTGTGCAAGACCGTGCTGTGCCCAAGTGTGTGCGCGTATGTGCCTGGGGGCACTTTCCCACAGACATCTTCCACTATTCCATAATCAGCACATCCTGGCACCGCAGTGCTGCATCCCCAATGCACACATGCTTTTTTGTCTTAGGTGTTCGTGGTATCAAACCTCCCCCGGAACTCCGTGCACAGGGAATGGGGGTGAAGGCCGGAGCCTGCGGAGCTGAGCGAACCCAGGGAAGCCCGCACCACCTGCTTCCCCGGAGGGAAGCTGCTGCTGGAGCCACTTCACAGCCCATCGTCCCCGGAGAGGCTGAAAGAATTCTCCTCTCCCAGGACGTTAAATAAATGCTCAGGCTGTTCCCCGGGGGGACGCGCTACCCGTGTGAGCTGACTGATACAACACACAAATGACCGAATCTGGCGAGGTTCCCTTTCCCGCCCTGCCACACGCGTCTGAAGATGGAGACGCCTGTACAGCTACCTTGGTGACATTTTTCTCTTTACTGATGCATGGGAGGTGGACAGAAAGTGCACAAGTCATACGTGTGCAGCCCAATGACGGGTCTTGCCCAAGCGAACAGACGTGTGTAGACAGCACCACATGGAGAGAGAAAACCTTTCCGATATCCGAGGCCCCCGAAGGCCCCTCACTCCGCTCACTCCCCACCCCCCTGGGAGAACCACAGTGCAGACTCCTCTCAGCCTAGGCCAGGCTCGCCTCTCTGTGCGCTTCACGTAAACAGAACCACACGGAATGTCCTGTGCTGGGGCCTGGCTCCTTCGTTCAACCTGGTGTTTGTGTGTGGTTGTAATTCGTTCATGCTCATTGCTGCATAGGATTCCACGGCGCCGGAATATTTCGCACTCATCCATCCAGCATGCCGCTGGTGGACACCTGGACTGTTTTCAGTTTTGGGCTTTTAGGAAAAGAGCTGCTTTGAACATGACATGTGTCCTTTGGTGAACGGATGACGTGAGCGAACCCCTGGGAGCAGAATTACCAGGTCACAGAGCTTTAGGCGCTGCAATGCCGTTTCTGAAGTGGCCGTACCAGTTTACACAGCAATGGACGAGGATGCCAGTTTCTCTGCTTCCTGGCCAACGGGGTGTTTTCCCTCTTTCCCATTCCCTACATTGTGGGGGGCATTTCACACGTCAACATGCCTCCCCTCCCCTCCTCCTGCCCTTCCTCTCCCGTTGCTACCTCTGGCCATGGCTGATGGAGGCCAGCAGCAGGAGCAAAATGACAACTGCTCCCTGTGTACTCATGACACAGATACACCCCTGACCCACAACCCACCGGCGCAGTGAATAACCACACGAAGGCCTGAGCTGTCACAGAGACCTTGACTAAGGTGCTCTTGAGGAAGGACACTTGGACGAGGATGAGCGCGGCCCACCATGCAAAGCAAGGCCCTCCTTCCCCCTCTCCCTCTGCAAAGCCACCGGTCTTTGCCGTGGTCCCCTTCCCTTCCCTCCCGCAGCTGGCACACCCTCGCTTCAAGGCCACGCACCCCAGCTCCCCCAGGCTCCGGCGAGCCGGGCACCCAGCTTGGTGCTCCCGGGGGGTCGTTCAGACTCGGCCACCAGGCAAACAGCTGCACCTCAGAGACCCCCAGCACTGGCCTGACTTGAGCTCGGGCTTGGATTTCTGTTTATCTGAACCACAAGCCCCATCATATTCATTCCACCCCAGTCCTATGTAGAAAATGGTCACAGGAAACAGGAGCTACCTGGCATTTTCCTAGCTCCTCTGTGATTTGGCTTCTCTTCTCTAAACTGCAAATTTGAACAACAACGGCAACAAAAACTCCATCAGACTCCTATCATAAGCAGCATTGGTTACCTTATACCCACTTAACTAGTCCTCTTAACTAACCTACACCCACTTAACTAGTCTAACTACACTACTTAATTAAACTACACCCACTTCCTGGTTTTCTTAGCTGACCTACCAAGAGCAAGAGAGGTAGTAACAGCCCCATTTTACAGAGATGGCAAGTGAGGCCAAGAGAGGTTGAGTAATGTGGTCAAAGTCACACAATGAGAACAAGCCAAAAGCCAGAGTCCCCTGGGGCACAGGCCTGCCACCCTGAGCCCTGAGTAGGGCTCTCTCTCCTGGGAGCTGCAAGACAAAGGCTGCCAGGTCTGGCAGGGGCAAGCCCCTCACCCTAGACCTTTGTTCCCCATCCGAGCCCTGGGCTTTGAGTAGATAAGAGACAGGAAATTGGCTGTCTGGACCCCATGAAGGCCTTTTAATATTAATGAGACATGAATCAAGGAGGCTTCTTGGCAAACCCAGCTGTTGCCTGAGCTCTGGGCTGGAAGGTGGGCAAATGGGCACAGGGGGCTGGGGTGAGGGTCACGCATCTCCAAGAGGCTGAAAATGATCAGGAGGCATCTTTCACTAATTTTCTTACTTGGACGGAGGGTGAGTTTCTTGGCACGTTTTAAAAGCAAGATCGTTCCAGTATCATCTTTTCCATTTTAACCCTCAATATAATTTGATTTTCATAAAATAGATAAAATAGCTGAGTGGCCTCCCCTCTGCTGAGGTTTCTGACCTCTGCACCCACCACGTCCTGGATGGGCGACACTGGTGAGTTGTTTGGCCGTCCTGAAATCGCTTTCTCATCTACGAAACGAATACTTTCGTAGCACTGCACGCTGACTGCCACTTGCCCTGTGCCAAGCACTATCATAACTTTGGGTATAAATGTATCTTCCTGACTTCTCCCCGCATCACTCTGAGGACGTTTTAAAGACAAAACTGAAACTTGGGAAAGCTGGTGTACGGTCACCCAGCCGTGAAATGTCAAGGTCAGAACTGGAGCTCAGGTCTGTTTGTCTTCTGTGTCATCACGTGTCTGAGCAACACATCGGACCAACAGTGCCTCTTTGAACCCCGTTCAGAGCCTTGGGCCCCGGCCGCATTGCGACCGCTCATCACAGGTTGGGGAGATCAGTCTCCGGTCTGCTGGAGAGACCACTGTCCCTCCTAGGGACTCAGGCGGGTGGAAGAGGCCAGTCCCTTAGCCACAAGACATAACCTAGAAGGTCCTTCCAGAGAGACCCATTTAGGCCCCATTCGCAGATGCAAAAGCCAGGACTCAGAGAGGGCAAATGACCCTCCCAAGGACACAGAGTGAGAGAGGGCGAAGAGGACCAGACCCAGGTCCCTGATCCTCCAGAAGTTAGGGACCCAGTACTGTTCCGGCAAGCTCCCACATCAGGGTTCCCTTCTATTCTTGATCGTGCATGCAGATAAATAAATGTGTTAAGTCAGGGACTCTCCCATCCTTCCCAGCAGAGACCCAGGCCATACAGAAAATGCCAAGTTCCAGGTGGCTGGGAACGGGAGAGGGGTGGTGTTTTAAAGAAAACCCCCGAAATCCCATTTCCACCCCACCACTCCGCCCTCCCCCAACCCATAAACCTCCTGCGCCATCTTCATTGTTTCCATCCCATTTAGAGAGAGTGGATGTTTCCAGGGATTCAATTTCTCTCATAATAGTTGGAAGGAAACAAAACTATATGCTGTAAACATTCACTGCATTGTATGAAAAATATATTACGATGCAGACAAAGGCCCCCCTCCCCCAGATCTGCCCCTGATGCCTCCGTGCCTGGGCCCTCAAATATTTAAACGTCTCACAGCCCGTAATCTAGAGCTTTAAAATAAACATATTTTTAGCCATTGGAATGCAAAATTAGGATTGGTGAGGTGTGAGGACCAACCCCTTCTCACTGGTTTCTCTCAATGAAAATGACGGAAGCCATTCCGTTTTTCTGAACAGGTGTGTAAGGACCGATGCAGGAAAGCTCATTAGTTCAGTCTGGCACACACTCAGTTCTTTCCATATACACAGGACGGGTTTCCCCCTCCTCCTTGTACTTTATTCTCCAGCTGCGCCTCGATATTAAATTTCATCAGATTTGAACAAAATCTATGGTCTTGAAACCAGTTCCTTTAAGGCCCCTCATATTTATTCAGAATTCATGAATCATGTTCCGATAACACAACCGTAATTATTTTTAAAGTGTTATGTTTGTGGCTTTAATAGGAAATGCTTGCAAAAGGCCTTTTCTCTTTGATTGTTTGTAATCTTAGCAGTAATCGCTGCTGTTCCCTCCTCCGCACCACAGCGGGCGACACAGTTTCATTTCAATATGAATCGCGAGCTCTTCACCCAGGTTTTAATTAAAGCGATAAAAGCCATGTCGTCTTTGCCCTTTCCTAGGTACACAGACGCCGAGGCCGGGGTTACGAAGCCTCGAATCTTACAGATCTCGACAATGGTAGGAGAGCTCCCTGCCTTCCAGTGCATTGAATGGGACGTGGTTTTCGTTTGTTTGTTTGCTTCGAAAAGACTCAGTCATTAACTTGTCTTTCTGCGTTGTAGTTTCCTCATCTGTGAAATGGGATAGCAACAGTATTTATCCAGCAGAGTTCACGTGAGGACGAAATGAGACCAGCTGTGGAACCCATTTAGCCCCAGTGCTGGAGCCCAAGGGATTGCACAGTGACTATTCTTATTATCCACAATTTAGGGCTGGAAAAAGCCAACGGGCCATCTGTCCTCATTGTTTACATAAAGAAACTGAGGCTCAGGGAGAGACCAACACAGGAGGAGGGTGTAGAGCAGAGCTGAACCTGGAACTCAGCATTCCTGGCTCTTTCCCCATTCTGGGCACCCTGCACTGCCCCCTGCTGGAAGGATGCTGTACCCTCAAGGCCATAAGGACAGTGCCCAGGAACTGCAGGTCCCACCCTGACCAGCTCCTGGTCTTCCGGTCTCCTGGTGATACCACTGACCCACTCTAGTCTTATGTTTGATCCACGTGGTAAGAAAATCGGACCAGGCGTCCCCGGGAACCTACAAAGGAAGGCTGCCACACAAACACAGTGGTGTTCAGAACCAAGAGCGAGAATCGCTGAACTCAAAATCCCTGTGTGCCTGCTGCGTGCCAGGCATGGTGCGAGGCGCTGGGCGGCCACACTGTGTGGTACGGGACTCTGGGCCTTTGCGATGCGGTGACTCCACGCCAGTACATGCTCTGCTGGCCCATCTAGGAAAGGCCCCCACCAGGCACTGCTCACACCTGGCGGTACTCGTAGTTGGAGGTGTCTCTGCTCCATAGGCCCTAGGGGTCCCCAGGGAGCACCTCAGGTGAAAGCCCCCTGAATCTGCCCTATTGCACAGTGTCTCTCCCCTAGCAGGCAGCCACTGGGCCCACTGGGACTCCTACTCTAAGAAAAACAATGCCCCCTATTTCTCTGGATGCTTCTCAGAACATACCTTCCCCTCCAGCTCCTGCCTCAGTGGGCGCCTGTCTTCTCCACGTGTCCTGGGACGAGCTGCCCGTTCCCCCACTGCCCACTCATTTCAGGTCGGAAGGCAGGACTGGCATCCTCCTCCTCCTCCACTGCCCCAACCAGAGGGCGTTCTCCTTTCCTACCAACCCACCCCCACCCCACTCTGCTCCATCAGCATCCAGTCACTCAGGGTGCCCATGTGTCTCCTGCGTAACCCCTTTCCCCATCGTGCCCCAGCCTTCGGTTCTAGGCTCCAGCTTCTCCTCCACCCCGCCCCAGCATCATCCTGGCTCCCTTTGGCAGCTACCACGCTGATGCTGGGCTCTTGGCTCCTCTCCTCCCAGGGGCTCCTGCTCCACTCAGTGTCAGCTCCCCACTCCCGGGACAGACCAGAACCCCACTGATGCCCAGCCACAGCTGCTCGCCTTTGAGTCACCACCCCACTTCCAACTCTGTGACTGACGTGTCCTCACCATCCAGCTCCTTCCTCCGAGACCCTCTGACCCCAGCAACCCCCTCTTTCTCTTCTTTTCCAAACTAGATCCCCTGATCCTTCACTTCAGTCTCTCTTTAGGAAACATAAACAAAACACCAAAAAGCTTGAGGAAGCTTGAGTGCCCTTTTGGTACCCACGCCTGGCAAACACCCGCCCTGGATGCAACTAGCTGTCTGCACCCACGGCACCTGCATCCACAGCTCAGTCTCTTGGGTGCCACAGCACATATCCCAGACCTCCCCCACCCCTCAGACTCTCAGCAGGGGACCCACCCGCCAAGCTCTCTGAGAAGGCACATGCTTTCAGGTGCGGACGCCCTCCGCCCTCCACCCTCTGCCCCCAGCCGTCCCATCTGCAAAGCTAGCATACTCCTTTACCCCTCTGTCCAGGTCTGGGCAGGACCCGCTCCCTCCCACCTTCCCCCCAAACTTAGACCATCGATTCACCCTTCCGCCTCTTGAACCCGGAGCATCACCCTCTCTTCTGGACTGCTTCTGTGCATGATTAAACATCTTTAAAAAGACTCTCTTGTCTTTTGCCCTGGCTGGTGTAGCTCAGTGGATTGAGCATGAGCCTGCGAACCAAAGGATCACGGTTCGATTCCCAGTCAGGGCACATGCCTGGGTTGCAGGCCAGTTCCCAGCATGGGATACAAGAGAGGCAACCATACATTGATATTTCTCTCCCTCTCCCTCTCTCCTACCCTTCCCCTCTAAAGATAAATAAATAAAAATCTTAAAAAATAAAAAAAGACTCTCTTGTCTTTTAAAAAAAATCTCATCTAAGGGGTCCTCATGTCACCGAGCGAAGGCCCCTGCCCATATCCTGCACAGCCAGACTTCTCACAGGTGGTCTATACTCACTGTCCGCAGCCTTGCCACACACCCCCGGTCCGCCCCAGTGCCCACGCAACATCCCCGCCACACCAAAACCGCTTTTGCTGTGACCCAGGGTGGGTTCCTTTTCCTCAGACTGTCAGACACAGTTCAACTCTTATCTTGACCAGTCCCTTAGAAACATTTGACCCTCCCCTCCTTGTTTGTATGTTGTTGAACTTTCTGAAATTACAATAAATCCCCATGGTTTAAAATGCCAGCAATAGAAAAAGGTATGGTGAAAAGTCTCTTCCCTACCCCTGTCCACCTGCCCGGTCTCCATAACGCACACAAACATGTACACACACACACACACACACACACACACACACACACACACACAATGTACAAACCCAGTGTTATCAATGTCCATATATCCTCCCAGAGTTGTTTTAATCAAACACAGGCACACGCAAACATACATCCTCACGGCCTTTTTGCACAAATGGTAACATACTGTGCTGACCATTCTCCACCTTGCTTTTTTTCCAGTAAATACCATATCTAAGGAACTTCCACATGGCTTCAGTTTCTTCATTCCTTCTCCCAGCCACACTGTATTCCACTTTACAGATGTACATACTTTCTTTAATCAGTCCCATATTATTGCACATTAGGCTGCTCCCAATCCTTTGCCATCATTAAAACCAAAATGATAATCTTGAATATGTCATTTCTCATGTGTGCAAATACATCTGTAGGATATACTTCAAGAAGGGAAATTGCTGGGTTAGAGGTTAATGCGTTTGTAAGTTTGATAGATATTTCCAATTTGCCCTCCACAGGGGTCACAGCCATTTCCTTTCCCTCCGTGATGTCTCAGGTGCCTATTTCCCCACAGGTGCTCCAACACAGTGAGTGTGTTATCACACCTCTGGATTTTTGCCAATCGAATAGGTAAAAATGGTCATTTTATTTTGCTTCTCGTATGAACTGTTTTTAACGTCTTTTTTCATATATTTAACATCTATTTGTATTTCTTTTTCTGTAAACTCTTGGTTCGTATCTCCTGCCTCTTTTACTACCAAGTTTTTGAATTGATTTCTAGGGACTCTTTATATATTAAGGAAATTAGTCCTTTGACTATATTGTGAGTTGAAAATATTCTTGCCCAGTTTGTCATTTGTCTTTTGACTTCACTTATGCTGACTTGGCCATGCAAAAGTTGTTTTCCATTTTAATTTATGGTCAAATTTCTAAGTCTTTTCTTCTAAGACTTAGAGGCATAAAAGTGTCTTTCCCACTCCAAAGTTGTAAAGGATACCTCAAAGGCTTTTCACTGGTGTCTTTACGGTTTCCTTGAGTACATACAAACCTCTCAAGAGTTAAAGTTTATTGTATGACAGGGAAGGGGCTGCGGCTCCAGCATCGTTTCTCCCCAGGTCCCCTCCCTTCTCCTGGGAACACTCTGCCCTCGGCTCCTGAGACTCCACCTTGTCCCACTTCTCCACTGGGTCACAGTCTCCTCCTCCTCCTCCATTTTCTTTGTAAATGTCAGAGCTCAAAATGCAAGAGTCGCTGGTCCTCTGCTCTTCGCACTCTTCTCTGTCTTTGCGAGTTTCATCCCCTCGAGGTTTTAATGCCAGGGGCTGAGGACTTCCAAGTTCACTTCCGGCAGGCGCTCCGCACCCTGACAGCTGTCTGCCTCCCTGGGCGAGCATCTCCCTGCAACACACCCAAGTCTGACTTCATCAAACCGGCACGTCCCCAGGCTGTTCCCAACTCAGAAAATGGTACCACCGGGCTGGAAAACGGGCTCAGGCTCGATGCCTGGGAGTCACCCTTTACTCTGCCATTTCTCTGTCTCTCCAGATCCGTCATCGGCAAGGCCTGCCAGCTGGATTTCCAAAGCATCTCTCAGATCGATTATCTGCTTCTTTCCATCTCTGCCACCACAATCAAGCACACATCACCCTTTCACTCGGCCCATTACACATCCTCCTCTGTGGTCTCCCTGTATCCGCCCTTGCCATTGAGGGTTTTAAAACCACAAATTTGATCATGTCATTCAATACCAATCTCTCTCTTTTCTCCTCCTCACTAACAAAGCCCGGTGACTTGCTTTGACTAATTGAATTGCTAGAAATAGTCACGTTCCATTCTTCTCCGTCTCTCTCTCTGTCTCTCTGTCTCTCTGTCTCTCTGTCTGTCTCTCTGTCTGTCTCTCTCCCTCTCCCTCTCCCTCTCTCTCTCTCTCTCTCTCTCACACACACACACACACACACACACACACACACACACACACGGTTCTTTCTAAAACTCTTAGGACAAAGTCAGAGATCCCCAGCAGAAGTAGCATTTACGGCCCTGAAGAATAGAAAACTTCAGCCACAGCCAGGATGGCGGTACTGAGGAGGTGACGTTTGCCTCGTCCCCAAAAGAACGAAGAGGCCTGTGCTGGACGAAGATGGCGGGGCATGCCGATCGGAGGAAGGCGTGCACACAGCGGCGCGGAGCACAAGGGGTGACCGCAGATTTGTCTCGTGCAACCAGTGCGTCATTTACGGTAATAAAACGATAGAAACAACAAAGTGCAGCCTAGCAAACAGAGTCAATGACGTTGTAATAACGGTGTGTGGAGCCAGGTGGGCACTGGAAACATCAGAGGGAACGGTCTGTAACGTACACGATTGTCTGACCACTATGCTGTGCACCTGAAACCAACACAAACTAATATTGAATGCAAACTGTAATTTAGAAAAAAATTTTTAAAGATTTTATTTATTTCTTTTTTAGAGAGGGGACAGGAGAGAGAAAGAAGTATCGGTGTATGGTTGCCTCTCACGTGGCCCGCACTGGGGACCTGGCCTGCAACCCAGGCATGTGCCCTGACTGGGAATCGAACTGGTGACCCTTTGGTTCACAGTCGGCACTCAGTCCACTGAGCTACACCAGCCAGGCCATAATTTAGACATTTTACAAAGTAAATAAAACCACTTTCTCAAATAATTTTAAAAAGATAGCAAATCAAGTTACAAATTAAAAAAAAAAAACAATAGAAGTAAGTCACAGTGGGTTTTATGGAACACGGGTACTTTACACCCTATCTCGGGTCGGACTCCCCTGAAGCAGAGCCTGAGCTGGACGCTACGGTGACAGTGACTTACTGAGAAATGACTCAGGAGAAGGGAAGGGAGGGAAGCAGCACGGGGCAGGGGAAGGAGCTGAGTGAGGACAAGTCACAGAGTTGGTCTCCTCTTGAGACAAGGGGCCTGGCTTTCCAGACCATCCACACCCGCTCCTGGTTCACAGTTCCCATCGGGCAGAGGCCGGTCCCCCAGAAAAGGGGCAGCAGGGAATATCTGCCATGGCGGTGAAGGGAAACTGGGGAGGCACCACCAGAACCCGCAACACATGCCTCCTGTACCCCTCACAAGCCCCATAGGGGCAGATGTTACTCTCCCCACTGAGACAGGAAACTGGTGTAACGGACCTAAGGGCTCCTGGCAGGGATGTGGAAGAGCTGGGATTTGAACCCAGGTCTGCTGAGTTCCTAGCCCTGTTCCTTTCCTCTTTGCCTTCATTCCAGGAAGAGGGAGACTCTTCCCAGGCCCCACAACCAGGAAATATCGACCCCTGCAACACCTGGGCAGGGTCTGCTCCCAACTGGGGAAGAGCTGAACTCTACCAGCCTTTCTACCCTCGGGAGAGGCCAATGGACCAGAAGCCATGACTGAGAACAGTGCTGGGTCTCAGACCACCCAGGCAAGTTTAGTGCAGAAGAAATGCAAGGTCTGGGGTGGGGGGTGGGAAAAGGGATCGTGAATGTTGTGGAGACTCGCAAAAACCAAACAGTGGAGCATGCATTGGAAAAAAACTTCAAGCCCGAAAGAGCTGGTGTGAAAGCTTTTAAAAAGGGGACACGCTGGCTGATATGTATATCCTGTGGGGGACCTCTGTCTCAGCTGCAGTTTCTAAACAGAGAACATGAAGTTTCAGGAAGAGCAGGTTTTCAACATAATGAAAATGGATGTTCTGGAAGCAAGCATCTCCCAGAAATGGCTCCCGGTGTACATCCAGAACTTTGTACATAATAGGTGCCCAGTAAAATAGTTTGCTGAATGGGCACACCTTGTATTTAACTGTATTTATAAACTGCACTTTGTGCCACTTAGAGTGTTTACCCTCTGAATCCTCTATTGCTACAAGACCTTCATTTTGCCCACACGTTTAGGTCGACCCTTCAGTAATCGGGGCAATGTGTTTCCAGCGGTTGGCGAGGCCACACACCATGATAGGGTGTGAGTGTGTGTGCAAATGTGCACCTGTGAGTTCAAGCAAACACCCCAAAGAACAATACTGGAAGGAAACATACAGAATTTTTGCCATTAGGAGCTAGAGGCCAGTGCAGTCCAACCAAGCTACTGGGAGCTGTAGGTCCCAGAAGGGTCTATTATTCTTGCACAAAATCGGCACAAACCACAGGTCACATTTTCCACATGTGCTAGTTTATTGAAAGCCCACGACACTTTGCAGCGCCTCCCATCAACAGCTAGAGTCTATTTCCCCATTCCTTGAATCTAGACTGGCCCTATGACTCGCTTTAACAGAGAGATCTTGCCACTTCTGCTCCCGCTGCTCTGGGATCCTTTCTCTTGCTGGAGGACAAAGGACCATCTGCAGTAGAAGTGAGTCCCCAATGCTAATCAGCCTACAGCTGACCTGGCGGCTTTCTGCTGTCACTTAAATGATCCTAGCCATTACCAGAAGAGCCACCTGGCTGAACCCAACCAAACTGCCAACCTATGGGATTATAAAGTCGGTGAATATTTATTGTTTTAAGAAGCTAAGTTTGGGAGTGCTTGTTATGCAGCAAAAGCTAACTGATACACCATAAGAAGTCTAGATTGTAATCACTAAATTTGTTCACATCAAGGTTTGCTCATGCCACCGGGTGGACTTAGCCAATCTCAGGGGATCTTGGTGTCTTCTTTAGAAAGTTCTAAGTTGGGAAGATTCTCTGAGTGATGGCACAAGAGACTTGTAAAGACCCTTGTGAGTCTAACCACCTCATTCCACTGTCAGGAAAACTGAAGCCAGAGAGGAGAAGGAGCCACATTCACTCATTACACATATATTTCTCAAGAGCCTTCTAGATGTCAGGCTTTGTGCTGAAATGGGAGACACAACAGGGAAAAAGAGACACCAGATGCTGCACTCACGGAGATCACAACCTGGAGTGGAAGTCAGATGTTAACCAAGTCATTACACAAGTAAGCAGATGACCACAAACAGGGACAAATGTCATGAAGTAAATGAACGTGGTACCATGAGAAAGAATCACAGGGAGGCAACCTAATTTGGATTTCGGAGTCACCAAGAGCTCTCTGAAGAATGACATTGAGGCTGAAACAAGTTGGTGGCAGCCTTGAGGTGAGAAGGGAGCTCTCCACACACACAGCAAGGTAACATGTGCAGCTCTGAGTCCCAGCTGCACAGGTTCAAATCCCAGCCACACTGCTCCTTGGAGGAGTCCATCAACATCCTTGAGCCCCAGGCGCCTCATTATAAAATGGGGTTAACAATAACACCTACTACTCTTCACGACTGTTGAGAAGACCAGTGGAAATAACCACTGAGAAGAGGACTTTGCAAACCGTCAGGTGATGGGGGAACAGGTGAGCTTCTTGCTGCTAACAGCTTGCAATGGAGCGGGGTGGGGAGACTTTATTTGCTCTGCAGGTCCTCTCCAAAGGACTGTGCTCCCTTCTGCCCCAGCCTAGAGTGGACGCAGAGTCCCACTGAGTCCCACTGTCCCTTCTTGGTGGAAGCGCAGTGCCAACACTCCCTGCGGCAGGGCTTGAGCCGAGCCCTCCGCCCCCCTGGGTGGTTCTGCAAGCCAGAGCTGATTACGGACCGTTGAATAACTCCAGCGGTCTCTTGCAACGCGAGCGGCGTTTCCAGGACCTGGAGTTCCCCCCCCCCCCGCAGTGTCATGCAGACTGGCACAAGCCAACCAATATAAAGACGGCTGTGCCGCAGCACCACGCTGCTCACACGGGCACAAGCCAGAGAAGGGCATGGCATGGCGGCCCCCACGAGAACACCCTGCAGTGGCAGGTGGGTGCGTGGCTTCACGCCCGCTGGGACTGCAGTGCCTTCCCTCACTGGCGGTACTCCTTCAGGGCCACAGGCTCACATCTTGCTCATCTATGGCCCTCACAGGACCTGCCGTATAGCAAGACACGCACACGTTTGTGAATTAGGAGGCTTCTGTTTCCCCAGCTTGGACCACCACAGCCGCATAGACAGAGTGCGACGGTCAGCTCCAGGGACAGGCTGATCCTCTCCTCCCCAAGCTTCTCAGCATCTTGGAAACTCCTTGGCTCTCCATCCAGCACCCTGAGCTGCTGCCACCCGCAGGCACCGCTGCCTTAGGGAACTATCCTCCAGGTTGCCACAGCCTGTGGTGAGGACCCTCCCTGGCATTACAGTGTATAATCCATCTCCCAGCTGAAAGAACCTTAATTTTTGCAGACCAGGCTCTCAGGGGAAAATCAGACTCCAGATGACCTCTGGGACTCCCAGAGGCCTGGGCTGGGGCTGGGGACGGGGCAGCCATACCCTGAGATGACTCGTCTCCTTCACCACCGGGGAGGATGGCCGTGTCCACAACCCTCCCCAGGGTATCAGCAGGAGAGCCCTGCGCACCTTTGCAGGGCATGGGGGTGCCACCGCACCAGTGCATGTCCCCATGGGTGCTGCGTGGTGGCAAGGGGCCGGCAGCACCAGGGAGCATGTGACATCTGTCCTCACTGCTGCTAAAAGTCTCCCCCACCCTGCATGGGGAATGAGCACAACACAGCTGGAGTGCATCCAGTTTTTAATGATGCCCCTTTAAGCCGACAGTAGCCAGGCAGGTGATTTACAGAAAACACTGTAGTCCTAGTTTAATGGTCCCTTTTAAGGGAATTCAACTGATATTCTTGATCATTCTGAAAGAGGACAGTGATGGGCCGTGTGCCCAGCTCTGCACCCCTCCCACGCCGACCCCAGAAGCAGCTTGACTCCAGCCAGCCCAAGGCTAGATCCCCCCAACACACACTCAGAAAGGACGGGGCACCCACCTGGCTGGCTGATAGGAGCTCTGGGTTGCCGTCACTCATCCCCCCGTAGGCACTGTCACCATCAAACTGGAACAGAGAGAGAGAGAAGCTCTGAATAACATGTGCTCAGGAAGGCCCGGGAGTAGAAGCCAGAGGGGTCAGGGGACGGAGTGCACTGAGGGGAAAGGAGAAGCATGGACGGAGCCCAGGAGGCCCAAGTCCTCAGTCCAGCAGGGCTCCCTCCGGGGTGGAGGAGCAGCCTCACTCCCTGAGGGCGAGAGTCATCCATCACACTTAGGATGAAGCAGGGAAAACCCTTCTGCCCTTTATACATTGTCCACAGGTGTGGCACCCTGCCTTGTCAGATACTGAGCTCCCCAATCGCTGGAAGTATGCAAATATCTCTCTAGGCCAAAAGGACATCAGGCTGTCAGCTAGAGTTGGGATTCCGTGTGATGGAGGGAGGCTGAGATCTTCAGAGTGCCAGGGTCATGACAGCCTGCCCTGGATGTGCCCTCCAGGTCTTATCATCCTAAGTGGCTTTGCCCCTTGAATTTGCCCCTTCGGCCACCCCTGGCCACAGGCAGTGAGGACTGTAGGAACTGTGTACAGGAACTACGGTCCTGTGTTCTGAGGCGCTGCCAAGTCTGGAGTCAGAAAGATTTCCGTGTAAGAGGGAGCCGGGTGTAACGGCAGAAGTGTGGGCTCTGGGGTCACCAGCTGTCCTTTTCCCTGAAGTGTGATCTTGAGCCAGTGACAGGACTTCTGAGGTTCCTCATCTGTTGGATGGGGATAATGACAGAGTTCCCTCTTCCCAAGGCGTCACACTGGCACAAGTAGAGCACATGGCTCAGCTCCAGGTCATTCCCTTCCCTTAAGACAGGTGACAGGTTCCCTAGAAGCAGAGCTGAGTCAAGAATTCAAATGCATGTGGTCCCTGAGAAGTGCCCTTAGGAACAACCTTACAGGGAAGGAGGGACACGGGACAGGGCTGTGGCAGGAGCTCCATAGGGATGTGGTCTCTGTCGGAGGCTCGTCACAGCCTGGTCCCATGGGGAGCTCTGGGCGTGACCGCACCAGAGAGTAAGTGCCCGTGGGAAGCAAGGGGCCACTGGCCTTTTGCTTGGCTGTGGGCTGCCCTCAGGAGACAGGGGGAGGCATAACTTCTGAGCAGGGCAGCCCCCATCCGACCAAGGACAGCTCTCTGGAGAGTCGTGCCAGCTGCGAGCCATGTGCACCAGTGCTCACAGCAGGTGGGAGGTGGCTGTGCTGGTGGCCAGTGCAGGGATCTGGGCGGGGCACCAACGGCAGCTGGCCGCTTTAATTGAAAAAAAAATTTTTTTTTTTACTTTTTTTAGACTGTACGTACAGGGTTCAAAATTCCCAAAGTACAAAAAGCAACAGAGTGAAAAGTCTCTTCCCACCTGACCTCCCAGCTATCCACGGCCCCTCTCGAGACGTAATTGCTGCATCTACCGGCTTCCTTTATATCCTTTCCGAGATGGTCTGCATGCATACATTTTATAGCCATTTCTTTTACATAAATGACAGCATGTTATACATACTGCTTCGCACCTTATTTTTCTCCTAGCAACACATCTGGGAAAGCCTTTTACATCAGGACATAATTCTGTCTTCCGGTACCTAGTATTTCGCAAGATGGACGTCCCATGTATAAGGAAGGAGCTGAGCACGTGGTAACTGAGTTGTTTCTAGTCTCGTGCTAACCTGGCATTGCTCCCGTGAATGGTTTTCTCCATCCATCATTGCACAGGGGTGTGAGTTTACTGTCGGATTAGTCTGTAAGATTGTGGGGTCCAGCTGTGCGTGCGTTTGTAACTTTGATAGACATCACCAAGCTGCTCTCGTGGAAGCTGTAAGAACCCACACTCCCACAATCAGGCACTAGTGGTTCAGCCGGATCCACTTCACTCAGAGGGGCTCGGCCCGGATGCCAGCCTCCCACCTCTGTGGGCCCTGGGAGCTGCCACCACCATTCCCAGGTCCCTGGCCGCCTGCTCTTCTTTGTTCTTTGCTCCGTAGCCCCCTTTACCTTCTAGCGTCTGTATAATTTACCAAGTTCATGGCTCATTGTTGGATGCCCCCCCACTAAAATGGAGGCTCCCAAGCACGTAAAATAGTGCCTGACACAGACTAGATACTCAATAAATGCTCTTGGATGGATGGACAGATGGATGGACAGGGCCAGCACTGCCCCATTCACATGGTCTTTACAGGGCTTTTCAGGTCTTCCCATCGGAGGCAGAGGAATTAGTGGCTACACCCAAGTGCCCTTCCAGCACAGGGACAGGCAGAATCCTTCACTGACTGCTGCATTAGCAAAAGACAAGGCTGGGTCATGCCTAGGATCTGGCCACTGACCCCCAAACCCTGGCCTCCACCCACCACATTGCACACCAGGCCTGGTTCAGAGACCGCCTCCTCCAGGAGGCCTGTCATGCTGTCACCTCCTCTGGCTTACAACACAGACTGTCTCCACGTCTGTCTTCTGCCCCTGTGTGGGAGTTACACAGAGGCTGGCACAGTGTCCTGGTCATCCCCGAACCCCCCGTGCCTGACCCGGGCTGGCATCAGGAATGGGACGATGGGATGGGTGGGGTGGGGAGCGTCCAACGAAAGCTCCCAGGCACTGCTTGACGTGTCTCCATGGCCAGGTATTACTCCGATAAAAGTGAAACTTAGGGAAGAAAACCACACATAATTTATAAGTATGTTCGAAAAGAAGGAATGATTGAAATAGTGCGAGACGAAGTTTAACCAGGGGTTTGAAACATTTGACAGAGCCACAGTAATCAAACAGTATGATGTGGGTTAAAACTATGGGAGCGTACATGTATCCAGGGAGAAAGGGGAGCGATGTCCCCCGAAGCCCTGTGTCAGAGCCCACTTATCCGACGGGGCCGGAACGGAGCCAGCAGGAAAGGAGGGGTGCTGTGCGCTTTCTCCCCGCAGTGCACACAGCAGGCACTCAACGAATACCTGGCGGATGGGGGAATGACTGCGCCCAGCGCTGAGAACACTCCGTAAGTAAAAGAGCTCATTTAAACCTCACAACCTAAAGAAGCAGGCATGATTTTCCCTGCTGAAAACCAAGGACATCGGTCGGGAGGACCAGCAGTTGCGTGGGGAGGCACAGTTAGGGAGAGACTGGGCTTCCGAGGGGTCCATTTGCCTCTTCAGCTTGGTCTCCTGGCTGAAAGCTCCCTGACAGCGGGGATCAAGGCTCTGCTGCACCCCACACTGTATAAACCAATAGTTAGCTTGGCCCTGGCACATAATAGGTGTTTGATGTGTACGTGTTAGTGGTTCTGGGAGGGAGGACTTCTCTGCAGTGAGCAGTGGGGAATGGCGTGGGGGACATGAGGAAAGAGACCCTGCGTTTTGATGTGTGAGCGCTGGGGATAGGAAGGGGGTCGGGCGGTGGGTCCCCGCTGACGTCACCAGAGCCTGTCTCCAGGGGGACTTACCCCTTCAGTTGTCCATTCAGCCGAGAAAGCTGCCACGTGCAGGAGTAAAGCTTGTATCCTGCTTTCAGGGAGGTACCTGAGAAGCTGGTGGCAGTTCTCAAGGCGGGGCCGCGGCCATCCTCCATAGGGTTACCCCCAGGTGCCTGGTCAGGCCCTGGGAGCACGCCGGGCTGGGTCCAGGCTACTGAGCTGCCTCAAACAGAATCCCTGAGGTGGTGGGGGCATCCGCTCTCTGCCCACCTCTGGCTAGGGTTCCACCACATCAGAGTCCTTGGAGTGGGGAAGAAAGGAGGGAGAGGGGGCACCCTGAGGGCCTCCAGGCTTCCCCTGGGGTAGCCTCCAGGGCACTAAGGCCTGGGGCTTCCCCTCAGCCCTCCTCTGGAAGGACCCTTTCTGGAGGAAAGAACTTACAGATGAAGGGGAGACATCACTAAGCCAGCCTCTGCAACTTCGCCACAGCAGGGCCACCTCCCTCTCTGTGAGCACAGTGCAGACGCAACTGAAATGCCCACATCAATGCCCACTGCACAATGGATGCTGAGAGTGTATGTGACCGCAAAGACATACAACACACACGGTGTGCCCCAGCATGGTGACCACACATGCACCACAAACCACTGTGGACCCATGTCACGCACAACACAGCAATCAAGACAGCGCTCAGTCACACACGTACCACATCCAGGGGTTGCACAAACCGACGCAAACGAGCATGAGCAGGCACATATCATAGCCCCTTTACAGGCCTGGCTGCCCAATACACGCAGCGTGCACACGCGGAGGAGAGAGGGGAGGCCCCGGTGTGTATCAATACACCATCTGCAACCGCATAAATGTAACTCACATCAATGCGCACACAAGCACATGCGGCGAGAGCCCACAGAGACCTGCAACGCAAAAGACGCTCATGAACTCAGATTCTGCGCGTAGTTCACAGCTCATCAGGCCCCCGTCAAAGATCTTCTTTCACACCACGCAACCTTCTGTATGCTTTAAAACGTGAAAAGAAAAATGTAGGGGGAAACAAGAGCCTAAGAATTTCCATGAAACGCCAGAACATCCTCTTACCACTGACTGGAATAGATTAATTTTCCCCATTTCATATTCTAATTATAATTCCTTTTCCCATCGCCATCTTCGGTCCTCATTACAGCTGGAAGATTGTTCTGCAAAAGCCAGGCCTTCATCTTCTCTTCCCAAGAGTTTTGTCATGGAAATGAGTTTTGGAATCTGAAAGAACTCACATTTTTGCAAACATTGAATGTGTGGGGATAACCCTTTCGTGACGGCCACAGGGACTCAGTTCACAGAGACTTCTAAAGGGGCTGTCGTTCCCCATGCTATGCGGTCCCCTTGGCCAGAGGGGCTCCTCGCCCTTATTTCAACAGAACCCCCCTACCCTAGATCCTTTTTTATATTTTTTAAAAGATTTTATTTATTTATTTTTAGAGAAAGGGAAAGGGAAGGGAGAAAGAGAGGGAGAGAAACATCAATGTGTGGTTGCCGCTTGCACGCCCCCCTCCTGGGGACCTGACCCACAGCCCAGGAATGTGCCCTTCCTGGGAATCAAACCAATAGCCCCTCAGTTCGAAGGCTGATGCTGAATCCACTGAGCAACACACCAGTCAGGACTCCTTTTTTTATCTTTAAGGAAACTTAGCGAGTAGGCAGCCAAGGTGAAAGGTGAAGAGCTCTGATCTTAGTCAAATGCTGCTGGCTCTACCTGAGCCCCCACAGGCAAGCTCCTTCACTGCTCGAAGCCTCAGTTTCCTCATTCTTATGAGCCACAGAGTCACTTATTCATAATAGGTATAAATTAAATATCTGTGGGATGAACAAAGGTGGTAAGTGGGTGGATGAATAAATGGAAGGAGGGGAGGATAGATAGGATGGATGGATGGATGGGGGAAGATGAGTGGTTTGGGGAATGAGTGGAAAAGATGGGCCAGTAAGGGGATAAACAGATGACACCATGGCTGAATTGATGGGATTGGAAGGTGAGATGGGTAGGTAGAATGAAGGGATGGATGGGCATGTGGGTGGTTGGGACGTGTGGATTGGATGGGTGGGATGAGAAAGATTAATGGATGGATGGATGAGATGGGAGGGCTGGGTGGGTATAGAGAGACAGGTGGGTAGGAAGATGATTGAGATGGTGGGAGAGACAATGAAATAGATGGTTGGGGGGGCAGCGGTGTGATGCCTGGATGGAGGCCTGATAGATGGGATGCCCAGGTGGATGAAAGGGTTGATTGGGTGGGTGGGATAAATTGGTGGGTAGGTAAGTAGGTCCGATATCTCCTCCTAACTCTATTCACGCTTTCCCTGGACAATGTCATGGCTTCTCAGGGTTACGACATCTCACCGACTCTCAAATGTTCATCTTCAGCCAAGTTACCTCCAAATTCCAATATACAGTTTGCTCCTGGATGTCTCCCCATTTGGTCCGTGAGCACCCTAAATTCAGCACACCCAATAGTGAACTCACGACATATGCGTAGCCCTGCTCACTCTGCAGAACTCCGCCATCCTAAGAGAAGGTGTCACCTTCCACACAGTGCCACGGTCAGTACCCCCAGGGTGACTGTGGACCCCTTCCCTTCTGTATCCTCCTGATCCAACCATCTGCAGAAGGTTTCTGCTCAGCTTCCCCCAACCCAATCCACCTTCCACCCTGGCTCTCACTAGAGATATTTTGGCGACCACTCTGCCACTCCCATGTCGTGAGCAAAAACCCTACAGCGGCTCTGCATCATGAACCCTGGCATCCAGGATGCCCCGTGACAACTGGCCCTGGCTCTCAGCTCCCACAGCACCCCCAATGTTGCAGGAACCCCCAGCACCCCTGCCTGTGCACACACTGTCCCATCATCATGTTGGAGCACCCCCCTCGTCCCCCGCTTTCTCATCCCACTGCAATCTAACTCTTCATAGGTCTTTTTTTTTTCCTGGCAATGCACTCCAATCCTAACAGTCTTGCTTGCTTCTCTAAACCATACTCTTAGGCCCAAACTTAAGGCCTCCATCCCAAATTAGCTTTGGACTAAATTCAACTTCCATGTGTAATGTGATATCCTGGGCAGGGCCACTGATTGCTGAATCAGAGTACCGGTCCCACTACTCACTAGCCGTGTATGACCTTGAATTTCACTTCTCTTTGCCTTAATTTCCTCACCTATAAAATGGTAATGAGGGCAGTTATTAATTCCTACCTCATAAAGTTTTTTATGTCTGTTATCAGATATTAGATATGAAGTAATATCTGGAACATAATGCTTAATACTGGTAATAATTTTGACAGGTGCTTAACGTTATCTATTATTGTTATTATATGCTGAACTCTTATCCCCTCATCAAGCACACACCCCCTCGGTCTAGCAGAGGACCCTGTCTCCTCTGTCACTGAGCCCACGCCCGCCTCAGCCCTTCCCCACATCACGTCACACCCACCCTGACCTCTTTCCTTTAGTCTGAGAAGGTAAAGCGTCTCCCTCCTGTTTAAAGTCAGCTCTTTCACCTTGACCCTGTCCCTCCCACGTCTTCCCCTCACTCATTCCCACTCTCGGTCCTGGGTCTGCGGCCTGGAGCAACATGAAATCAGTTGGTGCTCTTGTTGTATCAGGTACTGGGCCCCTACAATGCGCTCAGTAACACGCTCCCAGCCACTGGGGATTTACAATAAATAAAGCTTGTCGCCAGGCAATGGAAAGTGGTGAAAGCAAAGGGAATATGAGGTTACAGAGGGGACCACAGGCGTTTGTCATTGGCTGCATCTAGTGAGTGCGTAGCCTACGCCTACGCCGACACCGCACTGACACCGGGCACACTGTACTGATCACGGCACAGCCCCTGCCGTCAGGGGGCCTCCCGCCCTTTGGGGAAGCTCAGGAGGATAAAACGCTCCTGGTCTCCAAGTCTGAGAAAGGAAGCCTGGCCGTTCTTTGCCCATAGCCCCAATACAGGAAGAAGTAACCACAACACTTGTGTGAAGCCCGTCCCAATTGGTCAGGGATGGCTTTGCGTTCACCCAGCCTCTTAGAGTCAAATGGTGAGTAGCAGTCTTAACTCCAATAGCTGCAGGTCCTCGGCCAGAGGTCAGCCAGACTTCTGAAGGCCCTCGCATCCCAGGACTCCACACCTCCCCAAACCCTGCGAAGACCAGCCCTTGTTTGATTTGGAGAGACTCGCTTTGCAAAGCACAGCAATGAATGAATTCAGTATTGTGTTTCAGATCTTGAGTGACGGCCTGTTCTTTGACAAATGTGCCCATGGTGGACAAGGTTGTCACAGGGAAGTGGAAGCAGGGAGGAGGGTCTTTCAGGAGAGGCATCCAACAAAGGTGGCTTGGAAGCCCCATGATGAAGCTTGGAGAGCACGCGGGAGCTGGCCAGGTGAAGTGCAGGGAACTCGACACCCAAGGCTGCTGTGAGCACTTCCTGTGCACCAGACCTCATCCCAGAGCTGTGTCTGGGGTCTCATTGGAACCCTCCCAGAAATTCCAAGGTTGCATGACCAGAGACCCATTTTGGACACGGGCGAAGCAAGGCTCCAGGTGAGTGGGAAGGTTGCCCAAAGCCACCCAGTCCATCATGGACCGGGACTTGACGCCAAACATGAAAGGGACAGTTGTTCTGTAGACCTTGCTGCCCCTCCCCTCTGCACAGAGACACAGATCAAAGACCAAGGATGCACGGCCCTCAGCCCATCCCGTCACAGACACTGAGACAGGAGCCTTGAGAAGATCTAAAGAGGAAACAATCAAAGCCTCATACACTGCTCCCTCCAGCCCCCACATCGGGCCGTGAGAACACTCACTCTGCACAGATGAAACACGGTTCAAAAGACAGAGGCGGCGAGTGCGGCAGCTGCACCCTGGGCCCTGCCGAGAGTGCGGTTTTAGGTGGAAGTCTCTCAGAGAGATACACATCAGGACCAGGAGGTGCAGGGGGAGGGGGGCAGAGAGGCACCGCATGGATGGAATGGGCCAGGGACAGAGCCCCAGGCTCAGAGTCTGACCCAGCCCTGTCTGCTGAACCCCAGGCTCACTGCCACCTAGGGAAGGGTGATAGCACAGTGGTTACAAACGTAAGCCTTGATGTCGGGCTGCCCGAGTTCAAGTCCCTGGCTTTCTTTTCAAGCTGTGAGACTTTTTAGCTGAGCTACTGTGCCTCAGTTTTCTCATCTGGAAAAATGGGTATGACTATCATTTGGATTAAATCAATTAATATACAGACAGTGCTCAAAACATTGGCTGGTACAGTGAAGGAACTTAATAGCCATTAGCTATTACTTACACTCTTATTTAATCCTCTCAACAATTCTACAAGAGTGCTATCATTGTCTCTCTTCAGTGGGTGAAGAAACTGAGTGGGACTCCACGCAAACTTTTAAGGTTATAAGCATGGGAAAGACCTCTGATGCTTCTAGCTGCCATGTATAATTTGAAATAAAATTCACAAATTAAAATCTTCATTAGAGAATCCAACTAGGGCTGATTTTTCCCATGGTGATAACTTCATGCTTTCTTCCTGAAGTATCAAATATCAATTTCTACCCCTCTCCCCCAAAGAGGCTTTCTCTTCATTGGTCGTCCTGCTTTGCCAGGTATAACACACATTCTTATTCTACCTGCTGAGAAATACAATCCAGGGTGATGACTGAGGATCAGAGAGGTTAGGGGATCTGCCCAGGGGCACACAGCCAGGACGTACCCAAGCAGAGTCTGCAGTGCAGGCTGCTGGTCCCTCAAAAGCCCACACTGGCTTCTCACTCTCACCATTTGTAAGCTGGTGACATCACAACTCTGGGCCTGGGCCCTTGTGTACCAGTGAGGGGACAACGACTTTGGCACAGCCCGCCAGAGGGTCTGGGAGCATGCCTCATGGACAAGCCCAGGGCTGTGGCTGCTGCAGGACCCTCGTCCCCATTGCTGAGGAGAGCTGGTTTGAATGGTGCCGCTTGCTTTAATCAAGGAAAAATGTTGAGAGGCTGTGGAAAAGCCAGTCATCACTGCAGCTCCGGCGGTGGAGTGCTACCAGGCACCTGGCTCCTCCAGGACGTGGGCATCGCTGCCCCCAGATTACAGACGAGGAAGCAGAGCCCTCCCCGCTGCCTCCGAATACGCTCCTTCCAGTTCTGCGCTGTCCAGGACGGGGGCCACTGACATGTGTGGCTTCGAGAGAGCACTTAGAAGAGGGCTGGTCCAAACCGAGATGTGTAGTGAGTGTTAAACACACATCAGTCTCAAAGACTTACTACAGCAACAACAGCACAAAGAATGCAAAATGCCTCATCAGTATATTTCTATCGATTATGTTCTGAAATGATAAGGTTTTGGGTACATGGGGATAAGTAAAATATATTATTAAAATGAATCTTACCTGTTTCTTTATACTTTTAAAAATGTGGCTACTAGAGAATTTAAAGTTAAGTATGTAATTTGCATTAGATTTCTGCTAGGCTGTGCTGATCGAGGTGCTGTCCCAGCCCCCCTCTGCTCCAGACCCAGAACCTTGGAGACAGAAGAGTCCGCAGTAGCAATAGCTCAGTGCAATTCACCTGAGAGATACCAGGAAACAGAGGCCCATCGAGGGAGAGGCAAGAGTCCTGTACAGAGACTTTCACTCATTCAGCAATGCTCACTGAGTGCTGGGTGCTAGGATCCAGCAGAGAACAAAATAGGGAGCCACAACCCAGCCCAGGGGTGACACGGTCACGGCGCAGCCTTCCTCACCTGGCCACGTCCCCCGGGACCAGAGCAGCTGGACTTGGCACCGCCCCATCTCCCAACAGTCAGCCGGCATCACAGAGCTCACAGACTGCGGGCAGGAGCCCCAGCCCAGGGCAGGCACACGTCAAAGACCATTGGGGGGGTCCCAGCACAGGGCGTGATCCAGCTGCAACTGCCAAAAGGGCCTGAGGGGCAGGTCGGCGCAGTGGGCATCGCATGGCCGCCTGGCATGCCTGCGTCTCCGCCATTGATGGTAGCTTACACAGTGTCCACATTACCGCAGATTTATGGCAAAAATTATCCTCTCTCTCAGTTCCATTGAAAGCCATTTGGAACTCGCTCCCATCCCCGATTATAAATCTAATTGCACATTCCAAACAGACAAGCGCTCATTAAGCTTTAATTATGCACATGTTGTTTTCAACAAACATTTTCATTTGGCCGCTCGGAGGAGGAATGGTTCCAAGGGGGCTGCAGACGCTGCCTGCCTGCGGCTGGAGGGAGCTGGGGCTGGGAAGCGGGTCAGGGCGTGGTCGAGGAGGCTGTCCACGGGCAGGCGGGGCTCAGGACTCTGCCGACCTTTCACCACCTGGCTTCTGCTGCAGGAGATGCCGACGCGTGTGTCCTCAGCTGGTCCCAGCTGCGCCCCCAGTTGCCCAGAGTCTCATCTAACTGGCACCACTGGGCCCCTCTGGGGTGGGAAGGAGAGAGGACAGGGACCCGCACCCCCAGCTCTGAACAATGTACCCACTCCCCCAGGGAGCTGGCTTCTTGAAAGCCTTAGGGCTTTTCCCTGCTCCCACCTGCTCCCTCTCCCACTGCAGCTGAAGCCAACTTTCTCCAGAACAATCTTCCATTCTTCATTCATTCATTCACTCCACAACTATTTACTGAGCACAGACGTGACCACACAGTGAGGGGCCAGTGGGGATCATGATAGAAAAGGCCCCTGTCTGGTTCTGTCCTGTCGGGTCCCTCTCCTTCAAGCCCCAACTTCCCCACTGGGGAGAAGTCCAAATTCTTTCCCATGCCATTCAAAGCATGTATGGACCTGCGCCGTACTAACTCAGCCGTCCAGGCTGGCCTCCCATGCCTCTCACGCCCGTGCCCCGCTCTGCGTCTCTGAGATGTCTCCAGCGCCATGCACGCACCCCCCACCACACACATCTAGGCCTCTGCGGCTCTGCACCCTCCACCTGAACTGCCCCTCTCTTTCCTCTCCTTGCAGCTGACTCCCATTAGCTCCGATGCCACCCCACTCCAGGAAGCCACCACTGACACCGGCTCCCAGACCAGAGGGGCTGCCCCTCTGCTCAGGAGTGTCTGCAAAAGCACTAACTGGACCATGACGCTGTAACCAGCTGCCTCATGTCCACTTCTAAGACCAGCCTGTCCTATTAGTTCCCCCTCCAGAAGCTGAAGGGAGGCGCTCGCTCGCCATGTGGCCTTGAACAAGGCCTTCCTGTCTCTGGGCCTCAGTTTCCTCATCTGTACGTGGACGGGGTGAATGGGCAAGGCTCTCGCAGCAGTTCGGTTGGTTTAAAATTTCGTGGTTTCTGCAGGAACCGGACCTTCGTCTTCCTGTGTGAACAGGGTCCTGAAGCCACAACCTGCCCACTCACATCCGGCCAGGACCCTCCAGGGAAGGGAGCTCACCGAGGCACGTCTCACGCATGCATGGCACACACTCAAAGCAGGGGCACAGGGGCTGTGCGAACCCCTCAGGCCACACCTCAAGGAGCTTCTGGAAATACAAGCAAGTGAAAGGAACGTGTGTTTTTAAATTGACTGCAAGACCCATTCAGCATCCGGTGGTCAGCTGTGGTTTTAGGGCTGGATCCTGGGAAACACGCCCTGAGATTGAGGCCGGAGTTCACTGGGGAGCCGTGCAGGACAGTGAGGAAGCAGGCCGGGGCGGGCGGACAAGGTGAACTGTGATGAGGTCCCATCCGAAGCCTCGGCCGTCCGAGTCTGGAGCCGGGATGGCTCTGCCTCAAAGACCCTAATTGCAGCAGGGAGCCCAGCCCCTGCATTCCCAGTGGGTGGTCGTCACATCCAGGCTGCCCCAGGGAGAGTGCCTGATAACCCTGAGCAAGGCCCCCTCCTTCCACCGAGGCCCACACCCAGGGAGAGACTCGGCTGTGAGCTGGCCGCCATCGACATTCTCAACAGCTGGCAAAATGCGTGTCTCACTGGAGAAGAGATCTGGGTGACTTATGGCAGCATCCCCTACAGCTAGGGTCCCTTATGCTAATGGGGACAGCACTTCCACAGTGCTTACCACAAGCCAGGCACTCTTTTAATTGACTTACAGATTTTAACTCATAACCCTCACAGCCCTCTGAGGTAAGTTACACTCCTACTCTCCCATTTTACCTATGAAGAAACTGAGGACAAGCAAGGTTAAGTGGTTTGCCCAAGGTCACATCGCTAGTCAGTGGCGGAGCCAGGATTCAAACCCAGGAACTGGAACTCCAGAGCCCGGGCCCTAACGCTGAGGCCAGGCCACTCCCGTGGTCTTGCCCCGCTGCCTTGCAAAGACGCCGAGACTGAGCTGCGGTTAGTGGTCAGCGGTGCAGAGCCGCAGGGCGCCCGGCGCTGCTTGCATTCGTGCCTGACAGTTATCTCCCATCCGAGCAGTTGGGAACAAGTCCCAAAACAGATCCTTGCCAAAGACAATTAACTAACAGCCACATGAGCGTATGTCGGGTAGGACTGTGGCGATGGTGGAGGGCGGGGCGGGTGGGAAGCGAGCGAGTGTGGCTGCGACAATGAGCGGCAGATGATCTGGAAGATATTTTCTCCCCACTGCTACAAAACAAGCCTCAATCACGCCACAAAGGGCTTGTATTGTTGGAAGGGAAATATGTCAACAACAGCATTCAATCGTGGGGCGGTTAAAAAAAGAAGAAAAGAGAGAGAGAAAAAAAACCTTTGTACATGTAATTTGACCTAGAAAGGTTTTCTAGGTCATCTGAACTTGGCATTTTTGCATCTAACCCCAAAACCCAACACAGACAAAAGTACCACGTTCGCTTCCTTCTGTCAGGACCAGATAACACAGGAAATGATATTTGTAACCTCGGCAGCTATGCTGCTCGGCGCTGTGTTGAAACCAGCCTTGGACTTGGGAGCCTAGAGGACACTGGGGCAGTTCTGGAAACCCGCAGACCTGGGTTCACGGCCAGCTCCACACTCACAGCCGCTGTGGGCTGTGGGAGGGGGTCCCACTCTCTGGCGCTCTGACCCCTCTCCTGTAAGGAGGGGATGGAATGGGTGGGGTTGTGCATAGCGCCTGGGGATGTGCGGGCACACCGAGGCGCCCCGGAAAGGCTGGGCGCCCCTTTGACCCCTGCTGCCCTCTGTGAGTGACTGTCGAACCCCTCTGCCCTGGGTCTGGGCTCTCCCTGGGCACCCTGCAGCTCGGCAGCCGAGAGGGCAGTGGGGTAGGGTGGAGGGCTCTGTTCTAACAGACTTTTCTCTCCAGGAAACAGAAAGAGAGCAAACCATACTCCAAGGCCCAGCAGACGCCAATGAAGTCTTCTAGTTCATCTTTACTGTAGAGCAGGGGTGTCAAACTCATTATCACCGGGGGCCACATTAGCTGTGTGGTTGCCTTCAAAGGGCTGAATGTCATTTTAGGACTGTATAACTGTAACTGCTCCTTAACAGTTAAGCGAGAGCTCAGCACTGCCGCCGGGTAGAAACAAGGTGCTGGGTGGATAAAACCGGGTGGATAAAACGGCCCGTGGGCCTTGTGTGGGCCACTTGGGCTATACAGCCACCAAGTGAAAGTAAGTCATAGGGACTCAGGCTGATAGGGCCTCAGAGACCTTCTCATGATCCCACTAGGGAAACTGAGGCCGGGGCTGGTAGATGGCCCACAGTTACTGGCCACAGCACGCTGAGGGTTGTGGCTGCCACGTTACCAGGCCCCCTGAGCTTGTGTTCCCAGAAGAAGCCAGATTTTCTAGCGCAAGGATGTGGGGAGCATCCCTGCCTTTGCTAAGCCCTGACCTGACCCCCCTGTAATGTACGCGGCTACTTGCCAGTCTCTGAAGGGACCAGGGACACAGAAAGGATCCCCAGGGAAGCTTGGGGTCCACAGGGAGTATAGGCATCAGCACAGATAATACACAAGGGTGACAAGGCGATAGGCCAGGTAAGGGCAGTTGTTGCACACCTGTCAGTAGAGGGACCAGAGTGAGCAAAGACTAGGTAGCTGCGGGGGGGGGGGGTGTGTGGAAAAACTGGGGTGTGTGTTTGGGGGAGGAGTGGGGCTACAGTGCAGAGTGGATGGGGGTGGGGGTGGGAATCAACATTCACTGAAAAAAAAAATGGTCAGAGTTTGAAGCAACATTTCTAAAAGAAGAGTCACGGTCAGCGCCTAGTGTGGCCAGAGAGCAAAGCATCCTGTGAACCGACAATTAAACAAAGCCGTGTGGTAGCGAGGCTGAAGGAGAACTTGAAGGCAGCGAAACAGGGGAGAAAGCGCAGACGTTGACCCCGCCATGTATGGAAACACGCCCAGGGCCGTGCGACACGCTCTACACCTGATACTTCGCTCAGGCGTTGCCACAAGCCTATGAGGGAGGTCTGATGACGCCGTTCAATAGAGATGAAAAGTTCAGCTCCAGCGACGCGCTCCAGGACCGCACGGCCAGGCAGTGGCAACGCCACAGTCTTAGCTGTGCCAGCTCAGGCTCGCACAGCGACCCTGTTTGGTCTCTCCTTTCGGGAACAAAGAGACACAGACCAAAGATTTAATAAACAGAACCGGGGGGGGGGGCGGGTAGCAGGGTTAGCCTGTTCCTACACAGGAACGCTCAGCTCGATACCCACTGCAAGCCGCCCACCGGAACGTACTCAAAGTAGATTAAAGAGTTAAGATTAAAAAGTCATGTTTTAGGGAAATATCAGAAAACAGAACAGAATGTTTATCAGATGTGCGGCAGCGGGATAACTTCCTCAGCCCTCGAAGCAATCACGGAGGAAGGGAGATTGACAGATTCAAATATATATGCATTAATATCTTCTGCAGAAGGAAGCATAATAAAATCAAAATGAAAAGGACATCAGCCTAAGAAAATAGCACCGACGACGAGACAGTTAATATATATGGTGTGAAAACGGCTCAGTCAAATTAAAGAGGCAGCAAGACGTTGAAAGACGAAAAGACACGGCACAGAAGCACGAAAGTCACATGGGAGGCGATCTACCCAGAAACAAACACACAGAAAGAAAAATATGCACTTGATTTGATGACAAAGGGAGAAATGCACATAAAATACACATATTATAATGAAAGTGGGATATTTCCCACCACCGCTGTCAGTGACAACAGTCTACTGAAAAGCAATATGGTGGCCACCCCTCATCCTACCCACCCCATCCCCCTCCCCGGGCAGACAGCCGGACAGAAGCAGGGTAGACGAGGACCCAAGACCCCTGCCTACTGCCTCAGGAGTCACCCCTTCACCACAATGGCCATTAAGCAAGGCTGTCCACTCTGTCTTGCTTAAAACAGCCTCCTGCTCTGAGTGCTGGGGAGGACACCAGTGATGGAAGAGACAGTCTTTGTCCTCCCGAGGCTGTGGCGTAGTGAGGGGAACAGGATTAAAATGTGGGTGATAAGTATACTGGGAACCAGCGTACCTGGGAGCCTATAGCCTGCTCAGAGCGGGTGGGTGGCTTCCAAGCAGATCTGGCTGAACAGAATTAGCCGGGTAAGGGGAGCTGGCCCCTGGCTGAACAGAATTAGCCGGGTAAGGGGAGCTGGCCCCGAATGGAAGGGAGAGGGCAGTGGGAAGAGCATTTGCCAAGGCAGAGAGCTGGAGAGGAGGGCTCATTCATCAGAGAGGAAGGCAGCGAGAGCTGAGACGCAAAGGCACGCAGGACCGTATCCTGATAGAGCTCAGGGCTACACTGCGGGGTTGAGACTGAACCCAGGAATGTGAGCTGCATTTTAGAAGCTGGCCTCTGGCTTCAGAATGAAGACTGGGTTGAGCCCCTGACCAGTGTGGCTCAGCTGGTTGGGCATTGTCTTGCAAACAGAAAGGTTAGTGGTTTGAATCCTGGTCAGGGCACATGCTGGGTTGCGGGTTCGGTCCCCAGTGGGGGCATGTTCGAGAGGTAACTGACGGATGTTTCTCTCTCACATCAATGTTTCTCTCCCTTTCTTTCTCCCCCCTGTCCCTTTATTTTTTCTAAAAATAAACCAAATCTTAAACAATAAAAGAACGGGTTGGGGAAGATAAAACTGGAGTCTATCTGGGAGGCCAGGCAGAAGCCGCCGTGATGGTCTAGGCAGGACCAGGGAGCAGAACCCAGCAGAGCCTGGGTAGGAAAAACATTCAATAAAGCAATAAGAACTAAAACAGTACGGCAGTGACTCAAAAAGAGAAATCTACATTGGTGGTAGAAAGGGAAGCAGGGCTGGAGCCAGAATAAAACCATGACAGTCTTCAGTATGTTTTCCAAAATGCAGAACTGAGAGTCTCAGAGGTAAATGAAAACTGCCAAGAGCAAGGGATCCCCTGGGAGTCAGAAAAGGGGTGACTCACGCCACTCGTAAACCCTAATTTCCTCTCCTTGGCCACACACTTCCTTCTGATTTCTTTTTCTGATGATTCATAAAAAAAAAAAAATTTGCCCTTTAAATCAAACCAAAAATGCTTGTGCACCTGGGCTCATTCTGCCCAAGCTTTAACCTCTGCCCCTCAGCCAACAAAACCCAACTTAACCCCAAGTGACTTAGAGGGCGCTGGCTGCCGAGAAACCAAGAGGAAACGGGAGGTTTCTGGCTCTGCTCCCGGGTCCCGCGAGTGTCTTCAGTGGCAGAACACACGGTCCACAGCCCACCAGCCAGAATGCATGGGGTTTCAGAACTCAGACTTTGTTTGGATTTCAGATAAGGGAGTTCAGAGCTAAATCAAGGGCTGGGCGCACCTGGGCTAGGCCCTTGAGAGACCATCCTTCTATATGCCCATTTTACAGATGAGGAGACTGGGGCTAAGAAAGGTAAAGGAAACTGCCCAAGGTCTCACAGTTACTAGGTGGCTGAGCTGGGATCGAGCCCAGATCTGACATCTTTCCACAAGCACGTGTGAGTCCTCCAGCCTGCTAACACGCAGGCAGTGCTACACGTTATGGGGGACATGGGCCGCACTGGGACCGGACCAAGACCCGGTGTGACAGGAATCGGGCTGCTCCTCCTTAGGTGCTTGTCTCCCTGGACGGGTCCGGGAGCACCGGCAGGCCCAGAGCTCCTCCCAGCCCCCACAGGCCTCAGAACCCGTGGGGGAGGCAGGTGGCGGACAAGCGAGTGCACAAAAGCGGCTACAGTTCTGATCAATGCCGTGAAGCAAACCAGGAGACTGCAGAGATAGAAGACGGAGAGAAACATGCTTGGCAAGGTCTGTCTTTAGAGATGGCAGTTCAGCTGGGGGTGCTGTGAAGGAGGAGAAGGAACCTGCCATGAGCTGTCTAGGGGTGGAGCACCGTGGGCGGAAGGATCAGCAAGTGCCGTGTCCTTGGGGCCAGTGAGCAAGTAGCTCTCATCTGGGAATCATGTGCCTGGAGCATAGGAAGCAGAGAGGCGGGGCAAGGAGGAAATCAGAGTGGTCAGCAGGGGCCAAAGCATGTGGGCTCCGAGGGCCACCGTAGGGACTTGGATTCTGTCCCAAACGGGAAGCCCTTCGAGAGTTTTTGCAGAGGAGAAACATGCTCTGATTTTTCATTTAAAAATGACTCAGGCTGCCTTATAAAGGGTGGATTCTGTGAGACTCCATTCTGTGAGTCTCCATTTTCTCATCTATGTAATGGGCTCATAAGAAACCTTGTAGAAAGCATCGCCAAGGGGTTTCTGCCATGGAGTTGACTCTCAGAAGGTAGGAGCACAAAGACTGGGTTTTGGCACCTAATCACAAACCCAGAGAAGGCCGTCCTAAACCATCTGTGAATCACTCCCCTGCTCAAAACCCTTTCAAAGTTCCTGCTGTCCTCAGGGGGAAGGCCCCCATTTCCCCCCTGGTCTCCAGGTCCTGCTGATGTCTCCAGCCCCACTGCCCCCATCAGATCACTCCTCTCCTGTCAGCTGAATGCTCTTAGACCTGCCACGGCCCTTGGCCTGGGGCCCAGGTCTGCTGCAACCTGGCATTACTATCGGTCCTTCCTACAAGCTACCGGATGACGATCAGCCCTGGGCTGGCCCTGTCCCACACACTCAGAGGCTCAAAAAATGCCTGACAACATATGCGTACACGTGTGCATTGGCCCAGGTGTGTGCCAACACATGAAACAAGACCCAAACAAACCTAGCCTGACCCTCTTCTGCTGGGCCGGCTCTTCTCCCCTTATTCATGCACCGTGGCCTAAAGGAAGGCTCATTGAGCATCTGCGTGGTGCTAGGCACTGCTCCAGGCCCCCGGGAGACAGCAGGGACCAGAGATCCCTGGAGCTTCCCTCTCGCATAGGAGACAGAAAACAAGCAAGAAGCGTGGTGAAGAAGTCACTTACATAGTAGGGTAGAAGGTTCTACGAACTACAGAAAGCAGGTGAAGTGGACCGGAGTGCTGGGGTGGGGGGTATGCAAGTTCAACAGGGCGGTCAAGGGAGGCCTCATTAAGAAAGTGACAGTTGAGCCAAGGCTAGAAGGAGGTGAGGGAGTGGGCCAGGCAGGTACATGGGGGAGGAACAACCTGTGGACAGGCCCTTGGGTGGGAGTGTGCCAGTGGAGATCAGTAGGGTGGGGCGCAGGGAGGAGAAGCCAGAGAAGCAGCGGGGATGGAGCACACCCCACAGATGGCACTGTGATTACCATCCCCCCTCCCCCCAGGGAGAGGAAGCTAGCGCTTTTTCCGAGGTCTTATCTGATGCTGTGGCGAGAGGAGCCAGCGAGGGCATGGGTGAGGGCCGCGCAGCTCTGCACACGGGAGGAACCTCAGCGGGCCTCGGAGCAGCTGACATCCGCTCGGCCTGCGGCTTCTTCCTGTGGTTTCTGCATCTCTGGTTGCCTAGAGGCTGCTATTTTTGCTTCTGTTTGGGGTTCTATGCAGGGCTCCACTGTGGACAGTACTGGGGCGGGGGGCACTGAGCTTGGCTCTTCTTTGGTTTTGCTCTTCTTAGAGCAAAGGGAAGGGGCCATTTAAGTGTCCCAAGTATGTTTGGAGACATTTACTGTCCAGCAAGTGAAGAAGAAGAAGGCATTGGTATTAGGTGTCATCTTGTCACTCCTCACGGCCCTTCAAGCTCAGAGAGGTTAGGCGGCTTATCCAAGATCACACAGCCAACTGAAACCACAGGCTGAGGATTCTAATCCAGTCTGTCTAGGTCTGAAGGTATTGTACTTAACTTGCAAGGATCTTTGCACTTACTGCCTAAATTACTATTTCCTAAGCAAATACTTTATGCTCTCTAAACTTCCAGAAGGTTGGAGGATAAAGCTGCACTGTACACGGGTGTGGTCCCTCAAGGGTGTCACAGGGCTGATGGAGTGGGCACACACAAGAGTCCCTGGCTCAGACTGTGGCTTCTGAAAAGCAATGATGCTACAATCTGTCTACAAGAATAAGCAGGAGCTTGGTGGGTAGAGGAAACTCCTTCTAGACAGAAGGGGCTGCCTATGCAACATCAAGAAGCACGTAGCTTGGTCGGTGGGGAAGGGGGCTTTCGAAAGCGGCAGGGCAGTGGTCCTGTCTGGGAGGCAGGAAGCAGACACTGGCTTGCTGACTGCAGAAACTGAAGTCAGACATGTGCCTCGGACCCCCCAGGTTGGCATGCTGAGGGTATCCAAGCAGATCCGCCAGGCTACTTGGGAGAGCCAATAAAAGGCTTTGAGCAGGACCCTGATTCACAGAGATTCCACTGGCTGCTGTGAGGAGAGCAGGTCCTAGGGGGAAGGTAGGGTCGGGGAGGGCCGGGAGGGCCCGCCCCCTGTAGTCAACCAGGTGAATTAGGGAGATAATGGTTGTGCCCTGAAGGTGGAGCCAGCGGGCAGTGAGACAACCTGCAGGGAGTGAGGCAGAGAGGGGAGTCAAGGATGACTTTTAAACCAAGGAGAGGACAGTCATGGTGCTTGCTGAGACGAGCATGGTGGTGGAGGGCATGTCTGGGGGAGGGGTGTGAATGAAGACAAGGACCACTTCAAGCCACTGTCTCCTCTGATGAAGCCTCTGGGGCAGGGACGTGCCAGTCAAAGCTGTCTTTCCACAGGACTCCCCCACTCCGAAGGGGCTGCTGCTCCTGTGGCTTCACTGTTCTGCACAGCGAGTAAGACCCGGAGAGGTGGGTATATCACCGAAAGTCTCACAGCTGAAAATCAAGCGAGTGAAGTCTGCCAGTCCACACCCTCACCCCGATTCCCATCACAACAACACACACAACAGCAGGGGACCCCCAAGCCCTCCCTGGGAACTGGCCTCCGGGGTCTGGGAGAAGCTGGAATCCACCCCCTACCTATGATACGCCAGGGCTTCATTTGCGATCGTCCACACGTGGGAACAAGTGCCAGGCTGGACACAGGTGGGGGCTCCAGGCAGCCCTTGGACCCTTCTGAGGCCATCGGAGTTGTGCCAGAGCTGCCTCCTCGGGAAACCCGCCTCCCTGCCTCTGCTCCCCATGGCATTAATTACTGGTTTGTGAACACGTGGGGCAGCTGGGAGAAGAAAGTATTTGCAGATACCACCGACCTCGAAAGGAAGTTCATTTCAAATAGGACACTCCCCATCCTCTGGAGGTCCCACCCACAGCCATGATTTCCAACATGGAGTAGAATAGTTGGGGCTAGTGGGAACAGCCTGAATTACTTTTCTGAGAGAATCAGGGACTAAAGGAAGGCAAGGAACTTGCCCGAGATCACAAAGCAGTTACTTAGCAGGACGCACATGGAACTCCGGCTTCCCGCTCCCTGGGCACCTTCATTCTTTCCATATACAGGGGTGCCTGCTGAGTGCCAGACCCTGTGTGCCAGCGACACCCTGGGTCCTCTCAAAGGCTCCCCAGGGCCCCTCACAAAGAGTGGGGGCATCGTTATTGAGTGAGTACCAACAATGCGCTTTCTAGATCTTGTCCCACTTATTCCGCCCAACAATCTGCCATTTTGTAGGCAAAGGAAACTGTGGCTCAGAGATGTAACATGACCTCCCAAGGTCACACAGCATTCAAGGAACAGAGCCAGGGTTCAAAGCCAAGTCTTAAGCCTGAGTTCAGCTTCCGATCACCATGTTCAGGGGGGTGTAAAGGGGTGGTAAGACTCCAGCCACATCCTCCCTTCCAAGACCACTGCCTTGCAAGGCCTTCCTCCCTGGCCAGCCCAGGGCTCTCAGCAAACATGGGTTTACTGGCTGGCTGTTCTCCCAAGACCCCATCAACACAGTGCAGGTGACCAGTACTCAGCAAGCTAAAGTTAGTTCTGTTTCAAGACAGCCACTAAGTCCCTGTTAATGATCCCTCTCCCAGTCGAGTGCCCTTGAAAGTGAGCAGGGAAAGTCACATCAGCCAGGGCTGGGAAGCAGACTGTGGCTTTAGAGTCCAGCTCCCTGAGGCGAGAACCAGAACACAGGGTCTCCGGCTAAAAGCACAAGAGGAGGTCCCCCCAGAACACACGCGCACACACAATGTGAGCCATGGAATCCTCCTCCTCCCGAGAAGAGCTGGACGTTCTGGGTCATCTGTTCATTCATTCATTCCCTCAACATTTACAGAGGTCCTACCACTTATCAGACAAAGTGTTAGCTTGCGTGTGCAGGTGTGTACAAGCATGCACACTCACACATACAGTCATCACAACAAAGGGAAGAGGGTGCCATGTCCCCTTTTATGGATGAACGGGGTGAGACTTGCAAGGCTCAAGAAGCTTGCCCTATGTCGCTACAGGTATTCGGGACACGGCTGAGGTTTGAAACCTAACCCAGACCCTGGTACACGGTGGGCATCAGTCACTGTTTCCTCGCTGGCTGGCTCCAAAGCCTTCCCTGGCAGACCTGGGGACCTTCGGCCTCTTGCTCTGAGACCTAGGGTGGAGAAAGTGGAGATCACACAGGGGCGAGAAGCTCCCGTTCTTGGTGTCTCTCGGTTCACCTGGGAGATTCCAAACGAGGAAAAGAAGACATGAGCGGGCAGTTCCCATTTCTGGGCCACACGGGCACAAAGCCGATTTCCAACAAGCACTGTGACACAGCAGAGTGTCAGGAGAGGTCGGGCCTCCTGCTGGGCTGGGTGCAGCCCAGTCCACTGCGAGAAGCCCCGCCCCCAATGCAGGCCACTCCCATCACAAAGACAGTCTCCCACAGGGGACAGCTGGAAAATGCCATTCGTGTTCGGTTCCTGCATTTGAAATCTGTCACCTGTGATGGGTGGACACATTTGTTCCTCAAATACATGGCCATGTCCTTCCTTGCACAAAAATGGTGACTGGCGATCTCACCAGGTCATTTTTCAATATTCTTAATGGACAAAAGGGAAAAGTGGCACTCACCAAACCTTGGGGACAATTTTTACTGATTCCACAAACTCCAAAGTCCAATGAGAGAGGCAGCTTGAACTGAATTCCTGGCCAAGCCCCCAGCTACTCCTCTTCCCTCCTAAGAAAGTGCTCTTCCTGGTCCTCAGCCCAGGTATTTTCTGGGCTTCTCCCATGTCATGAGCTCTCCCCATCATTGCTTCTGAGTGGGCCAGACTCCCCACCCATACTTGGCCAGGCCCACTGCAGGGTATGCTGAACGGGTGAATGAATGAATGAATAAATGAATGAATGAATGAACAATCCAATGCTTTCTGAGCATCCTGGGCACCTATGATGCTCTTACCAGCAACACACTGCTGTCCAGGGGCAACTGAAGGCCTCCTGGACCTTCAGGAAGGAGCTGCCAAGTACAGGCCTCCCAGACCTTCCAAAGCAAGTTCATGCTACAATGTGCCCAGTCCAGGTCCCACCCCACAGCGACGCTCTGGCCACCTCCACGCCAGGAGGTGGTAGGCAAACCCTGATTACCTTCTGCTGAAACACACCTGCAATGCACCAGCGTCTTGCAAATGGAAGAAGCCCGAGTCTCATTCCACAGAAGCCCAGGCAGCGAGAGAACGCACCCACGACAGCCTCTGTGCGATTCTGCTGCATAATCAGCAGAGAAAGAGAAAAAAATGCCAGAAATAGCAAGCTTTATAAGCCTCCTGACAACTCTTGGTCCTCTATTGGCTGAAGGCCCAGCACCCCCACCCTCCATCCCATTCCTGTAAGGTGAAATGGAAAAACCTGTTATTTAACCTCTCTTATAAAATCCATCTTCTATCCCAGTTTGGGCCCGTGTGTTCAGAGCCCCTGGCGGCGGGCGGAAGGGGAGGCAGCCCGTACATACAGCCCAGGCTGGCAGCATTGCTGGTGGCTCCGAGCCGGTCCCACTCACCCACCGTCTTGCGAGTGGGTGTTGAACTGGAAAGGCTTCCAGAAGGCAATTTGGTACCACCTGTCAATGTGTGAAACTTGTGTGCCTTTTCATTTGGCAATCAGACTTCTGAGCATCCTTCCCGCAGAAATACCTGCATTTGTGTGCACGATGTGCGCCCACAGACTTTTATAGAGAAGAAATAAAGAAAAGCTACACATCTAAAACCGGGTCAGGTGGAATGGACTGAAATGCATGCATTCTGCGGAATATGATAGAATGAGGAAGGTCTGTAGCTGCTTACTTGGAACCACCTGGGAGACAGTCAAGGGCACGATCCCATCTGTATAAAAACAGTAGCTGTGTGTTTGGATACGCACCATAAAAGATTCCAAACTGTTAATAGCGGCTCCCCTGGGGAGTAGGAGAAGGCGGAATCTTCAGAGGCTGTTTCTTTCTCTCTTGTTTCATTTTTTAAAAATTTTCCGCAAGCATGTATTACATTTGTAATTTAAAATAAAAACATAAAAGCCTCCCCTGGTTCATTCCCACTCCTCTGAAGTCGGTCGGCCAAGAGCCAAGGTCACCTACCCAAGGCTGGATTGGTCTTGGGACAGTGCCAGCAAAGGCAGACTTTGGAATAAGACAGAACTCGGTTCAGTCCTGCCAGGTTACATCTGCCTGCCAGACTGGTTCAGTTCCCTGTGCCTCAGTTTCTTCGCCTGCAAAATGTGGATGGTAGTACCTATGAAGTGCCAGGTGTTGTGCCGGGCACCACTGAACCAATTTTAATTTTCTGGATATTTCAGAAGCAGCAGACGCTGCTGAGAAAGCTTCGCAGATCTGGCACCGTTCAGGACTGAGTGAGAGTTCTGGAGAATCATCTCATTACTGAGCACTTGTAAAAATAATAAATGAAGTGACAGAGAGAAGGGCCTGGCAAAAAGCAAACACCAAGCGATAAAAGCTGGTCCCCAGTGTGTCTGTGTGAGGGGGCTGTCCAGGGATTAGAAAATGCTCCAGAAAGGAAGAAGTCTTGCTTCAGTGCCTCTGTACTTTTCTCATGCTGTTCCCTCTGCCTGGAACATACTTGCCCAGACCTTCACACCACCGACTCTTTTCAGCTTTGCTTCCTGCTCAAAGATCTCCGCCCTCCCCAGAGAGGGCTCTCTGATTTCACCCACACCTGAGTTATTTTCTCCATGGCACACACTTCCGGCAGATGGTTTCTGGTGGGTTGTTTTGATGGTTTTTAGTTCTATGTCTATTGCTCATCTTCCCCATGAGGAGGTAAGCGTCTTGATGGCCCAGGTGACCTGTTTTGTTCACCTTCAGGTCCCACCTCCTAGCACAGAGCCTGACGTACAGTAGATGCTCAATGAATAGAAAGGGCACATAATCCATAAATCCGAGGCCACGATGCAGGCACATGGAGCCTGTCTGGAGGAGAGGGAGACCCAGATTTTGCACTGAGATAGGAAGATGGATGGAAATTTCAGACATTGCAGATTTGGACACACACACACACACACACACACACACAGCTGGAAGGCTTCTAGAAGAAACCATCCACGAATACTTACATCAGCTTAAGATGGGAAAAGACGTAGGCGTAAATTTGTATGGACAAGGACATTTATTTCTTCATTGCAACATTATTTATAAGAAACTGGAAATGAAATAAGACCTGTTGATGGGGACTGGTTAAACAAATCACAGCTCTCTGTACAATGGGATACTATGCAGCCACAAAAAATGATCAGCCTTCGCTGATATAGAAGGAAGCCCATATTGCTCAACGCTAAATGTGCTCATTAGGAACCACAAACTGCCAATAAAGAGATATAACTGATAGTCACAGAGAAAGTGTGAAGGTAAAATTCCTTCAGTTATCATTTATCCATTCACTCCACAAGTATTTTCTCTTCCCCCACTCCATAGGGCATGGTTCCTATATGCCGAGGCAACATGCAAACTGTCCTTGTTCCCAGGGACATCTCTGCTCCTGTCCGCAGGTGAGAAACTGTGATGGAAGGGAGAAGTGCCTACAGCCGTGGGCCCCAGTGTCACTGATGCTGGGATTCGAAGGCGGGGCAGAGTTTGAGGACACAGAGCAGGGAGGAAGCACGTTCAGAGGCAGAGGCGGGACAATATGGGACAAATGCAGGAAGTCCCTGCATTCTCCATCACTCGCTAAATGCTACCAAGTGCAGGAAAGGGAGTTCGTGGCAGCTGAGCCTGGTGACAGAGGATTCTGGATGTGATTCTGCCACACGGGCTAGGAGGAGGCATCCTGGGGTTGTGACCATGCTGTCACAGGTGTGTAGCAATGGAGCAGCATCTCCCAGCCATGAGCCACTCACCCTGAGAGGGCCAGCCCCCTGGGGCAGGCAGGACAGGGCAGGTGTGCCCACCTGCCAGGCCGGGTGACTGAGGCAGCATGGCCAGCCCCGGTGTGGGCGTTTCTTCATTTTGCACTATTTGGGCCAAGGTGCCCACTGCTGGGTGGAGGGGGTCTCAGCGCCACGGACCCCCTGCTCAGCTCTTTCTGGAGACAAGCCAGGGAGGGGCCACGGCACCCTGAGGGAACTTGGCATTTTTTATTTTTATTTTTATTTTTCGCACTTTGAGGCAGCTTGCTGGTTATGGTTCAAAACAAAGAGAGATGACTCAGCTTCCTGTGGAGGAGCCACAGCCGTTTGGAAAAGATATTTCTGTTTTAATGCTTCTCTCTTCGAGGCCACAGAGACAGCTCATCCAGGCTGCCTGTTTTCTGGATGTTCGACTGCTCCCAGAGGGAGGGCAGGGGCAAGGCTGGCAGCCAGGCTCGGGGTGTCGGCCTGCCTGAGCTGGAACCCTGGCCCCATCCCTTACCCACTGAGGACCTGGACAAAGGTACACCCTCTCTGAGCCTGCGTTGACTTATCTCAAGACTTCCTTGCAGGGTCTCTGTATGAAGCAGAGGGTCTGCTCCTGCCTTTGTTAAGGGTCTGGTCGGGTGCCTGGCCCAAAGTCGGTGGACAATAAATATCACTCTTAGTAACAACAGCCACTTGTGCTAAGGTTCTACTGTGCCTGGACCATCTCATTCAATCCTCCCTCTGCCCAGCACGGGTTCCCATTTTACAGAGGAGGAAATGGAGGCTCAAAGCAATGAGTTGACTTGTGTTTCCAGCTTTCCGTTCACGAGATCCATGTACGCACCCCAGACCAACTTAGAATTGAATCTGTGCAAGCTGTTCTTTTGTGGCTGACTCTCTCTGCACCAGCAGCCAAGTGCACGCCAGCCTCTCACTACCTTTCTGCAAAATAGGGACAATGTTCTGAGGCTGTTGAAATATTCTAGTCATTCCTGGCTCGTGTGGCTCAGTGGACTGAACGCCAGCCTGCAAACCAAAGGGTCACCAGTTCCATTCCCAGGTCAGGGCACATGCCTGGGTTTCAGGCCAGGTCTCCAACAGGGGGCGCGTGAGAGGCAAACACCCACTGATGTTTCCTTCTCTTTCTCCCTCCCTTCTCCCCTCTAAAAATAAATTTAAAAAATCTTAAAACAAAATTCTAGCAAAGACTCCATGAAAATAATTCCCTGACAGGCTCAGAAACCTTCAATAATACCACACCACTCTTTTCTCTGGGACAAGGAAGAGTCAACCAAAAGCTGAGTTCTTCACCTGCAACAACCTAAGGGGAGGCATGAAGCTGCGTGGAAAACCCCTCACAAGCCTAGAGAAAACCGGAAAGCTGAGGCAGAGGTGCGAGCGCACGCAAATACAAAGAAAAGGACTTTATAATGAGCCATCATGGAAAGGCCACCCCACACCAGGACATTAATTAACGCAGGGTCTCTCAAACCTTTGTCCTGCAACTAATGCAATTTTTTTTTCAAAGAGGCTACTGCAGATGAACACAAGGGAACCCAAGACTGTCGAAACCCAAGTTTCCCTCCCCCTCCCCTGCACGCCCTGAAGCATATGCTGACAGAGCAACCTTAATAGTAACTGACTAATTTTAAACCCTGTGATTACCAGGGTTGATTTCCATGGAACCTTCCTTTCACAGCACCGAGAACTGCTCTCGGGCGGTAATTGCCAAGTTCAATTTTAGCTCTGTCATACCCAACCATCGGTGCTAACTAAGGTGGCTGCTTCCTTGCCAAGTAAGCTGGTAATGAAGTTGGCGTTGCTGCTTAATTTCACAATATTGTGATGTCCCCGTCAGCACCTGTAAGTGCTGAGAAGCTACCAGCTCCCATTAAACAGCTCTCACCCGAGGGAAGCGAAAGCGAATGAAGCCACTTCGCTCCGCTGAGGTGCCCCTCCGGGATCCTTGCGCCCGCTGGGACTTGGTGGTTCCTTGATCCCATGCGCCCCCTCGCTGAAAATGCTGAGCACCACAAGGCCACGCCACACACCTGAGCACACACGGAGCCTCGCCCCGCTTCTCCCTCAGTCATCACTTGCCCTCCCCTCGCCCACCCTGTCCCCACAGCCGTCCCGATATCTGAACTCACAGGGGACTGCATAGGTGGCCACACCAAAGGGACCCCCACTCATCCTCCCACCCATTACTCTGCGGGGTGTTGCCCCGTGCCACGTGCCAGCTCCATTTTGTCAAAGTGCCCCACTGGCCTGGGCATCTGTCCTATTACCAAGCAGCTTCCAGCCCTCCCCCCACCTCCCTCTGACACACACATAACCCTCCCCCTGCCTGGGTTCTGACAGCAGAACTGTGCCCTGGGCATGGCCGGGTATGTTTGGGCCGACTTTGTGCTGACTTCAGCTTTTACCCAGAAACTGACAGGAACTAGCTGTGATGGGGCAGAAGGATGAGCACTGTGCCCTGCGGTGCCCACTACACAGCAGGCATGCACCAGGTACTTCATCCTCACACAATCCCCGGGATCAGCCGGAGAGGCAAGGGGCCAGGGTCTCGCCCCCGCTTTTACATTTGGGAAAACTGAGGTCTGAGAACTTCTTCGAGGCTGGTAAGAGAAATTTCTTTTAGCTCCAAATGCCAGTTAAGGCTGTGCTTCCTTTGAGAAGCTGCCAAGCCTCTTCTCCCAGATGAAGAAATCATGGAGTAAATCTATTTCCCTTTTCACTTAGCTGCCAGGAAGCTCAGAGAGATCTGCAGTTTCAATAACTGTAGATCCCAGAGCCAACCTATCTGGTTTCATTTCCCACCTGGAATTCATTCAATTTTGTATTTTCTTTGGCTCTAATTTTGTAACATATTATATATACTTTTAGGTCTTCATATGTGTTCTTGCGAATGACCAAAAATAAACAAGCAACTGCCAAAAGCAAGAAGTTCGGTGGTGTCCCAAGGTCCCACAGCTGGCCCAGCGGTCTATCTGGTACTTTCCCCACTGGCACCATTTCTTTCCTCCCCTTCTCACACTTCCCTGCCACAGTGGCGCTTCAGCCAAAGGCAATGTGGAGAGGCGTTCGGAAGCAAGAAGACCCTGGTTCGAATCCCAGTTTTGCCACTTACGAACCCTGACCCTTAGGTAAGGGTGAGTGTCTCTGTAAAGTGGAGTATTAATGCCACCACCTGGCTGCACGTCTGTGGAGAATGCAGAGATGCAGGGCCTGCTGGCCTTGTGACCTCCCTTCTACACGTTCCCTGCCTTTCACTGGCAACTCCCTCCAGGTGTCAATCAAGAGATGACAGAGGAACGCAGAGGACAGGGAGGTTTGCTCCAACTTATCTCTTTCAAGACAGGCTTTCTGGGACAGGACTGAGAAATGAAATTAACTAATAAAAGTTGAGGTAGAATAGAAACCCAAAGTCATTTTTCTAGAATTTCTCAGCTCTACCTCAGGCAGGGTGGGAGGGCTAAGGCTGTCCCTGTGGGTGGTCCCACCACTGGCAGGCATCTGTAACAGGCCCTTCTCCTGGCCAGCGGGATGGGCGGCAGGCCCCACGTGATACAGCCTGGTTGCCATGGTGTCTGTTTATTCTGGGGAAGACAGCTTCCTGGACATTCGGGGTAGAGGGGAGTGTTTGCTGCACTCCGACTGTGCAGTCACCGAGGTCCCCACACTGTCCTCGACTGCACACAGGACACAAAGGCCTTGGCTCCCAAGTTGCGCCCCACTGACCGGTGGCTCCGCATCCCCTGGACCTTGTTAGAGATGCAAAATCCCTGGCCCCACCCCAGACCTACTGCATTGGAATCCACATTTTAACAAGACCTCATGTGATTCAGATGCACGTCAAAGTTTGAGAAGCTCTGACGTGAATGAAGCAGGTAGTTCCCAGCCCACTGTGGTGCTTATTCACTAGGTGGTTTTAACCCATCCACCAGATACCGTATTTTGCTGTGTACAATGCACACCACATTTTGGTGCACGTTACACATGGGATTATTATACCCATGTATGTTATACCCATGCATACGCATGTATAATGTGCATCCTTATTTTCCCCTAAAAATTTTAGGCAAAACAGGGCACATTACACATGGCAAAATATGGTAGCTAACGTGGCTGTCAATCAATCCCAAGCATGGACTGTGGAGGTGAGCCAGCCAAGATGGACACAACCACCAGTGGTGGGGTCTCCACAGTCCAGCTCTGGGTGAGCGCCAGTTCCAACATTACCGAGATGGCAGCTCTGTGTCCTTCTGGTCTGAGCCCCAACCCCGCTCACCTCACTCAGTCAACAGAATTCTGTTTCTCTTTGATGCCATGGAAACCAGTCCTCATGTTTACATGCATCAGTTAAAGCCTTTGCCTCTACCTCCTTCTTAAAGGACCCCACCCCCAGCACCAAATAACTGGGAAAGGTTCCCCAAGGGCAGCCCATGAGAAGGTGCTGGGAAGAGGGGCAGATGGGATTCTCCAGAGCCCCAGGGGATGTAGGGAGGGACGGCAAGGCCACTGATGTCTCTACCTTGGAAGAAGCAGCTCCTGGCCTGTCCGGAGTCAGAAACCCCTCTTCACGAGACCCTACTCCAGCTTACCCCAGGGTGGGAGCCCCTTAGAGCCCCCTCCAAGGGGATGTTCATGACCTTTGCAAATCCAAATGTAATAACCAAGTCCTCTGTGCCGAGCAGGCCCCAGGGCTAGCCTCAGAGTCTGCGATAATCCAGACATGTGTTTGGACAAGGGGCACCCTGCAAAGCTCGGTCAACTCTGCCTGTCGCCTGAGGAGGGAAGTGGTTCACCTTTTGCTAATCGCCCTAATTCATTTTTTATTATGAACTTTCCTGTTTTCTATTTGCCATCTGATTGAAGATATTACCAAAGGCATTTAAACAGCATCCGACGATACCACAATGGCAAACATAACTCTTTTTATTGAAATCTGCATTAATATACATATAATTCCCTGATCACAAAGACCTCATGGTCCACGTGTTAGACCCTAGGTAAAGGCAGATTTGGCAAGAAGTATATACACAAGCGAAGGCTTTTCAAAAGACAGTAAGCCGTGCCAGGAAGGTGCGATAAATCGGGCGCTTTCTTGTGCTGTTGGCGAACATGTGTGACCCTTTCAGAAAATGGGACGACAACCTTAGTAAGAGTCAGCAAAACACTCACGCCTTTGACAAAGGAGTTCTACTTTGGCCATAGACAACGGCATGGGTCTTACCTTTGACACCCCTTCTCTATGACACCCCACAGACAGCCCATCCCCAAATCTCACACCTTCTACCTCCTAATACCTCCCAAGCCCCTCCACTTCTCCCCATTCCCACCCCACTACTACATTCCAAGGTGGAATGGGCCAACAGAGCTTTCTGCAATGGCGGGAAAGTTCTACCCCTGCACTGCCCAATGGTGGCTACCCTAGAGGCTACAGAACACTAGAAATATAGCTTGTGTGACTGAGGAATACAATTTGACTTAATTTGGTTTTCAATTTAAATCACCACATGTGGCTAGTGGCTTCCATATTGGATAGGGCAGCCTCAAGCTGCTCCTAAACCATCCGTCTTCCCACATCCACTCTTGCCCCACCCAGTGTTTTCCCCATAAGACAGCCACAAAGATTCTTCCGAAATGCAATGTACCTCAACTGCCAGATATGACCTACAAGGCCCCCTCTCCTGGGGACAGGGGCACCGCAGCTCTCAGGAAGCCTATGATGGCCCAGGTGCTGGGGCGGGGCGAGGAGAGGGCACAGGGGAGAGCAGTGAAGGCCTCCTGGAGGTGGTGGCCCTGGAGCAGAAATTTAAGACACGTATGTAGGAGTCTTCCAGGTAGGTGGGAAATGCCAAAACCGGAGGCACGGCCATTAGAGTTGCTCTGATAGACACATCCATGAGCAAACAGCACAGCCCCCGCCCTCTCGAAGCAGAAGTCCTACAGGCGGAGGTAGGACAAAAACCCTGAACATAACGAACAGGTAAGTTATACATGTTGGAAGGGAGAAGAGGAAGTCAGGTAAGAAGCTTCCGGGGACCCAGGCTGGGGTGGAGTGGTTTGCAGCGGTAAATATTAAGGAAGGGAAGAGCCCAAATAAACACCGTTCTTGAGGCTGCATGAGGGGAGAGTAGCAGGTGATTTCTTCCCCTCTCCTAAACATAGTCTTCATAATTTACAGCTTAATAAAAAGGACGGGGTGATAACTTCAGGAGAAAAGTCACCCCAAAGTCCTGCTTGCTCAGTAGAAGCGTTCCCACAGACTGGAGAGAGATTTGTTATCTCTGAAGGCCACGCTGGCTGTGCCTGACGCCCCATCCCAAGCAACGGGGAGCCACCTTCCTCCTGCGACAGCAAGGTCGCCGCCACACGGAGATGGGCAGAGGACAAAACAGGGTGGCTGCGCTGGGGTCCGCCAGCCCTCGCTGGTCACCCCGGAACCATAACAATGAGGATTGCGAACCTCAACCCCCCACTGCCATTGCAACTTTCCTCCTAGGGCTGGGCTGGAGGCGAGGGTGGCCTGTTGCTCCGGTGGAAATTCACACTGATTAGCACTCGCAGCCCCCAGGCCCTGTGTCCATCACACACGTGTGTTTAAGCCTCAGGCAATGATGTCCAAATAAACGAGACGCAGAGAGAGGGAGTGAATGACTCCTGGAAACACAGCCCAGGATCTGGTGCGGTGGCCGTCTCTGGAAACCGTCACCACCGCACTGATTTATTCACCCTTTCAATGGCTTTTCACTGAACACGCAGGGCACAGCAGCCACTGTGCTAAGGTGCTGGGACTCGGGAAGAAAACAAACAGGACTCAACTGGTTTGGGAGCTCACTGTCCTCCAGGTGGAACAGACACTCCAGGAATCTCAGAGATGTGTCATGCAATGGGGAAAAAATACGCCAGAGGCTATAGCAGTGGAGAGTCATGGGGTAACTGCACAGATTAGGGGCCAGCGTCTTGGAGAAAGTGAGGATAGAGCTGAGACCAGAAGGATGAGCCGCAGCCAGCCCTGTGAAGAACGAAGACAAGAACACTCCAGGCAATGGGAAGAACAGGTGCAAAGCCCTCGGGCAAAAAGGAGCAGGGGTGGGGGCTGCGGGGAGGACCTGGGAAACGACAAAGTGGGCGGGGCTAGACTAGAACCAGTAAGGGGGTTGGCTGGCTTCGCTTAGCACCCTGTCCCCAGCACACAGCCTCACAGGCTGGGAAAGCAGGCAGGGGCTCGACCACACAAGAACCCAGAAGCCAACAAAGGCATCTGATGCTATCTGCGCACTAGGGAAAACCACTGAAGCTTTAAACAGAGGTCTGACGGGTCGGTAAGAGTTCACCGAGCTACAAGGGAGGCCACCGAGCGGTTTTGCCCAGAGAAATGACAGGATCCAAGTCACACGTCACAAGGATCTCACTCACGGCCGGGGTGGCTCTTCAGCTCATGCTGATGTGTGACTCGTGGTCGCTGGATAGTAAATGCCCCCCAAAGCTAAGCATCCAGAGCTGGGACACAGGAAGTGACCACCTTCGAGAGGAGCAAGACAAAGCAGCAAACGACAGGACGTGTTGACAGGGCATCCGACAGATGTGTGGCTACCTGCAGATACAAAACTGTCCCGGAGAGCGGAGAGCGCCTCGCCAGGGTCGTGGCGCGTGGTTAAGGTCGCGCCGTTAGGAAAACAGGAGAACACAATTATGCGCGTCATTGATACGGTAAAACGGAGCCCAGGACAGTGCGCAGAGGTCGGTGCCCTGGCCAGGAGAGGCAGGCAGTGCAGCTGGCAGAAGTGCCACCGGGGGCAGTGCTCACACTGACAGGTGGGAGGCCAGGCCCTTCAGTATATTTTTTTCTTGTCTCATTTAAAATCAAAGCCATGTGGTTGGAGCATCGTCCCATAAACCAAACGGTCACGGGTTCGATTCCCGGTCAGGGCGCATGCGTAGGTCGCAGGTTTGGTCCCTGGTTGGGGCATATGAGAGGCAACCAATCAGTATTTCTTTCTCACAAAGATGTTCCTCTCTCACTCTCTCTTCCCCCCTTCCCCTCTCTTTAAAATCAGTAAGCATGTCCTTGCATGAGGACTAAAAAAAATTAAAATAAAATCAAAGCCTGGCTCTTAGGCATCCACAGACAGATTTCTAAAGGAAATTAAAATGAATTATCCCAGGTGCTTAAACATGCATTATTATCTCATTTAATTTCAAAAACAGGTAAGCACCGTTCATCCCATTTTGTAGATGAGTAAATCGAGGTCCAGAGATATGAAGTAGCTTTCCGAATGCCTGTGCTCCTCTCTCCAGCCTCATCCCTTCACACTGTCATCTCTTCACCTGCACATGATGCTCCTTCTACCAGGAATGCTCTTCTTTACCTTCTTTATGTGAGTTCCGTGGAACTCAAACACAGGCCAGGTATCTCCTCCTCTGAGAAGACTTCCCTGACTACCTGCAGCCTGGCCTGGTGGTCCCACACCCATTTGGAAATTGTTTGCTTTTGCCTGTCTCTCTCTTACGACAGTGGCTCCACAACGGCAAGGACAAGGTCTTAATCACCTGTTTGTGCCTGGCATCTCCCACAAAGCACTGCAGACAGCAGGCAGGAAATGTTCGTTGGATGGCTGAATAAATGAATGAATGAATGAGTGAATGAAAGGAGTCTCAGTGAGTTGAGAAGCCAGGATTGGAGCGGAGGCATCGGCACATCTTTTGATTCCAATGCACATTCTTGGCTGAGTGTACGTGTGTCTCATATGGATCAACCAGAGAAGGTACAGAAACATGGACTGTACCACAAAACATACTGTGGGATTCATTCATTCCTCCAAAACCACCCCTCAGGGGAAATGGAAAGTGAATATGGCTAAACTTAACCAAACCCTTTTCTCTTTTGCATAAGAATTTCACCTTTGTTAACTGCCGAGCATATTTCCCCTGGAAACCTGAAGAAGTTAGGATGTTAACTCTGTTCCTAGGCAACTCTGCTCATGGTAAAAATGACCCCTGATTGGTAAGTGGCATCTAGAGTGGAAGAAACTATAAATAAATTATAAATATCTGATAAAGAAGCCACGCTTTACATTTCCCGGAGTACATTGACTCTTGAAACTAACATGCCCCTGGCAGGGACCCTGAAGTGAAGACTACGAAACTACGACCAGCGATATGAGTTCTTTCGGGAATAAGGCTTCTAAGCCAGGGTGGCTCTCAAACTCACCCTCTGTGAGTCTCATTCCCTTGCACTTGAACTAAAACCTGGGGTGGGGTTGGGGGACCTGGCAAACAGGAGCGTTCTTCGAAGATGGAGGGACAGATCGTGTGCTCTGCCGGCAGGTTATGATTCCCGTCCCTGCTCCTTCCAGGAGACAGGCACCAAGTGTCACCTGTGTGAGTCTTGTGAGTCTGAATTTGAATGGAAGCTTGAAGAGTCCCCGTGGGAGCTGCAATGAGGCAAAGGGAACTGATACGGGAGAGAAAAGGGACCTTCCTGACCAGAACCACTACACCTGTTCTGGACTGGAAAGCTCCTTAGACCCTATTGTTCATGAAAGACATTTAAAAACTGGGAGGGCACCTGCGCACCCTGTGCTGCGAGGGGCCTAGAGGACCAAAGAGCACCTGGCAGCAGGAAGGAGGGAGGGGATGATTCGCTGGGTCTCCCAGAGGCCTCACCACAACCTGAGATGCAAGTGTAGGTTATGTGAGAAAACAGGGGCTCAAGGAGGTTGAGTTACATGTCCAAAGTCACTCGGCTTGTACCTGCCAGGACAGGAACCCAGGCCCTTCCATTGAACTCAAAAGCACATCTGAATCCACTACCTGGTTTTGCATAAAAATCAGCTTAGAGCTCAGGAGGTCTTATAGAACAGAGAAGCATGGGGGTGGGGGCAGTGGTGGAGGGACCTTTTTAAAGACTGTAGGTAACCCCTAATAGGCACTCAATAAATATTGGCAGAATAAATAAGCAACAAAAGGCCAGGGTCCATCTTCCACATTATCAAGTTCAGTTCAAATCAAAATACAGCACAATGAAGCAACAGAATTTATGCATGAGGTTGATGCTGAGCGATGCTACTGAGTTGGATTCATTTCCAACAAGTCTCTGAATCATTTGTGCAAATTAGGCCCTACTTTGAGATAAGCATGCATTAATTAGCTACAATGTGAGGGCATTCTATTATGGAAGTTGAAATCCAAGGCAGGAGGCCCAGCTGGGACCCCCTGGCCCCCAAAAGAGCCAATGCATTAACAGGAAAAACAAGGGCAAGCTGATCCCACCCTTTCACCCCTGCAGAGGGCAGAGCTCCTGGCACCTGGCAGGTGGGGGCTGCAGGACAGAGGGGCGGAGAGAGCACAGTCCAAGCCCAGCTCTGCCGACCTGCTCCTCTGCCATCTTTTGTAACTTGACCTTTTTGTATCTTACCCACAAAATGGGGACATGTGTGCCCCGCATGGTTCTTGTGAAGACTTACTAAGAAGATACGAGTGAATGTACCTGAGATCGTGGTAAGAGCTCAGAGAATAATTTGTGCTTATTTCTATCCCACTTTTCTCCATAAGATAGAACATTTTTTAAAGATTTTATTTATTTATTTTTAGAGAGAGGGGAGAGGAGCAAGAAAGAGAGGGAGAGAAACATCACTGTGTGGTTGCCTCTCACGTTCCCCCTCCTGGGGACCTGGCCTGCAACCCGGGGAACTGAATCGGTGACCCTTTGGATCGCAGGCCAGCACTCAATCCACTGAGCCACACCAGCCAGGGCTAAAAGAGAACATTTTAAAAATCAAAATCCATTACAGGGGACTTTTTGCTCAAGATGGCAGATAGAGCACGCACTTTTTACTTCTCTCTTCTGGATCCCCACTTTTCTCCTTTATAGTCTAATATATTTCTGCATATCTTACAGAGAACAAAAGTAATTTTTAAAATAAAGAACAGGGGTACTCAAGAAAAAGGGGGAAAATGATAGAAGAGTGAAATAAAATTGAGAGTGAGTTAATGAGCAAAGGACGTTATGATATCCTACTTTACGGCTGCAAGTGACCTCTTTTGCCTCTGAGCTTCCTGGGAGCTCAGAGAAGGTGAAGAGATGGTGAAGAGCACAGCCATGGACACTGACCTACATCGAGGTGAGGGCAGGGCACAGGGCCTCTTGTTGAAGAACTTGACAGGACTCCAAGAGAAACGCATGGTCCCCCGCCCAGAGGTGACTCCAGGAGGCATGTTCCAGAAGCTCCTTGGAAATCATTCTGGAGCCCTCCCCACCACACAGGAAACTGTGTGACAACACAGCCCAAGAACTCTCGAGTCCTACCGAGGGATGTGTAGGACAATCTCCTTAAGCCCCAGAAAATTCCATTAATTCTGACTTTTCTTCACTCCGCTTGGAGCTATGAAGCGATTAGCTACAGCTCTCACTCATATCATGAGATAAAGAAGAACCTGCAATGAGTGGCTCTCAGTCACTGAAAGTCACGCTGGCCTTGTCGTGGGAACAAGAGGAAGACGAGTTTTCTCCCCCAGATGCGTCTCCCTGAAATGCACATGGTGGTGTTCCCCTTCCTACACATTCATCCCCCAAGCGCTGGGATATTCGTTGCTGGGCTCACAGCTATAGCCCCCACTGGGAACTGCCCCCTGCCCCCTGCCACAGGGAACCACAGCAGCCAATGACTGGGCGGTGCAAGAACCAAAGGCAAGGGCAGCCCCCTGCACACCTCTCAAGAGCCAGCCCGGTCCAGAGCCCCCCGGGAGGTGCTTTCCTCAGTAACTGTACTCCAGGCCAGCACCTCCCTCTGCCCAGTTATGCACCCCTCCCCCCCTTCACAGTCAACCGCCTGGGAACATCCCCCCAAAGGAATCTTCCATAAGCCACTCTCCAACTGAATCTGTGTCTAGGGAACCCAAGGTAAGAGTCTCTCCAAGGTGAAGGAGACTCCCCCATGACTTACAGGGGGCCTGAAGAAGGCAGGACTCTCTAGGACACCCGACCATGTCCAGCCAGAGCGCCATGCCCCAAGCCAGCAGGACACCCCTATGGTCCCGGGCCAAGGAGGGAGAACCCTCCCATAATCGAGCTAGAGCCGTGTTCTCTAAGTGCACGTCCCAGCCCAGCAGCGCTGGCCTCACTGACTTGTTAGCGGAGCACATGCAGGGAACTCTGAGAGTAGCCCCCAGCAATCCGTGTTGTAGCTGCCCTCCAGCTGATTCTATTGCACTTGACTTTGAGAAGCAGTGCATCCCCGGCTACTGGGGAAAATCAAGCGCAAATCATGAAACCTTCCCATCAGCGGAAGACCGAGACGCCGTTGCTGACGCGGGTCTGAACCCAGCACCGGGAAACACTCCCTACTCTCCCCCACCCTTCGGGCTCCAAGGCGCTCCACTACTTAAAGCCCAACAGGCTGGTCTGCGCGCTCCTTCCCATGATCTCTGCGGGTGTCCCAGCTCCCCCATGGGCAGGCCTCCCTGCCCCAGGCTGATAGGAGCCCCAAACCACCCTCCAAGCCCCCTTGGAAGGGCTGCCCCCTCTTCTACCTTGAATGCCCTCCCTCCACTCGACGCCTGCCCCCATGTAGCAGCCCGGAATTTCCTACAAGACTCTGCCGTGTGAAGCCGTGTCACAGCCTGGCGCTGTCACTTCCTCAGATGATTATATATTTAATTATGAATTACACTTTGGGTCAACATATTACAGATCCACAGTCTTTCTCATGCAGTGAAGGCCGGTTTCCCACTGAGTCCCCGAGCCTTCAGGATAGGGCTGGATCCCTGGCCAGCACACCACAGGCACTCACTAAAAACCAGCTGAACCTCTGTAAACCAGCAGCAAACAGGTAATTACGTATGGAGAAACTGCAACTTTGTTGCTCACGCCAGCAGGCACCAGAAATCACAATTGTACAGTAGCAAGTTTAAGCTTCGGGACAGTTGATCAGAATTTATTATCTGGCATTATACGACACATTTTCACTAAGATATAAAATTACAGTTTACCATGACTCATTACGTTAATAATTACTTACCATATGTTTTTACCACCGCGCCCAAACCATGCTGAGAAATCACTGAAGGTTTTCGGCCCACGTGAATCGGAGGCCCGCCCGCCGCATGGATGCAGGGTTTACTGACACGGACACACAGAACTAGAGTACGGGACGGACAGGCAGAGGCCCAACGGTCTGTCACCCTCTTCACTACCACTGCCTGGCGTGCCTGCACCACCCTTGCTAGGTCCGTGGTTCTCAAATAGGGGCGATTTTCTCCCCCAGGGAATATTTCACAAAGTCTGGAGATATTTTTGGCTTTCGTGACCACAGAGGGGCTGCCACTGGTAAACTAGTTGGTAAAAGCCGGGGATGCTGCAAAACATCCTACAACGCATGTCACAGCTGCCACGACAAGGAACGATCAGGTCCAAACTGTCAGTGTGTCAAGGTGGGGAAACACTATTCTGAATTAAAGGGAACTTGCATATCTGGTACTTTAGTCTGAGCTTCCTAGTAATAACATGACAAAGGCATGAGGTCCCCTTGTACAGATAAGGCCACTGAGACTCGCAGCGGTGAAACCAGGTGCACGAGGTCACCAGCCCACGCCAGGGAATGGCGCGGCCGTGCACCAGCCTTCTCAGCCGCCTAAACCCACCTCCCTCCCACACAGATTCAAGAAAGAAACAGAAAGTCGCAGAGGAAATGAGCAGCTCCCTGTCAACTCGTAATCCTGAACGGTCCAAATCGGAGGCTCAGGAAAATCCCATCCGGAGCCCGAGGCATGGAAGCGCCTGATACTAGAAAGACCCCCAGGCACTGCGGGGATGGCCAATCCTCAGGCACCCCCAGCTGAAACTGGGTTCCCCTCATTTTTCACCTTTCAATCATGCTGCTCTTTGTAAACAGAAATGAACACCTTTTCTGCCGGGGCTGAGTGCTGTATATGCCTGATTTCTAACCCTCCCAGCAGGCCACCCATTGGTGGTGGAGGGGGTAGGCAGGGGGGTTGATGTGCCCATTCTGCAGAAGGGGAGACTAAAGCACAGGGAAGTTACTAACTTGCTTGTGCTGAGGATGGTAAGGCAGCATTCGAAGCCAGGTCTGCTGGGTTCCAGACTCTGCGCTGCCTTCGTATCCCGAGACTAGTTCCAATAAACCGGGGAAGCAAACAGATGGCCCTACAGAATCACAGAGAGCTGACAGTCACACTGCAGGGGAGTCCTTGGGACAAGGGGGTAGCGGGGGGCCTTGTCCTGGGTGCAGAGACTTGAATCTGCTCTTCTCGACTTCCTGGCTGCTCCCTGTACTGGGCTCTGTCCCAGGCCTTCTCTGTAAGGGACGGCCCTCTAGGAGTGACCTGTCAGCCAAAACACGCCTGGCCCCTGCCCTGCCGTGGAATCGATGTGCTCACCACAGGGCGTTCAGACTATAACAGCCAAGCAGATGCTAAGGTCTCCAAGCCACAGGGTACAACAGGCCACCCTGAATTCATTTGTTCAGTAAATACGGGGTGGGGCAAATGTAGGTTTACAGTTGTGAGTATGCAAAACACAGAGTTTATTCTTGTATTATTATTTATTAATCATTGTATTATTTTCCCTACAAACGACTATACACCTATACACTTATGTCTGCCCCGCACTGTACTTTTTGAGCACCTGTGGGCCAGACCAGCTCTGGGAATAGAAAAGTGAAGGTAGAGACAGTGGCGACTGCCCTGTGAGGGTCCATCTCCTCAAAAAGCATCATCCCCGCCCTGGCCAGGGTGGCTCAGTTGGTTGGAGCATCATCCCATAACTGAAGGGTTGCGGGTTTGATTCCCGGCCAAGGCACATACCTAGGTTGTGGGCTCAATCCCTGGTCTGGGTGCATACAATCCCCCTGTACGGGAGGCAACCAATCAATGCCTCTCTCGCATAGACGTTTCTCTCTCTCCCTTCCTCTTTATCTAAAAAAAGCAATGAAAAAATGTCCTTGGGTGAGGATAAAAAAAAAAGCATACCCTCTTCCTTGCTGGGTACACAATGCTCTGCAGTTACAAAGGAAATGCCCAGCCTTATTGCCTTACATTTCCATACCACAGCTCCCCATCTCACTAGGCTCCTGGTCACTGATTTGCTCAAAGGCCACTCCCATGCTCAAGGTCACCCAGAAGACTGGGGGCAGCAGTGCCAGGCCTGGGCTGCCCCTCCTGAGATTGGTAAGGTACAGGGATGTGGTCCTAGAGGATCCTTCAGGACAGGTTAGGGGAGGGCGTATAAGGAACACATTTAGATGGAAAGCAAAAAGAAGTCCCTGACAGAGGCGCAGGCATCCTTCCAGAGCTCCCTGGGACCAGCCACCTCCGCTCAGGGCTCACCTGGCCCAGAGCTCTTTCCCCAGGATCCGCCCACACCCATCTGTGCCCTGCAGAAAGGAGCTGTGGGGACCTCGCCCAGCAGGAGAGGTGGGCACAGCAATTCCTACTTCGTGGATTTCCATCACAAGGAGACTCCAATCATTCATAACCAAGCTCGTCTAAATCCCAGCCAGGTACAAGATGCTGTGTCCAGAGCTGAGTGGGTGGGTAGAGAGTTGAATCATTCACGCTCCAGCACATACTTCCTGAGTAATTACGGATCAGGCACTGTGCCAGGTGCTGGGCATGGTTCCTGCCTACCGAGAGCCCACAAAACCTGTACACAAACAGCCAAACCGCCGTCACACACCGTGTGGTTGCTGGACCCGCAGCAGCATCCGCCAGGAGCTCATTGAACATGCGAGTTCTCAGGGCTCCGGTCCAACTAAATCAGAATCTCTGGGGGCGGAGCCCAGGGATCTGTTTTTAAAATCTTGTCAGATGATTCTTCATGTGTACAGAAATTTGAGAACCACTGGTCTAGACCACAAGGCCTTCCCCAAGCTCCCCGCTTAAAACTGCAAACCAGCACCTGGTCTTGGCACCCCTAACCCTCTTCCCGGCTTCATTTCTCCATAGTTGTATCGCTATTGGGAACAATACCATATATTTCACCCATATACTGATGACTCCCATACTCATATATAAGCTCCAGAGGGCAGCATTTTGAGTTCCTTTTGTTTACTGCTGTAGCATCAGTTGCCTAGTGCAAATAGAGGCTCAATAACTGTTGATTGATTGACGGATGGTGGAACATGCCATATCCCATTCAGTACCAGTTTGGGTGTAGCCTGAAGGAAGAAAGAAGGTGGCTGGCCTTGGAGCACTGCATGGAGAAACTGATACCCAGGTTGGCCTTGAAGGATATTTGGTCCAGTGATGAAGGATGCTTGAAACACAGAGATGCTAAGCCTCTTACCAGGAGGGGTTCCAGGTGGTTGATGTGATCATTATGTTCATAGCTGGTATGTTCCAGGAATTATCCTAGCCTAACTCCCCTCAGTTAACACTCCCAAACCTCTGAGGTAGGCAGTGCTGTCTTCAAGAGGACACTGAGACTCAGAGACATTAAATTATTTGTCCCACCCACAAAAAGACTTGCATAGGAATGTTGACCACAGCTTATTTCTAATAGCTCCAGTCTGGAAACAAACCTGACATCTATCAGCAAGTGAATAGATAAACCAATTGTGCCGTATCATACAATGTAATGTAACTAAGCAATAAAATGGAACAAACCATGGATATACACAACGCAATGAATCCAAAAGATACCGTGTTGAGCAAAAAGCAGACAAAAATATATATTCTGCATATGAAGTTCTAAAACTTAAATATACTTAGTACACTTCAATTGAACTTGCACAAAGCTTGATGATAGAAATGAGATAAGCAGTTTCCTCTAGAGGGGGAGAAATGGGTGTTGACTAGAAAGGAGTACAAGGGAACTTTCTAGAGTGATGGAAATATCTCTGTATCTGGAATGGGATGGTGGTTACCATCAAAACCACTCTGCCCTTAAAATCTACATTTTATTGTATGTAAATCATATCCCAGTAAAAAAAAAAAAAAAAAAAAAGAGCTAAGGAATCATTTGCCCTGAGTTCCCAAAGCCACAGATGGAGATCTGAACCCGGGTTTGCCCAAACCAACAGCCAGTTTGCACGAGGCTGCCAGAGTGGAGCAGGAAGCCCAGGTAATGCCCCAGCGTTGTAAAGCGCCCTGCCAAAATCTGAGTGAAGGGTATTTGCAGTTACCCTAGGAAGGGTGTCACAGCCCCCCCACCCCCCCAAACCATAACAGACACTTGTGAGGAACCCAGATGAGTGTCAAGAAACTTGGCTTAAGGCCTCAGCTCTGTTCCTTGCTTCCTATGTAATCTCTGAGGGCACGACTCCATGACTCAGTCTCCCCTTCCATGAAGCAGGGAAGAGGGAGGGATCAATGGTTCCCAGCACGGTGCCGCAGATCCTGGGGCCACAGGGCCACAAGCACCTGCGCTCATCACACACTGCTGTTACATGAAATAAGTCACGTGCCTGCCTCACCTCTGGTAAGCTGTTTCTCAGCTTACCAGATGCACGCTAATGTCAGTGGGATGGATAAAACACACATCTATTTCACAGCAGAAATGAAACCACAGCAGCTTCTTGCCATTGTGTGTTTTCTCAAACAAAAGACACCAAAAGGACAGCCACTGCTCATGACTGCTTTAAAGAGGCTGGAATCTCTGCGGAGAGGATCGCTAAGGGGACAGTCACCAAGGGAACGGTCGCCAAGGGCCCTTCCAGGTCAACTGCACAGTGGTTGTCCCTCATCACTTGGGCTAATGCTTGCCCTTGTGTTTCTCAGGCCTGGGTCCCCGGGGGGACGAGCCTGTTGACTGGACTCCAGAGACCCAGCCCCCAATGTGCAGGCTTGTCCTGGCTCTACAACCCAGCTTCCAGGCCTTAAGTGTGGTCACTGCTGCACCTTGACCTCCCCCCATCTCTGATAGTGACCAGCTGCAGGATGGAGCCTGGACATCTCCCTCCCCTAGCCCCCACCATCAGCTTCTGGGCATAACGTGCCCCGTCTCCCAAGCACCACTATTAAAGGCCACTGTCCAATTAGGATCTGCTTCTAGCAGGCCTCTCACCCACCCCTAGCTGAGCCCAGTGACTCTGCCTCACCATGCCACAAGCCTGAAGGACTGAAAAGCTTGTCTCACACCCAAGTGCAAGGTCAGACCTTTCTTTCAACCATCCTCAGATGACCACCCTCCTCCACCCGACGCACCCCCAGCTCGAGAACAGTCAGAGGTCCTGGATCACGGACAGAAACCAGAACCACCAGTTTCTTACTCCCTGTGCCTGTCCCTCCTGGTCTGGGTTTCTCACTGACTCCTGGTGCTGAGTCAGAGCTTTACAGAGCAGCGGAATAAGGCAGCGCCCGAAGGCCCCCATCTGGGACTGCCCCGCTCTAGAGAGGTCTACAGAAACACCGCCCCAAAAAGAGCACTCCCTGGACTAGGGGAACCCATCCACCCAGGCTTTGAGGTGCAAATTCCCAATGCCCAGCCACGTCCCCAAACGGGAGCCTGGAGCCTTGCCAACTTCATATTTAAAAAACAACAAAACAAAACAAAACACCACCAAGGGCAAAAGACAGATCAGCTGCCCCCACACCTAACGGTCTTTTCCTCCCTGAAGACTCCACTTGCTACTTTTAATCAATTTTCCTCCACCAGACTAGAAACAGCCAGAGAACCAGCCTCCTCTCGAGGACATGCACCATCCCCCTCTTCGGCTTCTAACTTTGCGGGTCACGGGACAAAAGATAATCATCCCCATCCTCGGAGAGACCTCACTTGCAGCCCACCACCGCCCCCACGGTGCCCCAGGCCCCGTAGCCCCAAAGCCCACGCCTGGCCTGGGGCAAACTGTAGAGGGCTTTGCAGAGGCTACTCCGGGAGCCGCTCCCCAGGGCCTGAGGACGAACTCAGAGGCCCAGCCCCGGAAGCCCAGCGTTTTGTGTGGGGACGCCCCTTTCCGCACCCCCACAGCAAGGGGCAAGACGAAAAGCCAGTGGGGCGGGGTGAGGTCGAGACCCTGGGCGGGCAGCCGATCCAACCACCGGACGCGCACTCACCAGGCAACGCCACCGAGCCCGCGCGTCTGCGCCAGGGCCGCGGGGAAACCCACGCGCGCCGTTCAATCCGGGCTCCGAGTGACGAAAAGCCGCTCTGGGCTCCAGGCGGCCCGGGACGGACGCAGCGACCGGCGGACACGCGGACAGTCTCTCCCTAACAAAGTTTGAAAGTTCCCCCTAGGGCGAAGGGAGAGAGGCGCAGGGCAGGTGCACCTAACGGTCCCGGCTCCGCTCGGCGTGGGGAGCTGGAGTCGGACGCCGACTGTCCGGGGTTCCAGGCACGCGAGCTTCGGTCGCGACCCGCGCAGCGCAGCGGGAACCTGGCTGCGGGTGAGAATGGCGCTCTGGGAAAGGGAAGGCGGTGTCCCTCACTGCAGCCCAGCCTGGAGGAACAAGCCTGGATTGGCCATTGCAAACTCGAAATCCGAGGCCCAGCCGGGTAGTGACGGCCAATTAGTAAACGGCCCAATTAGTGCGCGGCAGCGCCTGAGAAGTTAAACCCCGACGCACGAGTGTGGCTGACCCAGATGGGGGAGGGGCGGCGCGGGGGCTGTGGCTGCCCCTGGGTGACCGCGTGTGACTGCGTGGCCGTCAGAGTGATTAGTGTGTCTGAGGTTCACCGTCCACGGGTGGCTGTGTGTGGCAGTGTGCGCCTGTGTGAGTCATTTTGAGTGCGAGCGTGTGACTGTCAGAGCGACTTCTTTGTGTGGCTGCCCCCAGTTGTGACTGGGTGTGACAGCGGATGGGGGCTTGTAACAGGGTGTGTGGCACAGTAGTGTGTGAATGGGTGACTTGTCTGCCGCGGTGTGACAGGGTGCGTGGGCGAGTGCCTGCGTGTCATTGTGTATAAATGACTGTCACAATGACTTGTGTGGGACGATAAGACAGTGTGAGTAGGTGCGTTGCTGTGTGTGACAGTGGGTCAGTTTGTGAGTGGATGTGAGGCTGTCAGGGGAACGGGGCTGAGTGTGTCACTGTGACATCGTGTGAGTGACTGTCAGGGTGACTTCTGCCTGGGATGCGAACAACTCGGGGCCGGAGTACAGCAGCAAGGATATCTGTGTGAGTGGCGTGTGCCCGTCGGCGGGGCCGAGGTGTGCGTGTCCCCGAGCTTGGGCGCCGCCGGCATCTCCCCCCGTGCGCCCCTGAGAGTGCCGGCGTCCTGCTCCACCAGGCGACTCCTCCTGCCTGCGCTCCAGCCCGAGACGCTCCGGCCTCCGCGCGGGTCCGAAGGCGCGGGCCGGCCCCGCCCGCCTAGGCCCCCACCCCGGCCCCCGCCTACCTTGCCGCAGTGGTAATAGTCCAGGTGCGCCAGGCCAGCCGGCTCGGCCCCGGGCCGCGCGCCCACCGCGGGCGCCGAGGGGTACAGGCGGACGTCCATGGCGGGCGCGGCGGCGGCGGCGGCTCCCGCGGGCAGTGCCTGGGCGGGCGGCGGGTGGGAGTCAGTGTGAGAGCCGGTGTGCGAGCGCGGGGGGCGGGCCGGGGGCGGCGCCCGGCAGAGCGCCCCGCCCCCGCCCCCGCCCCGCCCTCGCGCGCTATTGTTCCGGCCGCGGGCGCAGCCTTGGGCCGGGGGCCCGGGCCCAGGGGAGGAGGTCTCCCCTTCGGGCCGGGTCGTCTCTGGGTGCCGGGCCAGGCTGTCTGCCCCTGGGAGTCCGGGAGGGTCCTGCGCCTGTCCAGGAGACCCTTTCCTGTCCCGCCTTTCGCCACCAAGGGTGAGAGGAAGGAGAAGCCTGTATGACACCCCTCCCCAGAAGTGGGACACTCCTCGTCCTAAACATTTAGGGTGACAATAAGCCCCACACAGCATCGGAGGAGAGAGGGGGAAGTGGTGACAGGAACTCTTTCGGAGACGGGTGCTGTCTTACGGGTTGTGGGGAGGGGAGGGGAGGGCCCTCCCTGCTTGTCCCACTGATCCAAGTCCCTGGGAGATGGCTGCGCTTAAACTCTCACTCTACGTAAGAGGAAACTGAGGCAAGAACTTGTGTCGTCAATTATGGAGCTCCAGATGCGCGGGCTCCGCTGCTCCCAGAGTTCCCAAGACCGAAACCACTGGGAGAAGGCAGGACTCTGCCCCCTTTAATGACAGGGAGAGGGAGGGCCATAGGAATGGCCTGTAACCTTGGGGCTCCAACGAGGGGCGCAGAATCTGCCCACCCCGTGGTGTCCTGCACAGAAATGGGATGGCTGCCATGGAGGGGCAGAGAGGCGACTGAACAGACTCCCTCTCCCATGCACAAAAAAGCCCCCTCACTCCTCACATCACCTGCTGGCAGCTGGTCTGTTGCTCCTCCCCTTTTCACCCAAGAACTGTCTACACTAGCAGTCTCTCTACCCCTTTCCAGCCTGCTGACTGCTCTGCCACTGTCCTCTGGCTCCTGGCTCTCCCACACCCAGGATGTCTGGCTGGGAAGGGCCAAGTGGCCAGGAGGCAGAAGTGGGTCAGGATGGGACAGGGTATGCTGTTTGGAGAGAAGGGAGAGAGCCTTTTGCTCACTTAGGAGCCTGCTTGGAACTTAGCTCCCAGATGCTTGCTACTTGGGTTATGCAGGTGCTGCACTAAACACCACTATTTGTGATGTGAACACAAAAGGGGCTACAAAGGAGACCCAACAGGCTCAGGGGGCTCCATGGCAGGCCTGACAAGCTCAGTGACGGAAAGTGACGACACAGGACAGTGTGATTATAAATTCCTAACTGATCAGGTTATGGTGGGTAGTCACATTTCGGGGCCCATAGCTTCCTGAGCAAGGTCAGTCTTTACCTTAAGCAAACCCTATCCCTTGTTATGCAGCTAGGGTAGCATGCCTTTGATATGCCGGAGGAATTTCCGTTTCCAGGTCTCGGAGGCACGACCACCAGCAGACCACCAGCACCAGAGCCCAAAACCAGGTGAGACTCTCAGGGTAATCTTCTTGCCCACACACCAACTCTATTTACTGTAATTGTTGAATGTAAACTATCCTATACCCCGCAATGTAAAAGAAGCATGTATCTCTCCATTTTACTTCTTAGCCAGTCCTAGAGATTTCCCCTCTTTGCTTTCTTCCACTTCCTTAAGCTATTATACTACCAAGAGACTTTACGTAATTTTCCTTACATTCTCTCTCCTTTGATTCTAAATACATCAAAAAAAAAAAAAAAAAACACCCAAAACTGCAAAACTACCATTCTCCAAAGCATTTTCTTAATACTTTGAGATTTTGCTTCTGGGTCAGACCTCAGATTTGGCTCAAATAAACTCTTACAAGATTTTTCTGTAGGTTTGGACTTTATTTTGTCAACAGTGACCATAAGGATTCATTAATACAAGATATGTGTGAGAAATGCTTTCACTAAAGGTTTGAGAACAACAGAGGGAAATTACAGCTCAGAAAGGAAAGAACTTCTAAATAAATGTCAGCAGTCATTGTTTCTAGAAATACAGTGCCATATCTCATCAGAAGGAATTTCCCACTGGCCCCTTTCCTTTTTTTCCAACTGACCCAGCACTATTTATTGAAAAGATCACGCCCCCTGCAATTTCTCTGCCGTGTTAACTTTGTCATAAATCAAGTAGTCCATACGTGCACGAGACTGTTCCTGAATGCTCCTGTCTGTTCCACTAGCCTGTTTTTCTCTCCTTGTGCCATTTTCACACTGCCGGGATGACTGTCGTTTTTGGATGTTTTAATGTCCTATAGAAAAGTCTACCCGCTTTTTTCTTCAAAAGTGCCTTGGCTATTTTTGATCTTTGCACTTCCATAGAAGTTTTAAAATCAGCTTGTCTGTTTACACACACACACACACACACACACACACACACACACACACACAATCCTGCTGGAATTTTATTGCTATCACATTGAATTTTTAGGTCAATTTGGGTAAAACTGACATTTTCAATATTGTCTTTGTATCCATAAACATGGTATGCCCCTTCATTTGTTTAGGGGTTTTATTTTTAAGTTCTCTCAGCAATGTTTTGTCGTTTTCTATGTAGAGACCTTGTGCATCTTCTATTAGATTTAGTCCTGGGCTTTCTGGTGTTAGTACCATTACGAATGGTTTTTTACCTGGTGTTTTATCTGTTGCCAGTACTGCATGATGGCTTTAAAACAAGTCGACAAATTCTCTGATATTCCTTCCTAGGGGTAGGTAGAGTCTAATATCTTTCCCCTTAAAACAGGTTGGTCTTAGTGAATGTCTTTTTTATCTTTTCTTTAACAAATAGAATGTAGCAGAAGTGAGGGTGCATGACTTCTGACTCAAGGTCAAGAAAGTTGATACATCTTCTGCCTGACTCCTTCTCGTGGGACATTTGTCTTTGAAACCCTAAGTCACTATGCAGAGATCCTGAGACAAAATGAAGAGGAAAATGATTGGGAGCCAGCCCCCTGCTGTTCCAGCTCCACCCATTTTCTGAATGCAACTACATGAAAAACCCAGACACATCCAGCTGGGCCCTTCCTGAATCCAAAAGCACAGAAACCATGAGCATTGAGAAATAATTATTGTTATTTTAATCCAGGATGTTTGGAGTGATTTGTTACTCAGCAATATAGGTCCAGAACACATGTTGAAGTATATTTTTGTATACGCCCATGTATCTAGCAACATTGCCAAGCTCAGTTATTTTGACAATTTGCAGATTCTTTGGCTTTTGAAAAATATATACCATAAACAACTCTACTTGAACAACAATTAAGTAAATAAATAAAAATATATACCATATTCTATCTCATCTGTAAAAATGAGAGTTTTATTTTTTTCCTTTTCTGTCCTTATACATTTTATTTGTTTTTCTTGGCTTGTGGCACTAGCTAGCATTGCCAGCACGATTTTGGAAAGAAGGAATGATAGCAGGCATCCTTGTCTCATTCCTGATCTCCGAAGAAAAGCTATCAATATTTATCACCATAATTATAATGCTTGCTGTAACATTGTGAGGTTTTTATTTTTGTGTATGTGGGAGGGGATCATTTCATTTTCTTTTGTTTTCTGTAGATGCCGCCTCTCTTGTGAGTTGGGGAGTTCAATATTCACTGCAATCCCCTGGGTCAGGAAATAGGACTACTGTGGCCATTTTACAGATGAGATCGGTGAGGCCCAGGGAGGAATGCACAACATCACCGTGTTAATAGCAGGACTAATTAGCAGTACCTACATGTGAAAGTTCCACCTGGAGCACAGCACCGAGGAGGTCTCTGGGAAACCTGGCAGTGAAGCCCGTTAGGGAAGCCATGCAGATCTCAAATCTTGGGCTGGACCTCCTGGGGACAGTTGATCAGATAGGAAGTTGATGACTCCGTTCTCCCAAACACACACCCAGCCACATTTATTGTCCTCAGGATGAGGGATAGGGCTTAAGCCCTTCTCTCTTCCCCTTGACCCAGTGTGGAATCTGTGAGAGGGGAGTCGCAGGTCTCAGCCAGTGACCAGCAGGCTTGGGACAGCTTGGTCATGCCCTTCCTGCAGCAACCCAGTGTGGGGACTCGAAATATCTGCTTGCTTTGTCTTTCCAGTTCTCAGCTTCTGGTATCATAGCTGAGGTATCAAAATATAGATATAGCTTAATATGTTCTATTATTATTTAGGGTGGCAAGGCAAACAGATCAGGAGACAATGGCCATGGAACAACTAATTTGTTAAGAGTTCCAACGAGGAGGGGGCATGCCACACCAGGAGGGCCCCAGGGTCAGTCTGGACAGAGAGGGCAGAATTGTGGGAAGGAACATTTGCTGTGATTTCTGCAGGAAATAATGGGTGAGGCAGAGTAAGCAGACTTAGGGTTGGCTGGTTTGAATGACTTTGGCAGGCTCCAAGGCCTAGGGGCTGTCACTAATTGTCTGGCCCTTGACCCTGGGTGGCTAGGGCAGGTGGCCTGGAGTGTGAGAGGTAGGTCAAGGAAGTGGTTGGTGGTGTGGGCTCTGGATGGGTTCATTTGCATTTGAAAAGCCCCTGCACCGGAGAGTCACTTTCTCTAGGGTTGGCTAACTTAGGAGGGGCAGTCCTTCTACAGTCTGCAAGACCCCAGATGTCAAAGCATCAAATGCAGAAAAGACATGGTTAATACAAGAGGTACCCACTTACCCATGGGGCCTACATCCACTATGGCCCCTTACCTGGGGAAAGTCTTGGCTTTAAATCAAAATGACCAACTCCTAAAGAACAGCTGTAGCAGAGGAGCTAAATACCCTACTGTGAGAGTCCCTGGGTCTGATCATGAATGCTCTGCCTCCTGGTAGAGTTGTGCTTGTCCCACTTGAACTTAGGTATGGCTGTGTGACTCGTTTTAGCCAAGGGAACATGACCCAAAGAGGTATGGTCACTTCTAGGTGGGAGCTTTAAGGGTCTGGGTGTACTTAACCCCATTCTCTTTTCTTTTAAAGCTAGCAAATTCCAACTCGTTCTTTGAGACTAAATTCAAGTAACACCTCTTGGGTAAAGACTTCTCCAAGACTCCGACTCAGTACTCTTATTTATTGTCTCAATAACCGTCTGCACACAGGACTATGAGTATCAATTCCACCAAACCATAACAACACATTTGCTCCATGAGTAGCTCCAGGGAAGGCACAATGGCTCACTCATCTTGGTGCCTCCAGTGCCTAGCACAGGGGCTAATACCACATGGATGCTTCATGCCCTCCACCAGAGGAGGTGGAACTTTCAAGGACCTTCCTGTCTACACACACACATGCACACACATACACACGCACGCACACACAAGCTCAGGAAGAAGGAGCCTCTGAATTGTTCAGGGCACAGATGGGCCCCATTTGACAGTGAGAGTAGTCATAAATTAGCCAGTGAAGCCCAGCATATCTTCCCCTCTGTCTCTTCCTTCCTAGTAGCTAGCGTGCCTAAGAGCTGACTCAGGTTAAGACAAGGTATGGTATAGTAAGCTAGATTGGTGTGCAGAAATTGGGGGTCCTCAGCTCTCTTAGTTGGGGCCCTCCAAAAGCCAATACTGAGACAAGGATCTTATTGCAAATAGTGTATTGGAGAGTGATACCCAAGACACACAGGTAGGGGGAGTGGGAAAGTGAGACAGGGAAAGGAAGACTGCCAACAATTACCACTGTGGACAATTGGAGCTTAACTCCACTGGGGAATTCTGGAGAACAACATGAAACACGTGCCCAGAGTTATCCCACTCAAAGGGCAAGGAGTTGGGGTCTTTACCCACCAGCTCCTGAGAGTCTTGGCTGAAGACTGCTCCCAGAGGACACTAATTCCCAGACAATTCAGCCTGCCTGGCAGATCAGGGCTCTGTCAACCAGAAAAAGACAAAGAGGTGCAGGTAACAACAGTCTCAGGTTGGGGTTTCATGTGCTGAAATGGTGAGTTTTGTGCGAATGTGGATGGAGCACTGGTAGTATCTGCAATAGGGCTCAGATCTGTCTAATAATAGACCGGAACTCTGCTTTCCTTAGGCAGTCTTGCCCCATGTGTGTGCGCATGCATGCACCTCCCTCAGGTACTCGGTTGAGTGGGTGGCTATTGTCTTGGGCAGCGGGTGGACATTTGTGGGGCCCTGTCCATTTCACCCCCCATCAGCAGCACTCCAACCTGTCCCAAGGGTAGGGCCAAGAGACACCCAGCTCTTTCACCTCCTCCCTCCTACCACTCATCCTACAGGGACCAGCTCAACATCACCTCCTTCAGAAAGCTGTCTTTTGTCTTCCCATTCCACTTTGCACTCACTTCTATTATGTTTATCACACTGTGTCCAGTTGGTTATTTACTTACCTGTCTCCCCAGTTCAGCTGTGAGCTCCCTGAGAGCGCAAGTTATGTCTTGATCATAGTTGAATCTCTAGTCTCAAAAATATTTCTATATATTACTTTAACCAATATTTCCCAAATATTTTTAAGTGCCAGGTACTTTATATACATTATCTTTGTTAAAAGAGAATGTTAATTCTTTTTTTAGCCAGTCACTGTAAAACAATTTGGAAAACCAAGGAAAATATAGAATATAGAAAAGTATAGCCGAATGAAATAGATAAAACTTGGGTATGATTAATTAGAAAAGAAGAGAAAAGGCCTAGGTAATAGATACAGGAGAGTTTTCCAATGACAAGATAACACTAAAAACACCTTAACATTGATATATATTATATATGTTGAGAAGCTAAAGGAAATGAGCAACTTTCCAGAAAAGTATAATTTACCAAAATTTGCTGAAGAAAAACATGACATAATGATCCAGTTATACTTTAAGAAGTTGAGTCAGTTATCATACTTGTTCTTCCCCAACTCAGGCAAAATCCATATAACCTTGACACACAAACCTTGGCAACAGCAGCACAAAAATGCAAGACTGACTTCAATCATTAACATAGATGCAAAAAAGTCTTAATGAAATAATTACATGTGGATTTGCAGCATATTAAAAAAAAGTACGAGCCATAAGAATTTATGACAATTATCTCAGGAATTCAAGGATGGTTCAACATAATACCTATTAATATCATATGCAATATCAATAGGTTAGAAGATAAAATCTAGATTATTTGAATCTATACTAAGAAAGCATTGTAAACTGTAACTGATTTATGCAGGAAAAAAATCTCTTAGCAAACTAGGAATAAAAATAAACTTTATTAATTTATAAAGGGTATTACCAAAAATTTACAATAAGTATCCTACTAAATGGCTTAATAATGATATGTAAGCAGTATATTTAATGAAGAAAATAAGATATGAATGGTTGATTTTAATACTTCTATTTCACATTGATTCTAGAGGTGCTGGACATTGCAATAAGAAAAGACAAAGAAAGAAATAGTAAGATGAATGGAAAAGAAGAGCAAAATTTCTCTCTCTTTCTCTCTCTCTCTCTCCCACCTCCTCTCTCTCTCTCTCTCCATCTCGGTCTCTCTCTCGCTCACACACACGTTCTCTGCAGATAACATAATCATCCATGCAGAAAATCTAAGAGAATCTACAGAAAACTGTTTAAAAAAATAACAGAATTTAATAAGCTTCCTGGATACAAGATAAACATTCAAAACTGTAATAGTACCCTGGCTGGCATAGCTCAGTGGATTGAGCGTGGGCTGCGAACCAAAGTGTTGCAGGTTCGATTCCCAGTCAGGGCACATGCCTGGGTTGTGGGCCAGGTCCCCAGTGGGGGCCATGCAAGAGGCAACTACACATTGATGTTTCTCTCTCTTTCTCCCTCCCTTCCTCTCTCTAAAAATAAATAAATAAAATCTTTGCCCTGGCTGGTGTAGCTCAGTGGATTGAGTGCGGGCCTGCGAACCAAAGGATCGCGGTTCGATTCCCAGTCAGGGCACATGCCTGGGTTGCAGGCCAATTCCCAGCAGGGGACACACAAGAGGCAACCATACATTGATATTTCTCTCCCTCTCTCTCTTTCCTACCCTTCTCCTCTAAAGATAAATAAATAAATAAATAAATAAATAAATAAAAACACACTTCTCTTAAAAAAAAAAACTGTAATAGTGTTCCTACAGATTGAGAAATATATATATAATACATATTATGTATTCACATAATATTTAAATATTAATTAATATATCTCAGAAAATATATAATCTCAATGGCAATATATATAAAACAACACGGGAAAATTATTTTACTATAAAGCTAAGTAAAAAGCAAATGGCAAAATGGTGCCTATTTGTGTGTGTGTGTGTGTGTGTGTGTGTGCTTGTGTGTGCCCAGGACTGACAGGGAAGGATGATGAGGGAACTTTCCGGAATGATCCTAATGTTTTGTATGTTGATAAAGTCTTGGGTTACACAGGTAGATGGAGTTGTCAAAACTCAGCAAATGTACATGTAAGATTGGTACATTCCATTGCATATAAATTTCAAATCAAAAGGAAAAATGTAACAAACACTGGACTCTAATTAATGATATGTGGGCTGATGTATTTTAGGGGAAGTTAAAGGACATCTGCCTTTTAAATTTATAAAAAAGACAAAACAAAACATGGATCGATGGGTAGAGAAATGGCTGAGTGGCTAAATGTGATCAAGCCAGGAGAGTAGAATGTTAATGGCTGAATCCAGGTGGTGGACACGCAGGTGCTCCCTGTAATGTTCTCTCAACACTGTTTACTCAACTGTCTTTATAGCGTTGAAGGAAAGTATCTTGTACATTGTGGTGGCAACTATGTACAAACATTTGTGCCTGACACTTCTGCCTGCATCCTATTTATGATGCTTTCCCTTTAAAATAATCCTTCCTTCCTTTTCTGCCTTTCTCCCTCATTTCATCCAGCAAATAGCAACAAAGTGCCAACACTGGGCTGGCAGCAAATCCCTCCTCCGGTCCCACCAACCCCCCTTCACTCCATCACGCACTGCTCAGCCCCTCCCCACCCCCACATAAGATCAGTGACTCCTCCGGGCGGACAACCACCTAGACCTCACCTGAAAGCTGCGTCAACTTGTGTGGGGAGCACATGGACGCAAGAGCCCCACTATACCACCCTCCCGGAGAGGAAGAACTTGATTTACCTTTGTGTCCCCTGCCTCAGCGCCTAGCCTGGCGTGCTGTGGATCTTCCAGGATTGTCTAGGGAAAGCACAGAGAGTGACAAGTGTCCTCTGTCCAGCAGGTGGAATTACAGATTTTTTTTCCAAACTTCCTTTCATGGTGTCCGATTTCCTTGCGGAAAGGAAGAACCCACAGGTCACCCAGGGGCCTCAGTGATGCCTTTGACAAAGCTTTTCACCCGAGTTTTGCATCACAGGGGGTGGGGGTGGGGGGGGCGGAGAGAGCCAGCATGCCAACTTGCCATGATGTTTGTTTGCTTGGCTATGTGTCTATCGTTGGCTTATTTTTTTCCTTTTGTCTGCCTACGGTTCCTTTAAAATATCCAGAGAAGGAAACCATTATCCATAAAGAAATTCGAATTTTTGAAAGCCCGCTTCCCATCTGAAATGTCAGTTGCGCGTTAAGTCTGTGTCCCTGAGTTGCTGTGGCAACCTCTGCAGCACTCTTTTGCCAGGGTGACAAAGGGGCCCTTTGTTAGCCGGGAGGCCAGGTCTGGGTGCAGGGACATCCTATTCAGCCCCTCGCAACAAAGGAGCACACGTCTCACTCTCTGAGCAGGGCAGCCGCCCGCCCGATCACTCCCGCACTGTTGACAACCTTCCATGGGGAAACGGGGAAAAGAAGTCCCCTATTATTGGCATCTTTGAACCAAAGTTGTTTTCTTCTTTTTCTCTTGCTGCGCTGCTTGCTGTACAAAAGCCCTGCGAAGGGCCCCACTCGTTTGCTGGCAGAGGGAAACGCCCCTTGTGAGGCCTCCCTGGAAGAGGGAGGAGGCTCCCAATCTTAATTGAATCTCCCAAACTGGGTTATGAAAATGGCAACTCTTGCAGCGGTGGATGAGCAGATGAGTTGTTCAAATGTTAGCAAGCAGCCTGGACCTGGCCCTGAAAGCGGTCCTGATGGCCCCCTGGCTCTGGAGTGGGTTCAAGACCCAAGGGCAAGGAACGGGACCCCATGTCCTGGGATGAGATCTGGGGCTCAAGTGTCCTTCAGCCTTGGACTCTCCTCCCCCTTCAAAGTTGAAGCCCAGGAGCAGTGCCTTGCCCCAGCTGGCTGAGCTGGTCCCATGAGAGCAAGGCTGGGGCCCAACATCCAGACATCTGGGCTTAGGGTTTTCAAGGTCACAGGCTGGTGGAGAACAGCCCTAGGCCCAGGCTGCAAGCCCATTGCCCTCCTTCTGCCCCCAGAGCCATGGGGATCTACCCCACTACCACCTACAGGTTAAGCCCCATTTGAGGCTCTTGTCGCCCTTTTCCCTTCCCTCTATTCCTGCTCCCACCAGACCCATCCTTTATATCTCTGTCTCTGATGCAGTGGACCTTAAGTCTGGAGGCTCCAACATAGCCAGGAACAATGTCTGTCTTACTCACTGTGCATCAGCGACCAGCACAGGGCCTGGCACACAGTATACGCTCAGAAAGGATTTGCTGAACCAGTAAATCATGAATGAATGAATCTATCACTATGGACTCATTTCATCCCATCAACCCCTTCCTTGAGGTCGAAGCCATTTTCCTCATTTAATTCTATTTCCTGCTGTCCTCTATTGCCAGGTCCAGGGCTGGGGCAGGCTACCATGATGGTAGGTATGGTCCCTGCAGAGAGAGGCTGCATTCAGACAGATGTGTGGGCAGGGGAGGGCAGTGAGTACCCAATGGGGGTCACCCAGAAGCTGCAGGAGCTGGGGGTAGAGGCTGCAGGAGGCAAGAAGGAAGGATGCACAAGGTGCAGAAAGACTTCCAGGATGAGGACTTTACCCGCAGCTTTACCACTACTCCCAAGCAAAGGGAGGGCCAGGAGCTGCCTGAGCAAAGAAGAGTGCTCCAGTCCAAAGAGACAGCCAAAGCAGAGACAGAGTAGTGTGACCTATCCTGTTATGTAAGCCTTCCCCGTTCCCATGAGGCTGGTTATTGGTAGAGAATAACCAGCACAGCTGTATCGGTTGTGTACTGTGCAAAGGGGATGAGTGGAGTTGAAATCCAGCCTGCATTCGACTTGCAAAGCCCTGTGGCCAGGGTCAGTTTGCGAAGGCATTAAAAACTCAGGTGTCTGTTCCCGGGGTGGGTTACATTGTCCTCAGCAGTGAGGATGGCATGGTCTTTGGAGAAGCCCAGAACCAGGAGACTGGATGGACCGGATCCCAAGGTGGGAGAACAAGGCTTCAGGCCAGCAGCTGGACTTGGCGGGGAGGGAGCAACCAGAAATGTTCTCAAAGAAGGATGGGGTGGAATCCGTACTGCATTCCCAGTGCCCAGCCCTGCTCCTCACACATGGTAGATGAGCTACAACTGTTTGTTCTGCCCGTGACTGAATCGACAACATCAGTGATCAAGATATCCTGGACATCATCAATGAACGTCTGAGAGGTTTGGGAGGGAAGGAAGCAGGGAAGGGTGTGCTAGGGAGGGGAGTTTTATTTGGAAAATACTCATCTTTTAGGGTAACGTTAGATGCTATACCAGCTACACCCCAAATTTCCATGGTTTAACCTCATCGGGGAGTCCAACCCAGTTGGTCCCCTTTGGCTGACAGCTTTCTCGCACATGGTGGTTCAGGGATCCGGGCTTCCTCTGTCTTGGGCACCACAGTCCCCTCGGGCCTGGGAGTCCTTTGCTGGCAGATGAGGGCAGAGACACTGAGAAGCCCCAGCTGCTTCTAACCAGGAAGTGACACACTGCTTCTGCTCACTGTCCCTTGATGAGAACTAGTCTGTGGCTAACCCTAGATGCAAGGCAGGCTGGGAAACGTTGTCCCAGACTGGAAAGATCCCTTCACAAAACACTGTGACCCCAGGGACAGGGCAGCACAGATTTGGGGGCACCTATGTAGGCGGTGACAGGTGTGTGGGGAAATTGGAGCATCAGCGTACAGATTTGTGGTAGTTGCCAAGGACATGAGCAGCCACCAAGAGAGCCTTGAATTCTGCTCTTGGCCTTGCTTGAGATTCTGTCTGGAAGATTCTATAACACAGAGGTGAGTTGGGTGTGTGGGGGCGGTGGGCGGGGAGAATGACTGTCTCATCGAAGGTCATTACATTTGATCCTGATTTAACCTGGGAAATGGAGCTCATCAGCTCATTTTCTTTTCTTTCTTTTTTTTAAAAATGTTATTATTAAATGTATTGGGATAACATTGGTTAATATCATTGTATACTTTTCAGTTGTACAAAAGCATAATTTGACATCTGTGTATCCCTTCAATTACCATAATATTTGACCCCCTTTTTTTACAGGCGACGAAGCAGATTCAAGGATCGCGCCTTCAGCAAAGCCAACCGGGAGGAGGCCAGAACTGGAACCGAGGCATCAGCGCTAGCTCCTTGAACCCATGGCCTCTAGATTCTCCGGATCACTGCGAGTTTTTTGGTGCATTCTGGAAAAACAGCACATAGCACGCCACATCACAACGCTTCCACCAAGCGAGGAAGAGGAGCCGCCTGTTGCCGCCAGGACTGGCATTGCACCTTCGTCCTCTGACCGTGCCCGGCCGGGAGGGGAGGCCTTTGTCCCCCAGCCCCCGTGGGCAGGCCTTGGCCAGGCTCGCCCTTGCTGCGTCAGGGATTCTTCCATGATTGCTGAACGTGTTTTCACACACTCTCAACTCTGCGTTCCCCACATTCTTTTTTGTCCTGAAGGTGGACCCAGACACCTTTCCCATCAGAAATTCAGTGGGTCCCTTACGAAGTGACAGCAGACTAAACAGCAGCATTTATGATAAGATTTTCCCCCACACCCTCTTTTTTTTTTTTTGGCCCAGCCCCAAAAACCAAAGACCAAAAAGGAAAATGATCTCAGCTGCTCTGAAACAAGCTGTGTCAGTCCAACGGCGGCTTCCCTTTGGACACTGTGTGACCCTGCGTCTGCGCCTCGTATTTAAAGTGATGTGCGAGTGAGGATCACCGTGCTGTCATTCCAGGGCTTTGCCCAGGGTCCGGCACGCAGCAGGTTCCGTACAGGATGGAAAACCACACCTCTGACCCCTCTGAAAGGCAGCGCGTTCGAGTTAGCCAAGAAAACCATTATTTCTGGTTTTCCAATTTAAACCCCAGAGGTCTCGCACTGCCTTAAAAATGTATAAACACACAGACATGGAGAGTATCCCCAGAGCCTAGCTCGGGGTGGATTAGAGTTAAATAATCAATAAATCATTGGTTGAGTGAATGAACCAGTTACGGAATTAGTGTCTCCAGGTGGGCTTTCATGAATCGTATTATTTCCTGAAAGCAGGAGATGAGGATCGCTGCCCTGGAGCGAAGGGAGCTCATTGCAAACCGGGGGACTGGGAGGTGCAAAGTGACGGCGCTGGGGCCAGTGACACGCTGCCCTGCCATCCCACCTCTGCTCCGCTCCCCACCCCCCAAGCCTACCTGCCTGTGGCTCCACCCCCCACACCTTCCCTTCCCGGACAACCTTCCCCAGCCACCTCCCCACCCCACCCTCGAATTCTGTAACCTTAACTTCTTATCCAAAAGGCTAGCCAGTTGAGAAACAACTTGGTAAATAATTTAGCGTGTCCGCCCCAAATGAGAAACGCTAACTTTGCTGTGGGCCCAGGAGCCACAGGCCCCCGAGTCTGTGTCCGCCCTCCATGGCCCCTCCCACCCATCACCCAGGTAACTTTCACTGGGTTTTGATTACTCTATTTTGCAACCTGTTAAGGCAAGTCCCACTCATTATGCTTTCTTTTAAGGGAATGCCTTTCTCTTCTTTTATGCCTATTGTTTCGGATTTATAGTAATCTTATTAAATTCCCATTAATTGGAGGGGATGTTTTTACTGGGATTTCATTGCATACAAGAAGAATGAACATCCTTCCTACACTAAGTCTTCCTATCCAGGCTGTTATTTATTTATTTATTTATTTATTTATTTATTATTATATACTAAAGCCCTGGGTCACATCCTCAGTGGAGATTCATGATGTCTCCACAGAAGACCACCTCCTGATCCCGTTTCCAGGCATCCTCCTTGATGCCCTTTTTGGTTGGCTTTCAGGACACCACCCTTCCCTGCTTTACCTCCTACCTCCCAGGGCGCTGCTTTGGAGCTTTTGCTGGTTCCTTCTCTCCTCCAGACCTCTTAACATCAGGCCTGGATCTCAGACTTACAACGCTCAAGGATTCCACTGCGTAGGTAAGTAATTCAATGATAAATGTCTTTTGCAAACGGGTCTTCCCACTATTTGAGTATTCTTCTCCTCGTGATCCCTCACTGGTGGAAACACTGAGCAAAACAGCCACAGAGGGTGCAATTCCTTACCATGTCGGTGCTGACACGGGGAGTTCGGTTGCCGAGGTTCCTGCAGGTTGGTTTAGCCCAGCACAGAGAGCTTTGGGGGATGAGGGGTAAGAAAGCCCCTTTGTCTTAAAGTTAAGCTTTCAGTGCGCTGATCTATGAGGATAGCAATCTCGATTTGAAATGCAAATGCAGGAGCTACATGTAGAAGAAAATTGTGGTAGATTGCAAAAATGACCCCTCCTCCACGTGTAGAAAAATAACCTCGGAAGCAGTCAGACCTGGGTTTAAAGCTCAGCTTTTCTCTCCACTCATTGGGTGGTCTTGGGGACAGTAGGGGAATGTCATCTGAATCCCCATTTCCTGGTCAGTAAAATGAAGACCGTAATACCTAGATGTTGTGGGAATTCGTTCACTCAATCAACAAATACATAGTGAGTGCCTGTCATACCCTTTGAGCTGTTTGGAACTTCACCGGGGACCTGGCACTGAGAAAACAGACCAAACCCATGGCGTCGTGGGACTCACATTCTAGCAGAAGACAGCCAGCCACAAAATAGAATGAGAAGAGCCGGTGGTCAGTGCTAGGAGGAAAAATAAAGCAGGTAAATGGAACGGAGTGCGGGGATTACATTTGAGGTGGAATATTCAGGGAAGGACTCTCCTTAAGGTGACATTTGCCTGGGGCAGGTCAAGGGTGAAAACAGGGAGATTGTTTAGAAGTTATGATTATTCAGAAGAGAGGTGATGGTGGCTTAGGATAGAGTGGTAGCCATGAGAAAGGTAAGGTTTTCTTTTATGTGTGTATATATTTATTTATTTATTTATCTATCTATCTATCTTTAGAGGGGAAGGGAAGGAGAGATGGAGAGAAAAATCAATGATGTATGGTTGCCTCTCATGCATCCCCTGCCAGGAACTGTCGCTGGGAACTGTCCTGCAACCCAGGCATGTGCCCTGACTGGGAATCGAACCATGGTCCTTTGGTTCGAAGGTCCGAGCTCAATCCATTGAGCTACACCAGTCAGGGTAAGGTTTTCTTTAAAAAATTATAAGAATTGAGTTGCAATTAAGTTGCCATTGAGATTGAGCGTGGAGAAGGTTGGGGCGTATCATGAATTCAATAGGGACAAATTCCACTGGAAATTCTGTTCATTTCCAAGTGGAGAGAGCAGGTGAGTCTCTGGATATAGGGGTCTGGAGGTCAGGGGCTGGAGGGAGGGGTGTGGCTCAGACTAGCAACACCAAGGCAGGACTAAATAAGAGAATCAATTGAAGTGTTTAGGCCACTGTGAGTCTTGGGAGACAGATGAGTCTATGCTGGGTCCTTGCCTAGGCTCACTCCCCACTAATCTGCTCCAGCATTTCAGGGGGCACAATTGAAACTGATGCCTCTGCAAAACCACACATCTTTTCCAGGTCGAAGTCCTCCCAGGCCTCTCAGAGATGGGTTTGTGCAAACCACGTCTACCAGCGGGCCTGCAGAACGTTCTCCAAACACCCACTCCTGAGTTTGTTTTGACCTTGTAGGTTCCAGCTCAATGGAACTAGGTCTTTATGTTATAAAAAGCTCCCTAGATGGTCTTGATGGCCTCCCAAGTATTGCCCATCCATCGGAATCTTGAATGCTAACCTCATAATGCCAGGAATATTGTAAAAGAAGAACAAAAGGGGAAACAATCTGAACATCCAAATGATAGAGGCGGGTGTTCTTATCCTCATCTTATGGATGAGGGATCTGCAGCTAAGAGATTAAACAACAGTCCCCAAATCACATAGATGGTGACTGGCAGCCGGGATTCGACACGTGTTTTAGGGCCCAGTGTGTGTTCTTGTGACGACAGCACCATGCTGCGGCTCTGTTTCTTGTGATCCCACGGACGAGGGGAGAAGCCACGCGTCAGGAGAGAGTCCCCCTGCCCTCTTAGCCAACTTTCAGCCTGGAAGAAGTAAGGAGTTAGCCGTCAGTGCGTCTCCAACCCTGGCACAATCAGAAGACCTAGGAGGGCTCCTGGTCATCATCCCGCAGCTGCACTCTATTAGGTCTGAGTGGGGAACACGGCCTGAGAGGCATGGTGCTAGCCGCCCCCAGGACTTAGGCATTTCGCAGACTCTTTATCCCACTCGCCTGGGTGCCCAGCACCGGATCACAGCCTTCTCCCACCCCAGGGCTGGCCCTTGGGGTCCTGGCAGGAGAGGGTTAAAGTCCTGAGAACTCGGGGGCTCTGCTCTCATGAGAATGGAATGTGGAGGCGGGTGAGCAAGCTGAAATGCAGGCTGTGCAGTGCTGAGCATGGCCTTTGTTACGGAACAATTGACCCCCAGGCACAGGACAGCAGCCGCTAATTACGGGACACTTGTGTTGTCATTGTGTAATTACAAGGCCTCTGTGACCGAGAAACTAAGCTCACTGGCTTGCTTTAGTCATAACTTTCCCCAAACTGCTCTGCTCAGGAGTTGGAAGAAGGAAAACTATTAACTTGGAGCATCGCAAGAGATGGCCCATTGTTCACCAGGTCGCCCCCCAAAAGGTGAAGGGATTAACCAAGAAACACACACATATATACAACACATAGACACAGACAACGGTGTGGTGATAGCCAGAGGGGAGGGGGTGGGGAGCGGGCGAAAGGAGAGGAAATGGGGACAGAAAGAGACTCTGCTTAGGGGCCGGGCGCAGGCGCAGTGTGTAGATGATGGTTTGTTGACTTGTACACTTGAAACCTGTATTGTTTTGCAAACCGGTGTGACCCCAATATATTTAAAAAAAAAAAAAAAAGACGGCCCAGAGGTTCTCTACTTTTGGTCATGGTAATTTCACCCAGACACTTGACAGGCATTCAGACTCTGGGGCCCCGGTCCAGAAACTTGGTGGGTGTCCGTGGAAATGGAGGTGGTCCATTAGCGACTAGTAGAAGTCCAAATTCAGCCCTCCTTGGAAGCTGGCAGGAGTCCTGGCAACCTTAATAGAGCTTTCTAAGTACCCTCACTCCCTTAGCAAGGACTTCAGCACCCTACTGATGTTGCCTAAGCCTTGGCAGTTAATACATACATCCTCGAACACTGCTCGAACCCAAGCCAGCTCACCAGGAAGACGAAGGCATATGGCCATTTCTCTGCTCACACAGCCTCGGATTGGGGGGTGGGGCGGGGGAAGAGAATCACTGAGAGGACAAAGACACACTCCGGGAGCGATGAGGGCTCTGAGGAGGGCAGGGAATGGAGGCGGGTGAAGACTGCGCCTTGGGGTTCCCCAGTCCCTGCCCCCCGAGTCAGTTGGGTGACTTCATGCAAGAATCAGAAACCTACAGTAATCTATCTAACTTGAGCCAAAAGGTTAATGGATACGGAAGTTTGCTTTACATGAAAAAAGCTGCAGCTGGCCTCAAAAATAACCAGAGCCCAAACTTACACACCTCCAGAACTCTCCCTTGACTTCATTCTCCCATACTGGCTTTCTGGGCCGCCTGGACACCATCCATTCCCTGCCTCATGTCTTCCAAGCTATTGTGTCTGAAAGATGCTAAGCCTCTTCCTCTAACTCTGATTTGAAAATTCCCAGGAAGGCTTCTGACTGCCCCAAGAGGATCCTGTCCCTAGCTGTGGTCCAGGGCAATAAGTTGTGATGATTGACAGCCCACAGAGCCAAAGGGGAAATAGGATGGGAAGCCTCTCCCCCAGTGAGAGGAATGTAGGACAGGCAAAATTCGTTCCCTACAGCTCTTCATGCACCCTATTCCATTTAAACCTCACAACCACCGAGGGCGATAGGTAGGCTCGTTCTCCATTTTGACAGATTAAAAAAACAAAGACTCGGGAAGTTGAAGTGACTTTCTCAAGGTCACACAGATAGCCAGTGGCAGAGATGGGCTTCCTGGCTAGGTGCCCCTGTATCCCAAGTCCCTGCTCTCTGCTCCGTTGTGTTGAATGGCATGTTAGATGCATGAGGAAGAAGACAGTTCACTGCACTGTGTGTCCAGATGCACCAAAGAAGGATGGGTGATACTGGAGGGAAACTGCACAGGAGAGTGGACAGGTGAGCTGGGATGAGATTCGAGAGGGATGTGAATGTTAGACTGAAACTTAGTGTCTTATTTAGAAGCCAATGAGGAGCCAGTGAGGTTTTTGAACGAGGCCGTAGTGTTGGATTCCGGGTGCTAACCCAGATCTCTAAGAGCTGGGAACCCGATGGTCAGTGCAGAGGGAGGTGAGGGACCACACCCTGTTCACCGAATCAGACTCTCGGCTCCTCCATCGCGGCAGCTCAGCCTCACCTGGACATCCTCAGCCCCTGGGCTGGCGGGATTCTGGGCTCGATGTCTGTGAGTCCCTCTTTAAGCCACAATGAGGAAGAAATAGGTGTGGCGGTCCTTGTCACAGATCCTGGCTGGTAGCTGGGGAAATAAGGAATAGAGCCCACAAAAGGGTCAGAAGAAGGAAGGAGGGGTCAAAGGCTGTCAGCCAGACTGAAGTTCAAGGTTTCAGGGGAGAACACACTCCTGATTTCTTTCTTTTGAACAAAACTCCTGCTCGGGGAAGGAACACCAGCCTGAAATGACCTCAATCAATGCTGGTTTGGGGTGATTAGAGATGGCACCTGACAGAGTTGGTGAATAAGAAAGGCAAAGAAGTTAGACAGAGATTCTGTAATTATTGCTGGAGGTATCGCTCCGAATTGCAAGTGTCAGATATCTTTGTAAACAAGCCTTTTAAAGCTCACCTTAAAATCAATACAGGAAATGATTGTCTGTGGAAATCACACATAAACGCCACTGGGACAAATTAAACAACCTGAACCTGTCCTGACATAATGGATTATTGTGGCTTGCGATAGAAATTTCAGTGGTAGCAAGAACCCAGACTCAAACATGAGTATATCTCGAATGCCTCAAATGGACACGAAGACAGTGTGCTGTGGAAAACCATGTTGGGTGATTCCAAGATGGCTCTGTTGATGGCAAAGATGCGGATGTCCAAGATGCCAGTGAGGAGTTTAAATAACATGGTCTCTTAAAAAATGAGTAGGAAAAGCTCTGGCTGGTGTAGCTTAGTGGATTGAGCTCGGGCCTGCGAACCAGAGGATTGCAGTTCGATTCCCAGTCAGGGCACATGCCTGGGTTGCAGGCCAGGTCCCGGCAGCGGACACACGAGAGGCAACCGTACATTTATATTTCTCTCCCTGTCCCTCTCTCCTACCCTTCCCCTCTAAAGATAAATAAATAAAAATCTTAAAAAAAAAAAAGAATAAATGAAATCTTTAAAAAAAATGAGTAGGAAAAAACAGCATATTAAATAATTTTATAATACATAAGTTAAAATGTGTATATGTAATGAAATTATTCCTGTAATACTTATAGGTAAATATCTATTTCAACTATGCCTTAGTGTTTTTTGATAGTTAAGTTGGCCAACATTTTGGAGGCTATTGTAAATTGGAAAATGGATGGAGGGGCTCCAGATTCTCGGTTGCCCTGAGTTTAAATACACATGGTACTGGGTGTTATTATGGCGGTGGCACTTCCTCGGCTCCGAGTGCGTTGTCCAGAGGGTTCCACAAACATAGAAAAATGTACCAACTTTCAGTTAAAGATGATGAATTGGACCCAAGCTTTGAGGCCTGCTGTCTTCAGAAATTCCATTAAAGCAACAATAAAGGATCTAGCAACAACAAATAAGGCATATTAACAAGGACCAATAGGAGAACAGGCAACAACAATATTTTGGAGGCTGGAAAGCAGATGACAAGTGAAACTTATTTAGCCCAGAATTAAGAAAGCTGAATTCGAAAGGCTGCAGGAAGTAAATCCAAGAACAAACTTCGTTTACACTCAAAAACTCCCCCCAAATACCAGCCACTGTTATCAGGTATCTCCGGAAGTAGAGATGAGGGTTCACCTAAAAGTCGGAGGATTGGTTGAACGTCTGTTTCAGAGACCGTTGAACACTCCCCATTCCTCCCCTACCTCCTCACACTCGAGTAGAAGACAATGCCTAGTCGCTGCAGAAGGGACACCAAGCACAGTTGAGGGAAACAAAAATGTAAACATACAAACCCTAGATCCTGAAATCCCCAGGCTTCTCCCCCCACTCAGCTGGCAGGACCCTGGGGGCCAGTCCTTCTTCCTCCAAGCAGGGGACGGCCTGAGCCTTCTCTGGGGAGTCTGACCAGTGCGAGAGGGAAGAACCTTCAGTTACCGACTCTGGAATTGCCCACGGAAATGACCAAACAGCCCAAAGTGGAACTCACAGCTGGCAGGCTCCACTCATGTTTCTAGAGCTTCCAATACATTTCTTAGTTCCCTGTGATTACGTATATTCAGAAAACTAAGTACTACCAGACATCTGAGGAACACCTTCAATGTGAAAATCAGAGAACAGAACAAAAAAGGGGGGTTATGGTAGGCAAGACAATACCCCCCACCCCACAATATGTCCATGTCCAAATCCCTAGAACCTGTGAATATATTATATTACGTAGCACGTTTGCAGGTTAAAGGTTGCAAAGGCAATTGAGGTTGCTAATCAACTGATTCTCAGGTGAGGAGATTAGCCCAGATTATCCAAATGAGCCCAACCTAATCACATGCATCCTTCCAAACAGAATATTTCCTGGCCTTGGCCAGAGGGAGACTCGACAACTGGAAGAGTCAGAGAGATGTGACATCACTGGCTTTGAAGATGAGGAAGACAGCTATGAGACAAGGAATGTGGGTGGCTTCTAAAAGCTGGAAAAGGCAGGACAGCAGATTTTCCCCTAGCGCCTCGGAAAGAAACACGGTCCCGCAGACACCGTGATGTGACCCGGTGAAATCTATGTTGAACTTCTATTCTACAGAATAAGAAGATAGACAATGTGTGCTGTGTTAATTTGTTGCAGCAGCAAGAAAAACCAATACAGGGGGATTTAAAGAAAGAGATGGGGTCCAGGCAGAAGAAAATCTCTTTTTAAAGAGTATTAAAGGAATGAAGTATTGCAAGCATGAAATGCGCACAGAATTCTGTTCTTGAAAAAGCCACACTCTGAGAGCAATAAAGTGCTGTTAAAGTTAAAAATGCCATCGGAGAAATTTTTTTAAGTGAACAGCAGGGTTGGAAGATATAGATGAGGAAGTTTCCCAGAAAATAGATCAAAAGGCAAAGATAAAGAGGCAAGAAAAGAAACTATTCAGAAGACGCCACCTGCAAATAAGAAGAATTTCAGAGAAACAGAAGGGAGTGTCAGCAACAAAACAATAACAACTACTCGCCCCGAAGAGAAACACGTCGATTCCCAGATTAAAAAGGGTCACGAGCACCCAGGGAGACGGACAAAAACAGATTCACGATAAAGGGTATTATCTCGAAATTTCAAAACACTGGGAGCAAAGAGAAGATGTTAAAAATATGTGTGAGTATTTTTAGACCGCCTAAGCTGTCCATTGCTGAGAGGAATATGTTAAAATGTCCGACAACAAATAATGAATAATCGACATCTCCTTGAGGTTCTGCCCATTGTTGCTTGATATATTTTAGTGCATGCTTTTTTTAAATTTTATTTTTCAGTTAGTTTGCATGCAATAATATTTGGGGTAAGTTTCAGGTGGACAGCATAGTGGTTAGACAATCACGTACTTTACAAAGTGGTCCCCCCAATATTTTGGGTACCCACTGGCACCCTGCCTAGTTATTACAATATTATTGATTATATTCCATGTGCTGTACTTTACAGCCCAGGTCTATTGTGTGACTACCAATTCGTACTCATCAATCCCTTCACCTTTTCACCCAGCTCCCAACAGCTCTTTTTCCTGGCAAAGTGCATATATTTTTTGGTGGTTATGTTTTCTTATTATATTGTTCCTTTCGCTAGTACACAACCTCTTGCTTTGTTCACTATGCAACTTTTACATTCGATGTTATTTTGTCACATATTAAAATTGCTACCTTAGATCTCTGTTTACCTGGAATCCGATCTTTGTCTAACTTTCTTCGTCTTTTTGTATTAATTGTATTTATTTTAATAAACATAATATTGACTTTTTAAAATCTAATCTTAGGTATCTGTCTTTTAATTAGTGAGTTTAATTCCTTTTCATTTATTGCAACTACTGTTACATTAGCTCACATTCACAATTGACACCTGACGAGGATTCATTCGCTTTTGTCCCTGCTCTCCAACGGATAAAGAGAATTTCCTTTTGCTGGTTCGTAGGCATGTATCTTGCTCTCAGTCTTGTACTGGCTGACCTTAGATTAAGTCCCATACTCAAGTTCATTTTTCCCTTATTTATTGAATTTGACAATATTTCTATCTAACCTTTATTGTCCATATTACTTCTAGTGTTCTCTTGATATCCATCTGATACTTGTGCGTTGGCAACCTGCTTCATCTCCAAAAACATTCAGGACTTTTTCGTTGCTGTTCTTGTGTATCATTGTAACGCAGGTGTGGGTTTCTCCTTCTCTCTTTTGTTTGGTGTTCCTAAGCCTTTTCAACCCACAGCCTCTCGTCTCCAATTTTAGAAAGTTGAATCATCACTGTTTATTCAAACATTTCATCTTGTCTATTTTTCTCCTTTCCTAGAGTTCTTATATTCTGAATATTAGCAATTCTATCTCTATTCTCCATATTTCAAAGCACTTAAATTTTTTCCCCCTCTTTATCATTTTCTGCTGCCTCTTGGGAGAGTTCCCCAATCTTATCCTCTATTTCATTAAATTTCTCCTTCAACTGTTTCCATCCTGCTATCAATCCCATTTCCTGTATTCCTTACTTCGGCTAATATTTTTCATGCTTAATATCTCCACTTGTTCTTTTTAAACAATTCCTTACTTTTTCTTTATACTCTTAACATGTTCCCTTCTTTCCTTAATTCTTTTTATAATGCTTATTCTAAATTCTGGATCTGTCTGTCTCACTCATTCTGCTTCAATGCAATGCACTGTTTCTTCTTTGGCTCAGAAGGGATGTGCACCTCAGGCTTCTGGTTATTCGGGCCCGAGGGCCATGGGCCCACCACGGCCCGCAGAGCACCCAGCAGTCCTGTGTTTGGTGCGCTGACACCGGGGGTCTGGCTGCTGCTCCCAACCTCAGTGGTGAAGTGGGTGTTGGAGGTGCTACCAGGACATTTCAGAAGGAGTGACAGGAGCAGAACTTCTAAAGCCCAGTCAGTTTTAATCTTGGTTCAGCGTTAGAATCACATGTGGAGATTTTTTAAATGCCACTGTGCCACAGACTAATAAAATCAGAATACCTGGGGTGAGGCTTGGAGGTGAGGATAGATTTTCCCAACATTGTATTTTAGGGGAAAAAATTCAAAACTACAAAACAGTTGAAAAAGATAGTACAACGAATGCCTGTACGGTCTTCACCTGGATTCAGCAAATGTTGCCACATTTACTCTCTCTCTCTCCTACCCCACCCCAGTGGGGGTGGGGTGTTTTGTGTGGCTGAATCTTTTGAAAGTCGTTGCAGACACCAGCTTTTCACCCCCGATACATCAACATGAATCTCCTTAGAGCAAGTGCATCCTCCTACACGTCACTGTTATCTAGCGTGTGTGAATATTTTTTAACGTTTCCTCAGAGGATACGTAATGTGCAGTCAGGACTGAGAATCACGGCTCCACCCCAGCTTCCCGTCATTGCCTTTGCTTGCCTTGTCCCCACCCGTGCACATCTGTGAGTACACACACAGGCACACGCAGACACACGCTCACACTCTGGCCCACGGCAGCCCTCCGACTTCCCCGGGATTTCCAACAGTTCTTCAGTCCCACTGACCCTTGTTTCCTTGAATGTCTGCTGCTTCTCCAGGGTAGAGTTTGAGGGCAGGAGCCGCCAGCCTGGGCTACAAGGTCACCCTGACAGGAACTTGAAGCCCTCGGGCTCTGTATATATCTGTTTTATAATATTGATGTGTTTGGTCAAGTCCAACTCTTGATAAGGCAGTGGAGAAATCAGCATTTTAGGCAAAACATAACAGGCCAGAAAAACGGAAAGCAGTGCTGATCTTGAATTTGTTCATGGTGTTCTTTAAAGTACACACAATATTTTTTTAGTAAAAACAAAATATGCAGAGGCTAAATTAAACCCACTCTGTCCATAGCCCCGTCTGAATCTTAAAGTGCCTAAAACAGTATTTTAGGTTACACAATGCAGCCTTCAAATTCCCTTTAACATTTTTTTGAAATGGTGCATCTTATCCTACATCTTTGCTGTATTAGCTATCATAACATTTTAATGGTTTTTCCAATCTGATGAGCCAGAGATGATGTTTCAGCGTCATTTTAATTTGTACTTCATTGGATATCAGCAAGGTCAAGTATCTTTTTACATGGCAATCAGTCACTTACAAATTTTATCTGATATTCATAATGTTTTTAAAAAGAGATTCTTACAGAAAAAGTTAATAGTCTCGCTCTCCTTTCAATTCCGCCCTGACGTAATCAGTATTTTCTGTTGGTTTTGTATCCTTCTAAATCTTTCCTTAAATGCATCCAAATATATAGATACTTATATGGTTCCAGTACAATAATTCAGAGCTATTTGGGTACATGGGAGTGGAGTGTGAGGTATGGGGAATCATCAAAGAAAATCTGTCCATGCTAGTCTGAGGCAAATTCAAATCCTAAATAGAATCCTATTCAAAGATGAAAAAAGGAGACATAAGCAAAAACTTTGCAACAAAAGAATGAAATAAACACAGCAGCACAGGAATATGAAGAGTATGTTTCTGAAAATGGAGCTCATGGAACAGATGCACATTTTGGGCAAATCTACTTTCCACTCTCGCTGGAGTGGGCAAAATGTCAAGGACTGCAAAGAAAACAGGATGAAAAATGGGATCCCTTAAAAGCAAATCAGGATAACAGAAGAATGAGTAATTCTAGGAAAAAAACATTAACAATAATGTTTTTATTAAAATACATAAAAAATAAACAATACTATTGCAACCTTTTACAAAATGGTATCAGAAGCAATGAAAAACAGACTCTCGTTGAAGAAGCCCAAATCAGCAACGTACAGGATAGACATGAAAAAAATAATGCAGAATATAGAGGCAAATGACCCAAAATGAGAAAACCCATAGAGGAAAGACAACAGAGAGTCAACATAAGATCATTGATATTCCTAAAGAAGACACCAGAACAAAGTAGACAGATATAATGCTGGAAACACAAAAGACTCTTTTCCTGATACAAAAGAGGACCTCATATTGAAGCTCCAAGAAGCCCATCAAGAACAGGACAAAAATAAAAGACAATACCTAGCCAAATTCTGATATAATTATTTTGCTTTACATATACCTAAAACTGTATGTAAATATCAATGCAGGAAAAGCAGGTCTCTGACTTTTTTGCCATATAATTTGCTGCCGGGAGACAAACCAAGATTTGAAAGAATAAAAAGACGTGATTTCAGAATCCTCCACCCAGCCAAGGTGCCTGTCACCTGTCCCGGAAGCAGACAAGCTGTTGTTAAACGTTGGAGAACATGAGGAGGAGAGCACCTAAATGCTTTTCCTCAAGAACTGGTTGAATGAATAAAATATGTTTGGATTTGAAAGTTCTGGTGTGGAAGGGCTGGGGTGAGAGCCAAATCCATCCAGAGGCAAAACATGGAAATAAGACTCAATAACTGTGAGAAATATAGTTATAAAATAAAATGAAAATACTAAACTCCTTGACAGAGAAAGGAACAATACAAAAATATGGTGGAATAGATTTGGAGTTAAGCTTGATTGAGGAAAGAATAAAAGGAAGTAAAAAGGTGACATTTTCTTCTTCTTTCAGAGAGAGAGAGACAGACAGACAGAAGACAAGTCTTGCTTTCAAAATTGATGACTTGGAGAATCTAGGATTAATCATTATGCAGTTATTAAGAGATCTAAAACAGAATCTACATAGTCATTAAGTTACTTTAAAAATCATAAACAGCACAGCCAAAGATACATAGCTACCATACCATGAAGAATCAAAACAAAAAAATAAAATAAAATAACCTAACACCATTTTTAAACAACAGACATTATTATGAAAAGAAATGAAAATGAAATAAACACATTGAAAAAAATCAAAACACAAAATACAACTCTAGAAGGCCAAGAAAACACTAAGTAAAACAGAACGATTCAGAAAGATTATGAGTATGAGGAAAGACGAAGACATTCTAGGGAATTTAGACAAGAAAGCAAAGCCACAATGTTAACATCGGACAAAGTAGCATTCTCTCAGACATGCGATATCATAGATGCCTGTGGCCATTTAAGTAGTTCCAGTGACTAAGGAAAGAAAATTTTCAACTATTTTTACAAATCACACAGGACTCAATATATAAAGTAGACAAAGCACAAAATGGAACATGCAAACCCAATTATGAATACACTGGAAAAAATACGAAGTAAAATATTAGCAAATAAATAAATAATATTCAAAAAAGAAATGTGAGATTGTGATGATTGTTCAAAACTCGATAGACTATTAATATAAGAAGAAAAAGAACAATCTCAATAACTGCCTAAAAAGCAAGTTTTAAAAATAACATCTACCCCTGATAGCAATGTTTCATAAAAGTAGTATAAATGGATATTTTCGTAGCAGGACAAAAAAATTACACATACCCATCAGATGGCCATTGGCCTCATGCTCAGCAGGAGATGCCCAGGAGCATGTCCCTTTAATCACGAGAAAAGACAAAGGACTCCGCTACTGACCATCATGTTTTGCTTCCTTTTCTGAAGTTGCTACTGAAGTCACCAGGCAAGACAATGAGATAAGAGGCATAGATGTTAGTGGAAAAAGCAAAATGATCAATATTCGCACATTATATAATTTTCTACCTAGAAAAAAAATACAAAAATCAATTAAAAAACCTGTTAGAAATAATAATAGTTTCAGTAAGGTAAAATATAAATGTATAAAAATCAATAGTTTTCTTAGATTTCCAGCAATAATTAATTAGAAAATATAACAGATTTTAAAAATCAACTCATGCCAGCAGTAAAAAACAGAAGATACCTAAAAATAGGCTTTTAAAATGTACATGGTCTATATGAAAAAAACAAAAAAATCTTAACTCTTCCAAAGTATTTAATAGTAAAAAGCAAGGAGGGAGAGAAGGAAGGGGGGAAAAGAGAGAGAGAAAGCAAGAGAGCATGTTTTGAATAAGAATATTCAACTGAGTAAATACTTTTAGAAGATAATTTGGCAGTTCATCAAATGGTAAATGAGCACACCCTTTCATCCAACAAACCCATTTCCAGGAACCCTACAGAAATCCTACCCACATACACAAAGTACAAAACTACCATATGCAAAATGACTTGAGAATTTTGGTCTGAGTAACTGGATAAATAGTCACAATTGCCAAAGTTAACAAAGTTTATCAAGCTGGCAATAGGTAGTAATGGCCTCCAAAAGTACTTATCCTTTGAGCTGCTGGTTCCATTCCTAGAAGTTCATTCTTAGGAAATAATCATGGTCATGCTCAGGGTTAGTTTCTGGGAAATCTATTGCAGTGGTGTCCATAACAATGAAAAAAAAGCATAATTTAATTGTTTAACAATGGAATATTGTAGAGCATATAACATTTATGTAGTAGAATATTCAATGATATAGAAAGATGTACACAATACACTCCAACATGAAGAAACCGTACAAGACAGTATGATCTGCATATATCATATGGTTGAAATTTGATGGGAAAAAAAACCTATATGGATCCGGTATAAATATGCCTAGAAAAAGGACTAGAGACTTCCAGCCAAGATGGAGGTGTAGGTGGACATACTGTACCTCCTTGCACAACCAAAATGAAGGACAACAAAGATTTAGAAACAAAAAACAACCAGGGACTTCTGGCCAAGATGGAGGTGTAGGTGGTCACACTGTGCCTCCTTGCACAACCAAAATTAAGGATAACAAAAATTTAGAAACAAGAAAACAACCAGAACTGACAGAAAATTGAACTGTACGCAAGTCCAACAACCATTTATCTAGACCAGTAAGAGGGGCGGAATCAAGGCAGGAAAAAGCAGAGACTGGCGGACCCAGGCATGCAGGCTGCAGCTAGCAGACCCCGGGCACAGGGTGGCAATGGGGAGACCCAGTGAGGCTGCACAAGGTGGCTGGCTGACCAGGCAGTCCCACATTTGTACGCAGATAATCCAGGCGAAAACGGTGAGTGAGACAGACCTCACAACTCAGGGTCCCAGTGCTGGTATATAAAACCTAAAAACATCAACTGAAAACACTTGTGGGGGTTTAGGTGCTGGGAGAGACTCCCAGCCTCACAGGAGAGTTCATTGGAGAGACCCACAGGGTCCTAGAATGTACACAAGCCCACCCACGTGGAAATCAGCATCAGAAGGGCCCAATTTGCTTGTGAAAAGTGGCAGAAGTGTCTGAAATACGAGAGAGAGCAGAGGAAGTGCCATTGTTCCCTCTCAGACCCTGCCCCCACATACAGCATCACAACTCTGCTACTGGGTTGCCCCACCCTGGTGAACACCTAAGGCTCTGCCCCTCATATATAACAGGCGCGAACAGACAAAAACAAACAAACAAACAAACAAACAAACCCAAAAATAGCTCAAACAGGAGAACAGATCAAAGCTCCAGAGCCAATTCATCTAAGCAACGAAGAGATAGCCAACCTATCTGATACACAGTTCAAAGCACTAGTGATCAGGATGCTCACAGAATTGGTTGATTTTGGTCACAAATTAGATGAACAAATGAAAGCTACACTAAGTGAAATGAAGGAAAAGGCACAGGGAACCAATAGTGATGGGAGGAAAACTGGGACTCAAATCAATGGAGTGGACCAGAAGGAAGAAACAAACAACCAAACAAAAAAATGAAGAAACAAGAATTCAAAAAAATGAGGAGAGGCTTAGGAACCTCCAGGACACCTTTAAACGTCCCAACAGCCAAATTATAGGGGTACCAGAAGGGGAAGAGGAAGAGCAACAAGTAGAAAACTTATTTGAACAAATAATAAAGGAGAACTTCCCCAATCTGGCAAAGGAAATAGACTTCCAGGAAGTCCAGAAACCTCAGACAGTCCCAAAGAAGTTGGACCCAAGGAGGAACACACCAAGGCACATCATAATTCCATTAGCCAAGATTAAAATGAAGGAGAGAATTCTAGAAGTAGCAAGGGATAAGGGGACAGTCACTTACAAAGTAGATCCCATCAGACTGGCAGCTGATTTCTCAAAAGAGACCTTGCAGGCAAGAGGGGCTGGAAAGAAGTACTCCAAGTCAAGTTATAAAAGGTAAGGACCTATATCTAAGATTGCTCTATCCAGAGAAGCTTTCATTTAGAATGGAAGGGCAGATAAAGTGCTTCTCAGATAAGGTCAAGTTCAAGGAGTTCACCATCACCAAGCCCTTATTATATGAAATGTTAAAGGAACTTATCTAAAAGAAAGAAGATAAAAAATATGACAGTAAGAAGACAGCAAACTCACAGCTATTAACAACCACACCTAAAACAAAAGCAAACTAAGCAAACAACTAAAACAGGAACAGAACCACAGAAGTGGAGATCACATGGAGGGTTAGCAACAGGGGAGTGGGAGGAGGAGAGAGGGGGAAAAGGTACAGAGAATAAGTAGCATAGACAGTGGCTAGAAAATAGACAGGGGGAGGGCAAGAATAGTGTGGGAAATGTAGAAGCTAAAGAACTTATGACGCATGGACATGAACTAAAGGAGGGGAATGTGGGTGGGAGGGGGTGTGCAGGGTAGAGGGGAATGATGGGGGAGAAATGGGAAAACTGTAATAGCGTAATCAATAAAATATATTAAAAAAAGAAGCAAGAGAGAGGAGTTCACGTTTTCTCCTCTTGTATTTCTATTGGTTCACATTGTATTTATCAATAGTTTTTGCCTCACATATTTTGACACTACGTTATCTGGAACATAGAATGTCATGACCCTTGTTCTCCCTGTGTTTTCTGTCCTCTATCATTATGGATGATGCTTTTTCTCGTTGAATAAGTTTTGGTTTCAGTTCACCCTTTTCTGATACTCACACCACGGATCCTGGTTTCCTTCAGTTTGCATTTGCCTAGGATATCCTTGAAGAGCATTTTAATTTCAATTCCTGGCCAGCCTCTGTCCTTGCCTCCCGCTTTTTCTACTGTCAACTCAGCCCCCCAGTTACTGATAGAGTTTATCATATGTCTTTACTTTTTTGAAAATAACATACTCCAACTTTCTTTTCTCGATGTATCAAGAAACAAAATAGTGTATAATAATATCAAAGAACTCGTTACTAAGATTGCAAATCTAAGGATTCGTATTTCCTCCCCATCCCAGTTTGTTATGATCTGAGATTTCCATCACAGTTTATTATATTGTTTTTATTATTCACTTTTACATAAGATAGATTTTTATGGTAATTGTATAATTTTCATTTTAACTTAAAATTAATTTTCACAGTTATGGAGCCTTAGTTTTATATTTAAAAGAATCCAAGACTCAGTTCTGGCCCTTTCTTTCAATAGCTTCCTTATTCCTGACTTACTTTGAATGATACTTTGATTGTGTTTTATTAACAAAACATTTTTTAAAAGAAATGTTGGTGCATCTAATGGTCCCCCAATAAATAGAAATAAAAGATTTTTTGGACATAAAAGTCTGAAGTCATACTCTTGTTTCCTCAAAACTTTGCAGGTGTTAGCCCTGGCTGGTGGGGCTCAGTGGTTGAGTGCCCACCTGCAAATCACAGGGTCGCTGGTTCAATTCACAGTCGAGGGCACATGCCTGGGTTGCAGGCCAGGTCCCCAGTAGGGGGTGTGCAAGAGGCAATCACACATTGATGTTTCTCTACCTCTCTTTCTCCCTTCCCCTCTGTAAAAAAATAATAAAATAAATAAAATCTTTTTTAAAAATATATTTTATTGATTACGCTATTACAGTTTTCCCATTTCTCCCCCATCATTCCCCTCTACCCTGCACACCCCCTCCCACCCACATTCCCCTCCTTTAGTTCATGTCCATGCGTCATAAGTTCTTTAGCTTCTACATTTCCCACACTATTCTTGCCCTCCCCCTGTCTATTTTCTAGCCACTGTCTATGCTACTTATTCTCTGTACCTTTTCCCCCTCTCTCCTCCTCCCACTCCCCTGTTGCTAACCCTCCATGTGATCTCCACTTCTGTGGTTCTGTTCCTGTTTTAGTTGTTTGCTTAGTTTGCTTTTGTTTTAGGTGTGGTTGTTAATAGCTGTGAGTTTGCTGTCTTCTTACTGTCATATTTTTTATCTTCTTTCTTTTAGATAAGTTCCTTTAACATTTCATATAATAAGGGCTTGGTGATGGTGAACTCCTTGAACTTGACCTTATCTGAGAAGCACTTTATCTGCCCTTCCATTCTAAATGAAAGCTTCTCTGGATAGAGCAATCTTAGATATAGGTCCTTACCTTTTATAACTTGACTTGGAGTACTTCTTTCCAGCCCCTCTTGCCTGCAAGGTCTCTTTTGAGAAATCAGCTGCCAGTCTGATGGGATCTACTTTGTAAGTGACTGTCCCCTTATCCCTTGCTACTTCTAGAATTCTCTCCTTCATTTTAATCTTGGCTAATGGAATTATGATGTGCCTTGGTGTGTTCCTCCTTGGGTCCAACTTCTTTGGGACTGTCTGAGGTTTCTGGACTTCCTGGAAGTCTATTTCCTTTGCCAGATTGGGGAAGTTCTCCTTTATTATTTGTTCAAATAAGTTTTCTACTTGTTGCTCTTCCTCTTCCCCTTCTGGTACCCCTATAATTTGGCTGTTGGGACGTTTAAAGGTGTCCTGGAGGTTCCTAAGCCTCTCCTCATTTTTTTGAATTCTTGTTTCTTCATTTTTTTGTTTGGTTGTTTGTTTCTTCCTTCTGGTCCACTCCATTGATTTGAGTCCCAGTTTTCCTCCCATCACTATTGGTTCCCTGTGCCTTTTCCTTCATTTCACTTAGTGTAGCTTTCATTTGTTCATCTAATTTGTGACCAAAATCAACCAATTCTGTGAGCATCCTGATCACTAGTGCTTTGAACTGTGTATCAGATAGGTTGGCTATCTCTTCGTTGCTTAGATGAATTGGCTCTGGAGCTTTGATCTGTTCTCCTGTTTGAGCTATTTTTGGGTTTGTTTGTTTGTTTGTTTGTTTGTTTTTGTCTGTTCGCGCCTGTTATATATGAGGGGCAGAGCCTTAGGTGTTCACCAGGGTGGGGCAACCCAGTAGCAGAGTTGTGATGCTGTATGTGGGGGCAGGGTCTGAGAGGGAACAATGGCACTTCCTCTGCTCTCTCTCAGATTCCAGTCCCCTCTGTGAGGCTGGGAGTCTCTTCCGGAACGTCAACCCCCAGAAGTGTTTTCAATCTGTGCTTTTAGGCTTTATTTCCCTGCGCTGGGGCCCTGGGTTGGGCAGTGTGTCTTGCTGCCCATTTTTGCCTGGTTTATCTGCACATGAATGTGTGACGGAGGTCAGCTGCCTTGTGCTCCTCGCTGCATCTGCTTGTCGTTGCCTCTCCACACCCGGTAACCGCCTCCTGTTAACCTGGGGTATGCCAACCGCCACCTGCGTGTCTGGGACCACTAGCCACTTCTTTTCCCTGCCCCAATGCCTCTCCAATGGCCACTGACTCTGCCCCTTTACCAGTCTGGGTGAATCATTGTCGGACTTCTGTACAATTCAATTTTCTATATGTTCTGATTGTTTTTTTGGTTCTAAATTTTTGTTGTCCTTAATTTTGGTTGTGAGAGGAGGCACAGTGTGTCCACCTACGCCTCCATCTTGGCCAGAAGTCTCTCTCTTGGTTCTTGACAGTCAAGTCTAAGCTGTAAACCTGGAACTAAAAAATAATATTGAATGTAAACTATCGTTAAAAAATAAAAATTAAAAAGTAATATGAAATAAAAAGCTGTTCACAGTAAAAATAATAATAGTTAAGGATATAAAGAATCCAAGTAATAAAACTAATAATAAAATTAACCCAATATGAGTTCATATAATATATTAACTTCCATGCACATGGAATAGATAGGGAGGTACATACATAGGTAGGTAGATAGACAAGCAGATGGATACTTAGACGCATAGATGGATGGACAGATTCATACAATACATAGACAGAAGTAATGACATCCCAGTAGCACACCGATACTGAGTGCCCATATCTTGGCATTAAATATCATCCTCCACACTGAGCTGAACCTGAGCTAATCAAAGAAATGACCGATTCCAAGGCTGAGGCAGGGAAGATGCAAGATGAGCAGATGAACCTAGAATATCTCACTGTGCCAGAAAGTAATGAAATAATTAATGAGTGATGGACACACGTCAGAAGGACACTGGGCTCCCTACTGGACAAATCTGGGGCAATTTGACATCACGATAAATAATGATAGAAATGGATTATAAAATAAGAATCCATGTGCTCCTGCTGATAAAAATAAATGTGACAAAGGGAAAGGCTTTTCCTTGCAATGGTAAGCCAACTAATAAGTGTCAAAAGAATAATGGGAATAAAAAATCCCCGTTTAGCAACTGTCACAGAGACAGTCGATGCAGCAGGGGCCCTCCATGGGGGCGGCTGGATAAAGAACAGAATATTGACATCAACTCGGAAAGACTCCCCACAGCACACGGATCAACCACTGAATGGAAGTGGTGAGGTGAAGGCAGAGGAACGGAACAGGTACTGGCGTGACCAGGAGACCAAGGTTAACGTCTGCAGGGTGGGATAGGTCCCTGCCGTGTGCCCCCGACACAGCATCATACCTGTGTATCTGTGGTCTGCCTGCCTAAAGAGCGTGGTCTGGGATTTGGACGAGGCAGGTGGACCTGGGTTGAGGGTCATTGCAGAGAATCTAAGGCCCATAACTTTTGAGCTGTGGAAGACTAAAAAGACAGGGAAAGGAGCAGAACTGAAGACACATTCGAATTGAATGCAGTATATATTCTCGGAGATCTTGGACCAGAAGCAAAAAGGCACAGTGATGGGACAGCTGATGTGAATGTGGTTCGTGAATCGGATGGGGTGTTGGTACCAAAATTGGTTTCTTGGAGGGTTGTTTGGAGGAGATGTAGCAGAATGAGCGTGGTTGGGGAAACACAGATTGCAATGTTTGGAGACGAGGGGATATTATGTCTGCAGCTTGCCCTCCAAAGATTCAGAGAAAGAATCACGGAGAGAGAGAGCATGCGCGCACACACGAACTGTGATGAATTGTTAACAATCTGAGAATCTGGGTGAGGAGCACAGGAGACTTCTTTGTATTGTTCTAGTAACTTTTCATAAGCTTGACATTTCAAAGTATATTATTTTTTTAAATATTCAATGTTAGCGAGAGAACAGAAAAAGAGATTCTTGAGTGGCAGGTAATTTGGTACAACCCATAGACAGGGCACTTTGGCAATATCTATCAAAAGAAGCCTTTCTCTGAGTCTGAAAAATACATAAAGAAATATGCAAAGTTATACATGTTATAAGGATATTCAGTGCACAACAGATATGCGCTTGAAAAATTGAAAATAAACTAAGTCCAAATATCTATTTGTGGTTATTAGAAAATTAATCATGTCCACACAATCCTCAGCTACTCTGCAACAATGAAGTGTTGTTCAAAGGACAAACATAGAAAGGCATTTATGCTATCATTCTGAAAAAATTGTTCCTTCATTAATTTGGTTATAAGTTCGGCAAACACTTATTGAGTCCTCCTCTATACAAATCATTGGGCAATGTATTGGATTTACAAAGATTTACAAAGTACAGTACTTCCCCCTTCAAACCTCAAATTTGAGTTGAGAAGACAGACACGTAGACAAACAATATTTGTGATATATTACGTGAAAAGCACAAAGTTTAGAGCAATTTTCACAGCCTTCTCTTTGGAAGAAAAGAAGTATATGAGTGGGAATGTAAGGACATGCATGATGACAGAAAAGTCTGTGTGACAGATTCCGCTCAGTTAACAGTGGCTCTTCCTGGCGAATGAGCTCAAATCGGGGACATCTCACTTTGTGCCATGTTTTAAAATCTTTACAATGAGCGTGTCTTGCTTGTATAATCTGGGCTGGGGCAAACATAATAAAAATATCAGTGCTGAAGAAGAAATTAACAACATACTGGTGGTTCCTGAACACAAAACAAGGAAAAGATTGGTTTTTGCCTCTGAAATCAGGAAGCAGCTTCACCCCAGGAGAGAGTGACCTAAATTATTATTAATTGCATTGGTAGGCCTGAGCACTTTGCCATGTCTGCAGTTTTAAAAGGTAAACAAACATCTTGTCCTCAAGATAATCCTGAGCTGTTTATATTTGGTCTTCCTGAGAAAGGACGTTTGGTGACTCACCAGGGCTGAAGGGAGGAAGGGGCGGGCAGGCCCTGCTCGGTGCTCAGGTTTGCTGGCTGCTGAGCCCTATTCTCTGTTGTGCCCACTTGAGCCACGGAGGGGAAGCTTCTCCGAACCCCCTCTCTCCTCTGAAAAGTCCTGGGGCCCAAGTTCTTCCCTGCTCGCTTCTAATTCCATCAATGACGGGAATCTTAGCGGAGAGGGTGAAGGGTTGGTAAACTCGGATGTGAAAAAAAAATTACATCTTTCTCTTCACTCGCTCCTAACTAAACGTTAGCATTTCCTTCTCCTGTAAAGGCTGACAGAAAACCACAGTATTGGCAGTGCCCGTGACTTTGTCACCAAGAGAGATCACAAATATTTTCATGTCACATTACTGTCACTGCAGCTATGTCAGATTATCTACACTCAGCACTGCTTGGACATTGTGATACTAATTAGACCTGTCCCTCTCTCCTGTTATTTAGTGTGTTAATAAAGAAACACGTTTATTACTATACCAGAAATAGTCAATATATTTTGATAACTGCATTTCAATATAATTGGAACCCTTTGTAATTGAATGTATTTTATTCATGCATTTAAAAGCTTTGCTCAGGGAAGAGGCCCACAGCTCAGAAAGGTTCGGAGTTTTTGACCTGGAGTATTGTAAGGGGTTAAAGGTCCCAGGAGACCTTAATGTTTACCCCCAAACCATCCTGCTATGGATTGAATGTTTGTCTGCCACCCCCCAATTCCTATGTTGAAACCTAATCCCCAATGTGTCAGTATTTGGAGGTGGGACCTTTGGAGGTGACTAGGTTTGGATTAGGTCATGAGGGTGGAGTCCCCACGATGAGATCAGTGCCCTTTTAAGGGGACGAAGAACCCAGAGCTCTTGCCAGACATCGGATCTGCCTGCCCACATCTTCGTCTTAAACTTCCCACTTTCCAGCCTCTGGGACTGTGAGAAATAAGTGTTTATTGCTTAAGTCTTCCACTCTAAATTCCTTGCCTTTGTGGAATTTAATTTAAATCGGGGTGACAGAGAATGAACAAATAAGTTAGACATCGCTGCATGGGTAGTGACGAGTACCATGGAGAAAAACAAGGTCGGGCAGAGGACTCAGGAATGGGAGGGTGAAGAAGGCGATGCCCTTTCAAATTGGTCATCAGGGAAGGCCTTTGGGTAAAGACCCGGAGCCAGTGAGGAAACAAGCCATGTGGACGCCTGGTAGGGGAAGAGTGTTCCAGGCAGAGGAACAGCAAGTGCAAAGGCTCAGAAGCTTGAGAACATGTAGCAGCTGAAAACTACAGGGACTGGTGTCACTGGAGCAATAGTGGTTGGGCGAGTGGTGAGAAATGAACATGGAGAAGTGGTCAGGGACCGTGTCAAAAAAACGCCTTGGGCTTCAGGCTGATAAACGCAGGGTCTGTGCCGAAGGAATCTGAGAGGGAAGTTACCCCATCAGACAGTGTGTGAGGAGGGCGGGGCTGGGGCCAACAGGAAGACTAAGACGAGGGGAAGGAGGCTTCTGAGATCCTAGAGGGAGTGTGTTAGTTTCCAGTGGCTGCTGTAACAAATTACCATAAACTTGGTGGCTGAAAGCAACAGAAGCTGACTCTCCTGCTGTTGCGGAGACTGGACATCTGAAATCAAGGTGTCAGCAGGGCTGTGCTCCGTTGGGGGCTCCAGGGCAGAATCAGTCCCTGGCCTCTCCCAGCTTCTGGAGGCAGCTGACGTTCCTTGACTTGTCCCCCATCACTCCACTCTCGCCCCCCCACGATCACACTGCCCTCCCTTCTGTTTGTGTCGAATCTCCCTCTGCCCTTCTGTAATGAGAACAGCTTTGATAGTATTAAGGGTCCACCTGGATAATCCAGGATAATCTTCCCATCTCCAAATCCGTAACTTAATCACATCAGCAAAGACCATTTTTACACATTGAATAACATGAATTGGTTCTAGGAATGAGGCTCTGACACCTTGGGGGGCCATTATTCAGCCAAGTAGGGGGGGCCAAGCCTCATGTTGCTAAACCCAATGGCGGTTGCTCAGTCTTCCTCTTACTTGACCCATAGCAGCCCGGTTCTCCTATCCCACTGGCCCTTCCTCCTCTCCCCAGGGCCCTGAGACTCAGCCCTTGCTGACCATCCAGGCTGCGGCTTTATATTTACGCCCGTCACTCCAGCCCAGACCTTTCTCCCCTACTCCAACTCCACGAGCCCAGCTCAGTTCTCAACACCTCCACCTGGATGTCCAGGAGGCATTTTAGCCCCCACAGGTCCGAAACTGGACTCCTGGCTTTTCCCCTAAACCTGCTCCACCCACAGCCTTACTCATGTCACTTGTGGGCAAATCCACACTTGGGTGCTCAGACCCCGTACCTGGGAGTCAACCTGGACTCCGCCTCTACTCTCACAGCCCACATCGAATCCATCAGGAAGCCTTGTTGGCTCAAACGTCCACACACCACCAAATCGAACCATTCCCCCACCGGCTCTGCGCCCACCCACCCTGGCCCCAGCTGCCACCTTTTCTCCCCTGGATTTGGCAGCAGCTTCCTCATTGGTCTCCTCACTAGAATGAGCCTTTCAGAAGGTAAATCAGAGTACATCACTCCTCTGTCCATTTCTCTCAGAGTAAAAGCCAAGCCTGACAACGTCCTACGAGGCCCAGCACGTTCCCCGCCTCTCTGCTTCTTCTCTGACCTCATCTCCTAACGTCTCTCTCTTCTTAGTCCTCCCCACTCACACCGTGCCGTTCCTTGAATACGCAAGGCCCATCTCTTCCTCAGAGCCTTTGCCCTGGCTGTTCCCCTTCCTAGAATGCTCTTCCCTGCAATATCCCCATGTCTAGTTCCCTTGATCCTTCAATGTCCTTACTCAAGTGTCAGCTTCTTCCAAGGCATACTCTGACTGCCTGTTAAACAACTGCGACCCTCCCTCCCTCCCTAAGATTCCCAATTCCCCTTACCCAGCTCTATTTTTTCCACAACACGCACCTTCCTCTAACATGCATCATTTGATCATTTTTGTTTACTGTTCTGCCTGTCTCCCTGAGGTAGACTGTAGAAAGTTTTGTGTGTTTTACTGGCTTCCCCATGGAGCCTAGAACAGTGCCTGGCACTCAGTAGGTGCTCACTAAATGTTGAATGAATGAGAGTTTAAATCATGGGCACACAGTAAGTGCTCACTAACTGTTGAATGAATGAGAGTTTAAATCATGGGCATGGGGTCAAGGGAGGGACAGGAGTTCAGGGTGACTTACAGGAGTCTAATTCCAGACTCGGAAAGCCTTCCATCTGTCCCCAGGAAGGGGACGGAGCAGGAGCAGGTCAGGGGGCCCAGGTCTGGGTGTGTTGTGTTTGAGGTGCCCCAGGACCTGCAGGGCACACTTGCTGGGGCAAGAGTTGGCTCTCTGAGAGAGGATCTTGGCAAGAGATGTAGCTGAGCGAAGGTGCCTGGCCTGGATGGCAAACTAAAACACCCTACCCCAGGGTCAGACACAACCCCCAGCTCCTCCCATTCCTGACCGTGAGACTGTGGGCAGCTTCTCTCATCTTGCTGAGCCTCCATTTTCTTGTCTATGAGTGGGGATGGCCCCTGTACGACCTCCCCGTGGGGTCCTTAAGGGGATTAAGTGAGATGACACTCGGAGCTGGAGCATGTGGCAGATGCCAGGTGGCAGGGCTGGCAAGCAAGGCCCAAGAAGCCACCTCAGGAACCCGGGTCATCTCCAAGTCCTGCACCCTCAGGCCCAGAAGGACATGGCCTTCCAACCCCTCTCTCCAGGGGCCCAACGCGCCAGCTGTGCTCACCCCGGAGCCGTGTGACGGTTAAGCTGACAGTGGTGGCCCAGCCTTTCAGCAGCACTGAGCCTGAGTTAAGGGGCGTCTGACCCACTTTTCCAGCAGACTCATTACCTCTTACTCAGCCCTGAAGACTCGGAGGAGGCCAGTGGGCAGAGACACCTCCACAGACGGGAGGGGCTGGGGTCCAGGCCAGCCACCCCTGTCAGTGAACTCTGGTCTCATCACCTAAAGGCAGAACCGGGAACAGGCAGAATGGATGGAGTGACCCCAGAAAGACGTCTCCATGTTCACCCTGCACAGAGTCGGGCCTCGAGTAACAGGTTGGAAGGAAGAAGACATATTTGGGGAGCTGACCGCTCTTTTATGTGTTCATGTAATAACCCTCGAACAGGCTGCAGGGTACAAGTGGGGAAACTGAAGCTCAGAGAGGCGCATCACCTCACCCCCACAACCATCATTCTCAGACACCATCGTCCACCCAGTGGCTACACTAACTAAAGGGTGGGGGACCGTCCTGGCCTCAGTCCTCAGCTACCCACTGTCATCACCGGCTGTCACAGAGCCTGCCTATTAGATTCTTCTCTGCTGTCCTCTCTCCACTCCTACCAGCCCCACCCCACCCAAACCCTTTCCAGCTCTTCCCATTCATGTTTCCCAAAGCCACTAGAGGGAGCTTTTCAAATCACAAACCAGATTTGGACATTACCCTGCTTAACACCCTTTGTTGTGACTCGCTGCTCTCAGGGTAAGAGACCAAAAGCCCTACCGAAGGTCCCCAAGCTCTACCGGCCCTAGTCCCAGCTGATCTTGCCAGCCTCGTCTCTCCACGCTTCTCCTCGATCACTCTGCTCCAGCCCCCCGTAGCTCTATTCAGCTCCCCAAACGCACCACCACCCTATCCACCACAGGGCTTTTGTACATGCCCTCCCTTCAGCCTGGGTGGACTGTCTCTCCCACTGTTGCCTGGCTACCACTGACTCATCTTCCACGGCTCCGCTCAAAGCCATTTCCTCTGGAAAGCCTCCCTTGACTAATATAACACTATGATAATGATGATCAAATGATGATGATGATTTTTCAGAAGGAGCGTTTGGCGCTCATACCATATGCTCAGAACATCCTAAGCACTTGGCATGTATCACAACAAAACTGTGAGGCAGCCACCTTCATCATCTCCAAGTGACACATGACGCGTCTGAAGCACAAAGAGGTTAATGACGGCCAGAAGGTCAGCTCCCGCGCCCTCGCTCTCTGGGCCGAATCCTGGGCGGTACACACTCAGCGCCACGCTCCTTTCCTGCGCAGCGTCCATCATCACCATGGCCAGAGCGAACCTTTCTTGGGCACTTCGTCTGTTCCAGGCACTGCTAGGAGCGTTTTAGGAGCATTATCACTGTTGCGATTTTGCATTTGTTTGTAGGATTCAGGCTGCATGGCAGTTTGAGCTGCTCACGTTCTTACTCATACCCTGTTTCATTTCTATCCACAGCAGAATGTTGGTGAGAGACGGGAAGCCTGAGAATGGGGCATCTGAAGTACAAGCTAATGAGCATCGCTGAGATGATGCTAATTCGCTGGATGTGCCTCATGGTACCATTCACTGGTGTCATCTTATCAGGGTCCTTACAAAGCACACCCACAGGCTCCCAGCACCTCGAAAACCAGTGAGAAAGAAAGGAAATCAGGGATGAGGATGGCCGGTTTGACTTCTCACTGGCTGGGGAGGGAGGCAGAAGAAGGCACCCACGTGTGTTCCCTGACTGGGTTGGCGAACACCAGCCTGAAGCCCTTTCTCCTAGTTAGTCATTTTGAAACAAAACTTTGCAATTCATTAATAAGCTAATGGCTCTTATTTTACGCACAAAATGTGAAAATCCCTAACATCAGGCTACAAAACAGTTTTCCTCTTTTTCAATGATCAACACATGATTAAATGTCAATCTGTGTTTTAATATGCATGTGTTCCCTGAATCCAACATGATGCATCATCCGAAGGTGTATTTGTCAGCAAACTGTGCGGTTTGTTACATAATTAATTCAAAATAAATTAATCGTGTGTGTCGCTCTTTAAAGGAGCAAGATACAAATGGTCTGTTCTGTACAGCAATTGTATTAAACATGAATACAATCTTTAATAGCATGCTGATCTAAATAATTAACTACTTTTTAACATGCACCATAAGAAAGAAATGAAACAGATTATAGATCTTCTCCGAGGGTTGGGGAGATTATTTCTGCCGTGAGTGGGGAATGCTCGTGGGCACCTCCTCAAGCTCAGTGCAGGGAAGAACTCCCTACAGGGATGTGGCTGGCCGCGTCATGCGGCTGGTCACTCAGGGCAGAACCGAGGCCACAGACTGGCCAGGTCTCCTGCCTCCCAGCCTGGATGGAGTTCAATCCTCAGTCATGAACCATTTCCCTCCCCAAAACCTCTCCACTGGAGGGCCTCACCCACCCACTGCCCGTGGGTCACCGCCCTCCGCTCTCGCTGGTATCTGTCACAACCCATTGGCAGCTGCGGTCCTTCGGTGGCCTCACCTCCTCGGGGAGGGCCTCCCGCTGCCCCCACCAGAGCTGTTCAGGCCTCAGCTTGTGCTGAGCACAGGTTTTTAACTGTGTCACTGAACTGGGCCTCTCCTTTCCCTCCCACACTGGACTGTGATCCCCTCCACAGCCCGGCAGGACCTCGTCCCTCTGCCAGCCCTCCTTGTCCAGCCCTCAGCTCCTGCGGCCCTGGGATCTCTCCTGAGCTGGATTCACTCACTTCCGGAGGGACAAGGTCTCTGGGTTCAGCCAGGCCGGCCACAAGGGTGGGCAGAGGCCTTGTTTAGAACAATACATGCAGGAGAGAACTTGGGCGAATCACTTTGCCCTTGGGGGACTCGATGTTCTCACCTACCAAACGGGAGGAAAGTCCCCTCCCTGGCCCAGGCGGGGTCTCCAAATACCCAGAGTCAGCCCTGGTGGTCGCCTTTCCTCCACCAAGTATATCTGGGTCTGACCTTGGCTCTTGCCTTCACCACTCCATCCCAAGACCAAGCCGCCAGCCCCTCTCACCTTCAGTCTACTCTGGGGCTAGAGGGACCTCGTACAGCACGAGTCAGTTCATGTCACTGTCCTGCTCTGACCCCGCCAGTGCCCCCTGCCGCCCCGTTTCCTTACCCAGGGCTAAAATGCCCTCCTGCTGACCTAGCCCAGATCAGACCGCCCTGCCCTCTCCAAGCCCCCAACTCTTGGCACACCTCCCTCCCCCACCCCGACCACCACACCTGGCAGGAATGTTGAGTCTCTTAGTTCCACGGACCTGTGGTGTTTTTCTCACCTCTCAGCCACAACGCGCTCTTGGAGCTCTCTTCATCACTGCCTTCGAATAGCCAGCTCCAACCTGTCCTTCCTCATTTCTCTGCCCAGTTCTTGAGTCCTTAGCTTTCAGCCTAAAATCTCCGTCCCTCAGAGAGGCCGTGACCGCGCACCTTGGCCGCCCTAGCTGGAGTAGCCTGACTCCTGGATGCCCGGGACCTTCATTCCCCACGTGGGCCACAGCGGTAACTGATCCACGCACTTGCTGGTTTATTGTTCGTGTCACCCGCAAGGTCTGTCCCACTCACTGCTCTTCCCCCAGCATCTGAAACAATGCCTGGCGCAGAGTAGGTGCTCAGCAGATATTGGCCAAATGAAGACATGAATACACAGCCAGGGACGATTACGCGTGGTAGCCCACAAGGGCCTCGGGGCTGTGAGGGGAGGTTGTTTATGAATAACACAAAACAGACTTCCGAAGAAGTCTTTACCTTGAGGAAGGTTCTCTGCAGCTTGGCCTCTCGGTCCAAGCCCAGGCCCCGGCTCTGCCGACCCCAGAGCCTCATCTCCCCCATGGTCCCCCCCAGGATGAACACGCCCCACGCCCCTCAGCCCAGCTGCTCAAGGACCGGTCAGACCACAAGCCAAGAGTATTTTAAAAACAGCGTGGAGCAAATCAGCACCCCGACCTCAACCGGTGGGCACATGGCTCTGTGACAAATGCCACTGTGCTGAAGGGCTCGTCCTGCGGTCTGAGCCTCTGCGGCCTCAGTGTATAAAGCGGAGAGAATTTGCCAGAATGCATGCAAAGAAGCCCTGATGTCGCCTGACGAGTGGCAGCCCCAGGGAAGGATGTTGGTTCCTGCCCGATCCCACCCCCTCGTCCTTCCTTCAGCAGTCCCCAGATCGGGAAAATTCTGAAACACAGACTCTGTCTCTCGGTATTCAGAACCAATTACCGAGTTTCTGTGGGTGTCTGTCTGCCTCTCGGGGCCATCAAGCTACTTAATTAATTATGATCTGAAAGGGTTTGATGTTCCAGGAATAAAAAGGCATGAGGGAGCCCGAGCTATTTTAAGGAACATTAATTATTTAATGGACATTATTCGTAGAAAATTGGGACTAACTGTTAAATATAAATTTAAGGTTGAGAGCATTATGGTTATTTTAACCCTAGATCCTATTCTGTCTCTCCCATTATCAAGGAGAGGCTGTAAATCTCGCAGAAGAAAGAGAAAGTTCTAGTCTGTGCTCTGTTATGGACTTGCTGTGTGACCTCAGATAAGTCCCTGGCCCTCTCTGGTCCTCAGTTTCATGATCTGTGAGGCCCTGGTACTAGAGGGTCTCCCAGATGCCCAAGCTCTGACACTCTCTGGAATAAGAGATAAATGCCCCTGGAGCCAGACTCATCTCAGGGTATGTCAGAAATTCCCCACCCTGAGCCACGCTTTTAACGTTCTCATTCACTGGGTCCGGGGAGGGTCTCAGAATCTTCATTTTAACAAAGCTCGGCGTATACGTGTCTCCAGAGGTCTTTGGGCCACACTTCCAAGAGAGCTGGCAGTGACTCTGGGACATCCAGGAAGGACCCTTTAGGAGGAGATTTGGACATGAACGATACCCATGTTTATTACCTGCCCTCATGCTGAAAGGGCATGTTAACGATATCAAACGAATTCACTCAGTCCTCGATTTTCTTCTTCATCAATGTTCATGTGGTTAATTCTGGCGTTGAAAACATAAAAGATTTCTCTTGTAATTGGCTCCTAATCGGTTCACTGCAGCAAATCCCCAGAGACAAGTCATAATTCTTGTCCACGGGAACTGAAGATGAGCCACACACGCAGCTCAGCTCTCAGCAGAGAATTTACGTATTTGGATGTCCCGGGCACGTAGACGAGGAGCTTGAATCTGAATCCATCCATTCATCCACCCATCCATTCATCCGTCCATCGTACATACAGCCATCCATTCATACATGCATGCATGCATACATACATACAAGAAATGTTTATGGAGGACCTACTATGTGCCAAGTCCTGGGGGTATAGGCTAAACAAGACACCTGGTCTCTACCAGGAATACCAACATTAAAGTAAATAAATTCAATAATTACAAATTATGAAAATGCTACAAAGGAATCAAATAGGTCTCTGAAATAGAGAATGGCAGGATGGGAGAGAAAGAAACCTATCTTGAGTGAGTAATCAAGGAAGACTTCCATGAGGAGGTGGCATTAGAGCTGAGACCTGAAGGATGACAAGGTACATATAAAAACCTTTCAGCCAGACAGAACAGTAAATGCAAAGACTGTGGACATGAACAGCTTAGGAACTTGAAACACTCCTTAGTCCAACTCCCCTTTCCAGTGGTCAAATGATCTTCTAGCTTCTGCTCACACACTTCAGGTGACGGGGAACTCGCTCCCTATAGGAGCTGCCCACCCCATTGTTTAGGACACTGATAAGCCAAAGTTCTTTCTCATATGAACCCTGTAGTGTTCACTAAACGGTCCAGGCTATGACCTTAAGACCACCTAAGTTACTCCAAGCTGGTCCATGAGACACCTCTGGAGGGCTGAAAACAATAACATCCCTAGGTAAGCGCCCTCTTGGCCGGGTGTACCACCCTAGGTCCATCAGTCATGCCCCATGAGGCCATCCAAGCCATTTGCCATGACATCCGTTCCGATGATGCATGCTCGACTTACCCCCCAAACGCAGGACTGTTGAGAGCTGAGTGGGACTGCCGCAATTCATCCTGATGAGGGGGGCTCTCATCTCCCTTATTCTGGGTGGTCTAACTCTGTTAATGAAGCTCAGGGCCTCCCAGTCTTCTCCCTTCACTCTGATGAAGCAGTGATCATGACCCGGAAGAGTATCTGGCTCTTGTCACTTTTTAACCCTTCAAGCTCATTAGCCCTGTCCATCCACAGCTCAGCTGACTCTGTGATCAACGCTTGGCCAGAAATTTTTAGGCCTGACTGCTCCCTCCTTCCTGAGGCAGCATGCTCTTGTAAAAGCCCAAGGGTGGCAGAAGTCACGTCTGTGTTTCCCTTCACAGTGTCCCTGGCCCCTGGACAGTACCTGGAACACAGCAGGTTCTCAGTAAGTATCAGGTGAATGGCCGGCAGATGAGTGAAGGAGCAACCGGCCAACCTGGGCTCTGGTCCTGACACCTCTTACCAGCAAGGGAAGTTTCTCGGCCCCCAGAGCCTCGGTTTCTCCACCTACCGATGGGTCTCTTAGTTCTGTCCATAAATAGCGGTGTGGTGGACAGAACTGGTGGCACGTCCTGCTGGACAAGGGTGCTGGAGAGAGACTGTCTCCAGGAGCCTGGGCCTGGCCCGCTGTGGGCCACTCATAGGCAGACACTAAGGCACCTGGTTGGTGCTGAGCAGGGATCTGTGGATCGCAGGGCCCCATGGGTTTGGTGACCAGGAGGACACTGGCTAACACTCACTGAGCACTCACCATGCGTTAGGCTCACGGATTTACTCATTGCATCCTCACAGCAGTCAATGAGATGAGCGTAGCTTATACCCCCATTTTACAGGTGATAAAACTGAGGCATGGAAGCATTAAGTTCAGCAGCCAATAATCACTGACAGCTTTAGCTTCCAAGTGCTGCTCAACCTCTTGATTACCACATGCAGGGCCTGATGGTGGGTCTTCCTCCCTAAGAGCTGAGTAAGGTAGCAGGTGCCAAAGGCCCCTGACCTGCAGGGCTAGCTGGAGGTGATGTGCCACCACCCGCACCAGGCTTGGGCACAGATGGGATGAAAACGACCTTGTGGAGGGGGGTCTTCACGATCTGATGGTGCCTTGTTCCTCGAATATTTTTGTGCAATAATCAAGTGCTGGTTGTGCACCCTGTAGATGACACAAGTACTTGTCTCGCCTGCCCTCCTAGCAGGCCTGAGAGAGGCATCTCTGCTCCCATTTCACAGGTGAAGGAGCTGAGGCTGGAAGAGCCAGAGGCTCTGGCTCTTGCTGCATCCTTCTACCCCTGTACCCAGAACATGGAGCCTGGGTTTGGCCTGCAGCACCTTCCCCAGCCTCTGTCAGAGGCCTGCAGGGTCAGTTTGTGGGCAGGAGCGAGAGAGAATGGGGCAAAAGTCAGATGATGTGGGGAAGAAGTGTAGTGGCCAGCCAGGCAGGTATGGCATTAGACAGGTGTGGACTCCTCAGCCCTTAGCCATGGGAGACCCCAGACAGGTGAGTTAGCCTTTCTGAGCCTCGAGATATTTGCGTACAAAGTGGAGAAAACACTAACAATTCCTCCTTGTCAGACACGTTGCGTGAGAAAAGGTAGCAGAGTTCCAGGAAGGCAATTGAAGTCGGTAATTTTAGGGAGATAACGGGAGGTGAAGGACAGGGAGTGGGTGGGGGGACTGGACAGTGAGAACCCAGGGAGGCACCCAGCACTGTGGAAGTGACCGCAGGGGTGGAGCAGGGCCCTGGGCCTGCCCTTTTGCTCTCCTCAGTGTGTCCCCATTCTAGCGGACTCTGCCCTTCCCCCTCCTTGAGTCTCCCGGACACCACATGCACACCACATGGTTAAAAACATCCCAGTCGTACCATCTGTGCTGGAACCCTCATGCTAGAATTTCTCCTGGGCTGGCAACCCCATCGGACTGAGCTCCTTTACTCAATGCCCACCTAGCCCAGGTGCTCAATGAATGCACTGAATGAATAAACTTAAAAATGAAGCACACCTGGACTTCCAGCCAAGAGGGAGGCGTAGGTAGACACACGGTGCCTCCTCACAAAACCAAAAGGACAACGACAAATTCAAAAACAAAAACAATCAGAACTGACAGAAAATTGAACTATATGGAAGTCCAACAACAAAAGAGTTAAAGAAGAAACATTCATCCAGACCAGTACAAGGGGCAGAGGTGGGCAGCCAGGCAGAGAGGACTCAAGACAAGGTGGCAGCTGGAAGACCGGGGTGGGCAAGGCTGTGGCTGGCAGACCTGGCGGTCCCACCTTCATGTGCAGATAAACCAGAAGGAATATCTGGGGAGCGAGGCAGACCACACAACCCAGGGCTCCAGTGTAGGGAAATAAAGCCTAAAAAACCTCTGACTGAAAACACCTGTGGGGGTTGCGGTGGCAGCAGGAGAAACTCCCAGCCTCACAGGAGAGTTCGTTGGAGAGACCCACAGGGTCCTAGAACGTACACAAACCCACCCACCGGGAATCAGCACCAGAAAGGCCCAATTTGCTTGTGGGTAGCAAGGGAAGTGACTGAAAACCAGCGAGAGCAGAGCAAGTGGCATTATTCCCTCTCGAACCCCTCCTCCGCATACAGTGTCACAACCCAGTGATGTGGGTTGCCCCGCCCTAGTGAACACTAAGGCCCCGCCCCTTATTACATAACAGGTGCGCCAAGACAAAAAAAATATGCCCCAAATGAAAGATCAGATCTAAGCTCCAAAAGTAGAACTAAGCAATGAAAAGATAACCAACATATCAGATGCAGAGTTCAAAACACTGGTAATCAGGATGCTCAAAGAAATGGTTGAGTATGGTCGCAAAATAGAGGAAGACAGGAGGCTATGAAAAGTGAAATAAGGAAAAATGAACAGAGAACCAACAGTGACAGGAAGGAAACTGGGATTTAAATCAACATTTGGAGCAGAAGGAAGAAACAAACATTCAACCAGAACAGAATGAAAAAAACAAGAATTAAAAAAAAAAAAAACTCAATGAGGAGAGGCTTAGGAACCTCTGGGACAGCTTTAAACGTTCCAGTGTCTGAGTCATAGGGGTGCCAGAAAGAGAAGAGGGAGAGCAAGAAATTGAAAACTTATTTGAAAACATAATGAAGGAGAACTTCCCCAGTCTGGCAAAGGAAATAGACTTCTAGGAAGTCCAGGAAGCTCACAGAGTCCCAAAGAAGTTGCACCCAAGGAAGCACACACCAAGGCACATTGTAATTACATTACCCAAGGTTAAAGGTAAGGGGAGAATCTTAAAAGCAGCAAGAGAAAAGGAGACAACTACCTACAAAGGAGTTCCTGTAAGACTGTCAGCAGATTTCTCAAAAGAAACCTTACAGGCAAGAAGGGGATGGAAAGAATTATTCAAAGTTGTGAAAGGCAAAAAGGACCTACATCCAGGATTACTCTATCCAGCAAAGCTGTCATTTAGAATAAGAGGGCAGATAAAGTGCTTCCCAGATAAGGTCAAGTTAAAGGAGTTTATCATCACCAAGCCATTATTATATAAAATGTTAAAGAATTTATCTAAGAAAAAGAAGATAAAAAATATGAACAGTAAAATGACAACATATCAACAACTAAACCTAAAACAAAAACGAAAGCAAACTAAGCAAACAACTAGAACAGGAACAGAATCACAGAAATGAAGATCACATGGAGGTTTATAAGTGGGGAACAGGGAGGGAGAAAATGGGGGAAAGGTACAGGGAATAAGAAGCATAAATGGTAGGTACAAAACAGACAGGAATAGGTTAAGAATAGTGTGAAAATGGAGAAGCCAAAGAACTTATATGTACGACCCATGGGCATGAATAAAGTGGGGAAATGCTGGTGGGAGGGGGGATGCAGGGTGGAGGGGAATAAAAGGGAGAAAAAATGGGGCAACTGTAATAGCATAATCAATAAAATACATTTTCAAAAAATCATTAAAAAATGAAACACATCCTTAAAAAATAAAGCATGAAATTACCATTTGATCCAGCAGTTCCACTTCTAGGTATATAACCAAAAGAATTGAAGACAGACTCTCAAAGAGCTATTTGTACACCGTGTTTGCAGCAACATTATTCACAACGGCCAAAAGCAACCCAGGGTCCATCAAAAGATGAATGGATAACTGAAATAGAGTTTATACATACAAGAGAATATTATTCAGCCTTAAGAAAAAAGAAAGGGAATTCTGACACATGATACAACATGAATGAACCTTGAGAACATTACGCTAAGTGAAATAAGCCAGACAGACACAGGAGGCAAATACTGTATGATTTCACTCCATGAGGTAGGTACCTAGAGTCGTCAAGGAGACAGGAAGTAGAGGGATGTTTGCTAGAGGCAGGGGGTTGTGGGGGTGGAGGTGTTGCTGAACGTGTACAGAGTTTCAGTTCCGCAAGAGGAAGAGTTCTGGAGACCGGCCACACAGCTTTGTGAACGCAGTTGGCTCCGTTGAGCTGCACCTGGTAAGTTTTGTGTTATGTGTATTTTACCGCAATTTTTTAAAAAACTGAAGGATGCCTCTTCCTAGAGGACTATCTGACCTAGAGTTCCTACAACCATCTGAAAATACAATAACCCCAGTTCCAGAGCCAGACACGCCTTTGATCCCTAATCAGAATGAGAGAGAGTTCATGGGAAAGCTCACGATTGATTTTAAAATTCTTATCAAAAGACCTGATATGTCTATTTAGAACCAGCATGCCCTGCAATTAACTAAAACCATCTATGACAGGAATTCATACATAATTGCTATCAGTGGAGTCAACTTATAAGAATATTCCAAGATAATTGACTTTTAAAAGAATAGCTACAGCATGCTAATTAAATATCAAGTTAGGGAATGTGTTAATTGATATTTAATAAGGATGTGAATTGATGCCTGACTAGCCAATATGTCTGTTAAAATATGTCAATTAGATACCTAAAGATCCTTTTCAAGGGGATTAAGAATTGAACACATTGAGAATGTAATTGTTATTAAAAAAAAAAAAAACTAAGACATGCAACCCTTCCTGCTGTCTTTGCCTGGATTTTACAGCCATTAAGGAGCCACCTTGTGTGGTCCCCAGGCTGCCTTTGTGCACAAATTCACAGAGCTGGGGCCGGCTTTTGCTGGGCTTGTACCAAACATCTATATGAAATCGGGGCCCTGGGAGGGTGAGTGTACCCCAACAAAATTCTTCATCAGATCAGAGATGGGCTTTGCCTCCACTCGGCATGACTGATGTCATGTCACATGGTCAGGGACAAAGGCCCATGTCCAGTGTGCACACTGTCCGACCACCCCTGCCCTGCCCTGCCCTGAGACACTGCCACTGCTGAAACCCCCACGACCCAGGACCCTTTTCTTCCTGTCTGCTCCCTGGTCACAGTCGGAAATTTAATCAGGACAGCCCCATGTAGGCGGGGACCAACAAGAGAAGCTTGCCTGCCTCCCAAATATGCCCACCAAACAATATCAATGATAGCAGTAGCTTTATCCATTCTTTCCCTGATCCAGTCTGTACTGTGTGCCCACTGCGTGCCAGGCAGTCTGCCAGGAGCTGGGGACCCAGGTATGGACCCTGCCCTCGTGGAGCTCACAGTCCAGTGGGGCAGAACTAAGGTAGAATTTTCAAAGGTCACTAGGATCGCATTCATGAGAAGCTGAGTGTGTGACGGAAGCCCATGAGGGGCCTGACCTGGTCTGGGTGGTCAGGAAGGGTCTCCGGCAGAAACGATGTTGGAGCCGAGGTGGAAAGATGAGTCAGTGGTGACCAGTCAGTCAAGGAGATGGGGAGAAGGAGGAGAGAACGTTCCAGGCCCTGAGATGAGATGATACACGTATCAATTTGAGGTAAAGACTTGCGGGTCCTGAAGGCCATCTGTAAGACCTGAATTTCAGGCCCGTCACCTGCAGCTGCACAATAAACCATCTTCACCCACTGCCACGCTGTAATACACAGGCTTTGCGTGGGTCAGAAACTCCAACAGGGAACCGTATCAACGGCTTTTCTCTGCTCTTTGATGTTTGGAGCCTCACCTGGGAAGACATAAGTGGCTGCAGGTGACTCAGTGGCTGAATCGGGGTTGGGGGAGTGGGTCAAAACCATCTAGAGGCCCCTTCACTCTTATATGTGGCTCCTAGGCTGGAACACCTCAAAGACTGGGCTCAGCCGTGACTGTCAACCGAATCACCCGCAATCGGACTCGCTGTGGGTGGCACTTCCTCACAGCTGAGTGGCCTCATGGTGATCAAAACGTCTTACGTGGTGACTCAGGGTTCCACCAACGAGGCAGAAGCTGCACGGCCTTTCATGTCACGTGGCATCGCTTCTGCCATGCTGTTAGTTGAACCAGCCACCACCTGGAGTCAAGGGCGAGAATGTAGTTGGCAGTGTGTTTTACAGCCACCACAGGTCTTTATCATGAGAGCAGGGGACGCCTGTGAAAGGGCTTAAGCAGGGGAATGATTGGATCTGATTTGTACGTTAAGGTCATTCTAACTAGAGTCAAGAAGGGATCGTCAGGGGGCAGCCCAGAGGCAGATGGACCAGTAAGGAGGCAAGTCATAATGGTGATGAACGATGGCAATGGTGGTGGAGAGGAGTTGGCAGGTTCTAGAGGCTTCTAAGGATGCAGGATCAACAGGACTTGAGGATGGACTACTTGTGGGGATTAGAGAAAGGAACTGTGGAGGATGATGCCCCACTGCCTGCCTAGACTCCCGAGGAGTGAGGAGGAAGGAGCACCGTTTCCTGTGATGGCGAACACTGGAGAGGAGAGCGGGGGTGGGGGGTGGTTAGGAGAGGCAGGTTTGGGCAGCGGAGAGTTGAGTTTGGCTTGGGATGCGTTGGGTTGGAGATGCCGTAGGGGCATCCAGGAAGAGCTGCGGTCTCCAGGGGGAACGCAGGTCCGGAGCTCAGAGGAGCGCTGGGAGCTGGAAATCGGTGGGTCCTAAAGCCGTGGGCACGGTGGGTGGTGTCACCCAGGACCAAGCCCTGGACCACTCAGACACGTAGAGGTCAAGTGGAGGAGGAAGAGCCATGGGAAACAGGAAGGAACAGCCCGAGACCAGAGAGGGAAACCAGGGCGAGGTGCAGTCACAGGGGCCGAGGGCCCGGCAATTCTCAAGAAGTGGGGGGAGCGGTCATTTCTGTTGGGAGCCACCAAGAGGTCAAAGAAGGTGAGCGTCCTTCCTAAGAAGAGGCACTGGAATTTGAACAAAAGTGCTCTCACTCCTGTGTGGCAGGGCCGCCATGAATTGTGAGCTTTACACAGCTCCACTTGAAATCTCAGCAGGATTAGTTCCAAGTCCTGACCAAAATGATTCCACAGTTCAGGGGGGAAAATCACCCAGTGGAGTAGGCCTGAAACGCTTTGTAAAATAAGAATATATACACATACACACAGATGATAAAGCTTAGCGCAGCGCCCAAAGGCCCTCCATACAAGTGGCCTGAATGTCACTCCTGAGGCAGGGCTGCCCCACTGCGCACCACCCACCAGGATGGACAGTGACGAGGAGAGCAGGTGGTTGGAGACAATGGTCTGGGTGAGCAAGCCCCTTCGCCTTGTTGATCTGCCTCCCTAATAATTCCGGGACTACAGCATCTTGAGGTCCCACTGACCCCATTACAGGACAATCAAGGGAGACAGATTCTAGAAGGATCCTCCTGGTGGCCCATGAATCACCATGAGATGCTAAGTGTCCTCACAAATAATTAGACAAACCAATGGTGTCGCAGGGAAGGGCTGAGAGGTTTCCACGTGATCTCAGAGGAAAAGGACAAACACGGCAGCCATGTAGTCACAGGCACGGGTCACAGAATCAGATAGGCCAGGCATCCCCTTCTGGGTCTTGCTAGCTGGCTGTGCCTGAACGGGTTTCTCTGCCTCTCAGAAGGAAGCCGGAAATACATGTTAAGTCAGTTTGTCCCACCCCTTGGGCTGCAGAGGTTAGAGGGGAATTAGAAGGCTGGCTGCAGTGTGTCCAACATCAGCTGAAAATCCCAAAATGGAGACCAAAAGCCCAGCACTTCAGATCATTCGGCAAAGAGCCTGGCTCCTCTCACTTTCAACTAGAAGGGAAAACCAACTGGCTCCAGCTGCTGTTGCCTGAGATGCTTATTCAGTTACCAATAACAACAGTTGCCACGGAGACGGGCAGCCCAGTCTGCCAGCCTGGAATGACTCTCAGGCCAGGGCCAGATTAGCCACATCCACAAACCAAAGAGGCAGCCTGAGCCCAGCTCTCCCCCAGTGAGCTGGTCGGAAGGTTCTTCCACTTCGTTTTTCCCTCCACTCCTTCAAAAGGTCCCACTATTTGAAAATCATCTGCAATATATGGAGAGTTGCCTAGATTGTAGAGTCACTAAGTCTGCAAAGGCAGAGGACAGCTTATGTTGGTGTGGTTGGAGGGACTGTGTCCCAGAAGGTGGGGGAAGCAGCTCTGGGTGTTCAGGGCTGCAGCAGGGTCAGTGGGAACCCAGCTCTGCTTGGGGGAACCCCTGGAGATCTGTGCTGGGGTCAGACTCCACAGAGAGGACCAACGACAGACAAGGGTGTGTCCAGGGGTAGCAGCCAGGCGGGCAGCTGAGACTGTGCCCACCCTTGAAGAGGACCTCAGCTTCTCCAAATCCCTGAAGGTCACTCCAGGAGAAACGGAGGCCAAATCAGAAAGTAAGTCAGAATGTCAGTAGTAAGCCCTGCCTGCTGCGGCTCAATGGATTGAGTGTCAGCCTACGAACCGAAGGGTCACCAGTTTGATTCCCAGTCAGGGCATGACTGGGTTGCAGGCCAGGTCCCCTGTAGGGGGTGTGCGAGTGGCAACTACACTGATGTTTCTCACTCTCTTTCTCTCACTTTCTTTCTCTCTACCTTCCTCTCTCTCTAAAAATAAATAAATAAAATCTTTAAAAAAAAAGAATGTCAGTAGTAAAAGTAACCAGAGACCAGCTCTCTTCAAAACAAAGAAACCAAAACCGTCGGAGGGAGTGGAGCTTACCCATGGCTACCCTAATCCCATACCCAGAATCTCAATTCCCAGTCCGGGGTCTTCCTATCATGGCACGAACCAGGATGTTCCTGAAAGGTAACTCAAGGTGAGTGCAGTTTCTAACAATGAGAGGGCTGTCCGTGGGTTGGCTATCTGCTGAGGTAGGTAGTGAGTTCCCTGCCGTTGGAAGAGCACAAACAGAAGTCAGGCAGCCTTTGGGTAGGGTGTTTCAGAGATGGTTTCTGCCTGGGAAGCAGTCAGGACTATATGACCTTGGAGCCCCGTCTTCTCTGGACTCTGTATCTTTGGATTCTGTAGTGAGTAGAGGCATCCCCAAATCAAACGGAGCAGACCATGCCAAACCCCACCAGCCTGGGTGCTTCAGCTATTCTTCCGCCCCTCCCAGGGCTGGGCTTCAGAATGGGGAATGCCAGACTCAGCTCATATGCAAAGAAATGACCCAGCATTGCTTCTCTTGGCAGCATCCAACTCAGCTCCCTGTCCAGCAGCCAGCACGAGGTCTGGCCCAGAGGGCTGCATGAAGGTTTACTGAGGGAGCAGCCACACATGAGAGATGGAGGCAGGGAGGAAACCAGGGCCTCCCCGAAAGTCCCCGTGGGAAAAAGAAGCAGGCAGGTGGCAGGCAGCCCCAACAGTTCTCATGGTCTGAAGTAAATTTAGGAGACTGCGTGATAAAGACCTGGCCTGGGCACCATCTGGGTGACATCAGCTTCCAGAAGCATGAACTTGGGGAATGTCCCTGAGGCCTGGGACAGCCAAATATTCATACATGCTAATAAAGCAGATTTGTCATGAGGATAAAGAAAGCCATGGAGGAAAGCACCCGACGCAATGCTCCTAATAATTGAAGGTTACTGATTTTTGCAAAATGATGAAGGGAGGCATGGGAGCGAAGAAGAGATGAAACAAGACTGACGACTGACCCTTTCACGAGGTGCTCATGAAAGTTCAAGTCTGCAAAGTGAAAAGTATTTTCCCAATAATACTATAGTGCCATTTGCCTTCCTCCTCCTCCTCCTCCTCCTGTCCTGAGGGCACTGTGGAGTTTTCCAGAGGTTACACGGCATGTGAGAGCCAACAGATTAAACACAGAAGCGGATCTGAGAATCCAGCTGCCTATTAAGCCAGATATTAAAAAGATTTGCAGAATATAAAACCAAGCCTCTCTTCTCACTAATTTTTTTTGGGGGGGGTGTTGGAAAGATATAGTCATTTTTATGAAAAAGTTATTTAACAGCCTTTAGAAGGACTACTATTTAAAAAGAAAACTGCCAGGGAAAGCAAATGTTGGCATGGATGCGGAGAAGTTAGAATGCTCGCGCCCGGCTGCGGGAGCGCGCGCGCGGTGCGGCCGCTGTGGACAACAGGAGGGCGGCTCCTTACAGAATCAAACATAGAATCCCCTCCTGGTGCAGCCATTCCACGTCCGGGTGTAGGCACGAAAGAATCGAAAGCAGGGTCTCGAAGAGGTGTTGGTACGTGCATGTTCGTAGCAGCATCGTTCACAATAGCCAAACGGTGAACACAACCCGAGCATCGTCAGTGGATGAATGGACACATGAACTGCGGTCTGTACGCACGACGGGATGTTATTCAGCCTTAAGGAGGAAGGACATGCTCTCGTACCCTAAAACACGGGTGAGCCTTGAAGGTATCTGCTAAATGAACTAAGCCAGACCCGCCCCCCCAGAAAAGCAGACAGACACTGTCTGATTCCACTTCCAGGATGCTAGAGCCCTCAAATTCGTAGAGAAAGAAAGGAGCTGGGGGAGGCGGCATGGGGTGTCCTTTGATGGGTGCAGAGTTTCCGTTTGGGACGATGGAAACGTTCTGGAAATGAATAGCGACGACGGTTGCGCAGCTCTGTGAAATGTATTGAATGTCACTGAACTGCATACTTAAAAATGGTTGAAATGGTGAATTTCATGTTATGCATATTTACCACAATGAGGATCAAACCTAATGGACAATGTATAACTGACACCTAAAAGCTTAGAGTAAAAATGCAAAATCAAGGACCAAAGTTAATTGTATTGACATGTAATGGGATAATTGTTACTTTGAAATGAGTTAGTAAATAAACATTTTTTAAAGATTTTTATTTATTTATTTTTAGAGAGGGGAAGGGGAGAAGAAAGAAGGAAAGAAAGCTAAATGTGTGGCTGTCTCTGTCGTGGGTCCCCAACTGGGGACCTGGCCGGCAATCCAGGCAAGCGCTCAGTCTGCAGGTGGCTGCCCAATCCACTGAGCCACACCAGCCAGAGCTATAAATAAATACTTTTAAATATCTGAGTTCTTGTGTCTAATATGGAAAATACCAATAGACGTAACCCACCCAAACAAAACTTCTTAGAGTTCCTAAAAGAAAATTTTAAGGGTAAAACATGCCTCTCATGGAACATGTCTGCCTTTTATCTTCTTTTTCCATTGTCCCCCTATCTCATTCCGAAGAAAACCCATTTTGAGCCCTGGCTGGTGTAGCTCAGTGGATTGAGCGCGGGCCTGCGAACCAGAGGATCGCGGTTCGATTCTCAGTCAGGGCACATGCCTGGGTTGCGGGCCAGTTCCCGGCAGGGGACACACGAGAGGCAACCGTACATTGATATTTCTCTCCCTCTTCGTCTCTCCTACCCTTCCCCTGTAAAAAGATAAATAAATAATAAATTAAAAAAAAAAAAAGGAAAAAAAAAAAAAGAAAACCCATTTTGAGGTCAATGCCAATGGCGTCATCGGGTCCGAGGCCCCTCCCACAACGACCCCTTTCTCTGGCCTTTCTCTTAGCCTGCAGGCCTCCTCCGCCATGACCTCATGTTCCTTCTGCTCTTCCTTGGCTTACCTGTCTGCTTGGTGCTGAGGAGGCAGCTGTGCCAGTAGCCACACCACCGGTGGTGGCCTTCGTCCACACATTCAGTCACCCCACTGGTCAGGCTCAGACCTCCCAGAATGTGCTCCAGGGTCCCCCACCCACCCATTCAAAGTTGCCCCATCTACAAATCCGGCAGAGCCGGTGCTCAGAAGGCCTGACTCAGCCCAAAGCAGGGGAGATCAAATTTGCCTTAAAAGGTGCTGGACATTAATTAGCTTTGCCGGGTGGTCTGAAACAGTCTGTGCCCACCCTTTTGATTGAAGTCTCACTGAGGCATGGAGAGGGGGCAGGTCCGAGGCCAGGTTTGACAGTCGGAGTCTTTCAGGGTTAAATGCAGAGGCTCTCAAAGTGACGGGGACATCGGGCAGAGAGGTTTGGGGTGCAGAACAGGAGTTTCAGTAAAACTGGCAACTGACTTTGTACTTTGGGAAGGTCCTCTGCGGACAGACGGACGGTGCGGGCCGGGGGCCTCGCTGCCACGCTAGCTGTGTGCGCAGTGCAGCCCGGCCTCACCGGGACCAGAACACCTGTGGTTTTAATGCTGCGTCTGCACCACGCATTCAAAGGATTTTTTTTTTCCCAAAGAAAGATGAGATTGGCTTGGTTCTCCATAAGCATATTTTACATTGTTCTTTTCCTTTTTTCCTTGCTCATTTCATTTGGGAGAGAATCTCTGCTGCCCTGGAGTTGTGAAGAACAGCTGCACTCAAACGATTTACAGAAACGAATGGGTTTTTTTGTGTTTTTTTTTTTTTTTTAAGAGTAGAACATTCTTGAGACCGAAAACTTTGAGAATGGCTATGTGATATTATTCTTTCTACTTTTCATATGTTTTCAATTTTCCACATTAAAAAATTTATTTAAAAATAATAATTGACAGTTGTCTTTCCTTCTTTGCTGTTTGGGCAAATTGCTTAACCTTCACGGCCCTTGGTATATTCATGTCTCAAGGGGCTAGATCACCCTAAAGCATGACTCTATCATAGGAACCAAATCAGACCCCACACAGACAGGGGGTGCTACCCGCTTCCCCCCGCCCCCCAAGCTTCCACAGAGGTCTGAGTCTCTCTGAGTTGAGGAAGAGGGAGTATGCTCCTGTGTTAATCAGATCCCATTAATTTTTCAAAGTAGACAACAGCCCACTTACTCATCTCCCATAGAGCCTCATCCATAATTGATCCTGAGCTGCACTTATCCAAATAGACAGAGGAGATGCCCAGGGCACGTGGGCTCTGGGCAGGCTTTCGGCTGATGAGCCTCGCCCCCGAATTAATGGCTGTCATGAGAAGGCACTCACAGCCAGGACATGTTCTAACTAAAGGGGCTGGCTCCCCGCGCTTTGATCAAGAATAACAAGAAAGAGAGAAAGAAACAACTCCCAGAATGCTCTGAAGGATTATTCTGAGGTGGTTTCTATGCACAAACCAGCTGGATGGGATTGATTTAAGCTAACCCTGTGGACAACTCAGGTGCATACAGACCTCAGCAAAGTTTGGCTGCAAACCCCTTATTCTCACCTCAGGACATTTATTCCTTGCTCTGAGAGAGGGAGGGAGGGAGGGAGGGAGGGAGAGACGGAGAGACTGACGCGAAAAACATCAATCGGTTGCCTCCCGTACATGCTCCAACCGGGAGTCAAACCTGCAACCCGGGTATACGCCTTGACCAGGAATCAAACCTATGACCTTTCGTTCTGTGGGATGATGCTCCATCCAACTGAGCCACACTAGTACGGTCCCTCCAAGCCCTTCAATCCCTTCTACCCTCGTTGCCTCTGCTTGAGGCCGTTACACCTTGGGCCCCATCCGTCACTCCAAAATAAATTCCAACTGGGTTGAAGATTTAAATGTGTGGAGGTTTTTTGAAAGAATTAGTGAAAAGCCTTAAAAACAACAGGAAGTGAACATTTCTCAGAGGAGTACAGGCTTTGCGGTGAGAAACAGAGAAGCAGCCCCTGCATCTGCCATTGCTGGCCAGGCGCTTGGGGCGGCTGGGGTCTTCCTGTTGAACCGCAGAGACTGCACAGAGCACTCGTGTCAGACCAGGCACTCTGTGACCTCGGCTGACTCGGTGACACTTACCGCCTCACAGCTGTGGAGCCTGCGATCAAGGGGGCGGCAGGGCCAAGCTTCCTGGGAGGCGAGAGCGAAGAGCTGCCCCAGGCTTCCCTCCGAGATTCGGGTGGTTCCTTGGCTTCTGTCGTTGGCTTAGGCCCTGGTGTTCTCTCTCCCTGTACGTGCGTCTCTGTATCCAGATTTCCCCTTTTCACGAGCACATCAGTCACATTGGATTAGGGGCCCACTCTGCTGGCCTCGTCTGAACTAATTACATCTGCAATTATGCCATTTCCAAACAAGGTCGTATTGGGAGGTACTGCGGGTTAAGACTTTAACTATGTGTGAAGTTGGGGCGGGGGAGGGGGAGGACTCAATTCAACCCATAGTCCATGAATCTAGGCGAAATAAGGACACTGTTCAAACCACCAAAAATGACCAAACATTTGCTTCCGAGGGCTGTTGTGACAAATTACCACAAGGTTAAGTGGCTTAAAATAACAGAAATTTATTCTCTTCCAGTTCTGGAGGCCAGAAGTCTGTACGCAGTCTCGATGGAGCGAAATCAAGGTGTGGGCGGTGCTGTGCTTCCCCCCCCCCCCCCCCCGCCCCGGAAGCTCTAGGAGAGAATGTGTTCCTCGCCTGTTCCAGCTCCTGGTGGCTGTGGGCATTCCTTGGCTTGTGGGCACATCATTCCACTCTTCAATGGCAGTACCTTCAAATCTCCCTAACGGACCCGGCACTGGGAAAGATACAAACGTGTGCGAGTGACTCCTTTCAGGGACACTCCCTTGCTCACGACAGTATCACGAAGAAGGAAATGACTCAGTTCGCCTATGAAGGAGGGACATTGTCCAAAAAAATGTCAGCGTAAGAATCTCCAAAAATCCTTTCTTCCATAAAAGCAATGAGAACAGTGGCAACGTGATCAGAATCAACTATTTCAGAAAGCTAAATCAACCAAAAGTTTGCAGCAATCTGGGGGAGCAGGCATTTTTTTTTTAAAGAAAACCAATGAATCTTGATAAGAACAGTCGGCTTTATGGCATGTTAACTTGCTCATCTTCCTGCTGTTGAGCCCACAATAGCCTTGATAACCCGGCCCCAAATCTCAGGGAAAACTAGCAGCCCAGCGGCCACTGGAGGAGTCAAAATATGCAATGAGGTTCAGAATGGGATGTAGGCTGAGAAGGCCCCAGAGCATAGGGAAAAAAATGCCCGCACAGCCTCCGCTTAGGGGACGGAAAAACTGAGCACAGCAATTGAGAGATTTTGCATATCTTTGGCAACTTGGCTAGCTTCATAGTTATGCTAAATACCTGACGGTGCAAGGGAGACAGGTGTGACTTCTAGTTGTGATGTAGCTGGAGGCGGTTCCTGGTTACCGGGCTTGCACAGAGCAGGAAGGTAGATCCTTCTGCTCCAGGGCCACGCCTGCCCAGACTAACAATGGCAGCTGGAGAAAGGGATAAGAGACCAGGAAACGGGCAGATGTATCCCATTGTGGGAGGAGTCGGAAATGGGGTTACAGAGGAGGCTCCGGCCTGGGATTTAAACTAGGCATGGCAGCCATTCTCTTTCTTGACCATCAGGCTTGGAAGGGAGTGGGAGAGCCATCAGAGGTTCTCTCCCTCTCGAGTGCTCGCTCTCTCTCTCTCTCTCTCTCTCTCTCTCTCTCTCTCTCGGCCATGTGGTTTGAAAGAGAGCAGTGAGAAGGAAGAAGCAAGCAAGCAGCTGTGTCGTGTATAGTGAGGAAGGAGGCCATGCGGCCTGGACCAGTAAGAAAGGAGATACCAACTAGCTTCACAGTTAGCAGCTGCTCTCACCCTGCGGGCTGTAGCTGACTCCGGACCCGCAAAGGACTTCCTTGCGAGGTCCTCTCTTGCTACGCCTTGATTTTACCTGGACTTTTAAGACCTGTGCCTTCCCTGAGTTTCACCATGATGCAGAGTAACATGGCACATGCTTTTCTGGACTGTCACAAGGAGGCTGATGGCAGCGTATCCCAGATCCTGCACAGCTAAGGACATGGGAAAGTTTGGGGGATGTTTTTGGCTGGTACCCTGGTGGGGAGCATGGGAAGTGCCGGATCTTGTGGGAAAGGAGGGCCCTGAGCTGAGGTGCTCTAAGCTCTCCCAGGGTTAGACTATTGTAAATAAAGACCTGCTCCTACCAGCGTTAGTTGTTGGGTCATTCCCCGGTCTGCTCAGTAACAAGAACAGGGTTCAACTTTTCAAATCTCCATTCTCAATGAACCATCATTATTTGATCCGTCTGTCAGTCTGCTGGAAAACCCCGCTCATAAGGTCTGTCTTTATTTGACCTGGCTCAGAGCTGGCTGGCCCAGTGCGAACAGATTTGACTCCCCCAACTCCCAGAGGGCTTTTGGCAAGAATAGTAAGTAACAATTATTTAACATCGTGGCTGCCTGATGGGGAGAAAACATTTTGAGCAAACAAAAAGTGAACCGAAAACTTAAAAGGAAAAGCTAGAGAATAGAAGTGCAGAGAGGGCTTTGAAAAGAAGGCCACGATCACGCATAGGGGTGTGCAAGTGCCCAGGGCTGTGTGCATGGATGGTCGGGAGAGACAAGGGAAGGCCCGAAGCTGGCACCGCTGGCTATCCTGGAGGCGTCCCGCAAGCAGGGAGCAAAGGCTACCCCAGTGCTGCAGACAGGGAGACTGAGGACGAGAAAGCATGCCCAACAGGCACACGGAATGCCTCTGCTGAGACAGGGAGACTTACTGGTTCCAGGAAATCTCTGTCCAATTAAGAGCTGACCACAAAGCTGAGAAGAGACTGTACCAGTCACAAACAACAAAAAACACAGACTTCACGGGTTTACTCTAGGAAAAATCACTAAACGAACAATAACAGCAGCAAAAACAACAAACCCAGCCCTGGCCAGGTGGCTCAGTGAGTTGGAGCATCATCCCAGGCACCAGAAGACTGCAGGTTTGACTTCCAGTCAGGGCACATACTTAGGCTGCTCATGCAAAACCAGGTCGGGGCACATACATCAATGTTTCTGTCTCTCTAAAATCAATACACTTACCCTCAGGTGAGGATTTTTTTTAACCCTAGGATGAAGGGAAAATGTGATTTACAGACTTGTCACGTTATGTTATTTAGGGCGCCCAATTTCCAACAAAAATAGTGTATGATATGCAGAGAAACGAGGAAGGGTGGCCCATAGATGGGGGAAAACCATCAGTAAAACTGTCCCTGAGGAAGCACAGACACTGGACGTACCAGACGAACCATGTAAATCAGCTCTTTTAAATATGTTAAGAGAACCAAAGGAGCCCTGGCTGGTGTGGCTCAGTGGACTGAGAGCCGGCCAGAGAACCAAAGGGTCACCAGTTCAATTCCCAGTCAGGGCACACGCCTGGGTTGCAGGCCAGGTCCCCAGTGGGGGGCACGTGAGAGGCAACCACGCATTGATGTTTCTCTCCCTCTCTTTCTCATGCCCTTCCCCTCTCTCTAAAAATAAATAAGACCTACTTTTTTTTTAGGAGAACCAAAGGAAACCACATCTAAAATTAAAGAAGAAACCTGAGGCAATGTCAGCAAGAAACCTCATCTTACACCATTCACAAAATCAACTCAAAATGGATTAAAGACGTAAATATAAGGCCTGAAATTGTAAAACTCCTAGAAGAAAGCATAAGAAAAAAGATCCTTGACATTGATCAACTTTTGTTTTTGTTTTGTTCTATTTTTATTTATTTATTTTTGGAGAGAAGGGAAGGGAGGGAGAAAGAGAGGGAGAGAAATGTCAATGTGTGGTTGCCTCTCATCTGGCCCCCACTAGGGGCCTGGCCTGCAACCCAGGCATGTGCCCTGACTGGGAATCGAACCTGTGACCTGCTTCGCAGGTCAAACTAGAACGCTTCTGCGCAACAAAGGTAACGGCCAGCAGGGTGGAAAGGCTGCCTGCGGGGTGGAAGAAAACGACTGCGTGCCATATGCCTCATAAGGGGTTAACATCTTAAATGCATTCTAGAAGGAACTCCTGCAACTCAATAGCAAAAAAAAAAAAAAAATTAATAGGCAGAGAATCCGAATAGACGTTTTTCAAAAGAAGACATAACATAGTCAACAGGTATACAAAAAAGGTGCTCAACATCAGTCATCGTGAGGGGAATGCAAATCGAAACCACAGTGAGATATGACTTCTCACCTGTTAGAACGGCTGTTCTCAAAGAGACAAAAGATAACAAGTGTTGGCAAAGATGTGGAAAGAGGGAACCCCAGTACTCCGCTGGAGGGAATGTTCACTGGTACAGCTGTTATGGAAAACAGTATGGAGGTACTGCAGAAAAAATTAAAATATGACTATCTTATGGCCCCGCAATCCTATTACGGCTGTTTATTCAAAGGAATTGAAATCGGGATCTTGAAGAGACGGCTGCACTTCTACACTTACTGCTGTGTTATTCACAGCAGCCCAGATGTGGTAACAGCATAAATGTCCATCAACAGATAAATGGGTACAGAAAATGTGACACACACATAAAAAGGAATATTATTCTACCTTTATTTATTTTTATTTTTAATATAGTTTATTGATTATGCTATTACAATTGTCCCATTTCCCCCCCTTCATTCCCCTCCACCCTGCACACCCCCTTTCACCCACATTCCCCGCCTTTAGTTCATGTCCATGTGTCATAAGTTCTTTAGCTTCTACATTTCCCACACTATTCTTGCCCTCCCCCTATCTATTTTCTACCCACCATCTATGCTACTTATTCTCTGTACATTTGCCCCCTCTCTCCTCCTCCCACTCCCCTGTTGCTAACCCTCCATATGATCTCCATTTCTGTGGTTCTGTTCCTGTTTTAGTTGTTTGCTTAGTTTGTTTTTGTTTTTGTTTTAGGAGTGGTTGTTAATAATTGTGAGTTTGCTGTCATTTTACTGTACATCTTTTTTATCTTCTTTTTCTTAGATAAGTCCCTTTAACATTTCATATAATAAGGGCTTGGTCATGATGAACTCTTTGAACTTGACCTTATCTGAGAAGTACTTTGTCAGCCCTTCCATTCTAAATAAAAGCTTTACTGGACACAGCAATCTTGGACGTAGGTCCTTGCCTTTCATGACTTGGAATACTTCTTTCTAGCCCCTTCTTGCCTGTAAGGTCTCTTCTGAGAAATCAGCTGACAGTCTGATGGGAACTCTTTTGTAGGTGATTGTCTCCTTGTCTCTTGCTGCTTCTAGGATTCTCTTCTTCATTTTCATCTTGGGTAATGTAATTATGATGTACCTTGGTGTGTTCCTCCTTGGGTCCAACTTCTTTGGGACTGTCTGAGGTTTCTGGACTTCCTGGAAGTCTATTTCCTTTGTCAGATTGGGGAAGTTCTCCTTTATTATTTGTTCAAATAAGTTTTCCACTTGTTGCTCTTCCTCTTCCCTTTCTGGTACCCCCATAATTCGGATGTTGGAATGTTTAAAGATGTCCTGGAGGTTCCTAAGCTTCTCCTCGTTTTTTTTGAATTCTTGTTTCTTCCTTGTTTTCTGTTTGGTTGTTTGTTTCTTCTTTCTGGTCCACTCCATTGATTTGAGTCCCAGTTTTCTTCCCACCACTATTGGTGCCCTGTACATTTTCCTTTATTTCACTTAGTGTAGCCTTCATTTTTTTCATCTAATTTGTGACCAAATTCAACCATTTCTGTGAGCATCCTGATTACCAGTGTTTTGAACTGTGCATCTGATAGGTTGGCTATCTCTTCGTCACTTAGTTGTATTATTTTTGGAGCTTTGATCTGTTCTTTTGTTTGGGCCATTTTTTTTGGTCTTGAAGCACCTGTTATATATGAAGGGTGGAGCCTTAGGTGTTCACCTAGGTGGGACAATCCACGTCGCTGGGTTGTGACGCTGTACGTGGAAGGAGGCGGGCATGGGGGGAGGTCTCAGAGGGAACAATGGCACTTGCTTCGCTCTCTGCCAGATTTCAGACACTTCTGCTGCTTCCAACAGGCAAATTGGGCCCTTCTGGTGCTGATTCCCAGGTGGGTGGGTTTGTGTACATTCTAGGACCCTGTGGGTCTCTCCAACAAACTCTCCTGCGAGGCTGGGAGTTTTTCCTGGCACCTCAAACCCTACAGGTGTTTTCAGTCGGTGTTTTGAGGCTTTATTTCCCCGTACTGGTACCCTGGGCTGCGCAGTCTGTCTTGCTCCTCAGTTTCGCCTGGTTTATCTATACACGAATGTGGGACCACCCAGTCTGCCAGCCGCCTGGTGTGCTGAACCCCTCTACGATCCACTGTCTCTCTGGGTCCTCCCACTGCCACCTGTGCACCCCAGGTCTGCCAGCCACAGCTTTGCCACGAGTCCTCTCCACCCGGCTGCCCAACTCCACCCCTCCTACTGGTCTGGATGAATGTTTCTTCTTTAACTCCTTGGTTGTTGGACTTCCATACAGTTCAATTTTTTTGTTGGTACTGGTTGTTTTTTTGTTTCTAAATCTTTGTTGTCCTTATTTTGGTTGGGTGAGGAGGCACAGTGTGTCCACCTATGCCTCCATCTTGGCCAGAAGTCTTTATTCAACCTTTTATAAACAGGAACTCTTCCATTTTTGTGCTTCAAAGGACACTATCAACAAAGTTAAAAAGACAACCCACAGAGTGGGAGAAAATATTTGCAAGTCATATGTCTGATAAGGGACTAGTATGCAGAATATCTCAAATATTCTTACAATTCAATAGTAAAAAGACAACCCAATTTAAAAATGGGCAAAGGATTTTAATTGTCATCTCTCATCTCTCCAAAGGTATACAAATGACCAAGGAGCACAGGCAAAGATGCTCAATATCATTAGTTATTAGGAAAATGTGAACTAAACTCCCAATGAGAAACTACTTCATACACCCTGGAATGGCTAAAATAAAGAAGATAGAGAATAACAAGTGTTGACGAGGATTTGGAGAAAGGAGAACTCTCACACGCTGCTGGTGGCAATGTAAGATCAAGCAGCTGCTTCGGAAAGGCACTTGGCAGTCTCTCAAGAAGCTAAACATGGAATTACCATATGACCAAGCAATTCCACCCCTAGGTATACAGCTAAGAGAACTAAAAACATGTTAAAACAAAAACATGTACACAAATATTCATAGTAGCATGCTCATAATGGTCAAAAAAAGTAGAACAACCCAAATGTCCATCGATGGATGAGTGGAGAAAGCATGATATATCCACACAATAGAATACTATTCAGTCATAAAAATGAATTAAGTACTGATTTTTGCTACAATTGATGAACCTTGTAAGAGTTATGCCAATTGAAAGAAGCCAGGCACAAAAAAATTACGTGTCGTATGATTCCTCTGGATGAAACGTCCAGAATAGGCACCTGCATGGAGACAGAAAGCAGATTCGTGGGCAGGCGGAAGGGGCCGCTCTTTCAGACTGGCAGTCAGGGAAGGCTTCTCCACCGAGATGGCATGAGAACAGAGTCCTGACGGAAGGGACAGAGTGGGCCACGCGTGTTTCCCTGGGAAGTGCATTCCAGGCGGGGGGAACAGCCTGAGCTGGAAAGAGCTTGCTGGGTGGGGAGACGAGGCAGGTCCGGAGGGGAGAGCTCCACCTCACAGAGTCCAGAATGCAGGAGGAAGAATTTGACGTGTCTCCGAGACAAAGGGAAGCTTCTGGGGGCGGGGATGCGTTGCTGTTTTGAAGAGACCACTTTGGCTGCTGTGGGAAAGAGGGACCGGGGGCTAGGGGCGCAGAATTGAGGAGACCGGATCAGGGAGAAGGGAAGAGAGGGAGGGGAGCTGGACAGACACTGAAGTAGACATGTTTAAGAAACATCTTGCAAGTAGAGCTGATAAGATTGGCTAATGCAAAGAATGTTCATCTCTTAGCAAGAGGTTTTCCTCTGTTCCTTTTAGGAGCTTTGTTCTTCCCTAATCCATTCGTAGAGAGAGAAAATAAGGACATTTTTCGAACGTCTTTGGGAGTAAGAGCTAAACACATGAGGTTCAAGTCCCCCAGACCCCCCACTTGGACTCTCAAAACTGAAGCACAACGTGTCCGCAGAAAAACACCCCAGGAAAATGGTTCGTGGCAGTTTATCGACACTAGCCCTAAACCCGAAACAACCCAAATGCCCCTCCACAGTAGAATGGAGAGAGTGTGTGGAATACTAGACAGCAACGAAAAAGCGATCTACTGCTACCAGCAACAACTGGAATGCATGCCAAACACACTATGTTGTTCAAAAAGCCAGACAAAATAGAAGAACATACTGATGATACTGTGGTACAAAGGGCAAGCACAGGTACAATTAATTTAGTTTACAGTGAAAAAATTCCAATGATGGTTATCGTGGAGTGGGAGGCAGACGTTGGCTGGAAAGGGGCATGAGAGAACTTTCTGGAAAGCTGGAAAAGTTCTATATCTAGATCCGGGCATAGGCATTTGTGAAAATGTCATTGAGCTCGGGTGGTGGGTCACGTGCAGATCACACACCCCTGACAGAGAGTGGTGAGAAGGGCACTTTCCACGAACCCATCACTCCAGTCCAGTCATGGGCAAAGCCTCAGGAAACCCCAAGGGAGGGCCCTTCTACGACGTACCTCGCCAACACCAGCGAGGCCATGAAAGGCAAGGGAACCGGCTCAGACCGGAGAGGGCTGGGGAGGCAGCCAAGGGCAACGCGGGAGGGAGCCTGCAGGGGGTCCCGGAACACGAAGAGGATGTGAGTGCAAATGCTGCTGCGATCCGCTGAAGGCCTGGGGTTGCGGGACAGTGTTGTCCCGACCTTGCTTTCTTGGTTTTCACGACTGCGTTACGGTGACGTAGGAGAAATTTTGCGGGAAACGGGGTGTGTGGGAACCCTGTACTATCTTTCACATTTTTTGTAAATGTGAAACTATTCCAAAATAAAGTTTGTTTGCTTGTTTGTTGTTTTTTAAATCACTGAGCTGAGTATTTAAGTTGGCCATTTCACTGTACGTGAATTAGCACTCAGTGGTATATTGCTCCCCTACCTGGCCAGCGCTCAGCCCAGCTGCAGCCTGCGGGAGCCCAGCCCCCCGCCCCTGGAGACGCAGCCCTGGCTCTCAGGGGAACCGGCTGCTAACTGCTCCCGCCAAGCATGCAGCAGCGATGCAACAGCCTCAGAGGGCCGCCTATTATTCTCTCCAAGGGATCTGAACTAACTTTTCACAAATCCTTCTTCCCTCTGGAATGTTACTGTTGAAATTTCAAACCCCCAGGGCATGACACAGACATCACCTGGCAGTGAGAGAGGCAGCCCTGGGGGGCCCCTCGGCCTCTAGGCACCCACAGGAGCCGCCCGGAGCCAGGTGTGGGGATACTTAAAGGAGGTGAAGGAGGAATCACTAGCTCTGGTGAGAAGGCAGGTCAGGCCTCGGCAGCGCAATGTAGTGATTAATGAATGGACTCCAGTGCCACGCAGGGGGTTCAAATCCCAGCTCTACCACTTGCCAGCCTAGTGGCCATAGGCATATTCATTAGCTAGACAGTGCCTCCAGTTCTACATCTGTGAGATGGGAATAATAATTCCTGCCTTACATGGGAAACTTACATGTAAATTTTTTACATATACTATGTCTTTACCAACTCTCCGTCTCTTTATAATCCTGGGATTACAGCCTGTCTTCCCTCTGACATTGGTTTTCCACCCCGATATCTCCCACCTCCCCACCAACAGCCCTCTAAACTGGGAGGCCTGACCCTGGAGGGTAGGGCCTTCTATTTCACTGACAAATCCCCACTGGGGAGACAACCACCACCATTACCCACTGCTGGAAAACGGGATGGAATCTGGCCTCTGTTTATGTCCTGGATCTCACACTCTCTCTCTACTGAAGGCCTTTCCCTTCCCCCCACCCCCACTCCTTCTTGTGACTAACTTCTACACACCCTTCAGATCACCCTGGAATGTCACTTCCTCCAGGAAGCCTGCACAGATTCTCCTTGCCCTGACCCCCATCCCTCAAACCCCCACCCCTGCCTTCTCCACTAGCTAGGAACTTCTGCATTTCATTTATTTACTTTTAGAGAGAGGGGAAGAAAGGTAGAAAGAGAGGGAGAGATGCATCAATCAATTGTCTCTCACATGCCCCCTACTGGGGACCTGGCCCACAACCCAGGCATGATCTCTGACTGGGAATCAAACCAGCCACCTTTGAATTCACAGACCAGCTCTTTTTTATTTGCTGCTAACTCATCTACAGAACTCAGCTCAAACCTGGCACCTGCAAGGACTCAACAACTATTTGCTAAATAAGTGAATGAATAAATGAATGAACGAGCTGGGGCTATTAGGGAGGGCTTCACAGAGGAGGTGGCATTTTCTTGCTTCTTAAAGGATGAGTGGAAGTTAACCAGGGAGAGTGGAGAAGGGTGTTGCATTGTTGAGGGAATGTCTAGGGGTATGGCCAAGCCTGGCCCTTTCTGGGGCCCAAAGGGGAGGTGGCATGGAGACTAATATATAGTCTAAGCTTTTAGGGGTTGATCCTACAAGCCAGGGACTGCCAACCCGACAGAGCATCCGAATCGCCTGGGCCCCAACTTGGTGGACTCTGGTCCAGCTGGTCTGGGTCCCTCAGATTCTAATGACAGCCAAGTTTAGGGAACCCTGCTAGGACATCAAGAAGGCAATTAGAGGGATTCTCAAGCAGGGGAGGGACCTGGTCCCATTTTCATATCCAACACTGCACAGGGAGTAAGGCCAGTTGGAAGCAGAGAGTGCTTAGAAAGGCAGAAAGAGGGGAAGTCCAGGGAGATTCAGGATCCCAATGACTGGAGAGCAGGAGGGCATCCGTGATGAGGAAGGCGAGTCTCAGTCACACTACTTTGAGGCAGGCAGAGAATCTCAGAGAAGCAGGTGTGTGTGATCTGCGTGGACTCACGCACCCCTCCTATCGCGCATACACGCAGATGCACAGAGGCACGCAATCAGCCACTCCTCCCTGCAGCCAGCGGCCCATCACAGCCAACTGCATACCCACACCCACAGTCCTCATCTGGCGAAGAGCCCTCCAACCTCACAAAAACTTGCTTGCGTACAACGTTGCAAGGTGAGGCCTGGCACAAAGCCAATTTCCACTGTATCAGTTTCCACAGAACAACAAGACAAGCTGTGGCTTCTAGAAGGAGCTTCAGGCTCCAATGGTTTTGCCTTTTCTGAGAAGCAATTGCTACTTTCATAAACCCTGGGTGGGGGCAGGGGAAGGCAGCTCAGACAGACACGGCTAAGCTACTGCTCATTACGGGCGAGTCCTGATACCGAATGGAGAGAAAAATCCAGCTTGTACTATCTTCAAATATCCCAGTATTGTGATTTATAACAGTATCTCCTGTATCTTATTTCATTACAACTGCCAAAAGGGGAAAAAAATTGAATTACCATGCTAATGTCTTCTCTTTGGGTGAAATCTGTGGTTCGGGTACGTGGATATAAAATACATCATTAGTTGCTTTTAAGCTTGTCTTTAATGATGGAAAAACACGGTGGGGCCCAGGGGACAGACATAACTAAACTCGGTCAGCCGGCAGCATCGGGTGCCTCTTGTACCCAGTAATGTGACATCGCAGTTTCCTTTTCCCTCCGAGATGACAGTTAATTCCAGACTAGGAAGGCTGTCAAAAATGCTTAGTTCTGCTCCACTTGAGTTAATTACCGGCCCTGGGGCAGGCTGCCCTCCACTCCTCTACTAATGGGGCTGGGCTCCAGGTAAAAAATCCATTTGCAAGAATGTTTTCCTTGCTCCAGATCTAATTTATTGAATATCAAATATTTATGCCAATGCAATTAAAGTGACAACATTGCTCTCCCTTCTCCGCAGCCCCCAGTCCTAAGCGAGCCCAGGCTTGCTGACAGAATGTTTTATCCCGTCAACACAGGATAAAAGTTTTGCCTGAGCTTCTAAAGCAAGAGCTTGGAAACCTACTCAGTCCACCAGTTTACCCGGGATTCTCTATCTTTTTCATCTTTTGTAGCAGCCTCGCGAGGTTAGGGAGCAATGGCTGAGAAGCAGGGGTTGGGGGTGAAGAGGAGAGAGAAGGAAGCCTGACTCTGGCTCCGGTTCCCACACCCGCGGTGGCCCTCTGTGTTCAAGGCACCAAAGCAGGTGACGTGGTGAGACAGACGGACAAGCCCAACCATCTCCTGGCCTGAGAGGGGCAATTCGGGGCATGTGTAGAAGAGGTTCCAGAAACAGGTCCTTGTAAGTCTTGGCTTTGGAGTCTTCAAGGCTTGAAGGCCACCGAAGGTCCTCTCCCCTCCCACGAGACCTAAACTACAGAAAGTGTCAGATCCAGGCAAACATACTCCCTCTTTCCCAGATCCCTCGTCACCCAGCAAGAGAGCCTCAGACTGCCGACTCTGGAGTGTGGGCCCTTCCCCATTGCAACACCTCTCCGGTCCCATCAGCACCCCCATCATCACTCCCGTGAGTCTCTAGCCCCACAAGACACATGATCTGACCTCTGCCCCAACAGAAGGGAGGCTGGTAGAGATGGGCTCGTGAGCAGTCTAAGGGGTACCCTCTCGCAGGTATACCCCCCCAAAAAGAAAAGGAAATCGTGTGTTTCGGGCATATTTGAGGTGGCGCTGTGCCCCCTGGCTGGGATTCTTCCAGGGGCCTTGCTGTCTGCCTACACTCGTCTATCCCTTCCTGCAACGGAACAAAGGACTTTTCTTGGGTGTCAACCGGGTTTTGAAGGAGGAACAGGCACGCACCAAGCTTAGCCGAGGGAACACAGGAGATTGTGTTCGAAGAACTGGAAGTAGATTGATTTTTATTGGAGCCTGAATTGCAAGAGAGTGAGCTCTGGGAATATAAGCATCAAATGAGGTAATCTAGGCATGTTAGAAAATGTCAAGTCCTAGATAAATGTGAATTACTCCCCACGTCACAGCAGTATTGGGGAACCAAATGATATGTTCTATGCATTACAAAAATTGCATTACATAAATTGTCATTGTTATAAGATATTTGGGAAGATGGATTAAGCTTCAACCATGGAGACAGATCAGAAAAATATATGTATTTTCATTTCTTCTGATCCTACCTTTTTAGAACTGTTATGAACTGAGATATTTTGAGAAATATCCTTTCTGTTCTCCTTTTTCAGATGAGCACACTGTACCCAACTTTAACACTGAAATATTCTTGGTTTCCTGTCACTCCAAGCAACTCGATCTAGATTGGAAGCTTTGTGATCATTTTTTATGACCGGACAATTCTTTGTCTGTGAGGATGGGGGAAGAAGGTTGGTATTAATATCCAGTGTCTTCAGTTGTCACCCTGTTCAGAGACATTACCACACCACACCTAAACTACTGCCATAATTTCTTAGCTGTCTACTCTGCCTCTAGTTTCCTCTGTCTCAAAATTGTCTTCCCCTTGGCTGCTCAAGTACTGATACCGTTTTACCATTAAAAGTAACTATAAAAGAACCTCTGCTATAGCCACTGTGATAGGACAAGAAAAATAAAAGAGGTAAACTTGTTGCGAAGGAAGAAACAAATTTATCACTATTTACAGACAATATAATTTTATATCAAAAAATAAACAAAATAGAAAAGCTATTCAAACTAATGACAGAAGTCAGCAAAATAGTCTAATATGAAACATGTTATACACTAAAATTGGCGAGTAGAAATGTATTAAAAATATGGTTCATGGTATGCACCCAGCGACCTTGATAACATCTCCATGAGAATGCATCACAGAAACCTCAGGGCAAACGTAAGTTTGGGATTTTCAACTCCAACCTGCTCCTCCTCCTGAGCCCCCAGCACAGTGGGGGCTCTTCCATCCGTCTCTCTGCACAGGCGGAGCCCCTCCCTCTCTCACAGCCCAAAATGTAAATCTGCCGTCAAACCCTGACCATATTACCTTTTATTTCCACCCGCTTCTCTCTCCAGTCCAACTGCCTCTGTCCTCTCTCACCAGGACAACTGTTGTAACTCCTCACTGTTCTTTTGTTTGGGGTTCCTCGGTCTCTCCAAACTGTGTCCACAAAGCAGACATAAGGACCTTTTGAGGTGTTCAAGCAAACCACACCACACCCCCACTGATAGCCCTTCTCTAGCTTATGGACCCCATATCCTAACCATGGCCTGCAATGCTTGGCTTCCCATGATCCTCACTGACCCTCCTAGCTTTGGCTCAAGCCACTCACCTCCTCATTTCCTCCATTAGAGGAAGTATAAATGTTATAAATGCAACAAGGGAAAATACGGCTTTTACAACTGTAGGAGGATTCTATGTATAGTTATAAAATACGGTTTTCAAAACTCCTGTGAAATCAATTATTTTCTGAGAAAATATAACATACCAGACTTGTCTCAAGAAAAATTAGACTACCTGGATAGACCAATAAGAAAGGAAAAATCAAAATAAGTTGTCAAAGTATTACCTCCTAAAATTGCTTCCAGCCTGAGGTGTTTTCATGCGTATACTATTTCAACCTTTCACAGAACAAATAATTTCCATGTAACATTTTCATGGCTTCAGGGCATGAAAAAAAGATGTAAATCTTATCAGTTCATTTTATAGGGCTAGCAAAGCTATTGACTTAATGTTCTGGATAAATCTCAAAAACATGTTGAATGACAAAAGCCAGACGCACAGGAGTAAAAACTATATGATCCCATTTCTATGAAGTTCAAGGAGAGACAAATGTAATGTCTGGTGGTAAAAATTAGAAAAGTGTTTGCTGGGGGTGGACCTGGAGGACTGCCTGGAAGAGGTCTCAGGGAACTTTCTGGGGCCATGAGGACGTTCACGGCTTGTTCTGGGGGATGGCTACTGAGGTGTGCATATTTGTCAAAAGTCATAAAGATGTACACTTAAGATGAGTGCATTTTAGTATATATAAGTTATACCTCACTAATGTATTATCAGAAAACAAAAACCTTGTAACCAGAACTTAAAAGATAGCCAAGAAAAATAGCACATTAATAGTACTTAATATGTTATGTATGCAAAAATACGAAACAAAATGTAGGCAAAGGTGTTCTTGCAAAAGATTAGAAGAATAATAAATACATCGGAAACTGCAAAGTGGCTTCAATATTAGAAGTCTATTACTATAATAATTCAAATTTTAAAAGCATAATAAAAATATTGAAATTAGTTTATAAAATTCATTTATTCATGACTTTATGCCTAGTAAACTCAGATACAAATAGATAATACTTTAACCTGATAAATAATATTTATCTCCAGCCACAAGCCTAAATCCTTAACAGTGACACTCAAGAGGCCACCTTATTAATGCCAAGTACAAAATGAGGCTGGCCTCCGTTCCCACTGCTGTTCACTATTGTTCTGAAATTTCTAAGCAATATAAGAGGACCAGAAATAGATATGAATCATAACTATAGGAAAGAAAGAGACAAAATTATTATTTTTGGTCCATGATAATATTGTCTTTCTACGGAACTCAAGAGGGCCAACTGAGAAACAACATTCTCACCAGCCACAGAGTAAATATGCAGGCACGGGCGGGGATGCTCACTGGAGCATTGTCACAGAGAACACTGGGAAAGCACCTCAGTGTCCAATAATAGGAGGCTGGATAGGTAGAAGCGCGCACACGCAGTAGAATACTATAGAGTGGTTAAAATGAATTCAGCAGATTCAAAAATACTAAGTGAGAAAGAATGAAAAATGTTATACACCGTTGGCGCTTTGAATACCGTGTTTAAAAATGCACTAAACTACAGTTTGGAAATTTGGCGGGGGGCGTATGGTTGCGAAAGATACTCACCAACTGTAGAAAATTGGCGGCCTGCGGGGAGAGAGGAAGGGGAACGGAGATGGGGGAGGGGCTGCAGCTACAGTTGTGCCGGGTCGTTTAAGAAACAAAACGCCCTGGGGAAACACTGTCCATCAGCAAGCTGACCCAGTAGGCCAGAAACAATCCCCAGAAAGTTCCCCCGGGGCCCTGGACTGGTCAGTCTCCGCCCCGCCCTACCCAGCAAACCCTCCTCGGATTTTTGTCACCCTAGATGAGCTTTGCCAATTCTTGAAGTTTATTTAGATGGAATCTTGGGTTTCCATGATTCAGGCCTTCCTTGGTCTCCCTCTTGAATCCTTTATTTAAAACACGAAGTCTCAACAGACTTGTGGCAGGCTAGGCCACGGTCAGGGACTGAACATCCCGGTGCTCTCGGTCACCATGCAAGCCAGGAGTCCACGAATTAGCATATTGAGACACTATTTTTCACCCATTAAATTGGCATTTTTTTAAAAAGTTAATACCTAGCATGTGGAAATTTACGTGTCCTCTAGAGAGAGCATTAATTTAGGAAACTTTCTGTAAAAGAATTTGACCATCATTTTCAAAAGGCTTAAAAAAGATTCTCGTATGCCTGAGCACTTCACATTTCTTCCTCCACCTCAGAACGACCCCTGGACTCCAGCGAGATGTCCAATGTCCCCACCTGGGTCTCTAACCATTGCTTCAGAGCACATCCAAAACCACGCTCCCAATTCTTACTGCTCCTCTGTGACCCAAAGCTGCTCCTCCTTCTCAAACTCTGCCAGGAAGACAAATAGTCCAATTTAAAAAATGGGAAAGGGACCTGAATAGACACTTCTCCAAAATGGACACACGGATGGCCCACAGATGTATGAAAACATGCTCAACATCACTAGTTATCAGAGAAATGCAAATTAAAACCACAATGAGATATCACCTCACACCTTTCAGTAAGGCCATCATTAATAAATCAACAAACAACAAGTGCTGGCAAGGATGTGGAGAAAGGGGACCCTCATGCACTGCTGGTGGGAATGCAGACTGGTGCAGCCACTGTGGAAACAGTATGAAATTTCCTCAAAAAACTAAAAACGGATCTGCCTTTTGACCCAGCAATTCCACTGCTGGGAATATACCCTAAGGATACCAAATCACCAATTCAAAAGAACCTATGCAGCCCTATGTTCATAGTAGCGCTATTTACAACAGCCAAGTGTTGGAAACAGCCTAAGTGCCCATCAGTAAATGAGTGGATCAAAAAACTGCGGTACATTTACACAATGGAATACTACACAGCAGAGAGAAAGAAGGAACTCCTCTTACTTTTTGCGACAGCATGGATAGAACTGGAGAATATTATGCTAAGTGAAACAAGCCAGTCAGTAAAAGACAAGCACCACATGATCATACCTATAAGAGTAATCTAATGAACAAAATAAACCAATGAACAAAATAGAACCAGAGGCACAGAAACGTGGAGCAGACCGGCAGTAGTGACCGGAAGGGAGAGGAGAGGGGGTGAACGGGGGAAAGGGGAGGAAGGGACTCGTCAACGCACATGTACGAATGACCCATGGACATGGGCTGCGGGGTGGGGACTGACTGTGGGAGCGGGGCGGGGGCGGTGGTAGGCTGGGTGGAGGAGGGCAAAGGGGGGGAATTGGGACAACTGTAATAGAATAACAATAAAAATTTTTTTTAATAAAATGAAATAAAAGTTTGCCTTTCCCGTTGCTCAGACCCAAAACCTTGTTGTCACCCTTGACATCTTTATTTTGTGAATATCAAATCCCAAGGTGTGTGGTTAAGCTCCAAAATAGATTCAGAATCCAACCCCGTATCACCCCCTCTCTCACTAACACCCTGGCTCCAGCCACCACCATGTCTCACCCGGGGCCACTGAAATAGCCACTCCTGACTACTGCCACACCACCCTGAGCACGACTGATCTCGTCTGTAATAGCCTCTCTGCTCGCCCTGCCTTCACCTTGCCCTCCCAGATTATCTGCCGCCTATGCCATAAGGATCCCCTTGTAATCTGAGTCAAAGCAAATCACTCCGTGCTCAAAACTCTCATTGGCTCCCTTCTCAGAGGAAAGCAAAGTCCATATCAAAGCTTATAAGGCCAAAGAGGATATGACTACTTTTCTCACCTTAACCTAAGTGAGACCACGTTAATCATAAAACCCAACATCATATAATGCCAGTGCCAGAGGATTAATTAGATTGTACTTCAGGGAGTCTGTGCTGGTACTGTACATAGAAAAGCTTTTCCTGGTGCTTCTCACAGTTTACAACCACTGTAATGTTAATCCAACACTTCTTTCTTAAAAAAATATTTATTTATTTATTTTTAGAGAGAGGGGAAGGGAGGGAGAAAGAGAGGGAGAGAAACATCAATGTGTGGTTGCCTCTCACACACCCCCTGCTGGGGACTGGGCCTGCAATCCAGGCATGCACCCCAACTGGGAATCGAACCAGCAATCCTTTGGTTCACAGGGCGGTACTCAATCCACCAAGCCATACCAGCCAGGGCAAACCAACACTTCTACTTAAAAAAAAAAAAAAAATCTTACAAAGGGAATTTCTAGAGATATGCCAAGTCAACAACACAGCTCTCTCAGGATGTTCCCTTGATCCAGCCCTTCCTGCACCCCATATAGCTCTTAGAGTCTTAGTGACCTAGTATAAGAGGTTATCTCTTTTACTGACAGTTGCTGCACTAGTCACTCAGAACATGTATTTAGAATAAATGCTCAGAATAAATTCTAATTGCTTGGACAACAAAAATTCTTCACTTTGTCATAAATGGATAACATTATATGGCCATTTCTGCTGAGGTCTACAGTTTGTCAGGGCCAAGAATCACTGATCGCACTAAAGTAATCACTGGAATATGAAAACTCTAAGACAGATGGAATAACTGGTCTCCCCTGGGGCTCTTGTACGTCTGTGTGGAGTGCATACGTGTCCCTTTTGAGCTGCTTCCTGTTCATCAGCACTCATGTCTCCACTGATCTGTGAATTTGGTGCGCAGGATGGGCGCCTGCTCTGAGCTGGGCTCTGTGCTGTGCACCAGCAAATCTGAGACTGGAAGCTCCTGAACACCACAGAGAGCAGGAGAATGAGCCTGAAGGGAGGTGGGGAGGAGGGCTGGGCAGGAAAACACTAACCAAGCTCGCTAGCAAGCGATACGGGCTCTGAGAGCGGATTTCACTGCCCTTGTAACAGATACGGTACGGAAACCACCGCACAGAAAGATTGAGAGACTCCCTAAGGTCACATGGTGAGTGGGTACAGAGCCCATTCAAAGCCCAGGCAGCTGATGCTTACACCCCGCACTGCCCCTCATCCCTGCAACTCTCATGCCTTTTAGAGTCCAAGTCAGACCTGAAGGTCAGGCCTCCCCCCTGGGTACTGCACCTTCATTGATTTTTTTTCACTCCCCACCATTCAAACATCTTTCTGGTTTAAGAGAAACCCCCCATGTGACCAATATCCCTGTCCCGCCTCCTGAAGCGGCCAGTGTGCTCTCCTCTTTATCCAAACTCCTGCCTGCCCAACTGCAAGGTGTGAGAGGGTCACTCGGAGCATTGCAGGGCCACGGCCACGTGGGCGCCGGGGGCCTCTCTTACAGCTCCGGTACTAGTCCCCAAAGCTGCAGAGCCCGATTTTAAAAACCCAGCCAAAGAAGCCAGCCAACAAAGAGGTGCCTGAATGACAGGCCTTGGAAGCAAGTCTTTTCGTAATTTTATTCTCCCCTCACGATGGCCCTGTACAAAGATGAAATCTCCTCTCCTGGCAAGAGCAAAGGAGAAAGCTCAGCCTTCAAGGGCCTTCTCCCTGGGCCCACGTCCTTGCTTCATTAGGAGGCAGACTTGGCCATTGGGGCAGTCATCATGTTCCCAATTTTCTGGATCCTGAGGAACAACAAAAGCATCCCTGGGAGAACGGGTGGACCCTTCCCACGGAGGCTCCAGGACGCATGCCGATGAGCTCGAGTCTCTCCACCTTTCCCCCCATCCTGCCTCTACGTTCCAGCCCAAGACTGGTCAGGAGCTGGGCTGGCGAAGAAGGGCCATCTGGAGAAGCCCCTGGGCACCGTCCCTTGAAGTCAAGAGCACAGGGCCTGGAAAACCATCTCCACCCGCCCTTGGTGCGGCGACCTTGTAGGAATAAAGGAGATGCTGCAGGTGGAGCACTCAGCGGAGCGCTCCGTGCAGGTTAGGGCTCGCGAGATTTACCCCTCACTGAAGAGTATCCTGGTTGCTTCTACAGTTAGCAGTTATGAAAAAAGCTGCTAAAAACATGTATCTGTTCAGGCTTTTGTGTGGACATAAGTTTTCTCAACTCATTGGGTAAATATTAAGTTGTGAGTAAACACTCACAACTGGCCCGTGAGTGTGCGAGGCCCAACAAGACCTCTAGGACACGGAATCTTCCTCTTCTCCAGGGTCAACGGGCAGGACTTTTTCAATGGGGTGGATCGGTAGGATGTGCTACGGGATGGTGAGGCCACCGGAAGCTATCCCAGCCACAGCCGGTTTATCCTTGGGGCAGGAAGAGGGAGGGACATGCTCTCATTCCAGGAGAAGGCAAACAATGTCTAATGTTCTGGGGTTTTTTTGAAGATTTTATTTATTTTTAGAGAGAAGAAGGGAAGAAGAAAGGAAGAGAAACATCATTGTGTGATTACTTCTCACATGCCCCCTACTGGGGACCGAGCCTGCAACCCAGGCATGTACCCTAGAGTGGGAATCGAACTGGCAACCTCTGTTTCACAGGCTGGCACTCAATGCACTGAGCCACCCCAGCCAGGGCTAATGGTCCAGTCTAAGGGGAGCAGAGAGAAGGACGGTCCCCTGCCATCTGGCTCTGCTCCCTTGCCTCCACCCCACCCCCAGAGAGAAGGTGCCAGAGAGAACAGAGGGGAGAATTTGCATTTGCCAATTCAGCCCCAGCCTCTTCTCTGGGAGTCCCAGGGTCCGGTCCTTACCGTTCTGCTTGTTTTCTCAGTAAGAGACTTTGCTGCCTGCAGTGCGGAGCGGCCACAGGTGATCTTAATTAACAGAGAGCACGTAGATTCCTGTCAGTCAGAAAACTGTTTTCTAACAAGTAAAAACACAATTAACATCCCAGCTCTCTCATCTACGGAGCTTTCCCCGCCTTACTCTCTACAAAATCGGAAGGAAAAAGAAAAAAGATTAGGAATATAATGTGGGTTGAATTGTGTCCCTCCAAAATAATGTGTCCAAGTCCTAACCCCAGTGAGTGCGTGTGTGACCTTATCTGGAAATAGAGTCACTGCAGACGAGGGCGTACTGGAATAGAGTGACTGGTTCCTAACCCAATGTGACTGGTGTCCTTCCAAGAAGAGGAGACACAGAGACACACACAGGAGGGGAAGGCCGGTGGGACAGCAGCGCAGAGACGGGACAGCTGCAAGACGAGGGGTTCCAGCGATTGTCGGCCAAGGCCGAAAGCGAGGAAGAGGCACAGAAGGGTTCCACCCAGAACCTCAGAGGAGCCGCCTCGGTTTCCGCCTGCCAGGCTCAGAACTGGGTGGATAAATGTCTGCTGTCTTTAGCCACCCAGGCCGGGGCACTTCGTTACTGCAGCCCCGGCAAAGGAAGTCAGACAGAAATCACCTACGTCCTCACCTTGCAATGAAGTGCCTGAGGCTCTGGAAGGTGCAGGAACTCACCTGAGGTCCCAAGCAAAAAGCAGAGAAGAGACTAGAATCGGGGTCGCACTGACCTGGAGACCAGGGTTCATTTCACAGTACGATTCGCTCTCCGGGTATGTGGCTCCCTTGGCCACTGTAATCCCATCTGGACGTCGACTGCTTTGGGCTCAGCACCTGGGCAGCCGGTGCAACCACACCTGTAGTGTCCTCTGAGTGCTGGATGCTTCGGAAATGAAGATTTTTTTTTAAAAAAATGCATGGGATGCGTGAGGAAGGGGAGATAGAGAAAAGTGATTGATATTCATTGAGCTGAGTGCCAGGGGTCTTAGACCCAGGATCTCATTTACATCACACGAGAACCCTTTGGTGTAGGTATAATTATCCTCATTTTTCAGATCACAAACAGCTTCGGAGAAGCTAAATAACCCTCCCAAACCCACACAGCTGGCATGTGGTGGAGATCTGAAGCCAAGCCTCCGTGACTCCAAACCCTTCGAACCCTAAAACTCTTCCTAAGTAGTTTCATCTCTGCCATGTTTTAATTGCCATCGATATGCCAGTAGCTCCCAAATATTTACCTGCGGTCCCCAGATCGCATCTCCCTGTTCAACGTCTCATAGGCATCTCAGATTCGACACGTCCAAAATTTAGCTCATCAACTTCCACTGAGAACCTGGTACTCCCTATCTGCCAAGATCCCCAGATACAGACCTGGCAATCATCACCGACTCCACCCCCTTTCTTTGTGAACCACCCAGGCCTACTCACTCACCCTCTTTCTATCTCCTCTGCCTGCACCCGCCACCATCTCTCTCTGGGGGAAACAAAATCTTCTAACCCAGCTCCGAGCTCTCTGCCTTCACTCTTTGCCTTCCTGCAGCAGCAAGAGCGGTTTCTCGAAGCACAAATCTTATCACATTACTCTCCTGATTAAGACCCTTCACCAGTAATTGCAAATTCTTATGTGCTAGTCACTGGAATAATCCCTTTACACATATCAAATCAGTTAATCCCAAAAACCACCCTACTCTGTGAAGTAGGTGTTCTCTTGTTCTCCTTTTACGGATAAAATTGGGGTGCTGGAAGGTTAAGTAACTTGCCGAAGGTCTCAGAGCCAATCAGTGGCTGAGGCTGGATTTAAATTCAGGCCATGGGGCTCCTGAGACCATGCTCTTACCAGTGACACTAAACATCCTTTCCAAGGATGCCCTGCAGCTCTAGGATCAAGCCCAAAGTCCTTCTCGTGGCCCACAAGGACCTGCAGGGTCTCACCTGTGCCTCTAGCTCTCCACCCCTCCCTACTCTCTCTTATTCTTCTCAAGTTCAGAGCAAAGACTCGGTTGTTTCCTTTCCTTTTTTTTTTTTTTACTTCTTCAAGAGCTCTAAGCCTCTTCCTGCCTCAGGGCCTTTGTACAAGCTGTTGCCGTTTCTTCTGCCCGGAACACTGCCATCCCCACGCTCCCATCCTCCTCCGGGCTGACTTTTGTTCCACCTTCGAGTCTCACTGTAAACACTGCTCCTCACAGGCGCTTTCTTTGAACCCCCAGAGCAAGTCAGCTTCCCTGTTTTGTGCTTTCGTCATCACCTGCATTTTCTTCTCTGTACCACTGACCACAATGGTCATTATTTGTACAATTTTATTTTTAACATCTGTCCCCACCCACCGCAACAGACAGCAAGCTCTGTGAGGGCAGGGCCTGTATCGCCTGGAAAACAGATGTTCAGTCGCTGGTGATGGGCTGAAAGGACAAAGGGGACAGAAGAATAAACGAATGAGTGCCTGCTGCTCTTCACCGGCCCAGGGACACCTGCCGTGATGCAACACCTTTCTCCAAAGGGAGCTTCTAGCACCTGTAATGCTCACACAAATCACCTGGGGATCTTTTTAAAACACAGATTCTGATACGGGAGGCCTGAGAGTCTGCATCTGTGACAAGTTCCAGGAGACGCTGATGCTGCTGGTCCGGGAACCACACCTCGAGCAGCAAATACTGAAACGACCTTTCACCTCAGTCTCTGTCCGATCTCATCCCCCACCTCCTCCCGCCCGAGGTGGCACCTGGTGATGGAAAGGGGACTTTGTGTGAACTTTTGCTCCCAGGGAGCGGAAAGGGGTGCACACGGGCATTGTTTGTGTCTGCCAGAGACGCCTGCACAGGCCTGCGCTGGTCACGGCGACGCCCGCTGCCGTAACAAGTCCTCCCCCTGCTCACACCACCGTCCAGGAAGCGGTTGCCAGGCCTCGTGATGGTTGAGGGCCCAGGCTCCTCCCGGCTGCGGCTCCGCCCGTCTCTCGGGCCACGGGGTCATCTTCCAGTCACCGGAACAGTAGAGAGGGAGAAACCCTGCCCGGAACTGACACACACCACCTCACTCACAGCCCACTGCTGCGGACAGGTCTCCGGGCCTGGCCCTAGCCATTTGTCAGCGTTTTCTAAGTCTGTGGTCTGTTCTCCATCAGACACGGGGGGCGGCATCTTCTCTGAATCTCGACCCCCGCCCCCCAACCTCAACTCTTTAGCTCTCATCCCACCCCCGCCCTGGGCAACCCCTGGCAGGAGCCATCGCTGTAGGGTGCCCAGGCTGCTCTCCATGGCTGCCCTGGTGACGGGCTCTTGCTGGAGCCCCCGTAGCTGGAGCCTTCCCTCTGCCTGCCCTCGTCACCGTTCAGGGGTCTTCTACACAGCTATCTTCCCCAGGGGTCCCAAACAGGACGCCAGCAGAGAACTCCCAAGAGAGGCTCGGTGCCTCTCCAAGCTGTGTCTAGGTCACGGACGGCAGACCTGGACACATGGCCCCTCCGTCCACGGCGCATCCCTTCCCTGTCTCCCACCCGCTTCCCGCTGCCCACCAGGACAGGAAGTGGAACAGCCCCTCCCTCCCTTTCCCTGCCTTGTCAGGGCTCCCCCTGAAATAGATGCCCCATTGGGCCCCACGCTGCATCCCCTTTGCCACTCCAGTGTCCCAGCTCCCAGATCCCGTGAGCATCGGCTGCTACAGGCTAATCCTGTCCCCTCCCCTGGAGACTCGCCTTTGGTAGGATGTGCCTCACCTAGGAGCTGGCTCTTCCTCCCCCAAACCATGACATCCAGTAGCTGTTGACTGCCTGTCACGGGGGCACCAATGCCAGCCCCCTTGTCTCACGTGCGGACCAACTCTGTGGGGTCAGGCTGAAGCTGGTCTCTAGCTTCAGGCCCTTCCCGTCCCCGGTTGCACTCGCTTCCCTTTTGCTCAGAACACTCTGCAGCAAAACTCTCACAAGAATGCCCGTCTCAGGCCCCGATTCCAGGAAACCTAACCCCAACGCTCCCCTCCCTCGGATCCTCTTCTCTCTCAAGGCCGCGCTTGACCTCTCGTTTCTCCGGAGCCCCACCAGCAGACGGGATACAGGGAAGAGAAACCAACTTACAGATACCAGAACACGCCCTGGGATTTAAAACACATCGCCAAAGAAACTCGGGGGTCTTGAGCACCGTGCTGTCTATCAGAACTCTTGCCAGCACCCCTAGCATGGCCTGGAGCTCTGTCTCTTGGAGGGAGGGCACCCACCAAACCAAGGGGCACTTGGGGCATAGACCCCACGAACACTGCGCGCTGTGCTGCACGGCAGACCCTTGTCCCCAAGCCCCATCCGGCCTCACCTTGGCCTTCCCAAGGCAAAGCCCTCTGCTTGTACTACGTCGGCCATGTGAGGAAATGGAAACACAATGGGAGCAGATAAGAATCCAGAGAGGAAGAAAGAGCATCATCTTCCAAAGGGTCCAAGCACCTCTTTCTTGGTCCATCAGGAAATCCACACCCTCCTCCCCAGGCCTATCAGCTGGCTGCATCCTGGGACCTGGGACCCACCCAAGAAATGCTCCAGTGTTTGGTGCCTGCGGAGACTCGTGACTGATGGCAGCGGGGAGAGAGTGGAGGTGCCCACGGGCCCATGGGTGACGGAGGGAAAGGGGAGGACAGGAAAGGAGAGGGTTAAGAGACCGGCAGTCCACACAAACACCTTCCACACCACTCTCCTTTCAATTTCTTTTCCGTGAATTTAAATGCATTCTGTCACAGTGAGTTATGTCACCCGCAGGAAATGCCCAACTCGGGGACGTTTTTAAAGATTATTTTTTAGATCACCTATCACTATCCATTTGAGGAACGATTGTTCAATCTGAAAAAATAAATTCAAAACTGTCCCCATCTAAGCAAGATGGAAAAATAACATTTTCTATTCTTTCCTTTTATTTTTTTAAAAGAAGACTTATTTCTGAAGGACAGGTTTGAAAAGCTGTTTTCACCTTGTCTGGCTGGATTGGAGCACCTCGGTAAGCCGAACATCATGCCTTGTCCTAGGAGCAAACAAATGAATGTACAGCCAGCTGTGTGACCTCAGATAATTCACTTAACCTCTCTGAGCCTTAATCGCCTCAACTGTTACACTGAGATAACAATACTGACCATGATCATCAAATGAGATGATGCCCAGGACAATCCTTGAATCAAAGACAAATGTAAGGTGTCTATTCCACTAAACTGTCAATTCTTCAAGGGCAGGGGGTAGGCTCTGGCCAATGCTGCCCTCTGGTACAGGGCCTGGCCCCCAAAAAGTGTCTAATAAATCGTCGGTGACGATCTTGCAGACGGATGTCTGGACACGCAGAGATGGATGAATGAAAAAGGGAGGGAAGGATGCAATGATGTGCTGGAAAATAGCTGTCCAAGAAAGAAATAAGCAAGAAAGCCTTTCCTTGTACTGGCCTCCGATTTCCGTAGCGTACAGACTCCCACCGATGCTGGTTTGTACCACAAGCCACCAGTGTGACATCAGCGAATGCAGGGCTGGTGTTTGCAAGTCTGTAGAAGCTGCTCCCGCACCGGACAGGAAAGAAGGGAGGGAGGGAGGGAAAGAGAGAAAGAAGTGGAGGGAGCAGGGAAGAAGGAAGGAGGAGGGAGAGAGTTTACTGTGACGAAGGAAATAAAAACCCCCAAGGGACCGGGAGTGCCAGGAGGAGCAGAGCCCGAGGAGGCGAGAAACCTGGGCTCGCCAGCACGCCTCACGGACCAGGGCTGAGTCCGCCCGTCCTCTGAGGACATTCTCTCTTCTCAAGGCTGCGGCGTGGGGCGGGGGAGTTGACCCAGTGCAGAACAGTGGGCCTCAATTGCTTTCAAGAATGAGAAACCTTTCTTTTTTCAAATGAAGTCTTACTTGGAAGGCGTAATGATCATCACAGCTGATATTACGAAGCGTTTTCTCTGTCCTGGCTACGGTCTAAGCCCATTGCGTAGAGTCCCCCATGGAATCACCCCACTCACCCAGTGAGAAAGATGGTGTTATTATCCCGTTCATCGGTGGGGTTGAGCACCGGCCCAAGGTCACATCATAGGCACTGGGGCCAGGGTTCCAACACAGGCGGTGACGGCAGCCCTGAGCACTCCCAGGTGACCCAGTAGCCCTGAGCTACCTGAACAGATCAAAAGGAAAAGGCGGGCTCTAGGATAACGTGACAATTACACCTCAATTTAAACAAAGAGCCCAGAACTCCAGAGACCCCACATAGAGCCAGATTCTTGGGGGGAAGGGGGAAGCGAGAGGAACAGGTGCTCATCCCAGGTCAGCACTCAGCTGGCTGTGTGTCCTTGCCTCTCTGAGCCTCGGTTTCCTCATCTACGAAACAAAGCGACCACCCCCCGCAGCCACCACAGATTCTACGCTGGGCAACACTCCTAAGGATCAGGCAGCCTTCAGAGTAAAGCACCCCAGTAAGTCCCATCACATATGACTTATTTCCCCCTATGCCACTGAGACCCACTTGATTTGGAACGTGTCCGTTTTTGAGCTTACGTGCGTGACATTCTTTTTTTTTTTTAAGATTTTTGTTTGTTTATTTATTTATTTATTTTTAGAGAAAGAGTGGGAGAGAAACATCTATGTGTGGTTGCCTCCTGCGCACCCCACAATGGGGACCTGGCCTGCAACCCAGGCACGTGCCCTGACTGGGAATCGAACCCGCGACCCTTTGGTTCGCAGGCCCACGCTCAAACCACTGTGCTACCCCAGCCAGGGCAGCTTACGTGACATTCTTGAAGCCACGGATCATAATCACTTTTCTAACGACATTAAATCTTGTAGGGATGACTTTATTCTCCGGGATACTTATTTTGAAGTCATTTTTGCAAATGCAAAGTAATATTTACTTTCTAGCACTGCCTTCATATTCAATTTTACAAATGTGCATGAAATTGAAGCTGTTTATGTGGGGAAAAACAACAGCGAAGAAAAAAAGATGGTCAGTCTATCGAGCGAGACTTTCTTTGGGACTCATAGCCCTTCGGAAATCTAAAGAGAAATATGGACTTTTCTCCCCAGGGAAATGCAGACCCTGCTACACTTTGGATGTGACTTTGGGATGGGAAGGATGGGGGCACCGTCCACCCCAGCATAAGGAAGGACCTCGGTAGAAATGAGAATGTCTCTGAGGTCCCAGGTCCCTCCTCGGGTCCACGCTCCGGCGTCCTCAATCAACTCAGAAAAACAGGCAGAAGCCACTCAGACGCTGTCTGAGATTTTAAGACGAAGAAGTCTCTTGACAAATAAATCTCTTAATGAAATACAAACAATTAAGCTAAAAGTCCTATCAAATGCAGTCTGTCACTCAGCAGCCTGACACTTAATTGAATTTCTTTTTCCATCCCCTGGCTCCTTTTCCCTGATAAACAAATTCATTCACCGCAGATCAAGTTTCCCTAACCCAGAAACCAAGCATCGTCAATCAACTAATTGATACAACAAAGACTTCTGCTCAAAAAAAGAATTTCCCCTAATTAAAGTGGGAATGAAATGTTATAATACTCTGGTGCCTGGTATTAATTACTCTGTGGTTAACCCTCTCCCCCCGCCTCCTCCGGGACCTGGCAGCCCAGACCCAGACGTAAGTCCACCTTCCTGCTCTACCCTGACGTTACTCTTTGACCTTGGGAGGTGGCTTCCCCTCTCTGTTTTCATCAGCTGTAACACAAGAGAGCGAGCTAGGTGACTTCCCAGGCCGCTTCCAGCCCTAACTCTTCCGTTTTATGGCCCATAAGACAGTCTGATGGCACAGGCTTCACCCCATGATTGTACATCGGGCAGCATAGCTGCCAGGAGCTCTCCCTCGGCCTCCGACTGAAAATACAGCCCAGCTCTGGGGCTCCCTCCACCTGTACCTGGACAACCTGTACTTGCACCCCCTGGATGTGCTCACCCATCTCCCCACGCATCTACCCCAGGCACAGCCCTTACACACACATTTATACCCTGTCCCTGCAGAACACTTCCTCCCACACTCCCCTCTCTCTGTCTTTCTCTCTCTCTCTCTCTCTCTCACACACTCTCTCTCTCTCTCTCTCTCACACACACACACACACACACACACACACACACACACCCTTTCCTCCTGAAACGTACATGCACACGTTTGGACACAAGCCCCTCTAGAGGGCAGGTCCCTCTCCCTAAACACATAAGCACACCTGGATGCAGCCCAGGCTCCCTTTCCAGAGCAAGCCCCCTCCAACGAGGCCATGCACGCGTGTCTACGCAGGCACGTGCCACACACACAATCACTGCCACACGCGAGCTTGGGCTGGTTGTGAGCGGGTCTCCCAATACCAAGGAAACTTTGGCTGGGGTGGCCCAGGGGACTCAGAAACCTAGCAACTGACCCAACGGGATGTCCTAGATCTGCCTGGGTTCCAAAGTTTCTTTCATTCGACCAAGGGCTACTGGGTGCCTTCCGTGGCAGGCACAGCGTGGGAAGGAGAGCAGGGGATGAGCCAGACATGAGCAGGGGATGAGCCTTGGAAGCAGCTCTATCCCTGGTGGCCCCAGCCCAGACTCACCTGAAGGTAGCGAGGGGCCCATCCTTGGGCTCGGACACATCCCGAGGTCAGTTTAGAAGCAGCTTTTTCATCACATCATGGTCAAGGTGGCCTCTGAGCCAGGACTTACAGGAGGACACAGGAGAGGGTGTGCCAGGCAGAGACGGGCTGAACAGAGCAGGGAGGCCGGGGCAGGAGGGGAGCCGAGAGGCAGTGCCGTGCAGAGGTGCGAGCTGCCTAGCACAACTGCTCGCTGTCTCCCAGGCTGGGACAGGTCACTACATACTTTTAAGCCTCAATCCCCTCAACGGCAGAATGGAGACCATAGCAGCAGCACCAGCAAAGGACCATCCAGCCACTCAACAGGTAGAGACCGAGCAGCCACTGTGTGCCAGGCACTGTTCCAGGCACGTGGAGCTGTCGTGAAGATTAGTGGGGATGACGCATGCCAGCTCCTTGTGCCACGTGCGCACATGCTGGGCACCCGCTCGGCAGGACCCCCAGGCATGCAAGGGGGCGGAGTGAGTGGGAGGCCCTGAAGGCCAGTGGGAAGACTGGGCTCTGGAATGAATAGGGGCCCTTGGGTGCTCTTCCCGAGCAGGGCGGGCCTGAGGGGGCTGATGGAAGGACAGGAGGGGCAGAGGCTTGGCCTGGGAGGCTGGAGGAGGGGATCAGGGGAGGGACTGGCGACGAACCCTCAGGCTCAGGCTGCACCTCCGGTGAGAGACACAGTCTCAGCCCTGACCTCCTCTGCCCGCCACATGCCTCCCAAGGGACCCCTTTCCAGGGCAGGTCTGCAGAGCCGGGCTGGGGGGATGGTGGGGGGCACAATTCCCTCCCCCTCCGACACAGAGCCATGCTCTCCCCCCCCTCGCCCAACGCATCTGATGCCTTCTGTTGAGCTCATCTCCCTGTCTCTGTTTTCATGTTTTCCTCTCTCGTGCTGGCTGTGAAAATACTTGCTTTTGAAAGTTGTTGCCATAACAACCACTTCATTACACGCCAGGCCCAGTATCTCAGAAATGCAGAATCTTTCCTTAAAAGCGTGCGCGCTGCACATCAAAGGGGAATAGGAGCTCATTATTTTTACATTATTTTGCAGGCAAATAGATATTTTCCAATACACATTTCTTTTCTAAGTTGATTTTCTTGTTCAGTGGAAATGCACATTTCTTTCTTAACGCTTTCCTGCCTGCAGGGTTTGGGGCCTAGAAACCTAAGTTCCTCCAAGAAGGGGAGAGAAGACATTCTTTGCCAGAACATCCACCCCTTGGCCCCCAACGCGGCAGCTCAGGAAGGACGGTTGCTCTAGTTCACCGTTTAACCGCACCCAGAAATTCTAGACCAGGCGGAAGGTCTCACCGCGCCATATACATGCCTTTACTGGGCTGACTCTGCTCGAACCAAGATTTCCCAGCAAGTGAAGCCACCGACTTGAGGAGCCAAATCAAAATCAAACCAAACAAAAATCCGAACCATCTGGAAGGGAGATTCGGTCCAGGACTGTGTTTTCTTTTATTTTTTTTTAAATCTTTTTTATTTTTCAAGGATTTTGTTTTCTAAACCAGAGGGCGCTTTCAGAATTCAATGGGTCCCTTTCCGTGAACCCCCAGCTCGGCTCTCTCCCCTCGCTGGCATGGAAGGCCCATGGTGTTTGTCTCTCTGGCTCCCTGCCGCCTCACCAGCACCTAGAACAGCACCCAGGCCTGCAGGCGCTCAGGAAGATTTGTTGAACGGACCAATGAATGAATGCATGTGCGGTGAAAACCGTATCTTATAACGAGTCTGCAGAGAACGGGCTCATCACCCCCGTTAGACAGGCAAAGAGTTCGAGGCTTAAAGACAACGCAATAGTAACGTTAACACCACCCATAATAATAGCGGACATGTCCAAGTCTTTATGGAGACGTGATACGCGTTCAGAAAGGTGCACCTGCCTGACTTCCCATGAGATGAACATCTCCAGGCAACCGACAGCCGGACCAGGGACAGAGCCCCTGGAGGGAGGGAGGCGACAGGGCACAGGGCAGCTTCTCGGGTGGTTCACAGTCATGCGCTCAGCTGCCACCCGCTGGGTTCGTGTGGATTTCTGTACCTGTACTCGACAGCAGAAAGGGCAAGTCCCCCATGTGTCACCGCCTCCCAGAACCTCTGTCCTGCCCTCTAACGTCACAGGTCAGCTTTGCCTGCCCTTGTGAATTCTGTAAATGAAACCGCAGAACGGGACCCCTTTCATGTCTCACTTCTGGTCCTCATTATTACGGTTTTTCCAGATTCACCCATGCAGTTGACCACCACTCGCCTCTCTGCTCACAGCAGCTGATTTTTAATGAGCAGTTACTATGCCCCTGGGAGTTCATGGAACCCTCCCAGTTCTCTAAGATGAAGGCATCATTGTGAGTGATCCGCCCGGAGCCCCACACGAGTGGAGACTTGAACCCAGCACGTTATGGCCCCCCAACAGCACCTGTTGCTGTCAGGAACCCCTTTCCAGGGTGGCTGGAGGCTATCACTAAGCAACAGGTGGGCTAGGCTGGGGGTGAGTGGAGAGCTCTTTGCTCCAGCATCAAGTGGCCCCAGAGTGCTCTGTCTCGGTGCCTTGTCACTGCTTGTACGTGGACCCGGCTCCTGACCTCACTGCCAGGCTGCCCCCTCATGCGGGCGTCACCGTGGCTGCCAAGGGCCACACCAGCAGCTCTTCCTGGACTTCTAATCCAACACCGGGGTTATTAGGAAGGTGCGAGAAACCAGAGGAAGCGGCCATGAACCAGGGCTGGCCGACTCGTGAGACGTCCGGGAGAGCCGGTTTCCGTCGGTTCCCTGGGGCCAGAGAGGCGCGGTTTCCAGAGAAGCCAAGGGAGCTCATAAAATTTTTCCCTCTTTGACCGTTTCAATGAAACGTGTTGTGGTTTGGGGCCTGAGGACGTCGTTCTTGTCGGATTTCTCTGGCTTGTCCCGATGGTCAGCACCCGACAAGTTGGCTCAGAGCTCTGCCGTCCCGAAACCCTTCAGACTAAAGAGCCAGGAGCACCAAATCCCTTTGTCTCTCTCAGGTTTGAGGCAGAGGGGGGTGCTGAAAGGTTGCCTGGCGGGGGACTGGCTCCTGGCCCCATGGCCACGCTGGCGTCCTGACACCCTGGGCTTTGGCGGGTCTGCTCCAGCTCCATTGGTGGAAGGTGCCCTGCCGTCCCTTCCCGCCGCGAGGCTGGCAGCTCACTTCCCTCATGCTGGGCCTGCGCTGGGTGCTGGGGACGAGAACCCAGCCAGCCTCACGCCCTGCCCGCGTCCTGCTGTTCCGTGTCCAGCCCTCCTGGACGGCCCAGGCCTCGGTGACACGGGCCCATATGGGTGTCCCCATCCCAGCCTGTCACCCCTCCTCCATCAGAACACTCACTCGCCCCCCACCTGGGGTCTTGTTGGCGCTCCATGCTTTTTTACGTGAAAAACTGGCCCTTCTCCCTGTCCAATGACCTCGCTGGAAAGAAGCCGCTTTTGCATCTGTTCATCGGTTCATTTCCACACCTGCCCGGTTACCGTACCTGCTCTCTCCAGCCTCTCCTGAGCCCCTTTTGAACACTGTACTGGTTCCTTCAGCAGTGAATGGGTTAAAACAGTTTCCAAAAAAGGGGAAGTAATCTGTCCCTTGGGGCTGTCACCACAAACGGGAGCGCCCATCCTCCTGGGCTTCACGCCCCCTGCATCCAGGGCCCGGACACCAGCATCTCTCTTCCTGGGCAGGACTGGCCATCTGCCTGTTTTCTGATGCTTTCTGCAGAAGCCCTGATGGCTGTGGTGTTAAAAAGCCACTCCCCACCGGACCCACAGCTCGCATTTGGCAACTGTGTCCCTTTAATGGAAGCGCACATGTCTGTGGAGAGTACAAACATAATGGTTTCTATGGAGACGTGGTCACAATGACTAATTAGACAAAAGAGAGTGTTTTTCAAAGCCTTGAAAGACACCATGGGTGTAATAAACGAACGTCATCTTACTCAATTGATGTATTCCTTCTCCTTTCTCCCTGGAAACATCAATAAATGGTCCCCGGTGCCTCGATCTTATTACGGAGTTGGACTCTTCAGCCCTACAGTCAGAACCTTCCAGATTCTCAACCACAGGATTCTGATCATGGAACACACTCCTCAAGCAGCCTCAGGGTCGCTTGTCCCTGCCAGCATTTCCAGATGGAGCCGTCTTGACTCCGGTCCCACCTGCTCATTCTCACGGTGGCCATTCAGGAGACCAGGGAGGCTCCAGGCTTTGGGGACCTCATCCTGTCCCCTCAGCACACCAGCCTGCCTGGGCCATCCGCTGTCCCACAGGGCTCACCCCACCACCTTCGTTTATTTGTTTCAGAATGTTGGGTGTGACTTTTCAGGTTACCCTCCTTCCCGAAGCTGAGCAGACCGAGTATTCTCTAGCCTACATTTTAAACAAAATGTACCCTTCTCCCCAAAGCAGGTGTGACCCTAGCACAGGGTATTGCCATACCACGTAACAGCCAAAACGATACCTGGACAGAGCCCTGGCTGGCGTGGCTCAGTTGGTTGGGCATCATCCTGTAAATTGAAAGGTCGCAGGTTCGATTCCCAGTCAGGATACGTGCCTGGGTTGCAGGTTCAGTCCCCAGTCAGGGTGCATGCAGTCCCTGGTTGGAAGCCCACAAGGGGCAACCAACCAATGTTTCTCTCTCACATCGATGTTTCTCTCCCTCCCTCTCCTTTTCCCTTTCCTTCCCTCTCAGAGCAACGAACAAATATCCTCGGGTAAGGACGAGGAGTGAAAAACGAATACCTGAATAGAAATGCCTGGATGCAGGAAGCAAATGGCAACTACGCACACACTCCAACCAACATGTCAAGAAAACCACCCAAGGCAAAGAATCCACTCTGGAAGGAAATATAACCCCCAACCAGAAGAAAAATTCACTGTTTTGTCCGCTATACAACCACATAAGACCATGAATATTTTAAAGGCATAAACTGTCCAGCAGAAATAAATATAACAGGAGTGATGACAACAGAGATGTTACCAAAATTTTGAAGATGAAAAAGTAACTGACCCAGAAAAAGAGAAACTGAGACCGACGTGCAACTGCAGGGCGGAGGACCCGCGTGCCACCGTTCGGAGCAGCTTCATTCATGACTGTTCCAAACTGGAGTCGACCGCCCTTCACCTGGTGAGCAGACGAACCAACCCGGGTGCCTCCGTGTAGCGGACTGGGCAACAACGAGGAGCAAACTACTGACCCGCCCAGCGTGGTTAACTGCCAACACGGTACGCTAAGGGATAAAAGCCAAACTTGTAAGGCGATCTTCTCTAAGAGTTATGCGATTTTCTGGAGAAGGCAAAACGGTGGGTACAGAAAACACATCCGTGATTGCCAAGGTCCAGGTGTGGAAGGAGGGGTCGGCCGCAACGGTTGACCACGAGAGACGTGGGCTGAGTCCCGGAACCGGACTGATGGATTGTGGGGGACCACGTGACCACGGAGTTGTCAAAACCAGGAACTCACTGCGCCCTGCTCTGTGACAAATGCTTTGGGACAGGAGCGGAAAAGGTAGTCGCAGACTTTTCACAGAATAGGCCCATGTCTTTTGATTTAATGGACAATTTCATGTTGCTTTCTCAAACATCCATCATTGGATTTACTCAAGTATGTGATCTGGGAATAACATGGCTAATTGTGCTTATAATAAAACAGACGGATTTTAAACACCACGGGATTCCGATCACAATGTCTCTCCTAACCTCTTGTTAAACTTGGAGGGACCTTTTAGGAAACGATCTCATTGGTAATCATGGAGTATTTGTTTGGGGTTCAGAAATTCCTGCGGTTTCACTAGTTTCCTTTTCCTTGGCTAATGTCAAATAAAATTACATGCAACAACATCTACGTTCAGAAGTTTCCCGTTTTACAAAGATATTCCTATCTCCCTCGCCATCAAGAAACTCCACATAGAAACATAATGTGAATGATTTTTTGCAGTAGTGTCTTTTCGCTGTTTGTAGCACCTTTCAGTATTTCTTGCATATTAATGCATTTTTTTCCTCTGAAAACAAGTCCTTCCCTGACCCCACCCTAGCCACAGTCACTGCCCTCCTCTCTCTCCCTGTGCACGGTCACTGCCACCACACCCCTCCTCCGGACGGCGCATCCTGGAGGGGCAAGAACTCTGTCTCTGCGTGTCCCATACCCCGCGGAGGGCCGTGGGCCACACAGCAAGTCCTCAATACACACATTTCGAATAAAGGAGACCGAGTATCAAGGAGGCCAGAGGAGCCCCGGCCGGTGGGACTCCGTTGGAGCGTCATCCCGTAACCAAACGGTTGTGAGCTTGCTTCCCGGTCAGGGCACACATCCAGGTTGCCGGTTCAGTCCTGGTGTGGGCGCTACAGAAGACGACCCATGAACGTTTCTTTCTCTCCCTTCCTCTCTCTGTAAAAGCAATGAAAAATACCCTTCATGGGTCTGAAAAGTAAAAAAGAAATTCTCAGAGGTTTCCATCCTGACCTCGGGTGATCGCTTCCAGTCGTCTGCAACGTGGGAGAGAACCCAAGGGGGACAGCCACGTGGCTCTCGCAAGGACACTGGGAGGCCAAGCGCAGCCAGCTCACTGCCGGACATCTAGTAACACGTCTCTCCGCCTTCTGAGAGGCGGAGCCTTCGACAGAAATCTGACGGGTGAGATTCCAGAACCACGAACGAACGAACGAAGAGAACTTCGGGATGCAATGGAGCTGAGGAAACCTGGAAGGCAGGGATGGAGTAGCTCAACCCGACAGAGCTCTTTGGCATTGACCAAATCAACATTCATCATTTGCAAGCCATCCTCAGACGCTGTAACATGAGATCATTTGTCGTTTGATGTGTTGTTACGGATGAATTAATTCAAGTAGCGTGCCCAGCAGAGCTGGGTGAAGGTGAGCCCCCGAACCAGGGAGTCAGCCAAGCCCACCACCCAACACATCTCAGTGGGGTCTGGTTATTCTCTCCTAGTCCTGACGTGTCCCCAGCTACTCCCGAGAAGTGACAAAACTTTGCTTGTGTGAGACATGGCCCCCAAAATAAATCTAATTGCTTCTGTTGGTAATGGAAGTGAAGAAAAAGCGAAGGCATCCATGAAAGTGATGATGTAGATCTGTAGGCTAAAAAAGAATATCAAATTGCAGTGTAGCTCAAATCTACCACGTGAATAACTTCAATATATATACTCAATATGGAAATCAGAAAAAGTGACTCATGAAACTTTCAGCATGTGCTTCCATCACGGGCAAAAACACATCAAATGAAAGCTGTTTATCCCTTCATCCGATCGTTCAATTCAGCCAGTATCGCCGATATCCTCTGATGGCCTGGGCACTGGTCCCAGCCCTGAAGATGTAGGGATGAAGGGAGCTGATATTGTAGATAGAGTGGTCAAGTACAGCCTCTCTGAGAAGGTGGCAATTGAGCAGAAACCGGAACAAGGGGAGGGAGGGAGCTACCTGTCTTTCTGGGGGACCACATATGAATATTCCAGGCAGAGAGAACAGCGAGTGCAAAGGCCCTGGGGCAGGAATGCACTTGGAGGAATAGCAAGGAGACAAGAGAAACTGGAATCAGTGGAGCAAAAGAAGGAGCAGCACAAGATAAGGTCGGAGGGGGAGCCAGTGGACCCACCCGTAAGGCCACACAGGCCACTGTAAGGACCGTGGCTTTGACTCTAAAGCAAAAGGGAAATCATTTGAGGGTTGTGAGCGGAGACTGATGGGATTTGACTCAAGTTTCTGACAGGACCCTTCAGCTGCTGTAGGGAGACTACCTTGCAGGGAGAGTGAATTCGGAGGAGGAGGACCAGTGAGGCCATGCCAACAGTCCAGGTCATCGGCTGGTGGCTTGGACGAAGGCGGTAAAGGGGACCTGGCAAGAAGCGGTCAGATGTGGGAAATAGTTTGAAAAATCCCTAGAGGTTATCAAGAGTCTACCTGGAGGAAGAATCTTCCACTTGTGCTGAGCTACTTATATTTAAATATATTTACCTTTGTATTTAAATGTTGCTTTAAATTATGCACTATATTCTTTTTTAATTGTTTCAATTACAGCTGACAGTCAATGTTAGTTGTATAGGTTTTAGGTGGGCTTACGATCCAGTATGCTTTCACACTCTCAAGACCCCAAGGGGACACACCTGTCCTAGTATGGCTTCGTAACAAGGCCAGCATTTCAGGCAAACAGGGTGGGTTTTCAAAACTACCACCGAAGACGCCTTAGATAACCAGTCAAGTGGACTGGCTGATCATGGGTACAACCTCTTCAGTGCCGCTCGGGCGCCATCAAGTTCGACCGCAGAAAGGGGCAAATGGACGACATCATTCACCCCCCAGGGCAATGAACCCCGTTGCCTCTAAAGCCCCAGCCCGGGAACTTGGAGGGCGGGTGGGGAAATCACTGGGGTTCCTGCTCACTCGTGAGGTCCCCTACACTCCGGTCGGCTGTGAAGCCTCTAAAGCTTGACATCTGTCCATGGCTCTGTTTGCCACTGTAAGGATTAAATGAGACGGTGGAGTCGGTTTGCAAAATCGGAAAGAGGTGGGATCAAACAGGCCTGAGTAGAGAGATGTGCCCCTCGGCCCCGCATTCGCTGTGCGGCTCGGGAAAATTCCTTAGCTCCTCTGCCTCTCAGAGGGAAGAACAGTGACACCCACCTCACACGAGCCATGTGACAAAAATATGAAATCACGTATGTCGAGTGCCTTGCACTGCGCGTGGCACTTGGAAAGCCCTGATCCACGTTTGGCCCCCATACCGCCTTCGTGAGTGTTCCCTTACCAGTCCCCCCAGGTGGTTGCTGCAGGGGTTCGAGAGCATTCAGGGACCCCCTGGGTTTGTGAGTATTGGACCAGTGGACTGGTGCACCCCCAGAATGGGCCCCAGTAGACTCCACATCCCAAAATTAAATCACTGACCCACAGGGCAGGGACAAGGGTCACTTGTGCTCAGAGGAGTCTGGAACGGGGAGCCTAGAGTCTCTGGACTTCAAAGGAGGGTGCACCCACCGCGGCGGGGCGGGGGGGGGTTGTGAAATGAACCAACTCCTCAGAGTGACTGCGAAATGATCAGAGGAAACCTGCTGAAGCCCAGGGAAGTGAAGGTGTCATGCAAGGTTGCACATCAGCAAATGTTACAGAACGACAAAGCTGGGAAGGCCCTTCGAGGTCATCTGCTCAAGCCACAGCTAGGACTCGGGGTCTGGAGTTCCCTCCCCTACCTACCCAACACCAGCCCCCAGGTCCCCACCAGTTACAATCTGGCAGAAACCCCCCTCCCCCTCCCCCGTGCCAGCACTGCCCTGAGCTGCCCCAAGATGCTCTAATGGAGCTGATGCAAAACATTTCATTTTGTACCACGCCTGCGGTGACGGCTGAGTTAAACCCAACGTTCACAGTCATTACGCTCAGAAACCCAGCACGAGCTCTGTCTATCGGGGTTTCAGAATGAATCAGATTTCCGCACGCTCCTCTCGCCATCGAATCGCATGTCTGTATATGGTAACCTTTAGAAAACGAGTCTAATAATTAGTCATCTTGGCCTAGTTAAAGACAACACTGTGTTCTCCAATTTCACTTTGTTTTCAACAGGAGAGCGATGCCAACGGTAATTTTCACCATGGTTAAAATATGCTTCTCAGCTGCTCCCTGCAGGCAGCAGAGACAGCTCGGTCCCCGCACCTGCCCAGCACTTCCCCACGGCTCAGCCTGTAAGCAGGCCGTGGCCCCCGCCAGGTGCCCGCCACCCCCACTCATTCGCATCTCTTGACATCCACTCAGCATTAGACTCTCCGCTTTGGACTCATCGTTCCTCCCAACCATCTTTGCCAGACAAGCTTTACTGCCTCATTTTGAAGATGAAAAATTTGAGAACCTGAGGGTCCTGGCCCAAACCCCAGATCCATCCACCCTCCCCACCCCTTTCTCCCTGCAATCCAGCCAGGCTGCCTTTTCTGAGTTCCCACCACGGGGCCTTTGCACATCCTCCCCCTGCAGCATTCTTCCTCCTGATTCTTTGCCTGGTTAATTCCCACCCACCCTTCAGCTCTCAATTCAAACATGATCTCCTGAGGGAAGGATTCCTTGCCCTGCCCACATCTTCCCACAGGAGTTCTTCACTCACTAGCACCCTGTCCTCCTCCTCCTTCCCAGAAGCTCTCGCAGTTTGTCATTGCATCTTTATGGGATGATTTGCTATTGTCTGGCTCCCCACAAAAGCATGAACTCCAGGAAGGTGGGGATGGTGTCTTTCTTGTCCACCACTGCACCCCCAAACCTGGAAAGGACGCAAAGTGAGAGTTTAGTTACTGTACACTGGGTAGGAGGTAGAAGGATGGGGGACGGATGGTGATGGACAATGGACATACGGATATGGATGGATGGATGGAAGGAAGGAAGGTAGGTAGGTAGGTTGAGAAACGCTAAAAACAAAAAAGAAAAAACTTGTCAGCCATCCGGGTTAGAGATGGTACCAAAATATAAACCTAAACCCTCCGTCTGTCATTCCCACTTGTTCTGTGTATGATAATCTTCTGCCCCCCATCTCCAACACACACACCCTCACACCCAAACTCTGACCCACAACTGGGCCCACCTACCTAGAACATGGTTCTCAAAATTTTCCTTGCTGTCCAAACTCCGACACCAGGAGCTTATAAAGTGCTAATTCAGTCCAGGTAGACTCCCAAATACACATTGTTAACAAGCACCCAGGTCGTTTTGAAGGGAGTGTGTCCCAGACCTCCATTTGAGGACCCCTATTAGGCTGAATCCACACGGGAATCCGAAGGCTGGGTGCCTCGTGGGGGTGCTAAGCAGTCTACCCCCACTTGGCTACCTGTGAAAAAGGGCAGAAGCTGGGGCTGTGCTGCCCCCTGGTGGTCAGTCAGAGCTGCTGCTGCTGGCCTTGCCTGAAGACCCTCGCTGCCTGTGCCTCCCCTGGCCAAGTGACCTGTTGCAGCCCATGTCTGCCCCTGGGCCAGTGCAGTGAACACAGCGTAAACCTCCTCTCAGGGGACATTCGCACCCCAACAGCAGGTTAGTGGGGAAAATCGGGCGCTTGGGTTCTGTTTCCGGCAACTGCAGACCTTCACACGGTATTGACTAACACCGCCCATTCTGACTGGTTGACTCCTGTACCACGCCTGTGGTCCAGTATGTTTATGCACAGCCCTGAGTGTGTGTCGCTGTTCACATACAGTCACACACCACTCACATACCTCTGGTCGGGCACAGAGCGAGCTTCAGGACGCGCTAGGCCCGGCCGGGCCCCTCCCTGGACGACTGGAGGAAGGACCCCAACGTATCAGCAGGGCCGTCAGCTGCGCTGAGCAGATACAAAGGAACGTCGTGGTTCACACCAGCGCTTCCTCGTCCAGAAAACACTGGAGCTGGGGCAGTGCCGGCACAGGTGCGAGGGCGGGAGGGCAAAGGACTCCCCGCGGGAGCTCGGAGCTCCGCCACCGGGATCTCGGAGCTCCGTCACGTGAGCGTGTCTGATTAGTCTCCATGACCATCCTCCCGCGGAGCAACTGGGGAGACGGGGGCTGGCCCGAGCGCTCGCCATTCGCTCCCTCCACCTTTTTTGTTTGTTTGTTTGTTTGTTGTTGCATTTTCCTCCTCTTTGGGGTGTGTCCTTCTTCCAAGGAGCCCCGCTACTCGCTCACTGAGTACTGGGCCCCCACAGACTCACAGGCAGCCTCGCCCCCGCTACCCCCGTTCGGGTTCAGCCCGCTCCCGTTCTCATTAGCCAGGTGTCCACGCACAGAGAAAGGAAGTCTGGGAGAAGAGATGCCAGTGTGTTATTTCCTCCTCCATACCTTTCTGCATTTTCTGATTTCTTTTTATAATAGGTTTGAAAACGAGAAAATACAGCCGCACGCTGAGGAAATACAGCAGCACAGTTTGGGGCGGCGAGCTCTAATGTGAAAACCAGTCTCACTCTGCCCTTCGGTGGCTGAGTGACCTGAGGCGGGTCCTTCCCGCGTCTGGGCCTCGGTATCCTCATCTATTCAATCAGAAGGGGGTGCCAGGGCTGCTGTATCCCCCACCCCCACCCTGCCCCCTGTCCTGCCCTGCTCTGTGCCCTGGGAGGTTGCCCCTGTGGACCACACCTCCCAGACATCCTTGCTGTCTGGCTTCAGGGGACTGGAGGCTAAGAGGAGAGAAATGGGGGTACTCCTTCTCCCTGCCCTCTTTCTTTGGGCCTCACTTCAGGCGGCCCCTCCAGAGCTTCAGCTCCTGTGGACCAACCTCAGCTTTACGCCTCTGGTCTCAACGGATCCCAACAGCACTGTCCCCTTCCCAGCCCGGCCCCCAGGCTTCCCACTGTTGCTAGTCCGTGGAGACTGAACACGTGGTTGGGTCCCTTGGCCCACCCACAGTTCTGGAATACTCTTTTCACTAAACTGAGTTGGATTCTGTTTCCTGCTAAGACATCAAGTCATATATCCTATTAGCAAGTACAAATTGGGGTGGGACTATTAGCAAGTGTAAATTTCCCAGACAGCATCACCAGGGACAAACACCTATGAATGCCCCCAGTTCTCCACCTTTGAACTCATTCTAGCTTTCAAGCTCCCATTTCCACGGAAGCCAGGAAACGAAGCCGCAATCACAAAACACAACAGCCGCTTCCTTCAACTCTCAGGCTGAATGTGCGGTGTGTTCGCATTTCACAAGCGCACACGCACTCACACACTCCACTGAGAAGTGATGTAAGTGGAGGGGTGGGGGATTTACACATGGCATTAGCCTCTGGGGAGGGCTGTCCAGATGACAGTGGTCCTCAGCCCTCCCTGGCCTCCCTGGAGTTAGGGTCACCCTGATTCCTACCACTGCCACCGAGATGGCTACGGTTCTGCCATGCCCCCCCGGTAATTCATTCCGAAGGCCCAGCTGCCCGCTCAAGACAGCACCACCCTCAACCACGTGGATACCCTCTCTGGGGGATTGCGGACCCTGGTCTGCTCCCCCACACGTGCTGATGGGGGGCAGCGCCGGGGATGGTCTTCGCTGGCACTGCCAGCTGCACCAGCTCTGCATCCTTCACTCAGTCCTTCAGTCTGCAAATACTCTTGGAGCACCGTCTACACACCAGGTGCTACGCTGGGCCCTGAGGATACAGCAAGACACTGAAACAGACACGGCCCGTGCTGTGGGGGACCCGGGAGTCCACTGGGGGACCCAGACGCTCATCGGGAGACAGAGAGAAATGAATGTTAATCAACAATGTCGTGACGGGCTGCAAAGGAAAGGCACATGGGGCAATAAGCACCGACAATAGAGGAATTTAACCTAACAGGGAGCTCAGAGGAGGCTGAGCGCCAGAGGACACGTCAGAGCTTAACTAAGTGAAGAAAGACGAGCAAAGCCAGAGATGCCAATGCCCAGCGGTGACAGAGAGCACAGAGCTGAGAGGCTGAGAGGGGCCGGTGCAGAGAGAAGAAACGGGTCCCGGGCACAGCTTGGGGTGGGCAGCCCTCGGACGGCGCAGGGCCTGCCGGCACCCAAAGGACCCCGGCTGTGTCTTAATAGCAGTGGATCTGGATTTCTGGATGTTCCCTCTGGGTCTGGTCCAGACGGAAGCCCCAGGGAGGTTGGGGAGTCTAGCTGGGAGACCGCTCGCCTAGACCAGGCAAGAGACGGTAGCCAGCAGCAGTGCAGGGTGAGGGGGGGGAGGGAGTTGGGCGGTACATCCAGACGTCGCGGAGTTCAGACAGGCAGCACCTGGGGATGCCTTAGACGAGCGGGTGGCAGGGAGGGAACGAGGACTCGGGGCCCCTGCCCTGTGAGAGAGAGTGGAAGGGGACAGGCGGTGCAGGGCCAGGCAGGGCAGGAGGGCTGTGTTTAGACTGATGTGGGGCAGGTGAGGCGTGAGGGGGCCAGCCACGGGGTGTCCAACTCTTGAATCTTAGCGGATTCAAGAATTTGCGCTCAGCAGGTGCTTACTGCTTCGATCGCAAGATGCTTACTGGTGACTTGTCTGCACGCAGGTAGGCAGTAAGACGGGAAGAAGAAACAGCCCTGAGGACTCCAGCTTTCGACGGCCTGGGAGCAGAGGGTAAGACTGAGGACTCCAAACAGCAACTTCAAGGGTAGAGAAGAGACAATAATACCAAGGAAACAGAAACTAACAACCAGAATGCAAAACCACAGGGCTGACTGCAATACAAGAGGCATGGAACTTACTACAAATGTCAGAAATACATGTCAAAGCTGAAGCCACACAGTGTGTTGAAATGATTTATTATGAATAACCATGATCATCTGACTCTAAAAACTCCAAATTATGTCCCCGCAAAATGAGATCTCTGAGAGGAAAGAGAAGCGAAGCGGATCATGGAAAATTGAGATTTTTGTATTTAAAATAACCTCTGATATAACAAAAACAATATGTCTGACTTCTAATCCACCAAAGAGAATTAATTCAATGAAACATGACTCATTAAAAACAAAAAGCGGCCCTGGCTGGTGTGGCTCAGGCGACTGAGGGCCAGCCTATGAACCAAAGGGCCGATGGTTCGATTCCCAGTCAGGGCACATGCCCGGGTTGCAGGTTTAGTCCCTGGTTGCGGGGCATACAAGAGGCAACTAATCGATGTTTCTCTCTGATATCAATGTTACTTTCTCTCCCTCTTCTTCCCTCTCTCAAATCAATAAAGATATTTTTAATTAAAAATAAAAAAGAAATAAGAGAAAACCTGCAAACAGAACTTTCTGAAACACGTCCCGTGGAAAACCATCTACTTTAGGTGGTGTGAGGTGTTAAGGAGAGAGCACTACACCCAGAAAACGTGGGATTAAACTGGCCGTCTCGCCTTAGGACTTCTTGGATCAAGCTGACGGCCACCATGCCTCCCCAAGGGGGAACCCGTTGCTGTCATTGAAGCCACGCAGAGCAACTGCAGGTCCCAGAGTGGGTTTGTAGGACTCGGGGTGCAAGGGACATCCGCTGGGAAAAACAAGCTTCATGGAACAAATGCACACCAACAGAAACGACATTTCATTCAAATATCTGTACGGAAAAGGCTGAAACTGACGATGTCCTTGGCCACAAGGCAAACCTCAGCAGTATAAACAAGCAATCTTTTCTGGGCCACGGTATCTGACCACAATGCCATAAAAGCAGGAATTAAAAACCAAAGAATAAACAAAAAAAAAAAATTAAATCACTAGGAAATTTATCCCTAAATAACTCAAGCCAAAGAAGGAAAAAGAGAAAACTGCAATTACTGGCCATTTGGAACATAATGACGATTGGAACGGCACATTGCAACATTCATGGAGCAGAACCAAAGCACTCCCCGGGCTCCACGCGTTTTCGTCCTCATCAAGGAAGGCTGGGAGTGGCTCACGCCTCCCTTCCCGGAAGCCAGAAAATAAGCCACGCGGTCAACCCAGGGGGAGAATTACAAGTAAAGGCAAAAGTCAACGAAGTGGAAAATACCAAAATCAGTAGAAAGGGTCCATCTGTGAATTAGCTACTTGTAACTGCCTTCACAAGATATCCAGACTTGCAAACGCCCAATAAAGGGAGGGGGCGGGAAGAATGAGAGAGCGAGAGAAGGACCACCAAAGCGCAGCACAGGAAAGTCAGGGCAACTCCCCCAGAGACGCAGAGAAGGGCGTTCAGGTTGAAGGAGAGCTCTCAACGCGTGCGGCGTGCCACTTCTTTGGAGTGTGCAGTGGGGAGCGCCTGTGCCTCCGTCACTCTGGCCGCCGTCACCGAGTACCACACGCTGGGCGTCTGCAGCAGCGGAAGCTCGTTTTCTCGCAGATCTGAAGGCTGGGAGTCCAAGGTCAAGGTGCTGTCAGGATTGGTTTGGGGTGGGACCTGTCTTTCCCACTTGCAGATGGCCCCCTTCTCATGTCCTCTCCTGGCCTTGCCTCTGTGCTCCTGGGGACAGAGAGAGATCTCTGTGTCTCCTCCTCTTCTCATAAGGACACCCGTGCTGTTATACGGGGCCCCACCCTTACAACCTCATTTATCTTAATCACCCCCTAACCACCTCTCCAAATATGTCGCAATGGGGTTAGGACTTCAACATAAGAATTGCGGGGGGAGGGCACAATTCATTCCATAACAGCATATTTTTCTAGAAAAACAGGAATTACCAAGACAGGTAGAAAACCATGAAGCCCACTTGAAAACAGATCTAGAACTATTTCCCAAACAGATGGGGGGAGGGGATCAGAGAGTTAGTAAAAAAGTTCTTTCAAACTTTCAAAGAATGTTTCTAGGCTCCTTAAACCATCCAGAAAGAAGAAAAATAAAATAAAATAGAATGCATTCCGATTCATTTTCAAATCCACCAGGGCTGTGAAACACAAGCCTGACAAATGTCACCCAAATGTCACTCAGGCTTGGCATCTTAACAAGATCCCATGGTCCCTATGGAGAGGGGTCCCTACGGAGAAGCTCTGCCCAGAGACGAGGCGCGTTTCCGAAATAAGAGCCTCAAATTGCAGGGCAGCTGGAGCCCCGCTGGGCTGAGACTGGGGCAGCCTTGAACATGAATCAGCCCGTAGAGGGCAGCGAGGGGAAGCCTGAGGCCAGAACTTAAGTGCTCAGTGGGGCCACGGGGGCTGCCCACACCTGTCAGCGGCACATGCAAGGAGACACCAGGGGCCAGAAGTGGGGTGGGCACCCCTCCCCAGGGCCACACACACATTGCCTGAGGTCAGCGTGCTTGGGGTCACCTTCCATCGTGGAGGACAGTCCCAGAGCCTGGGGCGAGGTTGACTCCAACTGCTAACGGCTGGGAGGAGCCAGGTCAGCTCGGCTCAGACTAAGACACCTAATGGCGGACCTCCTGGGGAGGCAGGGGGCTCCCTGTCACTGCGGGGCCATCCTGTGGGGTTGCTCTGGAGGGGACACCAGCTCTGGGACAGAAGCGGGCCTCGATGTCAGCAGTCTCTCTGCACCTGAAGGATTCAGACTCACAGTGACTCTCATCGTCCCATGGCTCCATCCTCACTCATCCTGGTGACTGCAACGTGGCTGGCCAGGACACACCGTCTCTCACGTCCAGAAACATTGTTTCCGCATGCTCCATGGCCTTCTCCCCTCTGCACCTGCATTACCATCTTTCGGCAGCATCTCTCGAGATGATCAGTGTGGGGGGGTTGGTGCAGAACATGAGCAGAGAGCAGACCTGACCTCGCTTGCAATATTAGCCATGCACACACAGACAGGTTTATCTGCATCCCTCTCTCCCCTCGTGTTGCCATGGTGAGCAACCTGTCAGGTTCCAGTCTTGGAGCAGATACTGGGAGAAGGCTGCAGGCTTGAGGGCCATTCAAGACATCCATTAGAAGCATTAGCAAGCCCGGCCTTCCCTCTCTCCATAATGGACTGAATGCTGGCCTGTCACGCTAATGGGTGCTTGGCCGCCCAGAAGCCGACTGCAGCCAATGCCTTGCCCTTCCTACGTGGATTTTAATGACAGATGAAGTGCTGTCATTACCATCCCCATTCACGGGCTCTTACCAATGCCTGAATTACCGAGCCTGCGCCAGCCCTGGTCGTGGGCCCCAGAAAAACGTATGGGGCTGGAATCTAAAAAGCACCATCAGTGTTGTCAACAGGCTTTGGGTAAGAGCAGACGCCAAGCCACCGGTCACTCCCAGGAGGGCCTCAGTCAGTTTCTCTGATACTGGATCGCAGGCTTAGAGAAATCAGGTTCCTGGTCACATCAACGGTGGGGAGGTGACAGTTTACCAAGGACACCTCCTCGGCAAAGCAGAGCAGGAGACAGCTGGTGGGGCGGGGGTTGATAAAGTGAATGTGATCCCGGGGACCTGTCATTCCTCACAGGAGACAGCTTGGTTGGTGCCACTAGAATTGCCACCCGTCCAGGGTGGGGTCCTGCCAGAGCTCAGGACGCCCCCAGTGAGTACTGACCAAGCCATGTCTCCCCACTCTGAGCTCAAGGAGGGACTACCTCGTACTTGTGCAGAAAAGGGAAATGAGTGCCGGTGACAAAGGGGACAGGCTGGGGACATTCTTAGGACACTTGGCAAAGTTCCTATCCTCCTCCTCATGCACACATGATGGGACTGTACTTCCTTGACCCTTGACCCAAGTTAGACGTGGCCGTGAGACTCACTTTGGACACTGCACAGTCAGCAGAAGTGACAGCTGTCATCTCAGGGGAAGTTGGAGAAGAAGGGAGGAACGGCGTTTGAAGAGATGTTGGCTGAGTGGTTTCCAAGACTAATTGGGGACACTGATCCGCAGATTCAAGAGGTCTAACAAGGAAATAAAACGAAATTCACTGTTCAACATCAGAGGAACGCTGTAGGGAAACCACAGATAAAGATTCTTAAAACAGATCCACAAAAAGAACTGATTGCCTTCTGAGAAGTCAGCTATCAGTGGAATTCTAGCTATCAGTGGCATTCACGGCCACAGGGTGGAGGTGAGAAGACGCTGAACTCGGCTTCAGTATAAAAATATCTTTTAAGAACAGGGTGGAATAAAGACATTTTCAGACAAATGAAACCAAGAGACTATGTCAAAAGGAAAGTCTAAAAGGTAAACTTCCAGCAGAAACAGTGTGATCCCACTGGTAGATCCGAGCTACAAGGGCAGGGGTGGGGGTGGTAAACCCTGAGAATGAGGGACAACCAGCTTTGACAAAGGAAAATGACAATAGCGATAGTCTTCTCAAGTTTTTAAAACTTAGGCTTAAAGTACAGGCCTGGGCAAAAGTAGGTTTTACAGTTGTGCGTCTGCAGAACAGAATTCATCCCTGTGTTATTAGTTACTAGTTACTCTATTGTTTGCCAAATAAACAACCACAAAGCCACGTGTGCCCGCCACTGTCCAGGGCAGTCACACCAGTCAGGAGGGGGCAAAGAGCCCGCCCTGCTTACTCAGGAAGAGTTAACAACTTTAAATCTTGATAGGTTGTCTACAAACGTTTTAATTTGCAGAGTCACTGCCCGATGGTAAGTGTATAACTTACAAAATAGTAGGAAAACATAAAATTTTTAAAAAACTATTTAAAGTAAGGAAAGAAAGGAAAAAATAAGCCAGAGTAGCACAAAAGGAGCACAAAATAAGATAGTTGATTTAAACCCAAATATATCAGGAATTATATTAAATATTTAAGTTTAAAGAGAGATAAATGACAACAGATGTCCCCACATTAAATGGCAGCTGTCCCAAAGCCCCCCCGCCTCCGGAAAGTGCTGGACAAGCAGCCTTCCCCTGGTGACGCAGGCCACCCATTGTGACCACCCGGATGGCCCTTGACATCACACGCCGTGACTCTCAGAACCACGGGGGGGGGGGGGGGGGCGGCACACACCTGCCCACCTCCCTGCAGGGTGGCTGTGGTTTCTAACTCTGCCGTCTAGAGTTCTTTGGCTCACGTGCCATTTGGTGACTCTGCCCGCTGTCCAGCTGCTCCTGGCAGCCCCTCGGGCCCTTTCCTAACCCACCTTCTGTGGCCCCAGGGAGCAGGAAATGAGAGTTAAGAGCTTTGCCTACAGGGTTCCCATGGCCAGTGAACCAATACGGGGGGGAGAGAGATTTTCTTCTGCCTGGACCCCATCTCTTTCTTTAAATCCCCCTGTATTGGGAATAGGAGGGGGAGAGAGGGGGTAAAGGTACAGAGAATAAGTAGCATAGATCGTAGGTAGAAAACAGACAGGGGAGGTTAAGAATAATATCGGAAATGTAGAAGCCAAAGAACTTATATGTACGACCCACGGACATGAACTAATGTTCCCGGAATGCTGGTGGGAGGGGGTATTCAGGGCGAAGGGGAATAAAGGGGTAAAAATGGGACAACTGTAATAGCATAATCAATAAAATATGCTTTAGAAAAAGAAAAAATAATCATACAAATGTAAAAGGATTTAACACCTCTTTAAAAACATTCATTCAGCCCTGGCTGGTGTAGCTCAGTGGATTGAGCGCGGGCCTGCGAACTAAAGGATTGCGGTTCGATTCCCAGTCAGGGAACATGCCTGGGTTGCAGGACAGTTCCCAGCGACGGTTCTTAGCAGGGAACGCACGAAAAGCATTGATATTTCTCTCCATCTCTCCTTCCCTTCCCCTCTAAAGATAAATAAAGTCTTTAAAAAAAAAAAAAAAAAAAACATTCATTCATCTCAGTAAATCCAACCCAGATCTGTTCTGATCAATACTAACCAGACAGTAGTGAACCTGTGAAATACGCCACCCACTTCTGTCCGCCTAACAGACATAACTAATCAACCACAGCGCTCTTTCCTGAGCCTGGACAGTACCTTCAGAGTCCTTCTCAACACCAGGTTCCAGGCTGCCACTGTATGACAACCGAAGTCAGCACTGTCTTGACAGAGCCCCCTGGAGGCAGGTTCCCCACTTGGCCCGCTGTCACCCTCATGGCCCGATGCCGAGGTGTTTCAGGGAAAGAGCGGAACGCAAGGCCTGGAGATCTGGGGTTGCGGGGGAAGACCAGGCAAGAGGGATGTCTGTTCTACTACATTCCTGAGCTGGATCTCAGCCATCTGCTCCCTGCCCTCAGTCCTCATTCCTTGCCTCCACCGGGCCTGACTCCAGAAAACATCTGCTGGTAGCCACACTCTTACGGGGACCATCATAAAAACACTTGTTACCAGTGACAGTGACCACGGCAAGTGCTGGGCTGGGTGCCAGTGACTGAGTCACAAAGAAGAGTTGGCAAACGGGCTGGGTAAAGGCAGCCCCACCAGCAGGCAAGCTGCCCAAGTTCATGGGCAGGATTCCTGGCGGAGGGGGAGCCTCGCAGAAAAGCCACGTCCTAGGACAGCGGGGCTCTGGCAAGGCAGAGGAGGGAAGGAGAGGCAGCTACACTGGGGCCAGGTGCCTTGCAGATCCTACTTTATGAAATCCTGGCCACAACATTGAGGGGCAAGTATTTTTATTGCCAACATACAGATAGGAAAAGTGGGTCTCAGAGAAGCTTTATAATGTGCTTCGGTTCACAAAACCAGTGAGCGGCAAGAGGCCTTATTAAACTGGACCCATCTCCAGCAATGCCAGTCCTCGCTCTGTGTAAACCAGAAAAACACACGGGTTTGCGGAGAGATGAGGACCAGCTGTGCGTAACAGCCCTGTCACAGCTGATCCAGAAACACTCCATGTACCCTGCAGGAGAATGGGTACATGGTAGCAAAGTCACGCAGTGGAATACTACGTGGTCACCACAAGAAGCGAACCCTAACCAAACCAACATGGGAGAATCTCACGTAATGTGAAATTCAGTTTACACATTTAAAATTTTAAAAAAGAGCGGGGGAACAAACGTGGGTATTCAAAGTTAGGATGGCGGTCACCCTGCACAGGGCGTTGGGGAGGTCTCTCGGGAGCTGGTCACATGGGCGTGCTCGCTTTTCGGAGACTCACCCAGCTGTTCCCTGGGGGGCGGGGTTGAACTTCCATGGGAAGTCTTTCACCTGATACTTATGCTTTTTCTCCAGTCCCGTACTGCCTCCCTGGCCGACAACTACGAACCAGATGATAACAGGCCAGCCTGCAAGTCCAAGACCGGGTTCAAGTCCTGACGTGACCATACCTAGTGACTTCCGCTCTGAAGTGTGGCTATCACTCCTTTGTAGGGTTAATTGTGCATAAGAAAAAAATGAGAAAGCTTTTGTGATAACATCCTAAGAGCCCATATTTTCTGAGCCCCAAGCACATTCTCTCCGATACCTTCGACAACTCTGAAAGGTTCCTCATCTCACAGCCGAAGGCTCCAAGGCTCACAATAGGAGAGATTAGTACAGTGATAGCCAGGCTGATTCACGTCCATCCGATCCAAACTCAGAGTGCTACCCACAGCGGTGGGGGGAAGAGCCGAGGACAGCTGGCTGGGTGTCCTGGGAAACAATCAGGGCACCCGCATGGTCAAAATGGCTCTAGATTCCAGAATCTCTCATCCCACTCATTCCCAGCCACGTTCTCAGTCTCCTAAGTTCTTCCTTCACCCTGTTGAGCCCAGGGGGCATTCATTGTTCATTCTTAGGACACGTCTGCCTTCGGTATCAGCTGCTTCAGTGGCTTGAAACAACACTCTTATCATGAGTCATTTGGGGGTTGGTTACTCCCGGTCCACAGAGCGCAGACAAAAAACCCAGGATATTGGATATCTGGATGATAAGATTAGCAACGCCTGCAGACTATACGTTTTTTCCAGATGCAGGGGAACATTTACAAAATCGATCATACGCTCCATCATAAAGCAAGTGCCAAATTTCAGACTTGAAACCACACAAACTCTGTTCCCTGAACTCGGGAGAGCGAAGCTAGAAACCGATACTAGAACACGAGGAAGCCCTGCCCTGCCCTGCCCTGCCCTGCCCTGCCCTGCCCAGTCCTGGCTGCCCTGCAGTCTCTCTCAGCCACCCCTTCACGGCAGCAGGAGACGTCCGCAGAGCACCTACCTGGTGCTCGGCCGGCTGACAGTCCAGACAGGGGGCAGGAGACGGGGCAGGAGACCGGCGTCCCCTCAACCACGCCTTTGTGAAGAGCACTCGAGTCTCAGGCTCTGCGCCTGCCTCCCCAGACAGCCCCGTTTGTGGTGTCCTCTAATCCAAGTCCTGGAGTCTGCCCTAGTTAACAGGCGAGCATCACGCCATTGCCCTGCGCAGCTGAGCCGCCGGCCGGGCTGTAGCCGTGAGAGGTCTGATTCGCAGCTCACGTCCGAACTCAGCGTTGAGGGCTGTCAAACAGGTCTGGAAGGTGGAACCAGAAAACCCACCTCAGAAGGGGTTAAAGCACCATTATTGCTGCGTCGGAGCCTCGCTGGTCTCTGGACACAGCACGCAGACTCCATTCACACAGGGTCTGCTGAGAGAGTGGCTCGTTCCGGCAGTCGGCCCTCCGGCTAACCCCAACGTATCAACTGCCTGTGCTGGGTCCCCGATTCCCCCCAAAACCAGCTTCCCATGCACCTCGGTCATTCCTTTCACTTTAGATACTACAAAGGGGAGACTTTCTTCCTCTGGATAAAGAATACTTTTCTTCACAATGGCTGCCCAGCAAGGGAGCTGGCTGCCGAGTAGTAAAGTCACTTCTCTCCATCAGTGGAGGTGTTCAAACAGAGCTCAAGACAACTGCTTGCTGAGGATGCTGAACAGGGAGCCTTAAAATCAGAAAAATTCTTCAAAGACCTTCTGAGACCTTTCAGCAGCAGCTATGGCCCACTGCACCTGCTGCTGCAAACACACCAATGACCACCAGGTGGCGACAGAATCGCACCATCGTTGCAAAGGCCTCAGTAACCCAGAAGATGGCTTTTCCTGAATATACTAAAAACCTAATGGAAACAAAACTTAAAAATAGATATACCTCATGACTCATCAATTCCACTTCTGGGGCTATATCCAAAAGGGTTGAAAGCAGCATCTTTTCTAATTAAAAAAAAAATAGACACATATTAATAAAAGCATCTTAGAAAAAATAAGCTTTTATTAGAGGGAAGATTCAAAAATGCACAAAAATGTTTACTCCCCATCTCAAGCTTTATTAAGTCAATGTGCTCTACCTAAACATGAGTCCTCACAGCTTCCCTGGATGTCTTTACCTCCCCTCCCCCCCAACTCCTCACCAAGGGGGCTTGGCCTGCTTCCAGTCCCCTGCACCCCCGCCACTGGAAGCTCCCTCCGGCTGCAGAAAACTGAGACCTCTGTCCCCAGGGAGGGACACGTGTTGTCCAACCAACCCCACTGCCGGAAATGTCGATCCCTGACCGAGACCTCAGACCTGGCACCTGCCCCTCGGCCATCCTGACTCTTCCCAGCTACCAGCCAAGTGCCTGTCTGCCCAATGGTCCTCGACCAGGGCGGGCCACAGACCAGGCTGCAACCACCGCCACAGCCAGCCTCGGGAAAAGCAGGGCCACTGTGGCCAGCCTGCCCCGCTGCCAGTCCCCTCTTCTCACTCTGGCCCAGGGCTAGGCTCTGACCCAGGGCCAGGCTCGTCACAGGCCAGGCCAACCAAGGCTCTCATGTATCATCCACTTGCCCTCACCCAGCAGCCAAAGTCCTCAGAACTTTCAGAGATGCTCATTGAGTACAGACACAAAAGGGACCCCTCGGGTCCAGAGCCCCAGGAAAGGCTGCACTCAGGATGAGGGCCCAGAGAACCATGAGCAAGCCCCAGAAAGACGACGGAACCAAACAGTACAAGGGAAAAGACAAATTTATTCAAGAAAATGCACCAACGGGTGAGGAAGAAGCCCGCCGGCCAGCGCCCTGTCTCCTAAGCAAGGGTCTGAGATGAGGCCAGGCCTGACCAGAGCCTGGGGTTCCCTGCGGCCCTGGGAAGAGGCCCCGGGGTGGGGATGCTCTGTTAGCACCAGAAACTGCTGCAGGCACAGCTGCACACAGAGACAGGACTGGTGGCCCATGTCTCCACCTGAGACATCTGGGGAGGGGCTGGCAGCAGGAGGCTCCTGCAGGTGGTCCCCTGAGTGTGGTTCTCGAATTCACAGACCGGCCTCAGTCCCCCAGCCCCCTGTAAACATGAGAACAGGCTCGCGGCTGCCGAGCCCCTCAGGACAAGATGAGGGTCCGAGACGTGTGGCTGGGCTTCAAGCGGCCCAGGAGCTGCCGGGCTTTCTCCTGCATGAAGAGCTGGTCCTTGGTGCCCCCACAGGCCACGGTCTTCCAGGCACTGGTCATCTGGGAGAAGGTAAGGGGGTTACCAACCAGGCAGGGGTAGCATGCTCCCAGGGAACCCTGGTGAGCCTGGCAGGAGGGGCGGGGGACATCTCTATGACCCTCCCTCTGGATGCCACTCCCATCTCTGGGTTCCTGGACCACAAGACTCAGCCAGACCCCTGTGTGGCACCAGGCTCCAGGTGAGGAAGAATTACAGGCTGGTGAGAAGGAGGGGTTACACATGCAGATGTTCACACAGGGGCTGCCAGGGCAGGTCCCGCCCTCAAGGACAGGCACGTACTAAGCAACTAAAAACAGAGACAACTTAATTACACATGAGACCCCTGAGGGGGACCCCAGTATGCAGGTTCCCTGAGGGAGTGGCATCAGGACTGAGGCCTGAAACCTGTTGGTCAGGAATTCGGGCAGAGACAGAGGCCTGGGCAAAGGCCCTGAGGTGAGGAGGGCGGCCGAGGAAGTCCCCACAGGCGGTGCCGCATTTGCAGCCAGCACTCACGGGGGCAGGTGTTGGAAAGTGGCTTCGGGGCTTCTGGGATGTCACCGGCTTCTCGGGCTTGGCCTGCAGGAAGCCCTCGTTGAGCAAACTGTTGTCCCCTTTGACGCCTGGCAGGGTGAGGCTGGAGGAGCTTGATGGCACATGTGTCGGCTGAAATCAAACCCCAGTGCAAGAGTCACCACTCTGCCACACGCTCAGGAAACACCCAGTCGCGCCCCAGCACCACCGTCTCCTGGCTGCGGCCACCTCGGGCCGGAGGTGAACTTCCCCAAGCCTCGGTTTTCTCTTCCAGGTGGGGAGACCGTTCACAGATTAGGAAAACATCTGTGAAGTGCCTGTTCCGGGGCCCAGCACCTCGTAAATGCTCAATGACACTGGGTCCTTTGATGAGAGGCTGGCCCCTCCCCAGCCACCTCAGGTGGGGGCGGGGTGCTCTGGTTTCTCCCGGGACCAGGAGCACCCACCAGCAGTCAGAGTAATGCCCAAGCCTACCAACACCCACGAGGAGCTGCACAGAGCACCCCGGCCTGCCCAGCGCCCCATTCTGCTTAGCCTTTACTCTCCTGACAGCCTGCTGGGCTCCAGACTCTCATCACCGGCAGGAGAGCAAGTGCTGGGTCAGAACTCGACCCAGGCCCACCTCTCCAAATCGAGTTCTTAACCACTCGCCGTAACATTTTTTTCTTTTTTTGGTGTTTATTTTACATGATGCCAGCTGCAGGTCTGGCTGGAAGGCACTGAGTGCAGAGGGAGGTATCTCTGCAAGGCCTGTGGGTCTCAGCAAGATCTGGTCAGCAAACCCCTTCTCTCATGACCCTCGTGTGGTGCTCACTGCCTCCCACCAGGCACCGGGGCCAGACAGGCTCCCTGTTGTCAGCTTCAAGGGGCCCACACTGTGGCGTGCAGCCTGGGGGCGGGGGGTGAGTCTCTACAGGGACCAGCTCCATCCTGAGGCCAGCCTGGGAACCAGACAGTGCCCACCCCAGGGCTGACATGCCCCCACTACGGGCTGTACTTGAAGCAGGTCGTCGAACCCTGCAGTCACCTCCATGAGCTGGACCCACGTGCTGGTGCTGGGGACCCAGATACGTGGTTTCAAAGGTATTCTAACAAACTCAGCTCTTGCCAAATAAACCCCTCTGCAAAGGCAGTGGCAGAGCTGCTCTGACTGACGCTGGGCAAGTGTTCAGGCCCCCCACCATCAGCCATGCCCCCCCAGCCCAGCTCACAGAACCACTTCCAGGCACCCCCAGACTCACTCACTCCACCCCCAGGGCCCTCCCCACAATACATGGTCCCTGAGACAGAGGTCTCCAGGCAGAGTCCCTCCGCAGACAGGACACCATTCCCGGGTGGGGACAGCGTCTCTCAGGCCCCTTACCAAGGACACAGCCTTGGGCACCGTGGACATCAGCTTCCCGTCCTCGTCCACGATGTCAAGAGCCAGGGACTTTCGGACCTTCTTGATGGGGCTCCGCCGCAGCTGGAGGTGGAGAAGAGGAGGCGATGAAGGCAGGACCAGGGTCCCTCGGGGCCCCAGCCGCCCTCTCCCAGAACTGGGCCAAACAGCGGAGCCAGGCCCAACTGAGAGGATGTGCCGGAGGAGAGGAGGGCTCAGGGCTCAGGGGGCCCAGCGACACTGGCCCCGCCACCGACTCCACACCCCCCGTAGACCTACGCCCACCCAGAGGCCCGCTCCTCATCCCCAAATGGGCTCAGCACAGCCCCATGCCTGTAACGCCCCCCAGAAATAACCATCCAAGTTACACCTAAAACCCCCACCCACAGGCAGTAACTCAGATGCGAACCCCACACAACAGACCCACAGCCCACTTTGCCGGACAGCGAAGGGTCGGTTCGAAGAGGAGCAGGGAGGCTCCCAGACTCCAGGGCCTCGCCGCGGCCAGTTTCGTGGAGAACCACTCTCGGGAACAAGGGCGGGGCAGCTCCACTTCCCCGGACGTCTCACTTCCACCAGCTGCCCCCAGACCCACTCCCTGGCCACGCCTCCCCTCTTCGCCCCACGGCTCCGGCCCCTGCCGCCCGCCCCTGCCCCCTACTTACCCCAGCCTTCCTCTTCTGCTTCTCTGGCCTCACGTCGTCCTCGCCGACGAGCTCGATGCCGGCCTCGGAGCGCAGCACCTCCTTCAGGTCCTCCTCCAGGTGCGGGGTCTGCGGCTGGAGCAGAGAGGGCCACGTGAGGCTCCCAGGCTGTCGGCACGGGGCCGAGGCGCGCCCCAGCTGTGCCAGGCAATGCGGGAAGGGGATCCAGTCCTGGGACGACGGCCTCCGTCTGTCTGTCTGTCTGTCTGTCTGCCCCCGCCCCCCGCTCACACCATTAACTGTCCCACCTGGGACAGGCAGACACTGACTCTGATGCATGGAGGGCCACCATGGGCCAGGAGCACCCCCAAGTCACTACAGCAGCCCCCCACAACACCGTGAACAGCTGTCGTCTTCCACGCGTAGAAGCGGAGGCTCGGGGAGGGCAAGAGCCCGGCCAAGGCCACGCTGCTGTGGACCCAGAACGTGGAGCCGCTCAAAGCCCCGACCCCTTGGCCCCTTTGTTACCACTGACGGGGACACTCGGCTCCACTTCCCTTTCTCAGGCCCGGGGGCCCCAGGCGACCTGTCTGGCCTCAGGTGGCAGGGACCAAGAAAGGGGAACACTCCGAGCAGCCCAGGTGTGCCGCGCAGCAACACCTCAGACGTGGCTCCGAAAGCCCCTGCGGTGCTTTCACAACAGTTGCCGAGGGCAGGCCGCATGCCACTCGCCCGCTCAGACCGGTCCGGGGAGACCTGTCCGGGGAGACCTGTCCGGGGAGGGTGCAGACAGAGGACCCAGACCTCTGGGACAGGAGAGGGCAGCGCGCACTAGCACCTCTCGGAGGGTAACTCGCTCGGCTGCACCGCAGGGCGGGGGCACCGCAGGCCCTGCTGCCAGGCTTCACGCGAGGACCCCACACAGCGAGGGGACCTCGCCGCAGGCCTGGTTCACAGGTCCGATGCTGCTCTGCAACCAGCCTCTCTCACCTCCGACTGGTTTCTGAAAGGGCTGCCTCTGTCTCAGGGCCCCCGGGGTGCCAGCTGCCTTTTGTCATTGGAAGAGCATGACCATGTCACGAGCTGGGAGGGGCAGGGCGGTTGGCATGCGTGCGCACTGGCCACCTCCAGGCCGCCCAGGAACGGCTCTCCCGGGCTTTGTAAAGAACCGGCCGTTAGACAGAAGGCTGCGGTTTGAGGGGCGATGCACCCCGTCCCCAGTTTGCCCCAGCGTCTGAACAAGCCCTTCCAGTCCCAGCACCTGCCGGCTTCCTTCCCCGCACTCCCGATGTGCTGGAGGTGCTTAGCTAGTCATGCCTTCCTGGGTGCAGTTCCCACCTCCGCCGCCCCACACCGAGCTTCCTTCCCCAGCACACTGTGAAGCTGTGTCTCCACCACCACCTCCCAGTGCTGCCTGGCACACAGTAGGTGCTCGGGAAAGGTCAGATGGTTGGTTGAGCAAACTCAGCCTCGTGTTCCCGGTTTATAAAACAGGATGTCTGCAACTCCCCGGGGCTGTTGGAAGAACCCTGTGAGGCCTCAGAGGGCGCCGTGAACAGGCTGCAAACGGCTGGAGGAACCCGGGAGGCCCCACTGCGCAGAGCCGCCTGCCCACGCCACCTACCAGAGGCTTCAGGGGCCCGTACTTCTCCAGGGCATTCTTGAACGGAGTCGGCGTGTGGGGAGCGTTGTCCATGGAGTACTTCTGATCTGGGGTCACAAACCTGTCAGGGCCAGAGGATGAGGCGTAGGGACAGGGCTGGGGACATGCACCAGCTGCCCTCCCAGCTCCCCTCCACCTGGACCTCTGGCCTCAGCAGCAGGGAGGAAGCCCCCAACCCCCACTGGCTCTGGCCCCCTGGCACTCGCCCACGCCCCTCCCCAGCCAAGAGGGTCTTAATCAGGAACGGAGAGGAAGGGGCCGTGTCAGACACAGGAGAGAACAGGAAAGCGCCTGGAGGGTCCCGGAGACTCGGGTGGGTGAGGGACTGGCTCGGTCATCGGTCTATGACGAGGACTTTCGACACAACGAGGCGGCTGTGGCCAGCCAGAGAGGGGAAGGGATGGCAGGTGGGGTCCAGGAAGGTCGGGTCCGTCCCCCACCTCTCTCCGGAGAGCCAGCGGCAGTGGCATCAGCAGGGAAAGGCAGGGCAGATGTCAGGCCCGAGATGGTGAGGCCGACGCACATGCTTCACTTACCGTCTTCCCCAGGCTCCTCAAAACGGTCACAGTGGGGACCGAGACGCGGAGGGAAAGCCTTAGCAGAGAGAAACCTAGGCAGGCAGGGTCTGGTCCGCAAGCAGAAAGACTAGGAAGCTTCTGCCAGATGCGGCCCCGCCACTGTGCGGTTTCTGCCTGCGGCGGGGGACGGCCTGCTGGGGAACGGACAGAAGAGGCGCCTCACGTCCGCGCCCCAGGGTTGCAGGCGCGGCCGGCCGCTGGCTGTAGGCAAATTTCGGCTCTGATGGCAGGTGCCAGACCCCACCTGCACAAGACCTGCGCGGGAGGCACCACCACAGCTGACGCCCCCAAAGCCTCACTGGAGAGTCCCAGGCTGTGAGAAACTCCCCGGGTCGTCAGGAACTTGGGGGCAGAGGCCTGTCCTGGACACGGCTGCCCAGGCTGCCGCGCCAGCCACTTCCCTCTGCCCGCCCGTCACCCCGCAGGGGGGTGAAAAGCTAAGACACCACAGACCGTTCATTTCTTCCTTTCTGGGGACTGAGAGGTTAGACAGGGACCCTCGCAACCTGATCCCATACCCTTGTTATCTCCCGCCTGGGACACAGAGACCACTCCGTACGGATGAGCAGACAGGCCAGCGCTGGTCGGATGCAAACACCTCCCAGCTCAAACTGCCGTGCGGAGGGATGAATCCGAGCCATGGCCCCAACTTCTCCATGAGACACAGAGCTTTTGCAAGAAACGGGAGAAAATTCTAGAACCTCTCGAAGTCACCATGTCGGCAAGAACTGAGAACACGTGCATGTTAGAAAACGGAGGCAGGCTGACTGGAAAGGGAACGCACAAGATGCCCTGGAGACGCACACACACACACACGACTCCGGAAGCCGGAGAACCCCGCAGAAAACCGGTGGGTGAACGAAACGGTGTCCTCGTTCAAAGGAAACCACTTAAGATGATGACAAGGAATACAACAATGACAAGGGCCAGAGCCCCCCGAGCCTGGCTCGGAAGGAACTCCTAAGGTCGGAGGACAGGGAGAGACACCAGAGACACCAGAATGAAAGAACGAACAGCACGTTCGCTCCGTTTAGTTCTGAGTTTGAAATGAAGACTGGGGGAAACAAGTCGGAAAGAGCACCCCTGCATACAGCCTGGGACGTTTCAGGAGTAAGTGAAACGAAACAAAACGACAAGTCCCTACAAAGACCCAGAGAGAAATAAAGATTTCCTACAAAGGATCGATAGCTGGATAGGTATCCGGAATCTCCAAAACATAAATGCCATCAAGAAAACAAAGCACAGTCTACAGCTTAGGGCCACAACTCGTCTCCCTCTGATTTCTACACCCAGCTCCTGTTGGTTACAAACCAAGAGACAGCCCTGGCTGGTGTGGCTCAGTGGACGGAGTTCCCAGCCTGTGAACCAAAGGGTGGCTGGTTTGATTCCAGGTAATGGCACGTGCCTGGGGTGCGGGCTGGGTCCCTAGTGGGGGTGTGCAAGAGGCAACCACGCGTTGATGTTTCTCTCTTTCTCCCTCCCTTCCCCTCTAAAAATAAATAAAATCTTTAAAGAAGAGAAAGAGAGAGCCCAGACCCCAGAAAGCACAGGCCTCACGTACTCCTGATCCCCTCCCCTCTGAGAAGGATAGGAATCCAGAAAGTGACTACATTTAAAACAGGGCAAAGTTTGCTCTTAGAAACCAGTAATACCTTAAGGTTGTATTCTCAGCTCGACCGGGCCCTTCCCCACTGCCCCTTGACCTCTCTGGCTTGAATGGAGGATCACTTCTCAGGAAACACATCTACGCTAAATTTCAGGCCACCTGTTGAGACTGATTTCTGACCAAGGGACTTACGAATCTTCCAAAACTCGTATCGCCAGAAGGGCTGAAACTCCCGAACCGACTTCCGAATTACAGAACTCACTCGTGACTAAGCAGCGCTGCCTCTGCCACAGCCACCGTGACGAGTGGTGAGGCTCAGCCGAGCAGCGCCCTCCACCCGGAACCCAGAAGCACAACCAGGCGGACGGGGAGGTGGGAGGGAACAGAGCCGGGCCCAGTAGCTCACAAAGTTAAAATGAAACTTGGTTGATAATGGCTTTGAACAAAACGGCTCTTTTATTTGAGAGAGACCATTTTGAAGACTGATACTGCGGAGTTGTATCTTTGAGGATAAAGGAAACATTCGCAGAAGTCTGTGTTTTATTCAGCAAAAACGTGACCCCTCGCACTGACTGTTGACAGATGTCAGCGGGGGCGTTCCCGCCCAGGCAGCGGGGGGTCTGCAGAGTCTCCCACGGACCCACACCCCCGAGAAATCGGTCCACCACGGGGAGCAGAGCGAAGCAGATCGGCCCAGGAACGCGTGGTCACATGCCACCAAGACCGGCTCTCTTAACGTGGATTTCACGAAACGCAGACAGTGGGTCCCTCCCCCAACCCAGATGGACAGCGGACTTGACTTTTCAAAGTTTTCCTACCGTTAAAACAAGCCCATTTGGGACGTGTGGGGATGAAAGACGGCACATGAACCGAGAGGACAGTTTGTACACCTGAAATTTTTTTCAGTTTGATTTCTAGGAACATGACCTTGTGGAATGCTAACCCGTTCATAAAATTTGTCACACTTAAAAAGAAGAATCATGAACACAAGGAAGCCCGAACCTGAACAGGCTTCGGAGGCTCAGAAGGCAGAAGGGAGTACTCGCTGCTGACGAGCACCAGAGACAGACAGACCGACCGACCTGGGGGAGGGACTGCGGCCTTCGCTAAAGCCACTCAAACACAGTGCATTCGTGCTTGAAACTTGTAAGTCACAGAGATTAGCTTTTTCACAGCAATTTGGACTCTCTGTTCCTGAGATTAGAAACCCATCAGATTAAAATATGAAAATGAATTAGAACAATGGTAAGCAAACAAAACACCCAAGGTAACGGACCAGACTACACTACAAAAATGAGGGGGTGTGGCGGCCACGGGCTACTTTCTTATCCCTGAGTATCAGGTGTTTTTCCAAAGGCGCCCCCTCAACCCCTGCCAGGTTGGCCACTGCTGGGGGCAGGGGCGGGTCCTCCGCTCCGGGGCCAGCGGCGGGCAGGGCACTCACGCAGTGTGTTTCTGGTGCAGGGGCGTCTTGTCCCGGTGCAGGGGCGTGGTGACCACCACCTTCTGGCTGCACACCGGGGTGGACGTCAGCGAGGGGCTCTCCAGCTCTAGTGTGTCCTGTTTGTTCCAGAAGTTCAGAAACTGCCAGGGAAGACCAAGGAAACAAGACAAAGTGATGACATCGGGGAAGGCGAGCCCTTCCCCCACTCCCCTCCTGACAGAGAAGACCCCCCGCCAGCCAGGCACCGGAGTCGGCAATGCCAAGACAGACCAGCAGGAGCCCACAAGGAGGTCCACGTCGACCACTGGGCTGGCCAGCGCCCCCGCCCCACCCCCCTTGGCCAGTTTGGCATCACTCTCTAGCCCTGGGTGCTGCTGACAGTGCGTTTGGGACCAAGGACACGGACTGCGTGGGAAGAGCTCTTAAAGGCCTGTTACGGACAGGGAACGGTCACAACTGCCGATGCCACCGTCCAAAGAACACCTTCTCCCGCCAGGGCTAAGGACTTGACACCAAGGATGGCACGGGGTATTCACAGACCCTCTGAGGGGTAGGTACTCCCGTGATCCCCTTTCTAAGTAAGAAAACTGAGGCTTAGAGGAATTTAGATTCTTGTGTTGAATCCTAGAGGCAAGAGGCAGATCCAGATCTGAGCCAAGTCCGTCTCTGCCCTGACGGCGCCTCTGGTAGATCAGGGGGCCTCGGTCCACTGTCCTGCACGGGGTCCCCGGAGCAAGGCGGCCACCAGGCCTCATCATCCTGGGCTGCCGGGCGGGCGGCTCAAGGCCCCGCTGTCTTCCTTCTCCGGCCAGCAGCCCTCACTTAGGAGTCATTTATGGGCTGAATTGTTTTCTCTCAAAATTTATGTTGACATCACATGACTGTGACCGTATTTGCAGACAAAGCCTTTAAAGAGATTACGGTAAAATGAGAGCGTGTGGCTGGGCCCTGATCCCATAAAACCAAGACCGGTGTCCTTAGATAACAAAAGGTGAGAGAGATAACGAGAGAGGCAGGTTAGGATGCAGACAGACAGAGGGGAGATCACATGAGGACACAGGGAGAAGTCTGCCGCCTACAAGCCAAAGTGAGAGGCCTCAGAAGGAACTAACCCAGCCCATTCCTTCCAGGACTTTCCGTCAAGCAGTGCAGTGTGGGGTGTTGTTATGGTAGCCTGAGCAAATTAACATGGGACGCCTAGTGGAAAAACCACAAGCAGCCCCAATACCGGGGCCTGGGCTCAATCTCTCTACTGCAGATGAGGGTGTGGCCTCCTGCAACACGCCACCTCTGGGCCTCACCATCTCTCACATCCTCACGGGAGGCAGCCCCCACCCACCTTGTTCCTATCCGGGACACGAGGACTCCAGGAGTGGCCTCTGCCCCACCCCTCCAGTCCCTCCTCCTGAAACCCCGCCCCCCGCCACACAGCCTCTGGGACAGCACATACCCCTCAGTTATACTTAAGACTCTCCACGGTTCCTGCCCCCAGATCACTCCCAGCTCTGGACCACACAACACTCACTCCGCCCTCCCCAGCGCTGCACATTCGTTCTCAAGCGGACCGATAGGCCAAGCGCGGAGCGGACGCAGCTCCGGAGAGCCTGCAGGCGCCACAGTGCACTGCGCATCAACTCCTGACAAGCCCGCCCTCACCAACAGCTGCGCTCCTCGCCCTGGCCCCCCAGTAGGAAACAGGTGCTCAACACGTTGATTCTCTTAACAAATACTGAGCCCCTTCCCTTCTTTGCCCAGTTATCCCCTGCTACCCTCCACTCAAGCAATTCCTCCTCCTCGGGGAAGCCTTCCTGGCTGACACCTGCCCCCCAGACTAGATGCATCGTTAACCTTCTCCTTCGCTTCATTTATCATGCTTATTTGGGTCTTTTTCCCTAACTGGTCTTTCTGCCAGAATGCCGGCTTCCTGAGGGCACCCCTTCACCTCCAGCCCTCACACACGGCAGACGACCCAGGAGCACTTGCTGAATGGCACGTGCCTGCGTGCCGGGCCCTGCCCTGGGCCCTGCGAGCCTGTACACAGAGCCCCGTGAGTAGTCGGGGGGGTGGGGGTGGGGGTGGGGGGTCCACACACCTGGGACGGCGAGAAGGGCAAGGTCTTGACAGGTGTGCTCTTGGGGGTGAGGCTGTTGCAGGAGTCCAGGAAGGACAGGTTGGCGCTGTTCTCTGTGACAGGGGACAGGGCGACGCGCCTCTTCTTCTGCCGCTTGAGCACGGAGGGCGGGGTGCCGATGCCCAAGCCCCCCACTTCAGTGCTGGGGGAAATGGGGATCAGCTCGCCCCGGCTGCCCCGGCTGAGGTCTGAGATGGTGTGGCCGTCCAGGCGGTACTCGGTCACACTGGGCCCAGGCGCAACAGACTGGCGGGGCGGCGGGGCCTGCCGGGGCTGCAGTGGCTGTGGCTGCACCGGGCTGCTGCTGCTGCTGCTGCTGCTGCTGCCCTCCGCGGACGGCTCCTCGGGGAGGTCAAACTTACTCAGGTCACACCAACCATCGGGGTCCTGCCCGGAGAGGAGGGGTTAGTAATCACTGCAGTTTCTCTGCTTTCCTTCCAGCAGATACGAGAGGACTCATGTTCATAGAAGGAAATGAAAACGAGTGTCAAGCACGATCCCACGGCCCAGGGACGATCATCGTTAACACTTCCTCTCATTTCCTCAAGGAGTCTTCTGTGTCTGTGTATCCGTGTCAGTAAATAAAAATGAAAACCTGTTGTGCAGCTGTAACTTTAAAAAATGGGCCCCGGCTGGTGTAGCTCAGTGGATTCAGCCTGGGCCTGAGAACCAAAGGGTCACCGGTTGGATTCCCAGTCAGGGCACGTGCCTGGGTTGTGGGCCAGGTCCCCAGTAGGGGGTGCACGAAAGGCAACCACACATTGATGTTCCTCTTTCCCCTTCTCTCTAAAAACAGACAAACAAATAAAATGGTCCATGCAGCCCTGGCTGTGTAGCTCAGTAGGTTAGAGCACCACCCTGATCAGTACACCAAGGTTGCGGGTTTGATCCTCAGACAGGGCACCCACGAGAATCAACCAACAAATCTATAAAGAAGTGGAACACGCAATGTCTCTCTCTCTCCCCCTTCTCTCTCTCTCTAAAGTCAATTAAAAAAATGTTCCGTGCTCAATACTTCAGATCTACAAAAACACAAAGAAAGCCCAAATACCCATCAATAAGCCGAAGAAATAAAACCTATCACTGACCCCTGGCCATGGGCACCCACATGTTCACATCCTGTGCCTTCAGGTAGGACACCGCCACCGCATTTAGAATTACCCAACCCCACGCATTTCTTTGCCGCTTTATCACTTATATGTGTCCCTAAATGACACCTCGTGCTTTGCAGGTTTTTAACTTCAGTGTGAGTCACTTCTATATCCTGTGTTTTGTTCCATTTAAAATTTCTGTAAAGCAAAGCACTAGTGTCTAACTCTATTACCTATGAGTTAAGTGTTTACTATAAATAAGTTATTAGTTGTTATGGCAGAAAAATTTCAACTTTGTAACTGGAAAGCGTTCCACCACATGACTCTATCAGTTATTTAACTACCCCCCGCCCCCCAGCAGGTGCTGCAGGGGAGCGACCGAGGGCGGTGTTCCCACCGTCTGTAGCTCCCTCACCGCCGGGCCTCGCTCCTGGCCCTGGCCCTCACCAGCTGCGTGATGCCGGACCAGCCTGCTGGCCCCTGTGAGCTTGGGAGGCCCTCACTGGCGATGAGCCCGAGACCCACTTCACACGGCTGTTAAAGGACTGACAGAGAGCATGCACGTAGGTGGCCACTAACAAGTCTGGCACACAGTAGGGACTCAGATGTTACATACTTGAATTACTAATTAAGCACTGAGCCTTGCATACGCTGGGTGCTTGATACAAGTGAGCTCGCCTCGCCCCTTCCCTGTACCCAGCAAGGGGAGGAGGATGCGGAACGGTCTGAGGATGAAAGGGGCCACACCATGAAGTGCCAGCAGTCCCCTCGGAGCCCAGAGGAACCCACACGGCAGCCTCGGAGCTGTGCGCTGCAGACTGGTGAACACGCTGGACCTGTGTCTCCAGCCACTGAGATTCCTCAGACAGCAAGGGACACCACAGACAGACCCCAAAGCCGAGTACAGTCCCAGCCACTGGGGCTAAGAGATGAGACCCAGAGTCAGAGGGTCTTAGGGATGGTCCCCTAGGGACCGTACCATCCAACCACCAGTAAATAAGACAGTGAGTACAGCACCACAGTCGAGACCACCAAGCTTACTTGCTGTGTGACCTTGGGTACATGACTCGACCTCTCTGAGCCTCAGTCTCAGCTACAAAACTAAGCAAGGACACACCTCACCAAATACTGAGTGGACTATCCCTGAGGCTCAGAGGCTGGTATGTAATAGACGTTCAACAAACGTCATCATTGTTACCAAGGAAAGGCAAAGGCCCAGTGGGAAGGCAAATGTGGGGTGCTTTCCCTGAACTCCACTGCCCCCGGTTGCCAGGCCTCTTGCCCATCAACCCGAGACCTGCTCCACACAGGCCTGGCTGATGCAGCTGGGCGCTGGGGGCATCACCACCCACTGCAGAGCTCCCAAGGGGCACAAACCACAGCCAGCCTGGCCTCAGGGGCTGCAACACCTGAGCAATCAAAACCCACTCACGGCGCCAGTCCCGCCAGCTCCCAGGCCCCTCTCCAGGGACACCCGGCCACCTGTGGTGCCGCAAACACCACGCTCAACTGCGCTGTGTTACTGGCCTCAAACACCCTCCCCCTCCCTCATCCGTGAGGACTCGGTGCGCTGCCACCTCCCCCGGGGAGCCCTCCCACCCCACCACATGCTGTCCATTGTGAGTCAGGAGCTCCGAGGCAGGGACCATATGGCAACTATCTCAGGTTCCCCAGGCCCTGGCCACGGGCTGGGCACTTAGCACCAGCTTGGTTAATGTTACTGGGATACGGAGTGGACAGAAGGATGCCCGCCCACGAGAGGAGGACTCCCTGCTGGGGGCTGCTCCGGATCCACTGTGAAGTGCCGGGACCAACATTACCGACTCGATCAAGTCCAGGGCTTCCGAGAAGCTGGAGCCCACGGCCGGGATCAGGAGGTTTGCGGCCTCCACCACCCACTTATAGGGCAGGCTGGTCTCTGGCGAGGAGCTCTCCTGGTCTTCATGCTTGGGGACATCGTCCAAGGGCTCTGGCGTGCGCACCGCGTCCAGCTCTGCAGGCACGGCTTCCAGCTCCTTCGCGGGGGTTGCAGCCGTGGGCTCCTCCTCACTGCTTTCCTCCTCCTTCACAGCAGGGAGCGTGGGGGGCCAGGTGGTCACAAGACTTCCCTGCTGGACACAAGGGCACACCAGGGGTTGGAGTCTTTGTCCGAGATCAAGATGATGCTGTATTCCAGCTCAAAGCTGCACAACCTGAATCGAATAAGGAAACCCTGACGAACCCGAATAGAGTGACAGTCTCTACCATAACCGGCCTTACCGTACACTTTGAAAACCTCAGTATCAGGAAAGACTACGAAAGGCTGATCACAGTTAAAAGGGCCCACAGGAGAAGTAACGAGTAAATGCAAATGCAATGTCTGACCAGGGGCAGGAAAAAGCAAGACATGGACTGCAGATTAGAGAGAAGAAGGTCAGAAAGTCCCGAATCTGTGTTAAATTCCTTAAATCAGCTACAACTGTGGCCGTGTAAGGGAACGCCTGTGTTCTCGGGAAACACGCTGAACGGCCCAGATGAAAAAGTTCAATCCCCGGTCAGGGAATCACATACAAGAAATCACCCAATGAATAAATAAATATGCGGAACAAATGGATGCTTCTCTCCGTCTCGCCTCCCTCCTCCTCTCCAAACCCCCTTCTTCTCTCTCTCTAAAATCAATACATACAAATTTTTAAAAAAATAAAATTGCCCACATGCTTTTAGTATGAAAAAGCTAGAAAGCGGAACAGGTAGGGAAGGAACTGTTAAGGAGGACAGAGAAAAGCTGAGGACAGTCCTCAATTTTTGACGTCGGCCTGCTCTGTCCTGCTTCCCCTGTGGGCAGATGAGTGTCAGGTACGTGCAGAGGTGTACGACAAGGCCAGGCACCCATGGGAGACCCTCAGCAGAAACTAATCAACAGATGAGAAGCCAAGACGGGTGTTGAACGACACAGTGGGAGCCAACCCTGCAATCGCCCCTCCAACCCCAGGCCGACCCAGTGGGGGGCCCTCGCACCTGGCCTTCCGCGGGCTGGGCGCTCTGGGGAGTGTCCTTGCCCTCGACCTCCAGCAGCAAGTACACGGGGGGCTTGCAGTCTTTGGACTCGCTCAGGAAGCCTCCTGTGTCCACCTTCCTCTTGATGGTGGAATTCCAGTGATTCTTCACGGCATTGTCTGTCCTGTGGGGGCAAACGGGGGGCTTTGGACCCGGTGGCTCGTGGGCCACCAAGCTTATCACTAACCTCCCTGAGCTGAGCTCCCACTTCAGTCATGAGGGTTCAACCTGAGGAACTTGGAGGTCTCTTTCAGCTCTAAGACGAAGTCACATGTTTCTAGCCCTTAACAATTCAGAGCCTTTCCCACCCACCTCTGCTAAGAACTAGCGCACAGGAGAACAGAAGCGCTCACACACAGGAGGCACTTGGCCCTCACATCGCGAACAGAGGGCCAGCGTGGCCGAGCAGCCAGTCTAAGAGGAGGGGTGGACGCTCCCACTGGAGACCATCAGCAAACACACACACAGAGCATGCACCAGGTCAAGGCCAGACTCCGAGCCCCCACCTCGCTGTGCCCCTTCCCTATTCTTACTCTTCTCCACCCCTCACAGGCGAGAGCCCTTCCTCCACAAACCCCACACACCCTAACCTCTGCATCTCGGGCTCTTCTAGGAGCCTGAGACGAAACACCTCCCAGCTGTCCCGCCCCCTCCTTCAGTTCTAGGGTGCTCCGAGCTGTAACGCACTTAATTCTTTTGCTCACGTATATTTATGAAGCGCCCATTATGCAGCCGGTAAAACAGGTGGCTGCAGTTACAACCTACTCTAGTGGGGAGACGGGCATCCTTGTCTAATTACAACGGGAATACAAGCTGGGCGCTGTGGCCAGGCCGCCAGGGACCGAGCGCAGGCTGGAAGGACAGAGAAAGCTTCTCTGAGGAAACGACGCCCCCGCCAAGAACAAAGGATGAGAATACAATGGCTACACAATGGGCGCAAGGCAGAGGGCATTCCAGGCTGAGGGAGGCGCACAGGGGCATCTAGAAAAAGTTCCTGTGTCCGAGGGAGAGGAGGGACGGGGAGCAAGGATGTGGCGGGCCGAGGCGAGGCTAGTGGCAGGGAAAGAGGCCGAGTCTTTGACCCAAGTGCTGGGAGAAGCTCCAAAGGCTACCTTTGGACTCGGCCTTGACTTTCAAAAGCAGACCCTTCAACACTGCAAGGGAAACAGACCACCTGCATTCTACCTGCTCTCCCCTCCCGGGACTGCAGTGTCATGAGAAAAGAGGGGCTAAAAACAAAAGACAGTACAGCGATCCCTCAGCTATCGCGGGAGTTACGTTCCAGAGACCCCCGTGATGGGTGAAAATCCGAGACGTAGAGGCATTACATTTCTTTTATTATTTATATATATTTTAAGGCTTTATAAACCCTTCCCACACTCCTATAAACCTTTCCCATTCTCTTATTAACCTTTCCTACATTCTTACAAACACTTCATATGCTTATAAACACTTTCTACACTCTTAAACCCACGTAATTTTAACAACATAGGAAATTCTGTATGGGTACTCACCAGTGAAGAACACAGTCGTCCCTCGCTATATCATGGTTCACTGTATCGTGGGTTTTTAAAAACTGCGATATAGCGAAGCTGTAATAACTGAACTGCGATACAGCAATGGGACGACTGTAAGGGGAATACGTACAACGACAAAGAGAACACGGCAGAAAACCATAGCAAATAAGAGATCTGAATAAGTTTCCAGAAGATGGAGAATAGTTAGGAGAGCAACAAGCAACGTAGGAGACTGGGAGTTGGCCCGGAGGGAGATTCTGGCAAGAAGAGAGCCAAGTCTTCCCAGGGCTCCTGGCAAAATCTCACAAGACTTGGGGCTCGGAGGGACCAGGCCCAAGTGAGAAACGGAGCAGGGTGAAAACGGAGCAGTGGTTCAGACCTCCAGACCCTGGCCTGGACCTCACAGGCTTATTCTCTAAAAAACAGAAAAGGAACAGGCATCCCTGGTCACAGCAGAGGGCAGGGATGGCACAGAGAGCTGAGATGGGGACTGAGCGAAAAGCTGCACAGTGGCCCTGCTGGTGTGGCTCAGTGGACTGAGCGCTGCGCTGCAAACCGAAAAGTCACAGGTTCGGTTCCCAGTCAGGGCACACGCCTGGGCTGCAGGCCAGATCCCCAGCTGGGGACGTGTGAGAGGCAACCAGTTGATGTTTCTCTCCCTTTCTTCACTCCGAAGGGTCATGGGTTCGGTTCCAGTCAGGGCATATGCCTGGGCTGCGGGACAGGTCCCCAGTTGGGGGTGTGAGAAAGGGAACCTTTCTCTCACGCATGGATGTTTCTCTCCCTCTCACCCCTCTAAATAAAATTTTAAAAATCTGCACAGTGAATGGGAGGTCCCCAGGCCCCTTCTCCCTGCCCTGCCCCAGAACTCCCTACAGCCAGGCCCAGGCAAGAGTCTGAGGGACGCACGTATCCCTGGGAAAAGTGAACACCTCCAGAGAAGACTGGGCATTTCACCCACAAGGCTCTCTCACCCTGCCAGCCCCACCCCCCCACCCCCCCAAAGGCGGCTCACCTCCCGGGCAGCATCTTGGCGATCTCGGCCCAGCGGTTACCCAGCACCTTGTGGGCCTCGCAGATGATGCGGTCCTCCTCCTCGGTCCAGCAGGACTTCTTCACCTCGGGGTTGAGGTGGTTGTGCCAGCGCTCACGGCACTGCTTCCCCAGCCGGCCCTTCAGGTGCTTGGCGATCAGCGTCCACTGCTTCGTGCCGTACTTCTTCACCAGCTCGATGACCTTGGAGAGGAGCCTTGTGAGGCCAGCGGCCCTGCCCCGGCCTCTCACCAGCACCTTCTCTCCACGTAAGCCTCACCACAGCCCTGAGAGGTGCGACTGACTGACCAGCGGAGGACATGCACCCGACCTGCAGCTTGACCCCCCGCCAAACGCAAGGGCAGGCTCGTGGTCCCTGGACTCAACTGGGGCGAGTTAGGGCCCACTGTGCACCAGGCACTGTCCCAGGAGTTACCTTCTCATCTTCCTCTTTGGTCCACGGCCCCTTGACGAGATCTGGATTCAAGACCCTCAGCCACCGGTACTGGCATTGCTGGTCAGTGCGGTTCTGGGAGGAAAGGAATTGTGGGAACTGGGGAGGTGGCCCTGGATCCCGTGTGATCACTGGGCTCAGGGGACTGTGGCCTGGCCCAGGCCCACCTCAGATGGGCTGTCTTGTTCCTGCACCCACCACACGCTGCACGGCCACATGCCAGAACACGTGTGGTTTCTCTTTGCTACAGAGAACATGGGAGGAACTGGGCAACCTAAGAACCCACTGGGAAGCCACCTCTGCCAGCCTAACACAAAGGGGCAGCCACCGCGAGCTTCTAAACCCCCATAAAAGCTGGTGGGGTCTGTCAGGGACCCCTGCTGGCACCTAGGACAACATCATTTCCCTCGTCATGTTCTTTCAAATCACATGGAAGAGGGAGATGAGGCATGGGTCCCAAGAGGGACCTGGTGACTTGGTCCTTGAGCTCCCCGAGTGGCCCAAGAAATAAGGCAGACAGCAGCTCCAGCCACACGGCTCTTCCCAGCAGACACCGGCCGTCTTGGGAGGGGGGATCTGAGGGAGCCCTGCTGAGAGGGGCCTCACCGGGAAGCCCCTCGGTATCGTCGGTATCGGTCTCACCGTTGAGAAACTGAGCACCAATTCGCTCCTAACTTACAGGAAGCAATGCAAACATGCCACAAGTCACATGCCCCTGGTGACAGGCTGCCACGGCAGAGCCTGAAGACCACAGGCACAGGGAGGCTGCCGTGTGTCTCAGCCAGGGTGCCGGAAGTTCCAGTCAGGGAAGAAAGGGGGGCAGTAAGGAGCTCCCTTTCCCTTCTGCCTGGCACCAAGTCTGCCCCAGGAATGCTGTCGGGTCACTCAGAGCCCTGTCGCCGGGGGAGGGGGCTGCGGAAGGGCTGCACTCACAGGAAAGTGGCTGGCCAGGAACTTCCAGTCTTGCTGTCCGAACTGCCTCACCAGGGTCCTCAGCTGCTCGTCCTGCCAACGCCAGAGAGAGAGAGAGGGCTCCGCTCACGGGGTGCAGGAGGCAGCGGTTTGTGACAGCCCGCTCCAGGGCCAGCCACAGCTGGCCATTCAGTCATGACCTACCGTGCACCAGGCGCTACAGGCAAGGAAGGCAACAACTGACCTTCTGGGCCTTATGGTGCAGAGGGAGCCAGATGCGAATCCAAGTCTCCCGAAAACAACAGAAAAGCCACTGGGCTGGCGGGGCAGGGGGAGGTACGTGGTGAGGCCTATTCGGGGTGCAAAAGGGACAGGCCCAAGGGAAGTCTGGTGTAGCTAACCCCCACCAGCACAGGGAGCGAGGGATGCAAGCTGATTTGGAGGGGACGGCAGGGGCCAGAACACACGCAGGACCAGTGTGGGCCTCTGTGTCCAGCACAGCCCCTGATGCACTTGACCACTGGGTGGTCACGGTCCAACATGCCGGTTGTGAAGTTCACTCTGGCAGCTGCAGGAAAGGGGGCTCTGTAAGAGGGCGGGATGGAGAAATGGAGGCCAGAGATGATAATGACATGGCGCTGGAGACGGGGACAAGGGGGCAGAATACAGAGCAGTCAGCGGGCAAAACAGCGTCTGTTGAAGCCGTCTCCTGAAAATGAACCACTGATTCGCACAGCAGCCTGGAATCTCAGTATCGTTACGACGAGCGAAAGGAACCAGACATAGGAATAAGCGCTGTATGGCTCCATGCACATGAAATTCTAAGAAATGTAAACTAAACCAGAGGGACAGAAGTGTTGCGGACCGTTCAGCCTGGTTTCAGGAGTTGTAACCCTCACCCCATGGTGGGCTGTGTAAGAGCCTAGGGACCCACTTCATCTGGGTCTGTTCTGTCACAAGGACGTGACCTACTAAGGAGACAAAGCTTATCTCCCTGGCAGGAGCACTGCTTCTGCCTCATCCATCTCTGGCCCCAATGCTGGTTGGTAGTCAATGACGGGTAAGACTCCTCATGGGAGGGGCAACCTAAACCAGACATGACCACTTGGAGGCCCTATGGAAGGACTTGGGGGGGCTGCAGCAAAGAGTGGGTGATGGACCCTTCCCCCCTGGCTATTCTGACATAGCCCGAGTCCTCATTTCCATCTGGGAGATGTCTTCTGCTTCCTGAGCCTAATCGGCTTAAAGCCTGAAACTATCAGGGCCAGCGGTGCAGCCCTGTGCCGGCCAGGATGGTTCGGCCAGGATGGTTCCGGGTGATCGGGCATAAGAAAGAATTCCTAAAGTCCTGTGAAACCTGCTTTGCTAAGAGTGCACTCATTTAAATGATAAGGGTCCGAGGAGGAAATGAGTATCTTTCCCAAGGTTTTGTTGCAACCCCCTTTCCTGACAGACACTGACTGAGATTAAGCCCTCAGATTTCTTTGAAATGTTAAACCTGTATTCCTGTGTATTGGAACCCAATAAAAGCCCAGTGAGGAAGGGGCTCTGGGTCATTCTCCTCCGAGAGTTTAACCACCTCTCCTCCCCAAGCAGATCATGTCTTGGTAGTTTTATTTTCATCTGTGACAGAGGGATGGAGCTCTGCGGGTAGAGCCCCCCCACATCTGGTACACAGGACAGGGGCACCCCCCGCACAGAAGGGCAGTGGTCGTCGGAGCCCGGGGGTAGAGGGAGGAGCATTTGGGGGTAATGGAAGCCTCTGGAAGGTGAGGAAGGTGCTGGTCGTTTCACAGTAATACATCTGTAGAAATTCATCGAATTATACTCTTTTAAGATGTGGTAGCTGACTGGATGTGAAGCATCATTCCTCAATCAAATTGATTTTTAAAATGTAATTTAAATAAAGAACATGTGGCACACCCATAACAGGGTGCTATTATTCTGCCTTAAAGCAGGAAGTTCTGACATGTGTTACAGCGTGGACGAACCTTGAGAACTTTACAGCAAGCGAAATAAGCCACAGAAAGCACAATGGCGACTGCCAAGGGCTGGAGAAGGGGGTGGAGGAATCACGTGTTTAATAGGTACAGAGATTCTGTTTTGCAAGATGAAAAAGTTCTAGAGATCTACCGCACCTGGGAATACACTTAAGGCTACTGAACTGCACTCTTAAAAGTGGTGTAATGACAGTTTAATGCTCTGTCTTCTCTCCTTCCCACTCCCCCTCTCTCCTGGACAGAAAAAAAAGGCCACCACAGAAATCCAGACCCTCAGCCACAGCCTGGCCACAGTCCAGCACCGGCTGGACCAAGTCCCCATAAATCTCGTAGCTGAGCCAGCTGACAAGCCCCCCACCCCCCACGCCGCCTTCCTCCCCCGTCCATCTCCAGCACCCCTGTCCTTGCGACAACTGCCACGGACACTTGGTCGTTTTGTCTCCAACTCCTCATGGACCCTGCGGGCCTCTCCCACCTGTGAGCTCCACCCCGCCCTGCCCAGCCTCTCCACGGCCGACTCCCTGGCCTGCCCCACACAGTGCCTCCCCCAGCTCCCAGCTCTGTCTCTGGACCCCGGGCGGCCCCCAAATCTCTTCTTAGCCACCCTGTGCACAGCAGGTTAGCTCCCCTGAAGCCCGGCTATGTTCACGTCACTCCTCTGCTTCGAAACCCTTCAACGACCCCACACTGCCAGCTGAGGAATCCGCACACCGAGCCTGACACGGGAGGCCCTCCAGGGTTCAGCCCCGACCGATCTTCTCCAACCACGCTTCCCCTCCACGGATGCGTCACTCCAGCCAAACCAGGGCTCCTCTGCCGGCGTTTCTCCACCCGCAGCTCACTTCCCTACTGAGACTTGCCCACTGTTCTGCATCCTTGCCGTTCTGCCTACTTCCCTGCGCACTGCATTTCCAAATCCTTATCCTCAAACTTCCCCTGACCTCTCCTTCTAAAGGTATTTCAACAATTACCTCCCTGACGGCTGCATTTCAAAACCCTTATCCTGAAACTTCCTCTAATCTCTTCAGGCAATAGCAGCCTCTCCTCCTGAAAGTATTTCAACAATTACTGGGGCCACCTCTGAGCCTGGAGCCTTAGTGCCTCGCGCAGACCGGATTCTGCTGGTGCCGTGGAGGGCTGGCCTTTCTATGTTGCGCAGTCTTGCCTCTCCGTCCCAGGCAGAGAGCAACTCTGGGGAAGGGACCCCATCTTGTATGGTCTTCAAAGCCCACAACAGCTGTAGCCCCTGGGCCGATGTGGGATGAACAGACAAGGCTGGCTGGCTAAGCATTCCCCTGAAGAAGCATCTTTTATGACAGAAGAGGGGTTTACAACTCCCACACTAAGGGGGAAAAAATAAAAGACCTAAAACTAAGCACATCCAGACAAAGAGAGGTACAATAAAAAGATAAGGCCAATAGGAGTCGAAGATGGTACAACCAATTTAGAAAAAGATCTGGCAGTTTCTATAAAACATACACCCCTCCCATGACTGGACCCTGGAGTCCTGCCCAGGGAAAACACATACACATCCTCGAGAAGACTTATCAGGAATCCTCGCAGCGACTCCATCCTCCACAGGCAAAAACTTGGAAAGAGCCCAAATGCCCATCAACAAGTGAAACACGTGATGGTATATCCACGAAATGGAATGCTATTCCGCAATACAAATGGACAGAGTAGCGGGTCACACACTTTGCTGAACAAAAAAAGCTAGACAGAAAAGAATACAGTGGCACGATTTCATTGATTGGACATTCAAGAACACGCAAAATGAATCAAGCCAAGAAACTGCCTGGAGATGGGGAAGCTGGACCACAAAGGGGATGTGTAGGGATAAACCACAGTGGCGCTTAGTGGGTATACACATCTGTAAAGTTGGAACTGCTCACTTTTAAAAGATGCATTTGGTTATACGTCAACTATGCTTCCATAAAGTTGCTTAGAGAATAAAAAGAAAATCAATTCAGAACTCTATGTCACAGGACACAATTTCTTAAAATAGTCATAAAGAGAGGGGCTGCAGATTTGGCTAAACCTACTAGCAGTCGCAGGACAAGAAGCACAGTTACGGTCCATGATGCAGAACAAGCCAGCTTCTGAGAGATTCGACTGCTGGCCCTGAGGTCTGAGAGACACAACCCCCCTCCCCACCAAGAGTCCTCAATGCTGATAGAGCCCCCAAGAATGCTCCCAGACCAGGCATCAGGGGGAACCAGAGGACCCGCCCACTTCTTTCATCAGTTCCTCCTGCTCACCACGCCCACTGGGGCACACACACAGCTGCCACCAGCCTTGCTGTAACTGCCCCTCAGGGTCACTCACCTCTTCCTGGGTCCATTTGACCTTACACTTGCTGTCCCTCTGCTCTGGCACGTCTGAATCTGTGTCCTGGTAGTGTAGCTCATCCAACTCCTCACTGCAGGGAAAGCAAGCTAAAGGTCAAGGACATGCGTCTCTGTATCCTGCTATATGGGCAGTGTGTGGGCAGAGGGGCCAGTGACCTCTAGGGAAAGATCTGGGGGAAACAGGTTTTTACTCCTTCTGCTTTCAAAAACGTAGGTACTTCCACGTTCCTCTTATTAAAAATTCTAACAAAATGGAGTTATGAGCTATTTTCATTTTCCTCTTTATTCTTTTATTTTCAGGAACACCCTAAGGCTTGGGAAAGCTACAAGAAAAAGGAAGCTGAAACAACGGGCCTGTGAACCAAAGGGTTGCTGGTTCAATTCCCAGTCAGTTCACATGCCTGGGTTGCAGGCCAGGTCCCCAGTAGGGGGCGCGTGAGAGGCAACCACATATTGATGTTTCTCTCCCTCTCTTTGTCCTTCTCACCCCCCCCAAAAATAAATAAATAAAATCTTAAAAAAAAAGAAAAAGGAAGTTGAAATTTCACCAAGATGATAGTATTCAAAACCAGACACCTATTTAATATTTTTTTCTTCAATAACAGCTTTTTAAACTTGCATGGATGGTCCAAGGATCAGAGCTGACAGTGTCTGTAAATATGAAGCATCGGAATTTTAAGAAATATTGATTACGTGGGAAAAACATTTCAAATACGTTATCTTAGTAATCATGTCCATTTTTGCACACTCCCTCTCAAGCCTTGCCTAAGCACAGGCTCATCTCTCCCCTAGAACATTCCTAGAGAGCCGCAGCAGCCTCGCCCAAGGCTCTCTCCCGCTGCTGCTTCTGTCCTAAGGCCTTCCTTGTTTCACTGACCCCAGGTGGAATAAACATACTTTCAAACCAAAAAAGAAAAAAAACAGTAGTCTTAGGCTTCCTGTCTCCGTGATGTCAGGGGCAGAGGTCAGCTCCACCTCCACATCCGTGCGGCCTTTGGGGTTAGCACCAAAGGGCCCTAAATGTTTGCTCAGAGACTGAGCAGGTTCAGGAATGAATGAACATACAGTGCTGCCTGTTAGCATTGGCCAATGAATGTAACATTTTTGGAACCAGAGAGACAGTGCCTAAACCCAGCAATACAGCACCGAAGGACCTGGAATTCAGCCCTGCCCAGCCATCCCTGACCCAATCCATGGGGTCTTCCACCATCTCAAAGTAGAAGACAAAAACTCTGTTAAGAAGCTCATGACAAAATGAAGTTGGCTTTACAATCAGCTGCCCCCCAGACCTCTTTCTGACAGAATCGACCTTTGGTTCTCCAGCACCCAGCTCAAGGATGGAAAAGTGTGTGGCCACTGTCTAATACTCTAACGGGGACAACAGGTCAGCCGGGAGAATTCTTCTTTTAAGTTTTTTAAAAATTATTTTTAGGGAGAGTGAAACATTGATTTGTCATTCTCCTTATTTAAGCATTCATTGGTTGACTCTTGTGCCCTGATCTGGGATGGAACCCACAACCTCAGCCTATTGGGACGACGCTCCAACTAGTTGAGCTACCTGGCCAGGGCCTCAGCTGGGAGAATTCTGTGAGGGATGATAAACTTCTGTCACCAACTTGGCACTGACTGTCCTTTTCACACACATTCTCATTATTCCCATTTAACAGATGTGGAAACTGAGGCTCACAGAGGTCATGCCACTTGCCACATCCAGAGCCAGGTTCCAAATCTACACCTTCAAGTCCTCATGTCCTAATCCCAGTTGAAAAAGCAGAGGCCAAGTCAGTGGTGGCAACCACGTGTAGGTCCCACACACCCTTTCTACGCCCTTCCATGTGCTGGGCTCTGCTCCAGGTGGGATGAGTCAGAAGCTGAGCAGGAAGGAGGGATGTGGGGGGAGGACATGGGTGCGGGAAAAGTTACAGCAGGTGAGGAAAGCCAGGGTGCAGAAGCCATCCCTCACATTGGAGGGGGTTCCTCCCCTGGGTCCCAGGGGAGAGGTGGCATGGGGCTGGGGGTTGTCTGGGACCTTTGTGGTTCCCTGGAGGAACACTTCCTGAACCAAAAATCAGGACAGGGTCTGACCAGAAAACTGGGGACTGGAGCTGACTCGGGAAATTGTGGCCTGAAGGCCCAGTGCCAAGGACCCCCCCACCACTGCCCAGGGATCAGACGCTTCTGTGTTGAGAGAAGCTCGGGGGGAAGCCAACAACCAGTGCTTTTCAAATTTACACCTTCGTCCTGGCAAGGCAAACCCCATCCAGAGAAGGGTTTAAGGTTATCTGGGCAGCATGAAGCCAGGGAGGGAACAGGGGAGGTCCCCACAGTCGTCCTGGGAAGGCAAACCCCATCCAGAGAAGGGTTTAAGGTTATCTGGGCAGCATGAAGCCAGGGAGGGAACAGGGGAGGTCCCCACAGTCATCCCCATTCCTAGACTGGTGGAAAATCCCAGCGTTCAGGCCCCAGGCACACAGGTGTAAGAAAGGGACCTGGGACCCAGACACCGGGTTTCAAGCTTAACTCGGCCACGTACTCCCTAGGGGAATGAGTAAAATGTAGACCGCAGTTGCTGCCTTGGCCCCAGGGACTGCTGAAACCGAATGGTGTCTATACACAATAGTCTCTCTTCTCACCCTCAACCCCAGGTGATGTAAAACTCAAGTGCAACAGGAAGAAAGGTCTCTGAAACTCAACCCATCTGAGACCGGGAACCCCAGGTGGTGGGAGACAAAAGAGGCCCTTTCCCACCCCATCCGCCGACTCCCTTCTAGAGCCGAGGAGAGGGCTTAGGGTGCTCTATGCTTCCACGAATGTTGAGGAAAAATGCCCACTGGCAAACCTGAACGCAACGAGGCCTGAACGACAAGTGTCTTCTCGGGTTTGGCCTCCCGCGCGCCGTGACTTGGAGAATCACTTTCCCTTTCCAGGGGTCGCCTCCCTCCCCGGTAATGGATCTTCCAGAGGACACCACTGTCCCACCCCCACTCCGCAATTAGGCGGGAGACGAAATGACCTCATGCAGGGTTTGGCCCAGGTCCCAGGAGACCCACTCGCCCCGGCTCCAAGGCCCAACAGGCCCGAAGAGCGGAACGAGCGGCCCCAAGAGACCCCCAGTTTGGCGCGCCCCCTGCCTCGGGCGGCCCAGGACGCAGCATTTCCCGCGGGAAACTGGCCCCGCTCGTGGGGGGTTACAGTGAGGGTGGGGGTAGGGCAGGGGTCGGATAGAGGGGGATGGGTCCTGGGGAAGGGCCCTCACCCGCCCCGCTCTGCTCACCCGCGCGTCCGCCGAGACATCCCCCCCGGCCCGGGCCGCGCCGCGCTCGCCTGCCCGCCGGCTGAGCCCGGAGCGGGAGCCGGGCCGGGGTCAAAGCGCGGGCTGCTCCGGCCGCTCCGGGCCCCGGGGCCGCGCTAGGAGGCGTCAGCGTATCAGCAGGTCCCGCCGCCGCTCGCAGGAACTGCGGCCACCGCTAGCGCGCGCAGAAGCACTTTCCTATCTCCCGCCAAGCGCGTCGGCACCGCCCGGGCCTGGCGCGCAGGCAGACAGGCAGGCTCGGGGCGGGGCCTGAAGGAGGCGGGGCCTGCTCGGGGGCGGGGCCGGGCGGCCGGCGGGCTGGCGGGCGGTGCAAAGCCTCAGAGCCCTGAAGTCCCAAGGCAAGGAGGATCGGAAAGATGCAGCTGAGTTGGTCGCTTCGGAACTGAGTCTGGACTCAGAAAAGGTGTGGATGGGGAGCCCAGGAGTAGCTCCACACAGCAAAGACCGAGGAAAGGGAGTCAGCCGCAGGGATGGGAGAGTAAGGTCGGGAAACGGCCTCGGGTGAAACTAGCCCAAGGCTAGTCCAAGCGGTTCCTAGGCCTACAGCCTCTGCCCTGAAGTTGCCCCCCTCACCCCCGCCTAGACCAGAGCTACTCCTGCCATCCTGCTTCCTCGTCAGCCTCGAATTCGGGGGCTGTGGCTCCTCGGTTCTACTCCTGCCTAGCAGCCCGAGTGATGTCAACCTGATCTAGCTTCTCCAGAACTTAAAACCTCTATCCTCCCTAATCAGGTTAATAGGATTTTGCCCGTTCACCACCACCCCCATCTCTAGCCAAAAGAAACTTGCTGGCTTCCTTGCCTTTGCAGGGGTCAGGAACACTTCCGTCCCTCCCACCTATTTCCCATTTATCCTTGGGGTCCACTCCCCCTAATCTGCTTGTTGACTCGTGCGTGTCCACCTTTAGCCCTGGAGGTGAGGGGATAGGGAAGGGGCCACATAACTAAACCTGAGAAGCTCAGGAGAGGCCTGCCTGGCAGCCTTACAAACTCAGAGACTGAAAGTTGTCAACCACACAGGACGATCTGAAGTAGAAACTTTCTTACTGAAATCCGATCAGATGTCAGGCCCTCGGTGGTTATTGTCCCTGACAACAGTCAATCTTTATACCTTAACTGGGCCTGTGGTTTTGCATCTACAACTACCTTTGTCAAGAAAATTTCCTTTTTTTCTAGACCCTTCAGGCACAACCACCCAGAGACCCCAAAGCTCCTGCTTTTTTTGTGTTTTTTTTTTTTAATTTTAATTGTTCAAGTACAGTTTTCTGCCTTTTACCCCAGCCCAACCCAGCCCTCCCCACCTCCCTCCCGTTTCCATGCCCCTCCTTGTTATTGTCCATGTATCCTTTATACATGTTCCTGCAAACCCTTTCCCCCTGAAATTCCCTCCCCTCTCCCCTCTGGTCACTGTCAGCCTGTTCTCAATTTCAGTGTCTTTGGTTATATTTTGCCTGTTTGTTTTGTTGATTAGGTTCCTGTTAAAGGTGCAATCATATGGTATTTGTCTTTCACTGCCTGGCTTATTTCACTTAGCATGTTGATTGTTAACTGTTAATTTATCCACAATTGTCAAGGAAGTATGTGTCTATTCATTTTACTTTTTATATATGGTAATCTTCACCACTATAACCCTTTCAGTGCCCCCCTTTTATTCTGATGTATAAAATATGTGGTAAAACTGCCATTTTCCAGAGCATTTTCTCAACCCGTTGATTTTGCTTCCTGGCAATTGTTGTCAGTTTAGTTCAAATGCTAAAAATTCTCTACAGGTCTGAACATTTCTTACCTCCATAGAGCTATGGGCACGCTGAAGTTCAAGGGGTCCCTGCCTTCACCGAATATCCCCAAGGCCCAGAATTCAGCTGTTGAGTTGAATTCAGGAATTTCCTTTTTAAGTTGTCGTGTAACAAGTACCTTGCACACCTGGCTCCTGGGGAAGCCTTCTGAGAGGAAGGAAAATGAACAGGAGCCTGGGGAGACCTGGCTGAGAGCCAGCCCCTTAGCTCCTGCTTCTGCCTCAGACTCCTTTTCCAGAAGCTGCTGGACACTTGGGGCCAGCTGATGAAAACTTCATTTACCACAGCGGAAGAAACACTGACATCTCAAGTGCTAGAAGATTCCACATCCATCAGTTCAGGGCTTCCCCACCCACTTCTCTCATAAAATAATTCATATGGACATGCCCTCTTCATTGCTAAAGCATGGTATTTAAGAGTGCAGGCTCTGCCCTGGCCAGCGAGCTCAGTTGGTTAGAACATTGTCCCTTCCCAGATAATGCAAGGTTGTGGGTTTGATCCCTGGTCCAGGTACTAACAAGAATCAACCAACTAATCAGTGTGTCAATAAGTGGAACAACAAATCTTTTTTTTCTTGCTCCAAAATCAATTTTTTTAAAATATTTTTTCTTTTTAGCTTTTATTTATTTTTAGAGAGCGAGGAAGGGAGAAAGGGAGAGAAACATTGATCGGTAGCCTGCTGTGCGCACCCCAATCGGAATCTGAAGACTGCAACCACAATCCAGGCAACCCTTCAGTTCGCAGGGCTGCACCCCACTCACTGAGCTACACCAGTCAGGGCAATAAATAAATAAATAAATATATATATATATATAAATTTTTTAAGTGCAGGCTCTGAAGCCAGACTTCCTCAGATTTGAGTCCCAGCTCCAACATATACTAGTTGTGTGGTCTTAGGAAAATTACTTAATCTCTCTGTGCCTCAGTTTTCTCATCTGTAAAAATAAGATTCATCAAAAACTTAGCCTTTACTATGTGCCAACCACTATTCTGTACACGTTACAAATTTTAGCTCATTTAATCCTCATAACAAATTTACAGCATTAGAATTACCCTATTTTAGCAGATGGAGAAACTGAGGCTCTGGCCTCTCCCGGGGTACACTACTGGGAAATGGCACAGCAGGGATTCCGAGCTGGGCTGGCCGGTTCCAGAGTCCCAGAGTCCGTGCTCTTCATCACTGCTCTGGTACCTACTTTGTAGGGTGGCTGTAGGATCCAGAGTTTGTAAGCCGCTGAAAACACTCCCTGGGACAGAGTAAGTACTACATGACTTTCAGTTGTTATGTATGTGACTCCAGTTTATTACTATTATTGTGACAATTCAGCTGCTCTCACGCTTGTCCTTTGAGGTCCAGTAAACTGCGTTGCACACAGCACACAATCTCCTGTGGATTATCAGTCTCTCGCTACATGCGGCGACCCGGGGCAGGGACACGACCTGTTTTAGGGACAGGTGTGGTCCGACCGCGGGTACCCGGCCCGCCAGTCCCAGAGGACGCACTTCAGGCGCGCGCTCGGACTCGGCGCCACGCGAGCACGCGCGAGGCATCTCGGGAGCCCGCCGCCTGACGTCAGCAGGGCGGCACCTGCGCTCGGTTCCGCCCGGAGTTTCTGGGGTTCCGGCAGCCTGTCCCAGCGCTGCGCATCGCCGGAGGATCCCGAAAGCCGCGCACATGCAGAGCCATCATCGCTGGGAGGCCTCCGCTGAGGCCTGCCCTTTGGGACCTCATTCTGCCCGGAGCCCCCCTGCAATGACCCTCCCGTGTGTCAGCAGACCTGGACAAGCCTCTAACACTGCGGATCTCCTTCTTACTATTTGTTACCGTTTGCGCCTCTTAGGAAGTCCGTTTCTCTCCTGGATTAGATTGTGGGCTGCAGGAGCGCAGCCCTAGGATGCAACATTACTAGACTTCAGGCTAAAGTTTGGTGTAAGCAAGAATTTTCTTTTTAAAGTGTGTATTTCTGGCTGTCTCTTAAAGGCAGCGGAAGAAGATAACACGGGTGGGGGAAAGGGGAACTGAATGCCTGAAGAGGGTGACATTCTTTCTCTTCATCCTTTGGTTCTGCTTTCAGGTATCACCTGTATTTTTTCTCTCTAAAACATTTTAAATTTCATTAAGGCATATGTAGTGCCCTAGGACCTTTTAGGAAACAAAGAGTTTAAAAGTCTCTTAATTTGGTTTTACAAATAAAAAGTAACTTAGCAAAAGCCACACATCAATGAATCATAAGACCACATTTTCCTCCTTTCTACTAGGACCAAGATGTTCGTTTCACAGGTCTCCCCCTTCTCATGTTACTTCCTCTTTTTGACACTAATGTTTCTCTGATCAGAGATGTATTCGAGTTCAAATAAAATCTCCAACAGTTATTTTTATGTTGTTATCTGCTAGGACTGATGCTATTACTTCTTGTGGGTTTTTGTTGTTGTTGTTAAGAATAAAGTGGAAACACTTGTTCAAGTCAGTTAACTTTTTCATCTCAAACGACTTATATGAACAACTCAGATCTTGAGACTGGACATATTTTCTAAGACTCACTTAGAGATTTCCAACTCTTTACTGGTTATTTCCACTGCATGAAATGTTATCATCTCCATCGGATTCTTATGCTCAAAACACTTCACCCTTTGGAATCTTCACCTTCCAATACCTCCACCACCAAGAAGTCAGGATCAAAATCTTGGCAATCTGACCTTCAACCCCCCAGACCAAATCCATTTCAAAATGCCCCTCCTTCCTACAACAGCACCTTGGTCCACATCCTCATTACTTCCTCTTGGGGTTGTATCACACTCTCCCCCTACATGGCCTGCCTTCCACAGTCCCATCTTTATAAAGCCCACCTGCTAAGCCATTCCCACTGCACCACGTCCCATACATACTGGCAGTGGCTCTGCAATCTTCTCTGTGGTTTTCTGGGATCCCCAGAGCTGGTTCCCAGCATATCCGGTACACCACTGTGCATTCCCACACCAAGCTGCCCCATTCAAGTAGGGGTAGTCTCTCCCACTATCCTTGGGATAATCATTTTGCCCTGCACTATCACCCCAAATGATATAGCACTGAGGGCTTCAGGAGCTCAAAGAAGGGGAACAAGGTATGGGTGGATACGAGAACCTCCAAATGGCTGTGTCTTGTGGGCAGCTGGATATGTAATGAAGATATCCACCTCCTGTTTTATTTTTTTTTCATTACGTACAGTGAGGCAAAGGGACTGTATCCTTCTGAACTAGTCCAAAAACCGTACAGTATTCACAAGCGTGAGAGTTATTTATGCCTTTGATAAAAGAGACAAATCCAGAACCAGAGTTGAAAGAAAAGACTTCAGTGAAACAATTTCATATATTATAAAAGTACGGATTCAATCAGATTTAATTTAGAAAAAACAGAACATATCTTACAGAAGGATCTTGTAAGTTAGGAATGTTTTACCTATCTGGGCACTACAAAAGATACACAAATCTCACACAGCTCCTAGTAGAAAGGAGAGATAGACAACTTTGATAAAGGAGTTGAGGTACAGCTGAAAAAGTTGACAAATCAGGAGGCAGAAAATGCTTCAAGAGGCAGGATCCTCAGAAATTATCCTGAAAGGCAGTTTCACTTGTATCGATGTCATGCTCCTGGATGAGGGAATAAGACAGAGAATTCAGTATTTCAGTGCAAAGTCTGAAATGTGATCTTCAGTGTTTGGACTTGATTAGAGATTCTGAAACATCATTCATTGGGACACAATAGTTATCTCTGGCTTTATATCCAGCCCAAGGGTCAAGTTTTCACTAACAGGACCAGCCTTCTGACCACTGCCCATCACCCACCAGGATGTAGGTATTGATGCAAAGACCCACCAGACTTCTCACCTTGGCCTTGGGGGCGTGTCCCTGCCTTGCCACCAGGATAAGTACTCTTGGGAATCGACCTGAGCCCCCATCCCACATTTCAGTGCTGAGCAGGGATGACATGAGCACCTCACCACCTGGATGCCATCCGCGCATTTACCTCAGAACGCCGTAAATCCCCACACACTCCCAGCTGCCCCATCACCCACGGCGCCAAGACAGCAGGGACCGCACGCATCTTGCTCACTGACTAGCCCCGACACCCAGCACTGTGCCTGGCACACACGAGGCGTGCAGTGTGAGTGCACAGCGGTACCAGCCCCTGCCAGTGAAGGCTCAGGCCCTAACTAGTCTTTCTACTCAGCATCTGAATTCCTAAATATACATATGAAGAAAAATGGACTCTTTCTGTTTTTAACCCTCCCCCGACGCCACGAATGTCTTCACAATCTTTAAACACTCTTTCTAATCATTTTTAATTTTGTGGATGCACCCTAGGGTACTTCACCTACTGACAATTTTATTCTTTCCTACTGATGATTTCACTTACTCCATTAAAACAGTGCTACTGCACTGAGAATCCTGGGGGTAAATCTGTACACACCCAGACGACACCATTAAGAAGTATTCTGAGGTTAGAATTGCTGGGTCAAAGACATATACACTTTTAAGGCTTTTGAATATTATTTTTAAAAGTATCCCAGAAAAGTAGGACCAGTTTATTCCTTCATCAGTAGTGTGCAAATACCCACTTAACAACAGTGCTTGGCATTTAATGTGAGAACTCCTGTCAAGGTAAAAACAAAATGAAGGCCAGGCATAATCTCAAAGCAGCTGGTCCTCGGTCCGGAGAAAGATGGATTCGGACATGAAGTGCTGACCTCACGTCCCACTGCTCAGTCCCTGGCTCAGTTCTCTCTAGCCACAGGGGCGTCACTGTCATTCCTCACACATGCCAGGCAGAGCCCAGCCTTAGGGACTCTGCACAAGTCTTCCCTCTGCCTGGGACACTCGTCCCCCAGCTAAATCCTGCAACACTTTCAAGTCCTGGCTCCAGTCCCGGCTTTGCTGTGAGCCCTCCCCGACCACCCCATTCATTACTGCCACACTCAGCACGCCCATCCCCTGACCCTGCTCTGCTTGTTTGGTACCGCCTCGCTTTTCGTCTCCCAGCGCGCCGTGGGAATGATTTACATATTCACTGTTTCCTGTCTCCTTCAGCCAGAATGGGAGTTCCATCAGTGCAGGGCCTGTTTTGCTCGCTTGGTTACTTAATAAACACTTGCAGAATGAACGAACGGCACAAAGCTCAGTTTAGGGGTGATGCCGCCACTAGAAGGGCTCCCACATCAGTGAGTCCTCCTGGGCTCTGTACCTGGTTCAACTTCTTGAACTCCACCACTTGGAAGAAGATGTGCTCAAGGATATGTTTGGCATCTTGCTGGTCCTTCGGGAGTTTATTGGTTACTCCAAGAATGTCACCACACTTCCTGACGTAGAATTCTAGGTCTTCTTCAGTACCTAAGCACAATCGGGCCAGTTAGATTAACCCTTACCTTCTGCCCTTCCCTAAGTATGAACATACTGTAATTTAGGCACCCCTCATCAGATTCCTGCATCTCTTAAGATCAACCACCATTCCTAGGGTGATGTGGCCACAGGACACACTACAAAGATCTCTGGTGCACTGCTTTTACAAATTAGGACAAACGTGCGCCGCTCCCAATTAGAATAAAGCAGGACTAGCCCCGGCTCTCCGACTCCCCGACCCAGCATCCCTATGTGACAAAGAGCCACCGCCAGTAAGAAACCAAGTCACCACTCTCCGCATGCAGCAAGGACCATTATGAGATGGGCATGTGGGTACTTTAAAGAGCACTTATTACAGCGATGTTATAGACAAGGAAATGAAAGAAGAAAAAAACACCCATAATTCCATCAACAGCCTCTCTCTGCAAAGCCATCCCCGAGAGCCCCATAGTCAAAGATAAACAGCCATTACTGCCCTTCTTACACTGTAATTTCTTTTCCCCTGCTCTGATTTGCCTTTTCTCTTTTTATTTTTTATCCTCACCTGAGGACATTTTCATTTGCTTTTTCAGAGAGACACAGTGAGGGACAGAGAGGCGTCGATGAGGGAGGCATCCACCTGCTGCCTGGGCACGCACCCAGACTGGGGCCGCACGGGCCTGAGCCTGCAGCCTCTCGGCTACAGGACGGCACTTGCAGCTACTGAGCCGCGCCAGCCAGGGCGGGTTTGCCTTTTTAAATGCTAGGATAGAAGTGTGTTTTTTATTAAAATATTCAAATCATACGGCTGCAAAAATCTCTCACACTACCTCCATCCCCACCAACACTAGGTAGGGTAAGTACCGCCACGTTATACCTACGAACTTACATGTGTGTCAGGAATGGGATCGGACGAAGACAGTTCTGTCGGTTCCCTTCACCACTTAACCAGGTCACGTGAACTTCCGTGTCAAAGCTTAGGCTCCACATCTTTCATCTAACAGATGTGTAATACCCTACTTTGTTTCGTATTTTTTAACCAATCTGCGTACTGATGGACCAGCAGACTGCTGCCCATTTTTTGAATGCTACAATTAATATCCTAGAGCTAAATCTTTCCAGTTTTGCATTTCTACCAGGATTTCTGTGGGATCGACTGCTAGAACTGGAAATGCTGGGTCACAGCATCCGATCCTCCCGGGTCCGTTATCACTACTGGACTAAGCTCTGGGTCGCGCCAATTTTTGACTCCCCGGCCCCTAGCACGGTGCCTGGGCAGAACAGAGAGGCGGGAGAGGGGTTTTGCCCTGGACGATTCTCATTTCCGCGCACTCCCTTCCGGTCTCCAGGGGCACGTCGGTGCTGTTCACGCAGTTGGGAACCTACTGGTCGTGCAGTTTTCTGTCTTGCTCTCTTCGCTTAGGACTTCCTTAAAATCTTCAGTGTCGCTCCCCAGCCTTCGTAAACCTCTTTTATAACGACTGCACGTTGTCCCATCGACTGCACGTGGCACAGTTTACTACCATCCCCCTGCTAGGGAACACTAAAGCCATTTCCAACTGTACTTTATTTTCTAAGTAAATAATGTAGTCATCCGTACACCTTCTTTTATCTCCTTATGTTCTCAGGAGTGGGGTCTCTGCCTCAAAACAGTTCATTTTAAGCCTCTCAGCACCTGCGTGCAGGCCCGTTTGGTGTGCTGGCAGCGGGGCACGTCGGGGAGCACTGCCCAGAGAGTCAGGGGTGCCACTCACCAGGCAGCTGTGTGGCCTACGCCTCATGTCCTCGTCCACGTGTCAAGGTGGGCGTGCTTGGCTCCTCCAGGACCCTCTGCAGCCCCACTCTGAAGTCTCTCTAATTCCTTTGGCCCTGATTCCACTCTCCCATTGAACTGCTCCCCTGACTAGTGACCTAGACTTGGCTCCAGTGGCAGCCAAGTTCAGAATTCACTCTAGGGTCACTCAACAGGTCAGAACTCAGGACCCTCAGGGACAACAGCTGAGACTGCGGCTTCTGCTCAGCGCCATGTCCTGACTCACTGGGCTAACAGGACTAGAGAGAACGACATCATTTACATGAACAAAAACTGTAACTTTACACTCCCGTTCATATTTTGTTCTCCCTAAATGAATGCTAAATTTTCTCTCACAGCAAATCTCTGAAGTTCACGATTAAATAAAAGTCACAAAAGACGACAAACAAAAAGGGGACTGAACCTACACTTGTTGGTGATCTGAGCAAGCCGCGCCTTCTCAGAGGAGAACGTCTCGTCCAGGTCAAACAGCTCCAACGGAGGAGGGGGCAGCTCCCTGAAGCTGGGAGGGAAAACCTAAAAGGAAGTAAGGTTTGTCACGAGAGAGCACACCCGAAGCTGAACCGACAGTGATGAGACCTAAGGGAAATGAGGGGCCAACTCAGCCCTTCCCTGGGACGAGCCACCCGAACGCCCGTCACCCCCTCCTGCCCCAGCCTGTCAGGCCGCATCAAGCAGGACACCAGCCCACTGTGAACAAGCGAGCAAAGCCAGCTCTGACCACACCACCCACCTGACCAAGCCGGCGTACCAGCGCCCATTAACTGTGCGAGGACACAAAGCTTATGGCTTATTGGGCGTATCTGTGGTGACCATTTGACCGTACAATTTGTTCTGTATTTAATCATGAGCTCTTTAGGGGCAGAAACTGGGGAAGCAGATGTAAATTAGTGTAGAAAGCACTAAACTTGGAGCCAAAATTCGCAGGCATGAACCAGCGGTGTGCTGAGAAATGTTTAACTATCAGCTCTCAAAACAAAAGTCCTGATCTATAGCATTTCTGATTTTCTGTGGTGTACATACTTCCAATTTCAGGCTGCCAAGAGGAAACCAAATGGCTCCCAATATTCCAGAAGGTGGCGGGAAAGACAGTTTTGAGGACGCGCGGAGTGAACACTGGGCTGGCATTCACTGGGAAACGCCCTCCGTGCACGGGCGCTTGCCCCGGCCTGCGGGGCTGTGCATGGTGCCGAGGGCCTGCTGCCTGGGAAACCACAGCACACTGTTACACTGCTCCTCCTGTTTGCCCAGAATTCTCACCGGTGTCCCCCAACCCCAAAAGATGTGACACGTTTAAAAGCCAGAAAGGCCCATGGCCTTGATTTCCCAGTTGGGAACTAGACCAACAGGAAGTCCCTGTAGGATGCTAGTACTTCTGGTCCCGGTGCCTGATGAGAGGCCGAGAAAGGACCTCCGCGAGGAGTGGCACAGACGGGATTCGGAAGGGTCCACGGGGGTGCCAGCTGGCGAGGGAAGGGCAAATGGTGGGGTTCTGCAGTAGGATCCCCCGAGCACACCCACTCACCGCTGGCTGAAGGGCTGGCAGCGGCGTCTCAAACTGAGGTTGGATGAGCTGGAGGGGCTCGTGTTTCACGTTTAGCTGTTCATAGGCCCTGTGTCGGTGACAAGACAAAGAAGCAAGGACCAAGGTGAGACCCTGCGCGGAGAACACCTGACTGATCCCACTGTGCTCTTCTCCCCTAACCAGGGGTTCAGCCTTCTGCAGGAAAACGCACGGATGTGTTCCTCCACGCAGTGCAATCACCCTTTCGTGAATCTCCTCCACCGTATCGGACAGCGTGACTTCACCGAGAACTGCAAGGGAAAGTCCTTCCACGTTCCTATCAGCTTCACCTGTTTATTTTTACCCAATGAACACTGATGCAGAATTGTGTGAGTTGGCTGAACTCCTCCAGAAATGAGGCAAATTAAAATACACTCACCCAACCGGCCTTTCACAATTAAGCTAAACAAGTGAATGCCAATGGGTACGAACAAAGTTCGCATCTGCTTCTACGTGTCAATGACTTCAGAAAGGAGAGACGTCTGTGACTGCAGATAGGTGAGCGGCTGGTCTTAATGCTCTTACCTCCTCTACTGCTCCCTGGTGCTCGGGGGGATCTTTCCTTGTAATGAGCAGAGGATCCCCGTGGAGGCAAGAGAAGTAACTCCACTGAGCACCAACTAAATGCCACGTGTTGTGCCCAACTCTCTGCCAGGCACTTAAGTTTATTTCACTTAATCCTCAAAACAACCCTGGAAAGTGGGTGCAGTCTCTTGCAGAGGAGGAGACAAAGGTGCAGAGATGAAGTAGCTTCCTGAGGTCCCATGGCTAAGAAGTGACAAAAGCAAACTCAGACCTGGCCAATCCCTGCCAACCAGAAGCCATGTGACTTAGTCTACCCAGAAGGCAATGTCATTAGGGGCAGTTCTATGCTAAAGGTCCCACCAGCTGCATGTGTGCTCGCGCACGCGCACACACACACAGGTTCCTGCTGCTGAGTCTTAGCCCCAGGCATCCCAGCCGTGATTTCCTGCTTTCTGTCCCGGGTCAGAGTTGACCGACTGTGATGAACCATACTAAAGCCATGCTGAGAGGTGTGGCACTCTCCTCAAGTCCTGGTGCTAGACAATGTGGGACACACTATGTTGCAGGTGACGTCAGAGGATTCCTTTTCCAACTATTACCAAGTTGGCCTTGGTAGGAGTCAAGGCTAACTGCAGCTCAAAGGGCCATTTGGAATGGACATGCTTGCCCGGACAAGCCCGCACGTGTGCCTACCTGGGGCTTTGCTCATATGAGCTACATCGCTGCAGAATGCGCGCTCCCAACACCCCCACCTGCGCTCTGCAATCCCTCCCACCCCTTAAAGCACAGCACCCAGCACAGCGCCCAGCAGACACAAGGCCCCAGGAAATGTCTGCTGAAATGATCAATGCCTGCCTAAAACGGCCCCTTTCATAAAGCCTTACCTGCTCACCCCAGTCAGAATAAAATTCTCTTCCGCCATTACGCCCACGGCCTCCAGTTTTATATTTCCCACTCAGCATTACTGTAAAAACCATGCATCCCAGCTTTTGTCTGTCCCTGCTACAAAACCACACTCTCCAGGTACAGTGCTTGCCACAGCAGGAGCTCTGTCTTCGCTGAACTTGAGAACACAAGTGTAGGGGTAGAAAGTTAGACAATCATCTAGAGCTACACCCTCAGCCTCTGGTTTATCCAGATGAGGATCCCCTGCCAGGCCAAAGATACTCGTAAGTTTTAGCCCCTGTCCCTGTCATTAGGGATGGAAAACAACAAAGAGGACAGTAAAACAGGGTTGAGCCCTGGCTTGACAGTCATTCAAGCCTGGTTTGAAATCCTGGCTCCCACCTTGGGAAGGTACCCTCCCTCTTTAAACCTGTTTCCTGTCCTGGCTGTGTGGCTCAGTTGGTTGGATCATTGTCTCCTACACTAAAAGGTTGGGTATTCGATACCCAGTCAGGGCACATGCCTAGGTTGTGGGTTCGATCCCCAGTCAGGGTGCATGTGGGATGCAACAACTGATGTTTCTCTCTCTCCCCCCGCCCCACCCTTCCTAGCTCTCTAATTGCCTGACACGGCGAGGGCTGACAGCATGGAGGCCATTCCCCCTGCACCGATGCCCACCCCCCAGTACCCCAGCTCTCTTTGCCGACCTCGGCACGGAGCTGAGAGCACGTTCTGCATACCACACTCGCTGTGACCCCCAGCCCCGTGCCCAGGCTCCCGTTTCCAAACCAAATACTCAGAGCAGAGCGCGGTGCAGCTCAGGGAGCCACGGGTACTGACTTGATGACCTTGGTGAGGGAGGTGATATCCAGCTGGTAAATGGACAGGTCGAAGAGGGTGGTGAAGTCCCGTGGGTTCTCATCGCCCTCCTGGAGACACACCCGAAGCCGCTCTGACAGGGTGGCTGTGTCGGGCAGCATCATGTAGTCGGAGATCTGAAAGCCACAAGAGGCTCTGTTCAGCAAGCTAGAACCGAGAATTCAGTCTGTCACGTCGCCAGTGTCTCAGGTCTAAATCTGCAGTGTTTATATTCTCTTACCAAAGAGAATACATTCACTATTCACAATCACTGGCAACTAAACCTTGACTAAGCCACTTTATGTGGAAGGAGAGACACAAGTCCCTCGGCTCAGCCCCAGTGCTGGCTAAATCCACCTCTCCAATTACTCATGCTGGCAGTCACCCCACGGAACACGGCTGGAGAGGCGCACCACCACCGTGCTGGCTGGTCGGCGTGTAACTTCACGATTGCTGACCCTGAGTGCTCAGCAATCCATAATATTCCCCCAGTCCATCTGCTTTCCCATTCTCCTGTACTTTCTTTCCTTTTATCACTTCAACCATCTAAAGTGGTTCTTCTTTCTTTAATTTTAGCCGATGATCTTATTTTCTATTTTAGTGAGAAAACAGAGGCAACCATAAAAGAAAGTCCACAAGCTTCCACTACAATGTCTACCCACCCGCCAGCATCTGGGCCACACACTCTGCTTTCTCTCCTGTTACACGTGCGAACCCGGTGGCCCCAGCACCGACGACCCCCCCACTTGGACACTTTAAGAAATATGAATGTAAATTTACAATCGTGTGTGCCCATGATTGCAACTGTCAGAACTCAAGGAGCCCCTACGGAGGGGAAGGGGCTGAAATAAATGCATGCTGCAACAAGAACTCTTCCTAACTGCCCTTTGAGCTGCAGCTGGCCTTGATCCCCACAAGGCCAACTTGGTGATGGTTGGGAAATCGGTCCTCTGAAGTCGCCTGCACCAGACTGCCCCCCGCGTTCCAGCGCCTGCACTCGAGGACACACGCCTGAGCGTTCCGGAAAGGCCAACAGGCTCCCTTTTTCCTCTATCCTAAGGGCCAGAAACTCCCCTACTCCTCAAACATTTTGTAGACAAGAAACAAGGGAGGAACATACAAGTCATGGCTCTTCCCTGTAACAGGTGGCTGTTTGAGAGCCTGCGACCCCCTCAGTGACAGTGGGGTGACAGTGAGAGAGATATCAAGGGCGGGGACCATGCCAGGACGCAGCATGGGGATCGGCGCTGGGCAGCTCGCTCGCCCGCCCGCAGGTCCGGAGGCCGACCCTCGTCTCTGCGCAGAGGCCTGTCACCGGCTCCCAGCTCAGAACGCCAGCACGGCCTCAGACGTGCACAGACGGAAACACGGGAGCGCTCCTCCAACCACTGGGTCTCACGACGTCCCAGCAGGTTTTAGGTTAAAACCGGCTACGTAAATTCCTTCAACTCTTTACTGAGCTACCATTTGGTTTTCTTACACATCGTTTGAAACTGAACTGTATTGTCTGGGTTTGAAACCCATTTGGATATAACAAGATTTGATCTGAAATCACAGGAAGTTCAGCTTTTTAAAATTTCTTATTTTGCAACACTCCCGGATGCAGCCTTTCATCTCCGAAGCCTTACGACGCAAAGCACTTGTCTCCCAGGACTCGCGCCTGGCAGGCACATGAGCCTGCGTGGTTTGAGAGAGGGGCTTAACCACACTGCACTCCCGCAGCTTCCGCCAAGTCCCTTTTGAACCGGCCCAGTGTCTCGTGTGAGCGACAGAGGACAGGCACCGGCTGCAGAACCGGGCTGCCGTGGCATTACGATGGCTCGGCCAGGTGCTAACGTAAGCGGGGCCTTCCAGAGTTTACTTACTTCAGTTCCCTCAGCTAGAAAACAGGAATGGCAGACACTTAGCAGGAGCGAGGCGGCCCCCAGAACAGGTGCAGAGGCAGCATCTCAGTGCTGCGTCCCTCGACCCATGACACTCTAACTAGGGTTGGCAGCTGCCAAAGAGCCGTCCACTCGGAAAAGCGAATTCCTGGCTGTACCCCAATTCTTTTATCTTGGGGGCTTCCATCACTTTTCAGGAGGAATTTAAGCAAAACAGCCATATACTTAATGCTTTAGACACGGGACTCCTCTGTTTCCTAACCTGAGTCAGCCCCTGGGTGGCCATGTCTTCAGCTGAGAAAGGAAGCAATCGGGGAATTTCTGAGTGCCTTCTTGCCCACCTCCTGCTACACGCCCAGGATATCATTTTCCGGGCATTTCAGAGGGCAAGGAGCAGAGCTGAATCAGGAGACCTGGATGTGGGTCCTGGCCCTACATTTGCTTGAAGCTGGAGCACATGGCAACCTTACAGAATTTTAGTTTCTTCATCTATAAAGTGAGTTTAACACCACCCACCTCCCAAGGGCTGTTGTGGAGCTTACATAAGCTGGTTTCGGTGGACGTATATGATATATAGTGTCTAGTGTGCAGTAATTACAGACGTTTCTTTAAAATGTATTACAGAGATGCACAGCGCCTTTTACATCTTTTAGTTTAATAAGTAAATTTACATCTATGAGTTCAGGCCTCACAATCACCCGGTGAGGCAGACGACAAAGGTGTTAGTGTTCCCTAGAAAACTAGGATAAAAAAAGGACGAACGTAACCTGCTTAAGGCCCAAGGTTATTGGTTGGTTCCTAGTCCAGTGTGTATCACTCTCCCTAGTCCGATAAATATTGTCCCAATACAGTTAGGATTGTTACTCCCAGTTTAAAAATTCAATTCAGCCCTGGCTGGCGTGGCTCAGTGGATTGAGCACCAACCACGAACCGAAAGGTCGCTGGTTCGACTCCCAGTCTGGGCATATGCCTGGGTTTTGGGCCAGGTCCCCAGTTGGGGGCCTGCCAAGAGGCAACTGATTGACGTTTCTCTCCCCTTCTTTCTCCCTCCCTTCTCCTCTCTCTAAAAATAAATAAAAATCTTTTAAAAAATGTCAATTCATTCGATTCCCAGTCAGGGCACATGCCTGGGTTGCCAGGCCAGTTCCCGGCAGGGGACATACAAGAGGCAACCGCACATTGATGTTTCTCTCCCTCTCTCCTTCCCTTCCCCTCTAAAGATAAATAAATAAAATCTAAAAGGAAAAAAAAATATATATAAAAAAAATGTCAATTCAGATGATCTTTGTTTCTTCATGAAAAAATTATTTTTATAGTTTGCGTATTTCTGAAAAAAGTATTTCCCTACATATTCTGATCTTGAAAGTTTGGGCCAGGGTCTACATACATATAGGCAGGTTCCCACGCCAATGAATCCTGTACCTTATTATAGAATGTATTGATTTACTATTTTTTACAACACAGCTTTCATCTCTCCAAAAAGCACCATGCCTTGCCATCTGTCTAACAAAGTAAGAAATACGTATCCCCTTGGAACTGTTGGAAGTGGTGTTGAGGAGGGGAACCCGGTTTCATTTAAAAGTGTTTTTCTAATGACTCGCAAGCTCCTACCTCTGGGTCCTCCGCATCGATCTGGTTTAGGTGAATGTCTTCTGTTGTAAGCCACTGGAAAACAACATCCTGGATTTAAAAAAACAAACTGGAATCAAATACTTGGTTATTGGAGAAAGCTGAAAGCAGGAATAGAGAATTATATCAATAAAGGAAAAGTGAACCGGTGATTCAAATGAGGGTAGCCCCTGTCCTGTTTGTGAAGTCATATAACAACTTAAGTTTTCCTCACTGTAATATCACTTTTATTATAGGAAACTTGTAATTTTTTAAAAGATTTTATTAATTTTTAGAGGGGAAGGGAAGAAGAGAAACATCAACGTGTGGTTGCCTCTTGCGTGCCCTCTCCTGGGGACCTGGCCCACAACCCAGGCTAGTGCCCTGACTGGGAATCAAACCGGTGACCCCTTGCTTCACAGGCCAGCGCCCAGTGGAATCACATCAATGCACAGCTTTGATCAATGCACACACAGTCTGTCGCCCTTCACACCACTCCGCCAAGCAACTGCCACGCCTGTACCTCCCTCCCGTATCACTCGGTGACCAGTCCTATCATTACCCCTGCTTCCTACCTCCAGCCCCTCCCCTCACTCTCACCTTCACTACCTTCCTTCGGGCCCTCGCCCTTCTTGCCTGGCTGGCTTCACCAGCCCCCAAACTGGCCCTAGGCTGCCTCCTCCTTTCCACTTGCCATATGCCTCACAAGGGGCTCTTTCTAAAACTCAGATCTGCCTATGCCCAAGGCTACTCAGCACCCTCCAAGGGCTCTCCAAGGCTTTCTGCGCAAAGTTCAAACTCCTGAACTTTAACTATGCGACCCTGACCAGGCTCGTCCCTCACCACTTCCCCAGGGTCGGCTCCTGCTCCAAGTGGGCATGCTTAGAAACGCTGGCACACTCTTCTGGATTCGCTTCTCGGTCTCTCCTGCTCTCTCTCCTCGTGTTATACAGTCTCAGAGTAGAGACTGTGCCTGACTCAACTCTGCATTCTTAGCGCGTGGCACATAATGGGCTCTGAACAGCTGGCTGTCAGTGAACAGATGCACCGGGCAGTATGTTTTTAATGATGTGAAGATCGTACTTAACACATTATCCAGTGATGTAATGAAGCTTACCATGATTTTGCTGTTTTCTTCTTTATCCAAGTATTGGTCACTGAACATGTGACATGAGCCGAGCACTGCCAGCTTCCCACCTTGGTTCTGCAGATGACAAAGCAGTGTCAGATACTCCAACCCCAAAACGCACGGCATGACTTTCCAAGCACCTATGGTCAGAATTCTGTAAGCAGTAACACAGATAAGTGCCAGTTCTCGTCAGGATTTTCAGTCTAGAAATATCAACTATGCAACAACCACATTCCAATCTGCTTCTAATTCTATTCTAGTCTATTCCAGTTATTTTTAATTGTACGTGCCCCAGGTATGAAACAGCTCTGGCCGCCAACACAGGCATCAAGCTTGGGTGAGCTCAGGACTGTGTGTCCACTTCGCCCTGACTGATGTATGAGCAACACCTGCTTCTCACGTTAGACACGTCCACGTTCTATTTGACTTGACCAAAAGCCACTGTGAATTGGCTCTATGGCATTTCCCCATTATTTTATCTTACAAATAAAGATCACAACCTCAGAGGGAAAAAAAAAAAAAGATAGACCCAAAGAGAGTTGAAGACATTTTCAAGTACCAAAATAGTATTTGGTCATAAGCATGAAAAGTTCACAAAAGAAATTAAGTAAAAAAAAAAAAGCTTCAGCATTAGAATTTTAAACAAATCGAAATGTTTTTGCCTATCAGATCACTAATATCACAAAGACAACTAACAACAGGGCTGGTCGGGTTTACGAGGCAGAACAGGAAGCCTGTGAGGAGGACAGCGCACGCCTTCAGCGGCCGGGCGGCGGGCAGAGGACGGCCTCCTGAGTTCTAGAAGAAGCACCACACGTAGCACAAAATTTTGTGCCGAGCCTCTGCTCCATGAAAACCCACTGACTACGCCAGGTAAAATCTCTGTGTGCGGTTAGGAAATCAAGTAATTATAGTTCAACCCCCAAAAGTCCCTTAAAATAGTGTCTCATTTAGTGTTGTGCCTGTAAACTGATACTTTATGTAAACCAACTCTTCAGTCATTTAATAACACTTTAATCTTACAACAAGATTTCCAGCTGTCTGGGAGAGAATAGCTACCGTAACAGCTACAGGAACTCTGTCTAAGCATCATCTTGCAAACGTGTCAGAGATACTTATTTACTTCGTAATAAAATGAGGTCAGAGCTATTTAGTATTGGAGGGAAAGGTAATAATACCTAAGTCCCACAAAGAAAATCAGGATTGTGAGGGACCACAGACATCTAGGTCTCTGAGAAAAACGGAGAGGTCAGCTGGTGAATTGTGTGTCTTGGTGGACAGATGAAGGTAAATTCCGCAAAACGGGAATTCAAAGGCAGCGGCCAAGCTGGGCCATAGTGAGGAGGGCTGTGTTCTCTGGGACCCCTGTTCCCACATTTTGCGGGGTTTCCAGAACGAGAACTGGATGAGCAGTCTTCTGATATGTTTTCCCGGGATAAACTAAGCTAAAATACAGCAGCACAATTCTGTGCAATTTTTTAAAATTTATTTTTCATTGAATTTATTGGAGTGATATTGGTTAATAGAATTATACTGGGTTCAGGTACAATTCTGTAAGACATCATCTGTATGTTATATTGTGTGTTCACCACCCCAAGTTGAGTCTCCTTCCATCACCATTTATGCCCCCTTGGCCCTCTTCCACCTCCCCCACACCCCTCCCCTCAATTCTGTGCTGTTTGGTGTGGTCTGTTAACTTGACCTTTTTCTGAACAGATTCTCTTACACTGAAGGTGAGAGCCATAGTCATAGACAGAATGAAACGTTATTTTAAGAGTTATAGTACGAGTAGCCTCATGCTATAGTGAGAAAGCTTTGGATTTAGAATGATGAAAGCTACGTTTAGGCCTGACTCCATCAATTATCCCCATACATAAAAGGTGGATCACTGAAATACTGCTTTGCAATAGTGTCGTGTAGAGCAGTGAGAAAATACACGAAATCCCTCTAGAAACGGTGAAGTAGACTTTACTATTCACTAAGAAAGACAACACACCCACTCCTATCCAGGAAAGGCCGTACCTTGGAGTGATAGAAGGCCAGGATGGGCCTGTTGAGCGGGAAACAGACGGAGCCCGTGGACAGAACAGCCACTGCGGGTTTCATGACACTCAGCGTGGCACCGAAGGGGTACACAAAGGTGAGGGCCCTGCAAGACATTGAAGAAACACTCCAACTCTTCAAAATATTGAACAAAACCATTTTCAAGATAATCTCAGTGTTTCTTCAGCAATCCATCATCAAACACAAAATTTCCTCAAAGCTTTGGTTTGTTAATACGAAAAGTGGTATAACTCTACGCCCTGGCTGGTGTAGCTCAGTGGATTGAGCGCGGGCCTGCGAACTAAAGGATTGCGGTTCGATTCCCAGTCAGGGCACATGCCTGGGTTGCAGGCCAGTTCCCAGCATGGGACACACAAGAGGCAACTGTACATTGATATTTCTCTCCATCTCTCCTTCCCTTCCCCTCTAAAGATAAATAAATAAAATCTTAAAAAAAAAAAAAAAGAAAAGTGGTATAACTCTAGCTACAAGTTCAATATGGTGATCCCTCAGCTATCGTGGGAGCTACGTTCCAGAGATGCCCGCGATAGGTGAAAATCTGCGAAGCCGCAGCATTACATTTATTTTATTATTTATATATATTTAAGGCTTTATAAACCCTTCCCACACTCCTATAAACCTTTCCCACTCTCTTACTAACCTTTCCCACACTCTATATAAACACTTCATACGCTTATAAACACTTCCTACACTCTTAAACCTACGTAATTCTAACAAGATATACTATTCTATATGGGTGTAGTGTACTGCAAAATCTCGCAATATAGCGAAAACTCTGCAATACAGAATTAGATATATAGTTTTTAAAAAACCTGCGATACAGTGAAGTCGCAATAAGTGAACCTCGATATAGTGAGGGACGACTGTAATGCACTTTAAGAAATATGAATGTAAATTTACAACCGTATGTGCCCATGACTGTAACTGTGAGAACTGGAGGAGCCCCTACGGAAGGGAAGGAGGGTGACCCTTATCTAAGGACAGAACCGGAGTGCCCCGTGAGCCCACCCTGTACCACGCTGTCCTCGTCCTCAGAGATCTGCCTGCCCCTTTCTCTAAGAAGGAACGCCTGCCGTTAGAAGAGTGCGGTACCAGGTGAGTGCTTACATGAACACAGGCGAGTATCCCCCCTCCGGACACTTCTGCCCTGGCCTGCTGTGGAGTCCCTCCTCCCCTCTCCCCTGTCCTAAGTGAAATCAGCCTGACTTGGACAAAGTACTCATGGAACGGGTGTGGGGAGAAGGAGGGAAGCAGGATGCAGATTCTGGGGTGAGGCCAACCCATGTGGGAGGGGCGAGGGTTTTACAGAAAGCAAGCTGGAGCTCTGCAAAGGTAGTTGTTTGAGTGAAGTGCTCTCAGAATGAAGAAAAATGGGAATGTTAAAATGAGAGCATAGCCCTGGCCAGTGTGGCTATTGGCTGGGCTTCATTCTATAAAGCAAAAGGTCTCCCACTCAATTCCTTGTCAGGGCAACGTGGCTAGGTTGTGGGTTCAGTGCCTGGGTCAGGGCACAAACCATAGGCAACCTACTGATGCTTCTTTCCCTCTCTTTCTCCCTCCCTCACCTTTAAATAAATAAATAACCAGAGCACAAGGTTAGAAACTTGGGGGGTTGGAGGGGCATGGGAGTTTCCTATTAAGAGTTTAACTTCCCTTTCCCCTTAGGCCATGAGAAAGTTCTTTTTAGCTTACATTTAAAATTATTTCTTTCCAGTGTTGGTTGTCCCCATTCTTTCAGTAAAGTCTCATCTACTCCTTTTACAAACTGCTTATGAATAAGACTAACTGGGTGAAAAGTTTGGGAAAGAGCATTCTGGGAGAGGGTCCGAATATGTAAAGACCCTAAGATGAGAAGGAGCTCAGCCTACCTAAGGAGCTAAAACAGGGTCGTGGGGCTCCAGCAGAGTAAGAGCAGCAGAAAGTGACACGATAAGAAACCGGGCTAAAAGAACATACACGACTCTAGGAAGCCAAGACACTGAAAACACAAGGCAGGCCTGACTGTCCACATCTCAAAGCCCACCTCACTAGAGCTTCCCAGCAACTCTGTAAGATTATTACTGGTCCCATTGCAGGTACAGAAACAGAAGCTGAGAGTTACTTTGCCGTAGGACACCTTGCAAGGAAGACACTGAGACAGGTCAGTGAGCCAGGACAAGTGGAACAGGGAAACTGAGACAGTTAAAGTCCAAGCAGTCTGCAGCCATCTATGAAATCCCATCTTCCCTAAACCAAGGATCCTTAAGAGGAAACGGTTTACACCCTCCGTAGCCAGAGGGTCAAAGCTTAAATCACCCTACTCTGGCAGACAGATAACAGAAATCCAATTAGTGCCATTTGTGCGAACCACACCCAACGATGAGTGAAGTCCAGGGAACTAATCTCATTTTGGCGCAACTGCAGGAAGCTGATGAATATTCTATTGAGATCCTCCCTAAGACCTGCCCTAAAATGCCCCCCTTCAGAAAACAGGGAAAAACCTTCAAGACAAAGACCCAGCCGGCTCTCCCTGGAGCACGCCCACACCTTTCTTCCTTCTCAGGCGCGCATCTTTACTTCTCTCTCCTAAACTCTGAGGGTCCCCACGAGACTTGCAATCAGGGGAGCAAAGGGCAGCGGCAGCTCGTCCTGGGCTTCTGCCTGACCCTATCCCCAATGCCCCCACTTTCTCTGACTTCTCAGTGCGCTACCGGCAGCCCCACGGTGGCTCACTTCTGTCCCTGTGACGTCCACGTCTCAGCGAGTCCCCACAGCCCAGCGTGGCTCGCTTCTTTCCCATAACCTTTCTAGAGAGCCAAAGCAGAGCCCCGCCCAGGTTCTCTCCTGGTGCTTGTCCTCCCCTAAGGCCCTCCTTGTTTCACCGTCCCCAGCTTTAACAAACATACCCTCAGAATCACCGGGACTCCGGGTGTGACATCTTTCCTGCACGAAGTCAACCCACACGCTACTGGTCGGCCTGAGACAGACCCGCTCTGGGCCCAGTCTCTTTGCTGTGACATGAAATCAGGAACTTCTTAACTCCTTCTAACTCCAAGTCTACAGCTGGGTTACCTACACTAACTGGATGAACTAATACGAAGCTCAAGACTTAGATGGTGATCCCTGAATGTCAAAATTTTAATTCTATTGTATACGTTGTTAGACATTTTCCCCTGTATGACCTTCCTTGGTTTCATGCTAAGAAAGCGCTACCCTACTCTAAAGGTTATAAAAAAATTCACCTATATTTTCTTTTAGTTTTTTTTGTTGACATTTTTAATATTTAAAATTTTAATCCATCTGAAATATATTTTGGGGTATGGTGTGAAAATGGAAATGTTTTTCCAAAGGGTTAGCCAAAATGATGCCATCCATGCCTCAGTAATTTGAAATGTCACGTTTGCAATAAAATAATCCCAACCCTCCATTTATATTTTCAGTCTGATTTTAATTTGTTTTATTACTTTTTTACTACTTCTGCATTAGTACCAAATTACTTTAGTTCTAGAGCTTTGACAGATGCTTTAACTACATAAAAGCACTCAACTTTTGTGGGGCAAGTCTCCCAAAGTAAAAATGTAAACTGCGAAAAATATTTGCAGTGCATGGAGGTCTTATAAATAAGACAGAGCATCAACAGAAAAATGGGCAGTAAGTGGTAAACAGGAAACTCACAGAGTACAATCAGCCAACAGACCCTGGAGGCCACACCACTTACCAGTCATCAGAGAAGTGCGAGTTAGAGTAAAGAGACGCCATTTTCACTAGAATACTCCACACTGGCACGAGAAGAGAAAAAGGTGTGTGTTCCTACGGACCCCAGGCTACAAACTGCCAAGAGGGCAAGCTGGCCAAGCAGCGCATTTGGCAAAGCCATCAGCTGGGAGAACTTTGACCCAGAAATTCCAATGCTAAAAATCTAAACCACTGAAATATCAGCACAAGTGCACAAAAATTGTACATACAAAGATGTCCACTTTGTGCTGTTATTTATAGTAACAAATATGAAACTGTTTATAGTAACAACATGGAACAGAAGTTAAAGAGTACAAGCCTTGGAGCAGACTGGGTAGGTCTGAACCTAAATTCTGACAGTCAGTGAGCTTGGTTAATTAATCTTTTATCTTGTCTATAACCTTACAGGGTTGTGGTGAGGATTAAATGAGGTAATACATGCCTGTCACATAGCATAGCAAGTGCTTGATAAATGTTAGATGGTATTAGTAAAGCAAAATATTATACTGCCCTGGCTGGTGTGGCTCAGTGGACTGAGCACCAACCCACAAACTGGAAGGTTGCTGGTTCGATTCTCAGTCAGGGCACATGCCTGGTTGCAGCCCAGGTCGCCAGTTGGGAGTGTGCAAGAGGCAACCGATCAATGTTTCTCTCCCTTTCTTTCTCCCTCCTTTCCCCTCTCTCTAAAAATAAATAAATAAAACCTTCAAACAAAAATATTATAAATTACCTAAATGTTCTATAATAGAAGGTTAGATAAATTGAGAGAAATCCAATGCTAACTAGTCATTATATATGTAAAAGAATCTAGAAACCTAAGTACCATACTGTTAAGACCAATTATGTTTGGCATGGATTTATAGTGAAGGTCTTCTATTTTCTTTTTTCTTTGAGAAAAAATCTATTCTTTTTTATATTTTCTTCAAACTTCTTTAATGTGTGGCTTGACAGAAATCTACATTTTTTAATATCTGCTTCTGCTTTCTTTTTTTTAGCATTCAAGATGTCTTGCATTAGTTTCAGGGTGTACAGCATAGTGGTTAGACAATCATATATTCTGAACCATTCAAAATATGTTTTTTTGGTGAGAATTACTTCTGTGATCAAGAGCCCTTCATTCTGGAAAAGAAACTCCTCCCAAGGACAAAGGCACTTTGCGCAGGTGGCCTCGGAAAACACACTCACTGGGCGTCGTTCCCACCGCTCTCCTCGTCAACGATGCCCGGCACCGTCTTCCCCGCAGCCCGGCTCATCTCCCTTGAAGAAAAATATTGAAATCCAGTAAACTAAACAAAATCAGGAATTCCACACTCCGCTCATCAGTAGCCTAAACTAGAGGCAAGAACGTTGCAGACTTGTTCAAGATGCAATTCTCGGTAACTAAAGGTGTACACCCACCACACACCCAACACCTCTTTTGGAAAACTTGCTGAAGTTAACATTAAAGTATAAGGATCAGTTCCTGTTTCTTGAGACCTAAGGGAAGGGTCCATATACTTAACCCGCATTTTGGTCTAGTATTCTAGACTCTGTATCATCAGACCCAGCAGAGCACCTGGCATGTAGCAAGTTCAAGTGTGGAACGAATCATTTCTAATACAGGGAGAGGCTCACAGAGGGCACCTGATGTACTCACTTCCCACTTCCCCAAAGCCCGTAATTTATGTTTTAGGCTCCAGTGGATCAGAAAAAACTGACTTCGTCCCAGGTGCCAGGGGTGGAGAAAATGACCTAGCTATGCATTCAGGACATTCTCTGCCCTCTGCCACAGTGACCCGTCGGGAGTCTCAGGACCATTTTTGATGGGAATGCTGGGACCGAGGCACGCACACTCTCCTTCCCGAGACGGTGGGGCAGGTGGCGATGAATCTGGGAACGGTTACACCAATTCAGCCTCCACAGCCAGGAGAGCAGATCCAAGAGAATTACGGAGAAGTGGAATCGGAACCCTGTATGTTCATTTAATCCCCATCCAAAACATGTCCTACTTCTGTGCTTTCCGATTCCATGAATCAATGAAGTCTCTCTATTATTTAATTCCATTTGAATAGGGTTTGCTGTTGCTTATAAGTGCATGTATGCCAACTGAAAAAAGGGTGAATGTGGAGTAAGGTTTCAAAAGTGAGGTTAAATTGATGGATGAGAAGTAATACAGTAAAACAAATTATACAATAAAAGCATATAAAACAAAAGGAAAAGAGAAAAGAAGGGTTAGTGAAAAGAATGTGGGAGAAGAGATAGGGGAAGATTCACGTTGGAAAGATGAGTCATTTATAAAGACGATTCTGCTTTCAACATGCTTACCTATTTAACACTCCATTGGAAACTAGCGCTTCTTTAGGATGGAAATACTTATAATACACATTTCTAACCACAGCATCTTTAAGGGGAAAACAGAGGAAGACGCATTTTAGATCGGAAGTAAGTTTGATATCAGAGACTTAAACCTGAAAGAACTCTAGCCCCATCCCTCTCACTTTATATACAGAAGCCGCCCAGACCCAGAAGGTCCATCCAGAGTACGGGTGAGGCCAGAGTGCCGGACCACACGCCCGCACAGCCCAAGGCTTCGGCCACTGTCCCAGTCGGCCCGCAGGGCTGCAATATGAATAGTAAATAGGAAATTACTGCTTCTATTAGATTAATAATTACCATTATTCACCATGATTCCATATTCTTCCAGGAGAAAGTTAATATTGGTGTCGAATCTGGATTCCCCGCCCTCTCCTAGCATCACCAGGATATCTCCACCGCCGTCCAGGTATTTCTTCAGGACCTCAAACTGCACAAAGGAAAAACACAGTCTGTGAATATACCAACAACTTCTGTCTGACATACTACGAATAAGACCGTTACTACCTGAAAAATAAACACTTTGAAACTATAGCGTACTTAAATATAAACATATGTAAGGTGATATAAAATGTACTCTTTATTGTAGGATTTCCATGCTTGTCTTTAAACACGAAGCTGCAGCCCCGGCCAGGCAGCTCACTTGGTTAGAGCATCACCCTGATACCGCACTGTTGCCAGTTTGATCCCCAGTCAGGGCGCCTACGAGAACCAACCAAGGAACGCGTAACCAAGTGGAACAGCAAATCCATGTCTGTCTGTCTCTCCTCCCCTTCTTCTGTCTCTCTAAAATCAATGAATAAAAGTAAATAAACGTAAAGCTCCAAAATAATCAAACTAAATGGATATTTTCCAGGTTGACTATCTAGACAACGAATCAAGAGCGGAGAACTTTTAGCTAAAGGAAGCTCACTGGCCTCCTTCATCCAGCAGTATCCCTGGTCCCTAACTTGCTAGATGCCAACTGTGCCTGTTCCCCCCTGACAACCAAAAATGTCTCCAGACAGTGCCAAATGTCCCCAGGCACCCGTCTCTGACCCTCTCCCGGGGTGCTCTCACTTTCATGAGGCTGCTCGCTCCTTGGCGAAGACCTGAGCACTCCTCTGTCTTCCCTGGGCGAGGGGAGAAACTACACTGGAGTTAGGCCGAGGCCCGACCAGTAGCAAAGTCCTCCTTCGCAGGCCACTACCAGCCGGGTGCACGTCTCCCTCAGAACCTCACTGGGCAGGTAGCTGGCCACCTCCACATTCCCAACGTAACCCTCAGTCCCCTCAGTTCACCTCATCAAACAGTCACGTCTCTCTCCACAGCTTCCCGGACGAGGTGGCCTTGCAATCAGGTTAAGAAAGAAAGGACCCCCTCCCGTGCCCCCGCCCAGAGTGAGAGCAGGAGACCTTAGACCGCCTCAGTGTAAGGGCCACACTGGCCTCACCCTGCCTTCACCCCCCTGCTCCCCATAACCCTCTCTGGGTACCAAGGCACTTCTCCAACTCTCTGTGGACTCCTCCTGTGTTCTAGGTTTTATGTTTTTTAACTATGGTAAAACACACATAAGATTTACCATCTTAACCATTTTAAGTGTACCGTTCCGTAATATTAAGTATATTCACATTGTTGTGCAACCAACCTACAGAATTCTTCATCTTGCAAAACTAAACTTCTACAATTGAACAATTCCACATTTCCTTTCCCACCTCCCAGCCCCCGGCAACTACCATTCTAACTTTCTCTTTATGAATGTGACTACCCTAGGTACATCATATAAATGGAATCATACAGTATCTGTCTTTTTGTGACTGGCTTATTCACTTAGCATACTGTCTTCAATATTCATTCACTTTGTAGCATGTATCAGAATTGCCTTCTTTTTTAAGACTGAATAATAAATCATCGTATGTACAAGGTCTATCCTGAAAAAGTCTAGCCATTGTTAACATAATGAGAACCATTTGCACAACATCGATGTAACCTGGCAGCCAAGGAGAATGGACTAGAATGCGCATGTGTGAACGATGACGACTTCACTGTACTAGTTGGTGGGGGCGGTAAACACCACTGAGTGAGCATGTGTACCGTGTGGCCGTCCCATTCAAAATGACTGAGTAGAGCAATAACTCTGCATCAAATTTTGTTTTAAGCTTGAACATTCCTCTGTAAGGCCACAGCTATGGGCAACTGGTGATGGCAGCTTTATCACAACAACGCACCTGCTCATGTATCATGTGTCATAAAGTTTTTTGGTGAAAGATCAAATCACCCAGGTGACTCGGCACCCCTAAAGCCAAGATTTTGTGCCCTGTGACATCTGGATTTTCCCAAAACTAAAATCACCTTTGAAAGGGAAGAGATTTCAGACCATTGATAAGATTCAGGAAAATACGACAGGGCAGCTGATGGCGATTGGGAGAACTGTGTAAGGTCTCAATATGCCTACTTTGAAGGGACTTTGAGGCATCATTACCCTATGCATAATGTCTCTTGTATCTTATATCTTCTTCAATAAGTGTTTCCATTTTTCATGGTACGTGGCTGGATACTTTCTGGACAGCCCTTGAACACGCCACATTTTGTTTATCCATTTATCTGTTGGTAGACACTTGGGTGGCGCCCACCTTTTGGCTATTGTGAATAATGTAAACACGGATGCACAAACAACTAGCTCTTTGAGATCCTGCTTTCAATTCTTCTGGACATATGACCACCCAGAAGTGGGACTGCTGGCTCACGCAAGTCCATTTTTGTTTTTGAGGGACCACCATGCTGCCCGAGGGGCGCCGTTTTGTTCTCGTCACCAGGGCACGAGGGCTCTAACTTCTTTACATCTTTGCCACCACTCATTGTTTGTGTTCTGGGTTTTGCATTTTTAATTGTTTGTTTATTCCAAGAAATAAAATAAAAGATGGTTTAATATAAAATGGGGTTTTCCTGTTTTCAAAGCAAAAACATGGCAAAGAAGCACAGCTGATGTTGAATTAGCCTGCAGTACCGGTGCGGCACTTTACATGCATTATCTCATTTAATCGTCTCAACAATTCAACGATCGAGAGAGAGAGAAGTCATGACCTTAAGGCAACACGGTAAATGATCAATAAGAATTTAAGTCCAGGACTTCAGAGCCCATGCTCCTAACCACCTCATTATAGTCTTCTTTGCGGATATTTCTTACCTCGGCTGCAGTGAATTTTTCCCTTGGCCCAGATGTAATCCACAGTTTCACCCCAATTAACTTCTCAGATGTGATTTCATCTTTTAAGCTACAAATATGATTTTAAAAGCAAGTGTTAGATCCACAATTAAACCAACTTATGAGCCATTTTAGCCTCTAGGCTGAATGGGAAAAGAGGCCACAGAGGCCAAGATGAAAGTATTTCGAGGTACCCAGTCTAGCCCCTCTCCCAAAGTGAGAATCCCCTCTACAAGCTTGCACCTGAGTTGCTGGCCTCTGCTCAAACACTTCCTATAAGTTAAATTAAACTGCGCTAGAGCGTAAAGAACCCTCCAAATACTAATGCAATCAACTCTACTACTAGCTTGTATGATTACATATCCTTCCCCACTAAGAAAAACTACACATCTACAAAAACAGAGAAATAGTCTCATTTTTCCTTTCCCTGAACTGTACTACCAACCCAAGCTGAAATATGGAAAAAGCCTGTAAACTCTTAAAAAGTTGTATATGTATAATTAGAATAATTTTTTATTTGTGACTTTGGGGACAACTTAATAATATGCTAATGGACAGTTTTCAAAAGAGATGCTTTAATAATTTATTTACTACTGAATGATCTTTGTATTGAGCTCCTCCCACTAAACAATCTGTCTTACATAAGAAAGTAAAGACTTTCAGTTTTAACCAGCAGTCTATTATCTGGAAGGGAAAACAATTCACAAGGTCACCTCTGAATTTTCCAGTTGCTCCGAAGTCTCTTCTGCATGGATTTATAGCCATTGGTGCTGGTAAAGACTTCCTTTTTATATGCATTGAAAAGAATGGTGCTCCGAAGCTCTTTCTCCATGGTTACCTATGGAAAAAAGAAGGGATCAGAAAAACACAAATAATAAAAAATATTCCAAAGACCCCAAAAGGAACAAAATAGTCTATTTCTTCTAATTTAATGAGAAAGGGTATAAAGCTGCAACCTAGCTATGAAATCTCTGCAATTCTCAAAGGCTGAGAGTGCAATGCATAATCATAGCTGCAGAAAGCTAAGGCCAATGCTGGTGACCAGCCCAGTCCCATGGCCCTGCCCCGCTACCACCCTGCCCGTGAGGGAGACCATGATTCTTCACTGCTCACTACTGTTAACTGGGACGTATGGTCTTCTAGATTCTTTTTATACATACGTTAACTTACCGAGTTACTTACAAAATAGGATATCATATGCAGTATTTTCCAACACACTTTTTTCACCTAACCCTGTATCTTCCACACCTTTCCATGTTGGTACATAGGCGTCATTTTTTTTTAAACTGCTGCACGGTATTCCATTTTATGATGTACTGTTATTAATTTAACTAGTTATATACAGATTAACATCTTTTTTTCTCAAAATTTTTGCTAGCAAAACAATGCTGCGAATATCAACCATCCTTGGGCATGGTTTTTTTTAAAGGGTTTTATTTATTTATTTTTTAGAGTGAGGGGAAGGGAAGGAGAAAGAGAGGAAGGGAAACATCAATGTGTGGTTGCCTCTCACGTGACCCCCACTGGGTACCTGGCCCGCAACCCAGGCGTGTGCCCTGCCTAGGAGTTGAATCAGCGACCCTTTGGCTCGCATCCCACGCTTAATCCACTGAGCTACACCAGCCAGGGCTGAGCATGTTTTTGTGTACTTTCCATATTTGTAGAATAAATTCCTACCTGTTGAATGACTAAATTATTTCCATATTGCCTTCCGAACAATTGTAATTTTCACTTCCACTCATACTAATACAATCCTGTTTCTAACCATTTCATCTCTTCATCTCTTCTAATATGAAAGGCGCCCCCCACTACTTTTTAATGAGCACTTTCAAACACTGAGATGGCCATCTTTCACTATGTATACTGGCCGCTTGTATTTCTTCTGATTTTCCAGTTCATGCACTCTCATTTTTCTTTTTCTTTCTTTTTTTTTTTTTTTAAGATTTTATTTATTTATAGAGAGGGGAAGGGAAAGAGAAAGAGAGGGAAACATCAAAGTGTGGATGCCTCTCATGCATCCCCCACCGGGGACTCGGCCTGCAACCCAGGCACGCACCCCAACCGGGAATCAAACCGGGGACCCCTTGGCTTGCAGGCCTGTGCCCAATCCACTGAGCCACACCAGTCAGGGCTTATTTTTCTCATTGGGTTTAATATTTTTCTAATCGATCATTCGACAAATACTATCACAAATTTATTTGTCTTTAGATGTAGCTTATGGGAGCTTTTTGGGTTTGGTCTGGTGAAATTTTGCAGGTCATACAGAAAATTTTAATTTTATACAATCAAAAGTTTTAATCTTTTCCTTTTGGGCTTCTGGATTGCATGATGTATTTTGAAGAATTTTTGCCATGCTAAGATTATAAATACACCCAATGATGCTTTCCTCCTGTTTTTTTTTTAAATTTTTAAATTTTTTTTCTATTTGAAGGAGACTGGCAGCATTACTATTTAGTTATACTACTAATTAACCTTCAACTATTTGTATAGCACATAATCCTCCTGTATTTTTATGTCATTAAAAAGATTTTTTGGTCCATTTGGAATTTATGTTGGTACTCAAAATGAATTTGTTGTTTTTTACTAGAAAGCTGTCTGACACCAATCCAACTTTTCAATGCTGATTTACAACATCACCTACAAATATCTGGATTTCATTCTGAATACGACATATTCTATCCGACTGTAAGTTTCTGCTCAGTTCTATACTATTTTAATTACTATTACTTTACAACATGTTATAATTTCTGGTGGTCCTGAGAGCTAATCCCCCTTATTACTCATAATTTTTAGACATTCCTAGCTAATCTCACATATTGATTTTTCCAGTTTAACTTTAAAATCATTTTGTCAGGTTACCACAAACATGCCCCCATGAACCCACCACAACTGTCTTTCCATGTTTCATCCCATCCCTGTGCATGTTTTCAGTGTGTATATACAACATTGTATTCTGCTTTCTCCAGTTTCCTACAGGAAAAGTCTCCAAAATCTGTCCCATGGTTATGTCATAATCAACTTAACCACTGCACTGCCTTCATGGCCATCTTCAAATCTGTGCCATCACAGATACAACTGGAATTTACATATTCCTGCTTTTTCCATTATTTTTATCCTGGAACAGATTCCGAAGAGCAGTATTTGTTGGAAAAGTGGATGAGAATAAGATTTAACGAGTCCTTGTCCAATGCTCTTTCATACCCAGCAGGACCACTGAAAATCCGTGTAGCAAGAGGCGAAGGAGACTCGAACCCAGTCCAGGGTCCGGATTCAGGCCTATATCCGTATCCAGTTTACCCAAGACGACCTCTATTTTCCGTAAGACTGGCGCAAAGTTCCCCAGGACAGTCCGGCGAGACCCTCGCCAGCGCCAGGCCGCCCCAGAGCCCCGGCCAGCCCATCACAGTTGCAGCTCTTCTTACCTGAGGCCCAGTAACCACCATCTTCACCTGACACCGTCCAGCATCCCGCAGCCAGGTATCCAAGACCGCTTAGCAACCACGGAGGCAAAGCGGAACCCTCGAAAGGGGTGAATCCGGGGGTGGTTGTACCTCCGGAGCCACGTGATGACGACAGAACAGAATCCACCAATGAACCTAGAGCGTCGGAATGGTGGTGGTAGGGGGCGGAGCCAACATGGGACTGTACCATTGTTTTGGTTGAGGGCTAAATCCAAACAGAACGTGAATTAACCTTATGCCAAATATAAAACGATATAAAGGTGTCTTTAGTATCAAGTCTTATAAATACTAATAAAAATGGGGTCCCAAGGGGCTAAACTTCGCTCGACCTCGCGGAAAAAGAATAGTGAAGGCTTCCAGCGCTGGGGGAGGGGTTGTTAAGGAAAGTCCCAGCCCCCCCCCCCACTCCAACAGCGCATGCGCGAAGGGGCAAGGGGCGGAGCTTTGCAGCTGAGACCCTGAGGCGGGGTCCAACTGCTAGGAACTGCTGAAAGGGGTTTGAACAGTGATGCAAAAGAGTTTCGACTCCCTGGGACATCGGGGTCGGTTTCCGGAGGACAGTGGGCAGGTTTAGTGGTGAGAAGGGTAACACGAGCTAGTTCTTTCGCTTTGATTAGTCCCACATCTCTGAACACCAGAGTTCCAGGCCCAGGATACAGTGGTGAACTCGCGCTCAAGAGGCGCCCCCCGGCGGGGAGTTAGACCTGGCCAGATCCTACGAAAAAAGTGAAAATACAAACTGTCTTAAGGAGCTGTGAGGGCTGCAGCTGGGCAGAAAGGCGCCTGCGATGAGCAGAGATGTGAAAGAAAAGTGGCATTCATTAAGGCAAGGGTTGCAAAGAGCAAGCCGGCAGAAGGAGCTGCTGATGCGAAAAAGACATCGCCTTGAGAATGAGAAACGAGGTGCGGGTAAACAGTCTTCCTTTCTATCCAGGGAAGCGCTCCCCGTCTTGAGCGTGTGGATTTTGGTGCAGTGCCACCACCTCGCTGGCTCAACACAATGAGAGCAGAGACTCCGCACGGTTTTGATTTCAATTTATGTTTGTTAGAATCTTCAACATGTACAAAGTGGTAGGAGTTAGGGGATCTTAAATACACAGCTCTCGTTGCCTTTTCACAAGTACTGTCATTGCGGAGTTAAACAGTGGAGGAGAGCAATTGAGAACTCTCTTCTGGGGATGCTGTATTTTGGTGCAAAATTAGGTAGATACACAGTCTTCAGCGAGGGATAAAAATGGAAGTGATGTGTTTGCACCGTAGAGACAGTAGACTATGTCACATGAGAGTTGGCACAGGTCTTGGGATCCTTCTGCTCCGTGTGGAGTGTTTGCTAGAAGACAGACAGACTACCTATCCAGAGCACTTCTCCCACCATTGGGGGTTGGAGAAAAAGCAAGGGTCTTAGAATCAGCCACCTCCAAGTTCAATTCCTGGCTGTGCCTTATACCAGCTGGGTGATACTGGGCAAGTGGCTTAACCTCTCTGGGCAAATGTTTCTTATCTATGAAGGAGGTTAATAATTTTTAATGCTGGCTCACTGTGAGGTGCGTAGATAATGTATATAATACTCAGAATATGCTCAATAAACATAGGCGTAGCATGATCAATTCTATATCATAGTTTTTCTTTCTTTCTATTTTCTATCTGGTGAAAATTTTGTGATCTTACAGTCTTGGAACGGAGAGAATCATTATGTGTTTCACAATCTACAGCAGATTGTGTACTTTTGACAGTACTAGTACATTTTGGACAATTACAGTCTCTTGTTTCTTGCTTTGGGAAGTTAGGGGAATTTTGGCCCCTTCCTCATGTTCCGCATTTATCAATTGACAGACGCTATGAAGACAGAAATCAAATCAGAGTGTTTCAGAGTTCTCAGTGCATGTCAGAGGGTAACAACAGCTCTTCCCGACCCAGCTTTGGTCTCCACTGTCTGTGTCACTAGCATGTTCTCCATGGTCTTCAGCTTCATCCCCTATAATTCCTGGGGTGGGGGTGGGGAGCAGGCTGCCCTGGAAAAATGGAAGGGAGGACAGGACTGAGTTAAGAAAAGGCAATAAAAATCACAGCACATGCTGATGTTAAGAAAGTTCCTCTCTTATGAACAAACTAAAAAGCTAATAGGTAGATAATGAACCACAGGTTTGTGAAGAAGAAGTGACTTTCCACCGAAATAAAGTTGCATGATCCATCCCTACAAGTAAGTGCAGGGTGCTCTGAATTCATGAGGCTATGTGCTCATGTTCTGTCCAGAATTACCTTGAGAAATTACTAATCTTCATCACATGGAGCTCCACAGGTGGCTGGAAAGCTGTGGTCACCAAGCTGGCACCAGCCCCAAGCCCTGTCCAAGGCCTGGGCTCGTGGCCTTAGACTTGCCAAACATACAGGGTAGGTGAGATGTGGCCCACCATGAACTTGGCAGCCCACCATGAACTTGGCAGCCAGGCCCAGACCCTGAGCAAGTTGAATGTCTCCTCTTCCACACCCCACTTCCCACTACCTAGTTTATTCTCATCAGTTCCTGACTTGGTTCTCATTACTGATTTTGACAGCCATTCTGTTGGACCTAACAGACTGGGAGGCAGATGAGCACAGAGATTACATGGGAGAGCCCGGACTCAGCCTATAGGGCTCTGAGTCCCAGCTCTGGTCCCTACTAGCTATGGGACCAGGCAAGGAACAACTTCTCTGACCCTGTTACTTCGCTGGTAAAAAGGGTCCGTAACAGTTCCCACCTTAGGGTTGTTTGGATAAAAACTGATAATAGACTGGAAGGGAAGATAAAGTGCTTCTCAGATAAGGTCAAGTTAAAGGAGCTCATCATCACCAAGCCCTTATTATATGAAATGTTAAAGGGACTTATCTAAGAAAAAGAAGATCAAAAATAGGACAGTAAAAAGACAGCAAACTCACAGATATTAACAACCACACCTAAAACAAAAGCGAACTAAGCAAACAGCTAGAACAGGAACAGAACCACAGAAATGGAGATCATATGGAGGGTTAGCAACAGGGGCGTGGGAGGAGGAGAGAGGGGGAAAAGGTACAGAGAATAAGTAGCATAAACGATGGGTAGAAAATAGACAGGGGGAGGGAAAGAATAGTGTGGGAAATGTAGAAGCCAAAGAACTTATGACACATGGACGTGAACTAAAGGGGGGAATGTGGGTGGGAGAGGGTGTGCAGGGTGGAGGCGAATGATGGGGGAGAAATGGGATGACTGTAATAGCATAATCAATAAAATATATTAAAAAAACTGATAATAGACTTGAAAGAGTCTAGCACAGAAACTGCTTCAGCATAGGCTGGTTTTCTGAAGCTGACTGGACAATTAAGCCAAAAAGGGGATAGGGATTGTTCAAAGGCTCAGAAGCTCTCTAGAGGATGAGGCTCAGGGCTTCCGAGGAGTGAGGGAAATGACACCACAAGAACTGACACGAAGAAACCGCGGCTGCTGCTGCGGCTGCTGCCACAGAGTCCCAATTGCCACAGTTTACATTGTTGCCACCTCTACACCAGGAACTCGGTTTTGTGGGTACCGTCAGCTACCACATGAAAGGGAGGTCCCAGTCCCTTCTTTGAGCCAGAATCTGGCACAGCTGCATCCCTGGGTCACACGCCTGGCCCTGGCTGCAAGGGAGGCTGGGAAAGTAACTGTTCAGAATTTCAGCTACTGTCAATGGAGGTAGTCATCGCCCCTCATCCAGACTCATGAAGTAGGAGATTTCCCTGAATAGAGGGAAGAGTTCAGATGCCAGGCAGACAGATCTAATAACAAATGTCTAACACTACCCGCACGCAACAAGGAGAAATACCATCGACATAGGAAAACGAGAGGATGTTGGGTGCTACCCTATAGGCTTGTCACATCTCTGTCATTTCACACTTTGAGATAAAAATCTAAACGCCAAGAAGCCCTGCTGGTTGCCTACCCAACATTTTCCTCCTCCTCCCTTAGTGTCAGAATGCCTGTTTATTAGGAGTAACACTGTGCCAGCTAATAAGTCCCATATCCCAGCCTCCATTACAGGTAGGCATGGGTGACTAACAAGCAGAGTCAGTGGGTTGGGGCTTCTGGGATACTATAAAAGTGTCCTTTTGCTCTTCCCTCCTTCCTCCTTTCTTTTCCTGCTCAGAACTCAAAAGCAATGGCCAAAGGTCCAGTAACCATCCTATGATAATGTAGCAACTAATATTGAGGCCAGCTGCCAAGGATGGCAGAGCAAAATATAGAAAGCCCCTGAGTATCTGATGTCCTGTGGTACCAGCCCTGGGCCATCTAACACAATTCTTTATGTGCTGGGGAAACAAAATCTTATTTAAGCCATTGTTTCTTTGAGTCTCCGCTCCTAGCGGCTGAAGGTGATTCCTTACAGATCCAGCTGTCTTCAGAGGTGTCACAGGGACTTCTGTGCTAGGAATCCAAGGGGGTGTCATCCTCCGGTGCATAGGAAAATCCCAGGAATGCACTTGAGGCCCCAGAGCTGCTGGCCACAGTGTCGGGAGTGCAGCCAATGGACTTTGACACAGCTTCCTGAGTGAACTCTGGGTCAAAGTGTTTCAAGTCAGCAGGTCCTGCCTGTGAATATAAGCCAACAAGGGGAACACAGGCGTCAGAGCTGCCAAAGGAATCCACAAGCCTGGAGAGGGATGCTGGGCCTTTCCTCTGAGCACTTTCTGGATACCCTTCCTTAACTATCACTCACCCAAGAGTTTACATCATTTTATTCCACAAGGTCCAATAACCACATATCAGCTCATGCCTGCTCCACAATAACCCTAAGACAAGCCTCATCAACATACACTCACCGAATGCCTTCCAGGCACTGTTCATGGCCCTGGGAATACAGGAGAGCAAAATTGAGTGGGCCCTTACTTTCATGAAGCTTATATTATGCAAGGGATAGGAGGATTGATAATAAACATGTACACAAATAATTTAGAATATTGATAGGTCTCATAAAAAATATAAAATAGGGTAACACGGTAAAGAGTGACTAGATTGCTTTAGCTGTTTTGCACAAGACCTGTGGGGGAGATTGTAAAAATGGTCACAAATTCTCCATTCCCATCCGGAGATGGGGCCTCTTCCTATATCCTTTAATAGGGGTTAGCCACGTGACTTGCTTGGGCCAATGAGACATTACCAAATGTGACGCAATCAGAGGCTTGGAAAACATACTGGGAATTCTCTCTTGCTGCACTTGGAACCCTAAGGCCACTATATAAACAAGCCCAGGCCATCCTGCTGGAGTCTGAGAGGCCTCATGAATAAGGACCCAGCTGCCCCAGCTGCCCCAGCTGCCCCAGCTGCCCCAGCTGCCAAGCACGTGAGTGAGGCAATTCTAAATCAGCAACTGCCAGCTGACCTGCTAGCTGATTGCTCACACGTGAGAGCCCAGCAGAGACGGCTGGCCTGGCCCAGGCAAAACAAAACAGAAAACACCCAAATAACCCATAGAAGCAGAAGGAAGTAACGAATTGTTTTAAGCTACCTAGTTTGGGGGTGGCTTGTTATGCAGCAAGAGCTAGCCAATACAACCTGTCTGTGGAGGCGGCACTGTCTGCGGAGGAGACTGAGACAGCTGGGTTTTACGCAGCAAGGAGGCGAGCAAGCAGGAAGTTCTGCTAATCCGCTCTAGTATGCAAGCCTCAGCCTGTGGAACTGAAGAGACCTTGGCTTCTAGCTTCACAAAAAGGCCGCAGGATACAGTGGCACTAGCCCAGGACACAGAGTTCCAAGACCAGAATGTGCACCCTGGCCCTTTTTTGATGTATGGCCCTAGATAAGGCAAGTCTGTTCTGCTTTTTACAAATGAAGACATTGATGCTAAAGAAACTTCTTCAAGATCTCACAAGTGGTAGGTGACAGAACAGGAACCCACCCACTATGTCTCACTCTGAAGTTCGTGCATTGCCTTTTATTACCGCTTTGTCTAGTATTTTGTATATTATTCTCTCTCCAGGGTGTACGTTCAATATTATCCTCAAAGTCTTTTTTAAAGTCCTCGGATAAAGACACTTTTCAGGGGCCTGGACTGAACATATCCTATCTGACAACCGATGTCAAGAACCTGGAGCTCAAAGACACATTCACGAACAGGTGAGTCACCTAAGGAGAGATGTGAATAGTGACACTGACAGCGCTGAGGTGTGCAGACTGCTTGGATGAAGGGGACTTGACATTGCTCGATGATTAGAGGTGGCCAGGAGAGTCTCCAGTGTCCATCTGAAATGGGGCTCCTTCTGTTCGTACTGGCACTGCTAATTAACATGTGAAAACTAAGCGCCTTCATTGTAAACCAAAGAAACATAAATTAAAGCAATAGTAGGTGGTATTTTTTTTTTTTTTACTTAAATTTGCAAAGTTAAAAACAACGCACATGCTGCAGAGACTAAGAATTCCCCAGCAGACTCCACCGGTCAGAAATAGACTGCACTCCCTAACACACAGCGAGGGCGGCATGACTCAGGAACTGAGAAACATTCACATTCTTTGACCGGGTCGTTCTCCACCTGCAACCCATCCCGAGGAAATAATCAGAACTCTGGGCAAAGATAGACACTTAAAGATGTGCATCGGCACTTTATGATAAATAAAAAATGGTAATAACCTAAAGTTCACCATTAGGAGCAGGGTTGAATACGTTATGTCACCAACATAGGGTTGAAATGGTATGAGCCACTTAAAATGATCCTTATAAAGTTTTATATTCCTTGCAGAAATAATGATGTAGGCCCTGGCTGTTGTGGCTCAGTGGGCTGAGCGCCAGCCTGTGAACTAAAATGTCACTGGTTCAACTCCCAGTTGGGGCACATGCCTGGGTTGTGGGCCAGGTCTATGGTTGGGGGTGTGCAAGAGGCAGCTGATCCATGCTTCTCTCGAACATTGATGTTTCTCTCCCTCCCATTCTCCCTCCCTTTTTTTTTTTTAATTTTTATTTATTTTTATTTTTATTTATTTATCTTTAGAGGAGAAGGGTAGGAAAGAGAGAGAGGGAGAGAAATATCAATGTATGGTTGCCTCTTGTGTGTCCCCTGCCGGGAACTGGCCTGCAACCCAGGCATGTGCCCTGACTGGGAATCGAACCTGGATCTTTTGGTTCGCAGGCCCACGCTCAATCCACTGAGCTACACCAGCCAGGTCTCCCTCCCTTTTTTAAAAAGATTTTATTTATTTATACATTTCTTAAAAAGGATTTATTTATTTATTTATTTTTAGAGAGGGGAAGGGAGGGAGAAAGAGAGGGAGAGAGAAACATCAATGTGTGGTTGCCTCTCGCATGCCTCCCACTGGGGACCTGGCCCAACAACCAGGCATGTGCCTCTGACTGGGAATCAAATCTGCAGCCCTTTGGTTTGCAGGCCAGTGCTCAGTCCACAGAGCCACACCAGCCAGGGCAATAAAATCTTTTTTTTTTTTTAAGTAACAATGACATAGTTTTTAGCAAGAAAAAAAAGGGGTGTGGAGAAAAGTGTCTATATCTAAACTATAACCTAGGTAAAAAACACACAGGAACGACTGAAAGGAAACACATCAACCATGTTTTCTCTTGGGTAATGAGATAATAAGCTTTTTCCCCCTGTTGCTTTAAACTTCTGTGTTTTACATACTTTCTACAATGAATACATGCCATTTTTCTTATCGGGAGAAAAGCTAACCATAGGGGGAAAATGTCTTCACAGGGCTCGGCTCCATCCAGGGGCGCTGAGTGACACAGAGCGCTTTCAAACCCATAAAGGGCTGTGCGGTGAGATTCACTGGTGCTAAACATGAAGAAGTGGAGGCCTGGCCCGTCACACAGAGCTCAACTGGCAGTGAGGACTCCCGGTTCTACACCAGTTCTGCCTCTAACTTTCCATGTGACCTTGGACAAAGCATGTAGTCCCTTGGATCCAGGTTTTTTCCACCTGTGGAGAGTTGGCCCAGATGCCCTGCAAACTCCCACCAGCCCTGGTAACCCCAGAATCTGGACTGCGGTGACCGCTTACCACATTTGGGTTGAAGGGTGGTGTCAGCCTCTTGTGATACAAGTCATCCCAGTTTATGGGACTGAAGAATACGTGGTTCTTTATCTCGAGCTGCAGGAAGAAGGTGCTGATCAGAAGCGGCCCTCCCCATAGACGCTCCCATCCCTCCCCGACTCCGCCCCAAGCTCCAACTCTGCTGGCAACAGACTGTCAAGCCCAAAAACTTGGGAATATAACCTAGGTAAAAAACACACAGGAATATAACTTGGTTTCCTGGGATGACAGTTCTGCAGCCAGGCCTCTCCCCTTTGCTATCATCAGGAACCCAGACCCTTTCCCCCATGACATTTGTTTATTCCGCATCTGTTTAGTGAACACCTACTCTGTGCCAGAACCTGGTAGGCTTTGGAGGTACATCACTGAACTAGGGCGCCCCGGGACATCTTGGAAACCCCACCCCACTCTGCCTTAGTGCATTTTGACTCTTCCAGAATGCAAACCAAGGAAATAGACAAAGGAACTCACTCTGGAAGGTTTAGGAAGGAAAGCCCCAAGGGAATAGCTGTAGGCTCCCAGAGACCCAGAACTTAGGACTCAGCCCTGGGTGGGTTTCACCAGTTCTTTCCTACTCCAAACCAATATCAGCACCAACTTTCTCCTGTCCCAGCAGGACCCCCCTCTCTCTGTTTCTCAAAGAATGATTCTCCAGCCACCTATACCAGAATACCACCGTCTGGGCTTGTTAAAAAGCCAGATACAAAATATCCCAGATCTCCCAAAACTGGTAACACTGGTTGTACCCCAGGACATTTTTTCACTGCTTTTAGAGAGATAGGAACAAACAGAAAAAGAGAGAGAGAGATTGATGTGATACATTGATCAGTTGCCTACTGCATGCACCCCGACCAGGGATTGAACCCGCAACCTAGGTATGTGCCTTGACCAGGAATCGAACCAGCGACCTTTCAGTGTATGGGATGACCAACCAACCGAGCCACACAGGCCAGAAAAAAAATCATACGTATTTTTTAAGATGCAAACTAGGAGTGCACCAGTCGTCCTGAAAGCCTCATTCCTCAAGCTGGCCAGGGATGGGTAGACAAATGCCCTAAATGTTGTTACACTTCACGGCATCTGACATGTAGGGCTGTTGGTACAAACACTGAAAAAGCACTTATTATGTTTCAAGTGTTGGCCTAAGTGCCTTGCATATCTTAATCCATTTGATTTTTATAGCAGCTTCAAGCTAGGCACTATTATTACAGATGGGGACACTGAGCTCACAGAGAGAAGTTAAGTGTGAGTGGTGGAGGGGGGATCTGAACCCAGGTCGCCTGTCTCCTGGTCCATGCATCTCAACCATGATGCTAGAAGAGAAAACAAGCTTCTGGGGAGAAGGGTACTGTGGTCTTCCTTTTATAAACCCAAATGATCTTTGGTTGCATAGAGAATGTAAGATTATTTTCTAAATGCTATTTTCATACAAAATATATAACAAACTTGTTAGGAGAATGGACTATGAACTTTTCATCTCTATATCCCAAGTGCCCAGCCTGGGCACTGGCAAGGAGGAAGCACTCACATATTGTGAAAAGCAAGTTCAGTCCACTCTGTACTTGCCATGCTCTGTAACAAGTATATATAATGTTTGTTCATTCTCTGCCCCACCCCCCACCCCACATAAACTCAATAAGGGCAGAAACCCAGTCTACTGAATCCCTAGCACTTAGCTCAATGTCTGGCACACAGTAGGTGTTCAGTAAATATTGGTTGACTAAAAGCACCAGACTGAAGGAAGTAATCAAGCAGCAGCATCTGTGCATTTCCAAATGAACCAATTAGCTGGATGCGTTTCACTGTGCTTCTGAGCTGCCTCTGCAGGAAGGAGCTGGTGCTCCACCGGCAAGTCACCTACAAAGTCTGCTTTGGAGCCCAGCCGCTGCCTCTGGTCCTTGTGGAGAAGGGCTTGCAGGAGGTCACAGGCGGCCACCGTCCGGCCCCCAGGGATCTGCAGTGGCTGGTGCAGAATGTTCTCATACATCTGGGCTATGTCTCGGCTGTAGAAGGGTGGCTGGTGAGAGAGGGAGAGAGCTGGAGGATCATCCATGTGCAAGTGGGTACAGGTCTCAGAGAGACTTAGAGCAAAGCTGGGTCGCTGGAAGGATCAGCCAGACCCGGGTCCTGTATACTGGCTCACATGGCCGACTGGAGAGGGACAGAGACCTCTGGGCTCCTGGTACAGTGGAGAGGGCTTCTGGGAAGGCAAAGGAGTCTCTCTCCACCCGTGTGAGACTTGTGCACCTCCTGGGAGCATCCCCTACCCCACCTCTCGTAACATGCCTTGTGCACTAACTTTGCACTTGCAAAGTTCACTCTCTCCCCTTCATCATTTCATCCCAGCCTCATAACCGTCCTTGGAGACAGGTCGCAATTGTTCAGAAGGCTCAGCGAGACAGAAAGCCTAGGCAGAGAGCCAGGCCCCAAACCGTATCCGGAGCCCGTCTTTCCTGACGCTCTTCCTCCTGCCTGCTCTGCCAGCTCTTCCTTCCTCATGCCCACCAAGCTCTGTTGCAGAAGCCACCCTAGAGTGAGGCCTGGCCTGGGGCAAGTCTACATGGACCTCCGTCTGAACAGGCAGTTTAGGATTGGGTCCAGGGCTGCCTGTGCAACCTACCAGCACTGTGACCTTTCTGGGCCTCAGTTTCCCTTTCAGTAAATTAAAAACAACTCCATTTCCTGCAGCCACTCTCAAAAAGCTGTTTTGAGGAACCAAAGGAGTAACATAGGAGATGGTATATTATGAAATGCTGAACTGACATTATTGAAAAAGACAGATAATCCTTGTATTCACCTTGGCATCATCTTTTTTAGCTTGGAGTGGAGAGATGGCCTGTTCAGTTCCTCAAGGAGCCTGAGCAGGTGACTCAAGGGAGAGACCCACTCCCACCTCTCCCCAGAGCCAGATGTCCCTTGCAGACGCCCAGACCCCACTCACCAGGCCATGGAGCATCTCATAGAGAACGGCCCCCAAACACCACCAGTCCACCGCCCGATCGTAAGGCTCTTTACGAAGCACCTCTGGAGCCAGGTACTGTTGAGGGGAAACACTTATCTGAAAGACCCGCAGACTCAGCCTCTCCATTTGTAAACTGGGCACTTGGAGAAAAAGGTCATGGAAGGGATGACATGTTGGGGCCACTTGTCTCCTACACGAGCCGGACTGCCATACGCCCTGCTCCCTGCCCTTGGCAATGTCCAAGGAAGGGATGGCTGGGCTGTCAGGCCTGGGGAGGCCAGCTCTGTCCGGCAGACACCTGGCCATTCACAAACACAGACAATGGCTCCTGCACAGAAGGTCATCCATCCATCAGCTACCCTACGCCAAACGGAGGAGGCCCAGCTGTGATCTGAAGCCTGAATCATCACGCAGAGGGAGAACAACAGAGCAGCTAACGCCCTGCCTCATGCCCAGTTGGGAGGAGCTCCCCAGTCCTGCAGCCTCAGTCCCACAACCCCACCCGGACAGCTGTCCGAGCAACTGGTGACCCCTTCCAGTCCGAGGTCCAAGGGTCAACACCGGTGAGAGTTCGAGGAAAGGGCTGAACCCCAAGGCTGCATGGAGGCAATGGCAGGACAGACAGACGTGAAAATTACTGCTGAGACCCACAAATGTTAACCTTCCAGGCCCTTGGTGGGTGGAAGAAAAGGTGTCTTTCACACTCGCCAGCCCTGATCTCCTGTTGCACATGGACTTCACCCTGCAGGGCAGCCGCTAACCACATGTGACCACCACACACTTGAAACGTGGCTGGTCTGAGCTGAGGTGGCCCATCAGTGTAAAATACACCCCAATTTCAAAGGCTTGGGAAAAAAGAATAAGCCATTTTGATAATTTTATATTGATTTTATGTTGAAATGACAATATTTTGTGTACATGGTGTTAATGAAAATACATTAATTAATTAATTAATACAAAGTTAATTTCACCTGTTTCTTTTCACTGTTTAAACATGGCTGCTGGGAAATTTTAACCGCCCATATGGCTTGCATTTCTGTTTCTGTCGGACAGCACCATGGCAGAGTCACCAGCAGCTGGCCGGGTCCCAGTAGCCCCTAGAGCTGATGCCCCCATTACACAGATGAGGGCACCAAGGCTGGGAGTACAGGCAGCTTAAGGGAAGTGCTTGGGTGGGAGACGGGAGCTCTTTTTGGTGTACGCCATTGCCTCTAATCAGCGGCTGTGGCCTCAACCCCTCGTAGCCCGCCTTTTCTTGGAAGGGTTAGCTCACCTCAGGGGTGCCACAGAATGTGGACGTGGTCTTCTCTGGCTCTACCCCTTCCTTGCAGAGGCCAAAATCTGTCAGTACCACATGTCCCTGTGGAGGAGGGGAGGACAGGGCAGGAGGGTGGTCCAAGATTAAGGTATGGCCAGGCCTAACCTTGAAGCCCAGGTGCCACGCCTCACGGCAACCGCCGTGGGGTCGGATGCCCTGCACAGGCTGGAGGCTCTACTGTAAAAACTAGACCTTCCAGACTGGGAGCGGCACAGGGGGCGGTGGGGTGGGGGATGGTGTTCCGCTGTCTGCCCAGCTCATCACAGACCCAGACCCATACCCCGTAACAGTGGCAGCTCCAGAATGTCCTTGCTGGAGGGGGCTGGTAGCAGTGGCCCCCTTGACAGAGCGCTGGGGACCCAGGAAGCAGCCACACCTTGAGGCAGCTGGGCAGGCGGAAGGCGGGCGGAAGTTGTGGAGAGGGCCGATACCACGGGGCTCTGCCCAGATCTCCCCCTTAGGAGCTGTCGTGCCCTTCTCCCCATGCTGGGACACTGCCCTCACCCAAAGTTACGGCCCTCCCAAGGGGCAGTCCCTGCCCAGTGACTGACGGATGCAGGGGCACGAACACCCAGCCTACTTGCCCCAATTAAGAACAGTTCTAAAGAGCCATTCCAGCTGGGGCCCTTCTCACCCTGATTGGCTGAGGCCTCACTTGCAGCCACAATGCAGGTGAGCTTCCTCCTCTGCCCAATCCTGCCTTTTCACTCCCTTAAAGGTGGATCTCTTGAGACTGTTCCCCAATAATCTTCTGCACCCCACGTTTTAGCTCAGGGTCTGTTTCCAGGGAACCCAGTCTAAGACATGGAGGGAATACAAAATTCACGAGTCCCTACCGGACTCCACCCCTGTCCCCTCTAGACCTCCTGTACATGCATGTGCACACACATGTACATACATACAGGTTCTTGCATGCACACAGTGCACACATGTGGGCACACACACGTATGGGCACACGGACACACACATACTTGAATGCATTCCTACATCATACGCACGCCCATCCACACACACTTGTGGGTGCATAGAACACGTGTGCAACTATGCACACACACATACACACACCTGGCAGTCTAAGAGGATGTTCTCTGGTTTCAGGTCCCTGCAGGAAACAAGAGAAGAGCATGCTGTGATGGCTCAGCCACTTAGTGAGGGCAGTTGGGGACCTGGGGTCCTGGTGGGAGGGGCGTTCATGGAGGCTCACAGAGATGTCCAGGGAAGCCCAGGGAGGGTGGGCACTTGATCCTGGAAAGGAGGGGACTCCCACCCTACTGCACTGGGGGCACTCTCCTCAGACGAAGCGTTCTCCTCAGAACTTGGGTTCCCTGGGATTTCATCAGGACTCAGGGGTGCACACAACGCCTGGCTCTTGGGGCAGAGGGCCTGGCTCTGAGCCGCAGGCAGGCCTCACCTGTAGATGATGTTGAGGGAGTGCAGGTAGCCAATGGCGCTGGCCACCTCGGCAGCATAGAACCGGGCCCGGGGCTCCAGGAACCTGCGCTCCCGCTGCAGGTGGAAGAAGAGCTGGAAGGAGAGGACACCTGTGGGAGGGTTTCCTAGGGGTGAAGGCGGGGTGGTGGCGGCTCCAGCTCCTAGAGTGCAGGGGGACGGCTGGCCACGTTGCCCCCTCTCTGAGCCGCAATGCGCTCAGACGACAAAGCACATGCTGGCCCCCACCCCATACAGCAGTTGTGGGTGACCAAAGGATCAGCAGGAGAGATGAATCAGTGTGGATTGAGCACCACTGTGTTCCAGGCTCCAAGCCAGAACCTTTCACATCTCTTATCTCATTTAATCCTCATGACCACCTCCAAGGTATCGAATACGATGCTAGTTTCACCTAAGAGGAAACTGGATGGGGTCAGAGCTGTCAGGTGACCTGCCAGGTTCATGCAGCCTGCAACTGGCAGAGCTGGATTGGCAGAATTGGATTTGAAGCTGGATGGTTCAAAGATGTTTTCCCTCCACCCCAGGTGATAAGATTATTGTGGCTGAGTCCAACTCAGCCCAGGTTAGATCTGCCCGTGGACCAGTTGCTTTGGTCTGTTTTGCTGGCATGGAAAGCCCTTCACCTCCATCAGGGGGCTTAGGGATGCAGGACAAGAAGTCCCATCTTGGCACCAGGCTAAAAGGCATGAGGTCACACAGCTTAAATCTGGGATTGTTGAGGAGACCCCACTAAGTTTTTCCCAGAGGGCCAGAGTGAAGTCCAGGAGGGAACTCAGCTCATCCAGCTGTGCTTCTAGGTCACCAGGGACCCTTGGGGCTCCATTTACCACAGTGACGGGTCACCCCCACCATGGCCTCTGGGGTAAAACGAGGGCATTGGAAACCTTGACCGTAGAGCTCCTTTAACATTGACCTTCCCCAGGTGAGCCTGGGCAGCTTTGCAGGGGGAGTCGGTACAGACCCACATTCCAACCCCAGCTGCACCACGGACAGCTGGGTGCACTTGAGCAAGTGAGTTAGCTCCCAAACCTCGGTTTCCTCAGCTACAGGATGGTTCTGTTATACGAATAACTCGAGATCATCCCAGAGCCTGGTACTCAGCAGGTATGTGGGAGGGACAGCCCCCAGCTAAGAGCTGGCCCAGGGAGCTCCCTGTGGGCCCACCCACCTCTCCTCCGTTCACGTAGTCGAGCACAAAGTAGAGCTTCTCAGGCGTCTGGAAGGAGTAGCGCAGGCCCACGAGGAACGGGTGCCGCACGTTCTTGAGAAGCACGTTGCGCTCCGCCATGATGTGGTTCTGCTGCGGGGTCACATGGACAGGGTCCCGTGTCACGGCCCACAGGGCCCCGCTGGTGGGGGTTGCCCTGCCCGGGACCTTCCCAGGCCCCTTCTCAGACACCCACTGGGGCTCCTTACTGCCAAGCCCAACTCCTGGCCTAGTATTCAGGGTTTGGTGTGGTTGCCTCATTCCCAACCAGTCCACATGGGTACAGCTCCAGCCCCCAGATCAGAAACCCCTGCCTCCCCACCCTCGGGTGATGAGCAAAGCTTATGTGATTACTGAATAAATGAAGCCACATTCATGTTTTAGTTCATGCTGTTTCCCCTTCCCAGGCACCCTCGTTTCAGACCTTCAAGGCCGGCTGCAAGGCCACCTCCCTCAGGAAGACCTCCCCTACCCACTCCCAAGATGTCCTTGTCCTCTCCTGAGTCCTCCAATTTGATATTCAGCCCTTTCTCAGGGCCTGCTCACTCCTCCTAATGGGGTTGGCATAAAGTGAGCTAAAGCCTTGGCCACTCCAGGATGGCTGTGGCTGGAAGGGCCTTCGGAGACTAAGAAGTGTGACCCCACCCTGCACAGATGCATAGATGGGGAAGCCAGCACCTAGACACGGCCGAGGGCTTGTCCATGTGGGGCCCTGAATGTCCCAGGGGAACGCAGAGGGCTGGACTGGCTCCTCCTGCAGACCTGTGGGTGAGGTGGTTGACCTGCCTTCTTTGAGAAGGGTCAGCATCCTGGGTACCACTTGGCCCCCTGCTGTGATGCCCTCACAGTTGGGACTCATCTTGGGAAGCCACCCTAGCCTGGGAGTTAAGGAGAAGGAGAGGAAATGCGTATGCCTGAGCTCCGGTACCTCTTTATTCTTTAAGATGGATTTTTTCTGCAGCACCTTCACTGCGTAGAACATCCCGTCGGACTTGTGCTTGGCCAGTAGGACCTGAGGGAAGCAGAAACACAAGCCCTCGCAGGTCACCACTCCTCTGACAGCCCCCAGCTCTGGCCCTGCACCCTTGAATCTGCAGGTTATAAGCTCCCTCTCTGCACATGCGAGTGACAGGCAGGGGGTGGAGGAGGCCGAAGAAGGGGAGGTCCATGCCTCCCACCTTCACCATGTCACTCACCTTCCCATAGTTCCCTTTGCCAATGACTTTGAGGAAGTCGAAGTCGGTGGGCCGGGCACTGGGGGAAGAGGGGAGGACATGGGTCAGCATTTGCAAGCTTGCGAAACCTCCTCCTGAGATCAAATCCGGACTTTTTTTTCACTTTGGAGGTGGGGCATACAAGGAGCTTTCCTACAGCCCAGCCTCCTCGCTGCTGAAGTGTTCTCAGCCAAGAGGGGTCTGATAACACTGGCCCCGGCACCTGGGGAATCTCACGATCAGATAAACAACAGGTACGGCGGGGAGAGAACCAGACACAACCGCCCAGGAGGTGAGGGATCTGGCTTCAAAGCCTGAGCAGGGCCCGACGGGTGGGGATCTGCTAACAGTGCAGACTTTGGGCCGAATTCCAGGCCCAGGGCTCAGCATGGGCAGAGGCTGGGGAGTTAGTGCGAGGGAAAGGAGGGGGACGGTCCTGGGCCGAGAGGGCAGAGGGTCTTGAAGGTAGACCAGAGAACTTGGATTTTATTACCACAGCTAGGGGAGCCAGGGGAGAAAGATGCTTGAAAGACTGGAACTTACTTTGGGTTGGCTGAAGGCCCCAGGTTGATGTTCCCATTGGCCCTTGAGGGCTAAAGACATTCACAGAAAGAGGTCGTTCATATCGATTTGTGTCTACTCCTTGGCTCCCTCCCTGTCCCCTGGCCCAGGCCCTGATCCCTTTTCCAACATCCCTACTAGGCCCCTTCCTTCCTGCCTTCCTGCCTGCCTTCCTTCCACCCCTCTACCCACCCACCCCCATCCACCATCTCATCTGCTTCTGACAACAGCCTTGGGCGGCGGCTGGTTGTCATGCCAATTGTGAGGGTGAGGAAACTGAGACCCAGAGAAGGGCTGTCCTGTCCAGGGACTTACAGGCAGCCCCAGAGGTGTTACTAGAACCCAAGTGTCCTCAGGGCCAATCTGTGACTTTTCCACCTCATTTACTTCTTGAAGCCTTTGCCCAAATCTCTTATCTATTTATCCTGCAAATAGCCCACTTCTGTGACCTTAGAGTGACCCCTGTCGGTACCCCTCACCCCCCACCTCGTCCTGTCTGGGATGGCCCACCTGCCTGGTAGGTGCTTCTATAGATTTTCTGAGCCGGGTGAGGACGTGAGCCCCCTGGTGGTGGGTAGGGGAACCAAGACCCACTCACCTGTGGACTAGGGGTCCCAGCTGGGCTAGGACCAGAGTCCATTCTGTAACAGTGATAGGGCGGGGACTGGGGACACAAGGAGGAGCAGGCATTAGAGAGCTGGTTGGGAGTTAGCTTCACCTGTCTAGGGCTTCAGGCGCCGTTGCCCTCACCACCCCTCCCCAAACCTATCCGTGCACCTGCCATAGCCTGAGCTCCTTCTACCCCAGAGGCCAGCCACCCCTGCATGGGACAACCTCCACTGGCAAGTAAGGAGGATGGTCAGGGTGGCCCCTCCCAGGCCGAGTCTTTTACAAGGGTTGGGGACGGCCAGAGTAGCAAGATCCCTGAGAGCCAGGCAGCGCCAGAAGTCCACGATGGCCAGGCTGGAAGGACCCTTGTGCACCGTAAAGTCTGCCCCCCTCGCTCCATTTCACAGGTGGGGAGCCTGAGGCCTAGAAAGGGACCTGCTGGGATGACACAGCTTGTGAGGGGCAGGCTGGGCTGCCCAGGCTCCCGTCCAGGCACATTGCCACCCTGAATTCCCGGGGACAGCTCCAGCCTGGGCTCTGTGCTATCTCCCTGCCACAGGGACTTCCGCCTAATGCCCCTGGCAGGGCAGCTGTCTTGGGTGCCTTGGGCCGACGCCATGGAGAGATCCCAGACTGAGATTAAGCAGATCAGCTGGTCCATGCGGTCAGGAGCACAGTGTCTGTCCTGCCTTCACTCTGCAGGGTAGAAGAGGCTGGCCTGTCTAGGCCCTGGCTCAGGGTGCCCAGGGCCCCACAGCCCCAGCCACCCCTGCTGGGAAGGTCAAGGCCAAGAGCTGATATTTCACCTGACATCCCCAGTGCTTGGGGAAACTGCTGGATACTGTGCATCTCAAGACCATAGCCTTGGCCCTTTGTGGGGCACGGGTTGCAGCCCAGCCTCTCTAGATAGACACTGCCCATCTTTACGAGGGGCACCTGGAAGCACCACCCCATGGCCTTCTGGGGAGCTGAGAAAGTGACCACAGGGGAAGGAGGGAGTCCCCGGGCTCCGTGGAGCCCTGAGAGAGCGAGCTGAGGAACCGCCTGCTGGAGAGTGCAGCAGCCCAGTGCCCTTGGCCTGTGCTCCTGCGGACAGCCCGCACTGCGAACACACCCTCTCCTGTGCCGACTCTGACGGCCCCTCTGCCAGGCCCTGGCCTCCCCGGCCCCACGTACCTGCACCAGCCTGAGGAGAGGCCGCTGAGAGAAGCAGCAGTTGGAGCGGGAGGACGGGCTGTGGACAAAAGAGCCTCTCTCTGTTCTCCCAACAAGGGCCGAAGTGTCTGTGCCTGGCGCTGGCCTGGCCCCAGCTCGAAACTCCCGGCAGCATCGGGGGGCTGTTGATGTCATGCAGGACCCAGCAGAGCTTAAGATGGGCTGAGAGACCTCTGTTCCCTCCGGGACATCGCCTCCCCCCGGGGCTGGGTGACAGCTGCAGGAAAGCCCTGGAGACTCGGGGCTGGTGGAATGGGTGAGTGTGGGTCAGGGTGTGTGTGAGCAGGTATTTAATGTGCGAACGTGCTTCGGCCTGTCTGTCATGTCTGTGTGTCCCTGTATGTCGCAGTGTTTGTGTCAGTGTATGAGTCTATGTAGGTGACTACCTGTGCTCCGTTGTCGGCGTGTGCCATGGCGATCGTGTTTGTATAATTTCTCTGTGTGTCTGTGCCTCTGTGACTGTGCGTCCTTGGTGTGTATATGTGTGTACTCCGGAGAGCCTCTGTGTAGCGTGTCGATGTGTCCATGTGTATCTTTACATGTGTTAATGTGCTTGTGTGTATGCCTGTGAGTCTGTGTGTGGGCATTTACATGTGTGAGTCTGAAGATGAGTATGGGTGTCTATTAACATGTGTGTGAGAGCAACAAGTATAAAGGACTCATGGACAAAAACTATGGGGGGTGGAAATGGGAGGAAGGTGGGGAGGGCTGGGGTGGTGGGCTGGGGCGGGGTAAAAGACAGAAAACTGTACAATATCAACAATTAAAAAATACTGATTTAAAAAAAAAAAACAAAAAAACAAAAAGCAAATACCTGTCAAATGGGAGAGGAGGGTTAGGAACGTTTTGTGATGGTCTAAAATATTCCCCAACTGTGGTAGCATTTATCCATTAAATTTTCTAAGACCGGAAAAAAAACAAACAAAAAAAAAAAACAAAAAAAACCCATGTGTGTGACAGTGTAACCACGTGTAGGTCACTGTGTGTCTGCATTCATATTGGCGGGTGCATATTGGTAAGGGGTGTGTGTGTATGTGTGTGTGTGTGTGTGTGCAGGGGCCTGTCAGGAACAAGACCTGCCCCTGGGGCATACCCGGGCCTGGTGTAAACCATCTGGGACTGAAGATGAGGCCCCAGGACCGCAATCATGGCAGCTGAGAGCCCTTCACTTCCTAAGAACCTGCAGATGTTTGAGAGGAACCTGGAGCCCAGGTGTCTGGCTCAGTCCAGCTGACCTTGGTCTTTCACTACCGAGTACTTAGCCATCTGGGCCTCTCCCTGCCGGCCCCAGCGGCACCTGGTTCCTGAAGTTCCTGCTGCCTGGTACGAGGATGACTCACGGGGTCCTCACGGGGTCCCTCCTCTCCCCTGGAGCTCATGAGGGGTCGTCCGGGGAATGCAGGAGTGACAGGGCCTGCCACGGCCCCTGTTCCTCTGGACTTCCTGTGTGGCTACCACATGCCACACCCAGACCTCTGCAATTCACCACGGTGGAGGGGTCTATGGCGCTGGGGCCGGGGGGTTGGTCAGGGAGGGACCGGAGCCTAGCGGCCTTGGGGGTTCTCCGCGGGCTCTGAAGGGCAGGGTGCTGGGCGCTGTCAGCCGAGGAAACCCGAGGCCACCCTCTTCCAGCAGAACGGAAATGTTGAACCCATACACAGATGGGCAGGACGTCGTGTTGACAAAACACATGCTCAGAACAAGGACATTTCTTTTCAGTGACCAGCCCCTGACGGGCCCCTCCTTCAGCAGCACTGTTTCAAAGAGCAAAGCAACAGTGGCGATAATCACAACCTGTCAGTTCCACCACAAGGCACTTCGGCATGTCGCCGCCGTAACAGCTCGACCTTGCATCCCCACCCAGATACTGTCCATTTCTCTGTTCCCCCTTTCAGCTCGTCTCCTCGAAAGAGCTGTCTTTCCATTTCAAAGAGGCTTTCATCCCAACATGGCATCAGAACAGTGGCTTCCACATGCCGGAGCCAGTGCTGAATTCTTCATCCCCCCTCACTCAGCTTCTCAGGGGTGCGGGGCACACTTGCTGTTCCTGCTTGGCTTCCGGAGCTTCCCGCTTTCCTCCGACCTCCCTGACTGCTCTTCCTCTTCCTCTTCTGCTGGGTCCTCCCCCTCTTTTTACACTGAAACACTGGCCTGTCCCCAGGGCGCAGCCCTTGGACCTCTCTCTGCACTTGTTTCCCAGTTGATCTCAAGCAGTTTAACGGCATGGAGCACTGATTACACTCAATAATTCCCAAACAAGTCTCTCCCGTTCTGATTCTCGCCTGCATTCCGAATTTAAATATCTAACTGCTTCTTTGACGCTTCCCTGGTCAGCTATGCAGAGGTGCCTCAGACGTCACGTGGCTAAAACAAGTCTCGGCGCACATTCCTTCCACTCTTCCTTGGCCTGCTCCTTCCATCTCTGTAATGGCGCTGCCACCTACTCAAAAGTTCACGCCGGCACCCTCGCCCCACCCTCACTCCTCCAACAACTCCCACCAGGCTTTAACTTCCAAATGCATCCAGAAACCCACTGCTGCGACGCCCCCTGCCTGAGCCACCAGCGTCGCTTGTGTGGATTATTGCAGTAGCTGCCCCAACTGATTCTCTGTTTCTATCTTCACCCAGTACAATCTCTTTCCACCAAAAGCCAGACTAACTCTCTAAAAATGTAAATCGGACCACGCGAGTTGGTTGCTTAAAACACCAGTGACTTCCCATCACTTGAAGGATCAAAATCCAAAGCCTCTGGCATTGTCTACGCGAATCCACCTGACCTGGCTCCACCTTGTCCCCACCGCTCCCCTCGCACTGCGCTCCAGCCTCTCGGCGGTCTGGCCGTCCCTCCAACACAGAGCGCCCCCTGGCCTCCTGCCCCGGCACCTACTTTCCCTCTGCCGACGGTGCTCTTCCCCAGACATCTGCGCAGCTGCCTCCCGATAATGTCGCAGAGGTCTCTGCTCACATGTGACCTCTCAGGCAGGCCTTTTCTGGTTCCTGGCGCCCAACTGTCCTGGTTTGTCTGGGACTTCCAGGTTTCCCAGGATGTGGGACTTTCAGTGCCCAAACCAGTACATTCCTGGACAAACTCGGAAGGTGGGTCACACTGTGAAACCAGTCCCGCTCCTTCCCTATCCCCCTTTCCTGTTTCATGTTTTACTTTCTGACACCTTCTCATGCGAGGCTTTGTTTTCTGTCTCCAAGCAGAAGATCAGCCCCACGAGGGCAAAGACTTCTCTTGTTGACTGCCTCGCTCCTAGACCGGGGCCTGGAACACAGTCAGAGCTCCAGACGTATCTGACTAATGAGTCACGGAATGAATTGATAAGATGAATTACAGGACATATAAAGTGGAAAATTACCCAACAACAAACAAAATCGATACGTGAGCCTACGTAAAATGAAACAGGAACCTATATGTGCCACACTGTCAAGCAAAAAAAAAAAGAAAGAAAGAAAAAAACCGGGTTCAGAATGGTAGGTGTACCAGGGACCATCTTCGTACAGAGAAAAGAGGCATGCGTGTACATGCACATTTGTGTACAGCCACAGAAAGCAGTCTGGAGGGCCATGACCCAAGGTGACAGTGGGTTAGGTTGTTTTTTTTCATCTTTGTATCAGTGTGTCAAACTTCTAAGTCCTGGTGGGAGCTTTGACACGCCCACCGTTCCCCATCACCTTGACTGTGACCCCCACACCTGAACAGCTCTCTGCCCCTACTCCCTTCTCTGCACCTGCTTCTGCAGTTGTATCCGTCTTCCCTCTCCTGTGATTGATCCATTCACCCCTGCCTGCCCAGGGCACATCAATGGCACACCAGTGACAGTATGTACCAAATGCCAGCTGGATCTGAGGTTTGTCCCCCAATGCCATGGGTTAGGAACTATATCATCTTCCCTGTTTGAAGGTGGAGGACGCTGAGGCTTGGAGAGGTGAAGTGACTTGAACAATTCCCATAGCCAGTAAATCATACAACAGATTGGAACCCGGGCAGTGTGACTCCAAAGCCTGAATTTCAGGAAGAAGTTAGACATTTAGAAAAGGAAGGCATGAAGTGAGGGGAAAGGGAGTGAGGGTGTAAACTGGTTAGTGAGGAAGGAAAACAATTAGGTAGCTGAGAAGTTAGAGAGGGTCAGCTGAGAGGGAAGGAGGCAAAGGAGGGAGGGATGGGGGAAAGAAGTTAGGAAAAAAGAAAATTAGGAAGGAAGGAAGCAAAGGACGGAGGGAGAGAAAAGTTGGGAAGGCAAAAAGGGTTTTAGGACAAAGGGTGTTAGGAAGGAAAGGAAGTAAATAGGTAGTTAGGAAGCAAGTTAGCTAGGTACTTAGTTAGTCAATTTGATAGCCCATCAGGCTGATGGGCAGGGGTGCCACTCACAGCTGAGCCTCTCACCTGAAAACTCTGGGTCCCAGCTCAGATCCTGGGGAGCAGCCCCAAGCACAGCTCTGCCCTCCTGTCTCTCAGCATGGTCCCCCCAGTCCTGAGCTGTTGGAACAAACTTCTCTGTCTGGAGCGACTTGTCACCCACTCACTAAGACTCCAAATAAGCTCAAGTTCAGCCTCCAAGCCCTGCCAACTGATTCCTGGCCACAGGGCCTTCCAGTTACTCATTAACTGCTGGGCCTGAATCATGGTGCTGACTGCACCCACTGGCTCCTCAAAGGCCCTGCCCTAGGGAACCCTCTGAACTTTTAAAAGCTACTGTACAACTGATGTGACCTTGGTTGGGCAAGTGACTTAAGCTCCCCGAGCCTCACGTGAATTTTGTGTCTTGCCTCACAGCGGGGTGGGGAGGTCTCTGAAGTTCCTTTCAATACTATCACATTTTTATTGTCTGAAATCTCACCCTCGCCCTCCCAAGTTCAGCTCAAATGCTGACTCCCACACAGCCTTTCCTGATTCCATCAGCTGAATCACTTTCCCTTTCTCTCAGAGCCTGGCGAACAGGCTACCCGAACAGCAGGTCGCACACAACTCTCCCCTCTGCTGGTCCCCGATAGGACCACGAGCCTCTGTGATTAGCCCATTTCGTGGACACCTCCAGGGAGGGGCAGCTCACATCCAACATGTCTGGCACTGTCTTGTGTTGAGCCAAAGCCTGCCATCCAGAGCTCGCCTGCACCAGCTCTGTCCAGGCACCGCCCTAGGAGAACCACGGCTGGCTGAGACCCAGGCCCTGCTCCGCCCTTCCGACACCTGTGGCTCAGGGCCCAGGGCTCAGCTCTCCCCAGGTCCCACGGAGGGAAGGCTTTCCCTGGTTGATCTGAAGGTGCCCAGACTGAGGGTTCTAACTCAGGGCAGGGACAGGGCCTGGCCTGCTGGACAGGTAAGAAAAGCTCCACCCAGTGACCCCCTCCTCAGCAGGCAACTCAGAGTCTGACCCCCAGCCATGCTGCTTTCTCCAATTACATTAAAATGTCAACAGCATGCCCTGGTTGGTGTGCCTCATTTAGTTGGAACACCATCCTGTGGACTGAAAGTTCACAGGTTCGATTCCTGGTCAGGGCACATAGCCAGGTTTTGGGTTTGGTTCCCAGCCAGGGCATGTACAGGAAGGCAACCAAGTCGATGTTTCTCTGTTTCTCTCGCTCGCTCGCTCAAGTAATGAAAAAATGTCCTCAGGTGAGGATTTAAAGAAAGAAATAAATAAAATGTCAACAACTTCCCAGTCATTCTAGTGCTTTAAAAGCTGGCTGCTTTTCCTGGCTGAGTAGGTCAATTAGGTTAGAGCATCTTCCTGACCTGGTCACAGGTTCGATCCCGGGTCAGGGCACAAACAACACACCCATCAGCAGGTGACTGGCCCTGCCCAAATCAGGGTGGGGCTGCAGCCCAAGTGCTCCAAGGAAATCAGGGCAGAGCCCTGGGTCCCACCCCTTTCTGGACCTGTCCTGCTACTGTTCCACCAAGCCCGACCCCCCTGCACTCCCAAAGCTGGTGTTTAAAACCCCTGCATAATGGTGTTGCCTAAACTGTACTGGAGATTTCCAGCCTACAGAAGAATGTGAAATAAAAGTGGAAGGAAGCTTCTCCTCCAAACCATCTTCGATCGCATTCCCGGAGGTAACTGCTATTAACTAAACGCCGACTGCCCTTCCAGACTTTGGCATGTGCCCTAATCTACGTATGTCATACACTTTTTTCCCCAGAAAAATGGGTCACACTCTCCATAGTGTTCAGCCACTCACTTTTTTTCCCTCACACACACCTTTCAATGTCAATGCATGAAGATTCAACTTTAAAAAAAAATCCACATCACATTGTATAATGTGGGATGAATTTCCCTATCCCTGTTCCCCAGTCACCGTTCCTTTGCTGGTGGACATTCAGGCCGCTATCCATTCAGTACTCAGTCTAACAGGCTGCAGAGGACATCTTTGTGTCACTATCCCGTGGCCTGGTGCTAGTGCTTCTGTCTGCTCACTGCAAGTAAAGGTGTTGGGTTAATGCTGACCTCCCTACCAGATTACTGTAAAAAGTAGTACCGACTGCCATGGCCCTCAGCAGGGCTTACACTTGACCTTTCTTCCTCAAGGGCAAATTGCCAAGGCCACCTCTACTGTGAGGCCATTGAGGGTGCACATCACCTTCCCATCTTCCCCCTCCTTTTCCCTTCCATCCTCCTTTCTCTTCTGTCCAACTGGCCAATTCTGTTGTTTGGGTATGAAGGGCAAAGATATGTCTGTCCTCAGGGATGGGAAGGAAAATGGCTGAACCAATGCGAACCCGAGTCCATGAATGTTGCCTCCGCCCTTCGATTCCTCAGCCCACTTTCCCATGCTTATCTGGCCCCCCACCCTCCTCCCACTCTTTTAGTGTGTGCGCAGGCAAACCCTTACCTGCACACACGCTCTCATGGCTGCAGATTCATCCACGGCCAGAGGGCGTAACAGGCGTACGGGTATTAATAACTGCCTCATTTGGAGATTTGAAATATTGAATCCACATACATATGTACGAACATACACATGTGATTCTCTGGTAAGCTCTCTGTTACAGTGGAAGTGATCCTTTTAATACAGTAATACAGGTTTCAGTTTCATCCTTCCGTTCTCACCTGGGCAGTCACTCGGTTGTCAGCCTGGCCCTTCCCTCCCATCACTCTGGACATTCCCTTCATCCTTGTCTTTGTTGTCTCTCCTGTTTCCTGGATCCTGTTTTCCTCTGTAATTTTTTTTTTTAAATTGTGGTTAAATCTACATAACACGAAATTTGTCCTTTTAACTATTTTTAAGTGGCGAGTTCAGGGGCATTAAGTACATTTACAGTGTTCTGCAACTGTCATTACTATGTAGTTCCAAAACTTCTTTATCACCCCAAAGAGGAACTCTGTACCCATTAAGCAATAACTCTAGTCCCCTTCACTCCAGCCTGCTAACTTCTCATCTATTTTCTGTCTCTATGAATTTGCCTGTTCTAAGTCTTTCACAGGAGTGAAATCATACAATATAGGTCCTTTTCTGTCTGGCTGGCTCTGTTTAGCATAATGTTTTCAAGGTTCATCCACGTTGTTTATTTCTTCTTATGGCTGAATAATATTTCATTGTATGGACATATCACTATTGTCTACCCATTCATTCATCAATGGACACTTGAGTTGTCTCCACCTTTTGGCTATTGTGCGTAATACCTCAACGAACACTGTCATACAAATACAGTACATGTTTTCAAATCTTTCAGGTATATATTTAGGAGTGGAACTTCTGAGTAATATGGTAATTCTCTGTTTAGCTTTTTAAGGAACCACACTGTTCCTAAACAGCCCAACTGGTTTGCACAGTAGCTGCATCATTTTACATTCCAACCAGCACCTTCTCCGCATCCTTGCCGACAATTATTTTTCCTTTTTAAAAAAATTATAGGAATCCTAGTGGGTGGGAAGTGGTATCTCATTGCCTCGCATTTCTCTGACGACTAATGATGTTGAACATCTTTTCATATGTTTATTAATCATTTGTATGTCTTCTTTGGAGACATGTCTACTCAAGTCCTCTGGCTGTTTGCTTATTTGGGTTGTTTCTGTTTTTGTTTAGTTTTAGGAGTTCTTTATATATTCTGGATAGTAAACCCTTGTCAGATATACAATTTGCAAATATTTTCTCCCATTCTGTAGGTTGTCTTCTTGCCTTCTTGATAATCTCCTTTTGTGCACAAGTTTTCCAATTTTGAAGTTCAACTAAACTATTTTTTTCTTTTGTTGCCACATCAAGAATCCATCGTCAGTTCCAAGGTCATAAAGATTGAACTATGTTTTCTTCTAAGTGTTTTATGGCTTTAGTTCTTATATTTATTCATACCATTTTGAGTTCATTTTTATATGTGGTGTAAGGTAGGCATTGAACTTCATTTTTTTTCAACTTTATGTCTTTTTACATGTGGAAATTCAGTTGTCTCAGCCCTACTTCATGAAGAAGCTGTCTTTCCCCACTGAATGGACTTGACACTCTCATCTAAAATCAATTGCCCACTGGGTTTATTTCTGGACTCTCAATTCCATTCAATTGGTCTTCATGTCTGTCCATATGCCAGCATCACACTATTTTGATCACTTTATCTTTGTGATAAGTTTTGAAATTAGGAAGAGTGAGCCCTCCCATTTTGCTCTTTTACAAGATATTGTTTTGGTTTGGGAAGGCTCCCTGCGATTCCACATGAATATGAGGATCAGCTTTTCTATTCCTGCAAACAAAGGCCATTGTAATTTTGATAGGGTTTGCATTGAATTTGTAGATCACTTTGGGTAATATTGACGTCTTAACATTAAGTCTTCCTACCCATGAACACTTGTGTCTCTCCATTTTTTACGCCTTCTTTAATTTCTTCCATCAGTCTTATAGCTTTCAATATATCTTTCATCTGCTTGTTTAAATTTATTCCTAGGTTTTTTTTTTTAGATACTATTGTAAGTGGAATTGCTTAATTTCTTTTTTGGATTGTTTGTTGCAGATAATTAGAAACACAAGTGATTTTGTGTTGATCTTACACTCTGCAACCGTGCTCAATTTATTTAATAGCTCTAGCAGCTTTCTTGTGGATTCTCTTTTTTTTAAGATTTTATTTATTTATTTTTAGACAGAGGGGAAGGGAAGGAGAGAGGGAGAGAAACATCAATGTGTGGTTGCCTCCCATGTGCCCCCCACTGGGGGACCTGGCCTGCAACCCAGGCATGCACCCTGACTGGGAATCGAACCAGCAACCCTTTGGTTCGCAAGCTGCGCTCAATCCACTGAGCTACACCAGCCAGGGCTGGATTCTTTATATATAAGACCATGTCATCTACAAAAGAGATAGTTTTGACTTCTTCCTTTCAGATGTGGACACCTTTTATTTATCTTTCTTATTTAACTGTTCTGGCTAGAACTTCCAGTCCAATACTGAGCAGCAGAGGTGGAACTGGGCTTCCTTGTCTTGTTCCTGATCTTAGGTAGAAAGCTTTGAGTCTTTTACCATTGAGTATGATGTTAGCTGTGGTTTTTTGTAGATGCCCCATTCCTAGTTTTCTGACTATTTTTATTGTGAAACAGTATTGATTTTGTCGAATGATTTTTCTCCATCAGTTGAGATGATCATGTGTTTTTCCTTCTCTCATGCTAGTAATATAATATATTACGAAGATTGATTTTCTTATGTGGAACTATCCTTGTATTCCTGGGATCATCCTCTTTTTTTTTATGTACTCTCTCATTTTGATGGATCACTTCCTCCAATGCCTTTCTGAGGAAAGGTGCAGAGGAAGCAAAAGTTTGAAACCTGACACTTTCCTGGGCAATATTCTCAACTTTATCTTTCAGCCTTGTGTTCAATTACTTTTATCTCTGCAATCACATTTTAAATTTCCAAATGTCCTTTCTTGTCTCTCAATGTTTCTTTTCCTTTTATAGCAGCCACGGCTGGTTGAGGATCTCGCTTCTGACAAGTAGAAAAATCAACTCTCCCACTGCGATGGTTAGGAAAGGCGGAAGACAGGTGTAGATGGAAGGAGACCAGCAGATGAGGTGGTAGGAACGTGGGGGTATTCCTTCTGATGACTTCCATTTTCTCCGTGACGTAGATGAGGAGGACACCTATTGAGACAACATGGAGGGTCATGGGGTAGGAGGTTTCAGGAGTATAAAATGGGAAGTCAAAGCCAAACCCCCCAAAACCCAGCTGCTTCCTGGGCAGCCCTGAGGTTTCGCATTGAAGCCAAGGACTATCAGTCAACCATGGCAAGCACTCTGCTCAGTCAGCTAAGTTCCCAGTCAGGATGTGGCAACAACAGGCTCTTAGACAGATCCATGGTTGGTATTCTTCTAGCCAAGTAGTCGGGAAGAACAGCAGGGCACAGGAATTAAGGATACTGGCAAAAAAGGGGTTGATGTGCTTGACCATGGCATTTCTGCTACTTTCCCATCTGCTCACAGTCGCTGGAAACCTTAACGAAACGTAACTGTTCAGCTTAGTATTTCCCCACCTGAAAGTTTCAGGTTATTTTAAAAACTGAAGGCTTCATTGACTTCTCTGCCCTTACCATCCACAAACTGTCAAGGCTCTGGCCCTTCCCACTGTTCTCTGTGGATTCCCATGGTTCGTATTTTTCCATGTAGACAGTATATGCATGTATCTTTATCCTGTGTTTATCTCTAGAACAGAAGGAAAAGCAGATTCTCTAGGGCCCGTAACGGCAGAAAGAACACTCTATTCCCTCCAGTAATGGTGCTCTAGATATTCACTTGGTGTTTGCTGGACATTTTACCATGGAAATAGAACAAACCACGCATGTCATTCAGTTGTTCAAGTTTATTCATGTTGCTTCAATACAATGACAGAGCACGCCACCTTTGTTTGTAACTCTTTCCCCCTCATGAGTCAAGAGTCGCTTTATCTTAAACCAGAAGACTCTCTTAAAGAACACACACGTATGTGCACACACGCACACACACAGCAAGTACAAAACCCTAACTCCACCAAAGTGCGTGTGAATGAAAGTGCAAACAGGCTTCATTTTCAAACTCCGGGATCATTCTCTCTGCTTTAGAAATCAAACAGAAAGGTCCTCACTGGCCTAGAGCAGAGCTGGGTGAGGCTGCTGGGCCAAAGTGTAAGTGGTGCCCGCTGCTGCAGAGCCTGGGCAGAGGTCACATGGCACCATACACCAGCGCCAACGCCCTCCCCTCACTGAGCTCCCAGGTCAAGGTGCGATGATCCCATCTGGGGACGGATGGAGTGAAGGGGTGGTGGGGTGGACAGAAGGCAGATTTCTTTCTCCTTTTTAATGATTTGGTTTCTTTCCAAAGAGTTTGACATTGGTGCAGCAAGTGCTGAAGCCTCAAAGTTTGGGGGCCCGGGAACTCTTTTCTCCAAGGCCCACGGTCCATCCTGCCTTCCCAGCAGGCAAGCATTAAGAGCACGGTTGGCAAATCCACATGGCGAAGGCGTCCCAGCCCCGCTCAGCTGGGCAGACTCGCTGCCTTCTCCTCACACCACAAAGCCACCAAGCATCTCTCCTCAGTCTCAGACGGAGATGAAGCCCAAGGACTGGTGAGTTTACCTCCACTGAGCAGCCAAGGCAGAGAGGCTCAGACTTGGTCTGCCTTACTCTCTGGCCAATGGTGACACCCAAGCAACTTCCGCAAACCCGACCCTCAGCCTGTGGCAGGGCCTGCCACTCCCTCCCTGGAAGGCTGTGCTCAGAGATGCCTCTAAGAGCTGAAAGGGAAGGAACATCTGAAGCCCTGGGAGGGGGGTGCAACTGGGGGGAGGGCTGAATGGCTGCCAGCAAAGCTGTCTGGTGCCTTGTGAGAGAGGACCCCTTACTGGGCTGGGGCAGGAAATCAACTGAACCTTGGGTTTCCTTCCTCTATGGAAAAGATAAAGCTTCATATTTTAACAGTAATAGCCCTTGACATTTTCCCAACGCTGAGCCTCACGTCAACACCCTGTCAAACACTTCTGAGAGTGCCCTGCACGTGTGCACACACACATACATACTCACACATCACGACTGACGGGGGGTCTGGGGAAGGCCTCCCTCCCCCTGCTCCACACCCTGCAGGCCGTGGGAGCTCGACAGCTGCTCCTCACCTCCATGTGGGGCCCACTCCCAGGCCGCAGGCAGGGTTGGCAGTGGCTCAGTGGATGCTGGGCCCCCACTGGGACAGAAAGGTCAAAGTCCCACAGTCCCAGCAGGCACCTGGCTGGCAGTGCAACACTGATGGAGAGTGGTAAGAAAGGCTTAAAGGACACAGAGAGTTCAAAGACAGAATTCACCTTCCCAACCCCCAACTTCAAGTCATCTTTGTAAAGCTCCTCAAGAGCAGGCCATTTAAGGGACAGGTTGGTGTGATGTTGTAGGGTGTGTGTGTGCCAGACAGAGTGCTACATTCCCTTGACAGGGGGCCTGGCAGGCATGCTCCCCCGACTCCCACTGTGGGCAACACCTTGGCTGAGACCCACGGCTGCAGAGAAGGATGCTATGCCCAGCTCTGAGAGCACCCATGCCTGCTGGAGCTGTCCCTCTGACCAGAGATCTGAGATTGTCTGACACCTGGGCCTTGGCTACCCAGCCAACTAAGCTGCCTCCTCCCACACCCTAAGCAGTAAGAGTGTATGGGGAACGTCCATGGAACCTTACCCTCTGCTGCAGAGGGAAAGCGCTCTGACCACCCACTCTGCTGGAAACAGGACGTGGTGTGGGACACTACAAATGCCAAGCAGTCCAGAACTGGGCCTGTTTAAAAGGCGTCGTGGCTCGGAATCCCTCGCTTTTGGGTAAAAGGGAGAAAGGCAGCTGAGACTCCCAATGGATCCTAAGAAACATGTTTTTGAGGTTCGCCCACCTCAAGGGAAGAGCCAGCGGGGTCGGGTGGGGCCATGGCGGGCGGTCCTGCCCAGAAAACCAGGCAGCGGGATGAGAACAGCACAGGAGACGGGAGGCGGGGAGGTGTCTTTTTAAGTCACTACGTTTGTGGCAGGGTTGCTTCTTGGTAAGAGGAAAGGAGACAAGGAAAGAAAAGCACAGAGATGCCAAAAAGAGTCTCCCATTCCACCACACTGTTCTTGACTGCTAACAAAAAAGACCCCTTGGTGATTACAACAAGTTGGCTAGAGATGTGGGCTGCCACAGGCAGGGCACCCCCTACCCACTCCGTCAGCAGTGCTCCCCCAGCACAGTCCCACCCTCACTGGGATGCCCGATGAGCTCCAGGACTTGGGGGCTGGGAGTCCATCTTCCCCAGGGCTCCTCTGCGTCCATGGATCTTGTACGAAGAAGCCCCAGAGAGAAGAGGGACCACCCCTGGTCAGATACTGAGGGCGGTGGGGGCACAGGTGGGATATGAGGAACTCGAGTCACGAAGGAAGGAAGCATCAGGTGTAGAGGGAGGCCCGGCTGGGGCTGGAGGAGGACCCAGCCCTGCGCCAGTCACTTTAAGGTGTCATCGGCGTTTTTGAACATGAGAATGGCGTTATAGATCTTCAAGGCTGGGCCCAGCTTGACGCTCATGATCTTCACAATGTCCGCCTGTGTCAGCAAAAGGAAGGCCTCGCCGTCAATCATCTGAGGGTTGGGGGAGGGAGGTGGAAAGCGGAGAAGGCGGAGAGGGTCATGGGGAAGGAGTGAAGGAAGGTGGGCATATGCATGGGGAGGGGCAGGGGAGAAGGAAACCGGGAGTAAAGGATGTATGGGGGGAAGGGAAGGGGGAGGGAGAGGGAAAGAAGAAGGAAAAGGAGAAAGGAGAAGGGAGGGAGGAAGGAAAAAAGGAAGACAGCAATGGGGACAGAGAAGGAAAGAAAGATATCCACTGGTTTCCCCATGTTCACACGCATGCACACACGCACACTTTCTTTCTATTGGACTTCGGTGTATATTTGCATAATGTTTTGAGTCCGCACTGACAGAGCTTCAAAAACCCTGCTGTCACTGTCTGCACGTGAATCCACTGGTCAGCCTCAGTCCTGTTAACAGACAGGTGGGCATTCCGGTCAATGCATCACAGTATTACCTATGAGCTACGAGAGAGAGAGAGCGCAAGAGCGCGAGACGGAGAGATTGATTTAATCTCAGCCTAACCAGGCCTTGGGATCTAACGTCCAGCTTACGGGAAATACACGAGATTGGAACAAGCTGAATGACACCACAAGGCAGCAATCAGACAAATCCAAAAGGGTACATTCTGCAAGACTTTTTTCAAGGGTTCCAGTGCATCGCTCAGAGACTTCTCACTACTGTAACTGCTGGGGCTGATTCTAGTTCTTCAAAGCAAAGGTTGGAGTTTCTAGTCCAGCAGTTCGGGACTACGTCGGGGGACAATGGGATTATTGAAGAACATTCAAGACACTGTTATGTGTGCTCATGAATACGGGGAGTCTTGAGCCATAATATTGGCAGGGTGACCTTGAAGGTAGAGGAATTCAACAGGAAAATGAATTAAATGAGCCAAATGCAATAATCCGCCCTCAGCAATAGCCCGAGAGCTGAGGATAGGACCAGGGAATCTCCCAAGTTGAGGTAACCTTAGAGAGCCACATGCGGAATGTTTAACAGAGGCCAAGCTAAAATCTAATCAGCACTCTCAAAACCTGGTGATGCCCTGGCTGGTGTGACTCAGTGGCTTGAGTGGCAGCCTGAGAATCAAAGGGTCGCAGGTTCGATTCCCAGTCAGGGCACATGCCTAAGTTGCAGGCCAGGTCCCAAGCAGGGGGTGTGAGAGAGGCAACCACACATTGATGCTTCTCTCCCTCTCTTTCTCCCTCCATTCCCCTCTCTAAAAATAAATAAATAAAATCTTCTAAAAAAATAAAAATTTTAAAAAACCTGGTGAGGAGACTTCTATGCCATCACAACAGAAAGTTGCTGGTGTTTATGGGCTGCACAGTCAGCAGAGTCTCCTGCCCCTCCTGGGAGCCCCCATTACACCTGGCACACAGCTCCCTCGGAGCCCTTACCACATGCTCCCAGAAGCAGCAATGTACCATTCTGTCTCCCCTACTACAGGGCGGGGGGGTGGTGTCTCAGGAGTGAGGACTTCTGCTCTTTTCCTTCCACATCCTTGTCACCTTATACGGGGCCTGGCACAGAGCAGGCATCAGTACTGAATACACTTAACAAACACACAGGGCTGCAATGAAGATGACCCAGAGGACCGGCAGACTTTGCTCAGGGCCATGAGCGCCACACTGGAGGGACTGCCCATAAGACCACCTATCCGCTTTGCTCTAACTCCTCACTCACGGAGCATCCCTCTACGGACTGGCCTGAGTCCTGGCTGGAGGGCATCTTGACTGGCTGTCCCTGAATGTGCTGACTGCATCCGTTCAGCCAGAGAGAACTCACTCCCTGGGGAGACTGATGATGTGGACCAGACCTTGGAGAAGGCAAGCCTCCGCCCCCACGAAGGTCTACACCGAGACTCTATTGGATACTGTCGGTCTACCAGCACAGTCTCTGCTCTGGCCATTGCTTTTTTTGTATCTCAGAACATGCTGAACCGAGACACACGGCAGGTGTTCCTGGGAGAGACAGCTCTTCTCCCCACAAGGGGACAACACGAAGCCCAGCCTGGGCTAGAGGACTCAATCTTGGGTGGCTCAGCAGCTGGCTGAACGAATGTACGCAAAGAGCACTTACTTATGATTTTTTGTCACATAAAGAAAGGTCTCTAATGGATGCCACATGGTTCTGCTCTGTCTCATGAACACAACGTGGGGAAGACTTGGCTTATAACACAGAAGGCTTAGGCTGGACAGGCTTATTAATATCAGAGATGACCAGAGTTGAGATTTAAAACAATGAGACTATGAAACAAGCAAGATAAAATTTAATAGGGAGAAATGTAACGTCTTACATTAGAGTAATAAAAGAACCAGTGGTACGAGTAACACACTGGAAAATTTGTCTAGATTATGATGGATAATGGGTATCAAAGGCACTTGAGGTCTTTCACGAACCCCAAACTGGTGTGATGTGGCTATAACAAAGCCAGCGCAATCTTAAGTTTTGCTCCCCAAAATATAGGGTCCAAGTCAAGGGGAAAACAAAATGTCTCTGAAATGTGGACTATTTATAAAATGGAGCACTACTCAACAATAAAAATGAACAAACTACTGGTATCCACAGTAACACAAATGAACCTCAGAAACATTTCACTGAGTGAAAGGAAACAGACAAAAAAGCACGCATGCTCTATGATTCTGTTCACATGCAGTTCAAGGACAGGCAAAACTAACCTGTGGTGCGAGAAAGGAGAAGAGTGGCTGCCTGTGACACTGGGGACTGATGAGAGGGGCGGAGAAAGAACCTTCTGGTATGATGGAACTGTTTCATATGTCGACCAAAGCCTTGGGTTCAGAGTGAATGCATTTCGCAACCCTTGTGGAAGTGTACTTTTAAGATGGGTGCGTTTCTTTCCGCGCACACTTGTTTTCCCCTTAAAAACATCTGGGTGTCGGCTCATCAGTGGCAGCCCATGTCCCGCTCCGCTGAGCGACGGCGATGAAGGGGCAGGCTATGCGAGTGTGGGGCAGGGAGCGTCTGGGTAATCTCTGTCCCTTTCTTTCAGGAACAGTTTTGTTGCGAACCTGAAACTGCTCTCAAGTAATAAGGGCTTTTTAAAAACAAAAAGCCAAGCCCTCTGGGGGGGCAGCAGCCCAGGTGTTCTGCGTGGGTCGGAGGGTGTGTGAAACGCAGGTGCAGCTCTGGACACGTGTCACCACAAGATCTCCGACCCGGGAGGAGCACGCCCGGAATGGGGAGGAGTCAGGGGCCCCACCCAGCAAGGATCCGATGAAGAGACTGGGGTGGGCCTGCGGTGGGGGGGCGGGGGCAGACTTCCTTCTCAGGGGCGTCCACCTGCGGGGGCCCTGATGGAGAGCAGAGACTGCACTTTCCCGGGAGGAGGCGGAGGTGTGCCTTCTTTGGAAGGAAGACCTAAGCAAACTCAATGGTTCCTCCCAGCTTCAAACTCTACGAAGCAGGAGAGACACAATAAAGCTCTTCATTTAAGGACAGCTACACGTTAAAACTCAGAACCACCATGGATTGAACCCCCTCTGTATGAGTTATTCTGGTAAAGTGATATGATTTATATATTACTCTATAATATTATATATAATATTTATATAGCATAATATACATATTACTCTGTAGTCGTGTAATAGTATATATACTAGCAGTATACTTATACTAGACATTCTGATGCATTGATCCATTCATCGTTTCCAATGCTCACAACAGCCTTGAAAGGTAAGCCTCATTATACCTATTTCATCTCAATTTCACACATAAGAAGATGCAGGCTCAGCAACTGTCGAAAGCTCTGATTGGCAGAACTGGATTCAAACCCAACTGTCTGCAAAGCTAGCATTCTTGCGTCTACAGCTCACTGCTTCTTATCTTTGGGGAGCTTCTGGGTCCTGACCCGAAGTGCAGGTTAGGACCTTTGCAGTAAATGGCAGTACCTGTGCCATTCAAAATGCCCTTTGGTGGACTGACCGAAGGTAAGCTGGGAAAACAAAGATCGGGCAGAGAGCAGGGCGGTGGATGGAGTCTGGTCTCCAGGGTGCTTCTCCCTTCCTGGGGATGGTCTGACCGCAGGGGCTTCCCAGCTGGGCCGCGGTCCACACCAGACTTTCCCAGAGATGTGGTCACTCTGACCACTCTCCCCCAGGGGGAAGACAGAGGGCCATCCCTGTCTGAGGGCAGCACTGGGGAGGACAGCTGCTTCCTGCCACCTCCGTGAGTGACCTTCCTCTGTCCCCACTCTGCACTTGCACCTGCCTCACTTACCTCATCTTTGAAGAGACGTGCTTGGTCCTCACAACCTGTCAGGGTCTGAACGAAGCCGGAGACCTTGAAAATCAAAGAACACATGTTGCCAAGGAGACGGGCCTGGGAGTACACGGGAGAGGTGGCCTCCTCTGGCCTTGGAGCCTTCAGGGCTGTGACAGTGTGGCTTGTACTTATCGGCCTAAGAGGATCCTTGCATCTCTATGCTGCTGGATTTCCAGCTGGACTGGCAGCCTGCCCCCACCCCGCCCATCAGGATGAGCCTACGGAACAGTCTCTCTGTCAGTCCCCACTGGGCAGCCAGGAGGGACTGTGCACTCAGGGGATGAGTGGGAGACTGTGTCAGGGGCAGCGTCCACCTCTGTCCAGCAGGGGGGGCTCTGCTGAACCAGGGTGTCACAGTGATGGGGCAAAGTGAGGGAGGGAGAAGGGGCAGGGACCCGTACTCCTCACCTCATCGATGGTCCATTTGGCGACTGTTGAGGCCGAGATGCCCGCCACCCCCGGCAGGAGCTTGCAATGCTGCTCCCAGCACAGTGAGAGTGACCGGTCAGGGTGGGCAGACAGGGCTGACATGAAGAGGGACTGGTGGATGACATCAGTCGTTAGTGCTGGAAAGCAGAGGCAGAGGCTAGCAGGCTAATGCCAGGGACTAACCTGGCCCCAAAGCCCCACGCTACTCAGGAGGACCGTGGCCAAGAAGGCGGTCCAGATGGGACCCCTCATCCGGGGCTCGCTCCTTCCAGTAAAGTGGGTTCCTCACTTTACAGACTCTCAGGTCGGCTGTTTGGAATGACCCTACCCCGTCCCTCTGAGGCCACACCACTGGGCCCTGTGACATCCTGGCACCAGTCTCTAGACACCTCGCATCCAGGTGGCCCTGGGCATCCAAGTGAGCACAGACAGCCCAGGCAGGCATCAGAAACCCGTTCAGTTTGTCCTTCTTTCCCGAAGTCCTTTCGGGCCCTTACTAACTTGCTCTTCAACGCTGGGCAAGCCCCATATCGCGGGCCTCAGTTTCCCAGCCTGTAAATGAACAGGTTGGGGGAGGAAATCTCTGTGGTTTCCTCCTGTTCTTTCGCTGACACTCAGGGGGCTGGGAAGGCCCTAGGAGTGGGAGAGCACAGCTAAGTCCTGTCCTCCGCCGGCAGCCTTCCTTTCTGGAGCTGTTTACCAGCGAACTCTGGAGCCCACACTGAGGAGGTCTACCCGTGGCTGCGTGAGAAGCCTCGGGAACAAAATCCAGAGTGACCGGTGTCCCCTCTGTGAGAGAGCCAGCTGGTAGAACAAGGGAGCCCTGCAGAGGTGACGGGCCTGAGCTCCGTCCCCTGCTCTGTCACCGAAAGGCCTGGAGGCCCTCTCCTGGGAAGACTGAACTTCCCTAGTACTCCGGAAATTTCTGGAATGAACACAGCAGGCATGCACCCTCTGGTGGTCAGAATGTGGCCCTACAATGGAAGCCGACCAGGTATTCCACAGGCAGGTAGAAGAGGGGCCCCTGCAGTCCCATCCCCCAAAGTCCTCCCTCTGAGGGCCTGCAGGCAAGCCAAGGCCTTCCCCAGTCTGGCCTGAGGCTGCGGGGATCGCCTTCTGTCTCCAGCAAGAAGAAACAGCAGGAAACAACACCCAGGGGGAGACGGGCAAAGGTCAGGACTCAGAAGAATTCCCGCAGGTCATGAAGCACTTTACAGGACCACCTGATTTAAGCCTTCCACCGCGCTTCAGGATGGGCACCATTATCACCAGCATTTTACAGACGAAGCAAATGAGGCCCAGAGAGGCGGCATCACCTGCTAGAGGTTTCCTGGCTGGTAAAAGGCAGTCTGAGTTCAGGTTCTACCCAGGTTACAGGGACTGTCCCCGAGGCACTTGAATCGCTTGGGTCCCGCCCAGAAACTGTGCAACGAGCCAGGTGATTGCTCATGGTCTCTTCTTGCCTTAAAACGATGCGCGTTCAACTCCCCTGAGGCAAGATCCCCAGCATCCCTGCTGTGTATCAGGCCCTTCGCTACTGGCCAAAGATGTGACACGCGTGTATCACACAGGGGAGGGCTCTGTCACCTTGTCCCTCCCCTTGAAGCATGCTATGGACTAAACTGTGCCCCCCCCACACCCCTGACTGGTGTAGCTCGGTGGATTGAGTGTTGGCCTGCAAACCAAAGGGTCACCAGTTCGATGCCCAGTCAGGGCACATGCCTGGGTGGCAGGCCAGGTCCCCAGTGGGGGGTGTACGCAAGGCAACCACATACTGATGTTTATCTCCCTCTCTTTCTCTCTCTTCCCCTCTCTCTAAAAATAAATAAGTATTTCCTAAACAGTGCCCCCCCCTCAAACCCTAGCCCCGGCGCCTCAGAACGTGACTGTAAGTGGAGAACAGGCCTTCGAAGCGGTGAGTAAGTTGAAATAAGATTGTTAGGGTGGGCTCTAATCCAATCCGACTGGTGCTCTTATAAGAAAAAGAATTTTGGACACACAGAGAGGTGAGCGGGTGGCACGCAGGCATAGAGGAAAGACCAGGTGAGGGCACAGCAAGAAGGCAGAGTCTGCAAGCCAAGAGGAGAGGCCTCCGAAGAAACCAGACCTTTCCGTACTTTGGTCTTGGACTTTTAGCTCCCGGAAGTGTGAAAAAACAAGTTTCCGTTGTGCAAGCCCCAGGTCTGTGGCACTTGGTTGTGACAGCTGAGCTCAGACAACAGCGATGGGAAGTACACTGACATTTGGGTTAGGCGCTCAGCGTCCATTGTATCGGCAGCTCAGAGCAGGAGGAGTCAGGCCTAAGCTCGAATCCCAGCTCTGCTCCTTCCCAAGTGCAGGACCTGGGCATGACTTCTCTGTCTGAGCCTCCCGTTTTCCCCCTCCCAGAAGGAGAGAACGATAGCCCGTCACGGGATGCTGGGAGAGTCAGTGACAGTGGAGGAAAAGCCCGTGAAACACGCCCGGCCTGTAGCGGGTGCTCAGTAAACCCTGGCAGTAACCACTATCATTCCAGGTCGTTGACACCTGGAAGGCCGTTATTCATGTTTTCTGACGAGGAAGCCGAGGCTCAGAGAGGTTAAGTGACTTGCTCAAGGTCACTCCCAGGGAAACTAGAATTAAGAAGAACAGAGCCGGGGGCAACATTCGACCTTATCATGGAAAACTAGAGGCCCGGGGCGGAGGGGGCTCTGTGTCTTCCCCACAGACTCCCAGCAAGGCCATGGGTGCAACGGGGCTAGAGCCTCTGGTCATTCAAGGCCATTCAAGGCCCCATCCGTACTCCCACCGCTGTGCTGTGCTCCCCAAGTATCTCAAATGAAGAGATACAACCCCCCCCTTCGAGCTTCTCCTTCTCTGGACTCCCTCACCTCCCCCATCCCACCAATTGTAAATACTGTGTGGAGGCCAAGGAAGTAAAGGACCCTGGACTTACTCGGGAAATCTTCCTGTGGAATCTTCCGAAACTTTGGAGGGCGCCCAATCCTGGAGAGAGAGGGACCAGGTCCGAGGTGGGGAATCAGTGCCTGGCCTGGCCCAAGAGGACACGAGGCCCTGCACCCTTGCCCTCCGCACCGGCCGTGGTGGCGGGGCTTCTTCCTTAGGGAGAAGCCCGAGAGGTTCCTCTTACGGGCCGAGGCCTCCGAGTCAGACAGCTCCGCCTTCAGCCGGCTCTGGTTCCTCTCAGCCAGCGGGCAGCCCGAGAGGCAATGGTGAGCCGTGAACTTGCCTGTGACGTGGCCAGACCCGTCACAGCCCGGAGTAGGGCACTTCCTGGGGAAGAAGAGGGCATATAAGGTGGACTGACTCTGCTCGTTCCCATTCGGAGAGGGTCTTCAGTGAACCCTGAGGGGCCGCACACAGTAGGTGTACAACAGACCCTCTCTGTGTGAACAATGCCTGAGGGTCTTAGCAGGAACCCTTCCCTCACCGGTGGTGGAAGCTGTACTTGGAGGTCCTCGTGGGCGGCAGGCTCCGATAGCTGAGTGGGGGACACCCCCCAGGGGAGGCAGCGCTGGGCTCTCTGGGTCCTCGGGGAGCAGGAAGGAAAGAGTCAGCTTAGGGTCCTGGGGCTGGGCTGGGGCGCGGGGAGTGGGGAGCAGGGCAGAAGCAGTTTCCACGGTGAAGGTCAGCACCGGGCACAGGGGCCCTAAGCTAGGCAGTGACACCATCTCCTGCTACTGGGTATCCACCCCTCTGTGGGGAGTGAGGGGCTCAGCTCTCATACACTTTGGTGAAACCTGCAGGCCACGCCCTCTGTCCCGGTGGTGGGGGGAGGATCAACGCAGAGGTGGTGTGGGCACAGCGGTGCCTTAGGAGCCCCGACAGGCAGGTTCACATTATTCTGTCTGCGTCCCTGCCTCATGCCCCAGACTTCGGCCATTTTTTTAGGGTCTGCCCATGCTCGGAGAGTAACAGAGAAAGATCAGCACGCCATGTGAGACAGATGTGGCGGCAGCAGGGAAAAGAGGGCAGGGGGGTTGGGAAATCCTGAGGGTGAGAGCTGGGGCTGAGCAGTCCACCGATCTGACCTCTAACCCCTGTCTATGGGGATGGAGATTGTATTTAACAGAACCAGCACGTCCTTAGCAGATGCCACGCAGGCTCTGTGTGGTTCTGCTGGATGCTGAGAGAACCCCCTGGCGTGGAACCACCTCCTGAGCACATGCTCCCAAGTGAGTTTCCCCATCACAACTCAATACCCCAAACTCAACTGCTTAGTACAGCAGAAACCCCCGGGGGCAGGGAGAATGCGTGACCTCAGAGCGTGCTGTGGCCGCCAGAGCCCTCCGTGTCAGACCTGGGCGTGCTATCAGGGAAGGAGAGGTAAGAGCGTGGGGTGGGGTGAGGCCGAACCCGAGTAGGAGAGGATCAGGGCGCCCTAGGGATACGCACGGAGAGGAGGCTGCAGGGGATGCCCTGTCTCGGCGCACCAGCCTGCGGGGTGGATGTCTGGGTGGTCGGCATCGATCCAGAAGTCATAGGCGTGACTCCAGCCATCGAAGTGGAGCTGGGGGGGAAAGGTGGTCAGGTGTTCCTCGTGGAGCTCAAGGTCCTGCGGGCTCCAGGAGGCTCTCCCCATCCCCGGGGCCTATTAGAAGAAAGATCCTGGATTGGAAGAACCCAGGGGCCAACTCCACAATAATCCCTCTAGGCTGCAACATTTTCTAAGGGCTTCGCTCATTAAGTTACGGGCATCTCCCATCAATCCTTGCTCAGGGCCAGGATTATTAGGCCCATGTTATAGGAAGAATGCTAAGGCTCAGAGAAGGGAAATGACTCACTCAGGCCCACAAGGGTAGGTCACGCATGAGGCTAGAATGAGACCCAACATCTTTGGCCTCAAGTTTAGAGCTCCCTGCACCACAACGTGCGATCTCCCTTATGTCTGGCTCATGCCATGCCCTCGACTTTGAATCGATCTATAGAATTCCTATCCGGTCGGTCTGTTCACCTGCCCAGCCATGGGGCCCGGAGCTACCTTTACTCGATGGTCCTCCACATCCTCCACACTGGCCACACGGATCAGGGCTGGGTTCCTGCGGTCCACGGCCTCCAGCTTCATGTTGACCAGAAAGCTGTGTGGGGGGCGCTACAGGGGGACGGCAGCTTTCAGGCCAAGGCCGAGTTCAGCAGTGCTGAGGCCTCAAGAAGGAGGTCCACGTGCTGGGCCTGGAAACCTGGGGCCTGCCAAAGGGGCAGGGGGCAAGACCCCACCCCAGCTGGCCAAGCCTTCCTGAGCTCAGCTCCAGGGACAGGGAGAGCCAACTCACCACCTTGAAGGCCCAGGTGGGTACAGCAGAGGCGCCAGTTTCTTCCAGATATTTCTCCCAGCAGAAACTGTCAGGGTCAGGGTAGTCTGGAGGAGAGGATGGGAACAGTGTCCAGCACCCAGGCACACCAGGAGAGCTCTCTGCCCCAAGGAGGCCCGTGGAGGACCACCTCCCCCCGCATCACCACGGCCAGCTCCTTGCAGGGGGCCCCCGAGGCTGAGGGTGCTTGCAAGCACCTCACCACCTCCCAGTGTACAGGGCTGTCTGGGAACCCTGGTGCCCATCCCTCCACACTACCCTGTTGCCCCAGCTCCAGCCCAGCCCCACCTGAACCTCCACTGTACGTGGGCCCATGCAGCACTCCAAAAGGGAAGGGTACGCTGTCTTCACTCTGGACTCCCGCACCCTTGTTTGGGGGGACAGGGTTTATCTAACTTTCTTCTCTTAAACCCCCACACAGTCCGGGTTTGACAGGACTCCCCTAAACTTAAAGGGGTCTCAATTCCCAGGCACAGAAGCTGAGGTTCCAGGACACATCTGTCCCCTCATCCCAGCCCTAAAGACCCAGCGAATAAGGTACCAGTATGGGATCAGGGGAGAGGGTGGCGGGGGGGGGGGGCAGGCTTCACAGTCACCTTGTGGAGGAGTGAGGGGCTTTCCTTGCTTCTGGCACCAGCCCACGGGGTGGATGTAGGGGCTGCTGGGGTCACACCTGAAACCCAAGAATACGTCACTGTGCCAAGTGAAACTTGGAGGCCCTGAGCCTGCTGTCCTGCAACAGCGTGGTGTCAGGACCCACACTGATTGTACTTCTTTGTGAGACTTAAGACGGGCAGCAGCCAAGAAAGTCAGAAAACTAGCATTAACTAACAGCTCGAACACCGCCATCCTACCTAAGGGCAAATCATGACTCTCATGGATCTGAGCATCTTAACCTCGGTATTTTTAGATAATACATCTAATAGTGCATTGTGTTTCTTATGATACAGATCAAATCCACAGGACACTCAGTTATTCCCCTAAACAAATAGGAAGTCCAGGGCTGGGCGGGGACCACATGGTATCTAAGTTTTTGAAGTCTTGCCTCCCGCCCCCTGCCATCCCCTCACCACCCCCTCCCGTCCCCAGGGGAGCCTGGGCCCTCCCACTACCAGTAATCGTAAGTATCGTCCCAGTTGTCGAAGTGCACCAGGAAGCGGCTGCCCACCACGTCGGTCACACTGGCCACACAGACGAGGGACGGGTTCATGCGGTCGACCGCCTCCAGCTTCATGCCCACCTGGAAGCCCAGGGGTGGGGGAGTCTGGGGGCAAGAGGAGGGGCTGCCATGGCCAAGCCAGGCAGGCTCGTGCTAGCCCGGAGCCCACCGGCAAGGGAAGGAGTGGGTTCCCTAAGGGTCATGCTGGGGGCTGGGGGGGTGGGAGAAATAGGCAGAATCACAATCCCCAGCTTGGAGTCACTCAGAAACTTCTGGCCTCCCAGGTACATTCCGAGGACGCTTCCCTGTGGCAGAAGATGAGTGACTGGCAGGAGGCTACACATTCATCCAAAGAGTGTGCCACGCTGAGCGCAGCCTCCCTTACCCTACGAGACAGCTATCACCACCCTCATCTTATAAGGTAGATAACGTGCCCAGGACCACGGTGCTAGCCAATGGTGGGGAGAACGCCCCGTCACTTGGGAACCTGCAAGTAAGGTCTCTGGGGCTGAACTGGAGTGGGCGGTAACTGTCCGAACGGCATGGAGGGGTCCCCGGCCCAGGGAAACCCTGGACTTTTGATATGGTGATATTTGTAATGGGGGTTCCCTATATCTCTCAGACCTTTTGCTTGGGATTAGGAGATACTTGAACTGCTGGGTAGAGCTGCCAGCTGCCTTGAACAGAGAAAAAGACAAGGGGTGAGTCTGTTGGGCCTAAATGGGAGAGCTTTGATGTCAGGCAGAGAGAAGGAAAAAGCAGCTCCCAGGACAGAGGCTTGGACCTCACACCAAGAACTATAGAGCAAACCAAAGGGGGTTAAAAGAACGGCGACCTCTCAGAGTCCAGGCTGGGTGGGGCACCAGGGCCTCCCAGGGGGTGCGTGGAGCAGAGGATTTCTGTAGAGGGAACTGGGAGACGACCTATGCCCAGCTTCCCCCTCTGGCCGTGGCCTTGCCAGCGTGCCCCTCCCATTTGGCAGGAGAGACCAGAACAGAGCTGAGAGTACCGGTAGACAGGCTCTCCTCATTAAGTCAGACACCCGGGGCCAGCTGCAGCGACTCTGTCCCCGGGGCAGGCGTCCACTCTGGCTGAGGGGCACTCACGTGGCTCTGGCTCACAAACAGGTGCTTGGGGGCAGCCTGAGCTCTGGTGCCGCGCAGGTACTGACTCCAGCTGAACTCCTCCTCCTTGTAACCTAGGCCCCTCGTGGGGGACGAACAGAGCGCCGTGCAGAGGCTGGGCTGCAGCGAGGGTACCCCACACTAAAGCAGCAGAATTGGGCAGGCCTGAGGACCCCACAACCCTTGAGAGCCTGACCGGGGACCCCCTGCCAAAGCAGGACACAACCCAGGTGGACACTCAAAGGACGAGGGCAAAGCAGAAGCCTTGGGGCCAAGACATAGCAGGCAGTGACGAGGAGAGGCTGGCTGTGCAAGGAGGAGAGGGCAGGGGGACCGCGGGGAAGAAGGGATGGGTTGGAGGGCTGCTGCCTCGCATGCCAACCCAGCTAGGCCTCACCTTTGGGGGGCTGCAGCTTGTGCCCAGTCTTCTCGAACCAGCCAGCAGGGTGGATGTCAGGGGAGTTGGCATTGATCCAGAAGTCATGGCACTCGGCATACCCATCAAAGTGCAGGCGGAGACGGTAGCCACAGACCTGGCTCCGCAAGGGGGGACCACAGGGACTCTGATGCCAGCAGACACCCACTCCCTTGCCCTCACCTCTCCCGCCCGGCCTGGTCGTCTCAGGGGTTCCAATGCTGGCAGGCTCCCCACCTCCCTTCACTCCCAGGTTTCTCCCCATCCTGAACCTTGTCCCACACTCTCCCATCCCACAACAGGGACAGTTCATGTACTCATGAACCCTGAGTTCCGGGTTCAAGACAGGCACATTCTACGGCACCCTCCTGCCCTTGAGGACCTAGCCAGAATGCCAAGGGGACCTCCCAGGGCTCAGGCCTGCTCTGGTGACCTTTTCTTCTGCTCCCTTCTCTCACTGCTCCCCACTCGCACACTCTGTTCTGGCTTCCCTGAGCTAGTGGCAGCTCCCGGAACGTGTGGCCCGTTCCATGCCCCAGAGCCTTTGCTCACTTTGCTGCTGCTGCCCGGGACACCCTAGTCATGCACAGTCGTCTCTCCAGCCTCAGCAAAGAAGGCCCTTTCTCTGCGAAGCTTCTCCTGCCCCCTCAGCGTTTCTCTGCACACGTCTGCCCCACACCTATGCTATGTAGCTGATAGGTTCACCTGGCCGATTCCCATACAACAGTGAGCTCCTAGAGGACAAGGACCTGGTTGGATTCACGCTGACCCCCTGCCCTCAAGCTCCCCCAGCACTGAATACACACCTGTGGAGGATCAGCACCACCCCTCACACTTTGTCTGGCGGTTTTTGTTCAATTTTTGGATTTCTGTGTATTCCGCCTTAAACCCCGCCCCCGACCACGTGTTTTCTGAGGACAGGTCAGTGTCTCCCCGATCTGAGTCCAGGCCCTCCGGGCCCCGGGAAGGCTCCACCCATTTATCCTGAGAGACATCATCAGAACGGCGGTGAGCCCCCGCTCACCTCGGCCACGGTGAGGATGAAGTACATGGATGGGTGCTGAGGGTCGATGCCTTCCAACTTCATGCCCAGTCTGAAGCCATTCTTGTTATGAGGGACTGCCTGGTACTGTCAACGCACAGATTGGAGAGGACCCGGCTTCCATCCAGCCTTATCCTTGCCTAGTGGGCTTGGGGTGAAGGAGCTCCTTTAGGCCCCACCTGCCTGGGACTACCAAAGGGATAACCTCTTTGGGGTCTTTAGTGCAGTGGGACAGACTGGCCCTCAGGTCCCTTGAAAAATGTGGGCTGAGTCAGGGCTGGACTTAAGGGTTCCCTCGCACCCAAGTCATTGAAAGATCAACATACAGAATTGAGTAGCGGGCACCAGAGTTCCAAAGTCTGCAGGCCCAGTCCTGGGTGAGCCTGGGTTCCACCTCCCTCTTTCTTCTCACCCTGGACACCCCTTATCGTGGGTTCTTCTTCACTTTGGGCCCCTAACCAGTGTCTCCCCTTTCCATCCTGACAGTCCTTTAGGGGATGTCAGACACAGAAAACACCAGAAGGCCTGAGTTGGGTGGCGAGTCCCTTGACTGCGAATACGAGCATTTCCTAGGCAGAAATTGTCCCACTCACGTCCTGGAAGAGGCTGACCGGGGCGGTGATGGCCTTCTGCTCCTCGAGATAGGACTCCCACGACCAGCCTTCCTTCTTCTCCCCTGACGCTGCGGACAGGGGACGGACAGGTGGGCACGGAAGAGTGGGGATGGTGATAGAGAAGGCCTGAGAGCCAGAGCTGACTATGTATGACCTTTGTTCCATTTTTCTTAGAACCAAAGGGTCAGAATGGGGGCCAAAACGGCCAGGTCAGACCAACGGTGAGGACAGACTTGCTCAGACCACCAAAATCAAACAACGCCACACGATACTCAAGTCTTTGGTTACCGAGCCCAGCGATGAGGCCTACTTACAACGTGGTAGAGGATAAACAAACGCACGATATAGCCCCCAATAAAGAACACACATACAGTAATATACAAAGTGTAAACACTGTTTTTCATTTTTTTAAAGGGTCTCTTGGGTCCACTATTTGTTATTATTAATTCACTATTTTTAGAGAGAGGTGAAAGGAGGGAGAAAGAGAGGGAGAGAAACCGTGATCAGTTGCCTCTCTCACACCTTCAACTAAGGACCTGGCCCACAACCCAGGCATGTGCCCTGACTGGGAATCGAACCAGCAACTTTTCAGTCTGCAGGCCGGCGTTCAAGCTACTCGGCTGCACCAGGTGGGATATAAACATTGTTTTTCTCTCGTTCTTTCTCTCACACACACTAACTCATTTTCACGTATATGTGTACAACACACCATCTCAACGGTAACCTACACTCCCAGCCTCACACGTCCAAATGTGTAAACGCATATCGCATGAATACGTAAACACATCGGTCACCATACCAGGCTGGCTGCCGCTCCACTCCTCACTTTCTGGGGTGCTAGCAGTGGGTTGTCCCTCTGGATCCTTTCCTTCTTGCTTCCCCTGTGGAAGGCAAGCCCGACTCCAGCTTCTTGTCCTCATGGGTTTGGGAGAAGCCCCAGTCGCTATTCCTGGCCCATGCCTGGCTCTCTGACCACATGGTGTTTTTCCTCCAAACAGGTGAAATTTCTTCGAGGCCACCAGCAGGAACACAGCTCCAGCTGACAACCCCCTACCAGCTGGGCCCAGACTCACATGAGTAGCCCCCTGCCATGCCCCAGGGACACAACCCGACTATAATTTTCTTCATTCCTAGGTGGGGAAACAGGACGCACACACCTGCCCTGTGCTCATTTTGCCTGCCCCCTGGAACTTCTTGCCCTGTCTCTTTTTGCTTCTCTGCAAACGGAGCACTGTGCTTCCGGGCAGCGACAGAGCTCTCCATCTGACCACACCGCTGTCTTGGGTGCTGGTTCACGTGTGTGTGTTTTAGCCCTGATGCTAGACTGAGATGGGAGCTCCAGAGAAGCAGGAGCGTGTTTATTCAGCCCCCTCCAGCCAGGTACAGGACCTGACTCAATATGAGACCCTAAAAGATGAGTGAGTCTTTGCTGGCCCAGCCCCATGACCTAGACTGATGGAGAGGAGAGTGGGAATTGAGGGAGAGCCTCTAGCCTCCCCTTTCCCTGGCACTGTCCTCTTCCTACCTTGGCGTCTGGCTCCAACTCCTCCTCTGATGGGCTCTGGTATTCCCTGTGCTTCCTCTTCTTCATGGGTTTGAGGAGCTCAGAGGTGCTGGTGCAGGAGGACTTCCGGCTTGAGGAGTTCTCCACTATGACTGACCTGAGGGAGGGGCAGCTGAAGGGAAGAACCAGCAACACCCACTGGGCACCACCCAGCCCCTCCCCTAGGCCATAAACAGAAATGGGGCCTTGGGGCCCCAAAGCAGAGCAAGTGGAGGGGTAAGCCCTGATCCTTACCGCTCCTGGAAGAGCTGGGGACAGCCACCACTGGAGGAACCAGGATCCAGACAGGAGCCTAGCTGAGGCTCACACACCTGGCACTGACAGGGGCCATCATCCTTTGGGGGGTCCTGCGAGAGATCTTCTGGGGAGTCCTGGAGGAGGTCCGCTGTGGAGGCCAAAGGGGCCTCAGGTCACCTACCAGACCCTAGCCACACCCAGGCTCCTCCCACTTCGGAGCCCTTCCCCCATCTAGGTCCCACCTCCTCGGGCTCCCCTACAGGACGCCCCTGCCCCACCCCCCTAGGGCTTCTGCATCTTAGGACCAACCCCCTGGGCGCACTTGCAGGCACTCGGGCCTCACGCCGGACCATGGCTCCTTAGGGAGCTCAGGCCTCGCTCCACCCGCATAGGGACCCAGCTCCGGGCCTGGGGCTCCTACCCGGCTGTAGAGTGCCCACATCGCCACCTCCCGTCGGGGCCTCGCCAACTTCGTACTCCGCCACATCTTCCCGCCGCAGTTCCGGGCTTGGGGGCTGCTCGGCTCCCACCATGTTCAGTGGCGGGTACTCGCTTATCCGGAACTGGAGCGCGGTAGGATCTCAGGATGGCGACTCCGGTATCCGCCCTTGACCCACCTCCAGTAGGCACTGTAGCTCTCCCAGGGTCTTAAGCAAGCCACGCCCCCAGCAGCCCGCAGGACTCCGCTCTTGGGTGCCCCACCCCTAAGCCACGCCCTCAGACACCAGCAGGCCTCGGCCCCAGGGCGCCTCACTGCAAGGCAAGCTCCTGAAGCTGCGTCCCTGAGCTCTCGCCTCCAAGCCACGCCCCCAGAGCCCATTATCCACGAATCTCGTCTCTAGGACCCCACGTGTCTCGAGCTCAGAGTGCCTCCGAGCCACATCCCTAGATCCCTTACTCAAAGCCCCACCCACCCATCGAGTCCTACAACTCCTCCAGCTTCTACTTTCCACCTCAGGCCCCGCCTCCGAGTCCGCAGTCCCCACCCCGCAGCTGCGGCTGGCGGGGCCCGCCAATCCCCAGAGACACTGACCCTCAGGCCGCTCCCAGGAGGCGGGGCCTCGGCCTCGGTCCACTCCAGAAGCCGCACTGTGCTGGCGCTGGAGCTGGCTCCCGGCCCCGCGCTCAACTGCGGTAGAACGGTGGCAGTGACAGGTACGCTGCCTGACACTCGTTGCGGGGCGCCCACATGGATCGGCTCCCGCGGAAAGCAGGACACATCCAGAGAATTGCTGGGCAGGCCAAGGGTGGCAGAGCTGGCTGTGAACAGATACAGGAACAGACACCACACAGGTGAGCCCGGTGGCTCTGCCCCAATCCCGCCATGCATGTGTGTAGGCAGGTGAAAACTATCATCTCCTCCCCAGGATTCACACCTGCTTTGGAAGATATGGGGATGCCCCTCCTCCCCAGACCCCTGGTTTGGCCCACCTGGAATGATGAAAGCAGTGGAGGGCAGGTGAGGGCCGGAACCTGGGCTGTCTCTGGCCACCAGGTGCACGCTGACCTCCCCTGTGGACGGCCCCTTCAGTGTCCTCAGCATCTCCATTTCAGCATGTCCTTCCATCCTGGTAGGCCTACGTTCAGAACACAGCCCCCAGGGTGATCAGGGAGGGAGGGGGCTTCCTTGAGGAGCTGCCCACCTTCAGAGAAAAGCGTAAGCCCCGAGGGGAGTATATGGTATCTTAGGAGCCCAGCATCAAGTCTGGCTCCTAGTTGTAACAAGGTCAGCCAGCTGAGGGCTCTAGCCAGGCCCTGCACCTCCCTCAGTCTCCTAAGCTGAGGGTGTGTGAGGGTGCTTTATAAACTGTGACATGTAGAACTGACCCTGGGGAGTCTGTTTCCAGCCAAAGTTCTGTCTGGCCAGCTGTCTTGATGACAGAGCCCAGGCCAAGTCCAAACCCCCCTCTTTCTCAGCCCCCACCTCCAACCCCCTAGAATCACTTCTCCGCCTGGGGCTTCGGAACCCTCAAACACCAGGTTGCCCCTCACTTGCACAGGTCCATTTCCCCAGAAGGTGATCTTTCCTGATCATGTTCTCTTACGACCCCTGTCCACCACTCCTGCCCAAGCAGGAGTGAGCACTCAAACATCTGTTGGACAAATTCCCGCATCTGAAGAGCAAAGAGGTAGTGTACGATAATAACCCTGGCAGTGCATGGTTCCGCCTTAATGAAGCAATGGCAATACTGGCATTGACGAAGAGGTGGCTGAACAGATAAATACAGTGGAAAGAAGACCTAGTGGCATAACAGATATGCTTAATACCTATCATCTGAACTCCTAAAATGTGTTGGCCACTGTCCTGGACATCTTACCAACACTGTCCAGTAGAGTTTTCTGTGATGATGGAAATGTCTGACTCAGTAGCCACTCACACATGTGGTTACTGAGCACTTGAAAAGTGGCTAGTGTGACATGGGAGATGGAATTTTAAATCTTATTTAATACGAATTTAAATAACCACAGAGGCCATAGTTATTGTACTGGAAAGCACCACTTTATACATATTTCAACTGCCTGTTGGCTCTATCTTCCAAACACACCGTGGAGTCTGACCATTTCTCTCCATCTCTTTTGCTACCGTGCTAGTCCCAACCAGCAGCGGCTCTCCTTGGGCTTCAGAAATTGCCTCCTAACCCATTTGCCTTTCTTCCTCTCCTTCCCCCTCCAGTCTATTCTCCATGAAGAGAAGGCTTTTAAAATGTGAATGACATAATTTCCCTATCCAAAATTCTTCCCTGGCTTTCCACTGTCCTTATAATAAAATCGAAGTGCTTTACCCTATAGAATTTAGCCCATCTTCCTCTCTGACCTGATCCTCCACCCTTGACAGACTCTCGTTTTCTTCTATTGCTTCACATATGTTCTCAACTCAAAGCCTTTGCCCTTGCTGTTCCCTCTGCCTGAAATGCTCTTCCCCAAGCTCTCTGCTTGGCTGCCTTCTTCCCATCCTCCAGGCCTCAGCTTAGTGGTCACCTCATCAAAAGAGGTCTTTTTGGACCTCTCAAAGTAGCAGCCCACACCTCACCCCTTCTCACTACCGCTTATCTCATTATTGTGTCAATTTCCTTCATTATAATCAATAATAATGATCTTCATTTACTCACTTGTGTGTGATCAGTCATCGGCACATACATGTAAGTCCACGAGGGCAAAGGTATTTTCTGTCTCGTTCACTTCTTTATTGCCAGCACTGAGCATGGTGCCTGGCACACAGTAGGTACTCAACAAGTATTTGTGTTAGATTTCAGCCATTTCAACGTGTTAAATACAAAAGCACCGTGTTGCCCCGGCTGCGCAGCTCAGTTGGTTAGAGCCTTGTCCCCATACACCGAGGGTGCAGGTTGCATGCCTTGTCAGGGCACATATAAGAATTAACCAATGAATGCATAAATAAGTGGGACAACATCTCTTTCTTTCTCTCTTCCTCTCTCTCTGTAAAATCAATCAATACTTTATCTATTTTTATCCTTACTCAAGGACATTTGTTTCATTGCTTTTAGAGAAAGAGGAAAAGGGAGAGGGAGAAGGAGAGGGAGAGAGGGAAAGAGAGAGAGACACTGATGTGAGACAGAAACATCAATCTGTTGCCCTCTCGCACATGCCCAGACCAGGGATCGAACCTGCGACCTTTTGGTCTACAGGATGACATTCCAACCAACTGAGCCACACAGGCCAGGGCCCAAAAAATGAATAAATAATTAAAAAAAAAACAAACCCACTGTGTTGATACCTGGTTGCTTTAAGGTGTTAGCGGCACTTGACAGTGGCTTCTAACTACAGGTTAAAGGAAAGAATGTGAACCTAGACTTAAGACAGAGAGTTAAGACCATTTGACTCTCAGGTCCACTACTTAACACTTGTGACTCTGAGCAAGTAGCTTAACCTCTCTCAGCTCAGTTTCCTCATGTGTAAAATAAACCTGGTAATGGTATCCACCTAAAGGGCTTTCGTAAAGATTAACTGTAAAAAAGAAGTGATATGTTGATTGCAGAAGGCCTTCAACAAATACTAATCCACTCCCTTTTAACAAAAATTCCAGGGGCCTTTGTAGCTTCTGGCCAATAAATGCAGGCTCCTTGCTTGCAAAATCAGCTTGCAATGATTGCTGTCTCTCCCACCCTCCCTCCTGCTGTTCTTCTGCATTTATTTATTTTCCAGCTTTTCCTCCCTAAAATACAGAGTCCATCCTCCATATTTGAGAGTCCATAATCAGGTAGGCAAAAGTGAGATATGTAGCCTGATTAAGGCAACATTCAAACCAAGGTTTGTTTTCCCCTTTTATAATTATAAAATAGAATTCCCTGAATTCCAATTCCAATGATTTCTCTTTCCACAGATGACATACTTGTGCCATTTAAGTTATTTTCGACAGAGTCAATCTTTTTATTCAAAACGTTGTCAGTCAATAAGAGTGACTGTGGTCACAACTGAAAGAATTCCGTATGTTTCACACCTATTGCGTGTTTCAGGGCTATCGATGAAGAGTGACCGAGAGGCCTGCCCTTCCGTTCAGGTGTGCTGCCTTTGCCGCAGACCTCACTGGAGCGCCAGCTAGGTGTCAGCACCATTCTGTGCTCTGGGAATACAGTCTCCAGTAAGACCAACTGCTCTCACGAAGCTTACATTCTGGAAATAAGGGATGAAGTCGAGGCTGGAGGTAGAAATTTGAAAACCATCATCAGGAGATGGCCTTGGAAACCTTCGGACTGAGAATAAAGAAAAAAGTGGGGGACGTGGAGCTCACCAAGATTGCGAAGTGGAAGATCTAACAAAAGAGACTTAGAAGGGGTCTGCAATGAGGTGACAGGGGACACAGAAAGAGTCTGGGCTTCTGGGGGACACAGGAGGCCAGTTTTTAGGAAGCCAGGCCTGGTCAATGGTGTCAGGTGCCACTGACAGATCAAGTCAGGTGACGGCAAAGAGCCAACCATTTGAGCAATAGGAAGGTCAGCAGAAACCTCAACAAAAGCCGTTTCAGAAGAGCTGTGGACACAGGAACCTGATCAGAGTGGGTGCTAAAGAGAAATCGTTGATTAGTTCGATATTTATTGAGCACCTACTATGTACCAGGCACTGTCTGGGCAACGCAGATTTGTCAGTGAACAAGATGGACACCTGCACCACAGAGTCCACATTTGAGGGGGGAAACTCACAGTAAGGATTGGTCTGTCTACAGAACAGTGAGGGCAAGGCAATGGGGCTGACAACTCTTTCAGAAGTTGGAATGTGAAGGACAGCATGGCAGTGGGGCTTGGTTTGTGGAGAGTGACGTGGTCTCAAAAAGAGGGCTCTCTTTTGGTTGTGTTGCTTTTAAAAATAGGAAATGTTACGGCATGTTTGTAGCCGATGAAAATGAGCCTATAGAGAGGAAGAAACTGGCAGTGCAGGAGAAAAAGAGTAATTCTAGACAAGTCCTTGAATGTGCAGGAGGGAAGAGGGTCATCCAGGGCACCCATGGTGCTGGCACCCATCGCTGTAGCTGTGGGCTCCTGACGAGCGAGTGGCACACCCCACTTCTGTGTTCTTCCTCCCGAACTAGACCATTAGCTTTTCTGATGCCTGGGGCTGTCCTCTCTAAGACTTGAATTCACCCCTCCTTTACCTGTACCACCCCTACATTTGCAGCTTACACAGCATTTTCATAAGCATTGTCCCACTAGGTCCACACAGCAGCACAACAGGTCAGATGTGGCTCCCAAGCCTGAGCTGGGCCCAAGGAATCTGTCTACTCCGACCCCTGCAGCCTGGTCGCACCTTCAGAACCCCACGTCTGTGGCTTCTGCACATGTTGTTCCTTCTGCTTTGTACCTTTCCACATCCCATCTTTCTGGAACATTCTTAATCACCCTTCAAAATGCAGCTTGACCGACTCCCAGAATCTACCCCCCAAACACAGTTAAATCACTCCCTCTCCGGTGTTTCATGCCACCACAGTCTAACGATGCATTAACTTCTCCTTCTCCCCCAGAGACAGAACAAGGCACCCAGTGTGCAAGGAGCCCGATCCAGCGATCGCACTCCACGAATAGTCGCTGAATGAATGATTCACAGACGTGGGAGTGAAGAGCGGCCAATGATAGAAGAAACAAATGGTGCTGAAATCCATAAATGGCTTAGCCACTCTTGCCTTAGGGAGGAGAATACTATTTCTTCTTCCGTGCTGCTCAGAGGCTGGGGGAGGCGGGGAGGAAGGGGGAAGTCCCAGCTACAGTGAAGGCTGGCACCGGTAGCCCTCAGCTGTCAGCTTCTCCCGGAATTGCCCTCCGCCAGTGGAGCTGCCTCGCCCAAGTGCCCTCTCCTGGAAGGAGCTCTCCAGTTGACTAGTTGATACTGGGTATAAAGGCCCCGCCCCTTGCCTCAATTTGGGACACCTCTGCAAGGCCATCTCGGCCCAGAGCTCCCCTAGGGACCGGCTGCGCTTCTGTGGAGACTGCACGAGCAGTTCAACTTCTTTGCCCAAGCACCCTGCTGCCCTCCCTCCTCTAGGGGTGATAGTCCCTAGGGCACCCCAATAAACCTACACTGAAGCCTCCCTCCAGAGTTTGTTTCCAGGGAACCCAACCTAAAACAACTGTGGATCCTCAGCCCAGAGCTGTGTCTGGCACATAGCAGATGCTCAATAAATATTTATTGAATGAATGTGCTGTGTTTATTTTCTCATCGTCTGTCTGTCGGCCAAGTTTCCCCCCACACTTTACCCTTCAAGGCCTCCTCGTATACTCGTATACAACAGACGCTCAATAAATGTCCTCGCTCTAGGTGTTGGGGGTTGGGAGCTAGCGCCCCAGACAGATACCCCGGACCCGGCCCGAGGCCGGGAAGCCCGTGGGGATGGAAGCCGGTTCCAGGGTTCGGGGCCCGCCGCCCACCTTCCTTCCGAGTCCTCCCGGCACTGGTACAGACGGCGGCGGGCGGGGCGGTCACTGACCCGTCAGCCCCGCAGGACAATTATTTTTAAAAACGCCAAAATGGCGGAATTCTTTTTATTCTTTCCCTTTACAGCAAAAATAATCATCATCCAATTTTCATTATAAAAATCAGAAATGAACAGAAGGAAAAGAGAAAGTTTGCCAAATAACCCATTTGCTAAGAAAACCAAAACCCCGCCCTCTACTACACCCGTCCTTCTATTAATGAAAAACTCTTAATTAATTGCGTTTCTCTATAAACGAAGCCTCCTCTCTCCCAGCCTGCTGATCGCGGCCCGCAACAGCACGGCGGACGCCTTCCCGCCCCGCACCCGCCCGGCCCTCCGCACTCCGCCCAGACCCCCTTTGGCTCCCGCTTCCCCGAACCTCCTCCCCAGCTGGTGCCCCACGCCGGAGGCGCTGGGAGGGAGCAGCACACCCGGCCCGCACACCCGGGCCCTTGCCGAGCGGGGTGGGATCCGGTTGCGCGGCAGTCCGAGCCACTGGCCTGCGGTCTCCCTACCTGCGAGGCCAGCTTGTGGCCACCCAGCGCGGAGCCACGGTCCGAGCCCAGCGCGGCACGCGCCTGCGCGCGCTGGGGGGCGGGCCCACCTCCCTGCAGGATGCGGACGCGGACCCCACACGGCGCTGGTTTGGGGGTCGCGGGCTCGCGGTTGGGCAGCACCTGCGCCCTCTTCTTGCCTTCCTGAGAAGCCTTTCCGTGTGGGCCTTCCCCCCACCCCGGGCTGGACTGTTGCGTGGGCGAGGCTGATTCGAGATTCTTTCTGCCACCCACAGCCAGCAGCGCTCAGTGGGGCGCACGGACCTCCAAGCTGGAAGAGTCTGGTGGTCTGGCCCCAGGTTGTGAGTGACAGTACAGTCAGTGACAGTAGCCGAGGCTGCATTCCTGCAAGCATCCTGGCCGTGTCGCTGCGCTGTCCAGCGTCTTCCCACCTCTTTTGCCCCCTCACCTGCAGGAGGGGAGCCAAGGAGAGCCTGAAAGGGCCCCAGGAGAGGTGAATGGCCGTGCAACCTAAAGAAAGGAGGCCTGCTTGGCGTGGGTTCTGACCCTGGCCCTGTTTCAGTTGAAGACCGCATTAAGCCATTCCTGCGTTTGGATAATTCCACTGCCATTGGCTTAGAGTGTGACCTGGGGCACATCACTTTACCCTCCTGGCCCTCCACTTCTCCATTTGTAAAAACTGTCACCTACTTCCTGGCACATGGTTGTTTTCATAACCGATCCTGTTTTGGTGATGCCTTGAGCAAGTCACTGCTCCTTCCTGCTTCAGTTCCCCTGGCTAACTAGTCAAATCTCCCTTTCCTGATTCCTGTGGCACAAAATACCTCTCTGTCACAGCTGTAACCTCGCCCAGATTTGAGTCATTCAAGGGGTTAAGAAACTGCAAACTTCAAGGAAGAAGGGAACATTAGTTTTTGTATCCCTAGCACTCAGCACAGAGCTGGGTGCTGAGTGGGTGCTCAAAAAAATATGTTGACTAAATGATGTATTGCATGTAGCTGAAAACAGAGCACTTCTTGGTACATTCCAGAGCCCCAGTGCCCTCCTCCCACACCAATGATCTAATTGAATCCCTTAAGCTTGAAGCCACAGGTCCAACCTCCAGACTCCTGACTTTAAGCCCAGATGAGAGCATTGTTCCTGATTAATCGCAGGCAAATTTCCCAAATTTTTGTAGTCATCAGGTTTAAAGATATGCAGCATTTAACTATTCTGGTCGCTACACCAGTCATGTGTGTGTGTTCTTCTTCGCTGCCATGTCAGTTTTTAATCACATCTCATATTATTGGAAAGAGGATTGCATCAGTTGAGGGTGCTGGTTGCCATAACAATAGGTTTCTTTTTACACACCAATGTACACACAACCAACCACTCATTTTTCTCTCATCTCTACTCAGACTGCTGGTTCTGGAGTCCAGAGGGTTTATTTTAGGTTTTCAGATGATTGAAAAGTGGTGAAGCTACACAAACAGACGGCTTCTCAACAACATGCGCCCTTGAGGTGGTGATAAAGACAGGCTAGCAAAATCTGAGCTGGGGGATCCTGGAATGAACACAGATTTGAGTTGCTGAGAGATCGTTTTTCTGCACATTAACAGTATGTTGGTCTTCATACCTTTGGTGGGCTCGCTTGCTTGAACATCTTCTGGGCTGGAGAGACCCTCCCAAGATGACGTGATTTGGGTTAGATTCTGCCTTGGATAGTTAGTTTGCTCTGCGGGTCCTGGGTGCCCTTGGTAGTGAGTGAACAAGTCCAATCCTTTCCTCAAGTCACAGCCCCCTTACAAGGTAATAGCCCCAGTGTCTTCTCCAAGTTAACCGCCTAATCAAGAACGGACTCAAATTCACAAAATATATCGACGACTAGAAACACTGAGAAAACTTTTTTGTAAGCAGCCCATACCTTTCTGTCCCTACAGATTTTAATCCATCATTGGGGCAGTCCTTGTATTTTAGGAAAATCATCAGGATGTGCCTTTCACGTGTATGAAAACACTTCTGGTTCCAGCAACAGGGCAGACTTTGCTAATATGGAGCCCTTTCTAGCACAAACACCCCCAAATCCTGGATAAAACATTACAAGAAAGGGAGCAAGCAAACAAGCCAAGAAGAAAGAAAAGTAAACTCACTGCTGAACTTGTAAGGAAGGGAAAATCAGCAGAAGCCAGAGAGAGAGAAACAAACAGGGCAAGGAAGCCTTGATGTCTCCCTTGTTGGGGAGGTAGTTGTTGGACAGAGACAGGAACCAGCTGTTAGGGACTTTGGTTTCCTCACACACGTAATGACAGGTGATGGCAACTTGGTCCATGTAATACTGGGAGTTGGAACTGAACCCCTGTATACAGGCTGGACACCCCCACCCCAGACTATATACTCATGCGCCCCACAGTTGCAAAGGCAGGGGAGGCCCAAGTTTCCACCAAACATGGTCAGCTTCAGGTCCCGCTTTCCCCGGGGCATGACTGCATGTTATCTGTTAGCACATTAGAGATGTTAGCATATTAGAGACTGACAAAATCTCTATTTGGCTTTGGGAATTGATGGTTTCGTATTTGTAAACACTAGAAAAATTTGTCTCAGTGAGGACCAGAGCCTCAGCTGTTTCCCTTACCCCAACTCTGCTAAATTTCTGAACCTTGTTCTCAACATTCTGTTAGGATTTATGTTTTATGATGATGCTGAGGCATGCAATGGAAAAGAATCAGCTGATTAAGTTGTATTCGTTTTCCGTTGCTGCTAAATACACATCACTGGCATAAAACAACACCGACTTATCTTGTAGCTCTGAGGTCAGAAGTCCAAACTGGCTCTCACTGGGTCTCAAGGTATCAGCAGAAGTCCCTTGCTTTCTGGAGGCTCTAGAGTTCGTTTTCTCTCATCCAAGTACTAACTGGGCCTGACCCTGCTTAGCTTCTGAGATCAGATGAGATCAGGTGCGTTCAGGGTGATATGGCCATAGACTGCAATAACAAATTACCATAGATTTGGTGGCTTAAAACAACATAAATTTATCTAATGGTTCTGGAGCTCAGAAGTCCAAAAACAGTTTCACTGGGCCAAGTGCAAGGTGTAGACAGCTTTGTGCTCCCTCCAGAAGCTACAGAGAATCATTTTCAGCCTTGTGGTCCCTTCCATCTTCAAAGCCATCTTCCAGTCTCTCTGTGCTTCTGTTCTCACACTTTTCTGACTTTTGACCTTCCAGCCTCTCGATTTTATAAGGACTCTTGTGATTATACTGGGCCCACCTGAATAATCTCATTTCCAGACCTTAATTCAATCACATCAGCAACGTCCCCTTTATTTATTTACTTAAAGAACTTTTATAAGAGCTTATTTGAGCCAAACTGATGGTATATGTCGGGGAGCAAGATCTCAAATGTTCCGGTCTGCAATATCCCATTTACCATGTAAGGTGACAGTCACAAGTTTCAGGGATTAGGAAGTAGGTATCTCTGGGAGAAGGGATGGCAATATCTCGTCCACCAAGTATGTCATGCCTGCTAAAACTCCATAGTCAAAATCAAAGGATGGGAGTACTCCATTTACAGAGGGGAAATGGGGATATGTAGGAAAAGATATTTTGAAAAGTTCAAGTATATTTCTGACAGTAATCTCATCTACCACACATTCATCAAGGCCTTTAGTGTTTATGGAATGTGACTTTCCATGGTCACATGGATCTTGGTGATTCAAGGTGCTATACTCTGAGAGCTTTCTGAAAACACCCGTGAGCATCATCTTATTACAATCACAGCCACAGCTAAGGCTTCAGTTCCTGCTCGGTCTGCAGGGACAAGGTCATCTATAACAAAAGTGGGTGGAAGCTGTAATGTAAGATCTTATTTGCTCATTCCAATTAGAATGCTGTGAAATTTAGGTTCTGAATTTCCTTCTTCCTTCTGTTATCCACAGCAAGATGACACATATCTGCTTTAAACCCTCTGAAGGTACAGAAGAGATTCTGCAGGGTTATTAAAGAAAGTTTCCTCAATCTTTTGCTAGAACTGGCTCAGCATTCAGCTGAGGAAACACCCATTGGGGGAGGGAGGCCACGTCCTACCGCCCTGCTCTGAGCAGGTTAGAGCAAACTGGGCGTGCTGCGTCTGCTAGTGGGCCCCACTCGTTAAAAGGGACACTCACAAATCGGAGTACCATCGGACAACTGCGATGGGGAGGGGATTCAAAACAGCTGCACTGAGTCAGGGTCAAAGGGGTGGGTGTTCAACCTGAAGAGGAACTTCACAAGAGCAGAAAGTAACATGATCTCTGCAGCCTGAAGAAGAATCAGGCAGTGGTTGCCCTGGCTCTGCCCATGGAAAGGCCCCGGATGGTGTGGCTCAGTCGGCTGGGCGCCAACCTGCAAACCTAAAAGGTCCTCGGGTCTGATTCCTGGTCAGGGCACATGCCTGGGTTGCAGGCTTGTTCCCCAGTCACCAATCAATGTTTCTTTCCCTCTCTTTCTAAAAAAATAAACAAAACCAAAAACAAACAAAACACAGCAACTTAAAAAAAAAGCCCTGGCTGGTGTGGCTCAGTGGATTGAGTGCCAGTCTGCGAAGTGCAAGGTCACAGGTTCGATTCCCAGTCAGGGCGCATGCCTGCATTGCAGGCCAGTCCCCCAGTTGGGGCATGTGAGAATCTGATGTTTTTCTCTTTCTCCCTCTCTTCCTCTCTCTAAAAATAAATGAAATCTTAAAAAAAAAAAAAAAGGCCTATGACCACACTAGTAGCAGCAATGAACACACCAAGAGTCCAGGTCATGGTTGCTAAATACCATTTCCAAATGAAAATAACCAGAGCTTAGAGAAATGGCTAATTCAAGGTACGGGACTAAAAAAATGAACGTGGACTTCACTGATAGACTCTTTCACTTTAAACTCTAGAAAAAATGATAAAAATAAAAAGGTGAGTCTGGAAATCTTACCACACCAGAAAGCAAAGAAGCTGCACAGATTATTAGGGTTGTTTTGGAAGAACTCAGGAGGCAATGCGACTCTCACTGACTAAAGACGGAACAAGGTGGTATCAACAAGAAGTGCTATGGACTGGAAAAAAGTTATCTTCTCTTTTTAAAATGAATAAGTTAAAAAAACCCTATTTTAAAATCATGGCTTCATGGTTGAATGGATCTAGGCAAAGATCAATGGCTGCCAATATGACAAAAGCACCCTACAGATTGATTTTTTTTTTTAAGCATTTTTTTTTTAAGATTTTTTTTTCCTTTTAGATTTTTTTTATTTATTTATCTTTAGAGGGGAAGGGAAGGAGAGAGGGAGAGAAACATCAATGTGCGGTTGCCTCTTGTATGTCCCCTGACGGGAACTGGCCTGGCAACCCAGGCATGTGCCCTGACTGGGAATCGAACCGCGATCCTTCGGTTCACAGGCCCGCGCTCAATCCACTGAGCTACACCAGCCAGGGCCAGATTCAGATTTAAGGTATCTTTTACAAGTGCATGTTGAACTACCTTCGCCTGAAATGTCTAGCACTCCCTTCAAAGTTACCCGGGGAAGTGGACAGGCACACAGCTATTGTTAAAGCTGGCTGAGTACATAGGAGGTTCATACCATTCTCCAGCTGTTTCCGTTTGCGTAACAGTAGTAATAGCAATGTATTGGGTTGGCCAAAAAGTTCGTCTAGTTTTTTCTGTACAATAGCTCTAGTGGTGCTTAGTTGTCTTGAACTTGATTCAAAACAATTTTTAGATTGTATTGTGACAGCTGTGCATTTTTAAATGATCAAAAATGGTGTATTTTGGGGCAGCCATTTTAATATTGAAGATGGAAGAAAATATGCAGTATTTTCAGCATATTATACTTTAGCTAACATACTCAAAATACCCACATCAGTAGTTATTGGTGAAAATGAAAAATGTGTTTTCTGGAAAAACATGAGACTTTTCGACCAACCCAGTATTTAAATAGTACACTCAAAGCCGTTCATGAATGACTATAGTAATGGATATTCAGCAACTTTGTTTTACCTATCTTTTTCCTCAATGGGCTGGAATATTAGAGTTTGACTATCCTGTTTATAGAATATTTTAATAAAGGAAACTACTACTTAACCAGTGGCTGTGCCAAGCTCTTTGGTAACAGCACTCAAGTCACTCCTCACAATATATTAGAAGGAACGGTTTTGCAGGTTGGGACACGGCTTGTTTCCTATTGCGTGTTCCTCGCATCTTTGTGAAAGTTGCCTGCAGCTCCCTTTCGGCCCAGGGCTGGGGGAAGCCCTAATGCTCTCAACAGCAATGAATACAGTCCGATGGCACCAAAGCTCCGCCCAAGGCGGCTCTTTCTCAAAAGCCAATGACTGGTTCCTTCTCCAAAAGGACGGAAACTCCTTGCGTTGGACCTCACCTTTCAAACAGTCTATCCTTCACAGAAAGCACTTCCTTTCATTAGAATGCCAACGAAACTTACAAAGTCAACGTCGATGGTGGGTGAGTTTGGTAAGGAACTTGGGTATGTGATACACTAGTTACCTCCTTAAATCACTGATTACAAAGTGAACGGATGACTTCAGGGATCCGGGTTATCACCACGTGCCACGGTGTGTGATGCACCGCGGGCAGTGTTACTCTTGTTCTACTCCTGCCAAAAAATGCAATGATGAGGAGCTATTAGGTTAGCCCGAATTGAGGAAAATTCCACGAAGTAACTGCCCTTTACTCCTCAAAAATGACAAGGTGAAGAAAAAGGCTGACAACCTGTTCCAGATTAAAGGAGGCTTTAAGAGCCATGAAAACAAAATTCAATAAATGACCCAGGATCTATGGGAAAATATGGCATCGTAGGACAACTGATAAAAAATGTTTAAGTAGGATTGTAGATTATACAATATATTATCAATGCTAATTTCCTGGTTTCCCTAATCGAATACTACAGTTATGCAACAGAATGTTCTTGTTCCTAGAAAATAAACATTTTTCTAGAGATAAAACAGCAAGGCAGTCTTTACCTTTAGATACCTCAAGGAAAAAAAAACTGCATGTAAATGAAACCAGGTAAGCGGTGAATGGGGAAAAAAGTTCTTTCCATACTGGTTGGTTTTCAAGTTTGAGATTTTATCAAAGAATTTTAGGTCTACTCATTCTTCACTGGAGGAATTCAGTATTGAATAGGCATTGTTTTAATGCTTTAGGGTGTTCCCAACCCTCTGCTTATGAATCTTCATGCTAACGCTCAACTATTTCCTTGGAGATGTTTTCAAAATTGGGTGTAAAAAGGAATGCTAAATGAATGTAAGTTTAATTACAAGTAGTCTCCTATTGTTAGCTATATTTAGTTTCACTCTAACAAGCCATAATGAAACTATCGGGGACCGGGATCTTTCTAGATTTGCATCTCCAAAAAGATGCATTAATCCTGGTTTTCTCCAAAGCTGGATATTACTGTTGCTCTTTGGTATCTTCCGATTTTTGAACCACGATCCCTTTCTATTCAAGTGTGAGATTAATCACTTCATTAAGTACTGTACTGGAGGCCCATTTGTAGGGTTGCTGAAGAATAGCCAGGCAATTCTAAGTAAATTATTTAGGATCTAGAAAAACCAATTACATAATTCTACAAACTAATTCTTTTAACAAATGGAAACATAGATGGTGCTTGGGAGACAAATATGCGTTTTATTCAGGGTATGGCTGCTGCCTCAGAAAGCTAAATTAGTGCAAGTTGATAATTACTAGGTTGATAAATTATGTAAGAACTCTAGAACAGTTTCACTGCATGAAACAGAATATTGAAAATAATTTGTTTTCAGTCATGTTGTACAACTAAGTCAAAGGATTACTGACTTGAAAAAAGTTGGGACTGAAAACCATGTACACACCCTCTCTACAGACTGCTAGCCAGTGATTTAACGCAGAACTGTGCACTGGCGCGTATCAAGTGAACACAAGCTGCGGAACACTCCTCCCGGTGGGAACAGCTTACGGGCACAGGCACCACACCAGGGCGCCACCAGCAGGGGCTACTTTGGCAATCAGGCTCTAAAGGAGATAGATGTGTAGTAGTCCAAATATATTCTATTTTTTGATTAGTTAAATCAGTACTTAGGAAACATCCACTGCCACAGGGCTAAAACCAGATAGTCAGGAAACAATGTTTTTTGAAAAGCAAGTAATAAAAATATGATGGTCCTAAGCATAAACTGCCGAAGTTTAGAGCACTCCAAGTCTAAATTAAGGACTTGAGAAAAGATGATTAATGCTTTAGTTTATCAGAAAAAAAATTGTCATGGAAAATGTTCAAACTGCTACAATATAAAAATAAGATTTTCGTGAAAACGGGGTTGACACAAAGTATTTTTAATCCTTCCCATTAGTATTTACTATGGTAGCGTGCTGTTCTAAGTACTTCCCACGTATTAACCTTTACTCTTCACAACCCAGGAGGGTTCATCCCTGCCATCTCATGGATGACACTGAAGCACGAACAGGGTCAGTGATGAGGCCGACCCCCAACTCATTATTTCAGAGGAACTGAAAACAAGATCATTTTTGTCATGTTCAAGTTAGGAGTAGCAACTCCAGTTTGAAAGACCACTTGGCCAAGAAAACTGGCACTAAGTGGCATACACAATAAATTCAAAACAAACCCTTCCCGCAGTAAGCATTTTATTGAGGAGATAAAGCAAAATAAAATAAAATAAAATAAAATAAATAAAAAAAATAGGTTAACAAAGTGGGAGAAAGATACCAAAGACGAAAGATGGTAACAACACAGGAGCAGGGCGGTCTTCACTTGCCATAAAGGCACTATGGTGTATCCATAAACAGTCAGGCAAAAGCAAGGGGGGTCGAGACGCTGCCCACTTCTCTTTTGCTCTCTATCAACTTAATACACCACCTAGTCACAGATCGACATGTGGCCTGCTATAGAGACTGTCGGACTCAACTCGCAAGTTAGCAAGGAACTAAACATTTTGTCAGTCTACCGTTCTCAAGTGCACCAATGACTAGAGTGGTTTAGCTGTCTCATGATGTAGGTCCACAGGTATGGATAAAACTGAATTTTTAGTAACCTGGTCTTTGCTATTGTTAGAATTTTTCACGAGTGCGGGAATTTACCTATGCCCACTAAGGACCAGCTAGCGACGTGGAACACCTGCCCACAAACCATGTGATGTAATGTTAACACGAGGGTGTGGCATACTTTCATTAGAGAGGCAGATTTCACCTTGCAATATGCCCCACCTTCTCCTATAAGCTTTTCTTAAAAACACAAGAACTTTGGTCAAGGTCAACTCTTACACTAACTTGTAGTTAAACACCAAATTCTGAAAAGCAATGGAAGCCTGCCTCTTAAGTCATTAACCTCTATTCTTTCAAATCTGCAAAGCAATGACCTTTAATTACAGGCACCAATTTCTTCTCTGAAATTCTCCAATTTATAGTGAAAAAAAAGCAAAATAAAAAGACCCATTTCTTACAAACATCTAAGTTAAAAAGTATCAAAGTAAATAAGGTTTCATTATTTAGAATCCATTAATTTAGGCAAGATTGTATAACAGATTGACTACAAAATATTTTATTAACTTAACTTGTTAAATGGGCAGATACAATGACTTTGGCAAATTTGATTAACAACAAAATAATTTTATCCAAATTTAATAATTTATTGCTGGTTTGAGGCTTTCCTTGTTTTACACTTAAGTAGAATTTACATTGTTTCCATAAACAGATATCAATATTTAAAGAATTAATAGTGACCTATTCAATAAGGCAATCATCTTGGTAACAAACTTTTATTGAGATCTTACATAACTTAGGCTTTATAAAAAGCCAACATAATTGAAAAATGGGTTCTCCCTCTAAAGCCTTAAGTATCCAAAGCTTGAAACTGTTTAAATTTAAAAGCAAACAAATAAAACAATAAAACCCCTGCAGCAGATCCTGCTGAAAATACTTGAAAAAAAAAAGAAAAAAAAAAAAGAAAAAATCTCTAAATGAGCTCAATCTTTACAAAAGTTATTTTAGCTCAAAAGCTATAAAATCAAAGTTATCTTAATTCTACAAAGAAGGAAGGAGGTCTTCATGCCACCATTTCTTTAGAGCCCCATCTTTTTCATCAAATTTGGCCACAAATTTCTGTGTGCCCTTGTTTTCAGGGGATTCCTCTTGCAGGAGAGGCCAAGTACAAACATGGAAGAGTAACTGCCTAAGCAAGTAGGAAAGTGTTCCGTAATAGTGTGCAAAGAACATAGAGTTCCGGATTAATCTCTGGAACTCGATCTGGACCGTGACCTTGACTTTGAGTGGGATCTAGAACGGGATCTTGAAGCTCTTTTTGGTGGAGGGGACACAGAATGAGCCTTTGAGGGGGGAGCAGGTACGGGAGATTTGGAATGAGACTGACTCCTCGATCTAGATTTTGACTTTACATCACCTTTTCCATTTTCTTTGGGGGAACGAGACCGAGAACGAGACCTGCTTCGAGATTTCTCATACTCATCCTTAGATCTGCTTCGAGAGCGTGAACGGGAGCCTCGATCAGACTTGGGCTTCGATTTGCTCTTTGATCTAGATTTCCTGCCTTTTGACCGAGACCGAGATCGACCTTTGCTCCGAGATCTGGATCTGAACAAGAAAAGCCAGGGTTTTCTTTCAATACCTTGCCAGAACACACAAGTACTCCACAAACAAGTACAGCAACATTCGGAGAAAGACTCAACATTACTCACCGGGAGCGACTTTTTGAGATACTTCGAGATCTACTGCGGCTGCTCCTGCGACTCCTACTTCGTGACCTCCTTCTAGATCGTGACCTATAAGAATCATAACAAAACCTAAATCTCAGTACGTCTCAACATGTTTGTGCCATTTACATAGAATAGACAAACCGACAAAATGCAATTGCTTACTACAATTTAAATCCACCATCAAAACGTCTGGAAAAGAACCCAAAGATGCAGCCCAAAACTGACCTATTTCAATTGAATGTCAATTAAAATACTTCCATTTGAAATTTCTTCGCTTTTGGTAAATACTTTTCCCTCCCCTATCAATTACCCTTCAAATTACCTTGACCTGCTTCCAGAATAAGACCGCCTATGGCTCGATCGTGCTTTATCTTCAATGAGCCTAATATTTCTGCCATTTATTTCTGTACCATCAAGTTTATCCAAAGCACGCTTCATGTCAGAGTAGGAGCGAAACTCAATTACTCCTTCGTTTGTGCGTTCTTTGTGAGCATCCGCATAGGTCACTTCACCTGCTTGTCTCATGAAATCCTAAAAAAGCAGCAAGACAGGTCAGACCCAAAAATCAAAAGAAAAAGATTTACATACTGTACCTGACTTAACCGAATAAACAGAAACAAAAGCCTATTCTTTGAAACGTTAGTGTCACTTTTATTTTGATTTATAGCACATACCTTTAAATCCTGCCAGCTGCAGCGACTAGAAAGATTTTCTACAATAAGCCTGAACTCTGTACGAACAGGTGGTCCATATTTGTCTCTGCCAGAAGTTCTCCGACTGCTGTATCCACCTCCACCACCTTTATCACATGAAGAAAACAATTAGATGCTTTGTAATGATAAGGACACATGTTTTTGAAAGTTAGTACAAACATATCAACTTTTATTTACTGGAGTAGGACTTTGCTATTATATTGCTAAACCTTTGATACAGTTGTGATTTGCCACAAATTAAATTAAGGGCAAGCCAAATAGACTAAATCCAACTAAACTTTTCCTACAATCTGTTAGAGAGTGACTGCTCCTTTATTCAATTTACCTCGCTAAGTTTTATTTTACAGAACATTGTAAAATATAAAACTTAACTGATTACATGCATTTCTACATTTTACAAAAATGTTTACTAGTTACACTAAGTACTTACATCACAGTGTGAGGTTTTTGGTGGTGGTTTGGCCACAAAACACGCAAGGTAACAGTCACCTAGTTCAGATTAACCAGTTTTGTCTAACCCTTGGAATCCTCACCATCACCCTGCGTCTAATGGCAAAAGGCTGCTGTCGTCATGGCTTCCGGTAAGGTCAGCCAAAGGGTCATAGGGCAAGGGTCACACAATGTATGGAAAAGCCAAGGCCAATCAGGAAAGGCAGTCATCTTAGCCTCAGTGGACACAGCCTCAGCCCCATTGGTCACTTTCAAATTGAAACATCAAGGACTTGTTAAAAAGTTTGAATTCAACATGCAACAATTTCAACATCAAACATTTAACATAACCAACCCCCCACCTCCTCCCATCAACATGCCCCCATTAATTCAAATATAGCATAAAGCTTATTTAGATCTACTTGTGGTAAATACCACATTTAGTCAACATAGCACTTTCTTTGGCCCCTGCCAATTTTAACAATTCTAAGACTAAACTTACAACCCCTCCCCATTCCCCGCCCCCACCCCGCCCCCACCCCAGCCTGTCCCCAAACTTCTACGCTAAGACATTCACATTTCTAGCTAGCGCACTGACAGGTAAGCAAGGGAGATACAACAAATACAGCCATCCCTCACTTCCTTGGTGGGCAGAGCCCACGACAGTGCTGACAGGGGCCTGGAACAACCCGCCCCCTCCCAACATGGCAAAGAAACCCCAAACACCCCAACTCTGACTAGGCAAACCCCGCAACCCAATCTCCGCGCTCCGGCGTCCCGTGACTGCCCTGGGCAGGCGTGAAGGCCGAGGGTCCAGGGGACACCCCAGGAAACCGACCCCGCCTACCGCGCCTGCCCAGGCTGGGAGGCCCCACCCCGCCCCCTCTAGGCCTGCGCCCGCCCCCCGGTCCCAGAGGCGCGGAGCGCGCGGGGGTGGGACTCACTGCGGCTTCCGTAGCTGTAGCCATCGCGATCGCGGCGCGGGCCTCGAGCGTGTTCTACGATGACGCGCTCGCCACAGAGGTCCTTGCCGTTCAGCTCGTAAACGGCGTCGTCGGCGTCGCGGGAGTCCTCGAACTCCACGAAGCCGTACCTAAGGGGCGGTGCGAGGGCCGGGAACAGGCGGGGCGTCGTTAGACCGGGGACGCGCACGCGGCCCCGCCCCCTCGCGCGCTCCTGCTGCCCCGCGCCGCCGCCGCCATCTTGGAGGCCGTGCGACGCGGCACCGCGGCCTTGATCGCCTCTCCTGTTAAGAGTGTCCCGCCGACGCTAGGCCCGAAGCGCTGCGGAGTGACGCAGGCGCCCAGGGCCGACTCACCCATTTTTAAGATCTATTTCGAGGAGGCGGCCATAGCCACTGAAAAAGCGCTGAATGTCCTTCTCCCTGACGTGGTAGCTAAGGCGCCCTATGTAGACGCGCGGCATTTCCGTGGCGGGCGAGGGGCCCGAAGGCTGGCTGTCGAAAGATGGCCCGTAAGGCAGAAGCCGCGGTGCGGGTGTGGGGACGTCAAGAGCCCAAACACGCGCCTTTCACAGGAGCGGCGGCCAAGTCCAGCCACACAATGGTGTGCGCGCGCGCCCGTGTTACGCTATAAGGGCGGGCGGCCAGGGCGGGGCTCGGCGCATTGCGTCAGCGCGCAGCACGTACTGTTCCTCCCCCTCCCGTGCCAGAGCCTTCTGCTCCAGGGTGACTTGCGGGTCCGCCGCTTTCGAGGTTTCGAGGAAATGCTGTTCCACTCGCTCAGAGTTTTCTCCACTCATCTTTGGAAGCGTGGTAGCCTGTCGTTTAGACGCGGACTTGTGTTCTAATTTGTAACTTCTAAAAATCTTCCCCTGCGTGATCACTTCGAGTCTGGCGCTAGGGAGGCAGGCTAGGAGAGTCCCCATTTTGCATTGGCTCTCCAGGTTGTCATAATAGGTCTCCGCGGTCTTGGATTGGTTCCTTAAAACGAGGCTGCATACTTCTCCACGGATTGGCTCCCGCTTTGCTGGGTGGGGAACGCGGTCATTTCCCTGAATTCGAAGTTTGCGCTCCGAGGTTGTGACTTCGTGGAGAGCGCGTGGAGCGCTCACATCCTGCTGGCTTCTGTTTCTCGTGGTCTCGTTCCTAGCCGCCATCAGCTCTCACCACCTCCCTGCACATTCCCCTTACACCTTTCTAGGTCTTTTCTTGGAGCACTGGCAGGTGGAGCCACCTGTAGATTGCTGAGGACAGGACAATCGAACGCTCGCCCTAGGTGTTCGCAAAGGGAACGCGGCTAAGGCCTCTGGCTCAGGAAAAGTTGAGCAAGACCTCGCTGCTATCCTACAGAGTTGTGCACTTTTTCTCCCGCATGTGGAGAGCCCGTTGCCTCAATGCCATCCCTTCCCCCGTTGGTTTGGAAAGCAACTTATCTATATGGCATAAATATACATTTTTCAGTTTATCATTAGCGTTGCTTTAGCTGGAGAAGTAGATGAAAACCCCAACGGTGTAAGTATAAGTGGAGAGTGGAAGACCCTGAGTCGTACTCTGAAACTTTAATGCAGGAAAGGACAGTAGAGAGAGAGGGATAAAACCGGGAGAGCACGGTGTCATAGACGCTAAGAGAAAAAAGGTACCGCTGACTTAATACTGGCTGTTTAGCCATTTCCGTATACTCCAGCTCTTCTGGAGCAGCGCAGTCTTGATATTCTTCACCTTCTGGTTGAAAGGAGGGGATTGCATCCCCCCTGGGACACTAGGCCAAATCTGCGGGCATGGTGGTTTTCACGACTGTGCTACTCCAAGTGTTAAAGAAAATAGGTATATCTCTTTTTAAAAAATTCGTGGAATATAATAGGGAAAGGGGAATTCAACAATGTGGTAACATTTTTTTTTTTCACTCATCAAATTGTCAGTATTTTGAAACTTGTTGAAATTCATCGTTGGCTAGAGGTGAACCAGAAAATGACACTCACAGTGCTGGTGGGACTGAACGTTATTTTTGCGGGGGCAGGGGGTGATGGGGTAGGACTTATTAAAAGATGCATATGTGGAGTGGGGTTTCACCTCCTCGCTTTCTGCAGTTCATTTATCCAGAGAGAAAAGTGCAGCTGACATCGTCCTTCACTTCCTCTCACCTCTTTCCCCAAAGTCAGTAGCTACTCTTTAACAAAAAAACCTGAGGGGTCAAGTATACGGTGGCAGGAGACTAGATTTTAGGTGATGAGCAAACAATGCAATATATAGGTGATGTATTATAGAATTGCACACTTGAAACATATAATCTTATTAACCAATGTCACTCCAATAAATTTAATTAAGAAAAAACAAACCCTGAATAGCACTGGCTACATCAGAGGAAACGGAAATCCCACCGAAGGGAGTGCTGGGCCATCAGCCTGCTGTGGAGTCTGCGTGATGACTCACTCTGCCGTATCACCGCTGTCTTGTCTTCTCTGACTCCGGGTCCCCTGGCTTCCTTTTGTAAGCACCTAGTGGTGCAATATATTGGTCCCACCTGAACAATCCAGGCTCATGCCCCATCTCCAGATACGGCCTTGATTTAAACCCCATCTGCAAAGTCCCTTTTGCCATTTAAGGTAGTTATCTTCACAGATTCTGGGGATCAGGACACAGACATCTTGGGAGAGGAGTGCATTCTGCCTATTTCAGGGACTCCGAAATTTAGTGAAATACAGCAAGGGAGACTGGGAAGGAGTGACTTAAGAGGTAGGGGAAGAAATGAGAGTAGGGTATCACAGAAGCCAAGAGAGGAAAAGGTTTCAGGGAGGTAGTGGTTCACTGACGCAGAAAGTTCACGAAGTCTTTGACCCAGTCACTTCACTCCTAGAAATCTATTTGACAAACGAGAGGACTGGTTTGTGCCCTGGCTGGTGTGGCTGAGTGGATTGAGTGCTGGCCTGTAAACCAAAGCATTGCTGGTTCAGTTCCCAGTCAGGGCACATGCCTGGATTGTGGGCCAGGTCCCCAGTTGATGGCACAGGCCGGGCAACCACACATTGATGTTTCTCTCCCTCCCCTCCTTCCCTTCCCCTCTGTCTAAAAATAAAATCTTTAAAAAAATTCTTAAAAAAAAAAAAAGAGGACCAACTTGTAAAACTGTGGGCCCTACGATGCTGTTTTGGCGATGGAACAGCTGCCAGGTGGCCAGTGTGCTGACCGGCTCCCCGTATCTGGAGGCCTCTCTGTCCAGGGTTTGTTCCTTCACTTGTGGTTTCTGCTCAAAGCCACCTAATCACTCCTCAAACCACTCATTTTCTTCTTTTCCAGCCCTATGGAGATAATGACATCAACATGTAAGTTTAAGGTGTACAGGGTTATTTGATAAATACAGGTTTGATAAATACAGTCATTACTGCAATGAAGTTAATACCTCCGCCCCCTCGCATAATAGCCATTTGTGTGTGGGGGGGGGAGACAGCATGTAACATAATTCTCTTAACTTTCGAGTATGTCGCTGCATTATTAATTACAGTCACCACACCGTTCGTTAGGTCCCCAGAGCTTACTCATCTGATAACTGAACGTTTTTATCCTTTGACCGACCTTTGTCAATTTCCCCAATCTCTGAGCTCTTGGCCACCACCGTTCAACTCTATTTCCATTAGTTTGGCTTTTTAAGATTCCGCATATAAATGGGAACGTGTAGTACTTGCCTTTTCCTGTCTGACTTACCTCACTTAGCACAATGCCCTCAAAGTGCGTCCACGTTGTGGGAAAGGGTGGGATTTCCTTTCTAAGCGACATTCCGTTGCATATGCATACCGCGTCTTTAAAAAACCCCATTCCCCCATTGGTGAACACGCAGGTTGTGTCCGTGTCTTGACTGTTGTGAACGATGCTGCGATGAATGCGGGGGCACAGATATCTCTCTGAGACAGTGATTTCCTTTCCTTCAGATTCGTACCCAGACGTGGGAATCCTGGATCATATGGTAGTTCTATTTTTAATTTCTCGAGGAACCTCTATACTGTTTTTCACAGCGGCTGCACCAGTTTACATTCCCACCAACAGTGCACAAGGGCTCCCTTTTCTCGACAGCCTCACGAACATTTCTTGTCTTTTTCTTTTCTTTTCGATAATAGCCATTCTAACCAGCGTGAGGTGATACTGTAACCCCCAGTTTTAAAACAGCATCCTATCTGCACTCTCTCTCTTCTTATCCTCCTTTAGTTTTTTCAATAGAAGGTTCGTTACCAGACAGACTTATTTACTGTCTCCCCCCCCCCCCCCTTAGAGCAGGGATGGCTGGCTCTTCACTGTGGCATACTCAGCTCTTAGGTACCTGTCCGGCACACAGTCAGGGCTCGGTGAGAGCAGCACCGTTCTGGCCGTCGTTCAGAGCCTGTGAGGCCAGGCTCCCCTTTTAGCATGTTAGCAGTGTGCCGAAGGGCTCACGAGGGTTTACTGGTGGGATGGAATCCCCCTCCTCCTGGTGTGTGCCCACCCACGCGTGCTTCCCAGACACCCCGCCCCCACCTTGGAGCGCTCAGAGGGGTACAGGAATGCTCACCGCACATCCCACGTTTCCTCCACCACATCCTACCTAGACAGAGAAGACTGGTGTGCGTGGCTCTGGAGCCCCCGGAATCCTCACGCAGTGGCAGCGGGAAGGGAGATCGTTTCCTGAAGAAGCAGCTACTAGTCTCCACCCCCGTGACCTGGCAATTCCACACCTGACAGAAACGGGCACGACCTCTCCCTAAGGGATAGACTGGAGATTCATAGCAGCGTTACTTGCAGTAGCCCCCAAACTGGAAACTGCTCAGATGCGCCGCACCAGAGAATGGGCAAATCGGCTGGAGTGTTCACACCGCACAGGACTGCGCAGCAATGAGAATGAAACACAGCGATCCGCAGCAAAATCGGTGGATCTCGCCAATGTAACTGTCTACGCAAGACACAAAGGAGCCCGTGTTCTGTGATTTCATGTGTGTAAAACTGAAAAACAAAACTAATCTATGGTGTGAGAAGTCCAGACGGGGGTTAGGGTTGGGGAGTGAGTAGGAAAGGGGCTTCTGGGGTTCAGGTCATATTTTGTTCTCCCATTTCTATGGCAGTTTCATTTTAGCTGAGTGCCTGCGAAGGGAAGACAGATGCTGTCTGGCGGGGCCAAAGCATCTTCAGGCCCCAGAGCTGGGGTACCACGGCAGAGCTCCAGGAGACAGCAGAATTCCTCAGCACGAGAACACAGAAAAGCAAGAATGGGCTTCCGTTCAGGCCAGGACAGTGCCCGTATTTTGTTACTTGAACTATGCTGGTTTCACAGGTGTGCTCTGTCTGAAAATGCTTGGAGCTGTATATTTATGATTTGTCCACCTTGGTGTATGTATATTGTACTTTGAGGGAAAGCATTTTTAAAAGGGTAATAAATCTTTCAAAAACTTATAATTTACTTGATCTTGAATCTTCTGGGTTGTGCTGGGGACTAAAGCTCTACTGAGGACTTGATTCATAGTCTTTGCCTGTGAATGTTAATTTGTCTGAATCGATGAGTTACTTTTTTTGTTGTTTTTCTCAATTAAGTTCCTGTAGACTAAAAATTGCTTCTTGGTGCTCTGTTGCCACCTGGTGGCTGTCAGTGTGATTACAGCGGTAGATAAATTCCATAGGCTTTCTCATCCTTGCATTAGTGAAGTTGAGAGATAGATGACCTTTGAAGGTCTCTGAGTCCAGCCAAGTTTTTGAATTGCCAAGCCCTTCTTCACCCATAGGTTACCTGTCCCTTAAAAAAAAGTTTACAGCTGCCCTGGTTGGTGTGACGTAGTGGATTGAGTGCTGGCCTGCAGACTGAAAGGTTGTCGGTTCAATTCCCAGTCAGGGCTCATGCCTGGGTTGTGGGCCAAGTTCCCAGCTGGGGGTGTGAAAAAGGCAACCAATCACTGTTTCTCCCTCTCTCTATCTCCTTCCTTTCCACTATCTCTAAAAAAATAAATAAAATCTTAAAAAAAAGTTTCCACCTTCCCTGATGAGGAGTGAACTCTCGTTCACTGCCTAACCAGGCGGCTAAGTCCATTCTTAGACTTCTCTTACTGTGAGCAAATTCCTTATAGAAAGTAAACAATTTCAACTGTGACTTGTCTGCCCAGTGGTTCTGGCCGCATACCTACGGCTGTTCAAATCACTGCGTGTTTCCCACAAGTGGGTCTTGAGTGTGGAGGGCTTTGGAATTCTCCCCCTTTCCACCTTTCCAGCAGCTTGCCAAGTTGTGTCACGCCTCTGAGCCTCACTCCTCATCTGTAAAATGGACATGAACACAGGCCAAGCCTCGTAGGGTTGAGTCGAGACACAACTGAGGTGGTGCATCTTTGGTGTCTGGTGTGGTGTCGGCAAACTTGTCCTGCAAGGGCCTGGCGGCGCATACTTTGGCTTTGCGGCTCCACAGTCTTCGTTGCCCCTACACAGACCTGCCTTGCAATGCAAGCCCCAGAGGCTGTACACAAAGGTTATAACAGTGGGTGCTGACCCCTGCGGTAGAGCATAAGCAGAATGGGGAGGATTTCATTTCTTCCTCTTAGCGGGAAGACATGTTTCTCGCTTGTCCTTGCATCCTCCTCCAGACTCAGCACAGGGCCTGGTTCATGGGCGGGTGTTCAGGAGAAGTTAACTGAAGGAAGAGAACATGTGACTAAGGGAGAGATGGCCTTCAGGGTCAAACAGCCCTGGGTCCCAATCGACTTATTCTCTATGTGACTCGTGTTAAAGGAAAACTATTCATGACACTTCTTAAAAAATAGGCAGGCAGACTTTGTTCGGGGGACTATTGAGTCAGGTGTAGGGACCACTGCAGTGGGGTTTTGCTGTGGGGGAGAGAGATTGAGCTCAACTTCAAATACAACAAGGGAAATGTAGGCAAAGAGCAGGGTGGGAGTGCCAGTGGGTGAAAAATTAGACATGACTCCGGAGATGGTGGAGGATGAGGGACCAAATCAGATACTGAAGGTGATCAAGTATCAAGGGTAGGGTCTTCTGGGTAACCCATCTTAGCAGGGTGCTTGCCAAAATTGTGTATATCAGCAGAGACGAACAGAGACGCCCTAAAGTCAGGGCCTAGTTGGAAAGAGAGTTCAGAAGAGCCTGGGCACCGTTTGGCCAAGGAGAGACTCCTAAGCTAAGACACGTTACTTCTCAGCGCCTCTTTACCTGTAAAATGGGCATCATAATGATAGCTGCTGCATAAGGTTCTTGCAGGTGTTGCTGGAGATCATGGGAAAGAGTGTGGATGCTGAAAAATTTTTTTCTAAAAAGAAAGCATGGAAAAAAAGTCTCCACCTTCCTTGATTTTTAACCCCATGGCCTTCAACCCTTCGTCCCTCTGCATCGAAGGCGGTTTCTCCGTCCCCTCCAGTCTGCGCAAACAGCCTTTGCCGGCCCCTCCTGGGCGCTGGGGTGAGTGGGGGTGGCGCCAGGGGAGAGGAGCAGTTGCAGGGAGGGCGAGGGGAGAGGCATGCTTCCTGTTCTGAATTCAGGGCCAGGCTGGCAGCAACAGCAGACAATCAGTTTTTCCCCCCAAGGGCTCAGTGTCGGCTGCAAAGAATTAATGGCCAGGAAAGGTGTCTGCCAGTGATTTCTCAGCTCAAGATGCGGACATTACAGAAACACAGCTGAGCGCATTTCAGATCCAGGCCTCCCAGCGATGGCTGACAATTACCCCCCATGGACTTCCCTCCCAAGGGAGTGTTGGAGTCAGGGGTCTCTCCTTGGAGAGCATGCTCAGACTTCCAAGTGTGTGTGGGACATTGCATCTATCCACAGAGACAAGCGTGAGGGAAGGAAGGACACACCTGTATCTTGGTTTGGGTGCCCTAGTAGCAGGGCTGAGACAAGGGTTTTGGGTACAGGAGTGTGTTTGGAGGTGATCCTGGGAAACGCCAGTAGGAGGCTAAGGAAGTGAGATGAGGAAGGGACAGAGTTTAGAGGTGTGTGTTCAAGCCAGCCACACTGTGGGCCGTGGAGCTTCATCTCGCCTGCGGCTCTGGGAAATGGCGCAGCGCACCCGGTCTCAAAATCACCCGCCCGAGGGTGAGGGGGCCGGGGCGTCCGTACACTGGCTCCTGTGGGGCGCCGGGTGCGGGCTGCCCCAGGGGCGCTAATCCTCCGCAGGCCCAGCCTCTCGCACTGGGTGACCGAGAGTGTCCTCGGGCCGCAAATGCAGGCCCTGTCCGCTGGCGTGCCGTGCATCAGTCGGGACTCGGGCCAGGCACCCGCAGAGCCCACGGCTCTGGCTCAGGCACTTAGTGCCTGCGAGGTCACTTAACCTCTGCGCATGTCCAAGACTGAGTTTTAGTTACAGAACCTCCTCGCCCACACCCACTTCTCAGCGCCCAGACTGGGGAGAGATAGGTGAGCGAAGCCACCGTGCCAGGCGCGGCATTTAACGGGGCACTCAAAACCACAGCAAATAATATCTTAATGGGATATTGGGGAAAAAAAAGAAGTGGATGCAAAAGATTAACGCTGAATAAAACAGTGGCATTTTAAATCAAGCCAGGATCAGTAACAGTGCTGAGAGAATCGGTACTGGAGCCTGAGGCAGAAGGAAAAATCGGTAATACTGATCCTGTTCATTAGGGATTTTTTTTTTTGGCATTCATTTTTATTTAAAAATATTATTGCATCAAAACATCCTTTATCTTGATTACTGAGTTTCTTGGCACGCACGTAATTTGTGCCTCAGGTTTCTCGCCTTAGTCCTGGCCCGCTTCCCTTCCCGCGCCCCTCCCCCGCCCTCAGCCCAGTGCTGGTGTAGATGGTACCCAGTCTGCTCCGCTGCTCAAGCCAGAACCTGATAGGGCAGGTTCTGGAGTTCAGAAACTCTCCCCTCTCAAGGCCAGGTTTTCAGACTATTGTCCCTAGAGAGACTTGGAGCCAGCCTGTGACCTCTTCACTGCAGGTGGTGTCTGTGCTCCTCTTAAATGAGTAAATGTCCAGAGTCGGCGGGGGGGGGGGGGGGGGGGGGGAGGAAGCCGCGAGGTGAAGGGACACAGAGCATCGTGACTCATGGGGATGTAGACCAGATGGATCCGTTGGGACGTTTCGAAAACACTTTCCCCTGGACGCGGTCAGTTGGGTCTGCAAGGTCCCAACTCCTTTACGCACCTCCTGGACATTCGCACTTTCTGGAGAGTTCCAGCAAGTTCTCCCGTTTAGCGTGCCCTCCCCACCGGAGGGCCGTATTTATCTGGGGCAAATATGGGAGGGCTCCTCTGCTCGCTTATTTAAGTTCCGAGTGGATAAAGAAGCTCTTTGAGTCACTGGTGGTGAAACCCAAACTCTGGGTGGGCGTCTCAGGGAGCGAAGCAGAGACCTGGGTTTCAGCCCTGGCCCTGTCTGGGTCTAAAGTCCCTGCGTGGAAAATGGGGAGAACAGTGCCCCTCCCCCGGGCTGGCGGAAGGGTTAAATAAGATAATGGGTGTGTGTGAAGCCTCACAGGCAGCAGGCTCAGGCTGGGGTGGGGCTGGGGGGCTGGAGTGTTCCCTCCCCTCCACCTTATTTAACATCTATTGTTGTTATTAACATCATTATACTGCAAGCCACAAAGAGTCTCAGGCAGGAGAGGCGCACACAGGGGTGGGCAGACCTGGGAAAGTACTCTTGTGCTAATGGTGTGCGGGGGTCATCACGCCCCAGCTTCCAGCCACTGGCTGTTAAAATTTTCAGGAAACTTGAAAACCAGTTGTTGAACAGAGCTGCCCTTGAAGTTGGCAATGGCAGTATGTACACTATGGAAATCAGCAAGTACTGCATGGCAGAGCTTTATTTTGGGGGAGCTACCTAGCTGTCACGGTGCTTCTTCATTAACACATCAAATGAGATGATCCCTGGGGTGGGTCAGTTAGCTACTTGATATGTTGAAATAGTGATGAGCGTAAATGACATTTTAAGGTATCAGCAACAACTGTTACAGGATATGAAAATATCAGGGATTTCTCTTGGTGATAAATTTCCAGGTACTGGTTTGTTGCTCACATTCAGATTGAAAGGAAATGCTGAATTTTAGTGAGGAGAAAATAGAGATGTAACATTTTTTCCCCATTCACAGACCCACCGAATTCCACCCACGGATCTCACTTAAGAGCTTCTGCTCTACTGGACACATTCAGTGGTTAAGTGTAAATGCACCTGGGCCTTAGAATTAGACCCGAGCTTCAATCCCAAGCCTACCAATTACTTAGCTGGGCAAGTCGTAATTTTTCTGTCTCTAAATTGGAGTGTGAACATCACGGGTTGTGGAACTTAAATGGAAAGGTGTAGTTACAGTGCTTTCCGAGGGGTCAGGCACTCAGCAGTGTGTGTGTGTGTGTGTGTGTGTGTGTGTGACTTTATATCACATAACCCACGCTGCCAGCTGTCCGCAGGGATCTCTGAATTTGCGTGGCAGATGTAGTGACAGTTCTCGCCCCAGAGGGCGCTCCCAGCTCATCTTTACTGCTGGTTTCTGCCTGGATGAAAAATTTGCAATGTGTACGCCGGGCAGAACAAATAGAATTATGACTCACTTTTCACAAATTGTATAGTGAGTTTCACATACTTCCATGCTTGATTTTTCCACCTATGTTCAACTGTCACAAAAATGGTTTCACCCTCCTTCCTTTGGGACACGGGGACACGGGTCCCAGTAGGGGGCATCCTGTTCCCCCTCCTTCCCTTCTCAGGGCACAGTGAGGGAGGGATCGTACTGTCTCCTGTCCTCAGCCTGGAAGCTTCATTATTCCTCACACAGGACCATTTTTCCAGCTCATTAGAACCTGAAGCTAAGATAAAGGAGGGCAGAGCCATTAGGTAGCAATTTATATGTAAATGTGGAAGTTACCAAAGAAAGAGTCGGAGCGCTCTCTGGGAAGCATTCAGGTTTGGCCCCTTCTGGAAAGCATCAGCATCCAGAGCCCCATCCCCACCACCCCTCTGCCAGGCTCTGGGTCTGCGGCCCCATCTTCACCCAGGAGGAGACTGAGGCCTTGGTCACGCACTGAGTGGCCTGCAGGGCTAGCACTTAAAGCCAAACGTGGACCCCAAAGGCAGCGTGTGGCCACTTTGCCAGGCACCTCCAGCGGGAGGTGGCCTCTCTCACCAGCCCACAGCATTACATGCTCCCTTCTCCTTACTGAAGTTTTTTCAGCCTGTTCAGGCTCATCTTCTGGCTTGGGAGCTGGGTGGCAAAGGGGGAATGTACACTGTACACTCCATTAATAAGATTTAATTAAAACAATTGTTGTACCCAGCATTGTGCTGTGCACGGGGAGGAACCATCCGGGCTCGGTCCCAAGCTCCAATATTGAGGAGTCAGGAATTAAAATGGGGGCCCTAAGGCCAGAGCAAAAACTCCCTAAAGCTGAGGCAAAGGGGCTTCATCTCCACTCCAGGCTTTTTTCCCTGGATCAGTAGCCTTCAAGCAGCCCAGTCTCTAACCTCTTGAGAGAGGCAGTCAGAGGGATGAGTGACAGAGGTCAGGCTGTCACCCTAAGAGAAGCAGCCTCCACGCTCTTCTTTAGCCGCCTGGAGAGTAGTTTTCTGATGAAGGAAAGACATCACCTCCGCCAAGCGTTCCAGCTCTTCAGTGTATGCTGTGCACTCACTTGGCGCCCTAGACCTTACCCCCAGCAGTATTCTCCCTCCACAGGCAAGGGGCGGAGGTGATGTGTGCTGGGGAGGCCGAGTGATGAAGAGTCTGATCTTGGTCTTAAGAGCAGTGGGGAACTCGCAAAGAGTTTGAAGCAGACAAGCGATGTGGTGAGATTTGTGTTTTAGGAAGATCTCACTGGCTTCTGTGGGGAGTGAGTGGGAGGCCGTGGATAGAAAGATGAGCTAACTAAGACTGCTTGAGATGATTACTTTTGATGATTATGAAAAAGCTGCTGTAAACCTTTGTGTCCAAGTTTTTCTGCAAACATGCGCTTTCGTTTCTCTTGGGTAAACGCCTAGGATCGCTGGTCGTAGGGGAGGTGTATGTTTAGCTATATAAGGGTCTGCTGGGGTCTTTTTCTAAAGTGATTGCATCATTTCACCCTCCTCTCAGAAATGTGTGAGTTCCAGTCACGCTACATTCTCAACAACAGCTGGAGTTGTGAGTCTTTACATGTAGCCATTTTGGTAAATGTATAAAGGTATCTCATTATGACTTTAATCTACTGTTCTCTGATGACTGATGATGTTGAACATTTTTTCCTGTGCTTATGGGCCATTCATATATTTTGTCTTGTGAACTGTTTCTTAAAATCTTTGAATGGGTTTTTTAAAAATAATTGAGTTTTAAAAAAATATACTCCGAATAATGGCTATTTGTCAAATATACGTTTTCTTCATTTTCCCCTTAGTGACATATTCATTTTCCTAAAGGTGTCTTTTGATGAGCAGAAGTTTTAAATTTTGGTAAGTCTGATTTCTAATTTTTTAATGATTATTGTTTATTTGATTATTCTTTTACGACTTTAAATGGTTATTGCCTAAGAAACCCGCCAAAGAAGCCTACTTCCTAGGTTGAGAAGGAAGTCGCCTACATTTTCTTTTAGAAGCTTTATAGTTTAAGTTTCTGTGTTTGGATTCACGATGCTATCTTGATTTAACTTTTGTTTACAGTGAGAGGAAGTAAGGGTTGAGGGTTGCTGTTTTTCCATATTGACTATCCCGTTATCCCAGAACTATTTGCTGAAAACATTTCCTTTCTTTACTGGATTGCTTTGGTATCTTTTCATCAAAACTCAAATGACCTCACAGATGAGGATGCATTTCTGGGCTCTCTATTCTGTCCATCCTATGCCAGTGTTCCAGTGCCTTAATACTGTAGATTCATAGAAATCTTTTTTTTTTTTTAATTTTAGAGAGAGGGAAGGGAGGGAGAAAGAGAGGGAGAGAAACGTCAATGTGAGAGAGAAACTCAAGTGGCCTTCTTCTGCATGTGCCCCAATGTGGCACTGAACCTGCAGCCCAGGCATGTGCCCTGATCAGGAATCGAACCAGCTATCTTTTGCTTTGCGGGACACGGGCCAACCAACAGAGCCACATCGCCCAGGGCTTCATAGGAAGTCTTTATGTCAGGTTGTGTTAGTCCTTTAAATTTGTCCTTTTTCAAGGTTAATATGGGTATTGCTAGGTCTTTTGCATTTCTATATACATTTTATAGTCTGTCAAATTCTACAAGATGGGCTGATTGGATTACAGTTGGGGGTTGCATTAAATGTAAAGATAACTGACATTTTAAACATATTAGTATTCCATTCAGTACATTTAGTATATCTTTACATTTATTTAGATCTTTAATTTATCTCAGTAATATTCTGTGGTTTTTCATGTAGAAGTTTTTAATGTAGAGGTAATGTCTTTTGTTAAATTCATTCCTATTTTATGTTTTTGACAATACAGTAAATGAAATTGTTTTTCTAATTTTACTTTCCAATTTTTCACTGCTAGAATATAAAAATACAATTGGTTTTTTGTATATATTGCCTTTGCATCTACAAGTATGCTAATTTGCTTACTAGTTCTAGTAGATGTTTTATAGATTCTTTAGGATTTTCTATGTAAACACCATTCATCTGTGAATAAAGGCAGTTTTACTTCTTCCTTTTCAATCTGCATGCCTTTTACTTCACAGGCTAGGACCTCTGGTCTAGTGTTGATTATAAATGGTGAAAATGGATGTCCTTGCTTTATTCCCAATTTAGAAGCAAAAGCATTCAATATTTAACTATTAAGTACAATGTTAACTGGTTTTTTGAAGATGCTGTTAATTAGATTGAAGTTTCCTTTTAATTCTGGTGTGATGAAGTGAGTTTTGTTTTCTTAGTGAATGGCAGTTAATTCTTTAATAAATAATTTTCCTGCTTCTATTTGTTAATTCTAGATTCCATTTATTAATTTTAGAGAGAGAGGAAGAGGGGGGAGAGAGAGAGAGAGAGACATCAGTTTGTTCTACTTATTTACACTTTGATCAGTTGATTCTCGTATATGCCCTGGCCAGGGATCCAGCCATGACCTTGGCTTATTTGGACGATGCTCTAACCAGCTGAGCTACCCAGCCAGGGCCTGCATCTATTGAAATAAATCTTTGCTTTTTTTTCTTTTTTTTTTTTGGTTTGTTAATTTTGGCTTTGTATAACTTAGACCAGGCACGGAGTCCTGGGATGCACAAAATTTGGTCATGAGGCATTTTGCTTTTTATTTGCTGTTGTATTCTACTTGCTAATACTTTGTGAAGGATTTTCACATCTATGTTCATGAAGGATTTGGGTCTGGAATTATTTTGTGTGTAATTTCTTTGTCAGGCTTGTCACTAGGGTTATGCTGTTCTCATAAAATGTGTTGGGAAGTGTTCTCTTCCCCATTTTTTGAGTTTTTGTTGGATAGGGGTTAATCCTCCTTAATAAAATTCTCTGGCGAAACCAGGTGAAGTTTTCTTTGTGCTCAGGTTTTCTGCGTGGTGTGTGGGAAGGTTTTAAATTATGGATTCAATTTCTTATGAGATGTATGGCTATTTAGATTTATTTTATGTCAATTTTGGTAAGTTGTAGTTTTCAAGTAATTTGTTTTTCTAGGTTGTCTAAATCATTTTAGTGTAAAGTTATTTATAATATTCTGTTATTCTTTTCATATCTGTAGGATTTGTAAATCTGTCTCTTTTATTTCTGATGTTGGAAATTTGCATTCTTTCTCTTCTTCTCTTGGTCAGTCAAGCATTGGGTTTATTAATTTTGTTAATCTTTGCAAAGAACTAGCTTTGGTTTTGTTATTTTCCTCTATTATTTATTTTCATTTAGATGATTTCTGCTCTTTTAAAAAATACCTTATTTCTACTAACTTTGAGTGTGCTTTGCTCTTCTTTTTTAAAGTTTCTTGAGTTGGAAACTTAGGCCATTTATTTCACATCTATTTTATTTTCTAATACAAATATTTAAACTACAAAGTTCCCTCCAAGCATTGCTTTAACTGCATCCCACACAATTTTATATATCGTATTTTTGTTATTCATATAAAATGGTTTAAAAATTCCCTTTTGATTTCTTCATTGACTCAGTGATTATTTATACAGTTTTTGCTTAATCTCCAAATAATTTGTTTTCTGCATATGTAACAGCTAATGACTTTAAATTCATTTCTACCATGGTCAGAAAATGTACTCTCTATTACTCTAATTTTATTGAGATTTATTTTATGGCCCAGGATATGGTCTGTCTGGTGAATGTACCATGAAAATTTGAAAAAAAAAAATGTGGATTCTATTACTGTTGGTTATCACAGTGTTCACTAAATATAAATTAGATCAAGGTGGTTTATGGCATTGTCCAAATCTTTTACATTTTTAAAAGTTTTATTTATTTATTGTTTAGAGAGAGGGGAAGGGAAGGAGAAAGAGAGGGAGAGAAACATCGATGTGTGGTTGCCTCTCACGTGGCCCCCACTGTGGACCTGGCCCACAACCCAGGCGTGTGACCTGACTGGGGTCGAACTGGCAACCCTTTGGTTCACAGTCCAGTGAGCAATCCACTGAGCTACACAAGTCAGGGCTCTTTTACATTTTTAATGATTTAAAAAAATGTAGTTCTAGGAGTCTCTGAGAAAGGCATATTAAATTTTGTCAATTTTTGTCCATGCATTTTAAGCCCTACCATTAAGCGTAATTATAATCTTTATGTCTTTCTAATGAAAATGGACCATTTTACCATTACGAAATGTTCCTCTTTATTTCCTTTAATACTCTCTGTCTTGAAGTCCTCTTTATTTGCAGTAATATAGCCCTCATTCCACCACCTGATACCCCGATTTTATGTTGTCTGATATATCTTTTCCCATCCATTCCCCTTCACTCATTGTGTTGTCGTATTTAAAGTGCATCTTGTAGTCAGAAGATGGCATGTTCTTTTTTGTTTTCGTTTGTTTAAAAAAATCCATTCTGGCATTCTCTGCCTTCGGGTTGGAGTGGTTAGCCCATTTGTAGATGCTGTAATTATGGACATTATTTGATATTAGGTCTGCCATTTTAGTATTTGTCTGTCATGCGCATTTTTGTTTTTCTGCTCCTCCTTTCTGTTTTCTTTTGGGTTAAATAATTTTTAGAATTTTACCTTAATTTAATTGGGTTTTCGCTATACTTCTTTGCACTTTTCAAAGGGATTGCTTAGTGATTACACTATTCATTCTTAACTTTCCCCATATTCTACTTAGATTTACTATTTTACCACTTCACACAAAATTTAGGAGCCTCACAACCCTTGTCATGTGTATTACATTTACATATTTTATAAACCTTGCAGTACAGTGCCTGAATTTTTACTTTAGTCAGATGCATTCTTCTTGGAAATTCAGATAATTTTAATATTTCATATTTATTTACCTATTTAACATTTTCAGGGATTATCATTCCTTCTTGAAGAGTTCCTGTCTCTGTCATTCTTCTTCCCCATGAACTTCAGTTAGTGTTCCTTGTTGTGCAGGTCGGCCGGCAATGAGTTCTCTTAGTTTTCATCGATTTGAATATTTTGTTTCACCTTTGTTGTGGTGGATAGGCCTTGAGGTGACTTCCAGTGGTCCCCACCTCTGGCGTTCATGCCTTTAAATAAACCCCTCTGGGGCCCGTGACTGACTTCTAACCAGCAGCATATGGCAAAGTGGTGGGATTGTGTTAGACGATGAAAGACTGTGTCTTGGCAGCTAGCTCACTCTGGAGTTCCTCTCTCACTTACTTGCTGGCTCTGAGCAAGCAAGATGAAGTGATTGGACCCCTGGCTCAATGCATTGAGCACTGGACTGTGAACCAAAATGTTGCTGGTTTGAATCCCAGTCAAGGCACATACCTGGGTTGTGGGCCAGGTCCCTAGTAGGGGGTGTGGGAGAGGCAACCACACGTTGATGTTTCTCTCCCTTTCTCCTTCCCTTCCCCTCTCTCTAAAAAGAAATAAATGAAAAGAAGTTGGAGGCAGTGTTGAGGGCGGCCTCAGTCTTACAGACTCAAAGAAATGAATTCTTCCATGGGCTCACAGGCTCACTCAGCTTGTGCGAGGAGGCTTCATTGTTGTTAGCTGGGTTTCCTTGTGGGAACTGAGCCCTGGCCCACACCCTGACTGCAGCCTTGCAGAGGACCCAGCTAAGCAATCCTCCGATTCCTGACCCATAGGAACTGTGAGACGGGAGATGTGTTTATCTGTTTATTTATGTTAAAGATTTTATTGATTTATTTTCAGAGGGAGGGGAAGGGAGGGACACAGAGAGGGAGAGAAACATGGATGTGAGAGAGAAACATCGATCAGTCGCCTCTCGCACACCTCCAGCTAGGGACCTGGCCCATAGCCAAGGCGTGTGCCCTGACCGGAAATCAAACCTGCCACCTTTCAGTTTGTTTGACGACACCCAACCATCGAGCTACACTAGTCAGGGCCGTAGATGTGTTTTTTTTAAAGCCACTAAGTTTGTAGTAATTTCCTACACAGCAATCTGTTTATTTTTGAGGTACATTTAAGTGGCTTTGGAACTCTGCATTGACATTTACTCTTTTATCACTCTAAAGATGTTCTTCTATTGTCTTTTGCCCTCCATCATCTCTGATGCGATGCCAGAACTCATCCAAAGCACCGTTCCCCCAGATGCAAAGCCATGTGTCATTTTTCTCTGGCTGCTTTCACATAGTTTTTCTATCTTTGGTTTTCAGGAGCTTGGTATGATGTGTCTGTAGGTGGTTTTGTTTGTATTTTTTTCCTGCTTGGGATTGGTTGAGCTTCTTGAAATTGTAAATTTATAACTTCCACCAAAAATGGGAAAATTGGGCCATTGTTGCTTCAAAAAACTTCTTTTAGTCCCATTGTCTCCTTGCCTTCTGGGATTCCACTTCTACATATGCTGAACCTTTTCACATTGCTCCACAGATCATTGAGATTTTGTTAAAGTGTTTTACGCCTTTTTCTTTCTGATTGGGTAAGTTCCATTTGTTGACTCTTCTGTCAACACTCTCTTGTTAAATCCACCCAGTCAACTTTTTAAGAAAATTCCAGATATTTTATTTTTTCAGTTCTAGAGTGTTTATTTAGTAGTTTTAACTTACCTGTTGAAATTTTCTATCTGTTCATTTTTTGAAGCGTATTTTCACTTATGTCCTTGAACATGGTTATGATGTTGGGGTGGCCAAAAATATCATTTGTTTTTTTCCCATAAGTTGGCTCTAGTAGCTCTTAGTTGTCTTTAACTTCATTCAAAAGAGTTCTGTTAGATTGTATTGTGACAGCCATTATATCAGCGTTCATTAAAAAAACTTATCAAGCCCTGGCTGGTGTAGCTCGGTGGATTGAGCGCGGGCCTGCGAACCGAAGGATCGCGGTTCGATTCCCAGTCAGGGCACATGCCTGGGTTGCCAAGCCAGTTCCCGGCAGGGGACATACAAGAGGCAACCGCACATTGATGTTTCTCTCCCTCTCTCCTTCCCTTCCCCTCTGAAGATAAATAAATAAAATCTAAAAGAAAAAAATTAAAAAAAAAACTTATCAAAATTGGTGAATTTTTGTGTAGCCATTTTAATGTTGAAGATGGAAGAAACTACACAATATTTTTGGAATATTATGCTTTATTATTTCAACAAAGGTGAAATGCAATTGAAATGCAAAAAAATTGTGCAGTATATGAAGAAGGTGCTGCTATTGGTCAAACATGTCAGAAGTGGTTTGCAAGTTTCGTGCTAGAGATTTCTCACTGGATGATGCTCCACAGTCGGGTAAGACCAGCTGAAGTTTAAAGTGGTCAAACTGAGCCCTGGCTGGTGCAGCTCAGTGGATTGAGCGCAGGCCTGAGAAACAAAGTATCGCTGGTTCGATTCCCAGTCAGGGCACATGCCTGGGTTGCAGGCCATATCCCCAGTATGGGGTGTGCTAGAGGCAACCATACATAGATGTTTCACTTTCTCTCTTTCTTCCTCCCTTCCCCATCTCTATAAACATAAATAAATAAAATCTTTATAAAAAAGTGGTCAAATTGAGACATTCATTGAGAACAATCAATGTTATACCACGAGGGAGATAGTTGACATACTCAAAATATCCAAATCAACAAAGTGATTGGTGAAACTGAAAAATGTGTCCTTTATTTTATGGGAAAAACTAAATGGACTTTTTGGCGAACTCAACACTGATTTAAAATTATCTTATGTGGGTTGGAATTTCCGAGAGGCAGATCCTGAGACCGAAGCAGTACGGAAGATTCACTGTGGAACAACACCTGTGAAAGGCAGTGGGTGGAAGCAGGTTGGCCAGGTGGATCCGTGACGTCATGACGTGTGCCTAGAACCGCCTCTGCCAGTGTGACAGGAGAGCTCTGAAGCAACCGCTGCCCGCTGCAGGAACCCCCCAGTGGGCAGAGGCGGCCAAGCCCTTGTACCACCGCCTTGCCCAGTCGTCTGCTGCCTGGAAGCCACCCAGACAAGACGGGGCTGATTGTATCTGTTCAGTTCTTTTAGCCTTGGCTGGGTCTGGTGGCTTTGCAATGTGTGAGCTTGGCTGGGTTAAACCACAGTCCACAAATTCCCTTACCTATATGTTTCTTGTTGAGGTGAACCCCAAAGAGAGGTTCCTTTGGGGGATCTGCAGGGCAGACATGAACAAGCAGCCATGCTGGGGCTGGGAACCGCTCTTGTCCGCCGGCTGGCTCGCCTCTGAGTTCCCGAGTGTCCTTGAGTGTCTTTCTTCTGTCCTATCACACGAATAATTTCTTAGCCGGGCAGCCCTTTCGTCTCTGTGGACTTGAATAGGCTACTCAGATCTCACCTCAGTTCAGGGAAGTTTCCTTCTGGTCTGAGTTTTACGATGGCTTTTCTTCCTCCTCTTATTTGTCTCCGTCTGGAACTTCTATTCTAGTCTCTGCATGTTAGGATTCCTGGGTCTTTCTTCTCAATCTTTTTTCTTTTCCCTCTTGACATTTATCTTGTTGTCTTTCTTCTCTAAGCTTTAAGATGTTTCTTACACTTGATCTTCCCAGTTTCTGATTCAGGGCTCAGCAATGTCATTCTTTTCTTTAATTCATCTACTGGTTTGTTTTTTTTAAAGCTCTAAGCTCTAAGTTCTTGTTTTTAAGCTTCTGATGTATGTGTGTGTGTGTGTGTGTGTGTGTGTGTGTGTGTGTGTGTGTGTTGGGTATGGCTCATCTTACGGCCTGCTATTGTTTTTTTAAATGCGTGTGTTAATTGGTCTCTTCCAGCTGCAGTTCTGTTCAGTGACCATGTGGCTGGGCTGTTCGACCTCATCCTCCTCCGATGCACCTGTGTTGGGCTGTTATCTTTTGCTGTCTACTCGTCGGGGTTTAGATGTGGCTGGGAAGTGTTCTTAGATGTTACCGGCCATTCAGCCTGATTTCAGGAGTTGTAACCCTCACCCCATGGTGGGCTGTGTAAGAGCCAAGGGACCCACTTCATCTGGGTCTGTTCTGTCAAGAGGACGTGAGCCTCTAAGGAGACAAAGCTTATCTCCCTGGCAGGAGCGCTGCTTCTGCCTCATCCATCTCTGGCCCCAATGCTTAGTCGGTTAGTCAATGACAGATAAGACTCCTCACAGGAGGGGCAACCTAAGCCAGACACGACCACTTGGGAGGCCCTCATGGAAGGACTCAGGGGGCTGCAGCAAAGAGGGGGTGATGGACCCTCACCCCCTGGTTATTCTGACATAGCCCGAGTCCCCATTTCTGTTTGGGAGATGTCTTCTGCTTCCTGAGCCTAATTGGCTTAAAGCCTGAAACTATCAGGGCCAGCGGTGCAGCCCTGTGCTGGCCAGGACTGTTCCCGGGTGATCGGGCATAAGAAAGAATTCCTAAAGTCCCGTGAAACCTGCTTTGCTAAGAGTGCTCTCATTTAAATGATAAGTGTCCGAGGAGGAAATGAGTATGTCTCCCAAGGTTTTGCATCCCCCTTACCTGACAGACACTGACTCAGATTAAGCCCTCAGATTTCTCTGAAATGTTAAACCTGTATTCCGGTGTATTGGAACCCAATAAAAGCCCAGTGAGGAAGGGGCTCTGGGTCATTCGCCTCCGAGAGTTTGACCACCTTTCCTCCCCAAGCAGAAAACGTCTTGGTAGTTTTTATTTTCATCCGTGACGGAGGGATGGGGCTCTGCGGGCGGAGCCGCCCCACATCTGGTGCCTAGAACAGGGGCCCCCGCACTTAGAGATGGGCAGAGGAGCAGGGTCTCTGGCCCTAAGTACCTGCGGTTCATGGTGACTGCCAGCCCCCTGCCAGAGAGTCCAAAGGAGGCTTCTCCGCACGCTGGCTTCTCTGGACTCTCCCATCCTCGAGGTGGGTAGCTCAGCCCGCGGTGACGACTTCCTGGCCTTTTAAAGGCCAAGAAGGCTCAGCAGCTCATGCAGGGCCTATAGATCCTAAAGGCCCAGCTTTCCCTGGAATGGCCAGTGTGGGTTCTGACCTCTGCACTGCTCACTGGTTAATTGTCCAGAAGTAAGGGAGCCCCGCAGTGGTGATTTCTTTGGGAGCCGGCTCCTGCTCAGAAAAGGCCATCGCCTGAAGTGGGGATGGGACGCAAAGGGAGTCCTTTCAGGCTCTGCTGTCTCCAGAATCCCCATGACGACATATACTTTCCAGAATGGGAAAATCTTAACTTTCCATAAAGTGAGCACATGTCAAAGATTTAATTAACTCCTTACTGAGGAAACCCGCAAGATGGTAAGCAGAGTTCAAAAAAGTTTCAGAGAGACAGGAATATTTATAGACACTTGAAAGAATGCTGGGATAAGATTGCTGGAGAACATGTAAAAGAAATCTGTAAGCTCCGTGTTATAATCTTTTCATTTACATCGCTACGGGACAAAATTCATTGATCTCGGTTGGTTTTGGTTTTCTAGGGTTAATGTCTATGTTTTCAGAGCTGTAAAGTACCTAATCAATAGTTAATACAGTGCACGCCCCTAGAGTAATAGAAGTACAATGTGAGCCCCCCAAATAAGACACATACGCAATTACTCATTTTATTTCACTCAACACATTCAAAATAGTATCATTTAAACATGTTTTATGGATTGAATGGTGTTCCCCACAAAAGACATGTTGAAGTTCTGATCCCCCGGTATTTCAGTATGTGACCTTATTTGGGAATACGTTCCTTGTAGATGTAATTAGGTAAGATGAGGTCATGATGATGTAAAGTGGGCCCTTAACTAAATCTGGCTGGTATCCTCATCAGACAGGAGGATGCCATGTCACAACAGGGCAGAGATTGGAACCAAGGGGTGCTAAGGATAGACAGCCACCTCCGTAAACAGGATAGTTAAGGAAGGATTCACCCCTTCATGGTTCAGAAGGAGGAGGGCTCTGCTGACACCTTGATTTTGCACTTATCGCCTCTAAGACTGTGAGACAGGAAATCTCTGAGGTTTTAAGGCACCTGCTTTGCGGGACTTTGTTATGGCAGCCCTAGGAAACTAGTACCACACGGAATGGAAGAATCATTAATGAGATATTTGACATTCTTATTTTCTCACTAAGTTATTGAGATCCATACGTGTTTTGCACTTACAGCACATCTCAGTTCAGATGGCCACGTTGCGAGGGCACAGTGACCGCGGGAGGCTAATAGCCGCTGGAGTGGACAGCACAGTTCCTGGAGAATCAGATGGTGGGTGTTGGCCCCTGTCCCACGCGCTTTACAGACATTAAGTCAACAACTGATTCTCAATTGTTACTTGGCAGATGAAAAGAACAAAGTGCAGAAAGATTAAGTGACTTGCGCAAAGTCACACAGCTAGTATGTGGTAGGGCCGGGATTTGCACCTGGCTCATCTGGCTCTAGCAGCTTTGTGGGAAGGATGCTCTTGGTCCTGGCTCCACCCCTCTCTAGCTGTGGGAGGCTTTCCCTTCGACCAGAGGTACCTCTGAGGTCAAGGTGGTCAGTCTCCAGGGTGGGCTAACATGATTTTTTAAGGGCCAAAAAATAATTGTTTTGTTCCATCTAAGCATTCTTAAGTCACTATGTCTATATGCCATGTGCCCACGGGAGGATCTGGGTACCATGGGTAGGTCTGTTTTCTGCTCCAGACTCCCAGACAGACCTGGGTGGGTGCCGGGGGTCGCGAGGGTGAGGTCAGGGAGTGACGCCCATCTTGTTTCATTAGTTGGCGAGGGAAGGGGAGGGAGGAGCCCTTCATCTGACAGACAGCATTTTTCCATTTTTCCTCCCTCTTTTTTTACATTTAGGAAAGCATGCCAAAATCAGCTTTACAACAACCTCAGCGCTCGTTTTGTAAAACGCTGCCTTGCCATTGACGCCACCAGCAGAATCACTTCTGTCAGCCATCAGCCTTGTAAAAGGAATGAATGCATTTTCTGTGCCTGTAATCACCCCTCTATGCTATGGGAACGAGGTCGATTTCAATGACTATCTAATAAAGGAATAACTCAGCATTTAAAAAAAAAAATCAGAGTCCCTAGGAACCCTAGAGGCAAAAGGCAAAGGAAATTTGATCTGATGAAAACTGAGATCTTTTTAAAGGAAAGCTTTATTATTTTCTGTTTGAAGGCAAACGACATTTTAAAAACAGTAGGTTGGTTTATCAACAAATCTCTATTTAAGGAATTGAATACGGAACTGATTATACAGCTGGCAAAACCTCGCTATTCCGACACATTCTGAGATGTTCTAATTTAGTGAAAGGTCTGAATCAGTTTGAAGCATGTGGTTTTGTAACTCTGACGTGCTTAATTACCTTCAACTCAGACTAAGCCAAGAAACTCATTCTTTCAGTTTGTGGCCTCCAGAGCCTGAGAAGCTTGCAGCAACAAGCTGATAAAGATGGTTTGCAATTAGCATATCAAGTGCGCAATATCAATCACCCTCGTCCTGATGTTCGTTCGCACTGTTCCTGGTCCGGGAGGCACTAGCCCATCTGTGGTTGGGCTCCTGTTGGTGTCTGCACAGCCGAAAAGTCTTCACCCCCTCCCTCCCAACCGCACAGTCCCAAGTGCACATCTACCACGCAGATGGGAAAACTAAGGCTTAGGGAGACGGGATGGGGGTGGGCGCCTTGCTCAAGGTTCCAGCGCCGAGCTGTGGCCAGAACACACCTCCTTATGACTTCCAGTCCAGTGTTCTTTGCAATGTGTGTGTGGAACCACTTGGCATATGGTAGTTCCATTACTAATAAAAGAAAAGAATGTTGGAATATTGTTCTCTGCTGTGTTGTAGACATTTCCCCTCCGATTTTGCCAACTTCTAATTTGACCTCTCTATGTAATAATAACATATATGTAGCAGTCGTTAGGGCAGGTATAACCCTAAACACCGCAATACAGCCTCACTTAGTTAACCCTAGCAGCAACCTTACGATGTATTGTCACTCCCAGTTAATCCTTAAGGAAACTGAGGCCCGGAGAGGTGAAATAAAATGGCCGAACAAGGATTCCCACTATTTCTCTGTACCTATTACTCTTAGTATCTCAGTATTTTTTCACAATGTTCAAAGGCCAAAAAGAAAAAAAAAAGGAAAGGAAAAAGAAAAAAACCTAGTATTTGTTATTGGGTGGGTAGTCCAAACAACTTATAAGTATTTCTGTCCTAACTTAGTAGTCATTTGAGAAATAACTCACATAAAAGAAAAAATTATTCCATCTTCAATACCCAGAATTATGTAACAGTGGGATGTGTGTGTCGTCGGGCACTGCACGACTTCTTAAAATTTAGAGCCAGATGGGCCATTGCCATCCTCACTTTTTGTTCTATTCTCATTTTCCCATGCTTTTTGCCCTTTCTCACTGTAACTGATGTAAACCCAGCTTTGCGAAGATATGACGTCGTCAGAAGGAATGCAGCGCAAACCGGTGTTAAAACTGTGACTGCCGTGAGCTGTCGTTTGTGGTTACCCAGCAGAGGCCGCCATGTTTCTCTCGAACATTCGTGGTAACCCGCGGCACCCCAGGTGTTTTTGCTGCAGTGCCCAGTGGTGTCTTGGCACACAGTTTGGGAACTGTGGGCCCCAGGGGAGGGCCCAGGGAGAAGAGGGACTTGAACCCGAGCAGTCCAGCTCCTGAACTCGGTGGTAGGCGGTTTCGCTCAGTATGTCCCATCCAGTGACCATTAGTCTCTTAGGAAAGAGATTCAGTCATTCAGTAGACATTTGATGAGCTGCTGCTGTGTGCCAGACCTTGTGTCGTGCTGGGGTGGGCCAGGGGCAAAGATGAATTCGATCTAGGGCTTGTTTTTGAACAATCTTGTCACGTAGGAAAGATAACGGCAGTCCGGCCATGATAGCAGGATGTACAAAACTCCGTCTGGTCCAGAGAAGGGCTCTAAAGGGGATGCAGGTGGGACTGATGTAGTTGCCATGAAGTTTTTTCAGGCTGCATAGACATAGATTTGGTTTTGGAAATAAAGTTAGGGACTGACCCTTCCCATTCTGCACAAGTCAAATCACTTCAGAATTAGGTTGAGGCTGGAGAAGAGGTAAATTGAGGCTCTCAGCTGACCTCTTATCACTTCCGAGGGCAGCTGCGGACAGAGCAGACGTGGTGAACTCTGGGCAGATAAAGTGCTGAGCACCCCGTCACTGAAGATATGTAAGAAAGGGTGTGTGGTAGATACCTCCTTCAGAGGGGGCTGGGCCATCTGGTCCTTGGGGTCCCATCCAAATCCAAGAAGGAATGATCTTGTGAAGCTGTCCTCTCACGGTCCACACCTGTCCGACCTTGTCACTGACTCTAAGGGTCCAATATGCCTGCCGCTGCCCTTGAGACGGCGCTGCTCCTGTCCCAGACACAGAGACTGGTTTCTGGAAACTGACATTGGAAACATTTCTTGTGATTCATTTTAAGGGCGTTTGTTTCGGGATCTTGGCCGCTCCTCCTGTCAGAGGTTGGGGTAAGGGGGTGGCAGGAAGGGCTGCCACCTGCTTCAGAGGCTGGTGACTCTGGCCTCCTGCTGGAGGTGGAGGGTGGGCACCTGGTTCCCTCACTGCTGCCAATGTGACCTTTGCAAACTACACATCTCACCTTGTCCCTCTCTTGCTCAGAGTCCTCCCGTGCCTGCTCACTGCTTTCTGCAGGTCCCACACTTGGCACTGAGGTCCCCTGTGGCAAGGCCTCTGCCCGACTCATCAGCCTCATCTCTCTCAGAGGCCCTGTGATCTAGGGTGGCTCGTAATTCTCTGCAAGCAGAGTCCCTGTGTTCACATGCCTTTGCTTATGCTGTTCCCCTCGCCTGGTTTACCGTTCCTCACTTGTCCACCTGGCCAATCCTACTCATCCTTGTAGGTCTGGCTCAGACCTCTCCATTGCTGTGGGGGGCTTTAAACAACAACCATCCATTTAACTCAGGATTCTGTAGTGTGGCAGCTTGGGCTGGGCTCAGCTGGGTGGTTCTGCACTAGGCGGGGATCACTCCCGGGTCTGCTGTGCATTGGTGGGGTGACTGGGGTTGCTGGCTCCCGATGGCTCCACTTGGGATGTCTGAGATGATGTAATGGGCAGGAAGCTGGCCTCTCTCCACGTGGCTCCATGTGGTCTCTCATCCTCCAGTATTTCTTCTCGTGGTGGATTCCAAGAGCTGCCAAGGAGGACAAGCCCCACTGTCCAAGAGCTTGTTAAACCTTTGCTTGTGGCATGGTTGCTAGCATCCTATTGGCCAAAGCAAATCACCTGACTGAGCCCAGTGTCGGAGTGGGCGGGCATTCAAATTAACATAGCAAGCAGGTGCACGTGTCGGGGTCGGGGGGGTCTGGGGCCATTTTTGCAGTCTTTCATAGCTGGACAGCCTCCCTGCCAGGAGGGTCTGTCTGAGTTCAGCTGCCTGTGAGCTTCCAGAGGCCTTGGTCTGAGACGTCTTGGTGTCCCCAGAGCCTGGCACAGAGCAGGTGCTCAGTAATTACTGACTTCTGCTTCGGTGCCCATGGGGCCATCTTGAGCCTTTGGCCCAAAGGAATGGCCGGAGAACTCCAGGTGAAGCTCGCAGCAGGTCCGGGGGAAAGGGGACAGACAGTCCTTTACGAATTTTTGCTCAGCAGCTCAGGATTGCAGTTTGCCCCAGGGAATGATCTGATCTAATCAGCCACAGTCTGGTCTCCACCTTTAAATGCTGGGAACTGCATAAATCAGCACATTTCCCCCAAAGCAGAGTCTATATACAGCGCCACCAGGCTGCTCGCCATAATTAGGCCTCCAGTGATGGTTGTTTTCGCTCCCTGTGTTTTATCGTCAGCCTCATGGGGCAAGGGAGGGGTATGATCAGTGTTAGCCTGTTGGTGCATAACCCGGTGTTTGGGAGCAAGTATGCAAATGGAGGTCTGCTCTGCAGTCCGTCCCTTTCTCTTTTCGTCCCCAGCTTTGAGGGGTCACCTTACACGAGTATGGTGAGTCCATGCTGCATTTCCCAGCCCTCTGCTCCTCCTTACACCCTTGCAGATAACCTACACCTGGCCCTTTGAGGCTGCACACCTGGGGGACAGCCCACCCTTGGGAGGAAGGACCCAAAGAAGGATCGATGTAGGTCCTGGAAGCAGGTGTTGAGCAGGGAATTCAGGGGTTCTGGGGCGCTGCAGCATGGTCTGGGGGGTGAAGGGCCAAAGGTGGGCATAGCCTTTTGGTCCTTCAGACTCCTCGCCCTCTGGGGAGGGGTGTTGGCCATCGGAAGGGCATAGAGGGGCCCTTTGACTAGGGGCAGAAGGCAGGGAGGCCCTGGTCGCTGGAGTTGAAGGGTGATTCTCTTTGTGTGTGTGCCAAGCTAGAGAGGCATGGGGGCCTCCCAGCGTGACCTTGTCACACGCTGGCAGGACTGGGCCTCCCAGGGTCCCCGCAGTCACTTGAGCGGAGCTGGCCAGCCTGCAGTTCTGGAAGCGGCAGCCGTGACCCCGAGGGTCTGCGCTGCCCTCTGGAGAAAGGGAAGACGTCCGCATGTTTGTCCGTGTGGCTGCAGACCTGTGTGGCCCTGGGAAAGGGAGTCTCACCTCCCACTGAACAGACGGGGAAGCCGAGGCCCAGGGAGGCGATGGCTTGCCGCAGGTCGCACACCCGGCAGCGGCGGAGCAGGACTGGAGTCCCGGCGGTGGACTCAGCAGGGCAGCCCCCGCCCCCAAATTTCCGGGTGGATCTTACATGCATCCGTCTATCACTCTTACCTAGAATCGTGCGAACACTCCCTTACTGACGGCCGTTTGGGCTGTGTCCAACCTTTCGCTGATACAAGCGATGCGGTGACAAGAATCCTTGTCCCAGCAGCGCTGTGCTCCAGGCCTGGGAGAGAACGCCACCGCGGAGGATGTGTACATTTCTCCAATGAAAAAAATCTCTAGTAGCTTCATTCAAAAAGTAAAAAGAAACAGGCCAAATTAAATTTTTAATACTATATTTCATTTAACCCAAATCTATTCAAAATATTTGAACATGAAAACAATAGAAACACAGTTAATGAGATATTTAACATCACTTTTTCACATTAAGTCTTTGAAATCGGGAACGCACTCTACGTTTAGAGCACATCTCAGGTTCCGCGGCGCGCCTCGTCAGTGGGTCAGCGGTCACACCTGGGCCGTGGCCACCTTGTCGCACAGCACGGTTCCGGGAAAGGGAGACTTGTCCCGAGATCCAGAAGAGGGTTTCCTCCCGCGGGGCCGTTGTCGTTGTCGTTGTGGGAAGCGATTCTGAATCCGCAATGAATCTCTGGTTTGAAAGCAAACCGGTGACGCTGGCACTAGCCCCTCGGTGGCTTGCGGCCCTGGTGAAATAGCGTGTCTAGTGATGCCGGCGGCGGGTGGCTGCCGACCCCGCCAGGGGAGAGGCCACCAGCTGCCAGAGCACAGCAGCCCCTCTGAAGCGGACGCGACACCGGATTGAAACCGAATCTGAACAGACCTCTAGATTCCTCCAGCTGACAGAATCCACCACTCAGAAAGTCAGCAAAATCCAGGCTCTGGGAGAGGTCAGACAAATGACAGGTCCTTTGAACAAATGAATCGCAGGTTAAAACAACAGCAACAACAACAGCAACAACAACAGCAACAAACAACAGCAACAAACAAGCAAAAAAAAAATTCAAAAGGCATTGAACCAGTTGTGACATGCAGACTTTATTAGAATCCTGATGAACAAACTGTAGGAAAGTGTTTATGAATTTGTGAGACAATTGATATTAAGGAATTATTTTTTGGCTGAGATGATATTACAGTAGCATTGTAAGAATGTTAACTTTAAGCCCTGGCTGGTGTAGCTCAGTGGATTGAGCACGGGCCTGCGAAGCAAAGAATCGCGGTTCGATTCCCAGTCAGGGCACATGCCTGGGTTGCAGGCCAGTTCCCAGCATGGGACACACAAGAGGCAACCGTACATTGATATTTCTCTCCCTCTCTCCTACCCTTCCCCTCTAAAGATAAATAAATAAAAAAAAATCTTAAAAAAAAAAAAAGAATGTTAACTTTAGATGTACAAAGGAAACATTTAGGAGTCAAATGATATGGTGCCTGGGATGTGCTTGGAAATAATTTGGAGGGGTAAGTGGGGGGCGGGTGGGAAGAGGAAGCAAGATTGGCCATGAACTAATAACTGGGCTGTGATGGACACCTTGTAGTTCATGACTACAATTCTCACTACTTTTGTATGTGTAAAGTTTTCCATAATAACATGTAGCAAAAGGAAAAGTAATACACAGCTGATCCACTCTTCTGGGTGTAGCTCCCCACCTGCCCCAACTCTTGTTGCCTGAGGCCTGAGGCTGGCTGGGTGTGAGCTGCACTCCCCAAAAATGCCAGGAGGTGGCGCCGCCGCCCCTCGGCTGGCTTTTTCTCGGAGGGCTCTGAACTCTTGCGAAGCTCAGCAGCTTCGCCAGCCTCCAGGAGGACCCCGGGGTTTCTGCTCTTCCCTACAAGGTAGGGTGTGGGGAGGCAGGACCTAGGCCCAGAAGGAATTTGCTCTTTCCAATGGGTGTTTCAGGCTGCTCCTGACCTCCCATCCTTCAGGGCTTTGGCCACCCCAGGTCCATCTGTCAGGGCTGGGGAGGAGCCTTCTCTTGGCCTTGGGCCCAGCCTTGCCTAACCAGTCTAGGCTCCTAAGCTCCACTTTGATCTTGGGGTCCATCCTGTGTCCTTTGGCCTCTCCCCACACCTGGAGGTCAAGCTCCTGCTTCCACTGCCAGGAAGGGGTCTCAGCCTCACTGCCCCCCATCCGTGTGGCTGCAGGTTCCCCAACTCCCCACCCCAGACTCCCTTTTTGGGTTGGGCCTCCAGGTTCAAGGCCCTCATTTGGAGGAAGACCACACCTCTGGGCCTGCTTGCCTGCGGTATGGACCTGAGTGAGCACCAGACCAGGAGTCAGTAAACCTAGGTCCCAGACAATGCTCCCTGGTTGGAACTTTTCTAACTCTAAAGAAGTGGAACTCCATTCCAGAAAGCCAGCATGTAAAATCAACAAGCGTTCCTTGTGGGAGAAGTTCAGTCACTCGGGCCTCCTCTGGCATCCACGCCCACCCCAGGGTGAAAAGTATGGGGCTTCCTGACCTCTGGATTGTTTACATTTTCTGCTGGCTGTCATCCCAAGAGTTCTTACTCGTTGGTCTGACGCTCTGGTAAGTCCTGGCGTGCATGCGTGCATTCACGCATTCATTCATACGTTCCTTCATTCAACTCTTACCAAGCTTGCGCTCTCTGCTGAACCGCTAGTGAGACAGTTAACCAGCATGGGGCCACAGCGCATCCATACAAGCAGGCGGCCCCCAGTTCACAGAGCATGGAGGAGAGGGTGCCTGGCAGCCAGAGGCAGCCAGGAAAGGCTTCTCAGAGGAGGTGACATTTGAATGGTCTTGAGGAAAGCCATGTCGAGAATGAATTGGAATTGGAAAGGCAGAGAATGGTCTGGAAGGCCATGAAAAGCTTTTTTTTTTTTTTTTTTTTTTTTTTTTTTGCAGTTATTTAGAGGGGACCCCCAAAAACGGCAGGGCAGAGCAATCACGGCAGACTGGGGTTTGGGTGCAAAGCAAGCACCTCGCCGCAGACACCCTGCCTGACACTGTCGGGCCGCCCACGCAGATGAAGCCCCCGCCACACTCCGGAGGCGCCGCTCCAGAATGAGTGCAAGAGAATCGGTGTCTCTCGCAGAGTGAAACTGCCAACCATCAGCGCTGCTGAGAACACAGATAGCTTCAGGGGCCCCCAGTGAGAGCCTGAATCCCAAGCGTTCCTTCCAAGTGCTGGGGGTGCACTGGTAAGAAGGTGCCAAGATTTTTAGAGGCCCCCTTCTTGGGCAGAATGCCTCTCCATCCACAAATAGAAACTCACTGAGATTTTAATTAAGATCAGCATACATAAAACTCACTGTTTCTGAGTAAACAAATATTAAGCAAGATCCTTCACTTTGGTGTTATGGGCTCTTACGAGATGGGAGAATAGGGACAGGAGGGGCGGCTGGAAGTAATGAGGGGGAGAGGGAGAAAGGCTCAGACGGAAAGGAGAATAGATTCCAGGTTGGGGAGGGAGAGAAGGTGAAGGGCAGATAGACACACTCCGCAGGAGAGAGAGGGGGAGAGGCAGATGGGAGGGTCTAGCTTCTCCTTTGCCCGGACCCCCACTTCCTGGCTTGGGGTGCAGTAGGCTCTGACACCCATTAGTCAGTTTGAGACATGTGCTCTTGTCATTTGTAGCTTTCCCTTTGGGCTTTGGTGCAGACACTATTGATGACATTCCTGGATATGCTAAGGGTGTCCTGCTCTGGGTCCCCCCACTGTCCTCTCCAGGGCTTCCTCTCATCCTTGGGTGGTTGGTTGGGTGGGCTGGAAATGCTGGGGCAATAATCCCACCCCCCCAACCTCTGGAGATGGGAGCTGGAGCATAACGGCCCAGCTCCCTTCCCCCTTAGGGGTCAGTTCAGAGATGTCTCCCCAAGGCCGAGTCCCCAGCAGGACTGAACTCTTGCTGCCCACAGTGCTAACTGAACAGACAACATGCTGTTAATTGGCTTCTGTTCCTTCTCCGCACCCACCCCCAGCCCCGCCTCCCGCCTGGTGCTTCCTGGGGTCACCTCCCAGAGAACTGGCTGGCACTCAGACCCTTGCCGCAGGTTTGTTTCTCGGGAAACCCAACTCTGAGACTTTATATATTTATACGGTTATTTTGAGGATCCCATTAGCCCTCCAGAATGAGGCCAAGCCTATTTGCAGTGTGGAGTGACTAATATCCCTTTATTGTCAAGGTTTTGAATTGAGGGCTTCTTTTCTTAATGAAACGTGAAGGTCTGTCGTCTCAGAAGGATAGTTTTAGGTTTAGCAAGTTACTTTGAGACGGCTTAGTCTCATAACAAAGTACCCTCGACTGAGTGGCTTACAAGCAACGGAGATGTGTTTCCCGCCATCTGGAGGCTGCGGTGCGGAGAGCAGGGCGCCAGGTGGTCTGGTTCTGCCGAGGACCCTCTTCGGCCTGCAGACTGCTGGCTTCTCCTGGTGTCCTCACGTGGTGGAGAAGAGCTTAGGCAGCAATCCAGGTTCTTCCTAGAAGGGCACCAATCCCATCCATGGGGGCCCCACTCTTATGACCTCATACCCCCCGAAGGCCTCATCTCCAAATGCCATCATGGCCCATTTCTAGACAGTCCTCGAGGTTTCCATTTCTAAACCCTAAGGTTACATCCAGAACAACCTTTGTAGGTCACCTGGAGAGTGTATAGACATGAGGGTATGAATGCTCAGCCGTGTTCGTCATTCATTCATGAAGTCAGTTTTCATTGAGAAAGCACGTGCTGTGTGCCAGGCACCCCTGCCCCGTGAACTTGCAGTCCTGGGCGCTTGAATTGGGTTTTGGGCGAGGTTTCACTTCACTCGATTCTTCATCCAGTATTTCCTGGGAGCCTCCGTGTTCCTAGCACCGTGCCAGGCCTTGGGCGTGCAGAAACGCACAAGGCACGGACCGTATTGCCCGGAAGCCTGGAAGCCAGAGGGCCGAGACCTGCACAGAAGCAACAGTGGAGCCCTGGCTGGTGTAGCTCAGCGGATTGAGCGCAGGCCTGCGAACCGAAGCATTGCGGGTTTGATTCCCAGTCAGGGCACATGCCTGGGCTGCAGGCCATATCCCCAGTATGGGGTGTGCTAGGGGCAACCATACATTGATGTTTCACTCCCTCTCTTTCTCCCTCCCTTCTCCATCTCTCTGAAATAAATAAATAAAATCTTTAAAAAAATGAGGTTAGAATTTATTTAAAAAAAAAAAAAAAGCAGCAGCAGTGGAGTGTTCCCTGCAGCGGGTACAGCCACAGCATCGGTGAGGGCAGGAGGGAGAGAGGGGTGCCTTCTCCCCTGGGGGTTTGGGAGGTGTCAGAAGGTCTTCGTGGAGGAGGCGACCCACAAGCAGCACCCGGAGCATTTTGGGGGGAAGCACACAGCATGAGCAGAGGTGCAGCGGGAGCTGCAGATGGGGTGGTGAGGCGACAGCCAGGGTGCAAGCGAGCACGGGGCCAGTGGGTCCAGGCTGGAAGGGTTGGTTTTAAGGTCCGGGCCGTGCACCGCTTCCCAGTTAGGGCACGAGGACCCAAATTGTCCTGTCTGTTCTGCCACTGACCACGCCACTCTGTGGCCTGGGGCAAGCTCGTAGCCTCTCTAAGCCTCAGTGTACTCATCAGCGTTATACTGGGGATCGACTAGAGTCATACTGAGGATTGCATAAAAGAAGCCCAGCACAGCCCCCAGGTCAGAGTGAGTGCTGACAGGAGATTCCGTGTCAACGGCACCGTGACATCATAACATCATGATGTCATCATGACACCGTGACGTCGTTAATGACATCATGACACCGTGATGTCATGGCGGGGCTTTAGAAAAGTCTGGGCTGTAGAATTGGCATATGTTGACATTAACCAGCTACCTGGAGCCTGAGAAACATCACTGTAAAAGGGACCTGATGGTGCCCTGGGCAGGGAGGAGCAGAAAGTGGACTGGACCGGGATGAAGGGACACCCCAAAATGTGGCCCCATACGCTCCCATAGGCTGGGGAGTTGCCTCGTTTCCATCATCGCCATCATCCCAGCGGTCCAGGAGTTTATCCTTTGACACCTGGGCAGGGAAGGGGAGGGCACTAAGTCTGACAGAGCCCCTGTCACCTCATGGGAGGACGCGGAGCCCCCTGGGGGGGTTCTCAGTGCCTGCCTGGTAGGCGGGGGGCGGCCAGGCATGCCCGGGAGGCAGCATTCCAAACTTCTCACTCGCCTCAAGGCCCACGCCTCACCCTTTTCAGAAGCATCTGCAGAGATGTTCTCACAGAAGTTGGAGACCTCCCAGCTGCCCACCCTCCCTGGTGTCATTCTGTAAACGGAACTGGCAGATGGGCAGTGAGGCCCGCTCTGCGGGGGACCTGGAACGTGGCTCTGCTTTATCAGTTCGGGAACACTCAACCCCGTGACGTTTCCAGAAAGATGGTCCAGAAGTTGGAAGGGGCCAGAGGGAGGGAGAGCTCGGGCTGTACTTGCGCAGATGGGGAAACAGGCTCAGAGGGGCAGAGGAGGAGGGGCTTAGAGTCACACGGTGGGTCAGTGGAAGGGTGGGCTTTTGTCCCTGGTCAGTATTCTCTCTACGCCCCTCACAGCCACTTGTCCCACTCACAGAAGAGATCCGGCAGCTGAAAAGGTGTTGCCAGGATCATCCAAAAGCCCTTGCCACCTGCCTCATCTGGGTGATCCTAATTCTGCCTATGGAGAACTACTGTGTTCTCACTTGGCCTTTGTCCACCTGTCCATCCATCCATGCATCCATCCACCCATCCACCCACCCATCTATCCATCCATCCACCCATCCATCCATCCATGTATCCATCCATCCATGTATCCATCCATCCATCCATCCATCCATCCATCCATCCATGCCGGGTCTGTGTCAGGCCTTTTTCGTTGTCAGCTATACAAAGATAAATATTGGGGGGGGGGTGTGAATTTGGGCCATCCTCTCAAGCAGAGAGGGTCTGGAGTCACAGCTGTTCCAGTAAATACTTTTCCTCTGATTTCCTCCTAACTCCTGCGTTTCCTTACCTGTTGGGCCTATGTCCATCCTTCACTAACGTGCAGTCCCTTGGGTTCATACTATTCCCCTCTCTCCTTCCCTGTGAAATTTTGCCCCCAGTCTGAGGCGTTGTTGTTGGGCACGACTCGGGGGACCCAAGGGTACCTTCTGAGGCTGGGGGGTCTGGTACAGCTCTGGTGTTTCAAGGAAGATCGGACTTCTCTCTGCAGGGGCCGCAGGCCTCGGAGAAGATAGGAGGGAGCGTCTGCGTTGAGGGTGAGGGTTGCAGCCCTGCACTCGCCCTCACCTCCTGGAGGTTGTGGGAAACGCTGCTTTCCCTCTGGGTCGGTTGCCATGGTGAAAGGAACTTCCTCTTTCTTAGCTGGGCCTTGTTTTGGAGTTAGGGCTCTTTGGTCGTAGGTAAGTGAAGGAAAGTTCCGTGCTGGTAATAGTAGAACTAGAACAACATGGAGGACTCGCTCCAGAGTTGGTAATACCACAGTTTCAAACCCTGAGGGATGGGTTTAATTCTCGGTTTGCTCCAATCTGAAATCCCAAGGAAGGGCTCAATTTAGGTCAAGGACCCACCCCAAGCCCACCTGCTGTGGCCAGGGGAGTGAGGTCCCAGTATAGGAAAGGGTGGCCTCTGTAGTAACCGTGGGAATGGTGGGGGAGTGTCCCAGAAAAGAGGGCAGTGGGGTGGGTATAGGGGGTTAGGACTTTAACATAGATTTTTGGGGACACGACTTAACCCATAACCGTCGTCTGGAGACAGAAGTTCTTTGCCACGTGGACCTCTTTGTAGGGCACCTCTCAGCAGGGCAGTGGCTTCGCTGCAAGCCAGCCAGGGAGGAAGCAGGAGAGGAAGCCAGCAAATTTGAAGTCTCAGTCTTCTTGTGACCTAATCCCAGAGGTGACATCCCGTCCCTTTACCAGGTCCAGCCCGCCACCGAGGGCAGGGGGTAACACACACGGCGTGAATACCAAGAAGTGGGACCACTGGGGGCCGCCTGGGAGGCCGCCCGTGACACCCACCAAGGATGCAGCTGCTCCCAGGGGGCTTCGCCGGCTTTGGTCCTGGAAGGTCTGTTTTCTGGGAAACCCCTTAGTCCCTGACAAACCAAAATGGTTGGCACCCTCACATGAGCAGAGCCTGCTCTCCGTGCACAATTGCATCAGAAAACAACGGCATGCTCACATCTCACAAGATGTTACGAGATTGTGTACCTGGGTCCAACATAACAACAGCTGAGAGGCAGGATGGAGACGATGTGGCTTCTCATCTCTTGTGGAAAAGAAACCAGGGGCTTTAGTGTATTCTGAGCTCAGTTAGTGTCACCAGGTTGAGGTGGCCCTCCCCAAAGCGAACGTAACAGAGGCATCAGTGAAGACATTGCTGAAGGACAAGACTCACAACAAAAGGTAAAATCTGGGACCATCGGACGATCTGTTGTCAAAATCTGGAGGACTTTGCACTGATTCGAGAGGATGAAGCATGATTAGATAAAGATAAGTTCTTAGCGCGCCAAAGGAAAAGGCAAAGAGATGGTACTAGTTGTCACAGGCAGGCAAAGACAAAGGGCACATGATCTGATTCTATATGCAAATTCTCCCATTTATTAAGAAAAGATGTTTTTGTGGTGAATGAGACCCACCAGGAGCATCCGTGTTGCTATGGTGATGCTGTTGGTCTACCAGAGGGAGGGGGGCTACTCTGCAATTGTCTAGTGAATGGGTTCCTGGGACAGAGAGGGACACAGGCCTTTCAGTGTTTTCCCCCCCTCTGGTGTGACTTTTCCAGATGTCACTGCTTGGGGAAGTGGATCTCAAATTTGAGTGCGCATCAGACCTGGGGCACTTGTTGGAACACAGGTGGCTGAACCCCACCTGCAGAGGTTCTGATTCAGGGGGTCTGGGTGGGGCCCAACAAGCTGCCAGGTGATGCTGGTCCAGCAACTACTGCCCCAGGGCACTGAGACCCACATTTAACTTGCAGTTGTATTACAGGAGATTGAAACTTGTCTTTTCCACTCATGGTCACAATTTTGCCCACTGTGGAGCCAATGAATGGGCATGCGTGTGGGCTTCTTGGTTTGTCTTAATTTTTGACATCTCCTTGTGAAGGGGCTCCCTATTAAGATGATCTAATTGTCAGGCTTCTCCCGCCCAGTATCTTGATGCTGACACAATGTTAGAATTTTTCGCCCCCCTTTGATGTCTGGCATCGACTCGTCAAAACTCCCTGGTAGGAGAAACATGCATCATGGGCCTTTCCTCTCCCTGAACCCTGGCTGCATGTTAGAACTCCTCGGAATTTAAAAATCCCCAAGCTCAAGTGGATTAAATCAGGACCTCTGGGGGTGGGGTGTGGGACCTCTGGGGGTGGGGTGGGGTCGGGGGGAGAAGGGAGGGGCATCCCCAGTTTAAAAGAGCTGTCTTATGTGATTATCATGACACTTTAAAACCGTATCTTTTCTGCCCTGGCTGGTGTGGCTCAGTGGATTGAGTGCTGGCCTGCGAACTGAAAGGTCACTGGTTTAATTCCCAGTCAGTAGTACATTCCTGGGTTGTGGGCCAGGTCCTAGTTCGTGGGGTGGTGAGAGGCAACTACACATTGATGTTTGTCTCCCTCTCTTTCTCCTTCTCTTCCTCTCTTTAAAAGTAAATAAAATCTTTAAAAAATTAAATAAATAAAACCATACGTTTTTCTTATTCTCAGAGGTGGGAACAGGTCCCATGCAGAGATCCTCAACCTTGGCTCCACATTAGAATCAACTGGGGAGTAAAAGTCTTGATGCTCAGCAGCATCCTGGACGAATTAGCTCAGAATCTTGAGGGATAGGATCCAGGCATCGGTATTTCTGAATGTTCTCAGAGTGATTCTAATGTATAGTCAAGGCTGGGAACCACTGGTCCAGGAGTATCTTTCAAAGGACCTGCCACACTGTTCCAGGCTTCGGCAGGGGGAGGTTAAGTGCCTAAGTCAGCGCACAGGAATCGTAAGCTCTTGTCCCAGCTTCCAGGGGCCCCACCTCTGAGCTCAGAGATACCAGCACAACTCTGAGATTTTCAGCTTGGAAAAAGCCCTTTTTCCAAGCTCCCAAACTCCCTTTAAAACCACCAGCTGGTTTTCTTTGTCTGCGCAGCTTTCAGCTTAGTAGCTACTTCTTGAAGTTGCTATTTCTACAATCTTAGTGTTCTCTCTTTGCCTTTTCAGGACCTAATTAATACTTTTATAGCCAGTTAACAATGATTCACTTTAAATTGCTTCTATTGAAATAACTGGCGTGGTTTTGTCTCCTGGCCAGATCTGGACGGATAGGCTGAGAGGCGGAGAAGAGGGAAAGCAGGAACCGACGTGTGGATCGTTTGTGTTCTTGGCTATAAGAAATGGAGCAAATGTGACAGAAACAATAGTCCAAGAGGAAATAGAAGAAAACATCCCCAAAGTGGAGGCAGGTTAGGCATTTTCAGCTCTGAAAGGGTTGCCAAGTCAATTTAGGGGGAATGATAAAATTAGTTCATAGACTCTGATGAAATCATTACATTTCAAAGATAAAGATGGACTGATGAAAACTGAGGCAGAAGAGGTGGGTTGTCTTCAAAGAAAATACAAATCAGCCTCAGCTGTTCAACTCTGACAGTAGATTCCAGAAGAAAATGAAGCTGTGGAGGAAACTGAAGGAGAAATGATGGGCTTGAGAATTTCACCAGTAGAACCAAAAACGTTCTGTTTAACAAGTTAGCAGAAAATAGAAAAAAATGAGAAAATGCGTCTAAGTCTGCTTGTGCTGCATAACAATGTACCACTGGCCGGGTAGTTCCTAAACAACAGAATTTACTTCTCACTGGTCTGGTGGCTGGAAGTCCAAGATCAGGGGGACAGCATGGTCAGGGTCTCGTAAAAGCCCCCTTCTGGGTCACAGACCACCAACTTCTTGTGTGCCCTCCCATGGCGGAAGGGGTGAGGGAGCTCTCTGGAGTCAGGGGTCTTTCTCCGGGGTCCATGACTGCCCTTTGTATACTGTGCCCTGGGGGGTGGAGGCAGGGAGGAGAGCAAACTGGCAGATGGTAGGAATCCCCCAGACCTGGACTTCAGACTCAGCATTGCTCACAACGCCCTGCTGTGCAGCCTTGGGTGAGACACTGCCCCTTTCTGGGCCTCCATTGCTCCTGCCATAACATCCATACTATTTCTTCATCTTGCAGAGTTTTGTTAAAAATTAAATGAGGCCCTTTCTAGGAAGTGGGCAGTGCTTGACCACAAGCAACAGCTGCAGCCTTGCAGATGACAGCGTGCTGGCACAATGTGAATTTGATCAGGGAATGGACCCAATACCACATGTCCACATGGGTATAGCAGGGGCCCTTAGCCTCAGCACTCACTGCTCACGTGTGGGCTGGGTTATTCTTTATTTTTTTTTTAGATTTTATTTATTTACTTTTAGAGATAGGGGAAGGGAGGGAGAAAGAGAGGGAGAGAAACAGCAATGTGTGGCTGCCTCGCATGTGCTCCCTACCAGGGACCTGGCCCGCAACCCAAGCATGTGCCCTGACTGGGAATTGAACCGGTGACCTTTCAGTTCACAGGCCGGTGCTCAATCCACTGAACCACACCAGCCAGGGTGATAGTTCTTTATGTGTGTGTGTGTGTGGCCGCCTTGTGCGTTGCAGGAAGTTTAGTAGCATCTCTGGCCTGTGCCCACTAAATGCCAGGAACATCCCCTCCCAGCGTGACAACCAAATATGACTCTAGGCATTGCTAAATGTTCCCTGGGGGATGACAGTGCCCTCAGTGAGCACCGCTGGAACAGGGAGAGATGTGGAAAAATGCTCTCCAAAAGGGGATCATTTTTGTCTCTGGGTGATGAGATGTGGGGAAACGTTTTTTTTCCCCCCATTAGCCTGTTCTGCATTTTGAAGGCAGAATCTACAAAGTGCGTGTATTCAGATGGTGAATAAGACACAAATTTTCCATGTTTTATCTTATTATTATTTTGCGAAACCAGAAGCCAAGCAGTGTCCCCTCTGTTCTCTAGCCCCTATGAGGAGCGAGCGACGCCTTCAATCCTCTTTTGTGTGTGACTACTTGGCACGTAGGAAGAACGCAATCAGTGTGGGTTTTCTGTTCCTTCTGAAGCTCTTTACTCCAGGAGAGAATGGGGTGATTAGTACAAAGGCTTCTTCCCCAGGGCAAACAGAATGGAGTGGTCTTTGTGCAAAGATGTTAACAACTTCATGATTTTACTTCAAACGAGCAGACATGCAATTTGTTGACAAAAATCTACCAAAGACGTGCACATCAGGCAGTAATCCACCTGAGCTGCTACGCCTGTGGCAGAAATCTCAAAGACCCCCCAAGCGCAGCATTGGTGGTGTTTATACCACAGCTCTGAAACGGACATGAAATGTACCATTGAGACTGATTTCTCCATTATCCCCTGTCTTCTGATTTTTAAAAGAGATCAAAATTCCATTTTTCCCGAAGAAAGGGAGTGCAGATTCACAGATTTCATTACTGACTTAAAACAAATTGAGCAAAAAATTAGGGGGAATGTTTCTTCATACGCGGCAAGGCCGCCTTTTAAAACCAGCAAACATCTGTGCACTTAAGTACCTTCTGTTAAGGTCTGAGGAAGTCAGTTTCTGGAAGATGTGTGGGTTCATTGACTCTGCCTCACTTTCAAACACTGAATAAGAAATAAGAAATCAGCTTCTAGTTTTAAGAAATGTGTAAGAAATGATACATCTGCCAAGAAAGTTTGGATGGGGCGTTCAGATCTTATAATAAGCGGATGCAGAATGCCGAATCAGGTTGGAACCGGGCCAGACACTGGGGCAGCATTTGGATATGCTGTTCTGAGTTTTTATTAATTTAGAAATCACATCTAGTGTTCTTATTCTACGTATAAAAAGATTTGTCCATACCAGAGCTCTGCTCTCAAACACAGTGGTCACTAGGTATGGGAAGCTATTTCTATTTTAATTTCAATTAATAAAATCAAATAAAAAAATTCAGGTCCTCTGTCAAAGCAGAAATGATAAAGAGACCTTACTCCTTCCTCTCACCCCTCAGAATCACTGCTATTGAGATGTGGCGGGTTTCCTCTTGATCTTTTTTCTACTACTTTCCATGTGAAATTTAAAAGTTGTCTTAATTGGGTCACATTTTCTTTGTATTTACTTCCCCCCTAGCCTTTTATCATGAGACTTTTCCCGTTTTAAAATACATGCTTTGAAAACACAATTTATAACATTTTTTGCTTGGAAGGATAATATATTCTTATTAAGGAAAATTGAAGTAAAAGTGAAAGCAGTATTGCCCCTAAAATCTCAGAGATAAAAATCTTCAACCTAGCCCTGGCTGGTGTAGCTCAGTGGATTGAGCGCGGGCCTGCGAACTAAAGGATTGCGGTTCGATTCCCAGTCAGGGAACATGCCTGGGTTGCAGGACAGTTCCCAGCGACGGTTCTTAGCAGGGGACGCACGAAAAGCAACCATACATTGATATTTCTCTCTATCTCTCCTTCCCTTCCCCTCTAAAGATAAATAAAATCTTAAAAAAAAAATCTTCAACCTTTTGGTGAGCATTCTTTTGGATATTTCTTTGGGTATAAATACACAGATGGGTGTATAAATAGCTTTATTAGGGATAGTTCCATGTCAGTAAATATAGAGATACATTATTTCTTTTATAAGCTACAGATTATTTCAAAACACTACAGATTTTATTAGCTACAGATTATTTCAAAACACACATATTTTCAAAATACAGATTATTTCAAGATGTTTGCCTCTTGTTGCTTCATCTAATCAGCTCCTCCCTCTTCTGCAGAGTCCTCTTCCTCCCCCACATTTCCCCTTCCTTCCTTTCTCCCTTTCTTCCCTCCTACTCCTCCCTCCCCCCATGAATGTTCTCTGTGCCAGGCAGTCCACTAGTGTAAGGGCTAGAACAGTGATGGAGACAGTTAAGGTCCTGCTCTCGAGGAGTTTGCGTCCTGGTGGAGAAGGCAGACAAGACAATGGGCAAAGGGAAGAAATATTAAGAAATAACAGATCAATTGCAGACCACAGGAAGTGCTGTGAAGCAGGCAGCGTGGCTGGATGAAACTCAGACCCTGGAGTGGGTCTGGAGGGATTCGGTCCTTACCCTTCCATGTGCTTCCTAGGGGGCCCTGGGCAGAGGGGAAGGCAGGCGGCTGCCCCAGGAGAGGGATGATGCAGAGTGAAGTGGAGGTCGCTGGGTCAGAGTGGCCAGGAGCAATGGCCCTGGGCCCAGACACGGACTTTGCTCTAGACCAGTGGTTCTTACCCAGGGGTGGTTTTGTTCTCCTGGGGGCATTGGACAGAGTCTGGAGACATTTTTGCTTGTCACGACTTGGGAGGATGTGCTGCTGGCATCTAGTGGGTACAGGTGAGGGATGCTGCTGACATCCTCCAGTGCTCAGGACAGCCCTGCCTTAGAGAATGGTCCAGCTTCCAGTGTCGGTCGTGCCGAGGTTGAGAGACCCTGCTCTAGAAGGTGCCAGAGCTTAGGGTGGAGAGGGAGACTGAGCCTGAGGTTCTTGAGGAGGAGGGATGGCCATGAGGAGGGGAGAAGAGAGCTTGAAGAGACAGCTTTATACAAGAGCCACGGCCAGGAATTGGCAGTGAGGAGCAATGAGAATGCTTAGCGCAAATCAGGACCTTAAGTTGTGTGTGCGTGGGTCGGGGGCGGGGGGAGAGGGGCAGCTAGCTCCCTCCAGCTGGAGAAGGCTGCAGAGAAAGTGGGGTTCTGGGGGCCAGAGAGCTTCAGTTGAGACAGAAAGTGCAGTTGCTGAGCATTTGGTGAAGTGGTTAAGCATGGGGGTGAGTTTGTTTACTTAACAGAGGTGTCCCTGAGGGCCCAGGGAGAAGGTCAGGGAGGGAGGGGTGTGAGGGAAGGTGGGTCTGGCTCAAGAAAGCCAGGAGCATTGTGGGGGTGACCATGGAGGCAGGGGCAGGTGCTGTCAATTAAATTCTTTTTTTTTTTAATGTATTTTTTTTAAGATTTTTATTTATTTATCTTTAGAGGGGAAGGGTAGGAGAAAGGGAGAGGGAGAGAAATATCAATGTAGGGTTGTCTCTCGTGTGTCCCCAGCTGGGAACTGGCCTGCAACCCAGGCATGTGCCCTGACTGGGAATCGAACCGCGATCCTCTGGTTCGCAGGCCCGCGCTCAATCCACTGAGCTACACCAGCCAGGGCTTAAATTCTTGGCCCCATTAGCAGGATGGTTTATGCCGGAGGTCGGGCTGGGGCAGAAACCCAGGCCTGTCAGTGAACCCGAGGCGGAGCCTGGTGGGATGAAAGTGTCAGAGGGGACAGTGACCAGAGGGTTTGTGCTGTGGGCTTCCCAGGTGCTGACGTCAGGCTCTGTAGGGAGCTTGTGTAGGGAGGTTCCAGGTGCCTTGGCTGGGGAGGGGGATCTGGGTGGGATGTTCTGGGCTTCTGGCCTCGCTGGCTGGACTGCACGTCTGTGGGCAGGTATCTGGGTGCTGGGCAGTTCCAGGTCCTTGTTGTCCGGTGTTTGGTCCAGCTCTTTTTTAGTGCCAAGGACAGTCTGAGGACCAAGAGGAACAGTGGACTTACCTTGTTCCTATTTGAGTTTGTATAAAAGACAAAGCTTGTGAGCCAGGCAGTCCTGGGTTCAAATCCTGGCTCTCCCCAAACCAGAGGAGTAATCTTGGGCCATGGAGTTGGCCTTTTTGAGCATGTTTCTCCCTTGGCAGTGTTGCTGGGAGGATGAAGCAGGATTAGGCATGTGACAGTGCTGTCCCCCTGTGAAGCGGAGTAAATAAGGCCCCTTGAAAAGAGACAAGAATGCTCCATGAAGTTTTTGAGCAGTGGATGCTGACCAGCCCCAGCCAGGGAGGGGGATGTGAAAGATGCTGGATCTGAAATGCCACCAGAACAGGCTCTGCCTGTGATATTTCCACACTTGCTGCTTAGGGCTGAGTCACAAAGAGAGGAGCTGGGAGGACTGGGGCCTTCACACTCCGACTCCCAGAAGCACTGCTGAAGGGCAGTGCAAGCGTGGAGGTGCAGCCGGAGGGAGAGTCCTGCTGAGCAGACGTTCTTCTCACCCACGGCTCCCTCCGTGCCAGCGAGTCCTGTGGGAGGGGCATCTGGAGGCAGTGGCTCTGTGCTGTCCACTCAGGAGCCAGGCCTCTTGCTCACATGATCTCCCGTCATCTTCACCACACTCTTGAGGATGGGCATTTTTATCCCCATTTCACAGATGGAGAACCTGAGACCCAGTGAGGGAATTAAGTGGCCTTAGGTCCCATGGTCTTCCCTCTTCCGGGAAAGATTCTCCTTCTTTTAAATCTCCTTGGCTTCCTTCAGGAACTGGGTGCTGAGGAGGAGCTGGGCGTTTTTTAAAGACAGGGATAACATAAGAGCTCTTTGGGACCCAGGCCTCAAGGAGCAGGTGGTGGCCAGATGGTGGCTGAGCTAGAGACAAAGCATTGATGTGAATAGGGAAGGCTTTTTCTCTTTAATTTTGTTTTAACTGAAGAATCCACCGTTTGCCTGCATTAGTTTCATTAGAGCGAGGTGATCCATTGGTCTTTTTGGTTTCTCAGGCCATGGGTCAGACAAGGCATTGTTCCCAGGAGGCACTGCAAGAGCCAGGCCTCTTAATCCAAAGATGGCACCTTTCTGAGCTCCTGCTGTGTGCACAGATCTGTTAAGCACCTGCTGTGTGCGCAGATCTGTGCTCAGAGAGTCAGGGCAAGTCCCTAAGCAGAGGTAGGTTCCACTGGGATTCACAGAAAAGCCTGCGTTACCTAATTAGATCCACGCCAGGACCCTGTGAAGTTGGCATTATTATCCCTACTTCCCGAATGCATAAGCTGAGACTCAGAAAGGAAGAGAGATTTCCCTAAAACATTTCTCCCGCTGAGAGAGCTGTGGAAGCAGGAAGGGAAGCCCAGTGTGAGTCTCCGAGGGCTGGTTATTTATCCCCTTAGCAAATATGTGTGGAAGTCTGAAGTGATGCTTCTCAAGGCAGAGCACCAGCATTAGCATCACCTGGGAATTTGTTAGAAATGCAGATTCTCAGGACCCTAGACCTGCAGAATCGGAAACCCTGGGGGAGGGGCCCAGCCATCCTGCTTTAACAAGTTCTCCAGGTGAGTACCTGCACACTGAGGTTTCACAGCCGCTGGTCTGCTGTTTGGGGAAGGCTGGGGCAGGGGCCCAGAGAGGAAGTGGAGCTGGGGAGAGAGAGACAGCCTGTGTTCAGTTAACTTGGACTTGAGTCGGATGATGCCCAGTGGGAGTAGAGGCTGGGGCTAAGTTCCAGCAGGGGCACTGGAAAGGCAGAAGGGGACATTAACAAGGACAGACTTAGGGGATACTTCCTTTGCCACACAACCTCTTAGTGGCTACTGTGACCTTTTAAAATGACCTCTTTGTGGGGGGAGAAGAAAAACTTCACCCATCCGTGTGCACCTCTGCCCACATCATTTCTCGATTCCTCCTGCAAAGAAGGGTTGTTACATGGGACACATTCAATGTCGCATGGAGGGGACATGCTGACTTGTGGTGGGGGGTGCCCAGGACCGGCTTCAGGTTCAACTTCTTCCTCCCTACAGTTGGGTGGGCCACTAGGGACCATCTCTTCCAGTCCAGCTAGTGGGCAGCAAGATACCTAGATTGTTAGATGGTGCTTAAGGGAAGCTGGTGGACCAGCCTGCTTTTGTTTTGTTTTAGATATTTTTTTATTGGGATGTAATTGACATCCAATACAATGTACAGATCTTAAGTTTGGTGAGTTTCTACAATTGTGTACCTGATAGAAAATGTTTCTATCAACCCAGGAAGGTCCCCCGCTTTCCTTTCCAGTCTGTCCCCGCTTCCCCTTCCTGGAGGAAAGCCACTTTCTCATTTCTATCACCACAAATCAGTCTTCCAAGCGGAGCTCTATCAGGGTGACCACCATGTGTCAGTTTGCCTGGGACGTTTCTGGGGTTAGCACTGACAACTCACGCGTTCCAGGCACACCGGGACCTTCGGTCACCCCAGAGAAGCTTGTGCCTTCCCACCACCCCTGTCTGCATCCCAGAACTCATGGGCCCTAACGAGGCCCCCTAGCTGCCATCTCCCTGGGGACCAACAGGCAGGAGTTAGGTGTCGTGGGTTCTTCTGGTCCCAGTACCATCAGACATTTGTGCTTTCATGTTTAAGCGGGATGACAAAGCAGACGCAGCAGGTGGCAGTTGGCAGTAGGCAGCGTAGGACTCTTCTCAAAGTGTGGTCCTTGGACCAGCTGTACCAGCAGCATCTGGGATCCTGGCAGAAATGCAGCATCCCGGCCCCAGCCTTCCCCTCCCCCACCACCTGCTGAATCAGTATCTGCGTTTTAACAGGATCTCCACGTGATTTGTACGCACGAGAAGGTTTTACCCCTCCCATCAAAGGGGGTCAAGCCCCTCCCACCACCCCCGAGCTAGGATGAGCCCCTCACCTGAAGCCCACCAGAGAACGTCATGGAGAGCTAGTGCTGGACTCAAGGCCTTTGCCTGCGGAAGGTTCCCCTTCTAGTCGCGCTCGGAGTTTCTAGTCAATTATTCAGCCAGGTGAGAGCTCCCTTCCACCTCTCTAAAGTAGACTGGGAGAAGCATCCAGTGCATTAAGCCCTTGCACTTTTCATTCAAACCCAAGGTCATCTCTAGTTAGGACGGAGGGAGGGAGATTTTAGCCTGGACTGGATGCATTCTTCCATACTCCCTTAAGGATGGAGGCTTTCCCGCACTTAGGCCCCTGCTCAGTCGATGAATTATTGAGATCGGAGAGAGGCATGTGTGGTCAGTTACGTAGCCCTGGGTGGGGTGGGGGTGGGAGGGTGCCCAAAGAGCAGCCCTCTGAATAGCCTATTTATTTTTCTTTGAGAAGTCAAACCAAAAGAAAAACACAAAGAGATGAATTTGCATACCCACTACCGGGATACTAACTGTGAACATATTGTTATATTTACTTCAAGTAGATTTTTTAAAAAAGATTTTACTTACTTATTTATTTTTTAAAATATATTTTATTTTATTTTTAATGTATTTTATTGATTATGCTATTACAGTTGTCCCATTTCTCCCCCATCATTCCCCTCCACCCTGCACACCCCTCCCACCCACATCCCCCCCTTTAGTTCATGTCCATGTGTCATAAGTCCTTTAGCTTCTACATTTCCCACACTATTCTTTCCCTCCCCCTGTCTATTTTCTACCCATCGTTTATGCTACTTATTCTCTGTACCTTTTCCCCCTCTTTCCTCCTCCCACGCCCCTGTTGCTAACCCTCCATGTGATCTCCATTTCTGTGGTTCTGTTCCTGTTCTAGTCGTTTGCTTTTGTTTTAGGTGTGGTTGTTAATAGTTGTGAGTTTGCTGTCTTTTCACTGTCCTATTTTTGATCTTCTTTTTCTTAGATAAGTCCCTTTAACATTTCATATAATAAGGGCTTGGTCATGATGAACTCCTTGCCTTATCTGAGAAGTACTTTATCTTCCCTTCCATTCTAAATGACAGCTTTGCTGGATAGAGCAATTTTGGATGTAGGTCCCTGCCTTTCAAGATTTCAAATACTTCTTTCCAGCCCCTTCTTGCCTGTAAGGTCTCTTTTAAGAAATCAGCTGACAGTCTGATAGGAACCCCTTTGTAGGTGATTGTCCCCTTATCCCTTGCTGCTTCTAGAATTCTCTGCTTCATTTTAATCTTGGGTACTGTAACTATGATGTGCCTTGGCATGTTCCTCCTGGGGTCCAACTTCTTTGGGACTCTCTGAGGTTCCTGGACTTCCTGGAAGTCCATTTCCTTTGCCAGCTTGGGGAAGTTCTCCTTTATTATTTGTTCAAATAAGTTTTCCACTTGTTGCTCTTCCTCTTCCCCTTCTTGTACCCCTATAATTCGGCTGTTGGGACTTTAAAGATGTCCTGGAGGTTCCTAAGCCTCTCCTCATTTTTTTGAATTCTTGTTTGTTCCTTGTTTTCTGTTTGGTTGTTTGTTTCTTCCTTCTGGTCCATTCCATTGATTTGAGTCCCAGTTTTCCCCCTATCTCTATTGGTTCCCCATGCATCTTCCTTCATTTCATGTATTGTAGCCTGCATTTTTTCATCTAATTTGTGAGCAAAATCAACCAATTCTGTGAGCATCCTGGTAACCAGTGTTTTGAACTGTGTATTTGATAGGTTGGCTATCTCTTGGTCGCTTAGAGGAATTGGCTCTGGGGCTTTCATTTGTCCTCCGGTTTGAACCATTTTTGGTGTTTTTTTTTTGTTTTGTTTTGTTTTTGGTCTGGTCGAGGCTGTTACGTAGTGAGGGGTGGAGCCTTAGGGGCAGCCCAGTCGCTGGGTTGTGACGCTGTATGTGGGGGCGGGGTCCCAGAGGGAACAATGGCGCCTGCTCCGCTCTCTCCTGGATTCTAGTCCCCTCCGCCGCTTCCCCTTCACCTGGATTATCTGCGGGCTCGAATGTGGGACCACCTGGTCAGCCAGCCGCCTTGCGCAGCCTCACTGGGTCTGCACAGTTGCCCCCCTGTGCCTGGGGTTTACCAGCTGCCTGCACACTTGGGAACCGCCAGCCACTGCTATCTGCAGTCCCAGGTCTGCACCTCCACTTTTTCCTGTCGCAACTCCGCCCCTCTTACTGGTCTGGATGAATGGTTGTTGGACTTCCGTATAGTTCAATTTTCTACTAGCTCTGGTTGTTTTCTTGTTTCTAAATATTTGTTGTCCTTAATTTTGGTTGTGAGAAGAGGCACAGTGTGTCCACCCACGCCTCCATCTTGGCTGGAAGTCTTATTTATTTTTTTGAGAGAGGGAAAGGGAAGGAGAAAGAGAGGGAGAGAAACATCAGTGTGTGGTTGCCTCTCACGCGCCCCCTATTGGTTACCTGGCCTGCAACGCAGGCATGTGCCCTAAATTGGGGATCCAACCAGTGATGCTTTGGTTCACAGGCTGGCCCTCAATCCACTGAGCCACATCAGCTGAGGAGACTTCAAGTAGATGTTTAATAAAAGATAAATATTGTAAAGTTGAAGCACACTCGATAGACACCCTCAAATTTTAAACATTACCCATTTCCCAGGAACAACCACTATCGTGTCTTTTGTAAATAGCTGTGTTTCTTTTTGGGCAAGACTTTTAAAAAATGTTTTGAAACCTGTGTCTTTATATATACATATATAATGTGTTATAAATAACAGCATAGTATTGTTTTGTGACAATGTTTTGATATTTCTATAAATGTATATAAGATTGCAATATTTATATAAATTTGCTCAGGGTCCCTTTACACCTTGCTGTTCCTCTCGAGGCCATCTTTGACCTCTATTCTCGTTGGTAAGTTTAGCCCTAATCCATTCATTCTAACTGCTGCAAGGCATTCTGTCGCGCCGATAAGCCGTGTTTTGTTTCTCGTTTCCGTCTAGTTGCATACAGAGATTGTTTCCAATCTTTCACCGTGACAAACAGGGCTGCGGGAAGCGCCCTTGCCCCGGATCTCGTGGGACACGTGCGGGAGCGTTCCGGCGGGGGCACGCCACGGTTGCACGGCAGGTGTGCGCACTTTCCATTTTGCTAGGAGCCGCCAGTTGCTTTCCACAGTCGCTCCGGTGATTTACATTTCAACAGCAGCCTAGGGGAGCATGATTTTCTCTGCATCCTCTTCGATGCTTGTTCTTGTCAGAGGTTTTTTTTTTAATCATTGCAGAGTCCATGGCAGACACAGGGCGCGCCTCTGTGGTTTTATTTTGCCAGTAGTTCCCTTTTGGTTGGAAGAGGCCCTGGTAGGCTGGGACGAGCTGAGGTCAGTAGACTTAGATTTTTTAAAAAATTTTTATTTATTAATTTTGTTTAGAGACATGGGAAGGGAGAGAGAAAGAGAAACACTGAGGTGGAAGAGAAACATCGATCAGTTGCTTCTGGCATGCACCCCAACAGAGGACCAAACCTGCAACTGAGGCATGTGCTCTGACTGGGAATCGAACCAGCGACCTCTCGCTTTGTGGTACGGTGCCCAGCCAACTGAGCCACACCAGTCAGAGGTACACATGGATTCCTTTTTTATTTTTAAAAATATTTTATTTATTTATTTTTAGAGAGTGGGGAAAGGAGGGAGAGAAATATTGATTGGTTGCCTCTCACACACTCCCAAATGGGGACCTGGCCCGCAACCCAGGCATGTGCCCTGACCGGGAACCAAACCGGCAACTCTTTGGTCTCCAGGCCGGCACTCAGTCCACTGAGCCACACCAGCCCCGGCAAACTTAGATTCTTATTCAGCTCTACTGTCAACTCGAATTTGAGCTTGGGCAAGTCCCTTTCCTTGCTGGTCTTCTATGAAGTGGTTGGTCTGGGTGGCCTTGAAGGGGACATCACCAAGTGGGCGGGACTCTTCTGACTGGGTATTTGGAGTTTGGCAATGACAAATCTTATCTGGGAAGGTTCCTCTACCACTTAGCCCCTGTGCAAGATCCTGGGGTCACCTCTTAGGGAGTGATTTTCGAATTAGTGGAAAGGCTGCAGTGCGGGAATCCGAAGAAGCAGGGTTTAGTCCAGGCACTAGCATTTACTTATGGTGTGGTTGGGGATGGATGGCCAGATGTTGGCATTTGGCTAGGACTCCGGCACAAAGGTCTCTCTGCTTCCAGCAAGGAGGCCCACACCTGGGGAGCCCAGGTGGTAGGCCATTTCCTGAGAGCCCTGGACTAGCTGTAAGATCCAAGTGCAGACTCCAAATACAGTTCTGGCAAGTGTATTTTCTGAGGCTGACACTGTTTGCTCCTGGCATTGACTTCCACAGTTTTAGTGAAGTGGAGGAAGTAGCTGCACCTGAGACTGAGTTCTCCTGGCTGCCTCAGGGTTGGCAGAGATGTAGCTCAAACACCTGGAGACCTGGTGAGTAGGACTGCAGGGTTGTGAGATTTAGCAAATAAAAATACCTGTATTTGCACGGGACACACTTAAACTAAAAAGTTATTCAATGTTTATCAGACTTTGAAATTTAGTAGTGTGCCCTCTATTTTATTTGACAGCCCTAGGTAGGAGATGACAAGACACTCAGTGTAAGCAATAACCAAAGATACGATAGTCTAACTTGGCAAGTAGTGAGCATCTTGTTGCTGGAGGTATACAAGCAGAGGTTAGATAAAGCACGAGTGGAGATGCTAAGTGTGTATAACAGAGTCTGTGCCCTCTGCTTGCATGTCTCCGAGGTGCTCAGTGCTGCCTGGAACAGCTTGTGGGGGCCTTGGATGGTGAGAGAAGGCAGGATATCTCCCAGGCCCTCCATGCAAGCCACTCCCCTGGCTGGGGATGCCCTTCGAGGACTGTCCTCAGTGCAGCACTGCGCCTCCAGGCTCTCGAAGTCTGGGTCCTGGACCAGCAGCAGCACCAGCAGCACCTCCTGGGAACTTGTTCCCACCACAGACCTGCTGAATAGAAGCCTGGGCTTTAAAACAAGCCCTCCATAGCACTGTGATGCCTGGTCAAGTTTGAGAACCACGGGAACAGAGGATTGGATGAGAAAACTGACCTGACATTCCCAAATCCTTGCTTTGAGTTCGTCTCCTCCAGAGGTGGAGTGAAGCTGGGAATGGTGCTTGGGGTCAGGGCATGGGAGGGCAGAGGTGGCTGATGCTGTGTGCCAGCACGGAGGCGAGGGCTTTCTTTCTGCTGTCTGCTTATGGCCGGGGGAGAGAGAGACAGACAGAGAGAGACAACAAGACACAGACACAAAATGTTGTTAAAGAATTGTATTTTTCAACAAAAGGATTTTAAAGCATCTACATGGGTCAGGTATCAAGGAGGAAACTCAGTTTTCATCTTCAACGAGCTCACGGTGAAATGAGGGAGACAGACAGTTGTAAAACAGGCGGAAACGGAGAGAGACAGCCTGTGCTGCAGACAAGGGCTGGCGACGTGGGGGCGGGGGGGTTTTGTTTGGGTTGGGGAGGATGGGTCTTGGGGAGGGGCCTGGTGGCCACTTCCACTGAGGACAGCCTGTGAAAGACCTGCCGGACCACAGATGTGGCCTGCATATGGCAACGGGGCACGCCGGGGCAACGGTCCGCCTGTTCTCACCATGTGAGATGCCCACAAGCTGTCAGACGCAGCAGTGAGTGCCCTGTCCTTGGAAGCATGCAAGCAGAGCTTATAAGACCATTCTAGTGCTGAACAGAGTGTGCCCTGCGTGACCTCCCAGGACGGGTCTTTTCTAGCATCGTCCAGCGACTCCCAGAGTCAGCCGTGGGTGGCCTGGGGCCTCTAGCCCTGGTCCCCTTTGTGACGGCCTCTCTCTGCACCCTATTCCAGCTAGGCCGCTGGCCAAGAAGAGCAGCTTCAGGGGCCATGCATTAAATAAATGAGGGACAACAAGGGAAAAGTTGGAAGGAGCATCCGGTCCAAATGCAATGTGGGCACTCAATGTGCTTCTGAAAGGAGCAGCTTTATTCTCCCGATTTATCTGCCTCTGCGGAGGGCTTCATGGATTTTCTAGATTGCCTTATTCTTAGCCCAGGCATCATAGTGGCCATCTTTGTGAGCAGCTGTATGGTCACTTGCCTTGGACAGTTCTCTCCTCTGAACGTGCTTTGGGGTCAGCAGTCCCTGTGTAACCTGGCTTGGGGCTGGGTGGGCACTGGGGCTGGGGGTGCTGGGTTTCCGGGGGACCGGAGAACACCGAGGCCATTTCTCTGTAACCACACACTTTCCGTTGTGAGCCGGAACGCTTCTCTGGCAGGAGGCTGCCTGGCATCGGGAAATGCGGCCACACCGTTTGGCTGTCTTCACAGGCTCCATTCTAGTCACAGAATGCTGGCGCTGTTGAACTTGGCTGTGCTATTTTGTCCAGGTTGTTAACAGGCTCATAAACATCTACCCTCTTTTTTCTCTCTGATATTTCTGGTCCTTGGCCAGACCCAAATACAAGAAATATTCCCTTCCATGACTGCCAAGGCTAGTAACATTTGTGCCGCACCTCCGGCGTACAAAGTGCTTCCACAAACAATATCCAAGCCTCTGAGTGCGTCAGTTTCTCCTCTGCAAAGTGGGAGTAATGACAGCAACCACCAGGGTCCACTTGTCCTGAGATTTAAACGAGTTAATACATATAAAGTTCTTAGAACAATGGAGGACGATGAGTGTGAACGAGTCTCACGTTGTGAGGTAAGGAGTTCCAGCGTTAGTAGTGTATCAATTCACATCTCAGACGCGCTACCCTCTGGAGTCAGAGAAGCTTCTTGTAAGAGCTCCCATCCCGTTCCTCACAGCCCACGGGCTGATCTTATTTTTTTTTCAAGTCTATAAAATGTATTCGTGTCGTATGACTGCTGGAACAAATTACCACAAACTCGCTGGCTTAAAACCGTGCAGACTGGTCCTCTCATCGTCCTGGAGGCTGGGAGTCTGCAGCGCTGTGTTCCCTCCGGAGGCTCTGGCCTCTTCCAGCTTCTAGGGGCCCCCGGCGCCCCTTGGCTCCTGGCTGCTCCCTCTGTCTTCAGAGGCAGAGGGCTAGCCTCTTCGCCTCTCTCTCTGATTCGGGCCCAAACCCTCCTGCCTCCTTCTTTTACTTACAGACATCCACCTGGACCGTGCCAGGTACTTCCCCCATCTCACAATCCTTAGCTTAGTCAGGAAGGCCCTTCTTGCCACGTAAGGCCACCCATTCACAGGTTCTGGGGATTAGGGTGCGGGCATCTCTGGAGGGGACCGTTATTCTGCCCATCACATTCCCCCCCCATCACATTCCCGTATCTCGCAGGGGCCTTGGAAGGTGGTGCGAGGGGGCTGTGCCTGTGGGCGCGCTGCTGGCACGTCTGAATGTGGGTTTCTTTTCTTGCCCAAAGGTCTGACTCTGAGGAAGAGCCTGCTTCCTGGGGGGATCCCCTTGAAACGTGGTCAGGGGGACCAGAAGGTGGCCCCGATCCACGTCCAGCCACCCTGTAGCAGGTGCTGTCGGTGCCCCTCTCCCCGCCAGAGGTCACCTGCCGTTTCAGGGGGCAGTTCCTGTACGCAGTGGTGCCTTCCTACCTCGAGCACGGGTGTCTCCCTGTCTGAGGCCTTTCTCTGGCTGCAGGAGTGAGCTCAGCCTTCGGTGGCGCAGGTGGGAATGCAGGGGGTCAACCACAGGAGTAATCCTTCACGGAGACGGATGGGAGTTCGTGGGTGTGTCAATGTCCTGTAGCTGGAGTAACAAAGTACCACAAACAGGGAGGCTTAAAGCGATAGCAGTTTCTTCTCCCGCAGTTCCCGGCGCCAGATGTCTGAAGTCAAGTCGCTCCCCGAAGGCTCCAGGGGAGAATCCTTCCTTGACTCCTCCGGCTCCCGGCGGCTCCTGGCGTTCCTTGCTCTGTGCATTGCTTGCATCGCTCCCATCTCAGTGAAGTCCCATCTGACTTCACACACGGCCTCTTCATGTTCTCTCTCTGTGTCTCTTTGAAGGACACTTGTTGCTGGATCTGGGGCTCACCTGGGTAATTCAGGGCAATCCCAACTCAACATCTTCAATTGTATGGGCAAAGACCTTTTTTCCAATGAAGGTCACGTTTGCAGGTTCTGAGGTTTAGGGTGTGGATATACATTTTTGAGGGCCACCATTCAACCCACTACAGTGAGTGATCGCCTGGCCTCCTCACCCCTTGGGGACACACAAGTGAGATTGAGCCCCACCTGTCCAGTGCCCATTAAACCCGCTCGTTAGTGTAGCGTTTACTAACTTTCTCTGCCCCCCCCCCCGACTTACGCCCCCATTTCTTCACTCTGCTTCTTCAGATCGCCTCCCAGATAGACTACCTACACCCCAATCCTTATCTCTAGATCTGCTTTTGGGGGAACCAAAACGAAGAAATGCCTTCTTCCTTCTAAGGCCCTTGCAATCACTGGAAGTCACATCTCAGCTGGCTCCTGGATGTGGTTTGCTCTGGACCGCCTTGTGCCGTCTCACTCCTGGCTGATTTTTTTCTCAGGTGCTCCCTGGCCTGTCCCCCAGCCTCCCTGGCCTGTCCCTGCCACCATCACACTGCCCTTGTGATTCCACAACCTCATCTTTATCTCATGGAGACTCCCCGCTGATGTGCAAACCTCAGCAGAGGGCAAGTAATTGCAAAGGTACCTGCTGCCTTAGATAGTGGAGAAAGTATCATAGTCAGCATGTGGCTTAATTGAATTAAAGGAAAAAAAGTCCCGCTCCTCTCTCCATGGTAACTCATTGCCCTTGATGGGATGCAAATAGAGCTCATCACAGAAGCGAGAGTCAAGGCCAAGGGGGTTGCTGGGCTGCGAGCCTGGCTTCAGGGAGCTCCTGACCCTGCGAGGGAAGGAGCTGAGTGCTCGAGGCCCGGCCAGAACTCAGAGGCCTAAGCAGGCCCCAGGCCTGGGGGTGAAGAAAGGAGGATGAAAAGGCAAAGGTCTGGCTCTGGAGTGGAGAGCGTGGACCAGGAAGAAGGTCGGAGGAGGGGGAGGAGTTAACTGTCTGATAGGTCATAGGCCAGCCCAGTGGCTGGATCACAGGGAGCTGAGGGCAAGGCCGAGGGGTGCATGCAGTGCGTGGAAGCCACTCCTCCCACACCCTGAGCCGGTGTCTCAGGCCAGCACGCCCTCCCTGCAGGCGTGTTCCTGCAGCTCCAAGGGAAGCAGAGGCCCTACCAGCTGTGCTCCAGCCGCCTTGGGTCCTGGGAGCTCTGTGCTGCGTGGACTGGGCGTGCGCCCAGCTCACGGCAGCAGAACGTCCTGTTGGGCGACTTCTCTGAGGAGGGCTCCCTGAGGAGTCTCCCCTGCAGGGAGGCGGAACCCAGGCATCCTTGGGTGTCCGAGGACAATGGCATCCAGACCCCACTTCTGTCCCAACACCACGGTGACCTTGATGCTCCTTCCCCATCACAGAGTGGCAGGAGCTGTGGGGATGGGTCTGTTGGGGGCTGAGGGGGCTCCAGGACTAGTGAGGAGGTCCCAGAGACAGCCAGGTACCAGGCATGTCTTTTGCCTGGGCAATAAACTAACCAAAGCCTGGTCTTGTGTTTCCTGGTTGCTTAAGGTTCTTGTGTCACAGAACAAAGCAAAGTAACTGGAGTTTTGGTCCACTAGGAAAGAACAGTTTTTTTCTCCTATTAGTATTAATACTTTTATTGCATGGATTGACTCAATCACCTGAGTGCTTTGCACTATCTCCTTCTAATAGGTGCTTAGTAAGTACTTCCAAGGTTGTCTTCTAGTTACTTCTGCAAGAAGCCCCCTCCCCTGCCACCCCCTGAACACTTAAACATGGACACAAAAGGAGCCAGATGAAATACAGTCTTGACCTAAGGTTGAGGAAGTTATGGGTTTCATTCTGGGGATGCCTGGGATTCCTGGAAGGATATTGAGCTGAGGGAACCCACAGTCAGAGCTATGATTTGGTAACAAACCTTCCCTGAGCACCTACTGTATGTGGCTCCTGTGTCAGGCCTGGTAGGGATAGGGAGAGAGCTTTTGCTCTAAAGAACCTGTGGGAGGCTGGATGCGGGGACAGAGACTCGATAGATCCAGAAGTGAGTGTTTGAACTAAGGGCCTTCACATGTCCTGGTGGCTCTACCTGGATCCTTGATTCCAGCCTACATATCACTTCGCAGCAAGTGCTTCCTTGATCTTAGTCTCATTTAAATGTGTTTCCTTTGTTACTCTCCCACAGACAGCTTCCTCTGGTTTTCTATAACAGCATTTACTACAGTTTCGAAAGTTTCAATTGGTCTTCCTAATCAGACCTTAAATTCTTTGGGGGCAGGATCTGAGTTTTATTCATTTCTGTAGGGTGTCAAAGAAAAATGGCCCCGGGCAAAGTTAAACAGGCAAGGAAGACTTGATTTAAGGCTATTGCAGTGGGGCAGAGGGACCACACTCAACTCCACGCAAGGCGGGAGGGCTTTGAAGCGCTGGGGCGAGCTCATGGGAAACCAGCGGAGGACAACTGTCTCCGTGGTTAGCCATTTGTGTTTACAGTCACAAGTTTTTAATGACAGATGCTTCAAGAAAAGGGAGCCCAGGAGACTAGCGTCAGGAAGAACCTGTCTGCAGCTGAGTCAAGATGAGAGGAAGGTTCAGGCCTGATTAGTCAATGACTTCCCACTCGGCTCCATTCCTCCCTGCAGGGCCTGGCGGACACCCAGTAACAACAGGTGTGTTCAGTTGAACACGAACATTTGTGCGTCTACTTGGTTAATCTCCACTCCCCTCTCTAAACCAGGAGCTCCGTGAGGGCAGGGATCAGGCCCATCTTGTCCATAAGTACAAACCCAGCTCTGTCTACCTACTTCTAACTGGTGCTTAGTCAGTCCTGGTGGAACAAGTGAATGAGTGGATGGATGATGGATGGAGAGACGGGAGCGTCAAGCCGACCTCCAGCCTTTCAGCATGGGGGACAGAAGGTAATGGGGCCAGTGGTGGCTGATGTGTGGATGAGTTAGTGACGGGCCAAGGGCAGAGCAGACAGTCATCTGTTTGATCCTGGGCTGTCCCGCTGATTTCTTAGGGAGCAGGGGGCTGATGGTGTTTGGTGTCGGAGATGGAGATGATTAAGGGAGCAATACTGGAGCCTGGGGAGGTGCTCTTACTTGCTCTCTGATTTCTGACAAGTGACAATAATCCTGGGGGGAAGCAACAATGTATGCTCTTTTGAGTTTATTTAGAGGACAGAGCTGCATTGAGGTGAGGACCCCCTTCCAGGCCACCCCACAGGCAGATGAATGCTGGGGCAGGTAATTACTTTCAGGGTCAAAGCCGTGCAATCAGCTCCTTTGTCAGCAGCGTTCATTGAATAGTTTTATCGAGCGCCTGAGGGCGATTTGTTCCGGAGCTGGAGTAATTGTCCAATCAACCGCAGGTCCCTGGGGGAAGGCGGTTATGAAGGAAGCATCCCAAACATTTGCGATTGAGACCAGACGGCTTGATTAATTAACTCAACAAACATTCATTGAGCACCTACTGTGTGTTGGGTCCTGTGTCAGGCCTGGTAGGGGTGGGGGGAGAGCTTTTGCTCTAAAGACCCTGTGGATGGTTAAAGGGGATGTACAGGATAGCTCTTGATCTCATATTCATCCCTGATGCCCCAGTGACAGCCTGGAGGAGGAAAGGCTTCCTTCTGATGGAGGAGGCTTCAAAATAGGGCATGAGAAGATAACGGGTGGATGGGAGTGCACATGAGTGGGCCCTGACTTTCAAGGTCATTGACAAAGATTCCCTGACCAAGCTCTGTCCGAGTTCCTGAGCCCTCTTGGCGAGGCCTCAACCTTGGCCTGTAAAGACTTGAGCAAACACTAACATAGCCTTTAACAGCTCAAGGCCACATCCGTAGGATGACCCTAGACTCCCTTAAAGTGCCTGCCTGAGAAGACTCAAGGCCGCTGAAGGAACTGACTGCTCCAGCCGACCCCTGAGGACAGAGCCCGTCTCCCAGTCTCTCCGGTAGTTGTGGGAGCTTAACTTCTTCGGTAGGTGTTGGTTAGCAGACCCAGGTGGGTGTCACATGGACCCACATCCCCTTCCTGCTTTTTGTCATTTTTCACCTCCCCAACTCTGTTCAGGCCCTCGCCATTCCCGTTCCCGCCTCTCCCTTTAAAACGCCCCCGCCATTCCGCATGCGTCAGAGCAGAGCTCATCGCTGCCCCTACTGTCAGCGGTTACTGAGTAAGATCTGCCTTCTCCGCTTCAACTCACGCCCACCTGTGCTCATCCTGGACATCAGTTCTCCACGGAAAAAGGAGAGGGGGAAACTGACTCACACCATTGTTCAAAAAGAGGCCTTCTGGGATTCAATCCAGCAGGGGAAATATCGAGAAAAGGAGTCGTGGAGAAAAGGGGGAGCCAGATCACATGCGGCCTTGAAGGCTCCAGCGGGGAGGTGGGGCCTTTCTGCTCAGGGCCACAGGAAGTGGAAGGTTTTAAGTCAGGGAGCCATAGGCTCAGAGCAGTGCCTAGCACGAAGTAAGCATGCGCTAAATGTTAGTGTTGCTATTGTTATCGGCAGCTCAAAGAACAATTCCTCTGACTGTGGTATGGAGAGAGGATTGTGGGAAGCCACCCTGGAGATGGGACAGCAGTAGGGAGGCTGCTGGGATGGTCCAGGCTGGAGATGGTGACGAGGTCTGGCTTGGCGCGGAGGTTACAGGATGGAGAGGAGCGACGGATTCCAGGAGAGATTCAGGAGGTCAAGTTGGCAGGACTGGTGCATGGCTGCACAGGGAGAGGGGCAATGCGAGATGATATCCAGGTGTCTGGTGTGGGAGGAGGAGTGGGCGATGGAGCGGCTCCCAGGTGTCAGGTCAGGTGGGTGTGGGGGCCGAGCGCTTTTCAAACTGAATTGTAAAGAGCAGGTAGGGATGCCCAGTGTGTTGGTGGGTGCCCGGGGCTGGAGTTCTGCAGGGCCAGCCTTGAGGGACGGGGGGCTGGCTTTATTCCCTTGTTATACTTGGTTGATCCTGAGCTTCGGGCACAGCACTGAGAACCTGGCACATACGTGACTTAGTTTGGGTTGTAGGGGAGGAACGGTCCTTTTCTACCCCCTTAGGATCTCCGGCTGGCCTAAGAATTCAACTGCTGTAATGGGAGAGAAGCATACAAAAGTTTTATTGCATTTTTACATGCACTCGGGGCCTTCACAAAAGAATAAAGACCTGAAAAAGTGACTGGAACAGAGACTTTTATACCATGTAGACAAAGGAATGATAACTTTGTGAAGAAATGACAAGACAGAGGGGTTCCGCACAGGGACAGTCCGTTGTGGAGAAATGTCTAAGAGTGATGTCGGGGGGACCAGTGGGCGATAAGGGTTATTTTAGGTGGTTCGCACAGACCCATTTCCCCATGGGTTCCAAATCTCTGGTGATGAAGATGCTGTCTGCCTGGCACAGGGAGGGTGCCTTTCTTGTGGGAGATTTTATGGTCTGTTTTTAGGTAGAAAAGAGGAAGTCAGAGAGCCCTTCCTGCACCTGAGTTTCTCAGGTGACTTCAGCTCAAAAGAATCAATATGCCAAAATATGACATATTTTTGAGGTGGCATGTCCTGAACTCCTTCAGAGTTCTCCCAGCCTTGGAGACAGGGTTCAAGTGAAGGGACTTTATTTTGGAAGTGGGGGTCGCACAAGTGGGGAAGTGAAACAGGGCAGGGAAGGGAGCCAACAGGGCGTGTCACTGGGCTGCACCCGTGGTGGCCGACGTGGAGAAGCATGTGCCTCAGGGTGACCCCGGCGAGAGGCGAGGGAGCTGGGTGTTTCTCCACCGATCCCCCAGTCACTGGTTGAGGGCAGCCCCTGGCAGCACTGTCCCCTGGTACGTCTGGGGACTGAGATGCCCAAGGGGGTGTGGGCAGGACATGGACACGGGATGGCCCCCACATCTGGTAATGCGATTTGTATGTCGATTTGTATCCCAAGCTGGTTAAAACTGGTCCTCCACTTAGTTCTGTGTCATAGTAGCAGAGTTAACGGCAGCCTTCAAATAAACCCAGTTAAGATGGGAGCAAATTATATGCATAGCACAGGGGTACAACCGTAACCAACCTGGGAACTAGCCATTTCACACCTCACCACTTGGGGTTCGTTACTTCGTGAGCAATGAACATTTATTTTATTTTATTTTTTAATTATCACCTGAGGATACGTTTATTGATTTTAGAGAGAGAACGGGGGGAGAGAGAGAGAGAGAGAGAGAGAGAGAAAGAGAGGGAAACATTTATGTGAGAAATGTAGATTGGTTGCCTCCCATACAATCCCCAACTGGGTTTTGAACCCACAACCTAATGTATGTGCTCTGACTGGGAATTGAACCCGCAACCTTTTTGGTGTGTGGGACAACTCTCCAACCAACTGAGCCACCCAGCCAGGGCATGAACATTTGTTGAGCATCTGTGATGTGCCAGGTCCCCACACTTGGGTACTTTACACATATTACATCGTTTAATCTTTGTAATGAAAAAACCCTATGAGAGAGTCATGGTTGGACCCGTTTTCTAGATAAGGAGGGACTCAGTAATTTACTTTCGTTGCAACGTTTTGCAACAGGCAGAGGCAGGTTGCCACCCATTTTCTTCCTTCAACCTTTTGCTGCTGCCTGGCAGGCAGAAATTACAAGAGCAATTTTCCCTCAAGTGTTTGGCTTATATTTGCATTCAGTATTTATTGACGTTCCCAGGCCCATCCAGTACTTACTATTGGGGCTTAATAAGTCCTAAATAATAATGATTTTCCCCGGATGAGGATAGATGCTTGTGTCAGCTGGGGCTGATTTCCACCTAATTTGCAGGGAGTTTGTGCACCACTGTGATGAGCTAAATATTTATGCAGGGAGGATGCATGTGCAAATCACATTTCCATAAGAAACACAAGGCAAATGAACGTTTCTGACCAAAAAAGTTTATTGATGGGAAAAGATGCTTTAGAGAATCATTAAGAGAAACATTAGCCAGGATTAACCAGCACTATCCAAGAGTTAGCCACATTTAGGCAATTTTAGCATTTACGCCAGAGAAGCGTCTTTATTAAGAGTTGCCAAGGATCGCTGGAGGAGAAAGCATTTTTGCTCCTCAGTGCTGAGGGATAAAACTTGGGAATATGGAATGGCCCTTCCTTCAAATGACTAATCCATCTTGTTGGAAGACCCAGGACACCTGGCTGTTTCTTTCCGAGCCTCGGTTTGTCAAGCTGTCGTCTGCAGGATAGGATTAGATGTTCCTCAAGGCCCTGCACACCCCATCTTGTAATTCTCGACGCTCCTACAGTGATTCTTGTCTTTTTATTTGCACCAAGGAGCAGGCTGTAGGCTGGACCATCAGCCTTCTTGTGGAGGGCAAGGTGTCAGCATTTCTGCTCCCGGCCTTGTGCTGGGCACCCTCTGGGTGCTTTATGTCAATCAACTCATTCCTCCACAGTGATTCAATGGCATAGGTTTTACTTCCATTTTATAGCTAAAAACAAGTAAGTTGCAAGTTAAGGAACAACTACTTTGGGGGTCATACTCTAGACCTCCCCACCCACATCTAAGTAAATTGAACAGAATGTTTTATTTTGGGTACCAAGGGGCACAGAACGTAGGACCTGGAGTCGTATAGGCCTGAGTTGGAATTCTGCTTCCCCAGCGCACCAGCTGTATGGCTGGGTGAATCATATCACCTTTTCAAGTCTTGTTTCCTCGTCTGCACCCACTTACCTTATGATCTCCACGGGGCCAGGCTGTTGTGTGGTTTCTATGAGAAACCATCTGGCTCTTTGGTGCCAATCTGAGTGGGCGGTCACTCTAGGTTTCCCTCCCAGGGTCATCTCAGATGGCCATGCTCACTGCCTCCCTGGGGTAGGGAGCAGCTCTAGGTGTGGCCCTGGCTTTGTCTCCGTCGTCGTCCCCTTGAATTCCTTAGCCTGGTCCTACCCAAGCCCTAGCCTGCCTGACTTCTGCCTGCAGACATGGCATGTGGCTGGAGATGGGGGTTCAAGCCCCAGCAGTGCCAGTTTCTACTTGTGCCACCTGGAGTCACTCATTTGGTTTCTCTGAGTCTGTGTCTCTTCTGTTAGATGGAGATGATTTTACACTTTGTGCAAGACTTTTGTAGTTGATTAAACTTCATAATGTTGAAAATAATCACATGCTGAACTGTGTTCTGTGCTTGCCCCAGAGAATAGCCTCAGTCCTTCTGAATGAATTCCTTTGTGGCCTGAAGAGTTCCTGGGTTCAAGAGCCCCCCTGGCTTTGTTACAGAGGCACATGGGAACCAGCTGGTCCATTGCTGTGAAGATTCAGGTGCCTTGAATAAGCAAATTGGTGGACAACCTCCCTCAGGTGTTGCTTTAAGAAGACATTTCTGCCTGGCCGAGACAGAGTTTCATGTAGATGTACCTCATTTAATGTTTTCAAAATCCCGTATCTTAGGCGTAACCCAGGCACTGGGACCTGGCCCGGTAGCCCAGCATCCTTTCTGCCACGCCCACTCACGGGCCCACACGTTGCTTGGAAGTCAGCTTTGCCATCCCCAAGACCCGCAGCCAGACTCTGCCTTTCTCTTTCTTCCGAGGTTGTGATGGGCTTTGAAAAGCTACTTCAGGAAAATTAGAAAGTTGTAAAAAGTTTAGAGGTACGGACATACCGGGGACTTCAGAAACATACACACATACACTCTCTCTCACACAACAGCTTCACTGAGATATAATTCACATCCGATAAATCCCACCCTGTAAAGGAATACAGTTCAATGGTGTTTAGCACATGCACAGAGTTGTCGTGCAGCTGTCACTGCTCTCTAATTTCAGAAGACTTTATCACCTCCCAAAGAAACGCCACACCTGTTAGCAGTCAGGACTCAGACATCCCTGGCAGCCACCAATTCACTCTCTGTCCCTCTGAGCCTGCCTGTTCTGCACGCCTCATATACATGGAATCATATGGCATGTGGCCTTTCATGACTGGCTTTTTTTGCTTAGCGAAATGTTTTCAAGGTTCATCCATTTTATGTAAATTAGCATTTCATTCCTTCTACGGACAAATAATATTCCATTGTATGCATGCAGCACATATCATCTGCTCGTCAGTGGAGCTGATGGACGTTTGGGTGGTTTCCCCTCTTCAGCTACTAGGGATACTGCTGCTGCGAACATTCCTGTAGATGGTTTTGGGTGGACCCATGTTTTCAATTCTTTTGGGTATTGGAACTGTTGGATCATGTGGTGACTCCGTTTGACATTCAGAGGACCTGTCAGACTATTTTCTGAAGTGGCTGTGCCTTTTACAGTCCCACCTCCAGAAACTCTTGTATGGTTTATGTTGGTTGAAATGTGTTTGCAGATGCTGACAATTTATTTGAGCTTCAAGCCCAATTTGGTTCAAAGTCTCAGAGGAACACTCAGATTGAATTAAAGGCCTGGATTTAGCATGGCAGAAAAGACCTTCCATAGTCTACAATGCAGTATGCTAAATACCCTGTAATAAAATGTAAAATACTGTCTTGGATTTGAGTTTTTGAGTAGGAACTGTGGCACAGAAGAACAATTTGGAATCATACCTGTCTTGCTTAGAGCTCCTTTTGATGAGATGCTGAGACAGGGATTTGAGTGCAAGTCATCTCCTTGGGCGGTGATCCTGGGAAACACCTGTTACGGAATAGAGGCAGTGAGACGGAAGAGCAGGAGGCCAATGAGGGCCTGTGAGCAAGCAGGGCTCCGCTGCGAGCACCCAGAGCCCAACTCAGCTGGGGAATTCTGGGATCCAGCACAGAACATGCCTTGGAATTATCTCGGTGGAGAAATAACGAGGCTGGAGCATTTAGCCGCCAATTCCTGGTCTGTCAATTGCTTGCGGGCTGCTTGTGGGGGTTTGCCCTGCGCACTGGCCTTGCCTGTACCCATGGCCACAGGCGGTGAGTCGTAAGGTTTGCCCTAAGCATCCCTCAGTGTGCCAGCATCAGACATGGGACCAATGCAAACTGATACCCGAGTAACCCACCAGGGGCCGTTTCTGCCTGCGTCAGAAGGTTTGGTCAAAATGTTGTGTAGGGCTGTCTCTGTTGACACACAGGAATCAAAGGTAGGAGAAATACAATCTTTTCTTAAACCCCTCCCCGAGGTTGGAAGCACGAAGTTTCCAGAACCAAGGAAATATCACACACACACACACACACACACACACACCACATACACACACGTATATAATTGAAGTTAGAGGCTGTTCTTTAACAAAGAAAAGAATGGGGCAATTGAAATGCACTTGCTGAAGTAATCAGAGTTGAGAGGCAGGAATAGAAATGGAAATTAGAATCTGCCTGGAGACAATTTGGTGGGATAATCAAGGGCTAGGAATTTTGCCAGTTCCCCACAGATCAGAACCGCTGGGCTCCACGGGCCCTGAGAGCATGTTTACCTTTAGACCCGAGGGGAAGAAAGGGCCCATAGGGCGGCAGCTTCCCAGTGCCACTGGAGACCAGAGTCACCTGTGAGACCGATGCAGACACGTGCCTGGGGGCTCACTGCTGCATCTCCGGGGGGGGGGGGCGGGGGCGGGGCTGCGAGCCTGCATTTAACAAGTACCCCAGAGGACGGGGAGTCAGATCTGGGGCTCTCTCAGAAGTGACAGTCATACTGTAGATAAAGTTCCAGACATTTTTGGAAAGGGTCAGGAAAGTAGATGATCTTCTGTGCTCCCTTCTTAGCCTTCCCCAGGGCCCTATTTCACTGATCCCTGCTCTGTAGCTGGCCCAGGCCTTTGCTCCTCCTCTGGCTAAAGTACCTGGTGGGAGGGCAGGAATGTCTGCTGGGTTGGATTTTAATCCTGGAAACTGCAAATCTCAGACCGGTAGGTCCTCTCGGTCAGGCCTGGCCTCAAACAAGCCAACAATGAAACCAAGTCCAGTCACTTGAAAGATACCAAAGAGTTGCTTTAGTCTGAGCATCTCTGAAAATGCGGAAGGCTATTATATCCTCCCTTCACTCCCCCGCCCCATCAAACTTTCCTTTGTGTCAAGGGCTGAATTGTGTCCTTCCCAAAGTTCATGTAGAAGTCATGAGCCCCAGTTACCTCAGAATGTGACCTGATTTCCAGATAGAGTTCTTGCAGACATAACGCGGTTAAAATGAGGTCGTTAGGGTGGGCCCTAATTCCATATTGCTGGTGTCCTTATAAAAAGTGGACGTTTGGAGGCAGACATGCATGCAGGGAGAAAGCCACGTGAACATGGAGACAGCCACGTGCGAGCCCAGGAGAAGGGCCTGGTGCACGCATATCCGTATCTCACAGCCTCAGAGGGAACCAAGCCTGCCACCACCTCAGACCTGAGTCTCAAGAGCTGTAGGCGATGAATTCCTGTTAATGGAACCACCGGTCTGTGGTAGTTAATCACCTAGCACGCTGTCTCCATGGAGCCTCCCTCCCAGACTTCGCCCAGTCCATCTGCAGAGCCTTCTCCGGAACCCAACCCCCCAGCATCTCCCTGGACTCCCCAGCAGCTCCTAACTTGCTTTTCTGCTTTCACGTTGGCGCCCTGCTGTTTTTCTCTGACCAGCCACCAGCTGATCCTGTCTCTCCCCTGCTCTAAACTCTGCCATGGCTCCCTAAGACTTTCAGGATAAAGACCCAGGTCTTCAGTCACAGGACCCTGCAAAGTCGCGCCAGACCTATGTCCCCTCACACTGGTCATTTCTCAGTCCTGAGGGGGTCCTTTTCTCCGTACCTGGGCCTTCTCCTAGCCGATTCCCTTCTTCAATGAGGTCTTAGTTAATTCGATTCCTAGGAAGTGACCAGGTTAGATTTTTTTCCTAGTCATATGCTTTCTTGATGTCCAGAACTCTTCCACTGCAGCAGCTCCACATTTGTAATTAATAATTGGTATAATTACAGAATGTCTTATCTGGAATGTAAGCTCCAGGAGGGCAGGGATTTTTTGCTTTGTTTGTTCACTTCGTTCTCCCCAACACCCCCCTCTGGAACAGTGCCCGGCATGTAGTAGGTGCTCAATTAATACTTGCTGCATACGCAAATGCATGGAACAGAATTGCCGGAAGGGCATGGACAGGTATGCCTTGTTCATTCCATCCCTGTTTCTCCAGCGCCCAGAGCGGTGCCCCATGGAGAATAAACTCTGTGTGTGTGTTGGGGGTGGCGAGGGGTCATCAGTGGGATGGGACAGTATCTTGTCAGTCAGAGCTTCCCAGGGTTGGACGCCCCTGCAGGGAGCTCTTGGTCCCACGGGTGAGACCCTCTTGCTCACAGACCAATGTGACACAGTCTGGCCTGACTGCAATGGGATATACCCAGAGGGCTGCCTGGATGGAGTCAAAGAAAGGGGCATCCTGGGTGCAACGGAAGAGGGCGGGTTGAAGTGGGGCGTGGGGAGAGCTTAGGCGCAGTTTTGGAGCAGAAGAGAAGGTTGCCGAGGGGACATGTCTCCAGCTTTCCCCAGGTCCTGCTGGCGTGGGGGGCGAAGTGAGGGCCGAGAGAGGAGGCAGCCGGAAGGAAGCTCCCCAGAACTCAGCCCCAGTGACCGAGCTCCACGCACAGGAGAAGCCTCTGCTTGTTGGGCTGTTTCCAGTGTTTACCACGGCACATGTTGTGTGGGGGTTTCCGTGGGCTCCCCAAGCTGGGGACCTTCCTCATAGGCTACCGTATGGTGTATCTGCTTGAGGCTTCCACTTTAAGAAACAAATTCCTTTTCTCTCAAGGTGCCCAGCTCTTTGAATTTCTGGAAAGCTGGAATGTGTACCTGAGGTCCTCCAGCAGACAGGCCCCGTCATTCAGTGACCCTGGTGGCCTCAGCCCTGCAGGCTGGCCTTGCTAAGGGACCAGACGCCTCCCTCTGAATCTCTTTGTGTCTCGTCCCCCTGCACTTCAGGGCACTTCAGCATGTCGCCAGGCTGTTCGAGTTTGAATTACAAGCAGTCACATACGTTTTCAAGGGCGAGGAGGGGGAACAAAATCCCACGCCCACCTGACCAGAGCCCCCAGGTGTCCACAGGCGTCCATGGCTCCGTGTGCAGGTGGAGCTGGAGCTGAGACAGTCCAGGCAGCCGAGCTGGTGGGAGACGCCGGGTCTCAGGGCCCCACCTGCCAGGCTCCTTGGGCACCTGGAATGTCTGCCTGCCTCCCTGGACGCCTTCTGCCTCCTCTCTCGCCCTCTCCCTGGCAGCAGGGCTCGATTCAGGTATCTTTGATTGAATTAGTAGCTCCTCAAGCACAACGCAAATGAGATCAAATCAGAGGGAAAGTGTAAATGAGAAGATGGGAAGATTTAGTATATTAAAATGTTCACTGTGGCATGGCAGAAGTGAGATGGGGAAATTCACTGAGATCACTTTGTACTTTTTTTGACGCCACGACAGCAGAATCAGAAAAACCGAGCGCCGCCTGTTTCGGCTTTCGGTGTTGTCCTTCCTGTCCCTGCTCCTTCCAAGTGGGTGTCTTCTTGCCACCAGTGGAAGGAGCTGGCCTCTGTATCTCAGGTCAGCCCACAACAAAGGAACGAATGCTTTCCTCCCAGGCTCCATCAGCTCTTTGCTACAGGCTCACAGCAACCCAGCCTATCTGTGCCTCAGTTTCCTCGTCTGTAAAATGGGGAGGGTAATTACGCTTACCCTCGTGGGGCTGTGGCGAGGGTTCAGTGAGTTACTATAGGTAAAGCACTTAAAACAATGCGTGACATGTAGTAAGCGCTCAGTAAACGTCAGGCATTATTATCACACATTGATCGAGCTGGGGGAGAAAAATAATCAGCATGTGTATCAGCTGGGGTTCTCCAGAGAAACAGAACCAGCAGGATCTTTACGTCTATCTCTCTGTCTCTGTCTCATCTCTAATCTGCATCTCTTACCATCTGATCCATATGCCTCTATAGCTCCACTGATATCTACCTCAATAGTCACATGTATCTACAGTCGTCTATATCTGTTTCTCTGTATCTATATCTACGTCTCTATGGATATCTGTGTCTATATCCACATCTACATCCTATCTTTATCTATCTCACTCCGTATTTATATATATAAATTTATTTCTAGGAATTGGCTCGTGAGATTGTGGGGGCTGGCAAGTCTGGGATCCGCGGAGCGGGCTGGCAGTCTGGAAGCTCTCCGGCAGAGCTGAGGCTGCAGCCTCCAGGCAGAGCTGCTTTTTCCTCGGGGAAACCTTGGTGTTGTTCTTAAGTCCTTCCTGCGGATTGGACGGGGCCCACTCCCATCGGGGAGGATGGTCCCCCTGGCGCACAGTCAGCCAACTGGAGCTGCTCACCGCGTCCGCAGGGGACCTCCGCAGCGACACCCGATTAGTGTTTATTGGACAAACGGGGGCTCTAGCCAGGCCGAGGGGACACAGGGCGCCGGCCACCGGACCTGCGCTGGCCAGCGCCATCTGACCTCCGGGGGGCTTCCTCCCTCCTCTCACTGGTCTGCTTCTCCTCTTAGGTCACACCTCCCCTCCATTCCTGACCTCCCGTGTGGCGATTCTCTGTCCTGCTCATTTTTCCTGGAGGTAGGGGTGGGGGTATCTTTGGGGTCCTGGGGCTGACAGAGGGGAGGAAGGCCAGAGAGGGTTTCATGGGCACATGAATGCAGCTTGCTCTCCTTTCTTCCCATCGACTCCGGCTGTTCAGTGAAAACTCCGACGCCACCCACCACCAGGGTGAAGTCTCACTCGGGTACTCTCGCAGCTTTCGAAAACACACTGGGCTGAAAGTATGTGCTTCCTTCCCAGTCTTGAGTTATGTTAAGCCCCTTTCCTTGTTCCTTGCTCTGTCCAATTTCTTCTCCTCGATCACAGCGAGTAGGGGAGGGAGGGAGGGAACGCCCTATCCCAATGGCTGGTGACTGCCAGCCAGCCCGGAGGTCTGGTTGGAAGATGAGGTGGTGGCCTGCATTCCTCAGTCAGTTACAGCGTGTCCCCCGACCCCCACAGCCCCACGATTCTTTAGCAGCACACTATTTATTACACACAGCTTGTCCGTCTCCCCCAGTTGTAAGATTTTATTTTAAAACAGTGTATGCTATGAAATACTTACACAAGAAATCATACACTCTGGGATTTGCCTCAGAATGACACCGGAGGGGGGAGTGGGTGGGGTGTGTTTGAAACCGGTCGACCATAAATAGACAGTTATTGAAGCTGGGTGGTGGGTGCGTGGGGGCTCGTTAAGCTGCCGTGTGCCCCGTTCGTTGAATGGGTTTTACGGTGTTTTATGCCGAAAAATGTACAGAGGAAAAGAGAAAACACCCACATTACTCTCCAGAGTCCTTGAGCGTTTTAAAAATAGTGTTCCTCAAGAATACACTCAAGGTTCCATGGATGCTTGATTAAAATGTAACTTCTTAAAAATATTTTCGTAACTCTTTTAACACCAGAGCCAGCCGGACGTGGCAGTTTCGAGTGGGGGTTGTCAGACCCCACGAAGGGCCGGAGAGCAAGCGAGTTGGGCTCTGTGGGCTGCACGGGGTGAGAGCCCCTGTGGGCGGCGCGCAAACGACCGTGTGCGGCTGTGCGCCCATGACACTTCGTTTATGGACACTGACATTTGAATTTTATGTAATTTTCACACGTCACTAAATGGTCGTCTTCTTTTGATTAAAAAAATCATTCCAAAATATAAAAAGCATCGATATAATGTGCAGGCCTTACAACGATACCCGGGTCTTTCTCCGGTCAGCGTGCCCTGCTTCGCCGACCCTGCTATAGACAATTGGTTAACAAACCGGAGAAGACCAGTGAGGCACTTTGGCCTCCCAGGGTTGATCTGTTTTCTTGGACAGCCTCGGGAATAAAACTTCTTCTGTCACTTCTGTGCGTGTTAAAATAACGAAACCAAAAATGCCCAAGCCAACTGCAGTGGGTGTTGATTGAAAAAGAATAAGAAAATTAAGGTGCCAAAAGTGAGAGTCCCTTTTCTCATCGCTGAACCTTGGCCACTGCCCAGAGGTGACAGCTGGGTTCCCTGTCCTCAGGGATCCCAGGACACACTTCTGCATCCCTCTTCTTCCTCCCAAGAAGGCCAGACATACATCAGTGCAGCTTCAAGGACCGAGCAAGAAACAAAGATAAACTGACCATTTTCCCCAAACAAAGAACTATCCACTTTACATGTTGAGGATCAGCCCACTTACTGGCAGGTGGAGTCTTGCTCTTACTGGAGAAACCAAGAATGTCTGAGCTGACACGTGTTGCTCTGAAGAATACGTGGTTCATGAGACCCATGAGCAGGTGCCGAATGGGGACCCTTGGGCAAACCCTCCTTCTTGCCTCGACTTCTCCCATCCCTCTGGTCCCATGTGGACCCCCAGCTGTGGGCGCATAAGTCATCTGGCCCATCTGAGTTTGATGCCGCTTATGTTTTTTGTTTTTTTTTTTTAATTTTATTTACCCCCGTCTTTACTTTTCCTTTTGGCTTTCTGAGAGTGGACACTGATTTGACTCTCAGCTTCCTTTCTATTTTTCCCTAGGGAATCAAACCTGACTATTTTCGTTCATGGGATGGTGAAATACGTTGAAAGCAGCGAGGCAAAAAGAAGCATGAGAGAGAACACGCCTGCTGCTTCCGCTGAGATCCTCGCTGGCAGTTCCCGAGTTTCCCGTGGAAAGCACTTAGATGCTCAGAAGAGAGCATATGTGGTGTGTATGCTGCATTTTTCTTTTGGAACCAGGAGGGAGGAGCCTCAGGGATTAGCTGGTCCTAATGCATCCCTTTATGGATGGAGACACAGACGGAGGCTGGGAGAGGTGGAAGGCAGGAAACGGGAGGGCTGCATGAATGAGACGGAGACACGTTTCGGGGAGGGTGAGCAGGCCTGGAGCCTGGGAAGGGTGGAAGGGAGGTCTCTAGGGCGTGTGATGAATGAGAGGGGCGGGGGCCAGGCCAGGTGGCCCTCGAATGCCCAGCTTGAGACTTGGCCTCCTTTGGGGGTTACAGAGCTACTGGAAGGTTTAGGAAGGGTGAATGTTGGGTCCCATTATGCTTCAGAAAGATCTTTCTGTGGAGGAGGGACGGGTGATGTCTTTCTGCTGGAGGCTGGGAGATCCGTCCGGGGAGGTGAGGAAGGACAGGCAGCAGATGTGGACGTTTGGTAGAAGGAGCGAGAGGAGATATAGTGACTTAGGAGACAGAGGCAGAGCCAAGGCAGAGAGGCCTTTGGTCGGGTGGAGAGATGAGTATATCCGAAGGGTGACATGGAGGAATGCGTGTGGGTGCGCGTGTAGACCAGAGGTAGGATAAGGTTGTCTCAAGGAGGGAGACCTTGGAGATGGTGGCCCAAGGCCAGGTCAGGAGAAGGGGAGGGCTGAGTGGCAGGTGTTGTCTTTGACACCTGGGAACCCAGCTTATAGTGTGAGCCCAGGCACAAGGGCTGCCTGTGACATTCCTGTTCACGGTTGAGGTGCCGGTGTCAGAGGTCCCGCACCATCAAGGCGTTGGCCGCTGAGAGGGCAAGCCCGATGGGCAGTCTCGGGCCCCAGGGTTTCCGGTGCCCCTCCATCAACTCACCCTCCTCCCTCCAGGAAAGAAGGAGAGACCAGGTGGGGCTGGCTGCTGTTGACTGGTGGTTGACGGGAGAAAGCGGAAAACGTAACGGCCGGAATGGGAACCCCCCCGGGGGAGGTCGGGAAGCCTCTGCTCCGCGTCCCCACGTTTGTTCGACTCCTTTGGCCCAGTTTCTCACGTGATACCCAGCGCTGCTCCAGCCTTATTTATTTCAGATCCTTTCCAAGTTCTGACAATTAGTTTCCTGGCCATTAAGCTGGACCGAAGCAGGAATACTTTAATGTGCTTATTTATCTCACTGGTTACATAAGTTCCCGGGTAAGTAAGCTCTCTTATTTCCGAAAGCGTCCGTGCGAAAGCTTAAATGGGCTCATCAATTTCTCAGCCCGTCTTCCTGGAAGGTCAGTCTCGAAGCAACTTGCGTCTTTGTCACCACCGATCTTACGGCTCTTCCACGCCTTTCACCTCGGTTTTGAGCACGAGGACCCCAGAATCATACAGTTAGTGTTTGAATCAATTTGACGGAACAGCAGAGAGAGGGCCTTCCTGGCTGAGAGGGAGTCTGGAAGACCGTACAGAGAGTCAGCAGAGCCTGGCCCCTTTGGTCCAGAGAGCTGGAGCCTGTAGCCAAGGGACTGACACGCAGATGGCGATGCGTGCTAGTCACGGGAGGACTCTAGGTGGGGAGCGGCGTGGTCAGACTTCCCCAGAGGAAGCTCGTTTTGGCCGCCTGGCGGAGGGGGCGTGGAGGGAGGAGGGGCAGGCAGCTGTCTGTGTGACCAGCTCCCACACTCCACCGGAGCCAGCTGAGACCAGGGCAAAGTGAAAATGAGGGGCATCTTATTCCAAATTTAAGCACCATGGAATATCATTCAGCTGTATCAAAGAGCGAGGGACCGGTCCATGCGGCAACTGGCACGAACCTCGAAAACGTGCTAAGTGAAAGCCATCAGGCACAAAAGGTCACATTATGGAATGATCCCATTATGCAAAATACCCAGAATAGGTAAATGCATAGAGACAGGAAGTAGATGAGTGGTTGCCATGGACGGGGGACAGGGAGGAAGGGGGAGGATGGCTGCTCAATGGGTGTGGGGTGTCCTTTGGGATGATGAAACCGTTCTGGAGCTGGACAGAGGAGGTAATGACAGAAGGTCATCAATGCACTAAATGCCACTGAACGGTGCGCTTTAAAATGGTTAATTTTGTGTTATATGAATTTTACCTAAAAAAAAACAACAAAACCAAACCCATATACACAGGTGCTGGGGATTAGGATGTAGACAACATTTGGGGGCAGGCAGAACATTACCTTGCCTTCTGCAGCCTTCTAGAATGATGTTGAATTCCCAGCTCAATAGACACAGAGCCAAATTCTCCTAAAATGCTTAGTTTATTGACAGGGTCCAGAAGTTCTTTGACACTTTTTAGATAAGCTGTCTTTCTGCTATTGTGTGTGTGTGTGTGTGTGTGTGTGTGTGTGTGTGTGTGTTAGAAACCTCTGTTGATTTGTAGTAGAGGCTACTATAAATACAGAGTAGCTTGGACAGTGGATGAATGTCATGAGTTCTGAGTCTGGATTCCGTGCCATTAGCTTCTCTCCCTGTAATTCATCTGGCCTGAAAGGAGAGAGGCCGCTAAGTGTTACAGAAGACCAAGGGACCACAAGGGCAGGCTTCACGCTGAATTATTTAGTCCTGCTCTCTTGTCTGATACATCACAGAGTCCGGGAAGTGCGGGAAAGCTCCTCTAAGGATAATCTTCCCTCCTGACAAATACCTCCAGTGAAGGGAGCTCCCTATTGTACTTGCCAGGGCAGAAAGCACCTTAACGCCTGCAGTGCTTTTATTTTCCTGCAGTTGACATGCGCCTGGCTTAGGTTTACTCCCACAGATCTCGGTTCCATCCTCTGGGGCACATGGGTTACCCCTGCGTGGGGAGGTGAAGACAGAGAGACTGTCCCTTCTTCTTCAGACTAGCCGTCCCCATTGTCTTGTAAGCTTCTTCACAGCCCGTCCACCCTCCGTAGGCTCACTGCATTTATCCACATCCCTGTTCAGAGCTGGTGACCAGGTCCCCTTCCGCGCACGCCAGTGTTCCGCCTCTTCCCCTGTACCCATCTCCTTCTCAGGAGGCTGGCCCTCTTGCCTTAGGTCATCTCACATTGGAGTCCTTCTTCTGCCTCTTCACTGCCACTGCCGGGTTGTTTATCTCCTGGGAAAAGAAAGCTCCGCCCCGGAGGCACGGAGGCACGAGCTTGCTGACCCTGTCTGAATGGGAACGGGGCTGTTATCTGAATTAAGACCACCACCAGATTTTTGTGATGAAGCCCTAACCCCTAAGTAATCTCAGAACGGGCAGCTTGAAGTTCCCCCTCTAGCAGAGTGGCCACAGAGTCTCCCGTGCCTTCATGGGGATCATTTCTGTGGGGTGCGGGGTTCTGAAGCGCATCATTAGCTGGATGCCTGAGCTACATTAAAAGCAGAACAAAGTTCATCCCTTTCCGTGAGTTCAGCCTAGATGGTGTCTCAAGCCAGGAATTGATTATACGACTTGAGAAAGGCCAGTGCCGAAAGCAAACACAGCACTCTGATTGGCTGAGCTAGGTCACTAGGAGCAAACAAGACAGAAGGAAAGGAAGTGGGGGTCTAGAAGCGAGGGTCCCAGGGTGGACCCTTATCACTGACAGCTAGCTGCCTTCTGTTGTCTGTGCTACAGGCCAAAACTAGTTGTCTTGGTTACGGAGCCCGTCTTCTTCCAGGAGCAAAGGGCAGATGTGTTAATGTCTGTTTGTGTCAAGTGTAGGAGCCATGGAGGAAAGCCAGGTTTCAACAAACAGCCGGGGGTGGGGGCTTTCGACCTCACGGGGGCCGGCGGAGCTGCAGGGAGGGTCAGGACGGTGCGAGGAATGGAGTGTCTCTACTGCCCGTGCCTCTCAGGTTGCAGCTCAGCTCTGAGCTCACTTTGGGCAGCAGCGAGTTCTCATGTGTTGGGTTCTGAGATTCTGGAATCTCTGGGCTGAGATGCCCCACACGATGGGACTCTCTGAGTTGCGGTGGCTGATGGGACACGATTGGTCGCTGCTGATGGAATCCCCAAGGAGCATCCTGCGGTGTGAGGCTGAACGTGAAGGCACAGCGTGATCGTGCTGCCATGACACTGCGGTGACACTGAGAGGCCTCGAAGGGCCTGTGCACAAGTTCCCCTCTCCACGCTGCTCCCGCAGCCAGGGGACCCCTGTCAGACAATCTCCTTATCAGGGGGCCAGGCGCAGCTTCTGCCTGTCACTGAGGAGCAGGTTTGGGATCCCTGCCAGATCGCGGCATCATTCAGAGAAGTCAACTCCACCCTCCCACGGGAACTGGGGATGTCCTGCCCTCTTGGTACTGCAAGGCCTGTCTTCCACGGCCCCTGGTTTTTTCTCTGTCCTAGAGTACAATGTCCACGTGGCCTGGCATGACCTCACGTGTCCTGTGCACCGGGGCTGTGAGTATCTGTGTGGGTCGGGTGTTGTGTATTTGGCCATCCAAGCTATCGGTCCAGCCCACTGTGAGCCACGCTGGCAATCCGCAAGTCCGCCTCCTCTTCTCTCCTTGGTGGCACAGATAAAATCAGACCCCCAGGCCTGTCCTGGTGTGCCGGCAGTCCCAGGGCTCAGAGGCTTTCTTTCTATATGAATGGGCGAATTAATGAGCAAGAGGGAGAATTGACTCTGTATAATAAGGGAATTTGGCTTCATGTTCCCTCGGGCTGTTTATTAGTTAAAATAAAAGGCACAGCTGCTATAACAACAGACTCCAAAGAATGTGGCTTAAAGAACAAAGAAGCTGTTTGCCTCTCATACAACAGTCGGGGGTGACATTCAAGGTCAGCGGGCAGCTCTGCTCCACACAGTTACTCAGGAACCCAGGCCGGTCATGCCTCTGCCACCTTCATGTGGCTCCCAAGGTCACTTTGGTTATTGCCACCCATCCAGTAAGGGGGGCCAGAAATCCAGGGCCATCAGCGCCGTAAACTCTTTGTAAGTACACGAGACAGAATTGGGACATATCATGTTCCCTTGTGTCCCATCACTGGAATGGGCACGAGGCCATCCCCAGCCTCCAGGGAAGCTGGAAAATGCAGACCCTAGCCAGGTGGCTGTGTTCCAGTCACAGCGACTATGGAACAAAGGGAGAACGGACTTGGGTGGATGGCTAGCAGCCACCCCCACAAGGAGCAACTTGGTCTAGGTGAAGGGACACAGGGCTGGGAATCAGAAGATACTGGTTCAAGCCCTGGCTCCCCATCACCGCCCCCTCCCCCAAACCTTGCCAGCCATGTGCTTTTGGGCAGGTACCTTTCCACTCTGAGCCTTACCTTTTCCAACTGCAGAATCAAGACCATTGCCTTGTTTACCTCACTGAGTTGTCCTGAGGATCAAAACGAGGTGGCATGTCAACTCTAAATTGCTGGCATGCCTAGGATATGCTGGTGTCCTGGGCCATAACCTTCTATGCCCTGATGGCAGGGACTCTGCCTTGATACCCTGGCGTCCTGCAATGTCCATCTTCACAAAACTGGCTGTTTACCAGGAACCCGAAAATCACTGGGGACCGAGGTGAGGCTGACCTTAGGAGCTCAGGGCCCTGCAGGCAGCAGATCCTCTGGGAGGGCCTGCCTCCACCTCTCCTGGTGAGAAAACGGGAAGGACTTCCATTTGAAAGCATGGAGTGGAGGAAAAGAGGGTTTGGGCAGACAAGCGTGGAGCCGGGGCTTTCAACCTCAGGCCCACGGATCTCCGCGGGGTCTGTGTCTGGGCATTTGGACTGTGAACGCCTTGGAAGTGCCATGCCCAAGTTTGTGAGTGAGGTGCACATCTTCCAGGGAAGAAATTCCATCGAGTTACCAGAATCTCAACGGGGCCCCTGATGAAGGAAGCCTGACGTCTCAACTGATCCCCTGTAAGAAGGACAGCGGCCAAGGGGTACATATTTAGAGAAGGCAGCTCAGAAGCTGAGCGGACAGACGAACCCATTTTATGGGAAGGACGTGCAGAGGGGAGCTGGCCGTTCAGTGTGAGTGTGAGGCCGTTCAGTGTGGGGCGTCGTGGTAGCACACGAAGGTGCTCACCAGATTTCCGGAGGGCAGAGGAGCAGGAGCCGTTGGTGCTCTGCCCACAGACCCTACTCTTGCGGCTCCGGAGCGTGCTGGGGGCTTCCTGTGGTGAGTGCCTGCAACTCTGCCTGAGGGTCCTCTAGGGCTGCAGAGTTCACTGGCGCTTGGGCAAGTTGAAATACCGGGAATTTGTGCTCAACCAATGGTGTATGGAAATGGGTGGGTAGAACCTCAGCCTCCTCCCGCTTTGGGTGGGATAACTCTAAGGAATGTTCTGTATCAGCACCGAACAATAGAAATACAGTGGGAGCCGTAACTGTGGGCCACATACGTGCTTTTAAATTAAGATTAAAAAGAAACCGGTGAAATGAATTTTAACACTTTATTTTAACCCAATATATCAAAAGTATTGTCATTTTAATACGTAATCAATATAAAAATCATCATTAATGAGATAGTTTTCTTTTTTAAGAAAGTCTTCAAACTATAGAGTATATATATTTTTATTTGTTGGTTTTAGAGAGGGAGAAGAAGGGAGAAAGGAGGGTGGGGGGGGAGAGAAGAGAGAAAGGGAGAGAGAAGCATCGATTCGTTGTTCCACTTATGCATGTATTGGTTGATGCTTGTATGTTCCCTGACCAGGAATCAAACCTGCCACCTTGGCATTATTGGGACAACGCTCTAACCAACCGAGCTACCTGGCCAGGGGCTTGGAGTGTGTTCTCCCTTTACTCTACATCTCAGTTTCAACTTGCCACGGTTCAGGTGCTCAATTACCCCAGGTGGCTGGTGGCTGCTGCATTGGCCAGCACAGTCCTGTCCCACCTCCCAGAGGCCGCGCAGAGGGATACGCCGCAATTGCTCACAGTGGTAACGTGCCCATCAGTGCTCCCCCCACCTCGCATTAGCTTCCTTCCTTTCTCTGTCTCAGTTCCTCATTCCCTTACTAGGGGTTCCTAAAAGCACCTCCAAGATCAGGGTCCGCTTTGGGGGATGCCTTCCTAACACAGACACTCAAGACCAAGGGTGCTCCAGAGGATAGCATTAGGACCCATGGTGAAAATATCCGGAGAGTTTTTGGAGTGGCACCAGAGCCATTCATTCATTCATTCATGCATGCACTGTTCATTCATTCATTCATTCAAAGATATGTGTTCAGGTCTTGCTATGCAGCATGCACTGCTGGCCACTCAGTAGGGGAATGGAGCCGAAGCTTCCCATCACAAGAGGGGTCCAGGAAGAGGCAGACTGAGTTCTGGGGGAGGCAGCTCCACCGGACTTCATGAATCGGACTAGGATTTTGATCACGTGCTGCCTGGCATCTTTTCCAGCCTGTGGATGCTGCCTCCCATGATTCATCTCTGCCTCTGTGAAGCGTCTTGCGTTGTTAATTGCCTGTCTCCTATGGCACGTCTCTCCCGAAAGCTGCAAATCAAGGTTTTTGTGACATTTCTTTTCCCGCAGTGACTTGTGATTAGGTTGTTTTTCCTAAAAAAGGTCCATCCCTCATCATCTTTGCAATTTCCCTTTGATTTTCTTGTTTGGCAAATTGCGGTTCTCCAGATAAAGACTGGTTTCGCGTCTGCTCGCTTTCCCCTTTCATTACTCAGCCGGAAAACACACCTCAGAGTCCTGTCCCTGAAAGGGACCTCAGAGACCATCTGGTTCAACGCCTTCATTTCGGAGGTGGGGAAACTGAGGGCTGGAAGGGGCACTGCTGGCCCGAAGTCACGTGCTAACACAGTGGCTCAGCTGAGGCGGGAGGGAAGTGTGTGGGGTGTCTAATCTCTTTCCCCAGCTCTTCGCTTCAGACTGTCTGAGCTCTAAACCACGGGGGTCTCCCAGCCCAGGGCAACCCTACACTGTCTGCACCCATTATGGGCTGAGCGGCGGAATGTGCTCCAGGAAAGAAGTGGCTTTGCTCATGCTGGGCGAGATTTTTTTTTTTTTTTTAAGTCCTGAATCTGCCGGGAGCTTTTGAGGGTGACCACATAATTGGTTAGGGCTTGAATCTGGATCTCAGCTCCTCCTCTGAAGGCTGTGGAACTCCAAATGGTCTCCTGGCCTCTCTGAGCATCAGTTTCTACCTCTGCAAAGTGGGAGCAATGGCCGAGATAACTGTTACAGAGGTTTGCTGCCGTGATAAAGGACAAACCAATCCTGTTGCAACCTGCAAGATTTGTCCCCTGTTGAACTCGACGACCCCTCTCACTCCCAGCTGCCCTTTGGTCTCAGCACTTGAGCCTCTTGGACTCCTTCTCAGTTCCTCAGATGTGCAGGGGTCTTCCTGCATCTGGGCCTTTGCCTAGACGGTTTCCTCTGCCGACAAACAGTGTTCTTGGCAGCGCTGTCTCTCTTATGCTCATTTACTGAGTGCCTGCTCATCCTTCAGATCTTAACTCAGGAATGACCTCCTTGGAGAAGTCTTACTTATATTTTACTGAGGGTTGAATGGTGGGTCTTCTTGAAATATAATTGTTCATGTGATTCTTCTAGTTACCTAGTGAGGGAGGTATCATTATCCTTTTCTGTGGCAGACAGCATTGCTCAAATATTCCATTTGTTTTCTTATATTTGTTGGCTCTCTGGGAATTAGGCAGGGTCAAGGTGACTTCTTCTGGCCAGCAAAATATGAGTGGGGGTCGCATGTGCCGCTTCGGAGGTAGTTAAAGCCCACTCTAGTATAGTTCTGCCCGTGCCGTGTGAATGAGGAAGCTGTATTTTCCACGCGGTGCAGCTAGATGACGACGGTGATGGCGCAGAGCACAGCCCCTCACGGGCTCATCTGGGGTTTTTACTGCGAGCAAGAAATAAATTTTTGTGGTGCAAAGGCATCTGTTTGGAGCTTGTTTGTTATGTAGCATAGCTTAGTTTATCCCGACCAATGCACTCCCATTTTGCAGGTAAGAAAACTGAGCCCCAGAGAGGGGAAGCGATGTGCTCAAAGTCACATGGAGCTAGGGTCAGAGGCGGGGTTCTGCTCCTGGTGGTCTTATGGGGTTGTGAGGACACAGGTGAAAGTCCATCGAAAACTGTAAACTGCTTTGTAAAAGATAACATTTCTAAGGTGTTGCCCAAAAATCTGGTCTAGGGGTTCTGGGCTCCACATCTGGGAATGTGTGGAAGAAAGATGCAGAGATGCATGCCACAATGACCCTGGTCTGGAGGACCTTGAACTACCTTCTAAATTTGAGGGCTTTTCTTCATAGAGACCAGTGGGTGGCAGTTGGTGGCCATGACTATTGAGGGTGAACATTCTCCTGCTCCCATGGGACTCCTTTGTTTTAAATGCCACAGAATCTGCATTTTGGGGGCCAACTAGTCCAATGGTCTATTAGCCATATGGCTCCCAGACCACACGCTGGATTGATGGTAATCCGTCCTGTATGGGAACACATTCTCCGTTTCCAAACCAGACTGGTGGTGAGTCAGACCACCTAGACTAGACCTCACATTTCTAACCCTTACCCTTCTTTCCCCTCCCGGCTTCATTCCCAGCTCTTAGAGCAGAGATGCCAGTCCAACTAAGAACTGCTTGAAAGAAGTCAAGTGCATTCTAGGCAGAGGATACAGCTTGAGCAAAGGCATGGAGATGTCAGAGGACTTGGTATCCCAGGGACAACAGTTGTGAATGAGTATTTTGAACTTTCTCCCTGATTCTATAGGGCAGAATTCTGGCCCAGCTGGTCACCTCCTGAGTTGACCTTTTTTGTACAGACTCCAGGTAAAGTAGGAAATGGAGAGAAAGCACTGAAACTGTCAGGAGGTTAGTTTGATCTATCCAGTGAAAAATGAACATGGGAATGAACAGAGTGGGTAAGGACTGGAAAAGCTTTGCAGTCTTGGAGGTCAAGAGTGAGTGAAAGAGAGAGTTTTGGGTAAATGTTATATGTGGGATATTGGAAGCAGCAGTGATGGGGGCATTTTTAAAGATGTATGTTGTGTTATTAAGAATGTACTATCCTCTTTGAAATTCTTTGAGAGATTGAGTAAATGTATAAAGTACTTTATATTGCTTGTTGGTTGCTGGACTGTTTCTTTCAATGGAACACCGTGCTGAGATTGGACCCTGTAATCCACCTCCATACTTAGGTTTCATGATGTCTGGGGATGAATCTGTGAGCAGTCAGTGTTAGTGTCATCGGGGGTGGGTACCCGGGGGAATAGGATATCAACATGTGAGGCTGTACAGGATGAGGAGAGTCTTCAGAACAGCGCAAAACCTATTTATACTCCCTGCGTCCTCCAGGTCCTGGTGCTGTGTTCTTCACCTGGTTGGGGAGTGTGTAAGGGAGTAATAGTAATAATATTTGCTCACTTTCACCACGTACTTACTGTGCCCCTACAAGATGTCTAAGAGCTTTACCAATGTTATCTCAGGAATCCTCACAACTACCCAACGAAGTAGGTATTATTAACACCCTCATGGTATGGGGAGGTGCCCAAGGTTAAATGATTTGCCCAAGGTTGCTCCACTTGGAAGTGGCAGAGCCTGTATTTGAACCCAGGTAGTCTAGCTTTTAGTAACTGTCATAAGGATCAAAGCAATTGTTTTTGAAAGGAGGAATGATTTTGGAAGTCTCTGCTTCCCCATCAAGATTTTCCTTGTCCTTTTTTCTTTTCCTTCCTCTCCCTCCCCTTTCTCTTTTGTGACGGACTTTGCCATCGCATTATGTGAATTTATTGGATTTATAATACGGTTTACAGAGGCAATAGTTTTAAGGAAAATTGGCTTCCTTTTCAAAATGTCATGTTTCTCATTTTCTCTCAGATCTTGGGCTTTTTTCAAGATCCCATCAGCTCCTAAGTCATTCAGAAGCATGCTTCACAATTAGAATGCTAGAAACTCTCAACCAGCCAATTTGAGTTTTGCGATTTGTTTAAAAGGACACTTAAAATAAACCCAGGACTTGATTGTGCAGGAGAGGAACGAGTGAGTGCTGGCAGGCAGTGGGGCCGAGGCAAGCGCGAGGCAGTTAGGCGTCTCCAGGGCTGAGGGGCTCCAGTCATCCATTTATAAATGACTCAGTCATCTGTTTATCTGTCCTTCCAAAGGCACAGACATCCTCATTCATCCTTCTGTCCATCCATCCAATTATTCACACAAATCCTTGTGTATCACCCATCTGTCTGTCTGTCTGTCCATCCTCCACCTTAGCTTTTGGTTCTTTCTTTTGTACCTCAATGGAGTGATGTCCATACTATTTCTCAGAAATCAGCGTGGAATGGCTGATTTATTAGCACTTACTGAACATTTTCTATATGCCTAGAATTTTCCTAGAGAGTTTGTGAACACCAATATTTATAAAAATATAATATTCACAGCAAGCTTAAAGAAGTAAGACTCAGAAAAGTTAAATATTTCAGCCCCCAAGACCGCATGCTAATGAGAAGCAAATAGGAGCAGAGAAGGCGGGGGAGGGGAAAGTTGGGAACTGGTACAATGTCTGGCCCTGACAGGGGTTAGGTTCTGGGATAACTGACTTAGAGAGGACGGGGAAGCAGGAAGTTCAGTCAAGTGGGGTGAGCACAGGGGTCCAGAGGTTCATCAGTCAGCTATTGCTGTATAACAAACAACCTCCAAATTCTCACTTCTATTGGGAAAGTTCAAGGTGTTAGAGGTTGTCTTCCAGGAGCTGGGCACGAATGCCAGACCTGTCTTTGGGCAAAGCCCAGTGCTTTACTACACAAAAATAAAGTTGGAGGAGTGTTGACTTAGGAGGAGGGTGGAAGCGAGGTGAAGTCTGGTGCTCTCACCCTCAGCGGCCGCTCCCCCTGGGTACGCTCAGAATGGAAGGGCACGCTCAGAATGGAAGGGCACGCTGACGGGCTCTCCACCCACGGCTGCTGCCTTTCTTCCCTCCTGCCCCTCTGGCTCTCGCTCTGAAGCAGAGTTCCTAGCACTTTCTTCTGCATGGACCCCCCTCCCATTACTCTGGTGAGGCCTATGGACCTCTGCTCCGTATAAAGTTTGTAAATGCATAACATATAAAGGATTCCAAAGGAAATCAAATTATATTGAACTATAATTATTGAAATGTTAAAACAATTTTGTGATGTTGTGACAAATACACTTCTTTGTTAACACTTTATCAACCTAGTGGGCGGTTTTATAAACACTGATTTCAAAGTAGTGTTGAATATAAATATTTTAAAATACCTGAAAAATATAGCAATTGTTAGGCGATATGAAAATACCCATGGATTTCATGGGTAAAAGCTGGTGGTCTAGCTAATACTACTATAGTTTGCTACCTATGTTTATAATGGAAGAAAATGCTAAGTATCAGTCAGATTAGTGAAAAAAAGGTAACTTTTTTCCTGTTCAAGTTAACAGATCACTGAATTCTATCCACAGACTTGCAGAACCCAGGTCAAGCAGCCTTGCTTCAAAGTCTTACATGATATGTCCTTATATTTAATTGAGCACTGAATGAAAATTTGATTTGTTTTGAGAAATTTTGGAGAAGTTTGTAAGAGTCATTCAGATAATTGGAGGCACCCTAGAATTGCACAGAACTTGAACTTGGATTGGAACTTGATGCACTGGTGCCTGAAGGGTTTTTGGATAAGTGTGTGAGTGATGCTATTGATGCCCTTTAATTTCCCCACCCCCCAAACCCCTGTTTGAAAAAGTTACATCGTGTGACATGGCTCAAAGGTGGGCTTGGCTTTTCCCATTATCAGTATGATATTTAAATTTATTCAACTCCAAGGCACTGGCCCAGGGCCAGGGTGAGGATGGGAAAAAAAAATAAATGAAAATTAACAAAAGCTGAAAGAAAACCAACTGTGCACAGCCTTTGGGAACTCCATTTGCAGCCACCCAGAGTCAGTGAGTCCATCTGGAAAAAGCCAAAATTTCCACGCTATTCAGGAGATAAAAAAAAGAACGAGACCCAAGAGCAAGACTAATGCTTTAAGAAAAGGCATTTCCAGCATGACCCACAAAGATTTTGATTAGGTTCATGATTTTTTTTTTTTTTTTTTTTTTGCATAATTTTCACTGGCACTGTAAAATCTTCCACTCACAGAATGCTTTTCCTTTTAAGGGATATAAAGGCAGACGACTGTTGGGCGCATGCCACTGCTCTATCAAAGCGCAACATTTCCCCAGGAACTCGGGGGCCAAAAACCTTTCCGTATTTCTACCTAACTAGCCCCAGCCCCTGTCCCCCAGGTGATGGACAGGCTCTAGGACAGGCCCCCTTTGGGATCCAGGTGGGATGGAAGCCTAGCTGTAGGGTGGGGGAACACTCTTGCATCATTTTGATCATCAGAACACTCTTGCATCATTTTGATCATCATGGACAATGCAAAGGGGAGAGGGAAAGGCTGTCCTGCTGGGCCCAGGCTGAACTGCTACTCCAGAACCAACCTGACAGCCCACAAACCAACATCTGAATCCCTGAAACCTCCCTGAAGACCCAGGGAGTGGAAGCTGGGAGCCCTCTGGGGCCCACAGCCCTGGTGTAGGGCTGAACTCACCGAGAGCCCCAGGAGGAGCTATTATTGGCATTGGAGGGGCCACTGAAAAGTGCTTGTTGCCCTTTGCAGGTTGGGTTGCTATTAAACACCTTGTATCCAAGATGGAACTCGAGATCTCTCCCCTAGCCTGGTCTTTTCCAAGGGAGCTGTGAAGCCAGGGTCTCAGATGTGGTCTTCCTCCTCAATCCCCACATCAGCACATCCAACTAATTCCATCTCCTAATTGTTCTTGACTTAATGTCCACTTCTCTCCATTTCCACTACCAGACCCCTCATCCCACCGGCCATTGTCTTTCTGTGAGAGTCTAAGACCTTGACAACTACAGTGGACTCGCTATTGACTTCTGTGTCTCACTCTCCATCTCGTTGATTTTTCTGTGAATGTGAGCGAAGGAGATAAAATGCACTTATTGAGTATCTACTCTATTTTAAATCTTTAATTAATCAACTCACTTAATAAATATTCATCGAGTATCTACTAATGTCCTACAAGCTCTGCTTTAGGTCTGAAGAGCCGGGATGTGTGGTCACCTTGTCTCTGGTGGCACTGAGTGTTAACCTGCAATGATCTCAGCATCAAGTGTCTCTGTTCTTAGTACTTGGTAATGATCAAGCTTAACCATTGTACGTGTTCATTGTAATGATGAAATACTTTAAACTGAACAAGGAATTTGGGAAGTAAGAAAGCCAAGTATCTACCATCCAAAACAAACATATGAATATTTAATCATATTTGCTTTCAATATTTCTTTTAAAAAAAGTTTGACCTGCTCCGTTGCTGACCTGAAATGATTCACCCCTCCTTAGGCAACCTGGTGGCCCCCCACTCCCAGGAGGTCACCATATTGATGCCGAACTTAGTGCGGATATCCGATCGGCATAGCACCGTATAGCCCAGAACTCCTGGGCTCACGTGATCCTTCTGCCTCAGCCTCCCACATAGCGGGGACTGGGACCCATGGACAAGGACAACGAGGTGGGGGACTGAATGTGGGAGGGTGGGCAGGGCCAGGGAGAGCAATGGGGGAAAGATGGGGACTACTGTATTTGAACAACAATAAGAAAATTTTAAAAAAGTAAAATGCTACACTTAGTAGTAAGTGCCTCTTTTTGCACCCCCCCCCAACCCTATTCTCCCTTCCTCCAGCTCCAGGCAGTCAGTCACTCGGTTGACAATATTCTTCTTGATCATGTTTTAGTATCTCACCTACATATGGATGTATTTATAATCTTTCTCCTTGCCTATGTGAATTTTTGAAATTAACGTAAGCGATATCATGCCGTAAATATTCCACAACCTACTTTTTGAAATTCAAACAGCATACGTCAGAAATGTATCTGTGCTGACACTGTTGACCAAGCGCATTCATTTTAACTGCTGTATAGTATTCCAGCCCATAAAGCCATCACAACGTGCCTCTGTGTTTCTCTGGTGAGGGGTATTTAGGTCATTCATACGTTTCTTTTGATGACAAATAGTTGTGCAGCACAGATCTTCATACCTCTCTCCTTGGGCACATACGTGGGCTATTTCTATATCTTCAGTTTTTATCAGATACTGACAGATGGCTTTCTAAAGAGGCTGCCTTGTGATGTGGCAAGAGAGTGCTAGTGTTGGAACTGAGGTGACTCATTTCTAGTCCAACTCTGGCACCAACTCATGATGTGACTTCAGGCTTCCCCTTTCTTGACTTCAGTTTCCCCACCTTTAAGATGAAGGCCTGGACTAGCAGATTTCTACAGTTCCTTTCTCCTGAGCTAGTTAAAACCATGTTTTGCATTAAGATCTGCTCTCCCAGAAGTAAGGAAACCTCCCAGAGGAAGGCTTGCTCTAAGCCGCAGAGAAGGGTTTATTGGGGAAGCGCTTGATGACTTTTTGAGCTCCTCCCAGGGTTGGGCACTTTTGTTTTCCGTTGACTTGACTCAGGGAGATTAAATGGCTTGTTCAAAGACCACGGAGCTAGGAAGCATCAGAAGTGGGACTTGAACCCAGAACTGAGAGGTTCCAGAGCCTGACTTCTGTATATTGTACACGCTGCTCTTGCTTTGGCACAGGGCGAGTTCTTTCCCAACACCCCCTCTAGGTTGTCGAAATGGCATTCTCCTTGGGAGTCTTGGAGGGCAGGCCATCAATGCCAAGGGGCCCATGCCCTGCTAGAGGAATGCAAAGCTGAGCTTTTTAGACATGAGGAGGAGCTAAGAAAGAGCCCTCTTTTGCAGGAAAGATAAGGAACAAGTAGGACCGAGCCAGAGGCTGAGGATATCACAAAAGCATGGACTCTGAAGGCATTTGGACTCTGACCACAGCTAATGAACCAGCAAGGAATCAGCATCAATAAGAAGCAAATGAAACACCAGCTCCAGTTAATCAGTAAGCACAGCTGCCTGCTTTCCTGCATTCAATTTCAGGCTCACATTATGAATTGCCTCCCTGGAGAAACCACCCCCTCCTCTCCAAAAAGGGCCTTGATCCAATAAACCAACTTTTAATGGAGCAGCAGCTCTTAGTCGAAGGACAGCAACTTATCTCTGGGTCCTGGCTGTGTGGTGAGATGGGTTCTCAGAGCTGCCCAATCTCACTCAAGGTTAGTAATTAAGGCGTAATTGAAATGAAATTAATTGCAATAAATGTGTGATTAGCACAGCCATTGACTAAGGGCATTCGAAACGCAGTCTATGCATGAGACATTGATTGCCACGCTTTTTGATACATGTAATTGCAGCGATATCTTTTGTTACTCTAGAAGGTTTTTTTGGTGTGCAATGAATTTCCACAGGAAGGACTGGCCATGAAGCCATCTGATTTCCTGAAATTCTGAGATATTAAAGGAATACGGCAGGCCCTGTTGTGTTGGGTATAGCTTTTCTGCCCGGATTTGGTGTAGGATCTCTTTCAAGGTAGCCTCCTAGCCCATACGCATCTTTGTTCAAATTAAAAAAAGGCCCTTCTTTCTGTGGGCAGCCCAGCTTATGCCAGGTGCACGGCTTGGCCAGTGGAGCGTGGGCTGTATTTGCATCCTCACTGTTCAATCCAGCTAGGCACCTTTGTGCAGGGAACAACTCTTACATCCATGCACAGCAGAGTTGGTGTCCTCCTTGTAGAGGGAGGTGACAAGAAGGCAGAGCCAGACTTCACTGGCCTGAACCTTGTCTCAGGATCAGAGCCTACAGGCCCTGGATGTCTCCCTTCTCCCCCAGTCTCCCTGATTGGTTGGATGTTAGGCGGAAACTGCCAGCTGGAATGCTGGGACCTGGCAGTGGCCGAGAGGGAGGATAGCGGGGCTGGGGCTGCTTTCCTTCACCCTGCTTCTCTTTGTACACGGTCCCTCTGCTACGCTGACCTCAGTTGCCTCTACTCTACCTCCCCAGCCTCCTCACCTGCTACGACCCCTCTTCCCACACGTAAACCTAGAGATACCCATCTGCTTGTTTTCTGGACACGGCAAGCTATTTCACCCCTCTGGGTCTTGGCACAGGCTCTGTCTCCCACCAAGAGAGCCCACTTTGTCTTCTCTGCCTGCACAGCCCTAGTGAATCTGGGAAAGATTAAAATCTGGCAAAATGCAGCTCAGATATTGGTCATCTCTATCAGGAAAGCCCTTCCCTTTCTGGTCCTGGCTCCTCAGGCCATCAGCCAAGCTGAGAGCCCCACAGAGGAGGGGACAGAGCCATGGCAGGCCCTCGACAGTCCACCCAAGGAGCCATTAAAAAAAATCCTCATCAGCAGTTTTAGAACAAAGTTTGAACTGTATATATATATACACATATATATATATGCTGTGGTTGCCATGGTTACTATAAAGGCAGTCTAAATGTAGATGGTTATATAATGAGCTGGAATGACTCTTTTGGGAAAAAAAGTTTTGACTCTCTTCTTGCAATGAGCTACTCGGTGACCCAAGACTGTGGGTGATGACCCTGCGTGAGGTCGCTATGGAATGATGCGTCTGGGCTGCAGGCAGTAGTAAGACATGCCCCCATCCAGGACCAAGTTCTCATTCTGCAGGCGGGAGAGCCGAGGCCCAGAGAGGAGAAGTGACTTTCCCTGAGGTCCGTCCACAGAGAGCCAGGGCCTGAACGGGGACGAGCTGCAGGGTGCCACGGGGGAAGGAGCCCTGATTTAGACACGAGGCAACTGCAGCATGATCCTCGGCTCTTGGAGCCTCAGTGTGTGTGCGCGCATGTGTTTTAACTTGTGATTATTATTTGTATTAGCATAATTAACGTTGGTTGCTGGAACAAACAACTCCAAAATCTCAGTTGGTGTTCAACATGAGAGTTTGGTTTTTTGCTTACGACACAGTATAACTGGGCACTTGATGGACGCCCTTCCAAGTGATGGCTCAGGAGCCCAGGCTCCTTTCGCTGCTTGGCTCTGCCAATCAAAGGGTCTGCAGAGCAGATGACGCAGGGCCTTCTTCTGCTGGGCGGGCACGTGTGATGACCAGGATGGCAGATCCATCCACTTCAAGGGGGGAGCACAGAAAAAAAAGCTGTCCTCCAGCCAGGAATATTGGCATGGATCGCTACATTTTGGTATTTCTTTATTACTTTAGCTAAACTTAGCCTGCTTTAGTATGAAGGTTGAAGGTCTCTGGAGCAGAGCAGGGAGCTGATCCTCATGTTGGGGACCTATTAAAGCCTTGCACTTCCACCAGGCTCTGTCCCCAGCTGTCATGTTGGAGCTTATCTTTTAGGGAGGCCACAAGATACAGGGAAAGATCCGAATCTCTGAAATTAGGCAGGCCCACATTTTATCTTTGTCCCCATGTCTTGTTAGCCATGGGATCTTGGGCAAGTTGTTTACCTTCTCAGAATTTCTTTATCAGAAAGGTGATCATTAAAAAAAGATAGAGAGATTAAATGGGCTATGTATAGAACAGTATTTGCCCATAGTAGGTGCTCAATAAATATGTTCTTTATTTCCTTCCTGGTCTTGTTATGGAAGAAACTTGGTTCTTCTTGTCAATGCAGTAAAGAATTACAGATCAGTAAGTCTATTAGCATGCAAGCAAGGTTTATTAGTGACACATTCTCATGGAAGAGAACAGGTCTAGCTAGGGTTGGGGTGGACAGATATAGGTTCAGGGCAGGGCAAGGTAAGGGTGTCCAGAGCAGGGGTGGCAAGAGCATCAGGTCCTTTGTTCTGAGGACTTACATAGTTGGCGAGATGGGGATGAAGAAGTTACATATTGATTGACAGGGAAAGGTGGGGCCGGCTTTCCTGGGGGGACATGACCACCCAAACATAGGTGTGTGGGGGGGTCTGTTAGCCCGAGTCCTTATGTTGCTCCAGACTCCATTTGTTCATCATGCTGTAAAACAGATATGAGGCAGGAGACAGTTCATTAAAGTTGGGGACAGTTACCCAGAGTTATTTACTGGCTCTTTCTGTAAGCATTAGGGGCTCCCCTGTAAAGGAGATAGGGACTAGCAGTAGGCCATTAACTGAAGCTGTTTTATGGGCTTCTTCTTTGGGCACTGTGGATGCCGTTCCCATTCCCCTTCTGCACCTTGGGATGAATACAGTTTCAGAGGCTGTCTTTCCCAGAGAGTGGACATGATATATAGAATTTCAAGGTGTTAACATGGTGTTTCGTGGGATGTTCGGGACACCTGGCAATCTCGTCGGAGCAGGCTCAGGACTGGTGGAGTCAGTGGGTGAGGCATGTCCCCCTCCTCCTTCCTGTCTTGGTGCGCTGTTGGACGAGATCGGGTATGTTCAGGGTGGCATGGCCGCAGACTTTGGTGTGCTATCTAGCCTACCTAACAGTTTGATCTAGAAACATTTTTAGAACCCGGAACCTACTGACCTCTGGAAACTGTGACCACATATTCCTCCTGTGACTTCACCTCTTTTTATCCTCATCTTGATGTCTTGCTGTGCCTGGGGCACATTCCAGAAGAGGTGCTCCACCTTCTTAGTATTTCCCACTTCCAGCTCCATCCTGGGATGCTGTCCACCCCCACAGGCCCTAGTGGGGCAGGCTGGTGGACCTGTCTTAGGACCAACCTGGCCAGCCCCTGGAGTTTGCTGGAGGCCATGAGGTGAGTGGTTTTATTCTAAGTGCAACCAGAAACCATGGAAGGATGTTACAACTCTGAGAGAAGAATGACTTAATTTACATTTTAAAAGAGGTGCCTTTTCCCCCCTTGGGTAATGGAGATGAACTGCAGAGGTGCAGGACTAGAAGCAGAAGACTCAGCATGGGGTGGTCGGGATGGCGAGAGGTAGACGTATTTAAGGAATGTGTAGGAGAGAAAAGTCAATGAGACTCCATGGCAAGGACATTCTGGAGGAACACAACAAGGAGGTGAGAGTGACCAGAAGGAGGATGGAGAACCTGGAGGGTCGAAACCTGCAACATTGTTCTTCTTCAGCGAGAGACATCCTCGTTGTGGAAGCAGCGGTACCTAAGGGCGTGTTCATTGAAAATTTGACTGAACTAAAGGAAGACTTGAGTCTGCAGATGGAAAGTCTTCCTGTAGCCCAGGCTGGTGTGGCGCAGTGGATTGAGCACTGGCCTGCGAACTGAAAAGTCACTAGTTCAGCTCCTGGTTGGGGCCCATTCCTGGGTTGCAGGCCAGGTCCTCAGATGCGAGTGTACGAGAGGCAACCGATGTTTTTCTCCCTCCCTTCTCCTCTCTCTAAAAATAAATAAACAAAATCTTTAAAAAAAATCTTCCCATAAAAACGAGGAAAAGAAACCATCCCATAGTCACCGCCAGGGAAGATTTTGAATTCCAAGGAAAAAGAGACAACTCTACAAGTACACTCAAAGGTAAACATTCGAAAAAGAAAGGGAGAGAAGCCAGACTGAATTCACAGCAATTTTTCCACGACACGAAATACGGAAGAATCAAGAGTCAAAGCTTCGAAGCAGAGTTACTCCCCAATTCTAGACCCAAGGGAGAAGTCATTAATCCTGGAAGGCACTTTAAAAATATCCTCAGGTGTGCAGAGACAGCGACCACATCATGTGCACATTTTTTTCCTGAAAACAAAAAAGGAAAATATATTTCAATATATCAACACACGGAATAAACATTTTAAGGATGGAAAATTCAGGATGCCAATGGTGGGCAGTAAAAACTGAAATAGTTTAAGCTTAGCAAAACTCTAAATATAGTTTTAAATGGAAAGCAAATGTCATAAATAATTCTGGAAAGAATAAAAATAGTAATAGCTAATGGTTAGTGAACATTTCCTACGTGGGCGGTATTAAATGCTTTATCCATATTAACTTATTTAATTCTTTTTTTAAAGATTTTATTTATTTATTTCAGAGAGATGGGGAAGGGAGGGAGAAAGAAAGGGAGAGAAACATCAATGTGTGATTGCCTCTAGCACACCCCATACTGGGGACCTGGCCCGCAACCCAGGCATGTGCCCTGACTGGGAATCAAACGGGTGATGCTTTGGTTCGCAGGCCTGCACTCAATCCACTGAGCTGCACCAGCCAGGACCTTATTTAATTCTCACATAATGCATGTGTGGCGGACACTTTAGGACCCTTATGTTTAAAATGAGGAAGCTGAATATTGAGAGGTTAAAGAAGTTTCTCAGGATCACACACACGTGAACCCAGGAAGTCTGGCCGCAGTGTTTGTGTGACTGGTTATATGCCTCCCTGTACACACGAGAGGGAGACGGTGATCAAAATAAAAATAAACATGGGGTGTGCGTGTGTGTGTTTAAAGTACGAAGAAGAGTCAAGGTGAAGGGCAAGGGGGAGCTGCAGCGATGTGTGCTCCCTGTGTCAGCAAAGGGAAGCCTTCTCAGCAGCCCCTGCTTAGCTTTCATAGGCCAGTCCAGCGCGCCCCCCTTTCTGTAATTTGTTTTGTAAGTGTGTGGTCTTGCGTGTAGTGTTGTGCTACAGGCACCTGCAGGGCGTCGTGGTCGGGACACTTTGGCAACTTTTTATTGTCTCTACGATTGTGCTCTTTTCAGAATGCCATTTAGCTGGAATCATAGAGCGCATAGCCTTGTCAGACTGGCTTCGTACGTCAAACGACAGGCATTTGAGATCCTCCCGTGTCCTCTTGTGGTTGGAGAAATCGTTTGTCTCTATCACAGAATAGTATTCTATGGAACAGATGTGCCGAAGTTTGTTTATCCATTCACCTATCGAGGGACGTTTTGGGCCATTATGAATTAAAAAAATAAACACGGGGTGATTCTTGCATATTATGCAAATAAAAAAATTTAGAAAAGAGATTTTATTTATTTATTTTTAGAGAGAGGGGAAGGGAGGGAGAAAGAGAGGGAGGGAAACATCGGTGCGTGGTTGCCTCTCATGTGCCCCTACTGGGGATCTGTAACAACCCAGGAATGTGCCCTGACTGGGAATCAAACTGGTGAGCCTTTGGTTCGTAGGCTGGCACTCAATCCACTGAGCCACACCAGCCAGGGCAGCAAATACAAAATTTTATAGGAGGAAGTTCAAGCAAAATACCTTCCTACAACAAACACATTAATAGTTTTGAAAGAAAAATTTTTTTTTCAAGTTTGTGTTATTTGACCCAGGAGTTCTACCCCTATAAATATGTCCTAAAACAACTGCAAATATACCCAAAGGTTCATGCACAAGGGTATTTGTTGCAGCGGTATTTATCAGAAAGAAAAGTTGGATTGCTGTCGGCTTGGCCTAATGGTCTAATGACAGTGTGTCAAGACTGTCAAAACCAGATGCGTGCCCCCTGTGTGCCAGGCAGGGTTCAGGTGGACAGGAGTTCAAGGTCAGCTTGGCCTGTCCCTTGCTGTGTGATTGCAGGCAGAGTACGCACCAGCTCTGTGGTTCACCTTCCTCGTGGGTAAAGTGGGACAGTGCAGGGTGGGGCAAAAGTAGGGGTAGAGTTGTGAGTATGAAGAACACAGTGTTTATCCTTGTATTATTATTTATTGTATTATTTTCCATGTGAACAACTGTAAATCTACTTTTGCCTCACCCTGTGCAACCTCTGCTTCTCAGGATGGGCAAGAGGATGAATCGAGCCAAGACCTGTGAAGGGCCTAGCGCACCGTCTTAATCCGCTAGGGCTGCCGTAGCAGGGCCCCACAGGCTGGGTGGCTGAAACCACAGAAACACATTGTCTCACAGTTCTGGTGGCTGGAAGTCCAAGCTCAAGGTGGGAGCCAGCTGGGTCGGTTCCTTCTGATGGCTGTGAGGGAACGATCTGTTCCAGGCCTCTCTCCTTGTCGTGGAGAGGGTCATCCTGTCTCTTCATGTCGGTGCCCAGATTTCCCTTCCTTAACAGGATACTGGTCATAGTGGGATAGGAGTCACCCTAAAGACCTCATCGGAACCGAATTACCTCTGGAAATGCCCTGTTTCCAAACGAGGTCCCATTCTGAGGCAATGTGGGTCAGGACTTCAGCATACGGATGGGGGTGTAGGGGAGACAACTCAACGTGTAACAAGCATCTGTAGCATCTACAGCAGAAGCGTTGGTCGTTTTTATCACCAGAGTCCTCGTGAGCTTTAACATGCCGCCCTAGGCCATCTCGAGTTGCCATGGTTCCGATTTTCTGCAAAGGGGACAGCAGAGTCTTTCTCGCCTGAGCTGCCATGGTGACATTCCTGTCTGTCTCCCAGGGATCTACCCCAGATGGCTCGAAGAACCCACAGTCTCTGGGGTGCTGGCCCTGCAGGGCCACGCCTGTTCAGCTCCTTCTCTGTCCTCATGGTGAGAGTTTGAAAATTTTATTATATTCATTTATTCAGCAATCACTTCTATTGTGCTTACTATGCGCCAGGCACTTTACAAACATGAACTCATTTAATCCTCCTAACAACCCTGTGAGGCGGGTGCTATTATTCGTCCTAGATGAGGAAACCAAGGCACCTAGACGTTGGAGAACTGGCCTGAGACTTCGTGACTAGCAAGTAGTAGAGCTGGGATTTGAACCCAGACAGAGCTTTGTTTTGAGCAACTACACTGTGAGGGCGAAGTAATGTGGGGAGAACACAGGCTGTGGAGTCAGAGGAACGTGAATTCCAGCCAATGAGCAGAAGTAGAAATTTCCAGCACAGCCTGCTCCACTCATCACTTTCCCGAGGAGAACAGGCGCATCCTGCAGTTCTCTTGATCGTATTCCAGCACGTTCTCCCTCTCCGCCTGAGATGACATCCTCGCTTAGCTCTCTTGTCCTGTTCCCCTCTCCCCCTTTCTATTAAGGGCTTTCATCAATAAGTCACTTGCCCGAGACTTCCCATCTCAAGGGCACGATGGGTTTCCAAGAAACAAAGACAAATAACCTTGACTCCAACTGACGACGCTCCCTACGAGACGCCACAGGATTTGGTCTCGAGTTTCCCATCCGAGGGTTCCGAGTTCCTTTCCTATTTCCTTTCCAGCATCCCCTCTATGACTGAGTCGGCTTGAGGTCTTTCTGTTTCTTGCAGCTCAGCAGGTCCAAATTGTGTGAACCGAGTCAATTTACTCAACCATTTTCGGGTTCACTCCATCTGGAAAATGGTGCTCACTGCTGTCCTAACCTCAGCGCTCGCTTCGGTGACTTTGTCAAAGATTGCATGTGACAGCATCCAGCCTTGTGATTGGCGTACAGCAGGCACTCTCTTAATGACTTCTAGTGTCTTCTACAGCATTCCCTTCCTCCCTTGCTCATGTCAGTTCAGGCTGGGGAAGCAGGAAGAGGAAATGTAACAGAGGGCTGCGTGACTTTCAAAGGGCCGTGGAAATGTGCGTGTTCAAAGAGGCCTGAGTTTAGAGTCCCAGAGATCCAACCAAGTTCACCTCTCTAGCTAATCACTTCTCCAATTGTAATGATCATGTGTCTTACCTGGGGATCTTGTTAACGTGCAGACTCTGATTCAGGAGGCCTGGGTGGAGCCCGAGATGCTGCCTTTGTAGCAGAGCTCCAGGCGCTGTCCGCTGCTGGTCCTTGGAGCAGCAGAACTCACAGTAGCAAAGCTCCCGTCTGTCTTTAGTTCCAGAGCAGTTTTTCCCTTCCCCAACAGCCCACCTGAACGGCAGGGTCTTTCCTGCTGTTTCGTTTTTCACATCCAGCAAGACAGGGATCCTGCCAATAAGGAGATCTGTCCATGGTTGTGGCAGCCAGGAGAGCCATCAGTTGAAAAGCGTGTGGCAGAAGTAGTGCTAACTGGAGGAGATGTGGGCAGCCGGCGCGGGCACTGGCTCCTGGAGAGGAAGTCAGGGAAGGCTCCTTGGAGGAGACGGGCTGTCGGTCTGTTGCTCCTCTGCATGGATGTCTCCTGACTCCTAACGCCCTGCTCCTTGCAGCGAGGACCACACACTGGGACCCCAGGATTGCTGTGCCGTCTCCTGTTGTCTGGACTCTGGTCTGGGCCCTCACTTCTGGACCAGACTGTCCACACCTGAGCCCACCATGTCCCTTTGGCCATGGCCTTGGGCCTCCCAGCTCCCTATCTATGAGAGGCCCAGCCTACCTCTCCCTGATCCAGGGCCTGTTTTGACAGTGACTATGAAGAGAGGTTCAGGTAGTTCCAGATGTGAGGGGAAAAAGCCCGGCTGTGTTCTTTCCACAACTTTCAATGCATTTTCTCCTTGAGTTAGACTCCCGGCCAAGTCCTCACAGGCGGTCTCCTCTCCAAACCGAGGCTGGTGTTCTTATTCTCAGCTGCCAGCGGCTGGGCTGGCTTTCCTCCGTCTGCTTGTCCTCTCCTTTGCTCTTCCCTTTCTTTGTCCCCCTCCTTCCCCTGGGGTTCACGGAGTGGGGGGTTGTCCCAGAAAGGGCTCCTGCTCATTGCCGAACCGTCTTCCGTTGGCACATCTAGGAGTTTGCACGCACAGCCTGGAAGTAAGTGCGCAGCGAACAGGCCCTTGACCAGTTGATTTGTCCTTCCTGTCACCAGTGCTGAGCATCCAGGTGTGCCAGGTGCGCCAGGTTGTATCCAGATTCCTGGATACGACAGTAACCATGTGGTTGCTAGCCAGTCCAGCTAGGTGTGTTGCACTTTCCTTGTCAAGGGGGGCACCTGCCACACACACACACACACACACACACACACTCTGTGCTTCGACCTCCTGAGTGTGACCCAGCCTCACTGTCTTCAGGGGATGTTCTCTGTCTCAAGCCTACGGAAAACAAAAGAAATTCCTAGGAATTTCTAGGAACATACCTCACACCTGTTAGAATGCCTTTTTATCAAAAAGAAGAAATAACAGGTGTTAGCAAGGATGTGGAAAAAATGGGAATCCTTGTGTACTATTGGTGGGAATGTAAATTAGTGCAGCCATTACAAAAAAAAGTGTGGAGGCTCCTCAGAAAGGTTTTAAAAATGAAGGATAGAACTACTATATGACCTGGCAATTCTACTTCTGGCTACAAGTGCCACGGCCCTGAAATCAGGATCTGGAAGGGAGATCCGAACTCCCAGGCTCGTGGCATCATTAGTCACAAGAGCCAGGGCATGGAAACGGCCTGTGTGTGTGTCAGCAGATGAATGGATAAAGAAGGCGTGATGTGTACATACAATGGAATATTATTCAGCCTTGAAAAAGAAGGCAATCCTGCCAATGATAACAACAGGGATGAACCTGGGGGACATTGTGCTATGTGAAGTAAGCCAGGCAGAGAAAGGCAACTACTGCGTGATCTCACTTACATGTGGAATCTAAAATTGCTAAACTCAGAAGCTGTGCTCAGAGCAGAGTGACAGCTGCCAAGGGCTTGGGGGCAGGGGGAAATGGCGAGACGGCCAAAGGGTGCCAAGTTTCAGGTGTGCAAGATGACTGAGTTCAGGAGACCTAATACTATACACCAATATGACCATAGCTAGCAATACTGTATTGTACACTTGACTTTTGTTTAGAGGGTAGGTAGTGTTCTCACTACAAAAAGAAAAAAAAAAAAGAAAATGTGGGGTATGAACATGTTAATTAGCTTGATGTGGTGATCATTTCACATTGTACATGTATATTAAGACATCAAGTTGTACCCCTTAAACATATATACCTCAATAATACTGTTAAAAAATTAGAGCTAACATATTTTAGTGATTTTTATTAGTGAACGGAGGCAGATGGAATGGGAACCACAGGAAAGGTTTAGTGTCATTGATCAAAACCCCCCAGAAGGCTGGGGACGTGTTTGATGTGGAAGAGGGGACCAGTATCCTCTGGAGGGTCTGACCCCTCAGGGAAGCAGGCCACTCTTGAGAGGTGGCGCTGATGACGTATCTGGGCAGTGCACGCGTGGATGCAGAATTCCACGTGCAGCAAGAGGAGGTGCTTGCCTGGAGACCGGTGGCACAGACAGACAATGCTCCAGTCCCTGTGGAAAATGACTGCAGTCGGCTCCCCAAATTCCGTGTCTCCATATTTATATCCGCCATTACCCAGTGAATACCTGATTAAGGAATGCAGCTGCCAAATGAATACATTTGTTGCTCACCAAATAGCACCATAAAGCCAGCGATGATGGGGCTTATTAAAAACCTTCTTTCACTCGGAAAAATCCCCCGCATGTCCCAGCTAGTCTCAATATCGCAGCTAATGAAATGGGTAACCAATACACAAAGAGATGTATTCAAGAACAAATTAACTGCCTCAGGAATATGCATCATAAAGACTGCGGCATGGAAAATAAATAGACAGTGTATTGGGCAAATTGGCCTCGTGTTTAAGTGTTGATGGGTTGGAAATATCGGTTTAGCTTCTCGAGAGGAGCAGGCAGAAGGGATCGTGGAAGGCAGGCATCAGCAATGAAAAATCAATGCGGGGACCCTCTCATTTGCTAGAACCGAGAAAGGGGTGAGGAGGAGTGATCAAACATTTACTGAGCCGTTCATAGGGGCCAGGCCCGGTGCTGGCTGGATACGGATACTGCCGCTGTTCCTTCCACCACCCAAAGAGGTTGGACCCCTATATTTTTGGCCTCACCTACTGGTGATCACATAATGAGATCACACAAAGATTTTTGTGTCTTGTCTGTCCAAACTATTAGTGCAGTTTTCTAGCAGTTTCTTTAAAAACAATGAACCTCTCGTAAACAGCCCCTGGACGTTTCTGAGCCCTTGAACCTTTGCCCTTGATCTCAAAACAATAACAAAAACAAAAAAAAACAACCATTTCTCTTTGTTTCTTCTGCTTCAAATTTTTGTCACACTGTCTCACTCTGTACTCTGCCTTCATTGTTCTCTGGGCACCTTCCAGACTGAAGGGTGGCAGTGCGCTGCTGGGTAAATGGCCGTCCCTGCTGTGGCTCCTTCTCTGAGACCCGAGGTATGGTCCCCATGCTCTCCCTCCCTGGTTCCAGGCTAGACACACACACACACACACACACACACACACACACACACACACACACACACACACGGCTCAAGGTGCCGGCAATAAGTGACAGGTTCTAGCCACATGGATTTGGGACACGTGGTCTCAGACAAGTCACTTGACTCTCTTGAGTCCCTGTCACCCTTTGGGAGACTGAAGATGATATTGTCTGCCTCACCGGCCAGCCAAGGAGGAATTGATAAAGTCACGTGCACAAGGTTTCTGGAATGAAGATTCCCAAGCACCGGTCCCTCCTGGGTCCTGATCTATTCCGTGGTTTTCATGGGCCTCCCTTCTTTCGAAAGGAGCCAGCGAAAGGGCTCATAGAGACGCCCTGCGGCTGTGGGCCCAGCCCCTCCACAGAGGGACTGAATGAGCGGACTCCACCTGCCTCGAGGCGGCAGCAGACAAAAACCCGCAGCCCCGGGGCCGAAACACACGCCCTCTGCCCTCGTTCAGGCAGCGTTTTCACGATCGTTGTTTGTTGTTTCATTTATTCCCTATTTTGTATGAATATGTTTGATGTAATAGAATTATTCTGGTTCATCTCAGTCTGATTACTATAGTGATTATTTTTAAAGGAAAGCTGGCAAATTGTTTGGGCTTATCCCCCAACCCATTCCAGGATAATTGATGGTAAATTTCCATTTGAAGTAAACAGACTCCAAAGGACTTTACGGGCTGTGCACCCCGTTTATTTGTTGGTGCGTGCCTCGGACTGGGCTCCCTCAGAAGGAGACGAGGGTGTGAATGCCAGTGGTTTCCCAGGGAGGCAATCTGAGGGAGTAATGGTAGGGGTGGGGGGTCAGGGAGGGGAAAGCTGAGGATGCCTTACTGAGCAGGTTGCTGCTCTTGGCCCCTGGAGAGCTTCTGGTAGACAGTGTAGAACAAGCATCATGGCTACCCCACCTGAGAGAGACAGAAAGGGGGAATATACCCACCAACTTTGCTTAGTTGTTGGTTGAAGCCTGGGGACATTTTTTAAAATATATTTTATTGATTATGCTATTACAGTTGTCCCATTTCTCCCCATCATTCCCCTCCACCCTGCACACCCCTCCCACCCACATTCCCCCCTTTAGTTCATGTCCATGTGTCATAAGTTCTTTAGCTTCTACATTTCCCACACTATTCTTGCCCTCCCCCAATTTTCTACCCACCATCTATGCTACTTATTCTCTGTACCTTTCCCCCCTCTCTCCTCCTCCCACGCCCCTGTTGCTAACCCTCCATATGATCTCCATTTCTGTGGTTCTGTTCCTGTTCTAGCAGTTTGCTTAGTTCGCTTTTGTTTTAGGTGTGGTTGTTAATATCTGTGAGTTTGCTGTCTTTTTACTGTCCTATTTTTTATCTTCTTTTTCTTAGATAAGTCCCTTTAACATTTCATATAATAAGGGCTCAGTGATGATGAACTCCTTGAACTTGACCTTATCTGAGAAGCACTTTATCTTCCCTTCCATTCTAAATGAAAGCTTCTCTGGATAGAGCAATTTTGGATGTAGGTCCTTGCCTTTCATGACTTGGAATACTTCTTTCCAGCCCCTTCTTGTCTGTAAGATCTCTTTTGATAAATCAGCTGATAGTCTGATGGGAACTCCTTTGTAGGTGACTGTCCCCTGATCCCTTGCTGCTTCTAGAATTCTCTCCTTCATTTTAATCTTGGGTACTGTAATTACAATGTGCCTTGGTGTGTTCCTCCTTGGGTCCAACTTCTTTGGGACTCTCTGAGCTTCCTGGACTTCCTGGAAGTCTATTCCCTGTGCCAGATTGGGGAAGTTCTCCTTTATTATTTGTTCAAATAAGTTTTCCACTTGTTGCTCTTCTTCTTCCCCTTCTGGTACCCCTATCATTCGGATGTTGGAATGTTTAAAGATGTCCTGGAGGTTCCTAAGCCTCTCCTCATTTTTTTGAATCCTTGTTTCTTCATTTTTTTTCTGTTTGGTTGTTTGTTTCTTCCTTCTGGTCCACTCCATTGATTTGAGTCCCAGTTTTCCTCATATCACTATTGGTTCCCTGTGCGTTTTCCTTCATTTCACTTATTGTAGTCTTCATTTTTTCATCTAATTGCGACCAAAATCAACCAATTCTGTGAACATCCTGATCACCAGTGCTTTGAACTGTGCATCTGATAGGCTGACTATCTCTTGGTCGCTTAGATGAATTGGCTTTGGGGCTTTGATCTGTTCTCCCGTTTGAGCCATTTTTTTTTTCGGTCTGGTAGTGGCTGTTACGCAGTGAGGGGCAGCCCAGTTGCTGGGTTGTGACCCTGTATGTGGGGGCGGGGTCTGAGAGGGAACAATGGTGCTTGCTCTGCTCTCAGATTCCAGTCCCTTCTGCCACTTTCCCCAAGCAAATTGGGCCCTTCTGGTGCTGATTCCTGGGTGGGTGGGCCCGTGTATGTTCTAGGACCCTGTGGGTCTCTCCAACAAACTCTCCTGTGAGGCTGGGAGTCTCTCCCAGCACTTCAACCCCCACAAGTGTTTTCAATCGGTGCTTTTAGGCTTTATTTCCCAGCACTGGGACCTTGTGTTGTGCAGTCTGTCTTGCTGCCTGTTTTCGCCTGGTTTATCTGTGTGTGAATGTGTGACCGCGGTCAGTCACCTTGTGCGCCTCGCTGGGTCTGCTTGTTGCCTCCCTGCGCACATTAACCACCACCTGTGCACCTGGGGTGTGCCAACCGCCACCTGCGCATCCAGGACCACTAGCCACTGCTTTTTCCTGCTGCGATCCCTCTCCACTGGCCGCCGACTCCGCCCCTCTTACAGGTCTGGGTGAATTGTTGGACTTCCGTACAATTCAATTTTCTATCTGTTCTGATTGTTTTTTTTTTTTTTTGGTTCTAAATTTTTGTTGTCCTTAATTTTGGTTGTGAGAGGAGGCACAGTGTGTCCACCTACACCTCCATCTTGGCCGGAAGTCTGCCTGGAGACATTTACACCCTAGCATTTCCAGCCTGTACTCCAGTGAGAGTGGTAGGTGCTGAGAGTAGGAAGCCAACACCTTGCACAGGAATGATGCGTGCCAAGGGGATGTGAGTCAGGCACCGATGGTATCTGCACAAACTTAGAAGCCTGGGATCTACAAGACACCCCACGTTTGCAATGGTGTGCTTCCGTGCTTATCCTTCTCTGCAGATGAGGAGCACTCTGAGGGCAGGACCGTGTTTATCCCTACTGCCCAGCTCAAATCTGGACAGACAAACACCTGCTGATGGACTGACTGGACAACTGAGGGAATAAGTGGTCGAAGGTGTGAAAATGCACAGGACAGATTGTAAACTCAAATGCCTGCAAGAGCCAGGGGCAGGGTAAAGTGGGTAACATGGTTCGGAAAGAAGAAAAATAGGGAGTGGAGGTTGTGGGGACCTGGAGGACACATGTCTTGTCTATGGGGACAGCTGCTCAGTCCTGAATGACTGTCATCTTGTAGGAATTGGACCCATGATGGCTGGACTTCTTGAGTTTTTTAAAGATTTTTATGTATTTATTTTTAGAGAAAGGGGAAAGAGAAAGAGTGGGAGAGACACATCAATGTGTGGTTGCCTCCTGCACGCTCCACAATGGGGACCTGGCCTACAACCCAGGCATGTGCCCTTGACTGGGACCTGCGACCCTTTGGTTTGCAGGCCTGCACTCAAACCACTGAGTTACGCCAGCCAGGGCTGGACTTCTTGAGTTTTTTAAAAGGAAAAGTCAAAACTCCAGATTTTTATGTGAAATTTGTTGATTTTTAAAAGTGGCAATGACATAAAATATTTTTGAAAACACGAGACAGGTCCCTCAAACCCGTGTGAGTGATGTAACTCATTGCCAGGCATAAGTGGTCATCTAGCCACGTGGAGCAGGACATAGCACAGAGTGCTTCTAGGGAGGCAGGGCTTCCTAGGATCCTGGAGGTCCCCACAGGGATGTGTCCTTGAACGCTCATGGATTAGTAACATGCAGCCTGGTAGGGTCAAGTAGTTCCTCAGGCAGGAGACTTGGGTCCTAGTGCTGGATGAGTAGGGGGAAAAATCCCTCTATTCCCCTATTTGTGAAGTAGGTGTGTAAGGCTTGACCTCTTTGGTGGCAAGGGTTGATACATTGAATGAAACAGTCCGAGCTGGTGCGATGCCCTTCCCAGAACTCCCCCTGCTTCAACTGGAGGCTGTTTTCTTGGCTTACGTTCTCTTCCTTTCTCTACCCTAAGCCTTCTGGGTCTGCTGTGGGGGTCAGGCTCCTATCTGGTGGCCTTTGTCATGATCTGCCTGTCTTCGCCCAGTGCCTGGCAGCTTGGTGGGTGGTATGCTCAGCTGTGACTTCTATATCTGGCACACCACCTTCTGGACCACTCAACCTGGGTTTGCACCTTGTAGTTCATGAGTCTGAGAAGCAAATGTGAGATCGGTTCCTGCTTTTGAGGCACTCACTACCTGAGGGAGGCAGACCCTGCTCCATGACAACACAAATGCTAAGTGTCAGCGGCCTTCCTTTGTTTGCCAAGCCCTATTCTTCCCCCCATGCATACAGTTTAGACTACATTTCCCAGACTCCCTTGCAGCTAGGTGAGATCACATGACTGAGTTATGAACAATGGAATGTGGGCAGAAGCAATGTAGACCAATATCTAGCATGGCCCATATAAAATTCCTGTGCAATTCTCAGCACTCTTTCTTTCACCATCCATTGGAGAAAAGGACAGAACTCCAAACACTGAGATAGGGGGTGGCCACAAGATGGAACAAACTTGGGTCTCTGAATGACTGCACAGAGCTGAAATTTCCACATCTCCAAATGACCTGTGTTGGGCTGTGATGTGAAAAACAATGTTCCACAGCTGGGATTTTGGGGTTGTTTCTTAAATCAGTTCACCTTCTCTGTCTGACCCAGTGCCCTCCGAGGAAGCGTCCTGAAGAAGGCCTTGGGAGCCCCTGGGCCTCCACAGAGGAAGGCTGTGCTGGGAGAAGGGCTGGACCCCGACTCAGAGCTCAGCAGGAAGTTGTAGGCTATCTACCAGGGCAAGGGAAGTGTGGAGCTGGGGATCTGGGCAGGTCTGCTTCCACATATACTACATTAAACACAGTTAAAGGGATTCTGCAATGCCCCTCGGGGTGGCTAGAAGAACTTCCGGCAAGAATAATTGTCTCAAGTTGTGGGTGAGGGTTGCCCTTTTCGCCCTCCAGGAATTCTCAGTGTGGTGCATCTCAGTGGTGCGGGTGACTCTGCTCCTCCAGGGACAGCTAAGGACCAGGGGTAGCTCTTGGCAAACGGTTCTGCTTCTGAGAGTCACTTTTCTTGCTCACTGTGTAAGCAGTTGACAGTAGGACTGAACGTCACAAGGCAGGCAAAGATCCCTGGAGCCTGAAGCTCCACTAGCAACTTCCACCCTGCCCGTAGGGACCTGCGATAGAGAGTGTGTATTCCCCGCTCGGTGCACGTCCGCTGCAGGAGAAAAGGGGAAGTGGCTCCGCCCCACATCATTTGAGACCAGTGTGTTTAAGGAGCCAGCCTTTTGCTGGATGTTTATACCATCTGCATGGTCCCCAAGGATTGCATTACAAGGTTCGGAAACCGGCTCTGGCTCTCGGAGCCCTCCCAATGGAGGGCGGCTGGAGAACAGGGTGCAAGAATCAAGGCAGCTCCTGAGGGTAGGAAGAGGAACAGTAGGTAGAAGTGGGAAGGGAAGGGCCTCCCCATCCCCCATGTTGGCAGTTTTTGTGTCCCTCTGCTCAAGACTTGGAGTGAGGGAAGCCAGTAATACAAATTATGAGACACTGCAGGGCATTCCCACTGAGATACAGGATCAGACGCTCGGGTTTTGCTGATACCACTGCCGGACGAGAGAAGCCAGCCTTTGTCATTCTCAGGGGGGTTGCCTTGCCCTGCTGAGCGAGGACTGACCCTGGGAAGACTCAGAGGTAGATTTCTAGGTGGAGCCTCACCTGGCAGGTCCAGGCCTCAAAGCTGCCCGAGGTCTGTTCCTGGGGTCGGGGTTGACTTAGTCCTGTTTGCTTCTTTCTTCCCGCTAATGGCCCATCCATCAGGGTGATTTCGTTACAAATTGTGCAGCTCCTTGGCCAGGTGAGCCTCAGTGCCTCTTAGAATGAACCAGTCATCCCAAGGCAGTGTTGGAGCCTAGACGTGTGAGAGCGGTGTGGGCCGTGATGGCTCCCGCTCGTGCTGGGAAGAGGGGGTGTTGGCAGGAAAGTGGGTGGCCAGATGGTTCTGAGAGGAAGCCCATTTCTGGGATCTTCAGGTACAGTAGGTCCCCCCCTTATCTGTGGTTTCACTTTCTGTGGTTTCAGGTACTCACGGACACCTGAGGTCTGAAAATAGGAAATGGAAAATTTCAGAAACAAACGATTCTTAAGTTTTAAAGGGTGTGCTGTTCTGAGGAGCGCGAGGAAGTCTGGCGCTGCCCCACTCAGTCCCGTGCAGGACGAGCAGCGCCCCTTTGTCCAGCGTCTCCACGCCGCGTGCACCGCCTGCCCATCGGTCACTCGGTAGGCATCTCGGTTATCAGAGCAGCTGTCAGGGTATCACAGGTCTTGTGTTCAAGTCTCCCTTACTTTACTCACTAATGGCCCCAACGCACAAGAGGAGTTATGCTGGCGTTTTGGATGTGATACAGAAAAGTCTTCAAGTGCTTCCTTCAAGTGGGAAGGTATGTATGCATAGGAAGAAACACGGTGTATCTAGGGTCCTCGGCACCGTCTGTGGTTTCAGGCATTTGCTGGGGGTCTTGGAATGCGTCCCCTGTAGGGAAAGGGGGACGACTATAAAGACAACTTCAGAAGAGCAGCATAAAGCAAATTCTTTGGACAAAGAGGCACCAGATTAGCATGTTGAGTGCATCAAAAACGAACTCTCCAGACCTCGGTGTTTCATCAGGGCGGGTAACACACCCCTCTTTGTTCTCCTGGGCTGTGGCTTTGGAGGCAGGCACCTCTCTGTAAACACACTAATTTCTGCATTTGGGTAAGAATGGATCTTTCAGAAGACAGAAAATCAAATCAGAACAAAGATCACCATGGGAGGGAGGAGGAGAAGGTTTTTGAAAGGGCAGCCTTGGTAATGTTTTATTCCCACTGTAAATGTTCATTAGGGAGATAGCCAATGGTTTTATTTATCTCTGAAGGCATTTATAGAGGTTTTTCAATGTGTGAGGCACTGGGAGGGATGCATGCAAATACAAACAAGGTATGAGCCCTACTCTCAAAGGGGTTACAAACTAGGGATGCTGATAATAGGTCATATTTACCGGGTGTTTACCAGTTTGCAAGGCACCTTTTGTGAATCTCACAATGCTTTTGATCATGATATTACTCATTCAGTACTGTTTTCGTGGCATGTCCTGAGTGCATCAGGAAATGGAAGCTCAGAGAGGTTAAGTAACTTGTTCAAGTTTACACAGCTTGTGAGTGAAGAGACTAAATTTGAAGTTGGATCTTCTGTCTAAACTTCTTGCTTACTTGCCAAGGAGACAGATACGTAACATATATGAGAGATGTGATGGATGGCAGGGATATTAGAGAAGAGAAAGGAGGAGGATACTAGCTGCGGACTAACCACAGAGCATTGAGAATAAGGTGTGGTGCTGGGGCGAAGAGAGTGCACTCCTTCATCTCTCCGTCTTCCTCCTCTAATCCTTCACGCTGTTGCAGAAATTAATTTGCTACAATATAAATCTGACTGGATCACTTCCAAGCTTCAAGTCCTCTACTGGTTTCCCTTTGCTTCCATGGTAAACTTGGGGTCAGACAATGAAGATTTCCATGCTATTGCTGTGTGGTTTTGTCCATCCGTGTTTCCCCAGTGACAGCCTGGAGGAGGAAGATGGCTGATTCATTCAAGATTGGGTGATGGCCAGTAGATGTGACAGCAGGATGGAGGGGCGAGGCCATACAGTGATGACAGATCATAGGATCCAAGTGACAGAGGGAGGAGGCGGGGAGAAGGCAGGAGGGGCTCCCGGAAGGGAGTAAGAGAAGCGGTGGAGGGACTGGGTCCTGAGGTTGCAGTGGGACCCTTGGGCATGCAAGCTGGATGTGGGGGAGGCTTCAGGGAAAGAGTGTCGATTAGTGACTTTCAAGCAGGCAGGTTCAGCTGTTGCTCAGGTTCAGGGAGTAACTTTCTCAGTGGACAACCAGTAGAATAGTGACCCCTCCTCCAAAGATGTCCATGTTCTAATCCTTCAGCCTTGGCGGGGAGAGAGAGAGAAGGAACACACTGCTGGCTTTGAAAATGGAGAAAGAGGCCATAAGCCAAGGAATGCTGGTAACTTCCAGAAGCTAGGAAAGGCAAGGAAACATTCTTTCCTAGAGACCTCAGAAGAAACAGAGCTGCTCTGAACTTCTGACCTCTAGAACGGTAAAACAACATTTGTGTCATTTGAAGTCACTAAGTTTGTTTCAGCAGCAATTGGAAACTAACAAAGGAACTGAGAGACTGGAGAAAGAAGCATTTGGATGACTGTTCACCTCTTGGATTCTCTCTGTTTCCTTGTAAATCCTCACCAACGCCCACTGGAGCTTCCAGAAGTAGGACTTGTGTTTTTCCAGCCAGTTTCACTCCTCCACCATCCACAGCAATTACTCAGAGCTCTCCTCCTTCTCATCATACCTCTTACCTCTTCCTCCCACCTTGCTATCTGCGGTTGACCTGCCTCCTGAAGTCATTCAGGATGAACTCAGTAGCTGGGACCGAAGACTTCATTGAACGAGGTGTAGTTTTCAGGAGGCTACTAAAAGATGGGGAGGGGAAGGTATAATTCATCTGCATCTCAAAGATGCAGGAGATTTTTTTTTTTTTTTTAGAGGGAGGGGAAGGGAGGGAGGAAGAGAGGGAGAAAAACAGATGTGACAGAGAAACGTTGACTGGCTGCCTTCTGCATGTGCCCTGACTGGGAATCGAACCTGCAACCTTTCAGCTCACAGGATGATGCCTAACCAACTGAGCCACACTGATCAGCACAAGATGGAGGAGACTGTGAAGACAGAGCGGGATTTTTGTGCAATGAAAAAATGTTAGTCAAGCTGCTCTATGTTGGAATATGAGAACCATTATTTTTTATTTTTTTAAACAATTTATTGTTGTTCACGTACAATTGTCTGCCTTTTCCTCCCACCACTCCCCCCACCCACCCCAGAGAAAGATTGTTTTTTTAGATCTTTGAGGAGGAAAAGAACAGGCAGGAGGAGGAGGAGGAGGAGGAGGGAGCCTTCAGGAGGGTGGGGGCAGGGGACAAGGTGGGGTGAGAGGGCACAGCTGAAGCCACGTTAAGAGCAGCTATGCTGCCACGCAGTTTAAAGTCATTGGTCATTTTGTAACGTGTATCTTCAGGCCGTGGCTTTTCAACATCTTTGGCAAAATGTCCTGTGTTATTTTTTTGTTCCGTATGCTTGCTTTTGTCAGTGGGTTTTTGGAAACCAGAGATGGGACTGGTTTTAGCTATGGATCATCTTGGTGTGGAACAAAGATGGGATTATGGAGGCAGGAATCCAGAGGCTGAGGTGAGCATCTGTCCATCCATCCATCCATCCATCCATCCATCATCCATGTGGCATCCATTTTTCATTCATTCACTCATTCATTCATCTACCCATTTGCTAATATATTCATTCAACAAGTACTCATTGGGCATCTAGCAGATTCTTGGCCCGGTTCTGGGTCCTGGGGATATTGCAATCTGAGATGCAGACAGATACCCTGCTTTCAGAAACATCCAATCGGTGTGAAAGGGAGAACCTAGCACAGTAACTGAAGAGATTACCAAGGCAGTTTCAGACTGTGATGAATACTATGAAGACAATAGAGAGCAGAGGCTCTCCAAGTGTTCCGGTACTGGTAGCATTAGTACAGCCTGGGAACATAGGAGGAATCTGAATTCTCAGGATCCACCTAGGCCTATTGAATGAGAAACTCGGGTGGGGCCCAGCAATCTGTGTTATAAGCCTTCTGGGTAAATCTGATGCACGCTCAATTTGAGATCCACTGTTACGGGGAGTGACAGTTTGGTTAACTGAGGTAGTCAGGGAAGGCCTCTCAGAGGAGGTGACATTCGAGTTGAAATCGCAGTGGTGAGAGAAATCTAGCCGTGTAAGCATAGAGATATGTATTGCAGGCAGAGGGCATAGCAAGCCAAAAGGCCCTGAGGTAGGAACAAAGTTGGGGACTTCGGGGACTGAAAATAAAAGGCCAGTGTGGCTGGAGTTTGGTGTACCGTCGTGCAAATTAATGATGAAAGACAGTGAGTGCTAGGAACCTTCTGGTTGCTCTTTGGATATTCATTCTCTTTATAGGGATGTAGTCTTTGCCCAGTTGCGTTTGAAAATGTATATTGGGATTCTTTCTAAATGTGAAATAATTAAATTAAATCATAAAAGTGATACATACAAGTTTTTCCTCTAAACGGATTTCTTGGCCTCTTAAGAGGCCGCACGCTGTCTTGGAAAGAACACTGGGCTAGGAGGCAAGGGACTTGGGAACGACTCCTGTTAAGGTGTGGTCACCGATCCTCTCTGGTGTCACCTCCCCATCCGTAAGGTCAGAAAAGGGAGGGTGTGGGAGGACTCAGCTGACCTGTCCTGAGTCCTTGAGGGGCGGTCCAGTTCCTCTTCTCCCACCCTCGCCTCCTTTCCCTCTTCCTGATTCCACCTTGGGCAGACGCGTCTGGGGCAAGGCAGGGGGAGAGAGGCAAAGGGGTTCCCTTGGAATCACCACCTGTGGCAAACGGTGTTTTGGAAATCTGCTTTGAATGTGCGGTGATGCTGGGAGCTGAGTCCACGCTCTTGATGGCGGTTTTCTTTACAGTTATTGCCCTGCCGCTGCGCCCAACAGTTTCATTTCTTACACATGGACAGCCTAGGAAAAGATCAGTAAACAGAGCTGCGAAATCGTGAGCGTGGCGTTTGGACTTGACTCTGCAGGGCTGGGGAAGGGGTTGGAGACCAAACCTGGGCCTTCTCCTTTAACTTGGGCGCGTTGTCAGGCCCCTCTGAGCCTCTGTTTCCTCATCTGCAAAATGGGGCCAATACCCCTGACACTTCGTTAAATAAGGTGACGGCGCCAAGTGTCTGGCACACAGTAGGAACTCAGCGTTTGTCAGTGCTTGTCTTCCATCCCTCCCCGGGGATGGAGAGATGGCTCTTCTTCCTAGGCAGCCGGCAAGCCCCTCTCTGCCTACGACTCGCTAGGTTTGTTTGCTTGTGTAGTAATTAGGCACCAGCAGCTGAGAGTATTCAACCCACAGCGTTATCTTTTCCCCAAGCTGCTTCAGTTGATAGAGGGTTGGGTGGTAGATGACAGCTTGTTTATCCAGGGAGGCTGTAAAATATTCCGTCGAGCGAACACACAGAAAAGCTCATTTGTCTTGTCTTTTGTCTCCACAACCGCAGAGTTCAGAAGGGACGCTCTCTTCCCCTCTTGCTGACTTCTTGCTTTTCTAAGCATTGCTCACAGACCGCCCCCCCCCTACCCACCCCTCACCCCTGATCCCTGGAATGCTGGAGCTGCCCCAGGCCCTCCCTCTTGCTAGGCTCCCCTCAGCAGGAGCATCCACCTTGCGGGCGATATTGACCACTCTCCGCTTGGCCTGCTCCCCTGAGCTTCACACTGGACACCACCTCCTGGATGTCCACAGGCCCTGCCTGCTCAGCCTGTCCAAGATAGTGCCCACCCTGCTTCCCACAGTTGCTCCGTCTCTTCTTTGGGTTTCAGCCTGCAGCACCCACTCCCCGAGCCAGAAACCGGGGAGTCCATCCCGGGTCTTGCCCTTCTCCACTTCCTCATCCCAGCGTTCTTCAGGTCCTGTCCACCTTCTTTCTCAAGTCTCTCTCCAAACTGTCCTTCAACTCAGGCCCTGCCACCATCACCCTGGGGAAGACTCCTCTCCTCCCATGTGGCTGCGGCCAGGGGCACAGTTCTAGAAGTCTCTGCTCCCAGGCTTGCTGCCCCAGAGGCCGAGGTGGAGGTGGGGAGGGGGTGGGGCAGGGCAGGCTGTGAGCACGGTTCTGGGAAACCACAGGCAGGCTGGGGGTTAAATATTGAATGGATGGGGTGTGTCCTGTGTGAGGATAAGTGACCGGCACCCCATGACCCGTTCTTTGCCCCAATGGCCCTCTTGCCTATACCCTGCATTTCTCCCTCTAGTGGACTCTTCCCACCAGCATTTACCCACGTTCACGTCTCTGTGCTCGGGACACACCTCTCCTTCCTCCGTCTGTGACCCCGCCTGATCCCCTCGGAGTAAAACGTTTCTATAGAGTTGTCTGCCCTTCTGGTCTCCACTTCCCCAGTTCACTCTTCTACTCATTTCAGTTTTGTTTCTGCCCCCAGAAGTGCCCCAGAAACTGCTTTCACCGGTGACCTTCACAGTGGGTCGCTGAGTCCTTCAACCAGTGCTCACTTCCTGTCCCTTGGCCACGCCCCCTGCATTCCCTCTCGGATTTCCCACACACCGCCTCTCCAGGTTTGTTTCCCCCACTTGTCTGCTTACTCCTGCTCGGTCTCCTTTGCTGACTTCTCTTCCATTGGTTCCCACTGGTGAGGGTCCCAAGATTCCATCCTGGGTCCCCTTCTCTTCTCTCCCTGCACATTAGCCCTGGGAAATGCCTCAAGTCCCCCTAATTTATATCCCCAGCCCAGTTTGCTCATCTGAACTCCTGGCCCCTGCTCTCAATTCCTTCTCTGACACCTCCCCCTGAAAGCCCCGTGGTCATCTTAAACTTAGCTGGTGCAGGCTGCCGCCCACCGCCCTCTTCTCCCAGCGCTCCCGCGAGTCTGCTCTTCCCGGCCCAGTCAGCGTCATTCCTGCACGCCTGTTGTACAAGCCAGAGCTTGGGATCCGCCAGTTCTCCTCGGCTCCCCCTCCCATCCCCGTCCTGTCTGCTGGTCGTCAAGTCCTATGCCACTCTGGGTGCTCTTAGATTTGCCTGTCTCTCGTCAATTCCTCTGCCCCCTCCCTGGTCCAGGCCTCTAACGTTTTTTTTTTGCCTGGACAATTGCACATTCTCCTTCCTATCTCTCCCTTTGTCTCCATCCCTCTGATCCATCCTGTACCCAGGATTCAGACAGAGCATCCTAAAATGCAGATCTGATGGTGTCTGCTGTTCGAAACCCTCCCAGGCTCTTCACTGCCGACAGGACAAAAACCAGACTCCTTTCCGTTGTACCCAGGGCCTGCGGGCTTCGTCATGACCTGTTTGTCTGCCCCCATCACCCGTCTGTCACACTAGGCTCAGGCCAGGTCCTCGGACCTGCCAAGCTCTCTCTTGCCTGGGACCTTTCCAACGCCCTTCCCCCCGACCGGTGCCCACTTCTCATCCTCTTCCCAGATGGCTGAGCTGAGGGGGCCTGGCAGCTGAGCTGCTCATGCCCTCTTTCGTAGTCGAGTAACCTAAAGTCCAGAGAGAAAGGGTGACGCGTTGATGGTCCCCCAGCAAGTCCTGTATGCTTCCTACTAAACTGTCTCCTCAGTCATCCTGGGAAGGAAAGGTGGCATCAGCTTGGACCCTTCCCCAAAGATTTGGCTCTTTTTGTGCTGAAATCAGAAAATGAGTCAGTGGTTAAGTTTTGCCGAGAAGGGCTGGAGATAATGCAGGGTCCCGTTGTCTTAGCCTTGGGTTTCGGAGGCTGAGGCCGTAGTGACACCCCAGCTTCTTCCACTCCCTCTCCAGCCCCCTCACAGTTCTGCCTCAGCTCTTCTCCTGCCCCACCTCTAACAGGGTCTGACGGACCCTCACTGCCGACACCCTGTCTGCTCCCTCTCACCTGCAATAGCCTGAGTCTCTCAGGGGCTATTGGCGCAACCTGGCGGGGAACAGGTCTGTCTAACACTTGAGAATGGGAGCGCTCGGACAAGGTGTCAGGTTCTGGTAGCCTGAGCTGGGGCTGGTGTCAGGCCGGATCGATCAGTGAGCCCTTGGCCACAGGCTGGGCTGTAAACCAGGTCACAGAGCAGCCCCAGGCTGTGCCCTGACCGTGGACTAGACCTGCAGCTGTGCGCGCATGAGCCAACTCAGGGCAAGCCTATTCTCTCGGGGAGGATGGGAGGGCCAGGAATGTATTTTCCTGGGAAAAATAGAACAGGATCAGCCTCTGGTTTTGTGATACTCATGGAGTTTGAGAGTCACAGGCTGCAGAAGGGCCAGGCTCGAAGGACTGCAGTGAAATCACGTCTGGCAGAGCTTCCCAGCCTGCTTAGCTCCCAAATCATGGAGAGATTATTCCTGCCGATATCCATCAAGCTGAGATTGAGAGCATTTCAATGAGAAGGTGCTTTAACGACTCTTCAAGGATTTGGGGCCTAATGACGCACACACGAGAGGACGATTTAATCTTTCCCTCCTAAAGCCCTCGTAACAAGGAGCTCAACTTCAGAATTCAAATTCCTCCTGACATAAAAATGTGAGCTCCAGACGGTCCCACACGCCTGGTAACTGTCAGGGGTTAATTGCTGTGGTCCCGAGAGGGCGTAGGAGGAGCTCAAGGACGGTGGGTGTGGCAGACAGGCCATGCTGGGCTGTGCCCTGTGAGGCCCCTGGAAGGAGCTGATGGCGGTGATGTGGGAGGGTGAGACAGAATGAGGTTAAGTGGGCAGTGGTGGGGGGCAGTGGTGGTGGAGTAGAAAGTCCTGCTCCCTGTGGCTGGCCCTTCGTCCCCTGCAAGGTGGGCCTCCTCTCCAGATCCTTCTCCAAATGGACATAGCAGTCAGGGGGTGTCCCAGAGCCACTCGCCTAATGGTGAGCCCTGAAGGTGCCAGGAACCCCCTGCTGCCAAGCCATAGCTGTAACCATGAGAACCTATGAGAACTGCCCTGGAGAAAACCAGAAGGAGGTTGAGACAGAGACGACCCAGGCATGCGCGGGATGGGGAACCATCCTTAGAACTGGCTCTACGGTGCGTGGGGGTCGGAGTGGTGCTTCCTCCCTTCCACACCTCGCCGGGGTCTCACACAGCTCCAGGCCCTGCCCACCATGAAGCCCACATCAAATTCCTCTCTCAAATGCTGAATCTTGCCCACGTCTTCCGTTGCAAAGGTTTTCTTTGGCTGTACAAAATGACTGATGACATTGGGGGGGGGGGATTATGGGCTTTGACTTGAACCAATAGAGCCACTAATTTCTAAAGGTAACATATTTTGTAATCATTAGATGGGAAAAAACTGGAAATGATGAGAAGAAAACTCAGTCAAGCTCTGGTTGGTGTATAATATAATCGTTTATACTGAATTTATGTCCATCATACACTGTGCAGCCAGGGAAGGTAAGCGATAAAGTAATGGGACCCTCTTCCCATTTTTTCTTTCTATTAAAAGAAGACGACATTCTTCAATAAGACACAGAAGGCTTAAAGAAAAAAATCAACATATTTTACTACAGAAAAAAATAAAAAAAAAGTCTATGCAGTGTAACACAGGGCCGAAATTAAAGGGAAGCAAACACTGGGAGGAAACACTTGCAGCGCATATGACAAAGAGCTGCAGTACCAAGTATCTGAGGAGCTTCTGCAGATCTGTGACAAAAAGACACAGGTGCGGTGGGAGAGCAGGCAGAGGTCGGGGCCAGGTAACTTGTGGAAGAGGAAGCGCTGAGCCACAGCAGTGCCGTGGAGATGCGCCACTCAGCCCTCCCTTCACGAGAGCCTCCTGTGGGGAGAAGAGCTGATCGACAGCCAAAGCTGGAGCACCTCTGGGCCCACTGCGGTGGCCACGCCAGGCCGTGCTTCCCCTTGGCTGTCAGTTCCTAGGCAAAGACTGAGCACAGCGGGGCCCATGAGCCAGGCCACCCCGGAAACTCCCCGCTGGTCTGGTGAGGCTTTCTCAGAAATGTGCACATAAAAAGCTATTCAAGCCTTACTCATGACTAAAGAATTGCAAGTGAAAATGTGGTACTATTTCCCGCACATCAGCCTGACCGAGCTTTTTAAAAGGTTGTTACTATCTGGTTTAGTGAAGGGGTACAAAATGAATCTGTCCCCCATTTTGCGCCGAAGTTGAGTATAAAATGCACCTATTCCCTCAGCATTTCACTTCCAGGTATCTCTTCTATAGAAGGTGCACATATCCGTACAAAAGTGCGTGGTGTTCAGGGTGCCACTGAGGGGAACAAGCTAAATGTGCCTTATTATAAGGAACATTCACATCAACCATGGAGCACTCACACAACGCGATTGGAAGCTATTTACATGAAAAAAGGCCAAGCTATATGACATGAAAAGATATTCGTGATGCCAAGCTCAGTTAAAAAAAAAAAGAGCAAAACTGTAAACTGTATTATAGAATGCCTTTGAGTAGGAAAACCCTTCGTTAAATGCGTTTCCATGCATACACGTGGGTGGGTGAGTGCGAACCTCTGGAAGGGTGGACACTGAATTGCTCAGATTGTCCTCTGGGAGAAGAGCGAGACTGAGGGCAGCTATTCAAGGGAGCCCTCAGTTTTTGCTTAATTTCCTCCTTTATTATGGAGATGATTCGCTGTGAGCATGGATTATCATTTTTACTTAAAATGAGCAATACCTAAGAAGAAAGAAAAGACCCCGGAATGTAACCGCCAAAATGGCTGCTGACCCCTTCAGGAGGTCGTGTCCACAGCCCACAGTGTTCGGACTCCCCGGGAATGGCCTTCAGTGGCAGTTGACAGCATAAGAAACTGGGTCTCACTCTTGTCTTTACCCTTTGGAGTTACCTTGACAAAAATGTTAACAGGAAGTGGCTTTGCCCCCCTTGGTCCTTGCCTGATTAATTGTATCTGACTCTAAGTGATTATTTTCAAAAATCCACACCCTCCCCCCGTGCCAATCCTGTGTCCCAAAGGCCTGTCACCCAATGCTGTCACTGAAGGCAGTGCAGGGACATATCGAGCTCTTTGGTCTCAGTTTCCCCATATGTGTTGGAAGGGGTTGCATAAAATGGCCTTGATGTCTGGCAGACGGTTTAGGGTTCCGAGGCCGCTGGCACAGAGCTGCCATTCTCGGCACATCTGCACAGCTGAGGTATCAGAGAAACCGAAACCCACCCACGGTCCTCCTCCTGGCCTTCAGCCGGGTCTTCCTGCCTGCCGTCCAGTACCCCACAGTCCATGCGGGTCCCCCAGCTGGGTGAATGTGACCCTGCGTCTATGTCCTCCCCAACCTGTGGGCCCATCCAGCCCTAGCTTTCAGTTTCCATACTGATTCTTTCCTGATCTGCTCGGATTAACTAGTTTGGGTTCCCTTTGCATTTTCTCTACCAATTGTATGGCTTGTAGAAGCCAAAACGGACACTTTGCCTGGCTACCAATAGGATCAAGGACTTCACAGACCACCTCAGGGGAAAAAGGGACATGGAACCAACATAGCTACAGACTCCCAAACCCTGAGACCAACCCCAAATAGCAGGGTCCCCATAATAAATCCTGGAATAGTTCCCTTGAATCTGGGCTGCCTAACAAAGACATCCTATCCCTTGCCCTTGTAGTGATGATCTCTGAAGATACTTTTGTGAATATGATAATCATGGGAGAAAGTTGCTGTTTTCATGCCACAAACAGATTAATGTAAACGCCTCCAGCTTGGTGACTTCGCAATTGTTTTTCTTTAAATAATTGCTGTGTTTTGCATTTGGTGAGCCAATCCTATGGAAATCTGACACCCTTGCACTCTTTGCAAGTGAAAATTTCTTTTCCTTTCTAAATACTTCTGTTTCCTAGTCTGCCTTTGACAGATGGGATAACTTAATACTAATTTGTGTTGTGTTCTCGCATTCCCTGTTCTAAGGTAAGAGCGTTTGTCTAAGGGGAGACCTGTTGTGGGGAGAAAAGATAAGCTTTCCAAAGAGGGCTCTCCTTTCTGGATTTGCTTTTTTGAAAACCTAGGTTCACTGGGTATGGGGGGAGTATTGCAAAGTGGGGGAGAGAGTGGGGAGGTGGAGGGGGGAAGAGAGAGAGAGAGAGAGAGAGAGAGAGAGAGAGAGAGAGAGAGAGAGAGAATTCACAACAACCAGGAGGGACATGTTGATGGAGTTCCGTAAGAAGGGAATTCCTGGAGGTATCAGGGTCCAGAGGGGACAACTATGAGGGGTTCTAAGGAGGCTGGGTATCCAGCGTTGGGGCTCCCAGTTTGGGTAGCTTCCTGAGCCCCCCTTGGCCTGGAGCAGCATTGCTATCTGCCAGCAAGGATGCCCAAGGGCTTGAAAAAGGCAGCCAGTGTGGACCTACAACCACTGGACATCCACAAATTGGCTCTATGTAAGATAGTTAGGACCTTAACCCGATCCTGGGGGACAAGAAGGGACCCCAAGTGTGAATTGCCTGCTAGCTCAGTAAGCTGAGCCTGGGATAAATTCAGAGGAAATAAAATTATGGTGACAATTCTTCCCTTTCTAAGCTTAACACTCAACAACAATTTCTTGCGGTATTTAGCATCATCTGTCTTACGTTGTCCCCCAACCTCTGCTCTGCCCCGCCCCGCCCTCCCACCCTCCTCACACCCTGCCACCCTGCAAGACACACTTTTATTTGTCTGTCTGTCCTTCTGACAGTGAGACCCATCTTCATATTCCAGTCATCTACCACACTGCTTGGTACCCCACAGGTGCTTTAGAAATGTTGGTTGAAGCGAACTTAGTTTGCACTGAACTGTAACCCACCCCCAGGTCCCCAGTTCTAGCCCCCACCCCCTGCTCTGTGTCCGGTTGTATTCAATCCACATTTGCAGATGGATTAAGGCAAACAGCGTATTCCAAGGTGACCACTGGGAGGAGACAAGACGAGCCTGAATGCCAAAGTTCAGGGGTGTCTGTTGGAAAGCGCATTAGTGACCTGGTTTAATCACAGGAGACTGGCGAGCAGGGGGCCTGTGCATCTGCGAAACTAGCCATTTTATGCCAGCCTTCGCATAGGAGCCGGTGCTGCTTGATCAATTAACCCCACGCCCTTGTCTTCCATCTGTGCTTGGATCAAGATGCGCGGCTCTGCTGTGAGCGCAGAAGGTAATATCCATCCTTCGAATGGGCCTCATGCGCACGGGTAATTGATGGGTTCCTGGGATCGCAGAGAGAGAGATCCGAAATCAATCGCTCGCTGTCTGCACACTGTGGTCCGCCCTCCCCGAGGCTTGGGAGGAGAGGAGGCGTCAGCTGCAGCCTCTCCCTAGGGATACCAGCCGGCCAGACCGATTCGGGCTGCCAAGGGCTGTCGGGAGGGCTTGTCCTCTATCCTCAGCCATGTCTCTCTCTCCTGGCAAAGAAATAAGTCCTGATTTGTGCCCAGGGCCACCAGGACACCTGTCGAGTGGTAAAAACAAGCTGTTTTAAAAGATGATATCTGGCCAGTGTGAGTATACTAGCCTCCAACTGAATTATTTTTTGAACTTGTTTTCCAAGTAAATGAGGCTATTGGCTACTTGAGTCTGTCTACCAGGACATTTCACCAGGCAGCATTAAAGGCAGGCTCTGGGCTCACACAGCCCGGGTTCAAACCCTGGCTTCTCTACTTGCCAACTGTGAGCTTTTGGGCTTACTTAGCTTTTCTGGGACTCAGTTTTCCCATCTGCAAACTGGGAAATATATTACTTCTTAACTCATGGACCCCAGTGGAGGGTTAACTGCGATCATTTTTGGGGTGATGTTCAGCCCAGTCTGGATGCTGTGTTACAGTTGCAATGGGAACATTGGTGTGTTGAATGGCTGGTTCTGCAGATGCTTGATATGACTGTTCAGAATCTGTCTCCTTTGCTAGACTAACTGCTCTATGACAGTTGTAGCCGTGTTGTTCACTGCTGGGCCCTCAGAATTTGGCACTGAGCCTGGTTCAGAGAAGGCACACGATAAGAATCTGTTCCAGGGAGAAGAGAAGAGAGGTGATGTGGGCCTGAACCAGGGACCCTCCGAGGGCCGGGGCAGCCCTGGAGGTTTGGGCTGGTAGGCATTAGGTCAAGGTGTCCAGCCATGGCTACACTAGAGTGAAACCTCAGAGCAGGGACCAAGGGACCAGTCATAGACACTGCGTGTGGGCAGGGGCTCATGGGCAGCTTTCTCACCCCTGGCACGCTGAGTCGGGTGTGTGGGCAGTGGCCCCAGGCCAGCTCAGCACAAACATCTCTGTGGCTGGGTCAGAGCGTCCACATGACTGGACGTCACTATGGGCAGCTGGGCAGGTCTGTGGCAAGCAGGGAGCAGCGTCAGCTACAGGAAGAACCAACTACTAAGATGACCAGTGAGGGCATCTGGGAGCTCACACTAGCTCTGGAGTCACATATAGGGGGACAGACCCCATTCTGTCCTTTGTGACCTAGGTAAATCACTTAACTCCTAGCCCTCAGTCTCCCCATCTGTAAAAGGGGAACCGTAACACCAACCTCACAAGATGTGTGATTGAACTGACACATTTACATAAATGTCTAGCGCAGCACATAGTACATGCTTCGTAAACACTGATTTCTACCACCCTCCCTTTTGGGAATCGTTGAAAAGGCAATGACTCTCTTTTTTTGTTGTTCTACTTGAAAGAAACAAAGTACTTTGCAGATGGCTTTATTAGGGTGCGATGAGTGACTGACCCCCAACTCACCGTGGGAAGCCAGTGATTATTGTGGAATATGTGGGGTGTGTAGGTCTCTGTAGCGTCCTCGGGGAGGAAGTGGAGACAGCACCGGCCCTGACAGTCCCCGTAATTACCTTTCAGTGAATCAAGCCGAGGCTTGTCGTTGTGCCCCAGGTTGGTGTGGGCTGCGCTGCCCCTCACCCTCCACACTCGCATTTGAAGGTAGCAGCTAATTACGATTTACGGTGCTGTCCGGTTGAAGCTGGATGGCTTGCTCAGGGCAGCGCAGTGTAGGTGGCCCCCGTAGTGTAGGTGGCCCCCGTCTCTGTCAGATAGCAGGTGGGGATTTAAAGATGGCATGGCTTCCATGATCAAAGGGCCTAGAAGCTTTATTATTAAAAATAAGCAAAGTCTAGGGATATGTACTAATGCCGGGCAGCTGACAGCCTATAATTCTCATGGCTGAGGCAAGATGTATTTTTCTTTCAGAGTGTTGTTAAAAGTGATTTTCAAGGGGTGTGTATTAATGGTGTCTTTTCTACTCCATGGTCAGAGGAGGGAGCCCAGGTAGGTTCTACAACTGATGGGGCTATATGTGTACTGAAGTTGTTAACCCTTCCAACCAACAGGGGGTTCTCAATACCAGCCCTCTGACCTCCAAGAGAGTCCATCCATCCATCCATCCATCCATCCATCCATCTATTCATCCATCCATCCATCCATCCATCCATCCATCCATCCATCCATCTATTCATCCATCCATCCATCTATTCATCCATCCATCCATCCATCCATCCATCCATCCATCCATCCATCTATTCATCCATCCATCCATCTATCCATCCATCCATCTATCCATCCTCCAGGATTCCAACAAGCATTTATCAGACACCTTTCTCAAGATTCTGGAGCTAGTAATAACAACAACAGCAATGAGGACAAAAACCTCAGAGCTAATGCATACAGAGGTGGATAATAATTACACCTACTATAGATTCTGGGTTAAGCACTTTACATACTTCATTTGATCCTCACAACAGCTCTGAGTTGGGAACTATTACTATTTTATCCTCATTTTGCAGATGAGGAAATAGAGGCTCATAGAGGTTAAGTGACTTACCTGACATTTCAGTCTAATATGCTCCTGATGCAGGAGTTGAATTGAGTCAAGTTGATTTCAGAGCCCTTGCTCTTACCCCCAAACCCCACCGCCTTCTAGTTCATCTGGCCCAGGTGCTCAACGAATGCATTGAGTGAATAAACTTAAACATGAAACATGTCCTCAAAAATTACATATAGAATTATTGTTTGACTCAGAAATTCTATTTCTGGATGTATACCTGAAAGAATTGAAAGCAGGGTCTCAAAGAGACATTTGCCTGGGGAAACCATGTTGTCTGGGCCTCAGGCAAAACAGAGGAGAAGGTCAGGTGTGGGAGTCAAACCGACACAATGGACCGCAGTGAACTTTTCCACCACCTTCAAGCCGATGGCGAGTCACGACTCTCACACAGCAGGGAGAGCTACAGGAACTGAGATTGCCAAGCCCGACCAAGAGAAGACTCGGGGGGAGCATTCGAATGGCTGCCATGGAAGGGGAATGTGGGGTCAGGATCACAGTGGGCGTTTGGGAAGCTCACAGGCACGGATTTAACCTCTGGCCCCACCGCTGAGTACCTGAGTACACATTTTGGGCATATTTACCTCTCTGAGTGTCGGTTTCCCCTTTGGCAAAATGGAGATAATTACAGGGTTGTAGGATTATTGAAAGAATGAAATAATCTGTAAAATAGATTTGATTCCCCTCTTCTACGTGCTTGCTGAAGGCGAAGCTGTCCCTGCCCATGTATAAGGTATTTGTTAAATCCACATTGAAAGACAGGCCTTTGTTAGACGCAGGGCGGTCACATGGGAGAAGGCAGAGACAATCCCCATTTGACGAAGCAGAGGGATGGGTGACCATGGCACGAGGGGAGATTTGCTGCTTTGCTGGGAGCATTAAAAGGGACCAAGAGGCCACTGAGAAATGACCTTGGAAGTCTTAGGGACATTCTCACTCAGTAGATCCTTCACTCTCAGTCTTTTAAGGGTGAATGAGAGTTCAAAGGTCAAGGGCAGCACAAGCGTTGTGTGTGAGAGACTAGCGCAGAGGCATGAGAACAGTGCTTTCAGGCGAGAGGTCTGGAGAGGTTGGCTGGGGATTAGTGGTGGGCAATGGGGTGGAGAGGTGAGTCAGATTGGATGGGAAGCGGCTCAAGCATTAGGCCTGGGAGCATGGCCTTTACTTCTCTTGGGAGTCTTACAAGACTTTCCAGGAATACGAGTTGGCAGGACTCTGGGGACGAGGATGAAGGAAGTGGCAGTGGAGGCCCAGAGACCAGGAAGGAGTCCACTTCTCAGTCAGGGGACAAGAGGAGGCTGGGTTCCTGGTGGACATGGTTAGAGAACCAGACAGAGGGAGCGTGGGGAAGGCTCAGGGCAGGTGTGTGGGGCACGGGCGTGCCAAGGACGGCTGTGCCAAGGACTGGCAGGATGATGGTGAGGGAGGTGGGACCAGAATCTTGGAGCCCCCTCTCCCGAATGGAGCTGTGGGCTCAGAGAGACTCGGATCGAAATTGCAGCCCTGGTGCTGGCTGGCGACTCGTGGGGGCCTCTCCTCCCCTCTGAGCTCAGCTTCCTCGTTTCCGAAGCATGAATGGTACTATCCACTCCACCATAGAAGGTTGAGTAAGATTCTTCAATGCAGAATTTGCAAACTGGAGCTTGCTTGTCTGTTAGCATGCTTGTGACATTTAGCTTTTGAGATGATTTTTGAACACTGTTCTAGGTGTCGTGTGTATATCCGAGACGAAAACAGACAAAAAAAAAATCTCAAAGTGTTTCAAAACTGAATTGCCAATTTTTAAAAACCAACTTTCACCAAAAGTCTGAATGTCTGGTTTTTTAAAAAAATTTTCTTTAAAGAATCGAAAGCTCCAGCCTTTCTGAGTCGACTGTTCCTGTGGGAAACAGTGGACTGTGGGTGAGTCGGGACTGCCCCCTTTACTCAGCACTTACTCTCCACTTTACCACAGTCCTCACTACTCCCTGTTGGCAACCCTGCTTGCTTCGCACATTCATGTCATCTGAGGGCATCTGAGTTTTCGACACCTGGTTTGGTCCAAAGGTCAGTGCATAGTACGCTGCTGAGTTTTATGGGCTACCGTTCAATAATCCAAGGGTGTGGCCTCGGGTTGAGTCTGTGGGGATGAGGAGAAAAGGCTACATAAGAGGGAGATACCAATCATAAAAAGTCATCATCGGGAAACCAAACAGACCCAAGGGATAACAGAATGAGTCCGGAATCACCCCAGCCTTCCGTCCTGCGAGGGAGAGTGATGGGGTGGTGGGGGGGGGGCAGGCATTGGAAGGCAGGGAAACGGGGGTGTGGGAAACCAGGGCATTGCAGCCCAATCCTCACCCCTAAGAAAACCCCCCTCCAAGGCCACCTTAGCTTTGCTCTTTTCCCAGAGCTGTGCAGACATGTTCCAGAGAATTCCTTTGCATTCTCCTTAGATGTCCCACACCTCTGCAACTGCTCCGGTTGCCGGGGGCAATGCCAGGAATCTCGGACTTTTCCATAGCGTTGATTGTTCCGTTGTGGCTGCAGACAAGCCAGTGCCTTTTGCATTTCTTCTCTGCCACGTCCTCCTGGGCAGATGCCAAGGGGCTCGGGCAAGGCCCGGGGGCTGAGTTCTGGTGCCCGTCCTGGGCACCAGCCGCTGCGGGTTTTCATGCCAGCACCTAACTCAGCATCCTCGGGAGCTGGCCCCTGCTCACAGTTGAGGGAATTTTCCTCTTGTCGTTTCCTTCACTGTTGCTTCTCCTCCATCTGTTCTGTTCACCCCTTCTAGAATTCCGAATGGGAGCTTGCTGAGCCCCCAGGAGCGGGTCTCCCCTGCCCCTCTCCCGTCGCATTGTATCCATCCTTTCCTCCCTTTCCTCTGCGTTCGGGGAAACTGCTCACACGGAACTTCCCAGTGACTCGTTGGGGTTTTGGCGATCCAGTCCGATGTTCGGCCTCTACTGTGTTAGACATCTTCAGGATCACTTCTGCTTTTCCTGCTGAAAGCGTTTTCTGCATTCAGAGCTTTTCTTGCCTAGGTGCAATGTTCACTTGGTTTTGTTTAGTCTCGCCTTGTTTTTTGTGTTTGGTTTGGAGCGATAGCGAAGGTATCACAGGGAGTCCCCGTAGGCCCTCCTTCCCGACGGCCCTGTGCCCGCAGCTGGTGGGGCGGTTTTGGACCTTGCGGCGTGTAAGGAGTGGTGGTGGGGAGATCCCCCGGGGGTCTCACCTGTAGGCGCAGGAACACGTCTGCAGGGACTTTGCTGTGCTGGGCTCTGTCGTCACCACCAAGCCTCCTCTTCCGGTAGGCGATTTTGCTTTAATTTTTTATTCTTTGAGAGATCGTGTTTGCCTAAGACTGAGATGGGGTGTGCCCAACCCTGCGAGGGTCTCTGTCCCAATGTTCCCCAGGGAGGGAGGAGGAGAGTCTAGTTGTGTGTGTGTTTTAGGGTGGGGGCATTTGAAGGGGGGCCCTCCAGTTGCGTGGACCCTTTCCTATGGTCGCAGTAGTTCGACTTGAGCTGAGACAGCAGCTGTCATCCCTCACGGGTTCCACAGCCCTCCCCAGGGCCCCGCTGTGGCAATGACCCTGCTTTATCAGATGCGCCATCCACACGTTCAGAAGGTCTGGGGTTAACTGCCTGTTTGAGTTTGAGTTTCCCCGGATCCCGAGATGATAGTTTATCTGAGAGGGCATTGCAGGGCCCATGTGACGTGGGGAGTGAGGAAGTGAGGTGGGGAGCACGGGCCGCCAGGACAGGTGCGTCGTCCAGCCGGTTACCATGAGGGACACCTGGAGCTCATTCCGACCAAGGGCCTCCGGGAACCAGTGGAGAGCGCACCTGAGAGGCGAGGGGGCAGATGCATTTATACGCCTGCGTCCAGGGGCCTGATAACTCTGGTTTACCTCACAGCCAGAGCTAGCTCGGGGGAATCAGAGAGAGGCCCCAGGTGAAACCTGGCCAGTGCTGGCGGTTGGAAGTCAGGTGGGCCGGCACCTGGGGACTTGGTAAGTGCTGAGATGACGCGGGTGGGGCCCCGCCAGCAGCTGTGCCCTGCGCTTCCCCTACACTTGTGGCCACCTCCACACCTCTTATGGGGCTAACGTCTGTCCTTTGCCACGTGTCTCCCCCATGTCACCCTTTCCTCCAACCCCTGACACTCTTAGCCTGGCTTCTTTAGGCTTGGGGAGAAGGTGGGGACTCCAGAGACCTGCCCTGCCTGCTTTCGGGGTAGGCGTTTTTGTCTCCTTATTGAGGACTGTGAGTGGGCCGGCATTCCCCTCCGTCCGGTGCCTCCTCCCTCCCGGGCATCCACGAGGACTCTGTCTCGCTGAGAGCACCCGCCCTTGTCTTCTAACATGGAAACACATTCTTCCCTTTTAGCAATTTCAGATTTCTTTGTTCATTTCTATTGGTAGATGTAAGAAACGGATTTCACTGTCTCAAAATGCAAATATGCCTTATTCCCCCAAAGGGATTCTCAATGTATTACCCAGGGTGGGGGGTATTTGAACTCATGTGTATTTAATTTAATAACCGTTATTAAAAATAGCAGGAAGAAGTGGCTGCATTATTCACTCAGTTCAAAGATCATTTGTGTTTCCCCAACATTAACTTCCTGCACTTAAACTGACAAACCCTAGATAAATGCAATCATTTCTCCACATTTCACCAGTGATGAGCTCTTTACCTCTAACAGCAACGATTGTACTTCTCATTAACTTGTCCACTGCCGATCCTTGGAGTGTTTGGATCTTAGAGAAAATTTTGTAAGGAACTGTCACAGCTCCTGTAAGAGACGGAAGACTAAAGAAACAAGCTCTCGTGCTTTCCTCCTGGAGATAAGGATGCTGCTTGGGTCATGAGCCGGAATCTCACCCTTTTCTTCCCCCTCTGCCGTCTGCAGTGATTCTCACAGGTGCTGTGTGTGGTCGGTGCCGCTGGGGCACATGATGGGTGGCACAGGGGAGGCTGTCCTGGGAAGCTTAAGAGAAGCTGTGGCGGGGGTGCTTCAGAAGGTCTGCGTGCAAAGAGGGAAGTGGGGATTTTAAACCAAGAGTTCTTAACTGACTTCGAGTGACTTTAGCATCACTGACTGAGTTAAGGTCAGAGAGAGCGCCCCTCGTGTTACCCTAGTTTCAACGTGGAAAGTTGCAGCTTCTTGAAAATCGCAGACGGTGCCTGGCTCTTCGAAAGAAGGGCACGTAGCTGGATTGTGTTCCCCACGCTCTCTCGCTGTCAGGTGTGGCTAGGTAACTCATTCTAGCCTATGGCATGTGAATAAAGCGATGGGTATTCACTTCTGAGACAGTCCCCTAAAAGCCTCCCATCCGTGTCGTCCATACTCATTGTGTTCGTGCCCTACAGGGAGCGGGGAGATCTTGGAAGCTTCACGAGACGACACTGTCTATCCACGAGAGGAAAGGAGCCTGGGCCCCTGAATCACTACCTGGAGGAGAGCTATCTGCTGATCCCAAACGCCTCTTTTATCTTTATGTGGAGAGAAGTAAATTTATGCTGGGTTTGAAATACAATGTATACATGTCGTACAGCAGCTAATATGATCTTGACTCTGGGGGCAGACCAGAAAGCATCAGCTTTAGGGCCTGCATGTTCATCTCCATTGTGGAGCTGGCTTCTCAGGGCTCCTGAACTGGAGCAGTTGGCACGAGGAGTGGTCTGGGGAAGCAGGTGCTAAGACGGGGGTTTAGAGGTGAGTCACCGGCCAGCTGGCTGGCTGGCAGTGGGGTCACACTCCTGGTGGTGGGTGAAGCACAGGGAGCCCCTGATATAAGAAAAACCACCACCAGCGTGAGCCAGGACAGTCGTCTAAGGAAGGGGAAGTACCAGGTGATACAAGTGATCAGGCATTTGAGAAATGGGGGCAGATGGTATCTGTAAACTCGGGGGAATCGGATGGCTATTGCTAAGCTTGCTTGACACATCGGAGAAAGATAAGGAAAGACTTTGAGTGATTAATGGGCAATTAAAAGCAAAGGGTGAAGAACCAGCAGGCCTCTTTGCTACCAGCTCTTTGAGGAACTCTCATCTCCTCAAACCCGAGGGCAGAGAGAGCTGAGGCCCAGGCCCAGGCCTTCATCATGACAGAAACAGAAGATGGATTTCCAACTTAATCCTGTCTTCCGCGCCATGGGGAGAGTCCCTGTTTGGCAAGAATGGGACAGTGACACATGAGACAGACGACCGAGTTGGTGCACCGCCATATCTCGAGTCCCCAGGTTCCCCTAACCCGTCTGAGTCTGCAGAAACGGCCTGAAGATGGTGCAGAAGCTTCCGTCTCGCAAAGCCGTGTGCTCCTGCTAGGCTCTGCACCCGGCCCCCTCGCAGCCAAAAGCCACAGGAGGGTTCAGTCTCAACATAACCCAGCAGGGGAGCCTGGTGGGTGTGTGGGGGGCTGAGTCCTGCGCATGCCGGGTTGACAGAGAGACACAGAGCCAGATACCCGACTTTATGGTCTTTTCGGGTGCACTCCCCTGGGGCGTGATGGGGTGAACGGTGTGAGATGAGCAGGGATTCTAGAGGCAGGAGTAAAAAGCCACGCAGACAGTGGGGGTGCCTGCCCTGCTCCCCAGACCCCATGCAGGACTGAAAGACTCACTCCCCAGGCTGCTGGGGGGGCTGCTGGGGCAGCTGCCTGCTCCGAGCCCTCAGCCCCTTGGTCGTCTGCAGGAAGAGAGTCTCCTCCCTCTAGGTCGTGTCCCCTGCCCAGGTCGTGTCCCCTGCATTGACATGGGTACGTGCAAGCCCAGCCCTTCCCCGACTCAGGACAGCTCTGCAGTACCAACTTCACAGAGCTCCCAGGAACCAGCTGAGGCTTTCGTCACCGTCCAGCTTCTCTGTCTGCCCAGTCCCGCTTCCTTCCCCAGAGAGAGAGAGGTCCCAGGGGTGCTGGCCAGTCTCTGGCTCAGCGTTCTGCACTCCGGAGAACCCCACCTGCTACAACCTCCCAGGGAGGTTTCTCGGTGGAGACAGGTGTGAGGGTTCCGGGCAAGTCCATCACAGCCTCTCTTCCTCCGGTGCTGGAATAGGTCACTGGTTCAAGGGCCCCGTATGAAGAAACATGCATCCCCAAACCCTGGACTCCTCCTCCACACAGAGATGCCCACACTGCGAAAGGCTCAAAGGGACCGAGACCAAGCAAGGGAAAGGCAGATTCACGCCCCCGGCTCATGCCCACTCGGGAACCCGTGCTCACTGCGAGCTGTCTGAAGTCACACTGAAGCTGATCACAGACACAGTGATCATCCCTCCATGCAGCCACCACCCACCCACATCTCTCCATTCTAAGTGCGCTCACTGATGGGTACTGTGCGCGGGGCTCAGTGCTCGGCACGGGGCCTGTGAGATGAATAGGGCTCAGAGCCTGTCCCCAAGGATCTCACAGTGTCGGGGAGGGGACAGACGCATTGCTAGGCTCAGGGCAGTGTCATAAGGGAGACTCAGGAGCTCCATGAGCCTGGAGGGCAGAGGGACCAGCTGCCTGTGTCTTCTCAGAGGAGGGGATGGCTGAGTCTGGCCTTGAAGGGAAAAGGGGGGTCAGTGGTGCATCTGCCAGAGGAAGTGACACCTTCAAAGCCAAGGAAGAGAGATGGATTTGCCGGTATGAGCTGAGGACACACTGAGGCGGGGGGGGGGGGGGGGGGGGGGGGGCGGGGGGAGGGGCGGAGACAGAGAGACAGGAGCTGGGAGGATGGGCAGGAGAGTGTCACACTAAGCTGTTTGGACTTTATCCTGTGCGTGGTTGGGGCCAGAGGCAACCTTCAGGGGGATGGGGCGAGGGAGTTAAACACAATATGAAGACTGGACAATGTCAAGCGGAGGGCATGCTGTGGGGGCGGGGGGGCACGCAGGAGACTGCTGGACACATTTGAAGTAGAGATGGGCTGGAAAGGGGGAGGGCACTGGGGTGTTTCAGTTGTACCAGTTACGGAAGGTGAGGGAGAAGGGCAAGGCCAAGGTCTTTTTGGTGTTCTTCTCTTGGGAGCCTGAGGACATGGTAATGCCAGCAATGGAGATAGGGATCAAAGGAGACCCAGGCTCATCTGAGGGAGAAAGGAAGGGGCCAACCCCTCTGGAAAGACTCCAGCAGGCTCCTCTGAGCGGGGAGTGCGGGGCTGTGGCCACGGGACCGCACCAAGCTCGAACCTGCCTGGTCTGTGCTTATGTGCCCAGCGTAAAGCCGGGCGCGTTGGGCATTCAGGTCGCGCCGTGGGTCCACTTGATTGCCACAGCTCACCTGTTTGATACACGAACAACTTTTGAACTGAATGTTATTGGTTCATTTTTTTTCTTTGAATTCCATTGTTGGATTTGGCCACCACCTCAACTCGGCAAGATTCCTGAAACCTGATTCTGTCATTCACGAGTGTGGGAGAAAATTATCCTCACAGTTTAAGGCTGAATCCTAGGATTTCGAGCAACTCTTCAGCCCCTTTTAGAATGGTTCGACTGCTCAAGGTCAGGGTGAGTGGGAAGCCCATAGGGAGCCATTGAGGTAAATGCCTTGTTCTGTAATGATTTTGTGGAAAGCTGAGACTGGATGTGTGTGTGTGTGTGTGTGTGTGTGTGTGTGTGGTACAGAACTAAAACCCAAGAAGAAGAAAGAGAAGAAGTGTGACATTAAGCAGGTAAGATACCCAGCCTCCATCATTCATCTCAGGATTCAGGTCAGTTGGTATTTTCAAGGCCTGTCCCATCATCTCAGCCTCAGTGCCCCCTGGGGACTGAGCCAACGTTGCCGTTTCCACCTCAGGGGCTCTGCCTTGGCCTTGGCACCGAAGACCCACTGCTTGCCCTCTGCCCTCTCAGGGCTCCGGGGCTGGTGGGAGAGGTACCTGACAACTCTCCCAGAGCTCTCCTGACCCTGACCCTGACATCCTGCTGTGCTATGGGAACCCAGCAGGTTCAGGGACAAGCTGGACAAAGCCAGCATTGACTTCCCATATGGCGCTTGTTCTTGGAGGCTCGGTGTCACAGCAGTGAAATGAAGATAATAATCTGTGCTTCACGCCTGCACGAGGCTTAAATGATATACTTGAGCTAAACGGGAGCATCTGGGAATCAAGGTTTTCAGGGAATGGGGGTATGGGGGCGGAGACAGGCCTGCCAGGTTCTAGCAACACAAGGGTCCCAGGGGACCTGGGGAGGGTGTTCTAGATCCACAGGTCTGGCTGGAGATCGTGGATCACACCAGAGAGCGATGTCTGCCACTGAGCAAGTACCCGGCCTCGCCCACTCCTAAACTTTCTGGAAAGGCAGCTGTTCTAAGGCTGCCAGGAAATCCTACAGGCCGGGGCACCACGAGTCAGCAGCTTTTGTACCAGCAGCTTCTGCAGCAGAGGAGATGCTGCTATCTGAGCAGATGCTGCTCCCACCCCCCCAACCCCCCACGTCAGATACCCCTCAGAGCCCGGTGCAGCCCTGGAAGCTCTTGGCAGGTGCAGGGGGCAAGGCTGCAGCCAGCTGGCACCGAAGACAGGCTTGGCAGACAGTGCAGGGCAGCAAACACTGGCTGGGGACGCTCAGAAATGTTCAGGAGAACCTGGAGGTGGCCGGGGGCTCCTGGGGAGGTGGCACAGATGGGAAGTCAGAGCAAGATGGGAGACTTGAGGTTCTTTTGTGATCTGTTTTTTTTATTGTGGTAAAATACACATACCATAAACTTGGTCATTTTAACCATTTTAAAGTGTACGGGTCGGTGGCATTAAGTACATTCACAGTGTGGTACAACTAACACCACTAGTTCCAAACCGTTTCATCATTCCAAATGGCAACCCCTTAGCAGTCACTCCCTGCACTCCAGCTCCCCCGCCCCCCGCCCCGCCCTGGCCTCTCCCCCAACCGCCCCCTCCCCAGCCCAGGCCCCACCAACTGCCCCACTGCCAGGCCCTGACAACCACTAATCCGCTTTCTGTCTCCAGGGATTCGCCTCTCCTGGAGGTGTCATATAATGGATTCCTACGTAGACGGCTTTTTGTGTTGGACTTCTTCCACTTAGCATGACGTTTTGGAGGCTCATCCCCGTTGGCGCATGGACCTGCACTTCATTCCTTTTAAATCCCGTGCTGCGTTAGAGCCTGCTGCACCAGACGTGCAGATAAACATCAGTCCCCACAGTGCCCCTTCACTGTTGACTTCCACCCGGGGGAGCTCCAGGGTGCTCTGCCAGTGAAGGGAAGAAGTGCGTGAGGGTGGGGGTTGGTGGGGCGCTTGGGGGTTGGTGCGGCTGGCGCACAGCAGGTGCCCAGGAGTAGTGCGCGTTTGTTTCACTTGTGACCTTCTGGGCTCCGGGCCGGCACTACCCCGAGCGCGGCCAGGGGGCAGCATGTCCCGCGGAGCCTGCGTGCCTGGCAGAAGCCGGTGTTTACGAAGCCGCTGCTGCACCTCGGGCTCCGCCGGGCTCCGGCTCCGCGTGCACTGCCTTTCCATCATGCGTTCAGAGGTCTGCCCCAGCCAAACAAATGGTCCCGGCTTAATTCGGAGAAATCGTTGTCAAGAACTGCTGAACCAGTTTAATTCTAAAGCACATATTTATACGGAGCTTCAAAACTTACATCCCTGAGCGCAATTACAAATGGAAGGGAGAGAGTTTAATCAGGAACAAGATTAGGTCTTGGTGGGGAGGGCGGGCAAGGCGGTGTATTTGGCGAGTTCCGCTCCCGGGCAGGGGCTGGGTGTCGGGACTCCTCTAGAGCTCAGACCCACGAACAAGCCGGTTTTAAGCAGGATGACGTGTGAGAGGAGTGGGTGGCTGTGTGTCTCGTGGGACACACACTTCGGGGTAAAGTGGCCTGAGGAGCCAGCTGTCCCACCTCAGATCCCCGCCACCCGCGCCCTCCCCCTCTCCCGCCCCACTCCCGCCATGAGAGAGATACTGTGCTTCTGTCTCCCTGCCCTATCCAGGTGCCCGGGACCTCAGCTCAGGTTGAAAGGGGGTGGGTAAGGCTGGTTACTTGCTAGACACAGTTGGAGTCTCTATCTCAGTAGAAAGAAGGCAGCGTGATTCTTGCGGATGGAGTCCCCAAACCCGGCTCACTGCCCCATTCTGCCGGCTCATCTTCCTCAGCCGCAGCAGGTCTGTGCAAGCACCACCTTCCCAGGGGAGGCGCTCCCACACCCTGTAGTGTGGCCCAGGGGAGACAGAGCCACTCTGCCCCAGTTGGTGATGGAGGGCCTGAGACAAAGGGGAGGAAGCCTCGGCCTAGCAACAGCAGAGCGTCTAGCCAGACTGGCTCCCTGATCTTGGCGCGTCCCAACCCCTTCTGGGCCTCAGTGTTCTCATCTGTAAGATGAAATGTGTTGGATCCATTCAGATTCAAAAACAAACATAACCGAGCAGCTTTTACGTACCAGACCCTGTGCTAAGATCTTGAACTTCCTCGCTGTCGCTGTCTTTTAACTCTCAAAATGGATGCTTGAGGGAGGATTAGGATTCGCATTTTCCTGATGAGGAAAGTGGGGGCTTAGAGAGGGAGGTCCCAGTGGTGGCAGGGACTGCCTGGGAACCACAGCGAGGCAGGTTTGATCCCTGGAGACTCGTCGTCAGCATTACTTACAATGTTCATCTTGGAAAGAAATCTTCGCTTCGAAAGTCAGCTTCACTCACAGTGCCCCATACATAGTTATCAGACTTTTGAGGAAAAGAAAGGATATCAATCCTTTATATTCTTTGACACACGAGGCATCATTCTATCAGCATAGCTTTTGGATTCAGAGTCCTCTGTTCAAATCTCAGCTCTGCCACTTTGTAAGATTGGGGGATGATAACCGTGATTTAACTACTTTATAGAATTTGGTGAGATTGTCTCAATAAACTGTAGCTTTAATGCCCATACACCGATCGAACGAGGAGCCTGAGGTTTATACCTAATGTCAACTGAAATCTACACCACACATTAAGACCTAAGTCACTGGTAACAGTCCATTTGAAGGCAAGAAAGACAGAAAATGCTGGGGATGGGTAGGTCTGGAGTTTGGGGTGTGTGTAATTCATCCAGACTTTTCAGGCATTGGCCATAGGAATGAAGAGTGGGCTTCCTTGTTCTGCTCAGCAACCTTCAACTTTATTTATTAAGCCTGCTTTGTGTTTAATCTTTTTGTGCATGTGTGGCGACACAGCCGAAACACTGTAATTTTCTCATATTATCCAGTGCCAACATCTCGGAGGATTTTAGGACAGATCCTAATAGCCAGCAATCTCGGCAGCACGGCAGGCGGATGCAGGGCTCTGTGAAAGCCATGCAACTTTCTGGAGCTGAGAACTGAAGCAGTTTTTCTCTAAACGTTTATTACAAATACAAACATTATTTGTATTCAGCACAGACTGAAGAAAGACTAAGCAGTTGGTCCTTTTTATTTCATTTGAAATCTGGCCCAATCTGGCAACCCTTTTTAGAATCACACACTAATATATAAATAAAGTTCCCAAGACGTGTGGGGAGGTGCAACAGTTTCTGTTTGCAGCATGGGGTGGTTGGGTGTGGGGTGGTCTGCTTGCATGGGCTAGGCACGTGGCTCTCTAGGGAGCCAGCAGTCTGCAGGTTTACCTCACTCTGGGGTGAAGATGAAGGCGAGGTTGAGAATAATTGCCACATAAATGTTTATTTTTCACTAAATTAAGAGGTCTCCAAGGTCAAATATAGTAGTGAGAAACTCAATTCCCATCAGCTTAAATAAAAAAAGAGAATTTATGGGTTATTGGAGCTAGGAAGCTCATATGGCTTCAGGTATGGCTTGATCTAGGTGCATCTTAGGCTGTATTCCCGAAAAGCAGATCTTGCAAATGGGGGTGCTCATGCAAGTGATTTATTGAGGGAGCAATCTCAGAAGGAACTATAAGGGAGCGGATCTGTAAGTAAGATAAGGCAGGAGAAGGAGCCAATAAAGAATGTGTTTTCAGCTGGAATCTAGTGTCAGCCTGATCCCACTAGGAGCTCTGGATTATAAATAATATCATAAAGCTGTCTCACTCTAAGACAAAAAGCCTGGCCATTTGTACTCCCATATTAGTCAGGCATTGGCTATGGGCTGCTTCTGGAATGTGGGGGCATAACCTCCTGGGAATCCCTTTGGCCAATGGCAATGCTCTAAGAAGAGTTCAAGTGAGAGCTGTTAGCAATCAAGGACCCTAGTCAACACTTCCAGATGAGTGCATCGATCTGGTGGAGGGTATCTGGGTGAGGCAACACCATCCAGGAGCTCCAGCAATGACTCAGAGTTTCCTCTTGGACCCTTCTTCTGGGGCCTGCTTCTTGGCTCCATTCTCAAATAGAGTGGGCACGAGGTGATCACTGGAGCCTGTGGGCAGTGTCTTCCATGCAGCTTATAAAGGGAAAGAGGCCTGGTCTTTCCTGCTGTCCAAGTACTGAGTTTCCTGGGTTGTCCAGCACAATTTCATGCTCACCCCACTGGTGGGGATGGTGGTGGGGTTGATTCTAAATAAACCTCATGTATAAGGTTCTCCAGAACAGGCTGATATTTCTAAAAGAGAGAGAGATACTAAATAGGCAAAAACCAAAAAGGGCATTCTTTTTTTTTCCTTTTTTTTTTTTTTAAAGAAATGTTGAGTGACAGAGCCCAAGGGCCTTCAGTAACCAGCTTAATCCAACCCTCTCAAGCCGTAGACGGAGAAATGAAGGCCCGCCAATCGGAAGTATGGAAGGGTGTTCTGGATGGAGGGAATAGCACGTGCACAGCTGTGGGGTGCTGAACAGTGCCATACATTGGGGGAGCAGAAGTGGGCTTGGCAAACCAGAGGAGGTGCTTTATAAGGAAGTAGATGGGGTGAGAATGAGCAACCAACAAAGGAGTTCAAGCTTTGTCCGGAAAAGTGTGGGTTTGAGTGGAGGTTCTTCTGAGTTCATGCTGTACTTGCCTCTCATACCATTCTCCCCCCAAGGGTCCGGTGTCCCCCAAGGGTCTGGTGTCCCCCAAAGGTCTGGTGTCCCCCAAAGGTCTGGTATCAGGCCACCAGGAAGGCTAGAGGCTGTGGACTCAAAGCTGGCCAGTGCCAATATTGAAGGGACCCATTCCAGGGGCAGAATTCGGTTTAGGGTTGCTGGGTAGTGGTCACAAGAATTGGAGGGCAGGTGGGCATCACCTCTGGCATTTGAGTTCCCAGTGCACTTTGTTCAGGTCCCAGTGCAGCCCTGGGAAGGCAGGATGCTGCCCGAACCTGAGTAGATGGTCCCAAGTGGGTTGGGATCTGGCAGTCCTGTTTTGGGGGTAATCTGTTATTCTCTCTGGGGAACTTGAGGCAGGAACCTAGTCATAAGGGCCAGGCCAGCACACAACAAGGAGAAGTGGAAGATTACCACTCTCCTCAAGTGTGATTTCAGCCCTCCCTCTGTGGGGAGCAGAAGGTGCCAGGGGTCTGAAAGAGATACATTCATTCAGGTTCTTCTTGCTGTCATAACCAATAACCCTCGTCGTTTTAGTAACCTCATACAAGTTTTTTCTCATTGTGGATACCAAGGTTTCTTCTGTCTTATGGCTCCACCATTCACCAGGGTCAGCATCCAGGCAGAACAGGGAGAATGGGGAGACAGGGGAGAAAGAATATCCACTTTATTGCTCAGGAGAATGCCAAATCACTTCTGCTCATATTTAATTGGTGAGAAGTGGTCACATGACCTCACTTAGCTTCAAGGGCAGCTGGGGAATGTAGTTCCTAGCTGGGCTGCGCACCTCAGCGAGAACTACCTATCACAGAAGCCAGGTGCGGGGGGGCGGGGGGGGGCTTGCATTTTGATGAACAGCAGGCCACCCCTGCCACAGGGGCCTGCCCAGCAGACACTCTATCAGAGAGGCCTCGGTGAGTGCAGCTGGGAGTGGGATCACGGCTTTGCTCTGCCCACAAGCACTGGTCCCTGATACAACTCAGGCTTTGAAGTGATCTGAATGGGTTTGAGCTGTTTCCAACCCAACAACCCAACAGCCTGTGGCCTTGGACCGAGGAGATAAAGACTCAGTGAAACACTGAGTACACAGGGTTTGAAGTAAATCCGGTTTCCCTCCTGCGGCCTTTGTTTGTGCTTGAGCTGTGTGTGATCAGCTCCACTCCCGTTTGAAACCAAGGACCTTCTCCCACCCGTTTATTCCTGGCCTTCTCCTGGATGCGCAGGAAGGTGTGTAAGGCTAAACTCCTAGCCTGAGGACATTCTCTTACAGCTCCTCGTAATGATCTAAATATAGACGCCTCGCCCCTGGTGCAGAGCGAGGACGAGCGAGGCTGCTGTGTGGATGCCTTGCTGCTGCACCCTTGGTCTGGGCTGGAGCCTCGGCCTCTCCGCCCGGCCTCTAGTGCTGTTCCTTCATCTATAAAATGGGAGCAGCTGCGGTTGCCATGACAGGAAACAGATGAATCTGAAGGAGTTTTGTAAACTGTGACAACATTAGGGATCGCGAACAAGGTCCACGGCGGTTTAAAGCACAGGGCCAGGAGCCAGGCTGTCTGAATCCCCATCCTGGCTTTGCCACTCTCTGACTCTGTGATTTGGGCAAATTACTGCAAATGTCTGCTGCTCATGTCCTCCTTCGTAAGGTGGGATAATGACAGTACTTCCCACACGAGGGTGTTGTGGGGTCAGGTAAGCTAATGTACGTGAAGAGCTTAGCACAATGTCAGGCCTGTCGTTCCTTCCCCGGGAAACACTGGGGGCTGTTCCTGCTCCTCACGCACCCCTGATTTTCCATCCACTGTAGCTTTGTTCCTTTGTTTCATCTGGCTGCCTGTCCGTTCCCATTACTCATCCCTTTGAGGGGCAGCAGGGATGCCTGCTCCCCTGGGGATTCTACCCTGATGCCACAGGGACAGGTCCTACAGACCCAGGGAGGGCCAGAGCCTCCTGCTGTCCTGCAGCATGGTGGAACTGCCTGGCGTCACCGTGAGAAATTGTCCTCTAGTGTCTGACACTGTTTGTGTAAATCGTCCCTCTGCTAGGATGCTTGGGGACATGTCTCCTCTCTCCTACGAGTCAGGGAGGTCTTTATGGGTAGGGAAGGTTAGTGTGGATTATGCTTGCTGCTATAACAAACAAGTCCCCATAGTTTAGTAGTTTAACACATTACAAGTTTATTATCCCAGGCCAGCACTGGGTGTCTGGTAGGAGTACCATATAGTTTTGAATGAATGAAAGAATGGGGAAAAAAAAAATGTTCCAAGGTTTCCTTAGGAGAGAAGAGTTTTTTGGAACCTTACAACACCTGAGGGAGAAATCTTTACTGAGCAGCTCCCACGAGCTCAGAGTCAGGGGAAGGTGGGAGTGAGGGCAGAAGGACCAGGCTCCCAGTCTTGTGGGGTGAGAGGGAGAAGGGAGGGAGCCTCCATGGTCAGCTGCGTCACGTGGCTCAGTTTATGTCATCTACTCTTGCAGTTTGTTGCAGCAGACACTTTGGTGCCTGGGTCACATCCCTTCGGCACCCCACTCTCCTGCCTCAGCTGTGGAATCGCTCAGTGCACACACAGCTGTGGTTCTGAGTGTGGGGACTTCATACCCCCAGGGGACTCCTGGCCAGCGGGGACTGGAAACTGAAAGATAAATGCCCCAACTTTCTTCCTGCAAGGGACAATTCTGGAAGGCATCCCTTACCCTTCTCAGAGTCCCTTGCTGAGCTGAGGCCTGTGGTGGCTGGCCCCGACCCGGAAACACACCCCTGATGGGCTTCCCCGCCTCCATGCCTTGCTGTCCTGCTCTGCAGGTCACCTCTCCATCCTTGTGTCAGGCCTGCTTTCAGGGGACCCAAATGTGGCGCCTGCATTCCCCAGGTGAGGAGACCAAGGCTCTGAGAGATTAGTTATCCAAGGCTACAAGGCCTGCGACAGGCTGAGCCAGGATCCAAATCCAGGTGAGTCTGATTCAAATCAGGGAAGGGCTAGAGGGGAAGGAAAAGGAGAGGAGGATGGGGGAGTGAGGGAGAGAAGATGAAGAAATCGAGAGAGAAGAAGTGGCAATGAGTCGTCCGGTCCTTTCACGAACCTCCCTCACCACTCCTGTTCTTTATTTTTGAAGCAAATAAAACTAAATGCAAGTAAAACAAGCAGTTACTTCAGCGGGTCTGTTATTCCCTCCGACTTTCCTTAAGTACATTCGTTTCTGGAGATGTTTCCATGCTTTTATGGGGTGGGGATACAAAGAATGGAATTGATTATTCTCTGAGTTGGGGTTATGTGTCATTATTGTCTCTTTTTAAAAAACTTTTTGTTGTGGAAAAGTTTATAAGAGAACGTGAAACTAATAGTACAATAAACCCCCATCAACCTGTTACTCAGCTTCACAATTACAGAACAGAGAACACCCTCAATCATCTCAACAACTGTATCCTGGGGGCACCATTATTACCCCATTCTGCAGATGAGGACACTGTGGCCGAGGAGATTAAGCAACTTGCCTAGAGTCACCCAGGCAGCGGGACTCCAGAGTCCATGGTTTCTACTGCCCTGTGTCCTGGGGCCGGCCCTTGTGACCTGGGAATATTGTGCCATCCACATTCCTGGGAGTGCTATTGATTATACATGTGACATATGCGTGCCTTTGCACTAAATATAATCTAGACACTGCTACTCCAAGTGTGACCTACAGCCTGGTAGCTTTAGCCTCTCCTGGGGCAAATGCTGAATCTCTGGCCCCAGCCCAGACTTCCTGAGTCAGAATTCATTGGGGTTATCCACCTGGAGAAAGAAGATACCTACCAAGAAGGGTTCCTCATGGGTAACTGGGCTCAGATTTAAAAACAAAGTTTAGCAGCTATTTCTAAACTTAAACTGCGCTTTTGAGAAACCTGTCTTAAGCTGCCTGCTGCCTGCACTACTGAATGGCCCTCTTGCACTGTACTTCTGCCATCTAAGCCAGTCCTTATGGAGGAGTTTCTGGAATCATATTTTAGCCAGTAGAACTGGCTTTCTCCATCCAATCAGAGTTGCACAGCTATATTAGCATCTTCAGCAACCAATCAGAGTGCCTCCATTCTGACCAATCAGGAGAGTGCTTTTGGGCCAATCAAATTGTGAGGCTTTGAAGTCTTCATTTGCATGAGGATGGACCAATCAGGGACTGGGGTGGGGAATTCTCTTTATGTAAGTCACCTCCGCTCTGGTTTAGGGAGTCACTTTTCCTCTTCACTGAAGACTGTTTTGGAGGCAGGCCTGTTGGCAGACTGGAGCTGAGCAGCAATGTCTATCCAGAAAAGGCCACCTCGCCCAAGAGGCTTCCTGCCCGAGGGCTATTCAGGCCCTCACAGCCCAGCTGTTCTGCATCTGTGCTCTATCACAGTTGAGCAACACGAAACGATATTGAGCTGTTCCACAGCTGCGCTACATTGTTACTGAGCTTCTTGCTCTGAATAAAGTTTTCTTCTCCGCACCCCAAATTGGGGGTTCCTGTTGGTGTCGAATTGGCACCAGTGACGATCAGTTGACGGGGTGGAGCCCAGCAGTGTGTTTGACAAGTTCTCCAGGCGATTCTGCTGTGAAGCCCTGGTCTCCAAGACTTTGTGTCTTTCCCGAGTGCTCTGCGCATGCCCACTCTGCTTGCGGTCCTGGGAATGGCTTCTCTTTCTCCTTTACCTCTGAGGCACGCTCCACGTGTGTTTAGACACCACACCTGGTATCCTGCAGACGGCACCGATCCTCTGAAATACCACCTTTATGGCTGCGCAATAGCTGCTCCGCAACCAGCATACTCTCCACAACCCAGCGCTCCCAGTGGATTCTGCCCTTACGCACGAGGCTGTATTGTCAGCCTTGTGCACCAGGCTTCCAGGTCCTCTGGGCGGCCACCTCACACCACTGACTTACATATGCAGGTGTGAGGGGCAGAGCCTGTTAGAAATACACACCAGGTGGATTTTACTTTGGTACCATAAAAATGGATAATTCTGCCACCCATAAAGGCTTATTTATTACTAAGAGTTCAGAATATATGCATCGAAGACCAACTAATTTAACTCCCTGGCAATACCTTCTTGCCTGAAGCTGGACTCAGGTGATTCAGGTGTAGGTGGGGGCAGCTAAGATGAGCCTGCAGCCAGGTGCTAAGGGCCTGGAGGTACAAGGCTGGGTTTTAGTTCTGGCCTGGTGTGGCTAGCGGTGTGACTCAAGGAGAGTCTGGCCTCTCTCAGCCTCAGTTTCTTACCGTAAAATGGGGATAATCATAGTTACTGCCTAAAATTATTATGGCAATTAAAATGCTACCATATTGCATGAAACCAAAGCCACTGACCACTAACTGCAAGATGCCATTTATTTTATGTGTCGTCAAGAAAGAAAACAGTGTTGCCAACTAAACTAGATTCCATGCTTCTTATCATTTAGAATGTTTATTTTATGCTTATTGAAAGGGGTCTTTTAAATTCATTTAGACATAGATTCTATTATATTCACATTTGCATACTAAAAGGAAAATATAAGCAAAATAAATTGGTGAAGGTATTCCTAAAACTCTTCTGTATTTGAAGTTCAGTTTCTCTGAATCACTTTGGGACTCTACATCTGTATTTCCCACACGCCCTTGTCCTCTGTGCTACCCAGTGGGCGTGCGATGCAGAGGTTCCCGGAAGAGTGCTGTCCGCTCTGGTCCCAGAAGCCGTTTCCCAACCTGCCCATGCTGCAAATTTTGATGCTGGAATTAAAAACACAATTTGTATTATTCTTTTCACTTTATTTTTATTGTTTACACGTTACAATTGTCCCCATTCCCGCCCCCGCTCCTTTGCCCACCTCCCCCCCCCCCGCCGACCCCACCGCCCTCTGCCTTCCCGTGGGCCATCCCCACACTGTGTCTGTGTCCATGGGTCACGCATACACATTCTTTGGCCAATGCTTTCACCTCTTTCAAACAGTCCCTCCTCCTTCCTCCCCTCCGACAGCTGTCAGTCTGTGCCATGTGTCCATGCCTCTGATTCTATTTGTTTATTTTGTTCACTAGATTCCACACATAAGTGAGTCACATGGTATTTGTCTTTCACTGACTGTCTTACTTCACTTTGGTGCTGGAATTTTTAGAATTTACCAGGAGGCATCAAGGGGAGGTTTGTAGGCAACAACCAGGACTCAGGCTACGTTCTTAAGTAACTGTGATGCTCATGTGGTTGTGTCAGCCAAGGGGTCCCACAGCCTGCCCTTTGCAGGCTGGAGACCCAGGAATTTCCTCCGGGTCCAGAGGCCTGAGAACCAAGGGGTTGATGGTCTAAATCCAATCCAGATCTCAAGGCGGGAGATCCAGGAGCCAAGGGCAAGAGAAGATGTTGTCTTTGCTCAAGCAGAGAGCAAGTTCACCTGCATCCTCTCTTTGTTCTGTCCAGGTCCTCTGCTGATTGGGTGATGCCCACCTGCGTTGGTGTGGGCCCTCTTCTCTTCTCAGTGTCCTGATTGAAATGCTAATTGCTACCGGACACTCCCTCACAGACACACCCAGGAATATTTGACCTTCTGTTTGGGCGTCCCTTAGCCCAGTCCAGTGGACACATACCATTAACTGGCACAGTCTGTGAGTCATGTGTTTACGGACATGTGGGGCTGGTCTGGTGCACCAGGAACCCCGGCAAGCTGGAGCCTGTGCAGACCCCATGGCGTCACCATGCCCGCCTGGCCTGTTGCCAGCAGCTGCCAGCTACAGCCCCATTTCAGAGACGTTAAAATGAAAAAAGAAGGGGCATCTATAATTAGCCAAATGTGATTAATGTAAATTGCTTGGCAGGGAGTCTGGTGTATAAGAATGGAGAGGAAGTTAACATTGTGCCCTCTGTGTACCAGCTGGATTAGTTAGCTTGGGCTTCCAGCCCAAAATACCACACACTGAGGGGCTTAAGCCACAGAAACTTATTTTCTCACAGTTCTGGAGGCTAGAAGTCGGAGATCAAGGTGGCCGCGGGGTTGGTTCCTCTGGAGGCCTCTCTTTCTGGCTCACTGGTGGCCGTCTTTCCTGCATCTTCACGTGGTCTTCCCTACATGTGTTTGTGTCCCAATCTCTTCTTATAAGACCCCAGCCGTGTTGGGTTAGGGTGCACTCTGATGCTGCTATTTTAACTTCATCGCCTCTTTAAAGACCTTACCTCCAAACACAGTCACATGGCGAGGTGCTGGGGCTTAGGACTCCACCAGAGGAATGTGGGGGAACACAGTTCAGCCCCTAACCCAGGCTCAGAGTGGCAGCTTTGCAAACAGCCTCTCCTTCCTGCTGTGCGGTGATCCAGTTGGGTAGGTGGTTCTATCTGCATTTTACTGATTAAGAAACTGAGGCTCTGAGGGTTTATCTGTCAAAGAGTGCACAGCTAGTGGGGGGAGGAGCTGACTTTCAAATCCAGGGGAGGCCTGTGCTGTGCTTTCCCTGCTAATTTCTCATGTCAAGCTGTGCTTTATGGAGCCTGAGGGGGTGTCAGGCAAGCCTTCCTCTCTCCCACCGCTCCCGGCTCCCAGGCTGCAGGGCCACGGGGAGGAGGAGGAGGCCCCATTTCCTGTTCACCCCTCTCTCCCCCACATTCATCGGAGTCCTTCCAATATCCTATTGGGCTCCCTCGTAAATATTTTTTTGAAAAGGGGGTGGCTGAATTGAGATGTTTGAACATGTCCGTACCACTCCATAGCATATTCGTTTCTGAGTAGCTTAAAACAAGAGAAATTCATTCGCTCACAGTTCTGGAGGCTGAAAGGCTGAAATCAAGGCGCGGGCAGGGCCGTGCCCCCTGAGCACCTCCAGGGGAGGACTCTCCCTTGCCTCTTCCCAGCTTCCGGGGGCCGCCAGCTATCCTTGGCTGGTCAAGGCCTCGCTCCAGTCACGCGCCCCTGTGCACCTGCCCGTGTCATCTTGTCTGATGAGGGCACCAGTTGTGTTGACTTCAGGGCCCACCTTCGTCCAGTATGACCGTATCCTAACGAATTACATCTGTAGAGATCCTATTTCCACATAAGGCCACAGTTCACAGGAACCTGGGGTTGGCACTTCAGCATATCTCTTCGTGGAACACAATTCAGACGGCAAGGCATGGCGTAGCTACACAGCAGCATGTCTTAGAGTGGAAGCTGATAGGCACCAGTGGGAGACCTTCAGGCAGAGCCCAGTGTTGATGGAGGGAGGCTGAGTGGTCACAGGGGTCACGGATAATGGAGGGGAATCCAAGGGATCAACTAGGCTGACCTGCTTTTATGGAGGGACGCGTGTAACCTGCATTTGGTGGTACAGTTGGGTCTGAGCTACCTGCCCTCTGCCAGTGCTTATGTCTTTGTACCAGTGACTTGTTCTAAACCCCTAAAGCCTACCAGTGCACAGGGAGAAGGCGGGTGGGGGGATGATGGTCGGTAAACACCAGAACCACGCTCTCCCTCCGCTCCTTACCGAGGGGGCAGGAGTCTTTGAAGACGGCAGCGGGCCTTGCTTTGAATCTGAGGCACCCCAGAGTTTAATTCTCGTATAATCCTTTGTGGGGGGGGGGAGGGGCTTCCAGAAATACCTTTTCCTTAAGCAGTTTTCATTATGGATGCTAGTTGCTCAAACCTTGACTAATTCAGGCTAACTTAGATCCCAGTGGAGTTTTTCTCTTTTTTTCCTCCTGGCTCCCTCTGAGGTTAGGCCAAACAACAACCCACACAGAGGAGGCACGTCCCACACTCTCCCGGCATTATATCAGAACAGCCCCGGGAGCGCATTAATAGCCCGGAGTCATGGTACAAATGGTTATTTATATGTGTAGGTGATGGCTAAAGTACACCCTCCAGTAATTATTCACAATTAACAAGCACTTCAATAAATGAACAAGATCTGCTCTCAATCCATTGAGGCTGCAATTCTTTATCTGGAACTCATGTACCCGAAACTTCTGGTTACCCAGCCCTCCCACGCAGATCCAGAACAAAGCTAATTAGAGATTATAATCATGACCTTCAGGCTCCTTCCAGAGCCTGAAGGGTACTTGAGTCATCAGCAAAACATAATGTGTTCAGTAGAGTTTCAGTTGACAAGCATAGCAGAGCTGAAAATGTGCGTTCTGATGTAACTGTTAACTCTCTGTTAACTAGATAAACGACGAGCAGCCCTCCTGCGCTGAGCTCTTCACCTGTGCCAGGTGGTGCTAAGAATTTTACAGGTTTTATCTCATTCAGTCCTCCCAACCTCCTCCTCTGCGGGTGGAGGTTCCAGCTTTGGGGGTATCCCAGCGTGTCCTTAGGCGAATAGCAGGAACCGTTCGAATGTAAGTTCAGAATATAAGTCCTCTGCTCCTCTGCTTGTTCGTTGTAAGTTGTTGAACTTGACTCAGGTCCCCACATGAATGCGCGTGCGGAGAGTCTGGGATGCCGGACCTGGAGCAGCCCTCCGAGGGATTCCTGTTAAGTTCGGACGTGTTATGCGAGGAGGCTGAGCCCTGGGAGGTTGAGTGATGGGCTGCAGTTCGCCCAGAGCCCCTGTCTCCTAGTGCATTTCACATAATCCGGGTGCTGCGTTGGTCGTCTCTGGGAGCCTGCGCGTTTATTTCATGGCCAAAGACAGGATCCGGAGGGCAGATCTTGTCTTTTTCATGACAAAGACAAAACTTTGTGTGGACCATATGTGTTAAAAAGTGTTGGCTGAGTCTGGATCCTTGAGCGTCAGTGTGAGATGCACGGGGTCCTATCACTCTTGCCTTCCCTCACCCCACATGTCCAATCCATTAGCAGTCCTGCCAGAGTTCATTTTAATAAGTGTCCAAAATCTGACTGCTTCGGACGATGCCACAACTGCCGCTGTGGTCCAGCAGCTGTCTTCCCTCCCCTGGATGATGCCCGCCACCTCCTCCCTAGAAAACCAGCTTCCATGCCTCTCCTCACACGTAGGATTCAATGCAGATTCCTTACCTGGGCCTCAAGGCCTGGGAGGACTTGACCTCTGCCCGCCTCACTGACCTCGCGCCCTGTCACTTGACACTCTCGTGCTCTGTTTTGGTCACCCCGGCCTTGCCCTGCCTCAAATCTGCCAAAGTCATTCCTGCCACAGGACCTTTGTACAGGCTATTTTTCTTTTTTCGTCTGGAATGATCTTTGCTCATATGGTTTCTTGGCGCATTCTTCCATTTCATTTCGGTCTGAGAGGCTCTCTCAGCTGCCACGTCTAAGATAAGGCCCCACATTTTTATTTTGTACTGTCTTATGCTGCTTTAGTGTTATCAGGAGCATTTAATAGTGCCCTATTACAAATAACAGCAGTACTGTTTGTAAATATTTATTTGTGTTCCTGTGGTTTGCCTGCCCGACCTGCTAGACTTTAAGCTCTGCGAGGGCCAGAATGAACTCCTCCCCATTTTTTTTTTTTTTTTTTTTACAGCAGTGCCTGGCATGTGGTCGGTGCTCAGTGAATAATTGTTGGAAAAAAATAAATAAGCTGAAAATTTAGAACTGAGAGAGTTTAGTAAGGTGTCTAGTTAAGAGAATGTTCTGGAAAAAGAAAAACCCTAGGAATTGCCACAACCAGAAGGCACAGCACCTGTGTGAGATAAGTGGGGACGCTTCACGGAGACTCGCGAGAGCCAATTGAAATAGATGAAGAAGCAGATCGTGGTTTCGGATGGGAAAGACTTAATATTGTAAAGAAAACAATTTCCCCCAAATTAGTCCATAAATTGAATGCAATTTCAACTCAATGCTCTTAGGAATTTATTGTGTAACTTGAGAAAATTATTCAAAATCTCGTGGAATGATAAATAGTCAAGAGCTACTATTTTTTTTTTTTTACAAAATAATAAAAATGAGGAGACTTCAATTCAATGTCCAGATTCTAATGTGTATTATAAAGATACAATGATGGAAATAATATATTACTGGGGCAGGAGTATACTAATATATCAATGAAATAGAGTAAATCCAGAAAGAGAAAAGATGATACATTAGAAATCACTGTAAAAATTGGGTTATAATTCACGAAATAAGTATTAATGAGTCTATACAGATACAAATAATTCTATTTATCGGGGGAGAAAGGACAGCTCTCCTTGCAGAGGAGTTTCAATTAATACATGTAGAAGGAATGATGGAAAGAGAAAGTCGTACTAGGCAAGCCCTGGGATGGTAATTGTTGTAGGCAAGTACCATCGATCGATGCTAAAATTAGTGGGTGAACGAAGGATGAGAAACAGGATGTTTGCATGATCCTGAAGTATTTCCCTACAAAATACTTATTTATTACCAGGAGAAAAATAGCCATGTTACGGTGAAGAAATCTGGCAGCCGCCACTTTCACCCAAGTGATCAAAGGCAACATCACATGTAATGAGACGCATCAATATCGTGTACAGCCTGACATGATGGATTGAGAAGGACACAGCATCACTTCCATGATATTCTTGCTCAAAACAGACAACCTCAATCCAATCATGAAAAAATACCAAGCAAACCCAAATTGAGGGACAGGCTACAAAATAGCTGTCAAGCACTCCAGAATGTCAAGGTCATGAAAGATAAAAGACTGAGGAACTGTCAAATGGAAGGAAACTGAGAGGATATGACAACCAAATGCAACATAGGATCCTGGATTGGGGCCTGGACCAAAGAATGGAAAATGGGTGAAAATTAAATAAGGTCCATAGATTATATCATAGTGTTGTGCCAATGTTAATTTTCTGGTATCAACAATTACACTAGGGTTGTATAATTTCTTAACATTAGCGGAAGCTGGGTGAAGGGCATACAGAAACTCTAAATTCTATTTTCGCAAATTTTCTTAAAGTCTAAAATTATTGCAGATGAAGAACTGAAAAATAGTTTGCTGTGAGTAAGGTAGGGAAATAATGGATTATTCAGTCAGCGATGGTGGGACAATTATCTAACCATTTGGAGAAATATATAGTATTATGTTTTATATGTTTTATTTATAAACACATAATTCATACCATATACCAAAATACATTCTATGTGGATTAAATACTCCTAAGTAACAGAATATAGAAAGTTACATTCTCCCTTTAAAGCAAAATAAGTTGAGGTTAGATGAAGCAATGTTGGAAAATAAATACCTCATTTATGCTCAATAATTAGCAATCAGTTAATACCTAAGCTACTATTGAAATTAATATTTATAGTTTAATGTATTAATATTTATATTTTTTTATTAAAAATGAGCTATTATTGTCCATAGCCTTCTAATTAGGGACACACATCCTGGTCAGTGTTCAGGTGAGGGTCAGAGAGGGCCGGGTTCAAGTTCAGACTCCACTGCAAACTAGCTGGGACTCTGAGTCCACGTCTAGATTGCTATTTGTCGTGTGACCACCATCTACGAGTCATGGGACTAGGGTTCCTATTCTGTTCTATGCTTTTAGTCTCAATTAGTTCACTTGTAAACTAGAGATGACAGGGCCTGCCTTATAAGACTGTCGAGAGGTAATAAGATGACACACTGAAGCTCTGGGGACCACGCCTGGTGTATCAGAGGTGCTCATCCAACATTGCTGCTTCCTGCACCCATCAGTCAGACGTTGCTTCTCTTGCGAGTGACCACACACGTGATCACCCGACTTGTAAAAACATCACATTGATGAGCATAATGTGGTGGCTAAGAAAGCGCAGGCTCTGACTGAGCAAGATGAACCCAAAGAGGCCCATAGTAAGACACATCATGATGAAAGTGGCAAAGGTTAAAGGCAAAGAGATGCGTAAAAGCAGCAAGAGAAAGTTATCGACAAGGAAGGTCCCCTTCGACTGCCAGCTGATTTCTCAACAGAAACATGTCAGGCCAGAAGGAACTGGCATGAACTAGTCAAAGTGGTGAAAGCAAGGACCTGTAGTCAAGACTGCTTTACCCAGCAAGGCTATCGTCTAAAACTGAAGGAGAAACAAAGTACTTTCTAGGCAAGAAAGGCACTTCCTTACCACCAAACCAGTATTACATGTTAAATGTCCTCTTTAAGAAGAGGAAGAAAGAGGGGGAGGGGAGGAGGAGGAGAAGGAGAAGAAAACCAGAGAACATAGTTAAAAGAATAAAATGGCAATAAATACATGCCTGTCAATAATCACTTTAAATGTAAATGGGATTAAGCAAAACAAACAAACCCAAACGACAAAACAAAAAACAGCTCAGACAGCAGTACGGTGATGAGCAGAGGGAAAGGGGGGTGGGGGAGGGAGAGGAGGGTAAAGGGAGAGAAAGTGGTGATGGAAGGAGACTGGACTTGGGGTGCTGAGCACGCGATACAGTGTCCACGGGACGTATTAATAGAATTGTTCACCTGAAGTCTCTATAATTTTATTAACTAATGTCACTCCAATAAATTCAATTAAAAAAAGCGCACAGACTCTGGAATCAGGCTAGGTTCCAATTCTCCCTCTTCTGGGTACCGGCTGTGTGACCTTGAGCAAGTTCCTTAGGTCTGATACGCAGTGTCCCATCTTCAAATTGGGGATAAAAAGAGGATCTATCTCATAAGGTTGTTACCAAGAGTGAGTGAGTTATGACTTGAAATGTATTTTGAGTAATACCGGACATATAAGTGCTATATAAAGGTTTGCTAGATAGAATATAGATTATATACTTAGCCTTTCAAAATGGATCGCGAGAGCTCACATCACTTTACCCTCTGCAATGAGGTTAGTAAAAGGTGCTGTCATTTTTAGCTCCTGGGAATCGGCCCATCCCTTTTGACCTGGGCCTAGAGATTCAAAGCTTCAATGGTAAGGAAATGTTCCATGCAAAGCAATGGGCTGGTAGGGGGAGCAGGTGGGGAGGGAGGGCTCCGTAATCCCATTAGAATTGTAGCAAATACAAGGTGAGTGATTTCGGGCAGATTTGCTAATGAATTATTAACCCTAACACTGTGCCAGCGTATCTGCAGAGTAAATCATGTTGGGCTAAATAACCCAATTTACTTATAACTAAGAAGGAAACAAGAGACTACTCCTCAATTGTGGAAAAACAATTCCCCAGGGACCATGAAGTGTTTCACAGAGATGCTAACAGATTGCTTTCCTGTGGAGAAGAGAAATTGCCCAGCAGCAAGAGAGCACGCGGGGGGCTCGGGGACCGCAGGGCGCACGTGACCCAGACCCAAGGTCGATATTCCACTGGTTTCTCTGGTTCGGCAAACCTCCTGGCGCCTGTTCTGATTGCTCCTGCCCATGCTGGATTTGCTGTTTAATAATTTTAATGGCACTTCTGCTTGGGACCACAGTCACTTGATTATAATAAGGCTGTTTCTATGCACCGGATGATAATTGAAATCCAAGAAACACCATAAGTAAAATGTGTTTGCTTTGTCAGATTCCCTTCCCAGGGCATCAACTGCCAAGTAACCACCTGGCTTCTGAGTTTTGACCCAAGTGGATGGACATACCTCAACGTCTTTTCTTTCTTCTGTGCACGGTTTGTTTAATTCAATTCTGTAAGAACTTAGGATGAACCAGTGACAGGGCATGTCCTCAAGCAATAAAGATAGTACCCCGCCTTTCTAAAAATGCTAAGTGAAAAAAATACTAAACCGCACAAAAAGGGGGTCATCGAGATTCAGAATTTGGAGAGAATTTAGACAAGGCGCGTGCACAGCAGCACTAGCTCTCTGTGTCCAGTAACTGTGCTGGAAAAGTAAGGGATGAGCCAAGAGAACCAGAACTTAAAAGTCCAAGGTACCAAGTCAAGAGAAAGGGCAGGAACACCAAAAAACAGAATCTTCGAGAGCCTGTATTTTATGAACAGAGAGTGAGTGTGGGAGACATGTGAGAGATCCGAGGGCTCATCATCTTCTCCGTCTCCCACAAGACGTGTTTAACGAAGGGGAGTCTAATCGAAGGATTGTTTACAAGGGGGTGGGAGCGTTTGGGGAAGCCCACGAGGGGCCGCACAGGACCCCTGGGCTAGCCGCTGTCGAGAGGAGCCCCCCAGACCCTTAGAAACAGATCATAAGTGTTTGGTATTTTTAATCTGCTAAGTTTGGGGGCAATTTGTCATAACAAAGCAAATAAAATACACTATTTTCCTTACTTTCCTACTGATATTTTCTTTATTTCCCAAGTAAATGACCTGTCCTTGAATCTTGATCTTTGACTGAGGTCTGTTGCTGAGGGGGAGCCCAGACTAAGAAGACCCACAAAGAAATGAAGGCCTAAAGAGGAAGGAACTTGATGGAAATCCTGCTCTCAGTTGGGGTCACTTGATTCTGAGTCTAGGGTTCATAGCACTCCTTCCCACGGTGGGTGTCACCGATCAGGGAACAGGTGACCAGCGGAAAGAGTGCTGGGGACGTGAAGTCAGAGGACCCAGCTTGTCCTCTGCCAGGGACACGTGCCGGGTAAAGTGCCTAATACTTTAGGGACTGGCAACTAACTCAAGTGCGTGCAGATTAAATGAGTTTAAAGCCAGTGGCCAGGGCTTGGGAAATACATCCTCCCCCAAATGCAAATCATCGTTCCTGCTCAAGTGGCCTTGGGTCCTCAAATCACTAATCACAGGACTGGCCACGTGACCATCAAGGGCCACGTGACTTCCGAGCTGCCCTGCTGGGCTCCCAGGCCGGATGGCTCCTGAGCAAGTTCTTCCTCTGCTTGGAATGACTGGGTGCTGCGTGCTTCCGGAAGGAAGGCGAGCAAGCAGCAACCCAGCCCACTCCAACGTCAGCCGCTCTCTCAAAACAGAAGCATTGTGTCCCAAGGTCCTTTTAAAATAATCCTATTTTGAGATGTTTATGTACAAACCAGGGAAAGAATGGGGGTATTATGCCCGTAATGGAAAGTGCTCGTAAATGAAAAGGTGCCATTTGTCGTCCATTTCCAAGGCTGCTCCCCACGCTGCGGCAGTCGGAGCCGGGCCTGGACACCGTTTGGCTCCCCGGATGGGTTTTTCTTGGGGTTTTGTTGGGCCTTGTCAATCAGGCTTGCTGGGGGGAAGGAGCATGCTTCATGCGGAAGACTCGGAGTTTGCAGAGTTCCAGGAGATTCTCTGCAACGCTGCTTATCTCCTTGGCACGGGGGCCTGGCTGCTTCCCGTCGACGGAAGGCCCACTTTAGGAAAATCACTTTTTCTTTGCAATCAAGGCTTAGAACGGGTTTCGATGGATCCTTCACAATCCCTTGAGAGCCCGTGGGGGCGGGGGTGGGGGCCGGGTTGGGTTTGAGTGCAGCGGATGACACATGCCCGTCACCGGCCACCCTCACTCACATCCCTCTGCATCTGTCACCACAAACACACCACCTGCAGGCACACCTGTCCAGCCGCCCCCATTGTTGTTGTCTGCGGGTACTGGGGGAGGCACCTTGAGGGAGGTGAGGAGTGACTGTATTGTTGATGGCTGGCGATGTGCTGGGCACAGTGCAGAGAGTGTCTTCATGGTCTTATTTCATCCCCACAACAGCCCTGTGGCCAAACACCCTCATCATTTCCACTCTGCAGATTAGGAAACTGAAGCCCGGGGAGATGAAGCTAGTTGACCGAGGTCATAGAGCTGGTAAGTGCCAGCACAGGGACGCAGGCCACTGTTTCATGCTGTAAGTGTGCCTCCCGAATGATTCATCGGTTGTATCACTGGTGAAACCGCTCCTACTGCGGAAACTACTGTTATTACCCCCTCTTTCGGCCCCTCCCAAACATGCCAATAACACACGAATAATAGACTTAAGAAGCGTGGCCACTGCTCAACACTTCCCACGCCTCCCTGGGAGGCGTGCCCCTCTCTGCCCTGATGATGCTGGGCTTGGCCATGTGGGCTGCCTGGCATGTGGAAAGTATGCAGGACTTGGAACCAATGGAGGCTGGAATGCCATGGATTCAGAGGGGGCTGCTTCCTGCTAGGGAGCATCGAAGAGCACTGTCTGGGGAGTCCACAGGCCAGGAGGCAATGTAGCGTCATGCCTAAGACCATGGGCCCTGTAATCTACTGCATGAATTCAGTCCTGGCTTATCAGCTCTGTGACCTTGAGTAAATTCTTTCATTTTGCTGAGTCTCAACTATAAAACAGGCACAATAATGGCACCTATGTCATCTGGGTGGTGGGACAGTTCATGGAAGGTGCCGCAGAACAGGTGCGAGGGCCCTTCTGCTCTTCTCTCGGTCACCTGCGCGTTTGCCGGGTGGTACTTGTGTGTGCTGATGGCCTCCTTCCTGCCTCAAGCACCCGCCATTCCCACTGCCCAAGGGCTTCTCTGGCCACATGGCAGTGCCACGCTGCAGATGGAAGGGCCAGGGAGTTCATGTCTCAGGGGTGGCTCTCAGTGAGGGGTGGGAGTTCGTGGATAAACCTCACGCTCAGTGGGATAATTCTTAAGTGTGTAACAGTTTCCAAGAGTGTCCCCAGTGAGGCCCGAGCCCCCGCTGCCCCCCGAGGTGATGTACTCATTGTTGCATGTTTCATCAGTTTACCGCCCTTCTCTGCCTCTGTTCCTCACTCTCACTCTGCGACCTGGGATCACCTCCCAAATAAACTACCTGCACCCAAATCCACGATGCAGAATCCACTTTGGGGGAACCCAACCGAGGCAGGGGCACAGCAGAAACCTGGCGTCCAGTGAGCACTCGGCAAGCGGTGCTTCCCTTTGGACGGTGGCTGCTTCTACCACGCCCCTGGCTCCGCAGCACCCCGGTGACAGCGGGGACGTCCTGTTCTCTCTCGTGGTCTGGGCCCAGCTCTGGAGAACGGGAGCTCTGGCTGGGAGCTAGCGGGTGGCTGGCCAAGAGCATCACCCCCTTTCTGAGTTTGGCTCCAGCATCTGCCCACCAAACAGTTCCCGAAATCTCAGGGAGCTCCGCCAGCATTGGCAAGAGTGTGCCTTTCCTGCTGGGCACAGCGCAGGCCTGGGAGTGAGAGAGTCTGCCAGCTGCGTGGCCTGGGAAGGTGGCTACACCTCAGTTTCCCCCTTGGTACGATGGGGTGGTTAAGAGCATAAGGCTGTTGTCTTAGTTCCTCAGGTCGCTGTAACAAACCACCACAGACCAGGTATCTGATAAATGATAGACATGCATTTCTCACAGTGCTGGAGGCTGGAAGTCCAAGGTCAGGGTGCCAGCATGGTTGGGTTCTGGTGAGGCCCCTCTTGTTGGTTGCAGGGTGCAGACTTTTTGCTGTGTCCTCACGTGGTGGCAGGGTAATGGGTCTCTATGGGGTGCTTCATAAGGGCACTGATCCCACTCACGAGGGCTCCACCCCCATGACCTATGTGACTCCCAAAGGCCCCGCCTCCTAATCCCTTCCTCTTGAGGATTAAGCTTCAACCTACGAATTGGGGGGAGGGGACATAAACATTCAGACCACAGCATTTGTTGAGATCATTAAAGAGGCCAGTTCCCGGCAGGGAACACATGAAAGGCAACCATACATTGATGTTTCTCTCCCTCTCCCTCTCTCCTACCCTTCCCCTCTAAAGATAAATAAATAAATTCTTAAAAAAAAAAAAATAAAGAGGCAATGCTTAAGAAATGTTTGAGACAAACATGACCCCAGAGGGAGGGCACAAAAATGGTGGCCAGAGTGTCCTCTAGACCAACCTTCCTTTGCGTGCCTGGAAAACCGAGGCTCAGAGAGTAACTTGCTAGAACGTTGAAATGTGCAGTCCCCCTGCCACGGGCTGCAGAGGTGGGTGGACGGGAGGGGTCAGAGAAGGTCCCTAATGACAGCAAGCCTCCTTGTGAACCTTCGGCAGCAGCAGAATCCACTGATCAAATGTTTATCAGATCCAACAGTGTGCCCATCGGGCTGTGCACAGAGGTCAGTGACACCCAGCTGGCCCCCCGGCAAGTCAGGGCCAGGCATTGGGCAAGTGACAATAAAATAGGAAGGGTGTCTCACAATTGTGGGAGGAGCTGATTTGGGATGCCTCCAGTTAAAAGTCTGTCTCCTCTTTTCAATAGCTAAAGAATCACGTTAACCAGTAACATTTATTGATGCTTACTCTGAGGCAGGTACGGTTTTAAGCAGGTGACATGAATTCACCCAGTTGGCCCTATACTGGTACGGTTCCTGTGAGTATAAACTATTGTTATCATCCCTGTTTTGCAGGTAAGAAACCAAGTCACAGAGAGGTTGTGCAGCTGGCCCAGAGTCACACAGCTGGTAAGTGGGGGTACTGGGATTTGAACCCTGGCAGTCTGGACTTGGAGTCTTTGCTTTTATCTACCACCTCACACTCACACGGGGGACCTGTTCTTCCAGGGGACCCTCTGGGGAATTTTTGTGCAACCTTGGTTAATGATGCTTTGGTTGGTTTTGGCCTCCTGGCTCCTTCCTGCACCCCAATAAGTTGGCACTGCCGGGTTTGGGTGGAATTTGCTGGGCAACTGCAGTCAGTTGGATGCGCAAGGACAGTTGGATGGAACTCTGTCCCGGTTTCCGAGGGGCCCCATCCTAGCTCCTGGGTGTGAGGAATTTATCGTGGTTTTCCAATCTACACACGGAGCGTTTAGAATGCTCTCGGGGTCACAGATTGTGGTAGACTCTGTCTGGGGGGCCTGCCAAGGTCCCTTTACTTATTCGTCTCCCGGCTGCTGTGCGTGTTGGCTGCCAGTGTCTCAACAGCTGCCCCCTTCTTGGGGTTGGCATGTTCAGCAAATAAAAATAATTTATTTTACCTGGCAACTCCACCTCTTCTGCAGTGAACTGTCTTTGGTTGAGGGGAGCAGCCTACAGCCAATGTTGGATGGATCGGAGGGTCTGAAAGGCTTAGCCCTTGCCACAGGATGGGGCAGCTCTGCGGTCCAGTGTGTGCCCCAGCGCCCCGCTGCAGATCAGGCCGGGGGCGCTGCTCGCCCCGAGATCAATCCTTGCTGGGCTCTTTCCCCTCCTTTCTCTTGACAGTGTTCCCCCAGAGAGCTCTTGCTCGGTGACTCACGTGATCCCAGAGCCCTTGGAGAACAGGGTAGAAGTGCTCCCTGCAGAGAGCAAAGATGCATTTGCACATCAGCCCTGGCAAAGATTTGGGGGATGAACCCTGAAGGGAACCTCTGCCATCACCCTGTGCTCCCCAGACTTTGTCTGCCTTACCTTCTCAGGGCAGATAGCCGGGGACTGGCAGCTGCTGGGGATGAGGGTTAGCACGAAGTCAGCCCTGCACATTTTGAGCAGGATTTTTTAGCCCATGCAATTGCCATTATTTGCAGGAAGTCTATGGGGAAATCAAAGCATGTCCAGCAAGCGGGGGTTGTCAGCTGATGTCATAAGGAATCATAGTTGAAAGGACATGAAAGCAACACAAGTTTGATCAAGTCATCTCCCCCTTTGAAACCATTCAAAGGCTTCCCACTGCTCTCCCGATAAAGACCAAGGTCCTTGGCAATGTCTCAAGACCCTCCATGGATGGACTCCCCCACCACACCAGCTTCATTAAAAACCACTCTCCCTTTTGATCTCTAGGCTGCAGCCACACTGGTTTCTTTCCATCTTCCCCACTTATTATGTCCTTGCCTGCCTCAGGGCCTTTGCACATGTCACTTCCGTTTTCTGAGTGACTCTTCCTGGTCTTCTTGCTCCCCTGTTACTCAACTGCTTCCTTAGAGAAGCCTTTCCTGACCTCCCAGATTACATCAATGCACTCAGCTTCACATTATGCAACATCTTGTATTTCTCCTTTATGTTAGTTACCTGTTACTGTCTAATAAGCCACCCCAAATTTAGTTGCCGAAATTAGAAACATTCACTGTCTGACAGTTGCTGTGGGTCAGGTGCAAGGGAGTGGCTTGGCTGAGAGGGTTTGGCTCAGGGGTCTCTCGTGAGGTTGTAGTCAGGCTGTTGGCCAGGGCTGCAGCCACCTGAAGGCTTGGCTGGGAATGGACACTCTGCTTCCAAGACCACTCACGTGGTTGCTGGAAGGCTGAGGTTTTTTTGCTCGGTGGTCCTTGTTCCCCCTCATCAGCTACCTGAGCAGCCTCACAGCCTGGCAACTGGCTTTCCACTGGGAAGGGATGGGAGAGAGAGAATATGCAGCTGCAATGAGGGCCCTGCTCTTTTTTTACTTCTTTTTAACGTAGTGAATTTATCAGAGGCCACATTGGCTAATAATATTACATAGATTCAGGGGCATAATCATGACATACGTCATTTGTATATTGTGTTGTGTGTTCACCACCCCAAGTTAAGTCTTCTTCCTTCACCATTTATCCCTCCTTTACCCTCTCTGATCTCTTTGTATCCCCCTTTCCCTCGGGTAATCATACTCTTGTCTAGGAGGTATTTTTGCTTGTTTATTTGTTTGTTTGTTTTGGCTTAATCCCTTCAGCTGGCCCCAGTCTTTTTATAACCTAATCTTGGAAATGCCGTCCTATCACTTCCATTCGTTAGAACTGAGTCACTCAGTGCAGCCCACACTCACAGGATGGGGAAGTAAGTCCCGCCTCCTGAGAGGAGGAGCATCACAGAATTTGTGGGCACATCACTTATCTCAGCTGTAGTTTAATTTGGGAGATTACTTGGCTAACATCTGCCTAGGCTGCACTAGGCAAAGAAGAAACGTACTTTCCCCCCACTTTTCTTATCATTGTGTCCCAGTATTTAACACATAGTTACCACTGAATCAATACTTATTTAATAAATGAATGACTTGGTTATTATTTTCATCTGTATAGTTCAGGAAAAATCTTTGGCAAAGAAGCCATGATCGATTTTCGATGGAACGTTGTTGAAACTCAGGGTACGCATGAAAATTCGAGCAGCCGGCTTTTCAATTTCAGGCTGAGGCTAGAGTACGGGGCCCAGAATTTTTCCCACATTTGGCAAACGTTTACTGAGCATTTACCACGTGCTAGAAGGAGTTCCGGGCAGTGAAGATGCGGAGAGTAATGGCTTTATAAAGGAAGACATCCGCGAGTTAATGTATGAAGCAGCCCGGGAGCTTTTGAATAGTCATCACACATGAGAGACGATAGTCATGTGTGTCAGAAACAGAGTTCGCCGAAGCTGTTTTGTCAGCCCAGAAAGTCACTCAAGTGAAGTGGCGCCTTTACCTTTAATTCCAACGTGGCTGTGCCAACGCCTGTCCTCCGGTTTTCATACTTCTGGGCACTTGTGCAAATGTGTAAAAGGTTTTGTCTGAGGAGCTGGATAAAGACGGGAGGAGAATAGCATCATGCCCATCCAGAGGAGAGCTCAGAGGGGTTGATGCTGGAAAGCTGTCAGCAGAGGTCACGGGGCCTTCCTGGGGAGCACAGACGATGTGAAGGAGTGGGACCCGGGAACAGGGACAGCAGCAGAAAGAGGCTCAGGCTGGGTTGCCTGCAGCGCATAAGAGGCCTGGTCTGCGGCTCAGGAGACGTGGTTCTAGTCCTGCTCGGCTCCTCAGAGCCTTTCCTGGGCCTCTGAGCATTGCAGCAGGCCGGAGCGTTTCCAGCTTTCTTTGTTGGCGTATCTCTTTGCTACAACCCAACTCTCAGGCCTGCAGAACAGGTAGATATAAGCTTCACTTGTAGGAGTAAGTAGGGGGTGGCAGCCCATGCTTCTGGCGCCTCCATGTTCCCTTGCTCTTAAAATTTCAGTTCATCCGACTGAATTCCCATTGCTAGCACATGCTTTCTCTTCTTCTTCTTGTTTTTTTGTTTGTTTGTTTGTTTTTTGCCCAAAGCTTTTCTCTGGCTGCCAGAGTCCATATGACCCCTATGTGGTAGGTACTAGGGAATTAACACCCCCACAAGCAGCCCTCACCCATGACTGATGGCGGCTGGGGCATTTGCACCTCAGGTCCCTTGGGCCTCTGGTGGGCAGCGTGATCTAGACTGGCTCCCAGAGTTCCCTGGGAGGCACCAGCCTGGGTGCCCAGGGCCGTGACTGCATTGCTAACACAGCTGTCTTCCCTTACCTTTCTCACGTCCTCACTCCCCTACTGGTGATTCTCGGAATCACCGCCTACATATAGATTCGGGTTAAAATCCTCATCTCAGAGTCAACTTCTGGGGGTGGGGGTGGGGAGACCGAACTAAGACAGGGGATCTGAGCAGAAAAGACTCTCCCTCCCCACTTCCTTACCTCCTGGGACACCTCTGCCGAGGTCCCAGGCCCCAGAGCAGTTTGCAAACCACTGGACTTAAAAAAAAAAAAAAAACAACACCCTGTTTTGCCTTGGCTGGAGTGGCTCAGTTTGTTGGAACGTCATCCTGTGGACAGAAAGGTCCCTGGTTCTATTCCCAGTCAGGGCACATGCCCAGGTTTCGGGTTTGATCCCTGGTTGGGGCACGTACGAGAAGGCAGCCAATCGATGTTTCTCTTGCACATCGATGCTTCTCTCTCCCTCTCTCTCTCTCTCGAAAAGCAATGAAACAAAATGTCCTTGGGTGAGGATAAAAAATAATAATAAAGTTTAAAAACCTGTGTTACTTATGGTTGTGGTATTGAAAAATGTACATCTCTCTGCTTTAGTAGAATGTGATATATATAAAAATATCTCCTCACCGTAGAGAGCAAGGGGGGAGAGAGAGAGAGAGAGAGAGAGAGAGAGAGAGAGAGAGAGAGAGAGAGAGAGAGAGAGAGAGAGAGAAAGAGAAAGAGAGAGACATTGATGTGGAAGAGAAGCATTGGCCAATTGCTTCCTTTATGAGCCCCAACCGGGGATTGAAACCGCAGCCCTCGGGTGCACTGGATGATGCTCCAGCCATCTGAGCTACCCAGCCAGGGTGAATGTGGTATGTTGACAAAGCAACTTTATGCTGGTGTTCTTAGGTGAAAAGAACCAGGAGATTCTTTACCTACCCAAAGTCAAATTAACCTTCGACTTTGTGGAAGGATATTATGAACTTGCTTTCTCTTTTGGGCACTTGCTTGATGGAGAGAAGGAGTGAATCCGTACCAAGTAGCAGGCACACGGCCCTGACTCGGTTAGGGACGATGAAGCTCGAATGGTTTCTGGAGGGATAGCCACCCCCTTCCTTTTGATCAGTGATTCCCTTTCTGACTCTCCCTCCAACCTTCACATGGAGGAGAAGGGAAGAAAATGGGAGGCTCAGGGACGCTGCTCCCTCACAGCCGGGGAGGGAGGATGAGAAGCACAAGGCTCACTGTGGCCGCCTGCTCAGACTCCCCGTCCTGACCACTGCCAGACACAGCGGCCTGACTGCCAACGGTCTCACCTGCACTTCGTTACCTGCTGGCACTTGGCTGCCTCCCAGGGAACTCAGTCCTGGAGCAGCCCCCATGCAAAGACTGATGGGTGTTGGGGTACAAAACTCCCAGCTACCGTGTCCCTGGGGCAGAAAAGCTCAGAGTCCGCTGGAGTCCGGCTCCTGTCGCCCACAGTGGCTGCCCCCTTCCCCACTTCTCTACTTGTATTTCCCTGCACCTCCCCAATAAATTCCAGCGCTTAAATGCTTGTCTCGTAATCTGCTTCTGGAAAAGCTCAGACTACAAGAAGGGCTTCCCTGACGAGCGTCGGGTAGTTTCTGCTTCTCCCTCCTGTGTCCCTGGGAGCTGTCTGTCCTCCACAACCACTTCCTCATGGGTCAGACCTGCTCCTCCTGCTTAGATCCTACCTCTTAGGTGCCTTCCCCAGGTTGTCTGTGGTCTCTGCCCCCCATTTCTGTCCTTCCCTTCCTGCTCCGGTAATAGAAGACTTCTTGGGATTTCTCCACACTCCATTTCCCCAGCCCTTTCTGACTTCTGACTTTGGTTTACTCTCCCTCTGCCTATATTGCCATTCTATACCTTTCCCTCGGCAAAATCTTGTTCATCGTTTAAGATCCAGTCCAAGGGTCACCTCCTCCAGGAAGCCTTCCCTGCCTCCTTCAGAGGAAGGAAGAGCCCTTAACCTTACTCTCTATCATGCCTTCCCATGACTCCCCAGCACCCCTCTCCTATTGCACCTTCACACACTGCACCGAAGTTGTCAGAGCAGGTCTGTCTCCCACCAGAGAGTGAGCTCCTTGCAAACACAGGCTGGGTCTTCTTCAAAGGGCCTGGGTGCTGCAGGTGCTGGACAGAAGCTGGGTTCCCCGGAAGCAGAACTGAGATGAGCATTGTTTACAAGTGATTTATGAAGGAACTGCTTGCAAAAGAAGCCACTAAGTGGGTGGGAGGAGAGTGCCAGGCAGATTCCAACACCCGGATATGTGAATGCACGTGAAAATGGCCTCAGGAGTCCACAGCCAGTCTCCCGGAGGGTCACAGAGGTGGACTCTCAGAGGCAAAGGCTTGGAGGGTGATGCCCCACAGACCCCCAAGCAGTCTCACAGACATGGAAACGGGGCTCTGAGGGGATCAGGCTGATCACCAAGAGTGTCCACTAGAGGGCCCCCCACACACCTGATGACTGGACTGAAATGTGGCTTGGCGGGTGCACCCCCTGAGTCACTCCTGTGGCCCATAGGCCACCACCCCCCCTCACTCTCATTCTTCCTGTGCCCTCTGGTGCTTGGCTCCAAGCATCCTCTACGTCCAGGGTCACCTTGGGCCTCAGCTCCCCACCTTCTTAAGGTCACCTATCACGAATTCACCCCATCCTTTCGATTCTCCTTTCAAAGTCATTCCCTTTATTCCATTTTTAGTGCCTTGCTGCTGCATCCTCAGAGCCTAGTGTGTCGTGCTTGTACATATATTAGTTGAATGAGTGAATAAATGAATGAGTGAGGAAGCAATGTGCAGAAAGCAGTCCTGCCTTCCAAGCCTGGTGTGCAATTTTCCCAGGAGCTGACCCCGCCCTCTCTTCTTGATCTTATGAACTCCTAAATATACATTCCACTTATGACAAAACAAACCACTCATTCTTCTGCAACCGACTCACACCTCCTGGCTCTCTCACCTGGGCTCAGCTCTTCTTTGCTCCTAAAAATTCCAATTTATCATCTCTACCTGTAAAAATCCTGCTCATTTTCTAAGGCTCAGATCCCAGCTTTCTTTGAACTGGTGACACTTACCGTATTTTGCCATGTATAACGCACACCCACGTTTTCATGCGTATTATACACAGGATTATTACCCATTATTATACCCATGGTATGTGATCATTCTACACATGTATAACATGCACCTAATTTTTCCCTCAAAAATTTGGGCAAAGAGTGCACATTATACACAGCAAAATACATTTTGCTTGACCTCCTTCCTAGGGACCTGGTCAAAAAATTTTTTTGGCATTGCCATCTTTAAAAGACAGGGAACTCCTCTATGTTAAGAGGTGTGTGTGTGGTTGACATTAGCTGTTTGCCAAATACTGTGTGGGGCAAAGGTAAGTTCACGGTTGTTGGTATGCTAAATAAATAGTAACGCAAGCCTAAACTTTGTGTTTTGCACACACAACTCTCAGCCTACGACTGCCCCACCCTGTGTTTTGGGCGGCCCCTCTTGTGTGCACACAGCAGGACTCTGTTTTCTTCCCTCCATCTCTCCCATTTCACGCCCTTCTTCTTTCCCTCCCCTCTTTTTTTTTTTTTTTTTAAAGCTCAGGAATATTTTTTAATATTTTATTTCTTTATTTTTAGAGAGAGGGGAAGGGAGGGAGAAAGAGAGGGACAGGAACATCAGTGTGTGGTTGCCTCTCACATGGCCCCCACTGGGGAACCTGGCCCACAACCCAGGCATGTGCCCTGACTGGGAATCGAACCGTGACCCTTTGGTTCACAGCCCGCGCTCAATCCACTGAGCCACACCAGCCAGGGCTCCCTCCCTCCTTTCGTTCTTTTATACTTAATTCTATTTGACCGTTGAGCATGAAAAGCTTGTATGAGAAGCAAGAAGAAGCCAGCCACATGGTTTTTAATTTCTTTCAGGTATGAATAAAGAACAGAAGACCTTGCCATAAGAAAAATAAATCTGTATTTTGAAAACATTAATCTCTCGGCCAGCAGAGGCAGTTTTGATCAGATCTCTTATTCCTCAATTTCTCATCCTCTATATCTCAAATTTCACCCCAAAAGCAAAAGGGATAAGCTTTTCTAATGACAAAATAAATCTAATATTAAATCTTTGCGTCTTGCTTGTCTCGCTTTCTGGGGTTATTTCCTACCAGAATGGTCCAGGATCTTCGAAATGTCTTTAAAGAAAAAATTTTTTTTCATCAGCGCCTGCAACGAATGAATCATACAGACAATTTGCTACAATGGGCTTTTCTTTTTGTGCAAAAGCAAGAAATCCTGAGTGAGGAAGCTCAGACTTCACCAACCTCCTGGTTCTGAAATTACTCATCCAGACGTGAAGCAAAATTGAAAAATCAGAGAGATCTCATTTGAAAGAAGGAGAATGGTGGATGGCCTGGGAACCAAGAAAGAACTCATTTTGCTTGTGGGCCATTGGATGAAGATGCTGGATCAAAAGAGGACTCGGGGACGTCATGGAATTGACAGGCAGGGCGAGAAGAGGCTGGCAAAGTGTTTATCACACACGCAACAGCGTGCCTGCAGAGTGTCGGCAGCGGCGCTCAGCCCAGAGAGCTTCGCCTCTCCCTCTTGCCATAACAAGCACGTTGACAAGAACTGCCATTGACTCTGCTTTATCTTCCGCATGCTAGTGAGAGGGCGCATTCCAAGTGCACCCCACGTAAATTGAGGTTTGCTTCCTGACCTGGGAGATCAATCCTCTGTCAAAGAGAGCTGGCTGATGGATCACCGTGTGACTACCCCTGCATGGAAAACCACATCAAAGACCTTCTCAAACACACTTTGGAATTACACGCTGGACCTCCAAACAGGAGGTTATAGACGAACCCATGCAGCTCACCAAGCTGCAAGTCCCACGTGGCCGGTTAAAGGAGGCCGGTGCTCTGTGGTTTGGGGCTGTTCCCCAGCCAGAGGCAACAGGGTGTCTGGTTAAGAGCACCACTTTGGGCGCTCGGTGGCTGGGGTTGAGCCAGAATCTGCTGCTTCCCAGCTCTGTGATTTTGGGAGAGTTTCTCAACCTCTCTGTTTCGGTTGCCTTGCCTGCCAAGTAAGTTTAATAATACAGTACCTCGCTGCCTCCCAGGGAGGGCTGTATCTTAATCTGATCCCTCCGGAGCAGACCCTGAGACATGGATTTACAAGCAAGAAGTTAATTAGGAGGGAGAGGCAGATGAAAGGTAAGTGGAGACAAGAAAGAGAATGGCCAATCAGCAGCGAGGTACTGAGCAAGCCACCACTGTGGGTGACTGGAACTTCATCCCACTGGGGAGCCGGGGAGACAGCGAAACATGCCCTACAGAGTCAAGCACGCACCCAGGGTCGGGGGGCTGTGGTGTTCACCCCCCAACTCCCATTCGTCCTTCACCGAGGGCTTCTCTTGTGTGTGCACACGTGTGCGCCATGTGCCTGCATACGTGCATGTGTGTGCATGCATGTGCAGGCACACGCGGGGCGGAGCGTTAATTCCCTGACCCTCCGAGGGTTCGCCCTGCCCCCTGTAGTGTGGGCTCCGTCAGGAAGAGAGAACCTCGCGGGCAAAGCAGGGCGCGTGCGGGCAGCCAGCAGTCACTCGGTGCGCCCTGAAGAAGTGAGGTGAGGGGTGTGCGCAGTGTGACGACAGACCATCTGGAAGATCAGGGGGTTCCTCCTGGTGAAACACTGAGCCAAGTCCCCGGCACAGAGCGAGCACCCCACCGCCAGGACAAGCTTGGTCGAAGAGCAGTGGCCAAATGCGTGGCAGGTTTTCCTGAGATGCCTGCACGTGTGAAGCGGGTTTACTGATGGAGCAGTCTCCATCCGAGGGAATATCGTCACGGTATGGTGACATGTGCGTGACAAACACCTGCCTGTCTGTCAGGGAGCTGGCATGTGATCAGCACCTCCTTCAGTGCGGGAGGTCCCAACCTTAGCTGTCCTACGCTGCAGTAACAAATCAGCCCAGGATCTTCGTGACTTACCAGGAGGTAACACCAGCCTAATCTCTTCCCTCTGGCTGGCTGCCACTGTGGACTCACTGAAGACAGGCACTGGGCTGGATGTTAGTCCCCATGGTGTCCTTAGCACCTGGTACAGGACCCAGAGCAAAGAGGGGACCAGGGTAAGTGAGCGGGTGGACGAATCAGCAAGTGGACCCCATAAGAATGCTGTGTGCAGATTTATCTTCAGTTGAAATGTTGGCTTCCTCCCGTTTACCTTCCGCTCAACTCCGTGAAGCTGTTCTTGCTCTCCCGGGTCGGAAAGAACTCACCTCCTTGGACTCGGTGGCCGCCGTGCTTCTCCCCAGGGCCTCGCATCGGCCTGGCAGCGTGGTACTGGGATGCGCGGCGGGCCTGCCACTCTTCTTTCGGGTCCCTCCAATGGCCTCCGAGCACGTTTAGGATGCTCTCCGTGTCCCGACCTGGCCCACGAGACTCCGTGTGCTGTAGCCCCCGAGTCTCCCCCAGGGCGTCTCGCCTTCCACCTTCTCTCCGACTCTTCTCCAGCCATGTCGCTGTTCCTTGCATGTGTCATGCATGGTCCTGCCTCAGGTCCTTTGCACCTGCTGTCCCCTGTGACTTCAATCCACTTTCTGCCTCCAGATCACTTGTTCCTTTGACTCAGGACACTGCTCAAATGTCATCACCTCAGAAAGGCCTTCCCTGCCCCCTGTATCTTAAAAAGTACACACCCCCCCCCACACACACACCCACAACATCACTCTGCTTTGTATTTTCCATTTCACACATTTATTTGGTTGTTCTGACTGCCCCTCTACTCACAAAAATGCAAACTCTGTGAGGGCAGGGATCTTGTTTTACTCAGTGTGGTGTCCTCAGCTCTCATAGCCGTGACTGGCACTTAGTAGGACCACAGTAAATATTTGCTGAGTAAAATACACAAAGATTATTGTCCCACTTTAGACATGGAGTGACGGAATCCGTCAGAACTGAGGATACAGTAACAACCCAGCTATTTATCATTTATATCACACCAATGATGGGCAGATACTTTAATCTTGATCTTGATATCAATACATATTTCACATGCTGGGGAAACTGAGGCACACAGGACTTGTGTGACACAGCCAGGGAGCAGACAGAGCCAGGATTCAAACCAGACAGCCTGGCTCAGGGTTCGTGCTCTCAACCACTGTGCTGACCTAGGAGGCAGCCAAGCAGCAACCCACGGGGGTGGCTGGAGGAACCACTGAGAGAACAATCTGGAAGGTCTTTGCCCACTACCCCAAGGTTGACTGAAGTTTTTACATATGGGAAATGTTGTGGGGTTGCCAACACTTGAACCTGGACCAGAGTCTGGGGTGAGGGTCAGGAGCTGGGCCGCTAGAGCAGATGGCCCCGCCACCGCACCTGCACAGGGGCCTTCAGGGAGGCTGGCGGTGTGATGACCAGTCAGTAAAAGTGGACAGTGTCTCCGCTTCTAGAATATTCTGAAATTATCCAAACAGACCCGTCAGGGGGCTACCGTGAGCAAGGCATCCTTCCCCTGGCAAACTCCTTGAAAGCAGCACCTGCATCTCTGTAGCACCTCATGCGGGGCCACAAGTACATGGGGGGGGGCACTCAATAAATGCTCGTGAATGGGGGTGACCTTTTCCACCCAAAAGCAGGTGTTTATTTAGGGACACGCCCACTTACCTGCCATGTGTCCCTGCACATTAGTCCAGCCCCCCAGAAAGGTCTGACTGACCTCAGCCTCAAACGTCATAAACACCCTTGCATGCTCATGACCTCTCCGTGGGTTTCCGTTGCTCCCGGACCGTTTCCAATGACGTCTCTACTTTAAAAAGTCCCGTATTGCTATAGAATGTCAGCGCCTGACAGAGGCCCACAGACCATCTGTGGTGTCCCCTCTATCTTTGCCCCCACCTGTCTCTCACGCCGCTGACCCAGGAAGGGGAATTAGCCAAGGATGGAGAGGTCAGCGGTGAGGCAGGCCTGGACTCCAGGTCTCCGAAGGCTGAGTCCGGGGGTCCATCCTCTGCGAGCACTGCAGGGCCCCAAAACCAGTCACCAAGTCTCAGGGGGCAGCCTTCTGTCTGGAGGAGGCTGAATGCTCCGCTCCCCCCTCCCCCACCCCACCATGGTAACCATTTTGATACAGTTTTATCCCTCTTTGGCCTCTGATCCTGGGGCTAGATAATTAATCAGGCTTTTGAATAATTAAAGTTATTAAAAAATGCCTTCGTGTCTGTGAAAATTGCTCCACCAATTACTGCCTTATCAAGAGACTGATTCTGCAGACTGGAATCTTTTCCAACAGATAAGACGTGTTCTCACTTGAGGCTTCAGGATCAGAAGTTGGAGGAGGAGTGTTTGTTATGTCGGCCAGTGCTCTTCAAGATGAATAGCACCAACTCTTGACTCCACAATTTCCACAGAACCTCCTCTCGTTCGTAGATTTCCTAAAGAGATACAGCACGTCTCATTCTTTGCTTTCAGAGCCTGCTGCAAAATATGATCATTAATTAAAATTGATTATTCAAATAAGAGTCTGCGCCTGGGCCTTGCTGAGCCTGGCTTCCAAATTTGACATCCTTCACTCATTTATTTATGTATTTTATGATAAATTTTATTTATTTATTTTCAGAGAGAGGGGGTGAGAGAAAGAAAGAGAGAGAGAGAGAAGTATCAATGTGAGAGAGAAACATTGGTTGCTTCTGGTAAATGCCCCGATCAAGGACTGAACCCAAAACCCAAGCATGTTCCCTGACTGGGAATCGAACCGGCGACCTTTCACTTTGTAGGATGATACTCAACTGACTGAGCTGTATTGGCCACGTCTTGACTTCCACTTTTCAATAAAAAAACCAAACCAAACCAAAACAAAACAAAACACACAAACTCTGTAGGAGCAAAGTGAATGGGAGAGTGCTTGCTTTTCTCCGTTATTCCTGGCTTTCCTGACCCAGCCAACACCTGGTGCTGAGCCCGAGGGGTAACCTTCTGTCCCTGGGGCCTCACCACTTCTTTGTCATATCTCCCAGTGGATTTTTTGAAACCCGGATCCAGGGTGCTCAGGGCTGCATCTTCATGCTGGATGGTGAACATTCCCAGAATCACAGTGCGGTAGAAGAGCCAACCGCTCAGGCAGGGCCCCTTGCATCCTCCAGGGCCAGGATCCGGGCTGCTCACAGCATGTGGGGAGGGACTGTAACTAACGCAGGTGCAATCAAGGGGGGTGATGTTCCCGGGGCTGTAGAGGGAGACATTGTTTCTGAGTGGCTACAAACACGTGCTCTGGACGCAGACGCTGTAGAGCACGTTGTGTTTTCCCAGCCTCCTGTTTCGGCTGGCGTCCAGCTGCGTTTCGCCAGCAGGAGGAACGGATGGGGTGCTGAAAGGGAAGGGGAAAAGGGGTGCAAGGGAATTTCTTCTCCTGTCTCCGGCAGCAGAGAAGTATCCTCCTTGGCTTCAGCTTCCTCTGGACATATCTGTCCTGCTTCCAGCATTACCGCATGACTTTGTCCTTCCCTCTTAGGGCCAGGAGTGGCTTCTAGCTCTTGTGTGTTTCTTCCTTCTCCCTTCCCCAGCTCCCAGCTCCCTCGTTGCCTCTAGAGATAATTTCCTGGATTAAATTCTCTCTGTTGTAAATACTTGAAACAGTTTATCTTCCCCCTCACCCCCGCCCTGTCAAATCTCCATTGATAAACCGCCATTTGATTTGGTGAGCCAATGAGTATCGTCTTTGGCTTAAGTGAATCTGAGACAGGTCTCCGTCACTTACAACCTGGAGAGCCTGGACTTGTGCAGCAGCCAGCAGGGAAAAGAGGAGCTATCAACTCCTGAGCACTCACTGCACGTCAGGCACCGGGCTTGGCGTTCTCATTCATGAGGCGGGAATTACGCTTTCCATTTTGCAGGTGAGGAAGCGGAGATGCAAACAGGTTAGGTAAGTTTAGCCCCATCCAGTTTATGTGCTGTACAGGGAAACTCTCTCCAAACCAGCTGCTTTTTTACATAAGAAAGGGGTTCCCACAGGTATATGGAGGCTCAGGGGTGGGGGGACAAGAAAGGAAGTGAGGAATGACAAAAGGCAGGCCTATATGCTATTTCATGACATGGTCCAGAAACTTAGCAGTCAGGAGTCTGACGGGCAAGGAGGGCGCCGTGTAAATAAGGCACAGACATCGCTGGTGACCGTGACTCAAGTCAAGTTCTTACTGCTAATTGCACATGCGTTTTGCTGAAGGGAGTAAACAGGAATCATTCACGGGTCCATAGGGACGGCGGCACCATTCGGTATTCATGGCAAATACATCACTGAGCTTCATAAGAGAATCGGTTTAACGCGAAGCTTGGTCAGCTGTTTAATAATTTACTGATAGTGACAGCGGGGAGAATATCTAATAACCAGTGAGATTGGCTTTCAAATAGAAAATAAATTCATGTTAGAAGAGTTACAGGAGGGGAGAGAAGGGAAGGAGGGGGAGCATTATTAGCAGTGAGGAAATATTTAACATTTGCCAATTCCGGATTCTTTCTTTCTTTCTTTCTTTTTTTTTGAATCCTGCCAGAACGGAGAAGCCCAATTATCGAACAGTTGCAAAATTTCATGCATTTATATTTTACAGCATTTGTGGACCCTTCATGCTCTTCACACAGGAAACAGGGAGCAGGCAGAGGCCCCGAATCTCAAAGCAGAGGCTCTGGCTGCAGCCGAGCCCTGGGGAGTATCCACCTTTGTTAACCTGGGGGCTTTTTGGGGCTGCATGGTTTTCGTTACCCCATCTCAGCTGCTCCTGGAGGAGGGAAGGCTTGAGAAATTTGAAAAGCAAAGCCTCGAAGGAACACAATCAACCCGAACTATAACCGAGTGTTCTCCTACTCAGGGGAGCACCAGGTTCAGAACTTATTACAGGGAATCTGGCTTCTGGGTAAATGGAACCTGGTTTTGTTTACTCGCAAAGCTCTGTTGAAATGTCTGTAACATGGAAAGGGTTTTGAGATGGTCGAGCTTGAAGTTTCCTGCTAATTCTGATATTCTGGGTGGTTCAGAGACCCTCTTATAGCAATTTTAGTTTACTTGTTAATTTATTTATTATCGCCACCTGAGGACATTTTTTTTTCCCATCGATTTTAAGGACAGAGAAAAACATCGATGTGAGAGCGAAGCACCAGCTGGTCGCCTCCTGTGCCGTCCTGAACCGTCCAGGGGTAGCATGCGCCCAGGTGGGGGAGTCACATGTGCCTGGAACGCACCTGGACTGGGGGGTCATCAAACCTGCACATACCTGGGTATGCGCCCTGACTGGGACTTGAACCCGCAACCTTTCGCTTATGGAATGATGCTCCACCCAATGGAGCCACACCAGCCACGGCTATTACAGCAATTTAGGAAAGGTCCAGGAGTTGTTGAGAAGAAAGCAAAACCTAAGATGACTCTCAATCACCAAACCTCCTTGTGCCTCAGTTTCCTCACCTGTAAATGGGGGACTCTGAAGGGGGAATTGTAGAGTGGGTTCTACGGAAGGCTTTTGGCTGCCTGCCGGGCTCACGGTGAACTCAAGTCCAAGCATGTCAGAAAGACAGAGACAAAACCAAAGGAAAGGATCCCCAAGATTATCAATCTTCCAGCTTCCGTGGCAGGCGGTGATGAAGGGTATTTCTGGGTAAAGCGACGTCTCAGTCCCCCTGCCCGCCAGTCCCCTCCCCAGAGCACAGGGCCCACTCCGTCCTCCAGCCAGTCCCTCCAGGGCCACTGGAGACAGCCTTCCGGATAAGACAGATGACGCCCGTGTGCGCAGACGATATTGTCTGCGGTTTACATTCGGAGATCGTACCCTCTATTCTTCACATTCATTTCAACAAGCTCACTCGTATTTTGCCTTGAGGTATTAGCATTTATTTAGCTTGTAGAAATAATGATTTATCAACGTTTTCCTTGACACGAGGATGGTTTGGATAAATGTGCACAGTCTGGCCTGTCGTGCCAACAATCTCGGCGCGCCGGGGCGTCCTCCGCCACCATCCCACTCCGTTCCAGGAAGGGTGAAGGGGATTCTGGGGGCTGAAGTCTGCTATCATTTTGGGTGAAATGTCTTTCTGTGTAGCAGGGTGAAATATTTTTTAAACGGATGCTGTTCTCTGAAATTGAAAGATTCATTTCACTGCCTTGGCTATGGAGTAGCTGGCTGGCTGGTGGGGAGATGTTTCGAGTATAACATCCATGCCTGGGCACAGAGGAAGGGGAGAGGGTGTAAAATTCAGAGAGTCTCTGTAAGTATGGGGATTGAATGGGGTGTCGGAGGAGAGGGGGCGTAGGTAAGTAGAGGGCAGACCCTGTGTGAGGATAATAGGCAACGTCTTAAAGAAGTTAACGAACATTCCAATTCGTGAACGAGGTGGGTAGATGTTATGTGACTGCCCAAGGTCCTTTGGAGAAGATACCCCTTCCCCACTTCATTAGGTCTTCCCTGGACCGTTATGCTGACTGTCCCTAACGTGGAGAGGTGAACAAATGACCGAGGCCGGCCAATTACAGTGCTGTCCTCCCCACCACTTCCCTGGCCGCACTGGTGGTTTCAGGAAATGGAATGTGATCCTAATCAGCCAGTGTCTTCACTAAAGTTTGGCAAGTGTGTTGCAAAAGGTCTCTCACTCTCTCCTTTTTTCACTGAAAGGACTTAGCTGTGCGGACTATATATGGAGCTGCCATAGTCCAATTGCCCTGACTCCCCACTGAGAGAAGCACAACTAAGATTTGGAGAGGGGTGGGGAGGAGAGACAGAGAATGAATAGCAGCTGAGTACCTGGATCCAGCTTTGCCTGAAGGTGCTCATATATCGATCAGCTAAATAAGTCACTGGATTCCTCTTTTCACTTACACTTGTTTGAGCCGGGTGTCCTCAGAGTCTTCTCTGAAATACAATATACGTGCACGTTCTGGGCTCACTGTCCATCCTCTAAGCCCTTACTGGAGTCAGAGAGACAGACACAGTCAAGATTCAGACCTGGCTTCAGTAAGCTTAGAGTTGTCTGTTGTTCCTGACACTGCATTGGCCATCCACAAACTTACAGGTGCCTAAGAATCACCTGTGTCCGTGTTGAATAAATAACCCAACTCCTGAGCCTCGGCCTCTAGACAGTCTATTCTGTTCCATGTGACATTAACCAGCACCGAGCGGTTCTGGGGTGGGTGTGTCCCATGGGCTCATCCTCTCCATGTGTCCTGTCTGAATATTCAGACCCACATCTGTGAGCATTTGTGTAGCTGTTCTTGCTACCCATAATGCTCTTTCCTTCTCTACCTGGCAAAGACTCCATGTGGGAGCAGTTTAGGATGAATTAGGGAGGGGATGGGCTTAGAAAGGCAGGTGAGGCACAGCCAGTGAAAGGTTTCGTTGGCCATGTCCAGAATTTTGGACTTTATTCTGAGGGCAGTGGGGCATTTGTGCAGGGGTTTCAGCTGGCGAGTGACAAGCCTGTGGAGTGACAGTCTTCCAGACTGCTGTGCTAAGGCAGCGTTGGAAGGGGAGGCAGAGGGGAGCTGGAGTCGGAGCTGAGCTCCCTGCAGGGAGATGCAGAGAAGCAACAGGTTCACCCCACCTCCCCTTGGTGAGTCCATCCCTACCCGGGACCCTCCCGAATCCTGGCCTGGAGTCAGACCGGCAAGGAGAGGAGTGGAGAGCCCCGGGGAACTCAGTGCTCTGCCAAGGTCCACATCCCACGCCAAGATGCCAGGCTGCCACAAGAACCGCTGGGCTTTCCTCCTGCTTCATCAGAGAACCACTTTCCTGGATGCAAGAAGTGAAGCCTGGGGCCACCCCTCACTCATGTTTGCTGTCCATCGACCAGACCCTGACAATGAGCCCACCCTGTCCCTGGTGCCGGTGGAGCCTCTCCGTGTGGCTGACTGTGGGCTCCTGTGGATGGGGTCCCACTAACTGGGCATCCTCATTTCTCAGCAAGAGACTGGGCACAGGTCAAACACAAAAATATCGATGGAGGCTGCCTAGCACACATTGCTTACCTGTGTTTGTGTGTGTGTGTGTCTTTTTTTTTAATTAAAAAAATTTAAAAGAAACAGCTGTTTGGCAGAACCCACTCAGGCCAGGCAAGAAGAGGCTGCCCGGCACTAAATTCAGGACATCTCCAGCACTGAGGCCTACTTGCCAAACGTCCGGGCCCTGCGCTGGTGTTCTGGCCCAGAGATGGAGCAGCTGGCTCTCCACTCTGGTTATCATCCGGATGTCGACAGAGTTGGCCTGCAGTCAAGGCTGGGGTGTGTGGAGAGTCTAAGGCGGGAAAGGGAAGGGAAAAAGGAAAGTATCTCTTGAGCGCGCCCGGCCTTGTAGGTATTTTCACATCCATTAACTCACTTAATTTCCACTCAGCCCAGTGAGGTAGAAATAATCATCCCAATTTCACAGGTGGGGAAACATTTGGAGAGGGAGAATAACTAGTTCGTGGTCACCTGGGTGCTAAATGGAGGCGTAAGGGATGTGGGCAGATGCAAGGCCTCGCCCGCCCGGAAGAGGGGTGTTGCCAAAATGCAGCATGTGCGAGAAGAGGCCCCAGGTGTTGGAAGTCTGAAAATCACGTGAGAAGAAGAGCAGGAAGGGTGTGAGGTGCAGGTGGCAAACACAAGGCCTGTGGGCCGAACCCAGCCGTCCCCCTTGTTTTTTATCCGGCCCGGCACCTTATTTCTACCCAGTGGCAGCGCTGAGCTCTTGCTTAACAGTTAAGGAGTAGTTACATTTATACAGCCCTAAAATGACATTCAGCCCTTTGAAGGCGAGGCTGATGTGGCCCCCGGTGACCATGAGTTTGACACCCCTGGTGTAAGGGCTAGAGGATGCCTACCCAAGAGCACACCAACAACCAAATCAGAGTCACCTGGAAGTGGCTGCCGGCTCACCCTGTGTGTCCCCAGAGAGAGGAGGTGGGTGGGGGGGGGCAGTGTCAGGGAGCTCTTTCCACCCACAAGGGCCTGAACATACTGTATTTTGCCGTGTATAACACACCCCAATGTTTTTGGACCAAATTTTCAGGAAAAAAAAAATCTTCCGTTTTAATTGATTTAATTCAATTATTTATTTATTCATATTTAGATACTTGTTTTTTGTGTTGTAAAGGAATTTTAGCATTTATTTTTGAACATATTATATCATCATTGCTTTCTAGAGTTACACTTTTAATGCATAAGCCTAAAAAAGAACTAAAAACATTTACGTAGATACGGAATTAGCACTACCCATGTGTAATACACATCCTTATTTTTCCCTCAAAAATTTGGGCAAAAAAAAAGTGCGCATTATACATGGGAAAATATGGGTAAATAATTCCTTCATGAAGTCCTGGTTTGGACACACCAGTATCACTGGACAATGCGTGTTTTTATAGAACAAAATGGTTGACTCATGAGGTTACACTTGAAAAATACTTATGGCTTCTAAGTTGCATTTGGGTTATTTATAATTGCGTGTCTTGACAGACAGCATTAATGTTCCTGCCATGAAAACATTACTCAAGCCAGAGCTACTGGCTCTGAAAGAGCCGTGGTCTGTGCAGAAGCCACTCTGCTAATAGAAAGGTTAACTTGTATTTTTGAATTATTGATGGTTGCTTGTTACTAATTTTTTTTTCCTCAGAAAGGAGGAAATAATTAATGAAGAGATCATTGCCAATGTGTCTGACATCTATTAATGGTTTCATCTTGCAACCAGATTAAAAGAGACAGCTGGTCCATGAATTTATGTGTGGAGACAGCTCCAAATGTGCTGACAACTCCGCGGGAGGGCGGGGCCGCGGGCGGAGGGGTCCGTCCTCCCCGAAGGGCTCTTCGGCGCTTCGCTGCGGAGGGACCAGCAGCGAAAGGGCTCCAGGTCTCCTGGTGCCTTTCCAAACTCTTCCGCTCCCACGGGAGCCCCATTAGCACCTTCACTGTGCCAGCCACTTGTTGGCAGTCCCTCCACGGGTGTTTCAGATCAGTGGATTTCAACTTGAACCTGCATCAGAATCCCCTGGGGGGCTGGTTACAACACGGAGTCCAGGGCCCCACCGCCAGCGTTTCGGTTTCAGTATGTCAGGGGCGGGGCCTGGAAATGTGCATTTCTGACACGTTGCGAGGCGGTGCTGATGGGCCTGGTCCAAGCACCACACTTCCAGAACCAGCTTTCCGCCCAAGATGGTCGGGCGGTGCTGTGAGGCTGCCTTGAGGGGAGGGGCCGGCAGACCTTTTCTGTAAAGGGCAAGAGAGTAAATATTTTCGGCACTGGGGGCCAGATGGGTTCTGTCACCCTTACTCAACTCTGCCTCTGTAGTGCAGACTGCAGCCACAGGCAATATGTAAACACACAGGCAGGATGTGTTCCAATAAAACTTTATTTCTAAAAACAGGAGGTGGGCTTGACCCACCAGAAGTAGTTCGCTGACCTCTGTTCCAGAGCAGCATGGTTGAACAGAATTTTCTAGAACAAGCGGCCCTAGGCAGCCCAGAGCAGTACTAACAGAATTTTCTGCGATGATGAAAATGTTCTCCATCTGTGCTCTCCGATGTGGCAGCCACTAGCCACACCTGGCTACTGAGCACTTGAAAGGTGGTTAGCGTGACGAATAACCGAATTTCTAGGTTTTAAATTTAAATGGCTAGTGATGCCCGGCACCCCATTAAGAAGACTGAAGGTGCTAATGGAGCGGCCGGCCATTCCACAGCCACCTCCTCACACAGGGTCTTTGCCCTCTTTGAGCCTCGGTTTTCTCATGTGTGAAATGGGGACAAAACAGCAGTTACATCGCCCGCTTTCCCCTCGGGGCAGTGGGGTGCCTTGACTGCACATGTCTGCCCCCTGCCCTGTACTTCACTCCGCAGGGGAGGGCTGGCTATCCCTGGGGATGGAGGAGGGGCTGGGAGACAGAAAGAGGCCATCTCTGCCTCTCCGGGCCTCCCTTCTTCCTGTCCTCTTCCCCACCACATTGTCAGCTGCACTGGGAGGTGGGCGGGTCGGGGGGGGGGCGGCGAAGAACACGCTGACCACGCCCATCGTCCAAGCTGCGGGCCCACAGCCCTGCCATCCCTGGCACGTGGTGGTCGCTAGCTCACTTATGGCTCAAAGGGTGCCCCACGTTTCAGGCCTCCCCTGTGCTGGGATTGAGAGAACTGCAGCTAAAATGTCTGAACACTTCCACCTTGGCCCCCATCAGAGCCGAAAGGGAATCCATTGTGCAGGTAGGGAAACTGAGGCCCAGAGAGGTCTTGCCAAAGGTTCCAAAGGGTTAAGGACACAGTCGCCCCAAGGACAAGAGGCTGGCTTCTGGAGCAGAATTAAAAGGGGCAGAGTGCCGCTTCACCCTCTCCAGCACGGCAAGGCTCACCCCAGGCCCTGCCTCCCTGCTCCAGCACCTTGAGATCCCCAGGGCGCTGGGAACAGACAGGAAAGCAACCTGCCTTCCTTGTTAGCACTGGGTTCCTGTGAAGGAGGGTGGGAGATGCTGCTGTCCCTCTCCCCTCCCTGAGAAGCCAGTTTAGAGGGGCCCTGGCTGGAGGCATCTGTGGCCTTGGGCCAGCCCCCTCCCTCCACCACCCAGCAGCCCAGCATTACATGCCCAGGTGCCTTCTGAGAACTCGGCCTTGTGGAACCGGCCAAGGAGAGAAACCACATCCCTACAACGTGCAGAGAGCGCGTCACCACCGTGGCCAGCCCCGGGGCCTTGGCAACAGGCCGTGGGCGGAAAGTGCTCCTTGGCCAAAGTTTCATGGGAAGCCTTCAGGAGCAGCGTGAGTTTACCAGGGAGATGCTGCAGGGAAGGGCCCTCCAGACAGAGAAAGCAGCAGGTGTAGCAGCTCATACACATGACTGGGCGTTGGGAGTCCTGTTGGACAGCAGGTGAGGGTAGCTGCTTCTGAGAGAACAGAGGGGGGCAGTTTCTGGGTGTGGAGGGTGGCTGGGGCAGCACAGGGGGCCATGGTGGACCCCGGGCAGGTTCAGTCTGGTGCTGCTGCTGCTGAAGTCAGGAACAGAGCCTGCGCCCATAGCTCAATTCCCTTTGTCCCGCCCCCGCCCCCATTCTGACCTGGAAGCTTGTCCGACAACAATGTGACAAAAATAGTGGGAGGGCTCAGTGGGGTGCAGGTGGGTGTGTGTTCAGAGGCTACTATGAAAACTATTGCATACTTTTCTGAAAGCTTGAGAGAGGGAATGGAGAGCAGGGACAAGTTAGAAGTGTGACACCAAGCTTTTTAGTGGCTTAGAAACCTCTTGCTCTCCTGGGTGGTCCCCTGGGTCAGTCATGCCCAGGGTCATGGGTCATGGCTGGGGCAAGCCTCTCCTCAGGCTTTCGGTGAGGGTTAGGAAGCAGCTAGCAGGTTAGCTCTGAGCAAAAGGGACCTCCCATTCCAAATGTCCTGAGGGCCATTCAGCTCTGCGTCCTCAGAGACCAGCACAGAGGCGGGCACACAGTTCAGTGCTCCGTAAGCATCTGTAGAGTGTTAAGAATCGCTGAGTAGCCAGTGGAAGGTCCCACTCACAGCCCCTCCACCCCTACTCCTGCAGCATCACTTTCCCCAGACAGGGGCCTGGGAAGTGGGACTTGGAGAAACCTCCCTGGCAGTTCTGTTGTGTGGGACACACTGGCTATTCCAATAGGCCAGTCCAAGCTCTTCGCCTTTTGAAGGTGGCAGTAGTGCTGGGAGCCAGAAGGGCGGAAGCCTGTGCCTAGGATTGCAGGTGTGGGGCGGGGGGAGCTAATGGGTCTCCATGCAAGGGGGCCGTTCCACTCCACCTAGTGGAAACCGGGAGAGAGGCCCTGCGCTCTCTGCCTTAGCAGCTCAGGCTGAGGCTCCCCACTTCTGGAAACCCTGGCCATGCCTGACTTTCCCATTCCTCCCCCTAAGTCTGTCCAGTTTAATTCTTGGAATCCCAGCAAGGATGAAGGTTGGGGCGGGGGCGGGGGGTGCTGTGCTGAAACCTGGGGAGGGAGTTTGGGCCAGGTTCACCGTGCGAATCCCCTGAGTACTTCCCAGGCGCCCCTGTCCCTGGTCTTCACAGCCCAGGTCTCCCGCCGGGACCCATGGGACCCCTGCCCCCAGCGGAGCAGAGACCCTCAGCCTGTGGGCTGCAAGGGACAGCTTTGACTCTCATCTATGGTTTTCAGCCCCAACCAGGTCTTTGTTCAGACCGGGAAGAAAAAGGAAAAAGCTACACGGTTCTGTCTCCGGAGGAAGGGAGTTGGGGGGAAGGGTTCATGCTGTCTTTGCCCCTCCAGCGTGGGGGCGGGGACAGGGGAAAGATGTAGGTGAATCAGAGGAACACCTAGGCGGCTGATGAGGTTGGGGGTGGGAGGAGGTGGATGAGGTGACAGCGGGGCGGTCAGCGTTGAGCCCAGAAGAGTGTGCGTGTGTGCAGTGCGTGTCCTGTGTGTGTGTGTGTGTGGGGCGGGGGGTATGGCGACTCCTGCATAAAATTGTCATCTGAAGAAGTGCCTGAGACCCTGCCAGCAGATGCCTGCTCCAGTTTAGGGCAGATGCCCCTCCCCTCCCCCCGTTCACCTGACCACCTTCCTCCCTCTCCTCTACCGCCCGTCCCCCCTACCCCCACTCACCTGTTCTCCCACTCCGAGTTCAAACGGCTGCTCCCTCTTTCCCTCCACCGCCCCCGGTACCTGCGCCCCAGCCGGGCAGACGATGCTTGGCTGCGTGGCGCGGCGCGGGGCGAAGAGGCCAGGACCCTGCGGGGCATGGGGGTGCAGGAGTCGGTGCGGGGGTGGGGACGTGTGTAGGCGCGTGACTCTGCGAGAGGCCCTGAGCCGGCCAACCCCGCTGAGGGTGAGCGGGGGAGCCCGAGTGTGCCAGCCGCGGGCGTGTGCCAGGCGCGGGCGTGCGCGCGAGGGTGTGTGCGCGGCCGAGGCGGAGCGCCCGGGCGGGCAACGGCGGCGGCGGCGGCGTTAGGACTCGGGGGACACCGCCCCCCGCCCCGCACGTCCCGCCCCCGCCCAGCCTCCCGCCTCAGTTCGCGCCGCGCCTCGGCTTGGAGCGCAGCGGCGCCAGCTCCGGGAGCCCAACGGAGCCAGCCGGGCGCCCAGGGCGCGCACAGCCCGCGGCCGCGTCGGCGATGCCGGGCCGCCCCGCGCCCGCCCCAGTCCCGGCCCGGGTCCCCGCGGAAAGGGGCTGAGCCGCCCGCCGCCGCCGCCGCCGCCCGGATGGCGATCCTAGCCGCGCTCGCCCTCAGCCTGCTCCTGCGTCTGCAGCTGCCGCCGCTGCCCGGCGCCGGGGCACAGAGCGCCGCAGGTGAGTGCGCCCGCCCGCCTCCCCACTCCTCCCCGGGGCGCCCGGGCACCCGCCACGGGACCCTCGGAGGAGAAAGTTGTGCGCGTTCGCGGGGGGCTCGGGGCCCGGTGGCCGGAGCCCGAGTTCCTGCCCAGAGGCCGGCAGCCGCGTCCAGGAGCTCCCGGGCCCGCGGGCCGGGCCCCTCGCGTCCCGCGACAGCCTGCCTTTGGCGAAGTTCCCCGCTTTACTTTCCGGCCGCCCCACCTCCCAACCCCCGGGGCTGGAGTAACTTTCCGCGGTTGTTGCGAATATTTCCACTTGCTGCCTCCCACTTGTCGGAATCCGTCACTCGAGTGTTTGGGGCGGCGAGATGAGAAGCGGCTGCGACGCCCGGCGTGGAGCGTTCTCGCCCCGGCAGCTTCTCGGGCAGCGCGCGCTTTTTCTGGGGTGGACTGGTCGCCAGCAGGCCGAGGCTTCCAGGGCGGTGGCTTTTCCTTTCTCCCGGGATATACAGGAAGCTCCAGGCTACCTCCAAACAGGCTGCGCCCCGCGAAGCTGGCCCTTAAGCTACTGCCGGTTGCACCTGTGGGGTGTTTGTGTTAACGACCTAGGCAGCCGACCTCCTCCCTACCCCCAAGTTCTACCCGGAGGAAATGGACGCCCCTGTTAAAGGCCTTCCACCTAGAGTGGCTTTGACCTGTGAGCTTGCCTGCTCCTGAAAAGTTTGGGGGAGTCGTTTGGGTTTGACCATGGGGAAGAGGTGAGCAGAGGCAGTTCTCGGCGTGTGGGGGTGGGTGGTTTGCCCTGGCGTGTTCCTGATGGTAAGTTAGCATGCACAGGAGACCCCCCACGATTGGGGGGGGGGGTTTACACACCGAATGCCACCGCAGGCAGCTCCCAGTCCTGAGCCCCCAAAAGAGCAGTGGCGGGAAGGAGAGATAGGAGGAAATGGCCGAAGTATGATTCCGAGTTCAAAATCACCTTGAAGTTTCTTAGCACCAGTGGGCTTTGGTGTGACACATTGAGGGGAGACTGCTGGAATCACAGGGACAGGCTGAGAGAAGCAAGTGGGGCTTAGGGTAGGCTTGGTTTGGGGTTGCTGGCTACCAGCGGTGCCTGTTATATTATCACACTGAGAGAGAGAAAGGAGAAAGGAAAAAAGAAAGGCAGATGCAAAAGGAGCTTTGGGGGAATGTTACCTCTTTGAACAGGCTGCTTCTGAGGATGAGAATCGCTGGGGTGACATCCTTCGGGAATGCCATGGGGTCTCCCTTGCTCCAAACCGAAAATGGGAACCGCATGTGGGACTTAGGTGAAGGGACAGCCTGTTTCCGTGGCTGAGAAGTTAGGCGACTAGGACGCTTCCTTTGAGGTGTGTGACGCTGGAAGATCGGATGGGCAAGGGAGAGACGAGGGACAGCCGGGACACCGTTCTGAAGATGGGGTTCAGTTCTGGCTTGCCTGGTTTTGGGTCTGTGTTAGGGAAGGGAGGGAAGGAGGATGCTTGTGGCAGACCTGGAGACCCGGGAAGGATTCGTGACTTAGGTTTTCCTGTCCTCCAAGTCCTTTCCAACCTGGCCCACATTAATAGTACTCACCATCCCGCGGCAAAAAAACAAGAGCAAAAAAGAAAAAAAAAAAGAAAGAAAAAGAAAAAGAAAAAATTCCACCACGGGTCTCATGTAATCCGTTCTTGGGTAGCGTGTATTGAAACCTTACCGGCTCGGGGTCTAGTCCACTGCTGAAAGCAGGCAGCTTCCGGATGCTCCCGCCAGGTGGCGCTCGCCCACAACTGTTAAAATGCAAATCGAGTTGCTTTCATCTCAGGAATGAACTTCTTTTCAATTTTTAAATGAGTAATGTGTTTATTCAGCAGCCTTTTGTTAAAACATTAGAGAAGTGTGAAGAGCAAGCACCTTTTCTGTGTTTGCTCTTTGGAACACAGGGGAAAGAAAAAGCAACCCTGGAGTACGCTTTAGGAAGAAGTCTACCGTGAAGTCACGGTGTGTGTTTTTCCGTTCCACCGGAGCTGGGCAGCTCTGCAAACCTACTAGGCATCTACTTAGCAAGTGACTGCGTGTTCCAAGGGCTTTGTAAACGAGTGGGATTTGATTGTGTTGGGGACTTGGCATGTTGTAAGCCTCGGTCACTTGTAAAAATGGGGACTTTCTGTATATATCTCTATTCATTCTGGTTGGATGCTAACTAGACCATGTAAATTAGATGATCCCCGCCCCCCCAACGTTCCTTCATGAACATCTGCATTTGTAGATGCAGGAATGCTGCAAATGTTGACTTTTAAAACTGGACTTATATTCTTACTTTTTTCCCTAAAGGCAGAAATTAGGGGAATCCAGATCTAGCGTAAATATAACAGATGGCTTGATTTCCTTTAACGTAGCTCCTTTAAAACTTTTTGTGAAGTTCGAGTAAACAATACATTTTAAAAGTCAGTGGTGTGCCCTCTATAGTCTTTCAATATGAAAATTCCCAGTCTGGAGAGCAATTTCGAATTTGCAAGCTTATGTTCGGGACACAATTGGGGTGACATGTTTTGCTGTGACATGTCGGTCACAGTGCCCAAAAGTCAGTGGCATAAGCCTATTATCAAAAGGCAGGGTCCTTCTTCCTTACTCTAAGGTGTGTTTCATGAGTCAGGGTCATTTTTGTAAGGAACGATGGTAAAAAAGAAGCACTGAAAATCAGCCCAGGAAGTGTGTGTGGCCAAACATGCATTGGGATGGGGGAAGAGGAAACAGTTTAACAGATAAAGGGGTTGTAGGTCCATCTGCTGCGGGGTGGCAGCATCCATACATTGAGAGCAAAAATGGGTCCTCGAGGGGCCTGACTTGAGGTCGAAGCTGTTAGCAATGTAGCCATTTAACTCGGTCACTGCCAGATGCCTCTGGGGAGCTGTTAGCAGTACTGTCAAATTTTACTTTCTGTCCTGGACTGCTTGATTTGTTTCCTAATAAAAGAAACCATTCACAGGCAAACCTGGCTTGGGTTCCGTTTCAGCAAGCACTGCAAACACATTCCTAGCGAAAGCAGACCATCTTTTTGGGTTATAACCCCACTTGCTTTCTCCTCCCCTTATTTCTCCTTGCTTCCCACCCCCGCCCCCTCCGGCACAGCTCCTTCCGGTTCTGAGCTGCCAGCTGAGAGGCGTCCGCGGTAGTAGGAGCCCTCACCTTTCAGAGCCACCGTCGTGGGGCAGGGCATTACAGCATCGTTCCTTTAAGCACAGGATACTCCCATGACTCTCCGACAGTGTGTTGCTGTGGAAACAAGAGCAAAGCCATCTAGGCAGTGGGTCCTTGATAAATATTTATCGATGATGATGAAGAGAGGGTAGCATCTTGCGGCAACCGTGGTGAAAGTCCAGGGGAGTTTGTAAGTCGCCAGGAAGCCCGATTTAGAGAAACGAGGATGAGCTTTGGAGTGTGAAGTCCTCAGTTTGAATCCTGCCACTGCCCCTCTCTCTAGCTCTGCCGGCTCGGGCCGGGCATTTACCCAGCTTCTCATCTGTAAAGAGAGAATAGCTGTAGCTGCCTCACTGGGTTTTGTGAAGACTAAAGGCAATGCGTGCGGAGGGAGTGAGAGACTGGTGCGCAGCAGGACTTTCTCCTCCCGGGGAGCCTCGTGCAGTACTGGTCTTGGCACTGCATCTCAGTTAGGAAGGGCCAGTTCGGTGGTTGGGTTTTGGTGATGGCTTCTAGTTTTTTTTTCCCCTGTTGGAGGTTGAGTCCCTGCCACCGCTTTTAGAAAGAGATTTCAAATGAAATTTTCTAACCGGTGACACTAATACATGTGGCCATTCAGGGGTTTAGATAGCACATGTTTTCAGTGCATTTACCTTCCTAAATGAGAACCGATTAAAAAAACACACAGTCGTTCATCATACCAGAAGCGTGTGCGGGTGTATCCTCTCCCTGCCCGCTGCCCTCCCTCACCCAGTCTTCCTCACCTAAGGGCTCTCCTCACCTGTTTCTGTCTCTTACCTGGAAATCAAGTGCATGGTGCCCTGGGGCGTTCAGGGGAAATATGCTTCACGCACTGGTAAACCAGCAAAGAAGCAGCACACACCTAGAAGCCTGTGACATTCCAGAAAAGAGAGAAAAAAGCTACAGGATTACTGAAAGTAGACCATGTCCGACAGGTGCAAGAGCATGTGCAGGCACCTCAGCCCGCAGGGCTAGGAGGCCACACCCGGTAGGTGTTAGAAAGCATTGAGAGTGTTTCTGAAATCTTATCAAATGGAGTCAAATTGGTTGGGAGGGGAAGCAAGCTATGGATTTTTAAAATGGAATAACGACGTTCAGATGCAGCCGAAGAGACAGTGGCGATCACAGGTGGTGTGTCCAGGTGGGGCCAGGGGACCCGCCGGGGTCGTGAGATTCAGAGGTTTGGTGTGGGCTTGCTGGACACTTTCATTTGCCTAGAAAAGGGAAAAATGACCATGATCATATCGTTTGTTATCTATTAGTAAGAGTTTCAGGTACAGAGGGACCCAGAGAAGATTGTAGTCACAGGTCCCAAGAAGTCAACTGTGAAAAATGAGAAGGAATGTGAACGAAATGAGAAGGGCGACCTGGGACAAGGGAAGGAGCCATCGAGAAACAGTGACCATTTGGCCTGCTCGATCCCGAATGGCAGCGTCATTCTACGTGGCCGTCCCCGGTGTCTGCACAGGGGACAGCCGCTCAGGGCCCCACCGGACCCGCCATCCGGCCCGTGGGGAAGAAGCGAGATGGCGACGTGACCTGCAGGGTCACAGACTTATCCCGGCCGCTGTCTGACTCACATGCGTCCACGCCCAGGTCCGCCGGTGCCTGAGTGGAATACGTATAAAGTCTTCCCAGCTTCATGAACGTGCAGCTTACCGTGTTTATTTGATGCTGGAGGGAATAAAAAATGGTGATGCCACTTTGGTAAGCAGGTTGGAGATTTCTTTACAAAGTTAAACATACCCGTGCCATGGGATCCGGCAACTCCACTTCTAGGAGTGTGCCCAACAGAAACTGGAAACCTGTGTCCACACGGGGACACACGCATGAATGCTCGCACAGCATTATCCGTAGCAGCGGAAAACTGGGACTAATCCAGGTGACCCTCCGCTGGTGAGCCCACCCCGTGGACCTGGACCAGGACCAGCCACAGAAAGAAATGAATTCTTGATACTTGCTACAACATGGATGAACTTCAGAAAGCATTATGCCGAGCAGAAGAAGCCAGATGCAAAACTCTACGTGTCATATGAAATATTCAGAGAAGGCCAATCCGTCGGGACAGAAAGCAGATCGGTGGTTGCCTGGCGCTGGGCAGGGGGGTGGGGGTTTATAGAGAAAATATTCTGAAGTGATAGGAAGGTTTGAAAACTGGAAGGTGTTGATGGTGGTGGTGGTAACTGTGTAAATCCTGGCTCCGAGCCTGCGACGTGTCCTTGATAAGCTACTTCTCCGTTCGGAACCCGTATTTCTGCAGCTGGAAAAGTGGGCACAGCCGTGCTTTGGTGCTGCTGCGAGAGCCAGAGATAACTGCTGGAAGGTGTCCAGCTCTGTTCCTGGCACGCAGCAGGCACTCGGGAAACAGCATTACTATTACTTACCCTTTGCCAGTTTCCAAAATAGTTTGTTGCATTAGTTCTTTGAAAGGCATTATTTTCTGGTTGTTTTCCTCCCTCTCTCTCTTTAGACTGTGAATTAAATCAATGAACTAACATTTCTTTCCCTTCAGCAGTTTGGCAAAAATGAAAAAGTTTAAGGCTATCAAGTGTTGAAAAGGATCTGAACAATTAGGTGTTCATTGTTGAGCAGTGGATGTACCGAAACAGCTTTCTTTGAGCGCTAAATCTGGCCGTGTCTGTGAAAATTGAAGACGCGAATACCTTGTGCCTGGGGAGCTTTGGTAGGGTGGGGATTGGTGCGGGGAGAGAAGAGACCATGCTTTTTCCTTCTCACGAAGCCAAGGGGGTAGACATTTCACAGAAGAGCAGATGCTCCCCCCGCCCCCGCCACCCCCCGGGTCCTCCACACGTGTCTGGCCCCTTTGTTTACGAACAGGGTGAGCAGCTCCCAGAGGTGAGACAAGAGCCCCATACCTGCGTTTTCTTGGCCTTTGTGCGGGGCTTCCGTCAGCACCCCTGAAGAACATCCCACTGGTGGCCCGTGTCCTGTCCTTAAACAGGTGTTTGCGAACCTCGGACTTACTTGGCACCTTGAGTCTCGTCCTCATCCAGGCGAGGACACAGTGCTGCCCCCCATGCTCCCCGTGCCAGCTGCCCAGGACCCTGGGCAGCCCGCTTCCTTTCAGGTCACCCCAGCTTTACTCCCCTTTTATCCCAGTGGTTCCAAGGCCAATCCCAGGACCGCAAACCCGTTTCTCTTGGTCCTCGTGTGACTCACGGGGCTGGTTTTCACTCGCCCTTGCGTTTCATCCTGCATTTGGCTCTCTGGAACGGAGCATGAGTTGATGGGTCCACGCTAGCAAGGAGAGCTTCTTAAAGAACACTTAATGTTTGATCGTCATGAATGAGTGGCCTTGGAAGAAGGTTTGGGCGTGCTTTGATTGACTGTAAGTATGGCCTGTTTTTGCTGCTCAGACGGTCCCAGGTTGGTCCAGTCGGATTCGTTATTACCACTGGCAGACATCTTTGAGAGCCAGCTCATTTTTCTGGGGAACGGGACCTTCAGCCTCACCTCTAGGTTTCCTCTCCCAAACCTGTGGTCACCTACTTATTTGTTTTTTGAGAGCCCTGGTCCCTTTTTGTGGCGACATCAGAATCTGAGGTGCCTGTTATGATGTTTCATTTGAACTCTGGAGTAAAACAATACAACGGGGGCCACTGCCGATGTCCAAGGGAGAAAAAGAAAGATATTTTAGACAGCGTACATTTATGACTATGTATCTCTTTGACTTTTTAAAATTGATTCGAGCAGAAGAACTTATTCGAATGAAGAATGCTTTTGACATTGTCATACTCTGTGCCTTACATCAGAGGATAATTTAGACATTGATGTCACCGTTTCTTCCTCCCTCCCACCCTCCCTCCCTCCCTTCCTTCCTTCCTTCCTTTCTTTCGAGTAATTTGGGATTGACCCCTAAACGCCTGGGTCCAGATGAGTCTCATCTGTCCATGTGTCTTGGGCACCAGCTTTCTGAAAAGAAGAGAAACGAATCCTAGTCTCCCTGTAAGGGAGGGAGACTAACTCTGTTAGCTTTTGATGGCTGTGTAACAAACAAGGCCCTCCCCCCCAAACTTAGTGACTTTCTTTTCTCGCCATTCCTTTAGGTCAGGAATCGGGGTGTGGCCGTAGCGGGGTCCTGGGTCTGGGTCAGTCACAGGATGCAGTCAGGTGTCTGCTGGGGACGAGGAAGCATCTGCTTCCGGGCTCACCCCAGTGGCTGCTGGGAGGGTTTGGTCGCTGCCCTGGGAGCCTCAGTTCTTCGGGAGCCGCTGGCCCGAAGCCGGCCGGGGTTCCCTACCAGAGGGGCCCCACCGTCACAACAGGGCAGCTGAGCGAGCAATGCAACGGAGAGGGTGGGAGAGGGTGTGAGCAAGACCGAAGTCAGGCTTTTGTGACTTAGTTTTGGAAGTGACTTCTCATCACGTTTGCCATATTTTATTTGTTGGGAGGAAGTCATCGGTCCAGCCCACACTCAAGGGGAGAAAATCACACAAGGGCTGGCATCCTGGGAGGTGGGGGGTCACGGAGAACTATCTGGGGAGCCGCCAGCTGGCTGCAGGAACCCGACGAACAGGCCGGTTATGGGAGCCTCGGATCTGGGGGCAAAGTGCAAGTGTGGCTTTCAAAGTGGGTCCAAGTCTTTTAACTCTTTTTATTATTTTAGGCATGAGTGTTAACTCGGTGTCACGCTTTTACTCTTTAAAGGCCTTTGAAAAGAGAGATTTACTATCTCAGCTTTCACTTAGTTCACATCTTAAAAAAGTTAATTAGGAATGTCAGAAAGTAAAAATGAGTTACTAGAGAGGTCCATCAGAAAACTTTTCAGACTTTACCCTCGAAGTACTATGATGTTTTTATAAGACTATAAATCATTCACACTAGTATGTAGATTTCACAAAAACCAACTTATAAAAAACACCAACTATATTAAGGCTACAGTATAGTGTAGCTGAAATTTAATATTTTTAGTACATTTGGACTTCCAAGTTCTAAAAATTTGTACTTATTTTAGACCATTTTGACCCATTTCCAGAGGGTTTGTGTCATGTAAAACTAACGTTGAGGATTTGCGAAGTGACAGCGGTGAGGAGTTTTAGTGTGAATATACAGATGGTTGCAGGGACCAAACTGTGTCCCGTCCGCACTTGCAGGGTCACTGCTGTGACAATAGCACGGTCACTACAGAAGAAACTCATCACCGTGTTCCTTCAGGGTCAGGCCCACGAGGTCTTCTAGTGAAGGATGCTTCCATCAGAATCCGGGTGGGCAGGGCGGGCCTTGGAATTCCTGGTGGGGGCCTGCTTCAGGAATTTACCTGTGCTCGAGAGGGGGTGCTGGTGGTTGTCGTTCCAGAGGTCCCCATTGTGCTTGTCTCTGCATTATCGGCATTTAGGCCAGAGGGTCACCAATTTCCAATGGCCATAACCCCAGGTCCTTTTGAAGTCATTTTCACAAGGTGACCTTGGGGAAGGAGGAGCCAGGACACCTGGAGTGGGCCCTCCATTTGCCCTGGGGAAGCGTTTGGCCCCCACTTTCAGGAGCCTGGGTTTTCGAGCACTTTCTCATGTGCTGACTGCGGTCTCAGTCCTGCTGAGTCAGGTTGCGGGAGGTTGGGAGCCAGGCACCCCTCCAGGTGTGAGGGAGGAAGGGGCGCAGTCTCCCAGTGCCTGGGGCAGGGCTGCCGAGGGTGGGTGCCGGGAGTCCGCAGAGCAGCCTGGGCAGGACTGTGTCAAGGACCCCATTCCACCCCGCAGCACTTGCGCCGGTGCAAAGCCATTCCACGCCCACTTCTCCTCTTCCACATCCTGAGCTCCGGTGTTTTCACTGTTATTTTTCCCGTTCATTCGGCGAATCTTTGCTGAATATTATCCACTTACGGTCCCTTCACCTTTGCATTATTTTTTTACCTTTTTGTTAGGATGTGCATGTCCTGGGGTGGGGCGAGCGGTTTTCAGCTGAGAAACTTCGGAAACCAAGACTTTAAGCCAAGATTCTAACCTATTTCAAACTGGGGGGGGGGCACGCACGGGTAAGGATAGGGGTTGGTGGGGTGGGAGTCCCAATCAGCTATTTTCAGAGGCTGGGAGCATAGCCAGCCTCCTCCCTGTATCTCAGCTGGCTGTGGTTCAGGATGGTTATCTTCCTCTAAAAATTGTCTGGAACGAGGAAGGGGCAGCTCTCAAGCAGTTGGGTTGCATTGTCTTGAGGCCATTGAAATTGAGTTTATGGAGGAACTGTGGAACCTCCTGGAAAAAGAGGAAACTTGTTTTCACCTGCTGCAATGCTCAGCTCTAACATGCGAACGAACACCTGAGTTGAATCCAAGTACCATACCCGCCAGTGCCGCACACAGAAGTTTAGAAAACTTTTTTCTATGCTAATCAATGCACATTTTCCATGCCGATGAAGTCTTTTAAATTTGCACAGAGGATGGGTGTTCCAGGTAGAACGTAATTTCTGGAACTCGATCCTTGGAACACCATTTTTGGTGGAGGAGCACGTTAACCTGAACAAATCCCAGAATTCCGAGGTTGCCATCGTCTGTAAAAGACGTACACGTATTTTAAAACAGCATGTCTTGCTCCGTTTGGGACGCTGTCCTTGTTGGTCACTTTCTAAGTGATGGGGAATCAAGTCAGAGCTTCCTTACCTTTGTTACCTCTGCCTCTTCCCGCACAGAGAAGACAGGTGGCGTGCGTTTCCGTTCACCTGTGCGCCGAAGCACGTTGTTGCTGGTCTTCCCGGAGAGCTGGCTCTGCAAGCACGAAGCTTTTCTCAGTTCCGTTCCCATTCCCTCTCACCTCCAGACCTCAGCAGCTGGCGCCCCCCGCTGGAAAGCTGCTGACCACCTGTTCCGCTTGGAGCTCCAGGGTTCCTGGCGCCTCCTCCACCCCAGGTTACCGTTTCACACATCTGCGTTGGGGCCTTCCCTTTGCGAGCTACAGATTTTGGGTCAAACCTTGTACTGAGGATCCCGGGAGTCAGGCTGTGGGCTCATTGCCCTCCGCTCAACCATCCGCATTACGTGTTATGTCCAAATGGCTGGAGGGAGAGGAAGCGCGGACAAGTCCCGCTCCACTCTGCCCCTCCTGCCAAAATTCTCCCGGTTCGGGCATGTCTTACTCATTGTTCCCTACTTTGGCATTTGGATCCCTGATTGAAATCTGGCCACGATGGTGAGTTCTGTGTGCCCGTCCCACTTATGACACCAGTGGCATCGTTTCACACGGGTGACAGGTGATGTGGCATAGACCTTGCACATGCTCTCAACTGTTCATAAATTGCTGATGTACTTAGCTAAAGATGCGGGGTGTCACGGGAGTGAGGTGACCCCACAGAGAGGCAGCAGATGGGGTAGGTCTCGGCCCGGCCTCTTTGGCTTCCAGTCCCCTGGTGGGGTGCGCAGTTTGCAGTGACAACCCCGGCACCAGCAGGGTCCTGCTCGAGCCCAGGGGTGGGCTTTCTGCTGTGCCGTTCCCTTCCCCATCAGCATTTTGGAAGAGCGTATGCTACAAATTGGAGCATCTGTTAGGGGGTATTTACAAATATTAGGCTCTTCTGGTTCACGGACCGAATGCATCATCTGCTAGACCATCATCTGCAGGAAAAAAAAAGTCAGTTTTATGGATGTAACAATCAAAAATGTACTAATGGTCCGACCAGGTATGTTTATGTTAATATAAAAAGCAGAGTGGGAGGCTGCCCTCCTCGGAAGAGGTGTGGGCAGAAATGGAGCTGGGATGGTAGATAAAGGGCAGTCTTGCTGTAGTTGTAATATTGTTTCATTTGAAAGGAGGAACATGCTAAGAAAATTTGTTAAAATTAGTTAATAACTCTTAACAGAGAAGACTATAGGTGTTAATTACATTTCTTTTTGTAATATGTCTGCATTTAAGTTACTTCCTTAAAAAGGAAAACTCTTGGAGTTTAATATTGGGTGGGCCAAAATGTTATGTTTTTTCCATACGATGGCTCTAGTAGTGCTTAGTTGTCTTTAACTTCATTTGAAACAATTTGGTTAGATTGTATTGTGACAGCTGTCATATCAGCATGCATTAAAAAAACTTATCAAAATTGGTGAATTTTTGTGTACCCATTTTAATATTGAAGGTGGAAGAAAATATGCAACATTTTTGGCATATTATGCTTTATTATTTCAAGCATTATATGAAAAGTGTGCCTTTTATTTTATGGAAAAAAACTAAATGGATTTTTTTGCCAACCCAATATTTGTTAGTCATGTGCAAATGATCGAGATTTTAAACATCTGTACTGTTTTCATCCATCATTCTTTTGAAACAAATTAGGTCTTATTTTCTATTGGAAAACCTTCTTTCAAAGGCTGGAACGATGATTTCTGCAGGGACTTCTAAGACATCTGCGTCTGGTTAGAAGGAGAGAGGGAGAGAATCGTGTCTTAGGTGCAGGGAGACGTTTGAGCCTGGGTGATTGGGGTCCCGATGGAGGGGCCTTATTAGCCACTGTCCACCCCCTTCCAACACTCCCCCCTCCTGGGGCCTCCGTCGAGAAATTGCAGAGATTCCTCCATAGGACAGCCTTTGGCCCTGGGTGTTCTTGAGGACCCAGAAAGGCACCTTTGGCAAAGGGGGATAATGTCACGCCATCTTTGCAATGTTTAGAGATACTCTGAACCTTAGCAAAGTTTTCCCACCTGATTTCTGTGCCTCTTAAGGGCTGGAGTTCTAGCCTCTGACTTTAAGATTTGATTTCTTTCCCCCTGAAAATCAAAACATTTGAGATGTTCGATAGAGATTAAGTCTATGAAAAAGCTGCCCTTTCCTGATTAATCAGTTTTGTTATTTGATGCCATCCATGGCTTGTTTGTTCAAACGGAATAAGTTGTGAAATCCCAGGTCTAGGGGATGAAACAAACAGAATCTGTTTCCAGGGTTGTTCCCGTCCCACAGAAGCCCCGGTCTAACCACCTGTGTTAGAACCCAACAGCAGGAATTCCGCTCTCCTGGGACGGAGATTTCTTAACCCAGAAGAGTACACAGCGGAGAGGAGCATTGGGCTCGTGTTGGAATGGAAAGCAGACAATACAAGGAGATGACAAGTCATTTGCTAAAGTGATGGATGAGAGGGGAATAATAATAGGGAACCAGATTCGAAAGTTATGAAAAATCACAGGTGCACCTGGGTCTGTCTGCAGAGCATGAAGGATTCAAACCGAACTCCAGGGGAATAAACACAGAAAAGGAAATGACTACCCAATAGCAAACCCTAGTGTGGTTGTATACTCGAGATGCTTATCATAAGCTGGACATTTTTTTTTTTTAATAAGCTAGACATTTTTAAAAGCTTATGGAGTCTTCCTAACAGTCCTATTATGTGGGTATAATTATTGTAAAAAATGGGGCACTGAGTGGTTAAGTAGCAAGCTCCAGGTCACACAGCTAGTGAGGGGTAGAGCCAGGACTTGAACCTGAGTGATTTGAGGCTGGAATGTGTTTTCTCAGCCACTGTTTTCTCCTGTGTCTGTGGTTCACACTGTGTCAAGCGCTGCGCTAAATTCATGCTCAGGGGAAGAATTCAGATCCTATTTAAAATTCCTGGGTGGAAAGCGTTCCTTCTGAATTTTTGATGAGAATTCCTTTGGGGGAGTTGTGAGACTCTGGCTAATTCTCATAATCATTCCATGAAACAGGCATGACAATTTCACATATCAGATAAGAGAATTGGTTTCATGGTGGTGCAAGGTCTTGGCCACTGTCACACTTGTGTTTGTCTCATTTCCGAGTCCAAGTTCATAACCAGCACATGATGTTGAATGGCAGAAGATTTCTATGGCTGTCAGAGGTATGGGAGAGAGGGGCTATCTTCCCGAGAGAAAATGTCCCATTTCCCTTCCAAGTAACTCTTAACTGTCCCAGTCTTACAGGAGGAGAGTTCCCAGGGGCGGACCTTCACTCATCCTGGAACCAAAGTGAGCCCCTAGAAGTGGCTGCTGCTGGTCCCACCGTGGGGGCCCAGTAGCTGAAGGTACCACGCCTCCAGGAACTCAGATGGGGGGAGAGCTTCATCTCAGACCACCGTCTTTAGACCTCTGGATCTGCAGCAAACAACACATTCCAGGAAACCGCTTTTGGGTTGGATGTAGTTAACTGAGTTCATTTAACCCACAGGGTAGCCACCCTGTGTATTTAGGAGAGGTGATTATCATTCTAGTTTCACAAAGGAGAGGCTGAAGTCCCAGCTGTCAGGTAGGACTGTCCTTGAATTTGTGGGATGCCTCAGGTGTGGATTGTTGCAGAATCTTTGATTCCGCAATATAGGGGCTTGTGTAATTTTTATCTCTAATTTTCCAAAGGCACCAAAATGCCTGCCATCGACTTTTTCACTGGGCGCCCTCAATAGAGAACGTGTTGTGTCAGTTTCCGCTCTTCTGACCGCAGTGTCTGAGCTGGGTTCCCACCGTGACCTTCGGTCGTTCTTGGCTGTTTTTCTCGTGGAATCAGGTCAGGGGCAGGTGGACCCATCTGCTCTGCCATGAAGGACACCATGGCGGTTAAAAGTCTGATCTCAGGCTGCGGGGGTTCAAGCCAGTGCTGTGCTATTTACAAGTTGTATGACCTTGAACAAGTTGTTTGAGCCCTCGGAGTCTCAATTTTATCATCTGTGAAATGAGGCCAGTAAGGACGATTTGCTTGTAGGGTGGTTGTGAGAAGTCAATGAAGTGATGTATGTGCAATGCGGGGCCAGGCTCGGGGAAAGTGCTCATCAGTAAATGCTCGCCGTTCTCGGTGGCGGTGCTCTTGCTGGAGCAGTATTGCCCGAGGTCAGTGGAGCAAAGCGTACATGGCTGGGGGGACCAGTTGTCCTGGTGTGTCCAGCCTGTGGGACCTTCAGTGCTACAACGAGGGCTGTCCCAGGCGAATGAGGATGGATCGGTCACTCTCAGGCCCACGCAGCTCTCTCAGAGCCGTCCGATCGCATGTGCTGTGCAGGCTCCTGCAAGTTGCGCATGTAATTCATATTCATGTAGCAGAAAAAAGCTGATCTGATATTTGATTTGCATTTTATAGATGTCACTGTTGGAAGGAATAGACTAGCTTTTGTCAATTTCTGAAAATACCACCACTAGAGGAGCTGTCTGGGGTCTGGCGGTGCCTGTCTCTGGATGCTGACGGAAAACAGGATTCAGCTCCAACGTGTCAAGGGATTTGGACAAGGGACTGCCCATGGGGTGGGGTTGAGTTGAAGGGAGCTCACCGGGGATGCTGAGACAGCTAGTGACAAGGGACAGTGAAAGGCCATTCGCATGCTTCACTTTGCAAAGGGCTGCGGGGAGGGGTTGTGCTCACGGAGCCCTTCCCTGCACTGCTCAGAGTTCCAGGAGGCGTGACTCCTTTGCCTTCTGGTTTGTGACTGTGTTTAGCAGATGGGGATCACTGGCAGGAGATTCTAAGGCAGGAGGAGAGGGGTTGGGGTATTTATCCCCCCCCCACCCCCACCCTGTGTCTCACTGCTTTTTGGTACGGCGATATTTCTCCATGGCGGTTGGTCTCACAGTGTGGTGCCTAGACCTGGGCACCAGCCCTGCCTGGGAACTTTTTCTCATTGCAAATTCGTGTGACCCACCACAGACCTACTGAGTCATAAACTTGGGGGGCGGGCCCAGCATCTGTGCTCTGACCAGCCCTCTAGGTGCTTCTGATCCGTAGGAAAATTTGAGAACTGCTGGTCTAGGGAGCAGAGATACACCATTAATGTCATGTGAGGCCTTTGGCCGATCAAGTTCATGCTGCGGCTTGGAGATTAGTTTCAATCGTAGCCAAATGAGAAGGGGCTTCTTTGCTTTGCTTATTCATAGCGCTTGATTCTCTTAAATAGTTTTTACTTTTTTTTTTTTTTAAGATTTTATTTATTTAGTTTTAGAAAGAGGAGAAGGGAGAAGGAGAAGGAGAGAAACATTGATGGGTAAGAGAGATACATCGATTGGCTGCCTCTCCCTTCCCCCCAATTGGGGACCTGGCCTGCAACCCAGGCATGTGCCCTGACCAGGAAGGGACTTTGATCAGGTGACCTTTCAGTGTGCAGGCCTGCCCCTGCCCCCAGCCAGAGCTAAACGTATTTATGTGTTTCTTTTCTGACTCTTTTCTACTAGAATTTAAGCACCGCGGCCGGTGGCCAGCACTGTGCTCTGTTCGCCACAGATTTCCCTGCCCAGCCCTGTTCCTGTGCACGGCACCCACTCGGTGTTGGTGAACGAACGCGTGGATATTAAGGGGTTGGTTGCTACAGTTGCTGTCAGCAGTTTTCATCGTGATTTGAAGATTCTCTGTTCTCTTATACAATAATGGCTGGTTTATCATAAACCTGTCAATCTGAAATCTCAACCCACAATTCCATTTTTAAAGGAAAATAATAATTGATGAATTAAGGGGAAGAACACGGGAAGCACCGTGCGTGTGTCAGGGACCACGGCGCCTGCGGCATGTTCCACATTATCCCATTTAATCGAAGTCCAGTCTGTGCGAAACTGGGTCACTATGAAGAAACACAGTCTCAGTGAAGTTGTGGGACATACCCAAAGCGACAGCTATTCACGGGCCAGATCCAGGTTTCAGTCAAGCTGTGCTCACTTCCAGGCTGGTACTGTTTCAGTTTCAAAGTTGTGCAAGATTCAGAAGAATCTACTGAATTGCAAAGATTGGTTATATCATAAAAAGTAGTTTGCCTTGAAATGCAGTAATATTTTATCTTGGGTCACTCAACGAGTTGGAAAGAGGCATTGAAGTCGAAGAAACTGGAATTGAAACCTAGGCCCCTGCCCCTTATTGGCTGTGTGTCCTTGGGGAAGTTACTGTACCTTTCTGAGCCTAGATTCCCCATCTGTCAATGGGGATAATTCTATCAGTCTGGCAGCGGGGTGGTGACCATTTTAGATGATGCACAGAAAACACCTGGCAAGTGATAAATAACAGTGGTCATTTCTGAGAATTTTTTCAAGAATTGGTAGTTCATGTGTGAATCGTGGTAAGTCTCAATTCAATGGGTGGATTTTAGAATTTATTGCTGTTCATGAGGAGAAACTGATAGTGTAACTTCAACCCACAGCAGTCTCCGGAGACATGTTCATTCCCACCTGGACCGGCCATGGGGTCGGACTGGCTGGGACCCTTCATCATCCCGCTTACCTGCTGTATGTCTTTGCGCAAATTAGTTAATGGCTCTGAGCTTTAAATTTCTTGTTTTAGAAAGTAGGGGATGATAGTGCCTGTGCCATAGATGCTCGTGAGCATTGTGTGAAGTAACACGTGCGAAGCAGTGAACTCATGGTGTGAAAATCGCCGTCACTGTTCAGTGGGGATTTCCTCTGCATATCAGATGCATCCACAGTCTCCATTGCTGTTGAATATTTCACGTGCAGATTCTCGTCTGTGCGCGCAGTTGGGCGCGGGGTGAGGTCCTGTGCAGAAACAGGCAGTGGTACTGCGTGCGCCAGACGTTGTGTGAAAGCTCCTTTCTCCTCCCGCATCTATCTTCCGAGGTAAAAAGCCCCCCTCCTAGGGTGCTGGGAAGAACCTGGAAAGAAGCTGAAGAGTCTCAGGCTACCAGCCAGATGCTAACCCCACACAAAGCTCTTGTCCTTTGTCCAAGGGAGAGCCCTCAGCCTCCCCAACAGTGGCTGTGGCTTTGACTTCACGTACAGATCTTGACAGACGGGCTTGTATTTGGTTTCCCAGCGCAGAGGGTGGAGGAGGAAGGAGGAGACTGGCTGCCCCAGGAAGGCTTGCTTGCAGGGGCGGGAAAAACCAGAGCAATGGGCTGGTGGCGAGAGGAGAGAATTCTGAGCAGCAGTGGTGCGAGCTCAGTGAACTCCGTAGCCGGAGCTGCTGGGCAGGTGGACAGGGATGCTGCTCTCCCCGGATGGTCCTCCCGCCCCCCGAAGGCCACACCTATAGCTTTGCCGAAGATGTAGCAGCCGTCATGATGAGGTGATTTATTTTCAGGAGAAAAAAATAGGTTTGGGTTCTAAATACAATCGGATCTTTTAATGGATAACCTGAGTTATAGATAGATAGATAGATAAGCAAAATTGTTTTCTTTAATCCCAATGATTCTATTTTTATAATGCTTTACACAGTATTTTCAGGCATATCTTTGCACTTTAATCCTTGCTCTTGATAAATGCCACCTCCCCTTTGCAGATGGGAGGCGGAACCTTAGATGCGTTAAGGGACCACCAACCCAAGGGCACATGGGCACCGGAAGCTGCGTTTTAGAGTGTGCACCTGGGGTGTGCACCGCGGCCCCATCCTGTCACATGAGAGGGAAGGGAGGTTTGTGGAACATTTCTAACGCCTTCGTAGACACAGCCCTTCAAGCGTCAGCTGTGCTGTTTAGCATGCCGCCTTCAGCCCCACGGACCCAGGATTTCAGTACTTGGAGTAGTACACTGAATTAAAGAGCCTGCCTTAGCTGTTTGGAAAGCTCTGTCATCACGAAGGCGAGTTTGCTGGGGCGCAGCTTGAGTGAAGGCACAGTGGAGGAGGACAAGCAGGCGGGAGGGAATGCATAGAGCAGAGTCCAGGTGAAAAGAAGGAGAAGGCCGAGGGCCCAGATGGGCATGCAGGGGACAGTCGCGGGGCAGGGCAGATGGCCTTTACTTGGAGGAGGATGCTACTTCTCTCCTTTCTGTGACTCCTTTGATGTTTGCCTCACCTAACTCTTCTGGGGGAGCAGGTTTACAGCCTCTGGCTCTTTGTTAAAAATAACTTTTATTTGCCCAGAGAAATTCGTACCAGCATGGGAAAACATTGCTGTGGAACAGAGATTTGACAGCAAATGATGACAGAATAGCCGCCGAAGCGTACCCTACCTCTGACTTCCCCAGATGCCCGTCCTATCCAGGTGGACGGGGCGGCCATGGCTTAGAGCCACCTGACCGTGTCCCTGGGGGCAGACAGCCAGGCGGAGTGCTGGTAGCCCCTCCCTCTGGATGCAGAGATGCCATGCCCCGGTTTGGCTTTCTTCTTTGTCTCCTGCGTCAAAGAGGAAGATTTAGCAAGTGATGCCCCTTTGTTGTTGGAGAAAAGGGATCAAGATGGGTCTAATTAGGTGGTTCTTTGAAAGAAATCAATGCCCAATCCATTCTTCTAACTTTGTGAAAGCTTGGTCTGGTGCCGTGGGAGGTGTGTGGAGAGCTGACTGCAGGCGGCTTCTGGATTAGGATGACCTGAGAAACCCAAATTGAAGTGGGCCCTGTGTTCGTTAACTGCCGCCCCCTAAAAAGTCACCACAGAGTTAACCACTTAAAAGCCACGTGAGCCACCGAAAACATTAGTCATCTCTCAGTTTCTGTGGGTCGGAAATCCAGGCACAGCTGAGCTGGGTCCTCTGGCTCAGGGCCTCCCTTGAGGCTGCGGCCAAGGCGCCGACCAGGGCTGTGGTCGCATCTGAAGGCTTGACTGGGGCCAGGTTGTGGCCGAGCTTGCGTGGCTGTTGGCAGCACTGTTTCTTACAGGCTGCCAGACTGAGGGTCCCACCTCCTTGTGGTTAGTGGCCAAAGGCCACTCTCAGTTCCTTGTCACATGGGCCTTCCCAGCGCTGTGGCTTGCTGCGTCTCCCCAGCAAGGGAGGGAGTCAGCCAGCAAGACAGAGCCGCAGTTTTACTTAATCACAGGAATGACACCATCTATATAGGTATCTATATATACTTTAGCGTATTCTGGTTGGTTAGAAGGTAGTCAGTAGTCGAGCCCACACTGCAGGGGAGGGGGTTACATCACGGCAGGAGCATGGCGAGGTGAGGATCATTGGGGGCCACGTCCACATCTGCCTGCCACAGACCCACGTCTCATAACCCGCCCTTTTGTGTATTCTTCAGAGCCTTGACATGAAGAGCTTCGCTTCTATGAGGACGGGAGAGATTGGGATGTGACCCAGGGACTGAAGGAGAGGGTGAATATGATCCGGTTACCTGTTTACCTGCATTGGCTCACCACGTGTCTTGCGGAGGGCTGGCAGTACGTGATTTCCCTGCACCCACACCCGGACCCTGAGAAGTGGGCAGGCGAGGGAGCCAGGATTTGGAAGCAAGCCTGGGTCTCGTCCGAGCTCACAAGGGGCCCGAGCTCTTCGAACAGAAGGCTTCAGGAATAAAGGCTTTGCTCGGGTTGACTAACCACGGGGGCCCTTTTTCTCCGTGGGAGCCAGGGCTAGCTGGAGCTGGGCCCCTGGGCCAAGTTCAATGTCAAGAGTTCAAGTACAGCCCATGAGCAGGGATGAAGGTCAGACTGGGCTCCAGAGGGGATGCGGGAAGTCAGAATGCGGAAGGGCAGCCAGAGAAACACAGCAAAGCCCACAAGGGCCAAGCGTCTTGACAGGCTTTCCTTTCTTATAAGTTAGAATTTGGGGGGAAAAACCGGACTTTTCCTCATTATTCGTGCATGCCCCCCAGTGTTGCATTTGGACTTCGTAAAACCGATCGGAGCCCCTGTACTCTGATACCTGCCAACCACGAGGCCGGTTTTCCTTTCCAGCTGCCTTTGTCTGCATTAGCTGTGATTGAATTTTTCAGTTTTCTCTTACGTTATAAAGCTGGGCTGAAGATGGGAATGCGATGACGCCAGCTCGCGTGGTAATCCCTCTGAGGCCTGTTGGTTGGGTGCACGGCGGTGTCGACTCTCTTGCTTGGCCTTGTCCCCGGTCCTCTGGTTTCAGCAGCGAAGGGATGAGAGAAACGAACGCACAGGCTGCGGGAAGCGCCTCCTTACACCTCGCGTCTCAAAGGCCATGCTTGGTGATGGAGGAAAGCGGGGAACTCTTTAAAATTATGGCTTGAGAATCAACATTAAAGACAAAAAAAAGGAAAAACATTTCAGTGATTCGGATACAGGGAGAAATCAAGGGATCCCTAGAGCTTTTGATGGGGAGGTGGTTTGCTCCCAACTCTTTAATTGAGAGGACGGTGCTCGTCCTCCTGTTGACACATTTTTCCCAAGAACGCTGATGACACTCTCTATAGAGTCGGCACACAACCACCCGAGTAGTGTTTTAAAAACATAAATCAGACCACATACGTCCCTTTCCTCTGTCAGACTGCTCCGCTTGCTCTTAGAGCAAAGCCCCAGCCCAAACTCCTGCTTCTTGCCTGGGTCCTGGTAGTGTCCCTCACCCCCACCCGCCTCCTGCCCTCGTTACCTGACTGCGTCTGGCTGAGGGGCCGGCAAACCCCATCCTGGGGGCCGCATCTGCCTGCCACCCGGTCGTGTGTGGTCTGTGAACTGAGACTGGCTTATCTGTCTTTCCGTGGTTGGTAACAAAAGAATAGCAGTTTCTAACACAGGAAGACCACAGGAAATTCAAATTTCTGCGTCCATAAAGAAGTTGTTTTGGAACACCGCCTCGCCTCTTCATTTGCGAGTCGTCTGTGGCTGCTTTCTCATGACACGGGTGGGGTTGCATGCAGCTGGGTTCTGCGGTTTCTGTAACCCGCTGTCATCTGCAGTCTCAAAATATTCAGTGGAAACCTCCAGAAACAAGTCGTGGCTTTATCCAGCATAGCCACACGGCAGGCACTCCCCGCCCATCAGCCACTGAGTGGCTGTCTCCATTTTCAGATCAACTGTCGAGTTATTGCGTTGCTTTCTTGAGTCACCCTCATTTTACTTAATAATAGCCCAAAGCCATTTACTTACTTTTTATCTTTATGTATTATTGCAGCTGGAGTACTTTATTATTGTTAATCTCTTACTGCGCCAAATCTAGCAATTAAACTTTGTCATAGGTATGTCTGTATGGGAAAAGACATGCTATGGTGTGTATAGGGATCAGTACTGTTTGAGGCTCCAGGCATCCACTGGGGGCTTGGAATGTGCCCCCCGTGGATAAAAGGGACTACGCCAGTTGTAGTGGAAACTCTCTACCCTGCAAAGGCTGAAGTGCTTACCGTTTGGCCCTTTACAGAAAAGGTTCGCTCACTCCTGATCGAGCCACAATGGCCTTCTTTTCCTACCTTGAACAGTGAAAACCTGTGCCCACCCCAGGACCTTTGCACTTACTGTTCTCACTGCTAAACATGTTGCTCCTTTTTAATCTCTGCTCTGTTATCACTCCTTCTGTCTACACGAGCTCGAATACGTTGATATGTCAGTAGTGTCAAGAACTGAAAGTATTAATTTATTTCTTTATTTATTAGTTTGTTTCTGCCCCTTGAATGTAAGTTCTTGGAGGGAGCAATTATGTCCTGCTCACCCCGGAGGAAGTGCCTGGCACATAGTGGCTGCTTTATAAGTGTTCGTTGACAGACTGCACGGACGAGGGGAAATCAATGCCGAGTCTGCAGCTCGACCCTCTGCCACGTCTGCGGGTACGTCCTTCTCTCCAGCAGCGAACTCACTTCTCCTTCACACACAGTGTCATTTTCAGTAAGCCTCGATGATGGGAACTTAAGACAAGACATCGCCAAATTTAATTTATTGTTCGTAACTTAGTTCATTTTGTAATACTGTAAATGATCCCAGATGATCAGGTGTACATTGTATCATACTCGGGGCATAAGGACATGAAACATTCACATCATAATTACAATTTCGTGATTTTTGAAACTTCCCCCTGGACAGTCACCCGCCTCCATTCTCCTCCTAAAGCGCGTGAGGATCCGCATATTCCAAACCTCAGGCTTTCAGTTTGCGACTGGTTTTGGGGAGCACATTTTCTAAAAGAGAAGATACGGGATAGGTGTGTTTATTCCTCCTCCTCCTTCCCTCCCTCTCCTCTCGTCCACGCACGGGGACGCACGCCGGGGAGAAGGGCGTGCTGCAGGCGGACGTCCTTGGCCATCCTTCTCCCCCCAGGGCAGCAGGCCAGAGCAGCCGCCACAGAACCGTCCAGATCACACGCGAGAATGAGCTCCTGCCTTACACACCAGCCCCCGCGTCACCTCGTGGTGGCCTGCGCGGACCGTGGTTTGGGTCATAGAGTGGCATGTCTCCACGCAAGAGCTCTGCCCCTCTCAAGCTTGACCGCAGACATTTATTTTGGAGACTCAAAAGCACCTAAGAGGTGACTTTCACATCTTTGGAGGCATGCTGCAGTTCTTGGCCAGGCGTCTTTGCTGCTGTTGGAGACAGGTCTCCACTCTCCGTGGCTGGTTCCTCCGTCCACCAGGGTTGGCTCAGTTCCCTCTCTGGGTGACTTACTGGAGCTGACACGAGCAGGGGAGACATGGAGGACCATTCCTACCCTCAAAGAGCCCCCTGTCTGGCTTGGGGGAGTAGACGGGTGTGTCGACAGTCACCATACAGGATGGTAGGCGTCAGACCCTGCTGCAAGGGGCAGCCTGGGGGACAGCTCCCTTGGCTGGAGCCGTGTGTTTGGAAGACAGTGACAATGGGCTGTGGAGTAGCGAGCCAGGTGGGGGCATGGGAGAGCTGTCTGGGCTGAGCCACTGCCCAGCAGGTCACTGAAAAGCCGAGCCCTCTGCAGGAGCCTGCAGAGGCAGGGCTGGTGTGGCGGGAGGGGCGGGAGGGGCGGGAGGGGGCGGGAAGACGCCTTCTGACCTGAGCCAAAGGCTTGACTTTTTGCTGCCTCTGGAGTCAAGGACCATGGAGACTTCTGTGTGCAGGGAGGCGATGTTCTATTTGCTGGGGATCACAGATCGTTTGGGGCATTACTAGTCACGTGCTTCAGCGACTCAGGGTGGGACAGCATGGGACAGCACAGAACAGCTTCTGCCTCAGCAAAAAGCTGTTAACTCTTCTTGCTTTCTGTGTGTTTGTTAGCAGAGGAAGGGCTTTGGAGTCAGGCACTGGTTTTGCCACTACATTTCGGACCCTGGAGAGTTAATGAGTCTAGCTCTGCCTCAGTGTCTTCATCTGTTAAAGGGGCGTCATTCTAAAGCCCTCCTCATGGGGTTGTTCTGAGAATCAAGTCAGTTAATACACACAAAAAGCACATCCGTAGTGAGCATACACTCGGTGCTCCGTTACTGCCAGCATTCCCTTTTAATTTATTGCTCTCTCAACCCAGCAAACGGTAGGGTGTGGAAGTGTCAACTGTTGCCGTCAGGCGCCAGTCATGGACTAAAGTGGAGTAACAGGTAGCGGTGTCCGTGCGTGGTCTGGTTCTATTGAACAGCCCCCCGGATGTGCACCGTGCTTGTTTAATTGCATGTCCCTGCGTCCTGCCCTCCAGTTTTGAAGGCAGGATGCACCGAATTAGCATGGTAATGTCACCGTCATAATCTGCCGAGTCTGTGTGAATAAGGAACATCTGTGCGATATTTATGACCCAGAAAACACAGTTACGCTCTACAATGTTGTTCTCATCCCAACTAGGCCACGGTGATGGGGCCACGAGCCGAGGACCCTCCTGGGGCCCTCTGCCCTGCCCGCCGCGCTCCGTGCCCGCCAGCCCAGATGGGGACGGGCGGGGTCACGTGGCAGTTGGCGACAGTGAGGCTCCTGAGGGTTTTTTTTGCCCATCAGAGCAAGAAATGAGTTGCCTTCCTGCAGGAAAAACGGGGGGAAGGTGTTCTTATCTCTATTTGTCTAAATCAAGATCAGCCAGCTTTCCGTCGTGTGCGTGGGCTCGGACGCTCTCTGACTGTGCAGGGGACCCCGTCTGGAGACCCCGGGCGGTTTCCTGAGGTTCGTGCCGCACGTGCTGCCATTACTGCTGGGGCGTCCAGGAGACTCTGCGTCCCACCTGCAGCCCACGCTCAGTCGTCATCTGAGACGTCCCAAGGGTGGTTTTCCCTCTGGCCGTGATGTTCTTCCTTGTGTTCTCGTTGGATTATATGTGTTTTTATGAGCTAACATTTAAATTCTTTCATGAACACGTTAGGTAGCATTAAACTCTCTCTCCTTCTCCACATTTGATATGTTCTTCAAGTCCACAAACTCCTTTACGTGACTGGGTAAGGAAAACAGAAGCAAGAAGCTAGACCTGCTGTGTGCCCAAGTCAAGTTCAGTGTTTTGCCTGTACTGTATGTACACAGGGCTCAGCAAACGTTTTGTACCACGGGTCAGACAAGCAAAAGGAGAACTTTATTTACAAAGAAAGGAAGCTGGCCTGTGGGTCCTCATGTTCTGGCCCCTGAACTGGTACAAATAGCATACGTAGAGCAAGTCCACTAGTCACTACATGTCCATCTTGACAAATTGTCATCGCACGATGTCGCTCCCGTGAGACTGACTACCCCAGAGTCCAGGAAGGAGGCAGGGCCAGGGCCTTAAGTTCTCTCGTACCGCTTCCCACATGTTACCCTGTCCCCGACCCCAGTGGCTTCTAAACACAGTAAATACCACTTTGGACTACATTAAATCCTGCGTATGAGAGCACCGTAGGTTTAAAAAAATTATTCTCAAGAAGCAGACTTGGTACCTGAGGAAGAATAGGCTTATTCCCTGCTCTCCTGCTGACTGGCTTTAGCACCAGGATGAAATTATTGATGCGCCCTTTGAGTTGCAGTTCTTTTTCCTGTAAAGTGGGGATAGGAACGCTTGTGTCGGGGGCTGCATGGCGACAGTCAGATGCCATACTCGAGGTCCTTGCTGCGGTCCTGCACCCAGAGACCCCTGACTTTTATGTTTACATCAACGACGTTGCCTTGTCCGCGTCGGCGAGCGCGTCGCTGGGTGCAGCAGGCGGCCACTCTTGGAGACTGTCCCTGACTCGAAATAGAGGGCGATGATCAATCAGCCGAACTGATTTGCATGGCAGCAGCCAACCGGGATCCGCCTCCAGTGTGGTTAACTTCTTTCAGATTTATCCTGGCTGTTGGCTGCCTCCGTGAGGCCTCTGCTGGCATTTGGTTTTCCCAGAGCACCGAACAAATAGCCGTTGTGGGGGTTTCCTGGCACGGAGGCCTCCCTGCTCCTTGGTATGCTGGTGGCTTCTCGCTCACACACGAGTGCTTGTCTCCGGGGCCCGAGTCCGACTCTGCTGGATGGGCTGGCGGGTTGCGGGAGGCAGGCCTGCTTCCTGCCGGGGGCCCTTTCAAGATGGGGCTCTTTGGGGCAGGCGGTAGGGGGGGCAGGAGGGATTGGCTCCTTGTTGGGTCAACGTGCCAGCGTTTCAGCAACTCCGCAACGTGCACACGGTGGGGCCGAATGTCACCAGGTGTCCAGCCGCTCTGCCCTCACCGGCTCGCTTTGGTGATAGGGTGTGGTCAAGGGCAGCCCCAGAAGTGAAACGCACCTAGGGGGACATGAATCACCGTCACTGCTCTCAAAGCACCTCCAGCTTCTCCATCCAGAAAGGAGCGTTTGGGAACACCATTCCCGACGTCGGAGAGCACATCACGGGAGCGGGTGCTCTGCAGCGGTGGAGCAACGACGCAAAACCGAACGTTCCCTTCCGCAAGGGCCAGAGTGGCCTGCGAGGAAGCCAGCTTTTCCCTTTATGTGCGAAGGGTGTTAACGGGGAGGGAAAGAAAGACAGAAAAGAAGCCAATTCTACGTGCCAGGCATCATGCCAGGGGCATTTACAAACGTTGTTTTGTAGAATCCTCAAACCAACTCTGAGAGGCAGGTATTATCACCCCCGTTTTGTTGATGAAAAACTGAGGCTCAGGGCAGGTGGGGGGTTGCCCCACTGCTGGGGGCAAAGCCACATCATGATGCCGCTGCAGTAAATGCCAGTGTCCTGCCCGCATCCTTTGGTCCTTCTCCCTGCTGTTGATGTCCCCAGCCCCAGCCTGCAAACAGCTGTCACCCAGTGACTGATGGGAGTTGATATCTCTAAACACGTCAGTGTCCTCACCGTCAGATGGGTAACTGGCAGTCACGTGTTCTGCACGGGACCCCTGAGGGCCCCCACGGGACTAAGTTCCTGCTGTGCACGACAGTCCCTTGCTTGACCGCTCCTCTTCCGTTGGCTTCTTTCCTTCCATTTCTCGCTTCCCCTCTCCTTAACCAGTGTTTCCTAGGGCCACTTCCCAAAGAAACTGTTCTCTAGTCTTGTCCTCGAAAGCTGCCTCTGGAGAACCCGAGCTAAGTCAAATACTACTGCTAACAACAATATCAACCTAACAATTATTGCTGTTATGTGCCGAGCAATTCCTGCGTCCCAGGTGCTGTGCTAAGCTGTTTAGGTGGATTTGCTCACTAACTGCTCCCATAACAAACCTATGATGCAAATGTTCTTTGTATATATCAAGGTCTTCCCTACATGTGAGGGAACTGAGGTTCAGAGGGGCTGAGTAACTTGCCCGAAGTCACACAGCTAAAGCATCATACCCTTCACACAGCCCTGATTTCTCCCCTAGGTTTTCTGTTTCCAGGTTCAGTGCTGTTTCCCAGCCGGCTGCCTGTGTTGACACAAGTCGTCCTTGGCAACACTTGGATTATTATGGGGTGGATTGTTTCAGGAGGTGCTCATGCCCCTGGCGGGGCCTTGCTGCTGTGACAACTTGGGCCCTGTAGGGGGGTCTGGCTGTGTGTTCTGGGGTCATGAGTAGCTTTAATGGGAGCACAGACAGGATGGGGAGAGATAAACTATTATTGTAGAATTTATTCTGCTTTGAATTAGACTGACAGCCAGGAGTTCTTAGGTGGTAAACATGGTTTAAAGACCTCCTCCAAGAGGACGGCTCCCAAATTTGACTTTGGGACCCACCTCTCTGGCATTGCCACTTGCATGTCTAACAGACGTCTCCCATTCAGCTTGGCCAGTTGAGCTCCTGATTTTCTAGACCACCTTCCCGAGTCAGTTGATGGAAACGTCACACTTCCGGTTGCTCAGCCCGAATCTCGCACGTCTTCCTGACTCTCTCCTCTCTCACACCCAACGTCTAACCCATCAGCAGGTGTGCTGCACTGTCTTCCAGACACACCCAGAACCTCCCACTCCCACCACCTCCACTGCCCCCGCAGGCCAAGCCACCCTCTTTCCCCTCTGGGATTAGTTTGAGACTTTCCTGATGAGTCTTCTTTCTTCGGCCTTTGTCTTGCTCGGATCTGCTCTCAAGATGGCAGCCGGAGTGGTTCATTTAAAATGAGAATTGGATCACGTCCTGCCTCTGCTCGGAACCCTCTCTTGGCTTTCTGATTCACGCAGTAAAACCACAGTCCTTCTGTGAAGGACCCACATTGTCCACCACAAGCCGGTCCCTTGCTCTGACACATGAGCACACTCCTGCTTGGGGTCTTTGCTCTGCTGGTTCCTCCCCCAGACACCTGCTTGGTGAATTCCTTTGTCTCCTTAGAGTCTTGAAGCACACTTAATAAGATGACCATATAACTTATCATTTGGAGAGGAGAGGTAGCATGAAAAGTAACAAGTGGATATCCGTTGGGCTGCAGCTGGAGTAAGGCGGGACTGACTGCCCTGGGCAGATTAGTGAGACCTCCCCCGAGTACCTCGTGTAGTGCTGCAGAGTGTCTGCTTGCTCCCTCCCACCCGGAGCCGCGCTTCTGGTGAGCTAGCAAGGGGGAGCGAGTAGGTCACCCCTTGTTTCTTCTGTCCTCGACATGCTCCAGCTGTATAGTGTGCTTTATTGTATTTCTTGTTTATGGTGTGTTTTCATGTTCCACTCCTAGTAAGGTGTAAACCCCAGAGGACTGGGATTTGTGATTTTATTTATCTGCACGCAGGGATACAGTTATTGATTTTAGAGAGAGAGAGCAAGACGGGGAGAGAGAAACGTTAATGTGTGAGAGAGACATCGATGGGTTGCCTCCCGTACGCTTTCTGATAGGAGATCAAACCTGCAACCTAGGTATGTGCCCTGACCGGGAATCAAACCTGCAACTTTATGGTGTAGAGTCAACACTCCAACTGACCAAGCCCCCTGGCCAGGGTGACTCATGAGTCTTTTACTGCCGTGTTTCAATGCCTTAGCATGGTGCCTGGCATGGTATAGGCGTTCAATAAACAGGTGTTGAATGCATGAATGAAGGGGCCACAGATTTCTGATAATTGATTCATCCCACCCAGCTCACCGCATCTGCATGAATCCTGGCCAAGGAGCTGATATGTAGATGTACCCCTCTTTTAACCTCAAAAGCATCAGCAAAGAGCCCCCAGTACAAGCTGGGCAGGGAAGCCATTGAAGCTGGTATCTCTTGATCATCTCAGATTCACCAGTCAGGCTGTAACAGCTTTCTCCATCGAGTGGTGAGGCGCTGACAAGACCCTGGCATTGTTGGCATTAAGCCTCCCTTCTCCACTCGAGTTGGCACTGGGTGTGGGCCAACCATTCGCTCCCTTTTTCCATCGTAAACCGTGGCGGGAGTGTGTAAGGTGGCTGCGTGGGGTCTCACGACACATTGGGAACCTCAGAGCAGCACAGCCTGGGGATCAGACTGTTGCGGTTCACCTGTTTATAGCAGGAGGCCAGCAAGTCATCGCTCTCTGTCTCTGTCTCTCTCTTTGTCCCTCCCTCTTCTCCAGCCCTCTGTCCATCTGTTCATCTCCCCACCCATCTATCATTTGAGCTCCTTGAGTTTGGAGCCCAGAGTTCAGTCCTGTTCTGTCATTACCTTCCTGAGAAATCATTTTCCTTATTTGGGTCTCAGGGTCCTCATCGCAGAGTGGGTGTTGCTAAGGACCCTCTGGGTCAGCAGCTCTTAATTCTTAGTGGCCCTTATGCGCCAGCTTCATGCTTGACCCGAATGGACTGTTCCCTTGTTCCTGGCCCCAGAGCTGCCCGGGAAATGAGACCTTTGTCCTTCCAGACACCAGAACCCTGCCTGGCGGCCTCTGTAGCTTTCGAAGCCCCAGTGACAGTCAGCGTCACTTGGGAGTGGCGTGGATGGTGTGTCATGAGCCAGATGAAATGGTAGCCAGGTTTGAAAGTGGGGGAGGAAAGCTCTCAGCACAGGAATGCTGAGAACAGGGATCGTTTTGGTCACCAGAGGAGCTTGACGGGTGGCTGGGCCCTCCTCACATATGTGGAAGTCCTAGCTGAGGGCCCAGGCTGCTAATTTCTGAAGAGCGAGGTATCAGTTTATATCACCGAAGTGGGGGTTCAGCAGTTTGGGGGAATGCCTCTCCTGCAGGGCAGTATCCATGGCTTTAACAGTTCGGTGTTTTTCCTTCCCTCCAAGACCCAAGGACGTAGACGGTGGCTGTCTTCTCACCTGGAAGGATCCTGCTATACCGTTCTCCTCCTGGGGGAGAGAGTGCCAGCTCCAGAAGTTTCTCCACAAGCCACCTCATTCTGGAAAGCTTACTTGGCTTCCTCAGCTCTGTTGGGGGTAGGGCGGGTTAGGTGATCTGGGTCTTGAAGTAGGAATAGGAGTTGGCCATTGCGCAGGGCAGGGGAATTGGAGGCCTGAACTAAGCCAAGATGCAGAAGTCTGAGTGAGCATGGCCGGTTCGGGAGCCCTGAGCGGCTGGCAAGAGGTCGTGAAGCGGGTGTGGTGGGAACTGACGCTGGATACCCAGGCATGGCCAGCGCGCCCAGGCCCCTGCTACGGGGCGACACCGAGGAGCTCTGGGGATAGTGGGAAGCCATCGACAGGTTCCAAGTAGGAGACGGACACAGTTCAGTTTGCGTCTTAAGGTAATTGCTCTGTTGGTTGGCAAAAGGACGAATTGAAAAGGGCAAGCCCAGAATCAGAGATGTAAGTGAGGAGAATCTAGAATAGCTCAGATTAAGGTTTGTACATTTCAGATAAAGGCAGCGGCGTGTGTATAAGGTAATTGGTAAGGAAATGGAGGGGACCTTCCTTTATGACCGCATGGATGCTGAGGGAAAGGCGAGTCTAGGACACCTTCCTCGATCCTCACCGTAGGACGTAGATGCGGAAGGCAGGAGCCCTGTCTCTGGGTGCCTGCTCAACCTTACTTCTCCCTTTCCTCCCTCTGATTGCACTGAGATTTTTATTCTCTCCCTAGGCATTCATCTCACTTCCAACAACCCTGTCTCCACCCCCAGTCCGTGAACTGGGGTCTTAGCCGATCAGAGTTAATCCCACTTTCTTAGCCACAGTGATCGACTTAGGCCTGGGCTCTTTAACCAGTTACAGTGCTCATGCATTTCCTTGGGCTTAGCAACTGGTGAATAAGTGGGCATGTGACCCTGACTTTGCCAATGAGGAGACCAAGGGGGGGCCAGTCTGGATGTGATGTCAGGGGGCCGATTCTCTCTGTGTGTCTCCAACTCGCCTTTGCCACAGTGCTTTTTCCGTCATTATATTTCTGATGGCAGTCGCCTTCTCTGTAGGCTCCAAGTGTGCCATTGGGTGAATGCCCCTTGGCTGAGGACAAAGCAGGATCTGGATAGAAACAACTGTGGGCCTTCCCCTGAATTCTTTTGGCCGGTACCCAATAGCATAAGAAGGAAAAAGGGGGTTGATAAAACCTGGCTGAAGGGTAAAATGGGGAAGAATTTTTTTAAGTAAAAAAGTCAGGGAAGTATTTAGGTAATACCACCTCCATTTCAGGTTTTGAAATTGCATGCCAAGAGCAGAATGTTAAATGGGACATTTTCAGAGCTTGGGAGAAGTTTGATGTATAGTATGTAATTAAGAGGCTGAGGAGAGTGCCATTTTTTTATATCCTCTACCTGTCACTTGTGCAGATTTGATTGCAAATATGATTTTTCAGGTTACAAGGGTAATTGATTGTGTGGTCTCTTCTGAGAACTATCATTCACCTGAGTAACATCCTCTTAATTGACAGGCCCAGAGAAAGAGTAGGTGAAGGAGATACACGACACTATGATTTATTCACTTAACGAGTCTCTACTAGGTGCCTACTATGTGCAGTAGACCTTGCTGCTCAGATCAGGGGGCACAGTAGGGATGGCAGGGCATTGGAGGGACCTCGCTTAGTCTAGCAGGGAACAAAGAAGGCAAAAGTACGAGCTAAACTTTACTGGGATATATCTCTCTGGGTCCCAGATGGAGACCAGTTGCTTGACTCAGCTCCCTCACTTGAGTGGGATCAATTCATTTGTTTTTTTCATTCTTATTTACTTATATATATTTGAAACAAGTAAGACCAGCTCATTTAAGAAGATAAAGCTACTAGAGTAAAGGGACAGAAGCAGAAATGGTATCTCCCTGCGATCCTACTATGTACAGTTAGCCACTTTTTTAAAAAAAATTATTTTTTAGAGAGGAGAAGGAAGAGAGAAAGAGAGGAAGAGAACATTAATGTGTGATTGCCTCTTGTGTGCGCCCCTTACTGGGGACCTGGCCCACAACCCAGGCATGTGCCCTGACTGGGAATTGAACCGGCGACCCTTTGGTTTGCAGGCTGGCACTCAACCACTGAAGCACACCAGCCAGGGGAGTTGGCCACTTTGATACTCTGTTAAATTTCCTTTTAGTCTCTTTTTATCTTTGGCTTACCCTTACAATGTAAACTTAGTCTTTGAGCCAGTGGTAAACTTGAACATGACAGCAGCTTTTCCTGAGTGATTTCCGTATTAGAGGAAACCATTGTTTCCACGATGGGGAGTGAATCCGGGATGAAATGTTTCAGGCTTCCTCCTGATGTCACTGTACAAAGAAGCGTCAAATCCTTCATGCAGTTGCCGGGTCCATCAGCTGGGCTTGCTGAGGTCCTCCTTCTCCTCCATCTTCAGATGAGCTGGAGTGGTGCCTCTTAGTCTCACTAGTCTTCTGGTTCTCTATACATTCATGGATTGAATGGAGTGTACACAGTTGACCCTCGAACAAAGCAGGAATTGGGGGTGCTGACCCCCTGTGCAGTCAAAAATCCATGCATAACTTCTGACTCCACCAACACTTAACTACTAAGAGCATACTGTTGACCACAAGCCTTACTGATAACATAAATAGTCAGTTAACATATTTTGTATGCTGTATGCATTATATACAATATTATGAGCAAGTGAGCTAGAGAGAAGAAAATGTTACTAAGGAAAACACATCTACAGTATTTGTTGAAACAAAAAAAAGGTCTGTGTGGACCCACGCAGTTTGAACCTGTGTTGTTCAAAGGTCAGCTGTATTTAATTAATTGGAAAAGCAATGGCTTGGGTTGCAGTTCGTTGATGCCTATCTGGAACCTGAGTTCCTGGACTCAGTTCACAGCTCTCAGAGTTATTAAAACTTTGAGACTCAGTTTCACATCGGCAGCGCGTGCTTTCTTGCATTCCTTATTAGCTCTCCTCGTCGGAAGCTTTCTGCTCCTATGTCAGGGAGGCTCGGGCGTCTTTTGCTCCACTGGGGTGCCGCGATTAGGGACATACTCTTGAGTGTTCAGGTGGGGAATCTTCAGGCCCTCCTCCCACATGAGTTTCAACGTGGAGGCAGACCTCGCCTGCCTTCATCTCTGGGATGGGAGAACACTCCATGGCAATAATTTTCTTCTAGAGTTTCTTCTCTCCCTGGGGCTGAGTGAGCTTCAGGTGTGTGAAGACCCTGGAGGGCTGTGACAGCAGCTGTGACAATGGTTTCTGGGAAAAGCAATGCTGACGCCACAGGTATCTGCCCCAGCAGATACGGCCAAGCTGTGTTAGCTGGGGTTGCAGCCCACAGTCCTTTACTGGCCACTTCTGTGTTATCTGGAGAGTCTCCAAGTTTTTTTTTTTTGTTTGTTTGTTTCAGGGGGTGCCTTAGTTTATGCAAATGATGAGCACAGTGGAGGGCAGCCCCAGGGGTCAGTGGGAGGGCAGGTCAACGGGAGGGCAGCACTCCTTGGCGCCAGCAAGCTGGAGCCACGAGGCATCTTGGGGTCAGTCTTGCCCGTGCTCCTCATTTTCAAGAGAATGTCTAAATTCAGCTTCTTATGGGAATCTATTGTAAATGTTGGCTGTGTTTTAAACAAGATATTTTATTGTGTGGATCCAGTGGAACCTAAGTGTGGGTTACTAGTTGGGTCAGGATTATCTAGAAATTCCTTTCTGATTTTTACAGTTGAGAATTCTGTGTCTCCCCCGCCCCCCCGCCCACCCCCTCTCATGCAAATCTGCAGGGGTTAACCCCTTCCTCTCACAATTCTTCCCCTACGTTGAATGAATCCACTTTGTTGTCAGTTTACTTTTGAAAACGTGAGGCCAAGAGAACCCAGCGGTGTAGACGCTGTGCAGTGACGTTGCAAATTACAAGACAGCAGCGGTCAAGGAGGGCTGTGATTTACGTCGTTGCAGCAAGAACCACCTGTGGCTCAATGTGCGTGCACTGCCCAAGGGAGACTGCGGTAGGGACTTACCTCGTTTAACCCTCACACTACACTGTGAACCAGCCGGGGTGACTTCTGCTTCACTGACCCTCTGTGAGGTTTGACCACTTGCTCAAGGATGCTGAGCTGGTAAGGGACGGAGTCCCACTCACGTTCTTGTCCATGTCTTGACCTCCAGAATGAGCTGGGCTTCACCAGTTCACAGAGGTGTTAATTCCCTTTACTCCAGGCTATCACCAGTACCTCCCTGGACCATGCCTTGCACAGAGTAGGTCTTCTACACTTGCTTTTCTTAATAATGATGATGTTTGGTTGGCTTTTTTCCACTGGGGAGAGTTAGCCTAGTCGAAACAGTTTTTCCAGGCACGTAATGAGCCTTTTCAAACCTGAATTTCCATGACAAAGTTTATTTTGTTAAAATACAAAAGAAAGGCAAATACTCACTAAATTTTACTTTATTAAAATGTAATGCTAGAGAGGCATATTTTTAGAAAAGATAAATCATTTCCTCCACAAGGGGATCTTGGGGAGAAAGAAATATACCACATTTAAAAATTATCTACTAGTCTATGCACAAATCAAATACTTATTATTAGTAATTACATTGGTAATATATGTAATTACATGAGAAAACAATTAAAGCCAACTGCATTCCAGGCGCACATGAATCAAGATTTTTTCCTTTTTCCCTGTTACTTTGCAGCATTAATTTGTCCTGAAGAGGTAAAATATAATGCAGACGTTAAAAAAAAATCCCTGACCTACCTCAGGCACTTTAAAGATTTCGCCAGCAGACAGTCCTGATGTTTTGCAACCTCAGAGGTGCAAGGGAAACCCACTTACTTCTTCACTTGTGCTGCCTTATTTTTTTTTTTGGCCCATAAAAAAGGTAGCAGATAGTACATTTTTGAGGCATGCTAACTTTATACCACTGCTGTACCTGAGCCTCCAGTGGTTCAGCTCTGGGTGATTTCTTCCAGAAAAAACCCAACCCACACATTCTGTATTCCTCCTGCAAAAAATAGCTAGGCTGGTTGTGATCCACTGGCTGGAAACGTACATTCTTTTAAGAAACTCAGGGGTTATATGGAACATAATTTAAGCCTCTGGTCTCAGGGGGGATTACTCACGGAACCTCTGGTGCCTCAGACGAGGGTAAAGTGCCTGCTGTGCCAGTCGGTTGCTGTGCTGGGTGCTGGGCTTCCGGAGATGAAATACCCAGCTCCTGTTCCGTGTAGGTACAGTCTGGTCTGGTGGGGGAAAGGCACAAATATGACATGGTACGGACTGTGCTGAGAGCCATGTGACAAGAGCCAGGGGACTCTGGGGAAGTGGGGTTCGGAAGGGTGATGGGGGTGGCAGGAACGGATAGAAATTATTGAGATGCATGCCTCTTGCCCCAGGGGTGGGGTGGAGGGTTGGAGAGAATGCACCCAGGTCGGGGTGACCCACGACGTGCCAGGGCAGGGAGGTGGGGAGGGCTGAGGCACTGTCTGAGAACTTCGGTTCTGCAGAGGTGTGCGGGAAGGCCGGCTGTGAGGGTGTGGCAGGAGGTGAGGGTAACCCTGAGGCAGGCCACGCCTCCCAGCCGGGGCGTGTGCAAATGTCAGTACTCTGCGTTTAGGTCGCATTTGTGAACTCCGATCATGTCTTCGCTGCAGCTACCACAGATAGAGCCCTGGCTTTGCTTGAGGAGATCCTCTGTGGATTTGAACTCTTGTCTTGGGTCACAGAAGTGTTCATGCTGTCTAATCCCACTGGAGGGGCCTAGATGGGCCAAACGGTGTGTGTGCTTATTGCCAAGGGTGAGTGCGGAGTTCTGGTATTGGCTTTGACCAGATTCTCTCTCTCTCTCTCTCTCTCTCTCTCTCTCTCTCTCTCTCTCTCTCTTTAAGAGAGAGAGGAAGGGAGGGAGAAAGCGAGGGAGAGAAACAACGATGTGAGAGAAACACTGATCCGTTGCCTCTCATACTTTCCCCAGCTGGGAACCGAACCTGCATCCTCAGCATGTGCCCGGGCTGGGAATGAAACCAGCAACCTTTTGCGGGATGATGCCCGACCAACTGAGCCACACTGGTCAGGGCCAGATTCTCCTTTCCTCTGCAGGCCCCTCGGAGGTCTGACCACAGACAGAGGTAGAGGGGTGCTGCGGTTCTGCGAGGCGCATTCCGTGGGCAGCTGGCAGCTTTGGGCTCTGCAGGCACACGTGGGGCAGGAAGACCTGGGAATGTACAGAGAAACGGAATGCCAAGCCGCTCTGCTCCCCGCTCCTCCTGTCTTCTTCCACTTTTCATCAAATTCTCCTATATAGACTTAAAATGTTAGCAAACAAGAGGCTGTGGGCTGCGTTATTGAATCCTTCCTCTGTTGGACAGAATATAAATATCACTTAATTCCTTTGCGTGTTCCACGGCAAACACTGCTGGGGCACCGAGTGCCCTGCAGAGGCACCCGTCTCTGCTGTTAAGGGGTCCCCAGTCTCGTGGGGACAGTCCCAGGTCTCATGGGGACAGTGGGATAATTGCTGAGGGATTTCTGTCTGAGGGATGTGGAGGATGATGGGATGATGATGACGACGATGGCGTAGCTGGCATTTACTGAGTTTCTGTTTTGCAACAAGGTCTATCTTCATGCCCCTTCTGGGAGGGGGGTGCGCTTGTCTCTCACTTTGCTGGTGAAGAAACAGAGGCATGGGGTTTTTTGGTAAGTGGAGGAACCAGAATTGAGGCCCAGAATTAAGCTCCTAGTTGGTGGGCACAGAGGACATGTAGTCAGTTTCACCTGGGGGCCGCAGGAAAGGTTTCCCAGAGCTGGAGCCCCTGCGGTGGGTTCTGGAGGCGGGGAAGGGTCCAGGGCGGTGACCTGGGACAGAGTGTGCTGAGCTTGAGCAAAGCTGGGTGGGACGAGTGTTTGCAGTGGGAGGTGACAGGGAGTACAATCAGAGTTGGTGAGGTCCTGCCTGGTCACTCTGGGAGGGCCCTGGGCACTGGCCAAGGGTGCTCTGCCCTCCTGTTAGGGGGCCTCGGATGACCTGTGGACACGGTCTGCTCCTGCTGACCGCTGAGCGCATCCCCGGGATGTGTATCAACAGAATCAATAGGTTGGGTCCGGGAGGGCTTGTGGAAGCATGTACAGCTTGACGGCCCTCTTGAAGAGAAAGAATACAATATTTCAAATACAAAATCGGCTACAGGGCCTTGAGAGGGATGTGCGCAGGGAGGGGCCTGAACGTGCCAGCTTGGTTAGCGTCCTGCTAAATCCAGCCCGGGCCTGTATTTTTCATGGACGTCACCCTTATTTCTGCTTCAGTCCAGGAAAATAGTGCTTCATGGTTTGTTTTGGTTTTTTTGGGTGGGCCGTAGAACCAAGGTGTCTTCATTTCGATATCCCCTGCAAGCCTGGAGGGCAGCTGTGCCAGTCTCTTTCCAAGCAGCGTCCCGGGATCGGCTAACCGGTTACTCTGGATGCAGGGTCATCTGCCACATTCACGCATGGCCTCCTCGTACCTGTATTGTTTTCACCGCAGAGGGTCTAGAGATGGTTGATATTCAGAACGTAATTTGCAGAGTGTTAGTGCCTTGCTAAATTTCAGTTTGTGTGCCCTTCATCAAATATTTGGCTTAGCTGGGGCTGGTTGGCATATTGTGTTAGCTCAAAGTGATTTATTGTCTCAGTGTCATCCATTCAATACAGAGAGGTAATATTTAGTGTGTCAGCAGGGATTATGTTGTAATCTCAAGAAAAATATAGAACTGGGTAGCAGGAAAAAAAAAAATCCGGGGAGAAGAACCAAGCAGTTATTAAAATAGACTTTTCTAATATATGTTCTTTTGCTGAGAGTTCCATCCACAACTTCATTTCTCATCAAAAAGTCTCAAAGAGCCAATTTTCAGAAGTTCTTATCCCTCCTTGCAGCTGAATATTGGGGGGTATTTTAAAGTGATATCATAAAATAGATTGAAAATGAAGTCCTATAAATGATCTTTAATCAACAGGCTCTGTTGCTCTTTGGAACCAAAAACAGGGAACAAAAGACTATGATTTTAATTCAAGAAAAGAGAGCTATTTATTTTAAGTATTTCTACAGAATGGCGAAAGTAATTTATTCAGTTATAATTAGACACATTGTGACATGGGCGACTGGGAAGAGAGGGGCTCCTGCTTCTGCGGGTTGGGGAGACTCGTGTGTGTGTGTGTGTGTGTGTCCCTGCTGTCTCGCCACCAGGCCTGGTGCCAGAAATTAATCTGCAAACCTGGGTAGAATCAGAGAAAAACGGAGGCCGAAACTGTTCTTGTTCCCCCTTTTCATCTTGAAAATGGGTTTTCCTTCCCTCTCTCTTGATAAGAAACTCCTGGAGCAAGTATTTGGATTGGGAAATGGCTTGGGTATGAGATGGAGGAGACCCGGTGTAACAGCAGGTTACTGGAAAAAATTCTCGAGGTGAAAAAATTCTCAAGGGGAGTTACATGTGCATCCATAGTGGACTGTGGTGACTTAAAGAAAACTATGGAGTTTGGGGCTGTATTAACAGAAGAGGAGGAAACGGACCATTTGAGGTGACCAGTAGGTGGGAATCCCTGCTTTCTTTCAACAGGTGTTCATAGAAGGCTTCTTATGTGCCAGGGCTGAGGAGACATTGGCGAGCAACATGGACGTGTTTCCTTGGACATCAGAGACTTTGGAAGGAGGAAGATAAATGGAAAGTTAATTACAAAACAGCAGGAGAAGTCCACCGTTGCATGCAGAAGCCGGGAATAGGCGTGAGGCAGAGAAAACAGCCTTTGCATTGGCCTGGATGTCAGCCAGCGTGGCTTTTGGGGGAACAGAATATTCAGGGTGGCTGGAGCAGAGAGGCGGAGGGTGCCTTGGAGTGAGAGGTGAGACCAGGAGGTGAGCAGGCACGTCCTGCGGAGAAATGCAGATCATGGGGGTGAGTCGTGACTGTTTCCCCAGGGCAGTGGGAGCCACCGATGAGCTTTAAGCCATGATGTGACGGACGTTCACTCTTATGCCAGTAAAATGGGTGGAGGGGGCAAGACGGCGGAAGGGAGATGAGTTAGGGAACATCTTTGAGAAAAGTAGTGATGATCTCATCTGGAGTCCTGGCAGCGGGGAGGGAGAGGGTTAGGGACATGGACTTGAGAACCAGTTGGGAGGAAAGTTCAGCAGGCAGATGATGATCCGGCTGTTTCAGGACAGAGAGTCGGTTAGGTGCCTGGTCGGGGCCTGGATAGGATCCGTCCTGCAGTGCAGAGTGTTTGGGCGCGTAGGGACCAGGCCACAAGTTCCGATCTGCGCGCATTCAGACTGTGAGTGCCCGCGGGCTCTGGCAGCGGGGGCGTCTGGGAAGCAGGTGAGTGTGGGAGTGTGGAGTTCCGAGGGAGGCTAGAATTCCCGCTCTCAGAGCCAGTGGGCACACAGATGGTCGTTGAATCCTGGGAGCGACGGACAACTACACGGTGGGAAGAACCGAGAGTGGCCACCGCAACACGGTGGCATCGGAGATATGGGACCCCCTCCTGGATCCTTGCTCAGTGTAGCTGCGGATGGCAGGGCCGGACCCCGAAATTCCAGCAGGCAGATGATCACTTGCCAGTGGGTTGGACTTTACCATGATTACAAATACCTGGAAATGCGTGGGTTTTTCAAAGGTAGTGAGCTGCGGGGGCCCCTGTCCTGGGTGCCAGATGTGGGGGGGCTCCGCCTGCAGAGCCCCATCCCTCCGTCATGGATGAAAATAAAAACTACCAAGACATCTTGTGCTTGGGGAGGAAAGGGGTCAAACTCTCAGAGGAGAATGACCCAGAGCCCCATCCTCACTGGGCTTTTATTGGGCTCAAATACACCGGAATACAGGTTTAACATGTCAAAGAAATCTGAGGGCTTAATCTGAGTCAGTGTCTGTCAGGAAAGGGGGTTGCCAAACTTTGGGAGACATACTCATTTCCTCCTGGGACACTTATCATTTAAATGAGAGCACTCTTGGCAAAGCAGGTTTCACAGGACTTTAGGAATTCTTTCTTATGCCCGATCACCCAGGGAGCCTGGCTGGTACAGGGCTGCACTGCTCACCCCCACAGTTTCAGGCTTTAAGCCGATTAGGAAGCAGGAGACATCTCCCAGACGGAACTGAGGACTCAGGCTATGTCAGAATAGCCGGGGGGCGAGGGTCCATCACCCCCTCTTTGCTGCAACCCCCCAAGTCCTTCCATGAGGCCTCCCAAGTGGTTGTGTCTGGCTTAGGTTGCCCCTCCCATGAGGAGTCTTACCCGTCATTGACTGCCAACCAGCATTGGGGCCAGAGATGGATGAGGCAGAAGCAGCACTCCTGCCAGGGACATAAGCTTTGTCTCTTTAGTAGGTCACGTCCTTGTGACAGAACAGACCCAGATGAAGTGGGCCCCTTGGGCTCTTACACAGCCCACCATGAGGTGAGGGTTACAACTCCTGAAACCAGGCTCAACGGTCCACAACAGTGAGCTTCCTGCTGCCAGAGGTATCCAGACAGAGCCCCACAACCACTTGCCCACAATTCTGCAGAAGGCATCATGAATTAGGTGCAAGTGTTGTTTGAGAGACTTCTAGATACCACCGTGTATCTGGTTGCTCCAGTCATTCAAACTGCCATTTGGGACGGAGGCGCCTACAGTCCAGACCCTTATGTTCCTCTGGCTGCTTGTCTGCCTCCTCCTGTGACAACTTCCTTCTCAAGTGTGGATTCCATTGTCTTCACATCTGCCATTCTCCTTTCTGGAACCCCAGTTCCCTTCCCCTTTGTGTCTACATCGAGCCCAATGCCTGGACAAATTCAGCTCTTTTTCTCCTCTCGTTTGTATCCGGGGGCTGGATGTTGCTGGCCTCTAGAAATGCTTGTCCAACCCCACCCAGCCCTACGGGTTGGCTCTCTGACGTTCCCTGTGCCTGGGCAACCTTTCCCAGTCTCCTCTGCAGCCTGCCACCGCTCTCTCCGTGCCTGGCGGACTTCCCCCTGTGCATCTTTTCCCTTTGCTGATTTGCTTTGTATCCTCTCACTGTAAAAAATCCCAGCTGTGAGTATGAGCATCTGCTGAGTCCTTGGCCAAACCATTGACAGTCAGGGCTTGTCTCGTGGTCTCCTGAGACACCTTCCCACCAGCATGTGTATATGTTCAGCCAATCCTTGGGAACAAACGAGAAAACAAGCCAGCAAGCAAAGCCATGCCTCTCCCTTGATCCGAATGAGGTCCTTCCCCAGCCACCGCCCGTGGCCTTTAGTGTCAGGGACCAGTCACTCCTCTCCCCCTGGCTTCTTTGGCACTGGGGACTCCGGCAGCTCCTTTCCAGCCTCTTCTGGGGGCTTGTTCTCTCCACTGATTGGGGTTCTGTCTCAGTGAACTTCTCCCTCTGGTTTGAACATGCCGGTGCTTCTGGGTGGGCTGAGTGCCCAGTCCCTGCTTGGGAGGCAGACCAGACTCTGGGGAGACGAGCCTCCACAAAGCATCCCAAGGAGTCTGAGCCAGATGTCACTCCTCGGCTGAGAGCTGTCACCCTGTGTGACCTTATCCATACTCAGTTCATTTCTGTGACAGGCCCCCCCACCCTCCTTCCCCAACCCTATCTGCACTTCCAGCCATAACTCCTCTTTCGAGATTTGGACCCAAGCCAGAACAGGTCCTGCCTGCTTTTCTCCAGCCCGGTCATTGCCACCCTTGACCAGGCTACCATCTCTCGGACCGCTCTGCCCCTCAGCACCCTGCGCCCCGCCCCCCCCAGTGGCCTTTCCACATCAGTGTAGGCATGTCACCCCTTGTGCAAAGCTTGCGAGTGTCTCCTCGGTGCTCTCATGCTGTGCCTGGCGTTTGTTGGGTACTTGGTGTGTTTTTGTCAAATGAATGCGTGTAAGTGCCAGATTTTATTCAAGAGCCGAATTGGCAACCCCAGTAGCCATTTAGGCAGATAAAGAGCCAGAGCTGAGATTTAGAGCCAGTGAGCTGTTGAATTTATATTTGCTTTTTTAAAAAAATTTATTTTATTTTTCCCATTACCATTTATCTCCCTTATACCCTCTCCTACCTCCACCCACCCCCACCACCACACTGTGGTCCACGTCCATGAGTCCTTTTTCTTTTTTGCTCAGTCCCTTCACCCTCTAACCCCCTTGCCCTCCCAAGCTGTCAGCTTGCTCTCTGTCTCTGTTTTGCTGGTTAGTTCAGTTTGTTCATTAGATTCCACATACGAATGCAATCATGTGGTATTTGTCTTCCTCTGATTGGCTTATTTCACTCAGCATAGTGTTCTCCAGGTCCATCCGTACTGTTGCAAAGGGTAAAGCTCTTCTCCTTTTCTACAGCTGAGGAGTATTCCGTAGTAGAAATGTGCCGTAGTTGTTTTATCCACTCATCTACTGACGGGCACTTGAGCTGCTCAGTTGGCTGAAGACTGGGAAGTTGGAAGGAGACGGGAGAGGGATAGCCGAAGTGGGCCCCGCCTTTGTCTAAGAGCCTTAGGAAGAGCAAGTGCAGAGCATGGTTGAAAATAACTCACAGTGAGGGGGAGGGGGGCTTCCGGTTCCACTGGAACCCTTTGGTGCTCCCCAAGACTCCCTCTTTATTGGGAGAAGAGGAGTAATTGGTAAGCTGGAATCTCCCAGAAGGTGCAGTGATGCCCCTTGGTTTGAATCCAGGTCTGCCACATGCTCCCTGTGCGCTCCTGGACAAGTCCTCTGTGCCTCAGTTTACCTATTTGTACAGTGGAGCGCATGATGCCTCTCTGTAGTGGTACTTGTGGGTGTCACTGAGAAAATGTGTGTAAAGCTGACATGCGATGATCATTCATAAAAGCATGGTGGAGGCAGCAACAGCAGCATCAACCATTGTGACTGGACCTTAAGGCCCATCACACTGCTTCCCCAGCCCTCATGTGGAACCTGGCGCACACAGTGGGTACTCAGCGAAAGTCACTGAGTGGATGTCTGTGGTCTGAATTTTAATTATTTATTGTAGGTGGGCTGGTTGGCAATATCTGCCATGTGGTTGATATTTACCAACTCATAGCTGCCCCTCTTGTTATTTACCTGGAAATAGAAAAAGTAGTTGTGACGGAAGGTGTATTTCCTTTTGCAGAGAGCAAGTTGCACGATTCCTTCAGGCTGTGAGTGGAACCACATGTATTTTCATGCCTTTCTTTGTGTAGGGCTGTCTTCCTGTCAAGGACTCGCCTGGGGACTTAATTTCCTTTGGGTAGAGATAAGGGCCAAGACCTGGCCCTGACTGCAGAGGGCGTCGAGAACACGCAGTTCTGCCATCTTCAAAATTTCACATGCTGACCAGGGTGCGGCCCTGTGCCCACACTTGTTCCACTTCCCTGAGTGCCAGCTCATAGCCTGGGCCCTCCTCCGCACACTCCGCTCACAGTTGTAATTTTTATTTGAGTAATCATGTCCTTTTCGAACTTTGAGCTTGATTCACCGTTCCAGGTTTTTCTCTCTGCAACACTGGGTGCTTCAGGTACCTGGGGCCCGGGCACGACATTGCGTCATTTGAATCTTCGCAGCAATTCTTTCTTATGGTGCTTCCGCCGTCCCTGCTGGCGAGGGGGGAAGGGATGGTGCATGGGATCGAAGTAACTTGCTTTAGGAGCTGAAGCGAAGCTTGAGCTTTCTGTAGCCCAGGTCAAGTGCTCGATTTCCTGGGCCAGGGTCGCCTTGATGAAGGCCCTTCAGAGGCCCGCCACACCTGGGTCACGGGGACCTGGATGCTGCCTTGTAGGATGACTTGAGTGGTTGTACGGACACCTAACTGTTGGAATTGGAGGTCGCTCCAGTGGTTGCTTTGTGTGGATTTCATTTCAAGAAGCTATTCCAGGAATAAAGTCAGTGGTTGAAAACAAGTCTGCATTGCAAAGCCTTATACAGATCATTTCATTTTGATGAGTTTATCAACCATTGTTGTGAAAAATAAGGCTGTGAATTCTCACTCTTACCTGCATGGGTGCCCTTGAAGAGGTGGAGTCTATTTCTCCACCCTTTGACTCTGGGCTTGGCCATGTGACTTGTTTTGGCCAATGGGAGAATAGTAAATGGGACACCGGCCGAGAGTTGAAAAGTACTTGGGCACTGGGGTGTGCTCTTGTTGGCTCCTGGGAGCCCCGCTTCTGCCCCTGTCTATGTGAGGGAGCCCCGCTTCTGCCCCTGTCTATGTGAGGGAGCCCATGCTGACCTGCTAGTTAGTGACACACACACACGACCCAGTTGCCCCCATTGCCCCAGCTGATAACCAGCTAATTCTAGAAGCAGAGTTTTGAGGCTGAGCAGCAGCTGATCACAGATGCGTGATCGAGTGCAGCCCAAATCAGCAGAACTGCCCAGCTGTGCCCACATCAAATCACTCACCCATAGAATCACGAGGTAAGTAAATAGGTTTTTTGAAGCCACTAAATTTTGGGGGTAGCTTGTTACACAGGAAAAGCTAACTGATAGAGTTGCCTTTAATGGTCAGTGATTTTTTTTTTTTGTATTAGCCAAAGGATTTAAGAAAAAAAAATTACAAATGGAATTGTTACAGGATTTATTAAAAGCTAATTCTTTATTGAGGGCTGTGGAATATCATCCAGCTTGTCAGCCTGGCATTTGTACTAGAACTTTCCAGAATGCCTGTGGCTTATGAGCATAGATTTCTAAGTTCCCAGAGAGTCTTTGGCCTGAGTGTGAATCAGAATATGTGGGCTCACCAGCCACCAGGATTAGTCGTGCCTGAGAATTCATGATCCACGAAGGAAGAAATGTAACCAGAAATGGCATCCTGAGCGCTGCTCAGGCAGTTGGGGGTAATTGACTGAAAACTATAAACTGCTTGGATTCAGCATTGTAAAAGATAATTCCACACTCCGTGTCTCCGGAAGGGTGTTAAGCCTCAAAAAAGTAAACTGGATTAAGGCGGCCTAGTGAATATGAAATGTTGAATGGGGGCATTCATAACCAAAAGTGTGGATGAAATTGAGGGACAGCAGACTCAAAGTGAAGCAGATGAGGTGAAATAGGATGAGTTTCAATTTAGCTCCAATATTCAACAACCGGGAGATCTCATCCCATTCACTGCCTTAGAAGCAGTCGGCGTTTTTCACCACCCGCGCACACACACCCCAGAGAAGGTTGGCTCACTCTCGTCCACTTGAAAGTAATTCCACTTTGAAGAATTCTGCCTGGTGCATTGTGTGTGCGTGCACGCGCGCGTACGCACGCATGTGCTCAAGTACAGGAAGTGGACAGACTAGGATATTTATGGCAGCCTTCCTCATACATAATGTAAATGTCCATACCACTATTGAGGGGAAAGAGCAGGGTCTCCAAGCATGAATATGCAACACTGTCCAAGATTTACTGAATGAATAAAGCAAGGCACAGAGCGCTGTCTAGTCGCTTCTCGTTTTGGTTACAAAAGCGTACTCACAGAACACACACACCCCAGAGTTGTACGCATGTGGACTTACACACATAGATTAGTGCCAGCAGGAAGTACGGGAGTGCTCATGGTTAAAGCATATGAGAGGGGGCTGGGTGGTCTCTGGTCATGGGTAGGAGGGAGATTTTATTCTTTAGTCTTTTGTACTTTTCACTGTATTTCTGGATATTTTTGACAGAAGCATTCTACAATGTATTAAAATACAGTCGTCCCCCCTTACCCATGGGGGATGGGTTCCAGGACCCCCAGCGGATGCCTGAAACCATGGGTAGTATGGAACCCTATATACACTGTGTTTTTTTCTATACACATCTCCCTATGATAAAGCTTAATTTATAAATGCACAGTAAGAGATGAATAATAATAACGAAAGCGAACGGTTATGACAGTATGCTGTAATAAGAGCTGTGTGAATGTGGGCTCGCTCGCTCTCATGACCAAGACGGCTACGGAGTGACTAATGGTGGGGGTGCGCACCTTCAGCGTGGAGACGCTGGGCCAAAGGAAGCTTTTGTGACGGGCTGGGCGGGGCCGGACAGAGCAAGATGTCGTGAGATTTCATCATGCTACTCAGAAGGGCATGCCAGTTAACGTGAATGGTTTGTTTCTGGAATTTTCCATGCAATATTTTCGGACCATGGTTGACCGTGGAGGAAACTGAAAACGAAAAGGACTGTTATGTTGCCTCTGTTCCAGTGAAGGCCCTGGAAGCCGATGGCACTCTGATTTCCGGAGGAGGAGGAGGAGGAGGAAGCTCCTGCATGGCAGAAGTGTTGGTGACACCCACTCGGGGCTCTTATCTCGGTTCTTGGCCACCCTGGAGGCTTTGCACTTGGTTTCCTCATCAGTGAGCGCGGAGAGCAAGGCTCCTGGCCTTCGTCCTGGGAATAGTCGAGGAATGAAGCTTGGGCTCCCCATCTGGCTTGGTTCTAGGGCTCCCCGGGGCCACCTCCTGTTGCCACATGGAAATGGGGTGGGCTGTCACTGGAGGGAGAGCTCTTTGAGGTGGGAGGTGTCCCTGTCACAGACCCCAGTGCCTGGTGGGACTTCTCTGAGTACCTTCACCCCTCTGAGGTTTCCTGTGGCCTGTGATTCTCACCCAGGAGCAACCAAATACACCAAGACGCTGAGGAGTGTGAACGAGCAGGAGTGTGGAGGGATGTTCGCAAAACAGGTGGAGAAGACAAGGATTTAAAAGTGATCGTTGAGTTCAAGGAGCTCATCACCACCTGAGGAGGAGCCGTGGGCTCAGAGAAATTAAATAACGCCAGGTCACCCCGGCAGCCTGACCCCGGAAACCATGCTTTTTCTTAGGAACTGGAAAAGGCCTCGTGGCTCTTGGCTTTGGAGTTGAGAGGCTCTCTTTGGTGGCAGCCCGAGCTTAATATTCCAGAACTATTTTATGAGAGCCACAGCACACAGGAAACTCAGTGTGTGTGTGTGTGTGTGGGGGGGGGGGTGTATGTAGGGGAAGCTGCATTTCTGCAAAGTCTACTGAGATGCCAGGGGTAGCAGAGGCAGTTAGGGGTTGGGGGGGGGTTCAGAGAGATGACTGGTTCTGCCTTGGTGGGGTGGTACTCCCTTTTCTCTTTGGAGCTACTCACCTTGAGGAGACTAGCAAGGTGCTCAGCTGGTGTTCTGTGAGGTGTCTGCCTCAGCCTTTTCCCTCCTACTTCCTGTTCTTTCGAACCCTCTGGCAGGGGTCAGCCAGCTTTTTCTGTAAACAGCAAGACAGCAAATATTTTAGGCTTGCAGTTCATACAGTCTCTGTCACAACTAGTCAACTCTGCTATTGTCGCCAAAAGTAGTTATGGACAATATGGAAATAATGGGGCATGGCTGTGTTTCAATAAAGCTTTATTTACAAAAACAGGCAGAAGGCCAGATTTAGCCCCAGAGGAGTTAGTTTGCTGATGGCTGCTCTGGAGAATGGAAACCGCGCTCATGGGAGTCAGGAGACCTCAGTCACTGTCCTTGAATCACCCCTCATGCACCATGTCACCCTGACATGCTGCTGCACCTTTCAGGAGGAGCAGCTTCGCTTCCTCTTCTCTTCAGGAGGGGGCTGGACTAGATCGCTAATGGGCGGTTAGAGGACAATTTGGGGTGACGTTATGGGGACCCTGAGTGCATGTTGACAGAAGGCCAGGGATACAGGCATGGTAGAGGATTGTTAGCTAAGAGTTGGCCTTGGTTGGAGAATCTGATGGCAGTTCTCACACCAAACACCGGAGTGGACTGAGCAGAAAATGTCTGGGAGTAGCAGGAAAACCCGGTGTGCGCCGCTGAGGATCTGGGGGAGGCCAGGGGGACGTGGCTTCTGATAAACTCAGGAGCCTTTGTTGCAGAATAAAAAAAGTCTGCAGCTAGAGGGAATTCAGAAACAGCTACAGGTGTAGATGTTACCTACCCTGCCTCATGAATTTTAACTCTGGAGACTAATGAATTCATTAGTTTTATTAAGAAGATAACGAGATTGGGCACAGATTGGCTGAGGCACAAAGAATGAATGGAAAGTATCACCAAGGCCGAGGTGTGGCGGTGTCTGGGGGCGTTGCACAGCATTTGTGTGTGTGTATAATATCCGGTGGGTGTATATTCATGTCTTCATTAATCCACGGTGGGTGTGGGCAGCATATTAATGGATTCTGAGACTGCTGATACTCCAGGGCACTTGGTCGTCCCAGAAATAATGGATGTTTCCCAAGGAGGGAAAACAGAGAAAAGGAAGGGAAGCCCAATTGAATCATTTTTTTCAGCATTAGCACCTGCGTAGGCACCAAGCCCTCCTCTAGGCGCTGAAGAAGGCAAAGTCTTCGCTTGTATGAGCCCTGCCCTGTAGTGGGCGGGAATGACCCTGAGTGTGGAAATGGTCCCACAGCAGATCACGGGCAGGGGGAAGACAGAAAGGGCACTGAAATTCAGGCTCGATACTGCAGAAGGAAGCATAACGTTGGGAACCCAGGCTCCCTGTTAATTACTTGTGCTGGACTCAGGCTGCAGCTGCTCAGGTGAGCCAAGGCAACAGGTGATGTAATAGCAAGTAATTTACATTTGGCGTTGAAATGCGGAAAGAGTGAAACCCCTGATAGCCCAAGTCTTTGGGGCATGAGTCTGGCTTAATAGCTGAGGTTTCCGCTTGGATTTCAGCACTGACGTGATTCGTTTAAAAACTTCAGTTTAAATATTTGCCTGGCAGGGAAAATACCGTTCCCTGTGTAGAGAGAAGTCTTTCTAAAATTTATTCTACGTGACTCTGTTTTCTGAAACGGGGTGGGTATCAAGTGGAATTTAGATGCCTGAGATCAGTATCAGAAACGCACCCACAGGTGTCTGTGACCTTGCTTTGAGGGAGCTGTGAGGTCTTTGCCCCTCTGCTCAAGAGCTCTGTGCTTTTTGTACTTTTTGAGCTCTTGTATTTGTCTTGAATAGCCTTTTTGTTTCCTTCCGTGCCCATATTGTATCCCTCTATAGCAATCCCTTTCTCCTTTACTTGGTCTTTGTTTGTTTACATTGAATAATATGTATATGTGCCTGTGGGAAGCTTTACAAATTGTGGATTGGCGGAATAGAATCGTTACCTACAGTTCTCCCACCCAGAGACCATCACCGTAAATATTTGGACTCAGATCCTCTCCGTGTAGCTCTTTGTCTCTTTTTTGTGTCATTGTAGAGTCGCCATGTGCATATTACCTGGTGATCCGCTCTTATTTTCCCCACTTAATGTCATGGAGATTTGTCAAAAACGTGCTTCCACAGCATTACCTCATGTGTATGCATGTGTTTTTGTGAAAACTTTTCATCAGAGGTGTTTGAACGTGTATCGAAGCATAGGGACTAGACGAATGCCACCGAGCAGTCACTACCCAGCTCCAGCAGTTGTCACCGTTTGTGGATGTCGTGACTCCTCATCCCACCCACTCTGCAGAGTTTTCCCTGGAGTATTTTTGAACACAAGCCCCAGCCACATCACGTCACTTGCAAATCCTTCCAAAGATGTATCTGACACAGCGGTTCTCTACTGGGAGCAGTTCTGCCCTCCGGGGACACGTGGCCCTGGCTCAGCTAGTGTGGGTTTTCCCAGCTGAGGGTGCGGGCGGTTCCTCTTGGGCGTCTCGCAGAGAGAGATGAGGGATGCTGCTACATGTCCTACAGTGCACAGGACAATCCTGCAAAAGGGAGCGTTACCTGGCCCCAAATGTCACCAGAGCTGAGGCTAAGAACCCTGGGCTAACAGATCAGAACCACAAAAAGTACATGCATAATTCTGTCATATCCGGGAATACCAATGACGATTCTTTAATGTCATCAACATTTCTTCAACTTCTCAATTAAAAAAGTAGGAAGCTGGTTTCAATCAGTACCGCCCCAGGTCTTTTAATTCCTTCCAGTCACTGACAGCTCCCCCTTCGCTTGTCTTCATGGCATTTATCAGTTGAAGACACTGGGCCATTTTTTTTTTTTTTTTGTACATTTTCCCTTACCCTGGGTGTGGCTGACTGCACTTTTACGGTGTTCTGTACCTTGTCCTCTGTTGCCCCATCTCTTAAAAATTGAAGTTCAGATTGCCCAGTAAGTTGAGGTGTTGTTGGCCTGATTTGTCCTTGATGAATTTCCCCATCAGCCTTTTGTCTAATACATTGATTTTCAAAATGTGGTCTCTCAAGTAGCAGCACCATCATAGCTGGGAACTTGTGAGAAATGCTAATTCTGTGTCCCAACCCCACGTCTATTGCATCAGAAATTCTGGGGGTAGGACCCAGCAATTTGTGTTTTTCCAAGTTCTCCAGGTATATTAGAGTTCTTCAGAGAAATGGGACATATACATATATTTATCTGTATCTATCTGTCCATCATCTATCTATCTATCATCTATCTTATCTCTATAGAGAGATATGGATAGATTGATTTATGATAAGGCCTTGATTTACGAGATTGGGAGGCTGGAAAGCCCAAAATCTGCAGAGTAGGCTGGCAGGGAGCCCCAGTGAGAGCTGATACTACAGTTCAAGTCCAAGTGCCGATGTTGCAGATGAAGCCCAGAGTCATGTTATAGAACCAGGAAGAGCAGACAATACAGTATTCCTCTTGCTTGGGTGGGGATTGGGGGTAGGTCAGCCTCGTGTTCCACGCAGGCCTTGAACTCTTTGGATGAGGCCCACGCGCATTATGGAGACAGCCTGCTTTGCTGAGTCCACTGGTTTATAATGTTAGCCTCATCCGAAACACCCTCACAGAAACAGCCAGAGTAGTGTGTGATCGAATATCTGAGCGCCCTGCGGCCAGTCAAGTGGATACACGAGAGGAACCCTGGCACCCAGTGATGCCGATGCACGCCTGAGTTCGAGAACCACTGCTGCGGCCGCTTTAACCACCGTGGGTGGACCTTTTCTGGATGAGTTATTTCATTAGCTGTTGCGAAATGGTGAATTCCTAGTTCTTTTGTTCCTCTCACATGTATTAACTGTAACTTTTGTATGAAGCAGAATTCTTCCTCATTAAGTCCGTGCTTACCCTGAAATATAGTTTCTACAAGAAAGACAGGATAAATGCCTGATTTATTTTTTTTAAACATTTTTTGAAAATTGAGGCATGGCTTACACCCGATAACACGCACAAATCTTAACCGTATAGCCCAGTGAATTTTACGTACGTGGACGCCCATGCAGCCGTCACCCCGGCTCAGGTACGGCGCATTTCCAGACCCTCCTTGTGCCCCTTTCCAGCGGACGCCCCCTCCCCAGCACACACAGTTGTGCTTCAACTGCTTTTGTGCCACCTCTGTCTGCGCAGTTTGTTTTTCTGCAGTCAAAATAGTCGTTCGCTCTTTTCACAGTTTCTGGACTTGGTTTGATGTTACGAACTGTATTATTCAACTCAAGATGATAAAATACTGAAGGAATACACATATTCTTTTGATCCAAGTCTTCCAAGTGACTAGCTGGTTGTCCTAACATCTTTTATTGAATCCTTCCTGTCCCCCTTACTGATTCGAAATGCCTTTTTAAAATATGATATTAAATTTCCGTATAAACTTGTATCTATGTCTGGATGTTCTATTCTGTTATATTTCTATGTCTCTTCCTGTACTAAAGCATTATAATATGTTTTACTATCTGGCTGGCCAAATCACCCCAAGTCCTTGAAGTAATTGCATTTTCAGATTCCCTCCCGCTCTGGACGATTCTTGCTGAGTTCATTCTTCCAGATGAATTTTGGAGTCGTGTTGCCAAGGCTCCTAAATCGACATTTCTTGATCGGAATTACCTCTGCAGCATCACACAGCTGGACGTTACAGAGCGATCGAGAACAACACATTCGGTGCGTTCAGTAGTTCCTTTTTGTGCTCCAGTAAATCCGTCCAGAATTTCGTATGTTTTTGTAAGATTCATCCCTAAATATTTATTTTGTTCATTTGCGTCTTTTCAAGAAGAAGGGGAAGGGTCGTCAAGGAACACGTATAAAGGACCCTTGGACAAAGCCAGAGCGGGTAGGACTGAGGGTGAGGGGAAAATGGAGGCAACTGCACTTGAACAACAATACAAAAATTTAACTTCTTTTACAAAATGAAGTCTCTTTCCCCACTTTTTAAATATAGTTATTCTTGGTATAAAAAGCTGTTGATTTTTTTTAATGTTTGAATTTTGTCCTCTTGTTTTTCTAGTCACCTTTCGGTTGATTCTTTTGGATTTTTCAAGTATACAATTGGCTGCAAATAAAGATGATTTCACGGTAACTTTTCCAATAGATACTGCTTACTTTGTTCTTTTTGCATTGAACGGCACTTACGGTAACAACGGCAATAATGGGGGTCCTTTGGTTTCCTCTGGTGGGGACCCTTCCAGGGGTGTTCACCTAAGTGCCCCGCCGAATGTTTCGTGGTGTGATGGCGGTGGTGGTGTGTGACTTTGTCGTTGAGTTAAGCAAGAGTTCTCTTTTAATTTATCAAGGTTCTTTTTTCTTCTTCTTAACTTAGGCATAAGGTGAGAAATTTGATTAAATGCCTTCTTGGTGTCTACTGAGTTAAAATGTTTGCTTTTTAATGCATTAATGTGGTGATTATTTTTAATAGGCTCTGTTCTTGGGATGAACTCCATTAGGACATGGTATGTTATTTTAAACGATGCTTTTCTAGTTTCTCTTTGCTAAGTGGTTAATTAGGATTTTTGTTCACGTTCATAAGTTAGACTGATTTCAAGTTTTTTTCTTTTCCTGATCTTTGCCCAAATCTGTTAAGAGTATTGTGCTAGTTTTGCTTAAGAAATAAAAGCTTGACCAAATAAACCTCTTCTGACTCCATCTAGGCCTAAATGTTTCTTTGAGGATGAATTCTTTGACAAGACAGAGGTTATTTTTTATTTTAAATAGAAAATGAATCATTTTTAAAAGAAAACTTATATTGGTTAAGGGAAATAGTTTTATTTCTTGTCAAGTTAGTTTTTAAAATTATTATAGACACAATGCATCATCATTACAAAAAAATCTGAAAATTCCGAAAAAGCAGAAGGAATGTAAAAGTCGTACTGTGTTTACGTCATACTGGTGAGAGCAGGGCTTCCCTGAAACAAGCATCAGGCAATGGAAGTGAGGGTAGGGATGTTATTGCCAGTTGTGGCATGAATAAGGTAAAAAGCATGATGAACAGCTCTGGCCGGTGTGGCTCAGTTGGCTGAAGCATCATCCCATGGCCAGAGGGTTATGGGTTCAATTCCCAGGCAGGGCATGTGTCTCTGGGTTGCAGGTTCAATCCCTGGTCTGGACATACACGGGAGACAGTTTTTGCATCGATGTTTCTCTCTCTTCCTTCCTGTCTCTTTAAAAGCAATGAAAAAAATGTCCTCAGGTGAGATGAAAAAATATTTTTTAAAAAAGCATGACAAACAGATTTCTGACATTTTCTTCTGGGTCCTGTAGTAGATTGTTTTCAGAGGTGTGTGCCTCCAAAGCCTGTTGATGCTGTTCTCTTTTGTTGTTTTGCAATATGTGAAAGTTAAGTTTTGTGTTTTTTCTTGTTCTGTTTATTCTTCTCTGAACAGGATGCAGTCTGTTCAGAAGCCATGTTTATTGATAAACAGGAAGGGACAATTGCATTATTCATGTTGAACATGAATGTGGTAGTTGAACATTTTTTCCCCACCTCATGGCTTTTGGACAGGTTCACAAGTTTGGCTTTTAAGAATTCCTTTTGCATTGGCCCCAGGCTTAAAAATAAGTTCTGCTCCTATGTGATCTTCTTTAATCCAGGGGTGGGGGTTGGGGTGAGGGAGAAGATGATATATTCCAGTGTTTTCTACTTGCCCCCAGTATCCGTCTAGTTTTCTGGGATTTGCACTCTCTCTGGATCAATGAAATAAAACCCTTAGGAACATGTAAACCCATGTGGTTCAGATTCTGAATAACACTGTGTTCCAGGAGTACAAAGATAATTAAAAGGACATTTAATTATTTACTCACATCTATTAAAGACTCTTTATTGATGGGAGTCTAAATACATGTCTCCCAACTTTCTCTTCCCCTGCCCTTGCCCCACTTGCGAAGTCTTTGTAACGTAGATCAGCTTAGTTTTTTTTGCCCTGAATTCTTTCCTTTTGTCTCCTGCCTCTCTATTTCTATCTCTTTTTTCTGTGTGCCTTGATCCTGTATCACAAAATTTCTAAAAAAGAACTCTTTGGAGTGGGGAAGGGGAAGTGGAGGCAGAGGAGAGCGAAGCAGCCAAAGGGAGCTCCCTGTCGGTACGGAGAAGGGAGGGAGGTGGCAGAGAGTCAGTCCCCGTGTCCCACCGGAGTAGAGAGGTCACGGGGCCGGCAAGGGCACACGAGGCGCGGCACACAGCTGTGTGGCTGTGCAAATTGCACAAAGATGCAGCCCCTGGTGGCCAAGAGCATGGAGAGTGGCGACCTTCAGACCCCTCATGCCTTTGCAGGGACCACTAGGAAGAATCACAGGGAGTGGCCCTGATGGGAGGGGCTAGAACTTCGCCTTCTTCTCACACAGTGGGGACGAGAGCCTATTTGAAAGGCGGGGGAAGCCACCAATGAACATGGTCCGAAACCAAAGGTTCAGACGTTTACTGAACTAATTTATGAATGACCTGGCCAGGCTCAGGGCTAGGTGGGAGTGAATAAACAAGCGAACAGGCAGGGTCTTCGTGGAGACCCTCATGGGGCTTACAGCTTTGTAGGGAGGATGGTCAGAGAACCTGATACCACATAGATACACACACATAGTACTATGTATATGTAAACATACATGTGTATATATAAATATATTTTTAAAATACATATTTAAAATTGTGATGAAGGGGAGTTTACCCTCCTGTATTACCATATGCATAGTTTAAGAACACATCGGGGCACCTGTCCTAGCCTTACAGCACGTGCATGGGATAAAGATACAGACCACACCCTGATTTGGGAGCTCTTAGCCCAGCCAGGTGTGAATTGCAGAGAGTGGGCTTAGGGTGGTGACCCGTAGTCTGGTTTTGCTTTTCCTTCAGATACGCTGGAAGCTGGTGACACCAAGGGCTCGGCACTCCTGTGGGTCTGAGAGCCCAGATCCATTTATTCAGGTGCAGTGGCAGGAATGGGGAGCCCGTTGAAGACCTATATCCCTTCTCCGACTTCTTGCAGTTAGAGAAGTGTCTCCTTACTGCTAGGTCTTTCTCCTCTGGTGCCGTATTTAGTGGGGGTGCTGTTCTGCCTTCTGACCTTCCCACCTGACTGTTTGGGGGCCCTGGTAGTGTTTGTGCTGGGACAGGCTCAAAAGAGTGGACTGGTGACCTCAAAATTGTCATGAGTATCAATCTGCCTCCTTTGACACTTGAAGCTTTCAAAGCCCTGCGTGTTGTCATCCGAGATGGGATAGAGCAGTTGGTCCAAGACAAGACTGAGTACATATCAGTCGGGAGTTGGTTGTTTCCCCCTCTTCCCGTATTGAATGTTCCCTGGCCCCTTTTGGATCTCTTTGTCCTTCTTCATGGCTGCCATGAGGTGCCCTGCTGGATACTTCTGGTTTGGTCCATCGGAGGGCCTCGGGCTGTCGTCATCTCCTCTGATAAGGTTACCTGATGCAGACTTGCTCGCTTCTCATCATTTGTAGAGTAGGCCTCTTACGCTCTTCCTACATCTGACTAATGTTGCCTTCCCATGCTCAGTGCTTGGAAGAACAATATTTATTCTAACCATTAGTATGGAAAGAACTCATCTCTTCTGAAGCTTGTATTGTTTCATGCAGTTGTCAGCATGAAAGATCTGGCAATATCTTGAAATATTCAGATTTGCACCTGTGGGAAGAAAGTTGGGAAAATCAGTCAATCAAAACGAGACTCATCAAAACCAAGTGAGAGGTGGAGGTTAGCCCAGGTCTGGCATGCAAAGAACCCATTCACCTGCCATCAGAGACAGTCAAGGATACTCCATACCGTTTCCCACAGCGGCTGCACCAGTCTGCACTCCCACCAACAGTGCACTAAGGGTCCTTTCCTCCATGACCTCGCCAGCACTTGTTTGTTGATTTGTTTGTGAACAACCAGAGACATTGAAATAAAGAACAAACTGACAGGTACCAGAGAGGAAAAGGGAGGGGGATATTAGGGGAAGGACCATCAAGGAGAATGTATAAAGGACACATGGACAAAGCCAACGGGGGCAGGTTCAAGGGTGGGCGGCGGGGATGGGTGGGGGTGGGGGGACGTGGTGGGGTAAAAATGGAGACAACTGTACTTGAACAACAGTAAAAAAAGAAAAGAAACAGTCAAGGCCCCAGGCTCTTCAGCCTCCAACACTACAGCCGCCCATGGGGAAATTCCTTTCGGAATGCCAAGCGGGGGACATGTCTGCACCCCCCTGTCCCCACCATGGACTCTCTGACCTCCTCCTGGGCCCTGGGTGCCGCAGAAAGCCACAGCAGCACTGCGCTGCGCCTCAGTGGAAGGGCCTGGGCTTTCTGCTGCGTCAGCCCTTCTGGTCGATGCCTGTGGCTGCAGTGACAGGGCTGGGGAACAGCCGAGGGGCAGGCTAGGAGTGGCGTGCCCTCCAGGCTTCTTGGTCTTGTTTTGTTTCTTGGCTTTTACTGATGTCAGGAGGTGCATTAGGGTGTAGATGCGGCCTGTGGCCTGGCTGTGTTTTGTGATTGACGTGTGTGTGTGTGTGTGTGTGTGTGTGAGAGACTGCAATTTTTTTCTTATCTAGCGTTGAGGGATCCAAAGGAGGAAGAAATAGGTCACAGCCATACGTAATTCTGCCCCTCAAGTATTTCATGCTCGCCACGTTACGTGTCCTGCTGCAGTGAGGAGGAGGAATGAAAACCACAGTCTTAGGTCTGTTTCTTGTCTGCGCAGAATCCAGTGCAGATGCCGCTGGCTGGGTGGCTCTCCGGGGCAGCCCTCCGTTCAGCAGTGAATCCGGAACTCCACTCCGAAGCCGCACTCCACGGAACTTTTTTTTTTTTAACTGATAACCAGTCACTTCTATTTATTTCAGGATATAATCTACTTTTTAGGCCCATGGATGGCACTAAGTTATAACCCTGTTTAAATATTCATAGGGTATTTTATTTTTGCAAAGATAGATTTTCAAAATAATAGAGCCTGATAGATTAATAGCAATTCACAGAGCAAAATTAGATTAAAAATGTGGGTCACAGCTCTCATCCACTTTCCTGGTGTTAAGGATGTCACAAAGGTACCTGTTTAGAATACCACCTCGTATCCCAGCATTTACAGCCACAGGTGTTGTCGGAAAGGTCTCTCTCTGGGTTTAGCAAAGAGAAACCATCCCAATTTCATTCTTTAACTCCTGACCTGCTGTAACTTTGGTGTAGGGTATTACTGTTTCGCCTACTGTAGCGAGTTCTCATGTTCTCAAGTTCTTTCCCATGACTTTTCTGGAAATAAAATATCCTATTTCCAACCCTTCAAATCAAAGTGTTATCCTGGTAAATATATGTACTGGGTTGGTATATGCACATGTATTTTCAGGCTGAGCAAAGACTCGCATTATTAAAGCAAAAGACAACCCACCCTGATATCGGGAGAAATGGTGACCTTCCGTGCCGTGTTTGATATAGAAAACATTGATTTTGATCTATCTTTTTTATTTAAATACCTTTCTGATCAGGCACAGTCCAAGTACATTCAAATAGTAAACCAAAAAGAAACAGGTGTTCAAGATTGGCCTTCAGTCATTACGGCCAGTGATGCCCCGCTTGCCTGTGATCCCATCAACGTAAAATCGCATTTGCATCTCAGTGGCCACCAAGCCATTCAGCTGAGCTTCCTTGAGCTGTTTGAAGCTACCAGTCTGAGCGCTGTGACCTCTTTATATATATAGATATCTTTTTCTTGCAAGCTCTGAGTATCTGCAGGCATCTCTGCAGGCATCTCAGCAGGCGCTGGAGGAAGCTTGGCATAGTGCCAAAATATGGCCAGTCAAGGCTTTGAGTAAGTCACAGCAGCATTTTTTCCCCCAGAGCTGTCATCCTCTCGGGGAGGTTATGGATGCACTGGGCCCTAGTTCTAGAACAGGAAGTCTGTGGCCTCGAACGTCCTGCTGAATGTCACCCCCGTAAGGATCCGAGGCAGGGTCCGTGGATTTTGCCACTATTAGTGAGCACCATGGGTGGCTGTGTGTAGTATTCCCACACCCCCTGCCACTGCCGTTTACTACCAGACACCTCCGTGTCCCACTGAGAGATTGAGGAGGACTGGAGGGGTCGGTGTCATTCTTAAAACAACAGTGTATTGTTCAGTGTTTGCATAAGATAGTGATTCTGAAATCGGTGCTTGGACTTCTTCGGTAACATCTTTCCATATTGCAGGGGAGTATTGGCATCTGGTGGAAAGTGATAGCCTAAGGAAATGAGAGCATTCAGGTGAAATCTTTGCTTTTCTCGTGGGAACTCTCCACTGACGACTACAGACAGTGATGCGGGGATGGCGTAGGCAGGGGTGACTATACCAGTGGGCAAGCGTGTTTTGTAAATATAACAAAATATCCTTTCCTTCCTGTTTGTCCACATTCTGCCAAGTCATCAGCTACTTTCCATCTTCCAGGAACACGTAAACAGGGAATAAGTACACCGTTTTCAGTTGTTCCAGTCCATTCTGACAAACCTTTTCCCAAATGCCTTTCATTTGTAAAACCAATTACCTCATCCAGAAGGTCTTCCCGACCTATTTCATTAAATTACCACCTTTCTGTGGCTTTCAACAACATAATTTGCTTTTAATAATCAATATGAAAAGATTCAAAATGTAATCACTGAGCTTACTGAAACGCTCTCTAATCAATTACCAGAATCTGTGGGTTTGCGACAGAGGTCTCCTCAAAGGTTAGAGCACCCCTTTACCAAGCTTAGTCCCAACAGAATCCAAATTTATAATGCATTCTCATAGAGCTGGCCAGTGCGGTGAAGGCAAGGAATGAATTTCAAACGAACAGCGATCCACAGAATTGCTTTAAGGTTCGTTCAGAGTGAAAATAATGCGCACGTTTATCACACAGAAATTAAAATGGAAATTTTGCTCAAGCCCAGCTCAGATTTAAGCATGGTGGATAGCTGCACAGTACTGACAGTTCAGTCTCGCTACTGAGTATTCTTTAATGTTAGCCTTATTTTCTGAACTACAGAGTCTCTTACAGACCGGGTGGAAGGGGGCATTCCTACCAGGAATTCCTGTTCCATAGTCAGCGATAAACGCGGTCAGAGTTGCAGCTGGAAGGCTGGCCATTCACCCACCCAGTCAGCGTGGGAGGAGGTGGAAAGAGAATTTGGCATCAGGCATACCTAAATTAAAACCCCAAATCTCAGTTTGTTTCTGATTTTGAGCTAGTTGCTTCTCCTCTCTGAACCTTATTTATAATTTCTTTATATATAAAATTAGAGTAGTACTTCGCTTATAAGTTTCTCTTCATAATATTTATGACGTGCTAATACACTGTGTTAGCTCATGAATTTCAAATCTTCGTTTCTTAAAGTCAGTTGGCGTTGAGCCCAGTTTACTTTGATTATTATTTATTGTTCATTGCCCCTTATTCTCATCCTCCGGGGGGGGGGTCTTCGTCTCTTACACTGATGTGGCGCGGTGTCCAGCATGGGGCAGGCACTTAGTCACCATCCGTTGGATAGGCCAACGCGAGAAGTGTTGTCTCCGAGACCCACACGTGGTCAGCGTTTCTCTGAGTTGGGTTCTGCGGTTTGCCTTCCAGGTGATGATGTATCTTCCGAATTACGTTTTGGGTGAGCGCTCATGAAGTCTGGTCTCAGCACAGCCTGACTGATGAGCGCAATGGGTCCGAGTGCACGGCCGGGGAAGCCAGCCTGGGATTATGCCCAGGCCCGGTGCCTCCTTGGAGGGGACGAGGCCTGTGTGGAGAGGCTGCCAGACCGTTCTGCGTGTGGAAGCTAATTTATAGTGGTCCAGGGTCTCCTGAGAAGAACGTGTGTTTCTATCATCACTACACAGTAATTGATTATAAAGCTCAGTTGTGAAATATGCAGTTATTGAATTAGTCTGTGCTGGCTCATAAATTTCATTGGTTAATACAATTATACAGGTTTCAGGTGTACAATTCTATAATCCATCACCTGTACATTGTATTGGGCATTCACCACCGCAAGTAAGTTCTTCCTCCATCACCGTTTATCCTGCCTTTGCCTCGTCTACCTTCTCCACCCCGTTCCCTTCTGGAAATCACCATACTGTTGTCTGCGTCTATGATGTTTTAAAATCCTTTCATCTTTTTCACCCAGCCCCCAAAACCCCGCCCCTCGGACAGCTGTCAGTCTTTTCTCTGTGCCCATGAGTCTGTTTCTATTTTGTTTTTTTGTTCATTTGATTTCACTTAGCATAACGTTCTTCAGGCCCATCCATGCTGCGGCATAAGGTAAGATTTCTGTTTTTTTTGGCTGTGTAGTATTCCATTTTTTATCCACTGATCTACTGATGGGCACGTGGGCTGCAGCTATTGTAAATAACGCTGCAATGAACATAGGGGTGCACATATTCTTTCAAATTAGTGTTTTGGATTTCTTTGGATATAGTCTCAGAAGTGGAATCACTGGGTCATAAGGCAGTTCTATTTTTAATTTCTTGAGGTAACTCGATACTGCTTTCCACAGTGGCTGCACCAGTCTGCATTCCCACTTACAGTGAAAAAGGGTTCCCCTTTCTCCACATCCTTGCCAACACTTGTTGTTTGTTGATTTATTAATGATGGCCATTCTGACAGGTGTGAGATGGTATCTCATTGTGGTTTTAATTTGCATTTCTCTGATGATTAGTGACATTGAACATCTTTTGATATGTCTATTAGCCATCAGTATGTCCTCTTTAGAGAAGTGTCTGTTTAGGTCCTTTGCCCATTTTTTAATTGGATTATTTGTTTTTTTGGTGTTGAGTTTTATGAGTCCTTTATGAATTTTGGATATTAATCCCTTATCAGATGTTTCATTGGCAAATATGTTCTCCTGTGCAGTGGGCTATTATTTGTTGAGGGTTCTCTTTGCTGTGCAAAAATTCTTCAGTTTGGTGTAGTCCCATTTATTTTTTCTTTTGTTTTCCCCTTCCTGAGGAGATAGATCAGAAAAAATATTGATATGTGAAATGTCTGAGATTTTACTGCCTATGTTTTTTTTTTCCTAGGATTTTTGTGGTTTTAAATCTTTAATCTATTTGGAGTTTATTCTTGTGTATGGTGTAAGGAGGTGGTCTAGTTTCATTTTTTTTTTTTTTTTGCATATATCTGTCCAATTTTCCCAACACCATTTATGAATAGACTGTCTTTACCCCACTTTGTGTTTTTGCTTCCTTTGTCAAATATTAATCAACCATAAAGGTGTGGTTTATTTTTGGACACTCGATTTCATTCCATTGATCTATACGTCAGTTTTTATGCCAGTGCCATGCTGTTTTGATTACTACGGCCTTGTAGTATAGTTTGCTACCAGGTAGTGTCATTCCTCCAACTTTGTTCTTTTTTTTTTCTCAAGAGCTACAAAGTGATCCACAGTTTGTGGCTGCCTCTGCTGGGCCTGGGTTTGCATGGGAAGGACCAAGCTGTGCACCAAGGTCGGCTATTACTAGCACCAGGCCTAGGGGCAGGTCAGCAAAAGTTCAAGGCACCCGGAAATCTGCCTCTGCCTGCCAGTTGCCTGTTAGGCTCAGTCACTGAAAGAGCCTCTGCAGGTACTCGAGTTGCATGAGGTAGGTTGTCAGTGAGTCACCAGGTAGGGGCGAGTGGTGTTCACCAGACTGATACAGGTTCAAACTTGGTGGCAGTCCTGGGTCTGAGGCCACTCAGGAGATGTTCCAGGGTACACCAAGTCTCGCTGCCACCCTCTGGGTGCTCATACACATCTGTGGTGGGGTGGGTCTGAGGGAATCATCAGGGTGAGGCCAGTCAAGTGTATCAGGCCCGAACAGACCAAGATTGGGCCTTGTGGAGAGATGGCTGTGCGCCAGCCAGGTGTGCGAAGGAAAAGCGGCCCGTCCTAGAGCCACACAGCTCAGTCTGTCCCAGATTCTGCCAGGGGCGTGATCTCAGCAGGGTGGGCCTGCTGGGAGTCTGGAGAGTGGGGCTGTTGGGTCTCCCATGAGGGACAGAGGCCTGTTGGGCTTGGGGGAAGGTGGGGGGCATGGAACCCCATCCCAGGCCACACAACTCCACTGTCCTGGACACTGCCCAGATTTTGACAGGGTGGAGCCACCAGGAGATGGGAGGGTGGGGCCGTGGAAGCCCTGAGAGTGGGGCTAGTAGCTTTCCCACGACAGGGAGGGGCCAGTCAGGTTCAGAAAAGCGGTGGGGAATGGCCCTGCCCCAAAGCCACACCCGGTCACTGACATCCCCTGAGTCTCCCCAGCCCTCTACACCCTGGCCCATGCAGCTGACCCTCAGTAGGGCGTGAGCTCTGCAGCATGGGGCAGCAGGGAGTCTGGTGGTAAGGCTGTTGCTTCCCCCAGGCTGGTGCCATGTGGAGGGTAGTGCTCCTAGGAAGGATGGTGCCTGCGGTGTGGGAGAGTGACTCAGCATAGGGATCCTGGCAGCCGCCCCCCCGATCTCTTCCCAGAGCCACAAACCCCAGTCCCTCTTCATGTGACTGTAGTGCTCTATGCCCTTCCTCCCCCCAGAGCCCAGGACAAGTGGCTGCAAATAAGACTTCGTGTATTGGCGCTTTAATAGGGTGCCTGTGTCTCTAATGGACTCCTGCCTGTCCTTGGAGGACAGAATCCCTCCTATTTTCACAGCCAGATGTTATGTGGGTGCCTCTTCCTGGCTCTGGTGCTCTGGAACGGGTTGCTCAGCTTGGGGTTGAGACCCCACGCTTCTCAGGGGGCACGGCTGCAGCTGCGATATCCCTCTGGAATCTCACTACCACCCATGGGAGCAGGGCCAGCCCTGTTCACAGCTCTGCCCTTCCTTCTAGTCTCGATGTGGCTTCTCCTGTAAATCCTTGGTTATAAGACATCTCTTCAGCTAGTTGTCAGTTGGTTATTCAGGTTGCTTGCTTTGTATTTTAGCTGTAATTCCAGTTTGGTCCTGGGAGGAGGTGAGTGTAACATCCATCTATTCTGTCGCCATCTTGGATCCTCAACTCATAAATTTCAGATCTTTATTTCTAAAAATCAATCGACATTTAGCCTGATAAATATTTAATCGAGGTGTAATAGTGGTGTTAGAGCAAAGTTAAATTCTCATTTGGAAAATAAAGAATGACCCAGATGGGACTGGGTGGGGTGACTTGGAGGAGATGAGCAGAGAAACCATTGGTCTAATTCAGTTACTTAATTAGAGGAGTCCTTTCATACATTACTTTCTTCCATTTCATTTCCTCCTTTAAAATTCTCTAATCGGTAGGTAATAAAAGTCCTTTACATATTGTGGAGCTTTATATTGCATAAAGCATCTTTGGACCAGGTAATGCTTGTGCCTCACTGAAGTCTTTCGAGGAAATTATAATACACATTTCTCTTCCTATTTTACATATTGTAGAACGGAGGTGCAGAGAACTGAAGCGACTTGCTTAGGACACACTGATGAGAGAGGGAGGCTAAGCTGGGCCACGTGGCCTTCTAGCTGGCTCATGGTGCTTGTTAACATCTATGTAGTAGTTCGGAGTAAGTTCAGCTGCATAAAATATAAGCCTCCAAATAACCATGGTGTAAATAGCATTGAAGTTGATTTTCACCTCTTGTAAATGCTGTCACAGAGGAGGAAATCCAGCAAGTCTGGTGGTACTACAAAGTTGAAAGGGTCCTAGGTGCCTTCCAATTTACCCCTCTATCATTCACATGATTTGTGGCCTCGAACCTCATGGTCCGAGGTGGCTGCCTGAGTTCCAGCCATTGCAGGATGTGGAGTAGCAGGATGGAGATAGAGAAGAGCATACTTCTTCTAAGACTCCCTGGGAGGTGGGTCTCAGCCATGACGTCAGTGAACCCTTGGGATCCAGCTTTTGAACTAAATGCTGCCAGGCTACTGCAGGGGATGGTGGGGGGGGCGTATTTCATGGCTTCAGGTTAGTCCTCAGGAGATGTTAAATATTTCTAAGAAATTAGCTCCTTGCTTGGCGAACTTTTCCAGGCTCCCTCAGATCACAAATATTCAAGCTGAAGTCAATCAGAAACACCTTGAAATGGAACTTCTCAGACTAGAGAACGGTAGAGCAGATATTGTTCCTCCTCCATTTTTAGCTCAAAAGTGTCACACTCTGCAAAGCACGACTACTCATTTGGAAGCAGTGCTAAAAGAGAGGAGGTCCCTCAGACAGACTGTTAGAACCCAGGTGCCAGGAAAACCTGCCTGTTGAAGCTGTTTATTACAAGTACCTGGTACCTTGGCAGGGGTTGGCAGTGACCTTCATTGAGAGGTAGAAACCCATCTTGAAGCTATTGGAAATATTCCTCATTTAGATGCACATCTGAAGAAAATGATCAAGGCTTTAGCCAAGGCGGGTATTTTGGTGACTGAGATGGAGGAACTGGCCGAGAACATACTCGGGGAGAGAACAGCGAGAGGCAGTTTCCTCTTGTATCCCCACGATATTAGCTGAAGAAAACTGTCTTCAGAAGCACGATGTTGTAACACCTCCTTTAACTTTTACTTTTGTAGTTCATGTTTAAACTATTAATGTCAAATGATTCAGCTGATTGAGTTAAGCAAAAAAAGATTTCTTTTTGCCTAGTTGTGTGTAGTCATGCGAAATCCATTGCTAGTCAATGATAACATGGCTATTTATAGACTTCACTGCTAGCAATACTGAAAGAGTCCTCTCTGTATGGAAGCACTAAGGTTCCAAGTTCATTAAGACCAAGCTGAATTTTCCTTTGTTTTTCATGTATTTTCATTCCACTTTTCAATAGAGCTCAGGAAGATTTAAAACAACAACAACAACAAAAACCAAACAACAAGCCCCAAAACAAAACATTCCCAAAAGCTCACTGTTCCACTTTCAGATACGGACTCAACTGAAATGAGTCAACATAGGTACTTGTAGACATGGACATGAATGTTCTCAGCATCATTATTTGTAAGGACCAAGGAAGACTAGAAGCAAGCCAAATGCCCATAGTAGAATGGAGAAATTGTGATATGTTTATGCAAAGAGATACTATCTGCTTGCATCTGATTGCTCAGAACTTAATCATGTGCAGTGCAAGGGAGGCTGAAAAATAGAGTCTTTTACTTGGGCTACCCAGTGCTTGGCAAAAACTGGGGTGCCGTTACTCAGTGAGAAAGGGCAGAATACGTTGGAGGGGACAACTGAGAGTTTGTGCCACGGCACGTAGGCACAAGTGTAGAAAGTGCGCCACGCAGGGGCCTGGGCACCATCAGTCAGGACTGTCTCAAGCTACCAGCACCATCCTGGGTGTTGGGGGCGCTGAGTACAGGATGGCTTCATTCCTGGAGCCCAGGGAGCAGTTTCACTCTTCCCTTGCGCTGCTTTATATTGATTAAAAGAAGGTGGGGCGGTATGTTTTGTTACTGGCTCCCTTCACATTTGTGGACAGGCACTTCTGGAACAGAGCATGTTTTTACCTTTCTCTTGGCGCCCCGCAAGTCCAAAGGGGTTGTGCAGTTAGCCTGCAGCAGCCTGAGGGCATGGCTCTGCACGCCAGCCTGGAGGGCGGAGTGGGAAGAGGAGTCACTCAGTAATCATGGGCGTGTTTGGTGCCTGCCAGGCGGTGGGCCAGGGCCTTTGGACACTGAGAAATGGAAGGCACGAGTGCCATCTTGTAGAGCCGTGATTCTCGAAGTGTGGCTCCGGGGGCATCACCTGGGAACTTGTTAGAAATGCATTACCGCCCCAGGCCTCCTCCCTGGGGAGCTCTGAGGGTGGACCCGAAGTCTGTTACAGTAAGCCCTCCAGGGGACTCTGAAACATGCTAACGCTCGATAAACACTGGAATCTTAGAATGATGAGAAATAGCTTTGTGATCAAGAGCGTCGGTCTTGGAGCTCCCGGACTGGGTTTGAATTATGGTTCAGTCACTTAGTAGCTGTGCAGTGCTGGGTAAGTTATTCAACCTCTCTGAACCTCAGTTTCCTCCTCTGTAAAAGGGGGTTGTAGCACTGTCCTCAGAATATGTATAAAATTTATGTGGGACGGCAAAGTGCTTGGCACGTAGTAAGTGCTTGGTGAATGTCAGCTGTCATTATTTTCTACCTTCTTTATGGATGGCATTATTATTGTGAGTTCAGAACGTTCAAGGAAATTCATATTAGAGTACCAGAATAAAAACAGAAGTTTAAAGATGAATTTAAATGATTCTATTTAGATGGGGACCATTTTTGATTTGTCCTGCCACTCCTTCCTGCTCGGCGTGGGTAAATCAGGAATTGCTTCTGGAAAACAAAGCGATGTGGTTAAGAAACTTGAAGAGGCATTTTACCAGAGAGAATATGGACACTATAGCAGATGCAGAGGTGCTGAATCTCATTAGTCATCCAGAAATGCAAATAAAACGGCAGTGAAATTTCACCCCATGCTCACCAGATTCATTGAGTGACAAAGACCTGCTGTCGAGTGCTGGTGACGATGTAAAGCAACTGGAACTCTCATAGCTGCTACTGGGCATATAAATCTGGCAGGTCCCATAAAGCTTAATATATGCATAATTTGTGAGGTCCCATTCCACTTTGAAATATATACTCAACTGAAATGAGTCAACATAGTTACTCATAGATGTGGACATGAATGTTCTCAGCATCATTATTCGTAAGGACCAAGGAAGACTAGAAGCAAGCCAAATGCCCATAGTAGAACGGAGAAATTGTGATATGTTTATGCAAAGAAATACTATCTGTGAAGATAAAGAATTACTGCATTGCAACAACATGAGCAAATCTCAGTCAACTTTGAGCAAGAGAAGCCAAACACAGATGACAAATGAGTGTTGCGATCCCCTTAATAAGTGTTTCCCAAACAGGCAGAAACTAATCTGTGGGGCTAGAAGTGAAGACAGTCGTTGTCGGGAGCGGGCGAGGGGTGGCTGCCTGGCGGGAGCCGTGAGCAGTGCTTCTGGGAGGTTGGTAGTATTTTATTTTTTGATCTGGATGACAGTTATCTAAGCGTGTTTGTGAAAATTTATTAAGCAATCTATCCATGATTTGTACGCTTTTCTGGATGTGTGCTTACATCAATACATTTACTTACAGTATCTATGCAAAATGTTTATAGTGAAACAGAAAGCGTGATTGAGGGAGACAATGGCACTGGCACTGGCTAGAAGGGCGTTAATCATTTTCACCTGTCGTCGACTCCCACTTCCGTGCAGCTGAATAAAACAAGGATTACCAACACTCACACGCGCAGAGCAATGTGCACGTGCGCGCGCACACGCGCGCGCGCACACACACACACACACACACACACACACACGGTGTCTGCCTCCAGTGTAGAAGCGGATCACCAGTTTCCAAGAAAACCTGTTTTAAAAACCTGGATGTGAAAGTGGTAGGTAAGGAGACGTCCCCAGTGTTGTCACTGGCAGTGGTGACAGGAACCCCTGAGATATTTCAGGTGTTCGTGATGGTCATTTTTTTCATATTTGATCCTCATGACCCTGTGGCAGGTGTTGGGCGTGTGGTTAACATGCCCTAGTTTAAGAATGAGGGTGCTAAGCTGAAGAAAGTTGAAGTGGCTTGTCCTGGGTCACTCATCCCCTGAGTGGCCTCACTGGGGACTCAAGCCTGGTCTGGTACCCGGTTTCCTGACATTGCTGTTAGGTGCTTGGAGGAAACTCCTGACTCGTTGCTCATGTCTCGGACAATACAAAAAATGACATGGGGCACATCAGACACCTTGCAGATGGCACTGGGATACTGTGCATAATATTTTCAGTATATATTGTTTTCTTTTTAACCAATAACCCTAGGGAGGATGGGTGTTGAAACGAGCAGGCTTATTTTTACTCAACAGGCTAGGAAACAGGAGCAGATTCACGCAAGCCTGTGCTCTTGGGGGAGAGTTCTGAACACCACTGCCTCAGCCTTTTAGAGATTAGAGCTTTAAACCAAGGTTTGTGCTGCAGCTTCTGGGTAGGGATTGTGCATATGAGTTTCCCTTCAATTCAGAGGATAGAATGGTTGCTTTTTAAATTTTCATTTATGTACAACTTACCCATGAAACAGAACAATGGAAGAGAGGCTAGAAAATAAATTGCTTTTAAAAAACATATTCATCCGATTGTAAAAGTCAAATATATGTATTGAATAAAGTTTGGTAAAACAAAAAAATTGAAAGAATAAAATAAAATTACCTGCTCTCTCTAAACCAGAGAGACCCAAATGATCATAAATAATTAGAGTGTTTCTTTCCAGAGCTTTTATGTATGTAATATACACACTAAAACAATAAAGATTTAGCCACTGTGTTGCTTTCTGGTTATTTTTTAACTTATCATTATTGTAAACATTTTCCAATATTATTGCATATTCTTATTAACATTATTTTCAATAGCTACATCATGATTTGTTCAACCTCCCATTTAATATTGGACACAAATTATTTCCAATTTTATAGTATAGTAAAAAGGGCTTTAATGAACATCTTACTCATAAATTTGAGTTCATCACTGATTTTCTTAGAATAAAAATGGCATTTCTGGTCATTCTTTACAACTACTTTAGGCTCAGAGTGCGTAATGGCTACGTTTATTACGATGCCGGAATATCACTGACCAGGAATTAACGCAGACCTTGGCTGGAACCCTGGCTTTGCCACACATACTGGCTGGGTGATCTCGAGTGGTCTCAAAGCTCTGGGAGCCTCAGCCTCTTTCTTTGTGAAATGGGAACATAGCACCCTGGCCAGGTGGCTCAGTTGGTTGGAGCATCGTCTCATACACCAAAATGTTGTGGGATTGATTTCCAGTCAGGGCATATTCCTAGGTCGCAGGTTCAATCCCTGGTTGGGTCATGTACAGGAGGCAACTGATCGATGTTTTGCTTTTACATTGATAGTTCTTTCTCTCTTCCTTCCTCTCTCTCTAAAACCAGTAAACATATCCTCGAGTGAGGATATATATATATCCAGCTGTGCACTATGAAAAATAGAGACATTTATTGAAGAAGACACAAAAGACATTGTACACAGGACAATGACGCCTCAGTCCCCTTCAAAGTAGGCACCTTGGGACCTCCCACAGTTCTCCCAGTGTCTCTTCCACTGTTCAAAACACTCTGTAAAATCCTTTGTTGGAATTGCCATCAGCTGCTCCATCGTGTTTTCCTGAATCTCATTGACGATCCGAAATCTCTTCCCTTTCAAAGGTGATTTTAATTTTGGGAAAAGCCAGAAGTCACAGGACACCAAATCTGGGCTGTTGGAGGGCTGAATCACCTGGGCGATTTCATGTTTTGCCAAAAAACCTCTGCAGGAGACATGACAGATGAGTGGGCGCATTGTTGTGATGAAGCTATTCGTCACCAGTTGCCCATAGCTGAGACCATTTCAATTGTATTGCATCTCTCAACCAATGATGAAGAACACTGAGGTAGTACTCCTTATTAATTGGCCTGGAGGGATGTATTACTGATGGACAACAGCTTCCCAATCAAAAAACTCAGTTAACATGGTCTTTGTCATGCTGTGACTTTGCTGCTCCTCCTTCTGGCATGGAGAACCAGGTGACTTCCATTGGGACTGGGCCTTTGTGTATGGATCACAGCCATAGACCCACGACTCATCTCTGGTTATGGCCTTCTTGAGGAAAGCTGGTTCATTGGTGGCGGTTTGAATCAGGTCATTAGCAAGTACAGCACGATGTTCCTCCTGCTCTGGCAGCAGAAGCTGTGGAACGAATTTTGCCACGACACATTTCATGACAAGATCCTGCATCAAAATCTTGAACACAGCAGGTTTTGGAATCCCCAGATCAGCTTCTGCTGCTCACACTGTCAGTCGATGATCTTTGCTGACTGCAGCCTGTACATGTTCAACATTCTCAGGGGTTCTGCTTGTCATAGGCCTCCAGAACGTGGATCACTTTCAACAGATTCTCGACCATCTTTGAAGTGTTTGTGCCACACTTTGTATTTGTGCTGCACTCATTGCATTGTCCCTGAAAGCCTTCTCAATCATCCTAGTCGTTTCCGTGAAGGGATGTTCAAGCTTCACGCAAAATTTGATGCAGATTCGTTGTTCTCCTCACTCATTTTGAATGTGACAGCCACACAGTACACAAGCTCACTCAACGGCATCTACCACCCCCCACTGACTAGTACAGTGAAGTCGTCATTGTTCACCCATGCGCATTCCAGTCCATTCTCCTTGGCTGTCAGCTTACGTCGATGTCATGCACACTGTTCTCGTTATATTAATAGGCTGAACATTTTCTGGACAGACCTCTTTTTTTTTTTTTTTTAAATATTTTTTTTATTTATTTACTTATTTATCTTTAGAGGGGAAGGGAAGGAGAGAGGGAAAACATCAATGTGCGGTTGCCTCTTGTATGTCCCCTGCCGGGAACTGGCCTGGCAACCCAGGCATGTGCCCTGACTGGGAATCGAACCGCGTTCCTCTGGTTCGCAGGCCCGCGCTCAATCCACTGAGCTACACCAGCCAGGGCTGGACAGACCTCTTATATATTTATTTTATATATATAGTATATACTTATATAAAATAAAATGGGAACATAATTTTCCATCTTATCTATCTATAAAAAGGATTAAATGAGCACGTAGGTGTTTAGGAGGAATTGCTTAAGTCAGACTCTGCCAAAGAAATTTTATACATTTCCGTTGTCTTGAAGGTATTGACTAATTTTCTAGAATTTTAGCCAAACACATTCTCATCTTGTTAGACCAGGCTCAGCAGAGCACAGTGCATGGGTCCAAGTCCTCTCACTCCCAGCTTCTGTGAATGGAACGCAGCCTTGCTCACTCGTGTTGTGTAGTCCGTGGCGGCTTGCACGCCGAAGTGGCAGAACTAAAAATATTTTTTATCTGGCCCTTTCATGAAAACCTTTGCTGGATTCATACCAACCACAAAATATTTATTTCTGAACTCATGACAGATAAGTGCATTACACTTCTAAAATCAAAGGTTTTCTGTGATATAGACCCAAGCCATGTATGGCTGAGCTGACTCTATTGAATGCGAATGCTACATTGCTAAAAAAAAAAAAGGAACAAGAAAATGTGGGCCTCTAACTTGGCTCTACACACACATCATTTCAGATTTCCCTGGGAAAAAGCCAGGGTGACCTCAAATGAGATTGGGGTGATTTTTAGCTCTGTTGTCAGTGTTTGGAGCAAAACCTGGCACTGCCCGACTTGAAGCTTCATCGAGAGTGTTTGGGAAGCGTCTGTCATCAGAGTGTGAGATGGGCTCTTTGCCCTTGCTGCTCAGATGACCTCTTTTTCCGAAATCGGTTCTGGGTAAGAATGCCTTGGACTTGGCTCACAGAATGTCCGAGAGGTTCCATCCCCCTGTCTCTTTGGTGTGCGGGCGAGGGTTGACCTTGGCAGTGTGGCTCAGTTCAGGAGGCTGGCTCCCCTCTATTTTCCCACCTCCTGTTCAGAGTTCCTTTGACTGTGTCACATTGTTTCCAAAATACTTCAGAAATGAAGTTTGGAACAGAAAAGTATGATCGGAGCAATGCTTCAGAAACTGTATTGTCCACCCAGACTGGGTTTTGTGGCAGGAGAGAAGCGGCGTGTGGTGAGCTTTGGCATTGGCCAGACCTCGGTTTGTGTGCACCATTTCCCCTCTCCAGTTGTGTGACCTTGGGCTCACTAGGAACCAGGAGCAGCAGAGTGCGAGGTGCTGTAATGGCGTAACACAGGTGTTAACTCCTGCTGGTGGGAGCCCTCTCTTTTCCATGTGAGAGTTCTTGTGGATGCGGATGGTGGCTCACGATTCTTCATCCCACCCTCTATGCACAAGACTCTGCATTTCCTCCCCAGTAGAGGAGAGGGGGACCCTACTTCCCCACCTGGTGAGGCTGGCATCATCCGTATGACTTTCTCAAACTGATAAAGCACAGGTAGAAAGATCTGTGCCCCAGCTCCAAGAAGCACCACGTGTTTCCATTTGCCCCTTTGGTGTTTGGTCACTGGCACGAGAAGAGCGTGGGAAGCCAGACCGTGGGTCCAAGGAGTGTGAGAGTCATGTGGGGGAGACCTGGACCCAGCTGGAGGCCCAAGCCGAGCCACACCCATCTCAGGTATCCTGCAGACAACCCGCAGACATGAGAGCACAGTCTGTTTCTGGTTTAAGCCACTGAACTTCGGGCCAGTGTTTCTGTGGCAAGAGCTATCTGAAGCAGCCATGTGCTAACTCACACTGAACCCACAGTTGGTGGCTGGTCAGCAGTGGCGTGTACTAGCCTCATGCTACCTGTTGCAAACATAGACCCAAACAAAGCTATCTTTTCTGCCATTAGGAGCCCACGGACTTGTGGTAGAAGAAGAAAGAGATAATTATGGTAATGCAGGAAGGCAGCTGTGACGGTGGGAATTCCACTGCATCACCAGAACACAGAGGGTAGCTAGACCTGCGGTAGGGACCCATCAGGTAGGGCTTCCTGGAGGAGATGATGTGTGAGCTAAGCAGCACCAGGAGGCATTGCCTGAGTGAGTAAGGCAGTGGGGTGAACATTGCGGTTATTTATTGTCACACAAGTAAACCCGGTAAATAATTGTTAGAGATGGTGCAGTCCTATTATGTCATTAATTCCGTAATATTGGGTTGGCCAAAAAGTTCACTTGGTTTCTTTCCGTAAGACGGCTCTAGTAGCACTTAGTTGTCTTTAACTTCATTTGAAACAATTTGGTTAGATCGTATTGTGACAGCTGTCATATCAGTGTGCATTTAAAAAACATTAAAATTGGTGAATTTTTGTGTAGCTGTTTTAATATTGAAGATGGAAGAAAATATGCAACATTTTCAGTGTATTACACTTTATTATTTCAAGAAAGGTAAAAGCACAACTGAAATGCAAACAAAGATTTGAGCGGTGTGTGGAGAAGGCACTGTGACTGATCAAATGTGTCAAAAGTGGTTTGCGAAGTTTCGTGCTGGAGATTTCCTCACTGGACACCTCTCCACGGTCGGGTAGACCAGTTGAAGTTGATAGCGATCAAATCTAGACATTAATTGAGAACAATCAATGTTATACCACGCAGGAGATAGCCAACATACTCAAAATACCCAAATCAATGAAATTGTTGGTGAAAATGAAAAAAAAACCATATGGACTTTTTTGCCAACCCCATGTTAATATTACCAACGTTTAATGAGTGCCCGGCTGTGTCTTTGTGTTCTGGTTAGCGATCATGAGTGACTGGCTGGGTCAGGTGTCTGGAAGTCCCTGGTTCTGTGCGGAAGCTGCTGCTCGAGGTTCTAGAGGGCTGTCCTGTGGCCGACGGGCTTTGATAGTGTTGAGTCAGCTGTGGAGTGTTATTAAATGGAGGAGGTCTTCTCTGTGCCTTCATTTGTCCAGCTCAGTAGATTCTTTTCTTGAGGTGATGAGGCCAAAGTCATGAGTTCATTCCCCTGTAAGGGTCAATTAAATTCACCATTTGGAACTCGTTACCCAGAGATAAGGTTTCCAACCAGTACCTGGAGTTGGTACGGACAGAAAATGTGTTGCACGATTTCTTTGAGGACACGCCGCTGATGGTGATGGCGGCAGCCGGCCGAGTTTGCTGTGCCAAGTTAGGGGGTTTTCAGATGACTGTTGTAGACTCCTGTTTTGCAGGTAAGTAAAAGGAGGCTCAGGGATTGTTACTCGCCCAAGGCTATTTGACTGTTTTAATAAAGCCATGAGCGGGGCCTGTCTGGGCTCGAAGGCTGTGCTGTGTGTAAGGCACTTGAGGGCAGGGCGTCTCATTTTTTACTTAAATTGGAGATTAAATTGGCACTTTGGGCCAGGCAGTTGTTTGTTGTGTGGGGTCCATCCTGGGCTTTGTAGGATGCTCAGCAGCACCCCTGACCTCTACCTACTGCATGCTGTCCGAACTCTTCCCTTCCCCAGTCATGACAACCAAAAGTGTCTCCAGACATCGCTAAGGGTCCCCCAGGGGGCAGAATCGCCCCTGAGTGAGAACTGTGCTCTATGGGCTATGGTGCCATTGACAGGGTGACCAGGGGAGACCAGGATCTCCAACTGGGGGGCGAGGACGACTCCAGATAGCATTCCATGATGGAACTTTGATTTAAGTGCCCATGCGTGTGGCAGAGTGGACATACAGGCCCACGGGAAGACTTCGGCCTCCAGCTTAAGGGCTACCCCAGGTTTCATCCACCTGCTTGTACCGTCTGTCTCTGGGGCATCTTCTCAACTCCCGCTTGACCTTCTAGGGCAGGGATACTGGAATCAGGCATTTCCTCCCAAGAAGTGTCCACCCGTCTTGCCTGGGGCACTGGCTGCAGGGTGAGTGACCAGGGGAAGGAGGTATGGGACACAATTAACCTGGAGAGGAGAGGACTGTCACCGCCAAAGCTTCGCATGCACGCAGGTGCGTGTGCAAGATGGCGCACACGGCCCGCTGAGCCTAGTGCCCAGTGTGTGGGTAATGCTTGATAAGTGCTGGTATTATTACAGTTATTGGTAATATTATTTATAACTATAACTCTTTTTTCTGGTAAAATAACTAAGTAACTAGTTTCCAGAGCACACTCCCCCCAGGCTTTCTGCTTCATTAATATTCAACTTATTTAAATTTAATTTTTCAAGGTCCTGTGTTTAATTTTTTAGAACCTAGTGAATTATTAGCATTTTAATGAATAATGACATTTAATAAATAATAACACCAGTGAGGGCTCAAAATGTAAGCCATTTAATTTAACCCCCTACCTATGTTTCCTCAAAAAAGAAACAGAAAAAAACTGCCAACAAGAAATTTCACATCACCACCAAATGTTCTCTGTAATTTGAGCTTCTGGCTTTTCTTAAAAAATTGTTATCAGTGGGATAATGGCCTCGCAGTGTACCCAAAGTACGTATTTTATAGGCAGAAGTGCCTAGCCAGAGTTAATTTTATTTAGAAATAACAGAGCATGTACTATGTTAGAAATAGTCCCAAGGGCTGTAGAAGTATTAGTTCATTTAGTCCTTTGAAGTAGGTACTGTTATCATTCCCATTTCCTTAGATGAATAAACTGAGGCATAGAGAGGTTTAATAACTTGCCCAAAGGCACACAGCTAAGATGTGCAGAGCTGGGGTTCAAACCCAGGCAGTTTGGCTCTAGAACTCATTTTCTGAACCGTTGTGCATGTGGCCTCTTGGGGCTGATCCAGGAAGTGGTTCCCCATACTCCTGGGATGTTAGAAGAAAGCCGAGGAACCTGCTGTTCCCCCCTCAGCTGTTCCTCTAGGTCAGCTATTTTCAACCTTTTTCATCTTGCGGCACACACGAACTAATTAGTACTATTCAGTGGCACACCACAAAATAATATTTTTTTCCAATCTGACCAAATAAAAAAACAGGTATAATTTTGATTCATTCACACTGGACAGCTGTTGTTGTGTTGGCTGTTGTCAGTTTTTTTTTTTTATTTGACAATCTAAGGGAAAAGAAGTCAGTGCCCCTGGCTAAATAGTCAGGTATTGCATGCTTTAAAAATCCTGTGGCGTGCTGGTTGAAAATCGCTGCTCCAGATAATCCTTGACAGCGATGCTAAGTGCAAAACAGGTGCACCTCACAGTAGACCTTAGAGAAGTAGAGAGCGGCATACTGATGAGTATCTAATCCCTCATATTTTACAGGGAAGAATAAAAATGCCTCTCTATAAACACACTTTGTTTTCTGTGGAGTTTGCGTGTGTATAGCCCTTTACATGGATATGTACATATAAACTCTAATGTACACAGAAATGCGGACCATGAAGAGCATGCCTGCAAAATGTCATGTTCAGTTTTACCTTTTACTGTCGTGGTTCTAGTAACGAGTCTACACAGAAATGAAATGCGATTCAGGGTGTGTTGTTTCTCCAACAAGAGGTGCGGGAACGCTCTACAGTGTGTCCGCTATGAAAACTGCGTTTCTGTCTGTGTTGCATCCAACCCCACCAGTAACTTCCCAGCCCCCGGTCTTCCCCCGGGTCCACTCTGGAGTTTCGTCTCTTCTTTGAGAATGGCATCAGCAGGACAGAGCTCCCCTTCCCCGTAGAACTCATTCTTCGGAAAAGCTTCTTTCAAAGACAGACCGGCTGTGTCACTGACCCCAGATACGATTCCTGGGCTTTCCAGTGGTGTCAGTTTGAATCCCGGCCACAGGGAGATGGGAAAAGCACGGAGCGTTTAATAAAAATATTAGCAAATCAAAAACCAAGTAGGATCCAATGCGAGCCCTGCTATAAATAACTTATGAAAAGTGAAAAGATGTTTCTGTTAGCAAATTTAAAATAATCATTAGAATCCTTCAACAGATTGCTGCTAATTAGATTGAGAATTAAACAGCTTTGTATGACTGTAGAGTTAATTAATAACTCATTACTTTTTTAATAAGCCAAATTCATTTGGAAACAGGAGACAGCAAAGTTTATCATGGATGAGATGTTAGATTGGGATTATTTCTGCTCCCCTTGATGAGAGACAGTTTAATTAAAGCAGGAGACACATTTGTACCGTAAATGAGTGGCGTCCGGAAACCCAGCCATCTAGGAGTGGAGAAAGCGGCAACTGTCCATAGTTGGAAAATCTCCTTGGGCCGCATGGGGTTAATAAAAGTTGTGACTGAACCTCCCTCTTCAAACTTTTGAATTTCAGTTCACTTATGAAATAATCCTTTTTGCAGCTTGTACAGGTTCATCGAAACTAGCGTAACTTCCTTCTGTGCCGTATTGATTGTACTCTCATTCCGGGAGTACCAGGATCTTACTTTGAAGGCAGTCCTCCATTCCCTGCCTTCCTTCCTTCCTTTTCACCCCTATCCTCCGCGCCCCCCACCCCCACACAACCTCAGATTCCATTATTTCTTCATCTAGTTTTCTGACCCATAGATGACCTTTATGTAACAGCATGGAACGGAGTGGAGTGGAAGCCAACGAACGGTTTCTGATTTTGAAGGCGGGTGCGTTCTCATTATCCCACATGGAAATTTTCTGTTTGCAAGCACCGAGGAGCCCCGTTGCTGCCTCGCAGTCTCCCATCAATAGTTCTCGGCACCCTTTGGTGCGGGGTAGATGGAATTTGTCTTTTCTGGTGGGCATGTGTTTGTCGGAGTGTAGCTTACAAGTGTTCCCAACCATTTTGCCTTCTGGCCAATCAAATAAAGATCATTCATCCTCAGATTCAAAAGGGATGTTGGGTGTCACTGCTCATATGTTACTAGAATGCTCCGGTCCTCTGTTATCGGTGGAGGCCTAGTTTCCGCTGAATCAATGGATAGAATTTAGGTCCCTCCCCCCAAAACGCACATCTACATGTGAGGACACGTTTCCATTCATCTAGATTGGAGACCTCCCACCTGCAGTGGGAGGTGGATGAGAAGAGGACGACTTTTTTCGGGAAACGGTAAATGTCCTGCCTGGCGACGGGACGATGTCCCCCCTTGGCACTGGACCGTGGCACGCAGTTGAGTTTTCATTTTTTAAACAGATGCCGTGGCCGACGACTGCGCATGAAAGTCTGGTGACTAGGAGCTCGTTTCCGAGCTGTGTGTGCACTCCAGGAATGATTAGCATGACCTGATTCTCAAAAAGGTGATTAATTCTCAGAGTAACCCATTATACAAATTTTTCTCCAGATCCGTTTGATCCTGTCCTTTCCAAATGAGGACTCGGGCTCTCCAACTCTCTGCTTTTGAGATTTTGCTTCTCACTAGGTTATTTTTTTCTTCCTGAAACAGTTCTGTTCTTTAAAACGGATCCCAGAGCCTGGATCTCCAGCAGGGAACTGGGAAGTCCCACTGTGGGACCATTGGTGAGGAGCGGTCAGAGCAGCGTGAACAGAGGGTCTCCGTTGCCTGCTCCTGCTGGTCCCCAGCTGCTTCTCTGCCCCTTAGCCTTGACTCGCCCCTACGCTCGCTGGACCCCCCTTCTTTTTCTAGCCATTCCCAACCATGGAGACATAGTAGGTGCTTTGAAAATGTTTGATGGATTCGTTGGTGGTGGATAAGTGTGCCCTGCCCATAGCACCCTCAACTCTCACCCTCGGTGTCTGCACAGGTTTCCTGTTTAACCTCCCTGCTTGAGCGCTCTGCCTGGAGTGCTGTTTCTCCAGATACCTTCCCCTTTCAGGCCTCAGCTGAGATGCCACCCCCTCGGCGGGGCTTTCCTCAGCCCCCTGATCTGAAGTGGCCTTTCTCACGTAGTCCCCCACGGTCAGGTCTCCTGTTTCTTCCCATGTTGACGTCTCATCGTCTCTATAGTGTCTTGGTGTTTTTGTTTTTGTGTTGTTTTTGCTTTTTACCCATCTGCTGAAGTGAAGAGAGGGACCACGTCTGACTCATTCATTGCCATATCCTCTGCTCCTCGTACGGTAGGTGCTAAGTAAATATCTGATGAATAAATGGACACAAAGTAGGCTGAGTATCAATGCCCAGTCTTGAAGGGACGAAGGAAGGGAGTGAAGTCCCACCGTAAGGGGCTCAGAGGGGAAGCCAGATGGATCACCCGGATCACTGGTGGGCACCTGTGGTTTGTAAGCCCCAGACACCTTTGAGACATTATGTGTTGTGAGTTTTGAGTGGCATGCACTGCCACTTTGCGGTTGAGTAATCAGCGAGAGGACTGGGCCCCCAGTCCATTTCGTCGTGTGGCCACCGTTCTCCTCTCTGTGACGAGGTCTGGTCCCTTTCCCATGCTGTCCTGATACGATCATTCACACCACCACAGTCGTTGCATAGTGAGGCTTGCTTCCTCCCCATTGCGTTACTGTGTATTGGAGAGTAAGGAACATGCAGAGAAAGGGAAAAAAATAAAATAAAATAGAAAACTCGATAAGGGCTCGACCTCCTTCGCCAACTTCTCGGGTATGGGCATCCAATTTACTGTGGGGGGAAATGGGGGCTGCTCTCGGAATTTAAGCGACTTTATCCTAGATCGGTGCCAGAAGCAATACATTTGGCTAATGCATTTTTTATTACTCTAAAATAGAGACTTAAAGTAGATAAGGTTATTTGCATTTTTTAAAAAGCCTTTTTAGATTTCAGAGCTTAAAAATTCTGTTTGTCCCATCGCCTGTCTCAGAGCAGCGATTTTAGTACCCTTAAAATGGTGTGCCTACTAAGACATTTATTTTGTTTTTCACGTTGTTGGCTTCAAGCGCATTTCCCCCTCGTCTGTCTCCGCAGTGCTGTGGAATTCGTCGTGCTGTTTTTCGAAGAGTTCCTCGAACGCAGGTAAGGGCAGCACTGGTAGAAGACCCTTGAGAGGGCAGATTCTTTATCTGTCTCAAGTCACCGCCCCAACTCTGTCTCTCAAGTCACATTTTGGTCATCTATTGCTGTGTAACAAACAAATCCCCCCAGACTTAGTGACGTAGTAGCAGTGTGTCATTGTCTCTCATGGTGCTGCGGTGAGCTGCCCGGACGCAACTGGGCGGTCCCTTCTCTGGGTCGTTACGAGGCTGGACTGAGGGCATCAGAACCGGAGCTGTGCACATGCTCCACCGGGCTGGGTGTCCATGGTGGCTCCGACGCATGATTGGCGGTTGATTTGAACTCTGTCTGGTGGACAGCTGGGACTGCCCACCAGAGTGCCCCCACAAGTAGCTTCTCCCAGTGTGGTGACTGAGAAACTTGTGTCCCCAGAGGCAGGAAACACAAGGTGGCAGGAACCGGAAGAGCTACACCTGGAGCCTCATTTCTACAGCTTCGCCCCTCCTGCGGTTCTTCCAAAAGGCTGTGGGCTTTGGGAGTGACTCCCTATATTGAGCGATTGCCCAGGATTAATTCACTACTGACCTCTGCATGTTTAATGTATCAGATAAACAATTATGTCTAGCTATTAAAGGTATCAGATTAAGGTGCCATTTGTTTCCACACTTTCCACACACACACACACACACACACACAGACACAGACATACACACACACACACACGAACTGTATTGAATTTTATGTCGCTGTTCCTGGGGGTCCTGTTACCACCATGTAGGAACCAAGTTCCTAAAGATCCGTCCTTTACTTGCTGCATTTAGATAACCCTCGAAAGTAAACTTGTTTAAATTTCTGTGGCGTTGTGTAATTGCGATATTGATCCTCCGAGTTGAGAACGAAGTGCGTGCTAATGCAGCTGATGCATTCCCTCTACCTGTTGAGACATTAACCAGCAAGCCAGAACTTGGTGGTAAATGACTGTCGTTTTCTGTTTTTTTTTCTGTTGCATCATTTATTGCAACTTTTAGATAGGCCTGCTGGGAGAGGGTGTCTTGTCTCTAATTCTTTTAACCAGAGGACATGAAATGCTTCAAGCTGTGCTGCCATGTTAGCTTTCGGGAGAGATTCGTCAGGTGAATTGGTCAATGCATGTTTCTCTCCTTTTCCTGGCTGCCTTTTCTTCCAGCAAACTTTTCCAAAGGTGACGAATAGCTGAGAGGATGAGATGTCTGCCTGCTGCCGACTGGCCATCTCCCAGACACCCTGCGCCGCGTGTCAATCCGAGATGCTCTCCCCCTCACTTGACTCTGCTGGAAAATTTGAGTTCATTTCACTTGCAAATGCTTTAAAGCTGTCTGCATCCCCTTCTCCCTTTAAGTGGAAACAGAAAAGTTAAAATGAAATTAAGAAAAATATTTTTATTTAATTTCAGTGTTCACTTTTCTCACACATGTATCTTTCTAAGCTGGAAGAAGTCTGGGTGGAGGAAAGTTAACTCTTTCCCTTCTGTTTGATGATCCAGTGAAGCATGGTGCTAGAAGGGATCTTGGGAGAACCAGTGTAAACCAAGGAAGGTAGCTGATGTTACTGATGAGGCCCAGAGACAGCAGGCAGTTGGCTCAGGGCAGCACAGCAGTTCAGTGGTCGTCATGCCCTGCTGGCTGCACCAGGCTACTCCTGCTCGTTGTTGCCTTGTCTGCTGCCTGGTTGGGGGCAGTCTTGGCTTATCCAGGGCTGTTCTGTCTGGAGCAGCCCCCCAGTGACCTGCTTCCCTTCCCCAGGCCTGTAGCATCCTTGTGAATGAAGGGCCCTGTGCGTTCAGCATGCTGGACACTGGAAGCTAGCATCTGGCATGCGGAAGAATGAGTTAGTTTGAGGCTCCACCTTCTCAACCACCCAAGTATGGACCACTTCCCACTAGGGTCAAAGGACGAGGGAATAGCTGTCATTGAAATCCTGTCCTGGGCTGTCATTATATACTATCATTTTAAAAATCCTTACCTGAGGATATGTTTATTGATTTTAGGGAGAGAGGGAGGGACGGAGGCAGAGAGAGAGAGAGAGAGAGAGAGAAGCACTGATGTGAGAGGGAAACATCTGTCAGTTGCCTTCTTGTACGTGCCCTGACTGGGGATCAAACCTGCAACCTTTTTGTACAGGGGACCATACTCCCACCAACTGAACCACCCCACCAGGGCTATGCTATCTTATTTAACATTTATCTCCACTTGGCCCCTTTCCTGTAACAGATCCCATGAGAAAGGGCAGAGATTGAGTTACTGATCAAGTCAGTTAAATCACTGGCCCTCTTAAAGGGGGTGGGGTGAGGATTGGGGAAATGAAGCTGGAAGCATTTGACCTCACCTGTATAGACCAGTGTAATGACTGTACTGTGCATCAGTGTCATCCAGAGGGCTTGCGAAAGCATAGATTGTTAGGCTCCCTCCCAGGGTTCCTGATTCAGCGGGCTGGAGGTGGCTGAGAATTCGCATTTCTAAAATGCTTCCCCTGAAGGCGCTGGATGGAAGCCCCCTCACCCCTGGCCTGGACCATACCCTCCCTTCCCCTGGTCATCTGGCCATGTTCTGAGACCTCAGCTGGTTGGATGAGAGCTAAGTTTCTCTTGCAATGCCTGGTTTTAATTAACGTAAGAAGGCTTTGGAAACTAGGGTCCCCTTTGGTATTTTGCACTCCTGAATGGCCAGGTACTCGAACATAGTATTCCACGTGAGAAACAATTAGAGGATGATTTGAAATGGGATGTAATTAAGAGCGCGGCAGCCACCGCACTTTATTGGACATCTGCTGTGTGCATTATGCGCATCATCTATTTAATACTCACAAGAGCCTTGCAAGGTAGGCGTTGTGATGCTATCCACGTTTTACAGAGGAGGAAATGAATTCTGTGAAGAGTCTGCCTTGGTGAGTTATGGAGCCGAGATGAGACTTTGTCAGTCTTCTGCCACGTTATGCTTTTAAGTGACATTATGCGATAATTTAGAAGTCCGGAGAGTAAAGATATCCCCCGTGCCAATGGCGTCAGCAGCAATAGCAGGTCCCATCGATTGAGCACCTCCTCTGTGCTCGACGCCATGCTGAGCATTTTGCATATCTCACCGTGCTTAAACCACCTCGCTCTCCAGCAATTCCGAAGGTCGCTGTTGTTTCTGCTTTGCAGGGGCATACGGTAGCTCAGGGAGGTTAGGTAAATAGCTCGCCTGAGATCGCAGTTGGTAAGTGGCAGAGTCAGACTTTCAGTCTGGGTGTAGTAGGTTTCAAAGCCCAGGCTCTTGGCCGCTGTGTTTTGTTGACTGGCTGCTGGATGATACGTAATCCGAAGAATTTTGCCTGGCACCGTGGGGAGTGGTGACATAGCTGGTGGCCCTAGAGGTTTGGGTAGAAGAGTAAGTTTGGGGAAAGAGATTCATCGGACATGGTGAGCTTAAGGACTTTCACCAAAATCTTGCCAAAGACCCGACTGCCTTCTGTGCCGGGACCTGCGTTCACGGTGATGGTGGAAAAGGGCAAGACTTTTAATGTTGACATTTCTGGAGCTTTAGTCTGTGATCCAGGATGAACAATTTAAACAATAGGTCTTAGAACTGACTTCAGAATGATGACATCTTTCTTGATTTCTGTTGCCTCGCTGTGGAGCGGCGGAGGTTAAGGCAACCTCTGGCATTCATGAAAAGTGCTAGCAATGTCAGGGAGTGGTGAGTCCACACGCTGTTCGAAGCCTCCGCTCCCCATGCCTCGCTCTGAGATGTCTATTGTCCCCAGGATTCTGGGTGAGAGATAGGAGTTAAAGTCTTACTGCGGCGCATGTCATTTCCTAAGAGGAGTTGAAAATGAACCCAGGGTAGACTTTTCTTCAGGGTACTGGTGTTTCTCAAGCTTTGTTCTCCATTATCCCTCCCCTAAGGAGACGTTTTAAATTTCTTTAAAACTAATCCCTCCTCTCCATGAACTTAAGTGACATAGGATTTTGTCAGGTAGGGCTGTGCTAGGGAGGGCCACAGACCCTTGTGATATCTAAGACTTTTTTGCTCCTACCCCCACGAACAATTTTGGTTCCTTTGGGGAGATACTGTCCCCACTGAGGGTGCAGGAGTTATGTGAAGCTTTCTAAAGTCCGTGAATGGAGTGTCCGCATCGGGGTTCAGCGCAGGCGTGCAGATCCCCCTTTCCCATCGCTGCACTAGACCTCTGCGATTATCTCGCGGGGCTCTCAGCAAAATTTCTAACATTTGCCTCCGGCTGTCCCTTGCAACACAGCACATGGTTTTGGGAAAGCGACTTGTCCCAACCAGTGTGTCTTTATCAAGGGTGTAAGTTACACCCTGGCTGGTGTGGCTCAGGTGGTTGGAGCACCGTCCTGTAACTGAAAGGTAGGTCGCCAGTTCGATTCCCGATCAGAGCTTGATCCCCAGGTGAGGTGTGTGCAGGAGGCAGCCGATCAGTGTTTCTTGCACTGATGTTTCACTCACTCTGAAATGAGAATAAAATAAACCTCTTTAAAAAAAAAAGAAAAGAAAAGAGAGCGTAGGTTGCTATTGTATCTGTACTCCTGGAGTGTCTAACCTCACAGGGCTGGCTGTCTGACCTGAAGTTTCCACCAGTGATTTGGGAAGAAGGTATGGTCTGATCCGGGAGGGTCCGGGCCGTGAGAACAGTGGGGCCAGACTCTGCCCTCTGCACTTGTCTGATGGACCCAGTGGACCCGGTGGCCAGAGATCAGTGCCGACCACCTCCGCTAGGGACAGGGGATGGGTGAGCCTTTGTGGGGTGCATGAATTTATGGGGTTGGTGGTTTAGCAGACCAGCATGGATCGGAAGGCATGGCAGCAAACACAGGCTGCTTGTTTGAGGGAGCTGACATTCAGTCTCTGGTCGTTTCCTTCTCCCGCTCAATTCTGATCTCATCTTTTTTTTTTTTTATTTTTTTTTATGGTTTTCTGATCTCATCTTGACTTTTCCTCCAAGTTTACGTTCCCATTGGTTATGTTCTTCCTCTGCCTTTATTTCTTTTTTCTATATTATTATCCTGTTTTTCTCTCTTGTGTCTTAGTTTTGCTTCTCCTCCAAACACACCTTGAAACAAGGAGTTGGGTGCAAGTAGTTTATTCTCCAGGCGATCGCAAGTAGCTCCCAACAGGGGAGGGGCTGTGAGACAGGGAAGTGTGGGAAGCCCATGAAGAGTGTGTTAATGAGCGAGTTCCTGTGTGGGCAAGTGGAGTGTGGGGTCCTGCTGGGGGCCTTCCCAGAGACCGAAACACACCAGGACTCCCCCTAAGGGACACGGAGGCTGGGTGTTTCTCCACCAGCCGTCACCTCCAGCCTGCTCTGCCCGCATGGCCAGAAAATGCCCTCGCACCAAGACTCAGGTCACCATCGGTACAGACAGGAGACTTCTGCAGACAGTGGCTTCGTGGAACGTTGAGGGGATGTGGGTGCTGACTGTGTCTGCCATACTCTCTTCCTCGCTTTCTCTGGCTCTTTACATCTCAGTGTTGAAACGAAGTGAATATTTTGTTGGACTTATTGAAAGTACACTTATATTGTCTCCTATTCCCAATGTAAAAATGAGGTCAGCTGAATATTTTATTTCCCTGCACTGGTCATGCACATTGAAAAAATTATCTGGGCCCTGGCTGGTGTAGCTCAGTGGATTGAGCATGGGCTGCAAAGCAAAGGGTCGCTGGTTCAGTTCCCAGTCAGGGCACATGCCTGGGTTGCAGGCCAGGTCCCCAGTGGGGGCCAAGCGAGAGTCAACTGCACACTGATGTTCCTCTCCCTCCCTTCCCCTCTCTCTAAAAATAAATAAATAAAACCTTAAAAAATTATCTGGGGCCGGGTCTTTGTGTGTGTGTGTGTGTGTGTGTGTGTGTGTGTATGTCAGTGACCACCGATGGAAGGCTGGTCTCCCTCGAAATTTGAGTACATTGGGTATACAATTGGAACATCCAGCCCACAACTTTGATTTTTTTCCCTGTTCCTGAGAATTGCTTCTGCTCCTGTGACACCGCCAGGCTGGCAGGACGGCTGTGACTGGGCTCAGCCCTGCGCAGGCAGCCGTGCTGAATGAGCAGACCCAGGATTCCCCAGCGTGCCCCTACGCCCAACACCTGGGTGTCTGTGGGCATGAAGGTTATATACTCAGTTTTCTAAATTACCTGTCAACCCTCAGAGAAGATATTTGACAGCAGGGACATGATCCCAGTGATACTCTATTTGGAATTTACCACCTGTCCTGTGGTGAACGTTTCGCCATATTACCTCATTTTATCATTAGAACTGTGAGCTGTGCTTTAGCATTTCCATTTTACAGCTTCGGAGACTGAGGCCTAGGAAGGTGTCATAACTCTGCCTGAGGTCACAGCCACTGAGAGGTGTGGCTGGGATTGGAACCCACACCTGCAGGCTCCAGGCCGCACTCTCTCCTATGATGCAGTGCTAATCTTTGACCTTGACGCTCAGCGTAATCAGGAGCCTGCTCCGTGGTTTTCAGCACAAAGTGCTTTACACCCGTCATCTCCCGTGGGACTCCACCTGCGGCAGATGCCGTGAGGTCTCTTCCTCCCTGGTATGGCGAATGAGAGAACTTGAACTTCCTTGTTTTTGTTTCCTGTAGAGGAAATGATGTCTAAGTCAACTTTACACTTGGTCAGGAATGTGTGTGTTTATGTAAAAGGAAAAGTAGGAAAAGTTAGCCACGTGTTTTGTCTCTCCAGTACCAGACATTCCTTCGATCATGCACATTATCTGAACTTGGGGTAAAATTTGGATAATTCGTGGCATCTTTGGCTTTGCCTGGAAATTTTAGTATTGAACTCCTTAACATTTTAACTGCAGCTACTACTACACACTCACTCACACTCACAGAGCCGTGTGTAGGCATGTCTGGGTGGCAAAGGCAGTCGTCTTTACACTTTCCGCCACCCCCTCTTGCCCGGATACCTTCTCATTTTGCACTGTTGTGGCCGCTGAGACATGCCCCGTTAGAGCGTGTTTACATTGTTTTGTCCTTGTCGGGTTGCGAGTCTGTTTCCCCCCTGGGCTGTGAGCTCCATCATGACAGGGCCCAGAACAAGAGTCTCTTCTGTCCCTGACCCTACCTCAGGGCCAGGAATGAAAGACACATTTGTGATGGTTTTGGAAGGAAAACTGTGTGGATGCAGCCCCAAGGCCTAGGGGGAGCTTCAGGTTCTATTTCAAGGCCTGTTTTGAAGACACTTGAACTTGCTGCTTTGAATTCACAGACAGATCCGGGTGTTGCCTGAGTTTAAGGCAACTCCGCACTGACCCAGTGCAGGGAGGTTACTTTCTGTCCATATTCTTGAATTTCTAGAGGGGGCTGTCCTTGAACAGGTAAAACTCTCTCCATGTGATAGACATAGTCCTTCCTTCCAGGAGCGATTGTGTCCCTGTTACATGCCAAGCACCGGGCGAGGCCTGTGGGGGCTTCCAGGGGAAACACACCGTGGTTCTTGCCCTCGAGGGGCCCAGGTGAACGGAAGAGAAGCCCCGAGGCCAGGAGTGATGGTCGAGGGAGGAAGGGTCAGGGCTGCGGGGGTACGGACAGGGGCAGCATGGCCTGTAGGTGCTGCGTTTCCGTTGGCTGCTGCTGGCTGAGTGGGGGGCGGTCACAGTTCTCGAGAAAGGGCTGTTGGAGCTGGGCCTGGCAGGACCGCATGTGCAAGAATGAGAAGGAGACTTTCAGGAAGTCTTAACTGCAAGTCAGACATGGATTTTGATAACATGGGTCTGTGATAAAGTTCTACATTTCAGTTTGTCCTCAGGCCCCTTGGGGCTTCTTTCCATCATCGGCGATGGGTGGGCTGGCTGCCTGGCACCCGGCCCCAGATCCTAGAGGGACCCTGTTGTCTCAGCCTTGTTCACCTGGCTGGCAGGGGAAAGGGGCCGGTGGGGAACCTTGGGGGCCGTCTCCAGCAGCCTCCTGCTTCACCTTGCACAGCCCGGGCACTGCACTGTGCCTGCATCTTGTGTGCGTATTGTCACAAGCTGATTTTCATGTAAGAAGGGACATTTTGGGGCTTTTGAAGTTACACAGAGGACTCTGGGGGTCACAAAGACTCCTGTGCTTTTTGTTCTAAGGTGCTGTGGCTGGGGTTTGGCTGTCTTGTCACTGTCTGGGGTGTGCCTGAGCTCCCCCTTGCCCTTGGGCTTACGTGTCTCCCTCTTCAAAATGAACGTGGGAAGAGGGATCCCTGTGTGCCTGCTGTCCCCCAGACTCGGAGAGTCCACAGAGTGCAGTGTTCGCCATCCCGGGGGAGCCTGGCTACCTGGGTTTGAATCCCATCACCATCATAACCAGCTGTGTGACCTTGGGCAAGTTACTCAGCCTCTCTGTGCCTCCCTCCATTTCTCCAACTGCTGATGGAACCTTCATGGCATCTTGTCATAGAATTGTCACGAGGATGGAAAGAATGAACAGTGCCTGGCACAGAGTAGGTACCTTGTGTTAGCTCTCACTAATGTCCTGTGGACATTATCATCAACTTTGCTGCCCTCGAGCCTATCATTCTGAGTAGTGCTGGTAGGGCAGGTGCTCACAATACCACTGGAAGGTCCCTTTGACTTAATTCCATTTTCTGAGCCAGGATAGGTGGCTTGCCTGAGGTCGCACAGCCGTAAGCCACAGAGCTGGGATTTGGGCCAGCCTTTTTCTGACCTTTAGCCTGAACCTTCTTCACTGCCTCAGGCTTCCCTTTCCGTGGGACCCTTTCATGCCTTCCTTGCAGGGCTTTGCTTGGACCCAGGATGATGAGGCCCATGTGTGGCTGAAGCATGTACTTGCTGAGGCCAGCGCTCAGCAGTCGCTTGGAGAGAACTGGTTTGCCCGCTGTTCTGAGTGCTCTTCTGCAGATGGATTTATGGTTGCCATGGCCCCCTGGTGCTTTGGAGCCCTGGCTTTCTAATTTAATCTCCTCCAAAGTAGCTGAGGGGCTTCCAGTCTCCTCAGCCAGCAGCCTCCTGCCCTCATTCCGGTTACCTGAGAACTGGGGCCTCCTCTGGTCCCCACAGGCACGCCGAGCCATAATGAGCTGGCCTGCCCACGGCTACACCGGATTCCAGCGGGTCCAGCCAGCCCCCGGGGGGCTGTGAGGGATTGTCTGGCTTTCTCTGTCCATCTGGAAGGGCCCTTGTTAGTATTCCGGGCAGGCAGAGCTGTGGACAGGGAGCCTGCTGGGCCGAGAGCTGGCTGGGAGTGGGGAGAGCCCTCTGTCTAGAGCTCTGGGAGGAGGAGTGGGGAGCAGGGCCCCTGTGTGAGGCTCTTTCCTGGGAGCTGACTCCTGGGGGGCTTTTCTGGGCTGTCACTCTGGGACCAGAGCCTTTCCTCACATGCCATTTAATAGCTTGGATCACCTAAGGAAGGAGTGTACAAACCTTGCCGTTCTGACCGTGTCAAGAAGGGAAGACGTGTGATCTGATCTCCTGTCTGCAGTCAGGTGGTAGGGAGAGGGGAGGGAGGAGAGGGAAAGAGAGTGATAGCCTGGAGGGTGGGCGGAGGTTCAGGGATGGGCGGGGGAGCCACGCTGACACACCCAGACCCCGCAGGCCTCCTGGCCTGAGTGCCCAGGAACATGGAGACCGTGGGCCCTGGGCCTTGCGTTTGCCCACAGGTGCTGAATTCCAATCCCGTCCAGCTACTAACTCTGCCAGTCACTTAACCTCCATGCTTCTCAGTTCTCAGCTGTAAAGCTGAAAAGTAATAATAGTGATTTAGCTCTCAGAGCTGGTGGGTCACATTACTAATGGCAGGTGGAAGTACAAGATATCACTGGGTGTGAAACGGCTTGATAGCAGGCCACCCAGCCAGTGCATCTGGAACCGGAGCCCCAGGTGTGGACACGGCCCAGGCTCCTGAGGGGGGGCGGGGCCTAACCTCCAAATGCAGAGAATGCCTGGGTCTCTCAGTGCTGTGCCCTGAGTCCCTGCTCTCCCCATGGTGCTGTCCCTGCTCCCAGCCCTCAAGCTCTTTCTGGCTGCTGGGCCTCTGCAAAGCCCGTGTCCCTCAGAGCTTAGTGCCAGCATCTTCCCCTTCTAGAATTTCCCCCAATGACCTGCTCGCATCCACTGTGATGCTTCCTGTACACTTTTCTTATCCCGTTCCCAGGCAGGTACCCTGCCTGTCTTAATGTTCATTCCATACATACTCATTAAGCACTTACTGTGTGAGGGCACTGCTCTAAATGCTGGAGATGCACCCATGACCTCGACAAAGGCTTCTGGCCATGGGCACTGAAACATGAGTATGCAAAAGACATATAGGGCTGCGGTGAGTTCTCTGCAGGACAGGAACAGGATGAGGGGGGACCGAGGGGGACAGTGGTCACTTTAGATGTGGTGTTCGGGGAAGGCTTCTCAGGGGAAATGGCATTTAGGCTGAATCCTGGAAGAGGAGGAAGCCTTGCATAGAGCCCAGAGAACAGCATCCCAGGAATGGGGAACAGCATGCATGGGGGCCCTGAGGCAGGAGAGGGGCTCTGTGTGTTCAAGGAGCCAAGAGTAGGGCCACATGGCTGAGCGACATGGGTCATTAGGGAGTGGGACAGGAACCGGATCTGGACCTCGCAGACCGTGGTTAGCAGTTTAGATTTCGTTCCTTAAGCACAATGAGAAGTCATCAGAACCTTGAAGGCAGGAAAGTTACATGGACTGATGTAGCTTTCTAGGGATCATTCTGGCTGCTCTTTGGAAAATAGCTTAGAGGGACATGAAAGAAATTGGATGACTGATCTCAGAATTGATTTAAAATACTGACCTGGCCCTGGCTGGTGTGGCTTAGTTGGTTGGAGCATTGTCCTGTAGACTGAAAGGTCACAGGTTTGATTCCCGGTCGGAGCACATACCTACATTGCTGGTTTAGCCCCCTGTAGGGGCACTTGTGGGAGGCAGCCGGTCACTGTTTCTCTCTCACATCCATGTTTGTTTCCCTCTCTTCCTGCTTTCCCCTTTCTCTATAACCAACAGGCATGTCCTCAGGTGAGGATTAAGGAAAAAACAGGAAGAAAAGAAAAATACTGATTTGTGTGTGTGTGGGTGTGTGTGCATGTGTGTGGGTGTGTATGTGTGCATGTGTGCGTGCACAAGTATTCATGTTGTTGAATTCTGCAAATTGGATTTCCTAAGATTCTTTTCTCTTTTGAGACAACCCCTGTTCGCAAAAGCTGTATAAGTTATCGGGAGATTTGGAAGTAGTGGGAAGAAGCAGCCCAGGGTACCTCAAAATCTTACTGAATATTTGGAAGACTTTCAAAATATGCAAATTGTAAAGCTGAAGCAAACTTTGGAGCATTTAGGCCCCACCTGTCCTGATATCTGAAAAGAGATTTGCATACTATGTGGAGAAGTTACAGAGTGTAGTCTTCCTAACGAGCACACAGCAGAAATGTTCTGCCCACTCAGCTCTCCTCCTACATGAAGTGCTTTTCCCGATTTGTCTATTAATGTTTGTTTTGTTGGTTTTTTATAAGTAATACACACTCATTATGAAAAATTTAAAAAGAGAAAATGTGAGAATGCATTGGAATTCTAGTGCAAACACAGCTAAGCACTTGGTTGGTTGTCATCCCTTCTCTTCTTGCGTGCGGGTTTATGTTTCATGTACATCCTCACTGTGTGTGTGTAAAGTTTTGTAAGCTGCTTCCTTCCTGCAACGTTGTAAAGCATTTACTTGTTGTATCAGTCAGGATGGGCTAGGTTGGGCTGCAATAACAAATAATCCCCAAATCTCAGTGGCTTTAAACAACGAAACTCTATTTCTCTTTGGCTTGCATGTCTGCTAGGGTGGCTCGGAATCTCTGTGCTGGGTCCTCTTTGCTTGGCAACATGTGGAAATGGAACAGTTGTTACCTGCTCTGTGGTTGCGCACGATAGCATGTGGAAAGAACACTCTGGAGTGCCTCACATCAGCGCTGAGATGTCCTGAAGGGAAGTGGGATATCACTGTCACGTGAACTCACTGGCCAGAACTAATCACATGATCCCATGCAACCACAGTGGGGCCAAAGAGTATAGTTCCATCACAGGCTAAAAAAGCTGAAAGTCGAGAGCCAAAAATATTTGGTGAGCAGTACTAATGTCTGCATGCCACTTGTGTCTCTCATTTACAAAATTACAAACATATTTTTGTAATATTTTATTATAAAATATTGACATGCACATGGAAAATATATTTCTAAATAGTGAGCTGTGAATTTTGAATTTTCTGTTGTGGGGGTGGGGGTGGGGCTTTGGCTGCCCCATCTGGGGAGCTCCTGCTCATCCGTTCTGACGCATACACACACCTGGCTGTGCCAGGCCCCTGGGGCTGCCCTTGGTCAGTGGGGCATGGCAGCCAGTGGGTACATACTCCCATCTTCCTTCCCTGAACAGATGTTCCCATAGGGTCCCTAGTGGGATGCAGCCCGGGTTGTTTCGGTGGTGATCAGCCCTGTAGTAAGTACACCCTTGGTTTGACTTTCCCTCCCTGCTGTTCCACACTTCCCAGTCCTGCATGCCTGTCACCTGGGATCACTTCCTAAAATGAAGTACCCCTCACACACCCCCATCTTATGCTTTGCATATTAGGACAACCTGAGCGAGAGAGACAGGAATGCCTCTGCAATTAGAACTGTGCCCCTCGAAAGTTCCAGGCACTGGGGTCGGATGAATTTGCTTTCTTTTCCATTCCATCTATTCTAGAATCATGGCGTGTTAGATTTTGACAGTGTTGGGATCTGACTTGTTTGCATAGCTTTTTGTTTGCTAATTGTCCTTCATTTTTCCTGGTGGTGGAGGAAGCAGGCACCTTCTTCCCTGCGTCGCCAGCACCTTGCAGCTGTTCGGTCACACTCTCTGGGAAGGGCTTGAACGGCTTCTGCCTTCCTGTGGGCCTGCGGCCCTGCCGTCGTCTTGGTTTGTCTTTCTTGCTCTCCTGGAATTTTCTTTCTGGAATTCTCTGTCTTCTTTGTTTCAGGTATTCCTTCTCCTTCTGTCTCACTGTATTTCTTCTTTTTATTTTTTGTACTTAACTAATGTATTTTTATTGAGCAAACTTTATTTTCTTGTCATACTCATTTATTTGATCTTTGACATTAAAAGTAGTAAAGACAATTCCTGGGGGGAAAGTAACAAAATCACACTTAATTTTTACTTCATATTTAAAAGAAATAAGAAGATTAGATAACAAATTATATTTCTGTACTGGCAAAACCAAACACTAATATAAGCCCGCCTAGAAGACCCACCTGTCGTTAGCAGCTTTGATGACACCACCGTACCTTCAAGTAATCAGTTAGTACCACTTGCTTTATAAAGACAATCTGGTCCTCACAGGGGTGCGTGACCCTGCTTTGCTCTCTTTCTAATTAACTTTGGGAATGGATAGGTCTACGAAACCTTTTTGTTCTTGAGGATTGAAAAAAAATTTTTTTAACCTTCACACTGTGGTGTGTCTGTGTATGTTTGGATGACTCCAGAAATCGGAGTCAAAATAATTTTCTTCTTGACGTTTTCAAACACGTTCAGTTGTTCTCTGACCTTGCGTTGCTCGTTAGCGCAGCAGAGGAGGTTCTCGTTCCTTTACGCAGAGTCCACTTCGCGTCTCCACGTGCTGCCTTCCCTAACGTACCCGCCGCTGGAATGTTCGGGAGGTTTCCTTTAGGCTGTGTTCCATGTACCCTATTCGGCACTCAGTGAGTCCTTTTGGTCTTGTTTCTTTCTTCAGGTCTGTGAAACTTATTTTTAATTCTTTTGTGAGTGTTTCTTCTCTCCGCTTTCTTTATTCTCTCTCCAGGGCTCCCGGTTGATGTGTATTTACTTTGTGGAATGACCTTCCATTTCTCTGACTTTGTCTTTCATTTTCCAGCTAGTTTTTCCTTTGCTCTGTGTAGTGAGAGATTTCTTTAATTCTTCCTCCTAGTTTTCCCATTTAGTTTTTGGGGTTTACTTTAGCAGAAATGTTCCTAATTTTTAGAAACTCATTTCCTTTTTTTCTTTGCCTTTTTTTAAAAAAAAAACAACCACCTGCTCTTTCTTGTTTTACATGTATAGTATCTTTTTCGAGGTCCTGGGAAATATTATTAATGATTCTTTGAAAGTTCTTGTCTGTTTCTGGGTTATCTTTATTTTCCTTGGAGTCAGCTGCGTTGGCTCATTCCTTTCACTGATATTGTTTGATGATTTTGGTGGTTCATTCATTCCAGGAAGGCAGGCCTGGGGTGACGGATACAGATGTCTAGGGTGGCGTCGGTTGTCTGCATCAAGCACCTACAAGGGGAGACCCCACCACAAATGGAATTTATTTATAAAAAAACTGCGTATTTATTCTCACATGTTTAAACTTGAATCATCTCCAAAGTACTGTCCATTTGATAGGTACCAAAGGTACCTATTGAGACCTTTTCCCACGGCTCAAAACAGTGTTTGAACTTGTTAATTTTGATGTCTTTAGTGCTTCTGCCATTTTTTGTTTCACCTCTTTTGCATAAGCAAAACGTTTCCCTTTGAGGACTTTTTTCATGTGGGGAAACAAAAAAATGTCACTTGGGGTGAGATCAGGTGAATAGGGAGGATGGGGTATGGGGGTGATGCTGTTTTTGGTCAAAAACTACTGAATACTCAGCACGGTGTGGGCAGGTGCGCTTGTGAATCACCCACCGTGAAATGGCCAAATGCATTGAAAGTCCTCAAAAAAAATTTGCTGAGGCCAAACGCAGCCTCTCACAACAACGCCAGCTGGTACACTGCTAGAGATGGGTTGCTAGAACACTCACCTAGTGGAAGAAGCCTGTACTACAAGGGCCTGCCCTCCAGAAGATGATTCTGGGTTTTGGGGGTCCCTCCTTGTAGGCAGCTGAGTTGACTGGCAGGCTTCATTTGGACAGTTGCGGAACAAAAGCAGACGAGTTGCACCTCCCTGCTCTCCTCACACTTAGTCAAAGAGGAACATGTTCTTGGCGGATAATCCACACTCTGGGAGTGTAAGCCCCTTCTTGGGAGATTGCTAAGTGTTCTTGGAAAGGGTATCTCCTTTTTCAGCCTGGGAAAGCTCGTTTGCTGCCCATGGGAGAAGGGGTGAGGGGTGAGGGGTGAGATTGGGGGCAGGCCCACACCTGTAAGCTTCCCGAAGACAGTTTTCACTCACTCGTCCCCTTCCTCCCACCCGGATCTGCATCTGCTCGCACTGGGGCTTCCCTGGTAGAAGCAGCCTCTCCTGCTCCCCCGACCCGTGTCCCCATTTCTGCCCAGCACTACCACCTGTCCGCTCTTTTTCGTGAAGTCACCACCAGATCACAGTGCTTTTTTTTTCTTTTTTTTTAAATATATTTTATTGATTATGCTATTACAGTTGTCCCATTTCTCCCCCATCATTCCCCTCCACCCTGCACACCCTCTCCCACCCACATTCCCCCCCCTTTAGTTCATGTCCATGTGTCATAAGTTCTTTAGCTTCTACATTTCCCATACTATTCTTGCCCTCCCCCTGTCTATTTTCTGCCCACCATCTATGCTATTTATTCTCTGATCACAGTGCTTTTATGACATCATCCTGCGGGCACATATTCTCTGGGATGTCAGTGGGGTTTGGGGAAAAGCTGGGAGGTGGACACATTTCTCAGCCGGCCTTCCCCACCGTGCGTTGTCATGGTTTAAACCCCTCCAGGCTGATGTTAGCAATGCCTGGTGGTTGGCTGTTTAATTTTTTTCCCGATATTTCTCCTCTTAAACCCTGAGGAACACCTTTATGTAAGGAAATCTTTAAACAATCCATCATTATTTCTTTGGGACGGATTGCCAGAAGTAGAGGAAGGTTAAATGTTATGGTAAAGGGAACAGTTTCCATCCTCACTCTATCGTTCACTAGCTGGTGGTTTTGAGCAAGTTGCTCAGCATCTCTGAGCCTTATTTTCATCATTTATTATTAGCTGGGGATAATAACATTCTTATTTCCTGGGACTGAGTTCATGGATTAAAATCAGTAATGGAAGTAATGCATAGTTCATGGTATTTGTCCCTTAAATGTACTTTCAATTAATAATGCCTGCTATTATTATTATTACCCACTATTTAATCCTCATAGCAGGGAGGGATTATTTACTCTGTTTTATGGGTGAGAGAAACAGATTTAGGGACCTGTCACTTTCAGGCCATTGCCCTTGTCCTCCTGCCCAGCTATTTGCCTGTGAGGGAAGAAACGGTTGTTCTAGAATCCAGACCAATTCGGAGATGTTTTAGGTAATGGGAGTTCCAGAATCAAGCTATTGTTCAGAGGTGGGCATTTTGTGAGATGTTTAGAAAGCACCCCCCGACCCCAAACCCTAGTACCAAGCTGGGTTCCTGGGCCTGGGGATGGGCACAGCTGTGTATGCCAGCTGGCTTGGGCAGAGTGAGGGCCTGGTTTGAACACCTTGGGCATCAAGCTTTGTTTGGGTGACCTTGCTGGGGAGTCTCTAGAGGGTTAAAGGGCCCAAAGGAGGAATTTGAACTCAGCACCATCTTGACTCGGAGTCATGATCTGAATCGTGGTCGTGACGAGCACCATGTCGTCACCAGGGGGCACTCAGTGAATATTTGCAGGCCGTGCAGGAGCGGGGTGAGTGGGCCCAGACGGAAATGCGGACTGCGGGGGCAGACTGCGGACTGCGGGGGCAGACGTCTGGTTGGGTGGTGAAGGGAAGCTCCTGGCTGCCGCTGCTGGGAACCTCGGCCCCGCCCTCCGGTGACCTGGGAAAGGGACACCGAGGAACCGAGGAGCGGGCTCCTCCTGGCCGTCTGCTTCTCCTCGTTTAGCAGAGTGCCCGTCTCCCTTCCAGAGCTGCCTGAGGCTCCTGATCACTCGTTCAGAAAACGCTGCCTCTGTCCACAGCAGTTTAGGAAGTTCCGCTTTCGGAAATGTTTTCAGAGGTAGCTTTAAACACACACACACACACACACACACACACACACACACACACACACACCCCCCCCCCCCCCCAACAAAACAAAGTAAGATGCTCGCCATTTCTTGAGAAATTTGCCCAGTGGGATTGTCTCATTTTTGAACTAATGTGGTCTTATCCAAGTTGATCAGGTTGCAGGTCAGGTGAGTTTGACCTGTCGGCCTTATACCCTGAGACGCTGATGTCACCAAGTTCCATAGGCCAGCGTCTGTGTCCTTGAACACTGGCTCACAGGTTAGAGCTTTGCTCTTTGAAAACATTGCCTTGCTCTCAAAGAATGAAGATTGTTTCACCTTTACTATATGAAAAAGAAGGTGTCAGATTGCTCAGGAGGCCCCCTGAAAAGGAGTCACACACCTTGTGAACAGTGACAAAGAGCCTGGCCGGAGGCCACCAGCCCCCTTTTGGGGGTGCCAGCTGTACTTGAGTTAAACAAACAAAATCAATGCAACAACATGGAGGAGAACGCTCTTAAAGATGCTACTAAGTGAAAGGAGCCAGACTCAAGAGCTATGGACTGTTTGACTCTCTGCATAGGACGTTCTGGAAAAGGCAAAAGTGTAGGAACAGAAGTTAGATTCACGGTTGCTAAGGACTAGGGGCAGGGGAAGGGGCTCACTCTACAGGGGCGTGAAGGAATTCGGAGGGGGGCGATGAAAATATTCTATGATAGCAGTGGTGCTTACGTGACTGTATAAGTTTGTCAAAATTCACAGAACTGTATACCTGTAGAAGGGGGATTTGGCCACATGCAGTAAACCTGGCATCAATGAAAATGGGGCCAATGACATTCTTTAATAGGCACATCTCCTACACCCGGTTCTGCCGGCATTTACCTACATTTCCTGTTAGAAGAGTGATTCCTTTTAGCGTAGAACAGAAGGATTAGTAAGCCCTAAGGCTGCTGGGTTTTATTGAATAACTGTTTCGTATGGATGTGACAGCCTAGAGTCGTGGTCCTTATTCACAAATTTAAAGTGTTCCCAGGTCTTCTGAATCCTCAAAGGCAGATTATGTTTAGAATGGTTTTCAGGTTGAATGTACCTTATTATTTTCTTTTGGTTTTTTGAAAATGAGTGATTCATGCTTGGTGGCTTGGATGACTCCCTGTTACTGAGCACAAATTATTCATCAGGCTGAGAAAACACAGTCCCCTCTAGTTGAAGGTTTTACTTTGGCTCTTGATGTTAAAGACATATCTGAAATTATTCAACGAAGTGTGAGTTTTAGCCTAAAATGATGGCATATAATACACAGTTAAATGATTTTTGGTCAAATGTTTTATTCTTAAAAGGATATAGAGCTTTTAAGTGCCATGTCATGGTGTAAACATGACTCAGGTGGTATTTTTTTGCGGGGCGGGGGGAGGGTGGTTCTCATTTTGGACGAGTTGAATTGGAGGGTTCTTGCCTGGCTGCATTTGGACTTGAGGCTGCCTAAGACATCCATTTAAGGCAGGGTACTGGTCTTGGTGTGGTTGGAGGGAGGGAAGAAGTGAGATAGTGGCCGGGAATGAAGAGCAGGGGAGAAGCATTGGCGAGGGAGACTGGGTACGGGGAAGGGGAGCTTTGCCCTTGGTTTTGCTCCCTTAATGCCTGTCCTGGGGGCATCTTGTCATTCTGGGATCTCTGGGTTCCTTCCGTATGCAGCTGACACCCCAAACTCGCAGGTGACTTTTTCCTGGAAATGTTTTGCATTTCTCAGCCAGAAAAATCAAGGTTCCTTTTCCAAACACTTAAAGACCCTCTGGGTGTTTGTTCCTTACAATTCTTAGTGCCCAGTTCTTTGAAAGGTGCATGGTTTATAATTAGACTGTAAACTCCAGGAAATGCAGCAAGGTGCCTAACACGTAGTTGGCGCTTAGTCACTACTTGTTGGATGAACGACTTCAGCAAGATTTCTAGTTTATGTGCTAACCAGGTAGCATTTATAATTATGTAGGATGAGGTGGCCTCTGGGATCACTAGCTAAGCACAGAACTACTTGAATGCTGAGCATCTTGTGGGGTTTGGCGTGAGAGCAAAACGTGGGTAGAGCCTGGGCAATCCCAGGATGCTTGTAAAGGAATAGGATGTTTGAGTGGCCATGGTCTGTGTTCTGACACTGATACAGAAGCACTGTGGGGTGGATGGCGGCACCTTGGTGTAGCCAGGCCCCTTGGCTGACTTGAGAGAGGGCCCCGGAGGCTCCCCAGTTCCCTGGAACTTAACAGAACCAGCAGGTACTCTGAGAGTCTGGCTGGAGGCTGGAGGGCAGCTTCGCTATGTAACTCTCACTGTGGGGGAGTGTTGAGGTAAAAAGAAATAAGGTTACAGTAGCTGTAAAACACAAATTACTTTTTACTTTATAAACTTTTCTTTTTCTTTTTTTTCCATTAGAAAAGTAAAGGCCTATTTCTTATCCAAAGGAAGGAGCTCTGGCTGGTGTGGCTCGGTGGATTGAGTGCCGGCCTGTGAACCAGAGGGTTGCTGGTTCGGTTCCCAGTCAGGGCACATGCCTGGCTTGCAGGCTAGGTCCCCAGTTGGAGGTGTGTGAGAGGCAACCACACATTGATGTGAAGGAAAGGTGCAGGAAGATAGGAAGAAGAAACACCCACGGTCCTGTCATCGGGAGGCAGCCACGGTGATGATTTTGGTGTACTTTGTTCTAATATTTCTTGCTGTTTCTTCCCCCTTAACTTCATTGAGGTGATAGAACATAGACACCATTTTCATGTGCTCATTTAACTGCCTATTCTTCTGACTATAAAAATGATAAATGTACCTATGACAGCGAGTGTAGCAAAAAGGACAGCAGTGAGTGTTGGTAAGGGTGTGGGGAACCCGGAACCTGGCACGTGGCTGGTGGGGACGTGAAATGGCACAGCCCTTTGGAAGAAACAGTTGGGCTGTGTCTTTGAAAAACTGAGCATACGTTTATCATAGGACCCCGCAGTTTTACTCCTCGGCAGCTCCCCAAGAGAAATGAAACCTGTGCCCACAGAAAGACTTGTATGAAAATGTTCGTAGAAGCATTAAAATAGCCCTGAAACGGAAGTAACCCAGATGTCCAGAAACTGGGGAGTGGATGACGAAAATGTGGCACAGCCTCACGATACAATCCAACGCTATGCAGCTGTCAAGTGGAATGGAGTGCTAATCCACGCCGAAATAGGAATGAACAGAGCCAGGCAGAAAAGACCGCATACCGGACGATTACATTTATGTGGAATGTTCAGAAAACAGCAAATTAGTGGAGACAGAAAGTGGACTAGTGGTTGTGTTGGGCTGCAATTAGAAAACAGGGTTGGACTAGAAAGAGGCCTAAGGGAGATTTTGGAGGTGATGGGAATGTTTAAAACTATAGTGTGGTAAAGGCTGGGCAGCCATGGAAATGTAATCCTAATCACCAAACTGTACCCTTAAAATGGGTTAGTTGTAGGGTATGTAAATTATACCTCAATAAAACTACCAAAATAAGAATATTCACAGAAGCACTATTTTTAATTGCCCTACCAAAAATAATAAAGGAAGAGGGGAATTCTGGTTCTAGACGATGTGATAAACAGAGCATGGTCTGCTCATGGATAAGCCAGGAACCACAGGGCCAGGGTCCCATAACCAATGAGGAACCACTTTTCCAGACCTCACCAGCACGAGCCATGAAGCGTGTGTGAGGATGTGTTAAAGGTCAGAGGCAGGGGCAAGCAGGAAGGACCGTGAGGAGGACAGGGTCATGGAGAATCTTTAGATCTTAAGAGGAAAAAGCAAGTGTGAATGTGCATCTTACTTTGTGAGTTAGGGACAACCAAGAAAATAAAACATAGTTTACAACTTTCAAACTAGAAGTAGGGAAAAAAATGAACTGATTAAGCAAGAGACAGGAAACGGGGAAGAAAAGCACGGTAAGTAGAAAACACAAAATAGGATGTAGAGATCCGTCCGACAGTGTCACTGATGAAGACACAGGAGCTCTTAGACTGGGTTACAAGAAAGATTCAACAACACGTGGCTTTAAGGGAGCCACGCAAACAAGAGCACAGAGCAAGGTTGAAAATATGGGGATAAAAATGGCATTCCAGGAAAATAACCCAAATAATACCAGGCTAGCAATTTCAGTGTCATGTGAAGTAGAATTTAAGGCGAACAACATGAAAAGAGATGAAAAGTGATTTATTCTGGAAATTCCACAATACCACAACATTCCAAGAAGAAATAATAGTGACAAACAAATAAAACTAACGACACAGCCTCGAACCATATAAAGAAATAATTGGCTGAATTATAGTAATGTAATAGCTAAATCTACCATTGTAGATAGGGATTTTAATATAGTCTTTTTGGAAACATCAAACAGGCAAAAATAAGCAAGACTACAAAAGATTTAGATAACATGATTAATAAGCCCTCCAGAAAACATTAAATGCACATTATTTTTTGAGCACACGTGGAATTTTCACAAACATGGATCACATTACAGACCAGAGCATCAGTCTTGGATTTGTAAGAACTAACATTGTTTACACCAAATTTTCCAACTAAACAAAACCGGAATGATTGGAATAACAAAATAGGGTCGAATTCAATAAAAGAGGAATGGAAAAAATAGCAACAATTCAAAAAACCAAATATTAGTTCTTTGAAAAGATTAGAAAATATGGACAAGTCTCTAGTGAGACTTATCAAGGATAAAAGGAGAGAAGGTGTATATAAAATAACTATAGATAGAGAAGCAACTTAGGTATCCTAAGGGAATTAGACGAGCCACTGTACGCAAATAAATGTGAAATACCATATAAAATGAGGAGGTTTATGGGAAAAAAATAGGAGTCCAAAGTCAGCCAGTTGATAAATGGAAAACTTGAGTCGAACAATCACTGCTGAAGAAATTGAAATAGTGGTGAAAACTTCCTCCTCCTCCAAAACTTGTTAGGCCCACACAGTTTTGCATGAATATATAGTCTCTGCCTTGTACAAGTTGTTCCAGAGACTTATGTAACAAGAGGAGAGATGTTCCTGTTGCTTTCTGAAGCTCAATACTAAATTTATATCCTCAATATCAAAACTGAATGAAGATAGCACCAGAGATGAGAAATTACAAGTCAGTTTTGGTTAAAATCTGAAATAAAATGTTAACATTCTAAATCTAGGATCATATTAAAAAATCGTATATGGTTGGATTTATCCTTGGAAGTGCAAGTGTAGTGTATTAGGGTCACTCTAGCTGCTCTAACAAATAAGTTCCCTTGTACATAGAGGTTAATTTCTTGCTTGCAAAGCTGAACAGCAGTTGGCAGGTAGCCCATGTGGTGATCTGAGGACCCAGGCTCTTTCCATCTTGTGGTTCAATCACTCAGGCTCCCAGGTCCCAGGAACGAATGTGGAGAATCTCTTTGTAGGAGCTCTGGGCCTTGAAGTGATACATAGCTTTTCAGCTCACGTTCTGTCTATGACACAGGTGGCAAACACAAGGCCCGCGGGCCGAACCTGGCCCTCTACCTTGTTTTATCCAGCCTGGCACCTTGTTTCTACCTGGTGGTCACGCCGAGCTCTCACTTAACAGTTAAGGAGTAGTTACATTTATACAGTCCTAAAATGACATTTGGCCCTTTGAAGGCAGCCACAAGGCTGATGTGGCTCCCGGTGAAAATGAGTTTGACACCCCAGGTCTATGAGAACTAGTCTCATGGCCACATCCACATGCTGGTAAGTGTGGGTCCAGGCTGGGCAGCCATCTCCCACAATGCCCCACTATAGAAGGAGCAGCACTGTTTTTTTGATGCTAATGTCCACTACAGATATAACCTCAGAAAACCTATTAATATAAATCATTACACAGATTAAAGGAGAATAACCATATGATGATCTTAAAGGATGTAGAAAAGGCACCTATTTATGACAAAAGACCAGAAAAAAAAAAGGAATGGATTAGGTATATCAACTTTTTGCTAGGCTGCGCTGCAGTAACAAGCAACCCCCAAATGTCAGTGGCTTACGACCACAAAGGTTGATTTCCGGTTCAGGTAGTATGTTGGCTATAAGTTGGCTGTGTCTTTGCCCTCTGTATTCTGAATTCTGGAGCCCAGGCTGGAGGAGCAGCTCCTGCCTGGGGTGTGTGATCCAGTAACAGGAGAAAGACTGGTGGAGGCACAGATGGGGGTTCCAAGTGTCAGCTTGGATGTGGCCTGTGTCATCTCTTTTTTTAAATAGGTATAATCTTTTTTAAAATCCTCACCTGAGGATATATTTATTGATTTTAGAGAGAGAGAAAGAGGTGGGTGGATGGAAAAAGAGAGAGAAACAGAGAAATAGAAACATTGATGTGAGAGAGAAACGTCAATTGGTTGCCTCCCATACGTGCCCTGACTGGGGATCCAACCTGCAACCTAGGTATGTGCCCTGACTGAGAATCAAACCCCACAACCTTTTGGTGTACAGGATGACGCTCCATCCAACCGAGCCACCTGGCCAGGGCACCTGCATCACCTCTTTTGTAATCCATTGGTCAGAAAAAATCACATGGCCAAGCTTGATGTCAGTGTGATGGGATCAGTAGTTTGCCCCACGGAAAACGCCCTGTGGAGATGCGCTGGCAGAGAGAGGCAGCAAATGGGAACAGCAGTGCAGTCTCGTACGGGAATGAAGCCTCAACTGGACAAGGGCTTTCCTCTAAAAGCCTGTGGCAAACACTATGTTAAGTGGATACATTTCAGAAGCATTCCTTTTCAAGGTTAGGAAGAAGGAAGGATGTCCATGATCATTGCCGCCACACACTGAACGAGGTGGTGGGTAACGCAGTAAAACAGATAAAAATCAAGTCATAGGGCCCTGGCTGGTGTAGCTCAGTGGATTGAGCGCGGGCCTGCGAACCAACCAATCCAGGTTCGATTCCCAGCCAGGGCACATGCCTGGGTTGCAGGCCAGTTCCCAGCAGGGGACACATGAGAGGCAACCATACATTGATATTTCTCTCCCTCTCTTTCTTTCCTACCCTTCTCCTCTAAAAATAAATAAATAAAAAAAAAATAAAAATATTAAAAAAAAAAAATCAAGTCATAGGGATTGAAGAGGAAAAGCCATTTTTTCATTACCACATATAATATGATTTACTTGAAGGAAAAAAATGAGCAGTCTAACCACCAGTAGTAGTGAGTTCCATAATTTTTCAGTTAATATACACATACAAATATCAGTAGCTTCCCTCTGTATCAGAATAATAAATTCAGAAAATGGGATTGAAGATGTCATTCACAATAGCTATAACATATCTAGGGATTAATCGACTCAAAGAGTGCATAAGATTTACCCGGAGAAACTCCAAAGGGCATGAAAGAAAGCCTAAATAAATGGAGAGATATACTGTGCTTATGGATAGGAAGGAAAACCTACTATTGTCAAAACGTCATTCATTTCAAGTTAATCTATAAACTTAATGTAGATACAGTAACATCACAGCATTTCCACAGGCGGTTGGTCAAACAGATCTTCACATTTGTGGGGAAGGAAAAATACTCATGAGTAGCTAATTAAGGGAAAAGAAGAGAAAATGTGGGCATTTTTCCTACTCTCTGTAATGTGAGTTTGGCACTGGAGAGTCGGTTGCTTGGACGTTCTAGTGAATGATTCCAAGTGACATTCTAGTTCACCAATTTCCAAGTCTGCTTCATTTATGAGAGATTTATCTCTCACAGTGAATACAACCCTACTACTCTCAAGCATTAATTGAACATTTACTTTGTGCCAGGCATTGGGGCAATAAAGAGGAATAAGGTTTAAGAAGACTTTGCTTTCCAGTTCACCCTTCAGAGATGAGGCAGAACACAAATACTAATTACCATGGTTGGTTCTAGACTACTGGTAGACAAGAGGGAGAGGGAAAGGAGGAAGCAAGAAAAGGGAGATGGCGGTGTGTTTAAGAAGGGACTCTTAATTTCTAGGGCAAGTCTGTGTTCAGAGTGTACAGAAATGGCACAGAGTGAAAGACGGGCCCAGCACAGAACTGCAGAGCACCCTGCACGGATGGAAATACGATGTGGGGGAAGCAGAGTGGCACATGTATTTATGTGTGCCTGGTACTGGCGGCAAGGTGGCGGGAGAGCCGCCTGTGACAAGAGCAGCTTTCCTTCGATCATTTGGAAGCATAGTTTATTTCCTGATTGTTGGCTCTGCCTTTTCTCTGCCACTCAAACTTTACTGAGAAATGGATTCTCTTGCCAAAAGAGTGTGATTAATACTGCAACTGGGTGTGAGCTTAACAACAGAGTCGATGGTTATATTTTTAAAGGGGCAGACTGCTTACAGTTTATGTCACCGTGGTATGTTGCATGCATCATCCCTCAGTGCAAGGGGCCTGTTTAAATTAGATTTTTTTCACAAGGCATTTGTTGTTCACTCCCCACCCCCCACCAGCTTGCTTTTGTTTTTTGATTTTAGAGCATGAATATGCATGAAACAGGAGCCATCATATCAATTTTTAAAAAGATTTTATTTATTTATTTTTAGAGAAGGGAAGGGAGGGAGAAAGAGGGAGAGAAACGTTAATGTGTGGTTGCCTCTTGAGTGCCCTCTACTGGGAACCTGGCCCACAACCCGGACATGTGCCCTGACTGGGAATCCAACCAGCGACCCTTTGGTTTGCAGGCCAGCACTCAATCCACTGAGCTACACCAGCCAGGGCTCATACCAATTTTTTAAAATTATTTTTATTGTATTTTTTCCATTACCATTTATTTATAATATCTAATTTTTATGTGTGGGTAGCAGTGTCTGCAAGTGGTGCAGTGACCGCCACTGGACACCATTTCCTGGGTGCTAGAGATGAGATGTGAATGTTGTAGACGTAGGCTGCTTGCATGCGTAAGCCGGGCCCCAGCGAGTCACCAAGATCTAGGTCCCACTCTTCCTGTTCACAGACCCCCAGACTCATTCACTCAGGGCCTCTTGAGGGGTCAGTTTCAGAGACTGACCCCCTGACCAAAGTCCACAAGACCCTGGTACTAAAACCAGATGCTGAACTTGTTAATTCATACCGACAAATCTAACTGTTGGGGAGAGTGAAAGTGTTATTCAGTCATTCATTTATTCAACAAAGATAAATGAGCATTTAGTATATGCTTCCACTAAGCTAAGAAGATACAGGGGCCACTAATGAGGCCGAAGGATGGGGCTTGTGAACGGGGAGGCGCAGCCCAGGAAGAGAGAACATGGTGGGCAGAAGCCCCGAGGCTGCCTGCTTCTCACTTTCTCACTCCCGTAGGTTTCTCAATGCCAAACGCCCACACGGGTAAGAGTGGTGCTCGGTGAGCATGGACCCATCAGAAGGGACACTGGCAGGTGGAATCCTTCAGTCTCTTCCCTACTGCGTGTGCTCAGGGATGATTGGGAAAGATACCGTATTTACCATATTTCCCCATGTACAGTGCACTCCCGTCCATACTGCGCACCCATGTTTTTGGCCCAAACTTTCAGGGAAAAAAATCTTTTGTCTTAGTTTTTAATGTAATTATTTAATTATTTATATTTAGAAACAAAACCGATTATTGTATTTCAGGGTATTATTTTGCATATGGATATCATTATTGCTTTTAGAGTTATACTTTTAATGCATAAGCATAAATAGAAGAATTCAAAACATTTATATAGATAGAGAATTAGCACTACCCATATATAATGAGCATCCTTGTTTTTTCCCTCAAAAGCTTGGGCAAAAACAGTGTGCATTATACATGGCAAAATACGGTAAGTGGAGTGGGCAAGTTTTAGATCACAAGCATGTGCTGGGCCTGGGCTCCTCCCCTTTAGTTTGAGCTCAGACTTCCTGATGTCCGTCCCCTGGACCCTCTCAAAGCTGAACTCTTAGTTCCAGCGAGGAGCTCCCTCGTGCACCTTTAGGGGCGTTGGCTGAAGTGGCTGTCCTGAACAGTCCCTGGTGGGTATTTGCAATGAGATTTTGATCTACACCCCTAGGTCCAGGTCACCTAGACCATTGGTGTTGAGATGTCCTGTGGGAGGCAGCGTGGTATGGTGGGGAGGGCTTGGGCCCTGTCACCTCTGCTGGGGTCGAACGTCTGCCTGTACCGCTTAATGAACTATGCAGCCAAGCATGCTCCTGCCTGACAAGTAAGGTAATAGTAATACCTGCTTTCTTGTTGAGAAGATTAAGTGAGACAATGCATAGAAGGCATTTGGCACTGTTCCCCAGAGTAAGCACTTTGTAGTGTCGGAGGCAATTGCTGTTATTATTTTCCAGCCCTTTTATACATACTGAACCTTACCATTAATTGAGTGTGGATGGGATCAAAAGGTGGGCAGGGGCCAGATCGCGCTGGCCCTGTAGCCACGCTTGTCCTCCTGAACCTCATCCTGGGGCAGTGGGAATCCAGCCCATGTTTCCCAAGCAGGAGTTGATGTGATCTCATTTGTGGTTTAGAACCAGGCCTCAGGTCTCAGTAGAGAGGCCCAGGAGGCCCTTCGGGAGGCTGGTGGGAAGTGCAGCTGAGATGTACCGAGGGCCAGAGTGAGGACTGTGGCTTGAGGAGGAGGACGGGAGAGGAAGGGACCATCTTTAGAAATGGTTAGGAGGTATGGTCGTGGAGACGCATGCGAAGGTGTGGGAGGTGAGGGACAGAGAGGAATGAAACCGTCCCTGGGACCTGTGTTCCAGGTGACCAGGTGGATGGACGGTGCCACATCATGGAGCGACAGGACGAGGGTGTGTGGGGTGGTGTTGATGGCAGTTGTGATTTTTGCCTCGTCTTTGTCTCAGCTAGCAGATAACTCCCAAGCTCTGGGGTTGGAATGTATCCTTTGGGATCTTTTTTAGGGACCCGAGAAGACTCTTGAGACTGCTTTTTCTGTCCTCCAATGAAGGACCCTGTATTTATTACAGTAAAAGGGCAGTGGAAGACCCCATCACAGTGAAAAGCAGGCTCGTTATCGTTTTTCTGAGAGTGGGCTTTTTTTGTTTGTGTCATTTAGCTTGCATTTAAAATCAAGGCGAATGAGATGAAATCCTATTAAATAGATTGCATAGTAACATTTATTTTAATTTCATGTTGTGCACAGTTAAGACATGGTATCCCAGGTGAATCGGAGAATGTAGGGCTAGACTCCAGGAATCTTATAGCTGGGCCCTAGCAATCACACGGGCGCTGGGAAGGTAGGGCTTTTCTTGGAAAAATGAAAGGAAAAGATGTGTATGGAAGAAAAAAGGCATTGTCTGCCCACCCAGCGGGGAAAAGAATTTGGTTACAACAACCACCTCAATTATGGCCTTTATTCAATTACAGTGTGGAAATGATTTTTAAATAGGGGATTTAAAGTCCCTGACAGACATGATGTTTATTTAGAAATTGCCTCTGGCCGGAGGTTCTTTGCCTCTTTAGTGCACGGGATAGGCCTGGGAACTCACATTTCTTGCTTTGAAAGTGAGCATCACGTTCTCGTTACGGCTTTGTGCAAAGGATTGTGAAAGTCTCACTGCACGCACACCTGTTCAGCAAGCAGTTTAGATTCTGCACATTTATTTATTATTCCACATTTGGAGACGTGCTTTCCATTTCAAATATTATTTGCTCTCGGGGCTTCCATGCAGATCTAGCCTATCACGTGGTTGTAGATCAGTCAGGGGAACGGTCCAGGTGGCCTGGCGAAACTCGGACGGGATTTATTCTGATTTTACCTTTAACTTGAGGAGTTCACGTGAGACAAGAATGATTTTGACTGGGCAGCACGTTTCACTTGAGGCTGCCGGGCACATTTGCATAGGGATCCCAGCTTTATCACCGAGATCAGCAACCTGTGGGATGGAGCCAGATGAATGTTTATTAGAGCGTAGCCTGGCGGCAGAACGAATTGGCACAGAAGAAATGCTACCAGCCGTCCCGTCCTGCCTCTGCGAGCACACACTGCCTTCCAGCCCTCCGCTGAGCTCCCAACATCTGGGTGTGCGTCTGCACAGAAGAACACTCCTCACAGTGCCAGGCAGATTGGGAAAGACGCAGTGTGCCATATGCACTTGAAACGACGCCATCTAGGGTACCTTCTTCAATATGCATGTTCCTTCGGCTTAGGGATGCTCATACTTCAGTGAGGAATCCTGCGAGGGCTGCAGTTCTTAAAACTTTCTTTTAATTAGACGGCAGCGTTAGGATGCTGATACATCTCTGTTGTTTAGTGCTAAGAAAGCAGGACAGCTGCCTGAAGAAAAACAAAATACTGTGCGTTAAAAGGGCCGCATGTTTATCTTCTGCATCCATGCAGGGCTCCCTCCAGAGGCGCTGCCCTGGGAAGGGGGCTGAGAAAAAGCTCTCGGAAGGGGCAGATGTGTGCTTTCAAAGTCGAAGTCAGCACGTCCTTCCTGGAAAGCGTTGGCTCTGTGGGCAGAACCTCTGTCAGTCCTGGTGCCTCCAAGATGTGGCAGGAGAGTAGAAGGAAGAGTGCTGTTCTTCCTTTTTTCCTGACAGCCTGGTGTTTAACCCATGGACCCAAACACTTAGCTGCTTGATTGCAGGGAAGCCTAGAATGACAAGCCCTAATTAGGAATCCAGTCCAACCCTCTCATTTCGGAGAAACTAAATTCTAGAAGGTTCTGAGAGTGATTTCACGAAGGTTCTTTGGGAGTGGGGAAAGAGGGCTGACTTTGTGGTGTTCTGCTGAGGATAACAGAGGGCTTACCATGTCATTTTCTTTCCTGAGAAGTGGAGCTCAATGACAGGCTCTGGGAGCTTGGGAAGCCCGGGATGCGGGGGGCCAACCCAGCGGATCTGTTTCATTTTGCAGCTTTAGCGACTCTGAGAGCTGGGGATCCGAACCACAGGGAAGCAAATCTTGTACTCGAAACAGAACATATGGTCATTAGCAGACATTACAAAATTTTGTTTCGGTTTTGCTTTTATGTAACAGTCTGACATCAAGCAATCTTGTAAGCGTGTGTTGGCAGGTTTTCATTCAAAGGATTGGTGAAGTCAATTCTGTTATCGTTATCTGCTGCAGAGTTTCCCAACCTTTGTTTTTTTTTTTTAAGTCATGATTTCTCCTTCCAAAGAATCTTTCAGACATTTTCTCCCCCACAAAATTTTAACACCACAGATAGACTGTACGTTTATATCTGTGCTTTGTACATAAAAAGAATAAGATATTTTCGCACCTACCCCCAGATTTGAGAATACACGATGCGGAGGGACAGCCTGAATGGCCACCAAGTTCTTCTTCTCACTGAAGAGAAGAGACACATGCAGACAATTCTGAATAATAGAGGAAGATGTTACGTGAAGTGGGGGGAATGAGAGAGAGGGACACAAAGTGTGATGTACAGTGTAAGCCATCCATTGTATATTCACCGTGAAAATAAAGAGCATCTAATGTAAAGAGTAATTCTCCCTAGGTAGCTGATTTTCTTTCTCTCCTTCACTCTCTCATTCCACATTCTGCCCCCCACCCCCCATGTTTCTACAACGAGCATGGATTCCATTTACAACAAGACAACTACTGTTCTGCCAAGTAAGCGTGGGCTTTTCGCTCCTGCCCGTGTTGCAGACCTGAAAGGACCTTAGCTGGTAGCGAAAAGGCTGTCTGGAAGCCAGGGCTGGAGGCTGTTGCCGTTCTGAAGGCACAGATGGTCTTTTATTCCTCTTGACTTCTTCAAATCTGCTTCTGCCTTGATCTTGTGGCAAGGGACCACACCTGGGCCGGTTTTTGAGCTTGGTGGGAACTTAAAAGAATGTGGGCTTACGAAGATACAAATTCCAGAATTAAGTACTAATTAAGTTCTTGGACACAAATCACTTCACACACTCCACTTAGAGGATTTGTTTAATTGACTGAGGAAATAGTTTGAAGGGGAAGAGCATTTCTTTTCATTAGTGTTCAAATGAAGTGCAAATTATAGAACTCGGGCTCCATATTTCCTAAAGAGAGAAGCTTTAGAGAAAGGAAGACAAATTAGGAGCAGAACTTAGTTTAAAACAGAAACAAGCGCAGTTTTGGGTAGAAAAGTTTGGGCAATTTTCTACATGGATAATTTGAAAGCAGCCAGCTAGTGCTGGTTTGGAAATGACTTTCTTCCCCCCAGAGCTCCGGTTCGCAGCCAGATTTTATTTTGTGTTGTTTTATTTCATATTCAGCTCGGTTCTTTAATAAAAAATGTCTCCGGGCTAAGGAGACAATGTGAATAGGTGAACCGAGTGTCATAGGCCTGCACAGCTACTATGAGGAATTAGATGTTCAATGAGTAAAGATGGCACCTGCAATTACATGGACTGGGACAAAATTACAAGGGTTATTAATCTGCTGGCTTTGGGGCTCAGGATGACGACCAGGTGATTCAGCAACCAATTTCTGCTGCATATTGCATCTGTGCACAATTATAGCCAATGCGGAGCTGTAATGTCTGTAAGGTCACTTTATTAATTTGTTGCAGGAATTGTTTCTTGGGTTCTTAATTGCATGAATTTTGCCTCTGAGTCTCAGGAATCTTGGCCAGTTTCACCAGTTAGGGTTGGGTCAGCTCACCTCACTTCACCTCAGTAGAAATAGATGAGAGTGGCTGCGTGCCAGGCTATGAGGACAGGGAGCCGAGGGGGGGCAAGCCCTGATCTCAGTGAGCCTACCGCCTGGAGAGCTAGATCCCTTGTGCAGACAGGTCCGCACAGGCCAGGCCTGTGTGCATGGGACAGGCCAGGTGTAAACCAATGGAGGTGTATGGAGGCTGATCCAATGGGGAAACAGCCCTTCTGGGTCAAGCCAATTGCTTCCCTGCAGGAAGGAGGAGCTGGACAGAGCAGATTTTGAAAATGTGAGCTTTCCTCTTTTGGGTTGGTTCCCTGGAAGCAGAGCCTGGGATGGGGGCCTGTGTGCGAAAGTGCAGTAATTTAACTGAGGCCTTCTTGGACGCTGGGGTCCTCAAACTCCAGCACACGTGAGAATCACCGGGATGGCTTGTTTCAATGCAAGGTACTGGGCCCCGCCCCCAGAGTTCCTGCCCCAGAAAGTCTCCAGGGGGCCCTGGGATTTGCATACCCAACAAGGTCTGCCCATCAAGTTCCAGGAGGTGCTGCTCTTGGTCTGGGGACTTTGCTTTGAGAGTCACTACTGGAAGGGCACCGGAGGGGAAGGAACAGGGACTAAGCAAGGATGTGGCTGACGTCCAGCTTCGGTCTGACCCTACAGCAGGACCGGGCTCCAGAGCATGAGCTGCCCCAAACTTGGTCCCACCTCGTGACGATTTTGGGCAGGTTTTTGGTCCTCTCTACACCCTCGTGTTCATCAGTCATTGGCCATTGCTCTGTGGTGGGGGTGGGTGGCCCCTGTTTCACTGAGGGCAGTTTTTTAGAGAAGGGGGCACCTGTGAGGTGGGGAATGGCCACCTCCTGGTGAAAAAAGATCTGGGCAGTTCCCCAGCAGCATCCACCACATCCCTCAGGTTTCAAAGAATGGGAACAAATTCTGATGCGCGCGCGCACACACACACACACACACACACACACACACACACAGCAGAGCCATTAAAATACAACTGTAGGCGAGGTTTGTTTTGTAGGCTGCCTGTCGATCACTTCTGGGCTAAAGGTTTTCCTAAAAAGTGGGCACATGCTGGGGCTGGTAGATGTCTTCCAAATAACATGAAGTTAGCCTGAAGGGTTGGCCTTCGCCGCCTGCAATGAGCTTGGTTCTCCAGAACACTTTCCCTGGCAACATAGGATGCTATTCTGATGGATACTGTATAAATCGTAGGAAGGCCGTCCAAAGTATCCCAGACTGGACTAGCTATTATGCGGGCTGTCATACATGACTAACCCATTATTACGGCCCCAGAAAAATGGAGGGACTCCCACCTCATTTCTGGGGAGCCCATTTCACACCTGAATAGCTCTTATTTAAAAAAGTCAGCCGGATACTCATTACAAACTTGCCTTTGCTAAAAGATACCTCACTGCTTCTCCTTAAGCACCTCCCCCACCTCCAGCCAAGTTCTTTCCTTGTCATACTGGAGATAATTCTTCCTCCTTCATGGTGCTTACCTCTTTAGTTAATATTATAAAGGAGAGTCAAGGGTGAATAAATAGAATGTGGTTACATTATTTATTATAGCCTTTTTGGATTTCCCTTATGGTAATAATGGCAAGTAAAACTCATTCTGTTTCTAAGGAATCAATTTGCTCTAATATGCTAAATGTCATCATTTTGAAGTTAATGTAATATTGTAGAGGATTTGTTGCTGCAAATAGAAACAGTTGTAGCGCTGTCCAGTGGCAGCCGCTGATGCCAGAAGGCCCTGGGCAGTGGTGACATCAATATGAAATATACCAGCTGGGTGGACGTGTTCACCTGGGGCCCTGGGCTGCACTCACTGTGCTGTGGTTAGAGGCATCCTGTGTTTTGGGAGTGAATTCAGCCTTGGACCTCGGGCCGTATGGGGATCAAGTATATATTGGGGTTTGCCTGTGCTGCCCTTTCAAGCACAGAGCTGAAGGTCAGGGAGGGGCAGAACTCATAGCTTTGGACTTTATCTCCTTTTGGGTACTAAGCATCATCCTCGCGATACTTTGCATGGCCTCGTTATGCATAGCCTCCCTTATCTGGCAACCTCAGCTTCTCAGAGGAAAAGTCAAGAACCAGGAGGTAGCTTTTCGCACTCCATCGTTACCCTTTCACTAGTCCCGTCATCCTCCTCGTCTTTCTCCACCACCAGTTCCTTCTCTGTGCTTTTGTAGCACTTGGTGCCACCAACTGTACCCTGTCCATGGCTCCCTTCTCACCTGGCCTCCTCCTGATCCTCTGCCCACACCGTCTTTAATATTCTCTCCGGCTGCATTAACCCCCTGCCCTGTACACAGGAGCCCTCCAGGGTTTGCCTCAGCCCTTTCTCCTCTCCTCTCCCACGGCTGCACCACTGCCTTGAGGATGCTGCCCACTGCGTCTCTCCCTCTGGCCTTGATCTTGCTCTTGAATCCTGGTCTAACATCAGTAACTTCCTGTTTTTAATCCTCCCCTATACCTGCGGTTGCCCCACAGGTGTATAAACTCAACGGGTCCCAAACTGGCTGCCCGCTTTCCTAATTTGCATTTTTCTCCTTTGTTGCTAATTTTCGTTACTGGTGGTACCCTCTCCACAGGTGCCCGGGCGTAATCGAAGGACTTCCCCTTCGGCGAGTGTTGCTGGGTTCTTGCCTGAAAGCACTTCTCAGACTGTGTCACTCCCCTGTTCCCAAGTCCCCAGAGGCTGACTCCATTAAATAAATTACATCTATTTTTGAGTTAAAAAATTACTGAGGTAAAATTCATGCAACATAACATAACCACTTTAAACGGAGCCGTTGAGTGGACTCTAGTACATTCACAGTGTCGTACAGCTGCTACCTCCACCTAGTTCCAAAACCTTTTCATCGTCCCCAGAGGAAACCCCGAACCTGCTAAACAGCTTCTCCCCGTTCTTCCCTTCCCCAGCCCCTGGCACCTGCCATTCTGCATCGCCTCTGCAAGTCTACGTGTTCTGGATACTCCATAGAAATGGGGTCCCGCAATGCGTGACCTTTTGTGTCTGGCTGCTGTCCCTTAGCACACCGTGTTGGAGGTTCGCACCGCGTGGCAGCGCGCATCAGTGCCTCGTTCGCTTTCGTGCCCGAGCCGTGCCCCACTGTAGGCTTGCCCCACAGTTTGTTCATCCGTTCAGCTTTTGGTGGGCATCGGAGCCATTCCTACTGTTTGGCTATTGTGGCTAGCACTCTTGCGAACATGTGTGTACGTGTGTTTATTTGAGTGCAGACTGACTGCCTATGGCTGTAGAGCTCACTTTTAGGACTTAAAGATGATTTCTGTTAAAGGCCAGATAGGAAATATTTTAGGTTTTGCGGGCCATAGGGTCTCTGTCGCAAATACTTAACTCTGCTGTTGTGGCACAAAGGTAGCCGTAGAAAATATGTAAATGAACGGGCTTGGCTGTGTTCCAGTACAACTTTATTTATAAAAAGAGACGATGAGCCAGATTGGCCCACAGGTCATAGTTTCCTGACCTGTGGTGTAGAGCAAAATGACGTCCCTCTCGCCAGAATTCACATCCTTCCTGACCGTGTGGTCCTCCCTATCCTTCCACTGTTCTTCCCCACGTCGCACAGTTCAGATGAAACAGGGTAGAGGGGGCCCTGGGGATTGGGGTGGAAAACGGAACAGTGTGGTTGGAGAAGAGGTAGGTGTGATTTAGTTGGAGTGCAAAGGAGAGTAGCTAGAAATAACCCCGGAGAGTGAACTGACTCACAGCCCCACCCTCACCGCCCCGGGCTTGAATGCCGTGTTGATAAGTTCTTAGGGATTGTGTTTGTCTGCTGTCCTTTTTCAGGCCAACCTTGGGCTCCCACGGTTTCCCAGAATACAGGAAACAGTGTGGAGATAAGTGTTAGAGAAACACTCATCATTGGAAGCCTTTCACGGAGCCTCTGCACTGTTCTTGGGTTGATCTCATTTTAAAAGATGGAAAGAAAGAAGTTCATTGTCTGGAACATGCCCTTTAAAAGAGTTGTAATTCACGGAGCTTGCGGAGAAGTGCTCCTGTAGGTGACAGGAAGGCCTCCAGGGACAAATAAAGAAGTGTTTATGGGAGAAGGCTGAGCCGAGCCCTTCTTGCATGAGCGGGAAGCCATCTGGGTGGCACAGACTGTGGTGGGTGTGTGTCTTCGTCCTTGGGCCTCACTCAGGCCCCTGCCGTGTGTGCAGTTTATGTAACTTTGGAAGAAGGAGAGACTTTGGGAGAACAAGCTGCTGGGATGGGAAACTTGGTTTCTAGAAATCCTGGCTCGCACTTGGACGGGTGTAGGGATAGACACACGACTGACAAGAAGACTGAGGGTGACAGAATCAGGGAGCAGATCCCCAGGCCTGGATAGATGTGTGACTTGCAAATTGTTTTATCCATCTGGACGCCTTCGTTTCCCCACATGCAAAGGGGGAGGTCCCCTACTCCAACCCCTTTGTCATACTGTGACACCACGAGTCTGCTTGTCCCAGCCAGCATGAATCGATGAGGCAACACGAGATGGTTCCTCTTAGGACCTCCCTGGCCCACACTGTACACACAGGAATTTCCCCTTTTGGACAGCCTTGCTCTCAGCCTGTGTGAGGTCCCCCCTCACATCGGCCTCAGGATGGCGCGTACCATCCTGGTGTGTTGTGTGCACAAAGGCAACACTTCTCTTTTGCACAGCTCTGGGAAGTGTGATTTTTCTATCAATAGATCTTTGGATCAGGTCCTTGGAAGCTGGCTAACAGCCTTCTGGGAGACATTCTCTTCTCCCACTGGGTCACACACAACTGTGATCTCCCAAATCCATGTCTCCTTTCCTTCTGGGCCATGGTGAGAATATATTCCTACACCCCTCCTCAGACGTGGGCCTGCGTGGAGTTCCGGCCAGTGGAATGTGGCGACTGTGCTGACGTGCGTGTGCCACTTTGAGGCCTTCCCCTGCATCCCCACCACGTGGGAGTTTCGTTCTCTTCCCTCGTCTGCAGAAGACTCTAAGGCCATGGGGTGTGCTGGAACCGTAGGAGCCCGAGTCTGGAATTTATGCTGGACTGTTGTTGCATGAGTGCAAAGAACATGTTCATTGTTTTAACCGACCAAAGCATCATGGTTCTTTGGTACAGCAGCTGGCCAGTGTACCTACTGTGTGCTTGGGGCTGGGGATGCCCAACAGAAAGAGATGCTTTCTCCTTTGGAGATGGCTCCAGTCTAGAGCCTGCTTCTCCAGGAGCATGGCTTGGAGGTAGTTTTGGCCATGGGTGGAAGGGTCATCTTTAGCAATGAGGACATGCCACATCGACATCACAGGAAGAGGCAAATGTGAAGACCGGAGGGGGTCAGGATAATATATGGTAGCTTCCAGAACCATGGCACACTCTAGAAATAACCTCTTCATTTTCTCAACCAAGCACCAGGATTTTCCTGCCTATTGGATTTGGACCCTTCCCAATTAACCTCTTCTTTGGGAGACAGTGGAAAAAGCCAGAACCTCATGATAAGCAGGCGATGGTGGTGGGTGATTAAAGTGTAACCAGAGGTGGCCTGAGCTGTAATGGGCTTCCTGTTTGACATGAGCCAGCTCCTGTCAACTCTTAACTTCTAGAAGACTTACTTGAACTTGGTGTTTGTGGGGAGGAAAGGACGAGTTGCCTGTAGACAGTTCAGAGCTCGAAGCTGCAGCTCCCAGGGTGACGTGGGCTGGGATCTTATGAAGAAGCATTTGTCCTGCCTTAGGTAGCCGGGTCCTTCTGTTGTTTTTGAATTTGAAATCATTTAATGGAGCTTTTGAGGGGAAGACTCTATAGGAGGAAGGTATGTTAGGGCAGGCCAACTCTTGTAACAAACCACTTTAACATTTCATTGTCTTAATACAATAAAACTTTGTTTCCTTCACCACGTCCAGTGTGGGTCACAGAGGAGCCATGTTCCACACAGTCATTCAGGACTAAAGATTTTTCCATATTGTGGTTTTGCCATCCTCTAGGTGCATGGAATTCTTTCCATCCAATTGATGGATGGGAAAGAGGGGGTGTAGGGTGGTGTGGGAGGTTTTCTTGGGCAAGGCCTAAGAATTGCCATTATTATGTCTGTCAGCATTGCATTGGTCAGCATTCAGTTACACGGTTGCCCTGTAGCGCCTAACTGCAAGGGATCCTGGGAGATGTGGTTTTACTGGGTTCCCGGGAAGAACAGGAAATGGGGTAGAATGAACAGGCAGACGTCTCTGCCCTAGAAGGGAGGTCGTTTTTAAGAAAAGTTGTTTGGGTCTCTTGAAAAGCTGTTGTTCACAGGTAAGTGCAAAGAAAGTCAAATCATAAAACTGTCGTGCTCTTAGCCAAGTTTAATACTCTGCAGGATGCAAGCGAAACCAAGCTAGTGGATCTTTATTTTCTGAGACCTCTGGACTGGTAGGCCCTGACTCTGCCTGGGCATGGAGCAGAACGCCTGGAAACTTGCAAAGCTTCTTTCTCTGGAGACTTCTATACATCTTTAGAAGGCCTAGAGTCCCCCAGCTCTCATGTAATAATAGCACCAAGGGATTTCTGGCGAAAGGGAGACAACTCATGACCTTGAGTTGAAAATTTGTCCTAAGACGGAGGGCATACTGGGATGAATCAGCATAGCATTTGGCAATAGAAGTTGGCTCCCAGGCTGGGTAAAAGTAGGACAGGGGTGTTCCCCCGTGAAGTGTGGTTAGAGGCATTTCCTGAAGGGCAGGTTGACGGACACCTTTGCAAGTGTGAGCCCACTGTTGCACGGCCCCTTTCATTCACGGCACACAGAATCACCATGATCGCTCAATCTTCTGCAGCCTCACACTGGGAGTCTCACTTCCACCGGGAATCCGGAAACTTTCTAATGCACCTTTGCTCCAGCTCCAGAGAAATTATTTGTAAACCTAAATAGAACCAAACAGTTTTCTGCGAAGCAATTTTCTGAAAGTGGAAGGTGACTAAAAACAAGGAGATGTGCTCACAGATTTTCGCTTTCAAACCCACCAAACCAGATTGCTTATACGTTTGAAATTTGCCATGCTGCTGTGCCTTATCCCTAGAGAAAGACACTCTTAGGGAAAAACTAATGCAAAGGGATTATAGAGTCCAGAATCCCTTTTTTTGCCTAGTGACCTTATTGGAGAAATCGTACCCTGGAATATAACAATATAGTGGGACACTCCCCAGGGAGTTGCTTCGACAAAATCTGATCCCTCGAAAAGAAAATGGTATGGTAGCTGGCAGCAGCGTCCCGGTGTGAATTGATCTGTGTATGGCGTTATCCCATGTATTCTATGGTCCATATTCATATATATAAACATGAATCCTGTAGTCTACATCCATTTGGTGTTCATTCTTGACTACCTCTTCCAGCATAGTATTAGAATGATTGCCACAAAAGAGCATGTGCTGGTTTTCAGTGAGAGCTAATAGCAAGGAACATTTAGCAGTTTGAGATCTACCATGCAAAGTAGGGAATTGAAGCTGTTATTCAGATTATTATTTCTTGTTATTATTAATTAACAGTAAGCATAGGAGCTGTTATTTATTGAAGGCCTACTCTTTTCCCAGGCGTTTGGCATGGCCAGCCTCCAGCCTGGACAACAGCCTGAAACCAAAACTCAGTTGTGTTAAGTCGCTTGCCCTCGGTCACCGGCCAGGGAGAGACATGGTGAGATTCGAAGCCAGGGCTGTTGGTTCTGAGGGCTTTTCTTTGGTTTTGCCAAAGCTCCACCCCAAAAAACAAAACGCAGCTTGAGTTGCATTTGATGAAAGGAGCACTTTTTATTTTTACAGATGGAATGTTAACAAATGTGCATAGCCATGTAACTAGCACCTGGATCAAGGTGTAGAATGCTTTCATCATCTGGAAGTTTCCCTCGTGCCCCTCTGCAATTCCGCCTCTGGCCTGCAGCCCCAGGCAGCCAGCGACCTGATTTGGGTCACTCTAGATTAGATTTGTCTCGTGTAGAGCTTCCTAGAAATGGAATCCTGCAGTATCAACTTCCTCTCCTTTCGTTTAGCGTAACGTTTTTAAGCATCGCGCATGTCGTTTTGTGTGCCAGTCGTTTGTGCATGCCCGGCCCCACTGTCAGGCTTTCCGCTGAGCTCCTGTTCTGCACATATTAGGTCAGAGTTGTTCTTCCTGAGTTGTGGCAGTTCCTTGGCGGTGGAGGGTGGGACCAAGGTGCAGAGACCAGATTTGCAGATGGGATTTCGTGGGATCTGAAAAGACTGGGGCGAAGGGGTACGTTGACGCTCTGCCAGCTCAACTGTAAAACGGGGATGAGAGACCTCTTTCTGGATGTACGGTGAGGACCAAAGGAATGAAAACGTGAAGCCCTGGAGCCGTGCTGGGCATGCAGTGCGTGCTCAAAAGATTTGGCAGTTGTCGTGTTCCAGGTCAAAGTCATGAGCTCAACATGGCAGGCGGCCCTTCACAGCAGCAGAGCTGCCCAGAGCCCGTTCGCTGAGTGGAGCTTCTGAGATGCGTCCTTAACAGGAGGCCTCTGACGGCCCATCTGGCTCATGGCCCAAGGAGATTTTGAAGAGTGGGGTGTGACTAGTGCAGCAGAGGACTCGGAGATGCTCACCTGGAGACAGAGAGTGTCCTGTGGTTGGGACCTCTGAGTTCTGTCGTGAGGAAGAGTGGGCAGAGGTCGTCCACCTGGCCTTCTGGGTGGGAGTGTCAGGGACCAGGATTTAGGGATGGAAAATGGAGCCCTTTCGAACTGGCTGTGCCCTCCCACAGTTGAGTGGGTGGTCTCTGCAGAAGGAGTGGGAATGTTCATTTTGATTCTGGAATTTCACACACATACATGGAGCCCTTGGCATAAGCCACATGCGATGTTAGGTACTTTCACTGAGTTTTCACTCATTCTCTCTCTCTCCCTTTCTCCTCCTCCTCCTTCTCTTCTACTCCTGTCCCCTCTCTTTCCCCTCTCTATAGCTACCTAACTACTAAGCTACCCAGCTATCCAGTATCTAGATATTTCTATCTTATTTTATAATTTAAAACTTTGAGGTATAACTTAAGTACATAGATCTTAAGTGTACGGTTCATTAAGTTTTGACAATTGCATACTCCTGTAAATCCTACAACCCTCCCTAACAAGCTGGGGGATTTCCATCCCCCAGAAAGTTTCCTTGGGCCCTTTTGCACTCAGTCCCCCTCCCCCCAAGCAATAATTAATCTGATTTCTCTCAGATACATTTGTCTGTTCTAGAGCCTCAGCTGAACGGAATCATACAGTGCGCGCTGTTTCATGTCTAGCTTCTGGGGAAACCTGAAAGTTCTTATTAAGTGTCAGCACGCTGGGCGCTATGCTGGCGGCACTTCTATCGATTATTCCGTTGGGTCTTCACCATAACCTTGCAAAGTGTGTGTTTTTGCTCAGCGTTGCAGAGGAGGATGCTGACGTTCAAAGACATTAAGTAACTTGCGCACGGTCCTGTGGATGAAAAGCGGCAGAGCCTGAATTCCAGTTGGGATCTGTTGGCTCCACAGGCTTGGCTGTGCCTGCCACACAAGGCAGATTTCCTCAGTCTCGGTGTATGGTAAACAGCAGCACCTTCTCCAAAGATACAAAAGAACCACTCGTCACAGTCTGGTAATTGGAGCGTGACGAGTTGTGGAGCAGAATTTCTCTTGGTTATTCCTAGTTTACCGCTGGCCGTTCCGTGGTTTTGCACGAACTCTTCATTACTTAATGGTATGTTGTTCCCATTACATTGCCACAGCAGAGCAAAGCCCTGGGCCCAGGGAGTGTGGTCTTGTCACTATTTGGAATCTGTCTGTTCAATGTCATTCTGGGTGTTGGTGCAGAATTTCTCTTTTCCTCCCTTCTTCCTTCCATGCCATCCTCTTCTCTCTCTCCTTTCCCCACCTCCCTCTTTTCCTCCCTCCCTGCCTGCCTGTTTCCTTCCTCCTTCCCTCCATCTTTTCCTCTCTCCTTTTTTCCCTTCTCTCTCTTTCCCTCCCTCCCTCCCTTGCTCTGTCTTGCTTTTGCTTGACAGCGGGGGTCCCTGTCCTGGGCGCCAGATGTCGGGGGGGCTCCGCCCGCAGAGCCCCATCCCCCTGTCATGGATGAAAATAAAAACTACCAAGACATGACTGCTTGGGGAGGAAAGGGGTCAAACTCTCAGAGGAGAATGACCCAGAGCCCCATCCTCACTAGGCTTTTATTGGGCTCAAATACACCAGAATACAGGTTTAACATGTCAAAGAAATCTGAGGGCTTAATCTGAGTCAATGTCTGTCCGGAAGGGGGTTGCCAAACTTTGGGAGACATACTCATTTCCTCCTGGGACACTTATCATTTAAATGAGAGCACTCTTAGCAAAGCAGGTTTCGCAGGACTTTACGAATTCTTTCTTATGCCCGATCGCCCAGGGAGCTGTCCTGGCCAGCACAGGGCTGCACCGCTCACCCCCACAGTTTCAGGCTTTAAGCCTATTAGGAAGCAGGAGACATCTCCCAGATGGAAATGAGGACTCGGGCTATGTCAGAATAGCCGGGGGGCGAGGGTCCATCACATCCTCTTCGCTGCAGCCCCCCGAGTCCTTCCATGAGGGCCTCCAAGTGGTCATGTCTGGCTTAGATTGCCCCTCCCATGAGGAGTCTTACCCGTCTTTGACTGCCAACCAAGCGTTGGGGCCAGAGATGGATGAGGCAGAAGCAGCGCTCCTGCCAGGGAGATAAGCTTTGTCTCCTTAGTAGGTCACGTCCTTGTGACAGAACAGACCCAGATGAAGTGGGTCCCTAGGCTCTTACACAGCCCACCATGGGGTGAGGGTTACCGCTCCTGAAACCAGGCTGAACGGTCCGCAACACTTGACCTCTCTCCCTTCCCGTTGCTTTTTTCTCTCACTTCCTTATGCTTCTGCTCTCGCTTTTTGCCTGTCACACTCATCCCGTTTCCTCAATAAAGCAGCTACCAGGAAGCTGAGTGGTTGAGACACACGCACTGCTATGGAAAGGCCATCGGGCCCTCGAGGGGCCTGATGTTTTGGCAGCCACCCTGCCGCCCACCCTTCAGCCCCATGCTCAGGGCGGGGCACTGGAATCTCTGCGCAAGGTGGATAATAATTCCTTCCTTGCCTGTTGCTTCCTTCATTTGTTCATGCAGCAGACGTTTACTGAGTGCCTTCTGTGTAACTGTCTTTGGGTCGGGCCTTGCGCACGGGTCAGGACAGATCTTGTGTCGGACATTGCATTCTGGAAGGGAGGCTAAGACCAAACACACAGTCATCCTCTTATTTGGGAGAGACCTCTAGCGAGCTCCTAAATTCCTGTTGTGCAATCACAGGAACTGTCTCCTGACTTGGAACTTCATGGTTCAGGGCCTATACTATCACTAAAAAAAATTTTTTAAACTTTTTGCTTGGAATTCGTTCAAGGTGCACAAGAAGTGGGGAAAAGTAGTGTAGAGAGAGTTCTCTGTACCTTTATCCAGTTTCCCCCACAGGTCGCATCTTATGTAACCGCAGGACCTTGTCAGAACCAGCAAGTAGACTGGTTAACTCGTAGATAGACCTGATTCAGACCTCAGTTTTTTAATAAGGTATGCATAGCAGAGAGTGGGAACTTTACGTGTGAATGTATGTATTTATAGAGGGAGAAAGAGAGGGAGAGGAAAATCGATTGGTTGCCTTTTTGTCCTGACCAGGACGAACCTGCAACCCAGGCATGCACCCTGCTGGGAATTGAACCGGCGACCTTTCGCTTTGTGGATGATGCCCAGCCAGATGAGCCGCACCAGCCAGGGAGGACTTCAGATTTGATACGCTGCTGCTTCTCTCCCTTCCCCATCCTCATCATCTTTGGCGTATACTGTATTTTACTGTGTATAACGCACACCTGCATTTTTGGCCCCAACTTTCAGGAAAAAAATCTTTTGTTTTAATTTTTTAATTCAAATTTTTAAAAATTCATACTTAGAAACAAAACCAATGATCGTATTCCGCGGTATTATTTTGCGTATGGATACCGTTACTGCTTTCTAGAGTTGCACTGTTAACGCATCAGCATACGTAAAAGAATTAAAAAACATTTATATAGTTACAGAATTAGTACTACCCCTGGATAATGGATATCCTTACCTTTCCCTCAAAAATTTGGGCCAACAAGTGTGCATCATGCATGGCAAAATACGGTAGTTCTGTGAAATGTAGATTTCACAGAACCTGCCTTGTCTAAGTGATAGATTATCTACCGAATCTGAATGTAGTTCTGCGTGTGTAGGTTCAGGTGGTCATTCCCACGACCGGGAAGCATGGTGGCTCCATCAGCCTCAAGGATTCCTGTGTGGTGTGTAGTGCGTTCGTAGCCACACTCTTCCCCCACCTCGAACCCGTGGCAGCGGGTTCTCCATCACTCTACTTTTGTCATTTCAGGAATGTTTTATACATGGAATCAAGACAGTATGTGCCTTTTGAGACTGACCTTTCCCCCTCAGCGTAATGCTCTGCACAGCCGTCAGAGCTGTTACATGTATCAGTAAGTTCTCTTCCTCATTCATTTTTCAGATGAAAGGAATCACGGTAGGACAGACTTGAGGAAGAAGTTCCTTTGTGACAACACTCACTTTGTTTCAAGGCTAACCTTTCCTGAGGTTTGTTTGTGCCCTCCTTTAGAGACCTGGAGAAGTTAATGTGTTTGAATCCGATGAGCAAGTGGACAAGTTGGTAGAATATTATTTTTAATTATGTGGTTGGTAAAGGTTTTCCCTCTGTTGCAACCAAGTTTTTTTCACGAGCCCTAGGTTTTTCTTTGGGATTTATGTATTTGAGGACCTCCCTTCCACTAGAAAATGCTTCTTATATTCGTTAGGTTAAGGCTAGGCACTGTAACAAACCCAAACTTTTAGTAGCTTCACATTATAAATTTTGTGTCTTGCTCCAGCAACAGACCATGTACATGTGTCTCGTCTTTGAAAGCTTTATTCCATCCCTGGCCAGATGGCTCAGTTGGTTGGAGCATCGTCCTGTACACCAGAAGGTTGCGGGTTCAATTCCCAGTCAGGGAACATACCTAGGTTGGCGGTTCAATCTCCACTGAGGGTGCATGTGACGGGCAATGATTGATGTTTCTCTCTATCCCTTTCTCTCTTTCTAAAATCAATAGACATATCCTCAGGCGAGGATTTAAACAATTAATAAATAAAAGGCCTTATTCCATAAGATAATTCAGAGATCTAGATCTCCTCTATTTTTTTTACCTCTGCTGACTCTTGGGACCTTGAAGCCCCTTGGACCCAGCCATCAGGCGGGGGCGGAGTATGGGGGAGCACCAGACTGCAGGTTTGCATGGGTCGTGCCTGGAGGTGGGGTCGTGCATCACTTCCATCCTCCTTCCATGGGCTAGAATGCATTCCTGTGACAGGACTGGGCTGTGAGGGGTGGCGTGTGAGTGGGCGGAAGGATGGGAAGATGTAGTTCCTGGTGGCAGCCTTGTCCCGGAGGCACCACGACACCATGGAAGGGGGGGACCACAGTTCTTTGGTGGATGGCTCTTCCTGCCTTCGTCCCAGTGAAAGACCCCATTCTAGGTTAACAATGTCAATGGCAGTGTCATGGATGGGGGTCCAGGAGTTCAGGTTCTTCTCATGCAACCAAGGCAAATCATTTCCCCTGTCTGCATCTCAGTTTTCTGATGTCCAGTAGCGGGTTAAATTAGATAATACGAAAGGTTCTTCTCTAACATTTAATGGTTTTATACTTTGCTCAGTTGATCGGTTTCCGACACGTTGAAAAATCTCTCTGAGAACTTGTCTGACGGTACTGCAGATTCGGTAAGTCGGGACTAGTCCGTTAAACCAACCCCACATCTGCCCACTCATCTTTAACCTGGAGCCTAACGGCAACATCACAAACCCTGGGACCACACAGCACAGCTGCAGGTGGAAATGGAAGGGTTTTGACAGCTTCGTCAGGAGAGCAGTGGATTCAGCTCCTGATAAATAATTTACTCGGAGGATTGGGAAGCTGTTCTCACTTTTCTTGCGTAGCTTGCTGCTTGAGAGATACAGACAATTCTGGTCATGCCAGGAAGGAAGGAGGAATAAAATTTATCGTCTTGGGCCCACGACTGCCTATCCTCGGTGCCTCCACTACCATTTCAGAGAAAAGCTGCGGGTCTCTCCGCTTGCTAGAGCAGTGAACGCCTCCCGTTTCCAGTTGGTCTGCTCTACCCAGCCCTCCATCACCAGGGGTGCTACCTGTCAGAGGCACAAGAAAGACTTCATATTAGTGAAAATGGTGCTGATTGATACTGTGTGTACTTTGGGTGAAAGAGGATGAAGAGATGTAAGCAAGATGCCTCCTCGACAATTCCCCTCTCCTTTAATTGACAGACCCCGGAGGAGGTTCAGCCAAACTTGTGTGCTTCCCAGTCAGGTTTCATTTTGATCTTTACATTTCATTTCTTTCATGTCTCTGAAGTTGCTTTTCTGCGTGCCTGGGGAGGAGAGCGGCTTGGCAACATGCTCAGTTCTCTGTTGTCTGGGTTTTCAGGGGTCGATGAAACTCGGATGCTCATTAAGATTACTGAGCCTCATCATTTTTAATGTTAGGCCCCAGGTAATATTTAATGAGGCTGAAAAGTATATTAATAAAATTGCTTGTAGTAATTAGCGGGAAATTATAATGGTAGGGTGATGGGGAGATTTTGGAAATCAGTTAGGAGCGATCGAGACCAATCGGGGATGTCGCTACTTCTTATTTTTGGCTTTCAATCATCGTGAACTGCACCTTTGCATTTTTATCTTTGAAAATAAAGTCTCTAATTGGGCTCACGCATATTGCTATTATTTCATCTTGTTGTGTTCTCTGCTGGGTATCTTAAAGAGTTAGAGCTAGCTGGGTCTTTAAAATGATTTGTGAACCATCATATCGCCCCCTAGAGGCAAATGGGATCTCCACGATCTCTTCCGTTCCGGCATCTTATCTGCACAAAGAGGCTGTCAGGGTCCCCGTGGGCTTCTCTGAATGCAGATGAGAACATGAGATGTCAGTGTGGCTCAGCAGCCCAGAAAATATAAATAAAGGCGAAATGCCCAAAGCTCACAGGTTTGGGAGTTGGGTTAAGATCAAGGCCCTAACACTGTGGTAGCAGCTCTGATTGGACTCTTCCATGAACACTTTTTTACTGAAGGTCCCTATTTGTTTTCACAAGGAGGTTTGGAGGTAGAACTTCTAAAATGGTCAAGACTCCAGGAAGGCAGGGAACTTGCCCTTGTTACCCTGTTGGGGCTTGAGCTGGGTTGTGTTGGGGTTTTCCTTGTTGTTGTCAACTCTGGTCTTTGATTTTATTCCTGCTCAGGCTGGGGGTCATGGGGGGTGAATCTGGAAAAAACCTAAAGAGGGCAGAAACTTCCACTATCCGAGACAAGGTTATTTGTTGATAAATAGGCCCTTAAATTATTGACATATGTATATTAATCTCCTCCGTCCCTCTCTACCTCTCTTCCTGCAACACATTTTCATTGAGAGCCTACTGTGTGCAGTGCAGGCTGGGTGCGCGCTAGCGAGTTCCTGGGAATACAGCAGTGGGTAGGTACCGCTCCTGTCTCTCAGAGGTTGGCCCGGCATTAGCCAATGAGCAGTCTTCTTAACAGCGTGGGGATGCTGGGAAGGAGTTGGACAGCTCAGTGTCAGGGGAGGAGCGGGAAGGCTTGAACTGTGCGGAAGATGGTGTGATATTTCTAGGCAAGAAAGGCAGGGGCAGGCATTCCGGGCCCCGGGGAAGAGCACGAACAGGCGGGAGCAGAAATGTGTGCGTGTACAGGATCCAGTGAGGCTGCTCCCTGGCCGGCTGTCCCGGCAACGAATGGTGGGTGTGGACCTGGGAATGTGTGTGTGATCCTACGGGAACTGCTTTAATCTCCATGTCTACAGTTTGCTTTCTCTCTGCTGGCTCATTCTCTCGATGTTTCCATACATAGTTGTGTCAATTGTGTATTTGTCATCTCAGAGAAGGGAGCCATTTTTTTTTCCTAATGGCTTAAAAAAAGTGCCCTAGGAGGATTCAGATTGGGGGAAGTCGGGTCACTTGCTCATCCCTGAACCTCTTGGCGAAGTTAGGGGATAGAATACACTTTGACTGGTCCAGCCCAATGCCTGCGTTCCTACCAGTGGGAGGAATGTAGGGAAGGAGGAAGGCCTAAGGGGTTTCATCTGCAGAAGCAGTGAATGCAAAGTTTGCTGTTCGGACCGATACTTTGGTTAGAAGAGCCGTCTGCTTCCCATATTGCAGATGAGACTCAGAGAAGCAAAGGGGCCAGCCCAAAGTTACTCCACGGTGAAGAGAGGGACCCAGGATTAAAACTAAGCCTGTCCTGTGTCACAGATCAAGCGCTCCACCATTATTGGTTTCATATGATGGATTCGGACCCCCTCACATGAACAGAATCCCACCAGCACAGGGCTGGGCCTGTCAATGGCAGACACACAATGAGCCGGAGAGCTGGCCACATGTGGCCTGTGGATGCCCTGCCAGGGCAGCTGTGACGTCACTCAGCACTGGCTGGGTCAGCCAGACCTCTGAGCCTGCAGTTCCCTCTGCCTGGAACTCCTTTCCCACCCTCCTCTCCAGCTGAAACTCTACCTAAAGTTTGCCCTGTGGCTCAGTGCCGTCTTTGGCAGTGGCCTTTCTCATGCCACAGCCCTCCTTGAAGGCAGAGACCGTGCTTTTCTTTCCTTGTACTCGGCAGGGTTAGCACTGTGCCTGTCACGTGGTGAGGGCCGAAGGAACCAAACACATGAGATGCTGCTTGGGAACTTGTGTGTGGTGCCTTGCAACTCACGGATTGCGCTGGGGATGCTTGGGCCCAGCTTTCCAGCTCTCCTGCTCACCAGCCTCCCTGCCTCACCTGGAAAGTGGGACTCATAAAGAGAGGGAAGGGTTGGCTGAAATAACCCATGGGAAGTGCTTAGTGTAAAACTGGGAGCACAGCAGTAACTCAGTAAATATTAGCGGTCATGTTACCCACGGCCACTGGCTCAGGGAGATTCCGTGGCAAGTCTAAGCTCCTAGCATCTGATAGCAGCCAAGAGGGTCCTTCAACTCAGGTCTTCTAGCTCCTGTCTTGTTTAGGAGAAGGGAGTGAGAGTTAACAGGCCTCATGATGCTGCCTAAAGCATATTCAGACTCAAAAGGAGGTGCCAGTATCCCCTAGGAGAGCGAAGCTTGCTTGCGTGAGAGATTTTCCCAGGAAACACTTGGGCAGGAGGAATACACGGGATGTGAGACCAGAAAGCCTCATGTCAGTGGGGTAATTTAGAGTTTAAACACAGAGCCGGTCTGTGCTTGTCGGTGACCCCGCCGGCTCTGGTGGGAATTCACTTGCACACGCGGAGCTCATTCTGCAAAGCTTCAGGTTTACCTGTGTCTGAGATGTTCGGATGCAAGACGATAATCAGGCTGTAAACTTTATACTGCTATTTATACTCCTGTTACCAACTTTGTGCCTCTTGGGAAATACATTGAAAAGATGGGTTTTTAGACATTGAAATAGATGGGTTTGTGTTTTGAAGTTTCAAGGCATCTACGTGTCTCTGTATGTATGTATGTATGTTCGTATGTATCACATTTTATCAAGCCTTTCATTGAAGCCAATAGAGCACCAGTTAGATTTATGAGTTGACTCTTCTCTCCCCAAGAATAGTAAGTACTCTTTTTGCCTTGCAAGCCTGACAGGGTGCTGTGACCCTGAGCGTTTTGGATGCTAATCCCTACCACCTGCTCTGCAACGTGTGCGTCTGGGTCCAGGAGGCCGAGTGCTGAGAGGTGGTCGGTTGTCTTCTCCCATGTACCTGGGCTTGAGGGGATGACAGGTTGAATGCAGGATGATGGCCTCCGACGCAGAGCCAGCCGCTGAATATGCAGGCCTCATTTCATTCTCCTGTTTAACTGTCACATGTCAGTGTAGATGGCCACCTGGGACACTTCCGCTGCTGTTTGGAGTCTCATGCAGTGTGGGAGGGGACAGCGAGGGGCGGCGTGTTACCTGTGACACGAGGGCGGTGGCCAGATAGAGGTGAGCAGGTATCAAAGCGAGTGTCACTTGCAGAAAGACAGCTGTTGGTCAGCGCATCTCTGTCTGCGTGATGGTAGGGATGGGACAGGGCATCTCGGCATGTCACCGACTGTGTCACCTTGTTGGTTATCTTTGCCTCTTGGTTGTACAACAAATGGCAAAAATACTTTAGGAATTCACCACCACCAAAAAATAAAAGTAGAAACTCCCCCCCTCCCCCGGGAGATATTTGGAAAAATGGTGGCTGGTATTCCTAGGTGCTGCTGTGGGCACTGGCAATACCTGTGGTCATTTCTACTTTCTTAGCCTCTCTCTCAAATATCTGTTCTTTCTCCCCCAGGGCCATTGCCTGGGGTCAAGTCCTCATCCTCTTATGCCTGCCCAGACACGTGTCAAACTGCCTTCCAGGTGAGTTACCTGCATCCTCTCTCCTCGTCCTAAGTCTGAGCTGAGCTGCCACAGGACTAAGATGCTGCGACTGGCAGTGCCCGTCTGGTGCTCACACCCTTCCCTGGCTCTCCAGGACCCCTCCTTAGCCTGCCTGGAAGTGTCTTCATGATTGGTTCCTGCCAGCTGTGGACCATCTGCCCCGCCCACTGCTGGCCCCGCCTCTTCCCAAGACTTAGCCCATTCTCTCAGGCTACCCCTTCCCACCTTCTCACCTCTGTCTGGCCCCACCCCATCAGCCTAGCCAACTCCTCTGAGTTCTTTACCTCCTGGGAACGCATCCTCACATCTCTGCTTCTAGGCTGAGCTCAGGACCTGCCTCTGCACGCATAGTCCCAGATTCTCTTTCATGTGACTTTTCCCAAACAGTTCACACAGTTGATCACTTATCTGTTTTGCTCACTGCACACACTGAGTTCCTTGCAGGAAGGGGCCTGTGCCTCATTTATCTTTGAACCCCAGAGGCAGGGAGAAGTGTGTTATGGGGGTGACGAGACAGTCCTAAGTTCCAGTTCCACTTATATCTGCGGGCTTCGGGTAATTCGGTTACCTTTTCTTAGTAGCACTGCAGTAGAGACAGAACAGCCACTCTATTATGGAGTTACTCTGGGCCTTAATTCTTAGAGAATTATATCTGTCACAGAATAAGTGAGCTAAATAAATGTTAGATAGTTACATCATCCTCATCATCACCATCATTATTGTGACTGGTTTCTGGAGGGTGCTAGATACTCAATAAACTCTTGTTGAATCAGACTGAATGGATGAGTGATATGAATCATTTTGTGGAGTTCCGACTTTATCTGAAACAGAGTTAATAAAAGAACATTAATTTTCTGATGTCTCTTTTTTTCTCTCCGAACTTTATTTTCCTTTCCCCCAAGAGTGAATGATTCTCAGGCATTAGCAAACCGTTTTACTTTGTTTAAGCGACCCAGGAATGCCAGAAAGAGAGCCATTTTGCCCAAGAAGCTAATAGCTAAAGTCAGGATTCACTTCCCTGCTGGTTGAGTGACACCCCATTTTCCCCTCTTAAAAGAGCTAAATGGCCTATATTTCTTTTTTAAATTAAAGGGAATGAAAATGAATTTCACAACTCCCTTGGAGGCGCCTGGAGACACACTGGGATGTCAAATAAAAAAAGTTGGGAATTGCTGAGCTTAAGCCCAGCACTCTGGGTTCCCAGGAAAGATGAGACACAGGAGCATCCATTGGGGAGGGGAGGAAAGGGAGGGAGAACCAAGGAAAACAGCTGGATTGTGAGGCACGGAAGTGGTGGGGGGAGAGGGATCAGACTAGGGAAGGGGGGGTTGTGTTGAAAAGAAACTGTGGAGTGGCTGATCTTTAACTTCGGTGAGAAGGAGCAAAACCGGTTCAAGACATGCTGAATAATTGCCCGAGAATTATTCCTGGCCGCCCTATAAATGATTCCTCGCCACGCAAAAATATTGAAAGCAGAAGGGAAATGATTGTTTTGAGCTTGGAGATTTCTCAGCTCTCTGACTTTGCTAACGAGATTGGAGCCTATTATCCTTGTCTCACTGCGAGCCTTCGTCAATAGCAGAACTTGTATCTTCTGAGGGAGTGTCTACCGAGTTCATTTCTGTTTAACAAGTGTTTATTGAAATCCCGGGGTGTGTCCAGGGCTGGGATTGGATCCATGCACCATGCTGGGGTTGTGACGACTGGTTCCTTGGGCCCGAGGGGGTTCCTGGGGGGCTGAGGGGGAACCATGGGAGAATCGGTGCCTGAGCCATTCTCCCCCAGGGATCGATGGCCTTTTTAGGCCTCCTGGTGGCATGGAAGAAGCAGGTCAGCTGGTCTGGGCCCCTGAGTGCTTCTCCCTGTGTTCCCACCACCCTAGCCTTTTTCGTCTCGAACCATGGTGATAGTCTTAAATCACAGAGCGGAGCACGTGACCACAGCTGTGGGCTCTGCATTGCACCTGACTTCTTTTTTCCCTGGAATAAAACCCAATCTCTGAGCGTGGTCCCGGAGACCTGGCAGACTTGGCCCCACCCACCCTCATATCCCTGTTCTCTTCCCTTTCTGAGCCTTTGCACACACTCGTCCCTCTCTTTGGAATAGCCACCCCTGAACTCTGCGTGGCGTGGGGCTCCTGAGTTTCCAGGGTTTGGCTTAGATGATGTCTCTTAGATACAAAACTTAAATTTGCCTCCTCTGCCCCGCCCCCTCCTGTTCTCTCTCTCTCTCTCTCTCTCTCTCTGACATCTGTAATTGCTATTTCTGATGACTGTTTGTTTTCTGACTCTTGTCTTTTCCCATGAAGTTGTGAACTCAACAGGGCAGGTTCTTTCGCTGTGTCGTTCACTTCTTTGTCCCAGTACCTGGCATACAGTAAGTGCTCGGTACACGGTACCTGACGTGCTTAGAATAGCAGCTGAGTCAGCAGCGGATAGCACTAATGAAAGAAGAAGAGGGAGGGAATTTTAGGGACAAGAGGTGTTATGGAAGGAGTGCTACCTTGGGAGACCCAAACCAAATTCTCTGGCCCCTTGGGACCTGGGTTGCCTTGTGTCTAAAAGAAATTATGGTCAAGATCCACCCCGCTGGCTCTCAGAATTCATTGAGTGTGAAAGCTCAGAGACAGAACAGTTTATTGATTGACAGCTCTTTGGCCCAAGCCTGCCCCAGAAATGTTTTCATGAAGAGGTGTTGCTCTTGGCCTGCCTGTCTCCCGTTGACGTTTTCAGGCTTAATTCGAGGCTGTTACCCCATAAGTAGTCACACACCAGACACGCCGAATAACCTTGGCAGGAGAGCTGGGATAGCAGAGTGGAATAACAATTTGATTTTAGGTAGTTAAACGCCGAAGGCCTCTACACCACGGTGGTTTACTTCCTCATTTTAACAAGTTGAGTTCTGTATGAGATTTAAAATTTGTTCAATAATGTTTTATTGAGTCATTTACACTGGCTTGGGCAGCGGTGGGAGGGAGGTGCTGTTGAAAAAGGCTCCCCACCACTTCGAGAGATTGGTAAGAACATCCAGTGGAGCTTTTTACACACCTTGCTGCATTTAATCCTCCTGAAGACCATGGGGGCGGTGCCTTCGCATCGGAGTTTTACAGGTGGCCAAGCGCCGGTTGGGTAGGCCACACGTTGGGGAGACGCAGGACTTGCATCTGGGTTAGCCATTCCAGTGCTGACCATGCTCGTGATTTGGGGGTCTGCTCCTGAGCAGCTGGTAATATTTTGCTTGTAGTAGGAACCACATGCTAGAAAGAAGTAGCAGTGTGCTCACTGTCCGCCCTGTGGGGGCCCTCTTCTCTGGCGTGGAAGAACTCAGCCTTCCCAGGCCAGTCCCCTGGACCGGTGCTGGCTGCAGGGACCCCCCTGTCCCCGAGGTCTGCAGGTGGTCACCCTGGTCAGCCCGGCCTTCTCCCCGCTCCCAGCCCCGGCCTACCTGTGCTGGGATCCAGGAAGGATTTGCTGTCTGGTCTCCTGCCAGAACCAGAGGCTCTGCTGAGTCCCAAATTCTGCTTTTGCCTACGCCTTGTCACACTCTGGCTCTGGGGGCTGGACTCCTGCTGCTCCCTGGGCTCCTGCTTCGGCGCCTGTGGACCACCTGAGCCACAGCAGTGCCATCTCTTAGGCATTCCTGCTGGGTATCCATTGAAAAGGCCCCTGAGAGCCCCTCAGCCCAGCATCAAAGAGGCTAGGCTTGTGAGCACGAGCCATTCTCGGCCGTAAAATGAGGGGGGGACTCATAAGAGAAGCAGTGCCAGTTCTGAAACTTGAGAAGCCCTGAGCCTGACAAGTATTACCTGCTTCCCAGGCCCGTGATGTGAAAGCGCTTTATAAAGATCACATTCTTCGTGTTATTCTGGCCACTCACGCACTGGGTGACCCTGGGCAGGTCATGTCCCTGCCTGGGCCTCAGTTTACCCATTTGTTAAGTGGAAAGGCTGAACTGGATAATTTCACAAGTCTGTGGTCTGTTCTTTGGCCTGCCCTTGACCTTTTCACACACTGTCACGTAAAGAGATCTAGTGGTTAGGGTCATGAACTTTTGAGGCAGGGAGACTTTGGGTGGGGTTGGCTACCTGCAGGCTCTGTGACCCTGGGGAAGCCAGTTAAGCTTGCTGAACTCCCTTTCTCCATTTGTAAAGTAGGGTCAACACTAGGGCCTCCCTCGGAGGTTATTTGTGAGGACTGATTAGCTAATCCAGGCAATTTAGCCCATGTCTGAGACACCATGCAGTCAGATTATACGTTAGCTGACTGTTAGTTATTACCTCTTCCTTCTCTTCCCTTCTTGCCCTAATTCCTGACCTTCTCTTTTCTTTCTCTGGACATGGAGTCCTTTACTCTTCCATCTGTGGTCTTGTGGATTGAGAGTAATCAGCTCATCACACAGCTGTCCCAGCCCCGGAAGTGTTCCGGTGCCCGGCAGCTAGCAGACTGGGCTGTGGAAAGAGAAGGCTCACCTGTCTAGGACCAGAGTCCCAGAGGTTGGGGGGTCCTGGGTGTATTGCATCCAGCACTTACAGGATGACGTGATTCTGATGGGCCACATGGGACCTAGGCGGCTGCCCAGCAGGCCTGGCCTCAGAGTACTTGGCATTGATGGCTGTGTTAGTTCGACGAGGCTGCCGCAGCCAAGTACCGAACTGAGTGGTGCACACACCAGAACGTCATTGGCTTACAGTTCTGGGGTCCAGAAGTCCCCGATCGAGGTGTCGGCAGGGCTGTGTTTCTTCTGAGGGTACGAGGCAAGACTCTGTCCCAGGCCGAACTTCCTGGTGGCTTGCTGGCATTCTCTGGTGTCCCTTGGCTTGTGGAAGCATCGCCCCGATCTCTGCTGTCATGTTCACTGGGCGTTCTCCCTGTGTTTGGGGGTCTCTGTGAGCAGCTCTTCCCTTTCCCGAGGCTACCGGTCACATCGGATGAGGGTCCACCCCCACAACCTCATTCTATCTGGATTATCTCTGTAAAGGCCTCAAGTCCAACCAAGGCTGCATTCGGAGGTACTGGGGATTAGGACTCCAGAATGTCTTTTTTGGGGTGCTACATTCAACACATAATAATGATCAATGGTTTCCACAGAGGAGCTCTAACATCACTGGGGTACAGGCAAAATAGGGGGAGAGAACAGCAAAGACTAGGCATAAAACCCCCATTTAGGTGACTTGGTAGAGAAAGCTCAGGTCAGAAGGAGGAAGGGGGAGGCTTGGACCACTGGGGCTTGGGTTACATGAGATACTGAAGGTGTGGGAGGCTGGAAGGGCAGCCGGGAGGGAGGGACAGATGGGAAGGTGGATGGGTGGGTGGAGGCCCCCCCCACTACCTTGGCTCAAGCCTACAGCTCCTTGTGTGGTCATTCTTGAACTTGACTGAGAGGACAGGCAGATTTAGTTCTCTGCTCTGAGGTGGCCACGGGCTATAAAACTTCTGCTTGTGAAAGATCCTGAGATCCCCAAGAACCATTCTTCCTGAGGCGGAGATTTGCGGGGATGAGCGCCGTGCAGTTTACACTGCTTTCTCTCCCCTCCTGCAGCCCCGGGTCTGCTGTCCTGGGGGGCCCATTTTTCATTCCCAGGGCAGAGCCAACCGTTGGCCCCGGGCAGGCAGGTTGGGCTTTCGGAGATGATGTATGGTATCTAAGTGCACTGCCTGGTTAGTAAATTATCCCTCCGATTACTGGACAAAGAGACATTTTTAAACCGCAGCCTGCAGGCTTCGTGTGCCTCTGCGTTCTGACTTTGCCCTGGGAACGGACCTTGAATGAACAGACGGGGCCTGTGCTGTGCCACAGCTGTGACCCTCCCTGGTCTTGAGGAATGTCTCTACCTAGAGACGGCAAGGGAGGAAACCGGCCCAAAACTCGCACTGGCTGTGGCCAGGCAGCTAACGTGCTTTGTTCCATTTCCTCCCTACCACCGTCCTGCGGAGCTACTGTTCCACAACGAGGAAACTGAGACTCAGCGGGGGTTAAAGGACTTGCTGCGGGTAAGACGTAACAGGCCCAGGATTTGACCTTAGGCGTGATCGATGGCAAAAATCTGTTCTCTCTCCAGTGAGTGACAAATATTTGGACCAAGGGTTGGCTATCGTGTTTGTAAAAGGGCCAGGTAATAAATACTTTCGTCTTTGTGGGGCACATGGTTTCCGTCTGCATGAAAGCAGCCATTGATAACACGTAAACACATAACACATTGATAACACGTAAACACGTGTTCCTATAACACTTTATTTGCAGAGACAGCCAGTGGGTGGGACTTAGCCTGAGGGCCACAGATTGGTGGCCCTTGTGTGAGACTGTCTATCATGACAGTAAACACTACATTGGGCCAAGTGACCGAGAGAGCTGGGTTTGCTTTCTAGAATGAAAATGATTCTCGTGGAGGAGGTAAGTCTCGTCCAATGATCTAAAGGCCAGAGGAGACAGGTGGCACGCTACTGCCATCCCTCCAGGGTGACGAGGCTCCTTTAGGTGCTTTCCGACAACTAGATGTTGCTGCCTTTGGGGACCCAGGGGAGACTTGTCCCTGTGGTCTAATCAGGAGGCTTGTGGTATAGAGGGGGTTAAAAGAGAAAGAACAACATTAGCATAATTTTCTGCTCTGGAGTCACCTTCATAACTTTTGAAAGTCAGTTCTAAAGTTAATCATAGCAACATTTCAGGCCAGTGTATTTTAAGAGAAAACCTGTGCTCCCTGGATTAATGATGTCACGCAGGCAACACCTCAGGAAACAGTAGAGTGTAATGTGTGGGAATAAAGCTCTGTAATTAGAAAGGCCTGGGCTCAGACCCTCGCTTGGCAACACAGGACTAACTGCTTGGTCCTGAGCAGGTCATGTAAGCCCTGAATCTGGGTGTCCTCGGTTGTTAAGTGGTGAAGGTGAGGTTTGCAATGTTTCACACAAGAGAATCACCTGGAAGGCTCGTTAAAAGCAAGGATGGCTGACTGAGTACAGCTGGGGCAGAGCCAAGAGTCTGTGTTTATAATAAGTTCCCAGGTGATGCTGTGGTCGCCGGGCCGGGCACTACACTTGGAGAACTGCTGTGTGGGAGGATGCTAAGTGTTCCAGGTTCTAGTTGCCCGCGGATAGAAGTTGTCGGATGCGGGAAGCAGGTAATTCCCACTGCGTGCTCAGGAAGCAGACGTGGGGGCGTGCAGACTCCTCCAGCTTCGGGAGCCAAGTAAAACCACCCACGGCTACCTGGAGGTGGCCCTGGGCAGGTCCAGCTCTCAGTAGTGTGATGAGAGAAGCTTTCAGGGGGGTTAGAGTAAGGGAGGGAGGGAGGACACGGGAGTGTGAGAATCCTTTTAGGACAGTAAGGGAGATGTTTTACTCCCTGCAAAGCTGGGCTCCAGGGTCCTGGGGGGAGGCCAGTAATGCAGGTAAAGTGCTTTCTAACAAACACAGTGGCTGGCATGTGATGAGCAGCCAAGCAGTACTAGCGATTATTATTTTGTGTGTTGTAAAAAAAATCTATTGTTGCAGAGGTATGTATTGTGAAAGATCCTCTCTTTTTCCTGCTCAGTGTCGTTCTCTCTTGGTAACCACCATCGGCCATTTGGGGCGCGTCTCTCAGGCGTTTTCTTCGTCGACACCCGCCGTTCCTGATTCTGCGCAAGGACCAACGCGCACCTAATAGAGCTGGTGTTTTTACGCTCCTTCCCAGGCCTGTTTGTCATCGGTCCTTCTGACCTTTTTATTGCACAGGTGAAAAATACTAATTAGCATTCACTTAGTTATTAGTGAGGTAGAAGATATTTTTAAATGTTTCCTTATTTCCCCATTTCCCCTTCCTGTGACTTGGCTGGTTATACCCTTCACATGTTTTTTTTTTTTCATTTGTAAGAAATAGAAGTTCTTTATCATGCATGTAAAATTATCTTTTTCTTACATTGTTTTCTTTTACCTGGTTATGGGTCATATACATACACATACACATATACATATACTACACATACACATACACACACATATAGTCACACAGAGGGATTTTTGTTTGCTTTCTTAATTTTTCTGTGGTGAAATTTATTAGAATTTTGTTGCTTTTCGTTTCATGTCATCATCAGAAAGGCCTTCCTCACTTTCATAAAAGAGATTTTCCTTTTTCTTTTTCTGGTACCTTTATGATTTCTTTTTCCTTTCGTCTCTTCTTTTTATTTTTAATTTATTGATTGAGGTGAGAGAGAGAAGAGACAGAGAAGAGAGAGAGAGACAGAGACACAGACAGATAGACAGGCATCAATTTATTGTTCCACTTATTTATACATTCATTGGTAGCTTCTTGTATGTGTCCTGACCAGGGATTGAACCTACAACCTTGGTGTATCAGGAAGACACTCCAGCCAACTGAGCTACGTACCTGGCCAGGTGTTCTTTTTCTTTTTTGATTTAAATCTTTAATGTATCAGGACCTTATTTTGATGTAAAGGGTGAGGTAGAGAGCTTGCTTTATGGTTACTTATTCCAAGATTACAGCTAGGTGTCTCAATATTTTTTATTGAATAATCTATGTGTTTCTTACTCACGGGAAAGGCAACCTGAATAATATTCCCACACATTTTTAGGGTCTAATTAGCTTCCATTTACTTCTCTCTCTTCATACAGTGGTACCATCTTTCTTAATTACTGTAGCCATGATATGTTTTAATATCAGAAGTATGCCCCAGTATTCTAAAGTTTCAAGCTTCCCATGCATTTTTGCTTGTTTATTCTTCTGGAAAATTTTCCGATTCATTTTGTCAAACGCTCCCTAAATTTTCTGTTTAGGTTTCGGTTTGCTCTGCATTGGATTTATAGGTTAATTTAGAGGTCACAGACGTTTTGACACCACTAGCCCTCTCAACCCAGAACAAGGTGTAAGGTTCGCCTTTTACCTGGGTCCCTGGTGTTCCATGCCTCGGCGGGGTTTTACAGTCCCATCTTTTAGGGGTTGCACTCTTCTGGTTTATTCCTACATCTTCGTTACTTTTTTATACGGGCTACATGATTCTATTATGTTCTCTGATTGGCTATAGGTGCTATAAAAAGATGCGGTTTTTAGGCACATAATTTGTATCTGGCTTCCACACTAAAAAAAAAAAATCTCAGTTCTCATAATTTTCAGTTATGCTTTTGGGTTTTAAGGTAGATGGTAATATCACCTACAAATAATACTACTTCTATCTTCTCCATTTTAATCTGCATTCAGACTTTTTTATAATTTTTTCTTGTGCTAGAAATTCCAGAATGAGGTTAAATAATAGTGATAATGGGAGATATTCTTTTTCTTTTTCCTGTTTCAGTTACAATTCTTCTAGAGTTTTATGATGTGTGATTTTTTTGAGGTAGTTGTTCTTCATCATTTTGAGGAACCAGCATTCTATTACTGAGTTTTTTTCCCCATCAGAAATAAATATTGAGATCATCTGTGTCTTTGAACTTGTTGACCTATTATTTTTACAAATTATTAGACTGAACTTTCAGATACGTAACCATTATTGTAACCATTTTCAATTGGTTGTGGTTTATTATTGCTTTAATATAGTGCTGGGTTTGATTCGCTAGCATTTTATACAGCTTCATAATCCCTTATCTGAAACTCTTTGGGTGGGATGTGTTTGCAATTCATATTTTATTAGATTTTTAGGAAGGTAATATGATGCAGATACTGTGAGTGTTATGTAATAACCCCAGTGGAACCTGGGGACCTAGCCCCTTAATCAAACACATTAATATTTATGGAGCCAAACATGTGAATGCAAATTAAGTCGGAGAAGTAAATGCTAACAATAGTCTCGGGTCCTGTGTGGTGACTTCCAAAGAAGTTGAGGGCAGGGCTGTACCTGTCTTAGAGTGGGCTTCCTAGCAGCAGGCCCGAGACAAAGGCTCATGGGAGGGTGATTGATTGATCAGAATGTGTTCCCAGGAGAAAGGGTGGACTCATGGACACATGCCACCAGGAAAGACCCAGGGAGGACGACTCTGGCTCCACTAGGATAGGGGGGCTGGACCGTTGATGTCCCTGCACTGGGTCATCAACAGATGTGGGTCCTGAAGGGGTTGAGGGAGGGGCTTGGACAGCCCAGGCCACTGCCACCAAAGCAGTTAAAAAACAAAGCAGTTTTTTTTTTTTAAGAAACTTAATGTTTTCAGAATTCTGGATAAGAGATGGCGTTTGTGTATTTAATTTCTCCAAGGGAAGCTGTTCTGCTCTACTCCAGTCGAGCTTAGTAGCAGGGTTGTCCTAGCTGCTGAAAACGGGAGCTTTTTCTCCCTTTCTCGGGACTGTGGTGTCATTGGGAAAGTACCAGAGTCATCGGTTCCCTGAGGGTTTTCCAGAACAAGCCTGAAAAGCCACCCATCACAGCATACCATTTTTGGAGGTAAATTTTGACAAACATTTGAGTTTTAAAAATAAGGGTTATTGATTTAGTCGAACCTGTTCTTGACTTTATATTTTCCTGAAAAATAGTGCCTTTCATAACAGAGTCATCTCTCATAAAATTTGCATAATTTCATAACATAGAATAAGTGCTCTCCTTGACTGTGAGTTAAGTTAAAGATTTTGTCTAATTCATTGTTGTATCACCAATTCCTGACACTTAATAAGTACTCAATGAATATTTGCTGAATGAAAGAATCAATGAGTGTGGCGTATTCACTTTCTCAATGACTAATTTTGCCTATTTATCTTTTACCCTCTTGCTAAAGCTCTATCTACATTAGAGTCTTTTGAAAAGACCCATATATTACATTTATCAATCCTATCATTAAAGATCTTTTCTAATTCATTTAATACTTCTTTTGGCTTATTAATTCACTTCTCTTTCTCTTTTTAAAACTTATAAATTGATTGCTTAGCTCATTTATTTTCATTCTAACTTAATAATTCAAGGTATACATTTTCATTTTATACAGCTTTGGCTTCATCCTGAAATGGTAGTTATTTCTCTTCTATTTTTCTAATTAGTCTGTAATTATATTTTACTTTCTCTTTAATGCAATAGTTTAGCATATTAAAGTTTTTAATGGTTGCATTTTTAAATATTTTATTTCTCATAACAAACTTCAAATTTTCTGCATTGTGATCATAGAATATTACCTCCATGATTTAAAGTTTGGGACTAATTATTGTGTTTAGTTTTGGTAAATTGTTAAACACAAAATTAATTTTTCACTTTTCTCCTCTTCTATTCCCCACAACAGACCCACAAAACTTTGAGAAACTTGAGAAGAGTTATTGCTCCCACCAAAATTGAATAGCATGGATTAGGGGGCATTTTTAAAATTATTATGTGTGAGGCCCTTTTTAAAAATTTCCTTTCTGGGGGGAGACAATATAAAAATAAAGTAACATTTGAGCCACGTGATCAGCTCATTCAACTTTATAATATAGGTTCTAGCATAAAATCTACTGTATTTTTTGGACTATAAGACCACCCCCACCGCCCTGCAATTTGGGAGGAATAATGGGATGCTGCTGTTGAGTTCTGTTGATATTTACATTGGTGAAATATTATTATTTTACCACATTTTTTGCTTCAAATCCCCCCCCCCCATTTTCCTCTTCTAAAACCTAGGTGCATCTTATGGTCCAAAAAATACGGTAATGATGTTGTTTTCCTCTGCTGACTCTGAAGGATGCATTTCAGCAGATTTTCCTCCAGGCCCCATTTCCCTTTGTTGTCGGAGTTCGGCCCCTCAGCAGGTGTCGGGGCAGACTCACTGGAACCCAGAGCAATGGGAGTACTGGCCTGTGATTGCTGGTCCAGGGACAGTGCTCCGCCTGCGCGGACAGTTCCGGGCAGACCTTTCAGCCTCCTCAGCATCCAGGCGTGAGCAGGGAGATGGCCTCTTTAAGTTATGGTGATGCCATGTAAATTTTCAATAAACATGCCTCATCTGGAATTTCCCTCAAGTGGGCAGCCTGCTGTGAGTGTGGAAAAGAGAAATTTGACACAGGAGAACAATTAACCTTGTTCAGTGAACTCCACATTCAGTTTTCTTAAACTGTTATGAGCTTCTTTGCACTTAATCACTGAGCTTCACATCCAGGCACACCTGCGGATGAATCAGCCTCAGCAGCTGTCTTTAATCATGTGCTTTTGAGTACAGATTTCCTCCCTCCTTCCATGGAGCGCGATGGAGTACCTACAGTGTTCAGAGGCAAAACCAATATGAATCAGACAGGACCCTTGTCCTCTAAAACAGAGGCCAGAAAATTACAGCCTTAGTGGCCAAATCCATCCCCATGACCACATCCGGCTTACCACCTGCTTTTGTAAATAAAGTTTTACTGGAACACAGACACACCCATTCTTTTGTGCATTGTCCAAAGCCCTTGCGCTACAATGACAGAGTTGAGCGGTGGCCACAGAGACCATATGGCTTCAACTTCTAAAATATTTACTGTCTGGCCCTCTACAGAAACAATTTGCCGACCCCCGGTGTAGAAAGTCAAGGTCAGTGCAGTGAGACGCACAGACCCCCAGGCACACTATCATACCCTAAAGCTCCAAGTGTTGTTGGCGAGGGCTGGGCCCATTTTCTAGGTGGTTCTTGTTGCCTCTTGGGTTCTGCTCACAGGGTGGTGGTGCACCAGAACCTCCTGCTTTGGTCTGGCCAGCAGAGGGGCCGGGTCACTCCGAGGAGCCTGGTCTCACTTCCCCGGGGGCCTCGGGGCCGGAGTTGGGTTCCCAAGCCCAGCCAACCAGAGAGTGGCACTTTGCTTTCATTTGCCTCTGATGATATTTGCAAAATACTTAGAACAGTGGTTGGCGCAGAGAAAGCGCTACTAGGTGTTTGTAAATAGTGAAATGCTTTGTGGCCCACAGGTGCTGTGGGAGAGGCCAATGGCGGCTTTCCGTGCCTCCTTTCTTGGCCACAATTACAAGATCTCTCCCAACAAACCTCTCCCTGTACCAGCTGACTGAGCCTCCTCTGGTGGCATGTGAGGGTGTGCGGGATGATGAGTGACCAGTTCACCCTCCTCTTCCCCTTCTTTAGCTATAGGACTGGGTCTGCACACCTCTTACAGGTAGATGACCTTGAACAACAACACTGGTAATGTAATAAGAACAGTAATAGTGGGCATAGTTATTATGAGTAGTGATCATTCATCGAGACTTGCTTAGTATGTGTAACTTTCTTTGCCTACATCAGAGGCTGGCTTGCAGGCCAAATCCTGCCCGTTGCCCATTTTTGTATATAACGTTTTATTGGTACACCTACTGCCTGTGGCACTTTTGTGCCGTCAGGGCCGAGTCCAGTAGTTGCAACAGAGACCAGAGAGCCTGCAAAGACTGGTAGTTACTTCCAGGCCCTTTACAGAGGAAGTTTATCAGCAGCCCCCCCACCCCCATCTTACCTGATCCTCCCACCCCTGTGTAAGGCAGTGCTTCCATGGGTCCCTTTCACAGCTGAGCAAAGGAGGCTCAGAGGTTAAACGGCTCGTCCACATAGTAGACGCCTTGTCTCTAAACTGGGGATAAGCCTTTCTCCACCGTTCAGGTTGCGCAGCAGCGTGGGAGTGGCGGTGTTCTTGGCGTCCAGTGGCACTGGCAGAGGGGAGGGACACGGGTGGGATCAGGAGTGTGGGGAAATCTGGCCCCCGTTAAGCCATTGTCTCACAGTGATTTTGTTCGATGTTGGCACAGCGAGTGGGCCAGATCGGAGAACCTCTGAGGCCCTCCCAGCTCCGATGGGCTGGAGCTCCCAGCCAGGGGGCCAGGAATGCCATGCTCTGGAAGAGGGTCAGCAAAGTAGGTGCGGATGTCTAAGCAGGTGTGGTGGCTGCACCTTCTGTGACTGTGGTGTGGGGGAGCTCTCAAAGCCTTGCCGTGAATGTCCACTTCTGTCTTCCAGCCCGTGAGGCATGGGGCCTGTTCCCCGTCTCCTGTAAGCCTCAGTTTCATCCTCCGTAAAACGGGGAGAAAAGTACTAATACGCCATCTTTCCTTTTGCTGACCTTCTGCAGGTACAGGGAGAGGTAAATCCTTCACCCAAACAGAGTATCCTGAATCCTTCCTGCTGATGCACAGGGAGGTGGCACAGAGGTGGCAGGGGTCCGTGGGGCTGAGCTTGGGGTGGCCTGCCAAGCTTGAGAAGCTACCTGTGAATCATGCCCAGTGACCAGCAGTCCAGCTGGTGCCCTCTGGGTTTCTGACACGTGGCCCTCTAGCCCCAGGGAAAAGTCCTGGAGGGCAGGAGGGGAACCCAGATGCCCTCCCTCTGCCTTCCCTTCTATTGTCTGCAGCTCCTGCTGAGCTCCTGGTAGATTTGGGGGTAAAGTTACTTTATTAATCTTTCTTTTGTAAATACCACTGTGAAAAGAAGGAGGTTTTGCATTCACTCATCTTTTCATTGTTATGGTAATAGCTTTCAATTTATAACTAATTAATGTTGCTCCTTCCTAACCTGGCCTTTATGATGAGAGGCCTGGGAAGAATCCAGGAGTGGATGCAGGGCGGGTGGAGCCTGCGTAAGGATGCTGGAGCAGTTCTCTGTGGCCGCTGCTGTGTCCCATCCCCCAGAGCCTTCTGTGCGGGCCTGTTCCCATCCTCCGGTGGGCCGGGGCTCAGGCTTGGCAGGTCACCTCTCAGTGGGAGATTGGCACCTGGCAGGAGGAGGCAGCCAGGGCAGGGCAGGGCAGCTTCCAGTAGGCGCCCCTGAGGACCAGGAGAGAGCCCTGGAGATGGTCCAAAGGGAAAAGGGAAGGCCCAAGGGGATATAACGGTTGTCTTCAACGTGAATGTCACACGGATGTGGGCTGGTTCTCTGAGCCCCCAGGAGAAATGGCTGCGGTTCCGGGAGGCAGGTGCGGATGCCGGATGCCGTGTGAGAAGTGTGCCCACCGTTGTGACATCCGTAGGTTTCTGGAAGTAGAGCGGTCCTCCTTGGGAGGTCCCCAGTGCCCTGCTGCATATCCACACACACGCTACAGGGGGCATTTAAAGACGCAAGTGGCTTAGCATGGATTTTACGGATGGAAGGTGGGGACGGAGAACCGCCACGGTGCTGCAGTTCGGTTCCGCACGTCACGCATTTGTGCTCGGGAGAAGCGACTAGAGAGGGCGTTGGGCACCTGGCTGTAGCTGTTGTGGCCTATTTATTAGTCGTTTCGTGGAATCCAGGCCTCACTCTTTCCTGGCAGGCCGATGTAGGCCAGTCTCCCGAAACGCGAGAGGGCTGGAGAACACGGGAGGCCCGGGAGGAGACTCGGTAATGGCGTGCACAGATCCTCTTTCATCTCTGCGCACAGGCCCTTCTGCTCTGCGGGGAGCTCAGATAAGAGATTCCACTTTCCCTGTGGACTCTTCTGGAACTACAGAGTCATTAGCTTTTCCTGTTTATCAAGTGAACATAAATAGGTACAAAAACGGTTTCTCGTCTCCCTTCTGGATTAATTATATACATTTGCCCATCCCTCCCATCCCTCTCCAACCCTGGATTCATTAGACGTATCTGCCACTGTTTTTCCTATGCGAAGACTTGGGGCAGTGGGTGAGGGGTGTGGGGAAAATCTGGATCATCCTCGAGGCAGTGTTGATGATCCCGAAGCAGCCCCTTTTCAACACTGTCCAATAAGTGTTCTGCAGTGATGGAAATGTTTTCACCTGACCTACCCAGTACGGTGGCTATTGTAGCCATTAGCTACCTGTGGCCACTGAGCACTTGAACTGTGGATGCTGCATCCGAGGAACTGAATTTTTACTTTTATTGAATTCTGGGGGTCTAAGAGGAAAGAGCAAAATTATGGATTGGTTTCAGACAGGTTGTATGATCAAGCAAGATACTCAATTTTCTGAGCCTTTGTTTTCTTGAGTGTAAAGTGGAAGTGATAGTAGTGGTCATGCATGTGATAGGGCCTGGCACACAGTCAGGACTCATGTAGGAGTGAAGTATGTCATAGGGCCTGGCACACAGTCAGGACTCATGTAGTAGGGTAAGTATGTCATATGGCCTGGCACACAGTCAGGATTCATGTAGTGGTGAAGCATGTCATAGGGCCTGGCACACAGTCAGGATTCATGTAGTGGTGAAGTATGTCATAGAGCCTGGCACACAGTCAGGACTCATGTGGTACTGTTGCAGATCATAGGGCCTGGCACGTAGTCAGGACTCATGCATGATGCCTGTGACTATAATTGTCCACTGTTCCCCAAATCTCCAGTTGCCTGTTGGCCACTCTTCACTGAGCCTAACTTACTCCCCTCCAAGCCCAGCTCAGTCTTGGCCAGGACAGAGAAGAGGGCAACAAGGAACGCCTTAGCGACGGGGGGTAGAGTTGCCCGACGCAGAGACTGAGCTGAATTTTGAAGTCCTGCTGCTCAGACCCCAGGTAGGTTAGAGAACCAGACAGAGTCTCTCGGATCACTCTCTGGTCAGTCTGCCCTGCCTTTGTGCAGAGATGTTCGGGTCTTTCCAAAATAAAAACCGACGTGTATGGGGAGAATGCAGACTTCTGAGGCAGACGCAGTTGAAGTTGAACTTCAGTCTCATTCCGCTGTCACTTGGATAGATAATGTAACTCTTTGAGCCTCCATTTTCTTGTTCGTAATAATAGAATTTACTACAAAGAGTGTGAGGATTAAATGATATGATTCAACTAAATGATTTAGCACAGCGCCTGGCCCACAGTGGGTGCTCAGTAAATGTTAGTTGTCTGCTGTGATGGTGTGTAGTGGATGCTGGCATCTGCCTCCCGATTTGTCCTTCGGGACCAAGGAGCTCATTCCCCAGCAGCTGAGAGCACTGGCTGCTGACAGCTCACAGCTGAGCCCCTTCGCCGTAATTGCCCTCTGTGGAAGGGACACACCTTGCCCAAGGGCACACCCCTGTCCTGTGACAGCCCATCTGCCATAAATATTTATAGGACTGCTTGATGTGAGGGTGCAAGAGTCTGACACCTTTGCCTCAGCCCAGGACAGCCCTCCTGGGCCATCCAAGGTTACGGCTCCCTGCATGCTCAGCCGAGGCCTCTGCGGGGCCGGCTGAGCAGCAGGAGCCCCCCCCCCGCCCTCCCCCCCCCCCCCCGCCCCGTCCTGCTTCCTGGGCTCCTTTAAGGTGATGGTCCCAAGAGCGCTCCTGGTTGGACCTCCCGCGTGCGAATCTCTTTGGAGTCTGTTTCCCAGGGAAGCCGAACTAAGATGAAGAATGTTTTTTTTTCCCCTTTATCCATTTGAGACTTGTTCTAAACGTTCTAATCTTCTTTTACCCAGAGTGAGCTCCATTCTTTCTGATTCCCAAACCCAGCCACACCCCCTGCTCCACACTTCCCTGCTTAAAAGCCTCTCTGTGTTCCTTCATAACCCTCAAGGTCAAGTCAGACCTCCTTGGCATGGTCTTCCAGGTTCTGTTCTACCTGTCCCCACTGGATCTTTCTAGATTCATCTCACTTAACTCCTCATCTTGCCACCCTAAGCACCAATCCCACCGAATAACAGAGGCATGCTTCTGTTATTGCATATGCCATTTTCTCCGCATGAAATGTCCTTTTTCATTTTCTGCTATTGGAATGGCATTTTTTCCCTGCTAGGGAAGCCCTAGTCTTCCTCTCAACTGTCAGAGTCAATTTGTGGAGCATCATATACACCCAGTGTCCCTATAAAGTGCTCCCTCTCCCCCTCGTAGAGCAGACAGAGATAGAAGCTCCCTTCCTCAGACTCCCGATGCATCATGCATTGTATTTTGACACTTGCCACAGTGTATCACCGTGTATCTGTGTAATGTCACCATCTCCCCATCAATGCATGTCTCCTGCTCAACCCGATGCCTTCCACATAGTAAGTGCTCAATTCATGAAAGGCCCTCAATTTGTAGTAGGTGCTTGATAAATAGTAGTAAGAGAAAAAAGAAAAGGGACGAAGGTATTTTAGTTAGGATATGCTAGGTTGTGCTTCAATAATGAATGATCCCCCATAGTAAAGGACTCTCAAATCTCAGTGAACTGCAACTGTAATAATTCTTTTCATCTGTGCTTCATCTCCATGCGGGGTTGGCTGTGTCTGTATACTGCATGGGCTTTAATCTGCTACTCAGGCCAATGGAACAACTTCTACCTGGGAAACAGAAATAGATGGTGTGTGACACAGAGAAAAGGCTGACATGGATAACCATGCACTGGATCTTAAGTGTAACCTGGAAATGACACATGGCTGCCCATATTTAATGGGCCAAAGCTAGTCACATTGCCACCCCTGAGTTCAGTAGGATGGGATGTCTATTAGGAAAGATGCCAGAAATCACCTGGCTGAGCCGCCCCCCACTGGGACAGGGATGTCTGATCTTCCTCCAGGGAGAAGCCCCCCAAGTCAAGCAGGCAAGCTGAGTGCGATTGGAGTGGCGTGAGGTAAACCTGTAGCGATTAGGGTCCTGAACAGTAATATGAAGTACTGCGTAGTGAAAAGGAGACCGCAAGTGGTATCCCAAGCTCGTTGCCCAAGGGTCTTTGGGAGTCACTTCGGAACACCTGGCCCTGAAGGTAGGGGAATGGACCGCTGCTGTGTGGTGCATCTGATTCGTTCTTGGGTGGGATGCCAGCCTCTTGACTTCGCTGTGACTCACCAGCAGCTGGTGGACCACAGAGACACTGGGTGGACAGCTGCTCCGTGTAATTTCTGGGCCTGCAGCGTGTTTGGTGCTGGCGGGGGCCAGCCAGAATGACTACTGTACCATCACGACCTTGAAAAATACCTTTTTAAAGACTTGGTCCAATCAGCCACAGGATGGACTCAACTGTGGAAGGAGCTGAGGTCCTGGCAAGACAGACCTCGTGGTTTGGAGACGAAAGTCAAACTTGCATCTGTGGGCAGCAGCTGGGCGGAGGCGCCAATGGGTGACGGCCCTACTCTCATCCCTTCCCACTTTGACTTGAAGGTGCGAAGCTCCATCACTCCGAGGAATCACAGGGGTCCTGCCTAGGGAAGTGAGTGTGACAAGCCTGACCGTATGTCTTCCTGACTCTCTGGACCCTCCCACACCATCCCCTGCCTTCCTCTTGTTCCATTTCTTTTATTTCCCCCTAACCTGCTCCCTATTTCAGTTCTCATCCTGCTCTCAGATTTGGCATTTACTGGAGGTTTTGTCAGGCTTAGCCCTGTTGCTCCTAAGGCATTTAGATCAGATCTGACTCACTCAGCCTTCAGCCCCTAGGGATCTGTACCTTGCCTTAGGCTCTGGGATGCTCAGGCTGACGGAAGTAGCACTCAGCATCTCCTTTGGTGGTCTAAGACCTCTTCTTGGCACTTTATCCTTAGGGATGCTTCATGACTCCAGCTTGTCTCTCCTGAAACATTGGACGCCTGGAGGGCAGAGGACCATGGTGCTGAAGTCATTTTGGAAAGGGGTTGATTTTATAACATTCAATTTCTTTTTTCTTTTTTTTTAGGGCTAGGATAAACCTTGAGTGATGACAATGCAGGATGGTAGAGGCTTCGAGAACTCTGTTAAATAAGAGAGGGTATTTTGCTTGTTACAATTTAGGGAAGTTTGGGGGTGAGTTTTTTATTTTTCCAGGGAAATAATTGCTACGCATCAAGTTCAAAGGGCAAAGGAGGAAATCCAAGAAGGAATGCCTCTCCTACAGCATCTGAAGGAGCCCGAGGCCTGACGTGACGGGGGGAGGACAGCAGCGTGTAACTGAGTTTATGCGAGATGACCATGGGGCATGACCTCTGCTCTGCACTACTGAACCTGGTGTGGGAACAGGTACGATAGTTTCAGGGCATGTGCAGTGAGTCTTGTTGCTTCAGGGTTTGATCATCTTGCTTCCTGTTCATGTTTCGTTAAAAACAAACATCTTAATTCAGGGAGTTCTGGCCTGCATCATGTAAAGGCTTTTCACTCGCCTTCGAACAGAGAGGCCACTGTTTCTCAGCGAGAGGGACAGCATTGGGATGGGAAGGATGTTTGGGCTCTGCGCTGTTCTTTGGAAGTTCAGCAAGGGCGCAGACCTAGCTCTGAGATTTATTCCAGAAGGAATCTTGTCACTGAACTCTTGACCAGAGAAATTGGCAATTTAAATGCAGCTGGGGCTGTGTAGGCCATAGAAATGAGTTATGTATGTAGTTAGTGTATTCGTTTGCTAGGGTTGCCCTAACAAAATCCTGCAGTCTGGGTGGCTTGGCGTGAACAGCACAGATGTATTTTCTCACAGTTCTGGAGGATAGAAGTTCAAGGGCAAGGTGTGGGCAGGTTTGGTTTCTCCTGAGGCCTCTTCCCTTGGCTTGCAGATGGCCACCTTCTTGCTGTCTCCTCACGTGGTCTTTCCTCTCTTCATGCACCCCTGGTTTCTCTCTGTGTCCAAATTTCCTTTTCTTAGAAGAACACCAGTCAGACTGGATTAGGGCCTACCCTCATGGCCTTCGTTTAACTTCGTCCCCTGTTTAAAGGTCCTTTCTCCAAGTACAGTCACATTCTGAGTTACTGGGAGTCAGGCACCCATCACCTGAATTTTGAGGGACACGGTTCAGCCCTTCACAGTTAGGCAGTATAGACCTGTACTCTGGGAGACTGAAACACCCACCTGGAGCAGCACGTGTTGTCCTCGATAGACACCTACTGTATACAACCTGCTCGCCATTGTTGGCATCCCTCACTGGAGGTCAGCCGAGAGCTCTCCCAAGGAGGGTGCCCCGTGGGGTGAGAGGACTGGGATTCTGGTCAAAGGGAGGGGTGCTGAATTCTGGGGGCGGGTCACCTCAGGGAGATAAGACTGGAGAGGATATTGTAGTCACCAGTGGGATTTCGACAGGCTGTTTTCAGAGCGTTCTGTGTGCTCGTAAAAGGTATTCTGGGGCTGGTAGGCAACAGTCCTGGGAAGCAAACCTTAGTGTAAGAAGGGAGCCTTTGCATGGGTGAGATCTCTAAAAATGTGATGGATTGTTCCAGAAGATAGGAAGCTCCTGGGCACAGGGTGTGTTTAGGACGCTGGAGGACCCCCTGGTGGGGTTTGGCATAGGGGATTTCTGTCTCACCTGGAGAATGAGGCCAGATGTTTTGACGGTGTCTCCGGACCCTGGTTGCCTCTCCATTTCCAAGTGCTTTGTCTGCTGTTCAGGACCATGGAAGCCGAAGCGTTGCTACGATTTTCACCATCAGTATCAAAGGAGCTGCTACCTGAAAATCCGGTTTCCTGGATTACTGAATTTTTCAATACATGTGTACAGTCATACCTCAGTACTCGTCGGCTTCGGAACCTGTCAAACCCTGTGCTCGTCACATTTTGATGAAAAAAAAAAAGTTCCAGCACTTGGTGCTCGCTCAGGACTCGTTGCACTTGATAGAAAGTGTATGAGTCACGCCGCCGCCCTGCAAGAGAACTTGCTTCGTCGTTCGGTACTCCGTGGTTTCAGCACTTGTCACGAGTTCCGGAACGAATTAACAAGTAGCGAGGTACCACTGTGTTTTCTAGTTTGCTGTTGCATTTAAGTGCTCGTCAGCAGGCTGTGTGTGGGCATGTGTGCGGGAGCCAAATGAGATGCATCTCTCATGCTTCCTATTCTCACTCAGCAAACGGCCAGGTGTGGAGAACTAAGGATGCGCCCCAGCAGACATCCACTGTCTGGGGGAGAGTGGGTCACCCTGCGGGTGAGGTGTCTGTGGACACCGGGGCCACTAAAGGCTCTGGGTCCCAGCAGGTCCCGGCTGTGTTTGTGTCAGGCAGGGAAGACATTGGAGAGGTGGTGTGCGCATGGCCTTTTAAAGATCGTTTAACTGTCTCGTTGGCACGGAAGAGCATGAGGACTGCATTCCCTAAAGGTCAGAGACGAGAGCATCCCTGTGAGGTTCTGGGTGCCCGAGGCTGCGTGCCCGGGGGGCTGCAGGGTCGGCTCTTTGGGGCGGGGCTGGGCTGGGGACCCATCCGGAGTGGCTGACAAGGGCGAGGTTGTGGTGAGCCATGTATGCGCCAGCTGAGAAATGACGGTGCCAGCGCTCTGAGCCGGGCCTCGCTCCCGGCGTTTGGGACCTGACCCTGGGTACTGGGCAGGACAGCATTTCTGTGAATGTCCGTAGTTTTGTCGTTAATACCATGCTGCTTAGCATGTTTCCAGGTGTGTATTTGATTCATGTGGGAATGTCTTGGAGACGTTGCGTGCCACCTCTAGTTGTAACACTAACATTAAATACCAACGGTGCTGTGACTGTGTGTCCAGCGCTGTGATAAACGTCATCCATGTGCCCTCCCTCCCTCGGGACAACCTGTAAGGCAAGCACTGATATCGCCCCATCATACAGAGAGGTTGGGTAACTCGGCCACACTCTCCCGGCGCCTCATGGCAGAGCGGGCTTTGTGCGCAGGTGCTGGAGCCCGTGGTCATAGCCATTGTGCCCACTCTCTCTGCGCCATGATGCTGCAAAGACTGTGGCTCGGGGAACCCGCTGGCTCCTGGGAGCGGCATCGCTGACAGGCAGCAGGGCCAGGATGCCAAGTGATCCAGGGGCATGAGCATCCCTGGGAACGAAGTGTGAAGGAAAATAACTTGTATTTACCAGAATGTTTGTCTCTGGGGGGAAGCTCTGCTTGGCGGCAAGGGACCCTTTTTGATAAGACATCTGGGGTAGGCAGTGGGGCCCAGAGGTGATCTCAGATAAGAAGAAACAGCCTTTAAAGCCACCTTTTGAGGGGAGGGGTCAGGAGAGCTGCAGGCTCTGTGGTAAAGGGTGAAGGATGTGGGTTTGGGCTGGAGGGGAGGGGAAGAGAGGAGGGAGGAGACCTCGCTCACGCAGCATGCTCCTCTCCTCTAAATAAACGTTGACTAATATTCGAAGAACATCTGCATGAAGAGGTGCCAAGTAACCAGTCGGTCTGGGGCGCCCACACGTCTCAGCTCCTCTCGGGAAGGCAGGCGATGATACAGCTGGGAAATCAGATGGACTTTCTGGGGCTGGTGCGACCGGGAGAGCTGGCCAGTGTGGGCAGCCCACGTGGCCCCCAGAGGAGCATCTCTCCGTGCGCTTGTCAGAAGGGGACGGGCCCTTGGGCTTCCTCCGCGTGGCCCTGGTGCCTCTTCCCTGCACGTAGACGGTGCAGGGAGCAGCGTGAGCTGTGTGCTCCTTGCAGCCGCCCCTTTGTGGGCCTATTGCACGTCTCCGTCTGGCGCGTGCAGCCGGCAGACACTGGGAAGGCTGCTTCAGGTCACATCAAAGTCCTGATGCCAAATAGGTCGAAGTCATTCATGCAACAGAAGCTGAAAAACCAACCCTGCTCGGGAAGCTGGCTCACCGGAGCTGTAGGGTAATGTTCCAGGGGGATGGGGACCGGTGCTGTGGGGGTCTCAGGCATCCTCAGGCACAGGCGTGGTTCCCAGCCCGAGGCTGTTGATGTCAAGGTCAAAGTATAAGTTCTCGCTTCAGGAAGGGACAGGCCGCAAGTTTGCAGAGACTCATCCTCTGCTGTGGGGCCTTTGCTGTGTGCCGTCTTGCCATGGCTGGGCATCCTTGGGCACCAGAGAGTCCAGTTGCACCCTGGGCGTACCTTATTTAACCCTCTCATGGCTTCAGTGTAGCCACGTTTCCAACTCTCCAAAAACAGGCCCCAGCTGGGCGGTCAGGCTGCAGGGCTGCTTGTGCCCGGCGTCCCTTGCCTGTTCTTGCCCTTCCCCACCTGGCTCTGACAGCCACGCCGTTTGGGCCTTGGTGCCATGTGGGGTCACCAGAGGAGGCAATACGTACAAGACTTACTGGCCTTCCTTGTGTCGGAGGTCTCTTGTGAAAATCTCCCTCCAATGCAAACATTTGCCCGTAGCCCCCGATTCCCAAACTTTCTGAGCTTATGTGCCACCCTTCTGTCCTAGTGCGCTGAGAAATTCACTGTTTGTTCCCACCAGCTATCTCATGAGATAGACTTTGTGATTGCTAGGCCAATATCCGTTCTTCCCTTAGTCCTCACAAAAAAATCCTGAATTGGTTGCATAGTGTAGCTTAAAAGCCACATTTCCTAGCCATCTTGGCACGTGACACAGGCCTGCCCGGTGAGATGGAAGAAGCTTCCAGGAGAGATCTTTCCAAGGATGGCCAGCTCAGTGGGCTTGCTCCCGTGGGTCCTTTCCCTTGCCCCCGTGGGTCCTTCCCCTTGCTCCTTCCTGCTGACTGGAACAGGGACTCCGTGCTTGAGGCTGAGCAGTCACCTGTGACAACAAGGGAAGCCAGGACGAACAGAGGATCACAGAGATCTCAGCCTGCCAACCTTAAACCTTGACTCAATGCCAGCAGCCATTTCTTTTCTATGCTTCTCATTATGCGAGAAAAACAAAACCCTAATTGTTTAGGCCACATTATTTTGGTTTCTGTTACAGCTGAGTGCAGTTGTTAAGATTTATACCTAGCAACCCGCTTCTCTTGTCTGAATCCATTAACTGTCTGTGTCTCCTGTGTTGAAAGGACTCTGGGTGGCATCGGGGGGGGGCCCTGGAGGTCCCCTGACCCCTGCCTTGCAGCCTTCTCACTTCCTGGAGGGCCAGAGTGGAACAGGCCAGGGAACCTGCTCTCCTGCCCCGGTCTCCTGCCCCACTGGGAGTATAACCCACTCCATCCACCTGAATGCATGTCAGTTCTTGAGTCCCAAGTGCTGAACGGGCTTTAGGCAATACGAGCAGGGTCTCGGTTTTGAGGGAGTGATCTTAACCTGAAGGGGACGTGCAGAATTTTCTGCAGCCACAGGCTCAGCTGTGACAGCTGCAGTCCCCTCCGCTGATCGAGCCAAGGGGCACCCAGGGAGGGCCCTCCTCAGAGGACCCTCTGCAGCCTCTGGGACCTGGGCTTGGCAAAGCAGAGGTTTGTGTGGGAGGGACGGTTCCCTTCTGTCGGCTTACGCTGTCAAGGGTTTGCAATTTCCTCTGAAGAGGTTATTTACTGTGTGAATTTCTTTTTAAAGTTTATCTTCCAGTTGTTGTTCACCTTCAGTATTGTTTTGTATGAGTTTCATGGGTACAGCCTAGTGGTTAGACAACCATCTACATCTAATTTCTCCCTGATGTTTCCAGTGCCCGCCTGGCAGCGTGCCCAGCTTAATAACTGTGGGCTTTTGATTTCAGTAGTACTCTGGCTACGTGGCATCTGCACCCTATCTTTCAGTCTGGTTTGGTCAGTGGCCTGGCTGTCTTTGGTCATCTTCAGGGCCTTTGTTGGTACGGACATGGGCTATTCTACCCAAGAGATCGGGGATCAAACCCTGGCTCTGCCACTCAACCATGAGGGGGGTGCCGGGGATTCTTCAGTAAACTAGGCATCGAGTCGTTAATAGGGCCGTTACGCTGAGCGGGGAGGTAGAGGCTGGAAATCGCAGGTCATGGTGGACATTCGATACATAGGTGGCGAACTGTTTTAACTTTGATTCTTGAAAATCTCAAAGCATAGGTTTCATTTAATTACAAATAAGTCTGTGCCACCTGGCTTCCCTAGGAGAGAACAGTGTCCCAGGGTCCCAGCATGCACTGCTCAGGGCAGGCTCTGCTCAGGATCAGAGCTGGTGGGGTGGCCCCGTGGGGTTGAAGTGGGAAACAGAACTTTCTGTGTTCAAAACTGTCCTATTTCAATCATGGTTGCTGAGTACTTTTTTTCTTTTTGTTATGGAAGTATCTTCTCTTCTCTGAATATAGAAGTAACAGGTACTCGTTGTGCGAGTGTAAATAGTTGGATGATGCTGAAGGGAGAAGTGGGTGTTCTGTAACCTTTACCCCAGTACCACCTCTGTGGCCTGTCTGTATGTCCTGCTTCCAGTCCTCTTTCTATGCATATGAAGACTCACACTCACACACACTCATATACACTCATATGCCCACACACTCGGATACACATGCATTCACATGCTCATACTCACACACATACTTTCACATGCACTCACTCACACAGTCACACACTCATACACTCACAGATATTTTCATAAGGTGTCACAATATCTATTTCTACATTTTTCTTTTGGAAACCTTTCTCCAATAGTTCATATTGATCTCTCTCATCCCTTTTACTGGCTGCGTTGTACTCCAGTGGCTGGATGTACTGTAATCTACTCAGGACCCAGCTGTAGGGCATTTAGAATGTTTCCTTTTTATGTTTTTGCTCTTTCAAGCAATGTGGTTCTGAGTAACCTTATATCCATATCTATGTATTTCTGTAGAGTGGAATTAATGGGTGGAAAGTAATGTACTCTTGGAATTTTGATGACTGGTGGCCAATTTCTCGATAGAAAGTTTACGCTCATGAATTTTGGAGGAGTTTCTAGCTCTTTAAACTCTTCGTGACAGCGGCTGTTTAATCTTTGGGACTCCAGCAGCTGATAAATGATCTCTCATAGTTTTAAATGAAAGTTTGAATACTTATGAGGGTATTTTTCTTTTTTCTCTTTCATATGCCTGTGTAAGTACTTTTCCATAAATTGCTTGTCCAAGTCCTTGGTCCGTATTTTCTTTAGGGTTACTAAACTGCTTCTTTGTTGATCGAGAGGCACGCTTTGCATTCTAAGATGCTAGCTTTTTGTCATACAGATTGCAGGTCTTTTCCCTCTCTTCCATTTGGCTTTCACTGTTGTTTTTGGTGTCGTCTGCAATGCAAAACCTCTTTCTTTAAAAACATGGAATCGGCTCACCTTTCCCCGTGTGAGCTCCAAGTCCTACCCGAAGCGGTCTTCCTGTCCTTCCGATCAGAGGCACACTCCTGTGTCGCCCGCAGCAGTGTGACATTTTCAAGTCAGTTCCTGAGTTGCATTTAATTATTTAATTCACGTGTGACTTACTCCGAGGGTGGTGAGTCCTGATGATCCAACTTTAGTTTTCCCAAATGATCTAGCTAATCGTGAATGTTGTTTCCTGAAAAACGATTGTAGAAACGCTGGGCTGCCTTTATTTCTTTGTCCTCCAGGTGTGTGAGAGGAAGTCAGCGCTTTAAAAAGACAAGGCGGGCCCTGGCCAGTGTGGCTCAGTTGGTTGGGCACCGTCCTGCAAGGCAGAAGGTCACCAGTTCGATTCCTGGTCAGGGCACATGCCTGGGCTCCGGGTTTGGTCGTCTGTCGGGGCGCCTATGGGAGGCAACTGTTCGATGTTTTTCTCTCATGTCGATGTTTCCCGTCCTTTTTATCTTCCTCCCTTCCTCTGTCTCTAAAAATAAGTAAATGAAAGTCTTAAAAAAATAAGATGGTCGAAGAAATGGACTTGCCCGGGAGCTGGAACCGGGTTGTGAGCCCTTGGGCGGGTCCCTCTGCCTCCTGGAACTGCGGTTCCTTTAGGTGCAGAAACGGTCGTTCCTCTGGTGGAGTGCAGGATTGAATTCAGCACGGAACTTGGCAGCTCCCGGCATGTCCAGAGATGTTAGGCCAGTTTCTTCTCTTTTACTTTGGAAATTGCTGGCCTGAGCGGGCCATGCAGAGGCTGACTGGCCCTGTTCTGGGGAATCTGGGTCCTCTCCAGCCACTGTGTCTCCAGTTCCTGCCAGCAGGCATTCTCTGCCGGGCTTTGGCCCCCACCACGCTCCTGCCTTCCATCCAGGGTTCCACGGGCCTTGAGCGTCAGCCAGCCGCCTGCTCGCCTTCCTCTGGGACGCAGGCGTTCATCGCTCACAACGGGTTTGACAGGACTGCGGCAGATGGCGCTGGGTCTGGAGGTCCGAGGCAGCGTGGAGTTCGGGGCTTTCCCCTCCGAGTCCTGCTTTCCTGTCAGGAGGCATCCTGTCCATCTTTCCTTCGTACTCTCGGCAGCGTGTGGGTTTGATGGGCTGGCCACAGGTGCAGCCAGAGGAGGAGAGACAGGAGCAGGTGGTGGTAGTGGGTGGGGGAGAACCTCGGAGAGCCACAGGGGTAGAAGGAGAGAGAGAGACAGAAGACATCCAGGGGAGCAAAACAGAGAGGCGGGTAGGTTGGTAGGAGGTGTGAATGCTGACACAGGTCACAGGAGGGGGAAAGAGAGACAGCCGCAACAGCAGAGATGGGGCCAGATTAAGGAGCGCAAAAAGGAGGAGAGAGGCACAGTGCCACAGAGGCAGGGACAGGAAGAGGAGCAGGGAGGGAAGCGGGGAGAGAGCAAGAGGCAGGCGGCAAGTCCAAGTGCACACAGAGGGAACAAGGCCCCAGTCAGAAGCACCTCCCTCCAGAGTGAAATTTCAGGGGATGCCAAAACACTCAGTAAACAAGATGGATGATATTTTAATGTGTTATTTTAAAAATCTGAATTGGCAAACTACAGCCCTCAGGCCGGCTCCCTGGTCTTGCAGACGAAGTTTTGGAGAAGGGATGGGTTGGGGTGACGTGACGGCGGTGGGGGGGCGGGAGGCGGGCAAGTGTGGGGTTGGATCCCGTCTTTTCGCAAATGTTCGATCCTTTGTTCTTCATGGATGTTTTCCTTTGCATTCATTTGGATTTTCAAACAACATGACATTAAAATCATACTTACTTTGATTACTGAATTTGTTGGCACCTCCTTAACTTTGTGCTTTCCCGATCTCCCACTAGTCCTGGCCCCAAAAGGAAGAAGCAGAGAGCTGCTGGGAGAAGGGGAGTCTAGGAGAAAGAGTGAGCCTGATGGGAAGAGAGGAAAGGGAAGGAGAAGAGGAGGTGGGTGGGGAGGGATATCGAGTGGGGTAAGAGAGAAACAGGAGCGAGGAGGGAAGAGGAGGGGGAGGGAGCAGCGAGGGACACTAGCAGAGAGGACAAACCCGACAGAGTCGCTGTAGGAGCGTGGAGGGGAAGCCGATGTCTGCAGAGGAAGAGACTGGGGTCCAGGGAGACAGGAGGCCGGCAGACGGGGGACACAGAGGGAGACGGAGTGAGGATCCCAGAGCAAGGTGGGGACAGGTGGGGGTGGCAAGAGGCAGTGAGGACCTTCCCCCCACCCCCAGATGCCAGATGATCTGCAGACTCTCTGGGACAGGCACTGAGAGTGGAGGTGTGATGCGGGGCGTCATGTCTGACAAGCCTGAGGAACAGCGGGGTCACTTTCAGGTTGGGGCTGGGTGGAAGATGGACATCTCCCAATTCTGGTGCGGGATGACTTCTTTTCTTTTGGGGGGAAATACTTAGTGTGTATGTACTTACTCTGTGAACCTGCCTGACTTGCATAGAATTTCCTAGGCCTCTTCCCAGATCATATATTCATGTCTCCAAAGAAATCTACTGGCAGGTAACTTACAGGGGTTACGAAGCTGGGGAGGTTGATACCGTAGCTGTCCCCAGTCACAGGTGAGCAAGGCAGCTCCTGAGAGAGTGAGATCACTTGCGCAGAGTCCCTTGTAAGTGGCAGAGCATGGAAACCGGTCCAGGGAGTCTGACTCCGCAGCCCCACACTCTCATTCGAGGCTGCAGGTCTGCCAGGCTGCGGTGTGTCCCGTATGCCAAGGAGAGCAAACCACAGGGGACCTCAGTCAGGTCACTCCCGTCCCAGTCTCCATCTCTGTCCTGAAATGCCCCCTTCGGGATCTTCTTGATTTGTATCTTTCCTTTCCCACAGACCTAGACCATAGGAAATTGGGTATCGGTTATTCATTAAATTATAGCATTCATAAACTACTGTTTATGCCTCTCTGATTTAGTACTGCTCCAGGAAAAAGCAAAGAGACCAAAGGCAACCCCTTTGAACACCTACTCTGTTAGGCCAAAACACAGGGCTTTTCACTCTGTTGCAGATGTGGAAAGTGAAGCTGGGAAAGAGTAAGCGGTTTGACGTCAGTGAGAGGCAGGGCGGGGATTTCTGCATCCAGTGTTGGCTTCTCTCTACCTATTTGTCTCCTAAGCGCCCCTGGGCCTTTGTGTTACAAGTTCCAAGACCACATCTCTTGTGGCATTCAGTGCTCTTGGGGTAGTATTATAGTGGGACCGGACAAGTAGAACTTATGTGGGCTGTAAGAGGATGAGCCTGTGGTCAGCGTGGAGACCGGCCCTTGACTCCTCACTGAGCAGGGCACAGGCGGAGGTAGAGGGATATCTACTGTAAAAGTCTCAGAAGTGGGGGAATGTGGTCCTTTCCTTTTAATACATCATAGGCCCATGCCTTGCCTGCGGATGCTTTAAGATGCCCATCTAGGCAGCACCTTCCACATCCCCAGTGCTATTTGACATGCAAAGTGTCGTATTCAAAAGCAAATTAGTCTGAAATGAATCCTCTTTTACCCTTTTTATTTCCAAAATCCAGATTTAGAATTTAGGCTCATTAATATGCCCAAACACTGCTCAGTTAAGCCTGTTTTAATTTCTCTGTGTGCTTTGTAAACAGGGATTACAAAGATGTTTTGAATTTTCATGGCAGATTTGGAGCAGTATATACATTCGGGCCATTATCACATAATAAATAAATAACCCCCTGAAACTCAAGTGTTGGCGACGCAGCCTCAGAATGTTGCTTTTTATTCTCCTCATCTCATCGTGTGGACACGTGGCTTTGGTTTCAGAAGTCACCAAGGTCTGAACGTGGCCGCAAACAAATGCTTTGCCCCTTGGTGTCCCGGTGCCAACCTTGACACTGAGGGGACTGAGACCTCAGCTTGGCTCTCGAAGCTGGACTTGGCAAAACCACATTTATTAAATTTTCCACTAAACGGTGACAGTTGTAGGCATTAGTCCCTTTTAGGCTCTGCCAAATAAGCTGGAAGTGTAGGCTTATCTCGCTCTATACAGATAACAGAGCCACGGGACTTGCCGAGGAAGGTTCTGTGCATGGCCAGGAGTCAGGACAGGGAACCAACACATAGAAACTGAATCATCAAAGAGATCTCCTTTCAAGGTGGACGTGATCCATTTTCCCATGATGCCACGAGACACTATACTTGGAAAGTGATCTCTGCACCAGGTTCTGCAGGGAAGGAAATATGTCTGGTTGGTAACAAAAGAATTCCAACCCAGATCAGTGTGTTCCAAGCCTCTCTGTTTCGCATTTATGTGGTGTGCCCAGGGCTAGGGCAGCACAGGGTATCGGAGCAGGTGCTCAGAAGTGGTCGCTGAGTGAATGAATGAATGAATGAATGAACCGGGGAGTAAAAGCAGCATGTCCCCCTTTTCTCCCTTCAGGCCATGCTTACCCTCTGACATCTTGCTGAGTGGATGTGTTTCCCTAGAGGACTCACAGCTCCCAAAAGGAGGGGCCTGTGAGCAGGGGGGCCCTCCCAGTTAGGTACCCTTGCCTTGCTTTATGCTTTCTCTTAGCTTTTACTGCCCCTGTTTATTTGTTTACTCTTAACGCGCATGCAGACAGACTCCAGATTCTGACTTATTCATCGCTTTATGTATCTCCAGGGTCTAGCATAGCTCCTGGGCACACAGGAGGTAGCAGATTTTATATTTTGTTGCACTAGCTGGTTTGAAGATTGCTGTTATGAATAAAATGCATTAATGGGTAGCAGAAATCATTTCAAAGCACTCGGAGCTTTGGGGCAGAACGCCGTATTTCATGTAGCTGGCACTGAGGCATAGCCCCACTGCGAGGTCAGGTTCTCTAGAAGGAGCATTCGTGGTGGGTGTGATAGCACCTCCAGGAGGGCAGAATGGGTCACTGCAGAGAGGAAAGTTCTTTTTGTGTAAAAAGCACAAATGTGATCGCATGTAAGTGCAAATACGGTGCATCTGCAGTATGACAATATCGTAGCGGGGCAATTAGGGAAACTGTCTAAGAAAGCTCCTTGGGAGGGCGGTGCTGGAGAAGTTTGAGAAGCACGTCTCTGCATGCAGAGTCTGAGAGATTTGTGGAGGGAGTGCTCTCAGGGGAAGAAGGAGGGAAACAGGACTGGGCAGGGCAAGAACATAAAGCAACCCGAGGCTCTTTCTTAGTTGGAGAGCAGCCTCAGCCGGATCCCACCGGTCAGGAGTGTGGATTGGTTCTCCCTTGAGGCAACCGGCCTTGTGTACCCCCATGTCACTCAGCCCCAGGAACCGGGCTGCTCTGCAGGAGGTGAGCTTGAATGTGGTGCATTCGAATCATCCTGAAACCATCCCTTCTGCCCCCGCCCCCCATGGAAAAATCGTCTTCCACGAAACTGGTTCCTGGTGCCAAAAAGATTGGAGATCGCGGCCCCGACAGCGCAAAACATTTCTCCAGTGGCTTTGGAGAAGTCCTCTGATACCTTTAAAAAATTTTTATGCGGTAAACTGTACATAACATCCAATTTACCATTTTGACCATTTTTTAAGTGCACAATTCAGCGGCATTAAATGGACATTGTCACGTGACCATCACCGCCGTCCGTTTTTGGAACTGCTCTCGCTGTCTCACACCAAAGCTCTGCACCCGTTGAACCACTTTCCATTCCTCTGTCCCCCAGGCCCTGGCGGCCTCTGTTCTGTTTTCTGTCTCTGTGAACTTGACCACACTAGGTACCTCGTGTGAGTGGAATCATGCGTGTTTGTCCTTCTGTGACTGGCCTATCCGCTTTAACCTAATGTCTGTGAGGGTCATTCATATCGTAGCACGTGTCAGAATTTTCTTTCACTTTAAGACTGAATGATATTCCATCGTATGTATGGCCCGCATGTTGTCTACCCTTTATCTCTCAGCGGCCACTTGGGCAGCGCCCACCTTTAGGTTGTCGTGAATACCGCTGCCGTGGACACGGTCGCACAAACGCCGGTCTGCTCCCTGTGGTTTTGTGCGCAGGCGCGCTGTGGCGGTGGGGCGGGCGCGGTGCTCCGACTCATCGCGCATCCCGCACCCGGGGCACAGACCTCAACCTGTCCTGGTCGGTGGCTGTGGTTGTGGGGCACGGGAGCCTCGGCAGCGGTGGGAGGGGCCTTGCGGGTGGGCGGCGGGAAAGCCTCTCCTGTTTTGGGAGATTCGCATTTTTTGGAAGTATTTACACAAATGGAGTTGATTTTTAAATTCCATTTTATTAAGAAACACCACAAGAGGAGAAAATTAAAATGGGTGGTGTTTTAGAAGCATTTTACCTTTTTACTCAACAGGCCAGGCCCTGGCCATTTGTTGCTTGGGGGTTTCCTTGGGAGGTTACCCTGGACTCTCAGGCCCCTTTCATTCTCCGTAGCTGGGGATGCTTACAGAGCATATGTGGGAACCTAGGCTCAGCAAGATTGTGAATGAATGAATAAGTGAATGAATGAGTCCAAGTGTGCGTGGAAAGTGAGTCTGCCCTGGATTTGAGCCAAGAGCCTGCAGCTCACTCACTTGCTTTCAGAGTAAGCAAAGGACAGCTGCCTAAGGAACAAGCAAGAGGGCGATCCGTGTTTCTTTAATTTCCTGAGCCTGGGGAGAAGGACGGCTCCAGCTCGAGTGACACGGGCCTTTCCTTTTGGTCTCTGTCCTGACACGCCCAAGGACAACGGGAGAGCAGTCACACCTGTTGCCTGTCTCTCAGTGGGCTTGTGAGGCCAGGTGGAATAAGATCTGCGTGGCTCTTTAATCTCTTAGGAGGAAGGAATTTTATGAGGATAATAATATGCTGTCCTTGATACGCAAACAACCTTCTTGGTACTCATGGTTAGTGGGGGCATTAATTTTAAAGAGTGTTTTTCTTCTTTTTTCTTCCTTGCAAGCAGTGAATTTTTGCAGCTCTGTGTTCCTAGCTGGTGCAAAATATTTGGAAATAAAGTTGGGTAATGGTGATTGTATATAATGATTCAGTCAACCAATATACAAGCATGCATCTGGGCTTCATGCTTTGTCTGCATCATCTCATCCAACACTCATATGCTGTAAGGTCAATGCTATGGCTATGCCAATTGCATAGGTGAGGACACTGAGGTCCAAAGAGGTTCTGATTTGCTCAAGGTCACACAGGTGGTAAGAGGCAGAGTTGTACAGATATGTTGCAATGTAGCTCACAGGAACAATACCCTAATGGAGATGCCAGCCAAGCCCTAAGCTTCCCCAAGCCCCTCGCAGCCCACGCTCAGTCCACAGAGCTTACTCCAGCCAGGGCTGGGGACATTTTGGAAGGAGGACAGAGCAGGCCTTGGTGGGAGACGGGATGTGGCAAAGCGTGAGAAGGATCTTTTGGACCTGGGTGACCAGAACACCACGCAGGAAGAGCTGGTTTTGTGGCAGAGATGATGCGTTCGGCCTTGGGTGTATGGAGTTAGTGCTGCGTCTGGGAGGGCAGGTGGGAGATTCCCTCAGGCAGCTGGCGATGAGGCCTGCAGCTGGGGGTGCATTCCCTCTTCACTCGGCTGGAGTAAACTTTAAGTGAAGGCTACGGCAGTGTGAGGAGCTCCTGCTCTCTGAGGGAGTCGGATGATCAGAATTTGTGTAAATGGGGCCACAGTCACAGTCACCCGTGAATGGGATGAGTCAAGAAGGCTCAAGAGGCACAGATGGCAGAATGATCTTTCTAAAATGCAAACCCGAGCATGTCACTCTCAGGTCTGCCCTCCGGGGCGGGGGTTCCCCATTCATTCTTCTTGGGATGACATCCAGCTCCTTGGCTTGTGTGCGAGGTCCCTTGAGGCCCGGGCCACATCTCACACTGTTCTCTCGTGCCCTCCTGACTGCAGCCTCCGAATCTTCTGCAGTTTGAAGGGCACATGGTGTCCCGCTCACTCCCCTTTGCTGGAACCTCCTTGTTGGCCCTTTCTCTCCTGTCCGGCAACACCCCAGCTCACATCTCATAGCCTGTAACACGGTGGGCCAAATGTGTCTCTTGACAGTCCCTTCCCCTATTGGGCACAAGAGCTGCTGCTTGGTCATTTCTGTGTCCCCAGATTCTCCCAGAGCATGCAAGGATCAGTGAGTGAGTGGCTGAGTGAATGGATAGAGATGAAATACCGGCTGGAGAAGAAAGCACTCAGTGACCTTGAGGGAGTCTGCACCCTCCTTTTGCCTCGTGCTCTGTCCGCCTTGCCATTTTTCACCAAGATGTCAGGGTCATTAGCTCGACCACATGATGCTTATGGGCCACCACGTCCTGGTGAAGCACCAGGACTCACAGAATGTTCTCAGAAAGGTAGCTCTGGACGTCAGGTGGAGAGTCCCATCCTGTCACCTGACAGGTGCCCGAGTGTCCAGAGTAGCCTTGGGTTTACTCTCTCCATCGCAGAGCAGCAGAGATAGGCGGGGAAGGGCGGCATGCATGGTCGAGGGAGACGTCAGTCCTTGCGTCTTTGTTTGCATTTAGCTACACGTTGACCCCCTCGCTTCACAAAGAGACTGTGCATGGCCGTCTCTCAGTCTCCAGAGGAGTGATCCCTTAAATCTAAAGAACATGACGAAGCTGTTACTGCAGCCTTCTGACTGGGGAACAGTAATCTGCCCACATCGGTTGGGTACTGCCCTGTGCCGGGCGCCGGGCTGCGTCAGCACTTTTGCTTGGATTATCTTATATCAGACTTGGGCGGGTTCTGTTTCTCTACCCCGTTTTATAGTTAAGGAAACTCAGACAGAGGGAGGTTACAAGTTGGCCGAGGTCACACAGCTGGTAGGTGCAGGTAATGCCTGATGTACCAACTACTGTGCTTAATACCTTTCTGAGCCTAAAGACTCAGAAATTTCCAGATTGGGCCGAGGAATGATTCTGCATGCATTTTTAAAAAAGGATTTTATTTATTTTCAGAGAAAGTAAGGAAGAAATAGAGGGAGAGAAACATCAATGTGTGGTTGCCTCTTGCACGCTCCCAACTAGGGACCTGACCTGGAACCCTGGCATGTGCCCTGACTGGGAATCGAACCAATGACCCTTTGGTTTGCAGGCCGGCACTCAATCCACTGAGCCACACCCACCAGGGCTGACTCTGCTTGCATTTTAAATAGAAAATTTGATTGTGGTTTTAAAGTTACTGGACAGTGTGCCATGATGACAGACTGAGAAGCAGTTTGTGACTTTGGATTTTAATTTGTTTCAAAGTCCACAAAGTTCTGTCCAGTCATTTTCCCTACGTGGTTCAAATTGGGCAGCTCTTTTGGATTCAGATGGATAAGCAAAATATGTAATGAGAAATAATAGTGTTTCTAGATCTTTATCTAAATCATAACATTGGTACAGCGTATTTAATTTACATATGAAAGTTATGAAAGTGAAATGATAAATAACTCATGAAGGCAAACAGTGACTTAAGATAGGAGAATAATATGATCAGATACTGCATGTATTTAAATGCAGAAGCCAACATTTCCATTCTGAGTGCTGTTAAAATCTAATATGTGTTTCTATTCCCAAGTGAAAAAATCAGGACCAAAAAACTACTTTTTCTTCTCGAGATGTTGTTGCCTCTGAACCCTTTCCACTGGGAAAAGAAAGAGCACCCCCGCTTGGCTGACAGACAGCCTTCACTTTCACTCTGGTGGATACTTTATTTCCTACTTCAGTGATGATGGCTCAAATCCTGTTGAAGCTTCTGATGGCATGACCTCATGAGCTGTAACCTGCTCTCTTGCCGGATTTCTCTCAATGCTCTTCTTGATTGTTCTGGTCGCTCTGATTTTTCTGGGGAAGATTCATCTAGGTTCAGTTCGTGCTGATGTAGGAGGGGTTTGTCCCCCTGACTTAGAATGAGATGCTATTTTTGTGACTTTGGAGGAGCTTCACACTTCCTGTGGTCTACAGATTTCTGGGTAGACGCAAGTCGCCGGAGCGCACCTTGCCTCACAGCTTTTTTTGTGAGATACTTTTTAATCAGCTTATCATCAATGTCTGCTTGTGTGCCGAAGTGCTAGACTTCGCAGCAGGGACCCGTCTTTCTTCCTGGGGGGTGCCTCTCAGGAGGGGGACTGACGGGCTTCTGAAAGTCAAACTTTCAGAAACAAAAATAATTCAATTTAGGTCGTCTTGGGAGGAATGTCAACAGACGATTCCGCTCACCTGATTTTATATTAATGGGAGGAAACAAAAACAGTTCAATAAATACTTCTCATTATTTTCATATTATGGCCGATAAAGGAGAAGAAGGCAGCCCTGGGGAGAATAAGGGCAGCAAGGATGTCAAGTTCAAAGGGAAGGAGAGGGAAGCTGAGCATGAAACATAGCTACAGAGGGAGAACCCAGAGCACGGTGAAGGGCAGATAGCAAAAGGGGCAGATGAGATAGACGCAGGACTCACCGCTGGGGGATGTTGTGTGTTTCTGTAGAGTTTGAGTTGAAAGAGCCCATATTAATTATGTTTTTTCTTGGGTTTGGGAATCAGAATAAATTACCATATGCTATTACCATGCTTTGCATGCTGATAGAATCTCACGCAGTTTTATCTGGAGCAGTCTTCCTTGATTGGGTCACAGCCATTCTGCTTTATTGTTAAATGTGTTTGAAAAGTAAAGTTTCCTTTCCGATGAAACCTAGAGATGACACTCAGGGAGGAGTGACCTGTTTTTAAAGTTATTTTAAAAATGATGTTTACTTTGCATTTCTGTTTTAAAAATGTATCCTCTTGCTCAATGTCAAAAATTAGAACTCTGTGGAATTGGAAAATGCGGGAAACATATGGAAGACAAAATCATGACTCAGATTTTGGACTGCTTTCCCCTCTTTTTACATACAGACTTGTACACTCTGTTTTTATAAATTCAGGGTTCGACTGTGCATCAAGTTCCTTACTGTAGCCTTTTAAAAATTTACCACATATTAATTTATTAAAGTATTTTCTTCTTGTTAGGCATGTAAGTTGTCTCCAATTTTTGCTATTAGAAGAATCTTATAATGATATCAGTCTTGGTGTGCTTCTCTGATTATTTCTGATTGAGTGCCAGAAATAGAAAAAGAGAATCCAGAATATTTTTTTAAGCCCTGGCCACATAGTTCAGTTGTCTGGGGCATCGTTCTGTGTATTGAAAGGTTACCAGTTCAATTCCTGGTCAGGGCACATGCCTAGGTTGCGGGTTCGATCCCCTGTTGGGGGTGCATATGGGAGGCAGCTGATGGATGTTTCTCTCTCACATTGATGTTTCTCTCTCTCCCCATTCCTTCCTCTCTAAAATCAATGGAAATATAGCCCTGGCTGGTGTAGCTTAGTGGATTGAGCGCGGGCCTGCGAACCGAAGGATCGCGGTTCGATTCCCAGTAAGGGCACATGCCTGGGTTGCCAGGCCAGTTCCCGGCAGGGGACATACAAGAGGCAACCGCACATTGATGTTTCTCTCCCTCTCTCCTTCCCTTCCCCTCTGAAGATAAATAAATAAAATCTAAAAAAAAAAGAAAAAAAAATTAAAAAAAAAAATAAAATCAATGGAAATATGTCCTCAGGTGATGATTTAAAAAATACATACATGTATGTGTGTGTGTGTGTGTGTGTGTGTGTGTGTGTGTATAAAGTTCTTGATTCACTGTTCAAAATTGTGTTCACATTCATTTGTTCATTGTAATGGCATTTGAATGCTCTCAGCGTGGCAGGTTCTGAACTAGATTGGCTGGGGGTTTGGTGAAGAGCAAAATAAACAGTTTGCTTTCTGGAACATGCATTCCACCGGAGGAGACAGATAGGGAATACGTGAATCAATGATTAATTTAAAAAATTACAACCAGTTGCATTTAAAAAAAACACGTTAAGTGTAATGAAGGAGACAGGCAGGGAGTCGTCATATCCGGTAACAAGAGGGCTGCTCAGTGGACACTGCTCTGAGGTGCCACTGAAGCTGACACCTGAAGGCTGGGAAGCCTGCTCTGGAAGAACAGGAAAGGAGCATCCCATGTAGTGGAGACCGTCACGTGCGAAGGCTCTGGGGTGGGACGGGGCTCGGAAGGTTCTGGGGAGTGTTAGAAGGTGCCCGTGGCCGGAGAGCATGGGATGTGGGAGGAAAGATGGAATGAGATGGGTTGGAGAGTGGGCGGGGAGGGGGGGGAATGATTCCAAGGTTCAGGGGCTTTGAGGGCCAGTCTGTCTGCAGTTTGCATTTTTGGGGGTATGAGCACTGAAAAGCCAGTGGAGGGAGAGCTGGGCTTTCATTCACGTTTTAAAAAGGCCGCTACGTGAATAAAAGCTCGGGAGGGGCTGTGAGTATCAGGGAGAGCAGTGCGGAGGGCACCCGGACGGCCAGCCATGCTGTTCTCAGGGCTGTTGGACTCAGCTTGACAGCTTTGGACATCACTTTCAGAAAGCTCTGAGTGGCATCTCCCTAAACCTGTGTCTAGTGTACATTCAGGACGGGATCTGCACATAAGTTACTTCATCGTCATCATTCAAAGTGTCTCAGGGTTTCTGTTGCCTCTAAGTGTCTTAGCTTTGGATCTGAAATGCTGTCAAATAAATGAAATAATTCAAAGCTGCATTTTATTCTGTTAGAGATACGATAAAAGTAATACATGTTTTTATATGTGAACAAAGAATGAGGTCAAGAAATGTTATTTGATATTGTTACGGCATTTTCTGTGGGTGGACATTTAGGTGGTTTTCACTGTTATAAATAATGTTGTGATGAAGATCTGTACCCAGACTGATCTGTTTTTCTGGGATATATTCTGTTCCAAAGTATGGCTTTGAAAAGATGATTAACCAAATTAAATGCCAGCACAATTGTGCCCATTTCCTGACATCCGTCAACTCGGGCTATCAATCTGTCTTTTCAGTTTTATGCTTGTCAAGTAGGTGGGTGAATATATGTTAATTGGCCTTTTTGAGAATTTATTAGTTATGTTATCTTTGTGTATAGGAAGTTACTTTGTTGTTTTTTTTTAAAACGTAGAACAGAACTTTGGTGCCTGGGGAGTAGTGGTTGCTTGTTTGTTTCTTGTTGGTTGAGTGAATGATGACAGGGACCATTTGCCTTTCTTTTGTGAACTGGTTAATATCCTTCCATTGTTTTTGGGAGTGGTTTTCCTTTTCTTGGTAAGTTTTTATTTAAATTTTTTATTTATTGATATTGGAGAGAAAAGACAGGAGAGAGAGAGACAGACAGATGTTGATTTGTCGTTCCACCTGTTTATGCGTTAGTTGGTTGATTCTTGTATGTGCCCTGATCAGGGGTCGAACCCACAACTTCAGCATATCGGGATGACGCTCTAACCAACTGGGCCCCTGGCCAGGGCATTTTTTCTTGGTAAGTTTTAGTAGCTCTTTACCCATTATAGATAATAACCCATTGTCAGATACTTCAGATACATTTTCTGAGTTAGTCATTTCTCTTTGTAATTTTAGTGATTTTTTTTTTTTCAATAGAGTTTAAAAACTTTTACAAAGTATTTCAACCATTGCCTTGATAGTTTCTGGCTGGGAAACCATACTGAGAAAACCTTCCCCAGCCTAAAATTATATTTTTAAATATACATTCACTCGTATTTTTCTTTTCTATAAAAAATTTCGTAAAAAACTATTGTCAATTTCCTGGAATAAACTTCCCTTCTCTATTGTATGGTATTACTTTTGGTGTTTTTCTGTTTTTTAATGAATTGATTTCTGCTTTTATCTTTATTAAGCCCTTCCTGTTCCTTCACTCAACTTTTTATTTTCTAGCTTCTTGAGTTAATTTCTTAAATCATTGATTCATTTTATGTTTCATTTAGTTATTAAAATGTTTAAGGCTAGGAAATTTACTTTTAGTTCACTTTGGCCACTTTCCATTTATTTTGATATGTTTTGATTTTATTATTGCTGGTCTCTAAAATTCTGTAATTGCTATGTTGGTTATATTTTTGACCTAGGAATTATTTCCAAGCTGTTGGAATAATTATTTTGTTCTACTTTTGAAATTAATTTCTAGTTTATTTTAGTGTGAGTGTAGAATATAGTCTATTATTAATTTCTTTTTGGCATTTAATGGGATTTTCTTGGTTATTTAATATTGTTTGATTTTACAACTGTTTAGTAGGCATTAGAAAAGGAGCTAAATTCTTTATTTTCAGTGTACAAAATATGAATAAAGCTTATACATTGACTTTAATAATATTGATCAAATCCCCTACTTTGCTACTTACCTTCCTGATAAGCCGCTGGTATTATTTTCATTTCCTACTTTGTATTTTCAGCAGTTTTTTCTTTATAATCTCTGGTGCTATATTATTTAGACCATGGGTATTGTGATGGTGATATCTTTACTGTGGAAATAGCCATCTGTCAATTTTTGGTTAAAATTAATACTAGTCCCCTCACTGAATTCAATCTAAACATCTATAAATAATCTCTGTTTTCACGTTCACTTCGAATTTTCTGTATATTTTTGTCTTTATAGTTTTGTGTGTTACATTTTCCATCTTTGAGTTACAGCTTTATTCTTCTTGATAAATATCATTTACTTGTTTGTTTTGGTTTTGGATTCATTTTGGGAATCTGTTACTGATGGATTCACCCTATCTGTGTTTTTAGTTTTAACTGGTACCTTTGCCTTTACATCTGTTTTCTGTTTGTTACGAGTATTCATTTTTTCAAAGGCAAGACCTACAACTTACTATTTCTACAAGTCATTTTTTAAATTTTAAAAATAATAAAGTTTTATGGTTGAATCATTTTATAGCTATATTTACCACAGTTATTTAGACTAAATTCAATTTTTGAACTTCATCAAGAATTTAAAATACTTTCCTATCACTACTTACTCTACTATTTTTGAGATCTATATTTCGATTGAGCTTTGGTTATTTAGAAGTACTGAGTTGTTTTTTTTTTTTTTTTTTTCAGCAGCGGTACATTAGCATCAGCCTTCTCGAGTCCTTCTTGTGTACTTGAGAATATCGTGATCTTCCTCTTCGTCTCTGGGATTTATTCTCCTTCCCTCCCCCCTTCCCATTTCTACGTGATCATCATTCTCCTCTTTCTTTGCCACCCTTCTTGCCCTTCTGCACCTGAATGTCTGATTGTCTGGCTGTGGAAGAATACCTTCTCTCTCACATCTCTGTAGATACTGCTCCTTTGTCTCCTGGGCTTTTAAGATGCTAAGGAAAAGCTTTCCCTTTTTTCCTTTGAGTATCACCGACTTCGGCCTCCATGCCTGTGCAATTCTGTCTTCCTCCTTGATATGCTCACATTTCACTAAGATATTTATTTCTCTAGGTTGGTCATTTTTCATTATTGTTTTTCTGATGCCTGAGTTCTGTCAGTAGTCATAGTCAGATTTTTCTCTAGGATCATGAACTTTTTCTTCTGTCATATCGCTGAATATAACTTCTGTTTTGCTTTCTCAATTTTCCTTTGGGTCGGCCCATCCTAGATCCTTGGTGTTTATCTTTCACATGTAACATCATCTCACGGAATGGCTTCCATCAGCTCACTGTGGACTTCTGCATACCGCGTCCTTGGTGAGGTCCAGCTTGCATTTTTCCTTGTTGATCTGGTTCATTATTCTTTCTTGAATTCTACGGTGCGCTTACTTGTTTCTTTAGCTTATTTTCTTAGTTCTGTCCTGTCACTTCGTTGTCTAAGATTTCATAGTTTAGATTTTGATTTATTCCTGTAATTCTTCAGTATCTTTTAGAGTTCAAACCATTGCTGTTCCAACATGATTTTCTGTTTCCTGGAGTGAATCTTCATAAGGAATATGCTCTTAGAGATACCTACTTAAAATTTATTGAAAAATTTTATTTCCTTTCTTTTTGTTTCATTGCAAAAGTGTTGCATGAGTCTGCACATCTTCTTGCTGCCTTTTAAACTCATTTTGAACCAGAAGTACGTATTACATTTTCAGGTCTCCTGCTTGCCACGAATTAGTCTGGTTGGTTTGCCTTTGCTATGCAACAGGCTTTCCTAGGCACCATCAAATTCTCCTGTAGAACCGGGGAGGAGGACTATGTCTGGGGTTTATATTCTGTCTTGAGTTGTTCAGCCCTTTGTGAGGTGAGGAAAGTGGGAGGAGCTGAATCTGTGGTTTACTGCCTCTTGGGAGTTTTGCCTTCAGCAGGCTTTGAAATTTCTTCTCCCCTCCCCTGTCATCCTTTTCTTTTCCCTCTGCTCCTCCCCCATCCACTCCCCTCCCCTCCCCCTCTCCTCTCCCTCCCCTCTCCTTCCCTCCCCTCTCCTTCCCTCCCCTCCCTTCTCCTCCCCTCCCCTCTCCCTCCCCTCTCCTCCCCCCTCCTCCCCACTCTCCTCCCCCTCCCCTCTCCTTCCCTCTCTTTTCCTCCCCTCTCCTCCCTTCCTCTCTCCTCCCCCATCCCCTCCCTCCCCTCCCCCTCCCCTCCCCTCCCCTCTCCTTCCCTCTCTTTTCCTCCCCTCTCCTCCCTTCCTCTCCCCTCCCCCATCCCCTCCCCTCCCCTCCCCCTCTCCTCCCCCTCCCCTCCCCTCTCCTCCCCCTCCCCTCTCCTCCCCCTCCCCTCTCCTCCCCTCCCCTCTCCTCCCCTTCCCTCTCCTCTCCCTCCGCTCTCCTCCTTCTCCCCTCTCCTTCCCTCCCCTCCCCTCCCCTCCCTTCCCCTCTCCTCCCCCTCCCCTCCCTTCTCCTCCCCTCTCCACTTCCATGTCTTTTCTCCTCCCTTTCCCTACCTTCCCTCCTGTCCTCATATTATTTTCACATCTCAGTGTGAGACTGAGGGTTTACCGTTGATTTGAGGGCATATCCTGCCTCACTGTGGGATGAGATTCCAAATTGTTCCTCATCCTACAACTTACCAAAATTTAGCCCTGCTGTTAAGTAGTTCCCTTTAAAAACAAATGAACAAATAAACAACAACAAAAAACCCACTGAAATATTTATGGCTTTATTAGATTTGGGCTCAGAAGCATTTTATCCCCCACCTCCCACCCCACTACAGTTTGCCTTAGTTTTACAAATAAAAATTTTAATCACAAAAGTAATACGTTCTCATTGTGCAAATCTCTGAAAGTCTTAAAAGCTATCCAAAGAGGGGAAACAATAGCTTCTTCTAATCTCACCATATGGTTCTTTTCTGACCCACACTTCTAGTTTTCTTAGCTGTGTGCACACACGCGTGTATATTAATATAATGTGGACAATATCCATGCTGGATGGAAGCCTTCTTTCTGCTTAGCAATACATTGTAGAAATTGTCCCATGTGGCTAAATACTCTTTGTCATCATTAACTGAATGGCTATACAGTACTTTCATTTTTTTTTTTCAGGCATACCTGTATTTCTCAGTTGTCCGTAGAGAGATGCTACGTACAGGAACTTAACAAAAGGCAAAAAGGGGTGAGGCACAAAGTGCATTCGGGTATAAACTTGAAACGCATCTAGAAGTGATTTGTTGCTGGAAACGGTTGGGGAAGTAGTGGCTGGCTGGAGCATTTTTTCTTGCCTACACACACTCACCCTCCCGTAGACACAGGTATTCCCGTTAATACTTGTGTCTACACAGGGTGCGGAGGTGGTTTGACACCAGGTGCCAGGAGTCCCGGGATGAGTTCAGGCTCCTGTCATCCCACCCGTGACTGTCACATGTCCTCTCAGCTTGATTTCCCTCACCTCTGGAATGGGGGGTGGCAATACCTGCCCTCGCCTACTTTGCAGGGCTATTTTTTCCTAAATAAAATTGATATGAGAAAAAGTGTTCAATTGCTTATTGAATGAATAATTCCATATATGGCAGAGGGACAATCTTGGTGGCCAAAGTCCATATATGGCAGAGGGACAATCTTGGTGGCCAAGTTAGTGGAATCAAAGTCAATCTTTGATTCCACTAACATTCATTGAGCACCTGTTCTGCTCAGAGGCCAGTGCAGGGGATCAGAACGAGGCAGCATCCTCTCCTGAACTGGCCTGGTTAGGAATGTTTCCTTTTTCTCAAATCGGTGGTCTTCTGGGTGACAGTGCCAGCTTCTTCTCATTACTCTGATATGATTAATTCATTCATCATGTTGGACTGATTTAATATGTCATTTTGTTTATTCAATTTGCATACCAGTTGTCAGGGGTGCTTCATTTCTCAGCTTACAGCAGAATCATATTAAGAGAGGTTTCAATGCTGATGCTGTTTCCAATGGTCTCCCCAGGGGTGAAAACTTCGGTAACTGAATACTTAGGTGCTGGGATGCAACGGCTAGAATTTTTTTTTTTTTTTTTGTTTGTGTCTGACCTGAAGTTCGACCTACTCCTTCTGGCTTTGGTCCAGGGAGAGAGCTAGTTGTGAATTATGCATTCCCATCTATTCTCTGGTCAACGTTTGTGTATTTCACCTTTCCGTGGATGTTCCCTTGAGAAACATTGTCTCAAACTCTTAGTACTTGACTTAGAGGAAAAGAAAGAAGGCTAATCGTAGTTTCCTTACTGATTGTCTTCCGGTTCTCCTTTTTCAATCCACCTAGTGCAGGGGCCCCTGAAGATGCATTGCCCGGTAGGCCATCCTCCCCGCTGGGGGCAGGGGGAGAAGAGGTGCTTGGCTCCTTGCCCACGGGGTTTGTTCACCTTCCTGATCACCAGTGTGACATGAGGTGAGCCCCGCTGTCTGTCCTCAGTGCAGGGCGCTCTTCTGCTCGCATCTCTCATACCCAGTGTCTTGGGATGGCCACGGGGACCCCAGAACACCAGAGTTTCCGATGGTTCGAAGGATGACATCAGTCCTCGAGTGGTCACCTCCGTTAGGTGAGCCACTCAGGTTCACACACATTTTGAAAAGCAGAGACGAGACTAGAATGAGAATCTCTTGATTCCCCTGGCTCTGATTCTCTTCCCTTTTCTGCATAACACTTGCAATGTAGACTCTGACTTAAAAAACAGAATCAGTGGGTTTGTTTCTATTCATTCATTAATTTTGTAAAGATTTTATTTATTTTTCTAGAGAGAATGGTAGGGAGGGAGACAGAGAGGAAGAGAAACTTCGATTCGCGAGAGAAACACTGATCGGTTGCCTTGCACCCAAACTGGGGACCTGGCACCCACACTGGCCCGCAACCCAGGCATGTACCCTGACTGGGAATGGAATCAGTGACCATGCAGTTTGCGAGATGATGCCCAACCCACCGAGCCATGCCGGTCAGGGCATATTTATTCATTAATCTTGACTGCAACCTCATGAGGGACCCCTGCACAAGAACCACCCAGCTCAGCTGCTCCTGAATTCCTGATCAAAGGAAACTGGGATAATGAATGCTCGTTGCCTCAAGCTGCTGAGATTTGGGGTGACTTGTTATGCAGCAACAGGCAACTAGTACAGTAGGGACTTCTCACTGTCCGATGCCCCTTGAACGCTCTGTTCTCTCACCAAGCTGCTGTGTCCCCTTTCTCAGCCCTTTCTATCCATTTGCCCTTTAAGGACCCTTCTCAAGATACGGCTGGGCCTTCCAAAATTCCTAGTACTTCTCACAGTTTCTTTAAAAACATCTACATTTCCCCCTCCTGTCGGCCCACGTCCAGATAGGCTCATCTTTTATAAGCACATCCAGGTGTCTCACCAAACAAAAGGCTGTTAGCTTCTCTATGAGCAATTCTGCTGTTCTTCTCAGCCACCTGGTCCAAAGGTAACCCGCTTATCCAGCACCCATTGTTCCTCCATCCCGTACTGAGGCTCGGAGAAGGGGCGTGACTGACTCCGTGACCCAGGGAGGAGGTCCCACAACTGGGTTTCATCTGGCCCCGGAGGCTGTCTTTGCCAAGTGCTGTAGGATGCGTCTCACGTTTCTGCGTTGAAGTGTTTCCGATAGCAGAAGGGAATGTGCGCACGCTCCCCGGGGGCCTGGGGCGGAGCCAGAGTAGCCTGCCTCAAGCTGTACATTTCTTTAAAGTTTCATGTTTTAACTTAAAAAATTCATGTGAATTTTTAACTCTTCTCATTAATATATTCATGATGGCTTTAACATAATACTATGTTAGTCAGGCCATTCTCAGTTGTACCACAATAACGCACAAACTCCAAAATCTCAGTGGCTCCCTTGATTGGGGAACGTACCTGGCGTCTCATAGTCATTCAAGGTGTGAGACCACCGGCATCCCAAAACATTGTATTGGCCCAAAATCCAACAGGGCCTGAGTTTTGGATTTCTCAATTTGGCTCTTAACTTTGGGACAGGCAAGAAAAAAAAAAATCTCAGTGGCTTAATACGCTTATACACCTCGGGGATTTGTCGTTCAAATCACAGTTCAGTGTAGGTTCTGTGGCCCCTCCAGGTGGTGACTCTCAGGTCCTTTTATCTGGTCATGACATGTGGCCTCTGAGATTTACATGGAAAGAAGAGAGAGAGGGTAAGGATGGAGCATTATCTGGGCATTTTGTGGCCAAGCCGGGAAGTGGTCTACAACCCATCTGTTGACTGGAACCCAGTCCTGGAGGAACTGGGGGAGGGGACTGGTGTGAGGGGGTCACGTGTATGCAGGAAGAGATCGTTGAAACAGGATTTGATAAATACAGAGCGCTGCCTCTGCCACGGATATTTTAAATTACTACCCAAAGAGTAACGTCAACAAAGCTTTCTACTATTTCGATTATTTGACGGGTGAGATTGGGTTGCTTTGAGACTGTCACTTGGGAGATTCTGTTGAGCAGGAGGGCTGACAGTGCGTTTTGGGTTCTGTGTCCAGGCAGTTTCTCTTCTGTCTGTGTCACAGTATCTCAACAGGCCTTACTCGTGTAAATTGGTTATTTCACTGTGTTATGAGTGATGTCAGGGCAATCAGCAACAGATTCTGAACGCTGCCAGGCTGGTGGCATGATGCAGTGTTTTTTGTTTTGTTAAATAGTTTATTTATTTCTATAGAGAGGGGAAGGGAGGGAGAAAGACAGGGAGAGAAACATCCGAGTGTGGTTGCCTCTCACGCCCCCTCTACTGGAGACCTGGCCCGCAACCCTGGCATGTGCCCTGACTGGGAATCGAACCGGTGATCTTTTGGTTTGCAGGCCGGTACTCAGCGCACTGAGCCACACCAGCCAGGGCATGATGCAATGTTTCAAGCTAATGCTGGTGGTGATAATTAGGTTGCTTATAGCATATTGTCTTGTTTACCATGCCTGGGAAATGCTGGTCAGAGGAGTTTGTGAGCAAAGAAAGAGAATCAAGAATATTTTCTTTGTCACTAATAACTTCAGTGCCCAGCCAAGCTGTTCCCAAATTCCTCATCCATAGAGGCCATGAGAGATAATAAATGATTATTGTTTTAAGCCACTAATTTTGGGGTAGTATGTTACGCAGCAATGGGTAATTGGAACAGTTCCCTCTAATCAACTCTAAGCATCCAATCCTCCAGCTTCCTTTTCTGGCTCAGTTGTCTTGCCATTTGTCACCAAAGACACACTAAGAATTTTGCCTTGATTGCTGAACAAAGATGGTAGTTTCCTTCTCTGCTCTGTATCCTCCTGGGAGGCAGGAAGAGAAGGGTGTGTGGGCAGCTAGATTCCTCAGATCCTACCCCAGTTTACTGGGTTTCCTCCTTCCCCCATCTTTCCATTGATGAATGGCCATCGATGAGTAAGGCAATGTGGGCAACCATCTACACGGACCTACAACAATTTGTCTGACACCATTGGGGAGCTGCTCAGTGTGTGGGCTCACATTAGTCCTTTTATCTGGACCTGAAATTCTTTTCCTCGTTCTCAATGGGCCGCATGAAGGTGCTCTAGATTGTCTCCAGAGGTTAACCAGTGCCGGGGACAGCAAACTGTGACCTGGGGCCGACTGGGACAGCCTTCTGAAAAATATATATCACTGATTTACATTTATCTCTTAAATATTAATGGTAAGTATTCAATATATTTTCCAGAGAAATTGTGCTTGTGCCACCTATGCTGCTTTAAGTAAACTGAAAACCGGGAAAGAATTTGTTGGTTATTCTCATCCCAACATGAGAAGAGATATTTACTAGGGTCAGAAGTTTGTTGGCCGAGGTTGGAAGAGCGTTGAACCTGCTGGCCGTCCTGAGACAGGTTTATGGGCTGAGATATTTTGAGTCTGGTGGTAAAGCCATCCCGTAGGGGCCGCACACTCTGTTAAGTGGCAGATGTCACTGGGATGCCAGTGGCGAGACCCAGGTGTTTGCAACGAGCTATCAGATATATGTGAGTGTATTTATATATATGTTCTTAAACGTATATATACACACACACTTGAATATGCTTAAAATTTTTATTATGACAGAATACACCTAACACAAAATTGCCACTTTCATCATTTTTAAGTAGACCGTTCAGCGACATTAAGTGCATTCACCTTGTTGTGCAGCCCTTGGCCACTCTGCATTTCCGGAACATTTTCATTATGGCCCAAGACATTTTGTGCTCATTGAATGTTAACTCTCCCTTCCCGCCTCTCTTTGGTCCCTGGGACTACCATCTATTTTCCGTCTCTCTGAATTTGCCTATTTTAGGTACTCGTATGGGTGGGATCACCCAATATTTTAGGTAGCCTTTAAAAAAAGAAAAATATAGTTTTACTGGAACACAGACACGCTCATTTGTCTGTGTATGGTCCTGGCTGCCTTTGCACTTTAAGAGCGGGGGTAGGAAGTTGTCGTAGCCACCACGTGGCCTGTGGAGCTGAAAACGTTTACCGTGTCCGTGCTCTGTGGAAGCGTGTGCCGACCCTGCACCAGGTGGAAGGAGGCTGACCTGGGTGATTATTTCCTGAGCGTGGGAAAGGCGCCTCTTCCCCAGCGCTGTGAGGGCGGATTTTTACAGTATAAAAGCACCGAAGGCCTTTAACTCCGCTGGATCAAATTCCTGCTGTTCTCAACCTCCCTCGTTTTTTTGAGGTTAAAAGAAGGCAACCCATCTCAGAGTTCTGCCTGGTTTCTCTCCTGGGTTTGTTCCTCTCCACAAGGTCTAACCAACCTGTGAAGCTCTTCTTCCGCCTCTGAATTTCCTAATTGAATACATTTTGTTTCTGCTTCGGCTGGTGTCCCACCTGTGGCCCGCAGGCCGCATGTGGCCTGGGATGGCTATGAGTGCGGCCCAACACAAAATCATAAATTTACTTAAAACATTATGAGGCGCGTGTGTGTGTATGTGCGTGTGTATGTGTATGTATGATTACGTGTCACGGTGTATTTAGTGTGTAGCCCAAGACAACAATTCTAGTGTGGCCCGGAGATGCCGAAAGGCTGGACCCCTCTGCACTAGATAATCTTTGTTCCTTTCCTTTCTGCGTAACAGAAGCACCTCTTCTGCTCTGTCCTGCGCACTCCACACAACTGTTTCACAGTCGTGAAACAATTTCTGCTAAAATACCGGCCTTTGCAAGCTCCCCGCTTCCTCGAAGACGGGTGATGGATTAGTTCTCCTCATTGGGATTCTGACCTTTGTGTTATTTTATTCCTTCCATAATGAAAGATGATATTCTGACCTAGCATTCTAAAACCAGGACGGTACCTATGTTTTCAGTGTCATTTCTCGTTTTACTAGGCATCTGTTTACAAATACAATGCAGACGCTCACTTGGCTTCGTTGTTCCAGGATTTATCCTTTACGCCATCCTGTTGGACGTTCTCTCCGGGGAGAGGCGGTGTCCATGAGTGAGGCAGGCGTTTCTAGGGCATCGGAAATTTACTGTGGTCTGGAGTCGTCAGCAGTTTTGTTCACTATTGATTTGGGCCCATTTGTGTGTAAGTTCACACACTTCAAAAAAAATCAATCAGTTTGCTCTCCGCAAACTCAACATACCCAGATCCCTGTACCAGATGATTTTGCTGGCAGCCAATTACCAATGAACGTCTTTATAAATGCCAACACCGAACACAACCTCCGTGAACTCCCTCAGTCAGAGGTTGGCCAACACTTCTATAAAGGACCTCCTTGTACATATTTTTTCCCCATAAAACTTTATTTACAAAAACAGGCAGCAGGTCCTAGTTCGTCAACCCCTGTTCTACATTCGTCACAATTACGGTTTTATTTTCAGCCTTTAGAACAACCTGGAACAAACGCACAGACCTCAGGTTTTCTATAAAATGGGTATGATGATCTGTTTCTCATGGCGCCCACCCGTTCGTTCACTAATTTACTTACATGGAGGTGATTGCGCACCTACTGTGTGCAATACACGGTGTGATGCTGCAGAGATGTGATGGCTCAGGGTGGACGTGGACTTACGGTCCAGTAGCTGCTGCACAGATTCGGGATAAAGTACGTGTAGGGCCTGGAGGGGGTGGGGGGCTCCATGCGCGGTCGCCGTTAGTATCCCATCACCGCTGTGCTCGCTAGTCTTGGCAACCTCAGTTCACAAGGTGCACGGTGAGTTTGTCAGCTGGTCACCCTCATTCCTCGCCTGTCCTGCCAGTTGACCTTTTGACCCTGTGTCAACACTCGGTGTTCATCTCCGCTCCAGCGATTGACCCGATCGCAGGTTCTGACCAGGGGGTTCCTATTTCTCCGCAGCCACTGTCTCTCCCGGTTTATTGCCTGCGAGGAGCATCTAATAAAAAGTTGATGGCTGTGCTGGTCTTCCGTGAGTGTGTGCTTCCCTGCTGCTCGTGATGTATAATTTCATTGACCATCATGAACCTGTCGCTCCCTGGGTGATGTAAGGCTGAACCGCTCGCAGCACATGAGGGCTGGGAACTCCGAGCCAGACCGGAGCCAGAGGGTGGGAAGCCTCGAACGCCGCCCCACTTTCTTACTTACCCAAGTCCCTGTCCCCAAAAGAGCAACCCCATGAACCACTGACGCACACCCTTTCATGTTCGGGTCACCAGTTTAAGAGCAAGGAGAAGATAGAGACTGTGTCACCAAAACGGACCCAAGGGTATTGTGGATGGGAACCCTGAACATTTTTAGGCCTGACTCCTTGGGTTCATAGATGAGGTTGGCACTTTGTCATTTTTCCCCTAATAATATTTATGGAACATTTACTGAATGCACAACACTCTGGGGACACGGTGACAAGGAGGACAGACAGCCTGTGGCAGCCAGCCTCTGAGAAGGCCCCCGAGTCCCCCTGCCTCCTGGTCTACCGGCCTTCGAGTTGTCCCCTGTGTGTGACTGATGGAATTTGGCAGAGTGATGACAGGCCACTTTCAAGATCAGATTGTAGTAAAAGCTGCCGCAGCTTCGTTTGGGTCTCCCTCTCTGCTGGAGCCCTCGCTCTGGGGGACGCCAGCTGCCGTGTGGTGAGCAGCCCTGACTGTGACGAGCCCACGTCCCCGCAGCTGACAGCCATGTGAGTGAGCACAGGGGACCCCCAGCACTAGCCGGGCTTCCAGGTGACTGCTGCCTTCAGGTGCCACCCACCTAGCAGGTGCCGCGGAAGGAAGAGCGGGTGGTAACTCGAGGTCAGAGTGACTGCTGGGACCCTGGCGGGTGCACACGTCCATGTGTTTGTGAGTGTGAGTGTAGGGAGTGTCAGGCGCCTCTGAGTCAGTGAGGTGGAAGTGACTCCTGACGGATGTGGGTGTCACCTGGGGAGACAGTACTGGGGGCAGACCCCAAGGTGGGCAAGGGCTTGGTGAGCTGGAGGAACTGGAGAAAGGGCAAGAGCCCAGAGCGTGACCAATGTGACAGCGTGCTTCACCAGAGGAGGCTGAGAGGCGAGCAGGGGCCAGACCCCGGGGGCCTTGTAGGCTGTGCACGGTGAGGAGTGCGACTTTTATCGCCGAAGCCAGCTCTGCCCAGCGGAACTTCGGGTGGTGATGGCGGTGTTCTGCACCGCTGCCGTCTGGCAGGGGCGCACTGAGCACAGGTGGCTCTTTCGCACGGGAAGTGTGGCTAGTGCAGCTGAGGTTCGGAGTTGTTAATTTTATTTAAGGTGATTGGATTTAAGTGGAAATGTGATTTCCATGTGGCAGGTGGGTACTATATGGGGCGGTGTAGAAAGTGCAAAGGGAAGCTGGCGGAGGTTTCCAGCAGGTCAGGGACACGATTTGATGGGCGTCTGTAGGAAGATCTTGCTGGCTACTGTGGGGAGAGCGGATGGGAGGTGGGCAGGGGGATGCTGGGGGAGGCTTGTGCAGTGGTCCAGGGGGGAGAGGGTGGCTGCCCTGCCCCGCAGCACTGGGTTCTGTGGCGTTCCCTGCTCTCTCGTGGCCCCAGGACCATGAGAGGGTTGGAGACGTCAAAGATGGGGGTCAGAGTGGGATCATTCCCGCCGGATCCAGCGTGATGGCAAGGGCCTGTTTCCCCGGCAGTGTTTCTTAGCCAGCTGCACAGGGCAGGTGGGTTCCCCTCTGGCAGAGGAGGTAGGGCCGTCCCTAGCTCCTGGCTGTTGCCGAAGTCCCTGTTGAACAGCCCCCTTGCCCAGGCCCAGCTGTGGCTGGGGGTCTGCACAGCTCTAGGTTGCAGGTGGTTTAGTGTCTGTGTTTTAGTGTCTTTATCTGAAAATAGGATTATTACCGTAACACTATCAGCCAAATGTGGGAACCTCCTGAGCCTCAAATGAGATACATCCATCTGAACCACTTGCCACAATGAGTGGTACGTGGTGGATGGATGACCGAGTGCTGCTGTTTGCCTTCTCATCACCAGCATCATGTCTGAGGTAGGGTCCTCTAGCTCCACGAACTAACCACACCCGACCTCATGCGAGCCTCAGGGCTAGCCCCAGAAACGGCTCTGGGAGCTGCCACCAAGGGGAATCCGGGACTGGCTTCACTGGCCGCTGCAGAGGGGAGCCGACGAGCTCAGGTGGAGAGGGGTACCGGAATGTTCTGGTCCTCTTTCATCACGTGCTGGTTGTTGCCCTAAAATGGACAGATCGAATTCCAGGAAGCTGATGGGCTTTGGGGACAGTGGGTGCTTCTTGGTGAGTCACAGAAGAGCGGGAGCACCCTCAGGTTTGTGTCGTCACAGCCAGTGGCACTCTGGAAGTGCTGCTGTTAGCCAAGAAAATCTGGCTTGAGGGTCCTCTTGCCTCCTGTGGCCTCCGGAAGGCCGCCTGTGCACAGTGAAGTGCTGGTTTCAGAGTGTCAGGCCTTCCCACTGACATCAGGTATCAGTTGAATATCCCATGAAGATAGTATCTTTTTCCCTTGCTGCTCAGTTTCTGGATGGAATGATTTCCCCACACGAGTGAAAACATTATCAGCGAGCCCAGCCTTTCTACACCATGGGACTAATTTTATCCCTCTGCTGTCTCGCCGTTCGAGGCCCCGCTGGCTCGCGGGGTAAGTTTAGACCTCGTGACCCACTTCTCTCTTCCTCAGTCACGTGGCTTCAGGCAGCCTCCCCGGCGGCGTGGCTGTCCCTTGAGCGAGGGCACACATCTGGCCATGGGCCTTTTGCACCGGTTCTCCTGGGCACCTGCAGCACCCTCCCCCTCCCTCCCCAGAGATGTGTGGGGTTCACTGTCTCTCCTCCGTTCAAGGTCACCTTCTTGGTGAGGCTGGCTCTGACCGCTCTGTTTACAGGGACGGCCTCTCCTCACCCTGACCCGCTTCTACTCTCTCTTCCCCACCCTTCGTTTTATCCAGCTTACTTTTAAAAATCAGATTCATTTACTCATTCAATAATAGTCGACACTCAATATCATATTAGTGTCAGGTGTACAGCATAGTGGTTTGACTTTATATTTACTCAGGTTGTGACCACCGCGATGGGTCTAGTTACTGTCTGTCGCCGTACAAAGTCACCGTGGTGGCGTTGGCTGTGTTCCCTGTTCTGTGTTGGGACTTCTATTTATTTTGCGACTGGAAGTTTGTACCGCTTATTCCCCTTCACCGTTCTCACCCACCTTCCCACGATCCTTTCCTCTGGCAGCCATTTGTTTGTTCTCTGTTATCTGTGAGTCTGCTTACTTTGTTTTGTTTATTTTTTTAGATTTCACATGTAAGTGAAATCATACGGTGTTTGTCTTTGTCGTCTGACATTTCACTTAGCATTGTGCCCTCCAGGCCCATTCACATGTGGCAACGGGCAAAACTTCCTTCTTTTTTAAGGCTGAGTAATATTCCATCGCATGTGTGTAGCCCATCTTCTTCACCGTTTATCCATCGGTGGACACCTAGGTTGCTGCTGTGTCTTGGCTACTGTGAGCAGTGCTGCAGGGAGCATAGGGGTGCATGTATCGTTTCGAGCGAGTTCGTTTGTTTTCTTCAGATACATACGGAGAAGTGGAATCGCTGGATCCTGCGTTAGTTCTATTTTTAATCCTTTGAGGAACTTCCGTGCTGGTCTCCACAGTGGCTGCACCAATCCCCACACCCACCTACAGCGGGTGAGGGTTCCCCCTTCTCTTCATCCTCGCCGACACTCGTTTGGCATGTTTATTATTTTTGACCTGTTCCCCCGCCAAAAAAAAGGTAAGTTCCACAGATGTAGGCTCCTTGGTTCCTTCTGTTCTGTTCACTGCCGTATCTTCATTTTCTAGAACAGGGTCTGGTATACACAGAGCGATTGAACCATAAAAATGCTGAATAAAGAAAGCATCCGGACTCCTTAGTCTGCTATCAGAGGCCTTGACCTCCAATGCCAACTTCCATTTTACTCTTTCAAGATCCAGTCTGCCCTGGCTTCCAACTGGATCATATTCACTTGACCGTCATGTCATTACGTCCCTCATTTCTCCTTTCTGAATTGCCCGCGGCCTTACTCTTCTCTTTCCCACTCAGCTAACACACCCATCCTGCAGGCTCCCATGGCTCCTTACACCAGCCTGCCAGCCTCTCGCTTGCACTCTTGGCTTCGCTCGCCTCGAGATAGTCACTCCTTTAACTATTGACCGTGCTCAGGTCTTGAGTCCCTAAATGCTTCGTGCTTATTGTTGGTATTGCAGAAGGGGCGGTATTGCACTTCAGTGTCAGGCAAACTCAGATTTTTTCCCCTCTACTTATTGGAGTAGATTGAGTTTAAACATTTCTCTAAGTCTATTTACGTATCTCTAAAAATATGATAATGTTACCTACCTGGGGAAGTTATGTCTAAAAATACGAATAATGATATCTACCTGAGAACTAAATAAGATACCATGCATGAAAGCACGTAGTAGGTGCTCAAGAAAATGTGTCGAGTGACTTTTGAGTGACCTTGGACTCATGGGGGTTGGGGGTGAGAAGCTGCATGTGAACTGAACTCTTTGGCTCCAGTGTTCTGATTTTGGAATGGGGGAGTGTTTTTGCTCCCCATTAGAATAGTGAGAAAGCCCTTATCTTTGTTGGCATCCTTGGACAGAAAGAGGCAGGCTGCATTTGTGTCAGAGATCATGTGGTCTCTTTACAAGCTTCTGTGTGACAGACCATAGTAGGGGCCTTCTGACTGGTGTGCTTAAGGCTCCTCTGTCTGTCTTCACATGGTCTGGCAGTTCTGGTCTTTACTCGGCTTCTGGATGACGTGTGTGGCATTTGTGTAGTCCCTTCTTTGTGAATTGAGGAGGGGGGCGGCCTGTGAGCATGTGCACCAGCAGATACACACCTACATGGGGACCTGTGTGCTTGAGCGCAGGTAGATAAATGGATGTCTGTTATCACATGCATACGGTGTGGGTGAGTACACTCATCTTTATCCGCATGTGTGCGGTTGTGGGTAAACTTGATGCTTTCCTGCAGACAAAGCACAGGTGTGTGGCACACCAGCCCAGACAGAGCCAGACCCGGGGGCTGGGATCAGAGTGGAGCTGTCTGAGTTGGAGAGTGGGGCGGGGGGAGGGGAGATGGGGTCAGGGAAGAGCAGAGCCCATGGCTTGCAGAAGTCTCCCTGGAGCGCACTCGGCAGCCTGGGGGAGCTTCACCGTGGGGGGTGCCTGGACTCCCACTGTGGCTCTGCCCTTGGTAGCTCTGTGAACTTGGGAAGTCGCTCCACCTCCTGCAGTTGGTTAAGGGATTAAACAACATGATGATGTAAAGAGAGTGCTTAGGGCAGAGAAAAATCACTGGGGTGACGCCAGATCTTTTTTCTCAATTCACTTTTTTTATTATTTCCAACTCGGAGGTTTTAGGGCTTTTGATAGCCAGCACGGCTCTGACAGGCTACCGAGGGGCCTGAATTTAACCTCAGGAGGCATGAAGGGCCTCCCCTGGGGCTCCGTGAAATGACCAACCCAGCATGCAGAGGACTGGAGGGCTGGGACTAAGGACAGAAGAGACAAAGCCCCCAGGGCTATGCGACCCCAACACCAAGGACCCGTCGGAGACAGCAGGAGCCGGAGCCCGTGGAAACGGGTTAGGCTCAGACCCCGGCACCGGCGGCTGCCTGCCAAGCCCGGCTGGTTGTGCAGCCTTGGGTAAGCTGCTGAGAAGTTAGAAAGTAACAGTGTCTCAAGTGAAGAAAATAGTACCGGCGGTCAGCAGGTGTCCTGACCTCTGACCTCCACACCTCAGGGCAGTGATGGCCACCTGGAGCATGCCCTCAGGAGGGTGGGTGTGAGGGAGGTCGGAAGGGGTGGAAGGTGTTCATGCTGCAGGGGAGAGCTGGCCCTACTCACCTCTGTAGCTCCCACTGCTCTGTACCTTGCTCATTGGGCGCCATCTGCACTGGCTGCCTTCTGACTTCTCCGGGGCTCTTGCTGCCTCAGGGCCTTTGCACAGTTCTCTTTGCCTACAACCTTCTTTTCTTTTCTTTTCTTTTCTTTTCTTTTCTTTTCTTTTCTTTTCTTTTCTTTTCTTTTTTTAGTTTTGTGAATGATTGGCTTCTTCACACCCTTTGATCTTACTTCAAATCTTAACTCCTCAGAAAGGCCTTTTCTTTCTTTTTTCCCCTCTATATTATTTCTTTTTTTTTTTATTGTTGTTCAAGTACAGTTCCCACCACCACTTTCTCCTGCCCCAACCACCCCCGCCCTTTCCCATCCTCAATCCTTCCCCACTTTGGCTTTGTCCATGGGTCCTTTGTCCATGTTCCTTGAAGACCCTTCCACTTCTTTCCCCTGTTATCCCCTCCCCGCTGTCCTCTGGTTACTGTCAGTTTGTTCTTTACTTATTTTGCTCACTGGTTTGTTTTGTTGATTAGGTTCCACTTATAGGTGAGATCATATGGTATTTGTCTTTCACCGCCTGTCTTATTTCACTTAGCATAAGGCTCTCCAGTTTCATCCACGCTGTCGTGAAGGGTAGGAGCTCCTTCTTTCAGAAAGGCCTTTTCTGATTATCCTGGCTAAGCAGGTGCTCATGGTCCCTGGCTTAGTCACCCTCTGCTGAGCGCCGCTCTCGTTTCTTTCCGAACTGGTACCAGCTGCTGGAGTCACGGTGCTACTTGTTTACTCTGTTATGTGAACTCACCAGCCGGTGGGCTCTGGGAGGACAGATGGGTAGCTTCTCAGTTATTGCCGTCTCTCCATCACTGAGCCCAGTGCTTACCCCATAGTGGGCGGAGTATTTGGGTGCTGATTGCCCAAGGGTAGAGACTCCTGGGTGGCCTTTCTGGCATGTCTTGTTTTTCCTTCCTGTGGAGTCTCTAGCAGGATAGCTCTGGTGCATCCTTATGATGCTGTCAGGGTTCCAGGTGTACTCAGAGGGCAAGCCTCCAGGCACAGGTACTTGTAAAAGCCTCTGTCTGCAGCTTGCTTGCTAACTAACCTCTTACCTGCCAAAGCAATACACATGGCCACACCCATAGTCCTGAGGGCAGGGAACGATGCCAGGGCGTGGTTACAGGGAGGCAGAGTTTGCAGACAATTTAACATTCTGTCTTATGGCAGGTGGTTGCACTCATGATTTGATTTATTCCTTGAACGATCTCTTTCGCTCTTTAAAACAAGAATTTTTATTGTCGTCTTTCAGGGATAGGGACCCTGAGGTGCACAGGAGGAGAAGGAGGTGCATTCATTCACACAGTTGGAACTAAGTTCAACAGGAAGGGAGACTTTAATTCAAGATTATTGCAACAGGAAAGAAGGACTGAACTCAACTCGACTAAGCAAAGGACTGGAGAATTCTTAGGAGCTGGAGTGAGGGAGCTCTTTGGCCGTCAGTGTTTGCCGATTGGTCTTACCAAAGGAAAATGCAACTGTCTCTTGTTCCCCATGACTGGAGGGAGTTTTGCAGTCGGAACAAGGAGCTCACTGAAGCCAGGCTCCCCCACGGGGACTAGGAGAGAAGGGCACTTTTTTTTCTTCCATGTTTATGTTTCAAGGTGGTTCCTAAGTCTTTGAGAAGGACGTTTTGTTTCCTGAGTTGCAAAACTGGGAAGAGGTTGGGAGAAGGTTTATATACATTTCAAAGAGGTAGAGAAAGGATTTCTAAGTAAGTTTTCTAAAGTAAATGCTCCAAGAAAAGGGAGGTGAGGGCTCTCTGGTCGGAAAGAAACCTGCATACAGCTTGGTTGCATCCAGGGCAACTGTCAGAACCATTCGATTCCAGCATATGCTTTTCGCCCCCCACAGCTCATAGCGGCCACACACAGTACAGGCTGCAGTTGAAGGCGTAAATCTGTCCCTCAGAGGCAGCTTGGGCAGCTGCTGAAGACTCTGTCATCTTATTTAATTAAGGATGCATTTAACACATTGATGGCTCCGTGACATTGCGGATGCAACATATAGAAAACCTTTTTTTTTTAAAACATCATAAACATAGGGCCTTTATTAACATTAAGAAATTCTTCCTGGGTCCCAGCTGGTGTGTTCGGTGGGATAGGTCCTGTACCACAAAACGAAAGATTGCTGGTTTGATTCCCTGTCGGGGAGCGAACGGAAGGCAACCAGTCCGTGTTTCTCTCTGGCATCAATGTTTCTGCCCCTCTCTTCCTCCCTCCCTTACCCTCTGTCTGAAAAAATATTTTTAAAGAGGAAAAGAAATTCTACATTGATTACATGCTGTTGAATCCACAGGACATGCTCAATTTCTACATTTGTCCCAATAATGTCATTTATACTGTTTTTCCCAGAACAGATTCAAATCTAGGATCTTAACTGTTTTTAATTTTCATTTTTTAATCTCTATCAATCTGAGATAGTTCCTCTACATTTGTTGGGGTTTTAAATTTTTTTTTTCATATTTTTCAAGAGTGAAGACCATTTATTTGGTTTGATATACCTCCATTTGAGTCTGTCTGATACTTCCTCATGACTAGAATTAAACATTTTGGCAGTATACCACAGAAAGTAGTGTATTCCTTAGTTTATTATATGAACAGGAACATAATGATTCATCCTAACATTAGTACCTAACTAGTGCTAATTTTGACTGCTTGAGAAAAACTCTATTTAAAATAAGCTGTAGACTTCAGACCCATACTATCAGAGCCCAAAAGGCTCATGGATACAAGGGAACTTACTCCCCCGGGTGTGCAGATGGGAGGCCAGGTCTTGCCCACGGTCACAGAGTGACCACCAGGCTCGGCCCTGAGATTGTGGCCAGGGCTCCATTTCTGAGCACGGCGTTCTTTTGACCCCATCTCCAAGACTTTGTACCAGCCACTTCTTCTGTTTTCTTTCTTTCTTTTTCTTTTTAAAGGCTCCCTGGCAGCTACTGCTCCAAGGCAGAAAATATATTCATTTAAATAACTTCGTTTGGAAATAGAAGCTTGAATAATGATGTTACCATTTATAATTGCTCTGATTAACCATACCACGTTTCACAGTTTAGAATTAAAAAAAGCCTTGTTCCTTTGTGATGTGAATTTTAATTGCTTTCTCTCTGGAAGACCCCTCCAGGCATACCTGTCTGTTCCCCAACTCCTGGCACCTCAGAAGGACCCCGCTCGGGCACACCTGTGCGCTCCCTGGGTTCTCCGGCAGCGACGGGGGCCTGGGCACAGGGCAGATATTCTGGGACCACCTGGTCGATTTGAGATTTCGGGAAGGAAACTACCTGCTGCCACTTTGGACCAAAGGTTCTTACTTTCCCGCGGGAATCGGAATATTAGGGGTCTCCCAAGGCCCAGCCTGAAGACCTGGGAGCAGGGAGCTGTTCTCAGGGTGCCTGGTGCTCCCTGTAGTTGTTGTTGCTAAGATTCGGAAGGGGGCAGAATCACCCATAATTTATCTGCCAGTGAATGTGGCTTCTCAGATGGATTTTTCTCTTTAAGGATATTTTCACTTATTTTTCTATTTTTGTTTGGCATTTTACCCAAAGGAAATAAAAATCTGCACAGTGCAGTGGAAAATGCAAGAGTTTAAGAAAATATAAGTGAGTATTTATTTGATTTCAAGAGGAGCAAGGGCTTTTCAAGGGTAGAAGCCAAGAAATAAAGTATAAGGGGAAAGAGTGATAGGTTTGGTTATGTCAAAATCATAAATATTTTATGTAAACATTTAGGTAAAAATAAAATGACAAAAAAGTTATAAGACAAACAACCTGGGTACATATTTACAACACATATGACTTACAGTGGTCAACTATCCTTAATACATAAAGAACACCAACCCTGAACAAGAAGATCAGTGTCTCAGCAGAAAAAGAAGAAAAGGATATGAATAAACAATTAAGAAAAACTGACACAGTCAATGAAAACTTGAGAAAAAGTAAATTAGCTTCACTCGTAGGTACTGAAATATAAATTAATGAAGAATAAAGATACCCTTTTTCTCTGTCTACATTCACAGTTTAAACAGTGATATTGGTGAGGATGAAGTGATGTGTGTGTCAGGTCAGAACAGTATACATCTCTGTAGTATTTCTGCAGGGTAGTTTCATATACAGTTTTGACACTGGAAAGGGACTGGGCCCAGGGCACGTCCCCCTTGGGCCAGCTGGGAGTGTGTGGGTTCTTCTCTTCATGCAGGAAAGATGTCACACCCGGAGTCCAGGTGATTCTGAGGGATGTTTGTTAAAGCTGGGGACGGTGAAACGAGGAGGGCCTTAGGGGAGGACAAGCACCAGGAGAGAGCCTGGGCGGGGCTCTGCTTTGGCTCTCTAGAAACGTTACGGGAAAGAAGCGAGCCACGCTGGGCTGTGGGGACCCACTGAGACGTGGACGTCACAGGGACAGAAGTGAGCCACCGTGGGGCTGCCGGTAGCGCACTGAGAAGTCAGAGAAAGTGGGGGCATCGGGGACAGGGTCAGGGGTTAGCCTCAAGTGAGTTGTGGCTGCCCATTGCTCCCCTGGTTGCAAGTCTCGTGGGGACCCTCAGAGTTTAGGAGAAAGAGAGCAGAAGTACATGCATGAGAAAAGGAGGGGTGCGGGTGTGCTTCAAGGAGAGAGCGCCGGCTTTTTTACCTGGAGGGTTTTTATCTGTTTTCCAAAGGCCGGAATTTTAGGGGGAGGAGCTCCATAGACTGTTCCTCAGCTTTCCAGGTGCATGCTTCGATGTGCTCACTCAACAGGAAGCGTGTGCAGAGGGGTCGGGGTATTTCCTGGGCCGTTTCATCTTCCAAGAATGTCACCGACTAGGAACAAGGACTGAGGCCGGTCTGTCCTGCGCAGTCTGGAATGTGTGCCGGGGTGTCCAGCCTGCAGCCCAGGATGGCTATGAACGCGGCCCAACACAAAATCCTAAATTTATTTAAAACCTTTCTTTGCTCATCCGTTTTCATTAGTGTTTGTATATTTAATGTGTGGCCCAAGACAACCCTTCTTCCAGTGTGGCCCAGAGATGCCAAAGGGTTGGACACCCCTGGCTGTAAACCATCTGCTCCTAAGTGTCCTTGGTGAGGGAAGATAAGACCTTGTGATTTATTATTTGGCTGTAAATTGCTCTATCAGTTTCTTCAGCTGTGTGTCTCAGTTTCCCCATTCCCCTTGCCAAGGAATTTTCCTAGCTTCTTACTATCCTGCCTCATTTTGAGAATCTTAAAATATGCGTACATTTGATCTTGTAATTCCATTCCCAGGAATTTAATTTTTAGAAGATAATTAGAGATGCACATAAAAGATAAAGGATTTTTATCAGCACATTATTTGAGATGGAGAAAAATGAGGAGAAAAATTTAAATGCCCAGTAACAGAGAGTAGCTAAAATGATTATGTGGCTTTCATGTAATGGAATGATCTGCATCCATAAAAAAATAATAGTTTCAAGTAATATTGAATGCCATGTGGAAAGCCTCACGCTATGTTTAGTGTAGTAATTAGGAAATGAACCTTCTTATACAATGTATTACTGATTTTATTTAAATTTTATATAAGCATACATAATTAATGGAATAAAATAGACCAAAGGGTTGGCAACACTTGTGTTTGAGTGATAGATTATGGGCAGTCCTTAATTTCTTCTGTAAAGGAACTTCCAAACCATTTTTCATATTTAGTGTAATAAAGAAATATTTCTTTTAAAAAATGTCAGAATCTAACAAATGATGTGAAAATGAAATGCTAAAATGAAAACAGAATAAGAGAATCAAGAAGTTTGGGGTGGATGAGTCTGGGTATAAATCTGATCTTTGCATTTAGTTGCTGGTTGACCTTGTCAATGTTTTTGAATATTCTCTTCCCTGTCTTTAGAAGGAGGATGAATGCAGCTGTACACAAGGTCGTTCTAAAGGCTAATTCAGAATATACATAAAGAATGTGGCACTGAATAGACTCTTAGTAGATGTTAACTAGCGTCCTGTATTCTCTCTGTTGGTCTTTCTGGCATTTTGGATTTGGAACCTAGGGCCTGGATTGGCCTTTGAACTCTCTTCTATGATTTTGTGCTTGTTTTGGGGTGTTTCCTAATTATTTAGCCACAGTCACTTGTTCCATTTTCTCAGAAGAGGACTTAATCAGTCTGGTTGTCTGGCCTTGACATTGCTGTGGTTGAAAATTTGAATGGACATGTTGAGATTATATCATACTGGGCGATTGACTCTTAGATTTCTTCCCTCTGTCTCTTGCTGGTTTGAGTATGCCAAAATTGTAATTTCCGGTGGTGGCAAAAGTGTGGCTAAATGGTTATTTGTATACCATGTTCATGGATGTATAAATTCATATAACCTTTGGAAAACATATCAAAAGCCTTTGTCTTCATATCTTTTGATCCATTAATCCCATGTTTGGGCGATATTGTCTGAAGATAATAAACATTGTATGCCACAAGTTACCTACAATTAATTCCAACCCCATGTCCTTTTTAGGATCTGATGGGATAAGGTGTAAATCTGGGTGCTTATGTTCATGAAACCCATAGACAGAGTGAGGGCTTCTTTGGCAGGAGGCCCCGTGCAGGTCTGTCTAGAGGATGTCATGTATCAGACACAGTTCTCTCAGTCACTGTGGTCTAGACGAAAGAGGCCATGTGGAGTCGTGCAGAGTCTGATCGCTGGCATCAGCATACAGAGATCCGCACCCAGATGTTGAGAGGTGACTGACTCCTGACTTTAAGCAGGTGCCTCCCCCTCTCTGTGTCCGTTTCCTCATCTCTAAAATATGTGTGACAAAGCTAGCCTTACAGATGGGTAGAGGAGGAGAGAAAGCATGCAATGCAGGCAGGAAGGACCCGGTGCTTTGTGATCACACCTAAGCCATTCCCCCTTTTTGGTGATTGGACTGATAATTGTGGACACTGTAGCCTTCTGTGTGGATTCTCCTGGGCTGCCTAGGGAACGGCCAGGCTGCCAGACTGCCTACCCATTGTAGCTCCCAGAAGCAGTGTTGGTTGGCTCCTTAGCCAGCTCGCCTAGAAACTGGGGGAGGGTATGGATGTGGGGGCAATTCTGTCTTGTTTTCTAAAGCATCGTAATGCCACGAGGGTGCTTTAAGACAAGATATTGCAGAAAATGTTTTCACAAAATAAAAGGAGTTTACTATTCAAAGCTATTTCAAAGCTAATCAAAGCTATTACATAGGCTTTATTTTAAAATAAAAATTTGCTGAATGCAAAGGAATTATAAATTATAATTGTACCTACTGAATGGAATGCATGTATAAAATTATGTATGTACCTACTGAATGGAATATATGTATACGTACAGAGTTTGGAAAATACAGAAAAGTAGAAAGACTAGGAAAACAAGGATGCTGGTATTTTCTGACTACCCAAAGCTAGCCATTGTTAGTATCACCATGTATTTCCTTTCAGGGCTGTCTCTGCATTTTCTTGTAATTGAAGTCATGCTGTATATATTGTCACGCATCTTCCCTTTGTTTTTCATTTGGCCACATAATATACACTTTCCTCATGTTATTAAAAACTTTGTAAAAATAGCTTTGAGTAACTGTGTTACTCCATTTAGTGGGTATTAGATAATCATTTCAGTTATTTTCAAATCAGTGGAAAACAATATTGTTTTCCATATCTGCTGTTTTCTCTTACCCTTTCTGTCCGTCTCAGATACTCCTCAAACTACGTCCTTGTTCAGAGTGTCTGTCTTTCAGGCTCAGGGCTGGCAGAGTTACACCTTCTTTCAGTGTCCGCAGTGACTCATGGTTCAATCCTTAATGCATCGCAGCTAATTTTTAATGCCATGTTGTTCATAGTTTCCATTGGAAATTGAACATTGCAGCGGCTCTGATGAGGACTCCTGCTTCAAGAAGTGAAGGAAACAGCGCATTCCTGGTTTGTAGGGAACGCTGATGGCAAACTGGAAATGACCTTGTGGTGCTGGTGCTGGGAGTAGGTTTTGTTTTAATTTTTGTTAAGAACTAAGATTAATGGAAAAAAAAAAAGAGAGAGGCATGTTCCACATTGTGGGTGATGTGAATACAGTGGAAATTGAACAGATTTTTCTCCTCTCTGTCCCTAGCCTTAGTGGAACTTGTACTAATTTTCTGAAGCTGTTCACCCAGCGCTTACGATTGCTTTTAGCACAGGCAATCTCATTTTGGGAGCCTGTGAAGAGGGAAAGGAAATGTATTCTCACCACTGTAAGTTGGCGTGGAGTGAAAGAAGCTACAGGGAGCTGCGTGTGTGTCTGTGGGTGTGGAATGGCGCGTGAGAGAGTGTGTGCTGGGGTGCAGCAAGTCTGAGCGGAGAGGGGAAGAAGGGTAATCATGACAAAGCCGTGTGCAACTCACGTCACTCCTCTCCCTGCTGTGGTCACCGTCACACGTGGACTTTCCTGCTTGTCACGCTGAAGTGGGCAATCCGAAAAGTCTACTCTTGGACTCAACAGTTTTGAGGTGGCGGGGTTTTTACTCGTGGTTGGTGAGGGCAGGGTGACCTGATGTATGCAGCACAAGGGGGTGGGGAGTGGGATCAGAGAGGCTGCTTGGCTTTGTCGAGATTGTGCAGCTCAGTAGAAATGAGTGTCAGCGTCATGGTAACCTTCCTCCTCCTTGTACCCCGCCACATAGCACCTGCTGAGCTGGGATACAGTCTGCTGCTGGTTGGAGGGACATAGGTGGGTGACGGTGACCTGCAATGACTGACGAAGGGCAGACAGCACTCGAGGACATTCTGAACTTTAAAAACAGCAGCCCAGGATGTTCTTGGTTTTCATTTTACACACCTTCCACTTTCTCCCCGAAGACTCTTGGGGAGAAATGGGACTGTAGAGCAGGGAACCTCGTCCTGGTTAGCATTTCACTTTCACACCTGCCAGGTGAGGGAGAGCATTACCTGGAACTTGTACTCAGTCTTCTGCTTAAAGAAAAGTGCTGGCATATGACCCCGAACAAAATTTACCCATTTACACCTGGGCCAGGTGTGTGAACACACTTTGTTCTCCACTATTTTTTTGTTGTTGTTGTAGAAATTCAAATGGGAAGCCTATTTTTTGAGGCTTCAGCCCTGTTGTTTGTTTGTTTGTTTTGCAAGGTAAAGATGTGTATACGTGTTTCTTTAGTGGCTTGGACACATATGTGAGTGCCTGCGATTCGCAGGTGCCACCCCAGGAAAGTGTGTAGGTGTGCGGAGGGGGCCGCGCATGAAGTGGTGGTCCCGTTCGGAGAAGACGGCGGCGGTGCCTTGGTGACCAGATGACTGCAGGTGACGGCGCTGCGAGGACTGGGACGGGGCCTATGTGAGGGAGGGGGGGGAGGTGGGGCGGGGATGGTGCCCTGCCTCCGAGGAGGTGGCATTCGGGCTGGGCTGCCCTGTGAGGCCCAAATGTCACGAGTAACCTGCCACATAACAAGTGGGGAGGAGCAAGGCTTGTTTCTGTGGTTGCGTTTTGTTCCCTCCCCCAAACTTACTTCTTTCTATGTCTTTCCCATAAAATAGCGCTACCATCCACCCAGGGGGTCAAATAAAAATCTAGGAGTTATCTCCGATTCCTCGTTTCCCTCCCCCGACTCTCTCGTCTCCATCCCTGAATGATAGTCCCAGCTTGTCACTTCTCTCCAGCTCTGCCTCCAGCCATCAACACCTGCCCCCGCCCTGCCACCCCCCACTGGCACGGCTTCCTGGTTAATCTTCCTGCTTCCTCCTGCCCTCCTCCCGCACCCTGTGATTATTCTCCACCAGCAGCTCAGGTGCCCAGGCCAATGCACTAGCTACCAGCCATGTGGAGATATTTCAATTTAAATTAGTAAAATAGAATTAAGTGTAAAATCCAGTTTCTCAGTCACACCAGCCACATTTCGGGTGCTTCTGAGCCACATGTGGCTAGTGGCTGTCGCCATTGACAGTCTGGATAGGGGACAGCAAAGCAGGAAGTTTTCTGGGGTGACGCTGAGTTTCAGTGATCTTTTAAAAATGTACACCAGATCACGACACCCCCTTCTTGAAGCCTCAGATGATTCCACAGCTCACTGGGAGTAAAATCCGAACTCTTTATTCTGACTGACAGAGTCCCACGTGATCGGCCCCTACCCACCCGTCCAGCCTCATCTCACTCCTCTGCCCTCTTTGATCATGTCACACCTGGACTTCCTGTTTCTCCAACACGAAAAGCTTGTTCTGTCCTTGGGGCCTTTGCAGGAGTTCACACCTTGGGTCCCCTCTGCATGGAATGCCTGCCCGTCCCTCCCCACAACAAAACAAATTCATGTGTTGATGGCTCCTGCTTGCCATCCGATCTCACAATGAATTACCACCACCTCAAAGGCCTTCCTCACCCTCCAAACCTAAGCAGCCGTTCAGTCACTCTCATGTAACCAAGTTAAACTGGTTACTGTCCGCTGCTTTGCTCATTCATTCATTGCTGAATTGTCCATTGTCTCAGCCCACGAGTATGCAGGTTCCCAAATGGCAAAGGGCTTGTCTGTCTAGTTCAAGCCGATAATCCCAGTGCCTAGAACAATCCCAGTGCCTAGAACACTGCCTGACTTATAGAAGATGCTCAGCTAATGTTTGTTTGAGGAATGAATGAATCATCACAGGGAAGCGGGACAGCTGCTAGCCCGCATGTCCCCTTTATATGAATCAGAGAAAGGCACTCTTGGCTCCTCTGACCTTGTGTAATGAACACCCTGCACAGCCGAGCCTGGCAGCCCTGGGGAAGGGTCATCTTTGAAAGTGCAAAGAACCTAAAGCAGGAATATGCTTGATGTGTTTAAGAAAGAGAAAAGGGATTGGTATGCTTGGAATATGGTTAGTAAAGGGAGGCACAGAATGAAAAACGTCGGGAGAGATGGGGAGAGGACAGGTCACAAGGGAACCAGAGAGCTGTGGCAAGGAAATTGTATTTTATTCCAAGCACACTGAGAAGCTGTTGGAGGACTTGAAGCAGGGAGAGGCATCTGATTTACGATTTATTTATTCTTACACTTTTATTTCTCTAGTTTTACGGGTGAATCTGTCTTAACATTTGTCTCAAGTATATGATCTGGGGAAACTTTTAGTTTGGAGACTAGTTTTTCCAAGAGGTGGGGATTTGCTTCTCTGGAGACTGAAAAATCCTCAGGCAGTGTGTTCACGCAAAGCAATTAGATTCCAAACGCATGTTGAGTCTTCTTTGAATTGTTCCTGGCGTGCACTGTGGCTGACCTTGAAGGTTAGAATCTGTACCTTTACCCTAAAGGTGACAGAGGCCCAGAGTATAAACTTCCAGCTAACGGCTCGTGGCCATTTGTTGGAATTTGGAAATGCAGGTCTTTGCGCAGCTCTCTTCCTGTGGAGGGGGCACCTGTCCAGCCTGGTGCTCAGCCTTCGAGTTGATCTGCCCGCTAACAGGGAACTGACCTCCGTGCAGAGACACAGGTGAGCACAGCTGGACTCTCTCACTGGCTCTTGTCTCGATGTCTTCTCTCAGGAATAAAGGAAAAATGCATCAGGTTCTTTGACAAGCATTGTTTGCCACATTGTCTCAAATATGAGGTGGTGTAAAGAAAAAAGAGGCACTGTCGGCTACACTGAAGCTTTCTGGGAACAGCAACGTAAGCGTTATATTAAAAATACACAGCAGTAACGGGAACTCCAATTTAGGGGAAGTTACAATGTAAAGCAAAGTATCTATCATCAGTCTATCTATAAACTACTGCCTCTCTACTTACCTACCTATCTATGAATCAAAGGCTAATGGACTTGCTGTATTCTAAGTGCTTTAAATACAGACCCATTTAATCCTCATGGCCACTCTTGAGGTAGGTACTATTATCACCTTCATTTTCCAGATAAAGCGACTGAAGCACAGAGAGGTTAAGTAACTTGTCTGAGGTTACACAGCTATCAAGTAGCTGAGCCAGGATTTGAACACATGTGTCTGGCTTCATGCTCTGACGTTACCTCTGTAGTATGAGAAAATGTGAACATTGGGTGTGGGCTGAGCATCAGCAAATTGACCGATGTCTGTCTTTGCTACTTTGCATAAAAACTCAAGTACGGATCCTGATCCTTGACAGGAGTTGCCCATCATTGACTGCACTTGACTGTAGATCTGACGTACGAGTCTGGATCCCAAGGTTTGTTCAGAGGAAGTCTTTAATATTGGTCTTGTTGCCCTGGGAATCATCTCATACCTCCCGTGTCTAAGCGGCCAATCCTGTCTCCCTGCTCAAGAGGAAACCAGAGTGAGCTGCTGGGCTGAGGGGCAGGGGCAGGGGTGGGGGTGGTGGCATGGGGAGGGCCGAGACAGTGGGAGGGGGCATGAGTTGAAGGTAGCAGAGCACAGCCATCAACCACACCAGCTCTGGGGCACGACCGCTGGGCCCAGACATTTGCTGCTTCTGGGCCCTGGTCGCCTCTCTGGGCCCTGGTCGCCTCTCTGCCCCTGCTGTCTCATTCATAAAATGGGTCGAACAAGTTTTCAGCCCCCTTCTCTGGCAGCCGCTGTGGCCAAATGTGTTTCTGAATTCCCATTTACATTTTAGGACAGCGATAGAGTACATATGCTGAATATATAACACTGCCAAATCAAGCATGTTGATTTTTTTTTTTTTTTGCAGCAAAAGTACAGATATTAACACGAAGAAGGAAATGTAAAAACTGTGAATAAATCCACATCAATTTAAGCCTGAGTACCAGATAAGTTTTGCAGCAAACTCATGAAAAAAAATCTCTTGGTTTTCAAAAACTTTTGAGAATTCAGAATTCTGAGATCAGGGTTTGTGGGTGGAAGGCTTACCTGAAGGCAAAGTGCTTACTCAGCACATTCCATAGGCCATATGGTGGAAGTGCTCATAATGTTATCTGTGGCTATGTGTATTTTCAATCATCACTGCTGTGTAAGGTGAGCCCAGCCTGGCCGAGGGCCTGGTGGTCCTGGCTGGACTCTGACCACCTTTCACCTGTGACTGTGAGCTTCTGAAGTTCTGATTGAGGGCCCAGAACACCTGGCAGATCTCAGAAGCCAGGTCTGTTCTCTGACTTACACTAGCATTCCGACGGGCTTTTGGTTGTTCCAGTCAAGAAAGAAGGAAATCAATCAGGAGGACTCATTCCCATTCCACCCCTAGGTAGAATCATCCTTTCTGCTGACTCTTTCCTTTTTTATGGCTGTAAAATGAGGGGAAAATTGAGAAGAAGAACAACAACAACCGCCAAAAGAGCATTTTCCTTTAGGCAAGTATACATGTGACACTCCATTAACGATAAGCGACATCTTCTTCCATCTAGCAGGAATCAACACAATATTCACGTTAGCCAGTCATCGAGAGCGCCAAAAGTGGATGATGACTTGTCAGTTTCCATCCCATCAGTCACTTTCAGGCAGACAGTGCATCGCTCTGGGTTCCACAAGGACCCAGTGGAACGTACGCCAGCACTCACTTGTCTGTAAGTGCCTGATGGGTAGTCTGTGGCTTAGAGCCGAGACTGGGTAGGTGCCTGCAGAAAGAGCATAGACTTCAGAGATGGACAGACCAAGGCCCCCCGGTTCTGACCCGCCACTCACTGGTTGTGAACCTCGGCTAATGCCCACAAACTCTGTGAGCCTCGGCTTTCTTCCTTGTGAATACAGATCATAGTAATCCCTTACATCACAGGCCATGGAGAGGAGCAAATGGCCTGAAGCAAGTGAAAATGATTTATAAAGCGGGAAGCTCTGGGAAATGCTCATCTTGTTATGATGCATTTATCTGCAGTCAATTTTTGATTTTCCACGTACTGTCATTTGTGTAACTTCCAGCTGTGCCTCTGAGTACCAGCACTCCTCTTGCAACAAGTTGTCCGTGCATTAGTGTGTCCATCTGCACACCCACCCGCCCGCCTGCCCACCTCTCTGTTGGATCCCCGTTGTGTGCCGGGTGCTAACGAGGCTCTAGACAGCGAGGACAGGAGGTGAGCGGGCCCAGTTCTGCTGAGGCTGGCTGGAGAGGTGCAGAGAAGGGCTAAGGAGATGATGCCTGAGCAGAGTCTTAGGGAAGGGCATACCTGCAGTATACCATGTGCCAGCCTCTCACATTTGGGGGACTGAATGCAGGGGTCATTCCTGGATGGAGGAGAGGGTATTCAGGGGGGTTTGTCTTGGTAGATATAAGGTGAAAGAGGCAAGCTGGGGCCAGAGGTTGCCAACCCTCACCCATCAGCCTGAGCGTCGGGAGCTATTCTGATGATCAAGGTTGGGTTACCAGCCACTGACTAAAGGTTCAAGGTGGGAGACTGTCAGTCTGTGGTTTGAGTTATTGGAAGTTTTTGCTGCCACCTGACAGAGGTGGGGAGTTGGCTTGGACAGGGCAAGGCTGAAGGCTGACGAGGGGGCTGCTTTGGTGGCCTGGGTGACATTCTAAGAGGGAAGGGAGCAGCACAGGGCATCGGGGACACAGAAGCTGCAAAGGGCTTCAGGTGCCAGAGAGCAGGATTAGCCACTGCACAGATTCCTAGGGCTGCTGTAACAAGTGACCCCCACTTGGGACCTCAAAACAAGGGAAACTTACTCTCTCACACATTCTGGAGGCCAGCATTTGAAACCAAGACCTTGGGGGGCTGCTATCCCTCTGATGGCTCTGGAGGACACCCTGTTCCTTGTCTGGCTGCAGCTGGTAGCTCTTGGCATTCTTTGCGGCTGCGTCATTCCATTATCTGCCTCTGTCTTCCCATGACCTTCTTTTCTGTGCGTCTATATCTTCTGTTTTTTATGAAGACATTTGTCATTGGAATTAGGGCCCACCTGTGTAATTCAGGATGATCTCATCTCAAGGTTCTTAAATTAATTACAAGTACAAAGACCTGCTTTTCAAATAAGGTCACATTCACAGTTTTGAAGGATTAGGAGGTGGGCCTGTCTTTGGGGGTGGCACCATTCCACCCACTGCAGCTATCAAATGAAATGAATGGAGCAGCTCCTGCTCTCGGTCCCCTTAAGTAGGTGCAGGAGGGCTGGGCTCTTGCACGACTGTCCCAGCAAACTTGCACGAACTCATCGTGTGCCGAAGTGCCATGCCACCTCCCCACTGTGCCTTCCTGGTGTCTCAGGGGTAGATAACGCCAGACCACCTGCCTCTCTGAAAGGAGGCGTTGTAAAGACCCAGCAACAAATAGACGTTAAAGCAGGGGAACTCTTCAGAAATAAAGTGAAATTCGAGTGACTCTTCTCTGCAGCAAATCCAATTTTCGCCGACACTTCCATAGATAACAGTGGAGCAGTCTCCTAAGCAAAATGTGTTTTCTGAAGCCAGTTCTCCCTGCATTTTACAAACTTTTCTCTGTACAATGATCACAGACAATAGAATGAACTACAGCCATGCTCTATTTTTTTCTCCTTGTTTGTGCCCAATTGCTGCTAGGAATGCAGGCAGAACTGCGTCTCTGGGAAATCAGCGCCATTTTTACGTGGCTCCCATGTCGCTGCTGCTCACACCCACGTGCTCTGAAACCCGCCGTCCTGTTCATTTGGCAGATGCTCTCAGAGCACCTGCTGGAAGTTGGGCGGTGCTTTCTGCTGCAGATACAGGGATAAACTAGACACGGTCCCTGCTCCTGACTCACAGTCTTGTGGGGGGAAATGGATGCATGGTCGTGACAGGACATGCCGAGGGCTATGACAAGGCAGACACGGAGACGGGGGAGCTCAGAGGAGAGATGAAGTTCTACAAAAGTAGAACTAGAAACACCCCAAAAGCCTATGAAATATCCCCAGCCTCATGAGAATCAGACATGCTAGTTAAGACAAGGTGCTCTGTTCATCTGTCAAAGTAGGTGAGTTAAAATAAAAAATAGCGTAACACTTAGTGTTGGCAAGCATGTTAGGGAATAGACAGTCTTGTTACGTTGGTGGTGGGAATGATTCCTGGAGAGCAGTTGGTGAAAGGGCAAAAGACCCAAAAGGGAAAATCTATATAGATGTCACCTCTTTTCTGTGACATTCCCAGGCTCCTCAGTTGCCCCAAATCCTCTTGGCTGTGTCCATCACGGCATTTGCCACAGGGATTGGAAGGGCCTGTTTGGTCATCTCTCCACGCCACCAGACTGAGAGCAGGGCTTCTGTTTTTCCAGTGCGTGCTTAGTACCATGCTTTTGGGAGCACCCTAGCCTTGTAAGATCAAGTGCCCTCTGAATTTCAAAATTGTAGAATTTTCGTCGGTATTCTTGCTTGTTTATGTTTAAGGATCACATTCAGGATTGTTTTGCCAGCACTCCCCTAACTCCTCCCTCTAAAAAAAATTAAATTGGAATGTTGTTTGGGACTTTTTAAGTGTATGGATGAATTTAAAGCGCTAACTCTTTACCACATTGAGTTTCCCCATCTACGAGCATGATGTGGTTCTATTTGTTGAAGTTTTATTTAAGCTTGGTAGTATTTTTATGAATACTGTACCTTTCTGGTTGAAATTATTTAAACAGTAGTGTGCCGGAGCTAGCCTGCACGTGCTCGCAAGAGCTGATTATTAAATTTTCAGAACTTCTGTGAGGTGGTTGTTAAGCACAGGCATTCTCAACACTGAAGTTGTATCAACTTACGACTTGATGAATTGTATCGGGAACGGTAAGTGCCCAAAACTCGTGGCATCCTAGTTGTTTTACGGTGTTACGTTATGAATTATCTGTGCTCGAGAAGGTGGTTACGTCTGTTGTGTACTGTAAGGCGGGGATAGTGTGTGGGGTGCCCCGTGGCACATCCCGCAGTTCCCATCGAGCGACACCATTTGAAACTGGTTATGGTAGGAGTATTGAAACTACAGAAATCAGCAAATGCTGCAAATCAGGACTTTCCTCCCCCTGCTCCGAGAGAAGAAGTTGTTAAACGTTTACCAGAACACTCTAGGATGGGTGCTCATTCATCATCACTCTGTGCGTGCGTGCGTGCGTGCGTGTGTTACACCCATGTGTATATTGTGTGTTCATAGTGTGAGTGAGACAGCCCCTTCCCCAGCTTTCTGTTTTCTTACTGGCTGGCGATGTTAGGTGATAAAGCTACGGGTTTATTCATTTACTTGGTGCTGGACATCTTATTGAATTTCAGGATGTGTTACAATAACTTTCCTTGATTACCTTGGTTTTCCCAAATAGATAATGGCTTTCAAATAATGATAATTAAACTGTTTTACTAAGAATTTAAATGAAGGATGGATATGTACTCGCATCAAATATCTTTTGGCATCTCTTGATACATTTGTATGATTTTTAATTTAAAAGTACAGTGTCTGGGGGAAGTAAGGCATACTTGCGGTTGGCCTAGTAAGTAAGGCCTGGTGTGGTTGGTAGGGTAATAATTTATAGTTTTAATTTGAACATTTCACCTAAAATGTCATATGGTGTGCTTGAGTATGGTACTGTTATATTACAGAATTACATGATTATGATTTTGAAATAAAAGATTTTGAAATAAAAGGGGGTATTATATGTGCTGGACCCTGTGCACTTCTCCTTGGATTAAATATATCAATTATTAATGCTGAAATATTCTTGTATTTCTGAAATGGGATTTACTTGGTCATGTTATTTATTTTCATACATAAAAAGACTTGGTTCTTAATTATATTTTTGGATTTTTACTTATACATATGATATTGGTTTATAGTTTTATAATTCTTATGATTTTGGCCAGTTTTGCGTATGAAGATCATGACAGAAATCTTTATAAAATGAATAGTCATTTGTGCAATCTCTCTTTGCTCTGAAAGTGTTGCTTAATTTTTGGAGTTGTGATCAGGTCACACAGCTTAAAAGGTCAGTTGAGATTCTTTGGTGACGTTATTTTGTTTTCAAAATCATCATTTAAAAATATTTAAAGCCCAGTAAAAAGGATTCGCTATTGGAAAGAAGGTTTATACGTGTCTTTGAAGTCGAATCAGTGTGATCGATTACGCTGGTGTCTGCCTCCTTCTCTTTACTTACATTGCCCGTTTGATCGGTCTGTCTCAGAATGGCTCCAGCGTTCTGTTTCTGTTGATTTCTTGATTTCTAACAGCCTGCTTTGTATATTCCGATGCAGTGTTACTTGCCGCAGAAAGTGTCATGATAGTTAGGATTTCTTTGTGAATGATACCTTTTATCAATGTAAAAGACTTTCTTTGTACTGTTTAATGCCTTTTCTTTGAATTCCACTTTAATATGGATAAGGTACACCTGTATTTTTTCCTCTGACAGTTGCCTAATAAACCTTCCCTGTTAGAAGGCAGTTGAATCTAATCGCTTAAGATTGTGTCTTGTGGGAGATACTTAGTTATGCAGTATTTGATCTTTGATTCAGTCTGTCAGTGTCTTTTACTAGGGAAGTTGAGGCCATTTGTACTGAGTCTCATAACTGCTATATATTTTCCCTGACTTTCATCATCTATATTTAATGCTTTCCCTTTCTCCTGTTTGTTTTTAGATTTTTCTTGCTCCCTCCCTCCTTTCCTTTTTAACCAGAGCACAGCACACAGACTAAGAATGGCCTTTACATTTTTTTAAGTGGTTGCAGAACAAAACGAAGTGATGGAGAATACGTGGCAGTAATACCTGTGTGTGGCTCAGGAGCCTAGAATATTTGCTGTTTGGTCCTTACGGAAAGTTTACCAGTTCCTCACTTACTAATTAGGTATTTACATTACATCATGCTCTTTGTTTCGCTATTGGGTACAAGTAGCTGCATCCACAACATATGTAAATTTATCTTTTTCTAAAACTTCCTTCTAATTGTGTTCAAAATACAAAGGGCTTCATTGGCTCCCCCTGTGCGGGGGCGGGGGGCGGGGGTGGTGGTGGTGGTGCGGGCAGGTAGTGTAGTTTTACACCCCCTTACATCACTTTTATGCATTTCCTCAGTTGTTGAGGGTGCAGTATGGAATTTTTATCCATTTCTAATTTAATCATTTTTATTTAAAATATATATCTGTACATTTTTTAAAAAAGAACTATTCATAATTTATATTGTTTGTAACTGTATTTACATCAGCTTTTGAGAAAATTCCACATTTAGCATGTTTTGGTGCTCACTACCAGGCCTGCAAAAATATAGCTACCCATTCTTGACTTAAAACAAATGACCTCTCTTTAGTTTTGGTATTTGCTTTAGAACTTTCCTGAAGAAAGTTAGTTGGCAGGCAGAGAGGGTGGGTGGTAGTGGTGGTGTTTCTGCCTTAATGTCTGAGTCCTTTTACATTTGCGAACATCTTTCTGCTGCTTCTGTATGTGAACGAAGAGGGCTTTCAACCTTGTAGATGCTTAGTCATTAGCTTTAGCAGTTTCAGTATTGTAGAGGAGAAGTCTGAGATCATTTAATTATATGAATGTTTATCATACAGGTACCATTTTTCTTTCTTCCTTGCTGCTTGAAAAATTATTATTCAGGATGTTTAGGATATTCAGTGTAGCTTATTTTTAAAAAATCTGATCGAATCTATTTTGAGGAATTCTCCTTATTGATATACCTCCCATGTCTTTCATATTTCTAATTTTCTTTCTGGTCATTTTATTATTGGAACTTTCTCTCTGCAGTGATACCTATAGTAATAGGTTTTCCCAGTCTGCCAACATTTCAGTACCCTTTGAACGCTTTACGGCGATTCTAGATTTATTATCATATTAAGTGTTAGTACTTCAACTAATGCTGGGAGGTACCAACATTGGAAGTAAGGCATAAGACGCAGAAGCTGCGAGTTGATTCTGCATCTCTATTCCTCCCTCCAGCAAAGCCCTTGCCTGCGTTTCCTGAGGCTGCTGTAACAAATTGCCACAGACTAGTGACTCAGAATAGCCCAAGCGCATTATCTTACAGCTCTGGGAGGTCGGGATCTGGAATCCAGGTGTCAGCTGGGCTGCGTTCCTTCCGAGGCTCCAGGGGAGACTCCACTTCCTTCCTGTTGAGCTTCCAGAGGCCACCTGCATTCTTGGCTCTCGGCCCCACATCATTCAGGCCTCTGCTTCTGTCCTCGTGGCCCCTTCTCTGACTCCCCTTGTGAGTACAAGCAGCTCGATGGGTAATCCAGGAGAATCCCCCATGTCAAGATCTTTAGCTGAAATATATGTACACAGTCCATCTTTTTCAGGTGAGACCACATACGCACAGGCTCCAGGCATTAGGATATGGACGTATGGGGGCTGTTATCAGCCCACTGCAGTCCCCTTCCCTGATGTGCGGAGGCCCCCCATCTACGGTCCCCTTTAGAAGGCAGTTGCCTGGTCCCTGGCCCACTTGCTCACCCTTCTTTCTATGAAGTGTCTGCTGGAGGCATGCGGCAGGGTGTGCTCACTCTCCATTTTTCTAAAGACGCCCATTCCTCCTTCCAGCCGAATATAACTATGTGTAAACTTTCTTCTTAGGCACGTCTTATTTTCCTCATCCAACCGGCACCCAATTGTACACAACAACTAAAATAGTCGTCATTTCTGAGCTAGGGTACCATCACGTGGAGGTTTGCTCTTAATGGGGGATAAAAGAAGGTTTTATGTTCCTAGAGAACCAACAAAGGCCAGAACAATCTTCATCGTCTGCTTCCTTTCCATTTCTGGGAAGCTTTATTTTGCGCTCACTGCTTCATTCAGAATTCCGCAGCCTCGGTTCTTCTTAGAGCTTTAAAAACATTAAAAATCCTCTCATCAGACATTCAAATTCAACGCATTCCTTAAGTCTTTTCTAGTCTTTTAACTCGATCCCTTTTATCTCTGTTTGTTGTTTATCTCATTTTATAAAATTTCCTTTTTTTTTAGACACCAGGTTTTCTTGAATCTGCGGAGACCACAAAGCAGATAGCCTGAAATTTAATGGCATTTTCATGCGACGGATCGATTTAGACGAGCACGTTTTCTCTGCGTACTTTGTTCTCTCTGGTTTAATTTACAAAATTGCTTCCTAGGCCCATATTGGTTGTAATTTTTCGTTTGGGGTCATTTTTAAATGGGGACAGTTTACCTGTCCTCGTGTGTTTTCCCAAAATAGGGAACTGAATTGTTTGGGGTGCCATTCGCTGTCTGTTCAGATGATGTTTGCGACGTTGTATTGCCCTGGCAGCTGCTGCTTATTCAGCAAGGCCAGTAATTTAAGGGATGTGTGTGTGTCTGTGTTTGTGTGTGCACACAGGTGCATACACATTAGTGTGGGAAGGAGGGTGTGCGGTGGTGACAGCTACAGTGTGATGACTACACGAGAAGGGACACTTCTCTTGACTAATTGAGATATTTTTCTGGCCCCTATCAAAATATACAGGAACATGCATTTGTATGTCTTCTTTGGAGAAATATCTATCTATTCAAGTTCTTGGCCCATTTTATTTAATCAGGGGGTTCTTCTTTTTTTTTTTTTTTTTTTTTTGCTATTGAGTTGCAGGAGTTTCTTACATACTTTGGTTATTAATATCTTATTAGATACATTATTTCCAAATGTGTTTCCCATTCTGTAGGTTACCTTTTCACTCTGTTATTTTTTTGGTGGTTGCTGAGCAAAAGATTTCAGTTTGATGTAGACCCACTAACCCTTTTTTGCTTTTGTTGTTTGTGCTTTTGGTGTCATATCCGAGAAGGCATCACCATCCCTAATGTCATGAAGCTTTTCTCCTGTGTTTTCTTCCGGGAGTTGTGCACTTTAAGTCTTACGTTTAAATCTTTAAGACGTTTTGAATTGATTTGTGCGTATTATGTATGATGTGGGTTCGATCTCATCCTTTTGCATGTGGATGTCCAGTTTTCCCAGCAGCGCTTGCTGACGAGACTGTGTCCATTCCCCATTTGAATGTCACCTCACATGCATCAGGGTGGCGGCTAGCCAGAGAAGATGTGTCAACAGGATGTAGAGAAAGCGGGACCCTTGCACACTGTCAGTAGGAATGCAGAATGGTTGAGCTGCTAGGGAAAGCAGTATGGTGGTTCCTCAGAAGATTAAAAATAGAATTACCATATGATCTAGGAATCATTTCTGGGTATATATACGAGAGAACTGATATCAGGCTCTCAAAGACAGATGCGCGCACCCTTGTTCATCGCAGCATTATTCACAATAGCCAAGGTATGGAAACAACCTAACTATCCATTGATGGATGACTGGATAAAGAAAAGGTGGCACAAAAGGTATGACAAAAGTCATACAGTGGAATATTATTCAGCCTTAAAAAGAAGGAAATCCTAAAATATACAACAACATGGCTGAATGCAGAAGACATTTGCAAAGTGCAATAAACCAGTCAGGGAAAGACAAATGCTGTATGATTCCACGGTATGAAATATCTAAAATAGTCACATTCACAGAGAGCGAGATTAGAATGGGGGCTGCCAGGGGTCGGGCGAGGGGGAGAATGAGGAGTTGCTGTTCAGCAGGTCTGAAGTTTCAGGCACGAGAGGTGAAAACACTCGCGAGATCTGCTGGGGCAGCATTGTGCATGCGGTTAGCGGTCTGTGTGGCACACTTACATTTTGTTAAGAGGGCGGAGCTCGTGGTGAGTGTTCTTACCGCACACACGAAAAAGAAAGTGGGGCGAGTAAGAGAGTTCAGGAAGTGGAGATGATAGCGTGTTATTATCATGAATCGATGTGTATTGATTTTCCCAGGCAAACGCTGGGCTACATGAAGGATGCAGAGGTGGAATGCCACCTTGCAGGAGTGTTTCTGCCTCTGCACGAGGTTTGCAAGATAAGGGCCAGGGGAGGACAGCTTGCATGGTGGGGGGCCGGCTGGGGGACAGTGTACCCCAGTGTGCCGAGAACAGCCCTGCTTGTGTCTGTCACTCCCCAGCATAATTGTTAGTAACAGTCCCTTTCATGCTCAGAAGTGCCCGGTGTGGACGATCAGTTACACATTCACTGTCGGGGGAGGGGGAGGTGCAGGGAACAGGGTGGACGTGAGAACAACGTTCTTTCCAATCCAATGTTCTGAGAGGCGGGGTCAGGCCACCTCCCTGTCTGGGCATCAGGTCCCTACCTGCGCATGAGTTGGTTCGACCAGCCAATGTTCATGCTTCTTCCTTTCTTTTATTCCTAGCTTACCTAGGCTCTCACAACACACAATTTGGGGTGAAGCACACCCCCAAAAGGGTGATGTGTGAAGTGCTCGTACAGCCTGATAATAACGTCATAGTACCAGCTGGTTCTGCTGAACTCTGTCAAGGCCCCTTTGCTGGACTGATTACTTCCATGAGGTGGCATTTAAGAGCAGGTGATGTGGAGATTGTAAGTATTGGGCTGAGAGTACAAAGTATTAATTGATGAAAAAGTAATTAATGAAAACCTAATTAGAGCAGACATTCTGAGCAGGGCTCTCGTGGAATCCTGGGACAGTCTCAATTAACTTTCCTCCAGGCTCATTATGTGTAATTGGGTGGTATTAGCCTCTAATGGATGAGATTAATACAAAAATTAATTAATGAAAAAGGAAATTAAATGTGAGTTTGTTAAAAATTTCCAGAGATGGGTACATTACACGGGGACAGTCGGGCTTGAGGGTTTATTGATGGACATCGTCACAAGTGAGAAAGTCTCGTATGCGGACCTGACATCTGAGGCCCCCTTGCTATGCCGGACCTCGCCGGGCACCCTCTGTCTCCTTTAAGGAGCATCTGGTGTCTGGTGTCAGCTAGGGCTGCGAGAGCCGATGGTGGGTGTCCATGTGGAAGCGTCGGAAGTTGTCCATGACTTCCTAGGAGGGAACTGCGTGCTGGCCTCCCCTCCCTGCAGTTCCGCTCCCACACAAAGAAAGGTAAACGAAGACGGAGACTTTTGGTCGCTCAGAAAGAAATAGAATATCAAATTGATGTAGAGTATGATATTAAAAACAAATTTACTTTTCCTACAGCTGAATGAAAAATGAACTTTCTCTCATATCCAGGAAACCTGTTTTTGTAAATGTTTATGAGCAAGCGGTGTCGGCGAGGGCCCCTAATTACGTTGGCGTGCCCTGCACGTGGTCCCCCACGTGTCTCTGTCCGCCTGCGTGATTCACTGTTCTGTTCTATCCATCTGTAGTTAATCACTTCTGGGTTTCGATTTTTCTCCCCTGAAATGCGTCGGGGAGTTTAGACCTGCTCAGGGTGGTTCGTGACGCTGCTCTAGAGGCATGTGAGGCTTCGTGGGCACAGAAGTCACTCGGGAGCTCGTTTAAGATATGTGGATTCCGTGGTCACAGCCCAGATGAGGCTGTTCCTTTAGCTCTGGGTGCAGCCTGGGAATCTGCATTTTCAGTGGATGGTTTCGATGCAGGTGTCTTGGGCATTGGGATGTTTGATGAGTTGAGCGCTTTTGCCACTGAATGAAGGAGCACTCATTTTTTAAATTCAAAGATGCTATGGACGGAATGATTGTGCTTTTCCACCCCCTTCCAATGCATACGTTGAATCCTAATGTCCGGTGTGATGATGTTTGGACGTGGGGCCTTAGCGAGATGATTTAAGTCACCCTCATGAATGAGATTAGTGCCCCTAAAAAAGAGGCTCTGGAGGAACCGTTTGGTTTGGACTTGCTCGTTTTCCCTCTCCTGCTGTGTTCCGCTTTTGGTCAGAAGGAGTGTTGTTGAGAAGAGGAAAGCTGGTAGAAAAGGGAGCTCATTTCAGTCCTGAGCTGAAAGGGCAGGGATGCGTCTATAAAGGTACTGTTGACCCAGCCCAAGACTTTTACAAGTACATGTAAACAAACCCACCCTCTCATTGGGTGCCCGGAAATGGTGCTCTTGTATCCATTTTAAAGGTGAGAAAGGAGAGCCTCGGAGAGGTCCAGTGTCTACCTAAGGTCACACAGCAAGGTGCTGGCCGGTCTGTTTCCAAACTCCTGGTACTGTGTGTTGAACACTCTCAGGGTTGTCATGTGGGCCAAGTGCAGTAGCACACTGAGGGGCTTGGGGACGCAGCTGGGGCACGTTGTGTTGTTTTTGTTCTCGATGAGCTTTGTGGCTACACAAAAAGAGACAAGAAGCTTCCTGTGGAGCGAGACACGCACGACCTTACATGGTTTGTGCGGCTGCGTGACTCTGGCTCTGTGGATGTTCTAGTTTGGTCACTTCCGCCAGTGGGCTGGATGGGGCCTGGGCTCCTGAAAGGCTTCACTGGTCAGGTGGGGCGGTGGGGGTGGTGTCACGTGTGGACTCAGCTGGGTGTGGAGCGACCTTGTGGCGGACGTCAGGCGGCAGCCTTGGGAGAGTAGAGGGAGCAGGCTGGACGCGGAGTGGCCGAGGGCCTTGCTCTGCTGCGCCTCTGAGTTCTCTCTCAACCTTCTGCTGCTCTTCAACCCTGACAGCTCCTGGTGGTCCTCACGGCTCATAGTCTGGGGGCTAGAACCAGGGGGCTGGGTGTCTTTCCCTAAAGTGGAGGGTTTTGGTCTTAAGAAACATTTATTTTGGTCAGGCTTTAGACTTGGCTCTTCCACATACTTCATCTCATTTATTCCTGAGAGTGACTCTAGGAGGAGAGTGCAATTATCCACGATCTGCAGCTAAGGAAATTGAGGCTCACCCAGGATGTAAGTGGGTGAACTGGGGTTTGGACTCAGGGCTCTGGAACTCAAGTCAGTCACCAGAACCTGCTGACAACTCTTGAATCTACTCCCGCCTCCCTGTACCCACGGCCATAACCCTAGGCCACCCTACCGTCAACTGTCCCCTGGACTGTGGTGACTGACTGTGCCCCTCTCTCCCTACACGGCACTCCATTTCCTACTCCAGAGACACTGAGCCACTCCTTAGCTCCTCAAGGACTGGGACCTTATCTCGCATAGCCTCCGATGAATCCCCAGTGCTTAACATCATGCCTGGCACACGGTAGGTTCTCGTAGATGTTATGAATGAATAAATGGATGGATGAGTAGATGTATATTTTAGAATAATTATCCTGGTAAGTGGGATTTGCCTATTCATGCATCCCTTATCCATCACCCATCCACCCATCCACCCTTCATCTATCCCCTGACCCTTCATCCATTCTTCATCCCCTCGGTTACCTCTCTCTCTATTCCTCTCTGTCTAATCAGTCATTTATCGGAGCAGGAAAAATGCAAAATGCATTGAGTGTTGTTAGTTCAGACTCCATAGGTATTATAGAACGGCTCTTTGATGAAGAAAATGTATTATTTCTTTTTTAAGAGTGACTCAAGGTGAAAGAAGGCACTTTCCACGACTTAACATGTGCCTCAAAACTTGAACCTTCATCTGAAAGATTAAACTACAACCTGTGCCTTTTCTAATTTCCTTCATAGGTGATCAGGGACAACCCGAGTAATTCAAATACAAGCTAAATTCTAATTCCTTGCCTGTTAGAAAGCCACTTGCATTTCAGGGTGCAAAGCAGAGATTGCAGACATATTAATATTTAAGAGCTTGGAGTCTAAGCTAAGAGATAGGCATGTAAAACAGGTACCCAATTACAGAGCAGATTTTTATAACGTCCAGTTGGAGGTCCATAGAGCCTTACCTGTCCACCATCCTGGGTGCCCCCCAGAACACCAGGGAAGCCAGCTCTGCCTCTGAGGTCTGGGTTTGGAGCGATTGGCACCCCAAGGCGATGCCGGGGATTCCACGCGGCTTACACAGACTTTTTGCCTGTGGTCATAGTTAACAAAGGCAGCGCGGTGAGGAGGGACAAGATAACCAGTGCAGGAGCCTCATAAATATGAGATGAGATGGCTGGGATGGAAATGAAAGTTGAGATGCTCAAAAATAAAGCGTGAAAGAGTCCTGGCCCTGTATAAGAACAGGATTGATCTCTGTACGCTGACAGAATGTACGATTTCCCTCCGCTTTACTACAGTGCTTCTGTTTCTATAGAAACCACCAATTTTATAGACAGATCAGCTCTGTGCGAAGGTGCGGGGAGTTCAGTTTGAAGCCAAGTACCGTCAAGGTACAACCCCGGGGAGGGGGGCTTTCTTCCGTGCTAGCTAACTAGCTCTCCTGGGGATAGTTAATGATTACCAGGCTTGGAACCTGTCCCTATTATTCCAAGAACGCTTGCAGTACTTCTTTCTTTCTGTGGAGCCCCCAAAGACGAGGCTAGTTCTAGGGCTCCTAGAGCGTTCCCACGGAGGGCAGTGCTGCACAGCCTCCTTCCTTTCTTCCATTCATTTGTTCATCAGAGACATACTGATACCTTCGCACCAGACGCTGCACCAAGCCCCAGAGGAGTCCATGCAATTGTGAGGGAGACAGACAGGCGAATGGATAGCTTTATTTCAGGTCTATCAGAAATGTTTTATTATTATTATTATTTTTTACCTGGCCAGGGCTCCCTTAATGAGAAGTGCATGGTGTTGGGTGGATCTCGGGTGGTTTGGCAAGGAGAAGCAATGTGTGAGTGGTCCAGTTACGTTCGATGCCTAACAAGCAGCCCCCAAACCTAGCAGTATAAATCGGTAGCGGTTTCATACATTCGTGGTCCCAAGGGTTAGAAATTGGGGCAGCGGAAAGGTTTGTCTCTGCTCCTTAATGTTTGGGGCATCAGCTGTGGTGGCTCCAAGGCCAAAGACGGCTGGCCTGGCTCAGTGGGTTTGCTTATTTTGAACACTGGTTCTTCTCCTGGCATGTGCTTGGGCTGCAGCATCTAAGAGTGGCTCTTCCATGCACATGGCTACGCCTGGCTGGGACGGCTCAAACAGCCGGGGGCTCATGGGCATCATGTTCTTTCACCCGTAGCTTGGGCTTCCTTACATCATGGCCTCCTCAGGAGAGTTGACATTCTTTTATGGCCGTGGGTGCTGTGAGGATTATTATGGCCCAGCCTCAGAAGTCCCAAAGCAATTCACTCACTGCACTCTGTTGGGAGAACCAATCATCAAGGCTAGAGAAGAGGTAAGGGGAAGGGAGGAACGGGCCCTCCCGCTCAGTGCGGGAATGGCATGCCTGTATGGGAGGGAAGGAGTGGGTTGCGGACACCTTGGAGATGAGCTCCCCTGTTGAGGCTTCGCAGGTTTTTGTTTTCAGGAATGTGGTGGGCCCTGATGGAGAGGAGGTCAGTGTTGGGGGGGGGGTACCATTGGATGTGGGTCCAGTAGGTGGGAGGAAGACAGCATGGAGGGGGGTGGTCGTGCACATGGTGAGCGCTCTCGGCTCTGATTTTGATTCAGGGAATGGGTTCCCAGCAGCGTATCCATGGAACAGAGGTCACAGAAATGTCCCCCGACACTTGGGCATGTGGGTGTGATGCTCAGAATGAAATCTGACATGGTAATATAGACTGACAGTCGTTATTCTGGCTGGGGCTGCTAGTTGTACCTGACAGACTCCAACCAAAACTGGCGTGAGTAAAAAAGAAGTGTACTGGATCATTGAATGGAAAAATCTTGGGTTGGGTTCTTCAAGCGCAGCTGGATCAAGGGTCTCTTGAGCGGCCATCAGTTCTCCTGGCCGCTCTCTCGTCCTTCCACTTGGCTTTTTCATGAACTGCTGGAACTTCTTCCCAGGCATGACTTCCTCTTAGGGAGGTGAGAGAGCCACATCCTTACAAGTCTAAGATCAGTGGAAAGAGAGGCCTGTTCATCACCAACCACTCAAAGCCTAGGCCAGACTCGCATTGGCTGTGCTGGGTCACATGACCGTGAACCGTCTGACCAGGAGCACGTGGTGTCTCATTGACCAGCTGTAAGTCCCGCATCTGAGCCAGGGTGGGATGGGGAGCGGTAGCTCTTCGGAAGATGATCTACACGTTCTTCGAGACAAGTGATGAATGAGTGGAGAGCAGCCTGAACGGTACTGCCCTCTCCACGTGGTAACTGAGGCCTAGGGAACAAAGGGGAAGGTCTAGCAAGAGAGTGTTACTGAGTGGGAATGGGGCCCGGACAAGGTTCTGAGGAACATCTGATAGGTGGGCTAAGAAAGTAGACACCATAAAGAAGGCAGAGATGGGGTCCCTGGGCAGGAGGGAGGAAAACCCGCGGGACGTAGCTTTCTAGAAGCCAAGGGAAGGATGCACTTACAGAAATCGGGGGAGATTCACTCCTTCATTCAATGGCACATACTGAGCACCAGCTATGTGCCGGACACTGTTCTCGGACTGGCGATACGAAAGCAAACACAACATGCCTGATTTCCTGCCCTCGGGGGTCTTCCAGCCCAGGTGAAAATGAAGGGTGGTTGGTCATTAGAGCCAATGACAGGGTGGACACACATCGGTGGCCTTGGCGAGACCAGTTCCGGTGGAGCTCTGGGGAGAGGGGCGGAGTGTGCTGGCTTGGGGAGTGAGTGGAACGTGAGGTGACGGGACGGTCCTCACAGCTCTTGCAAGAGGTGAGGTTGTCAGAGGGGAGGAGGGAGAGGATCTCGGGCTGGAGCGGATGAGACACTGGGCACAATTTGTGGCTTTTTTTTTTTTGGGGTTTTTAATGAGAGTGGGTTCTCCCTTTCTGAGTGTATGTTACTTATTCCTCTATAACCTCATATAGTGTGATATTGTGTGTGGTCTGGTCCCCTAGAAAAGTTGACTCTATTTGTCAATTTTTGCCTGAAGGAGACCCTTGGAGGGAGGCCCTTGGAGGGAGAGAGGTAATACCAGAATCTTCTCTGCCCCAAGGAAAAGGACAGAGGGGTCCTGCCATCCAGAGAGCAGGGAGGGGCCCCTATTTCACCTTCCTTTAGGGACTCTGCTGCCAGGGGGTGGGAGATGGCTGGGAGGATGCGTTTTAACATGCTCAACTGTCTCCATCCTGAACACAACAAAATAAATAATTCAACCTCCCTATGAGTGAGTCTGCATTCCAGATTCTAAATTCCTTCTCTTCCCCCAATGTCGGCAACAGCAACTTAGGAATGGTAAACTAGGCAGACCCCAGGTAGTATGGTGGCAGAGGCTTGGGTAATGTGGGTAATTGGCCCCTGAATAATTGAGAGTTGATTGTAATTAACCTAATTTTTGGAAGGACGGCGCGAGAGCTCATACCTGCAGTTCTCAGGCAATCCTGTCAGAAACCTCTTTATGGCTTTTCTTTGTCACCTGACTTTAAATCAGTGGTTCTCAGCCAGGGTCCATTTTGCTCACCAGGTGACATTAGGCAAAGTCTGGGACATATTTGGTTGTCATGACTGGGGAGGGGGCAGGATGCTGCTAAACATCCCGCATTGCACCCGGCAGCCCTCCCAGGACAAAGAATTACCTGCTCAGAATGTCGGCAGTGCCGAGGTTGGGAAACCCTGCTGGCTTTTTTTTTGTGTGTGTGTGGCGGAGGGGAGAGGCCATGGTGTCGTGTGAAGAAAGAAAGAAAGAAAGGAAGACGTGATGGAAGAACTGTACAAATATATACAGCACATGATTCTGAGCCCCCCGCTAGGGAGTACGGGACGTTCCGTACTGGGACTGAGTTTTGGCCGGAGAATTCAATGGTTGTACTTCCAGTCACAACTCAGGGCCCTTGTCTGGGGAACCGGTAACGTTCTAACCCAGGGTCATGTGCGTGGCGTTCTCTGCTGATGCCACAGCAGGGTCAGACCTCAGTCCGTCATCTCACAGCTAAAATACAGCAAAATTTGAACTCTCAAGGTTGCTTAGGTTTGGGGATTGCTGGTTTTTTCCCAGCGAAAGCAAAAAGGCACCTGCATGTTAATGGTTTCTTCCCTTTATGAGCGCTGGACCTTCCAGGGCTGGGCAGGGCTGGATTCTGGGGTCCCTCACTGGTGGGGCTCTGCCACCTGGCTGGGCACTCCCCAGGGCGAGGCACGGGGAGGGGATGTGTTTGGGCCACGGGGCTCCTGCAGAGGGAGGAACCTTCCAGGTGAAGATGACTCCGACTCTCCCACTTCTCAGTGGGTCTGGGTAGGCCGGGAGAAGACCAGTTGTCAGCTCTGCATTCTCTGTCGGTGCCTCTCACCCGAGGCTCCGATGTCTCTAACTGGCAAGTGGTCAGAACTGCCAGGAACACACTCATCCCTGCTACAGTGTGCACGAACCTCTAGAACATTATGCCGGGTGAAAGAAGCCAGACACAGCGGTCACGTATGATATGATTCCATTCATGTGAAATGTCCAGGACAGGCAAATCCACAGAGACAGAAAGCCGATTAGTGGTTGCCAGGGGCTGGGGGGGAGGGGAATGGGGGGTGATTGCTGAACGGGTGAGGGGTCTTCTTTGGGGGTGAGGAAGTGTTTTGGAATTAGATAGAGGTGGTCATTGCACAGCATCGTGAGAGTACTAAAAAATGCCACTGCATTGTACATTTTTGAATGATTAATTTTATGTTGAGTGAATTGCACCTCAATTAAAAGAAAAAATAACCCATGGACAGAGAGGCTCAGCTGGCCCATCTCTGGGCCACAGGCGCCGGGACCACCACAGGGTGTAGGGACGGGTGGGTAGCAGGGGAGAGGCCCTGCCTTGGGGGAGCCCCGCCCTGTTGGACACCGGGAGCAGGGAGCATCTGCTGGGGCTCCGGCTCTTTCGTGTTCCGTTGGAAGTGATAAATGAAGCTTTGCATCTGCTTCGCGGCAGATTAGTCCCGGGAGAGGCAGCCGCCCGCTCTGGCAGACACGTTTAAATCCTCCTCAGTAGCAGCTTCCTGCAGGATATAAAACAGACTCGGGAGGGGGAGCGGTCTGCCAGTGGCCGTTGTGGGCACAGGGTGGCCTGCGGATATGAGGGTGCAGAAAACAGACCTTTTTACTCACCCCCTGCCTGCTATGGTCCACCCTGGGGGGGTGCGAGATGCTTGCATTTTATCCATCAGCGGTAGTTAGTGGTGACAAAAGTCAAACAGCTGTCATTTATTCGCTGTGTGACCTTGGGCAGATTTTTTAACCTCTCTGTGCTCCAGTTGCCTTACCTGCAAAATGGTGATATAATGCCTGTCCCACAGGAAACCGTGAGGCTTAGATGAGCTTGTGTAAATATATGTACTTATGTTTATATATTGCATGTATGTATCATATAAATGTGTAAATACATTTAATAATACATTTATAATGTTACAGTTATTATGATATATAATATGTAAAATAGAGATATTTATGATATGTTTATATATAATATAGACACCATATATAATATATGACATATGTGTAGTATGATATACATACATTGATCCTTCTACAATGTCTGGCCCATGTATGATTATGCTGGTGAATATTCATTTCATCTGTAAAACGATGGAGTGGGTCCATTCATTCATTCATTCATTCGTGGAGTCTATTGAGCTCCTACTGTGTACCAGGCACAGGGACTAAACAGTGACTACGATGAGCATCTTCTCCGCCTTCATGAAGCTTCTATGCCAGCAGGGAGATAAAATAGGACATCAAAGACAAACATGATTGCAAATTACAGTAAATACGATGACTAAAAACAAGTAAGGAAGCGCTTAAGGTAGAAAATAGCTGAGTGTGGGCTTTCTATGTGGTGGCTGGGAAAGGAGATGCTGTTTAAACAAGGAGATGCTGTTTAAACTGAGACCTGGCCAGAGAGAGGGTGCTGTTCATGTGAAAAGTGGGGAGCCTCCAGGTGGAGGGTCCAGCAGGTGCAGAGGCCCTGCGGTGGGAGAGGGCTTGGCCTGTTCAAGGGCGTGAACGAAGCCCAGTAAGGCGGGGGGACAGCAGGCAGGAAGGTGGCTCCAGCCAGACAAGGTTGTAGGAGCAGAGGGCGTGGTCTTCACACCTTTTCCAGGAGTGTGGATTCTGTTCTAAGTGTGAAGGAAAGCCAGTGCAGGGCGGTGGCGTGACTGGGTCCTTGCTGTAGGCACGTCACTTTGCTGTTGTGAGGGAGGGTGTTTGTCGAGCTCTATGAGGACGCGCCGCAAGTTCTTGCACTTGTCCTTGTGAGGAGCAAAGACTTGCTTTGCAGTCAGCTTGGGAACACAGAAGTTCCAGCAGAGGCTCCTTTGAGCCCTCCAGCTCCAAGATCCTCAACCGATATCTCCTCTGCTCTCCTGTTTTTGCTGTTTTAGAAAAAAATCTTCACAACTCAATGGGAAAATAGCAGGCACAGCAGGGTGGGAAGTGTTTTTGGAGGCCACAGAGCCCTGGTCCTCCCTGGGCTCCTTATTTTGACTGCCATCTTCACCCATGAGTAATTGACCCTCATGAATGAGGTGTAACTCATGACCAGTCTCTTCTGGAGCAGAGGGGGCTTAAATAACTTCAAGGAGCCTTATTGTGTTGAACTCTACGTCGAGAGATCTGTTGGGTGGCTTCCGATCCTTTATGCAGGAGGAAGGAAAGTGGGGGATTCTGGTCAGGGTGGAGGTTGTGCTTCCTATTTGATCTGCCTGATTTGCATCCCTCCAGAGACCCGAGGCCACTGGGTGGTAGGGGTGCCCTAGGAGATGCTGCTGCTGTGCAGCACCTGGTTCTGGGGAGAAGGAGAAGAAGCTGCAGGGCCTACAGTGGGCAGCGTCACGCCTTAGGCCAGCCTTCCCTGTGCCTGCTCAGCGCCAGGCATTGGGCAGAAGTTTACATCCTGACCTGGCTGTTGTGGCTCACTGCATTGAGTGCCAGCCTGCAAAAGCAAAAGGTCGCTGGTTTGATTCCCAGTCAGGGCACAAGTCTGGGTTGCAGGCCAGGTCCCCAGTTGGGGGTGTGCAAGAGGCAACCAATCACACATGGATGTTTCTCTCCCTCTTCCTCCCTCCCTTCCCCTCTCTCTAAAAATAAATAAATAAAATATTTTAAAAAAGAAAAAGAAGTTTGCAACCTGAAGGCTGTATACCCAGCCACAAGCCAGTCCCCAAAAGGTCTGGCTTTAGAGCAGTTGGGTCACTTCCAGCAGCTGGCGAGCTCCGATCTTACTGCTCCGGGCTGATGTCCACTGGGTGTTTGGGGCGTTTGGGGGATACTTTTCACTCTCTGATATTTTCCTAACCTCAGTCTTTTTGACATCCAGGCAACTGAGCTTCTGCCTGCATGGGAGTCTTGGCTGAACTGTTGAAAGACCTCTTTTCCCCTCAAGACGTGTCTGGGTTTTCATCTAAATAAATGGATGTTTGAAGTTAATGAGATAGAAAACTTCAAGTGACAATAAGTCATGAGCCCTTCTCGCGAAGAGTGGAAGTGCTGAATATGAAACTCGGTGGACGCCAAGGCCTGTTGCAGAGTTGAATATGCAATTAGTGTAAACCTCCCCCCACTCATGCAGCAAGCATCTATAGACCCCTGACCACAGTAAGAAAGTGATAGTGGATATTTACCGTGCACGTTTAATATGCCAGCGAGGACCAAAATAATCTGGGCATATCCTCTCTCGAAATGAAAGTTCTGTCAACTTCATCAGGATGGTACTTTTTAATGTCCTTTTTGGGGGGATGAAATCACTGACACTTAGAAGAGCTTCCCACTGGTTGAAGGTCCTTTGGCTACAGCTGGTGGTGATGCTGCCTGAAAGGGGATGAGAAGGAACACGAAAAGGCCGCTTTCATCCTTAGTCTAGTGCCAAGAGGCAGATTCTAGGTAAACACCCAGAGGGCTACACAAACGATAAAGGCGATGACAGCAAAGTTCAATAAGAGGGTGTGTGGGGTGCCTAGCCTAGCCTGCTTTGGGTGGGGTTGGTCAGGGAAGGCTTCCAGAGGCAAAGGCCATTTAAGCCTCAGTCTGTTCTCCATCTGGAAGTACCGCACCTGGGTTCTGCGATCAGCTTGCACATGCTCTTCTCTGGGAGCTGCGACTGGGGTGAGTGGACAGGTGATCTGTCTGTCCTCTTGCTGGCTGCATGTCCCTGTTGTTTCTTGCCAGCCCGTGTGGACATGCCACATCATTTCTGTCTGCAGAATATCTTTGTGCTGGGCATCTGTAAATGCTCCACGATACCTTTGAAATCAAGTCCCTATTAATTGACTTCTCAGGACTGCAGTTCCTCTTGGGTGGCCTGACTTTCACTTGGACCACAGCCTTGGTTTCTGCAGCCTGGGTGTCCTTCCTCCTGGGCTTAGCCCTTTGCTCCTGCCCTCATTCATTGGAGTGAGTTGCATTTTGCTGTTTTTGGTGGGGATAACGACTTCCCAGCTGCAATGCACAGTGGATGGCCTCTTGCATGACATTCCCTGGGTTGTGCCTTTTGATGTTCCAACTGTAGGGGCCACTGAAGACAAGGCTATTTGAGCACGTCATGCCCAAGGTCATACAGTCTTTCCTTCATAACAGTGTAATTTTCTACTTGGAGGCCACTTTTACTCAGTTTTTCCCTCACCTCAAAGAGTTCATGGCCAAACAGGGAATGTGAAAGAATGGCCTGTGAAGTTTAAGTCCCATTTCTCTCTGTCTGGTCTTTCAAGGAGTGACATCATTAGAGGGGATTTTAGGAAGACTGATTTGGGGCTCCAAAGGACAGGAGGGTACACGCATGGAGCATGGAGACTGGTTAAGAAGCCACAGCAGTTGAACTAGGTCAGGAGTTGTGGGAACAAAAGGAAGGACGTGAGTGACATTGTGAGTAGGAGAAGTGGCTGGATTTCATGACCCGTTGAATGTACATCTTAAAAAGGCTATAGGGAAGAGGCAAGATGATTGCAGGATTTCTCTACAACCAGGTACCTTCCATAGGAAGGGAGAGTGAAGGGAGAAAGATTGAGATGCATATTGATTGAGCATCCTGGTCTAGGCCAGGCACCATGAAAAGTCATTTGCAAGATGACATCTTTCACTCTTAACATTTGAATTTTTTGAGTCATCATCTTATTGTAGGAATGAGGAAGCTGAGCTTCTTTGAGGTAAAGCTGTTCCCCTTGTGTGGGCTTTGAAGCTCTTTTCCGAACTTTTCTTTGGGTGTGGTCCTGGTTTACCCAGAAATACTGGTAACATTTATGGAATTTAATGAAGCCAAGGTAGGACCCATCAACAGAAATTCTGCTTTTGTGGGGAAATGGACCGAGCTTCAGGAGATGATACAAGCATAAGGTAGAGGCTTCATTTTCTGATCATCCTTGTGGCCCTCTGGACTCTGTCCTAGGGGATGCACTTGAAGTTCTGGTCCCCTGGTGTGGAGGAACGAGGTAGGAGATTACCCTTCCACCCACAGGCAGGTACCACGCATGTTTTTGCATATCATATAGGCCTGACACTTTGTAGATACTTAGGTGGATGTATGGACACTCTTATTCTTCTGCTTCAACTTCGTCTCTGATTTCTAGAGCTATCTTGTCTTTATGGACACCTTTTCCCCTTTCATGTTGCTTTTCTGGTCATTCCAGCCCATCACTATTTATTTCCCTTCAAATACATGTCCTCTTTGCCTTGGTTATGGCTATGTGAGTCCAACCCATTTCCCCAGTGAGCTTGTGGTCTCTCTGACCAGGTCAAAGGCTTCTGCCTGACCACTTTACATCCCCTGGACTATCTGGCATGATGCCTTGGGTCCAGAGCTGGAACAGCATGATAAACAAAGTGTGCATTTTAGAGGTGAGGAACCTAGATTCAAATTTGGCTCCATCATTTTGTAGATACGTGATCATGGGCAAGGTATTTTAATGACTTTGAGGCTTTGTTCCTCATTGGTAGACCTAAAGTAATGAGTAATATCTCCTGGGGAGATGGTGCTTTAAGGGTAAATCAGATAATTTTATCTGAAAGGCCTGGCACCATGGCTGACTCACAGTAGACCTTCACTAAGTGCTAGTATATTCTTATGCATTGCCTTTCAGATAGTGACAGAGCAGTGGTATTGAGAGGGGAGATAGTTTACTTTTACCTTTCTGTCCACCAAATAGTTCCTCAATGGGTAAGAAGCACGCTTGAGTTTTTGTTGGATAGGTAGATGAAGATAAGGTGAATTCCTTCCTTTCCAACACTCTTCACTCTCTATCACTCTTGCCTGCCTTTTTTTTGAGACCTTATTTCTACATGAAATGTTATTTTTTTACTAGTGATGCCATTTGTTTACTTATTACCTTTCTCTCTTGCTGAAATGTAAGCCTTTTGAGAGCCAGAAACTTGTCTGATTCACTGCCACTGCCCCACCTGTTAGTGGAGAAGGTAGCTCATAGTCGGTATCAAATGCATATTTGGTGAGTGAATGAAAGACTGAACCAAAGGATTTAGTTCAGTTTGATTAAACAAACACTCTCTCAGCACCAGCTTTGGGTCAAGTGATGTAAATGTAAACATTGGCTACAGAGATGAATCAAACAAACTCTGCTCTCAAGAAGGAGGAGGGAAGGTAGGCTAGCTCCATCCCATGGTTAGACAGAAAGCTGGGGTCTCCCACTTTTCCTGTGTCTGAGCCAGGGTTGGTGGAAACATGGGCTGCGACGGAAGACTGGGACAGAGCCACACGTGGCACGAAGGCATTCCGTGTTCAGAGTCACATTCCCCGCTGGCATTGGCTCCCCTTCCTCACCTGGAATTAGCTTAGGCCACCTTGCCTGGCAGGAGAAATTGGCATCCCATCGAAACTGATGGGGTATTTAAGCATTTGCCATCAGAGTACTGTAAGCATTGCCGTTTGGGGGAAACTCACTTAATAAGAGGCCTGACCCGTGCAAATGCATGAGAGCCGGTTGGCACGTCTTCCCTTGCTTTGGCTTCCACGGAAGCCAGCAACAGTTAAGGGGGCAAATGACGTGATAAAAGCATCTCTGGAGATCAAGTACTAAATGGTTTCTTTATTGCTCACCTCTCAAGGAACCTTCTGTTTAAACTGCTGGCAGTAAGTGAGGTTAGACCCATGAAGTTATTATAAATGCCGTTCTAAAACCTTCAGAACTTTATTTTTTAATTGGTTTCTTTTCTTTTTTCCTCCAAACTACTAATACAATATGAAGAATGAAAATTAGTAATTTTGGAAGACACAGGAACTATTGAGAGCGAGAACAAAGGGGCTATTGAAACACTATAGGCTTTCGGGTAAAACCCAAGCCACGCAGAACCCGGTTCCCTTCTCTCCTTGCACAATGGAGCCCTCTCTACTGAGCGTGTGTGGGGGGCGGGGGGAGTCAGGCTGGAAATGGGCAGGGGGTGGGCGGCACAAGGAGGATTACAGTTGTAAGTATGTACCGAGTTTATTTTGTATTCTTATTTGTTGGTGGTGGTATTATCCATACAACTGTAAACCTACTTTTGCCCCACCCTGCGAATACCCTGAACAACATGTTACTGAATGAGAGATCAGCTTACTGGAAAGAGGAAGCAAGGGCTGTTGCTGGCGTGGAAACACGCAGAGAGCCAGAAACTGCGTGTTCTTGATGAGCTCTTTCCTCCCCAGAGTCTTTCTCTTCTCTGATCCTTCTCTCATACGCTGCCTGCTATTTAAGGCCTAACCACGTTATGGTTGGGGCTTAAAAAAAATGTCAGTTGAAGTTTTCTATAGCTTTTCTACTGTTTTTTTTTATCTTAAAAACATTTTTAATCCTCACCCGAGGATGTGTTCACTGGTTTTTTAAAAATTAATTATTTTTCTACAGGAACAAGTATAAAGGACACATGGACAAAAACTATGGGGGGGGTGGAAATGGGAGGGAGGAGGGGAGGGCTGGGGTGGTGGGTTCGGGTGAGAATAAAAGACAGAAAACTGTACAAGATCAACAATTAAAATAAAAATTAAAAAAAATTTTAAAAAATTAATTATTTTTAAAGAGAGGGGAAGGGAGAGAGAAAGAGGGAGAAAAACATGAACATGAGACAGAAACATCGATCAGATGCCCCGACTGGGGACTGCACCTGCAACCTAGGCATGTGCCCTGACCTGAAATCGAACTGGTGACCTTTTGCTTTGGGGGACAGCATCCAACCAATGGAGCCACGCCATTTGGGGCTTCTACAGCTTTTCATAGAGGGCACTGTAAACAAGTGGGAAGAGTTGTGAAGACCCAAGTTCAGAGCCTCACTCTGCCGGAGCAGGGAGGGGATCTGTGCTTCCGTGAGATACTCTGGCCGTCCAGACCCTGGGTTCTAGAGGACACCCCTCTGGGCTATCTGATCTGGTTCTCCTGGAATCAATTTTATAATCTGTGAATTGTAGATAACTGATCAGTAATGCCCATTCCACCCCACTGGGGAGAGGTTCCATGACCCACACGACCTCCCCCAAACAAGGTTACCTCCCTTGGCACATCCACTTAAATATTTGTGATCCATGGATGTGGCGTTCTTTAGGTTTTCTTTTGAATCAGTTATAATATCTTTTAAGTCTTCACTGATTAATGATAGAGTAAAACAAACTATCACATGTTTCTTTTAACTCTGTACACGAGTCATGATTTTACCGTTTTCTCTATGTATCATTTACTGAGATGTACTCTCTGAGTTGCTTCACCTCTTTGGGCCTTGCTGTCCTCAGCTGCAGAATGGGAATAATGATACCGAGTGAGACGACCACGGCTTTGACTGAGGGCGTTCCCGAATATCGTCCTGTTTATCACTGCTAGCTGGATGATATTCGGCAGTTAAGTTTTAGCCACTGTGAATGGGGATTGTGTTTGCAAAGACACTTTTATCAAGTGTGATTCATAAAGTGCGGTGCAGATTTCAGCTGGTGCTGGTATCATTGGCGTCAACTGAAGATGTAAGAGTTGTTCTGAAAGCTTGTGATTTGAATGGGAGAAGAAATTTTCTCTGTTGGTTCCAGAAGGGGAACTGGGACCAATGGATAGACACTGTCGGATCAGGTTTTGGCTGATGACGAGAGGGGAGGACTTTTTCTCTAACAGTGCGCTATGATGATGACTTGGGCTGCCTCGTGGGGTAGTGAGGCTTCCAACACCGAAAGCATGCAGGCAGAGACTGGTTTGCTCATGTAACTTCAGTGCTAGAGAGAGTCCCAGCCTTGTCCCCCATTTCTGAGATGCTTAAGGTAGGGAAAAACACAGGCACAGGTAGGAAAGACGACCAGAGCCCACTGGCGGGGAACCCAAGAGCCACAGCCTCACATCCTGAGACACCCTGTGGGCCCCGTGCCTGTGCCTCTATGTGGGTATCACAAGAACAGTGCCTGGGATGCTGCCTGGCACACAGTAGGTGCACATTGAATGATGGCTTTAAGTAATGTGTCCTCTTGGAAGAGTTTTATCATTTACCCTCACAATAAGTTTTTATTATAGCAACATGATAGACATACGTGGTAGGGAAAGCCAGCTGTCCCACTGTGCAGGTTTGGGTTGCTAGCTACATGTGTGACTTCTGAGGGGCTGGCCATTTGCAGGTTAAGCCAAAAAGCCGAGGCCAGGTATGCTCCGTGACCATGCCGGATCGCCCCTGTTGAGCTGAGATCTCCTCTCAGGGGCTCGGCACCCCCAAGTCCAGTGCTCTTCTCTGTTTTCTGTCCCGTCCAACCCTGAGCTCCGGACTTCACTTCTAGACTGGCGTCTTCCTTCGTCTTCGGCTCTGTTCTTCAAACTGCTTGGCTCAGAGCCTCGTGGCTCTTGCAGATTTCTTTTATATCACACTCTACAGTTCGCACATCAGCACATCCTTGACTGTACCTTCAGATGTATCCAGAATCCAACCCACTCATCACGGCGGCTGCTACCCCGCTGGGTTAAGTCATCATCCACTCTCTTCTGGATTAGAGCAGCAGCCCCCTCACTGAGCTCCCGCTTTCTGTCCTTGACATCCTCCTAAAGTTTGGTTCCATCTGTGAGTAAGAGGAGGCCTGTGAAGCTATGACACCTTTTATGTCACTCCGCTGTCCCTAGCCTGCCCCTCTTACTCAGCATAAAAGCCACAGTTCTTACACACGCCTAACACGGCTTTCCGTCATCTGCCCCTCACACCGGTCTCACCTCCTTCCCCCAGCTCTGCCTGCATCTCTCTGACTCCTGGCCCTGCAGCCCCACTGACTTTCACTCCTGCCTCAGGACCCCTGTGCCTGCTGCTTCTGTCTGGAATGCTCCTTCTCCAGGTAGCCAGGTGGCTTGCTTTCTGGTCTTGTTCAGGATTTTGCTCAACTGTCACTTTGTCGTTGGGACCTTCCTTTATGCTCTTTCTTTCAACCCACACCCCTCACATCTTGTCCAGCATTCCCTCGCTGCTTTGTTTTCTCCGAGGCAGTTAGCGCCTCCCAACACATGTTACCTTGTTGTTTACTGTCTTTTCTCCTTCCCTTATGACGTAGGTTCCAGGGGGGCGGGGCTTTTCGCGTGTTTCGTTCACCTCCCTTTTAGGGCAGTGCTGGGTCCCCAGCTGGCACTCACTAACTATGTTCTGAAAAATGAATGAGTTTCCCAAAGTCTTGTGTGTGCCAGACCTTAGCCAAGAGGCTCCGACGATACTTCCCTGGGGTTTTATTGGGCATTTTTGTGGCAGGCAGTTTTGACATGGTTCCCAATAATTCCTGTCAACTAGTATTTGTGCCCTTGAGTAATTCCTTCGGGTGCGGGCTAGACCTGGAGACTTGCTTCGAACAACTAAAATATGGTGGAAGTTACGGGATGTCACTTCTTAGATTAGCAGACAAAAGACTGTAGCTTCCACCTTGCTAGAGATGCCTATTTGCTGGTGCTTTCTCTCGCCCCCTCACTTGCTTGATCCGACGAAGCCAGCTGACATGTTGCGAGATACCTTACAGAGAGGCCCCTGAGTTAAGGAACCAAGGGAGGCCTCCAGCCAATGCCTTGGGAAGAGCTAAGACCTCCTCCAAACTGTAGAGTTCAAACTGTAGACCTTCTCCATGAGGAACTGAATCCTGCTAACAACCACACGAGTGAGCTTAGAAGCTGACCCGTCCCAGGTCAGCCTTCAGATGAGAACACAGCCCGAGCCAACATCTTGGCTGTGGCCTGTGACATGGGACATGCTAAAACAAAGGACCCAGCTACACCGTGCCTGGATTCCTGATCCACCAGCCTGTGAGAGAAGAAATGTGTGTTATTTTGAACTGCTAAGCTTTGGGGTAATTTGTTACACGGCGGTAGATAACTGATACACTTCTACTGTTTTTTTTTTTTCCTTTGCTCATTGGGAGCTGAATTCCTTCATGAGAGGAGTTGAATTCTCCACGTTTCCCCCCTCCCTCAGCTACACACACACGTGCACACACTTTAATTTGAGGCATTCCTGACACTGGTATTCGACACACCTCCAGGCCCAGGATGCTGCCCGGGACCCTGTTGGCGATGCCATAATAAGGCGGGTAAATTCTCGGCACCTTCTGGCACTGCTCAAGGCAGAGTCATAAGCGATGCTTGTCGGATAATGCCGAGGTGTGTCATTGCCTGGAAGGCTGTTTGGTATTTATAGGAAGCTGAGAGTTAGGCACTGGGGAAAAATGAGTTCCAGACTGTTGCACTTATTTTCAGATAGAATCATAGTCTCTGAAAAATTGTGTCGGATGTTGAGCTGATTGGGAATTCACCATGCTTGCACGGCTCACTGAGCTTGTACAGTGGAGGAGCAAAATCATCGTGCTGGTCGAGAAGATGACAGTCACATCTCTTCAGCCGGCTGGTGATAGATGTTCGAGGACAGGCGGAGGACACGGCGGCGTTCTTTTTCTAACTTGAAGCCACGGAGTTACATTTTAAAGTTAAGTAGACAAAAAAGAAGGTGCCGTGACAGAAACATCGGGAGGCTCATCTCATTGGCGGGCTGAGCTGGTTGACAACACAACGCTTTGAGATAAGCGTTTAGAAATTCAAAGAGGCTTCTTGTCTGTCATTTGTCATGGCTGAGACCTTGGAGGAAAATACAGTCTCCCATGGAAGGATTTGGGGGAGCGAAGTTTAGTCAGTCAATCAATCAGTCAATCAGCAAACAACTCCCGTATGCCTATTTTGTGGTCAGAATCATGGTCAGTGATGGAAAAATACAGCTAAATAACATTCCATTCCTGTTAGCAGGAGTGCATGGAATAGTGGTGGGTGACACGTGTAAACATAAAAAAAAAAGTCACAGTTTGGTGCAGTGAGGGCTTGGGCTCCGTGGGAGGCCACGAGATCAATTGGCCTAACCCACAGGAAACAGGGAAGGAAAAATAAGATTTTTCTGAGCAGGCAAATAAAATGAGTTGGTAACTAGCAGGATAAGGGTCTAGGTAAACAGCAGACATTCTAGGTTGAAGGACCTGTCTGTGCAAAGGCCTTATACACGAGTCAGCTTGGCTGGGTTGGCGGATAGGGAAGTTATCAAGGTGCATCTGTGGGAGGCAGGAAAGGGGCGGGAGGGATGGAGGAGGCTGGTCCGGAAAGGCCTTGAGGGCCAGGCCAAAACTTAGATTCTAAGGGAATCTTAGATTGTAAGGGCCATGGAGCTTACCTAGGGTGCCCAGAGGGGAAGGCCTTCTCAGCTTTGGGGTTGGAAGAGGTGCGAGTGGGAGCAGATAGGTCAGTGAGATCAGAGATGAGGACGCTTGTTAGTACGCTGCTCTGAACCCTGCTTGCTGTGCCCCATTATGTTCTCCCATTTTGGGGTGAGCTGCGGCCATTACCACGTGTCCGTAGGCCCCTGATGGGGAGATAAAGCAGACAGTCACTTCAGAGATAACCTAGGTGTTGGGGGCAGGCGCAGGCCTTTCAAGGTCCTTCTCAAAGAGCACAGTGGGGGCCCAGCCTGAGAGTGGGTTGGCAGTGGGGTGACCAGCTGTCCCAGTTTGCCAGGATGCAGGACTTTCATTGGTAGAACTAGGAATTTCCTGGCAAACTAGGACAAGTTGGTCAGCATTCAGTCCCCTGCTGTCTTGGTCACAGATGTCGTTATTGGCCACTTTCTGAACACCCATGGTCTTCACTTGCTCCCTTAGCTGCGGTCAGACTCTGAGCTCTTTGCTCAGACCAGGGATGTGCGCCCCTAGGAGGTGCTAGTTGCTTTATTGGAGCTGCCCCTAATCCGGGACTCTCAGGTGGGGAGCCCTGATCTCCCCCAGACTCAGTTCTAGGCCTGGACCTGGGTTCCAGCCTTCCCTCAGTCCCAGGTGCCTTCACGCTCTGCGTGTTCTTGGGGCCACAAGTCAGTGTTTGCCTCTCTGGCCCAGGCCCCTCGTTCTCTGAGAGGTTGGACTCAGTAGGACTTGCGCCCAAACCTGGCCTGCGTGCACCGGCCACGGGACCAGGAGGCCGCTGTGTTCTCAGACGGTTCCCAGGCTGCGTGCGAGGATCGGGATGAATGCGGTCAGGAAAAATGTACACAGGATGAGCGTTTAGTGCTGTAGCGATAATGTGGAAACCAGGGGACGAGGCCTTCGCTCCATGCCATCCGAGGCCACGGCATACCTGTGCCAGCATTTCGTCTGCCCCCGCTGCGTGGCCGTGACCTTCTGTGTGCATGCCTGGATTCCAGTAGAGGTTGCACATGTCAGTCCTTCCATCAAGTTTATTGAGCTGTGTCCTCCCAGCTAATTCCGACCCAATACGGAAGGTTTCCTCACACTGGCGGGAATCAGTGACAGCGCTACCTGCTCCCCCCCGCCCCCAGGAGCCTGTGCAATGCCTGTTCTGCCCCTTCTGTGAGGACGTTCTCCATCTGAGCAGAAGGGGGCTCCTTACACTCTCCCTGTACAGGTTCCACCGCTCTTCTGAGGCACCTTCATCATCCCTCAGGGTTTAGGGGGCAGTGACTTTCACCTCATAGAATCTGCCTGTCTTTGTCTGCCCAGGAGCTGTAACAAAATACCAGATTTTGGGGACTGGGGACTAAAACAGTAGGCTTTTTTCCTCCTCATAGCTCCGGAGGCCAGAAGTCCCAAATGAAGGCTGGGCAGAGTCGGGTTCTGGTGAGGGCTCTCTTCTCGGTTTGCAGATGGCCACTTTCTCATTGCGTCCTCACATGGCATGGTGGGGGGTGGCAACTGAGTACTCCTTTCTGCCTATTCTTATAAGGTCACTAATCCTACTGGGTCAAGGCCTAATGCCCTAATTTGACCTTAATTACTTTCTTTTTTTTTAATATATTTTATTGATTATGCTATTACAGTTGTCCCATTTCTCCCCCATCATTCCCCTCCACCCTGCACACCCCCTCCCACCCACATTCCCCCCTTTAGTTCATGTCCATGTGTCATAAGTTCTTTAGCGTCTACATTTCCCACACTATTCTTGCCCTCCCCCTGTCTATTTTCTACCCATGGTCTATGCTACTTATTCTCTACCTTTTCCCCATCTCTGCTCCTCCCACTCCCCTGTTGCTAACCCTCCATATGATCTCCATTTCTGTGGCTCCATTCCTGGTCTAGTTGTTTGCTTTTGTTTTAGGTGTGGTTGTTACTATCTGTGAGTTTGCTGACTTTTCACTGTCATATTTTTTTAACTTCTTTTTCTTAGATAAGTCCCTTTAACATTTCATACAATAAGGGCTTAGTGATGATGAACTCCTTTAACTTGACCTTATCTGAGAAGCACTTTATCTGCCCTTCCATTCTAAATGACAGCTTTGCTGGATAGAGCAATTTTGGATGTAGGTCCCTGCCTTTCAAGACTTCAAATACTTCTTTCCAGCCCCTTCTTGCCTGTAAGGTCTCTTTTGAGAAATCAGCTGACAGTCTGATGGGAACCCTTTGTAGGTGACTGTCCCCTTATCCCTTGCTGCTTCTAGAATTCTCTCCTTCATTTGAATCTTGGCTAATGTAATTATGATGTGCCTTGGTGTGTTCCTCCTTGGGTCCAACTTCTTTGGGACTCTCTGAGCTTCCTGGACTTCCTGGAAGTCTATTTCCTTTGCCAGATTGGGGAAGTTCTCCTTTATTATTTGTTCAAATAAGTTTTCCACTTGTTGCTCTTCTTCTTCCCCTTCTGGGACCCCTATAATTCGGATGTTGGGACATTTAAAGATGTCCTGGAGGTTCCTAAGCCTGTCCTCATTTTTTTGAATTCTTGTTTCTTCCTTGTTTTCTGTTTGGTTGTTTGTTTCTCCCTTCTGGTCCATTCCATTGATTTGAGTCCCAGTTTTCCTCCCATCTCTATTGGTTCCCCATGCGTCTTCCTTCGTCTCATGTATTGTAGCCCACATTTTTTTCATCTAATTTGTGAGCAAAATCAACCAGTTCTGTGAGCATTTTGATGACCAGTACTTTGAACTGTGCATCTGATAGGTTGGCTATCTCTTCACGGCTTAGAGGAATTGGCTCTGGGTATTTCATTTGTTCTCCGGTTTGAGCCATTTTTGGTGTTTTTTTTTGGGGGGGGTGGGTCTGGTCACGGCTGTTACGTATGAGGGGTGGAGCCTTAGATGTTCCTCAGGGCGGGGCAGCCCAATCACTGGGTTGTGACGCTGTACGTGGGGGCGGGGTCCAGGCTGGAACAATGGCGCCTGCTCTGCTCTCTTGGATTCCAGTCCCTTCTGCCGTTTCCCCTTTGCCTGGATTATCTGTGTGCGAATGTGGGACCACCTGGTCAGCCAGCCACCTTGTGCGGCCTCAGTGGGTCTGCACAGTTGCCACCCGGTGCCCGGGTCCACTAGCTGCTGCCTGTGGGCCTGGGAACTGCCAGCTGCTGCCGCCTGCGTGCCCAGGTCTGCACCTCCACTTTTTCCTGCCGTGACTCCGCCCCTCTTACTGGTCTGGATGAATGGTTGTTGGACTTCCATACAGTTCAATTTTCTATCAGTTCTGGTTGTTTTCTTGTTTCTAAATATTTGTTGTCCTTAATTTTGGTTGTGAGAAGAGGCACAATGTGTCCGCCTGCGCCTCCATCTTGGCCAGATGTCGCCGACCTTAATTACTTTCTAAAAGCCTTTTCTCCAAATACAGTCACTTTGAGGGTTTGGGCTTCAACATTTCAGATTCGGAGGTGACACACTTCAGTCCACAGCACTGCCGTTTTTCATGTCTGACTCTTAACCCACTCCTGGTTGGAGAGCTTGGCACCCTGAGTGAGCGAATGCACTATCAGGGTTGTTGGTGGTAGGGGAGGCTAAGGTGGAGGGGGCAGAGGGAGGGCAGACTGGTCCCAACAGTATGAAGATGAGAGGACATTTAAAAAGAGCTTCTGTAGTCTAGATACCAGGCACAACCATTATCATAAGCTTCACTCATTTATCTGGCAGCGATACCACGCTACTTACTAGAAGGTAAATTGTGTAGCTACAGTGCAAGCTTCTTTTCCTCTCAGAGAAGGTAAATCGAGGAATTGTCTGTGAGGGCAGAGGAGTTGGGGCAGCCAGACAAGGGCTTTACTGGGACCCATCGCGTTGCTGGTGCTCTCAGGGGAGTTTTGTTGAATGAATGGCTTGGGGCCGAAGGCCCAGGGACACGTGGCTGGTTCTTCTAGGGTAAGCCGATACTTTTGGTAGATGGGTGGACTTCTGGCTCCTTAGGGAAGACTTTGTAAAAATGACAGAAGGTCTGCATCTTCCAAAATGTGGAGCCGCAGTGGTGGCGATCTGGCCCCCAGTTGAGGATGAGGGTGGTGCCAGGAGGGTCCTGGGGAGGCAGGTGGGTAGCAGTGATGCAGAAGGCCGGTGTCACTGGTGGAGGGGACTCCAAAGGCTGAGCTCACCCCCCCCCCCCATATCAACAAGCACTGTGCAAGTTGCTTTTCTGCTGTATCACAAACAAGGTTAGGGAGGTTATGCTTAAGCTTCTCCCAGTGACTGCGTTCCGGAATGGGTACCAAGCATGCTGACAACAGCAGCACGTAGCCAGGTCCCCTGATTTGGGACCCCTCCGCAGTCGGATCAGGCACTGATAGGGGGATGCAGAACTGGCAGCCATGAGTTCGTTGTGTGGCCGTTCCAATGCCCACTTACTAATCAATAACGGAGGAGAAATTCCAAGTACTTAACGTATTGTTTGCCAACACGTTGCTGTGGCAACGGCTAGTCCATGAGGGTTCATTCAGGAAGGGGTTCTGGAGGCACTTCCTCTGACATAAGCTTGTTAGGGCTGAGAACACCTGCGTTCCTGCAAACATCAGCCCGAACGTTATCTCGTGGAGCTGATTTAAGGGCGGGAAGCATCCCCCTCATTCTGGCCCTGTGAGAGTGCTCTGGGGAAGGTTTGCCAAACTTAGGACCTGGGCCCTGTCAGGTCTAATCACTATTTCTTCCACCCCGACCCCTCTCTCCTCCTTTATTAGCTTTTAATTTTTTATTGCAAAAAAATTAAGTTTGTAGATAATGCGAATTTTCTGTAGAAAATGTAGAGAAAAAATGAAGAAGCACATAGACGAAATAAGATTCATTCCTAAGAACAGAGGTGAGTCACGTTAGACTTGGAGCACTTCCTTCCAGTCTTTTTAATATTCATGTTTGTGCATTTGCATACTGATAACATAATTGGAATAATGCTGCACGTGGCAGTTTGTTTCATGTCCTGCTTTATTACCTAACGTTTCACCATCAAAGCACCCCGCACTCAGGGCTGTTTGGAACTCCTAAGTTATGGGTAGCAGCACGTCCCTCGACTGCGTGTGTCTACGGTGAGTTTTTTTAACCCGTCTCTCACGTTGAACATTTCTGAACTCCCTGGCATTAGTATAAATAACACTTTATTGCATCTCCTTGCCTGCAGGTGATAAGGTACCTTCCCAGGAGAGAATTACTGTATCCACCTCTAAGGATGTTGCCAATGACACACGTGTCCAAACTTCCTTCTAGCTATGCAGCAACTTGGACGCCCACCGGCGGGTAGTCTTTCACTGCCATCCTGCCAAACTGGTGGGCGTCTCATTCTCGTGGCCGTTTTGTCGTTCTAGTGTTTCCAGCTTGGAGTTATCCAACGGCACCGGTAGGGAAGGTGTTAGATATGAGAGGAGTTAAACATATGAGTGAGAAGGGCAGCCCTTGGGTGGGCGGAACGTCTGTTTCTTCTGTGCGGAAGCAAACAGGGATGGGTTTTTGTGTTGAGTGGCAGTATCCGCCCTGGCTGGTTGCGGAATGGGGGCTCTTTCTCACTTGGCGAAGAGATGGTGGGAGCGATGGGCAGAGGCCCCGGTGCCTGAGACACAGGAGTTACTGCTGTTAGTTGGCTGAAGGCCACCTCTCTGACACCTGCTGCCTGTCCTGCTGGCCATTTCTTGGCTCTCTGGGCAGCTGTACCCACATCCTTCCCCTGCCCGTCAGAAACACCACGGCAGGACATCCCCAGAGCCCCTGCTGTCATCCCTCCACGTTGTCGCTGTCACAGGACATATGCCAGACACACACATTCCACGGTGCAGGGACACGTCCACCCCAGAGGTTCCCCCTTCCTCTCCCCTGATCCCAGCCCGTCTCGCCCACCCCGTGGCTCACAGCCGCAGGTGCCGGGGCTACACCCAGACAGCTGCGTCCTGTCTGGGCTGTGTCTGCCCTTCCCCTCCCTCTGCCCCTCTCCGGGCATCTCTGAGGGCCGCCTTGCTGGGAGCAGCTGTTGATTCGGATTTTCATCAGGACTCTGGTAATTAAAACTCGAAGCTCTGCAGACGTTTGCGTTCCGTTACACTGGAAGGGCAGCTGTATAAATTCGGGGCAGGGAACCAGAGCCTCACGTAGCGAGCTTGGGCTTAGAGTAATCAGGTCTGTAGAGTCGCCCCCTTTCTCATCATCCAGAGAGAGGCTTTGGGGGAGCAGCCCCCGCCCCATTTCTACGAACAACTTCTATGTTCTGGGCACTGTGCTGTGCTCTTTATGGCTAATAACGTGTGACTAGGAGCCAGACTGCATGGGTTCAGATCCTGGCTCCGTCCTTTATTGGCTGTGTGACCTTGAGCAGGTTACTTAACTTCTCTGTAGAATGTGAGAAGCGCTAGTTTTCGTCGTAGATGGTTGGAGGGTCAGGTGAAATAATGCGCAGAGTACCTGCCTAATAGTCTTTGTTTGTAATATTAGAATTTTATTTAAAGGCCCTGATGCCTTAGTTCCCCATATCTTCATGTACGGAAGAGGAGATGGAGTCCTGTGGCAGCGATGTCGTGCAGATGAGCATGTGGCCCGGGGGATGCTGCTGGGCTGCCTGACTGTGGGCATGCTGCCTGACTGTGGGCCTGCGTCCACCACTCCTCATGCCTGGCCCCGCCTCCTTCCTGTGCCATCTTTGTGCCTTTTGCTCCTTTTCTCAGCGTAGGAGCAGTGGCCTCAGCTCTGGGCATGGCCATACCCTACCCGCTTCCTGGGGGCAAGGAGGCGGTCCTGGATGAACGGGGTTTCTTCATGCTTTGTCGGACCCCAGGTTCCCAACCCCCTCTCACTGTAAACATTCAGACAGTGCAACCACAATCTTAGAAACATCAACATAACCATGTTTTACCTTCCATGGCCTGTGGGACCTTGTGAGTTGGCATATGCATGCCAGACAGGATGCAGACAGACAGACAGATGTGCACACACATGCGTGCACCAGCAGGGAAACAGCCTTTCCCTTGCATTAACAGTCTCTGGCCTGGGGCAGGGGTGGAAATAACTGCCGTCTAGAGTGGCTTTTCCACAGTAATAATAGTGGCAGTGTTGTCGGCCGCTGCCATCCTTCCCTGGGAAGCACCGTAAGCCTGGCCGCCGCCTTGCTGGGGCTTCCCGTGGTTTATTTAATTCCATCCCCACAACAATCCTGCAGGTAAGCATGCTTTTCTCTGTATTGTGGACGAAGAAATGAGACACGAGGGGGCTTGGAAACAGGCCCTGGGGCACAAAGGGCGTAAGTGTGAGGCGGGAGTTCGAGCCTGGCTGTGCGGAGCCTGCAGCCCATGCTCACTGCCTGGGCTCTGGCGCACCTGGTAAATTCTCCGCTCAAGGATGTCATCCCATTGGGTGCGCAGCCCGAGTCTGGGCCCAGGGCTCCCTGGGAAGTGCTTCCAGTGGGACATGAAGCAGGTGTTCTTTGATCCCTCCTCTGATGCTGTAAACTCTTATGGGGTGTCCAACCCGAGGCCCAGCATGGCTGTGAATGCGGCCCAACCCAACATCGTAAATTTACTTAAAACTTTGTATTTGCTCATCAGTTTTCATTAGTGTTTGCGTATTGAACGTGTGGCCCAAGACAACTCTTCTTCTTCCTGTGTGACCCAGAGATGCTGGAAAGTTGGATACCCCTGTAAGCACCAGGTGCCGTGAAATGAATTGCAGTAAGAGTTGCTTTGAAAACTAGTTGTTCTTTGCTACCTGAACCTGATCATTGCTGGAAAGGAGCCAGGACTGGGGACCAGGCTAACACAGTCCATTGCTGGGCTCTGTGACCTGGGAAAAGCAAGGCAAGGGTTCCAGCAGGTCAGGAGTGAGGAGACTCCCCTGTGGGATCAAGGGAGTTTTTCGATGTCTGAGCACAGCTCCGGCTGGATGAGGGAGGGTTGGGCCGACCAGACATGGTCTGCCGGGCAGGCGCAGGGGCCGTGTCACAGAGACAGCAGGGTCCGAAGCTGACGTGTGGCCCTCCGGTGTCAGGCTCACAGGCCAGCCTAATCTGCTGTGCAGCCTCGGGGTCACCGGGCCACATGGACTTCCTGCCCCCAACCCCCTCCCCTCTGCATCCTCAACCCCTGGGAGTTAACCCCTAGGACAGCCCATGAAAAGCCTCAGCTGGTGGGGGCTAGCCCCTCTTAGAGGAGGCCTCTGGAAGAACACTGGCGTTAAGTGATTGACGGCCTTACATGGAGTTGAGTGGGGCTGTGGGATAACAGGTTGTCTGATGTTGGGAATTTACCCTGGAAATCATGAGCATCTCGTTCTCACATGTAGGCGACAGCCCGTCAGGGATCATCGGGAACATCAGGAATTAGCTTGCCTTCCTTCAGCGGCTCTTCATTCCGTGGTCCTCCAAGGGTGGTCCCTGAGTAGCAGCAGCAGCAGCAGCAGCATCCCCTGGGAACGTGTTGGAAATTCAGATTCCCAAGCCCCACCCCAGACCTGCCGAATCAGAAACCAAAGCATCCGTGTGATTCTCCAGTGATTCTGATTCACCCTCAGATCTGCAAACGAAATACGGCAGGTTACCACTGGGGGTTCACACGTTTTAGGTGGTGTGTGGGCAGGGCATTGAAGAGCGTTGACTTACGTTGAGAAAACTCTTTTCTTTTTGTTTATTACCCCTCCTCTGCAAGGGGAACCTCTCAGTTTGGGGGTGTCCCTAACACCCTGCCCTTCTAACACTTCCTAAGGCCCAGTGTTATCTGGGAGAAAGCGGGGCTCAGGGTCAGAACCCGAGGTGAGCAACAGCCTCCGGCCAATATTTACTTACCTTCTGTCATTAATTTTGCTTTCAGCCTCGTGACGTGTTTAGGGCAGACGAGAATGCGTTTCCTTTTTTGGTGGTGACATGGAGTTTCCTTCAGAAGTAAGTTAAGCAAAAGCGAATCATTGAACAAACCAGTAACTTAATATTAGTGCAGGCGGCGCTAGGATTTGTCAGAGCTTGAGCCGCAGGCGTGGGGGCTGTTCGGAGGGATTCTGAGAAGCCCACGCTGCTGTGGAGACTGGGCTTCAGGACCCGGGAAAGCTCTCGTCCAATCCAGTGGTGGTGTCGTGTCTGTTTCCGAGGATGCTTTTCTCTTCTGAAAGGCAGTGCCATATGGCCACGGCGACTCTCATATTGTGGACAAGGTACCATCTGGGAGGCTCTTGAGTAACATGAATGCGAGGTCCCACCCCTGAACTGCTCAATGAGAGTTCTGGAACGCAGCCCAGGAAGCTGCATTTAACACACGCCCGGGAGATTCACGTGACTGGCAGGGTTTAGGGACCACAGGTGAGGGGGCGAGAACACGCACCTGTAAATCCTGTGGCCTGTGTGTTCAGATTCCTGCTCAGCCTCACCGACTCGCCTAACCTCCTGGGCCCCGTTTCCTTATCTGTGAAGCTGAGTTCAGCAGCAGATGTTTTTTTGTCCAGGGGGTGGGGATTGGAGTGAGGCTCAGGCAGTTTACTAGCTGTGATGTTCTCTGTTCAGAGCTTTTCCTTACACCTAGCCGTCATGGGGAAGAGGTTGAGATGGGGTTTAGAACCCGGCCCAGGTTTGCGTGGAGTTTGGGACAAGTTCGGGCTCTTCTCTACAGGCTCTGTCCTTGTAGGCAGACTTGGACAGCGGGTGCTTTTCTGCTGCAGGTGACCTCAGATGCTGGTGAACACTGCACAGCCGGTGCTTCGGACGGTGGCTTCTCCCACCCCAGACAGGAAGGCTGTTGTGTGCGCAAATGCTGTGGCCTCCTCCGCAAGCGGGGTGCTGTTTTAACTGCAGAGATCTTCCAGGGCTTTGCAGCTCAGGCTGTAATTGGAAAAAAAAAACAAACAAACGCGGAAAGGTTGAAGGCAGGTTTACAGCGGTGTTACTGGAAAGCACCGTCCAGCTTGAAATGGGCTGGGTTTCGATGACACTGGACGCTGGCTGCGCAAGGAAACCTGGGTGATCCTCCGTCTGTGGAGCGTCCTCCAGCCCGACAACCCGCAAGGGCGCGGGGATTGTTGCTAGGGCTTCCGGCTCCTCACGTCCTTATTGTGTGACCTTGTGAAATCTTCCGCCTTCTCCAGGCTTCAGTGTTCGCACAGGCAAAATGGGAATAGTAATGAACTTGCCTCCTGAGGCGATGACGAGGATGGACGGAGACAAGACATGTGAAAAGTGTGTTGTCATCTCGACGGTGATGCCTTGTCTGCCCATCTGTCACTTGGAAAGTTGCGTGCAGGCATTTTTCCATCCACCAGGAAGCCTTAATTCAGGTTTGATTCCCATGGTCTTGCACACTGAGGGACTTCATATGTCATTTGGCTTAGAAATGGCAAATTCATGGACCACAAGTCCAGCCTGATGCAGAGGCATGAATTCTCCTGAGTACATGGTGTTCTGTAAAAATTGCTTTGGGACGCTTTTAGATAGGATCTGTAGTCTTTGGTTTGCTGAACATCCTACTGCTCTGTATTGCTCAGCCTTTAGCTTTGCTCATTTATATTTACAGTCGGACTGAGATATCCCTGAAAGTGACCTCCGAGTTCTTGGATTCCAGGTAGAGTGCCCAGGTGTGATGGGAGAACCTGCTGCAGGCGTGGCTGGCCATCCTGCAGCCGTGATTTCACACCAGTAGACAGACGATGGGGTAGGGGAGGAGTAGTGTTGAAGGTCACCTGTTTGCCACCATCAGAGGTAGGGCTGTTCCCAAAATAGCCGTGTTGGGGCCATGGGATGAGATACCAGCCCAGCTGGGGGTAGAAGGGGTGGTCATGGAAGGCTTCCCGGAGAAGCCTGGATGCTTGAAGGACGTTTCCAAGGGTGAGGAGACAGGGCAGGAAGGGTGGTCCAGGCTTCACCTTCTGCCACGGTAGACATGAAGGCAGGGAGTGCTCCCGTGCATTTGAGTGACTCTCAGTTAAGCCGGCTGAGACTGGACCGTGAGGAGGGGGTGGCAGGGGAGGGGCCGTCCTCTCCGAGGCTGTCATCCTAGATGTCTAAGTCATTCCCTGCAGGAGAACAGAATTCTACTCAGGAGGTGTGACTGAGCAGAATTTCACGAAGTGACTTCTGGAGGCACAGGCAAGGCTGAAAGGAGCCATTTTCATTGGTATTTGTGCCATTTACGGGCATGGGCTTGGGTGGAGATCTCCGAGGAAGGTCAGAGAGAGGAAGAAATGCCAGGACAGAGCCCTGAGCATTCCAGCATCTGCAGATCAAGAGGAGGGCAGCATCCAGCTGGGAAGTGAAAAGAGGGAGGTGGGAGGGCAAGAGAGAGCAGCGTCTGGAATCCAGGTGACCCTCCGCCTTATCAACACTCCTGACCGGGCCAGTGGGGTGAGGTCTGAACAGGGACCTTTGGATTCAGCAACATGGAGGTCACGGGTGACCTGGGGCATGCGGTTTCCTGTCTTGGTGGCAGCAAAATCCTGATCGGAGTGGTGCCTGATACAGTGGCTTGTGGTCCACGCAGTGACCAGAGAGAACTCTTGCAGAGACAGTGAGCATGTGTGCCCCACGTGCCTCCAATAGTCTTTATTTCGAAAGGAAGTAAGGAATAAAATTTGGGGAATGGAGAAGAGGAAAGTAATATCCTGGACCCACCTGTCCTGTACCATCCCTGATAGTATATAGTTTAATGTCAGCCCCCAGTGCCCATCATGCCTACACGTCTATTTTTAACCATTTGCGATGTTGGTTCAGGGTCATTTTCTGTCCTGCGTTTCTTAACGTTTCATCAGGAGCGTTTTTTGTCCAGGCTGTCTCTGCCACAGTAACCTCCGGAGTTAAAATGTGCACGATCTCATTAGGGCCTGTTCCCAACCTCCGTATTTCCTGCGGAGTCTGCAACTAATGAGGGGGATGAAGAAAATGTCTGTAAATATTTTGTTGTTTTGCAAACACAAGCACTCTTAAATCCAGTTTAATGATTGCTCAGTTTAATTAAACACTCTTGGTCTTCCGCGTTACCCACTTCTCTGCGCTGATTACTGCCCTGATAGGAGAGCGAAGATCCAAGTGCGTTCCCTTTCTTCTTCCTCTCTCTCTCCTTCCACGGGTGGGAGAGGGGCGACCTGAAGGGAAGACCGACTCTGCCTCATGCCGTCTTCGGACCCGCATTGCACAAGGGGCTTCTGTTTGGGATCAGGTTCTCGGATCTTTCCAGGTGTGTGAGAGCAGGACTTCCTTTCCCCTCTCTTGTTAAAAACGTGTTAGGGTCTCATTTCCAGACTATAAAGCGTACGTGTACAGTGTAGTCAGTTTTGGTCATTGTATACAGCCCTGTAGCCACCATCCCATCAAGATTCAGAGCCGTTCCTTCGCCCCAAATGTCCCTTCCCTTCTTTCCTCCCTTCCCTTCCTCCCTCCCTTCCCTTCCTTCCTCCCTCTCCACTTCCTGTCACCGGCCTCTGCTCCTTGCCCCAGACAACCCGTTGTCTGTGTTTTGATACTATGCTTTTCCCCCTACAATTTTATATAAAGGAATAATATGGCACATAGTCTTTTGAAGCTGACTTTTCTCCTGTTCGTGAGGTTCATCTCGTTGTGTGCGTTCACCTGCCACGCGGAGGAGTCTTTCCATCGTCAGCATCTCCCACGATTTGTTAATTCAGTCCGCGACTTTTTGTTTCCTGTCTCGCTCAGCTCACTCACTTTGTTCATCCTAGAATTGCAAGTGACAGAAACAGCCAGAGAGCCTCTTTTAATGTTTTCGATCCCCCAGGACGATCAAAACGCTGCGTGCTCCGTCCGAACCTGTGCTCGCCACACTCCCTGTATGAACGAACATGGCGATCAGAAACCCTATCCCGGGGGACCGGGGTCCTCAGCGGGGTTGGGTTCTGAAGTCAGCAGGCATGCTGGGAGTTTCAGGGTTGTCACCGTTGCCCTCGAAGCATCCCTGAAGGCACCCATGGTACAGTGTGTTTGCTTGAGTAATTCTTACGCACACTGCAGTTTAAGATCCTTTGAATTAGACTAAAGGAAAGAACAAAGAGGAAGTAACTATGCAGATGAGAGGAGCAAGGAAGGCATTCTGCATTTCGTGGGCAGGCGTTCTAAGGTCTTCCTGCCCTATTTTAGGGTTAAGCCTCTGTAAGTTTAATCTAAATGATTTTATTTCTTTACTCACTTCTTTACTCATTTTTTCATAGTGGGGATTTAATGAGGTAACGTTTGCAAAAAACCATCAGCCCGGGGTTGGGCACGTAGGGATGCCACAGAGTTTTTCAGGTTTGAATTCACTTCCGGCCACATCAGAACCTCACGTAACTCTCGTTGTTTGAAAGGTTGTTCAGAGCTTGGCTATTTGATCTTAGTTTGTTCCAGCTGCTGATCTCTAGGGCGGCCCCGCAGGCCAGCCATGACTCTCGTGCCATTGAATATTGGTCTCCTGACCCCCTTGTCCTCCATCTGTGGCAGTGTGCAGTCCTCCAGGGGGTCCTGCATGGCGGGGTCCTGCCACCCTCAGGCACAGAAAGGGAGAGAAGCATGTGCTTCCACTTGGGGCACCCAAGTTCCCCGCCCTGTGTTTCTGGAGACATGTGCTGCTTCAATTCCCAGCTGCTTGGCCAAATCAGAAGGTGTCCCTTGATGTTGCAATGGGGGGCCCTGCACTGAAGGGGCTGGAGAGATGGTGGGTGCCCCTGCAGCTTACAGAGAACACTTCTGCAGAAGAGCTCTGCGTTTTACGTGTGGGAGAGGCTGCAGCTTTCATGTGGCGGCTTTGCCTCCTGGGGTCAGCCCTCCGTCCCTGAGAAGTGAGAGCCAGCGACTACCATCCTTGGTCTTGTGGCATTTGTCTCACCGTGCAGGGAGTTGCGTGCGTGGTGTGCTGTGAGCTGATAGGGCCTCTCCTGGTGCTGAGGAGCCGGCAGAGACTAGAAGGGGGAGACAGGCGGAGTTGGGGTGTTTAGGGAACTAGGATTGTCCTTGCCCACCTTTCTCTGGGAAGCCTCACTAATGGAGCACACACACCAACCCGGAAGCAGGCCCAGCCGTCCTACCTGGAGCAGGCGCCTCGCGGTGGCCTGCCTGAGACACTGGGGTGACCCCTCAAGTTAGAGTGACACTTTAGCTCCCTTCCTTCTGAGGACAGAAAAAACTGCAAGTTGGACAGAGTTTGTAACTGGGGTGATTGGAGCAGGGGCAGGAAGACTTGCAGTGGGGAGCACAGGCTGTGCTTGGGGGCGCACAGGGGGGCAGGTAGGAGGGACCTGATCCCGGAACAGAGCAGGAAACGTTTTTCTTTGTGTTCAGCTCCATCCTCGGAAGGCGGTGTCTGTGGGGAGGAGAGAAGCCTAACGTGGGTCAAGTTAGATTAGTCTGCAGAGTCTAACATTTCAGCCAACCATTTCTTAGACGAAGAATGTGCATTTGGGGGATCTGTGTCTGGCCTCAGCATAGGTAAACAAATGGGTACCCCGAGTCTCACCGAAGCGAAATGGGGAAGGCTGGCCACGGAAGGTGGGGATTTCTTAACCCTCACTGTTTTCTGGGAGTACATGGCTCAGGGAAGTTCAGCATCGTCACCAGCAAGCTCTTTCCTGACTCAGCGCTCACCCTATTCGGGACTCGCTGCCCAGTGCACATAGAAGCCGATACTATGGCACTGACTTTGAAAACAAAACAAAGCAAAGCAAAACTCTCCACTGCAAAGCTGGCCAGGCAAGGAGACAGGAGGCAAAGCTCAAATCTGTCTCCGGGATGATGGAGAATTTGGGTGGAATTTAAGGGGTTTCTGCACCAGATCTTCCTAGACGTGATCCTTCACTTCTGGTGGTGTTTAGGTTCTGGTCCTGTCCCGGTCCCTGGGTTCTGTGGAACGAGGTGAGGGGCACGGGGGTGCAGAATATTGTGGTTCCCCATGTAATTTGCAACATTTTCTCCTGTGCACGTGCTTTGGCTGCGTGACTTGCAGTTGTTTTCTTGTCTGTGAAGAACTCCGTATCTTGTAAGAAACGGGATGGGCCGGCCTGGGCTGGTTCTGCCCTGGCAATCCTGTTCCATGAGTAGGTGTCACCCTGGCTCACTTCTCATTACTGGTCTCCAGGAGAAAGCGAGAATGATGGTGCTGGACCCTGCCCAAGGGGACTTCCTGCACCTGAGCCTGGAAGCGGGAGGTCAAAGAGCAGGTCGGGAGGCTTGGCACCTGCGCTCAGGTGGGCAAAGAGGTTGTAGAAACAGAGACGTTTCTCTGAGACACTGCGACTCTGTCCACTGGTACCGTGCAGCTTGAGGAATGGCAAACTTGACCAACCGGATTTGCAGTTCCCCCTCCCTTAGGGAGGACAATGTACTTTAGAAGGACAGAGGATGGAGGCAGAGAGGTAACCATTTTCTCCCACCCACCCACTCCAAGCAGCTTCAAACTTCTGCTCCATCTGCCCCTCACTCCCTGCGTGACTTCCAGGAAAGGCAGTTTCCTTCCCAGTAAAATGGGGCCAGTGGCACCTGCCTCACCTGTAAGCTCCTGAGCACATGGGAGTTCCCTTCCATGCTGGATGGATGGGAAGGCAGTGCGATTTCACTGGCTATTTGTTTGAACTTTTTTGAGATCTTTGGGTAATAAGTCAGCCCTAGTGAGGGAAATGGCCTTTAAAAACAATAGCAATTTATCTGTCTCATGCAGCAAAGCTACAGACACTTTGGAAGCAGTATTCTGAGACAGCTGCCTCCGCTACTAAATTGTCATGGCGATTCACCAATACATCAACCCTGGGCACTGCACGGAGCCGAGAGCGTGGGCGGATCTGGTCCCCACCCCGTGGGTGATCCGTGTCACCTGGCTGGGCCGGGGAGCAGCAGCCAGCTCTCAGGCACGAAGCCCTCTTGCAGACAGCACGCAGCTTGCAGGGGACCCTCCAGTTGAGAGGTGTGCTGACCGGCAAGACACCTGCCAGCCTCAGCTCCAGCCTGGCCAGGCCGAAGATCTCGAAGATCTTGTTCCGAGAGGCTGAGTTGCGTCCTGCTGTGGGGGCCTCCAGCTGGGCCATAAACTTTTTAATAGAAGCTCGGAATTCGAAGCACATTGCACATTGCAGTTGGGCTCTCCGAGAGGCCCTAAAATGGCCAAGGCTGCAATCCGGGGAGCGATTTTCTCTTTGTTCTGACGACACAACATTAACAGGGACATTAGCGCGGCCATTTCCCTGGGATGGGCTGGAGTTCGGGCTGCCTCCGTTTCCTTAATTGCATCTCTCTCTCTTCCTCTTTGTCTCCTGGTTTATTAAATCATCGCTGGCACAGTCGTGAAAGAGGCCATCTCAGGAGGAGTGAGGGTTTGGATAATTGGAGTCGGAAAGGCTGGCCTGAAGCTCTGTTTTCCAGGCCCCTGCCTCACGCAGACATGCTGGTCTGTGTTTGATTTTTTTCACTGTATACGTTTCAAGACCTCAGACTTCGACCAAAGAAGGACATAGGCTGGCTTAGTGAGCCCCGATCACCCGGCCTCAGTAATCCTCACCTCACGGCTGGTTTTGTGTTCCCCCGGAGCCCCATCTACTTGCCCTTATGTTGTTATTAATATGTTTTTCTATCATCGCCCAAATTCTCTCATGCCGTCCTTTGTTGTCCAAGCCCTCCCTCACCCTCAGCTCCTCGTAACCGCTGATCTCACTGCACTTCCTATAGTTTTGACTTTTCCAGAAGGTCAGGTCAGTGGAATCATATATAGCTTTATGACTCTAGCATCTTTCAGGTAACATAAAGTGTTTGATATTTGTTCATGTTCTGGGTATATCAATGCTTCGTTCCTTGAACTGGATTCAAAGTATCCAAGGACCCATGAAGGTGGCTGGCGCACTGCTTTTATGGGTGATTTATCCAAGTACGTGCAGCGGGCCAGGCTTCTGAGCGGATCTGAGCTCGCAGAGCTGATCACCCTGCCTCTCCTGAAATGAACTGATGTGACAAAAAGATTGTGCCAGGCCGGGCACTGGAAAAGGTGCCATCTTCCAGCCTCTCACTTGGAGTAGCTTCTAGGAGACAGAGTGATGGGATTAGATTGAAGAGGTTCACCGAGGGCTGACCCACAGACCTCGTTCCTGAGAAGGCAGAAACAGCCCTGGCTGGGCTGTGAGATTTGTCAAAGGAGAATACAGGACGTTTTCACAAATGGAGATGGATACAACCATCACAACAAAACAACAAAACAGACCCTCGCAAATCTACTTCAGGAGCATGTTGAAGGACTAGTATAGCATTATACAACGAGGTTTATCCCAGAAATGTAGGGAAAAGTCAACATTAGGAAATTAACATATGTCACATTGCTATATTAAAATAAAACAACCATATGATTAGTTCAGTGGTCATGAAAAGGCTTTTCATAAAATCCGACACCCATTCTGGTTTGAAAAGTTAGAAGGAACCCAACATACCAAATGCTTCAGTGAACTTGAAATTGAGAGAAGGGTCTTTGTGATACTGAAAACAAAAACAAAACAAAAGCAAAAACAAAACTTCTCTCCCCAAACCCAAAGCCCTATTCTAAATCTAAAAGTAATGTTATCATTGACTATGAAAAATGAGAAACATTGACATGAAGGCCAATATTAAAACTAAATTATCTGATACCTTCATCGTTTGACATGAAAAAGATATAATCAGCAATGGCTATTATGGGTTGAATGGTGTTCTTAGAAAGAATGTATGTAAAAACAACAATTAAAATAAAATTTTTAAAAAATCCTCCAAAAAAAAAAAAAAAAGAAAGAAAGAAAGAAAGAATGTGTGTTGAAGTCCTAACCCTCAGTACCTCATAATGTTAACCTTATTGGAAATTAGGGCCTTTGAAGATTTAACGATTGAAGATGGGGTCATTAGGGTGGGCCCTAATCCATTCTGACTGGGGTCCTTATAAAAGCAAACTTTCCCAAAGCCATCGGGCGAGTCAGGGACGGGACAGTGATTTTGAGCTTGGTCTATGCCCGGCACTGATCCCGAGCATCACCAGTGACTGTGGCACATTCAAATCGCGATGATTACAGTGCGTTGGTTCTGACGTAGTTAGACACACAGATCCATAGAACGGACGGAAAGCTCAGAACTAGATGGTGTATATGTGAGCATGTCACGTATGTAGTTATCAAGGAGGAGACGGATTATTTAGTGGTGCTGTAGCAATAACGGGAGTCCTTGAAAAAGTAAAACAGTTATATTTATATGCCACATCATACGTTAAAATTACTTCTGCATGAATTAAAGATAAAAGTATTGCTGATTTAACAAGAGAATCAAAGGCTGCTACAGGTGAATAGTTATTTCTTAGGCAGCACCGAATACCAGAGTATCTGAGATCCTTGGTAGGCAATTCTGCTGGAGCAGGAGAGGATTTACAGATTTTACTTTATACTCAGCAATGTCCAAATGACAAACACAATTCAGAGTTAAGGTAAGCCAGAGAGCTGTTTATAACTGAAAACACAGACAACGGGCTAGTGTCTTTAATGTAATAAGAGCACTTACAAGTTAGAAAGGACACGTGGCCTGATGACGAAGGGGGCGAAGGACACGGACGGGCAGTTTACAGATGGGGACGTGCCAGTGGTCAGCTGAGCCTGTGGGAAACATTCCGCCTCACCCAGTATTCGAGTAACTGCAAGTTAAAACAGCGGGCCGCTGCATCTTACCAGTTAAATCGAAAAAGAAAAAAAGGGGTGCTCAGTGCTGGTGAGGATGCAAAGGACGTGAACAGTGTCACACATTGCGCTGTTACTTGGGACAACTGTCCTGCAAGGTGGGGTGACTACATGTGGGCATAAAATTAAGCGTGTTCTTCGACGCTGGAAATTCAACTTTCAGGAAATTGTCCCAGGGTAACAAATGTGGCTATGTCCTAAGGTTTATCTCCTTGTTTTATAAATAGTAGTTATGAAAATGACAGAAAAGAGAAAAGGGTTTGGTTTAGTAAATTATGGGCATATAGAATGGTAATTATTATACTTAGGTTTTAGGAGAACAGTTACTGAAAAATACGCCTGACACAGTAATGCAAGCTAGGAGCATGTTGCAAAGCTTCATAGTTCACTCTGGTTCTAGCTTATTTTTAGAAAGTAAATTTATGTATCTATTAGTGGGGAGAAAAGTCTCAAAATCCATAGGAGCAGTGGTGACTCTTGGAGAGGTAAGATTAGAGGGGATTGTGTTCGTTTTTTCTAAATTATCTGCAGTAGAAGTGTATTATTTCTGCAATTAGAATAAAGCTGATAAACCTGGTTAGATTTATATATAAACATGTGTAGGGTGCTCCAATATAGTGTACCTGCCTGTTGTCAGATGGTGCTAGTGAGAATTCTGACTATTTGGTACTGGAGGTGAAACAGAATAATAGTTCCTAGTTACTGTGTATCAACAGTCATAATGTGTTAAAATGTGTGTTTCCTAAATTATGAATACATTTTATAGGCATTCTGCCCCTCTGAACAATAATAGCTAATCGATATTTTTCTCTTAAAATGGGCCAAGCTTTTTTCTAGGTTCTACATGTTTATGGTCTCTTTTAATTCCCCTAAGAAATTCTGGGAGGGGTGTGTGTCTGCGTGTGTGTGCGTGTGTGTGCGTGTGTGTGTGTGTACACCAGGATTCACAGAGTACATAAGATAAATAGGTTAGATTTTTTGGGAGGGGGGCACCATGATTTAGGAAAATATTTTGGTGTGAGTAATTTTAAAGAGGACTTTGTGTTTCGTTATCCCCGCCACCTCGGTTTCATTCTTCTTCTGTGTGGCAGACTCCACGATGCTCTGGCGGGGACCAGGGCTCAGTGGAGCGCGGTGGAGGCGCAGAGCAGTGTGCACACTCAGCTTGCTGCTCTCAGGGGTGGCTGGTTTCATCCTGGAGCAAACTGTAGGCTCCCTGGGGAGTAGATGGCATGAACTCCCTGTAAGCGCACCCACCAGCGACATCCTTTCTCCTGCCTAAGTTTTCAGTAAGAACCGGGCAACAGAGTTTCCCGGTCTTACATAGTCTTTGTCCTTTCCAAAATAACTAGGAAATGATAAAGGAGAATGTGGCAACTGCCATTAATTCTGCCATCGAACAGGTTGCTGCTTCCCAGCCAAGTCCTGGTGCCCGGATGTTGCCAAGCAGGGGCGTAGCTCTGTCTCTTAAGGCATGCCTCCAGGAGCATCCCCGGGCTTGTTGGAAGCTGCTGAAAGAAACGTAGGTAAAAGCTCAGAGGAGGAGATCAGGGTAATTCTAGTGAGTCTGAATCGAAACAGCTTCAGACTCCCACGTGTGCTGCAGGCTGCTGGGCTGTCCTCGGAGCTGGGGATGGAGGGTCACGCACGTGGTGTGACCTCGGGCTTCTTGTGAAAAATATTCAGCCAGACAACCCACAGGGATGGAAGGGGATGAAGTAACCAGCTTTCCTGGATCAGTGTAAAGGTGCAAAGGTGTGTTTGAGGTGCAGAGGAAGCTGCAAGGGGGAAGAGGAGAGGAAAGGGAGGCAGCGTTAACAGGAGTCTGAAACAGCAATTGGCCTCCGCATGTTTTAGCAAACCTGGCCGATGTCTGAATTACAGTCGTTCGCTCCAGCTGGCAGCAGTAGCAGCGTCGTTTTTCAGCACCGTCGTTGCATGTTTCTCTCTCCAAGGTGCAATCCAGAACGTTTGTGTGGACGTCACTGAGTGTTGGTGAATGTTACCTTGCCCCCCCCCCCGCCCACGGCCCAGCTCGTCTCCTGCCTGAGGTCTGCTGTTAAGTTAGGAATGTGAGGGGCGCAGATGCTCAGGTGCAGCACAGGCTTGTCGGTGCCGGGCAGCGGGCAGAGGACTCCGGGCCGGGCCGCACGGAAGGACGCCGTCACCCCTGGAGCCAGCACTGTGCCACACCCCCTTCCAGCATTCTGTGCTCCCTGTGCTGTCACCCTCCTGAGGCCCCGGGACAGGCCTGGGGACACGTTCAGATAGCCATGTCTTCTATCAAATGATCAAAAGGAGGACAGTTTAAAGCATAGTCAGTCCAGACTGGTGTGTGATTGACTCCCCTTGATGTTCCCGTCATCATACTTCCCTTTTGGCCGGGGTGGGGCTTTTGGAGGAGGCAGGACGTTCTGGGATGTAGGTTCAGTGGAAGTGGACATGGAGCCTGGGTTGGTGGGACGCGTGTGCAGTATATACGGGGCCCGGCAGAAGTAACGCCTGCGTGAGAGTGGTTGGTAGGCTAATGATGCGGGTGTAATAATTGATAGTTTTAATTCGAACATTTCACCTAAAATGTCGTATGATGTGCTTGAGTGGGATATTGTTATGTTGCAGAATTATACGCTTATGATTTTGTAATAAAAGGTTTTGTGGTACAAAGGACATTGTTTGCAATGGACCCTTTGTATACACATACCTGTACTTCGCATATAGTGTCCGTGTATGTATTTATGGTGTATGATACTATGCGTATGTACTGTACACAGGCACACACACTATACACGTGCATACGTAGGACGTGTAATTTATGTTCACATACAGACATGGCCCATGCGTATTTTTTCTTGAGTATAGTCGCACCATCATTAGCTGCTCTGGTGTGTGTGGGAGTGCCTCGCAGGAACACAAGTCACGCAGTGAAAGACGAGTGATGACGGCTGAGTACACGGAAGCACGTGGGACGCCCTGGAGCATTGCAGGTGATACATGAAGGAAATTCGACGGCGGCTTCCCCAGATTTGCCCACGGTCCTGAAGTTTACATGACATTCCACAGATAATGACTTGGGAACTTGCAGGAAACTTAAAAAAATTATTATTAATAATAAATACCTTTCAATCGACTTGCTAGAGGAGATGTTGGAATTCTTAGTATGTCTGTAAAGGACTCATGGACAGCAGTGTGGTGATCACAGGGGAGAGGATAGTATAAGGGGGTAAATGATAACGGAAAAAATATAATAAAAAGTGAAAAAATGATACTGCAAAAGTATTGGCACAAAGAGGTAATTGAGGGAATGCAGCTGGGAAGGTAGAGGAAATACTGTCAGGAAGATAGTTAGCACAAGTTATTTTTCTGTATTGCACAATGTTCGTGTTACTTGCAGGCTGTTAAAAATTTGTTATTTGTAGTTATTTTGTTTTCCACTTCAAATAAATAGTCTCTTTTTTTCAGTTTGTACTCCTTTTCCCTAAAGAATACTTAAAGCTTCAGTCTCCACAACTCTCGGTCAGACCTGTTCTTGGGAGGGTAATGTCATTATTACCTTCTTAAAGGAGAGGAAATTGAAACTCCAAGAAGTTAAATGGCTTGTCCCAGGTCATGTGGTCACAGGCTGGGCTCCAAGATGCTCATCACCCACACCTTGTGCTGCCCTCCCAGTGGGCTGCGGTGGGGATGTGTTTTTGCTTCTCTCTGCATCAGTGGAGTTGAGGCTGCCACGGCCAGAGCCGTGGAGGATACGGGAGGTTCTCTGCCCCCTGCTGGTCACAGTCTTTAGGTTGTTGTTTCTTCGGGTAGTGTTCCCTTGCTTCCTGGTGACACAGGAGAGCTCTTTGGCCTGGCTTCAGGTGAGTCAGCCCCTGGGGAAGAGTACAATCCTGGCTGCGGCTGGTCCGCACCTGGAAAACCAACTTGCCATTTCTCACTGCTTCCACTCTGCCCCCGAGCACTTACCTATCAGTCTGGGGCTCTCCTGGATGAGAGAAGGTCTCGGGGACTCTGGGGAGGTTGGGTTAGAGAAGAAACAGCAACAAATTGGTATGACCTTAAGATGCAGTTGGTGGGGCTGAGGGCACCAAGTCACGCCTCCTTCATCTATTCACAGCTTCTCCCTCCAGCAGCCCCTGGCATTCTAACAGCAGTTACCACCGGGTTTTCCGGAATTCCATCCACGTCTTCTCACACTGTGCAGGCCTCTCAAGAATGAGTTGTGGGTATGTAAACTCCTGGCGTTTGAGGGGGTCCCAAATCGTGTTGCATGCATCCGGTAAGTCCGTGAGAGAAGAATGTAGCCATGTAGCCTCAATGTTTGCTACTTTCGCTTCCTTTTGTTTAATGCAGTCATTATCGAGGTCAGAAGGTTTGAAAAAATTTACATGTATCCACTCTCTCTCCCCGCTGGTTTTGATTTTGACTTTCGCATTTCTTCTTCTTCTTCTTCTTTTTTTAAATTTTACCTCAGATCCGATGAGAATGACAGTTGGAGTTCTCTCTCTGACTTTCACATTTTCACCTTCTCTGAAATCCTTCGTGAACTTACAGGTCTGCCATCCAGTCCTTCTGTCTTTGCATCTTATATTAATTTCTCTTTGTAGCTTTCTCTTCTTGGTCCACAAAGGGCTGGGTCTCTTCGCGTGCTAGTGTGGATGCTGAGTGTTCTTTAAAGCGTTCTTCAGGTTCCTGTCCTGGATCGGTTCTAGAGGTCTTCTGTCTAAGTTTCCATGATGATTTTTTTTTTTTTTTTGCTTTTTCTTTTCTGTTCATTTTTAAAAACTCATAATATTTTTTTCTGAATATTTTATTTTTTGACTGCAAGCAGGAGATGGCAAGGATGAGACACTGAGAGTGTCTAAAACAGGTCTTATTTATTTCAGAAGCTAGTGACACGGCTTTCTATTCGTTAGACACTATTTCAGACTTTGGGGGTTGACAGTGTGGAGGGCACACACCTGGCCTTGCAGTTCCAGGCAGTGCGGTTCACCAGCTTTTCTTCTCCAGATCCCAACAAGGGCATAACAAGGGCGGTCTGCCGTTTGCATTTTAAAATCCATTTCAGTTTTCTCCAGATGCTAGTGACAGTTTTATTGTGAGTCCTTGTTTTCGTTTCTGCTGGGAGTTTTCATAGGCATTGCAGTGAGTTTCTGAGACTTTGATGAGCTTCCAGCCAGATGCGTTTCAAAAGGAACGTGACTTGGCCAAGGTCATGCGGCCAGTTGGGGGCAGAGCCCGGTCTGTAATGCAGGGCCCCTTTCTCCCAGGCAAATCCTCAGTCTTCACGACCACCTGCTGCTCTTGTCCTGCCAGGGCCTGAGCCACGTGTGCTTTAGCAGGTGGTGGCTTTGTTAGAAGTTTCTCTCTGTTCCAAAGAGTTTTAGCCTGAGGAAGAGTCATACTGGCAGGGGGTGGACTCACAGGATTCTGGGTAGGGCCTTTGCAAATTCAAAGAAATGTGCAGGGGGCTGAAAGCTGCCGAGTGCTTGCTCCACGGAGCTGATGTGTCCTGGCCCTGAACTCCCAGGCCTCGGAGAGGAAGAGGGAGGTGAGGCCGCTGGGAGGTCCTGGGTCTGTTTCTTGTGCTTAGGAACCTTAGTGATCATCCTGCTTCTCTTTCTGACATGTTCATCAAAGACCGCTTCCTTGTTTATCAGGACAGTGCCCACTTCCCATCTGTGGGTGCCTCTGCCTTGGCAACATTTACCCAAGGTGTCAGCACTTGAGAGAAAGAGTGGACAGGTTTAATGACTGGACAGGGTGGTCTGCTAGTAAAGCCCTAAGTGCAGTGACCCAAGGCACGGCCGCCGTCGCTGAGGCCTGAAAACACAGTGGGTCCACTGCTCCTTCTGCACGGACCCCAGCCTGCCGTCCTGGGCATTTGCGCTGTAGCGTAGTTGAGGCTCTGTTATGCTCCGTCATTAAAAAGCCTTCATTCCCCATTCAGTGCGTGTGTGACAGGCAACGGTAGACGAAGGCCAGCTGGCAACCATGGACAGATTCGCCAACGCTTAACTGTTCGGAGGGGCTCCTCACACCAGCTGTACTTAGGATGACGCTCAGACCCCAGTAAATATTTTATCTGCGCAATTACCAGCTTGGCAATTCATATGACACTGGACACTGCTATGGAATTTAATTGACTATACGGAGCCCTCACTTTTACTTTATGTAATTAAGTGTTAATAGGCTTATCAGCCCCGAGTCCATAAACCCATACCTGTGAACCAGTCCTAAAAGTTTCTGAAGCTTCGGTGTGCATGGTACGCAGGGAGAGGCGAGGGCCTTTGAGGAGAGGGAACAGGTTCCGAATCCAGACTCCTAGGGAACTTGGACTGGAGTCTCACCTCCTTGGAGTCGCAGGGTTTGCATCTTTAAAATGAGAACGAGTAGTTCCTGGCGGTGGTTATAGGTGAGTGTGAGGGTACGTGGGATGGTGGGACTGGTGGGAGGCGAGGAATAGCTGCTCAGTAAGACGCTTTCTGTGCTCACCGTGTGGATTGGTTTATCGAGCGCCCTCCACGTAGTGATGGGCCAGGGCGGGTACCTTCCCTGCTCTGCTTCCCTCCACGTTTCCATTGTCAGGTTCCCGCACTAGAACGGGAGCTCTGGGAAGGAAGGGGGGCGCAGCTGTCGTTAATCCCTGATCCATCTCTGGTGCCTAGAAAACGTCTGGCTCGCAGGAGCTACTCAATGCTAGATTAATGAATGACGTTCAAGCATGGGTTGAATTAGTTCAGAGAGGATAATGAGGAGGGGGAGTGCCAAACTGGAGCAGTTTACTGGATCTTCCTGCGACAGACATTCCGACGCAGTGGAGAGGGCGTGTGCTTTGGGGGTCAGACGGAAAGTGATTCTATTCCTGTCTCTGCCCTTTACAAGCTGTGTCGCCTGGAGGAAGTTCTTTAACTTCTCCGAGGCTCAGGTTTCAGCGTCGCAAAATCCTACAGGGCCCCTCCAAGGGGCAAACTGGCAGGGCTGCTCTAAGGGAAAACGAGGCAGTGCTTCTGAAGCGCGGGGATCGCCCAGAGTTGAAAACATGGCTGATTTTTCCCACGGTGGAACTCAGGGAAGCTTTAAGTGACCTGACCATGTTTTCTCCCCGGGGATTTCTGGTGATTCCAGAGTGACGATTGCAAGGGCCCACTTCTCGCTCGGCCAGGTGGGAGCACCTGGCTGCGGTCGATCCTGAGGCTCTCTAAGCCGGGTCACTAATGGTGCTGAGGTCTGGGTGGGGTCAGAGGGCACCGCGTGTGGACCCTGGCGCCGCATGTGACCTTGAGCCCCGGGACAGTGAGTGGAGATGCAGGAAGCTGACCTTGTTGGCTAGGCCTGTCCACTACTGAGGCTCAGGACATGTAGCTGCTTCTCTTTTCCTCTGAAAAAAATTTTATATTAAAAATAAGTCACTTGCAGAAGAAGAGGTTTTAGAAAGCCAGATATTCCTATAGCAGTAGCAACGTTACTGGTCGCTTCGACAGGGTGTCCCGGTGACTCAGAACGTGGTGTTTGGAGTCGGACAGGTTCCGTTCAAGTGCCAGCCCAGCCAGCTCCTGGCTGTGAGATTTGTTATTTGACCGGTTCTCAGGTTTGTCCTGCACGAAGTGTGGATCGCAGTAGTGCCCACCTCATGGGGCTCCCTGACGATCACAGGAGATAATCCGTGGACGTGGCTGAGCGCAGTGCCGGGCACATAGTAAGCCCTCAATAAATGCTAGCTGCTGGCGTTGTTGTTCCCTCTGCACAGATGAGGAAACAGTGGCTCGGGGGTTTCTCCGATCCACCTGAGGTCTCAGAGAAAGAGCCAGAGCCAGACCTGCATGTTATCCTCTGAAGCCAAGCCTGGCCCCCGGACACTGGACCGTGCTCCGTTCAGGAGGTGTGTGTTGGGTTTCCCATTAGTTCTCAAGTGCCAGAATGCCAGGCTCTTTGTTAAGTCCAGAGGACTCAGTGGCAAAGAAAACGGACACACCCTTCCTGCCCTTGTGGTCCTAGACTGGTGGTGGGAGTTAGTTACTAAGGGGTCTCCACAACAGTCCCCTGGGGCAGGAGCGGCAGGCAGGGCGGTGGAGAAGTGGAGATGGGAGGAGGCTGAGTCCCACACAGTGCTCAGAGGCTTCTGGGAGAAGGCAGCACTTGGTTTTTGATGTGGCAGGTGGCCAGAGCCAGCCCGCTGCATAAAGTCACAGGAAACCCAGGTGCAGGAACACTCCAGGCCTGGGCACCAGCTGCGCAAAGACCCCGAGGCCATCCAGAGCTTGCCTTGGACCTCCGGGCCTTCAGAAGATGACACAGCTCCTGCCTGAAATGGGTATAAAGCCCATCTCTGTGTGTAGAGGAAATCTTTGCTCACCTTTCCCCAGCAGATCTGAAGTTTCCCTGACGTGGGGTATGACCCGGGGCCATCTCTTTCTTTCACTGCTCCCTCCAAAATAAAAATAAAAAAGCCGTTGCTGTTGTCTGAGCAAAGATGAAAGAGGCTATTCTGGGTTCTGAGTGGGCAGAGCTCTGGCCCGGGGCCTGGGAGCTGGGTTCTGTCCCAGCCCTGCGCCCCTTTCTTTGCAGCCTTGTCCTTTGTATGCCTGTTTTCCCACCTGTAAAGTGAGGGGCTATGCCAGGTGGCCCCTTCCCTCTTCAAATGTGGGCCGGCTGCTGAATCCCTGAATCTGCTCCCGGACCGTTTTTGGGAAAAAAGATTCTGTGGGGTGCAGCTGCGGGCTCCCAGGGGGACCCCTTCACCCTTCTCACCGAAGGTGAAGGCTCTCTCCCCTGTCCTGCACCCTCTCCTTGGCAGGGTGAAGCTGACCCCACTCACAGTCTCCTCCTTTGCTCTCTCTGGCTGGCCGCCATGTGTGACAACTTCTGCGAGGTTGTCTGGGGCAGAGAAGCCTGCTCTCCTCCAAGCCTCCGCTCTGGGGTCTGCATACAAACCAGTGCCTGGGAGGGACGGGACTCGTGCGACGAGAGAAATTTGCCTACCACATGCCTCTGTGCTCTCGTCTTGTACGATGTCCAGATGTAACCTGGTGGAGGACACAGTCACTGCCTCATGGGGTGTCAGAAATCGAAGCGCCCTTTGTAAGGGTTTCAGTGACTGCCTTCTTTTAGTTCCATGGGGAAAACCTATGGCCTGAATGGTTAGGTGACTTACCCAAGGTCACATGGCAGCAAGGGGTGAACGAAATTGGGACACATAGTGTTGATCGGTAGCTTGTCACCGTGGGCACTACTGATCCACGTAGGGTGTGATGGACCAACTCAGGGAGTTTCTTTAAAATCTTTTGTTTTTGAAACCATGTAACCTGATCACATACAGCATAGCTATCTTTTCCACTTCCAATTTATACCTTGGGATTTCTTTCTTATTTTATTTTTTTTAATTTTTATTTTAATTGTTGATCTTGTACAGTTTTCTGTCTTTTACTCCCATCCCAGCCCACCACCCCAGCCCTCCCCACCTCCCTCCCATTTCCACTCTCCATAGTTTTTGTCCATGTGTCCTTTATACTTCTTCCTGTAAACCCTTCCCCTTTTCCCCTGAAATTCCCTCCCCTCTCCCTTCTGGTGACTGTCAGCCTGTTCTCAATTTCAGTGTCTTTGGTTATATTATGCTTGTTTGTTTGTTTTGTTGATTAGGTTCCTGTTAAAGGTGAGATCATATGGTATTTGTCTTTCACTGCCTGGCTTATTTCGCTTAGCATAATGCTCTCCAGTTCCATCCATACTGTTGCAAAGGGTAGGAGTTCCTTCTTTCTTCTGCATAGAATTCCGTTGTGTAAATGTACCACAATTTTTTGATCCATTCATTTACTGATGATTTAATATTAATTTAACGAAACATATTTGGCACCTACTGTGTGCCAGGAACTATTATTCTAAGGCTTTACAAATATTAAGTTCACCCAATCTTTAATAACATCCCCAAAGGATGGTCACTATTATCGTCCTTACTTTACACATGGGGAAATTGAGGCACATAGAGGTTAAATAACGTAACCAAGGTCACACAGTTAAAAAAGATAGTAGAGCTGGAATGCCGACTTGGCAAAGTCCACACTTTAACCCCTACCGATACCTCATCTCCAGGCAAAGGTCTTCCACCATCTAAGGCGGGCATGCCTAAGGGCACTCCCCTCGTTGAACTTTCTAGTTTGCACATGGAAAAGCTGGGGCCTGGAAAGGGCACAAAAGCATTGGATTGGGTTCTAGAATGTCGCTATTTCTGTTAGCCCCTACTTTCCCCACTGCACAACACTGCCTTGGCGTTGGGACACATCTGTGGTCTGGAGGACACCCAGAAGCAAGTTCATTACTCTCCCTGGAAGTCCTGTTGCTAACTCTCCCCTTTGTTGTTTTCAGTCCTAGATGAATTGTCATCGGCCAAATTAACCGGGGTTGCCGCCCGGAGTCTCTGGGAGAAAGAACAGACACCGTCTCTCTGGTCCTTGGGGGACGTCCGAGCCGTCAGAGAGACATCACCTTATTTATAATAAATTCACTGTTCAAAGAGATTCAAAACATTTTCTCTCTCCTATTAGGGCTATTGTTTCTATCTGTTGAGTCCATGAGTGTTTGACATTGGATGACTTTATAAAACATTCTACTAATTGGATTTGTTAAAGCAAATAAATCAAACACTAATTGGAACGTGCCCTGCCATTCTTTTTGCTTCCTGAATTAGATAGAACGGCGTGAAGGCCTTCTTATCATATTTGTGCACTTATTTAAATACCCCCCTGGCGTACACTTCTGCAAATTCAATTAGATATTCAAAAAAGGAATTCAATTTATGCAAGGCTGGTTTTCATTCATTCAGGGGGCAAGACGTGCCTACCCGCGACCGGCTGCTCACAATTAATAAGCCCCACTTAGATACGGCCCTGCCTTCAAAGCGTGTGTCGGCACGAGGGTGGAATCTCGATGATTTGGGGGTTGGAGGACTTTACTGCTAGAATCCGTGTGTCCACAGAGCAGGGCTGGCTCCACAGGTGTGTAACTTGGGTAGTCACACAGGGCCTGGTACCCCGAAAGGCCCCTTGCTTAGTTTTATGTTCAGCTATAGGTTGTCTTAACGTCTTCATTTAATTTTAGGAGGTGCTGTGTTTTAGTTTCGCACTGGGCCCCACCAGTTTTGGAGCTGGGATCTACCCTGGGCTCTCAGACCTTCTGGCTTAGGGAAGAAGGACCTTGACTATAGCCTTGGCTCTGCCCCTGATTGGTGCATGGTGTTGAGTATGTCCATCGCCACAGTCTTGGTTTCCTTGCCTGTGAAATGGGAAGACTCCTGGAGAACGACTCCTCGCCTATGAAGAGCACATGCTGTAATGTAGGCGATGGGATTATTTAAGTCCAGTTACTATGCTTCTCTCATTCCCTTATTCTGCCAAACAGTTGTGTAGCTGTGGGCGACAGTGGGGGACACGCCCCCCTCCACTTTCGGAGGAAGGAACGAACACTCCACAAGTGAGAAATAGGAGGGAGCTGTCGAAAGCACGTGACATCCAGCACTCAAATGATGAAAGTAGGTGCTTTTCTGGGACTGTGTTAAAATTGGAAATTTTTACGGCCTCAAAGCCAAGGTCAGCACACTGCGCAGTCTGCCGGGTCAATTCTGTATCTTGATGGGTTTTTACTCAGCGCAGAAAGGAAGGATGGTTTTTCCATGTCTGTGTGGTTAGACAAATCACAAGAAGAATATTGTTTCTCGACGTGAGCGTCACATGCAATTCGAAGTGCAGCGTCGATAAATCAAGTTTTATTAAACACAACTCTGCCATTTTTCCTGTGTTATTTATGGCTGCCTCTGTGTTTCACTGGCATTGCTGAGTAGTGGTGACAAAGACTAAGCGGTCTGCCGAGGTGGGCAGCATTCTAAATTGGCCCCCAAGATTCCCTGCCCCTGCGGTTCATATCCTGTGCCATTCCCACCCCTTGGGTGGGACTGTGAGTGGGGTGGAGTTCGCTGCCTTGATGAGGCTAGGTGAGTGACAGAGGCGAAAGGATTTTGCGGAGGTAATTAAGGTCCCGAATCAGTTGACTTTAGTCAATCATCAAGGAGGTGATCTTCACTGGGCCTGACTGAATGACGAGCCCTTTAAAAGGACGGTGCCCTGTCCGAAGGAAGAGGTTTGAGATGCGAGCGGGCTTAGGTCAGGGACTGTGGGTGGCTGCAGGGGCTGAGAGTGGCCTCTGGATGGTGGCCAGCCGGAGAGCAGGGCCCTGTAGCTTACGACTACAAGGAACTGAATTCTGTCAAACACCACGTGAGCCCGAACGAGGAGTCGTGCTTCAGGATGGAACGCAGCTCCTCTCCCACCTCAGCCCTGCGAGGCCCTGAGAAGAGAGCCCAGCCCCGCCTCGCCCGGGTTTCGGACCTGCAGAAACCATGAGGAGAAGTCGGCGTTGCTTTAAGACCCTAAGTCTGTGGCGATTTGTTGGATCACAGCAGGAAACTAGTACAGCCACCAGGTGGAAAGTTTTCCTGTCTTCTTATGGAAAATGTTTGCCAAGCCCCGAGTAAAAAACCAATGCACCCCACTTCTACGACGTCTCCCTTTCCGGGGTCCCTTAGCCATTCAGTCCTGCTGTGTCTTGCATCTGTCCGAATGGTTGCCAGGTGTCATCTCCCCACACGTCGGGTGACCCTGTGAGGACTGACTGCCCTGACATCGGCTAATAACTTATGTACATTGCAAGTATACTGCTTTAAAATACGGCGTCTCGGTGTATTGTGAAGCCTAGTCTCCTCCTATCACCATAGATTTGACCCCTTTTCTCCTCTTCCTCCTCCGCCTTCCCCTCTGTTAACTACCATTCTGTTGTCTGTGTTAGGAGTTTGTTTTATGTCTGCTTGTTTTTGCACGCGTGAAATGATAAAGTTCTTGTCTTTTTTCATCTGACTTTGATCATTGAGCATAATGCTCTCAACATCCATCCATGTTGCTGCAAATAGCCATATTTCATCTTTTTTTATGGCTGAGAGGTGCCACTGTTTTCCTTGCTGATGGTGATGTCTCTCTTTTTCCCTGAGAGCTCCGGCTGGGCATGTCTCTTAGCGGCTCTGATGACCAGTTTCCTTGTGTAAACGGAGAGAGCAATGCTTCTCTCTTAGAGTAGGGGTTGGCAAACTGCAGCCCCTGTGTAACATCTGGCCCGCCACCTGTTTTTTATAAATAAAGTTTTATTGGCACGCAGCCTCACCCACTTGTTTACCAAGGATCTCTGGCTGCTTTTATGCTGTAATGGCCGAGTTGAGTGGTTGTGACAGAGACTGTGTGGCTGCAAGGCCAAAAATATTTACCATCTGGCCCTTTACACAAAAACTATGTTGGCCCCTGTCTTAGAGAGTGGTGGTGGTTGAACTTTCCTCCATTTATGTACACATATGTAAATACGTGTGTGCGTAGCTCAAGTGCAGTGTCTGGTAGGTAGCAGAAGCCTAACAAATCTCTAGTTCCTCCTATGCATTGAATTCTGTACAAAAATATGAAGGATCGTATTAGAAATGCACAGGCAGACACGTTTATATTTTTATTGAATTCTCTCTCATTTTCAAAACAAGGGTTCATGTTAAAAAAAAGTCCTGATTGGCACTATAAACTTTATTTATACTTTAATGTATCCTAAAGTATGTATCCTGCACTATTTTTACTTCTCTTATAGATACCGATATGCTATACATTACCAAACCCAAATGGATTTTCAAAATCCAATTTCCTTGCTATAATTTTCCATTTCTCTGTCGACTTTTTATGCTTGGCTCTCATCAGAGCACCTGGGGCCTGTGGCACACTTTAACTTCAACCCGTCCAGATAAAAAGCTCCCCTTGCCGGGTACAGGGAGGCGGTGCTGGGTCCTTGGTCTGTGACTGCATTGCCAGCTCCTCTCGACCAGGTGCATCCTCCCCACTCAAGGATCCATCCTGTAGCGGCTGAACCCAATTCCTGGGGTGGGGGTAGCTTTAGGAGGGTTTTGACCCCCCCACATGATGGTGATGGGTTGACATCAGTTAAACAGGGCTGCTGCTGCTTTCAGACTGAAGGAGGTGAGCAGCCATACAAGTGTCTCTTGGGGACTCTCCTCCGCTGTGTCTCCTGCGAGCGGTCTGCCACAAACATCTGTGGACATGGCCAGGTGTTCATGGCAGGCTGCTTTCCGTCAGGCGTTTTGCCCCCAAAGAATTGCACCAAGACAGACAAATACAATTTTTGAAAGAGCAAGAAGGGCTGCAACGAGACCCAAGGTCACGGGTTGACTGTTTCATGCTGGGGGTCTGGGGAGACAGCCAGCCTTTTCTTCCGTCTCTTCCTGTGGCCCTCGGTAGCTGGTCTGTGGACTGGTGACATGGCTTTGCGTCGCCGTGGCTGCTGCCAGTTCCCGGTCCTTTCCGAGTCTCTGGAATCCTTCACCTCTGCCAGCCCCTTGCCTTGTACCCTGGAAAACGAAGGCCCCCAAGCGAGGAGGGGATGTCGGCCAAGGGGGCTGTATGCACCCAGCTGGCAGGGTAGGTCCTCGCCAGGGTGTGCGATCCGAAGCTCAGAGGTACATTTTCTCCATCTGTTGGTGGGGAAGAAGAAAATTCAGGTGGGAGTGCTTTCAAAATATTTATTAAGTGTATTTTCTCTCCTGAACAGTTTTTTTAAAATATATTTCTGGGTCAAGCCAGACCAACGGGAAGCAGATTTCTAGATTGCATCATATTGGTCCCCAGTGAGTTGCTTTTCCTGATTTGTATGTTTGGGTGATGCTCTCAGTTTATACTGAGAATGATTATGAGAAATCGTCTCCTGAAACCGGCCACGCCTCCCTTGCTCTTGGATGTCATTTCTGCTGGTTTCATAATTGCATATGGGACTGCTGTTGCCACTTCTCGTGGGGAGAAGCGGTTGTGTCGTCTGAACACCTGGGATGGTTGTAACTTTCCTGAGCAATTTGGCTGTTAGTGTATGAACACAGAGTGTCCAGTGTCTAGACTCATTTTCATCTTCCTCCTCCTTCGTGATCAACAGAAACTCATATCCAAATATGTAACCACCTCTTAGCAGGTAGCCTTTAAGTCAGTTGCAGTGGCAGAGCAGACCTGTGACTCTTTCCTTCTGTCCTGCTTTTCTGTCTTTCTCTCCTCTGTCTGCTCATGATGTCTTTCCTGCTTCTGTGTTTACCAGGCTGCCTTGGCTAGACTGGAGCCACTGACGGGTAGATCAGTTTGACAGCATCCTTTGAATGGAGACTATGTTCCTCATGTATGCAAAGCACAGGGATACTCCCATGAGCCTTTGAGTCTACCTTGCTTTGCTGGGTGCCCTGGAGTTCCATGGAAGAACCCTGAGTTACCCCTGAGGTTTGCACATACTTACGAGATAATGTGCAGGCTTGGGGCCTGTTTCTAGATATTCTTCCCTAGGGAGGGACACCATGGTCCCCTAAGGGCTGGGCAATTCTGAAAGAGTGGGGTAGCACCCACAGGTGGACCTGACTGTCCCAAAGGAAGAACAGCTCACCATACAGAATCTGGCACAAATAACGCCCCTTTTTATCACCTAAAAATCTTTTGTTACAAAATCGTAAGCATATGATTCTGTAACATAACAACATCATACTCAAGCCCACCATATGACACTTTATGTGGAATGTTCAAATTGCTGTCCATCTTGTGCGAGAGAGTCATGTACCCTACCAGCCACGCACTCAGCGGTGTTACTTCTGCCGGACCTGGTGCAGGGAGAGGCTGCTTTCGACTCCTTGTAGGAGGAAAGAGAAGACTGCGGTCTGAAAACAAGAGCTGGGTCACGGGGTCCCATGCCCACTGCTGTGGGACCTCAGTGTCAAAGCGCAGGTGGTTAGAAGGGAAAGGCATTTGCTTGCTGGCTGCAGGTTGGAGTCACCACCAGTGCTCTGCAGGTGGCGGCAGCAAGAAGCCCAGGGAGTGGCTGTGAAAGTGGCTGTCATAGGTCTCCTTAGAGTGTTGGGAGGCCGGGAGGTGAGGAGTGGACAACTGACCCAGTCGACTAGGGACGAATTGTTAACGTCACCTTGATTGGGATGTATAAGCTGTGATGTCCAGGGGGATAATGGTGAGCCTTCCAAAATCTTGCATAGAAGAAGGCAGAGAATTGGTTTATTTAGACCATTAATGAAAATTTATCACCAACTTCCTCTCTGAGCTTTGGCACATCTCTGTAGAAGTGTTTTCTGGATTGCACCTTAAGTTGGTGGGGCTGCCTTTCCCGATACTCTGAAAGCTTCATGAGGGTAAGAAACATCTCTGCTGATTCTGTGCTGAGAACCCACAAAAAGCATCTTTGTGAACTGTTCCTAGAATGAGCAAGGGAATGGATTCAAATGGGAGAGACCCAACTGTGTTAGAAGTTCTTTGTCTTTCTGCTCTCCTCTCATTGCCTTGTGAGTGAAAGCTTTGGCCCTTGGTTTGGGGGAGTACATTCTCTCTCTGGTCTGTTAGAAAGAGCATGGAGTCTGTGGTTCGGTTGCAATGGATTTAAACTTGGCTCCAACACTTCTCTTCCGTATGACCTGAACAGGCCCTTTAACCCCTTGGCGCATCAATTACTTTCTTTAAAGTAGAGATAAAAGTCTGCTTCACAGTGTTGTGAGGATTCAGTGAGAGCAAATAAGATGGCAGTCGCAGTCAGTGCCTGATGTATTCCTGGCGTGGAGCAAATGCATGAGAGAGCACGGCTCTCAGCTTGGTCAGGATGGGCAGGGGTCTGCTGGGGTACCAGCCAACCCTAAGGCGTCAGTGGTGCAAGACAAGAAAAGCTGGTGTTTTGCTCTTGAAATGTTGGGTGCCAATATCACTGCTTAGGTGACTCTCCGGATGGCTGTCATCCCGTGACTGTCCCAGGGATCTAGATCTCTTCCTTCCTTTGATGCCAGCACCTTCAACAGCAGCTCTGAAGGTCCTCACAGCCAGGACAGGTGAGAAGGATGCTTGTGAGGCGTATTTTTATGGGCTGGTCCTGCAAATGGTGGACATCACTTTGTTACATAGTTCCAGGGTGTATCACGTGGTCTTCCCCGGCTGCAAGGCGGCCTGCGCGCACCAGAGAGAAGACCCGGACCGTGTGCCGTACACGTAGCACTGTGCGGCCAGGGCCGCACTTTTTGTCTCTAGCCCTGGAGGCTGATCTCGGCTGAGGATTGATTCTCAGTAGTAATTCCCAGGAGCACTGCAGAGGCTGCGGGCGACCTTTGCTGACAGTTCCAGCGCATCAGGATCTGTTTGTTGACACTGTTGACCCGATTCATTTGTCTCCCGCAGGCTGGGCTCCAGCGGGGTGATGGCAATTTAGGGAAAGGAGGTTGACCCTGTTAGAGCTGCTGCAGCTGCTGCTGCTGCAATGCTTTTTAAATTTTAAATGCAGTGTGTTGGGTTTTCATATCTGGGGCACTCGCTCTGCTGTTCTGGTCAAAGGAGGTTTATAGAAGAGATTGGGAAGAATTGTTGAGAATTCGTCAGGCAGACGATGTGGGGAGGCGGCTTTGCAAGTGCGAGGCTTGGAAGAGCAGGTTGCGTTGGGGGACTGGTATGGGGTCACAGTTCCTTGCGTCTGGCTGGCCTGTGCCAGACATCCCATTAGCACTTATTGGTTCATTCAGTCAATATTTATGAAGCCCCTACTATGTGCCAGAACTGTTTCCACTTGACATCTAATGGAAGATGGTTGATTGCCTCCCCCTTTGCCTTTCAAAGGTCATCCTTTTCTGCCCATGGCTAGCGTTGGCTAGTTGGTTGGGTGTCAGTCCCCAAACCAGAAGGTTGCTGGTTCGATTCCCTGTTGGGGCACATGCCTGGGGTGTGGGTTTGGGGAGGCAACCAATCGATGTTTCTCTCCCTCTCTTCTCCTCTCCCTAAAATAAAAAATAATATAAAAAAATACTTTTTTAAAAAAAGGTCACGCTTCTCCACTGTATCTGGGGATCACGTCTCCTGTCACCTGCTCCTCACCTTCCTTCTGGCCCGCACATCCTCGCCTGTTGACCCGTGTTGATCCACGTGGGTCACTGCCCTTCTTCTCACACTGGCACCAGTGCACCAGCAGCACACGGCTGTCGTGTGCAGCCAGGTCCCTAGAGGAGCTGAGTGAGGTGGAGGGACATGACAGAACACGATGCACCTGTTTCCAACTCATGGTCAGATGGGCTTCCGGCACTGGCCGCAGCCTCCCTAGCACACGCTGAAATGCACGGTTACTTATTAGTTTACTTGTTCACTGTCAGTCTGACTGAATTGTGAGAGCGTGCCTCTTTTGTAAACCACTGTATCTCGGGGACCTAGTGCTCTGCTGGGTCTGTGCTAACTGCTCAGTTAAATAATTGCTGCATTATTGAATGAACAAATGAACGCAAATGGATATTTTAGTTCCTACCAATGCATCAGCCACTTCCCATCACAGGACACTTCTCATCGGCCATCACCTTCTGTAGGTTTCTGCTCTTCATGGTGTTTCTTGGACCTCTCCCTCCCTCTCCTTTCTGTCATTCTCTAGCTGTCTATGCAAAACACCCCACATTTCTGTTACTGTTTAGTGCAAGCCAATTTAATACTCAATTGACCTCCCAACTTCTGTACTACCAAGTGAGGTCCAGCCCTCCTGCGCCCAGCCTGAGACCCACTGCGGGGGCTGAAGGCCAGTCTTCTGGGTTCCCATGCACGGCAGGAAAGGAAGGTGGAGGAAGCTTTGACTTCGCTGCCTTTCCTTAGCGGTGTTGTGACCAGATTCTGTGTTGAATCTGTCGATGGAACTTCCACCACCATACGCAGAGGGGATCCTGGAGTGGAGGGCTTAGGAGGGATTTCGTCCTCTGCAGCTGATGGAGACGATGGCGATGTTACCTGAGCATGCAGACAAGGGGTGGGGGGGGCGCTTTCGGGGGCTGGTTTCTGTACCTGAAGCAGAGCCACGTTTGGATGTGTGACGGGGACCCAGTGGGAGTTTGTGGTGACGCGATGAGATCCGAACGTGAAGGACACAAGAAAGGGGCAGCGGGGAAGACGGACCGGCGTGAAACCGAGTCTGGGGAGCAGCCAGGACGCCGCTGCGGGACTCAGGCCAGGGGTCGCCTCTGCCTCCGTGTGTCCGGCCGGCTCCTCCGGAATGCCCTTCCTCCTGCCGTCCATCCCTGGAGGTTCTCGTAGCGCTCCCAGCCCTGATCAGCGCGCCTCCTCCGGGCCACTGCGGGCTCCTGTTTTTCTGATGGACTGGCACTTCCAGGGTTACCCCGAGGGGCTTCCAGCTCATAGCACATGCTTAGTAAATTCTTGCCAAAATCAAACTGACACGGCTTGTTGTAAAATAGTAGGTGGCTTGGATTTTCCAGGGGAGAGCTTTGAACACTATCAACATTGACTTTCTCATCTGCCAGGTGCATGAGCGTGTACTTCTTCACAAAGTTGATTTCTACGTTACGAAAATGATTTTTCAAGAATTGCGTTTATAGGGGGGAGGAGGTCCATGTCGAGAGCGTGTTCTGCGCCGGTTACTGTTCGTATGCCATTCGTTTTTAGTCTTCACGGCGTTTCTGTCCGGTGGACCTTGCCCCTCTGCTGCAGGGGAAGAGACCGGGACCCAGACTTGAGAGACGGCTGACGCCCCCGGGCCGAGCCGACCCAGCCTTGCGAAGCTGGCGTTCGAGTCTGGTTCTGCTGGACTCGGACTCGGGAGCTAGTGCTGTCTGCCACCTGCAGCGCCTCTCCCTGTTGCAGGAAGCAAGCGCAGAGGCATGGCCTGGCGTTCACAGCTTCCGACTTAGAGTGAGACGTTGCTGTTTACTTTCTCGGGAAGGAAGACTGAAATCAATGTAACTAGCCTTATTAACTGTTTAAAATAGGGGGGACCCGCAGCTGCCAGCGCCTTTCCTGAGAGCACCAAAGCAAATATAAAAATCTAATTTGCTTGCTTTTTTTTTTTTTTGAATCTTCTCCAGACTTTAAAATTCAAAGCTGTAAATGAAGAGCCGATGAGACAGGGGTAATGAACCACGTCGCAGACACGAGGACGTATTTACCCGTATCTCTGTCGTTTGCAGGTGGCTGTTCCTTCGATGAGCACTACAGCAACTGCGGTTACAGTGTGGCCCTGGGGACCAATGGGTTCACCTGGGAGCAGATTAACACGTGGGAGAAACCAATGCTGGACCCAGCCGTGCCCACAGGTAGGTGACCCACTGTGTTCGGAGCGGTGGGGGGATGTTATCGTATGTGATGTCTGAGAGGGCAGTGCATAACCTTGTGGGTAGTAAATTCCCCATCCCCAGAGGTATGCAAAGAAGGCCGCGTGAGTTCTTAAGAATGGTACCTGGATTCAGGAACCTTTAGGATTTCATTTAGCTTTGAGATTCTAAGCTTTAGCTCCAAGTCGGGCATCACTGGGTTTTGCTTGGGAGCCAGATAGTAGTGGGATTTCAGGGGAAGAAGGAGCTTCTGAAGAATTCGAGGTCGTATTTTCCTTTTCAGGCCTGTACACATGTAGGGAGACTTGCACAGTGAGAATATTACTTGCAAAGTTAACGCACCAGGCTCACCCTAAACCCATGGGGGGGGAGCTGTAATGCACATCCTTGTGCATCCTGCCTGAGGCAGGTCCCTGACAAGCGCTTGAGGGGAGGCACCCCCGGAGGAGGTGTGCTGGGGAGAACCCCTGCAGGCTGGGGGAGGCCGGGGCGCGTTGATGCTGTAAGACAGGAAGAACTGTAACTCTGAGAACATTAAGATCATCTCTTTGTAAAATGTGGTCCCCGGGACAGTCGTGAGGACAGTTGATCCTCTGGGGTTCTTCCCTGCCCAGGGGCTGTCTCTGACCCTCACCCTGTCTTGGCTTTTTCCCACCCCTCCTGGTGCTCGCTCTTGGGCTCCTTTGTTGACTCACTGTGGCCATGAAATGTCAGAGTTCTGCAGGCTCCTTCTGTGCTCTTTGCACGTGTCTACAGAGAAACGGGACCGACAGGCTATAGGGAGAGATACGCGGAAGAGATTTGTTATAGGAGTTGGCTCTCACACTTACGCAGTAGCCCTGGGAGAAGTCCCGTGACCTGCGCTCTGCACGCTGGAGAGTCAGGAGAGCTGGTGGTGGCGTTTGGTCTGAGGACCGGGGAACCGGGGTGGGGATGGTGCGAGCACCGGTCTGAGTGTGAAAGCCCGAGAACCAGAAGCAGCAACGTCCGAGGGCAGAGGATGATGGATGTCTCAGCTCAAGCAGCAGAAGAGCGAGTTCACCCTGCCTCAGCCTGTCTGGTCTGTGTGGGACCCTAGGGGCTGGGGAATGCCCACCCACACTGGGGAGGGCAGCCGGCTTTACTGAGTTCGCCTGTTCAGTGCTAATCTCTGGAAACGCTCCCACAAGCGTGCCCAGAAACAAGGTTCTATCAGCTGTTTGGGAGTCATGAAGTCAACCATCACACCATGGGTGACAGCCACGCCTGTGGCCTCAGGTGCCACCAGACATCTCTTTTGAACTCTGGACCCACACGACAGACTGTGCCCTGTCTTCCCAGCTGATGCTGGGGAGAGGGATTCTCCAGACATCACTAAGGTAAGGACAGACAAGATGCTCAGAGATGGATGTCTAGGGAGGTTATACTCCTTGTCACCTCATTGACCCTTAAGTTTGGCTCCAAAGCAAGAAGCTACTGGACAGTTCTGGACAGTTCCTGTTCAGGGCATCCGTTGTTTGGAGAAGTTTCTTCCGAGTGTGGACATGAGCTGCAGATATAATAAAGATGTGCTCTGGTCCAAAACCGAGCTTCTCAGATCTGGTAGGGTCTTACTTTGCATGAGCAGAGTCACCCGCGAAGACACACGCTCGTTAGTAAGGTGACCATGGGACAACCTCTGTGCCTGTCGCCCCATTATAATTCGTACTCTCAAAGTGTCTTGGTTTAAATGACAGAGTCGCTCAGCCCATTAGGGACCCTGAGAATCCAGAGTACGTATGCTGGAGTATACCACCTCTGCTCTGCTCTGCGTGGCTGGCTTTGATGCTGGCTGATAAATCCAGGTCTGAGAGAGAGAGAGAGAGAGAGAGAGAGAGAGAGAGAGAGAGAGAGTGAGTGTGAGAGTGAGAGAGTGAGTGTGTGTGTACATGCTAACTGCTCCTTCTGTTCCTGGCGAGCCCACCTGAAGCCCCATGGGCTCTCGTAGGCTCTCTGCACTCAATGTCTCCAAAACAGACTCCTGATTCGCCCATTCTCCTTCCCCTTCTACTCACTCTTCAGTTCCTTGTCTCAGGAAAGGCCACTTTGTCCCCTCTGGTGCCGATTCAGAAACCCAGGGGTCGTACTCCTCTCTTCCCTCCCTTTACCCTCTCCTCTCCGCCTGTCAGTCATTCGGTCCTGCCGCTGTGCCTCCCGAGTCCCTCTCTTCCTCTCCACCACCCCGGGCCTGGTGCACATCACCATCAGCTCTTGCCTGGGTAACTGGAAGGTTTTCTAATGGGCTTCTTGGCTTCCTCTTTCAGCTTTTATCCCCTCTCCACACAGAAGCCAAAGAGATTATTCTAGAATATGGACCTGTTCCTGTTACCTCTTTCATTTACTGCCCCACCTTGCTTTGCTTAGAAGCTTTCTGAGGATTCCTGTGGCCCCGAGAAAGAAGTCCAAGCTCTGCTGTGGGCTCCAAGACCCCACGTGGCTCGTCCCGCCCGTACCTCCAGCCAGGCCACGTCCCATTCCCCCTGTGCTCATGTCACCCTGACTTCTGTCAGCTTCCAGAACGCTCTGCGCCCTTTGCTGCCTCAGAAACTCACATGAGGTCAGCACTTTTCATGGAGCCTTTTCCCTACCCTGTTCTCTTACACTTCTCCTCATGCCTCAGCTTAAACGTCACCTCCTTATGGCAGTTCTCCCTAACTGCCCCGCTGTGGGCCACCTCTCTGTACCTGTCTCCCAGCGTCCTCTGCGCTGTTCCTCGGTCACGCGTACGTCTTCCCTCAGATGAGAAGTCCCATGGGACCAGGGACCCTGACAGTCTCGTTCCCAGCTTTATCTGCCCTCCTCAGTACAGTGCATCCTACTTAGCATGTGCTAGGTAACATTTTTGTTGGATGGATGCACCTAGGCGGGCAAGTCATCTTTATCACATTTTTTAAACGCAGGAACGAATGAGAAACGGCATTAAATGCCTCTAGCTCTCTATTAACTGACCGCACATCTCAGTCGTGGCTACTGTCCTTCCGTTTTACAGATCGGAAAACCAAGGCTCTGGGACGCTGGCGACCTTGCTGCTTTCTTCCCCGTGCCTCTCTCTCTCCCCGGGGGACAGCCATGGCTTCTAGTCTTAATTTTCTCATCCCCTCATTACGGCAGAGCTTCATGTCATAAATATTGGATTGTGCGAATACAATCTTCCGAGCTTTTCTAAATAGAGGCGTTTGATAATGATCACTGAAGTGACTGTCTCGACGCGCCCGTGGGTTTCGGCGGCTCTGCCGTGCCTCTTAGGCAGAGAGGCATGAAAGTGCATTTGGATGAGGCGGAATTGTTTGTTCTCCCGGGCAAAGGCTGAAATCTCACGTTTCCTTCTGTAAAGCCAGCGGTCTCCCTCCGTTTGGAAGCCAGGCTGGAGTCGATTTGTTCATTTAGAACCTTTTACTCCAGGACCTTTCACTGACCTGCTTGTGTGTGGCAGGCCCTATGTTGGGCTCGGGAGTATCAGACCGCGTCATTTTGGCGTTTGTCCCTCTGGTGGCTTCCCCGGGCACCTGGGAGATGATCCAAACCGGGGCCTGCACAGTCTCCTGTGAGACCCAGTGTCTTCTCCCCGAAAATGCTGCAGACACGCTGGTTACTTTTCAGCCCCTTGGGTGCATCGGGTCCTTTCCCGGCTCAGGCCCTTCGCACGTGCTGCTCCGTCTCATTGGGAGTTTTCTCCGCTCTTCGCTTGGCGGGTTTCTTGAGGTCTCAGCTCCAATGACACCTTCTCAAGGAGCTCGTCCCTCATGGGTCTGGTTAAGGAAAGACTTCCCCATTGTCTCACTCACAGCCCCTTGTTCTTGGCTTCCAGAGTCCTCGTCACAGACACATCTATAGGCCAGCTTACTCCAGTCCTCTGCCATAGCGCAGCGACTCTGGGGCTCGAATCCTTCCGCCTCAGTTTCCTCGCCTTTACCATGGAAACCGGGCGTGAGAGTTAAATGGCACTTGGCCTGTGTGGGCATCGTGTGTCCGCACATAACAGGTTTTAATCAGTGCTGGGTCCCCTTAATTCCTTTCTGGCTCGTAAAGCCTAAGTCTGACTTCGAACCTTGGCCCCTCCCGCAAGCTCGCCTGCCACCAGGCGTTGCTTTGCCCAGGTGAACCTTCCAGCAGGGGGGCTGCCGTAGAGCCCTGAGAGGCACAGAGAGACTTTTCACCCCCAGGATGTGTGCCACCCCAAGGGCTTGAGCACCGCCCCCGCACCTTGGCCCTGCTGACTCAGCACTCTGCACACACCATGGTCGTGTTCTGTGGGGAGTACGGCCTGTCTGTGGGGAAAGTCCCGGGCCAGCACTCCAGGCCTGGGACCCGGTCGTCCCTGACACCTCGTCTTTGTTGGGGCTGTCACCGAGGGGGTGGGGACTCTTATACCCTGGACCTTCTCTCTAGGCTTCTCTCTTTTCCATGGAGCTGCCTGCAGCCACCACCGGTTCCCCGCTCCGCCCTCCTGGCCTTGGCAGGGTTTCCACAGCTTCGTCCTGGGGAACAGCCCAGGGCCCCACGGGAGGGTTGCTGGGGCGGGGGCTCGGGAGCAGATGGAGATGCCAGTGCTGTAAGGTCATTTTAAAAGGGCTGAAGTTAGAGGCAATGAGGCTTGGAGCTTTCCTTCTATTTCCTTCTAATACTTGTAGGACGTTATTTTAAGTGTCGGAATGAATTTGGATTGAATCTCAGGTTGAAAACCAAGTGCACAAGAAATACTGCATTTACATCAACTTGAACCTGACCCTGAACCCCCATGAAGTTAGATCTTGTCAGTCACTGCGCTCCCCCTTTTTCAATGGGGCTACCAATGTTCTGGGCACTTAAACAGGCCACTGCGGTTTCCTCTGAGAAGCTCACAGTCTCACTTCCTGTGGTTCCTTTGGGTCTCGTAATTCTGCTGCCTCTTCCCCAGGCTTGGAGCCCTCATCCCAGGTCCAGCCAGCCCAGGTGCATCACCCAGCAGCCCTTCTGGCACCTGTCCCCTCCTCAAGTACTGCCGCCAAGCAGTGTGGGGCCCTCAGATCCATCTCTCTCCCTACCCTTCCATCTTCTCCACGCTCTTTCTCAGCCTTTAAAGGCACACCTGCCTTGGCCCAACCTCTCTGGGTGCCATAGCACAATCTCTTCGGTAAGTTTAAACTTAGAAAACACCAGCAGCTTCTTGTCTCCAGCAAAAATTTCTGGAGCGGAGAAATAGCATCTTAGTTGGTTACCTGATTGGAAGGGGCAGGCATTGGGAAGAGTCCAGGAAGAACAGACACACAGACAGGGAATGTCTCAGCCCATCAGCCTGCCGTGGAAGCAGACACAGCTTCAGGAGAGTCCTGGGCTTTTCCTTCCTGCCGCGGTGCCCTTTGCTGTGTGTTCCTGCTTTGCTCTAACCGGTGATATTTATAGTGTGGGGTCTGTTATGGGTGGCATCGTGTTCCCCAAAGAGATAAATTGAAGTCTGAACCTGGGCACCTATGAGTGTGAAATTATTTGGCAATAAACACTTACAGATGTGATCGAGTTGTGATGAGGTCACGCCGGTCACCCTGGGCCCTCTCTCAGCAGGACTGGTCAAGGAGGAGAGACACACAGACACACAGGTAGGTCACGTGCACACACAGGCAGACATTGGAGCGATGCATCTTTAAGCGAAGAGCGCCAGGGATTGCCAACAGACATCAGAAGCCAGAAGGTGGAAGGAAGGATTCTTGCCAGAGCCTTTGGAAGGAACGTGTCCCTGCCAGCCCCCAGATTTTAGACTCCTAGACTCTAGAACTGTGAAAGATCACATTTCTGTTGCCTGAAGCCACCCAGCTGGTGGTAATCTGTTACGGCAGCGCTGGGGAACTGTTACTGGCTCCGTCGCCCGTCAGCGCCGTGGCCACACCACCTTCTTTCTCTACGGCAGAACTCACGACAGGGCGCTGTGAGTATCGGAGCCTTTGCTTTCTTTTAAGAGAACTGGCATTTCCTGTGTGTTCACTTTAACCCGGAATTGGGTCTGGCATCTTCCTTCATGTTTTATCTAATGGGCCACCACCCTGGGAGTTCAGAGATGCCGTCTCCTCTTTTGAGATCTGGAGGAAGAATATTACCCACGTGCCCAACATGGAATCCTGGAAATTCTCCCATGAGTTGGCGTTGGGAAAATGCTTTGTGAATTCTCAGCACAAGTCAGGACCCGGTAATGGTCCCGAGTGTGCTGCATTATACCTCTTTGCATGATGGATGGAGACCTTCTGGGGAGTAGCAGGAATTGTGTTCAGAACAGTAACCAGCCCGAGTGGTCCATGCACTGACCAGTTAAGGTGGACATCAGGTATTGAAAGCAGAACGGGCTTTCCGGTTCTTACTAAGCATGAATACCAGCTTCTTCAGAGTCTGCACTGAACTAGCTGCTGTTTCTCTTGGAGGCAGAGGCACCAGTTTATTCGTATGCGTAGTAGCCCCCAGTGCCCAGGACTCAGAAGGTAGCAGTGAATGTGTGTTACATGAATTGCCCTTACTAATAGTTGGACTTTCTCATGATCTGTCCCCAGCCTCAGCCCCCTCTTCTGCCCAGGCCCCTTCGCCTTCCCTTTCCACATCATCGGTGAGAGAGGCCCTTGCGCTTTTGTTTCGGGACCCCAGCCTTTAACCCTGCTGCCCAGTTTTGGGAATGTCCCATTGTGTCTGACATTTATTGGTGGAGCGTGGAGCCCAGTGGAAGGTGAAGGGGCCAGAGATTCGCCACCCACGACAGTCTGGGTGTGACTGCACATGTGACCTGGATGAAGCCAGTTGGACTCTCCTGCCCAGGACTTCCAGTCTAGAAAGGATGAGCCAGCAGCCAACGGCCAGTGTCGCGGGTGCACAGCAGAGGGGCAGTGTCTGGGCCACGGGACCTTGTGCTCACAGAGGCTGCTGTCTGCTTCTTGGTTCCCACGCGTGCCTTAGTCTCTGCTTTGTTTGGAAGTCTGATCCTCCAGCTTTCGGCTCATGATGAGCCTCCCAATCTTCTTCTGGAACATTCCTATTTTTGACAAAGACCATCATGGTTGATTTCTCTTGTTTTTACCCACGAACCCTGCAGGTCACGCTGTCATGCTTTGCACTTGCCGAACCCTGTGACTAGAAGGCACCTCCTGTCCCCTCTCTCTTACGTCAACACCCTGCCCAGACGTACCTCCTCCTTCAAGCCTTCCCCAGCCCTTCCCCATGGCCCTTGCCTCTCCTCTGAGCTTCTGTGGCTGAGTTTCTTACAACATGTTTGCTCTGATTCCCCACTGGGGCTGGGGGCTGTTCCAGGGCATGGGCTCCTCATTGCTGAATTCCCTGTGCCCTGCATAGAGCTTAGAACAGGACAGGTTGCCCATATATGGACTAAATGATTGTTATGGTTATGCTTGTTAGGAAAGTCAAGAAGAAAATGAGGTCAGCAGATTGTGGAGAGAACCCTGGAGAGGCTGCTGCTTTCTTTGGCATTTTAGCCGTGCCTGGGACACCTTTGGCTTCCATATGCCCAGCACCCACTCTGAGCTTGATGGCGCTGTGGTCTGGCAGGGCCACGTGGACTCAGAGCCTGGCCGGTCAGGGCCCTTCTGCTCTGCAGTTGACCCTTGGGGCAAATAAGGGGATGTTGGGGATTGCCCTGCCTTTTCTCTGGGGCCTGGCATACTCTCATAAGCATAGATTTGCTTCTGACCTGTGCAGGAGGCTCCCCATTAGAAAAACATGTTGTATCCAAAATCTGACCTGTTTCTGCAGTGCAATGCTTATGTTAAACTGTTCTGGACATATGGGCCTTTAAGCACCCTTAATCAGGACTGATATTATTATCGATTGGCTTAAAGCTATAAGCTCTTAGGTTGTCATTGAACCACTGTTGAGCCAATCCATTTTTTTCTTACCCCTTTAATGATAAAATATGATACATTTATTCTGGAGGAAGTGCTGAGTTAGTACATGTAGGTTAACTTCCTCCAGCCCCATCTCAGTTTCCTCAAATATCACTGTAACAGACTGATGTACATTGAGAGAGAGAGAAGGCAGGGAAGGGGAAGGGGAAAGAGTGGTGGAGGGGGCAGGTGGGGAGGGGGAGCAGGGGGAACAGGGAAGGGGGGGGAAGGAGGGAAACAAAGAAAGAATATATGTCTGGGATAATAGTAGTAATCGTAAGGAAGTGATATTTATGTGCTGCTTATTATGTAGCAGGTACTCTAAGCCCTTTAAACATATTAACTTAGTCCTCACAATAGTACTCCTATGTATCATTCCCTGCATTTTACAAATTGGGGAAATGGAGGCACGAAAAGCTTGACTGGCTCGCCCCAGGTCAGAGTTAGCCTGTGGGGGAGCCAGGGTTCGCCTGCAGGAAGCCCCGGTCCAGAGTCCATGCTCTCTAGTGCCTCCTGAGAATTCAGGCGAGGACTAGGCCCTCGGTGCCCAGACTTGCGTGGCTGGTCTCTCTCCACACCCCCGTGTTTGGATCCCGTGGCCACCTCCCCGGCCGCACGCTGCACTGCTGGATGGTGCGCCGTTGTTTGTTTAACCAACACCTGACCAACGGCAGTGGGAGAAGAAACGATGAAGATCAAACATACCCCTTTAGCCCAAGTAAAAAGCAGGATTTTTTTTTCTCCAAATGGCTCTTGGAAATCTTCTTACACACCATCTCATATAGCGGGAGGGTCTCTTGTGTACTTTGGACTACAGAATTAATTGAGGAAACTGCATTAGCCTGCAACGACCCCCATCAATGCCATTGATATTTAGGGCGATAACAGAATTGATAGGAAGTAAAAGGCAAGGAGTTGAAGACGAGTTTAGTGTTAGTCTGGAGGATGTGTCCAAATTGTGATGGGCAATTAAGGTGGCTTGGAAAGCAGCAGAGGCCCTTTGTGGTCAGGTCGGAGCCCGTGTGTGTCAGGTACGTGGGGAGACGTGTTCGTTCTAATAGTCACACGGATGCTTGCCTGGGTGGTCAGTCTTCTGTGACATCAACCTGGAGCCAAAAACTGCTGTATCCGAATAGTGTAATTGGAAGTAAAGGCGATTTAAGTCCGAGACAGTCCCAGGTGTCAATGGGGCAGATGACAACTTTGAATAAAAATCTCCGTAATATATAGGAATGGACAGCAAACCACCGTTTCATAACCTAACATGCGTGTGCTACTTACCAGACAGTGTTCTAGGGGCCTTACGTGTTTTTAACTCGTTTAATACCTCAGCGGCTCTGGGTACTGCTATGACCCCTGTTTTATGGATGAGGAAACCGAGGCCCAGAGTGTTAGGTAACTTACCAGAAATGAGTAGTAAGGGGAGGAGCTGAGTCTGTAGACTTTGTCATGTGGAAAGAAATAGTAGAATGGTGCTTTTCTCAAGTTAGAAGATCACTTTCCTGCATTTGAAGTGAAGTGTCAGTAACCTCTGTCTTTGATTCTCTGCATGGTTGAGTTTAGGCAAGGCCACATATGCCAAGTTCAGGGGCGCGTTAGCCAGAGAGGTGTACACGGAGGACCGTCAGCAAAGCTCCGCCGTTTCTCCAGGGCTCAGGGTTTTCTGGGACCTGTGAAATGAAGGCATACGATTGGAGAATGTGGAGATTAGATGAGGTAACCTGCGCAAACGGGGGACGAGATGCTTGGCATGGGGGCACGGGGGTGCATGGTGGACCCTCTCCGCCCACGTGTCTCCTCACGGTCCTGTCTCGGTGGGGCCTCACCGCGGGGATGCTGGGTTAACCTGTCCCTGCTGAGGGAAAACCCAAGGAGTTGCCAGGCCTGGAATAGTTCCCAGTCTCTTCCTCTCGCTCTCCCTCTTGCTCCTGCTCGCGTGTGTGTGTCGAGGTGACAAGATGGTGTGGCTGTGACACTGGTCACCCCCCAACTGGCCTTCTGTGAAGCCTGTCGTGGCTCTTGGAAGTCCCTTGTCCCAACATGCTTGGGGAAGCTCAGCCACCGGAGCCCAAGTGGTCAGTCCTGACCCCTTTAGCCTTGGCCTAGGGCGAGAGAGCCCGCACGAAGGGCCCCACTTACCAGTGCCAGGATTTGGGACGGGGTCCTGACTCTTCGGGGAAGGGACGGGAGCAGGGCGATGGGAGCAGGTGTCTGCTGCAGACTTGAGCACCTTGGCCCCGTGGCCCGAGGGACTTCCTGAATCCATTCCACTCCGACTCTTGGGATTCTGCAGTGGCTCTGAGCGCCCCCTCTGCTGTGGAGAGAGCTGGAGAGGTGGGCCCGGACCCCAGGGAGGCCACACTGCAGCGAAGCATCTGTGACTCAGATCTGAGGTTCACGTGGGTCTCGGGTACCCCGCTCAGATCCTTTGGGGCAAAACCTGCTCGTTGTGCCACTCTGCCTGCAGCCAATGTGTTACGAGTGGGGGGCGGGAGAGGAGGTGAGGGTGTTGCCACCACCACTGTCCCGTCCGCTGCTTTCATGTTGCTTAGGAAACCAGTTTAGCACGTCTGCGAACGTGTAGGGCTAGGTCCTGTCCACCAGTCTTAAAGTCGCTCCTTAACTCGTGAGCATTTGGGACCTACCGTCTGACATCCTTGGGGGCATGGCTTCTGTTTTCAAGGGGAAGTAAAACATCTTGGGGAGTGACCCCCAAACGCAGGGGTAGACCATGCTTCCCTGCTCTCGTTTCTGGATGATCACAAACAGAACTAACTGTACTTGGGCGTACCCCTCAGCAAGGGTGCGAACCCTGAAAGTCAGCATGGGTGTGTGGTGTTGCCTCTGGAGACCCAGCTGCTGCAAGCCCTTTGGATTTACAGACTTTTAAGGCCATGCCCGCTGCTTGTCTGACAACGCCATGGCAGGGTCTCGGGCGGCACTGGGGCTTGAGCGCTGCTGCGTGGCTCTGTGCGCAAAGCGTGGGGTTGCCTGTCACACGGACCCAGGTTTGAGCCCTGGCTCTGATGTTCTCCAGTCTGTCACCTTGTATGACTGAGGGCCTCTCTGAACCTCAGTCTCTTCTTCTGGGAAATGGGAATGTCACAGGCGGGCACAGGTAACCAGGTTATTGGTGATCGCAGACAAAGAATTGAACCAAACACACAGAGTTTGTAGCAGAAAGAGAGAGAGCAGATTTATGAAGTGATAATACACTGCACGGAACATGGGAGCGGGTAACTCCGAGCAGAGACTGACCTCAGGGGCTGGAGAGATTCTATTCTTATAGGGCGGATATTTCCTGGCTAGTGTTGCGGGCTTTTATTGCGCATGTACAAGTAGTTGTATTACTTTAAAGCTACTGCTTATGTGGTCTCCCATGATTTTCCCTGATTGGCCACCGGGGAAGGGGTCCCACAATGTTAATTTATTATAATGAAGCTGGGGTCCTGTAGCATCTTCTGTGCAGGTGCATTCATGAGTCACCATGATTCAGCACTTTTCCAGAAAGTGGGAACAACTGGTCTTAGAACAGGGTCTCTGTCCTGTGTCAATGTCCTTCATCTTAGCCCGGGGCACCTCCGGAGTCTCCTCCTTCCTGGCTCTCTCCTGCCTCAGGAATGGGAGTGCACGTCTGCCTCACCCTATTACCATAAGAAGCAGTTTAGGTGGTGGGGGTGAACATGTGGAGGGCTCGGTGAGTGCCTCTGTTTGGGGTAGTTGTTGCCCCTGGTGGTGTGATCTTGACGAGTAGCCCGGCTGAGGTTTCTGTTGCAAAGAAATGAGTTGCTTTCAGTGAAAAAGACCACCCCCCTTTACCTCCCCACCCAGCCCCTCTGGGGGCAGATTAGAAGTGTTGTGGCTGTAAACGCAGCCGATACAGGCTGTAATGTACTAAATTATTACTTGTTTTGCAGTCTTGACGAGAAAAATAAATGCAATTACACTCATGAATGTTGAAAAATGAAGCAAAGCGATGCAGATCGGCACATTCGAGGTGCTTTTCCAAATGTAAAGCTGCGTACAATGAATGCTAATGGCTTCCCTTCCTCCTGCTCCCTGGCGTGTGGTGCCGTGTGATCTTTCTGAATTAAGGGAGCAGCTGGGCCAAGTGCCCCAGGCACAGGAGAGGCAGCTTTGAATGGTCCCCACAGTAGGAGACACAGTAGGAGACCCAGCAGGCAGACCCCAGTGTCCTCTCTTGGCTGGGGACCCAGAAGAGACCCAGTTTGCTGAAGCAGGTAGCTGAGTGATCTCAGGGATGCCTCGCTGCTGCGGACCCTGGCATCTGTTCTGCAGGTCTTCTGTCGTCCTGTCCAGCCAACATTCGCTCAGCACTTACTGAGCGCCGTGCGTGGTGCTGGTAGCAGTAGCGAGGAATCTCGTACGCCCTGCCCCTCCCAGCCAGTCTGCACTGTCACTAAGGCCCGAGGGGTATGATGCTGTCCAGTGCTGGTCCACACTGTGGCCACCAGCCTCCCAGGGCTGTTCAGCACTTGAAGTGTGGCCAGTCCACATGGAGATACGCTTTAAATATGAAGTACACACCACATCTCAAAAACCGTGTGTGTGTACACACACACACACACACACACATAATCTTACTATATGTTTTATATGCAAGGTCCAGCAGAACTAACACCTGTTTGAATGTGGTTGGTAGGGTAATAATATGGATGTAATAATTTATAGTTTTAATTTGAACATTTCACCTAAAATGTTATATGGTATGCTTGAGTGTGATACTGTTACGTTACAGAATTATGTGCTAATGATTTTGTAATAAAAAAGGGGTGTTACTTGTGCTGGACCCTGTATATATATGTGTATATAATCTTATTAAATATGTTATGTGTATAAAATCTGATTAATGTTTATGTTATTAAAATGTTGAAAAGATAAATTGGGTTAAATATATTCAAGTAAATTTTACTTATTTCTTTTTACCTTTTAAAACATGGCTACTAGAAAGCATAAAACTACAACACTGTGCCTTGCGGTGTGCTTCTGGTGGGCACCACTGACCAAGCCCCTACTACCAGTTTCTCGTGTCGTCCACCCACCACCACCCACCTGCTGGTGGCCCTTCTGGCCGTTTTCAACCATACCGGCTCTTTCATGCCTCAGGGCCTTTGCACGAGCTATTATCCTTCCCCAAAAGGCTCTTCCCCAGCTGTTTGTAACATAAATGTTATCTGCTGTGAGAAATAGTTTCTGATTTTTCTATCTAAATACATCCGTCCTGTCCTTCTTCACCAAAACACTCTTTTCTAGTCGCAATTGTAATATTTAGGTATTTTATTTAATTGTTTCTGTGTCTGTTTCTTCTAAGAGAACATTAGGCAGAGAGCCTGTCTGGTTTTTTATTTTCCTGTTCTAATCTCATTGCCTATCACGGCAACTAGCACAATGTAGGTGCTCCTTTTTTTTTTTTTAAAGCGAGTGAATGAGTATTTAAATGTCACAAAGGAAACAACTATTGTGATCACTTTGAGATGTTGAAAAGACACCTGAAAAACCTTAATGGAAGTTCTGAGTGAGAAGCGGGTGGCATACAGAGGGCTTGAAGGGAGAGTTAGATGAAGTAGAGGTGGGATGAGGAGGAAGGGAATCAACAGTGGAATTGGAAGCCCCCAGGTGCTGGGGGCCGCGGGGAGCTGTTCCCGCTCCTGGGCCTGAAGAGGACCAGTGTGGCAGTGGTAGGGCATGGTGTCTCAGGGCCACGCTGCTGAGGGTCACAGCCACTGCCACACCGAATCCCTCCCAGCCTCTGGTGTTCTGCCAGTGCCTGCCATTGGTCATCCTCAGCCAGAGCAGTGGTGGAGGGAGGCTAGAGGACACCGACCACAGAGGCCAGACCCTCGGAAAACAGGGCAGGGTGGGGATGGGTCTGGATCGGCACGGAGGTGGCAGGCACAGAGAATACCTATCGTCCTGGAAAAGGCCTGGGAAGCTACTTTCTCAATGCACTAGAGCACGTCTACTCCAAACCACCATCCAGTATTCTAAAACTGGAAGGATGCTCATGATCACTAAAATTGTTTGACATTCACTCAGGGATTTGTAGTAACAGAATTAGATGGATAATTATGGGAATGGAAGAGAGAAAGTTATTATTTGCAGAGAATATTATCTACCAAAACTCCAAGAGAAATAAGTGAAAAACTATTAGAAGCCATTATAAGAGTCCTTGAGGTGATTAGTTAAGGAAGGAATATACAAAATCAACAACTTCTAAGTCCTAGCAATAACCAGTTAGAAATAAAATCTAAAAAGATCCATTTTATAAAAGCAACAAAAACATAAAAGGCTGAGGAATCAATGCAAGAGGCAGTATGAAGGACCTTTAGAAGGAAGCTATAAAGCAAAACTGAGGGGAAAAAATAACTGGGTATATCTTTTTCCTGGATAGGAAGACTTTATATTTTCAAAGCCTGCCAATTTAATTTAAAATACATAAGGTAAATTCCAATAGAAATTTGTAATCAGTCTTCCAAAATGATTTTAAAGTTTATCTGGAAAAATAGATGGTCACAGACTATGCAGCAGACACTGAAAGGGAGTAATGGGGGAAAACTACTTACAAATTTTAGAAATATGTTCTGGAATTCCAAGAGCCCACAGAGCACATACCGATCCAAGAAGAGACGGAGAGCTCAAAAGAACAAAAGCTACCCCTAAAAGTAGTGTGTGTGTGTGTGTGTGTGTGTGTGTCTGTTAAACTTAACATTTCTAATCAGCAGGATAAGTCAGGATGAAATAGTGAGGATAGCCCATCAAGGAGGGTGTGGGCCAGGTAAGCCCTTCACACGTATATCAAAATGCATGTTAGATAAATGTAGTGCATGCCAGTTGAATGTGAAACTCTGAAAACATTTAAAATATGTAAAGTATATAATACATGCATACCCATTTAAATTATCCTCGGGAGTAGGACTGTTTTCCAATGTTGCCGTTAAGGGTGGAAGCAACAGAGAAAGAAACTTGTATTTTGACTCTACCATAAACAAGATGAACAGATCCACAGTAAGCTAAGTGCTGGTATTTACCACCCAAAACAAATGATTGGTGTCGTTGATCTGAAAACAGCTCTTACTGATCGATAAGAGAAAGGACCCGTTGGACGTATGTCGAGTGTTGGTGAGACTTTGAGAGACGGGCAGTTGCACACTGCTGGTCGGTGTGCAAGCTGGGACAACATTTAGGGAGGACAACTTAATGACTGTCAGAGTCGTTGAGTGTGCATACCTTTCATCAGCAATTTTATTTTTGGAACTATTTAGGTTAGGAGATAATCAGAGATAAATGCAATGTGAAAAATAAGGGAGGCGTGGCCCGTGACGTGATGCCTGACCTGCCAAAGTGTCCGTTTGTCCATCCGTAGTGCAAGAAGGGAAACTTGCCTGGCAGGGTGGCTGGGAGGGTCTAGTGGGGTGAGTGGCCCGGGAAAGCATCGGAGCTCTGACACACTGGGAAAATGGGGTGTATTCTCGATTCATGTGGCTCTGTCACACTTTGTCGCCTTCCCCTGTACGCTCAGCCCCTTGGACACCATTTACCAAGGCCCCTTCTCCTGCTATCTCAGGTCAAGAAGGAACAAAGGAGACAGAGCTTTGAACCTTCGCTCCAGTTAAGCAGGGCCACCCTGAGGATGGATGCTCAGTAAACAAGTGTTTAGTTAGCACCAGCCACACACAGGGCAGGATCTCGCCAGACCTTGGGGCAACTAAGACGCTCTCCTTGACCAGATGTCAGTTAGATCCCTCAGATCCCCTTTCTCAACCAGGCCTTGACCTTGACCCTTTGTCCTAAAGCTTCCATTCTCCCCTCCTGTCTTTGGCCTGCCTAGCCCAGTTTTAGCAAGAATCCTGCTAAGTCAGAGCAACAGTCCCTTTACCCTTGACATCTGATCACCCTGGCTTGCCTTCAGCAAGAATCTTACTAAGGCAATTGTGCAAGATTCCCCCATCCCCTCAGTAATTTTCCACCCCCCCAACCCCCTTACTCTGCTCCTTGGCTGTGAACCCCCAGCTGTCTTTGCTGAATTCACAACTGAGCCCGCTCTCTCTTCCCATTGCAACACCTCTGTCGTAACAGTCTGGAGTAAATTCTTCCTTGCCATTGAAACAAGCGTCAGGGTAATTTTTCTTTAACAGTGGTTACCATGGCGAGTAAATCTCAACGTGCCCAAAGGGAACGTTGGGTTTCCTGGGTAGTCAGATAGGCAGATGCATGATCAGCTGTATAAAAGAGGAGCTCATTCATTCGTAAATTCCACAAACATGTATCAGGAATCTGTAATTTATCAGGCATTAGGGGTGCAGCTGTGAACGAGAGACTCTGGCTCCTGCCTTTGTGAAGCCCACAGTCTGAGGTGACAGATGATAAAAGCAAACATAAACAGGAAAAGCACAGGAGGGGCAGGTTCCTCATCCCTGGGGGTTGAGGGAAGGTGGAGGGGAAGTCCCAGGTGCATAAGAAAGAATAAGAAAGCTTCCAGCAAAAGATGCCATCGGAGCTGGGTCTCCTGTGAGTTTAACTCTTGTCTGTCAGCTGCAGGTGTCCACAGGTTCAGAGCCTGGTAAGCACGTTGGTGAACGAGGACAGTGTTGGGTGAATCAGGAACTAGCCCACAACGGGCGGATTGTGGGCCGGAAGATGGCTGAGGTTTCCAGAGGCAGCCCAGCTGCCAGGGGACACGGACAGGGAGATTATCCTAATAGGATTTCACAAAGACCACTTAACAGTCGCTGAGCTCCAGGGAAAAATAGTTATGAGCTGAGGGTGGAGAAATAGCCAAGAATCTCGCAACTCTGCAAAAGCTTGGAGAGAAAAGCTGACAGCCAACAGACTGAACGAGATGATGCTTGCAAAAAGGTTAAAAGAATAGACAGGAGGGAAAAAAGGACACTAAGAGATATGGATGGAAATGGAAGCGCATCAGTATAACTTGGGAACATGCATTAAGATCCTTTCAGCTCTAAGAAGGAGCAGGGCCGGGACTGACTTGTTACAGTGCTTCATGCTGTCAGGGAGCTCGCGGAGGGAGGTGTGGGCAGGGGCAGGTCAGGTTCGGCTGGAAAGAAAGCACGTTCGGATATGAAACACCAACCGCAGAAATGGGCTAGCTAGTCTTAACCCCTCCTCTTTAGACATTCGGAAACTGAGACTCAGAGAAATGATGTGACTTGTTCAAAGTCGCACGACATAAAAAGTGCCAGAGCTAAGGAATTGGAACCTTGTCCGTTGCTGGCGGGAATGCAAAGTGGTACTGCTTGCTGCTGTGGAAAGCAGTTTGGTGGTGCCTCAGAAAACGGAGCGTACAGTTACCCCATGACCCAGCAACTGCGCTCCTAGGCGTAGTCCCAAAAGAACTGAAAACAGGTACCCAGATTCGATCACGGTGGGTTTTCTGGCTACTAGTCCAGTGCTCTGTGTATGGCCCTCTTCCCCCGCAGCTGCTGCTGCTGCTGTTTTCCATCCTCCTCCTTCTGCCCTCCTGGTCCCCTTCCCTCCTCTTCCCCACTTCCATGTAATAAATATATAACCTTACTAAATGCATGACCTTGGTTTCCCTGTCTGGTCGTTGATTGGGACTAGCTGAAGGTCCTTTCAGCCCTGGTGGTGAGTGCCTTGTCGCGCCCTTGGCCAGCACGTGCTCAGCACGTGTGGATCAGGTATGGGTGAGGGGGCAGTCCGCTGTGAATCGTGCAGACTTGGGAGGCTGTCCAGAGGCAGGTGCGGTCCCGGTCTTGAAACAACCATTCTGTCATCTCGAGTTTTAATTGCTTATTTCAGGAGTTCATAGTCTCTTTAATTTCCCCAGGATTACAAAGCAGTTGTCCATTTATGTTTCCTGGAGCACCTCTTCTTCCAGAAGGAGTTTTCTTAATAAATTGTCTTCACATGTCAAACCTACCTGGGCTCCAACACAATGCTTGTGTGAGATTTAAGTCTTAGGCCGATTTTCATTATTTTTTCCTACTAGAATGTGTGTGTGGGGTCAGTGAGGCGATGTTGTTATTTGATCCAGACAGTGAATGCTGGATTTTCTTTTGCTACTCTTCCTGTTTGTTTGGGCGCAGTTGGACTCCTCCTCCGATGGGAGAGGAAATTACTGGAGTCTTCCCAAAAGCTGCTGGGAGCCTCGTCTCCAGTCTCCATCTCTAAGTTTATCCAGAGTCTTACCCTAAGTGTATTTCTCCTGAGTCCATTTCTACCAAGCTGCTGTCTGTCTGTGAGCCAGCCACCTTCCCGAGAAGTCCTTCTGGTTTATGGCCTTCGTTTCTGGTTTTCCGAGGCCCGTTCCTTGTCTTTCTCTGCCCCTCCGAGTTCTTGTGTGATACTGACTGGTTCCTGCCCAACGGGCAGCTCTGGGGAGGGGTTAGGGAAGGATGCAAACCCGTAGAGGGGAAAACAAACTCCGTTGGGTGGTTTACGGCTGCCCCGTGGTTTGGCAGTACTTTCTGATCCATTCCCCTCCGTCTGGGAGCTTTCCTGTTCGCTCAACCCATTTCCCCCCCACCAGCACTGCCCTACTTACAAGTGGGAGATGGGCATGGATAGTCTCCTTTCATTTTGGTCCAAGATGACACTCAAAATCTATGGCATGAAGTTAGAGCTTCTTCTGTGTTTCAGCATTAATGGTATATTCTTTTCTTTTTTTTCCCACTTCTTTTCATTTTAGTCCGCTTTGGAGCTGGAGGCTCTGTGCAATGGTGCTCAAACCACCATATTTTCTGGAAGTCCTGGCATTCTCTCCATTCTCCCATGCTGTGTGATTATAAATATACTCTTGCACAGCCAGTGTGACACACTCTTATTGGAAAAGGTTTTCAATGACCATATTCACCAAAATGGCCTATTTATGTGTCAAGTACATTATTGGATATGTTTCTGAAAGAGTGGAACAGCAACAAACTAAAGACCCAGTTCCAGGCTGCCAAAAAGGATGGCAGCACCTCCTCTGGTCCCTTCCGGAAGTGTTTATGTCCAGTTGCCACAGACGGTCTCAATGGTGAGTGCCCTTTAACTGGGCAGTGGGATTAGGTTTTCAGAAGATAATTTGCTTGTTTTCATTTGAAAGATCTTAATTTTGTTGAAGGTGCTGCTGCTGTTGCTTGGACTGGAATGACTGATCTAATTTAATTTAATTTGCTTCCTTGCAAAGAAGGTGATCTCTAGCCCAGCTGCTGCTCTGGGCAGAGAGGGAGCAAGCTTGGGTGGAGATAAGCTCTGAACTTTATCAGCCCTCTCCGAGGTGTATGCTAATGAGAAGTGCATAGAGATTTCAGAAACTTTCCCTGTGATTGCTTTAACTGCCATGCTACTTCCTAAGCAACGCGAGTCCTGTCCGAAGGCCTGTGAGGAAGAAGGGCGGAGTGGCAGTGGGATCATTTCCTCTGGCCTGTCTGTTTCGTTGCTTCAGGGTGTCATGCCTAGGACGGGTGCAAGGCCCATGTTAGGTGGTCATGTTAGGAAGGGTCTCCTCCATTCAGTCTGTCACCGTGTGCCTGGGAAAACTTTATGGTGTGAATTCTGCAGGGTGGCAGGAACGGAAAGGGTAGGTGGTCCTGGATGAAACCCTGCTTGTACCTGCCGAGTTGGTTTCCTTCGTTGAGGTGTTCAAGCTTGCTGAGTCTTGGTTTCTGTGTGTTGGGTGTGAAGAGGGTGAGTGCCTCGAGGATAGAGTGTGTCTCATCCTTGTCTGTATTCTCATTACCTAGCAGGGTACCTGCCAGAGTGCAGGCTTGGTACGTATTTGCTGAATGGATGAATAAATGAATGTGTGAATGAATGAAAGGAAACACACGGAGGGGTGGATGGAATGCCACCACTGTGCCCCAGACACAGACTCACTCTCCAGACAAACACTATTCAAGTCTAGGGGGTTCAAAGTCATGATGAGATGAAGGGACTGTGAGCAGCGATGTGCAGCATGCCATCCAAGTTCAACTCCCAAAGCTTTGATCTGGCAGGTCAGAAGGGACTTGCTGTCACTTTATACCTGTACATGACTGAGGGAAGGAGGTACAGAATCATCCTGTTTTCCCACCTAGTCCTGCCCAGGTGTCCGTAGCCACAGGTTCAGTCTATTCAGATATGTGACTCAGCTGTGCTTTAGGGGACTGTCCCTCACGATGGTGGGAATTGAAGTCAGCCTGCTGGCCCGTCCTGGCTCTCACTCATCTGGGCAAAGCCTGAACTGTAATCTCCCTTAATACAAAACTGTTTTCTCGGGTCTTCATATGAGACTTCTGCTTTGGTTTCCTTGACTAATAATACGTCTGTGGTTTCTGGATAGAACCAAAGAGTCACGGCCAAGCCACACGGATCAGGAGGCACTGTTGATACTGAACTGATCTTGGTATGTCGGACCGAAGTATACTTGAGGTTTAAATGCCTTTGTTCTTGATACTGAAATGCAGCAGAGCTGTTTGTTGCCCGTTCCTCCGTCATCCGGGGTCTGGCCCTTAGCATCCCCACCTCCTTCTGCCTTGACTTGAACACCTGTGCTATCCTGCCCCGCCACCAGCCTGGCCTCCGCAAGCGCCCCGAAAGCCTGGGCAGAGCCTGCATTGGTTGTATTCTCTCAATGAGTCAGATTGGGCTCGTGTCCATGGCCTGGGTAGAGCCGGTCTCCCCAGCGGGCTTCCCCGAACCACCAACTTCCCAGTCTTCCTTCCCCATGCAGTCATACTGCGCTAGTACAAACCTCATCCAAGCCTCATGAACCGGAAGGTTAGAGATGCTAGATCACACGTTGACAGGTCAGGTAAGAGGTTATGTGAAGTAGAGGAGGAAGTTTAGGGTGGGATAGAGTCCCTGGGTGAACGACATACCCCCAGAATAAGTCAATGGGGAAAAATATCTTCAACAAGGAAAAACGGCTGTGGCTCTGAAAATGCAAGCACGTGGCCCTCTGAACAAGTGTGATTAGTATTCTAAAAAATGGATGCAGGAGCATCAAAGTAAGAAAAAGCCATTGGCATTAGCAAGAGGCTTCATGGACAGATACAAAATGAATTTCAAAATTGTTTTAGCTTTTTTATATGAGCAATTTTTGAGTTGTAATGTATAGAACAAAGAAAATCCCAATCATAATAGGGCAGAATGTTTTTAAAAGCTTGGGACTCAGGATGATGATAAATGCAGGACCTACATGAAGGCACAAAACATGGAGGCACATCAAAGAAGATATAAATGTTTGGAAAAGTACCATGTTTCTGAATGGAAAAGCTTAATTGTGGAAATATGTCAGTTCTCCCCCAAATTGATTACACGTTTATATTGTTTCAATCAAAATCCTTAAGGAATTGCTGTTTAGAACTTGACAAAAATTATTCTAAGGTAATAAAAGGGAGATTTACACGGTAAAAAGTTATAAAGGGTTATAAAAATAATTTAACACTACAAACAATTTAGTTTAGTGGCTGGTGAAATGAAATATAATTGGAACAGAACCGAGAGTAAAATAATAAGATTGGAGTGTATGTAAATATTTATTATGTGATAATGGTGGATTTCAGATCAGTAGGGGAAAGAATAGATTATTTAATTAATGCTGCTAGGAAAATTGGCTGTTTAGGGGGAAAGTCAGATCATTAGCTCAGTTCATATGAAAATAGATTGCTAATGTGTTAATGTAGGAAAGAAAACAAATGTGTTTGAATTTTGTTTGAATTTCATGTATGTTAGAGTAAGAATATTTCAAAGGACAAATGAAAGATGGAAATTATAATGAATGGCTGACACGTATATCAGTATTACATTGATATTATATACGTGAAAGTGAATGTTAAAAATACCATAAATGAAAATAAAATGCCCCATTTTTCTATTCCCATTTCCAAGCTCCTCCAGAGGACTCGATCCTCACTGTCTCTGATTTCTTTTTGCTCAGTCTCTGCCGAAGTCACTCCTGGTCACCGAGGTCACCCCCTTCCGCTGCCACCAGTCCATCAGAACCGTGCCAGTCACCGTCTCCACTGACCTCCGTATTGTTCAATGCCACAGTTCTCGTGTCGCTGACCTGTCAGCTGCGTCCAGTCCAGTCAGCCAGTCTCTCCCTTCTTGAAACTCCTTTACCATCTGGCTTCTAAATCACCGTATTCTCTTAGCGGTCCTCTGTGGCGTTCATTTTTCTGGTTTCCAGTCCTGTTAGAGTGCGGAGTGATCCCTGATGTTCTCTCTTCTCTGGCTACACAGTCACCTGCAGTGATCTTGTCCAGGTCTGTGGCTCAGAGACCACTTGTCTCTGACATCAGCAAACTTGTAGGCTGATGACTCCCAGTTTTTATCTCCAGCTCAGGCCTTTCTCAAGCTCTTGCCTGGTGTATCCAGCTGCCAACATGATATGCTCATTTGGTTGTCTGGTTGGTTTCTCCAAATCAGGCAAGTACCGCACCAAACTCATAATCTTCCCACATTCCTGCCCTCAGCCTGCGCCTCCTTTGGTCTTCATAAAGTGGGGTGAAATATCAGTATCGTTGCAAATAATGCAAACACAAATTAAATAGCATTTTCTTCTATCACAGGAGTCAGAAGACTGTGGCCCACAGAAGAAACCTGGTTCTTGGCCTGTTTGTGTAAATAAAGTTTATTGAAACATAGCCACAGCCATTTAATTACCTATTGTTTATGCCTGCTTTTTTTTTTTTTTTTTGCTGGAATGGTAGAATTGAGTAGGTGCAGCGACAGTATGATGTATAAAGCCGAAAATATGTTCTATTTGGCTCTTCACAGAGAATGTTTGCTGATTCTTGCTTTGTCCCATGGACAGCGAGAACTTGAGCTGAAGCAATGGCAGATAAACAGAAAGTATCTTGTTTTCTGTGGCTGGGTGGCTATATATACATATACATATATATATCTATATATATATAGTCTCAGTTGGGACACTTTTGAAAGGGATGTTGTATAGCAACTTGTCATGGATCTTTGGAAACTAGGTTGGAAAGGGAGAAATGCAGTGATTAGGGTGGAGTGAGATTAGTTAATACAGTTAGGTAAGAATAATAGAAATTGGCACAAAGTCTTCTAACAGCAGGGTGCAACTTTGTGATTCTTACTGTATCTTTAGATATTTTTGATAGAAAACAGTCCGTCAAGCACTTGTTTCTGGTCCCACACCAGACAGAATGCTATTTATTATGCAACGTAATGGGAGAGACAAAAACTCAAGGACTTCTTAAGCTGTGCAGGGGACAGAATAGGAGATGTAAGACAGGAACAAAATGTTCAGCTCTAACGAGTGGATAAGAAGAACCTTAGAAGACTAGTAACTTAGATGTTTGAGATCGTGGAGAATGGCTGACAGGAAGGAACAGCTATAATTAAGGGCACATCTGAGGAAGTGGCATAAAACAGTGCTTTGCAAGTTTGACTTAGCAGTGAGCCAGCTGCCGAGGGCTTTAATGATGACCAGAGTGAAGGTACTTATGGGAAATAAGACACAGCGACCAGCTTGTATTTCCCCACTTGTGAGCTTTGCACACGATGAAAAGAAAGGGTGCTGGGAGGCAGGTTGGCCCCGGGGGTGCTCTGTGAAGACATCTAATTTCAGATCACTTCTTCATGGTCAGGGCGGGGGTGATGCTCCAAGGTGAGCTGGAGAACAACTTTGCAGAGAGGTCTCTGGGATTCTGAGCATCCTCCCTGGCACATGGGGAGTAAGGCCCAGGCCGTGTGCTGCGGGCTACACCCACAACTGGTCTCGTGAAGGAGTGTGTAAGTGTAGGTCCTTCAGGGGTGATGCCACAGGGCAGTGGGTATCTGGCAATTGAACATAAAGGACTTCAGCTTCGTACTTCCAGGGAGACACCAAAAGATTTGCTTGGGGTAGATAAATTTGCAGCACTGGATGGTGGCACTCAGCCTGCTGGCAGAAGCACAATACCGCCATCCCCATGGGTCCGGACCTTGCTAGATGAGCCACAAACTGATGATGCTGACGGATGTCAGCAAATGCCTTTTCCGGTTGGGCCAGAACCATCATCCATGGTGGTTCTGGCTAGGGTCTTAGAATGACAGATTTGGGGAGCTCCTGAGGAATCAACTAGTCCACTGTTTCTTTCAACGTGAGGACCTGGGGATCTGGGAAGGAGAAGTGGTCACTTTTGAATCACTTTTTGTATTTCGAGATGCCTGTGTGACAATATGCCTAAGCCACACAGGTTTAAAGAAATCTCAAGTTCTTTGGATTAGGGTTCAAATGGGATCATCCCAGTGAATACGGCTGGTGATTTGATGCTGCTTAGGACCCCTGAGAGGGGCAGTTAGATGTTGTTTTGATGAAGAGAAAATGGAGGAAGAAGTCATTTTTACTATGGAAATTCCATTTATGTAGTTGACGAATCTTTGAAAACGTGGGGGCCAGGGAGAAGTATACTCATAGGGGAGGTTGAGGACCACTGGTCTAGTCCATTGTGTAGCCTGCATCCCTTTATTTTGTTGATGATGAGTCTTAGACCCAGAAAGAAATGGGACAGATGACACAGCCCACGTTTCGGGAAGCAGAAACAGCACGACTTGCCAGCTCTGAGTGTTCGAGGGAAGACCTGGGGAACACTAACTGAGGCACCTGGATACTTGGATACCTGGAGCTGCCCGATGGCATTCATTGAGGACCTACTGTGTGCTGGGTGCTGTTCTAGGAGATTCACTCCCTTCATCTCATTTAAAACTCAGAGCCATGCGTGAGTTAGGGATTATTCCCTGAAAGCTTCAGATGAGGAAAACAGGGCTCAGGGACACTAAGTGACTTGCCCAAGTTTATATACTAAGTAAATAATGGAGCTGGTTCAAGAGGTGGAGATTGTGGGTCTGCAGCTGGCGTTCTGCCTACTGCTCTGCTCTGCTCTGCTCTGGACGATGCGCCTCTCCCAGTTCGGGCTGACCTAAGGACGTGTGCTGAAAGGGTCCTGAGATGGCCTTCTTGGAACAACCGACTGCCCACAGATGCATCGAAGCCTGGCTCTCTGTAAGTGTTGGGTGAATTGGTTTGATTTATTGGATTGTCACACCAAGGGGCTCTTTTGTGGAGGAGAGAGTTTCGTTGTTCTGTGGAGCTCTGAATTCAGACTTAGAGCTGGTGCTGGAAACTTAGAAGGGGGCTGGTTGTGTTTTAAGAGAAGGTGAGACTCTGTTAATTAGAGGGATGGACTTCTTCCATTCACTTACAAGTTCTGCTTACCCAGTAAAAGACAAGAGCCATGTTGGCTGTCAGAAGGACTCCTGTTTTCTGTGCGATGGAAACATCCCCTGCCCCTTTCCCCAAGCCATGGATGGGTCCAAAGCCTAGGCATTCTCAAGGTGAACTTGGTAGGTCAACTTGGTCATCTAGGGAGGGGCTGGAGGAGCTGTGCCAACTGGAGGTGACCCTCTCATCACCTAGATGAAGCTATAGGCCTGCAAGAGGCACTGATGACCGCAGCATCAGGCTCCAAATCTCCGTCTAGTCTGGTGACCAGGGCTGGGCCCACATAGCCTCGGCAATGGTAATGGGTAGAGCAGCGTCTCATGTATATTGAATGCTTGCTCCGGAGCACTTACGGGACTCTCTCATCCATCCCTTACCCTTCTCCACCCTGCTCCCTGCCCTGGAAGGCTGGCCTGTAGGCACCATACCACTGCCCACTGGCTTTCATATGGCCAGAGATTGGATGGAGGAACAGAGGAGTGTGTGATCTGGGTACTTATTCCCTGGACACCTCCTGTGCAGTCACCTGTGGGCCACTGTATCCCTTGGCTGAAGGCCACTGCTCTGTCTGAGGGGGCCTCTCACCACTGTTCTCTCTTGTTAGGTTCCTGTGACTCTCCCCCGCCCCCAATCCCTCCTACCCATAGGGGCAATGACAATGCTCCAGCTCTTGTCCTGCCTGTGCCCACATAAGGTTTATTATCTCCTGTATTCTCCTTTGAACATGCCGAGAGTGACCCTGGTGGATACCCACATAGTATCTAATTCAGTCATTAGAAGAGTTGGAAAACGCCCTGGCCAGATGGCGAGGTTGGTGGGAGTGTCATCCCGTACACCACAAGGCCGCAGGTTTGACCCCCAGTTGGGGTGCATATGGGAGGCAACTGGTGGGTATTTCTCACATTGATGTTTTTCTCTTTCTCTCCCTTCTTCTCTCTAGAATCAATACAAACATATCCTCGGGTGAGGATTAATAGAAAAAAGACATGGAGACTATCATCATCATCACCCCTATTTTTAAGGGAGAAAACTGGCACAGAACGGTCCCATCACTTTCCCCAGAGTCACACTGTTTGGAAGGGGTAGAGACAGTTTTCATCCTCCCCGTCCCTGTTTTTCACCACTGCATGGGGATCCCTAGTTCCATGGCCTCTTTTCTGAGCAGACCGAAGACACAGGAGAAAAGGGAAACAAAAGTACGAGGAGAAGCAGGTTGTGTAGCCTTCTAGGACCCTGCCACCCAAGCCGTATCCTCATTTCCATCCTCAGGGCTGATGGAGGGTAGGAATGATCCAGCCACATTGGGGCTCAGAGCTCCTAAGGGGCATGCCAAAAGAGCCCTAAAGAGGTCATTTCCGAGTCCTGAGTTTTTAAGTCCTTCAGTTAAACTAAAACGTTATCCCTATTGCATTTGAGGTTCAACAAATGTCTGTTGCCTTCAGTTCCCGCTTCCCATCAAGCCAGAGTGGTGCCTCTTGCGCCCCCTTGAGGCCAAGAGATGTGAGGCGGTTGCTGTCCTTATCTGGCCTGTGAAGCAAGGAGAGGAGCCCTAGCACCATGATTTGGGAAACAGCTGGTGAGGATGCGGCCAGCCCCAGTCCCTTCCTGCATGGCTTTGTGCTTTGGAAGCATTTGCCCCAAGCCTGACATCTGCTTCAATGCTGCATTTTGCTGAGCTCTCTTCAGAGGGGGCGGTCACCACAAGGTGTTTCATTAGGTGTCTTATTAAGCCTTGTAACTGCAGCCTGGCCCGCCTCTCCCCTGTGGAGCTGCTTTCTACAGGAGGCAGGGAAGGGTGGATGGTTCAGACATAATTTTCATCGGCAGCAGGAGTATTATTTTTGCATAATAAAGCACGGTGGGTGACCTTATCAGGAGTGGGAGAAGGGAGCAGGCGGCAAGCGACTCGTGGTTCTGGTGACACACCGAGACTGTGCCTGCGGGTGACAGGAAGGTGTTAACTTTAGGTGCTCACCTCCCCGAAGACCCCGGAGAGGTCTGGCTGTACGGAGAGCCACACCCTGGACGCAGCAGGCACGGCTGTCATCGGACTGAGGCAAAGTCTGTGTGTGCTCTTTGGGGGCACCCCTGGCTCGAACTCTGAGCTCTGGCCCAGCCGGGGGTTTGATTCCTCCCCTGCCCTGTCCGTCCCCATCCTTGTTTCTCAGGGGCATGGGGCTGCCCCTGGTTTCCCGAGGTGTTTCGGGACAATCCAGCTTGCCCTTGAGCAGGCAGCACATTCTTGGCTGTTTCCCTAGACCAGACCGCAGGGTTCTGTTTAGACTTGCCTTGGATTCCTGCGTTCAGATCATACCTTGGGAGCATCCTGACACGTCCTTCACCCTGGCTTTGGTCGATCCTCACGCAGCACGTGGGTTGTGTGGCCTGTGAAGGTGCCCCTGCCTCTGACACCCACAACAGAGGCTATTTGTTCCCAACAAGGAGAGTCTGGGATTACGGACTTTTTAAAGCAATCTAGTGGAGGTATTCAGCTGGAACCATGGAACACACACACACGTACTTGCTCTTCAATTTATGATAGGACGGGAAATAGATTTACATAAAATCGTAAACCATCAGACATGGGAAGGAAAGCCTCGGACAACCAACTAGTACAGTCCTCTAATCTTACGGAAGCGGCAGTGGAGGTCCGGAGGGGAAGTGACTTGGCCGGTGCCGTACACCAGCTCAGTCCTGTGCACTTTGCCCAGGCTGGGCTTCTTTCCACCACAGTGATCATGGGGCGCACGGGGCAAGCCAAGCAGAAACAACACGTGACTTGGAAGAAGGCGCTTGTTTGACAGCTATGATGATCTTGAGAAGATTCTTGGGCTCCGGCGAGGGAGAGGTCTGGGCCCTTGGTCCTTGGGCATCACGTCTCACTCACGGGGGCATCTCCATCCTCTCCTGCACTTTAATAGGGGGTGGGAACTTAATGTAGTGGTCCAGGTTCAAGAAAAGCACCTATTCCCAGAGGGCTGGGTCTCAGAGAACCCAAACTCAGCACTTTATTGACACACTGGGAGAAAATACTTGGACAAAGTGCCTGGGCGTGGTCGCTGGATAGAGAGCCGTGGATGGGCAGGCGTGGACCGTGAGAGCATCCTCAGTAGATGGCTCGTTAACTCCCAGTACTCCATCTCCTAGCATGGGGTCCGACCCAAAGTAGGGGCTCACACTGATGGGTGGGGGATGAATGGACGAATGCCAGAGCGATGTTACGCGGGCTCTGGACATGTTGGCGGTACCCAAGGACTGTTTATTTTGGTGGCTTGGGAGAGGGCGGAGGGGGCAGGAGGGAAAGTGGTAGCAGCCTGACATGCCTGTTGTCCGACGATGGATGTCCTCCAGGGGCCCCAGCAGGCCGTCCTCTGCCAAGTAGGTGTTCTGACACAGGATGCTCTGGGCCACAAGGAAAAAGTGAACTGGTGGCATCCCTGAACTCGCTGGCCCTGGGGGCACTCTGCACACCCAGAAGTCATCTTGTAGAAGGGACCTTTTTTTTTTTTTTTTTTTTTTAAAGAATTTATTTATTTATCTTTAGAGGGGAAGGGTAGGAGAGAGGGAGAGGGAGAGGGAGAGAAACATCAATGTACGGTTGCCTCTCGTATGTCCCCTGCCGGGAACTGGCCTGCAACCCAGGCATGTGCCCTGACTGGGAATCGAACCGCGATCCTCTGGTTCGCAGGCCCACGCTCAATCCACTGAGCTACACCAGCCAGGGCAGAAGGGACCTTTTAATTCAAATGGTGGAGTGGGACCCTGAGGGGGCAGGGACCCCCCCCCCCGCCCCTGCCATCAGGCTTATCTTGGACGATGAGGTTATGAGAGTCCTCATTGTCCCCTTGATGCTTTTTGGGTTTTATGGACTTTCTATTATGAACCTAAGTTAAATTTTTTCATCACAAAATTAAAAAAAACCCCAACTATTACTATTACTAATGATGTTTCCCTTATTATTACCACTGTATAACTGCCCGTGCTACTTCTTACGTTTCTTATGAGAGCGAAGTGAAATAATGTGTTGAAAGTGCTGAGCACAGAACCTGGGACACAGCCCCTCTTGGAGGCTCCCCGGGGCAAGTGTTGGCCCCCACGTCTGTTTTTAACTTGACTGTTTTGTTTCGACGTTCAGCGTTTTTCCCCATTATCTTGTTCCGACAAATTTTTATGGAGGTTATTGATCTTGCAGTTTTCTTGGCTGAGTTTCTAAGGTTTGATTCGCACTTACGCTCACACACATGATGTTTTCCTAACCAGCTACAGAATTCTCTTCCTAAGAAAGAACATATACTGTACGAGGTCACCATATATGATGACAGGTGGCCTTCACCCCTTACTTTACTCGAATGAGAATGGGACATCTATTAGAATTAAGCACAGAGATGGCTTTAGTCCAGTTCAGGACCCCCCCCCCCCCCGCCAGCCCTCCACCCTGCCTACTCCCCTCCTGAGAACCAAGGCTGCCCCTTTCTCTGCCCATCTCGGCGAGCTCTCTGTCCCCAGTCCACCCCTGTCCCCTTCAAGTGCTCGTTACACCTGCCACATCCTTTCTATTTCTCATCTTTGGATTCAGGCCACCAGAGGTTGTCACCCTTGCCAGCTTTCTTTGGAGAAATGACAACTTGAGATGCTACCATCTGCCACATTTACCTGAATTACCTCCAATTCTGGAGTTTCTGCTTCCAAAAAGAAATAATTCCTTGGGTTGATTTCTGACAGGCCCCTGGTTGTGGCAGCTGCTCTAGCAGAGGCAGCGATGGGAGCGGCTGTCCTGGGGGCCGGGGCGGGGGAGCGGGGGCGACTAGCAGAGCCCCCGGGGTTGCTGCGGAGCTGTTACTGATCCTGTGATTCGTCGGCGGGCAGGCGGCACACCGAGGCGGCACGTCGGGCAGCACGTGGGGCGCGCTGTGCACTCCGTAATTGCTTATTTACCTCCCGCCTGCGACTGTCTGTCGGAAGCTATCAATAGCTGCAGTTTATTTTCCAAATCTCCTTAGGGAACTAAAGTTTATCTCACACGGGAAGAGTCCTTTAATCTTGGAATTTTTAAGCCGGAAGCTCCCGTGGAGACAGTGTAATCCACATGCTTAGCGGGTGGAGACTTGGAGATCCAGGACGCGAATTCTCTTGTCCAAGGTCGCCCTAGGTCGAGTCAGAGGGACTTCTTTCCCTAACTCTGGGCTCCCAGGATGTAGCTGCTTCGCTGTCTGTTAGGGCGGTGCATGCTTCGCAGAGACTGGGCTCTTTTCCCGTCCGTGTGTCTTTCAGAGTTGGGGGAATGTTCTCCGTGCAGCCTCCGTGGGAACCTCTTCCAACGTGAGGAGGGAGACCTGCGAACCCACGTCTGGCCGCCTTTCGGGAGACCAGGATGCTGTCAGAGAATATGAGAGTTTTCTAATTCTGAGTATTGTGCTAAGAGTTGGCTTTGTTCTAACAGTGATTTGTGCCAGATCTTAGGAGATGGGGAACTGAACTCATCCAACAAAATCCGCTGTGATGATTAGCATGAATGTGGTCTCCGTACCACGATGCTGAGACCTCGGCACGGAGCTGACGATCAAATGTGGAGTGGGGGTTGGTGCTGGGACGTGGAGCCCCTTATCATGCAGAAGCCGGGGCCTTCGGGCCAGATGGCAGTGTTTTGAGGAGGGTGGCAAACTTTGGCTTGAGCTGGATTGAAGCTTTCTTTCTTCCCCAGATTCCCGAGCATGTAACTACTCTGAAGTTGCCACTCTGCAGGGAGCTGCACGTATATCCACTTTCGTAACAGTTACCACAAGCTCATGAACTAGATTCAGGCCACATTCTCTTCCCATACTCCAGAAATCCAAGAAGCTATGAAAATAGAAAGCTATTTTTTTTTTAAGTTTAACCCTAAATTCATTTGGCTGTCAAATCTGACCAAGCTGACAGGAAGCTGTTTATAGTCTCTACTTATCTCGCCTTGGATGAATGTTCATATGCCTCCTTGTGGAAATATTGAATGAATTACCCCAGATCTCACTGGGGAGGTTTGATGTGGCTACATTATGTTTCTAAAAATCGGAACCATTCTGGATTCTGAAGTACTTCTCGTGTTGAAGGTTTGGGATCAGGGATCAGGGAGGGCCTAGAGGACAATCTGCATTTTAAAGTTGGGGAAACAGAGCCTCCGAGAGGTTAAGGGATTTGCCCAGGGACGCTCAGCTCATGAATGGCACAGCTAGATCCACACGTCACGGCTTGCAAAGGGGCTTCGACTCAGTACTGTGGGAGGTTTCTCCTCTGAGCCACGACGCTCCCCGAGAAGGGGCAGGAGCCAGGCCCTTAGAGGATGGGATGTCTGCTCTAAGGTCAGGCCCCAGCCAGCAGTGCAGTTTGCGGAGACAGGTGTAGTATACCTCTTGCGGAGAGAGGGCTTGGGAGCATGCTGTTAGGTGTTGGAACAGGATGGCCAGCCTGTGGAGTGTGGCTGAGGGTGGCAGGGCCCAGACAGGTGCTTCCCCAGGGGGAGACATTGTGCCCGTGAGAACCAGGCAGGGCACTGCAGGGACGGAGGCTGCGGGCAGCCTGAGCCTGGGCACGCTCATCGCGGTGTCTGGGGGTCCTCGGGATGTGTCTTTGTGGGTTGCACTCTCTGGCGGCATGAGGGATGACTGGGAACGAGTTCCAGCCCCTGGGGCCCATAGGGGCTCTCCCAGCCCCTATGTGACTGCTGGAACACCCATGTCCCTGCTCAGGACTTGGTCTCCCCATCTGTATTATGGGCAGGGGAGAGCAGGCTGGCAGCCATTCACCCTCAAGAGCTGTATGTTTGCAGAAATCGCCAGGCACTATGGGTGCGCTGACCTTAGACTGGGTGGGTTCAAATCCCCGCTCTAGTACTTATCTGCTGAATGACAGGGGACACATTGCTCTGTCTTCCTGCGCCTCATATTTTTAACAGGAGGAAGTAATACTTCTTGATACTTAATTTGGGAGGGTTCACACAAAGGGACATAAAAGGCCTGGCCCAGTGCCACAGACATAGCAAGTGCTAAAGAAAAAAGAAACATGATCTGTTGTCCTGTATTTCTGCGCGAGTTGTTTTACATATAAAGTGGGCCTTTTAAAATGAAAATTTAAAAACTAAATTGGCAATAAAATTGTCCCAGTTTCATAGATGAGAAATCTGCCAACAGGTATCAAGATTAGTGCCAGGAAGTAAGTGGCTGATTAGGGAATCAAACCTGGGTTGCTCTGTTCCCCAGCTGGCTCAAGTTGCGTTGCTTTTCCCGACTTGCGAGCCAGATGTTGGCCCGTGCCCACATCTTCCAGCCCAAGGACTTGAGCTTCTCTAAAGGCTTGGCCTTTCTTTTCATGTGTAAGGGCTCTGCTTGGCTCTGGATTGCCAAGCTTGCAGAGTATCAGGATCAGCCTCCGCTCTGGGAGAGCTTTGCAGGAAATAGGAATGTCCAGGGGTTGCCATTTATTTAACAGCCAGGAGGGCACAGACCAGGCAGCAACACAGAGGTCCCAGGGACCATTTATAGTTGATTTGGGGAACCTGTGTCCTGGGAGGTGGGCCATCGAGAGGAGAGGCGAGGCTGCAGGAGCGGATGGCCATGGCTGCAGTGTCCGGCACGGGAGCAGGTCTGACCCTGCCCTGGCAGTTGGTGGAAGAGCGCTCCTTGTCTCTAGACTGAGCAGTGGGAGACTGGGGTAACCTGCTCCTGGGAGGTCTCTTGGTGACAGCTTCTTAGACTCCAGTTCTAGCGCTGGAGAGCTGGCTGACCCCAAACCTTCGTCTTATAGTACCAGAGGGAGAATCAGCCCAGGAGCTAAGTGGAGAGGTTCTTGCTGTCTGAACCCCGCTGTGTGTGAGGCACCCTGACAGCTGCTTCCCAACGTGCTGGCTCGGAAGCCTTTACTCTGTCCCTGGAAACGCCCCGTTTCTGACATGCAGAATTCCTTCTTACTGAGACACGGGTTTTCAATGTTTTGCCGGATTAAGGCGAAGGGAGAAGTACTTTCTGCTTCTGGACACACTTTCTCTCTATCTGTGTCTCCCTGTTTGTGTGTCTGTCTGTCTGTCTCTCTTTCTCTGCCCTCTCTGCTTATTAAGATAGAAAGTTTGGAAAATTCAGGAAATCGTTAAGATGAAAATGATAATTACCTGTACATCCAATAACCAGAGATGATTATTGTTAATATTTTGGCATCTTTCCTTCTCGTTCCCTCTCTTCTTTTTTAATTAAAGACCACGTTCTTGCATAGAATAGTTACAGAAATAATCGAGTCCACAAGGCTCACAGTGGAAAGCAGCAGCCCCCTCGCCCTGATTCTCTCGCCCCCAAGGCAGCCAGGTCCAGCACCTAGCTGTCATTTCCGCTTGTGTTGAACACCACCTTTCTGAGTAACCTGCGAAGCCTGCAATTTCTGGTTTATTTCATCTGCCTATTATCACTCAACCTGTCTGGCAACTTTTTAAAACTTTCTCCCCACCGCATCCTGGTGTGCTTCCCTCCTCAACCTTCCTGATATGGTCACATCATCAGATGGAGGGAACTCGGTTTTCAAGGTTGGCCTCATTTTAAGTCTATCGATGTAATTTATTTCCTGGGGATGGAACATATTGTGATTATATTCTTATTTCTCCTGTAAGAGTTAATAATTGTCTTTTACAATTGATTATTTAGTTTTCTTTTAATTGATCACTAAGATTTTCTGACTCTTCTCCCAGAAGAGTCAATCTCATCTCACTATATGCAAACTCATCAGGTTCTCTGTTGTCTTCATGTGTGTGGGACCTTTTAACTACCTACTTTTATCTGACCTGCTTATTCTCTAGAACCCAGACAGCGATTTTCCGGGGGTTTTCTGCTATCTCTCTCCTTTTTCCAGCTTCCCTGAGTTCCTCATTCTTTTAGAGCACAGTATCTAGGAGTTTCCTTAGAAAGGCTTCATGGGTGGAAAGTACAACTGAAAATGGCAGACAGTCTTTATTCTATTTTTGCATTTGATTGATAGTTTGGCTGGGTATAGAATTCTAGTAGGGATTAATTTCCCCCTCATAATGAACATTTTAAATTGACATGCAGTAAAATTCACTCTTTTTGAAATACAGCTGTATGGGTTTTGACAAATACAGGGAATCATATATCCATCACCCTCGTGCATATAGGACAAACCCATCCCTCCGGAGAGGTTATCTCATATTGACCCTTTGCTGTCCACCCCTTCTTTCCCTACTCCCTACCCTTGGCCTCCACTGGTACGTTTTCTGTTCCCGTGGTTGTGCCTTGCTGTGTAAATGCAGTCCTGTGTCACCAGCTTTTGGAGTCCGACTTCTTTCACTTGGCATGATGCCCTTGGGAGTCATCCATATTATGGTGTGTATCCCTAGTTCATTCTTTTACTGCCAAATACTATTCCATTGCTTGGGTTGATGACAACTTGTCTATCTGTTTATCGTCCGAAAAACATTTGCACTGTTTCTAGCTTTTGGTGATCAGGAATAAAACTGTTACATTATCACACAAGTATTTGCATCAACGATCAATGTCAGTTCTTGTTTCTTTGGGGTGAACAGTAGGCGTGGGGTTGCTGGGTTGTATGGTAAGTGTTTATTTAACTTCGCAGGAAACCATCAGTCTGTTTTCCGGTGGCTCGGACATTTCACGTACTTACAAGCAACGTGTGAGAGTTCAGTTTGCACCACATCCTCACCAACACTAGGTGTTACCTTTTAAAAAACTAATTCTAGCCATTCTAGCAAGTGTGAGGTGGCACCCCATCGTGTTTTCAATTTGCATTCCCCTGATAAGTAATGATGTTGCATACCTTTTTATACACTTATTTGCTTTTTATATCATCTTTTGTGATGTGGTGGTTTGAGTCTTTTGCCTATTTAAAAAAATTGGGTTGTTTGGCATATTATTATTGATCTCAGATAATTTTATATGTATTATGAACATAAGCATTTTGTCAGGTATGTGACTTTTAAATATGTTCTTCTAGTCCGTGGCTTGTCCTTTCATTCTCTTACTAATATCTGTTACAAAGCAAAAGATTGTTAGTTTTTATGAAGTCCAGCTGCATAAAAATGTTTTCTTCATGGATGGTGTTATGGTGTCACATTTAAGATTTCCTAGCCTAACTCCAGTTCATAAAGATTTTCTTCTCTTTTATGGTTTTACATTGGGGTTTATGCTCCATTTTGAGTTAACTTTTGTATCTGGTGAGATGTGTGGATCAAGGTTTTTTGTTTGTTTGTTTGTTTGTTTGCATATGTACATCCAAATGTTTCATTGCTGTTTGTTGAAAAGACTCCTCTTTCTCTATCGAATGTTGGATTATCTTTGTACTTTGTCATTATCTCAGAATTTTTTCTCTCTCTGTAAACCTTCAGAGTCTTTTTTCAAACCCTAGTGTCTTGAGGATTTCCTGATGCCTTGGAGTGGATATTTTTTATTCATAGCTTAGGGCTATTGGGTTACCATTCCAGTCTACAACCTTATTATCTTCAGTTCTAGGAATTTTTCTTTTTGATATTGGTTCTTTGATAACATGCTTTGAATTTTGCCTTTTTTTTCCCTTGGACAAATCCTATTAGTCAGTTTTTGGACCTTGTAGGCTAATCCGCTAATTTCCTTATCCTTTTTCTTCTCTTTTTCTTTTGTTCTACTTCTTGACAATTTCTTCAATTTCACCTTCTAAGCCATCTTTTGTAATTTCTATTTCAACTTTTATATTTGTAACATCTGAAAGCTCTCTTTTGGTTCTCTGCACCTTTTCTTATGACTTTCTATTTTTGGATGAAATATCTGCTCTGTAAGTTTCTTAAAATGCTTTTTGAATCATCTTTTGTTTTATATCTGTCCCTTTTCCTCCTCTGTCTTGCTTTGATTCTGCTCATGTCAGAGGTTGCCCCGTGTGCTGGTAAGTATCGGCCATGCTTGCATATTTAAGAGAGGGGGCCTAAATTGTTGAGTGTGTATATTGGGTGGGAGGGGGCTTGCTCATTGGTGGGCTTGGCCGTACAGAGAAAAGGTGGTGAACTGGTTTATTCACGGGTGACTCTTGCAAGGTTGGCAGATCACGTCTTTTCTTCTTTATCTGATCCGTTTCCCCAACGATAAACCCTTTGCTCTTCTGAAGGCGTGGACAGTGCATGTAAGGCTGACCGCTACTGCTCTCAGGTCCAGCGGTTTCCACTCAGGGCCTGGGTTTTCCTGGATACCCTGGTTTTGTGCGGCATATGACCCATCCTCAGCAGGTCACGAAACCCTTTGTGCTTGGTCAGTTACCATTAATCCAACCGTTGTTCTTCTTGCATAGCATTGACATCTCTCAATTGCTGTCATTTCCTTCTCCGCTTTCTTGGTACGTGTGGGTTTATGTCTTTTTAATTCCTGTATTTTTTAGTGAGAGTTGGGGAGAAAAGGGAGGTTAAATCCAGTGTTGAATCTATTATGTTAAACATAAATTCTCCTGGAGTCTTTTTTTTTTTTCTGTAGATAGTGATTACCAGTCACACAAACACACATCCACGCATTTGCTAAATATGCAAATTTTATTTGGCAAAACCTGGAAACAAGCCATTAGTGCTCTTAGAAAGCTTTTTTCCTGACTTAAAATTATATCCTTGATATAATTTTTGTGCTATTGAATATCCTTTAATGACAGAAGTTTTGCATCAATCAAATTATATCATATTGCCATATTATTATTTATTTAATCACGTCCTTACGCTTGGGCACTGAAGTTGCTTCTGATTTTCACCACTATAAATAGTACTGTTGTGACATTTGTCGTGCGTGTCTTAGGACTTCTGATTAGTCATCTCGGTTGGGACAGTCCATTTGGGGATGTGGGCATTTGGATGTGACATGCGATTTCTGTTTTGGTCTGCGATTCATGAAGTGGTGGTGGGATTAATAATTTCAAATTGTCCTTCAGAAACATCTTGGTTCCAACTCTAGCCCAAGCATCAAGTGATTATTTACTAAGCCTTTGCTAATGTAAGAATTATTGCTACTTTTAAACTTTTGTTGATCCGATGGGAGGAAGTGACACCACACGCGTTAATTAGGATTTTCTTTCTGACCTCTGCAACTGCACGTGTTTTATGTTCTGTGCTCTGTGAGTTATCTGTTCATGAGCACTTTTGCATTTTTCACGTGTGTTTATAGGATCTTTTGTGGAATAAGTTTACCTGCTCCTTATATTAAAATATTTATTCCCCAGTTTTTATTTGCTTTCAGAATACTGGATGTCTGAAGAATAGTTTTACTTTTTACTTGTCAATTATAGAAAACTTTAAATCTTCTTTTGCTTTGGGGTTTCCAAAGTTACTTTCCTATCTCCAAATTCAATAAATACTCTCGTAGATTTTTTTTCTCGATCTTAAATGATTTGAGTTTTTCATTTTTTTCATATTCAACTCTTTGTTTTTCCTATTTATGTGCTAATGGACTAATGAGTGAATCATTTCTAGTTCATTGTGTGGATGGGAATCCAAGTCTGTTGTTTTCCGAATAGTTAACCAGTGTCCCGGCACCATGCAAACTCCCTGCACTGATTTGAAGTGGACACTTACTTATCCAGCACGTTCTTTCATAGAATCTGTTGTTGGTTTGTTAGTTTATCCATTTTTCTGTCAGGATGACAGCCTTTAATTATTGTAGCTTTATCCGGGACTTAATATCCGACAGAACAGCCCCTTGTCTTTTCACTTTGCCAAAAAAAAAAAAAGGGGGGGGGGCTCTTTGTGTTTCCACTTATTTATTATTTATTTATTTCCTCACACTAGGGCATTTTTTTTTCATTGCTTTTGGGGAGAGTGGGAGGGAGAGAGGAAGGGAGAGAGAGAGAGACATCAGTGTGAGAGAGAAACATTGATTGGTTGCCTCCTGCATGTGCCTAGACTGGGGGATTGTACGAGCCCAGACCAGGGATTGAATCTGCAGCCTAGGTATGTGCCCCGGCTGGGAATCGAACTCGTAATCCTCTGGTTACGGGACAACGCTCCAACCAGCTGAGCCATGCCAGGCAGGGCTTGGTGTCTTCTTTTAGTTGATCTTCAGAATTACTTGATCAAATTCCAAAAAACTCTTGGGTTGTATTAGAATTGCAAATATTGTACAGATTTTTTTTTTGGGGGGGTGAGAATTTTCATTTTGACTTTATTATTCAGACTTGGAATCATGACATGTATCTTCTCTTTTTCACGGTTCTTTTATATCCCTCAGTAAAGTTTTGTGGGTTTCTTCATCTGGCCCTACACGTTTCGTTCAAGTTGATTCCTAGGTTTTTGCCACTGTTATGATTTAATTTATTTCCTGTTAGAGTTTCCAGGTGATTTTGCTGCTATATAAGAAAGCTTGGTATTTTACCTATTTTTTTTTAACTGCTCACCTTACTGAACTCTTTCTTAATCAGTCCTGCAGATTTTTGAGTTGTTGCTTTGGGTTTTCTGTGTATTCAGTCTTCTCATCTGGGCAAATAATGGTAATTTGATCTCCTACTTTTTATTATATATTCTTTTCTTCTTCCCTCACTTCCTCCTTCTCTCTCTCCCTTTTGAATTTCATTCCTTAGAACTTGCAAATCAATGCTGAATAATGTGGATCTAACCTTGTTTCATTTCTGAAGTTAATGGAAATAACTTTGGTGTTTGATGCTACCTGGGATGTTGTCTTTTAGTTTCCGACAGGCACTCTCTTTATTTTTCCATGTCTAGAATACCGACTTTTAAAAAGCCAAACCCATTGAAAGATTTTACCCCAAGCTTCTTTAGCAACATTAGGTTGAAGATGGTTTCTCTCACCTTCATTCTGCTAAAATGATATACATGCATTTCCCATTTTCAGATGATCTTGCCATTACTGGAATTAACTTACTGTCTCTGAACAGGCATCTGTTTCGTTTTCTGTATAATGATTGAATGTAGTTAATTCAAGGAGATATTTCTGTGTACATATTTATAGGTGAGACTGTTTTCACATTTTCAAAACATGTAGAAAGGTTTGTTAAATAAAAAAAAAAAAAACCAAAACCAAAAAACAAAACATGATTTGGAATCCCCAGCAGCTGGGAGGGGCTCATACCGAAAGCCACCACGTGCTGCCCGGAGCCCCTGCCGCCCAGAGCCCACTTCCCCGGGCATCTCTTTCTGCTTTGGTTTCTTCCGGGAGTTACGTCTGCGCACGTGAAGCCTTTGCCTGAAGTGCTCTTCTGGCTTTCTCTTTGAAGAAGCAAGGACTTGCCCCCTTAAATCGCCCTCCACTTTCCATTGTAGCGAGAGCTTACTGTCCATGGCTTTCGCTGGCGATCTTTGCCAGTTCAGCCACGTGCCAAAGCCTCCGTTTCCTGTCCCAGCTCCGTCCACGGCAGGTCCTGGGTCAGGTGAGGCAGCCACCGGTGCTCTCCCCTCTCTCTGCTCAGCTCCCTCTTCCTCGTCTCTCAGCCTGATCTTTACTCTTTCGTGGCCAGGCTCGGTGATTTTTTGACTTTTTTCTGTAACGCTTCTTGCCTTTCATGATTAAATAGTTGCATGATGATGAAAGTTGAAAACCCGTAAATAACACATGTATTACAGCTACGCAAACCGTTTCACTGCAAAGCCAATGCGCTGGGATCAGAGTTTGTTTTCTGCCAGACTCAGGAACATCCTCTGTACCTCTCAAAGGAGAAGGCTCCTAGCTTGAAGGTTGAGTCGATTCTGTCCTGTGTTCACAGTTCGCCGTTTACTGTTATTATACCCGCTGCGCTATCAGCCCCTCCTCTTCTGTGAGAGAACTCACTCACTTCCCCAGCCATCTGTCCTGCTGTTCAAATCATTGCTGGTACTCTGCATGGCCGTCTTCCGAGTTGCCCTTTCCCAGTATCTGTGGCTTCAACCCAACGTGGAAGGTTTCTTTTCCCCCAGCCCCAAGCTTGGAAGTGTCTTTGCTTCCAGACATACTTTAGGAGGCTCACAGGAGCCTGGTATCAAAATGGAATGGAAGAGAGCACAGAACTTAAACATTTTCAGTCCAAAGAAGGCTATATTCTCACATAACTTCCAAAGGAAGACTATGTATGTGGGAAGTGAAATTTTCGAGTCCTTATATGACTCAAATGTTTGGGTTGGATTCAGTTGATAGCTTTGCTGGGTATGCAATTTTTGGCTGAAAACACTTTTTCCTTCAAAATGTAAAGCTGTCGTGACATTTTTTCTGGGATACAAAGTAGTTGATAAGAAATCCTCTCGACTAAGGCCCCCTCTTTGTCATTGTGGTTTTTAAACTTAGACACTTTAAAAAAAATCCATTTATCATTTCAAAGGAGCCCTAGGATATAACTATCGATGATCATTTTGCTATTTGGGTCTGGAAATATTTATTAAATTCCGTGTGCTCTTTCAATTGGTCTTAATATCAGGTATATGCAAACATCCTAGAAAATGCTGGAAAGCAGGCAACAGCTTTTAGATTTGGGACTGGCAAAAATCCTCTTTCTTGGTGCAAGCTTAATTTGCTGCCTGATTCGCTCTGCCATGTACCAAAGTCCTTGGTTCCCATCATGGTTTGGGCTTTGCCTTCTCCCTGGGTGTTGGCAGTCCCTTCAGCTTTAGGTTAAAACTCATCTCTTCCTCCAGGCACCTGACAAGCCCTATCCTCCCAAGGCCAGTTCTCTGCCCCGTACTGCCCCTTGCTCCAGGGCTGTGTTTGAGTGCAGGAAGACACGGCTGACCAACATAGGTAACCAAGTGGGCTCCATGTTCTTTAATGTCTGTAAGTGGATGTGGTGTGTCTGCTTGTTCTTTACTCAGATGAGTGATGAGCCTTCCAAAGAACCTACTGCATGAACATCGGTGAGTAGCATCGATTTTACTAATCTTCCTTACATAAGAATGTGAGAGTGTACACTTCAGAGGGGACAGCTGAAAATGAGTATCAAACTTTTATTTCTCTCTCTCCATTCTCACCTGTACTTTTACTGATTTGATTTAACCCTTCCTTTCTCTCACTCAACACATGGCGTAGTTTGTGTGATGTCTTTCCTCTCTTCTATTGTGTTTTGTCTCCCTTCCATTCTGGACAGCAGTTAAGCTTTGTTTGCCCCTCTGACCCACAAGCTTGCCCGCGTAAACCCATCTTGGTGCTGAGCGAAACAAGGGGCCTGGGAAGGAGAGGCCCTTCCTCGTTAGAAAAAAGTAAAAAATATTTCTTCTCTCTCAGAGCGGTTATTCTCAAGAAAAATTCTTGCGAATAACACGTCTTTCATCTCATTACAGACAGGGGAACTCTGGTGTCACTCATCTCGTGATTGAACGTGGCCCTGAAGAAGACAGCTTTGTCTCCTCCTGTGTAAAATCGCGGGCTGCGTGATTCCAAGGGTTCCTCTGCGCGCCGACGTTTTATCATCCTGTGAATGAGATGACTGAAGTCGTTTTCATGGAGTAATAACAGCTCATTCATTCACAAATACATTTATTGAAAACTTACTCTTCATATAAAACTTGAGAGCTTGTAAAGCAATTTGCATATATTATCTAATTTAGTACTCCTAAAAAAAAATCCATGAGTTCTCAATGTATGTATGGAAAACGTGACTCAGATGTTAAGATTATTGATGGAAATTGCATTACAGTATTCCTCCTGCCCAATACCTAGTGAGTTGAGCAAATGAAGGTAATAAAAAGAAAATAAAAATAAAATTCACCACAACGTCTAAACAAGATAAAGGGAATAATCAGATGCAGTATATTTTAAAAAGTGGTAAGTAAGGAAAGACATAGACAACCCTGTTGGGCCGCAGAGAGCTAGAGCTGGGCTTCGCTTTCCCTATCCATTAAAAAGCACACGCTGAGATTTCTCACCAAGACACAAACATCTGGAGGAAACCAGCTGGGATGGGTAACATTATCATTTCCCTGTCGGACTACAGAGTAAGAAAAATAGCCTGGGTTGGGGCTGCGGGGGTGGGGGAGGAGAAAGGTTGAGAGGTCATAGAGGTGGTTCATTGTCTCGTGGTAACAAAAGCTTCAGGACCACAGTCTGGACTGGAGACATAACAGGAAACGAGAGAATACCTCCTTCTAGGAAGAGTAAATACCTACAAGTAGACAGAGTGAATCTGATTATAGGATAGTTCTCCAAATCTAGTTATAAAGAATAGATCTCTAGTATTCTAACCACGACCGACTGTCACCCTGGGTGAGCTTTCTCCTTCCTGTCACTGTTTCTTTAGGCTACAGAAATCTGGCCACAAACAAACAAACAAACAAACAAGCAATCAAAAAACCCAACTCCAAAACCCCCTCAATCTTAAACTTCAGTTTCAAGGGGAAAACAGACTGTTCCCTGCTATGGCGGGAAAAGAGTCAGGTGTCACCTCTGCCATACATCACAGCAAATGGAATGTCAGGACAGAGCCACCCAAGCAGAGCAGGGAGAGAAATGGCATGGTAGCATCAGGGCATTTAAAAAAAAACAACAAAAAAACGCTAGCAAGCAGGGCCTGTAGAATGCAAAAACATTATTTTCAACCCAGAAAGAAGTATAAATTAAGGCGCAGACCTGAATTATTCACAATTACTTTGCAGAACAACCTGATATGAAGTCAGTAAGGTAAGAAACAGCTCAAAGACGAGGTGATAAATTTACAGAATGAGGTTAATAGGGACAAACAGAAACAAGTTGAGGCCCCAAATGGGATTCATAGGATTACAGAGCCCTTCGGTAAATTAGGAGCAGCAGAAATGAAACAAACCGAAAGCCAGCCAGAATATATACCGCAGGAAGGAAAGTCTTCACCAGCACATCGGTGCTGATGAAAGACTGATGCAGGCAATCAAGGGAAGATTAATAGAAAGTGGCTAGAAGGGAAAAGAAGATGTATTCAAAGTAAATAGAGGCGTGTAGTTGTACGTGTACATAAAAAAACATGATTCATTCAAATATTTAACATAATATAGCTTACTTTAATATAACATACAAAGAACAAATCCTTTTGAATTGACTATGCATGAGGCAGTTTTTTTTTTTAAAAGAGGTTTATATGTAATTAATTTTTTACAACAAGTGTACTAGGTCGACACTATTAGTTTCCAATTTATAGATGAGGAAATGAAGACATAATTAGTAACTTGCTCAACTTTACACCCTTAGTGTGTATAGCAGAATTGTGATGCAAAAGAGCAGGATTATGCTATTCTGCCTCCGAATAGAAAAAGTTCCTGAAGTGAATAAAGAACTAAATTTACAGCTAGAAAGACGATGTGTTGCGAGCAAGGGCCCCATCTACCTTCCCACCAGCAATGTATGAGGGTTTCGGTTTCTCCACATCTCCCCAACAATTATTATTATTATTATTTGGGTTCCTCCCTTTTTTGACTATAGGATTCCAGTTGTAAGATATGTATAGTAGGCAAGTTCATAGAGATGGGAAGTCGATTAGAGGTTACCAGGCTGGGCGGGGGGAGAATGGGGTGTCGCTGCTTAGTGGTTAACAGCAAATGGCACCAGAGGTTAGACCTTGGTCCTCGAAGAGTTTTGGCTAAGAGAGAACGTAGAGCCACGACTCAAAGACAAGCAGAAGCTTATTTGAAAGGTCCCAGAGGTAGAAGAGGTGAGCCGTGGAAGCAGTGAGGCAGCCGGGCTGTGTGGGCTTAACAAACAAGTTACAGAGGCAGAAAGTAGGGTCCTCAGAGCTGAGGAGAAAGAGGGCAGAGGTGCTCTGCACCTCCAGGGAGGAAGTGGGGAGAAGGGCGGGTGTGAGTGAGAGCAGGAGAGAGAGAGAGAGAGAGAGAGAGAGACGGGCAGGCGAGAGAGAGCACTGCTGGGTTCTTCACTTCGCCTGGAGGGCTGTTATCTGGAGGCCCCCCGGGAGGATCTTAGTAGAATGTGCACTGGCTTTGCAGCTGTGTCCTTTCAGGGTTTTGGTCCCTCCTGAGTGGTCAGTGCCAGGGTAGGGGGTCTTTAGTCATCGCCGCTGGTCCTGATGTCAGCCCCCCACCTGGCCTTGATTCTTTTCTGGGCCTGGAGCTGAAACACGACTGAGGCCTAGATGTTATCTCTAGGGCTTCATGCTTAAGGGAGTGGTCACGCAAGGGCTTGTGCGGGAGTCATAGGAGGCTCGTCTCTGGTCCTCTCGTCCTTCCTCTAAGGGGGTCTGCCACGTGCCGGGGAAGAAAGGTCAGGGGAGGGTCCAAACCGCATGACCGGCAACATGCTAGGGGAGGAAAGGTCCCCCTGGGGGTGAGGTCCCACCTTCCAGTTGTCTGCTGCTCAGCACCTGGGGCTTTCTGCCCGGCGACCTTCCGTGCCTGGCGTGTTGTTCCTGCTCCGCCCGTGGCTGTCCAACTGCCTACCGCAGTCACAGAGTCTCCCTTTGGGTGACGAGGAGTTTTGGAAACGGGTAATGGTGATGGTGGCACAATATCGATTGTGATTAATGCCACTGAGTTGCGTACTTAAAAATGGCCAATTTTATGTTTTCTATTTTGCCACAATAAGAAAAAAATTAAAAAAAGATACCGTGTTCCATGAAAATTTGGTATAGAATGCAGAACGCTGACACATATTCTAGTTAAGCTTTTAAACCTTCAGATTAAAAAAAAAAAAAGGCCATTTCCACACAGGGGAACATCCTCCACAAGGAGAAGAAAAAACACACGGGCTGGCTTCCAACTTCCGTGCAGAGGCCTTTGCTTTCGGAATGCAATGGAATAGCGTCTAATAGACTCGATGCAAGGAAAGCATAGCCCAGGAATACCATGGATATAGAGCTAAGACGCAATTGTCCTCAAGAGTAAATGTACTCAGAATAAATGTAACTTCCATGAGATCTTCAAAAAAAAAATACTGAATCACAAACCCCAGCCAATTAAGAATGAATAAAAGTAAAAGGTTTACAAAGGTGGAATTCATGGTATAAGGATGGATGATGAGTAGCGACTCCATATAAATAGAGAACTAACAATAAACAACTTGGGCAATTACATTTATAGATCAGGATGTGAAGGTTGTTCACCAGACAGCAAAACAACCGTTCATGCCCACAATTATAGCTGAGAAATTGGGAGATGGGGAGGAGGGGAGGTCAGAGGAAGTCCCGGAGTGCAAATGCCATCTTTCACAGCATGGAGTCGTTACCCAGTGTTTAAAAACCAAATAAATAGTTAAAAAACAACATAATGACTCCAAACTTTTTATGGGTTTTTTTTTTTTCCCAATCTGTGTTCTTAACCTCAAAGGGATCTTTTGGCAAATATCTCATGGCATATAAACATCTGAAGGTCTAGAGTTCTTACAGTTTTGTTTTAATTTCCCTCTTCTGGTGAATACCAGTAAAAATAAATATAACACATGAAAATGTAAAGTAGCATATAATATTTTATCCCACATCGGATAGTATTTATTTCTTCCTATTCTTCTGTCCATCCAAACATTCGTCACCCATCCTTTTGACTTTGCATATATCAAAGTGTTTACAATAATGTTTGCTATTGTTAGCGACAGCTATTTCTGGGTGGTGATGCTTGGGATTTTTTTTAACTTGGATCTTTGCATTTTTTTATTTCTTGAATTGTTCAAAATGAATATGTATCATTTTCACGATAACAATAGTGATCTTTCTTTAAAAAATACAAAGGCAAAGCAAATATGTCAAAATGTTAAAAATGATAATCCCAGAAAGCAGAGCTATGGAGGTTTAATTTTTGTAGGTTTTCCTATTTTCAGATACTTTTAATTTATTAAAATTTAAGTAGCATTAAAAATGTAAGTGCAAAGGGGCTCGTCTTACGTTATGTAGCTAGCAAGCAGCAGAGCTTTGACTCAGGCTTTGATGCCGGCGCACAGGGAATTATGAGACAGACAGGGCGGTGGGTAGCACTGAAGGCCAAGGCCATAACGGTAAAACAGACAACTCTTTGACAGAATCTGGGAGAAATGTCTCTTACCTCTGAAATGAATTGGAATGGTAAAAAAAAAAAAAAAAAAAAGTTAAATCAGCCAGCTAAGCTGTTCCCTCTTGCCGCTCCAAAGTGGGACATGGCTTTGATTCTTTCCCATTCCTCTAGCGGAAGATCAGGGTCTGTACCAAGCTAAAATGAGACAGACATCTCTTTACAGCTCTGTTGTTTTCCTTCCACCCTTTCTTTTTACTTCTTGCTGGAGGCTGAAACTCACAAACACAACAAGGCAAAAATTAGCAGGTGGATGGTGGCGGCACATTGCATCTTGGAAGGTGTAGTTTTCACACGTGGAGTGCTGTAGGTGGGCTGGGAGGAGAGTTTCTGCGGACGAGGGTTTTGCATGTACACCATCTGTTCCGTGTGTCAGCGAACCAGACCGTCAGCGTAGGAGATGATCTCACCGCCATCCTTCTGAGTCCGGTCATAGTTAGTAAGATTAGCTAACATTTATTGAGAGCTGGGTATTTGCTGGTACTCTTCCAAATCAGGGGTCTGCAAACTGCAGCCCATAGGCTGCCTCTGCCTCCTGTTTCAGTCAAGGTTTTGGGGACACAGCCTCATTCTTTCATTTATCTTTCGTCCCCCGCTGCTGTCACGCTCCGACAGTGGAGCTGAGCAATCGCGATGAAGACCATGTGACCTACGGAGCCTGAAGTGTCATTAAATGACCCTTGATGGGAGAAGTTTGTCAGCCTCTGTTGTGAGCCATTCCTTATTCTCACTCAGTTCATCCCCATGAGGATCTGACGAGGCTGGTATTCTTATTAACCCCATTTTGCAGATCCGAAAACAAAGAAATGGAGAGTGGAAGTAGTTTGCCTGATGATGCTCTGTAGGGAATGGCGGAGCTGGGGTGTGACTCTGGGCAGTCGGACCCCGGAGCCTGCATCTTCATCGCTGCGCTGTGCTCTCAAGTACAAACCCATGGGATGAAAGAATCTTCTGTATATTCGGAATTAGTGTGTGAGCTCTGCCTGTCTACCTGCTTCCCAGGTGCGTATCCAAGAGGAGGACCCGGCAGACAAGGGACCAGACTGTTCTCCTTGTCCTACTAGCAAAGCGAGAAGTGTGGGCCTCTGGTCGTTAGGAAGGACTAGGTTGAGACTCGGGGAATTTAGTTTGCAGCCTCGTGATCTACACTATAAAAACGATGCAGTAGCAGAAATCCACAGGCTCAGGAAATATACACCACTCACAGGGTCTGCCTGGAGAAGTCACCACTGGAAAGGTACTTCAGAGCATCAGAAGATTAGCTGAAAAGTCAAGAACTCACAACGAGGAAATCAGGGGATAAGAAGGCTCGTGACCGCCCCTGGGGTCGGATGGCGTGGGGGGACTCATCTACAAAACACCATTCAACTTGTTCCAGAGCTCTCGTGGAGAATTTTCATCTCTGCGCACTGTCTCTGATGAAGCGTCGTGACTGTTTTGTTCCCAGCTGTCGTTCCAGAGTCTCCAACAGCGCCTGGCACCTAACAGACAACCGGCCACAGCCGCGCACTGGCAGCCCTGCGGAAGCGGGGCGCCCATCTCGCCCAAAGGCACCCTGTGTAGCTTCGAAGCAAACAAGTTCACGATAAATTGTCATCCCTCATTAAGCCTCCCCTTCAAGAAAAGTTTACCAACTGCATTTAAAAGCCCAATTAAATGCCACCACTTCGTAGAAAGTACTAACCCATGCCAGGAAATGTGTCTCTAAGGAAATACTTCAAGATGTTTGTGTGGTTGTCTTTCTATGGTGGGTGGTTTTCTCCCCTCCCCGCCACGCTTCTGTTTTTTCCCGGGGTATCACTTTGTAATGAAAGCCAACAAATACCACAGTGCATCTCCAGATTTGATGTTTAGTCATCTCTACAGGAGCCCTTCTGAGTGGCTGGCTCAGATACCTCTTTGGGTGCTGAGCGCAGTAGGGAACTTGTTATGGGTTGAATAGTATCTGCTCCTCATATTCGTATGTTGCTGTCCTAACCCCCAGTACCTTAGAGTGTGACCTTATTTGGAAATAGGGCCATTGCAGATGAATTGGACAAGATGAGTCACACTGTAGTAGGGGGGGCCCTAACCTAATAGGGCTGGTGTCTTTAGAAAGAGGGGAGGTGTGGGGACAGACCCACATGCTGGGACAATGCCACATGAATTTAAAAGGTAAAACTTGGGAGAGCCACAGCTTCCTGGTGCCCCCTTGGGTCATTGCAAGTGGAAGGTGACCCTGGGGCCTATCTTATCCTGCTCGTTCGTAGGGCCAACCGCCTCACTCACTGCTGTAGTCAGAGATCCATGAGGGGGCTTGGCCATGCTGCTGCCACCAACACTGAACCGTGACAGCTGACATTTGCATAGTTCTTGTGAAGAGTCAGGGACAGTTCTAAGCATTTAACACGTGTAAACACAATGCATTCTCATAATGAACCAATGAGGCAGGAACTATTACCATCATCACTCTCACTTTGAAGGAAAAAAAGCTGGTTCAGAGAGGTTGAGTGACTTGCCTAAGGCCACACAGCTGGCAGTTGGCGGAGCTGGGCTTCGTTCGATCTGACGATCGGAATCCAGAGTCTGTGTTCTTATCCCACATTTTTCCACTGACCCAGCAGGAGAAAGGAGGCAAGAAATGCTGCTGGTGATGTTGGCCAAAGTATTTGGCCTCTTTTTGCCGTCCTTCTCACCTCAGAAAAGGAAATAGCTCTTCCCATCTTAGACAAAAGAAATGACTTTATATTAAAAAAATTGTCAGGTTTAATTGGATAACAGCTGTCAAATTTGTGTGGCTCCTCAGAGGACAGTAAAGAGGAGGAATAATGATGGTGCTATTTTTTGTGCAGACCCTCGTGCATTTTGGGGAGTCAGTGAGTGTCTAATGATATCCCCGGTAATTGGCAATGATTGAAGAGGCCTGCTCCCGTCGGAGGGGAGGCCCTGCCGAGAGACTTCACATCTGATGGTCAGTGGCCAGAGCACTACGGCCCCTGAGAGAGGTGCGCAGGTGTGGCCCAAGGCGGGAGGGAGCCTCCTCAGGAGGTCAGTTAGCATCCTTCCTGGCCCTGGAGAGAGAGAGGGGGCGGCACCCCTTGTCCAATGGCCTGAGTTCGTAGAGCCCCCGCCCATCAGGGTTGGCAGTTAGAGACCAGCTAGCCCTGTGGTTCTCCAAGTGTGGCCTCTGGACCAGCTGCATCAGCATTGCTTGGAAAATTGTGAAAGGTGCAAATTCTTAGGCCCCGCCCCAAACCGACGACGTGGGGCACCCAGCAACCTGTCCGCAAGCTTTCCAAGTGGGTCTGAGGCATGCTGCCACCGGGGAACCGCTGGTTTAGACAGAAACAGCGCTGACCCTGGAGTCAGACACGCCTCCCTGGGCCTCCTGGTCCTGCCGCCCGCCCTCCACTGTGTGGCTCAGGGCTGCAGCTCCCTGTGAAACGAGGGCGGTACCCACGGGGCAGGAGGTCAGAGGGGTGGTGTCGGCTTCCGTCCCTCCGTCCCTCCGTCCCTCCGTCCCTCCTCGTGGTGGGGCCTGTTTTCCTTCTTGCCTTTGAAACAGACTATTTTATTGACTCTCTTCGGGGAACATTCTTTCTGCTTCCTCTTTACCTGTCTGATGCCCAGATAACCCTAGGCCTCCGTGTGGAGTTTAGGTGCTCCAGCAAGGTGGCTTTTTTTCTTTCTGTTTATACTCCCTCCCCCAAACCCAGTCTGAGTGGGATTCCTGTCCATGTCCACAGCCCATCATAGAACTCCCCACACCCTCATAACCACCTTTTACTTGTCTGCTGTCTCCACAAGGGCAAAACCTCTCGTGCTGGCCGCTGCTTCTCTAGAGTGCCGGACACATAGTAGGTGCGCAAGTAATCCTTGAGGTTAAAACCAATCTCCTTAGGTTCATTCGGCTTGGTTCTTGTGGATTTTGTGAATAAACCAGTAGAGGGCTTTGTGTGCAGAGACACATGGGAAAACTGAGGCACAGAGGTGCTGGCTGACTTTGTGATGCAGTGGCCGGGAGAACAAGTGGAGAACATTAAGTCCTGGTGGCTGAGGGTTTAAGGGGAGGGGCTTGGAACTGGGGTACGGACAACCTTTAGCACATCTCCGTGACGCAGAAGGGCCCATCTGGCATTGGCCACTTCAGTGGGCATGGGATCAGGTTGCTTTCGGAGTCGGACCCCATCGTCATGGGGGAGATGGAGGTGTCAGGGGAGGAGAAGGTAGATTTTAATGCTTTCTGTCGCTCCAAGCCCTGGTCGTTTAAAGCTTGGGAAATAATAGCAGTGACCCAGTTTGGTAATGCAGAGGCAAGACAGGACTATTTTCACAGGCTCAGTCACCTCTTTGTTTTGCTTTTCTCTCCCCATTTCCAATTGTGTCTTTTCCCATTGCAAATATACGAGGTAATAATCCAGTATTTTCCATGGAGCATGGCGAACACGCTCTCTATAAGACACAGTTGAACATTCTGTGAGTGTAATTGGAGCATAAATGTAACTAATCAAAATATTATCATGCCAGCAGATGTGTGAAGTTTGCAGATTTAAAAAATATATAGATATTTTAGTTCCGTGTCATTTCAGTTTGGAGATTTGGAGCTGCAGAAGCAGAGGGCTCGGCCCAATGAGTGTCAAGAACAATGTCGGGTCCGAAAATTGTTCCTGACAAGCCTGTTGGTCTCTTTACTCCTAATTTGGAAGCAGTTTGACAACTGATTTCGTTTTTGTTCTTTCTTCCCACTCTTTGCCCCTCTTCCTACCTGCACCAGCTACCCAGGGCAAGGCCAGCTGACCCCAGGGAATGTGTGATCACTCCTTGCCACCAAATACCACATGCCCACTTGTGATGTGGAGTCTAAGAGCTAAATGATGGTTCGACTTTCCCGGGTTTGAATTTTGGCTCTGCCACTAGCTGTGTGGCCTTGGGAAGGTTACCTAACCTCTCCGCGCCTCAGTTTGTAAGAGAAGGATGACAATAGTGACTACCTCACAGGGTTAATTTTAGAATTAAATGAATGACTATTAGTCAAACGTGATAGCATGCGTTTGCTGTTGTTGCTGTTATTAATGAGCAGGTGTGCCTAGCGCAGGAAAGGAATTCTGTGGGGACACAAAAACTACGCTGTTTCTCCAGGAACAAGACCCAAGGGAAAAGGTATCTCCTCTGTTACCCCCTCTCCAGAAGGCATGCAGGTAGAAAATCAAGCCAGTCCTGGCATCTGACACACCACTAACTGGTCATGTAACCGTGCAGCCTTGGAACCGTAGACTTCTCTAGCTGGAGGGAAGAAACTCCACCTGCACAGCGATTTTACAGGTAAAGAAACGGAGAGAAAGTTCCTCATTCTCGGAGGCACTGTGTGACTGACACCAGGTGCACAGGAAGGGGCCAGAGTCTGAAGGGAGAGTGGCATGACCTGGCCTTCAGTTCTGCCTTGACCTTGTCAACATTGTTGGGATATTTCCCACCTCAAAGAGCAGCACGGAGAAGACCTTCCATTTCACCACTCATGTGGCCGAGTTCTCAGTCTGTCCGGTGTTGGTTTCCATTGTTTTTCCTTCAATAACATGTATTTCTCCTCCCGGGATGCTGAAATATTGCACAGCGATGTTGGGGGAGGTGAGTTATGGAGTTGTAAACGGGGAGAACCCTGGTCCCTCTGGGCTGCACAGCATTTTATCTGGGTCCGTTTTCATCGCAAGACTATCGTAAGGTCCAAAAGGAGAATACTGTGTGAAAACGTTAGGTTTTGATTTTGTCTGGGGAGTGAAGGGGGAGAGAAGTAGTTCAGGGGTGGAATATAGTTCAGGTTTTATTCCGCTTTGTCTCCATCATCTTTCTCCTCTCTGCTTCTTCCACCCCACTCAGTGCCCCTTCCTCACCCGCGTTGTGTTTCTCCGGCCTCGCCACCTCCGTCGTCCCTGCTCCCTGCCTCTTTTCCTTCCCTCCTCTCTGCATCTGCCCCTCCTCTTCCTCTGTGTTTACTCTTCTGTTTTCTCCTCCCCTTCCTCCTCTTCTTCTCCCTCCCTTCCTTCTCTCTCTCTTTTTAAAGATCTTATTTAGAGAGGGGGAAGGGAGGGGCCGAGGGAGAGAAACATCAATGTGTGATTGCCTTTTGCACGCCCCCTACTGGGGACCTGGCCCACAACCCAGGCATGTGCCCTGACTGGGAATTGAACCAGCGACCCTTTGGTTTGCAGGCTGGCCCTCAGTCCACTGAGCCACACCAGCCAGGGCTGCCTTTCTTCTCTTTTTTCCCCCCCGGCATCCCCCCGCCCCCTCTCTTTTCCCCTTCTCGGGGACGGGAAAGCCTGCAGGTGCGCCAGGTTCCGGGTCTTTAGGGGAAAGGCCCACGAACACAGCCTTTTCCAGCAGTGCCTTCCAAGCCAATCGCCTGGGTCAATTTCATCTTTAAACTACATTACCTACACCCACCGCTATCGCGTTTCTTGGAGAACTGCCTAGAGATTTGCATATGAAATGCTCAGACCCCAGCTTTGGGTCTGAATGAGTGATTACAGAAACACTTCCTGCTCGCTCACGTGGGCTGACTTCCGTCCACACAATGTTCAGGGTGTTTAGTTCCTTTGAAACTTCAAGATGTTTTCCTTGTTGTAAGTAAATATTATGTATCCATTAAACTGTAATTAGTCCCTCCCTTCCTCCCTCGCTCCCCATTTTCAGGTCTGTTAGAAAAGAAACAAATTTCTTTGCTTTTTTTTGACACATGATAATGAGATTGCTTATATTGATAATATAGATAATGTGGAATGATATGTTTGTTCCTCTGGCTGTTGGTAAATTATGTTTATGATTAGCTGAATAACTATTAGTTTTGGTGATGCCAGTGGCAGAACTCTGTGCTTCTTTTCCACATCTTTCCTTCCTTTATGGTGCATCGTGTCTTTTGACATTTTCAGGTCCCTTGCTCCTTTACTGTGACCAGACAGCTGAACTTTATCATTCTGGACTTTTAAATTAGGTCTTGTCCGGAAGAGCTATCATAGAGGTATGTATGGGGCAAGTGATGCAGAAATAACTGATTCTGTGGGCATCAGTGAAAGTCACCAGGAGTGAATGGTGAAGGACCATGCCTGGGCTGGGCAGTATGGATTTCAGGAAGGCGGTCACCTGAGCAAAATCCCAAGAGCAGGGAAGCCTGGAGTGTATGTCAGTTTCCTATTGCTGCTGTAACCTGTTATTACAATTTAACGGCTACAAGTAACACACATTTTTTTAGTCTTATTGTTCTGGAGGTCTTAGAAGTCCCAAATAGGCTGCCCCCAGCTGAAGTCAAGGTGTTGGAAGCCCTGTGTTCCCTTCTGGAAGCTCTATGGCAGAAAATCAGTTTTCCTGCCTTTTCTCGTTTCTAGAGTCCACTTGCATTTCTTGGTTCATGGCTCCTGAGCCCATTTCCAAAGCCGCATTTCAGCGCGGTCACCTCTGTCTCTGGTTCTGCCTCCCCTGCTTCCCTCAATCAGAATCATCTCCCCCTCTCAAGTCACCTGATTGTCAACCTTAATTCCATCTGAAGCCTTAATTCCTCTTCACCAGGTAGGTGACGTATTCACAGGCTCCACAGAGTAGGACGTGACATCTTTAAGCTACTATTCTGTTAACTATGGAGTGTATGAGTGCTGTGTAGGCAAAAGACTCAAGTCTCTTCTCTTCCTCAGTGTTCCTTGTTTTAACTCAGGGGTAGTGTGGTACCACATCACTGGGATGCGAAAAGATGCTTAGATCAATGCCCAGCATGTGCTAAGTTTTCAATAAACATTAATAACATCAAACGCTGTAAATTGCATTGGGTCCACTATCATCAGCTGCTGCCTGTTATGAAATTAACATTTATTGAGTCAAGTCCAGTGTTTCATTTAATAGTCACTGAAAACAGACCAAACAACTGTGATGTGTAGCTGTCATCATGCCACTTTATAGATGAGGACACTGAGGCCCAGGAATTTTTACTGACTTGCTCAGAATCACACAATTAAGAAATGACAGGAGAGGGACCGAAACTTGGTTTTCTTGACTGCAGATTGAGGGCTTGTTCTATTCCACATCCCCCCGCCCCCGCCTGCCATTGCCTTGGCTTCAGGCAGCATTTGGGTCCCTGCCGCCACCCGCTCAGCTCACTCCCTTCACGTAGGTTCTGGCACCGGGAGCCAGCAGGGCCACCTGTCTGCAGGGATGGCTTGGAGCCTCGGAGCTCCAGGCGCTCAGCTGCCAGTCGCCCAAGCACACTCATGTAATCTTAATGAACAATGTGCAGCGCCATTAAAAACTCAATTCGGGCTTTCTCTTTACTGCCAACGTGAGGAAATGCAATCGTGAGGTGCTCATGTGTAAACACAATAGCCACCATCTGCTACGGAGAAGCATTTTGCCTCCAAAAAGGGGGTCTCGGTTGCAGACACATCAATAACGGGGCGCTTATCGAGGCATTATTATGCACGGAGGGGGAAAAATGCAAAATTTATGGCCAGCCGGAGAGCACTTCCTGGTTCAATTTCACACATTTCAGTGCTGTGTATAATAACTATGGGGAAACGAATGCTGTTTTATGTTCCTTATCACGTCAGTGGATTTTTGAGAGAGAGAGAGAGAGAGAGAGAGAGGGAGAGAGAGAGGGAGAGAGAGAGAGAGAGGGAGGGAGAGAAAGAGAGGGGAAAAGAATGTATTTACAATCTTCCTCTTGGTTCTGAGTGATCTCGGCATAATGACCGGCTCATTTTTGATCTCTGGGAAACTGACAGCTGTAGGATGATATTAATTAAGCCAACCTGTTGATGAAAGAGAGCCTCACTGAGCTGCTGATGGATGAGGGCTTCACTCCTGAGCAATCTCCAAACCAGCAGGCCTGTGCTCAACTCAGAGATGCAGCTTCCTTCCTTTCTGGAGGAGGTGGCCATACTGCTGGAAGCCGGGCGCCAGGTGGAGAAGGCTGGCTCCCACCCTCCCATAAGACTCCACGCTTGCATTGCTGGGTGCTATGGCTCCCTGCCTCTGTGCCTTTGCACATGCTGTTGCCTCTGTTTGAAGTGCCCTCCCAAATGACCAGCAGGCACACTTCCATGGAAGGGATCCTGGCTGAGGAAGGGGACAGGCTCACACATTCTGATGCATGGATCTTAGCTCTCTATCCTCTAGTATCTATTTATATCTGCTGGTTATACTGACCTGATGTGGCTGAAGATATTCCTGGGGAAGGGGCGTTAGGAGAGAAAAATCTGAGCCCTGTGCAGTTAGGGTATGAGAGGACTCCTGTGTCCTGCAGACTGGAGGGACCCCCTTGCAGGGCGTGTCTCCAGGGCTGTGGAGAGAGGGGGAAAATCCACCCAAAGGATGATGCTGAGTGGAAGTAAGAGCTGAACTGTAGGGGGCAGAGGTGCTGGGTGAGCGTGCATCCTGAGGGAGGAGGAAACAATGCCAAGGGAGTTTGCAGAAAGAGCTGTCTCTTGAGCCTTGTTGACTTCTGGGCCAAAGCAGTTCAGCTGTGTGTCCCCTGAGGGTGTCCCAGAGCAAAGAGACACTAACAAGGACCTGCCCATTCATGGAGACACCCCACCGGATGGCAAGGGCACATGAGGGATCTGTGCCTGGAAGTGCCTTGGAAACAAGGGGGTTGCCATCATTGCTTAAGGTGCCCTGGGGACTTTGGGGAGTACACAGGGAATGTGGCTGGGAGCTGGAGTTCCAGCAGGGACAGGTGGGGGCTTCAGCTGGTGAGATTCCACTGTCAGTGTTTATAACATGCTCACTGGCTGGTGGGGTTTTACATCTATTCATTCTTCGAATTCCAGCTCAGCTGAGCACAGCCCTGGAAGATGTCCACCCACCTGGCTGAGTCAGTCACCCCCGCCTCTGTGTCACAGTGTGACTTCCTTCCCGGCCCTCTGTGATCGCTGCCTCTGCAACTGCGAGGCATCTTCCTCCCCTACCACTGTTCCCTCAACACAGTCCGTGGTTCCTGAGCCCTGGCTCATTTAGTTACTAGCTTCTAGTTTGGACACCAGGGTCGGGTGCCCCTGCTTGGTGGAGCCCAGATCGTGTGCCCAAGTCATAGCTGCAGAGGAGTCTGGGAAAGAGGGTGTCAGGCTTTTTTTCTTTGAGATAGAGGAAAATGGGCCCTGCTTAAAAAATTAGGGAGATTCCCCCCACGCAGGAAGGGAGTTCAGATAGTGAGTGGTCAAACCACGGGGCAAATCCCGACTTCAGAGCATCACTCCGGCTACCTTGGAGGGCAGCCTGAGAGCAGCCATCTGTGGTGGGCGGGGTCTGAGGAGTGATGTGGACCACGGAGGTTACGCTGGTGGGCAGCCCTCCTGAGTTTTCCCTGATGGAAGGTGGACCTACCCCAGGTCTACCCTCAAACCTTCTTTTCTTTCTGTCCAGATTGGGAGGAAATGATCCGACACCGTATTTTGCTTTTTATATCATGTTCTCCCTCTAAGACTTTGGTGGGGACAGGACCTGATACCACGAGGAGGCTTCTGTACTCACATACGAACATTCAGATCTTCCGGGATCCCTGCTGTGTAGACAGTGCCTGCCTGCCGGCTTCCGAATGGGTCACCCCTTCGTCTTTGGTTCACTAGCTTGGGACACGTGTGTGCGTGCTAACGAAAATGCCTGCGATGACAGAATAATGGACCTCCAAAGATTTCTGTGGAACCTGCGCATATGTTGCCTTATACGGCGAAAGGGACCTTACAGATGTGATCGGATTAGGATCTTGCAGCCGGGAGATTATGCTGGATTGTCTGGGTGGATGCAATGTCTGGGATCCTTCTAAGGGGAAGGCTGGAGGGTCAAAGTCAGAAAAAGGAGTTGTGCCGAAGGAAGTAGGGGTTAGAGCCATGTCCTTTGGAGATGGAGGGAGGGGTCATGTGCCAAGGAATGCAAACAGCCACTATGAGCTAGACAGGCAAGGAAGTGGATTATTTCCTAAGGCCTCGGAAGGAAAGCCGCCTTCCTGACACGGTGACTTTGGACTTCCGACCTCCAGAACCATAAGAGAAGGCATCTGTGTTGTATTAAGCCACCGAATTTGTGGTAATTTGTTATAGGAGCCATAGGACAGTAATCCGGGGTCTAAGTCTCGTGTCCCCAAGACATCCACGAGCAGGACACTGTGGGCCATAACCTTCTGGCCCGCGCCCTTGTCCCCTTTGGGGGTAGGCTGGGTCGGCAGCCATCATTTTCTTTGTCTTTTTTTGTTGTTGTTAATTATCTTGGCTATCTCTCTGAGTCTGGCACCAAAACACATACCTTTCTGTCTGGTCTGAGGGCCAACACATGCATGACGTGTCACACAAATCGACATCACGGGCCAGGGTGGTGGGGTTGAGGACCATGGTACGTGACCCTGACCCAACCCAGCTCTGTCCCACCCGAGACACGAATGGTCTTGAGGACGGTCCAGGCTGTTCCTTTTCTTCTCCAGAATCCATTCCCACAGTGCCTTCTTCCCATTCTCTTCTTTCTCTCTGTTTTGTTTTGTTTTTTTCCCGCCCAGGGATGCTGCTCTTAATCATGTTCCTACTGGGAGCGTCTTGCAGCTTTGCTTGGTAGCTCTCATTACTCATCTTGTCTCCCTAAATAAAGGGACTTTTGGGGACTAGGAGCTCTGTGGGGGTGCCAACACAAGAATGAGGATGCTAGGTGCGGAAATAAACTACAGAATTGGAGTGGCTTAATAACCCCATAATGGTTTATTTCTTGTATACAAAAGGTCTGAAATGAGTGCTCCTAATAGGTGGGTGGCCTTTCTCATGGTCACGGTCATTCGGGCAACCAGGCTCCTGTTGTTGTGGCTCCACTGTCACTTAGGCTCCTGCAGTCCTGCGCTCCCGGCCGATGGGTGGGAAAGAACAATGGAGCCGTGATTCTCACACTTTCATGTGCTTCCTGCTGTACAGACCAGCTGAGGGTCTTGGGAAATGCAGCTTTGGAATCCATAGGCCAGGTTCTGCTTTTCTTACAAGCTTCAGGGGATGCTGAGGCTGCCAGTCTGAGGACCATCTTTGAGAGACAAGATTAAGGAGGATGGAGTAAGGAGGCTTGGGGGAGGGTAGAGGGAGGCAGCTTTTAGGGACTAGGCCTGAAAGTGGCACAATTCATATGCGAGCCTCACTGGCTAGCCCCCAGTTGCATGGCCCACCTCTCTGTACAGGGAGGCTGGGGAATGTGGTCCAGCTATGTGCCCAGAATGAAGAGGACAGGTTTGGACCTAAATAGGTAACTTCTGCTACATGGAGAGTCCATGGAGGGCCAACCCCTTTCACCAGCTTCACCTCCAGGGAAATGCAGCGCCTTCTACCAGCAACCATGGGGCAGCAAGATGGGAGCGGGGGATGTCCTGCGGCGCCACCTCCACTGGGCCTGAGCCTGGGCCTGCCTCACCACTGGGGCTAGGATGAAAGAAGTGGGAACCTGGGCTGGTGGAAGGGATGCCTGCTCAACTCTTTGCAGCGGCCCCTAGGGTAGAGCTTGGTGTGAATCGGCAGGAGGACGGGAGCGCAGTTGTCCACCGGGCGTCATGAGATTCCAGAGGAGAGAGCCAGGCGCCCTTTGCCTCTCAGGCAGCTTTCCCCACCCGTGGGTGTGCCGCTCCTCCGTGGAAGGCTCAGCCGTCCCGCCTTTGTGGGGCTTGTGGGTCGTCACTCCTACTTCCCAGGGAGGCCCTGCACCCCTGTGGGGTGTAGGTCAGCGGACAGCTATGGGCATGGATGCTAGCCTCAGTTGCCCCCTGCAGCGATCCCTTTCTTGCCGCCTCACTGGAGGTTCTGATGATGAGTGGCAACATCTGACAAGGGACATCTCTCCACTTACCCTGTTCTACTTCCAAGCCATAACGTAGGAAACGCGACTCTCTCAGAAACAGGGGAAAAAGATGCCCTGCCCACCCCCCCCCCCCCCACCGCCGCGGCGCTCTCTCAGTGGCTCCGCCCCCAGGAGGTGGGTGCACTTTCTGATTGGTGGTGGGCAAAGTCTGACAGCCATTGGTTCAAGGCTCTGTCCTTGTTTCCTTCCTCGTTGGTTTATTTTGGGGAGGAGCCCACCAACAGCCCCATGTGGCCAGCCCTCGAGGACAGCGCTAGTCCTGGGGGTCTGAGGGGACTCAGAGGGAGGGAGTCCATGATCCTCCTGGTGCTCTGCGTGCTCCTCATGAAAGAAAATGCAGGAAGCCTAATTTGGCCTCAAGTCCAAGTTACTTTCTCTAATCCAGCTTTGGGAATAATGAAGGCGAGGTTTTGAACTTTACCTCTCTCCTCTGTCTATTTTTAACCTCATTCAGATCCCACAGGAGATGGGCTATGAATGACTGGTACCCTCTGGAATCCCAACAAGATGCAGATTGCCCAGCACTTACTAGCTGGCAGCTGTTAGTGTTTTGGGAATTAGGGTGGAAGAATGAGGCTACTTCTAGCAGTAGCGGCTCTTTGTGGCTGAGGGTAAGTAGTCGTAAGGTTTCATCCGGAACTGAATATTCTAGTGATTCGAGTCAGATTTCAGAGCCACAGTGGAGTTTCTAGGTGAGCATATTCATCCAGAACCATCTGAGTTTATCTACTGTGTTTTGTGGTGCCGTTTATGTCATAGAATTATGGGGCTTAAAGTCACAGAGTGCAGCCCTCAGCGTCGACAGTGAAGTTTTTCTCAGACGTCGCGATCTTCCCGGGCTCTGTGTCACCTGCAGTGACAGGGTGCTCACTCTGTCTCTGGCGGTCAATCCCATTTTGCAGCCGCTGTACGTGTTAGAGGGCCCTTTGCACCCAAGTGTGCCTCCTGGTGGTTTTTTCCCTAAGTCGCCCTCTGAGGCACCTTTATCCCTTAGCTGTTGCCACAGTAGCGCTGCCTGACCTGCCTGGAGGGGACCCAGTGCTGCACAGCGGTGAGCATTGACTCAGACTCAGGGTCCGAGTGTTGAGTGTGGTTCTGCTGGTCCGGGCTGGGCCTGGGGGTCACGTGGCTGTGCTGCTCGCTGCGTGGGTGGCACGGCTCTGTGCTTCACTCTCCGTTCCGCTCAGGACTCCTCCTTTCCGGTCTTTTCTCCAACCGGAGCTGGAAGGGGCCACAGCTCCCTGGGGAGCATTCTTCTCATGAAAGGCGACATCAGAGCAAGAGGGCAAGCCCAGCCTCTGCCCGAGCTGCTCCCTTAGCATCCTGTTAGCCAAAGCAAGTGCAGCCCAAAGTCACAGGATGGGGACGCCCTCTGCCTCTTCCCCAAAGTCGGAGGCCAAGGATGCAGACCCAGGGAGGGGTGGAGAACTGGACACAGCCCTTTGACCTGTCGGAGCAACTCCAGCGAGGCCACGTCCTTCGGAGGAAACAGCCTTTTAAACGCTGGAAAGGAGTAATTGTGTGTTCGGCAAACGGTAATAATAGCATCAACTTGGAGGGTGGAGAGAGTCTGGGTCTCGTCTCTCTCTGTCCAAGTGACCCAGAGCAAGTCACTCAGTCTTTAAATAAAATGAAAACCCCTGTCTCCCAGGGTCATTCTGAAGATTAAATTGAATAACATATAAATAAGACACCTAGCATTCAACTGGCACTTCTTCAAGTGTTTCATGTTACTCACCCTCCATTCCCGGCTGACCATCTTCCAGTTGGTTCTCCCGTTTCTTGAGGATCTTCCTTGCTGACTTGAATATATCGTTATTTTCTTTTTAAAAAATATGCCCTCCTATGATACACTCTGTGCGCTGAGTATAAGGCTCCAGGCGGAGTATGTTGGGATAATGTCACCTCCCGAGTTGTCGAGGTTCTGTTTCCCCCGAGACAGCCCAGGCTCGCGTGAGGTTATGTTTCACCTCATTTTACTTGTGGAGCTGGCCATTAACTAATGTCCTGGGTTTTTATTCCGTGCTTCCTTCAGGAGCCGCTGGATATAATGTCTCTTTTGTAAATGTTTTTAATGTGTCGACTTGGTAGAAACATGTTGTATACATTACTCTCCCTTCGTTCTTATAACCACCCTGTTGAGTAGGGTTTTTATCCCCAGTTACAGAGGAGGACACGCAGGTTGAGAGAGGAGCTGTGGTTTCCTCGGGCTCACCCAGCGGGCCCTCCCAGCGTGACCCGATTTCTGGCCACCGTGTGGATGGGTGTGACTGGTTTTCAGGAGGATTTTTCTTTCTCTCTCCTTGTCCACTTCCCGCCCCCTTTGTGGGTCTCCAGGGTCCTTCATGATGGTGAACAGCTCCGGGAGGGCCTCTGGCCAGAAGGCCCACCTCCTCCTGCCAACCCTGAAGGAGAACGACACGCACTGCATCGATTTCCACTACTACTTCTCCAGCCGAGACAGGTCCAGCCCGGGGGCCTTGAACGTCTACGTGAAGGTGAACGGCGGGCCCCAGGGGAACCCCGTCTGGAACGTGTCTGGCGTCGTCACCGAGGGCTGGGTGAAGGCAGAGCTGGCCATCAGCACCTTCTGGCCACACTTCTACCAGGTATGATGGTTTGCCATGGTTTGACTTTCTAAGAAAGTAATCAGAAACCCAGGTCCCTCTCGCCTGCCTAGAGTTCAGTTGAAAAAGGACTTTGTTTACGCGTTTGTTCGACTCGGGTTGACCGAGCCTCTCCTTCCAGCCAGGCCCTGCCTCCCTGGAGCTCATGGTCTGGAAGAGGAGCCTGGTGTACAAATAATAACAGAGCTGGGCTCCCTCGGGTGCTGGAGGGACACAGGCATCGAAGCCTTTTGTAAAATAATTGATGAGGGACAGACTGTTATGTGATGAGGAAGGTGCTGCGATTATCCTGTGTTACAGGTGAAAAAGTGGAGGTTCAGAGAGAGGAGCTAACTAGTCAAACGTCCCCCCAGGAAACGAGGGTGTTTGGGGTGGAGGCAGTGAGACTGGCTTCTAAGAGGAGACGACAGGGTGAGTCTTGAAGGGTGAATAACGAATTACTGAAAAAGGAAGGGAAAGGCATTGGAGTGGTGGGGGTAGGGCCGGCCATGGGCTCCAGGAGTGAGGGGGAGATTGTGGCAGAGCTTGCAAACTCAAGTCAGTTACGGGTCGGTTGCAAAGTAGATACACAGGGAATGAAGGCTGCAGGGGTGAGTAGGGCGTGGGGAGCTTTGGCTGCCGGGCTACAGTGATTAAATGGCACACACACACGGGAGTACATGCAGGGGCTCACACACGTGCGTGCTCCCAGACTCACCACACACTCAGGGACACCCACATGCACGCAGGTCAGGGGGAGAGAAGACGGGCCCTATCAGGAGATTCAAAGACCCTTGAGAGATGGATTTGAAACCTCACCAGACCCCAAGTGCTGGCCTGCTTGTACGATTCTGTGGACGAAACACAATTTTAGTTTTCAACAGTGCTGGCCTTCACATACTAATGGCTTCTGTATTTATTTATTTATTAAAGTCATATTTCACAGTCCTAAAGTTGGCTCCATAATAAATAGGGAAACTTTCTCTTTCTTATTAGTGACTCTCTGACACCAGGTTGAGCAGGGCCTGGGAGGAGACTGTCCTTTTGCCACCCCCCTCCCCCGCCTGCTGTCTTGCAGGTGAGCAGGGCTGCTCAGATGCTGCTTCAGCCCTGCCTCAGGTCCCTGCTCCATTCCAGGTGATACTAATTCTGTTTCATGTTTTTAATGATTCTGAACTTCTCCATCTCAAGATTCTAAAAAAAAAAAAAAATAAAAGAACTCTTCATTAATTTTGCAGCCACCGGCTCACTCTGTTCTCTGCCCCCTGCCCCAGTGAAATCACCTTTTACCTGGCACTTGGGATTGCTCTGTAGACCCCTGACATTTCGGACCCACCTGACTCGAATTCGCCTGGACGCCAAGCCCTTTCTCAGGAATTCCCCTGGCGCTTGGCACTCTGTCGGGCTAGTAACTCGATGCCCAGTTCAGGAGGGCGCCGGCCAGGGCCCCTCTCCCTGCTCGGGACTCCACCCCATCTCCTCTGTCATTGCCTCCCCCTCTCAGCTGAGCAGCGAACCCTCCTCCTTGCCTGTGCAGGCCTCCTGATTTCAGCCTAAGCAATCCTTCCCCACGAAAGTACGTATGGACCCTGTCCTAGGAGGAGTCCTGGTGAGCCAAAAGTTTTCTCTCTCTTACCTTTGGAGGAAATGTTTGCAGCCCTCTGAAATTTTTGCGGTACTGATTCTCTGCTGGAGGACTCCAAAAGGTGAGGATAAAACAGCAGGTTTCTTAAACCAAGTGCTGACCTATCAGACCCTCCCCCAAATATGCGTACATCCTGCTTCTTGGAAGGGTTGAGGGAGGCTCATCTCTGAGCCTGTCTTGGGAAATTACTTCCTGCCTTTGCCCAGCCACTTGTGCCCAGGGAGAGGCTTGCATCTTTCTGGGCAAGCCCCATCCCCCAACCCCCCACCAGGATGTCTCTGAGGATTTAGGGGCTGGGGTATGTGCAGTGGGCAGTAGATCCACATGGCAGCCTAGAGGGTTGAAGAATGTCCTGCAGAGAAGCCGGGGTTCTCAGCCTGGGCCTTCTGCTCCGGTCCCCATCCCCTAGGGCCCCCGCCCCCATACACTGGCATGGAGTATCATTGGGTGTTGGCAAGGCCCACTTCGGCCCCGCCCCCTCCACCCTGCCCTCCCTGGCCCCCCCTCCCGTAAACAGACAGCACTGTCCTTTACTTCTCCTCTGACTCTTTCCCCGCTCCTGGCTTTCATTCCTTAAGGGCCTTGTTTTGAGTTTCTAGAGGGTCCTGGCATCCCCTGGTCCCCTTATGCTATCTGTCCCCAGGAAATGGACCTGGCCAGGTACTGGGTGGGGTCTTTCTGACCAGGGACCCCACACCAGAAGCACATTGATGGGGCGATCAGCTCCATCCACGGTCTCAGGTGTCTTCTGACTCTGACGAGCCACGTGCCCCAAATGTTTGTTGGCCAGGAACCTGGCCCGGGGGTCGAGCGGCAGCTTTGCAGCTGCTTTGCCTGGACATGTTGGAAGAAGCTCTCTTCTGCTGTTCCTGTTTGGGTGGTCTCCCTTCTGTGTCATCAACAGTGAGAAGAACCCTGGGGGCCTCACATCCCTCCTGATGTCTGCACACCCCTGGCAACGCTGCCTCTGTGTGAGCTGCGCCTACAGTGCCTTGCTGCAGCCGAACCTGATTCCTCCCATTGCGTTCCATAGCACTCTGCCCCATGGCCTCTCACGAAAGCTTCTCAAGGCCTAGCTCACATTTGGAGGTCTTGTTGCATGGTCAGAAACTTGACCATGAACCCTAGATTCCTGTTCAGAACTGTTAAGCACTCCATGTAGTTAAGGCGATATTTGGAGCTTTGTGGCAACGTGTGATTTTTAAAGGGTGACCCCGCCAACTTCTCCTAGTGCCCATTGTTCCCCGTGGCTGAGGCCTGCCGTCCTGTAAAATTTAGTGGCACCTTCTGGCCACTGTTTGAGGTCTCCCTCTCCATTCCTGGAGTTGTGCTCCCCAGGGTTAGCCCTTGTTTCTGGGAACAGGCCTCTGGCCACTGGCCCAAGAACTTGGGTGCAGGTCTGCGTGCTAGCCCTGTCGCAAGAGTTCAGAGTTCAGGGCATCTGCCTCAGCAGCTGAGTCCAGGTGGGCCCTTGAGGGTCCAAGCCCATCCAGCATGGACCTTCCTTCTTTTCCTTTCTCTCTGGGAAGTACGGTGCACTCCTGGGGCTGGTTCTGAGACACCCGGTCTTGTATCTGTGCTGTTGACCCTCCACTCCCCACGCCCTGGGGAGTCTAACTCACAGCAGGTGGCATGACTTTTTAGGAAAAAATCTAATTCCGGAGTGGCATTCCTGAAAGGACAGGACCCTCCTGGCTTTGGCAGATTTTGTGAGTATTCTGCTCTGAGCCGTCTGGCGGAGTTGGGGAGGTGCTCCCCAACTCTGTTCTGCGAGGCGCTTTGTTCTCAGTTCCATTCAGGGCCTGCCTGTTGGTGTTAACATACGTTAAATCCCAATTCTAATGTCTTGCGAATGTTGAGCCTTCATTAAGGACTTTGTGGGCTGTCCTGGTCTGCTTCTGCACCCTCTGCCCGCTGCCTTCCCCAGCTGCCTTGGCGCCTGCACCCACAGGTGCCTCTTTACCGCTAACAGGCCTCCATGTGGACCCAAAGCCCAGCCTCTACCAGCTTCTACCAGTCCTGACTCACACCCGAGCGTCTGCTGAGTGTAGGAACTTCAGTGGGAGTGTGGGTGGGAGTTACCGGGACAGTCGCCTGGACAGCCCTTCACTTTCTCCCTCTCCCGAGATCTACCACCATTCCTTGCTTTCCTCTCTCATTTCCATTCCTGTCTCCAGAGCAAGAGAAATAGTGTTAGTAACGCTTCTCAGGATCTTACCGTGGCTTTTGTACGCACTTCAGAATTATGAACTCAGTTAATGGAAAACCAGGACTTTCTTTCCTTTGTTTCTTACAGAACAGCATTCTCCCACATTTGAGAAACCTGAATCTTATCTACCCCAGTGCTTTACAGAAACACTCCCAAGAGGAATTCTGATGAATAAAAGATCCTCTGTGTCACTCTAGAATTCTTATTCTTGCAAAGGAAAAGAGAGGGAACAGCGGACCGGTGTATGTTCCATTGTCACGCGTCCGTTCTCCCGTGACAAAGCCTCGTGTTCGTTCATGGAATGTTTATTAACAATTATGGTATAGGTTAAATACTGGGTGATAACATAAGAAACAGAGTGTTAGAAGAATTTAATTAAGCTCTACTGCGATTCACTGGAATAAAAGTCAGAATTCTGCTTCGCCCGGTGTTCTGGGTAAAGAGAGTCGGGAAGCCTTTCACCAAAGTTCAGGAAGGAGTGTGGCCGTGTGCTGTGAACCAGGAGACTGGAACCTCTATCCCCACTCCTCTGGCTTCCCTTCTGAGTTTTGTCGTTCAGCTGGTCCTGCTTCACAGGACTGTTGAGAGGCTGGATCAAGACCATGTAATAGCATTGTAGACCATTATTATTGTGGTTATATTCCCTGGTTTTATTATTTTTATTACCAATCAGTTTTAGTTGATGAAGTGCCCTTTCTGGTCAATACCAATCCCTCCACTGGTATCCTGACCCATTTTGAATCCTGCTTCATCTGCAAGAATCTTGTTTCATCTGCTCCTCACACCCTTATAGTTTATGCTACTTCCCCGATTCCTTTCCCTCTACCTAAAATCATGTTCCAACCTCTACTATCCTAAAAAAAATAAATTCTCTATTGGGCTTTTAGCCCTTGGCCTTGGGCCCTAGCCCTCCTCTCTGAGCTATCTACTCCATCGTTCAAGGCGACCTCATCTAATTCTATACATGACATTCAGATGCCAAAGCTACCACATTTGTAACTCCGGCTCTTAGATTACCCATGAGCCTCAGAAATGTAATGTCAGCCTCCTGCTCAACATATCCATTAAGAAGACACTTAATCGCCATCACAACGTCACATGGCCAAAAGGAAATCCTGACGCAGCTCTGCCTGTGTGCCGGTGCACACATGTCCGTTGTGTCCTTGCTCCTGTGTCAGTAAATGACACCAGAATTAGCCTAGAAGCTCAAGCTCCAAATTGAAGAGCACTGGCTGCGTCTTCTCTTCCCTTCACTCTCCTGCTATTTATCTAACAGCAATTTTTCTGTCTCTGCCTTCGAAATCTCTCTCAAACCATCAGCTATTATTCTCCATAGTCACCAGCCATCAAAGCCATCCTCATCTTGTGATTGGAGGACTACAATAGCCGAGTGATAGGTCTATTTGTTTCATTCTTTCCTGGCTGCCCACCTCCCTGTCAGTCATTTTCCACCAATTGGTCAGAATGATCCTTTTAGAATGTAAATTAGAATATGTCACTTCCCCGCTTTACATCTTTCAGTGACTCAGAAGAAAATGCAAGCCCCTTAGGGTGTCTTTATAAGACCCCATGCCATTAAAAGAATTTTACATTCATGGATGATTATCATTCTTGATGAAAGATAAAAAGATAAGGATGACCTCATCTTTCGTTAATTGCCTCCTGAGGTCACTTGCCAATTTTTCCTTTGGAGAGTTTGTTTATTCTGTTGAATCTCTAGAATTCTTTACACAAAACAGGTCGTTAACCTTTTTGCTGGCACATATATTGGAGATATTATTTTCAAGATGTCATTTAACTTTTAATTTTGTTTCAGACTTTGTTAACATACAAAATATACTTTGACATCATAGTTATTAATAAGGTATTGTATATTTAAGAAATGTATAATATTTCAATTTTAAGAAATTGATTTTTAAGCTTTTGTCGTTAATTTCTAGCTTGAGTGAATTTGATTAGAAAATGTACAGTCCCAAACCTATACGGTTTCTTCTTCAATCCTGTACAGTTGATTGGAGTTATGCTTTAGCCTGTTATATGATCTCTGTGTAAATAACCCGTGAGTATTTGACCAGAAATTTTATTCTCTATATTCACTAACATTTGTTTAGTAGATGCACTGTTATATGCATACGTGACAGATGCATTTTTTCCCTGTTTGGTTGGCCAGAATCTAAAACATGGGCTAAATAAATACAAATGGGTTTTATTTAAAATATAACTACTATTTGTTTTTTTCATCATTTTCTTCTAAGCCTATTGGCTCATGAAGTCTTTCAAATGGCCATTTCAGTCCACTTAATGGTTTTTATTTTTCTTTTGCTATAATTTCTACTTTGATGCCTTTACACTATTTTTGCAACAGCTGTTTTCTGTTTATTTGTATTTCCCTATTATTTTCCTTTGTTCAACTTGTTATTCTTAAGGCTACTGAGTCATTCTGTTTAGGTGTTTATCTTAGGGCATACAATTAGCCTTCATCTACTTAGACAGCCTGAGAGCTTTTCTCTATTTTAACCTATTTATATTTATTGTCACGCATACTTTCTGTTCACTTGTGTCATCTTTTTATTACACAATTTGAATGCTTTTATACTACTTCTTTATACATGTATTTTCTGTATTTGCTCTTTTGTTATTTTCCCTGTGGACTTTGATTTTGGTTTGCTTTGAGTTATTAGAGGTATCACTAGATACGTGGTTGTCAGTGGAAAGGCCTTCGGCCGCCCTCCTCCTCCGTGGGACGGGGCTGCTCTCCCCTTTACATCTGCACGCTCTGCCCCGGCTTCCTGCGCAGTTTTCCGGGTTAACTCTCTCTGCAGGGTTCTGCTAGCTCTTCCAGGGAGGGTGTCATGCAGGCGCCAGCTGCTTTATACTTGCCGTGACCGTCATTCCCAAGTCACTTTACATACGTTGGCTTAGAGGAAGCTGTCTCTGCACAGCCATCACTGCCCTCTCCCCCCGTTCCCTGCTCGCTGGTTACAGCGGTTGGACTCGGGGCTCCACGGGGACCGCTGACCTCCGAATCCATGAACCTGGAGTGACCACGTGGCCCACAAAACATTCCACATGGAGGAGGTTTTCCTGTCGGTCTCATCACCCACCTTACATTCCACCTACAGGCTTGAACTGAGGAGTAAAAGACAGGAGGGGGGGTCCGTTCCCTAGGCTGGGGGGGGGGCGTGCTAGGGATGAAAAGCAGTGAACATTTGATCCCGAGCAATGACACTGATGTCCCAGTGGTGTGGCCTACAAAGCAGTTGCTCCATATGGTTCCTCTTAGTAGCAGGGATGGAATGACATGGGCAGACATGAAAAACGCAGAGAAGACAGAATCGGAAGAGAAGATGAACGTGAGGAGCAAGGCTGAAGGAGACGCCCGGGCAGGTTCCCAAACCCTGATCTCTAGTGACGTGGCAGGCCCCAGTGCCAGCCACCGAGGTGCATATTTCAGGAAGGACGACCCCCTGGGCAATGACGAGAGAGTCTGAAAGGAAGGCCGTTCAGGTGGGTTGAAGTTGGAGTTTGAGGATCTGTGGGATATCGAGGTGGAAATACAGATCTGTGAGCTGGATGAGTGAGACAGATGTTTAGGTTTTTAGCAGGTCTGGAGTGGAGAGCAGGGCATGGGGATTATCCATGATTTGCAGCCATTGGAGAAAGTGTGTGAAGGAAGGAAGGAAGGAAGGAAGGAAGGAAGGAAGGAAGGAAGGAAAGAAAGAAAGAAAGAAAGAAAGAAAGAAAGAAAGAAAGAAAGAAAGAAAGAAATGAGTAGAGGAGGCCCATTTAGGAGAAGTACTTAAAGGAAACCTGTGGTAGCATGCTCTCATGTGTATGAGAAAAATTATGAGAGTGGAGCATCACCAGAGCCTAAATAGAAGGCAGACCCAGAAAGGGAGAAACTGTGATCATCGACAATTGTAGACAGAGGGTCAAGTATTGATAAGTATAGCAAACTTTCATTGAGAACCTACCACGTGGCACACCTTGTTCTAAGTAGCATATTAACTCCTTTCATCTGAAAACTTATCCAGTGAGGCAGACACGATAATTACAGATGAGGGAACTGAGGCACGCAGCAGTAAGGCAACTTGTCCAAGGTCACCCATTGGTAACTGGTGCAGTCGGGACTGGAACCCAGGGATTCTGGTCCGGAGTCTGAGAAGTACTCTGCCTGCCTTCTTAAAGTAAGATAGAAGTTGAAATACGTCTATTGGATTTAGCAGTGAAGAGGTTTTTGGTCTCTGCCATGAGAGCAGTTTGGGGGGCCATTGGGGACCTAGTCCAGATTACAATAGGTTGAAGTTTTGCACTGGGAAGTGAGGAAGTGTTGAGAGTCAGTGCAGATAAAACTAGTGAGAATTTGAAATATGATTGATACACAACCAGATTAAACCAAAGAAGAACCTGCTGTCAGAGGGTAGCATTTAAAGTATAAGAGAAGCCCAAGCATTTACATAGGTCAAGGTCAAGAATAAAAGGAAGCGCTGGGCGATGCAGGAGTAGAAGAGAGAGCCAAGGAAAAGTAAGAGGCTGGAAAATGCAGTTGAGGTAGGGGTCGAGCACACCAGCAGAGAGGAGGCAGTGGGCAGCGTTTAGGAACCTGAGTTGTATGTCATCTAAACCATGTTGATTAGATTGATGGGTAGGCAGTTAGAAGTCAGCCCCTCTCTTGTCCCCTTGCCTCTTGAAGATGCGATGTGGGTGTCTGCTGGCATTGCTGGGGTGACGTTGACAGGGGGACATTCGTGTGGGGGACGGGAGTGGAGAGAAGGCAGTAATGTGATGGGCTCACCAAAGTCGTAGTGGGGGTGCTAAGGAATTGAGGTTCTAGGTGAGAATGGCATGGGTGATTATCCAATGTGGGGTGGGTGCCCCAGGCTAGTTGAGAATAGAAGGAGTCCAGGCAGGCCTATGGCCTCTAGAAAAGTTGAGGTTCAGGGTACCATATGAGCCTGAAGAGAAGGTTTAAAGGAGTGAGTTGGGAGGCTGTGCCAAAATATAGCAAGTTGGAATTTCCAGTTTCTGGAGTGGAAGACAAGCCCGAGCCTGTGGCTCCTGCTGAGTGGAAGATAAGGCCATTGGAATTAAAGAGGTCAGAAGTTGGTCCAGTTGTCCACACCAGCCATTCACAGCTCCTAGATGAAGGTAGAGGCTAGATGACAGAGAAAGCTGTTAACTGAGCCATAAAATCTGTATTGAAATAAGCGGTTTGGGTGGCAGGCAGAATGGAGAATAAAAAAACAAACAATTGTTGCCCTTGGATTCCTGGATATCAGCAGTTGTGCATGGGGCTTAGATTTGAAAGGTGTCATTAACAAAGTCACATGGACTATGTTCCTTGGGGATATAGAATCAAATCAGGATAAGCCCTCCTTTTCTTACGGCAGCTTCCATGGTAAGCTCCTCCCCCTCCCTTCCTAAGAAGTTAGGGTATGACCACAACAAGGAGAAAGCTGCAGATTGGGGTCGCCAGGCTGTATTTTGGTTGTTTCCCTGCATCCAAGCGTTACTTCTGAAATCCATTAAAAATGTTCCACGTGGCTGACTCTTCTTTTGCTAGTCTCCAGGGTGTGGCCTTTCTACCTTGTTTTGAAAATCGAAGTCAGTTGCCAGGATGGCATCCTAGCCCAACATAAGGCCTCTTCAGGTGGTTCTGATGGGAAGCAGAATCATAAAGGCGCTTGGGGCTGGAAGGGTTCCTATGACCACTGCCTACGCCCACCTCCGTGAAATTGACTCCTGCCCTGTGTGTGTTGCAGGTGATATTTGAATCCGTCTCTTTGAAAGGTCATCCTGGCTACATCGCTGTGGACGAGGTCCGGGTCCTCGCTCATCCGTGCAGTAAGTCTGTCCCCTCCTCCTAGCACAGCCTTACTCCATGCCCGAGTGGGTAGCTTGGAGGCGTCACCAGCCCACCCCCGCCCCCATTAATTCAGCTCAGAAACAGCTCTCGCTCCCTCTGTTTTTTTTTTTTTTTAATTCTTCAAAAGTGCTTATGTACTCAATGCAATCAGTCCTGAATAAATCCATAATTTTGCCAGCCTGTTCAACAGGCAGCACCTACAGGAATTTGCAGAGACTGGCAAAACATCTTCGTTTGAATCCCTCTCCATTATTAAGGCAGTCTACAGTCCTGATTGTTTATTAGTGGGATTCAGACCACTGAAGTGGAAGAATTAGAGGGCTTTGGATAGAATTGTGTGCAATTGTCTTAAAAAAAGAATACCACCAAAACACTGAGCAAATTAGCACACTGTTCACTCACTGGGAAAAGTACCCCAAAGCTATTAATTTTTTAAAAGTAATTTTAAATACACTCATCAGCTCCGCGTAGGCGTAGAGAAAGATTTCTCACAGTGTTTAGTACTTATGGTACAGTGTCAAGAGTCCTCAAGGGCAAACCACTCCTCCGTGCCCATGAAGTTTCCCCTTGAACTTCTCTCTCTTCGCTGCATTTATTGTAAGACATTTGAGTGTTTTCGAGCAAGGAGCTGTGGTTCCTGGATTCAGGAAATCTCAGTGGGGGCAAGTCCTGGGTGCAGGGAGTTGAGATGACATCATATGTGGTGGGAGGAAGGGCTGCAATCAAAGGGATGCGCGTGGGGATGGTGGTGGCCCCTAGGAGGGCTTGTGGAGCTGCCAGCCCCGTTAGTTTGTTAGTGTTCTGCACACTGGGGATTCTCATCAGTTTCTCAGCAGCCCTCGGGTTCCAGGAAGCTCCTAGTAGGACTCTTTGTACTCCCCACTTCCAGCTATGAGTCACGCACGCTATTGGCTACGGTGCAGTTTGCTCTTCCCTCAGGAGACGTCATGGGCCTGTCTCTCTATGCCTTTCAGTCCTTCCACTTTGGGGGCTATTCTCATTTCAGCCCCATCCATGGTGCTTCAGTTGATATGACTCTTCCTATTTCTGCTGCGATGCTTTTGTCAGAGTCTTGAACATCGCTAGACTGCCTCTGTTTGACTCATTGTCTGAGAGCCCCTTCTCAGGAGGAAACTGGGACAAGTTCCAAGGGGTTTGGGCGAGACAGTATTTGGAATAACTGCATCGGGTGTTGTGCAGGAGACCCTTCCTTCCCAGAAGTCAGCCTGTGTCTCAGGAATGCTGAGATCCAGCCACGCTCCCCATTACTCTCTCTGGCTTACATTCCCTCCTCCCCTCGGCCTCACGTCCTGAGTCTTGGGGACTTTCTCAGATGGTCTGGCCATTCAGTCATGTCTGGCAAATGTCTGCTGAACCAGACCTGCATGTGAAAAGGGTCCCAGAAACCCCCCTACCCCACTATGCAGGGTTTATGTAGCGGATATTCAGATGAATCCCCTTTACCAGGATTAGTCGTCCCCCGCTTGATCCCTGGGAATCAGCGTCAGCTGCCCCTTGGAGTGTGAGCTTTGACCTCAGTCTGGGCTGCTGCGTTGGGAGATATCCGCTGTCCCTGTTGTTCACTTCAGCTCACCGAACCCTGCGCAGCCATCCCATTCTAAGGCAGTCTCCGTAAAACAAGGCTTGGTCTTCCCCAGCCCTGCACACACCCCATCCTCAGAGAGGACACCATTCGGTGCGTCCAGCGGTACGCCTCCTTCTTACCCTGTGCCTGATGCTCACTCTTGCTCTTTCTAGAAGGTGATGTTTGCCTCTTCCCAGGAGAATCTGGCCTGGCTCTCTCTCCCAGGACCCAGAACTCTGTGCTCTGATGAGATTTTTTGCCTCCACCACGAGGCCCAACAGCACAGCTGTCTCTTGTCTCAGCCTCAACCACCACCAAGGTCAGACTGGCAAAGCTCTGCCTTGACTCCAAGCACTGCTCATGGCTTCCCACCGCAGCCGAATTCTTCCTTCGCTTTGAGAAATCTCCCTGGGAGAGGGTCCTCTGGAGGGCAGAGGGATGCCTTTCCAGCCCCAGAGTCTCATGGCTCCTCTTGGAACCCTCCTCTTGCTGGGGCTGCTCCTGAATTTAGGATTCTCCAGACAGCCTCAGAGTCCTCCTGCTGAGGAGTGTGTATCACATGGTTATGGAATTGCTAGAGCCAGTTACCCAGCCAATGGGCCATGGACTACAACTCAGGAAGACGTGACCCTGGCTGTGTTCCTGCATAATGTGCCACGGCCAAGTTCAACCTTGACGCGTAGGTGGCTGAAACTGAAACTTCCCAGAAATCAAACCGTGAGGGCCCTGTGACAGTGGCTGGAATCAGACAAATTCCATGTAACTGTGTGGACAGGTACTGGCGGTGCATACCGCGCTCAGAGGTCTGGCCCCTGCTGGTGAGTCACGTGGAGTCGGGCAGGGCCTAACACAGGCCCCTTCCCATGGACCCATGCTCAGGCCAAGTCCAGGCCAGGTGTCTACCCCTCTTTTCTTTCAACAAGTACAATGTTGAGCATTAGCTATGGGTCAAGAACTTCTGCTGGCCACAGGGGATACTTAAGTAATCAAGACAGGTTTGGTCCTTGTTTCCACGGTGGGCACTTAGCAGAGGAACGAAAGGCACTAAATAGTGTTAAACGAGCCACTAATGTCGTTTCAGTTGCGATAGGTGCTATGACTGTAATAAATGTGAGTGACTGGGCTATGGGCGGGCTCCTTAGGTAAAGTTCCCAGCGGCCATGTCTCGGAAGATGTGATGTGAACTGAGCCCCGAGTCATAGGAAGGTGTTTACTGCGTAACGATCTGGGGAGGGGCCTTCCAGGCAGAGGAGACAGTAAGGGCAGAGGCCTTGCAGGGGCAGGCAGCCTGGCGGGGTGAGTACCCTGGGCATCGCGAGCACGGGGACCGTGGTCGGAGTGAATGCTGGGGAGTGAAGCTGGGCCTGGCCTGGCCGAGTCCAGAGTCATCCTGGGCAGTTTCGATTCCAGTCCAAGTGCAGGGGGCACCGCTGGGGAGTAGAGAATAAGTCAGGAGCTGTATTAGCAAGTCCTGGCGTCATGCAAGAGAGAGATCATGGAGGCCTGGACCGGGGGCGTGGAGAGACATCCATTTGCCATTCGACAAGTATTTACTGGGCAGGAACTCTCTGCCCGACACTGGTCTGAGTTTATGGGAGGAAGGCAGATTCATTTTCTGCTCTCATAGGTTTCCCTTGGGTGAAAGAGACTGGAACTTCAACAAACAATCAGGAAATTATATGATCTATGACAGACGGAGGACTGTATGAGTATGCTAATAAGGCTGCAATAACAAAATACTTACCACAGTCTGGGGCTTAAACAGAGAGCACGTTCTCACGGTTCTGGAGGCCAGAAGTCCAAGATGAGGTTGGCGGGCTTGGCTTCTCCATGGGCTCTCATATGCCCTCTCCTTTGCTTGTGGAGGGCCCCTTTCTCCCTTTGTCTCCACGTGTGTGTCTGTGAGTCCAGATTTCCTTTTCTTATGAGGACACCAGTCAGGTTGGATAAGGGCCCACATTAAACAAAAAAATGACTCATTTTAATTTAATCAGTTCTTTTGAGACTTGATCATCAAATGCAGTCCCAGGATGAAGTATTGAGCATTAAGGCTTCAACAGGTGAATTTGGGGGGTACACAAGTCAGCTCATAGCAGGCGGTAAGCCATGCTATGCAGAAACATAAGGCAGAGAGGTGGACTGACGGAAGACACATTTGGGAGGTGAAGCCAACAGGGTCCACGTGATGGGCTGGATCAGGAGCTAGAGGCATCAAAAATGGTGCATCCCCACTGTGGCTTAAGCTACTGGTGCGCGCTCAGGCGGTGTGAATCGGGGGAGAATTGAGTCCCGCCTTCCAAGGTACTGACCGTGCCTGCGTCCTGGGGGCTGCTCACAGGATCATGGGTCATGCAGCCTGCTGGTGGCTCCCGGACTGCCGACCCGACCACCAGTTCTTGTTCTCCAAACTCTGGCCTCAATATTAATGCATTTATAACTTCACTCAGACTCTGAAAAATTTAACTAGATCGAGAAACACGCATCCTCTTCATGCCAGGCATTTTAATTCTCCACTTCCGTCCTCCAAAACATTATTTCTGTGATCCCGTGGTCAGTGTTTATCACTAAGTATTCCAGAAGTTCCACGGGGTGGTTAGTGCCCACTTGGTAACTGTCTTCTTGATCGACTTAAGCTGCAGTTAGGGTTTTAAATGCTTGCCTCACAGCTTCCGAAACGGTGACCAGAAGATAGGTGTCCTACTCAAAGGAAATGATTTTCCCTTACAAACTGAAACCTCTTGTCTATATTTTAGAGCCCATTTAACATTTTTGTGCTATTCGAAAATGCTTTCAGCCACTGTTGTTTCCGGTGTCAGCTGTGAGCAGGGCCACTGCAGTTACAACTGTGGACGAGAAATGTCAGTTTCCAAGTTTCTAGCTCCCAAGCTGACTTTTAGAATTTTATAAACTTTCGTTTTCCACACCATCCTTGTGGGACGATGTCACCGAGCCCGTGGAGTGTCTGCTCCCGGTTTCCAGTGCGTGTACTGAAGTTTCCCCTCAATTGTGTGGCTTCCTACTGGGCGCTGTCAGGTTGAAAGAGCGAGATAAAGGGCACAATAATATGTCTTCAGATGCTGCAGTGACATCTGCGGGAGTTTAAATGTCACCAACATCAAGGCATTTTGCCCCAAATGCACAGCCGTTTTCTCTTAACCCGGCTCAGCGGGATCCCATTTTTGGGGTGCTGGTACTCAGCAGTGGGGAGTGAGTGTGGAATGCTTAAAACCACGCACCGGTGGCGGTCTGGGTCCTGGGGTCAACTGCATTCAGCCCGAAGGTCGATGAGTTGAAGCTGGTGGAAATTTTCTTTTCTCCCTGAGCTGTAGATGCTGCGGAAAATAACCGTTGGGAGAGCATAGGGCTCAGAAATGCACTGGAGCGGGGGATGGGGACAGGAGGAGGATCAGAGAGACCAAGAGCTCAGAGAAGTGGACCAAGCAGGTCCCCAACCCGAAGAGAATATCCAGAAAGAGAAATCTCTCATGATCTGGGGGTGAGGCCAGGGCTCCAAGATCAGAGACCATCATGATTTTGTAACGATGAATATTAAGATGGGGGGCTGTTTAGCTTCTAAATTCTCTACCCCTGAACCTAGAAGGGAGGGAGGAAGCGGAATAGATGAAAGAATTAAGGCAAAAGGTCTGCTGCATCAGAGGAGAAGGGGAAGCGAGAAGAAAGCAGGGGCATTGATCCAGAGAAGACCCATTTCTAGCTGCATAAATCCCAGAGGTTGATCTGTTTGCCCAGTTTCCCCCAAAAGTAAGGGCAGGCATCCCTTTATAAAACCCAATACAAAGCTTCCCAGTGTTACTGCAAAACCTCTGCATTTCCTCCCTTAACGGATTAGATGTTCTCTTTCCTCTTTAAGCCTGTGGCATCAACGGACTTTGGGTTCACAATGTCTCCCTGTGAAGAATTGACTGGAACTGATAGTTCCAAAAATAACTTTGCAAATTACATAGGAGAGCAAAAAGGAAACAATTTCAGACAACCAAAGCAGCGTTGACGTTTGTCAGGTTGACTAGAGGCAAGGAACCTTCAACTCTTAGAAGCCCCCAAGAAGAGATTTTCCCTGGGCCTTGAATTCTGGACTCCACTCTAGCCGTGGGGTCCCAAAGGTAGCATGGGGGATCTCTGAGCTGTTGTTATCTGTTCAAAAACCTGAGCAGAAGGTATATACTTTTGCACCACGTGTCTGCCTCATCTCGCCAAGGTTGTTGGTTTTGCTGAGTTCTGCAGGCAGTGACGCCATTTGGTGACCAGATAGTTGAGGGTGAAGCCCATGGGGACAAAATGGCAAGGAAAGGGATCACTTGTGATAAAATATTCAGGAGCAGTGACGGGAGCCTGGACACAGCCTTGCCTGTGAGCCCTTTCTTCGGACCTCGGGTCCACGTGGCACCCTGGACCTCCGTTGCCCAGGAAACAAGGGAACGTGCATGTTCAGTGCTGATTTGGAGGCTAAAATGGGCCTGGTCTGAATTCCGTTCCTGTCATTAATGCTGTGCAGCCTTGGCATGTTAAACTTGGTGAGCCTCGGTTTCTGCTTCTCTAAAAGGGAAGTAATAATAGGGTTTGCTTTTACAGGAATGCTATGAAGTTAAATTACGTAAAATAGCTGAAGCATTTATCACAGTACCTGGCATTGTACCTGGGAGCTCTCAATAAATAACATTATCATGATTATTTGTCTCTCTGGATAGTTGACTCCCTCTGGAAAGACGCCCAAAGGCCCTTGTTGAACCTCCTTGGTCCCCTTAACAACCCCCCACTGGGTCTCGCTCTGGGGACACTTGACTGGGTCAGCGCTAATTTGGTCGATGTGCTAGGGACCCTTGGCATTTTTGTATCTCCATGAAGAAACTCATTCTTCTAGGCATAGATTATCCACCCACTCATCTTTGACGAACTCACTTAGGTGAGGACTTGTCTCCGCAAACAAGGAAAGAGATGAACCCAAGTTACCCAACATAAAACTTACGCTTACTTCTAGAATTGGCTGCTTATAGACACAGAGTTTCATCTGAACGTCATTTCTCCTGTTAGGCCCAGGCCCTGGAGGGATGCCTTGCCTCCCTCCCAGCCTTAGGAGACACTGTGGTTAGAGAGAGAACGTAGACTCTGAATGTTTCTTGAGTTCTCTGAGCCTCAGTTCACTCACTGTGAGGTGGAGAAGATACCGTCACCAACTGCGCTGGTTTAAGTGAGTTACTGTGCAGATAGCACGCACACGTGGCAGAAATCACAGTCTGAACTAAGTGAATGAAAGCTCCTAGTAATCTGCTCCGCCTTTCCTCTCTCCTCCCCTTCCTTCCCTCCTCCTCATCTTCCTCACCAGCATCTTCGCCAAGGCCGCGTGTGGAGGCCTGAGGCCCAAAGGTGCTTCTCTTCAGCTTTCTTCTTTATGCTCATCCAGGTTACAAGGAGGAATTTCCTAGGCTGAACCCTTTCCCCAATTTCTTCTTCCACACACAGCGGTATTGCCCAGCAGTTAATAATACGGATCTGAGGTTCTCAGAGACCTGGATTCATGTCTCGGCTCCCCCATGTTCTGGCTGGCTGACCATGCCAAACTATGTAATTTTCTGACCTGTGACGTGGGGACACTGCCCACCTCATGGATTTTTGTGAGGTTTTAGGCCGGAGGATGCATGTAGAGCTCTTAGGACATTCAGTAAGGCATGGCTCGTAGTAAGTGGTCGATCAACAGCAGCTCCTCGCCGAGCCAGGCCACTTCCCAGGGACAAATTCCACCCTGCCCGGTGTCTCCCCTGGGCTGCTGTGTGCCCACAGAGAAGGGGGTTCAGGCTGTTGAATTCTACCCTCACGTGGTCTTTGGTTTCTCTCTTAGGAAAAGCGCCTCACTTTCTGCGGCTCCAAAATGTTGAGGTGAACGTGGGGCAGAACGCCACGTTTCAGTGCATTGCTGGCGGGAAGTGGTCTCAGCATGACAAACTTTGGCTCCAGGTAAGGACGGGAGAGGCCCCTCCTCACACCTGCTCATCCCTTTGTCAGGGATGGATGTGTGTGCCGTGATGAAGGACTTGGTGGGGAAGGGGAAGGGATATATTTTGCATACCTCTGCTCCTTGGGTGACATTTAGCATCCATGATCCTCTTAAATGTTAACTCCAGTTCTGTTATGTAAGCATCAATATACCCATTTACAGATGGAGAAACTGAGGCCGAAAACATTGAAGTATCAGATGTAGACCTTTCCAAAAAACCATTGAACAAACTTTGTCCTTTAAGCCCTGATTCCCAGCCCTAAGGCAAACTGATATTTTAGATTCTGGGTACATTTCCATTTCCATAGGACTTTTAGAATCACTTTGTCAATTTCTACAAGAAAAACCTGGGGGATTTTGATGGGAATTGTTTGCAGCAAATCTATTGCTCACTGGGGGAAAAGTGACATCTTAGCAATAATAAGTCTTTTGACCATGAACATGGTATATATCTTCACTTATTTAAGATCTTCAGTAATTTGCCCTGGCTGGTGTAGCTCAGTGGATTTAGTGCCAGCCTGCGAACCAAAGAGTCACTGGTTTGAGTCCCACTTTGGGCACATGCCTGGGTTGCTGACCGGATGGCCAGTAGGGGGCGCATGAGAGACAACTGCACATTGGTGTTTCTCTCCCTTTCTTTCTCCCCTCCTCCCCTCTCTCTAAAAATAAGTAAATAAATAAATCTTTAAAAGAAAAGAAAAAAAAGGATCTTCGGTAATTTCACTCAGCAAGGTTTATAATTTTCGGTGTATAGTTCTTACACATGTTTTATCAGACTCATCCCTAAGCATCTCATATTTCTGATGCAGGTGTAAAAGACATTTAAAAATTTCAATTTCTGATTTTTTATTTCTAGTATATAGAAATCCAGTCGACTTTCATATATCGATCTTATATCCTGCAACCTGTTAAATTTACTATGACAACTTAAATTTAAGTTAATTCAAATAAAATTCAGAACTCGGTGCCCAGCTGCGCTAGCTATGTTTTGGGCACACTGTAGCCGCCACGTCGGTCAAGTGCATTTTCCATATTGCAGAAAGCCTAATCGGAGAGCATAGCTCTAGAGAGAGAGCTCTTCTGATTCCAGGACACAGGAGCATTGCTTGAAAGAAGCTGGCTCCAGCATCCTCCAGCTTCGTCTATGGAAAGACCTCTATGCTGTCTTCTGACAGAAACGGTCCCCGACTCAGGCCCAGCACAGTGTGATGCGAATTCATAGTGTGGCATCTCTTCTTGTATTTGGGCACATCTCCTGCAGCTGGAAAGTCCCCGGGCACAGAGCCCATCTAGGGGCTAGCATTTCTTCCTTGCTCCTTAGCAGGGCAGCAGAATGAAAACGACAGTGATGCCTGCCCACCTTGCTGCCCTGGGCTGCATACAGACTACAGGAGAGCGACGAACACTTCCGCCTGTCGCTCGAGAATTAAGTAGTGCTCTTTACCCTTCTCATTCTACTTAGCATCACAGTGCATCAGGCTCCCAAGAAGCTTTGTCATTTTAAAGGCGTCACCTGAGTTGAGTCACAAGAATGAGACGGGACAATCCCTGGGCACCTTTGTGTGGGTTTCCCAGTTATTTGACGGCGGTTATTGCCGCACTTCGGAGTTGCACGCCCCAAGCCTTGCGTCTAGCAGTGGAAGGACTCGGAAGCAGGATGCAGTTGCCGTTTCGAAGGAAATGGGTGGGGACGCATGGTGTGGGGCTCTCCCACTTCTCATTTAGCCACTTTCCGGTGCACACCAAATCCTGTTTCACGGAGCGATTTTCAGGTGGCTTGCAAGGGGACAGCAAACATGACAAGGCAGCGGAAATTAAAAGCGAGGCAGCCCGGGATAGAAGGAAAAGAATACCCTGGAGCCGGCAAGAATGCCGAAACGGTGTTTCTCCACGTTGACTGCTGGCGTGCGCCACGGCAGCGCAGCCGCCAGCGGAACCGAGGCAACTTGTCAGGGACACAGTTCACAATGTCCACGAGATAAACACACACCAATTGCTCGGGAAAGTTCTAACTGTTGCTCACGCGGGCCAGACGGGAATTGTTCCCGGGAGTCCTCATAAGGAAACAGCCTGTGATGTAAGGACCGGCATTCTCCGCTGCAGCCTTATCAAGGGCTCACGAGTCAGTTTCATGGGCCCGTAGCACACAATGATGCTCCGTGTAAAAGCAGTTTGGGGATGTGGCTGGAGAGGCAGTGGGTGGGCAGTACGGTTTGGCAGCGGTCCCTAGCTCTCCGCTGATCCATCTGCATTCTGCGACACTTTAAGTGTGTCTGGTGAGTGAACTGATTCAATATTTCTTCAAGGAAACCTCCCAAAATACTGCCTCCCTCATCTGTATTTCAGGAAGTGTATGTGCTGGGCTCTCTGGCAAATGCCTGCTGGGCTAGTTAAGTCCAGACTGACATCCAAGAGAGTGCTAAATAAGTTAGCATCTTTCTACAAAATATGAGGTGCTTGTCGTGGCTCCCGCTACCCGAGAGGAGAAGGGCTAAGGCAGTGCCGGGTTCTTCCGCACCGCGGCTTGGGGTCTGTTCCCGCACCTAGAGGGGCAGCCTGCAGACTCGCCAGAGCTCTGTTCCATTTAACAGGGCTGGGGCGACTGGCCTGCGAATTTCCAAAGGAACACATGGGGACCAGGAGGCGCCACAAGACAGCTCCAGCAGCGCTACCTTTCAACGGTGCCATTTCCTGCTGTCGCTTCCAAGATAAGCTGAGGAATCACTGAGTCAGCAAAACAGAAACTTCTTTATCTACGGGTTTTAAGCCAGGGAAATGAAGACAGGGACTTTGTTTCCAGAATAGTACGTCAGTAGCTCTTCTTTCTGGCAATGGTGGGGGAGCAGTCGGTGGGCTCACAGTTTGGAAAAATCCCATTGCCTGCATTGTAGAGAATGCTTGCCTCCTTTTCTGTGGAGCAGGACTCTGTAGCCTGCTCACCCTTAAATGGGTTCAGATCATAAACAGTAAGTTAAAAAGGAAGACCACCCTGCAGTCTTGCTTTACACCCTCCTGGAAACTCAGTGTGTTCCTTATTTTTTAAGAAAGATTTTTGTTTTGTATTTTTAGGGAGAGGGAAAAGAGAGGGCAATAAAAATCAATTGGTCATTTCTCATGCTCCAGCTGGGGACCCGCCCCACAACCCAGGCATGTGCAATGACCTGGAATCAAACTGGAGACCTTTTGCTTTGCAGGACTAAGCTCAATCCAGAGAGCTACACTGGTCATGGCCTGGAAACTTACTATGTTCTTACTACTATCTGCTGGTGCTGGCTTTCATGGAATTGCAGTGTGAGTCTTCCATCCTGAGCCCAGAACAGTTCCAATCGTTTAGGGCACAGGTGGCAAACACAAGGCCTGCGGGCTGAATCCGGCCCTCCACCTTGTTTTATCCGGTGGCGGTGCCGAGCTCTTGCTTAACTGTTAAGGAGTAGTTACATTTCCACTGTCCTAAAATTATATCTGGCCCTTTGAAGGCAACCGTGAGGCTGATGTACCCTCTGGTGAAAATGAGTTTGACACCCCTGCTTTAGGGAAGAGGTTGGTAAAGGCCCGAGACAAGTTACAGACAAGCTCCTCTCATTCTGGGATAACATATCCCTGAGGTGAAGCGAACACACGGGCAGGATGGGAGGTCCGTGGCCTCCTGCCTAACTTGCTTCTTTCTTGGGTGGTACACTGGCCTGTAGAACCCAACTTGGCAATTTTTCAAGTGTGTTTGTCATGCAAATGGATGGTGTGCACTCTGAGTAGAATGCCTGGTCCAAGGCTTGGGGAGCCCTTTAAAGGAAGAGAAGAGAACAATATTCAGGTTGTGAGTAGGTCTGATGGTGTCGACAGGGTCAGCAGTGCGGCCCAGCACTGTATGCGGGCACGTGTCTCCTGGGAGACGACGTGGCCAAAGAGAAGCCAGCAAGTGCTTCCGTAAATGAAGAGATGTGTGTGCCTGCGTGTGTGTGTGTGTGTGTGAAAACCCATGGTATGTACAGGGTTCAATCCCATCCACAGCTTCAGCATCCACTGGGGTCTTGGAACTAATCCCCCATGGATCTGGAAGGGGGACCACTCTATACACATATAAGCCCACATATTTATAAACACAGATGCACATGCCTCTACACACACACACACACACACACACACACACACAACACTATGGAACACATATCGAGGCATTTATTAACTGATGGTAAAGTTAGATTATGTGCGATTCTTATTTGCATCTCTATTCTGTTTCACCTAAATACACTAAAATAAATATAGATAATTACTATCAACAGAAAAGATGCCAATAAAATGGGAAAACTGTCAGGAATGTGCTAAGGATGGTAGGTAGCCAGGGCAGGGCTTCAGGGCAGCCAGTTCCTCAGTAGGAGGCCCCCCATTGAGGCTACCGGTAAAATGACCCTTGGGTTCCCCCTCCCCCATCACCACCATCAGATAGTCTTCATCCACGAGGGGGTTTAGCAGTATTTCACGTGTCACCCGGGCTTCATGGGAGACCATGGCCCCTGGGGGCCACGTTCATACTCTCAGAGCAGGCTCCAGAGCAGCTTCCGTCAGCTGCACTGCGGGGCTGATTTCCAGGCCTCCCTGCAGAGGCTGTGCTCCACCAGGGATTTCTGCAGCAAATAGCGTTTGAAGAGTCTCAGGAATCAAGCCACGTGTCCAAATGCTCCGCACGGATCCCAGCAGGGGCAGCGTATGTGTTTAGACACATCACAGGCATTGAACAGCGAGCAGACCCTAATCTGGCAGGAAAAGGCTCCTGCCCCGTGAGCACATCAGCTCGACAGCAGCCACACTGGAGCTGAGCAGATAAGCACACACGTCAGTCCTTGCTGCAGCCGATTCTTCCAGTAAACCTGTTTTCCGGCTCCCCGCAGGGCTGATGCTGGCTCCCAGGGCTGAGAGTGCTCTGGAAGCAGCTCCTCCCCCTCCTCCTGCACCTGCCGTCTCAGGCATGTGGGGCTTCTGTTGTGAACCTAGTGGCCGTGCCATAGCTAGACGATAACGATAAATCAACGGCGCTCATGACAGCTGATGTTTATGGAGTGGTTACACATCCAGTGTGTTTAATTCTCATAACCAGTCTGTCAGGTAAATATTATCCCCAGCCCATTGTATAGATGAGGGGACTGAGCCTTATCAGGGTGAATGAGGGGCGCAGGTCGGAGTCACACAGGTGGCGAGTGGTGGAGGCAGCATTTGAGAGTCGGTCTGTGCCATTTTCCTAAGTCCTGGGCTCATCCTTCCATGCCCACCTCGTGGGCCTGTCCCCTTGTGTCACCATCCAGTTTTTCTTTCCATACAGATGGCTTTCTATTAAAAAAAATCATCAGTTTAGCACATATTTACATGAGTCTAATTTGCATTGTACTAGATACTCAAATAGATCTGAGTTTCTCAAATCCACAAAGTCAATGAAATAAAAATACCCTTCGAATAGTTTTCAAGTTCCTCCCCTCTAGTTGCTTTCTCCCTTCTCTTCCCCTTTCTTAGCCACTGTGATTAAATGGCATGTCTGCACTTGCAGTGGGGCTTTCCTCAGCTCCCGCCTCTTCCCTGAAGGTCCCTCCTGAAGGTCACCTGCGTTTCCCTTGTTGCTAAAGCCGAGGGTTCTTATTATCATGATATGATTATTATCAGTCCTTATATTTGACTCTTTCAGTGTTTGGCGATGCTCCCCCCTTGAAAATCTTGCTGCCCTCTTGGTTCAATGAAATCATCAGTCAACAACTCTGAAGGGGCCTGAGATTTTACCTTCTTTGAAAGCTAATGAGTTAGGCTGCCAGTTTCATGGATGTTGGCAGAAGATACGAGTCTCCTGGGTCAGAGACAACGCGCTTTATTAGTCACCTCACTGCAGGCGGCAGGCGCTTCATGATTGCGACAGTTTTTCTTGTCCCCACCCTCTGAAGTCCTGTGGAGATGATGTAGGATCTAGGTGGCGTCTGCGTACAGTAGGTCTGTGTCGTAGCTGAGGGACCCTGTGCTTAGGAAGCCCTGCTCTTTTATTAACATCTTTATTGAAATATAATTTACAGGCCATGAAGTTCAGGAAGTCTACAGTTGGTTGGGGTTTTTAGTGAGTTTACAAAGCCATGGCATCATCGTCTCGTGCCTCGTCTCTCCTCCTTTTCAGCCGTAGGTTCCCTAGATGAACAAACAGCTCCTCTAGAATGGGCCGGGCCAGGAAAGCCCAGCTGGGCTCTGGATGTGTGGGAGGTTGCACTCTCTCAAACTCATCTGCTCCGGACGCCTCCTCCTCCCTCACCCTCGGTGGACCCCCTCCCTCATCTCTGAGGACCCTGGCCAGCTCTGGCCTGGAAATTTCCCCTCTCCTACTCGTTCTTTCCTCCTTTACTTTCTCATTCCTTTTCTTCAGGGTCTTCCCTCAGCCCATTCCCAGTGTACACACCTCAGGTTTTGATTCTACCTCATCCTGGCCCCAGTGCACAAGGATTTGGAGACAGTGCTGGACTAGACTGATCTGCTTCTTGTTCTCTTAGCATTTACCTTCCGGCAGTGGAGACAGACATTAAGCCCCTAAGCACAGAGTTAAATATTTCATTACAAATGTGACCAGGCTATCAGGGAAAAGAAGGGGCTGCTGAACAGGGAGTAGGGGGAGAGGTGAGGATTATGAGTATCAGATTAAGTGTTCTAGGAAGCTGTGGCCCTTGAGCAGAATTCTGTGAGGTGCCCTGGAAATAGTCAAAGGGAGATCGTGCCATGCTGGGAGATGGCACATGGGCAGGCCCTTTGCCACCTGCCCCCCCTTTCCTCAGGGCTATGGCTCAGCTCCCCGTGGGGCTGACACCGCTACCCTCCTGATTCTGCCGCACCTCTGCAGCCAAAAATCACCCCCAAAGGAGCAGTCAGCCAAGCACTCCAGCATGGCTAATCAAAAATGATTTATGTCCACTTATATTTCCTTTAACTTCTAATGAAGAATAATCAAAAGCTATTCTTTAGAGACTGCTAAAGAGGTACAAATAGGACCTGAAGGGAATCAACGGGCATGACCTGAGCAAGTTGCCAAATGTCACGCCATTGAAACAGTGTGACCAGAAGTGAAAAGAATATTCATTGAGAATGAACTGTAGGGATTTTACCTAAATATTTTCTATCTAGGAGATTTCTCGAGCAATTAGAACAATTTTCAGCTGCAAATGCTGGGCCTTATTTTACTTTAACTTTTCTTTTCCGCACTTTTTTTTCTTAAATGCCAGAAGCTCAGACCAATACAAGGAAGCAACAGGACCCTGTCTTAGAATATCTCCTGTCAAACAGGCCTAATGTCTGTTACACACAGTTCCCTCTTATTAAGACCGTGATGCTTCCAGTTCTGCCGATTGTAAATCAATTACAAGCCTGCATGCACTCTCTGAAATAATGACAGCCTTTCTTGCAGGCTGTGTCTTATCTTTTTGTGAAGGCAGTCATGTCACGGCACCCAAGAGCAGCGAGGAAAGCGGACTGCAAAATGGCCATTATAGAGGCCCTGATAGCTCATCGGGTACCACGAGCGATCAGCAGACCCTCCGAGGCCTCAGGTGCTGCTCTTGTGTTTCTCTCCAGGTGGTTCCTGAAGACACAGGGGCCTGGCTGGAGGGGAAATATTTAAGTGTGGGTGTTGGTAACCTCTGCTCTTGCAGAGTGTGTGTTTCAAACCCAGACAGTGGATTCCACATACAACAGAACAAACAAAGGGAAGGTGGAATTCAAGTTGTTTTAAAAGAGAGAGACACAGATTCAAGAGGAGAAAGAAAACAGATTTCAGAGGGAACGGTTGCCTCGATGAGAAATACATGATTATAAAATGGGATTAAGCAGGACCACGGATTCAGCTTTGAAATGCCTTTTTCAACCCAGAACGTGTGTGTCCCCTAGACGATGAATGGGGAGGAGGCTCACCTTCGGGGCGGACTCCGCCCATGGGCATATAGCGCAGCCAGCAGACAGCCTTTGGGCAAAGAAAGCAGATCGCCTTCCCTGTTCCTCTCTGCCTCAGTTTCTTCATTTGTAAAATGGGAGTATTAAGAGGACCTAGCTCATGCTTTGTCATGCATCACAATCACCAGGAGACTCCACCTCTTGTGTCCCTGATTTATTAATCAGGGGGTGGGGCCTGGGAATCTGAAATTTCAGTGAGTTCCCTGGGGTGCCAGTGCGGTGGGTCTGGGGACCACACTCTGAGAACAACTGCTCTAGATCATTCTAAGAGCATTGTTTTTTTTTCATGCCAACCGTGTTCACCTATGAAGTTCGGTATTTCAGTACCTGACCTCATGTTTATGTTTCAGCCTTTATGCTGTTTTGTGGGAATCTTAACCCAGCCTGTAAATTCCTCTGGGCAGAAATTAGCCTTTCCATGGTCCACACTCTCATTTCTGGTTTGGTTAAGTAATGAGTACATTTCTGGTGTGACCAGTAATAGCATAAGGAAAGGGGGAAACTCTCAGACTGCGACCCCCAATAAAGAACATCTACAAATGGTGATCAGTCCAGGAATTCTCTTCAACATTCGCATTTCTAACACGTTCCCGGTGATGCCGATGCTGCTGACCCGGGAACCCCACTTCGCAAAGCACTTGCAGAGGGATTTTTAAAGAATTAAGTGAATTCTATCATGCCAGCCAGTGAACACGGAGCCTAGCACAGCCTAAGCACTTGAAAGTGTTAGTTAATGCGACTTTTACTACAAAAATGCTCGGATGAACCTCACTGAGTTAAAACATTTATCAGACTCACTCAGTTATGGGACTCCGTGCTCATGGGAGGCACTCGAGGGCCTTTACAGAGGAAGAAAGGCCCTGTGTTATTTCCAGGGTACCCCAGCTCTCTCGTGTTGTCAGCGTTCTGTGGAGGTCAGTTCCAGCCCCGCGTTTTTAAAACCTCGATTTCGGAGCAGAGTACCAGCAAGTAAGGCAGTGGCTCATGGGATTTCGGGAGACCGTACGTTTAATGTACTGCAGGAGGAGGCAGAGAGAGGGCAGTGCTGGGTAGAATGGGTGCTCTCCGTGGTGTTGACAGTATTCTTTATCTCAGTGCCCCTGACCCCGAGGCGCTGTGCCTGCTGGCTGCTAAAGGCTCACAGCTCCCCCTTCCCCAGAGAAGTGCCCTGGGTTCTCCCCTACTTGGCAGGCCAGGACCAAGGACAGACTGACATGGGGTTCAAATGCTGGCTCCTGGCCCCAGGGAGGGATCGGCTCTGTGGCTCGGCTCAGGCTGGGGGCTCCCCGGGGATCAGGCTGAGCGAGACTCTGGTTTAGACATCCTTAGGCAAGGATACGTGACTGCATCCTTGCTCAGCTCTTTGCCTTACCCCGTCCTCCACCCACTGTCACCTGCAAGCACGCAGGAAGTCACCATGTCTCAGACTCGCCTTCTGGGAGCCTGGCCCACGACTCTGTTGTTGGTGCCCACTGGGAAATTTATTCAGTCGGCTCATGGACTCCAAGGAGCTAGAAGAGGATTCTGACTTAGAACCACAGACGGAGGTCTGAAAGACTTGCCACAAGAGGAAAGGAAGTGAGCCCTGAAATTTCAGAGCAAAGACGTACATGTATCTGAAAAAGATTACAGGAGCCAGAAGAAAGTTCCCAACTCCCAGAGGAGAGGCGTCCTTTTGCACCAGCCACACCATGCCTCTTTCTGGCTTTTCCCAGGACCTTGACCTTCCCTTCACAGTCCCCCTCCTCTTTCCTAGCGTTCCCCACGTTTGCATCCCTATGCACTGATGTGGCGCTTGACAGTCCGGTTGGGAAGGTTTGCTCCCCACCCTGTCTCTGGGCTGTGGTCCACTTCAGCTCCCGGCATAGCTCCTGCCCTGCCCTTCCCTGTGTCCACTCAGACCTGTGGGCCCAGGTTTCTAAGCTCTTCGCTGCTTAATGACCCCTCCCCTTGCATTTTCTCCTCTGCCTCTGGGGCCGAGACAGTGGCAGGGACCTGTGCTTCTTACACATTCACCCTGCTTAAACCCATCTCCACATTGCCACAGCATTCTGCGTCTTAGCCTCTCACCATCGCTGATCTTCCAGAATCCCTCCTGATCTCTCTCTCTTCCTGGGTCCTGGGCTGCTATGCATCTGCCTTGACCTTCAGCACCTGCTTGTCCTTGGGGCGGGCTCATCTCTCTGAATTGAACCGTCACCTCTCCTTGCCCACCATCCACCACAGTGCTCTTTCCTCTCGAGACTCTGGGCCCTCCTGCTCGCTCCTGTCCTGCCTCGGCCTGCTCCTAATATGACAAGTGTGATGATCAAAAGTCTCCTTTCCCTGAGATTTTATAAAACAACCTGCAATTTCCCATCCCTTGATGGGAGAAAGCCTGGTGGTTCGGGAGCTAAACAGAAAAACGTGAATCACCGTTCAGAGGGATGAACCTGATCCTCTCTGGTCCTACGGGATCTGACATCATTAAGAAGACAAGTAAATGACGCTGGAAGGGACATCAAAAGAAAGTACAAATGAAATGGGAAAAATGGGTGTTTTGCACTTAATCAGCCCTTTTGCTCTTTGCGTTAGTTTGTTGTTGCTGATGTAACAAGCCACACAAACGCAGTGGCTGAACACAACACAAATTCATCACTTCAACATTGCGCAGAGGTCCCCAGTCCGAAATGGCCCGCATGGGCTGCAGTCGGGGTGTCGGCTGGGCTGTGCTCCTCCTGGAGGCTCGGGGGGAGAAGCCCTTCCCTTCCCTTCCCCGCCTTCCGGAATCTGCCCGCGTTCCTCGGCTCGTGGCTCCTTCCTCCGTCCTCAAGCCATCAGTCACACCACCCTGACCTCTGTTTCTGTCACCACGTCGTTTCTGATGCTGTCCCCTCTGCCTCCCTCTTCCACACATGAGGTCCCTCATGATGACGCCGGGCCCACCTGGATAACCCCGGCTCACCTCAGGATCCTTAATCCCGTCTTCAAAGCCCCTTTTGCCATGGAAGGTGGCGTACCCCCAGGTTCCAGGGATTAGGATGTGGACATCGTTGGGGGAGGGGCGTGATCCTGCTTACCCCACTGTTCGTGGCGAATTTCGTGGTTAATTCATAGAACTCTACCAATGCCCGAATAGGCCTCTGGTGCAACGTGTTTCATGCGCCTTCTCGTTTATTGGTCACCGTAGCTCATGAAGGTGACACGGGATCCAACCCGTTGTGTCTGTGAGAGGAGTCGTCTGCCCGAGTTTGCGCAAATTGATGATTGCCTGCTCTTCTGGCACGCCCTCTCCTGTCTTTCCCTAGCCCCACCCCTGTCCTTTTACAAGGATTTGAATAACTGCAGCCTCTCCAGAGCTCACCTGTGACTGCAGAGGGGGATGAGCCCCATCCTTGGATTTGGACACAATCACAGGCGAGGAGTTGTGACGCAGACTGGTTTATGTATTAATTCTGGCACATTATTTTTTGGTCCGGATTTTTGTGTACTTCCTTATCCTTACGAGTCCATATTTTTGTGGACAGATACCTGAGTTATTATGGTTTTCGTAAATTTTAATCAAGTAGATGGCGGGCCATTTCAAGCTGAAAATGTAGCTTCTATTTTAATGCAGGAAAGTGACCTGATATTTCCCGGGATGTGACTTGTGTTCCTTTCTTTCCGCTCTCTTCCTTAGGGTACCAGTTACTTCCGTGGTAGTTCGCTGTCTGGTCTCCGTTTTCTTCATCTCTCCAGTCCCTTTCATCTTTGCTTTCTGGCTGTCTGGCTTTTTGGTTCTTCTTTTCAAGCCTGTCCTCCAGGTCCCTGATGTTCTGCAGTGTTACTCCTGGGACTAATCAGCTTCTAAGGCCGTTTTGAATTCTGCAGGTGGTAGTATTTGCTTCTTGCAATTCTCCCCTCAGCATCTCTAGGTGTGTTTGTTTGTTTGTTTGTTTGTTTCGGGGGTACATTTCCTTATCCACTCATCTCTTAGCGCCTGTTTCTTAGAGCCCATGTGTTGGTATCACCCTTGCTCTCTCCCTTCTTATACCCTGAATTTCTTGGCTGTTCAAAGCCTGGGATGTCTGAGAAAAAGTCCTGTGTTTCCTGAGCTGTGCGTTTGGTTGGGGCATATGCATTTTTACTTATCACCTCCCACCTTCTATGGAACTTCCCTCTCCTCTATCCCATCATTGTGGGTTTCTTTTTCTTCTTCTTTCTTTGATCCTCAGCTAAGAAATTGATTGCAAAATAGGTGGATCCCGCTCACACCCGTGACTCGCACTCTCCCCCGTTTGGGAACGAGGGCGCATCACAGCTACACAGGTGATCTTTCCAGGACAGGCTCCGAAGCCAGATGCTCTGCATTCACATCCCCGCTGCGCACACTCGTGCAGGCAGCTGCACTTCTCTGGGCTTCAGCCTCCTCATTCACATAACACAGATACCGCGTGTCCACCCTGTGGATTTTTGTGAGGAATTAATGAAGAAGGTATGTGTAAAACACTTAGCCCATGCTTGTGAGTAGTCACTACTAGGTTAAAAAACTAAGAAAAAAGTGTTTATGCTGCAAAAGGAAAGCGGGTTAGAGGATACCCACCCATCACTCACACTCACGCCCTCCACAGCAGCCTCGCAGGGCCTTGCTCAGCGGTGGGGAAAATGGGCTTCTTTGGAGACTCCTTCTCTTCCCAGGCCCTCCCAGGCATCAGCCAACACTTCCTCAAGTCAGGGCACTTCCGTGCAGTTTCCCACAATTTCCTCTGCTTCTTCTTTGCACTGTGTTGGGAAGGGGCGATGTGTTTGGAGTCTGGCCATTTCTCATAGTTCGATCCTAGGCGTAACACGCAGCGTGTTGTTGGCAGTTCCAGCCCTGAGGACGTTCCTCTCCTTTCCATTTCCTTGTGGTGTTGTTGTTGTTGTTATTATTTTATTTTATTTTATTATTATTTTATTTTATTTTCTGTTCCCTTCCTATCCTTTTTTTAAATTTTAATTGTTGATCTTGTACAGTTTTCTTTTACTCCCACCCCAGCCCGCCACCCCAGCCCTCCCCACCTCCCTCCCATTTCCACCCCCATAGTTTTTGTCCATGTGTCCTGTATACTTGTTCCTGTAAACCCTTCCTCTTTTCCCCTGAAATTCCCTCCCCTCTCCCCTCTGGTGACTGTCAGCTGTTGTTGTTGTTTTAAACTGGTCATGCTGCTCACTTTCTGGTAGGAGAGAGGTTATGACTACCTTTCACACTGCTGTGGCTTTTTAAAATGCCAGTTATTTTATTACTTTCAAGTATAACAGCAATGCACGTTTGAGGCAGAAAGTCCAGAGAATGCCAGGAAGTAAAAGAAGAAACCGCCCTGACCGGGGTGGCTCGGCGGGTTGGCTGTCTCTCCGCAGACCGCAAGGTCGCTGTTGGGATTCCTGCCCAGGGCACGTGCCTGGGCTGCAGGCCGGGTCCCTGGTTGGGGGTGTGCGAGAGGCAACGGATAGATGTTTCTCTCACTCTTATTCTCCCTCCCTTCCCATCTTTCTAAAAATAAAGTTTAAAAATGTTTTAAAAAATACACAACAGAAGAAACTCATCACCGGCCATCTCCCCGTCCAGGCCGGAGCAGGTCCCGTGGACACCTTGGCCTCCTGCTCACGGCTGGGCCCTGCTGTCCCACCTCATCTGCTTCATACGGTCCTGACGTATCACTGACGGGGGCAGTGGAAGACGACATGGGTGACCGTAGGTCGCCATGCCGGGGAACTGTTTACTCGGTGCAGGAAATGAGAAAGAGCGCATCTTGGAAGACCCGGGACACGGGGAAATTTATAAATCCCAAAGCTTCCCGAAATCTAACCAGACAATGAAAATACTTGATTTTACTTTTGGAGAAATAAATGTAACTTAAGGCAGGCAACAACAAGAAGGTCTTAGTAAAAAGAATGCTTGGCTGGAAGTTGACAGAACCTGAATCAGAAACTTATTCGCTCTACTTACTTATATAACCTAACTAACATGCACGTTCTTTGGCTGTGAGGATTAAAAAGGAGGTCCATGGGGAGGGCTGGGGCGGTGGGCCGGGATGGGAGTAGAAGACAGAAAACTGTACAAAAACAACAATTAAAATAAAGAAAGAAAACAATTGGAAAAAGAAAAAAAAAGAGATCCAGGGTCTGGCACATAGTAGGCACTTAATAAATATCCACTCAAACTGCATCCTCGTGCGTGTGCCCGACCAGTTATTATAACTTGCTGCTGGGAAAGGGTCCTATTCAAACTCAATACCACCCGTAAGATTCAGGACCATAAAGGCAGAAGTGCTTGTGCATTTACCTGGATCGCGGAAGTGTTTGTCACGCCCCGAGGTTCATGGGAACAGCGCTGCAGATGAACAGAGCACAGGCCTGCTCTCAGGAGTCACAGTCTGCAGTGGGAAACACTTGTGGGCAAAACTGCGTGAGAAGTTTGCGCCCTCCATAGAGAGCGAATAGCTTCCAGAAGGTGGCGTGACGGGGTGCAAGGGGCGGGGGTGGGGTGAAGGCTGTACTCACTGGAGATGGCAATGAACTGGGTTTTAAGGGAGAGGGCGTGTCTCTAGGAGACTCTGGGAGATTCCTGGCAGAGGAAGGAGCATATGCCAACGAGGGGAGGTGCTGAAAAGCCCACATGCTCACTCTGCCCTGGGGACAGGTTGGTCCTTGGTGGGGTGGGACTCAGACCCTGTGCTGGGGTACCAGGACGCTAGCGTGGGACCAGAGGCCGGGCCGCTGTTGATGACTTTAAGGGTTGGATTTTCTCTAACCTATCTGAGTCTGTCTTTGAAGCAACCCTGTCTTTACTGCTTAATAGATGAAGGGAAATGGGAGGAAGGTTAAGGGACTAGGTGTCAATCCCCAAGTGCAGGCTGAGCAAGGGACCAAAGTGTTTAGAAAGAGCCAGGGCCCTCTCCTTACCACCAGGCATCTGCCTTCTTGAATAAGCCCACCAGCAAAGTTTATTCTTAAATCAGATCACTCCCTCAAAGCAGCCATGGAAACTCCTTGTGACTGAATGGTACCCCCCTCCCACAATCCCTCCTGTGGGGATGGGTGGGGCTTCCATGCTCGAGGTCACCAGGGAGCACAGGATAATCTGATTTCTCCTCTCCCTCCCTGCCTCTGTCCTGCAGCAATGGAACGGCAGGGACACGGCCCTCATGGTCACCCGAGTGGTCAATCACAGGCGCTTCTCGGCTACAGTCAGCGTGGCAGACACTGCCCAGCGGAGTGTGAGCAAATACCGCTGTGTGATCCGCTCCGATGGTGGTTCTGGAGTGTCCAACTATGCAGAGCTGATCGTGAAAGGTGAGTGCCACCAGCCCTGCCTCTCCTCACCTGGTTGATGTAAGGGGATGGGAGGGACGAGGGGCCTTTGCTCATCTGCTGCTCCTCCTCCCAGTCAGGAGTGTAAGACACAACTCCAGCCCCCACCCACCACCACACTCCCAAAAGAGAGACCTTATTGTACAATCATGCAGTATTACACTGTTATTGAAAGTTGGGTCTTACGCATAGGATCCATATGTGAAAGTCTGTGGAATACACTCATATAACATAGGAGACATCTCCAAATTCAGCTCTATTTTGCATTTAAAGTTAGAATCAGCCTATGTCCTTGTGTTTTGGTGGTGGGCTTTGCAACATCCAGAGAATACAGTTGTTTCTGAGGAATTTAAAAAAAATTGGAAGCACAATATAATGACAATATTTTGGAAGGATGTTTGAAAAAAGTAATCCCTCACCCCACTGGCCTTGATTTAATTCTTTTCAATGTTCTTGTTCACCTTGAAGGATTGTTGATCTGCCTTCCATTAAAATATGCACATGGCTTTCTTCTTCTTTCAAGGGGCTGGATGCCCCATTCATTCCTGGAAGTCCATATAATCTTTGTTATAATGCTTAGTGGGTGTATACTGCTCGTCAAGCGAATCATGCAGTATTTTCAAATCTCCATTTGTAGTTGCTTAGGTAATTCCAGGTGTTTTTGTTGTTGTTTATCTTCCCTTTATGCATGCAACAATTAATGCCTCAACGGCGTTCTCCAAAGAGAACACTTTTATCCTATTGAACCAGATTATTCTCTTGGATGAATTCCCTAGGGGTGGAGTTGGTAGGCCAGAGAATATGAGGATCATTATGGATTTTTCTTTGTTTTGCAATATTGCTTTTGCAAAAAAAAAAAACCCCAAAAAACAAAACCAAAAACCAACAAAACCGTTTAACAGGTTACATTGGCAACAGCAACATATGAATGTACTCATTTCCCAGTGTTATGTTCACCGATTAAAATTTTAAATGTAGCATAATTTGGTGGATGAAATAAGGAAGCTATTCCTCTTTTGCTAGCTCTGGAATGGTACGTGGTGTGTTTGAAGGTAAAAACATTGATTGACCACCCTCCCCCACCCCTGGAAGGCTCCTGAGTGGGTTCCTTGGTCCATGTATGGGTTGGCATGCAACCCTTGACCTCTCTTTGCCGGGCCCCATGGAACTGGTAGCCTGGCCCAGACCAGACTGGGGTTTGCACTCTGGGATTCTCTCTCCAGGGCTGTCCTGACTCTTGATGGATATTCTCGTGGCTGACCATTTGTCTCAGCCCCAGTGTCATCATGTCATTCTCTGGGAGATAATTTCCCTGACTCCCCCAGCCCCCGAACCCCCGTTCTGGTGATTGCTTTCTCCCACATTCCCCTGTCTCTCTTTCTGCACTATCACACTTCAGAATTATGGTTTTCCTTTGTTTACTTGATAATTTCCTGTCTCACCCTGTGGGATATAAGCTCTGTGAAAAGAGGGGCCTCAGAAGATTCATAAGGCTTTGATTCATGTTTCCCAGCTGGTCCCTGGAGCTCAGCGGAGTGCCTGGTCCACGAGCTCAGCACACTGAACCACGTGAGATCGTGGGTTCAACTGTTTAAACCTGCGCAGCCCTTCACTTCATAAGGCTCAACCTTAAAATATTTGTTGAATGAAGGCTGAGTGAATGGATTATTGGCCTCAGCAGGAATTCATTCTATTACCATAATGCCGTGAACACTTAGTCCGAAGATCAACAAATTAGGCAGTCGTGAACAAAATAACCAAGAGAAAAAGACACCATCATTTTGATTGCATTAGGCTTTTCCTTCCTTCCTCCCGTCTTTCTTTCCTTCCTTCCTTCCTTCCTCCCTCCCTTCCTTCCTTCCTTCCTTCCTTCCTTCCTTCCTTCCTTCACCAATGGATTATTTTGTGTGATGTGACCTTTGCAGGCCTTTCAGGGATGGAGGAAATACAAGAGAGTGCCCACGTGTCGGCTTGGGAACATTTGGGCCATGGAGTCCACACTAGGCCAGACTCCTGGGGTCTGCTCCTGAATGCACACTGGTGAGCAGAAATCTGGGGGCAAAGGACAGGTAGCTGGTCCTGCCTGTGCTCCGTCATCTGACCACATGGTCCCCACCCCACCCAACATCACCCATTCAGGAACTCCGGACACACTGGGGCTGGGAAGTCATTGTGCCCCTCGGTGCCTGAGGCTGCCAGTATCTGGAGACCCCTCTGATGATGTTCCCGGCAGGTTCTGGCACTGGGCCGAGCGGCAGAGGCCCAGCCTGGGTTTCTGTCATCTCTCCCTAAAACAGGCGTGTTTATGGCTGGCTTGCTCACGGCTAGCAGGCTATCTTGGGGCCGAGCATCAGTGCTTCAGAAGACGCCACCTAATTTGAGTGCAAGTAATATCAGATTCTCGGGGCGACACACAGATCCAAATGAAAGCAAATTGGAATTACTTAACTCTAAAGAGCTGTTTATTGAGTTGCGATAACGTACCTGGGTGTACATTAGATTACTCAGTAATTGAGGCTTGGCTCAGTTGGCAATCCGGCAGCGTGACCTACCTGTTCCAGACCAGTGCTCAGAAATGCATTGACTCTCTCCCCGTCTCTGGGTTTCCAACTGTCTTTGATTTCAAGGCATCTTCACTTATCCCAAGGTTGTAGGTGTCTTCAACCGAAGATCCGCAGATGTGGTCCTAGTGAGAATTCTCTAACATTAAAAAAACTGTCATTGATAGCGATTTTTAAATCTGTCTTCCAGCTCCATTTAGTGACCTGTCATGGGCTCAGAACCCTCTTATCATAGGCAGATCAGCGCCCAGAAAAACATATCATGCTGGTGCTGAGAGTAAATGTTCTGATTCAAGTAATGATGTGACTTCTGGGGCAGCTTGGTCGTTTCAAGAGCAGGGATTTTGTCTGTAACCACACCGGACTTTCAATCTCCATCCTGGTCCCAGCTGTCTGTACGACTTCAGGCAAGTCATGTATATACTCTTGGCCTCAGTTTCCTTGTCTGTTCAATGGGGGTGAATATATGTAATGGGATCCTTATGAAAGGGCACAGAATATGTGGAGATCCTAGCATGAAGTGGACACACAGGCAGTTACACCTGTAACTATCAATAGTCACATTTTACTGTCATATTCGTGGGTAGAACTTGAGTACATTGTCCATTCTTCCTTGTCCTTAAAGAAATGAGAAGCTGCGCTGCAGAGATTTAAATTTCGTTGTCTTCACGTCTCTGAAATGGGATGGATCTCATCAAATGCAGCCCATTGGTCAAAATCCATTTCAGAAATGCTTTACCTGTTGCTCTTTTTTTTAAAAAAAAACATTTTGTTCTAATAGTTAACCCCCACAAACTTCTTCACATGGTCTCTAGATGTGGCTCCTCTCTGTCTGATTCCTGGTCACCCCCACATTTGTCTCTTCATTCTCTTTTCCAGCTACGCTGGTGCATTTCGTCTTCCTGGAACCACATCAAGGCTGCTCTGACCTCAGGACCTTTGTACTTGCTGTTCTTTCTTAACCCGAAATGCTTTTCTTTTAGATAATTATCTGGCTCATTTGTTTTGTTCACTCGGGTCCCTGTTCAGACATTAGCTTTTCAGAGTCTCTCCCGACCACCTTAACTACAAAGCTCCGAATTCTGCCTCTTGTAACTCTGCACCCTGGTGCCCTGCTGTGGTTTTCCTCCTAGCTCTTGCCACTGGCTGACTTTGTCATTGAGATCTGTGTATTATACAGGCTCCTGCAGGGAGACCCTGCAGAGGTTTTGCTTTCTGTTGGACCCACAACACCTGGGACGGAGGCTGGCACAGAGAAGGGGCTTGAACATTTGCTATATCCAGTGGGGAGTTCTCAAATCATTACTTCATGGCATGCAGTGGCTTACCAGGCTCCTCACTCACCCCGCCTTCCTTTGTCTAAGTGTCTCAGGGTTATTTGAACTCAAGGTTCTCCTCCTACCTCGAAGCAAGTTTGAACCCCTTTATGAGTGCCTCTCCATCTTTTCCTTTATGTGTTTTTCACTATTTTCTTCCTAGTTATGGAAGCTATAAGCTTTTTAATTCCCTGCATCCCTCTATGGCCTTACGCATCCTGCTTTGGTTGCAGTTCTGGGGTCTCGGCTGACCCGCCGTCACTGAGCTCCTTACCCCGCCTCCCACGTTGCCAGGCTGGTGGTCGTTTGCACACCTCAGGGCTCTGTTTCATGTCTGTCAAGGGCAGGCTGGCCTCGTAGTGAGCCCTCCCTAAGCCCAGCCGTCTGGAGTACATCTACATCAGCCTGTGTCTTAAAGTCGTAGACACCTTTTCATGTCATACTTAGCCCACCTCCTACCCTGCTCCATGTCTGACCTTGGCTTTCCAGGCAGATGTTATTTCAGAGAAGCCTCAGCGTCTTCATCTTCTCTGCAGGCTTTGTTCTCTGTAGAAGGATATCCTGATGATCAGGTTCTTATTTTTTGTCTTTTCTTCAGTCGTAAGTTTTGTTAGTGGATTGCATTTTTTTTTTTTTTTTAAACCATGACTGCCCTTGGCAGACCCACACAGATTACAAATCAGAGGGCTTGGCTTCAACTCCCGGTTCTTCTCTGGATTAGCTGTGTGAATGGGGAACATCATTTCATGGCTCCCTCCTTACGAAACGGAACAGCAGTGCGGCTCTGGGTTTGGGGCGGGGGCCACGGTCGTGTCCATGCTCTGTAAACAAAGTGCTGCCCATAGGTTCATGCTTGTCTTCACCGGTCTCCATCATCCCCACGTTTGCCGGCTGCCAGTCTTAGCCCTTGACTCCTGCCTCCTGCCTCCTGGATAGTGTCACCGTGAGCTTTTCATGGGAAGAGAAGAATGACAGATGGGAGGAAAGTGGGAAACTTAACTAGGACATATGTGTGTGGGGAGGCGAACCAGCAGAGAGGAGTGCGTATTGTATTCTAAATGGGCACAAAGACCAGCTTACGGTATTTTTGGAAAAGCGCAAATGTGGATAAATAAAACCTGACAAGTGTTGGTTTCCTGGAATTATTTTGACTACTTCATCAGCTGCATGCTGACGTGTTGCATTAACACTTTTAACGCGTTTGGAAATGAAATCAAATGGCAATTGCATTAAATTCTTGTTCACTTGGAACATTACCCTCCCGTGTTCAAACGGAAGAATTAGCTGGGGTACGGGGCGAGCTGTAAGATCTGTAGTTAGCTAACATTCGTGGGCCATTTAGTGCACGCCAGACACTGCCCGGGATATTTCACATGAGATTCTGTTTAATCCTTACATGCTCCCTTTTTTCTGATGAGGATGCTGAGGCCTGGTTACCCAGCCTCCTTAGAGTCTCACTGCCAAGGTCTGTTCTCTTCTACATAATTGAGACTTCTTTCTGGCCCTCCTAATGCTGCTTTTCCCTAGTGTTTTATTCCAGAACAGGTATACACTGAATACTGGGCTCAGTTAAACTCAGTGAAACCATGGGCCCCAAATTTGGAAGGATGCTCCAGGTCATTGCTTCTGTCCCCCCACTGGAGCCTGATTCACTTTGAAATGGTACAGCCTCTGCCTACCCCTGGGGTCCTTACCTGAGGGTGATTTCTTCCCCCAGGGGTCATTGGGTGATGTCCAGAGATGCTTTTAACTGTCACAGCTGGAAGGGAAGCACTGGCATCCCAGTGAGCAGAGGGCAGAGAGGCTGCTGACCTTCCTCTAAAGTACGGGACGGGCTCCACCACAGAGAACCAATCGTCCAGCCCCAAAGGCCAGCAGGGACGAGTGGGGTGGAGAAACATGGACCCGGGATCTTCCCATGGGAGGTGTCCTTATTTCTGATGATCTGGTGTTCATCTGCAATCCTGTGGGCTCCCCGCCAGGTGGGTGGGGCCTGAGATGTGGGCGAAAGAACTAGAGCTGGTTCGTGGCCATGAAGAAGTGATCCAGCCTCTCTGAGCCCCAGTCTCTCTGCCTGGGAAATTGGCGTTTGACTTCTGATTTATGCTAACTTGCAGCTCTGGGCCTCCTCCTGTTTTTTTACTCAGTACCCCTGTGGATCCAGTGAAAGGAAGGTGCAGTACTGGGAATTCGAGGTGCTCCTGCTAACTCTCAGGCCAATAAAGCCACTCCATGTGGCCCAGAGACCTGCGCTTCCCCTTCCACTAAGTGGAATTGTGACTCAGAGGCAGCTGCCTAACCAAGGACTACATTTCCCAACCATCCTTGTTCTCAGTAGAATCAGGTGATGTATTCCAGTTAAAGGAAGGTGAGCAGAAGTACTGCAAGTCTTTTCAGAGCCAAAGGGTTTAAAAAGTAGTTAATCATTCTCCACATTCTCTTTTCTCTCTTTGGTTGGATGGGTGTAGACAACTCTAAGCCCATAGAAGGTGACAGTGTCAAAATATCAAACAATTTTGAGTTCCTGAATCACTTTGTGGAGAAAAATTGGCTGCGAAGCAGGCCTATTATTTGAACAATAATAAACCATTATTCTGTTAAGTTACTATGCCTTGGGGTTTGTTTCAGCAGCTAGCTTTATGCTAATTAATACAAGTTGGATCATGCAAAGTGATTAGCAAGCTCTCCAGGCTTAACCTCACTGAATGAAGATTTTCTAACCTACCTCAAAAGAGATGAGAAGATATTGTACTTCCTCCCTCTCCCACTGATATTGGGCTCAAAATTTCAAGTTGCGTACAACCCAAAAGTTGGAAAACTTTTTTTTTGTTAGGTGTTGCTTTTTTCAAAGATAAAAGTGTCCCTTCCTAACCATTATTAATTGATGTAGAAGCTACAAATTGCAGGACAACATGTGAGCACAGAAAAAAAAATGTGTTTACAGTACGGGAAGGGCTGGGATGGCCTTGACCGTGGCCCGTGAAGCTCAGGAATGATGAGAGCTCAGGTAGAGAGCGTCTGTCTAGGTGTGACAACTTGGAAGCCCCATCCAGAAGGGTGGGTCTTGCATTAGAAGCCCGAGGACAGGTGGTACCTCTGTCAGGTGTATCAGGGTTTAGGACACCAGCCGTATGTGAGGGAACGTGAGGGCAGAATCTGGGCAGGGGCTGGTCTGGGGCTCTGGTCCCAGGAGCGCTTGATGCATGAGGTGGATGGATGTCCAGGTGAACGGTGCGAGTCAGCCCGGCTGGCCTGGATCTGTCCTCTTGCCCAGACTCCACCAGCGCCCCTTGAACTTAAGGCTTTGCACCTGCCAGTGGAACGCAGTGACCTCAACTGGGGATGGGTCAGAAGGGGCGAGAGTGGAGTCGAGTGTTTTGCATTTCCGAATCAAGTACCTCCAGCCCTTCAGCTGCCGCCCTCCTGAAGAAATCGTGGCAGCACATGTGAACACAAAAGCCGGAGCAACTAGCAGGAGGCAGATGCCAAAGAAACATCATGTCAGCGCTTGGGAGGCGGGCGCAGTGGCTTCCCGGGGTCATCAGAGGGGTTCATTACGTTCACGCCGTGCTGTTTCCAAATTCCACGATCCTGTTCCCGGCCCAGGGTGTGCTTCCACCCCGATCCAGGGGACGCAGAGCCAGCGCTCCGGGGAGGTTTGGCTTAGAGGGGAGGTAGCCTCTGCTTTGCTCCTAATTAGAGACGGTTGACCATTTCTCTGGGCCTCAACTTCCCCATTTCTCAAATGCGTGGGCTGTATTTTACAAGTGGGTCCCAAACTTACTCCCTTAAACTATAAAGTCCTGCCTAAAATAGTGGGAAAGAGGAAATGACTCAGCTTTGCAGATGCCCGGGGCTCCTAGAATAGTGCGATGTCTCTGGTTCCCCGCCACCTGGGCAGGTGCATCTCTTCGCTTTCTTAAAGGTTTGATTTTGGGTTTTTTTCCCCCCTTTAATGCATATTATCCTCCTCCCTTTTTCATTCTTCTCCGGGGCCTGGTAGAGAATGAGGCTGGGATTTGATCTCTTTTATTATTTATCTATTTGTATTGAATTTATCGGGGTGACATCGGTTCACCAAACCTTACAGGTGTCAAGTGTGCAGCTCGATAAAACATCATCTGCACCCTGCATTATGCACCCATCACCCCAAGCAGAGTGTCTTTCTGTCCCCATTTTCTCCCCCTTGGCCCATCTCCACCTCCTCCCAACCCCCTTCCCTCGATCTATCACCACGTGTTGTCTGTTTCTATGTGTTACATATAAATGGGCTCCTTCTCTTTTAAGTGGAGTGTGCTTGCACCCGCATTAATAAAGTAGCAGTGGACGTGTGTCCGGAGGCAGACGTGACTCGTGACTCACTCCAGCCCAGTGAATGGGACTCTTCCTTTCTGATGGAACTCAGACCAGCGGTGGGCAGCGGGCGGTTACTGGCAGAGCAGCTGACCGTATGTTCTTAGTGAGGAAGAGCCTCCTGTTTGAGATGGGGCCTGTGAGTTGCTGTGTCTCAGCAGGCAGTTGAAATGCCCTTTCTAAGGGAAGGCCAGGAGGCTGTGCTTGAGAAGCAGGTAGGGCTGGCTCTGGCTCCTGGCTCTGCCCACTTTTTGCTGTTGGATTAAACTCTGCAAGTAACCAAGTCTCAGTTTCTTCATCTGGAAAAGGTAGAGAATGGTGTTACTTGCCTCCTGTTTAATGAGTGAAATAATGTATGGAAATTACAGAGCGTGGGACCTACTTCGTACTAGTTGGGGGAGTTCAGAGACTCATGTGACAATGTTATTTGTTCTCCGTACCATTTACTTTTCCACCTGAGTAGGGAGGATGCTCCATTTCCCAGATTCCTGCACCCAGGTGGGGCCAGAGGACTGTGTGCCAAAGTGATAGACACCCCTTCCAGACCTAGAAAACATGTCCCATGTGCAAGCCCAGCACCACCCCAACCCACCTGTAACCTCATTGGGCTGTGACGTGAATGAGCAACAGCTGAACCAACTGTGACTAACCCACCTCCTGCAGGTGGGACGGGGGGACTGCCGAGGAGGCTGTGTCCATGACCACCATGGCCCTTCCTGCCTTGATGATTTACAGACCTCACCTCATTCTAAGGTTTCCACCTGTGTGGTGGAGAGACACCCGTAGCATCAGGATAGTGCTGTAGTTCCCACTCAGCATTTTGTAGGAGCCCAACAGTGATCAGAAGGGGGTTTTGAGTCTGGCAGCCCCATCACCTGGGGAGTTAGCTGGGTCTTCCTGCCTGGTGCCATGGGAACAAACTCAGCCAAAGGCCACTGCTTCTCTCTAGGCATTGCTATCATAGGGGCAGCTGTGGTCTCCCCACCCCTGTGACTTTCTTTCAGGGACACTGAGCTGACCACCTCTTTTGTCCTTCATCTTTTTTCCTCCCAACTAAGCTAATGCAGTCCCTGAAGTGACCAAGCAAGCTTCCGGGCCTAGGGACAAGGGTGACTCTTCAGATATCTTTGCGTGTCTGCCGAATCCTGGGCTCTGTTGATTTTATTCTTTACCTCTGTGGCAAACAAAGATGAAAAAAACTGCAGGATGCCTTCCTCCTAGGCCTTGATCCAGAAGTTCGCTAAGCAGGGACTCGGTCCTATTGCCTGGGCCTGGGGGCCCCAGCTTCACGGCCCCAACCCCAAGCCAAAGTCTTCCCACCCACCCTTATCCAGCCACGACCAGAGGGCTCCCGATGAGACCCTGGTCCCTGATGCCATCAGGAACTGTCCTGCCATTTCCAGAAGCAGCTCCCAGACACACCTGTCATCACTGTCTTTGAACACGAGGGCCCATGCCAGGTGTTCCTGGGCCTGGGTCTGAGAAGAACTCCTGTCATCCCAAACGCATCTGCGACCAGGATGCCAACAGCAGTCACCCGGCCCTTTGAGATTTGGGTGGAACAAGCTGTCATTCAAATTTCTGCACATTCCCAGGGCTCATCTGATGGTGGCTTCCGACTTTATGTGGTTTCCATCCCTGCTGGCTTTCGATCTCAAGTCACCTGTCCCTCATTATACATTCTCTCTGCTCTACACCATCTAAATTTGGAACTCAGTTCCTTTTCCTTAATTTTTCTTTATCCTTTACCCAGCGTGCATGCACACACATGCGTGCGTGCACACACCACCTTCTTTGTGGTGTAACAGAGTTGTGAAGATGTAGGGCAGGGGAAGAGCTTTGCAGCACAGCAATGCACACGCCCCCCAATGGGGTATGAGGTTATTACGAGGTGATGAAGTGCTTGTGGTCTCTCCATCAGGACGTTCTTGGTGGCTGCTGCCCCCTCTGAGGACTCCGGCCTCCTGCCACGTGGCTGCTCCCCTCTCTTGCTTCCTCAGAAGCACCGAGGCAGTGCAGTCTGGCAGCAACTAGTTGCCTTGGGGCCTGTTTGCACAGCTCGTTTCTGCCAGCCCCACTCACCAGCGATTCCCCCGCTGGCTTTGGATTAATTCCCTCTGGCACGTGCACGACTCTCCCTCGCCTTTCTTCTGCATCTAAGAAGCAGATTCCATTTCACCGCTGAGGTGGATCCTCCACTTGCCTCAGTCCTCGACACCTCCCTAGGTCTGGAGATCTCTGCAGCCACAGCCTGCCTGCACCCGGTCCTGCCAGAGCCCTGCGGTTACGGACATAGTCACGGGCAGGAGGGTTCAGCAGGGGCTGCTGGGAGCTGGAGGATGGTGACTGGGAGCCCTCTCTGGCCAGCCACTTTCAGTAGGGAGTGGCCGAAAGCCAGCCTGCAGGGGGCGTTTGCTGGCACGCACCCCTGGGAGGCCCAGGCGTGGAGCCCTGTGCCCCTTCCCATTCCAAGGCTCGAGTGGTGGATCCAGGGCTCTGTCTCCTCCCTGCACTTCCTTTTATGCTGCTCCCTCTTGACATTACTCTCAGGCATGCTCACGGGGAACGTGGGAGGCACGTCGTCAGGGGCTGAGAGCTCCAGACGCACACCTTCCAGCTTAACAGCCTCACGGGGAAGAGTTCACTTACCTGTCTCTGTATCTGAATGTCGGTTCCAGGAAAGGAACCTGACGGTCCCTGCCGGAGTCGCTCACCAGTGCTGGACCGGCCCTCTGCCCGGAGGCACGTGGAAGGGCCCGGTCAGAGTCACGTGCCCGGCTCTGTGGCCGGCAGGCAGAGGGGGAGTGTCCAGGCCGACGGGGAGATGCAGAGTGGGGCGGCAGCCCTTCCCCTCGCAGGGGTTGTGGGCCGGCAGCAACTGGACGGGCGCAGGGGGCTTTCCCTGCCTTGTGCCCCACCCTGCTGGGGCTTTTTTTAGAGGCCACGTGAGGGAGTCACCCACATCAAGATTCAGTATCCGCCGGGAGGTTGTGGTCTACAGTCTGGGCTGCTGGTTTTGGGCTTAAATGACAATGATGTATTTTATTTACTGTTTTGTTTTCATGAATGTCACAAGGATGCAAGGCCATTTAAAAGCCAGCTGTGTTCAGCACTAAGTTATATGACCCTCTGTCCTGCTCAGAGTCCAGTCCCTCTCAGTGTCTCTGTCTCTGCTCCCTGACTTCCTTTCCCTGTCCTCTGGGCGAGTAGTTCTTCCTGGGAGACGTAGCTCCTGTTTTCCTGCCCCACCCTCCCCTCCCCCACCACTGCCCTCCTTTCCTTCTCACTGCCAACGACTCCACGCTCTCCGTCTCTCCCTTTCCTGACTTACTAATGCCTGGTGACACACCAGCGTTGGGGTGACAGCCCAGTGGAGTTGTGGGCAGTGCTCCCCCGGTTCTGATACCGGCGTTTACCAGACGAGGCTGCCCATGTGTGTGGTATTAGCATCTTCCCACGAGGCTCCTCCGATCAAGGAGAGCAAGCAATTAGCACCACGTGCTGCGTTGTTAAACCCGTACAGAAACATATACCTGGGCAGTGCTGTCTCACTCTGCCTGTTAATTGCCCCTATTAATTGATTCATCAACAAAGCAAATGTTTATTAAGCACATTCGATGTCCCAGGAATCTTCTAGAAGTGAAGGACACGCCAGAGAGCCCTGTGGGGACAGGGCTTCTGTTATCTGGAGCGTACATTCTGGTGGAGGACAAAAGAGGGAAATGAGTGAACAAGTAAGATCATTTCAGGGAGGATCAGATATGGCTCTTAATTCTGTAAAGAGCGCGTGCTCTGCGGTCAGGGCCTGCTTGTCCGCATCTCTGGGGCTCCAAAGCAAGCTGCGGCAGGGTGCGGCACTGGGACGCTGCAAGCCCCTGGTCTCAGCTACAAAGCGAGTACGATGAGGTCGTGTTAGGTGCTGCCGCCAGCCACCCCCTGGCCCTGTTCCGCGTGGCGGGGTGATGCGGTTGTCGGCGTACGGCCACTCGCCCCGGTGCTGCCAGCCGGTGCCATTCAATCTACTAGCGTATTCGTTTCTTAGGGTTGCTATAACAGACAGTCACAAACTGGGTGGCTTGAAATAACAGGAATGTATTCTCTCAGGGTTCTGGAGGCCAGAAGTCCAAAGTCCAAGTCATCAGCAGAGCCTTTGGAAGGCGCGGAGGGAGATTCTGTGCCGTGGATTTTCGCTGGTGGTCGCCGGAGGTCCTTGGTGTTCCAAGCTTCAGACACGCCCCAGTCTCTGCCTGTGTCATCGCACGGCCTCTTTCTCTCTGTGCGTGTCTCTGTGTCTAAAAGTCCCTCTTCTGTCCTCCAGTCACTGGAGAGGACCCACCTGAATCCAGGATGACCTTATCACAGCTTGATCTCATCTGCAAAGTCCTTATTTCCAAATAAGGCCGTGTTCCCGGGCACCTGGGGGTGAGGGCTTGGACATACTTTCCTGGAGGGCACAATGGAACTCACGGCACCCCGGTATGTTTTATAGATGCGAAATCTCCCCTGCGGCTCCTCCTGAATTATTCACGTGTGTCTGCTTCTGCAGCATCCAGATCCCTTCTTTGATGATGAAACACAGGTGTGTGCCGTCCCGGATGTGAGCAGTGGCTGTAGCTGGGAGATGGGAGCTGGTTCTTTATCGCCCTTCCTTCCTCTCTCAGGGTTTGTCCCCTCTTCTTCTCTTTCATATTCGTTCTGTGTCCTGCCATCAGGTCCAGGCCGGCCCCCACCACCTCCAGTGGCCGCATTGCCTGCAGAAGGGCAATGCGGGCCTTGTGTTTGCCACCTGTGCTGTAGGCAGTCAGTGGAGGTTTGTAGTGTATCCGCCCCAATTGCATGACCTCAGCAGCTCTCTGTTACCTACAAGCTTGTTGGGAGCATGGGAAGAGCTCTTTGAAATCTCTTCCAGACCTTTATAGTGCACCCAGGCTGGAAAGCAGCCCAGAGGGCTAGCTAGCCTCTGCTTTTGCACATGCTGTTCCCTTTGCTTGGCATACCCTTCCTCACCTTCTCAACCCTTTCATTGCTCAGCCCGAGCATTTCCCCTCCCAGAAAGCCTTCCCAGGTGGACTTCCCCAGCACTAGAAGTTATTTCAGGGGCCCCCAAATCTCTAGCCACTTAGCAGGATCCCCTGCTAGCCTGTAGTGTCTTTGAAGGTAAGGGCTGTGTTCAGCTCATGTCTTTATTCCCAGGATCACTGTTTGTAGGAGGAATTCTGTTAGTGGCTGTTAGCATGAAGTTAAGTAGATTTTTTAATGTGTACGAAATGATGGAGAATTATCCAATCATTCTTAAGATTTCTATTTTCTAGCAGATGGATCTGAGACTCAGAGAGGTTCAATGGCCTGGCTAAGGACACACAGCTAGAGTTGGTGGGCTGAGTGGCCCCCAGTTCTCCTGGGGGAAGCACCTACTCGGGAGCACAGGAGAGCGATGCTAGGGTGGGGGAAACCCACACAGAGACACAGGAAGCTCAGGGGGAGGCCTGGCTCCTGGCCGTGCTCTTACGGAGACTGTGGGCACCAGGAGCTGTGGCCACTGTCCTCATCGTGATGCTCAGGAGCCGGCTGTTCTCGTTGCTCTTTTCAGGCGTCGTTCTTGCAGTTCAGTGTGTGTGTGGGGGACATAGTGTTTGTCACAACTGCTAATGACAGGGCTACTGAGAAATACTGGCTATTTTTGGAGTTAAGCTTCAGCCTAAAAGAAACAAAAATAAACATGGAGAGTTGTTTTTTTTTTTGTTTGTTTGTTTTAAGAAAAATATGTAGGAAAAAAATCAATCCCATCTCAGCCTGCTGTCCCTCTAGTGAGAACAGAAGGGGAATGTCATTTGGAACTGGAGGTCAGTGGCCTGGGCCTAAGCCCTGGCCCTGCCACAAGCTCACTTTTCCATGGGATGTGACCTTTTCCTGTTCCTGCTGGTCCCAAGGACAGCTGTGGGGTCAGAGCGGGCCTGGTTGCAGCCTCTTCCTCCTCCTCACGGCTCTGCTGGCTCCTTCACAGTTCTTCGAGCCAGTCTGGACACGCAGTGCCCACGAGGGGTTAAGCTCTCCACGCGGCCATCTCAGGTACGGCCCCAGATTCTGCCTCGTCTGCCACAGCCTTATTTGGGCATCAGTGAATCACCAGCAGAACGCCACTGCTAGGAGTGGTAATGATACGCTTATTGGTCATACCTCACGTATTCTGAGACATTACTGTGTGCCGAGCCCTTGTTAAGCACCCTGGAAGATTGAATTCTGCAAATGTTTACTTTTTCCTGGTCCTGCCCCATAGGCAGAATGCACTTCCTGACCAACTTTGACAGACTTTGAGCTTGGCCATTTGACTTGCTTTGACAGTAGACGGTGGGCAGAAGGAACAGTGTGCCAATTCCAAGAAGAGGTACCATGTGTTTCCGCCTCGCTGCCTGCCTGTGGCCGTCCATCATTCGAACCTATTTCAGGCAGCAGCTACTCCGTCAGCCTCGTTCCTGGACTGAGAGGCACAAGGAGCAGATTTAAATCCAACTGGAGCCGAGCCACACTGATCCATAGACCTGACAGCAAGAATTAAGTGTCTGCATACATCTTTAAGATTCAGGGATGTTTGTTACTGCAGCTAAATCTGACCCATACAACACACTTAAAGGATGATCTTAGATCTCTCTCACAGCAAATCCTCTGATGGAGGTATAGTGTCACCTCATTTTACATACGGGGTTGGACTAGATTCTTCGAGGATCCTGCCAAGCTCTGATTTTCTATAATCCTAAGTCTTTGGATCTGGTAGCACCAGCTCTCCATTCAGGTGTGGTCAGCGAGCCTGGAAGAGCAGAATCACTTTATTTGGCCATGGATATTAAGAGTCTACTGAGAGACCATCTAAAGTCAAGAAGGAGCTCTATCTCTTGGATTCCTACTGATGTTTGGGAGGGCTGAGACCAGTCCTTTGTCCTCCACAGAGGAACTGGCTTCTGGAAGGCTGCCCTACAGAATTGGAGCTGGTGGTGTTCCAGGACTTACTGTCCAGCGGTCCTTGGGGATCCCAGTCCTGGAGTCCTCTGGCTGAGTTGGAGTGATGGCCTGTCAGAGGCATGGGGCCTGCTGGGCCGTATGTAGAGCTAAGATTCTCCCGGACCCTGATGTCAATATGCAGGCCAGCTAAAAGCTGGTTTAGGCAGCAAAGGAGTCATAATTAGATTTCAGATCATGTTCTCGAGGCCTTACATCTGAGGGGGAGACCTGGCTTCAGGGTCTGGCTCCTGATTGGGTGTCCTGAGCTCCCTCCAGAGCTGCCTGCAGGACCTGGCCATGCACACCTGTTGTCACTAGGGCCCTGTGCCCACATTGCCCCAGCACCCAGCCGAGCCTGACTCCCACTCCCAGCACACGCCTGCACGTGCTTCTCCCAGATCCTGGCCTTGCTGAGTTTGGAGCCCAGAGGACCAATGTGCAAAGGATAGAATGGCATTTCCTGTGAAGTAAAGCCCTGTGTGTTGATAAGCCCAAACAGTCCTCCAGTGGCTGCGAGGGCAGTGGATGGAGTGACCGCAAAAGCATTATGTTGATGCAGGAAGTAACTGACATGTGAGCTCAGAAGACCTTCTGGAAGTCAGGCAGCCCTTGGCTTCGGCAAGGTGCTAATGAGCTCCCCAGCCAGCTACACAGGGACCTGCAACTTCCCAGCAAAAGACCCAGGGCTGTCGTGGAAGAGGGCGCCAACAAGAGTGGGTGATGAGGGGATTAATGCGGGGCGGGTTCGTGGGATCACGCCAGCTCCTCCCCCCAAGTCTGTTTCTTTTTCCTTTCGTTTCCACCAGGCAAAGCAAAGCGTCAGGCATGCATGGGGATTTCTCCCTCTATCACATTCTGATCTATTAATATTTGCTTGTATTAATGAGCCAGTCTTTCAGAAGACAGTGAACCCTCCTCCTCTAAAGGGGCAGTGAGCCCAAGGATTTGTCTTGTTCCCTGCCCCTCCTGGCTGGCTTCCTGAGGCTGAGTCACCTTCTTCCCATGCGGTGTTGGGATGTGCATGTCATCTGGAGGGAAGGGGACTAAACCTTGTACCCACGGTGGAGGGTGGTGGGGGGGGGGCAGGCATTATTTGAAAGCAGATGTGTGCCGTCATATTGAATGGGCAACTTCCCTTCTGCATGGGGCTGCATCATTCTCTGCATGCCTTCTCTGGAGGCCAGCGTTCCTGTGTGTCCACCCTAAGGTCAGTTCCCTGTCTCCTGTGCCAGCTGCGTGTGCCACAGGCTGCAGACTAGGAAAAGGATACAGGGATATTTTACTGCTTGTTAAAATGTGAGCGTTGGCATTCCCTTCTTTTTACCCTGGAGTTTTAAAAATCACCCTTTCTTTCTTGCTTTTCAATGGTATGTTTCCCTAGCCCACGTTTCAGTTCTGGACCCTGAAGCAGATGTCTTAGCTGTAAGTAAGCCCTGGAGCATCAATCAGATTTATAAGGAAAGGAGACCCAAGTTCTAATCTCAGTCCTGCCAACAACAGCAACATCAAGAAACTTGCCAACTCCCTGCACATTTAATGCACAATCTTCCATCCTTCGGTGCCGTTCTCTCTGCCCCTTCACCTTCTTCTCCCACCGTCATCTTTCAAAGCTCAGTTTAAAAGTCATCTTCTCTATGAAGGTTTCTTTAATCTCCCCAGAAAGATACATACATTTCCTCTTCTTAGCTCTTTTGAACGATCTCCATTTAAAATATGTGCCGTTGGTTTGGCAAGTTGTCCACTCAGATGTTTACCGAGTGGCGTGGTACACCCAGGCACTATTGCAGAACCAGGGGCACTGGGGTCGATCAAGCGGACGAGGCATGTGTCGTAAATCAGCACTGCCCGGTGCAGCTTCCCGGGACGGTGGAAATCTAAGCCCGTGCTGTCTGCTGTCTGTGACTCCGTGGCCACGTGTGGCTGTCAAGCACTTGAAATGTGGCTATTGTGACTTAGGAGTTGAATTTTAAATTTTAAGATAAATTAAATTGATTTTCATTTCAATAGCCACATGTGGCTGGTGGCTACCCTATGGGACAGCACCATTCTACAGGCAGAGATGGACAGGGAAAGAGTTAATAAAGCCATATATTATCACACTGTGGTTAGAGTCGTGGTGGAATCAAGCAGTCTACTGGTAGGAAGAAAGCGGGGAGACCTGTTTTGGTTAGAGAACAAGGGAGGCTTCTTCGAGGAAGTGACATTTTGATCTCTGACCTGGAGGGTGAGGAGAGGTCACCATTTAAAGAGGAGGAAGACTTTTCCAGGGGCAGGCAGGCAATTGTGAGTCGGATACACTGGAGGGAGGAAGGAATGTGGCCGGTCGGAGGGACTGAGGGCGGTCAGTGTGGCCGGAGTGGACCGGGTACGTTCTGGCAGTGGAGGCTGGAGAGGGAGCCCGAGGTCAGGTCGTCCCAGGTGTTTGAGGCAGCGAGGGAGGGGATGGGGCCTGTTAGAAGTGTGATTCGAAAGAGCAAGGCGCTGAGCCCACATCTCCCTGTTAGCTCAGCCCTTGTCCTGCCCCGTTCCGCCCCGGCAGCGTGGGCTCCCCCCCTTCACATGCCATGCCTGCCTGGTGTTGAGCCTCATCTGCATTCTGTCCCCATCCCTGTCTCCAGCCTGAGTTATTTAGGCCTGTCTAATTTATGTGGCTGCTGTACATGGGTAGTGCATGTCGGGCTTGGGGGCCTGTCCGTGTTTGTCTCTGTGAAAGAGAAATACTACCGTCTCCACTGGAGCCATTTTTTCTGATCATGCCTGCTTGGTAGTTAAGATTCTGAGAGCATTTAGCACAAGGAGGAATTGCTGTAATGACAAGTGGATCCTTCTGTAACCTCTACTTAATTGGATGAAGTGACAGCCCCAGCGAAGACTCAAATAAAATTTGGCGCAATTAGATTCCGCTGAACGTGCGGTGCCAGAACCACCGTGGAAATCTTGTAGCTTGTTCACGGAACCTCAGAGGGGCCTGGCAGGACAGGCGGGACCTGTGCTTGGGGGCCAGGTGGAGGTGTTTGCTTCACCTGCTCAGCCTCCCATCCTCCCCCAGATTCTGCGAGACTTCCCTCTAGAGTCTAGACAGGGGTGTCCAACCTTTTGACGTCTCTGGGCCCCACTGGAAGAAGGGTTGTCTTGGGCCACACATTCAGTACACAAATACTAGTGAAAACTGATGAGCAAAAAAAAAAAAAGGTGTTTTAAGTAAATTTACCATTTTGTGTTGGGCCACATGCATAGCCACCCTGGGCCGCATGCAGCCAGCAGGTCACGGATTGGACACTCCTGGTAGAAGTTTCCTGCAAGGGAGTGGCAGGAGGCGCTGAGGCAGAGGCAGTGCCTTAGATTGGGTTCGATGGAAATAGACTCTGAGACAAGGAGTTAGATGCAGGTTTATTCGGGGAGGTCCTACCGAGGTGCACCTGTAGGGAAGGGAGGAAGGCAGGGCTACGATACGGTCACAGCTGAACGTGAAGGGCTCAGGCAGCAGGAGAACCCTGGGGCTTGCATTGCCCTTCGGAGTTGTCCCAAACCACAGCCAGAGGACCAGGCCTTTGCAGTCCCGCATCACCCGGTCGTTGGCCGTGTCCCCTTACCCCGGCACACATAGCCTTGGGTAAGGCGGTTCCCAGGAGGGGTGAAGCTGTGAGCAATCGGCAGGTGACATTCCCAGGCTGCGGGAGGGCATACCTCTTCCTCGTCGGCAGATTGCCACTGCGTCCCCTACAAGGTCAGCCAGAACCGCCAGCCCCCGGCCCCTGGGAACTCCTGATCTGGCTCAGTGCTGAGTCCAAGCGACTCCCGCCTGTCGAACTCCCCTGCTCCTCCCCCTCCCAGTTCTCTTTACTTTGACCTCCACCTGCTCTGGGTGACACGGAGCAAGTCCTCTGACTACCCGAAATCCAGTGTCCCCTCTTTCGTCTGTTCCCCTTGCCTCTAACACCTTCATTGGCCTCCAGGGCCCCACCTCCTGACTTTCTGCTCGTGTTCGCCGTGGCTGGTCAGCTGCATCCGAGGATAGCTGCTCAGTGCACATCTCACTTCCACAGGGTCCCTCCCTTTTGGTGGTCTCGGCGCCGTGAGTCCGGAAGCCCACCTCTCACTGTCATCAGAGCACCCCGGTGCGGTGGTGACGTGCGGGCTCTGGGTCACACGGGCCAGATGAGCATCCTGCCCTTTTCCAGATGAGCGACCCTGAGGAAGTCAGGTCCCCTCTTTGCTGTCACTGGGGACACAGACTTGGATTTATATGTTTTGTGGCATAGTTTGATCATTTTGAACCTTTTACATCTATTAAATTGGAATACGTCTACCTGCATCGTAGGGTGGTTGTGAGGACGAGGTGCCACAGGACAGGCCCACAGGGCGGCACCTGCCACAGATGACAGTCGTCATTCTTGTTGCTTTCATTGACAGCCATGTTCAGCTCAGCCTGGCCCAGGGAGGTGCAGGCCAAATCCCAGCGTCAACTTGGAACCCAGACGCCTGAACGAAGTCCCGGGTGTAGCAGAAAGTCCCGAGAAGAGAGGAGGCGGCTGTGGTGAAACAGGTTGCCCAGCCACGCCTGAGCCCCTCCCCAAGAGATCTGAGCGAATGCACCCCTTGAGGGCCATGCCCGAGTGTAACCCCTGCCCCGCCCTACCCCGTCTCACAGCCAAGGGCCAAAGGGCATTCACTCCCGGTTCACTCCCTCCTCCGCCCGTGCGTCCTCGCACCCAGCTGCCTCCTCCTGCAGCCGCAGCCTCCACTTCTGCGTGGGAGAGGGCGCTGCGAGAGGTGTGTCTCCCCAGTCCCGTAACTCTGGCTCCACGTGGGCGTCTTCCTGTGCAGCCGGCAGTGGGAGCCCACGTGGAGCCCCTGTCCCGGTGGGTCCCGCTCGCCTCCCATTGTTGGGCACGCAGCAGGGCTCCGCAGGCAAATGGGAAAGAAGAGGCTTGATCACTGTTTATTTTCCTTAATTTTCATTGTGCCTCTTTTATTTTTACCCTTGATTACAAGCAACAGAAAAGTTCCTCGATGCTCCCCACCTTGCAGCTGTTCGTTTGACTAGCAGCTGCGAGCCGCCCCCCACCACCCCCCGCCCAAGGCTCAGAAAGAAGAGAAATTAGCGAAGAGGGAGACAAGAGAAGCATTTCGGCTCAGGGTGGGAACCTCATTTGGCCAGACCTGTAGCCTTTCGCTCGGCTCTGGAGCCTTGTTTGAATGCCTGCCCACAGCTTCTGGGGACAGAGTGGTTTTTGTTGTTGTCATTGTTATGCTTCATTTCTTGTTTTATTTGAAGACAGACTGGCACCCTAGGAGCCCCTGTACGGACAGGTCTGTGATCCAGTCGTCTGTTTACAGGGAGACGCAGTCCACTTGTTAAATGGTTCAGATTTCAGTTGTCCTTTTTACGTCCTTTATTTACCCCTTTAGTCTTGTGTGTTTATTCATTCATCAAACGCATGTATGTACCTGCGGATTGCTTGCATTTTGCCAGTGTCTGGCGGACAAAATTGAATTAGGCAGTGTCCCCGACCTCAGAGACACAGCCTGGCTGGGGACACTTGCATTAAAGGGTGATTGCAACGTCACGTCTGGAAAAGGGCCCTTGTTAGTGCGCGGGCTTGCTGTCACTGTCTCTTGGCCCAGGTCTGCGTTTTAGCAAATACTGCCTGCATGATCGTGGGTCAGTTACCCTTTCTGTGTCTGTTTCTGTCTCCTCGTCAGTTATAATGGGGGAGTGGATAGACTTCACGTCGGGAGATTGTGAGGATTGAATGAGAGAAAGTGTCTGTCATGCTTGGTGGCGTACCCCGTGTGGGGTGAACTGTCAGTGTCCGCTGGCTGCTGTCCCCGCTCTTGTTGAAGGAGGAAGCTCAGGCTGTGCCTCCAGAGATCGGGGTTCAAAATTCAGCCTCATCGGTGCATCATTTAACCTGTGGCAAGTCACCTAACTTCTCCTCCCTTGCGAAATGGCGATATAATTTTGCTCACTTGGCAGTGCTGCTCGAAGTGGGATCAGCGACCAGCAGCTTCAGCACTACCGGAAGCTCATGAGAAATGTAAATTCTCCGGCCCCACCCCACTCCACGGAGTCAGAACCTGGAGGAGGGTGTGTGTTTTCAAAGTCCTCCGAGGATTGATTATGACGCGTGCTAACATCTGGGAAGCGCTGGGTTACAGATAAGGTATGAAAGTTGTCCAGCACACACCCTGCCCAAATACCGATGATTGATAAAGGAATTTATAGCTGTTATTGCAGTGAGAGCAAGAATTACAGGCCATGAGAAAGGGTGCAGTGTGCTTTGCTGGAAGGTGTAATTTGAACCAGCTCTAGGACGGTGACTGGGGATTTTTGAGAAGGAAGGTCATTTCTGGATGGAGGCACAATGTGGGAGAAAGCACAGTGGTGTCTGGAGGATGGTGCAAAGTTTGGTGCTGCTCAGGTAGAAGATTCTAGGAAAGGGGGTGCTGAAGACATAGCCTGAAGGAGCCAGACCTCAAGGGTCTGGTTTTACCAAGTCCGTGACTTGGAGCTTGATCCTGGGATGATCCGGCTTCTACACACAGAAGCACCAAGACAGCATTTGTTGTAAGATGAGCCGGAGAGCCTGCAGGATGGCAGCAGGACACCGAGTGGGCCAGGGCAAACAGTGGCCCCCGGAGGCTTCAGAAGAAACTTTCTATTGAAGTTGAACGTGAACTGGTAGACCAGTTGTCCCTTTTTGACTTGTTCTTCCATCTGGCTTCTTGCAAATACCCACTGAGTACCTGCAATGACCCTAGCCATTCAGGGATACATGAATAAGACAAGTGAAGCGACATCCTTACCCATATTCTCCTGGGAAACTCGACGAGGGTGACTTTTAGACGCTGTGGAAGCCAACGTTTATTGAACCCCTGGCACACCGCAGACACTGTTGTCGACATGATCCCTGCTAGTTATCATTCCCCGGCAATGTCCTCGGGTGTCTCGAGCGTAGTTCCACTTAGTCCCCACCGTGACCCACTTTGTAGCCGAAGACAACTCACTCCGAGGTGTCACATGTTTCAGGACTTGAAAAGGAATAGATATTAACGAGGACATCAGGTTTGGGGATAACTTTTATTTTTTCTTCCCCTGCAACACACAGGTTGGAGGCCAAATCCAGGAGGGCGCCCGGGGGTGCTCAGGAGACAGGCGCAAGGCCATCTGAGGTTCCAGACCGAGGAGGCCTCCCTTGTCCTGCCAGCGGTGGGGCCTTCTTTAAAGGATGTTAGAAAGGCGGCTTGACATGATCAGAGCCATTCGGGTAGACTCTTTGACGTCTCAGCGTATTTGCTGGCAAATGCGAGGTCTTAGGAGGTAACATTTGATGAGGGGGCCTGACATTTATTCACAGCATTTCTGCTTCTTTGCCTAATTCTCCTAAGACCCGTGTCTGTGTCAAAACCTTAGCAGGAGGGGCGAGGCACCAGAGCTTGTCTGTTCCCCTACCCCCTGCCCCTGGACAAATCCCATTAGTGACAGCTCATCCGTCCGAGAAGTGTAATAAGGGACTGAACGTGGGCTGCACGTATGTGTCCTGAGAAGGGAAGGAGGAAGGGGCTGAGAAGAGAAGTGGGGACTGGGGAGCCCCACCCTGAGTGGGTCCTTGACATGCACCAGCTCACAGGGTCCGCACGACATGCGGGACAGGCATGACTCCTCTTTCACAAAAAGCGAAGCAGAGCTCAGGAGGGTGAAGTGCCTTGGTCAGGGTCACAGGGCTGCCAGCGGGCTGGGCCAGCCTCTTTTGACAGAGGGGCCTTGCAGTCCTAGTTGTGCGTGTTGCTCTGCATAGGTGGCATTGTTCCTGGTAATGCCTTGGCAGTGAGTCAGTCTTTGTAATGGGCGAGTACCCGCCACTCGAAGGCCTTAGGTCCCTGTGGTGCGCAGAATAATGGCCACCGCCCGCCCCCCTGCAACATGCCTGTATTCTGGTCCCTAGAACATGTGACTCTATTACCTAACATGGCTAAAAGGACTTGGCATGTATGATCAAATTAAGTATTTTGAGTTGGGGAGCATATACTGAATTTTCTGGGCCTGATGTAACCATAAGGCTCCTTATAAGAAGGAGGCAGGGAGGTCATGATCAGAGAAGATGTGACCATGAAGGCAGGGAGAGAGGGAGGTAAGGGAGGGCAGGGGAGGGGAGGGGAAGGGAGGGAAGGGAAGGGAGAGAGGGAGTGGGAGGAGAGAGATAGAGAATGGGAAATGGTATACTAGTAGTTTCAAGATGGAGGATGGGGCCACAAGGCAAGGAATCGAAGTTGTCTCTAGAATCTGGAAAAAGCAAGGGAACCGATTCTGCCCTGGAGCCCCCAGAAGAAATGCAGTCCTGCCGACACGGCGATTCAGTACCGATCACACTCGGGATCACACTCGGGACTGGAGGATAAGCCGTTCATTTTGTGGAAAGCCACTAGGTTTGTGGTCATCTGTTACAGCAGCAGCAAGGAGGTGACATAGGTCCCCACGCCCTGTCAGGCAGGCATCGCTGCACTTTGCATGCATAGACAAAACGGAACGTGTATGACCTCGGCCGCTCTTCTCTTCTCCGAGCCCCGGTTTTCTCACCTGTCAAAAGAGGGAGGGGTTCACCCTCATCATGCAAGTGGTTACCGCGTACTCGTTGGCAGCTAGAGGGCAAGAGGGTTGAGAGATACAGTTGGTAAGGGTAAGTCTTCAGATGCAGAGAGCAGAGACTGGTTTGGGGGACAAATGGGATAATCACTGCAAACATGCAGCTCATGTTAGTTCATTTTAACTGCTGTGTAATATTCCCTCTCAGTGGAGTCCGGCTGGGTGGCTCAGTTGGCTGCAGTCCCATGCAGCAAGCACCTGGGGTCAACAAACATTTCAGGGTCAACGCCTAGTCGGGGTACACACCCAGGTTGCAGGTTTGATCCCTGGTTGGGGCATGAACTGGAGGCAGGGAATTGATATTTTTCTCTCACATTAATGTTTCTCTTTCTCTCTGCCTTCCTCTCTCTCTCAAATCAATAAATGTATCTTCGGGTGAGGATTAAAAAAATAAAAAGGCTTATCTCAGTGGGAACATTACACTTATTATGAGATGATTAGATTAAAGTGAGCTTTCTGAATCTGAAGGCAGGGATTTTATTGCTTTACCCATCATTGCCTCCTCAGGAACAGAACACACAGTAGGTGCTCCACAAGTGCTTGTTGGATGAGTGAATGAATGAATGAATGAATGAATGAAGGTACACCTGTGAAAACACTTCGAAACTCCCAAATTGCTCTGCACACATTTATCTTAATTAATTGAGACCAGTTTCAGAGAGGTCGAGTGGTTTTCCTAAGGTCAAACAGGAAGTAAGTACCAGATTTGAATCCTACTCTCCTGTGTCCAAATCCAGTGCTTGTACCACCCCAGCTCCTTGGATGGCTGGCTCCTTATGACTGGTCCTGTCTGTGAGATACTGCCACCTGGGCTGGGGCGCCTTCTGCAGAGAAGCACAATGAGAACATCTGAACAGGGGCAGGGGGCATCTTCCTGGGGACCACTCGGGATTTGGAAGCACATAGCTCGGCTACACTGAATGGAAAGGGAGGTGTGTCCCTGCATAGTAGAGCTGAAGAGGGGGTTACTCCAGGCCCTGAGGATCTAGAAAGGTGGGATGTAAGTCCTTGTCAGACCCCTGGGGTAGAGCACAGGCCACAGCTACAGTGAAGTGGCAGATACCCCCATTGCTGCATCTGGACCACCTATTGCTCTTGGAGGTGTGGAATAGTGAGCTGTAAGAGAACTGTCCCTGCTGCCTCCCAGGTTCTGCAGGCACCACCGTCCCCAGGGAAGGCTGCCTGGGGGTGGACACTGCAGCCTCCGACAGGGTGTTACACCACACAGCTGGCAAGCAGCCTGCTCTGGGGCTGGGCGGGCCAGGCTCGAACCCGGGTTTCCTGGAGTCACCCCTTTTCTTCTCTGCATTTCAGTGTCCCCATGTAAAACAGAGACGGCAAGACAGTAACCCCTTCTTTGTAAGACTGCTGCAAGGGCGTGATAAAAAATAGAACAAGAAGACAGCACTGATTGAGCACTTAAGTATTAGGCATTGACCTAAGTGCATTGTGTGTTTTTACTCATTTAATACTCACAGTAATACTCACAAAGTGTGACGGGTCACCTTTGATGCTGCAGAAAGACACTGAGCCTCCGAGAGGTTGTGAATTGCTAAAGTCACTCCTGTAGCAAGTGTCAGAGGCAGGATTTGAACTCAAGCCATCTGAGTCTGACAGGTATGCTGTCCACCTACTAATGATTACTGTGTTCCATGATAGCTTTGCCAAATTGTTAAAATTTTCCATAGGCCCGAGGACCATCTGGTGTGTGATGAGACTGTCTCTAAGGTATTATTAGTTCCTGCAGATCCGTGCTACCCAGTGTGGGAGCCGCTGGCCCTATGTGGCTCTTCAAATTCAGCTTTCAGTTAATTAAAATTAAATAAAAATTAAAATTTCAGTTTGTCGGTTACATGAGCTGCATGCGCTTAGTGGCAACCTTATGTAACACTGTGGATCTAGAACATCTCTGTCATTCCAGAAAGTTCCATCAGACGGCACTGCTGTGTGGGTGACGGGACAGCCCTGAGTTTGGCTGGAGAGTGGACAGCCTGACCCGGAGAACCCTGAGACTCTTAGAAGGGACAGTGAGGAAGATTCTGGCTCCCAGCTAGGATGGAGAAAATGGGCATCGCCAGCATTTCTTTTGGGAGGGAGTTCCTTGAGCAGCTGACTTGGAGTAGAAGCAGAAGTCTCCAGGAGTCCGGATGTCATGTCAAAGGCAAGGCAAGAGGCCATGTCAAGGAGTGGGAGGGTCAAATGTTCAAGTCTGTAGCACTCAGCGATCTGGAGGCCATCGGTGAACTAAGCGAGCTGTCCTGGTGTTGTGAGGGGTGGCGGAGGCCGTGCTGGAGTGGGGCGTGAGGCTGTACAGCCCGTTTAGATGATGCTTGTTTGAGACCCGCACTGCTGGCATCCTTTGGGAGTTTGTTTGAAATGCAGAATTTTGGGCTCCACCCTGAGACCTACTGAATCGGAGTCTGTATTTTACAAGATCGTCAGGTGATTCGTAGACACGGTGACCATGGAAAAGCACTGGTCTAGGGGGTGTTTGGGTGTTTCCAGGCAGGTGACAAAGACAAAGGGAATCAGAGGTTGCTGACGAGGCTGGACGGAGGACTGTGGATTCTGAGTTGGAGAAGGGGGTGTGCGCAGAGAAGAGTGACAACCTGCAGGAGTGAAGAGGTGGGTAGGCAGGGCTTCCTGATAAGGCTGGGCAGCAGCAGAGGCTGTAAGGATGGGAAAGGCCGTTGATAAAAAAGAGACCTCTCGGCGGGTGACATGGGGGCACTGGTGTCATTCTGAAAAGCTGCACATCGAGACAGACACAAGACCATGGGACCCCTGCGGGACGTGGCGGCAACCACCAAAGGGTCAGGCACCGGTAGGTGCTCACCAAATGGCTTTTTATTGACTGACCAGAACAGGTTGGCCTGATGGATGGATGGATGGGGGGAGGTGTCTGTGCAATTAGGAGACTGGAGGTGAGGGGCACACGTGTGCGTGTGAAGGCGTTTGTGTGTGTGTGTGTCCACACACGCACACGCATAGGTGCATAGATAAGCAGGAGCCTCCTGGGAACCGGCCAATTTCCTGACTATAGTCAGCTCATGGAAGGAATGACACGGGAATCTTGCTGCTCTGATGTCAGCCCCAGCACCCCACAGAGCCTGCAGATCCCAGCCTCATATCCCTAACTGAACCAATGGACTGTTCCACAGCCTTCCTCTTTGTCTGCGTCCCCCTCTCAGCATCGCTGTCCACCCATTCATTCAGCCAGAAGCCCGAGGGCCAGCCTGACGGCTCCCTTTGGCCACCCATGCCTGGTCAGTTACCTGATCACACCAGCACACTTTCCCAGATGTTCCTGGACTGCCATCCGCCACACTGCTGAGGCCTGAGTTATGTCAGCATCCTCCTGCCGTTCAAGTCACCCAGGTCACCCCCAGCTCCGCCTCTCATGGGTCTATCTCAGCTCCAGCCCCCAACACACACTGCTCTTGCCATTCCCTGGGTCCCTGTGTTTCTAGGGCTCCCTGCTGGCTTTAAAATAAAACTCAGACTCCTGAGTCAAACTTCAGCCAGCCATTATCAACTCTTTTCCCAACACCCCATTGCTGTCCAGGCTTGGATAACTTTTGTTCTTGAAACTGCCCTGAAGATGAAGACTTCCTGCCTCCGTTCATGCTGCTCATGCTCGGTTTGTGTCTCTTTGGAGGGTGCTTCCCATTTAGAGGTAACACTTTGTTCTGCCCCCTCGTTTGACACTTGTCACAATTTGTCAGTTGTGCATTTACTTCGGTGTCCTCTCACACAGACAGGCTGTGAGCTCAAAGCAGCTGGGACAGTGCTTGGCATCGAGGAAGCCTCTCAAGCTTGCCGAGTTCATCAGGGTTACCCAACCCCAGCTCTGGTAAGCAGGGAAGTAAGCGTTAGTTAGAGACAGTGATTCTCGAAGTGGACTCTGGACCACAGCATCAGCATCACCTGGGAACATGTTAGGAACTCAGATTGGTGACCCTCACGTAGACCTTCTGAATCAGAACATTTGAGGATGAGCGGAGGAATCTAGAGCAGGGGTCTCTAACCTCTGGGCTCTGGATTGGTACCGGTCTGGGCCTGTTAGGAACTGGACCACACAGCAGGAGGTAAAGTTGAATGTAAGGCACTTTAATCATACCGAAACCATCCCTTGCACCCTGGTCTATGGAAAAATTGTCTTCCACAAAACTGGTCCCTGGCACCAAAACGGTTGGGGTCCACTGATCTAGAGTGTCAGCAAGCCCTCCAGGAGATTCTGGTGCACACTTACATTGGAGACTCACTGACTTCAGGTAGCTGCCGCAACACATTCCAAAATAGTGTCTAATGATTAAAACAAGAGAGGTTTACACTTTATTCATGACATACCTAAAATGGAGGCCCTCCTCTCCTCCAAGTGGTGACTCAGGGACCCAGGCTTTTTCTATCTTTTGTCAGCTATATTTACCCTGTGGCCTTCAAGGTCACCCTGCTCTTCTGCATCTGATGCTTGAAGAGAAAACTTATTTTCTATTATTATGTTTTTTTGTTTGTTTGTTTGATTTGATGGACCCAGTCTGAAAGTGCACATATTTGCATTTACTTTCCATGGGCTAGAACTCAGCTGCATGGTCATACCTAGCTGCAAGGGAGGCCAGGCATGTCAGCCACCTTGTACCAAGGAAGAAAGGGACATAGGCTTGTGAACTGTGAGATGGCCTTTACCTAGTGAGGTAGTCCTCATTCATTTATCAAAGGACAACTGAGCTCCTATGTGGTATAAGTCTCAGGGCTCATCTGTGGCAGTGTGACCGTGGAGACCCCCTGTCACTGGGTTAAATCACTTACCATAGACGAAACAGTTGAAAGCGGCCCCTATAAAACAGTATGATCCAGGCAGGTGAAAAGAAACACATTACCCATTTGAACTCATTTGCAATTTAGAGGTCAGTTGTATGGGGTGAGGGTGAGGAAGAGCTCTCCTTATTGATGGTTATTTTGTGAACAACACCACATTATGGTACTTTTAACATCACATAAGAAGGACTATGGGTGAGGGAAGCAATGTTCAGGTAGGTTAAGTGTCTTGTCCAGGCTATGTAGCTTGTTAGCTGAAGAAGGGGAAGATGAATCGAAGGCTTGTGACCCTAAAGTGCTTGGGTTTTCATCTATACGTTGATATCATTATCAGAGTGCATCCTTCGAGAGGCTGATGGACTTCCAGACCAGCCTGAGGACCACAGAACTCAGAGCTAAAAGGAAGTCCTGAGGCGATTTTGCCCAGGCCTGCATCAAAAGCTTTGCACATTCTGTTTCAGAATTCTCCTTCCTTCAGAAGTTCTACCCGAACAGAAGGAATCATGGGCATCATTGCCTCCGCAACATCTAGATGTCGGCCTTCCTCTGGGGTCTCTTCTTGCCCTGGGAGATGCTCTCAGCTCTCTCCAGGGTGCCGGGCATTCTGCATCTGCCACATCAGCTCCAAGGCCCCTACTCCCTGATGTGCTTTGAATGGATGCAGAGTTAAGCACATGAGCTCAAGTCTACACCAGGAGCTCTCCACTTCCAGATGTGGTTCCCTCAATGGTCAGTTGCAATGAATCTGTGCAGGGCCCTGAGACACCAGAAAAATCACCCACAGATGCTCTCCGTCCATTAGCATACACCTCTGAGAGCTATTTAAGTGCTAAATCAATCTGATCCAAGTTGCACTGGGAAGAACACTTCCTTTTGGTTAAAATTAGATTAAAGAAATTTTTTAAAGTTGGGCTGCATTTTGTGAAGATGCTCTTTTTCATGGAAAACAGTTTTCTCCTAAATGGGAAAAAAATAAAAATAAATGAAATCTTTTCTTGATCATTTTTGTTAAAAAAAAAAAAACTCAGAGTTTTAAATATTTCTGCCATCTGTTCCCTATTATTTCTGAAACTTTGTGTTGAGTATCTGGGGGGTGGGAGAGGCTCAAATGGCCATCAGAATTGTTTTAAGTAATTAAAACTGATAAAATGGGTAAGTTTTTACCTAATCTCTGGATGATTTGAGTGGAGTCAACCAGATGTAAAAATGCCAGCAACAAATTATTCTGTGCTTATATGACACGCAGCTTTGACAAAATATCTTGAAAACAGCTGCTAAGTATGCGATCTGGGGATTCGACGGTGTGGAAGGACAATTCTGTGTGCTTGGAGAAGCTTGGAGGAAATCCAGCATGACTTCGGTTGTAAGAATGAATTGTGCTTATTCAAGAAGGAACTATATTTTGATAATGAGGCAAGATGTACAGATAAGTTCTCCCTCTCCGCGAGGTAGGCTATGGGCGCGTATGTTCTGGTAACATTTGTGCATTAGTCAACGTTTTCTTTCTTCGGATCTTTATCCTTTTGTGAAAGCTCTTATTTCAAGACCTAACACGTTGAACTTTGTAATCCCTACAACAGTTGGCATGTTTATGTACCCATCTCATCATACTGCACAATAATTACTTACATATATATGCAAATTACTCTGTGCCTACGTGACATGCCATATATACATAAAATGCAGTGTGGTGATAAAGATATCATATATCTTTCTCCATTTACAAGCATGCGGCCTTGGATTCATCACCTAGCTTTTCAAGCCTCGGTGTCCACAAATGTAACAATGGGAATACGGAGTTTCTACCTCCCAGTCCTGCTACAAGATAAATACACGTATCACGCAAGGAAAGCCCATAGTTTTGTACACAGGAAATGTTCAGTGTATGTGAACTCCCCTTTCCTTCCTTACTGAACATTCCAGATGAGAATGATCTCCTCAAGGGTAAGAACTCTTTCTTATTCCCATAAATCACATAGTAGGCATTCAGTACATGTTTATTAAATGTGAGCAAGTGAATGAACGGTAAGTGAAGCTTGTCATTTTCTGCCGATTCTCTAATCCCTGCACTTGTCCCAAAGATGGGGTCCTGCCTGAAGGCATATACATTCACTGCAGAAGCCCTGGTAGGAATGACCTCTTTCATTGCAGGGTCACCACTTCTTCATCAGATGTGTCTGTCTCCACATCTGTTCTTACCTGCGGCAGCGCACCAGGTGCGTCCACCTGTGGTGCCGGGGCCTATTTCTGCTGCTTCCTGCATATCCAGTGACTTTCTCCTGCGGGCTCTTTCTGGTCGGCCTGTCAATTTGTCCCTGCCACCTCCATCCTGAGAAATAATCCCTTGCTTCATCCCCACATGCAAGGATAATGGCAGATACAGGCAACGGCTTCTCCCTTTGGCTAACCACTTTCTGTGCAATCTCATTTATTTCTCACAACACCCACAATGCAGGTGCGGTGATATTTCCCCTTTCGGAACTGAAGAAGCTGGGGTGCAGAGAAGAGGCATGCATTGCCCAAGGGCCACAGCTACAAAGCTAAATTCTTGTCTTCCAGCCAAGCTTTTCGAGAGAGCGAACTTCGTCGGTGGCACTGCTTTGCATCCCTTTAGGACTGGGCTTCCAGGACTGATGGCTCTTGGTTTCCTTCCTATTTCATAGTGTCGTCTTTCCTGTCGTGGCCGCGAGTCCTGTCTCTATGCCATCCCCTTCAACGTAGCATTCCACGGCGTGCTGCTCACGTACCTGCTCGCGCTGCGTGTTTTCCCCGCGAGTGATTTCATCTAGCCTCATTATTTTAATTTCGTCCAGGGCAGTTGATAACTCCCACACCCGTGTCTGTTGCTTGGACAGTTCTGCCGAACTCCCAATGAACTGGCTGCTGGAGATAGTCCTGTGGATTGTCGCAGGCCCCTCAAGTTCAAGATGTCCTTCCTGAGCTTTGATTTCTACTAATGGCCCCACTGTTCATTTCATCAGTGAGGCCAGAGAGAAACTGGAGACTCCTGTGAGAGTCTCACCTTTTCCTCGGTCCTATCCCCACCCCATCCACGTAACTGGTCAACCTACATGGGCCTTTCAGTTTATCCCCTGAATGTTTCTCGACTGTGTCTTCCCTGCCGTCATTATTACCACTGCATCAACTTTCACCAGCTCGCAGCTGGGCCCTTGCAGCGCCTTTTGGGCAGGCAGGAGAGGTAAACCTTTGTTTTGGGGCACAGAGTAAGTGCAGAAAAGGCACAAACAGTAACGGGATATATTGAGAACGTATTGATCCAGATACAGCACGTATCGGCAGCATGAAAGCCCCCTCGTATCCCCTCCGAGTCATCAACTCTCTATCGTAAACTGTTCTAACTACTAGAGAACTTCCTCCTGCTTTTGAATTTATAGAAATAGAATTATAAAGTATGCATTTTGTCTTATTCTTCCATTTGAAATTATATTCGTGAGTCTCATCCATGTGTGTATGGCCAGAATTCATTTTTTCATTCTTGAATAGCATTTTCTTATATGAATTTACCAAAATATAGCTATTCTCTTGCTGACAGATATCTAGGCCTGAATGAAGCATGGTACCGTGACTATTCTGTATGTGATTTGGGGAGTATTGGGCTCCATTTCTCTTGGAGGCACGAGGAGGAGTGGAATTGTTTTCCTGGGTTAAGTACATACTGCCAGACAGGATTCTAATGTGACAAATGGATGTGGTCAGTCTTCTAATATTAGCCATTCTAGCAGGTGTGTGGTGATAGCTCATTGTGGCTTTAACTTGCTTTTTCAAATAACTGATGAGAACCTTTACACCAAAGTGAGGACTAATTGAGTACATTTACACATACAATTTTTTGCCATTTAGGTAACTTCTTTTAGAATTTGCCCATTCAGGTATTTTTTTCCATTTTCTAAAAATTGAGTTGTGTCTATGTGTGTGTGTGTGTACACACAAATATATAAATATAAATATATATTCTTTCCCATTCCATGCTTTTCATTTAATTAATGGTTTGTGTTGATGAATAAAAAAGGCTTTAATTTTCATAAAATCCAATTATCAATCTTTTCATTTGTTTAATTCTAGCCATATTTAAGAAATACTTGTGTTCTACATCCAGAAATTACTCTCCTGTGTTATTTTTGGAAGCGGCGTTAGCCTACACTTTGCACATCTGTGCAAACCGATTTTTGTACACGGTATCGTCGAGAGATCAGGGTTCATTTTATCCTCATGGATGGGAGTTGACCCAGCGCCATTATTAAAAAGATCATTTCCCTCAGTTAATCGCTGCTGAACCTTTGTAATTTATCCGGTGTCTGTAAATGTATGGATCCACTTCTGGACTCTCTGCTCTTTTCTGTTGACCTGTTTGTTCATTGTTGCTCAAATATCCCATCACCCTGATTACTGCAGCTTTATCGTAAGTCTTGAAATTTTTCCTACAGCGTTGCTTCTTATATTTAAAAACAGAAACAACAAACAGCAAATATCCATTTGCTCACGTGTCCGTGGGTTAGCTAGAGGTCAGCCGATCCAGCTGGGCCTATCAGCTCCGGTGTCTGCTCTGTTTTTATTCTGGGACCCAGAATGGTGCAGCTACCCAGCCAGAAGAGTCTCATAACAATGACAGAAGGACAAGAAGGATAGCCCTACTGCACAGGCACTTAAAAGAAGCTGTTACTTTTTAGAGCAGTTTTAGGTTCACAGCAAAATCAAACGGAAGAACCAGAGTGCCCAGGTACCCAGCTCCCACACACATGCTCTTGTTTAGCAGCATCGTTTAACTGTTCTAGGATCTTTGCATTTCCATAGGGATCTCAGTTAGCATTGATACACAAATTAAAAAATAAAAAGGCTTTTGGGATTCTGACCAAAATTTACATTGACTCTCTAGAGCAATTTGGGGAGAATTTACCACTTAGTGAAGTTCAGTCTCCCAATCCACTAATATGGAATATCTCTTGATTCATAGAAGTTTTTTTAAAAATATTACTCAGCAATGTTAAGATTTTTTTAAATTCTGGTTTTCACTTTTGTAACATTATTGTATTTTTTCTTTAAATACTTTTTTATGCCCATTCTCTAAGTTCTTTCTCTCCGAGATGTCAAATATACGTGTTATACCACTTGGCATTGTCCGACCACTTACCAAGTCTCTCTCTTGCTTAATCATTTTTGCCTGTATTGTTCAGGTTTCTATTTATTCATTTTCATGTTCAGTGATTCTTTCTGCTACAGCATCTGAACTCTTGCTAAGCCTACAGTAAACTTTTCATTTTAAATGTGGTACATTTCAGTCAGAGAGTTAAAAAAAAATTACTTTCCATTCCTCTGCTGTGATATTTTATTTGTTCTCCCATTCTGTCCAAATTTTCTTTAAAACCTGCAGTACATTTATAATAGTTATTTTAAAGTTCTCATCTGCAGATTCGAACATCTGAATCATCTTGTGGTCTCTTCTCTTGATTGTATGTCGGTTTGGGTTTTTTTTCTCCTTTCACTAAAGAACTGTGGCTACTATGCTGTAGGAGGTCTGGATTATGTCAATTTGCTTTAAACAATACTGAATTTTCTCCCGGCAGGCAGTTACATTAGTGGCACACCCTTCTGAAATTATCGAGATTGTTTATTCCTGGCAAGAATGCATCTGTTTCATCTTTGTCGGTCATCTCAGTGCGAGGTCCTTACTTTCAGATGTGATACTCAGTACCATGACTGGTTCTTTCTGGGCCCTTCACGGAATCTCCGCTGCAGACAGACCAGTTCCAATGTCTCCCAGCCTTGTGCAGCTGCTGGGATTTCTGTCCAGTGCTCAGCCCTGTAGCGCCCACTCTCTTTCAGACCTTACAGAGGTTGGCCTTGCATGCATGCTGGCCAGCAGCCCTCCAAAGACTTGGAGTGGACTCCCCGATGTCCTCTCCGGCCCCCTGACTTACAAATCCCAGCCACTTCGGCAGCCCCCAAACTCTAATTCTGCCTCCTCAATTCAGACAGACTGCTGCGCTCTGCTTGGACTTCAGCTCCCTGTCCTGGGGTGCAGAAACCACCCTCGGGACACTCGTCGGTCCGTCTGGGATGTTGTCACAAGACAGTTATAGCAGAATAAGACAGTACGTGTTAGGTACCAGATCCAACGCTCCCTCTAGGAGGCAGTTTTGCCTTTGCTCTACCCCGTGTGATTCTTAGAGCTCTAGAAAGATGAGGCTGGGAGGATGGTGACCTGGGGTGTCCCCTACCTTCCCCTTGGCCCTTGTTGAACCAGTGGAGAGACTGAGGCCTTGAGAAGGCCAGGGGCTTGTCCAACAGCCCTATGGGGAATGAGAGCTCTGTCTCGAACCTTGTGTTGCTTCCACTGTGCCGTGGTTCCTTTCTCTTAAACACAGTTTTTTCCAAACTGAAAAGGAAATGTTAAAGGAACCTACCTAAGAGACGCATTTTAGATGTATGGTGAAATTTCTCAGGAGTAAGGGGTGAAGCGGGACAGATGGTACAATGTATATTGGGAAGAAAGAACAGATTTTTTTTTCCCGTGAGAAGCCTTTGGGTGCTGGGCTTAAGGAAGAAGGTACGTGAGATCCTTCAGGGTCCTCAGAATGCGCTTCCAAGCATTTTCTCGATTCTCATTCAACCCTTGGCTGGCAGAGTTTACAAAAAAATTGTAATGCTATTTTTAATCTATTTTTGGAGCTAATATATTTAAGTGGCTCAAACATCAAAAGACAGAAAAGAATATATAGCTGACCCTTGAAAAACAGGGATTTGAATCACGTGGATCCACTTATAAGTGGGTTTTTCTTGATAAATGTTGTAATGGATTTTCTATTCCTTATGGATTTCTTAATAATGTTTTCTTTTCTCTTTGTTGTAGGAATACAGTATACAGGGTGGGGCAAAAGCAGGTTTACAGTTGTTCATGTGGAAAATAATGCAATAATTAATACAGAATAATACAAGAATAAACTGTTTTGCATACTCACAACTGTAAACCTGCTTTTGCCCCCACCTCATCTAACACATATCACATACAAAACAATGTATTAATTGACTTTATGTTATCAGTAAGCCTTCCAGTCAAAGGTAGGCCATTAGGAATTAAGGTTTTGGGGAGTCAAAAGTTGTAAGCAGACTTTTGACTGCATGAGCATCGGCCCCCCTAACCTCTGTGTCGTTCAGGGGTCCGCCACACGCTGAAAATTTGTCCCCTGCTCCTTAGACCAGACACCCATTTCTCTTCCCTGGAGAGGATCGTTGTTACTCTTTTCTTGTGTACCTTGCAGAGGTGTTTCACATGTAGATTAATCACTTTCCCATTCCACTGTCTTCTTCCTTTTTACATAAATTGTAGCATGCTCTTTAAGTCTTACTTCTTCTTCCACTTACTGTCTCCTGGATATCCCCCATACGTGGGCTGACTGAGCTCCCTCTCCTCTCTGGTAGTTTTGGGGTCCCCCACCGTATGGACGAACCGCTGTTTATTTAAGCGGGTCCTGTGGACCAGCGTTGGGATTGCTTCCAGTCTTTCGCCCTCAAACGGTGCTGCCCTGAGTAACTTTGTGCAGAAGTCATTTCATCGTGCTGGCGTATCTTCAGCATAATTCCCTAGGCCTGGGGTTGCTGAACACTTCTAACTTGGATAGATGCTGCCAACTTATTAAAGGGTTGCATGAATTTACATGCCCACCAGCCATGCGTGAGAGTTGGCATCAGTTCCGACTGTGGCAGTTTCAAGCTGGAAAACCCTCATGGATCGCCTTTTCTGCTTCCCTTGTGCTCCGGATCGAGAAGCGGAGGCTCAGAGATGGGACTGAGATCACACTGATGTGAACGGCAGTGTCCTGACTGCTCAGCCTGAGGGGTCTGCAGAACCTGGGGCGCACAGATGTGCACTGTCCCCAGCAACGCATGTCCTCTCACTGTACGTCCTGAGCTCATTAGAGCAGTACACAGAACCTGCCTCAGTACCCAACACTCTCTGTAGGGGCCTCTTTTCTGCGTTGTGATGTTTGCATCTCTTAGAATAAGAGTAAGTGCGCCCACTGGCAAGCCAGCTGTGGCCTACGAAAAACTAAGCTGACATCGAGGCTGGTCGGAACTCTTAATTAGATCCTGCGAGACTTAGTGAAAGGGGTCACGTTGGCATCTGGGAACAGAAGTCTCTTCAGGGGACAAAAGAAATGTCATTGGAGATTCTTTACCTAATAATATCTCTATTTCAGTCAAAATGTCCTTGCACTTGGCTTCTCCCACATTGCCTCTGACTCATTAGCCCAGGTAAAGAGACACACAGGAGCCTCATTTTGAAGTGGGACCCTCGTCGAGATCCCTGCTGCCACGTGAACACGGTGTCGCGTCATTCAAGCATCAAGGAACAGAAGGAAGTCTTCCCAGTGGATGAGTCACGGGTTCCAGAGTGGGGCCACCTGAACTCGAGGCTCAGTCCTGTCATTAGGACTTAGTTGTTATGTGAACGTGAGCCAACTGTGTAATCCCTCAGCCTCCATAGCCCACCTTGTGAAGGGGGAGGGAACGTCAAGCCTGCTAGCTGGGACGCACTAGGCAGTGTTGTGTAACAGACAGACAACACGGGTTCGGCTTTGTTCACAGTATTCGGCCCTTACCGGTTGGACAGGGCTTTATTCTGTCCTTGCCCTTTTTTTCTGAGCTGCAAGGTGGCAGAACAGCCACCGTCTGAAATTTTGTTGGTGACAGTGACAAAGAGAAAAAGGGGATGTGGGGACCCTGTTCACTGCCTTTTAATGTTTCTGTCCAGAGGATGGAAGTGCCTTCTCACTCGTATTTTAGCAATGAAAGCAAGCCCAGCATTCCTCTGCATTTGCATGGGCCCCATGGTCTTAGGCCCATCCATCACTTACCTGGGGCAGCTGCCTATCTCCTCCTGGTGGTCTCAAGTGGCATCGCTGCCTCTTCTCTCTGCTTCTGTGGATGGAATTTGGTGTCCTTTCTCTGGACCCTGACCTTGGGCAGTGCAGTTCTTGTGAATGCCAACTCTGACTACATCCCTACGGAGGTAGGTGTGGGTAGCTCCAACCCACGTTTCAGGTTGTGAAACGGAAACTCTCGGAGATTCCGTGTCCTCCTCAAGGCACACAGCACTTACAGAGGAAAGTGGAGAAGTGTTACGTACCGAGCAGTTGTCTTCCTGATACCTTCATTCTGATAGGAAACTGAGGCCACAGGGCATTAAGCACCTGGTTCAAGAACACTTAGGAGGGCAGCAACGGGGAGGTTTTCGGGTCAAACAGAGAGAGAAAGAGTGAGGCAGGACATCAGAGGGAAAAGGACTTGGCAGATGTGGGAAGCACAGAAGGACAGCCACCTTCGGCCCTCGGCACAGCGAGCAGTTTTAGCCACAAGGACGGATGTCTGTGTTTCTTCCCCTGGGGCAGGGAGGGCTTGTGTGGTCATTCCAGAGCAGACGGTCGCTTGTCATGTGACGATATATCAGTCTAACCAAGAAACTGCCTCTCTCTGATGGAGCTTTATGAATCCTTGCCTCTTATGTGGCCCTCTTTTTCAAGGAGCTTGAAATCTTGGGAGACTGTGCTCACTCTAAGACTTTATACTGGTCTGTTCAGTGTGGGCTGAAGACACACAAAAAAACCTTGTTTTTTTTTTTTTAAGTAAATTTTATAATAAACGACACCAGAAGACTGAAGGCAACTTTGAACCCACATGCTTGTTACCTTGGTGCATCCAAAGTCTCTTTGCTTTTTTTATTCGTCCACATGTGTGTGCGTTTGGCAAAGATGCCTTTGGAAGAAAGTACCGTTTTTATTTCACATGTTTTTATTGATCTTTTATTTTTTCTTATGCTATTACAGTTGTCCCATTCCCCCGCCCTTATTCCCCTTTGTCCTGCACACCCCCTCCCACCTGCGTTCCCCCCTTTTTAGTTCATGTCCATGGGTTATACACGTAAGTTCTTTGTCTTCTAAATTTCCTATACTATTCTTAACACCTCCCACCCCATCTATTTTGTACCTATCATTTATGCTACTTATTCTCTGTACCTTTCCACCCTCTCTCCCCCTCCTACTCCCCCGCTGATAACCCTCCATGTGATCTCCATTTCTGTGAACCTGTTCCTGTTCTAGCTGTTTGCTTAGTTTGCTTTTGTTTTAGCTATGGTTGTTAATATCTGTGAGTTTGCTGTCTTTTTACTGTCCTATTTTTTATCTTTTTTTCTTAGATAAGTCCCTTTAACATTTCATATAAGAAGGGCTTGGTGATGATGAACTCCTTTAACTTGACCTTATCTGGGAAGCACTTTATCTTCCCTTCCATTCTAAACAATAGCTTTGCTGGATAGAATAATCTTGGATGTAAGTCCTTGCCTTTCATGACTTTGAATCCTTCTTTCCAGCCCCTTCTTGCCTATAAGGTTTCTTTTGAGAAATCAGCTGACAGTCTTATGGGAACTCCTTTGCAGGTAACTGTCTCCTTTTCTCTTGCTGCTTTTAAGATTCTCTCCATATCTTTAATCTTGGGTAATGTAATTACAATGTGCCTTGGTGTGTTCCTCCTTGGGTCCAACTTCTTTGGGACTCTCTGAGCTTCCTGGACTTCCTGGAAGTCTATTTCCTTTGCCAGATTGGGGAAATTCTCCTTCATTATGTTTTCAAATAAGTTTTTCATTTCTTGCTCTTCCTCTTCTCCTTCTGGCATCCCTATGATTCAGATGTTGGAACATTTAAAGAAGTCCTGCAGGTTCCTAAGCCTTTCCTCATTTTTTTTGAATTCTTGTTTCTTCATTCTGTTCTAGTCGAATGTTTCTTCCTTCTGGTCCACACGTTGATTTGAGTCCCGGTTTCCTTCCCGTCACTGTTGGTTCCCTGTACATTTTCTTTTATTTCACTTACCATAACCTTCATTTTTTTCTCTAATCTGAGACCATATTCAGCCAATTCTGTGAGCATCCTGATTACCAGTGTTTTGAAATGTGCATCTGATAGGTTGGCTATCTCCTTGGTGCTTAGTTGTATTTTTTCTGGCGCTTTGGTCTGTTCTTTGATTTGGGCCTGTGTGTGTGTGTGTGTGTGTGTGTGTGTGTGTGTGTGTGTGTCTCGGCGGGCCTGTTATATAGTGAGGGGCAGCATGGTGGAGGCTGGCAGACCAGGCAGTCCTCCCACATTCATGCACAGACAGACAAACTGGGAGGAACCACTGGGGAGCGAGACAGACCACGCCTGTTTCACATGTTTTTAAATTAATGTTACATTGTATGTATTTTGTGTGTTCTTTTATGGCCTCTGCCAAATTTGTATTTAACAATTTTAGACAGTGAGGGAACCTACCTGGGTTAGTTTTCTGTTTCTGCATTCGGCCAAGGGAACGTGTGACTGTCTTCGAGTTCTGCAGATCAGAAGCCCGGGCACAGTGTGGCCGGGCCCTCCGTTTAGGGACTCACAAGGCTGACATGACACCCAGGTGCTGGCCAGGCTTCGTGCTCATCTCTGGGCACTGGGGAGGAATCTGCTTCCACCTTCATTCTCGTTGTTGGCCAAATTCTGATCCTCTCGATGACAGGTCTGAAGTCCGCAGCGTTGCCACGGTCAGCTGGGGCTACTCTCAGATTCCAGCAGCCACTCGCCTTCTCTGTGACCTGGACTCTTCCATCTGCAAAGCCAGCTGTGGAGAATGGCCCCTGCAGTATCCAGTCTCCTTCACTGGGAAGAGTCCCACCTCTTACACAGGTTCACTGAGTGGGTCAAGTCTACTCGGGATCCTCTCCCCTTCTTAGAGTCCAGTGCTCTGTCTAACGTAGCCCACTCCCAGGACTATGCAGGGCGAGAGCACCGGGGTCCCTGAGGGTCCAGTGGCCTTTCAGAGTCCTGCCTCCCGCACCACGTTTCGCTACAAGGTCTGCGTGTGCCTCCCCGGGCTGCTGCAGCAACGTACAGAGACAGCGTATGATAAACAACATGCATTTTCTTCCAGTTCTGGAGGGGCTGGCAAGCTCCTTGGAGGAACCCTTCGCGGCCTCTTCCAGGCTTCCAGTGGTGTTGTGCCGGCCATCTCTGCAGTTCCTCGGCCTGTGGACGGCCCTCTCCGGGCCTCCACTTCACACGGCGTTCTCCCTGAGGCCGGGCATGTGTTGCCATGGCTGTCTTCCTCCAGACACTCCCGTCCTGCGGGACCAGGGCCCAGGCCTGGTCTAACTAATCACATCCGAAATGACCCTGTTTCCAACATTCCAAGGTGCTGGGGCTTAGGACTTCAAAATATCCTTTTTTGGAGGGAACACGGTTCAACACTTATCAACAATATTCTTTCATTGTATTTGTAGGCTGTTTCAAGATTCTGTGTGGTAGGTAATCTTATAACGGTCATTGTTGACCATGAAATAGTTTCATTCTTTATTGTTTCCTTAGGGTAGAGTTCTTAGAGTGAGATCTGTGCACAGAAATTCTTTCCAATAAAGGCAGAAGAAACCCAGTCTCCTAAAATGACTATGCTGTGCCAGATGCTGAGGTGGATTTCCCACATGTACCTTTCTCATTGTACCTTCAGTATAAACTCTCAAAATATTAGCAACATTTCATAGACGAAGAAACTCTAGTGCAGGAAGAAACTTGCTCCGATGTACGTATCGGGTGTAAGACCCAGCAAGGAGAACACCAACTCCAGATATTTCATACAAAAGGAATTTGATACACGGAGCTGGTTACAAGGGTGCGGCCAGCTCAGAGATTAACAACGACCAGAAGCTACTGCCACCCCTAGGCTGGGTGGTCCAAAGATGGAGACTGTGTTACTGCAGTCCAGGGTTCTGAGTTTTAGTAGGAAGAAGCTAAATGCATGATGGAAATTTGAGCAGGAGCCCCTTCCCAGGTCAGAGACAGAAATACATGCGTATGTACCTACTCTGGATTTTCCCTCCCTGTTCTACTCTCTCAGGGCATCTGACTCGTCACACCCGTCACACCACAAGCCAGCTGACAGCGGCAACTCGGGGAGCCTGTTTCTACCTTCCGCTCCACCCACCCAGCCTCTGCACCTTACACAGAGCAGAGCAGCAAATGGTCTAGGATCAACCTAGTCAATAAAAGCAAGAGTAATGTTGATAACATGATCACAGTAGCAGCTAAATTTTTCTACATGTTTATTATTCCTATGTGCTAGACAGCAGTCCTGCTAGATCAGGGCCCAGACCTTGCCTTAACGAATTACGTCTGAAATCCCCCTCACTCATCACACCTGAAATTCTCAACTTACATGTTGCCATTTAATTCTCATAACGACGCCATGAAGCAGGTACTACCACAGCTCCCATTTTACGTCTGGGTAAACCAAGGCTCAGAGAGGTTACATATTTTGCTCCCAGTCACACCGCTGATAAGTGGAGTCTGGACTCATGTCCAGTTCTCTCTGATTTCTCAACCATTGTTCAAACACTGGTGACATTGAATTAAAATACTTATCTGTGTATTCTAGTACAGAACCAGATAGACAGGAGACAAATACAATGTGAGACTGTGAGTATCGGGCCTGATTCACTGAAGATCTTTTGGCAGGGACCCCATGAGCTGACTAGGCGTCCCGTGAGCCTGAAGCACCCCCACCTGTCACTCAGTTACTACAGCCCCGGTTTACTCCCTGGTTGTGTCCCAGCGCTGAGCTGTCCACGTGTTTGAGCAGCCTGGGGAGGGGCGGTGGGGTAAGATGTGCCAGAAGCCAGGGTTGCCATGAGGATCTCCTGGGATGAGACAAGGTGACGAGGAAGTGCTTTGTAAATCACAGAGCACCCTGCAGAGATGGCAAGTGGCCTTGTTAGACCAAAGCCCGCGTGTTCGGAGGGGCTTTGATCTGCACGTTATTATTTTGACTCTTACTTGGCATATGATTTGAAATATGGCAGCAATTGAACAGGAAGGACGTTTGGTTCAGTGTGTGGGGGGAAACTGAACAGCCAGCGTATGGAGATTCTGTTCGGTGTCAGCCCCGCACCAGGCATTGAGCATCTCTGCCCTTCAACGAGCTTTGCAGGCGGGCAGGGAGGGTTCCAGAGGGCAAACACAAGTACAGTTCGGTGTGACGCATGCCACTGTCGGCAGTGTATGTGCGGCGCGGGGAAGTGGTGGACAGGAGGGAGTTGTGAAGAATTCCCAAACAAGTACTCCCGGGGGATCCGAGGGGAGGAGCTTCCCAAGGGCCGGGATCTGTGTGCGGGAGGGACAAAGGCCTGGAATGGCATTTACTGTGCTGCGACACCAGGCGGGATGAGGGACGTGGAGGTGGACTCAGCCACAGGGCCGGGTCACGGAGAACATGCTGCATCCGGCTAAGGAAGCAGAGCGTGTGTTTGGAGCTGTCGGTGCCCTCCGGCTAAAGACCACCGAGAACACACCTGTAGTTGAACAAGTTGGGTTTCTGTCCCTGCTGTGAGGGAGGAAGAACATTCTAGGACTGGGCTTTGGTTGGAAGCTGTGGGGAGGGACCGAGGGAGTGGGGATTTGCCCCAGACTGAAAACTCTCAGGAAGTGGGGGCCATCCTGTGATTGGATAGTTGAGTAGATTAACCCAGGTGGAGGTAATTCTGGAGCAAGACCAGAGCTGGGCCTAGCGGAAGCGTCACAGCCACTCGTGTGAGCCAGGGGAGGGGGTGTATGGCATTTTGTACTTTGCGAGGTGACCTTGGTTTTTTCTTCCTTGAACAGATTTTGAAGTGCTCTTGTTCTGCCTTACTTTCTCCTGGTCACAGAGAGACCTCATTTGACCTTGGTGTTCTGTGAGACATGGAGACTCTCAAAACAGCTCGAAGGATCATTGTCAGAGCAAGCCCATAAAGTATCCAATCACCAGAGTGAAGGGCAAGGAGGCTCTGTTCAAAGTTTAGCCAGCCTCCGGTAGAGGGTGGGAGTGTCGGGGTGTGGGTGGAACGGGCTGTGATTGGTGGGTGCAGACTGTGATGGATGGGTGCAGGAGAGCTGAGTCTAAGCGTAGGTGACAAGTGTGAGGTGGACAAGCGTAGGTGACAAGTGTGAGGTGGAAGTTCTGGGCTTAGAGGCAGGTTAGGGTTGGGGTTGACCTCCATGACATGAGGCGTCACACATTCCCGCTCCATCCTTGCCACTGGACAGTGGCCTTGGGCATATCTCCCAGAATCTCAGTGTCCGTACCTGTAAAATGGGGAGAAAAGTGATTCTGGTTTTCGTTGTCTCACTGGGCCTTTCGGCGCTCAAATATCTGCACAGCTTGCAATGCACCGGTCTCGGGCCCGGGCCCCTCATGTCCTTCCCGCATTCGCTGGTTTCTGACACATCTGGTCTCTGTGAGACTCTTCATGTCTTACTCTGCCTTCATCTTTCTCTATTCAACTTCAGGGCCTGAGTTCACCCTGGCCAACCCTGGGGTGACTGTGGGACCCGCAATTCTCTACCCAAACCCCAGATCCACTTGTTCCCCTGGGGCATCCCTTCTCCCCACTGGCCCTGTTTACTGAGCCCTGCGAGGTCAGCGAGGCCTGAAGACACAGTGAAGGAAGGGCAGGTGGTCTCCGGGCCTGTCCTCTGGACAAAAGGGGCCCCCCAGTTACCTGCACCGGGACACTTTCTGAGCAACATCATCATACTCCCCATGGCAGCATCCCTCGTGGCTGACTAACCCGACTTTGCGTGGGTGGCTAACGCCTGCCTGGACATCAGTGACCTTTCCTGCCCCTCTCCCATTCAGCGTTGGATGATGTGCCTGGCCACTCCAGGGTTTTCTCCAGAACGAGCCGGATCACTCTGTGATTGCGCTAACCCCACGGAACAGGTACCGCCGCCGTCTTCCTTCCCAGCGTGGTAAATCTGATTATGCCTTGCGGAGGGCCGCTCGTGCCTGTGAGCGCTTTAAGATGCGCTGAAAGATTCGTCCGACTAAACCGAAGTTGTCAGGCGGGCTGCCAGAGGGAATTCCTGTCGCAGACACAGGTTGTGTTCTGCCTGCTGTAGCCTTGTGGCGGCTTTCAGATCGCTGTTGGGAAGCAAATTATTAATCGGTACAGACCGGCCCTGCTCGCGGGGCTGGGCCCCGGGCTCCGTGGAGGCACGGTGTAAGTCTTGGTCCCTCACCGGCCTCACAGTTCTGGCATGATAGGCCCTGATAATTGATTCTTTTTCGTGTTTCCATTTGAATATTAAATTCTTTTTTTTTTTTTTAAAAAGAATCACAGATAGACGTGACCTCAGAGAGCCCCTCATCGAGGGTCCAGAAAAGGGACCCTCGATGAGGGGCCTGAGGCCCAGAGAGGCGCAGTGATATCTCCCAGGTCACCCAGCGAGAGTCGGCGAGAGATCTGCACGTGGACCCCGACTCCCGCCTCCCACTCAGGGCTCCCCATCTCCTCCGTGTTTTTCTCGGCAGTCCGCGCCCATGAAGGATGGGACAGACTCCATTTGGGCTTTATTCTGCTCTTTTGCAGCCTCTTCTGAGTAATAAGGTTGGCTTGTTTAATAAGTTCAGCAGCGTCAAAGTAGGTCAGGGATTTTATTTCTGTGCACGGGCCATTAGCATTCCTAAGTGAGAACACTTTTTTTTTTTTTTTTTAAGTGAGAAAACATCCGCTGTGTGGATGAAACACTCCGCGTCCACCCATTTCCTCAGCTGTGTCAGATCCTTTGATACCACAGAGCCTCGGCGAGGGGGGGCTCCCAGCCTGCAGGGCTGTCAGCGGGCTCCGGGCCGGTGGGAGGACACATAGCGGACCGTGCGCACTCCGCGGGGACCCCAGTAGCTGCAGCGAGTGCAGCCAGGGCCAGAAGGGCCCGGCAACCTCCGCGCCCTCTCAGGCTGGCGGTCACGTTGAGATGAGGTCCGTGTTGCGTTTCGTCAGAGCTAATCCGATGACAGCCCCCAAACACTAGTTCCAAGAGGGATGAACACTCTGTCGAGGCATCTCTCAAATCTCCTGTGACTTAGGTGCCCTCCAGGATCCGTCATCTAGTGGCCAAGCTGGTGGGAAAGGAGTCGGCCCGGCGCTCGCTGTTGCTTGTCAGGGGGAAGGACCAGGACGCGGTGGGGAGCTAGGGAGGGGCAGGAGGGTGCCATGGCACCTCATCTATTTAGGGCTGCTCCTGAGGATACTATCAATTTTATATTTTTAGCGACAACCTGAATTGTTTCATAGGCTCACTCCTTTTTCGGTTGCCTTTAATCTAAATGGGGCTGGTGACGCAGTGAAAAGATGGTCTCTATTCAGAATTCCTGCGTGAGGCACCGTGCTTGGCTCCGTGAGGGGTGCAAGCGTGCTTGGCCACTGTCCCCACCGACCACGGCTGTGGGGGTGGGGGAGGGTGTCAGTGAGCGCCGCCGTGTGCCAGGCAGACGGGGGCCGCAGAGGCCTCTCGCTGGGTTTTTTCTCTCGTCAGTCTCTCCTCTGCCCGCTTCGTGCTCCCTTTTCCTTATCTCTTCTCTTATTTGTTTAATACTTTTGCCTTTAAAAGGGCACATGCTTCCCTTGACCTTTCAGATGAGAATTCCCACGATCCCATTCACGATGATGGAAGGAAGTCTGATAGGCTTCTGTTACAAGCTAAAGTGCATCTCAGCTGTGAGGAGACTTTGTAGGGAAGTGCCCACTGGTGCACACCCGGCTGAACCCCACGTCCCACAGCCTGCACCGCATTTGGGAGGGAGCCTGCCGGGGGGCAGGGGAGGTGTTAGCAGGGCCTGGAAGGAAGGAGCTAATTGAGCAGGGGCAGGATGGCCATGAATATTTCATAAATGATCCGGTGCAAATAACGTGTGGGTGTCTCAGTGCCCGAGGACTTTGTGGGCGGGTTGCGTTAAGAGGTGGTGCTGGCCCCTTGGGACTGTGCTGTGTGCCGCTCTTTAGGTCGTTTGCCAAGGAAGCCTCAGGAGACTGGATTTCTTCACCGTCACCTTCACTGCCTGGCCTTGTGGGCATTGCCACCACGTCCATGTGACCCTTCTTGGGTCAGTCTACACAGGGCTCTCTGCGAGCTCATGCAGAAGGAGGCAGACAGAGGAGGAAGGCCATTCACTCATCCACCCCTCCATTCATGCATGCGTTCGTTCGTCCACGCGGCCTCAGCGCTGGAATGAGAGACAGACACACGTACGGCATGACCCGCAGGAGAGCCGGGCGCCTGGGGGATCACCCAGAGGCCATACGTGTAAGCCGCTCTCAAACTTGGCCGCACGTGGGAAAAACCGGGGGGGTTCAGAAAAGACAGACTTTAGGTCTCACCCTGGAGATAGCGATTAAATTGGTAAGGGTTAAGAACTCAACATCGGGAGCTTTATAACCTCTCCCCGTGATGTCAGCTGAGTGTACGAGCCACTGTGTGACCACTAAGGATTGTTTTATTTAAAGAGTGGACTAGCTCCACGCAAAGACTTTTAGTAAAAGCAGCACTTGGCATGGCGTGGGGAACAGCTCAGGGTGGCAGTCCAGTTCTGCTCCCTCGAAGGGCTCCTGGGGGCATGCGGCCTGCAGAGCTCCCACAGCGACCCTCCCATTTCTTAGAGGGGCTCGGCTTTTGCTTCTCGTCTGGTCTTGAGTTGGCCCTGAGACCCCGACACGCTCCCGCCTCAGCCTTCCAGGCAGAACGTGGATCGTCTGGGGCCAATCTTGAGGACGTCCCCGTCTCCTCGGGATTTCCTGCGAGGAACACATACTCCAAGTGACCTTCCTTTCCTTTAGGGGAATCAGAGGTAGGAGAAGAAATTCATGGGGCCATTTGGAGAGGCCGTAAAGGCCTCCACACTGTGAAGAGCTGGGCAGGAATGATGCCCTGAGAGATCGATTCCTTTAAAAAATGTTAATGCCGTGGGAAAATTGCCGCATTAAACCTGTTTGTCCTGTTGTCTGTGTGGCTTTAATCAGATTGCTTTCCAGATTAAGGTCTAGAGGAGGTTCGAGGCAAGATTTTTTTTTTAAACTTTGTTATTACTTATGCGTGTTTTCCCGCCATGAGCAATGATAGCAATTTCCCGGAGACCATCGGTGTGGCTGTGAAGCAGGGCACGCTTTCACATTCGCTTCTCCCTTTATTGCGTATGTGACTACAAAGGAGAGGCTTAAACATTTTTCTCTATCTTATACCACCCTGTCAAATAGATAAAAAGGCGGTGGTTGCACTGGCTTTTATCACTAAATCAGGAGCTCTACCTGCTAGGGCGTTGGACTGCGCAGCGCCTCGGGGGACACGCCTCTGATCTGCCGAGAGAGGTGTCTGCCTTCCTTTCAGCCGCAACCACGCAAACATCCGCTCAGGTCTTTCTGGCTGTCTCCCCATCAGTTACGTCCGTCTGAGGCATTGTGCGAAAGTCGTGCCTTCAGACACATGGCCGCTCCTGTAAGACACAGAGGAAGCACAGAGAATGGCCTGATGTTAATTCCTTTGTTTGCTTACCATGGCACAATGAAACACCGGGGTTACCAAGGTTCAAGTACATCTTTAAGTGCGTTAATGTGTCTCCTTTGAGGGCATCCTTCAAGGAGTCGGGTGCCTCCTTTCATTTTTTATCTCAGATAGATTCAGCCGTGCCTTCCGTGGTCTGTCGCCGGGTTGGGAGCTCCACCTTCAAAGGTGATTCTGACACTGATCTTGAAGGAAGCTTCTCGCGCTGAGTGCGCACGCGCATTCGCACACACATTTGATCCGGCCTCTCTGTACTGACTTCTAGGCAAGACTTTTCTCTGTTTAGTTGTGGAAAAGTCTGCTGATAGACCTTCAGAATTTCAGTTATCAATGGAATGTGTGTAATGTAGTAGTCATCTGTGATAATGTAAAAATGACACCCAGATGTAGTGGCTTAAACCAGTAGTCCCCAACCTTTTTGGCAACCAGAGACTGGTTTTGTGGAAGACAAATTTCCAGTGGACCAGTGGTGTCGGGGATGGTTTGGCGATGATTCAAGCTCACCTCCTGCTGTGCAGCCCGGTTCCTACCAGGCCCAGACCGGTAGTGGCCTGCAGCCCAGAGGTGGGGACCCCTGGCTTAAGCCAACAAGCATTTACGATCTCGTAGGTGTGGGTTAGGAACCTGGTGCAGCGTGACCGGAGGTTTTGGCTCGGGGTCTGTCACAGGCTGCTGTCACCTGGAGGAGGCTTGACCGGGGGAGGATCTGCTCCCAAGTTCACTCACATGGCCGTTGGACTCAGGGTCTCCTTGGCTGTTGGCTGAAGGTAGCATTTCATCGCGAGGTGCGCCTCTCCTTAAGTCTACTCACAACAGGGCGGAGGTAGAAGGGGCAGGAGGAGGAGAGGAGGGAAGACGGAGGAGGGAGAAAGAAGAGGGAAAGGGAGGTGGACAGATGAGCCGGGAGAGAGCAGGAGGGAGAGGGCCATCTTGTTGTGACTGCTCTCAGAAGGCACATCATCCCATCGCTTTTGCTGTACTCCGCTAGGAGGGAGTCAGGAGGCCTAGCCCACTCTCAAAGGGTCAGGGGTTCACAGGAGTGTGGCTGCCAGGAGCTCTGAGTTATTGGGGGCCATTGCAGAGACTGGCTGCCCACAGCAGCCGGGGTCTTTAAAAACATCGCCACAGAAGTGATGGCCATTTGTAGATACTGTTCAGGATTTTCATGTGCAAGAGATATTACTGAGTTGATTTAGCTCTTTGAAGTTCTTCAGTGATAAAATTCACATATCAAATATGTATCTAAGTATAGCTGACACTTTCCAGATGGACCACGGCTTAATAAAGACTCACTGACTGACTGTGGGATCGCACACCCATCTTCTCTGTCAAGTTCAGTGAGGGGATCCGGAAGGGCAGTGCCATGCTGGAGACTGGCTGCGGGTCGTTCTGAATTTGACCGTCTTCTATCTTTTTAATAGTTTTGAGCATATACTTCCTATTTCCTCTCTTTAAGCAACTACTCCCATCCTGATCGAAGACATAATGTTAAAAATATTTACTTCTAAAAAAATACATGAAGAGTGTCACTAAAGCTTGCAGAACAAAACAGATGCCTTTTCCGCTTTCCTGTGTTGCGAAGAAAGTATGGCTGGGAACAGGCTCCCAGTGCGATTGTGCGGCTGACTGTCAGCTCAGTTTCCGATCGAACGCGCTTTTGTCAGGGATCTGAACGGATGTGTGAGCGCTCATGAATTGGAGCAGAGTCCAAGGTGAAAAACATGAACCCAGACGTGACATCAGAAGCATGATTTATAACTGGAGACATGGATACATGGAACTAATTAAAACGAGACTTTGCTCTATGAAAGCTCCTATGAAGAAATGGCAAGCCAGAGAGGGAGAGAAAGTACTTGCCAACCACAAACGCCACAAAGGACTAGTACCTAAAATATATAAAGAATTCTTAAACTCCACAGCAACAAATTAACTCAAAAAACAACAGCAAGCAAACAAAAACTAACACTTCAGTTAGAAGATGGACAAAAGTTGCGAGCAGACATCTCACTGAAGAGGACACACAGATGGCAAATAAGCCGATGGAAAGACGTTCATGACCATCAGTCGCTCAGGAGTCGACATCAAAACCACAGCGGCACGCCGCTCCATGCTCTTTAGAATGACTAAAACGCCGGCGTAGAGGCAGAGGAAGTGGAGCGGGCTCGCGTGGGTGGGTGGCGGCGATGCATCAATGAAACGGCGTAGCTGCCCCCGGAGGCAGTTCCAAATTCCACTCGACCTCTCAGCCTCAATCCTGAGCATTTGCTCCAGAGCAAGAAAAACGTGCCTTCCCACAAAAACCTGTGCCATCATGCTTGTTCTTAGCAGCTGTATTGGAAGGAGCTGAGAGCTGGGAACAGCCCGGACGTCCTTCAGCGGGTGCGTGGGGAGCAGACTGGAGGACACGGTGACACGGAACGCCGCCCCGCAGTGAAAGGGCACGACCGTGGGTGTGCACAACGGCCGGGTTTTATCTTTAGGGGTAAGGCTGAGTGGCAAAAGCCAATCTCCGAAGATGACATACTGTCCTTTTTTAAGTGTTAACCTTTTAAAAATGCGCTGTACCCCTTAAATGTATGCAGGGATGTATGTCAGTTATTTCTCAGTCAAACTGGAAAAAAATATAAAAACACAGAAATGGAGACTGGGTCGGTGGTTCCCAGGTGCTCAGGCTGGGGTGGGGGAGTGAGGAGGTGGGTGTGGTTATGAACGAGCAGCGTGAGGGGCCCACGGGGTGGTGGGGAGGTCCCTCGTCTGGACTGGACCGAGGTCAGCGTCCTGGTTGGGATGTTGGAAGAAAGCTTTGCGCAAAGCCATCACTGGGGAAGCTGGGTAAAGGAGACCCACGATCTCTCCATCATTGCTTACAACTAGTGTAAATTTATACTTATCTCAGAATAAAAGGTTTAATTAAAAAGGGTGAACACTGGTATTTAAAGTGACAAACCGAGTTCTCGGCCGCACCTGGTGGGCCATTTCTGTCCGAGACCTCGGTTACCACTGGGGTTCCTAGTAACATCCAGCTGTGGTTGTTGCAGCCCCTCTCTGTTTGTCAAAGCAGTCATCACTCCAGAGCTTCAAGGAAAAAGTCAGATTGGCCGACAGTGGAACAGAATTCTTCTGACTTTGCTTTGACTCACTCATTCAGCGAATACTCGTGAAGCATTTTTATGTGCCAAGGATCGAGGCAAGTGCTACGAATGAGACGATGAGAAATCTAGAAGTGGTCACTGCCCTTACAGGGCTTAGAGTCTAGTGGGGAAGACCAGCATAAACAATCACACTAAATGTAAATGCTATAGAGAAGAATGTCTGGGAACGTGGCGGAAGTCAGGGTGGGCTTCCTTGAGGAAGTGCGGTTTGAGCTGCGATATAAAGAGTGAACTAGGTGAAGAGGGAGAAAGAGGCAACAGTGTGTGCAAAGGCCCTGAGGTGGAAAGTAACACATGAGGGATATTGAAAAAGCAACTTGCATGTCGAGCCTGAGCAGCAAGGGGCAATGGCAGGAGACGAGGCTGAGCAGGTGCACAGGGACTGCATCACCCGTGGTGTCTGAGGCCACAGGATGGGACACAGTGGTCATTTTAGGAAGCTCAGTGGGGTCACAGGATGGAGAATGGATCTGAAAAGGGTACACGTGGATGATTTGAAACTCTTTTTCTTTCTGTTAATTGAAATCTCACATATAATACAGTAAAAAGTACATTGGCTTTAATATGTTCCCTTTTTGATTTTCATCGTAATTTGAGATTTTGTGGGACTTTTCACCATGCACAATCAGGCAGTCTGTGAATAACGAAAGCTTTCTTGCTTTCTTACCAATCCTTGCATCTTTCATTTCTTTTTCTTGTCACATTGCACTGGCTGCGACACCCAGGAGAAGTGGGAACTCAAGGGAAAGCGCTCAGTGTTTCGCCAGTAGCTATGATGTTAGCCTCATGTTTTAGACGTCTGTTTCCAGACGAGAGAACTCGCCTCACGTTTCTAGCCTGCCAAGGGTTTTATCGTGAGTAGATACCGACTTTCATCAAATGCTTCCTTGAAATCTCTTGAGACTATTACATGGTTTTTATCTTTTAGTCTGTCAACATGATGAGTTTTACTGATTAATTTTCTAAAAGTGAACTGATCTGGTAGTCCTGGAAGAAAGCCAAGTTGGCCACGATCGATTATTCATTTTATTATCACCAGAGTCGATTTGCTAAGTATAATGTGTGGGATACTGACTTCTGTGTTTATGAGAGACATGGATCCAGACGTTTCTTCTCCTGTGATATCTTTGTAAGATCTGGACGTGACGGTAATCCTGGGTTTGTAGAATGAGTTTGGAAGTGTCTCTTGTATTCTATGAAACGGTTTGTGAAAACATGGTATTTCCTTGAAACATTTTATGCACATAAGAACTCAAACTTATTTTACCTTACATTTCCTAGTAGCATTCCTTCCAAAGGAAAATGTTTTCTCGAAGATGCTGTCATTTTGTGAGTTCTTTTAGAAGTCACTGTGTGTTTCTTTGGATTCCCTCTGCCTGAAGCACATGAGTAAGACTTTAGAAATAGCTAGGAGGGTACCTGAAATCTGATAACCACCCAATAAATTCGCTTTATCCTGTCTGCTTGAATTTTCCACCGGCCACAGAAGCGCCTGGCTTCAGGTGCCTGTAGTGGGCACCACCCTGAAGCCATTAATGCCATTCTCAGAGTCCAGTGCCCACCTGCCTGGGTCAGAGTGGTGGCCTCGGGGGCTGGGGACAGTGCTCTATGGCCTATGAGACCTTGCAGCTTTCTGTGGCTTCAGAGTTGTTTTCCTCAAAGAGCTGCTGTTGGCTTCCTGACTCTCTCTCGGTGCTCAGTGTCGCAGAACCTAGAGGCATTCCTAGGGGGCTGGGGGTCAGGGGGAGAGGCTCACTTCTCAGCATCTTTACAAAGGGGGCAGTCATTTCTTACACCCTTCCCACAAACCCATCAGGCTCTTGTGGGTACGCCCCTTGATCCACTGGACACCCTTTCCTGACACTTCAGAGCAGTCGGTACTTCTAGTCACTCCCAGCCATTTCAGCAGCTCGGAGACTAATTATGCAGTCCCTTCCCCGCAGTAGGGATATGCCAGGGGAGAGATTTGCAAAATAACAATATCTCTAAAGCCCCAGTCCCTTCATTCTCTCTCTCGCTGTGCCTGGTAGCGTAGCAACTGATGAAGCTGCCCGGACTCAGGTCGCCTTGAGTTGCATATTTCTTCCCTCCCTTTCACCGACCGCCCCCCCTACCCTGACTATTCTCACTTCTCTCAGACATGTTCTGTTTCGACGGCTGCCATGTTCCCCCCAGTGCTTGCTGAGTGTGAGTTAACCATCCCAGTGGGAGACTGGCGGCTTCCTCACGCAGAACGCCAAAATTGATTTCATCACACGTGCTACAGGAGCCCAAGATGCTGAGAGTAGAGATCGCAGGAGGCTAGAGAAGCAGGGTTGAGTGGCCCTTCCATGGAGAGGGTGATGAAGTGGGGAGAAGGGAATAACTCACATCTAAACAGGGCCTGTCGAGTTCCAGGCATTTACATTTGGGCTTCATAAGCACCCAGGGAGATACGACCCATCAGCCTGGCTTTATACATGGGGAAACTGAGGCTTGGGAATTATGTAACTTGCCCAAAGCCGTGCAATTTAGAGGTTGCAAGCCCAGCTCTAGCCGTCTGACCCAGTGGTCATGCACTTTCAAAACACCTCACTGCCCTTTGTAAGTGAAAATGAATATGAAAATGCAAGAGGTGGAGTGTAGAGTTGGCATGGAGAAGCCAGTACAATGTCCTGGGGTGCAGGGCAGGGAAGTGGACACCCACTTATGTGGACTGGGCAAACAGTGAGGGGGGGTCGTCAAAGAAAGACTGAGGCTCCCCAGGCACGTACACGCGGGGACTCGCCCAGCCCACCGAGTCCTGGCTTCTGCTTAGACTGGTCCCGTCTCTCTACTGCTTACATCCCATCAAGGACCAAGTCCCGGCCAGTCTTCTAACCCCTCTGACTGTGCCTCTCCGGCCCCATGGTCATTACCGTGGTCCAGACCTCCATCATCTCCCCCCTCAGTAATGGACAAGACGCCGCCTGCCTCTAGCCTCTCTCCTTCCAACCCATCTGCACTCAGGGGAGGTGGCCAAAGAGAACATGCGCCCGTGTCACAGAGCTTACGGAGCCTCAGGATGCTCCTCAGGAAGGCTCTGCCGACCCGGTCCCTGGTAACCTCTCCGACGGCCTTTCGGCTGTTTTCCCCATGCTCATCTGTGTTTTCCCCACGCTCATCTGTGTTTCAGCAGCACGTGCCGTCGCGGAATGAGCCGGCGAGTTCTCTTCTCTGCAGGCTCCCTCCTCGCCTTGCCTCACTTCATGATTTGATTTCCGCAGGGGACCCTCCCCGATCTCCTCCATCTGATCACCCCCTGGTGTTCGTTTCCCAGGACTGCTGTGACGACCCCAGACAGTGGCCCCCAACAGCACACCACTATTTTCTTACAAACGTGGCAGTCGGAGTCAAAAACATGTCGGCCGGGCTGCATTTCTTCTGGCCCTAGGGGACAGTTGGTTCCCTTGCCTTTTGCAGTTTCCAGAGGCCACCACATGTCTCACTCATGGCCCCTTCGTCCATGTCCAAGGACAGTAGTGCCGCGTGTCTCAGCCCCCCCTCTGACTGCGGTCCTGCTGCCCGCCTCGTGCACGTGCCAGGGTCCTTGTGATTACATTGGACCCACGTGGATATTTCAGGATCCTCACGCCAGAGGATCACTCAAGATCACTGATCATATTTCCCAAATGCCTTTTGCCATGCAGAGTTCTGGGGATTAGGACGTGGATATTTTGGGGGCCATTATTCTGTGGCCCACACTTCTCTCTGTGTCCATAAGATCCTGCTTCTGTCACGGGCCAGCCTTTTTCATTCTGGAGATTGTTGGTTTCTGCATTCCTCCAGGGTAAAGACAGTTATCCACTTTGACGCACTGTCCTCAGAACAAAGAATCAGCCTCAGTACTAACTTGGTGAACAAAAGACCGTCCAGAGCATCACTCAGAATCACAGACTAGCGCAAGACTGCTGGGTACCCAGCGTCACCGTGTCCTAGCCCCATGACCTTGGGCAAGTTACCCCACTTCTGTGCCTTAGTTTTCTCCCATGCAAAATGAAGATCATTAAATATCTTTGTGTATCAGTGAGGGTCCAGGAAGGAAACCCCAAATCATGTGAGGTATTTCAAGCAAAGAGCTTTTGTTGACGGGAGTTATACAAATGTTGTCAGGTTGCCAGGGTGGACATGGGACACTAAAGTAGCAGGCATCGTGGGAAGCATCTACTACACCTGGGACCAGGGTAATGCAAGGGGCAGGGGGGAGTCTGGAGGAGGGGCCTGTAGGGCTGGTGCTAGGCCTCTGCAGCAGGAGGCCCCACATCTGTAAGAGGGCCTGGCCTAGCTTCTGTTAGTACCTCTGGAAGATGCTGAGCAAAGGGTCCTTTGAGGACCAGAAGAAATTAGAGCCTGGAGCATGGCCATCTCTATTGCTGGAGTGATGCTGAAAGAACCGAGAAGCAGGAAGAGAGCATCCTCTTCCCCCTTTCAGCTTCTAGTCCCTATGTAGAGCCCCGCCCCCTTCCACTGGCAGACTGAACCAAAGCTGGCAAAGGGAGCCCAGAAGTTCCAGCCCAGAATCATATTGAACCTAGAGGGCCTGAAGGAAGTAACTAACTAGCATGCTCCTTTAGTTTCCTCGTCTGTAAAGTGGAAACTGCAATAGTATGAGATGAGTAAATGAGTCCCTGTATGTAGATCCTGGAGTGGGACCAGGCGCGTGGCTGGCCCTTGCCCCGTGGAGCACTAGCAGCTCTCCCCATCATGTGGGTGCACAGACTTGGATGTCTCTGCACTCGGAGATCCAAATCAGCTAAGTCGTGGGCTCCTTCTACCCAGTTGTTTGTAGCCAGGCTGCCGGGCCCGGGGAGGCCAGGGAGCCTGACCGTGGGCCTGTGCTGTTCTGGAACAAGAAGCTTCCTCATGGCCTCTGATTCCGAAGGTGTAGAATCCTGGCTCTCTGAGGCCCCTCTATGGGGGAGATGGACTCTCCACCCAGACTTTCTCAGGACTCCTGATTAGCCCACAAGGAAAGAGAGGCTCTCCCAGAGAGATCACTCTGCTCTTAATTTTGTGAAGTCGCCCAAGCACAGAGTGCTCTTGAAAATGTCGAGGTGCAGGGGGGCGAAGAGGAGTCAGGAGCCGACAGAGCGTTGCAGATCATACAACGGCGCTTGGTCGTCGTGGAATGATGCATGTTTACATGATGCCAGTGGTTGCAACGTGACTGCACTAAGTACACTGAGGCTGAAAGGTATTTCAAAGCACTTAAAGGTGTTTGCTCGTGAGAGAGCTGGCAGGAGTCCACAATGACACTGCTGTGGCCCCTCGTGATCCTGACACAGGAAGGGGATGCCCCTGATGGGATCTTTGTGTCCCTCTGCGTGGGCCCAGCCAAGTTTCCCACCGATGGCTGTGTGCCCCAGCGGCTGCTGCTTGGCAGGAAGGATGAAGGTAACAGTAGCTAGCATGGCGCTCTTGTTATGGGTAGGGGTCTTCTAAGGGTATTGAGCTGAATGCCTCATTTAGTCGTCATCGCCGCCCCCCTTTACAGATAAGGAAACCGAGACACCTTTCCCTGGTTCGCATGATGTCTTAGTTTGGCTTTCTCCGAAACAGACCCGGAGACAAGGGCTTGCAAGGACTTTCCTGGGAAGTTGAAGGGGACCCTGGTAGAGGTAAGAGAGCAATAATGAACTGGCAGCCCTGTGGGTAGCAGGTGATCTGTCCCAGTAGAGAGCCTCCCAAAGACTGAGTAAACCAAGACCATTGGCTCACCGCTGGCCAAGAACACTGAGTGTGTAACCCCCAACTCTCACCCCTCATTGGGAAAGAATTGTCGCTGGGAGCGGGAGCTCCCTGCACAGCCGGTCTGCCCTACGTGGGGGCCATCACACTCTGGTGGGGATAGAAAGCCACCAGGCAGGGGTGTGTAGGTGTTGGGGGTAGGAAGTCATCAGTGTGTGGAAATATTAACCACTGAAATGACAAGTGACCTCTGGGTTAGGTCAAGGGAGTACAGGCTGGCGGCACCAGCGTCTGTGGCACATGGCTAAAAGGGGACTGAGCTGGAATTCACTTCTGAGCTTGAACTACCACTGTTCTCTGTACGAGAGAGATTGAAATATGGCGAGGATGGTAGAGTCACCGATACCATGCTGCAGAATGAAATTGCCCAGAATCCTAAGAACTAGTGATGTTTATGCCAGAAAAGAGGAGAATACAAGTGGTCACAGCCTGTGTCCTCCAGGGTGCGAGGACGGCCACAGTGGGGAGGGGAGGCCTCCGGGAGTGTTGTGACTTCACTGTCAAAGCCCCCCATGCTGGGATCTGGGGCCACAGGCAAAAATGGCTTGGTGGTGCCCTTGGGACAAACCCACCATCAGGTAACCCATATAAGGTGCAAGTTCTGTGGTGAACGTGTCCCCAGGGCGCTCTCCACTACAGAGGATGCTGTCAGGTGCCTGATGCAGGTCTCCCTTCCCAGACTGGTGCACCCATCCCCTCGTTGCCGGAAGCGTTGGCTGTTAAGGGCTCCTTGTAACTTCCCTCTTGTACTGAGTTGAATGCTGTTTGCCCCCAAATGCACTTTCTTCCCGGAACCTCAGATCGTGGCTCTATTCGGAAACAGACAAGGTCTCTGCAGGTGTAGTTAATGTGAAAGTGGAATAGGGGGCACTGATCCAGTGTGACTGGAGCCCTCCCAAGAAGAGGGAAATTTGAACAAAGAGACCCAGACACACAGGGGAGAAGGCCGAGTGCAGACAGAGGCAGAGACTGGAGTGATGCACCTGTCGGCCAAGGAAGACAAAGGGCTCCCCATGAGCACCGGGAGCCAGAGGAGGCGAGGGGGGATTCTTCCCTGGAGCCTTTGGAGGGAGCTTGTTGCAGATGGTGCCTTGGTTTCAGATTTCTTGCCTCTAGAATTGTGAGATAGTAACTTGGTTGCTCTAAGCCACCCAGTTTGTGGTGCTTAGCTACAGAAGTTCTAGGAAACTAGTATGTGGGGCAGTGCCTAAACCCCTAGAGTAGCCCACATCCAACTAATGACACAGGGGTACGAACAGCCGACCCTTTTACCCCAATGGGGGACCATGAGGTGGCCCACTCGGGGCTCCAGAACACCAGTGGGAACAGCCTGACCCTAGTCTACAGCCAGAACTACCCTCCTGTTTGGCTTCTTGACCTTCCCATGTCTCACTTCCTTCTAAGAACTCTTCTTCAGTCATCACTTGCACAGAATCCTTGTCTCATGTGCCGTATCTTGACACCCTGGGCTAAGACGCTCACAGAGCACAGAGGCACCACCTTGCGGTGAGAGCACCCAGAGGAGAGCCACTTCTTGTAGGACAAGGAAAGGAGGAGAGGAGGAGGAGAAGGATCTGGCAGAGAGAACAGCAGGTCCACCCGCACCACTTGTGCACCCTTGTGTGTCAAGCTGTGGGTGAAGAAAGCTTAGTGGCCAGGGACCTGCAGAGGTGGAGAGAGGCCAGCCCTTGGGGGGCGTGGTGACACCCTGGAGGACAGCAGGTGGATGGAGACCTCTGGTCTGTATTTCAAATTACTCTCTCACTATTAAAACCCTGCACCAATTGTGTGGCCCTCGGCGAGTGTGCCCCCATCCTTGGAGGTCTTCCGGCTGAGTCACAGCTACAAGTTGGGGATCTCCGCACTGGGCAGGCGGATCTCAGGGACCTCCCTGTCCGTCACATGTGTGGTTCCATGACTGCCGACTACTGTCACTGCTGCCGGGTTAACAGACTACTAGCTATCCAATCTGGCTTCTCCCACTGACCAATACGACTCCTCTGCAACCTTGGACGAATCACTTGGTCTTCCTTCACCGTGGGAATACCGTTAGCACAGGACAGTGTGAGCTCGTGATTACCAGCCCTGCTCCGGAATCTTCCTAAATCCAATCCTTGTTCTGTCTTTTAGTAGCCTTCTAATTGTGAGCCATCGGCTTCTTTAAGCTTCTGAGTTTTTTAATTAACATAGGAAATGAGACTGATAACAGTACCTGCCTGAAAGAGTTTGCCAGGATTGAATCAGCTCATGCCCGTGGGGCCCTTAGGTCAGCGGCCGGCGCTCTGCTAATCCTCGGTGATGCCTCGCACTCTGCTTCTGCCGTCGCCGCAGACCGTGGAGCTGAAATACAAGCAGTTTTCATGTCAATGCCCACAGCATGACAGGGGGCAGCGCCGTGCTGAGGAGAGAGCTCGGACTTTGAGGATAACCTGGGTCTGAACCTGTCCGAGGACTGGCGAGGTGAGATGAGGCAGGTTACCTGAAACCTTGGTGTCCTCATCTATGAAATGGGAGTAATACTGTCTGCTTTGTTGGGGTCACTGGAGGGAGGAAAATGAGGACACAGGTATAAAATTGCTATAAAATATTAGTGGCCATGAAGAGAGGCCTGTTGGGAAGTCAAGTGTCCCCTCGTGGTGGAGGCCTTGGAGCAGCCAGGACCTCTCTGTCCTTGTTAGGGAGCCACAGTGGGGTACTGCTGGGCGCAGGGCACAGTTGTGGTTCGTGGTTCCTGCTACCTGGTACCAAGGACCTGGGCAGATGAGAGGGGAAATCGGCTGTCAGACACTCCTAGTGACTGAGGCCACAGAACACCGACGGAGGTCCCACCCAGTTGCAGAAGCTCAAAGTACAGGCAAACCTTCCTTATTGGAAACAAGCAATGTGGGGTTTTTAGAGAACCTCTGTAGAGAAACAAAGAAGAAAAGGAAGGACAAAAGAAAACAGCACTCCTGTTCTCACAACTCTAAGGAAAGCATTGGCATTTTGGTGTCTTTATGGCTAGGTGTTTTCATAAGCACAAGTAGGTGGGATTTTTGTCATTTATTTTAGTTTAGTGAACATTGAACTTCTGTACCTATGGAGGGTCTCGTCTGAGGGAGAGACTATTCCACAGAACGATTGTGTGTCTATTTTCAAAATGACGGCCAAAGCGAGGGTTAGGCATTCACAATGAAATTGCTCGTTGTTAAGCATATTCTAAATCCCATTGGGAAGAGGGGCAAGAGGTTTTCTCTGTTTTTACAGTTTGGGTTATGGCTCCGGTTCCGTCCGACAGGAGGTGGTGCTCCTCACCTAGACCCTCACCTGAGAACGAAGGGCCGAGCGGTAGTGACCTTCCCATAGGACCGATCCAGGTAACATCTCGGCTCCTCCATCCTGGACAGAGGTCACGGTTCGGAGTCATGCCAGGGTGGACTGGGGTAGATCTTCACGTGATTTTTCTGTAAAGGAAGGGCAAGGAGACAGAAAGTTTTCTACATTTTTCAGAATCTAAAAGTGTTTCATTGGCAGTGTAAATGCACCACAACTTCGTGGCTGTAAAATTCAGGGGACCTGAAACATCCTCTTAAAACCTGGTGTGTGGTCTGCACCCCTGTGCTCGGGAGTTCAGACCCCTGGGAAGCTGCCTTCGCCCCAACCCTGGCTCTTTGAATTCCTACTTGTTTGACACAGGGCAAGTTACTTAACCCACATGTCTTTCTTATTTTCAAAAGACATGTGGATCATAATGGCCTCTAGCCCTAGAGTCGCTGTGAAGATGAAATGAGTTGATATTTAAGGCACAAGGAGAGTGACAGGTGCAACGAATTTGCAGTATTTACCAGCCGCCACCATCACCCTTCCTGCCACCGCCACCCTTCCTGCCACCGCAGTTCCCCGCCTCGCCTGCCCGTCCCAGGTTTCAGGTTGCAACAAGGAAGCCTGGGAACCGATTTCTTGGTCTTTTTGTTTTGATGGAGAGCTGTTTTGGTCTAGATTCTCGTGGGACTTTTCCTCCAGGCTTGTATTTCAAAATATTGCCAGTATGTGCTTAAGTTGGAGTCTCGTCATTGATTTTGTCTGGAACTCACTGTGCTCTTTGTAGTCTAGCGACTCAGAACTTCATTTATTTCAAAGACACTTTTTCAGCTGTGTCTTTGATTACTGTTCTGTTCCAGTCGTTTGAGATCTCCTCCCCGAACACTTCTCATGCTTGGTGTGGATGTCCATTTACTATTCTCTGTAACGTTCTCCTTCTTGCTTTTGTTCATTTCTTCATTGCCACCCCAACATCTTAATTGGGGAAAACTTTTCAAATATTTTTCTACCCATTTCAATAAAACATCAAGTATTTATTGAACATTAACTGTATGTTAAGCTAGGTCACAGAGACTAATTCTGGTAGGCATCTACTGGTCAATTGGATGCTTTACAGCCAGCCCTCTGAGTTCGCAGGTTCCGTGTGCGTGGATTCAACCAACCAGTCAGCCAACCAAAAACAAAAGTTACATTGTTGCTGACCTGATTATGCAGTTAGGCCCACAGTGGTTAGATGTGTGCTGAATACGTACAGGCTTTTCTTCTTGTCGTTATTGTCTAAACAATAGAGGATAGCATAGCATTCACATCGTATTAGCTATTCATAAATAATCTAGAGATTATTTAAAGTATACAGGAGGGTGTGCAGAGGTTATATACAAATGCTACAGCATTTTACATGAGGGACTTGAACATCCACAGACCTTGGTGTCCATGTGGGTCCGGGAATCGGTCCCCCACCGATACCGAGGGATGAGTATCTACTTATTACACCTTCCACTCAGGGACCTCGTGGGCCCACGCCAGAGACAAAAGGGAAGGTGGGGTCTACGGCCGATATCGCCCATCAGGGTACAGTCAGTGAGCATGTCCACATAGGATCCCTGTGGTCTCTGGCAGAACATTTAGATACCTTTAAAATTCGAGTTATAAAGCAACCTTTCGTTCTAAAGATGAACCTGAGAACTGCGAAGGTGGATGGCGTGCTCCGTCCAGGGCCGCCCAGCCGGCTGGTGGTGAAGCCAGGGCTTGCGGTGAACTCAGACCCCGGCCCCCAGGCAGTTCCCTTCTGCCTTTTGATCCTCGGTTCGTAATTTTATGAAGCAGGGCTGCATGCCAATCAGTGGGATCCCTAATCAGCATGATGCTTTTGAACTTCTACTCTGCGCTGAGTCCTCACACAACTGAAGAAGAGTCAGGAAGCAGAACTGGTAGTGGAGGAGGGGGCAGAGTTCGACTAAAAGTGAAGGGACAGACATTGCAGTGGGGAGCAATGGCATGTGCAGGAGCCTCGCAGGGGATGATAAAATCTGTGTGGGCGTGCGTGCACCTTGGTCGGTGGGGGCGGGGGCCTTCCCGCAGACCCCTGTGGGTCAGTGAACAGCAGTGCAGTTAGAACGGTGATCAGGTAGGGCGAGGAGGCTGGTGGACAGTGTGGGAGGCCAGGTTACATCCACCTTAAACATGTCGAGGCTCATTTCTCATCTTCGTCACATTCAGTTTTTCTCAGAACGTTTGATTCCGACTGGAGCGGACAATGCAACGGGCACCAGGCTTGTCCTCTGGCTATTTGAAGCACTTTCGCTCTCCGTAGGAATTTCCGGGGAGTATAACTGTTACAAGAGCTCACAGCAGGGAACAGAGAGACAGAATTGGTCTGGAGATTGCTGCCCCAGGATGAGGCAGAATTACATTAAGGGGTCACCTCCCCACCTCTGTGTTGAAGGAGCGCCTTGGCAGGTCAGGGGTGTTGCTCCCCAGGCCTCGTGGATGGCTCACGGAAGGCCTTGTCCTTGAAGGGCTTTGATGGCGGGCCAGAGGGGGCCAGTGCCATCCTGGACGTAGATCTCAGTGCCCTGGAGGCCAGACTTCCTCGCTCTTGGTTTGGTTCCAAATTTTGTGAGCTGAGAGTGCCGTCCAATGTCAAACAATCATTCCCAGCTTTGCACTGTTCAGAGATATGATAGAGAATGAAAGGCTCATTCCCCCGAATGCTCTGCGGTTCAGTTCCCAGTAAGGGGTAGTGGCATCTTTCCTACCTGCTGGGCCACAGATCAGCCACATTTTTTCTGTGTTTCTTTTCTTCCGTCTTTTTTTTTTAGGTAGCGTTTACACGCAGCAACATACCACTATTTTAAGTGCACAGCTTGATGATTCTTACACAGCTCTCGTCAAGCTGCAGAAATTTTAACGCCCTAGAAACTTTTCTCACGCCCCCTTCCAGACAATCACCCCACCAGAGGTAACACCTTTCTGATTATTATTAGTATTTTATCACTCAAATCAATATATAGTGTATTCCAATCCCCCAGAGAGTTCTCTGATGCCTTCACTTGGTCGGTGCCAGCTCCCATAAGTAACTGTAATTATGACTAATTGCCATAGATCAACTCTGCTTTTTCTTGAATCTTTCACATGAATGGAGTCATCAAACATTCTTCTTTTTTATCCACTATCATTTTCTTCTGGTCTCCGTCCATGTCATGTATCAGTAGTTTGTTCCTTTTCCTTGCTGTGTGGCTGTGCATCAGTTGGTGGATTCATAAGTATCCCCCTAGGCCTGGCTTGTTCTCAGACTTCCTTCTCTTCAACCGCTTCTGAACCAGCTTAGTTTTCTCCTTATACCTCTGTCTCTCAATCCTCGAGCGAAAGCTAGAATTTGAGCTCCTGGCAACCAGCACTGTGTCTGTTTTGTTCACTGCTCTGGCCTCAGTGCCTAGGACAGAATGTGACATACAGCAGGTACTCCGTGTTTGTATAATGAATGGATGAACACATGTTCAGACACATAGTTTTATTTGTCTTCTATTCTGGCCTTGTGGATACTTCCCCAAGCAAATCCGAGCTACAGGATTCTCAGGACAATCTCTTTGCCCACAGACTGTCGTGAATTCCTGGGCCCTCAGATCACACTCAAGCTGTCTCAAAAAGAGCCTTCCTAACCTCTAGACCAGATTCGGTCCCTTTGCAGGCCTCCTGTCGGTCTCTGTCACCCCCATCATGACCCTCATTGCACTTGATTGTCATTGCTGCTCTGATTGACCGCCTTACCCGCTGATTCTATGGGCACGCAGAGCCCGTATTTCTTGTCACTACTAAGTCCCGCACTCCACACTCTGGCACATGAGAAGCACAGGGTAGGTACTAGATAGGATTTTTTTTCACAGGGAGTTTCTCTCTGCCAGACTGTGCCTCTCAAGACCCCAGCCATTAGACAAAGTCCTTTATGAAGAGGGAGGTGGATTTGAAAACGTGACTGCTGCTAAGGCTTGAATGTTGGTGTCCCTCCCCCGGCTTCAGATTTGTCCGTTGAAGTGCTAACCAAGCTGCCCACCCCCCATCCATGTGATTACATTAGAAGGTGGTACCTTTGGAAGGTGATTAGGTATAGATGCAGCCATGGGGAGGGGTGGAACCCCCATGATGGGATGAGTGCCCTTATCAGACGAGGGAGAGACTGGAGAGCTCTTTCTTTCCTCCGTAGGAGGACACAGCAAGGAGCCGGCACCTTGATCTTGGACTTCCCAGCCTCCGAAACTGTGAGAATTGTCTGTTGTTTAGTCCACCCAGCCTGTGGAGTTTCGGACTGTCAACCCACGCTTCTAAGACCTCCCCTGTGGAGGACTTCTACTTAGGTTACAGCATTTCATGGGCAGGGTCTTGTCTTTACCCTTTACATATTTCAGCCCCAATATTAAATCTGTGAATATGTTTGGTGGGTCGGGGTCATGGGAAGCTAGACGTTGACTTGGAGTCGTCCTGAGGAAATCCTTGTATGTTCATTTTCACCCAGATGTTTGGGAACCTGGAAGTACTAGACCTGTGACCTCTTCATCAGGTTCCATCTGCTTACATGATCGTACTCCCAGCTTCGAGCCCCTACAACAAAGGGTGGCTTCCAGAGAAGAGTAAGCTCCTGTGGGTGTGTGGTCTGTCTTCCTTTATTTTCAACATGGACTCTTCAGGGCTTCAGAAGGGTTTGTGGATTTCTGAAATGCTGCGCAGACCTCTAGGTACTGCGCTTGTGTGCATTTTCCTGGGAAGAGAGTCTGGAATTTCTTAACAGATTTTCATAAGGACCCATGCATCCCCTAAAGTTCAAAACTACTGGTGTCGAGTTCCTTCGGTGATCCTTCTAGTTGGTTCCTGAAATATCTCAAGTACAAGAGTAGGAAGTGTGGGCAGGAATGCTGTCTGAGCCCTGGGTTCTAACGCCACACCCCTGCCCTGCCTTCTCCTGGCTTCACAGATCGTGAGCCCTCCCTGGGCCTCAGTTTCCTTTCTGCTGACTCTGGTGGTTGCATTCGATGGCTGCAGAGGTTTCTTGCACTGTCTGGTTGGACAGTTCACTGCAGACAGCGAGGAGAGCTGACCCAAATCAACACGGTCTCTCTGTGCATTTTGTGAAAAGGTGGTGCCCACCAAGAAAAAATAAAAATAGCGCATCTTATCCCAGCTTCTGTCCCTTTGAGCCACTAGCATATGTGACTTCTAAAGAATGCCAGTGATCATCAATATATTATGAAAAAATAAAGAAAAGACAAAACAACAACCTGATGGCTCTTGGCGTCAGGTACAGACAGCACTGATGTTTTCGTGTCATATTCTTGAGGCGTCGGAGAGAGAGGGGTGGCTGCATCGCTCGTCTGCACCTGGGCGTATGAACCAGTAAGTCATCTGAGATGGAGACGTTTGTAACTGTACTCGCACCAACCATCAGAAATACGCGGAAAGAGACTCAACATTTGGAGAAATTAATACTTTCTTTTCTTCCTGGTGATCAGCAATTTACTGCTAATGCTTGAAACAGGAGAGCAAAAGCCATGGTGGAAAGTCGATGGAAGAGAGTTTAATGTGGCCCCTCGCTCCAGCCCCAAAGCATCCAAGTCCACTGCTCTTAATTCTGTCCAGGGCCTGTCTGTGAATAATTAGATTAAGGAATCGGGCAGGGTCATCAGAGAGCTACAAATATCACCCTGGGGGCCTCATTGGAGACTGATGGGACCTCTGGAGAGTTGATAATGGTGATCAAAGGCTCTATAGATTTAAAATGCACAAAGGATGAGCCCAGAAATAATCTGCCTGCCAACTTAACTTCTCTACCTGGAACAAATTATCCAAAAATCAATTTGCAAACACCTTTGAGATAACAAGGCCTTGAGAAATAACCTCCATGGCTTTGTAAGGAAGAGCATCTAGCTTGACTAATCTGTTTAATTTCCTTCTCTGCCCAAATGGAAGGCTGTAATAGAGGCAATCTGAAGCTGTCCCTTAAGATTTGCTCTGAGTCACACTGAGAAAATATTGTCCACCTCTGTTTCAGAGCAATTACTTCGTTTGCAGAGAATCTTTGTTGCCAGGTAATTAATTAGGAAGAAAACACCAAAGGAGCTGAATGAGTTTTATCCATCCGGAAGCTCTCACCTGAGTTCCAAACTGAAACTCACACCTGCGTCGGTCTCCTGAACAGCGCAGAGGCTCCCCAAATGCTCTGGGACGCATCTGCATTGTACTCCACCCCCCCGTACCTCTCCCACCCTCCACTTCTTAATTCTGCTCACAGCCTAGTTAAGTCGCTCATACCCCTTGATGACAATCCCACTCCTGGAAGTGAGTCCTAAGAAAATATGAGACAAGCAGGACAGGAGTCATTTGCACAAAGATGTCCATTGCAACACTCTTTACCGTAGCGAAACATGGACCAACTCACGGGCGCGTCAGTTGGGGAATAGTTTTTGTGATTAACTGATGGATTATCCTGTAGCTATTAAAGACAGTGATGGTAGGATCTATGCGGTATACAAGCAAAGCCCTTAGAATATAATAAGTAAAGGAAAGACAGATGTACCCTGTATCTTGTGTTACTGGAGCCCCCTGGAAAAAGTTAGCTTACGGGAACGGGAATTGGAATGGAGCGTGGAGAAATAAAAAAGGCTGTTATGTTGGGTGACAGGGAAAGGAACCTATTTCCTCTTGCTTCTCACTCTCTATATTGTTGTTCCGCTGCTCTGTTTTGCAACAAATAGAAAATACATCCACTTCGGTTTTTACAAAATGGGCATCACAACGTAAGTAGCCTCTCGAGGGGAGAGAGCCGGTCTCGGGAGGTGTGCAGTTGTGGGTTCTGTCCTGCCTGATTCCATGATCTTGGGTGGGTGGCCTGGTCACCTGAGTTCTCGGGTTTTCCACCAAAATAGAGGTGGTAATGTCCCAAGAACTACACAAAGTAATGCATGTGAGATTTCATGGGAAAAAGTACAAAACACAGTGGATTTCTGCAGCTTTGCTGGTGGGAGGCGACCACAGATGCTTGCTGAAGGCCTGGTCGATTTAGCTGAAGATGGAGAACTTAATGGGAGAAGGGTGGCAACAGGTAACAAATGCAATATAACTCGACACGACTTGACCCTTGACCCCCACCAGGGGCACTGTGGCCAGTGACACTGTCCCTGCTGGAGGAGCCCGCTCCAGTTGAGGAAGAGCAGAATTCTTCCTGGTGCCATCATCCTTTGGCCACTTAGGCTCCAATCACTCTTCGGGAGAACTTCCGCTAACACTCTACGTGTTCTTGTAAAAGATGTGTTTGTGAACCTCAGGCTGCCCTGGTGTTTGAAGCAAACTGCAGCCCAGTAAAGGCAGGTTCTCATTGGAGGACTGAAAGCGGAATATTGACCCAGACAGCTTTGCTGGGTTCTAGATGAACTATTTGCTCACAATCGCCTTCTCTCTTCCCTCTCTTCAAACGAAAGAGATCTGGTAGGTGTTAAATATAGTTACTGAAGGAATACTGATTCGGGTATTTAATGTGCGAAATTGTGAAAGTTACAGTAAGGCCTGAATGCGGTTAAAAAGGCATCTGGGCTGTTTTTTGTGGCTGTCTCCAGAATCCTGACCCTTTTCCTCATGTGCTTGGATTCTGTTCTGTGAACCACATGAGCCTCACATTCGTTTCTGATTGTGTCTTTCAGAGCCTCCCACGCCCATCGCGCCCCCAGAGCTGCTGGCTGTGGGGGCCACGTACCTGTGGATCAAGCCCAACGCCAACTCCATCATCGGGGACGGCCCCATCATCCTGAAGGAGGTGGAATACCGCACCACCACCGGCACCTGGGCCGAGACCCACATAGTTGACTCTCCCAACTATAAGCTGTGGCACCTGGACCCCGACGTGGAGTATGAGATCCGGGTTCTGCTCACAAGGCCGGGAGAGGGGGGCACAGGGCCACCAGGGCCTCCGCTCACCACCAGGACCAAGTGTGCAGGTAAGAGCCTCCTTCCTGACTTCATTCGCAGAGGCTGGGCCAACGCCGTGCGCAGTCCTCCTCTTGGCTTTCTGTGACCATTGTTCCTCAGCTTCCTTGATGTGAGTGTGCGTCCTGTTGTGCAGAAAAGTCGTCAGGGCCCTGGTCCCAGCCTAAGAGGACCTTCTGGCTTTGGTGGCATCTCTGCAGACCACCTGGCTCTGACTGTGTGCCCTGAAGGTCTCATCAGGACTCGATCTCTGAGTGCTTCTTGTTCCTGTCGTGTATCTAAGGTTTCTGGATTTTGCTGTGTCCCTGAGGACCCCTGCGTTGGGCCTAGGCCCCTCGTGAGTTCTTGGTTTTGACAGTTTCCCCGGTTCCTGGTTCCAGCTCTGTCTTTGAGGGGCTCCTGGCTCTGCAAGTGTCTCTCAGTGGATTCTGGAGCTGCCTCATCACAAGAGCCTCCTGGGGCCACGTCGCTTGGGGACTCCGGCTCCTGCCTAGGAGTCTGGGTTGGGACTGACCCTCCAAGGGTCCTCTGGATTGTCTGTGCCTACAAGCTCCTGGCTCAGTGGGCGTCCTTGGCTCCAGCTCTTCTCTGAGGTTCCCGCATGCTGCTTAACAGTTTCCTGGCTGGGACTGGGGCAGGGAGGGCTCTGTGGCCCCAGCTTTTCCCTGAGGGTTCCAGGCCTCCCTGGAGTTTCTCACTAGGGATGTTGGCTGAGAGTGTGTCTCTAAGTGTATCCCTGAGATGTTCCAGCTCCGAAGGCAACTCAGGAAATTAAAAGAACTCGATGTTCTTTTGTGTTGTTTTCCTATCACGTGATTTACATGATCTCATGTTTCCCCTCTACGTAGCCTTTCGGTATGAGTATTTTGATCTCATATACACACGAATGAGTGGAGACTCATTATTTTTAAGCGTTTTGTCCAAAGTCATGGAATCGGCCAGTGGCACAGTCAGAACTTGAACCTGACTCGAACGCCCTTGCTCGTGGGCCACGCTGGGATGAGTAGGCAGGAAGATGTGTGCCCCCGTGAGGTGCATGCAGCTGAAAGTGCTTCACTGGGGGGTCAGGGAAGCCGTGGCATGGGCTTCGGGGTCCAAGGGAAAAGGGTGTGGACAGAAGGACCCATCAGCACAGTGCCCACCATGGAACAAAAAGCCAAGTAAAATGCAGTCGGTTCTGCTGTAATGGGACAAGCGTGTTCCTAAGAATCACTGCACTAGGAAGAGTTACACAGTGAAACCCCTGGGCTCGTGAGGCACAACACTTGTACTCCATCAGTGACACATAAAAAAAAAAAAAGAGAGAGAGAAAGCTAGTAAAAATGGTGGCACAGTTTTGCATGTTAATGCCCAAATATGCATAAAATGGCAGCACCGAGGGTGTGTTACCGTAAAACGTCCTGACGTTTGCTCATGGACATGGGCATCAGGAAGGTCGCAGCCTGTGAGGTGCTGTGAAGTGGGCAAGGGGGGCTGTCTGAAAGTGACAGAACGTCATGACGCAGGGCGTGGATGGGCGTGGCTCGCAGCACGTGCAGCAGGCGGAGGAGCAGGCAGCCCTTGGAGTTGGGTGCCCCCGTGTCTTCCTCTGTGGCTCAGTTCAGCGGGGCGCCGGTTTCTGCCTCATAGGTGCAAAATCACACTGTAAATGTGAAATTTGTGTTGTGCCCCAAGCCTTTCCTAACATGCTGGTCGTGATGGAACACATTTACGTCGTCAGGACAGGAGTTCTAGAGAAATCGACAGTGACCTTTCTAAAGTATCGCAGTGCTGGGCGCCATGTAACCTCAAGTCCGCATTTCCATTGCTTGGGACTATTCCTTTGAAAGTTATCGAACTGCCATGATGAAGAGAGATGCTGTTTTCTTGATTATTTTAAAAAACGGGGCTTTTGGTAAAATTCCTCATTGAAACCTGATGATGAAACATATCACTTTAAAAGGACATAAGATATGTCATTAATTCAGGTACTACCTTATCTCAGCTATGCAATTCAATATCCATCCATAAAAATAATTGATTCGATCTTGCCGATGAGACTTTCCTCTTTCAATGGGGTAAATCTAAGAGTTTCCGGGGTTTTCGAGCTTTATGAATGCTGTTCAAAGGACTGTGGCAGCCCCCATGGACGTATTGCTGATGATCCTATAATGTATTTTGAAATTCAATCACAAGATGATCATCTCAATAAAAATTTACGATGTATTGAAAATTGTTGCCGTGACCGTGTAATGGATTTTACATGTTGAAAACACAATTGTCTGACTAGCACTATAAAAATTATGAGTTGAAATGCTGTTTGTGGTTTTACATTTAAGAAAATGTTGATGTTTAAGTTTTGACTAAAATCTTCAATAACCCACATTTGATAAAATGTATCATCTAGAAGATAATCTTCTTTCTCATATTACCACTGATAGTGGAATGTTCTTTGCCTCGTGATGAACTTTTCAGAGAATCCCAAGGTTGATAGTCATTTGTGGATGCTGTTTATTGGGGTTGGTAGTCTCAGTCCTCCCACCCTTTCCCTATTCATTATTAATCACACTGAAAATGTACTCATTATTTTACAAAACTGAAAATGAGAGAGCGTGGAGTGTGCAAGGTTGAATTTCTGCCCAGAGGAATTTACAGGCTGGGTTAAGATTCCAACAAAACAGCATAAAGGGTAAAACATAAAGTCTGGTATTGAAATACCCAACTTCATGGAGGAGAACAAGGCTGATGAGGAGGGACCAATGCTCCTGGAATGATCTAGAGCAGTGGTTCTCAAAGTGCAGCCCTCAGACCCATGCACTGGCACCCCTGGGAACTTGTTGGAAATGCATATTCTCAGGCCCCACCCCAGACCGAATGATTCAGAAGTTCTTGGGTTGGGGCCCATAGGTCTATGCTTTAAGGAGTCCCCCCGCCCCGAGGGATGCTGATGCACACCCACACTCAAGAACCACTGACCCACCAACACACCACCCTGGGAATGCCCAGTATATTGCTCGGTCCTCGAGGCAACTCTGAGAGGCAGATGGGAGGAAACTGAGGCTCAGAATCATCGAGCCAAGGTTACAAAGCACTTAAATCCTCAGAGCTAAGCCTCTTGGCCTAAGGAACTCCTCAGTGCATGGGCTGATGGAGTTTCCTCTGCCAGTGTCCACTTGAGTGTGGGATTGGGTGACAGGGAGATGGGTAACCATGGAGACCAGGTGAGAATGAATGGCTGCCATGCACTGCAACAATCGTCCCTTTCCCCAAACACCTACTGCACCGATCACTTCCACGTGCCAGTCTCTGTGCTAGGCACTGGTGACGGAGGCTGGCCTAGTAAGGACATGCTAAAAGCAGGCAGAGGCTCACAGCAAAAACCTACAAGGTCAGGTATAGGCCAGGAAGACACCAGAGGGCCAGGTCGGCAAGGGCAGGTCTGACCAGTCACCGTCAGGGCACTGGCAAGGCCAACCCTTAAGGGAGAGACCATCGGTAAGACTTTGGCAGCTTCCCAGACCAGGAGTGTAGAGTTCAGAGCAAGACTTGTAGCCGAGTAAGTCTGAGCCTGGACAGACGCCCGGGTAGGACTCTGGGAATGAGGGGGTAGGAGAAGAGAGCCAAAGATGAGGCTCCCAGGCTTCAGGTTGGGGTGACCGAGAGACGAAGGGTGGAGCCATTTTCCAAGGCGGAAAACACAAAAGACGGCCTAGGGCCAAGGGAGTGCGTTTAGGTCAGCGTCAGTTCCACGGGGGCGGGGCTGCACAGCCGGGGGTGGTGTGGCTACACCTGGAGAGCAGGTGAGACCCGCAGATTACCTGCTCCTCTACGGGGAGAATTACCTTATCGCACCTGGAGTTCAGAATCAAAGGGACTTCCTAGTACTGATGAAAGCAATTTAATTCTTTCTTTATGCTGTTCTCTTGAGATGCCCCATTCATTTACGTTTTCCATTCATCATTTTGTTCCTCTTGCTCCGTTTAATCATTCACCATCGTTCCTGAGATACAGGCCCAGGGAGCCAATGCGATGATGTACATCAAAGTGCTTTGGAAAGCTCAAAATGCTCTTTAGATGCTTATAATGAAACAAATCATTATTATTTGTTGCTGCTGTTGTTACGCATGTTATGATCATGAATCATCATATCAAAGCAGGAAGTCTGTCTTGTCCGTTTCTCTGGGCTGACTGGCGTCTGGGAAGGTGGGCTGTAGTTTTTTGTTGTTCTTCATCATCCCACAGGAAATCCTGTTTCAGAGCATGATGCCCATAGTGCAGGACGGACTCTCAGAGGTCTTCTTGTCTTGAACAGTGGGTGGTTTCCTCCAGCCCGTTCCCAACAGCAGACATCCAGTGGTGGGAGTTGGGCCTCGCGGAGCTGTCTGGTGCCTGCCCCCAACCCCCGCATGGAGTCTCACCTTGAATGCCATCCCGATGGGAAGTTCACACTCTTCCATGGCAGACTGTTTCACTGCTGGGGACCCCGGGGGGTTGCTATCACTCTCCCCAGTGTTGGCCTGATTATCGTGCAACTCTGGATGGGGTCCTTTGTAGGAGCAGAGAGCGCCCATTGGGTTCAAAAGAGTTGGGGCAGCAGACAGGCGGATAGCATCAACTATCTGGAGTCCCCAAGGAGAACCAAGGGCGATGACCTTGAGGATGGACACCAAGGTCAGTAAGTAGGGAAGGCAGGTAAAATAAGAGGTGCATACAAAGCACTGACGGTCCCTGCATCTCATCTGCAGACACCACTTGGAATGTCCTGGGCACTTGCTTGCTGATGTCTTAAACTATCACCCAGCACCAGACAGAGAAACTCTCCCTCATTGTAACCTGAATCTGTCTCCATGCAAACTCACTCATGAACCTGGTTTTACTCTCAGGGGACATATTCCTTCTTATCTCCAAAACAGGTCACCAGCCATCTAAAGTTGTCTCTTTTAATCTCCAGAAAGCTTCCCCCTTCGTTCTCCTAGAGCAGGGGTGTCAGACTCATTTTCACCGGGGGCCACATCCACCTCCCGGTTGCCTTCAAAGGGCAGAAATGATTTTAGGACTGTATAAATGTAACTTATTCCTTAACTGTTAAAGAGCTGAAATGACATTCAGCCCTTTGAAGGCAACAGGGAGGCGGATGTGGTCCCCGGTGAAAATGAGTTTGACACCCCTGCCCTAGAGCCCTGCGTGAGCCAGAATCTGGGCAGCCATCCTTACATCGTGGTATGGAATCACCAGTGAACAACCCAGCAAGTTGGGGACCATACAGCATACCCCTCCCTCCCCTCGGTTGCTTCCTCCTGGGAATGACCAGCCACGTGCCGGGTCACCACTTCATCACGATCTCACAGAGCTCAGGCCCTCCACATGAGAAGCCCGTGTACCACCAGAAACAGGACAGGGACTGCTGATTCGGAGGGCCCTCTTCCTATTACCCCCACCTGCGGGGTGATCGCACGTTGTATGTTATTTACACATTTATGGACTTCTACTTGAACTGATGTGTCTACCTCTCTCTTGTCTCCAGAGGGATTGAAAAAGGGAGGTTCAATGAAGTGATAGTAGTTCATTAGAATTTAGTGGAAGAGTCGGGGCTTTAGAACCAAAAAAAGAATGGTTTTTATTTCAAGCTGCATCTTGCTAGTTAGAGAAAAGTGCGCCTGCCTGTGCCGCAGTTTACGGGAGATCACGATACACCATTTTGTTGTGAAGCTCCGGTGAGATAAGTCACGTGCCTATCAGAGAACCCAGGGCATAGAAGCCCCTCAACGAACTTTATTCAGAGACAAAGCTCAGGCCTGGAGAGAGCGTGTCGGGACCTAAGCTCATCTCCCCCACTGTGGCATGATGGACCCTGTGGTCAAGGGTTCCTCCAGCTGCCACTCCCCTTTCTCAGACAGCGGTGTATTCGCTGGCTGAGTGCTGCGGGGAGGATGGGAAGTGCATGGTGGCTGTGCGGGTGGTATGGAGTCCTTGCTGTGGAGCTGCAGGGCTTGGAGGGGCTGCAGTACACCAGATCATGGAAGGAGTGGGAACTGGCCTTCGTCTGATTTTGCCTCTGGTCCCAAGTGAGAGAGAAACCTGTTTTGCAGGCCCTTTTTTCTTATGGGAAGTCAAGGCGAGTGAGGAGGCCTTGTAAAGGCCTTTGTAAACAGGGTGGAGAAATGAGTCCTGCCCTCTGCAATGAGAATCCTCAGGTAGGCGCTGCCTGTCCGTCTGGCTTGCTTTTTGAGGGCAGAGTGGAAACAGAAAGAGGGGATGAAGAATTGAGGGTCTAGAAAGTAGAAAAAAGCTGTGTAAGCCACCTTGGATGGCCTTTCCCCCTTCCCATAAGCCTCAGCTTCATTCTGTGTACAGGGGGGCAGTGTAACTGGGGTTAACTGCTATGGCTCTGAATTATAAGTAAACTGAGCTCCCTTCTGGGCAGGACGGTGCTAGGAGCACAGATGTCTAACTGCCCTGCCGTAATCTGGTGGGGTGACCCACAAGTCTTAGGGAAACACAGCAAGATTAGCCAATGGAAGTCGAATCACCATCCCACCCAGAATCAAAGCAAAATCTGAAGACCAATGGAGAAATCTGCAACATTGTGGGAAAGAAGGGAAGGGGGATTGGTCTTCCTTGCAGGCCATACCGTGCTCGAGGGACACTGTTTCCAGGGCGCTGCAGGTGAGCCCGGGTTGAAGGCACTACGACCACCATTTACTCAAAAAGGTGTAGATTAGGGTTGATGGCTGTTTTCATACTTCCCCTCCCTCTGGCTTTTTGTAAAGCTTCTGCCCTTCCTTCTCTGCCATGGGATGGGGGAAGCGGGCAAGGTTAGGCACAGGAGGAGAGATGAGGAATGAAAAAGGGGAAAATCCTGTCCTTACCACACTCCGTTCTGGAGCTGCTGTGTGAGCCAAGAAGTGTCTGCAGGTGAGCAGGTGTCTTCAAGGGGTGAGATGGCATCTCCTCTTCTCGCAGACCCCTCCCTTGACCCTCCCATTGCACACATGGTGTCTGCAAGTGGTACTGGTAGCACCTGTCACCCAGCTTATGGAAGGGAAGGAGAAGAGATACAGCCTTTCCCCTTACACCTACAATATGCACAACCTCAGGGTCTCAACCCACACAGGGGTTAGAGGGTTAGAGTGACCCTTACTCTTCAGTAAGGGTCTGGATGGCACCTCTTAGCACTCTCTAGAAAGGACATCTAGAAGTGCCTTAGCTGTCTTCTGTAGGATGCAGCAGTATTTACTGCTTACTCTTCTTGATTTCATAGCCTTGGGTGAAATCCCAAAGCAACAGGAAAAGTTAAACATTTTGTTGCTCTTAGATTTTTCTGCAACCCCTTGCTCCCTAGAGAACTAAAACCACCTGATAGGTGAGGTAATTCCACAAACATACCCTGGTAAATACTCCCCCAAGCCCTCCTAACTTTGGAGGTTGAGACGTGAAGAAAAGGTGAGCCACAGAGAGGTATTAATGACAATAAAAGCTAACTGTGTTTGTTTGTCAAGCTAGTTGACTTTAAAAGAAATAGCTCCAAAATATACTAAAATTAGAGGTCAATCATGGCTATAGCTTTGGAAATCTTGAGCAACAGCACAAGGACAATGGATGGTTAGAATAATGGAGCCAGCAGCTACCTCATTTGAGTGTCTATGATAGGCAAGGCCCATAGTGTTGAGGTCATTTTGAGAATTTTACTTGTAATTCCTGCAGCAACCTAGTGGGGTGAGTATAATTTTCTCTATGGATTATGTGGAAGGTAAATGATTTACCCAGCACCATGCATCAGCCCAAGTGGCTCAGCTGGGAATTGAACGTTTAATTATATAGCTACAAAACTCAAGCTTTTTCTAATGTGACCCTGGAATCCAGCATCATTATGAAAGCGTTAAGGCACCGTGACCAAGTTGGGTTCATTCCAGAAATGCACTGATGAAAAATGTCGAATATTAGAAAAACCATTGGTATAATGCCTCATCTCAGTAGGTCACAAGATAAAAACCATCTGATCCTCTCGAGAGAGGCTGAAAAGTAATTTGGAAAAAACTCAGCCTTCATTACTGATCAGAATTCTTAGTAAGCAAAGAATAGAAAGGCACTTTCTTATTTCTAGCAGAAAATGTTCTTAAGGCTTCAAAGTCTTAAGAGAATAAACTAAACCAAAAAAAAAAAAAAAAGCTTATTAGAGCTACTAAGAGGTTTCAGTATTATGGTCCGACTGAAAGCAAGTAAACAAATCAATAGCCATATGCCAGTAATAACCCTTAAAAATATAATAAAATGCATCCTATTCTCAAATGCAATGAAAATATAAATACTTAGGCGTAAACCAAGAAATGTGCAGAACCCACGTGAAAACAGGCGCACCTACAAAACTTGACTGAGGATGTTAAAGCAAGACCCGAATAAAGGGAGAAATATATAGTGTTGTTAGGTTAGCACATTTACTATTGGGAAGAGATCCATTCTCCCCAAATTATTTTATGGGTTTAATACAATTGCAGTCAAAATTCTAATGGGATTTTTTATTTAACTTGAAAAAGTGATTTCAACACGGACGTGAAAGAATACGCAGGAGAAAGCAGTAAAGAACACCGGGAAAGCCGGGGTGGCGGCGGTGGGCCGTTCTTGTGAAACATCAACATTTATTGTAGCTGTACTAATTGATCCCGGAGAATAACCCAGTATGTGGTGAGACTGGCCTTTAAAATTTACGTGAGTGAAGAATTGCTTAACAAACTGTATATTCATAATTGGGGGAGAAATAGAATCCATTGCTTACATATCATGATATGCTAAAGAAATTCTGGACCTATTGAGAACTGAACGTAAAAGCTGAAAAAAGCAAGAGCCAGCAGAAAATAAAGAAAATTTTGTTCTTGTATTGGAAGGGACTGGCAGTTAACTGAAAGCAAACAAATATACCATAGAATCAGGGTTTGCAAATTTTACTACATAGAAAGGGAACAGGAGAGAGAAGAACCCTTCGCTACTATATTAACAAAATTCAAAGGGCAAATGGGTAAACTGGATATGGGGACATATTTGACAAAATTGAGAAAAAAAGAAATTGGATATAAATGAGCTCTAGCAAGTCAATAAAAATATCTTCATTCCGATCCAAACAGAAAAGGCTAAAAGGTATAAACATGCAATTGCCAAACAAAATATGAATAGTGAAAAAATAGTTTGGTGAAAAACAAAATGTCCAATGTCACAGATAATCAAATAAATGCATTTCTAACCTATAACATTACCAAAATATATCTATTTTTAATTGATAATTATCAGCACTGGCAAGGAGCAACGAAGCAGGCTCATATCGGCATTTCTGCATGTGGGTTAATGGGCACAGCATACATGCTTAGAGGACACTTGGCTAATTATTTCTTTAATGAAATAATCAGAGTTGTATTCATAGAGGTCATCGCTGCATTATTTATAAGGGCAGAAACTTGGAAATCACCTAAGTGCACCAACGACAGGAGAGTAGTTAAATACGTTGCCTGTGTGCACACAGCGGACGCCTATGCTGGTACTGCAAACCACGTTTTTATAGGATATCTGGTGGCATGGGCCAGTGTCCATGCGGTAAGGAGTAAAAAAAAAAAATCAGCTTGCAAAACTTCATGTCATCATACCTCAAGTTTTTGAAATAGAAATACGCAGCCCATGTATCGGCAGGGGCCAACTTAGCTGCTGGAACTATAAAGATCTGACCTGCGTTCCCCATTCCAGATCCTGTCCCAAGACCTCTGGAGAGTCCCAGGGGAGCACATGTGACCCCCATTCACTGCCTGCCCTATGTTCTGGAATATCCCTGTTGCTCTGTGCTGTCCTAACTGGACCAAATGTGGACTTGGCCCCTCCCAGCCACTGTCCCTGCAGCTGCAGGAACACGAGGCGGTTTCCTGTCTTAGTGTTTGATGGGACTGCATTTTTCAGGCTCCCCAGCAAGCAATTCCAAATCCTTTTGCAGACTTAAAAGTCCTTTCAGTGGGCAGGGATTTTCCGCCTTTTCCTCTCCTACACGCCTCCCCGCAGATTACCCACAGGTGCTGTGACATGTTCGCATTACCAGAGCATCTTTTCATGTATCAGTTTCCAACTTCGGGTTCAGGCCCCTCTTTGCACATCAAGGTGAACAATAAGGGCGGTCCAAGGCGGGCAGCTAATGCTGAGATCGAAGCCTTTATTTTAATGGGAACGTTGCTCCCTTAAAAATATTTTTTCAATTTATCTGCATCTGTGTGCATGCGCAGACACATACCATAAATATGGTATAGATTTGTGTTTTGTGTGTGTGTGTGTGTGTGTGGTGAGATTATGGGTCACTGGCAATGTTTTCTTTGTTTTGCTGTGCTATGTAAAATTTATACAATGTAAAAGTAGGTTTCCCCCTTAGAATCAAATGTGACCATGAAAGATTGTTATAAATTGTAAAGTGCTCTGTACAAATGTGTAAGTGTGGGAGGTTATTTTTTATTGTATTTAGTGAGTCACTGACGTTCTTGCAAAGTACAGGCGTATCTGCACCTTTGCTGAGCCCTGGGCTGCAGACCAAGCAGGAGGCTGTGTTCAGATGGAGCAAGGGACAGTCAGGTGAGGGGTTTGCTTTAGCCCCATGAGAGTGTGAATCCACGTTCTGTCATTAAGGTGCTGGATAGCTTTGGGAAATCTGCTGACCCTCTCTGAACCAGTTTTCTTATCTGTCAAATAAGAATCATTAATATGAATTATGGCTATCCTTCAATTAAAAAGAGCTTGACATTCCCCCCCAAAAAGAGAGAGAGAGAATGAATGAGAATGCACGGACTCTGCTCACGGTCCCAGGAGGAAGGTGTGTTCCATCATTGCCGTCACTACCACAGCTTAGAGAGGGTAAATACTTTGTTCCAAGCCGCACGGCTTAGGCAGTGGCTGAGGTTAGAGCGCATGGGGTCTGTCTGATCCTGGTCTCTGTTCTTAACCCACCTGCTGCTATAACTGCAAGTTCCCTGCACAACGCCCAGAACTTAATAGGTGCTTCGTAAACGGGAGCTTTTGGCAAGTTTACACCCTAGAGGCTCACTCTCTCTCTCCCTGCCCAAGTCCTCCTCATGAGGAAACCCCATGATGTTCAAGGGGACAACGGGGAGCCACTTGCTATGTTTCCAAAGGGATCCGGGAGGGCCCACGCTTTCAGGGGTGTGGCATGTAGCCTCAGCCAAAAGTATGTCAGAGCCAGAGGAATGCCAGGAGACCTTGCCTGTCACTGGCCATTTGGGGGTGCAGGGGTCCTGTTACACTGGGGAGAACGGGAGAGCTGCACAGAGCAGTGAGCACAAACCTGGCTTGAGGTAGAGAGGACCTGACTGCAAGCTGGATCCGAGGGCAACCCGAGCGCAACCCGAGCATTCGCTGTGGTTTCTAAGTCATACCCACCGCTGGCTGGGCCCAAGGTCATTCTGAGATTCTTGAGGGACACTCTGGCAGAAGTTGGGGAGCTTATAGGGACCCAGTAGGGAGGGCAGCCCACACACGATTGTGATATAGACTTGCCTATCTGGGGATGTCTTGAATTATTGACCCTCTTCCCACCAACCCTCTTCCGAGCTGGGCCTAGGGCTGAAGGAAGGTGCAGCTGCTGCAGGCACTGTGGGGGCTGGGCCAGTGTCCCCTCCTCGTCCTCTTCATTCTCCTACTCAAGAAAAATAGAGTGGTCTCAACACCAGTGCAAAATTTTGAAAATAAAAAATATGTATATTTTGTATACCAATTAAATTTTTTTTTGCTAGTGCCTATTCCATTTCAATTATTGACCTCATTCTTAGGTAATTATGTCCACGTGCCATTTATAGTCCCCACCTGTCACTCAACACCAAGAAGTATTTTGCAGATTATTATGGGGTTTTCACCCTTGTTTTAATGGCCCAATAGTATCCCATTGGGTCTAATTACAATGATTTACTAAATGATTCCTGTATTGTTGGATATTTGGGTGTTTTCCAGAATGTCACCATCATCCTGCCTTCTGTTTGAATTATTTCCTTTGGACTAAATTTTAAGGAGTGAAGTATTAAAAGGTCAAGGTAACCTTATGGTTTTTGCAACATTTCACAGATTGTCTCCCATGAAATAATTATGCTGTTTTATAATGCTATGAGCACTTTCAGTGTAACCTTGACAGATTTCTGTGCTGTCGTTTTTAATTGAATTTATTGGGGTGACATTGGTTAATAAAATGATTTAGGTTTCAGGTGCACAGTCCTACAGCACATCACCTGTATGTTGTACTGTGTGTTTACCTCCCCAAGTCAAGTCTCCTTCGTATCACTTTTCTAATTTCGCTCCCATCGTAGGCATGATGGGACATTTCAGGTCTACTTTAATTCATGCCTGTCTCTGACCTCTCCTTTTGCTGCCTTCTCTGCCTCACTCACATGTGCCAACCCTACTGGCCTTTCTTCTGTTCCTCAAATCCCGCCACGGCCAAGGTTTACCTGCCTCGGGGCTCTTGACCAAGCCATTCCCAAGTCGCCCCAGGACTCTCCTCACTCATTCCCTCCCCAGGTTACTCATCAGCATCCTTTATAGGTCCCTTTCAAAGTCACTTAACAAAGGGACTGTCCTTGACACCCTGTTCTCAATTAGTCTCCTTCCCACTTCCCTTTTTAAGCACTTACAACACTCTGCGTAGAACTTATTCTAATTTGTGATCTCCTAATTATTTACACGCCTGTTTGTTTTCTGCATGCCTCTTCTGCTAGACGATGTATTCCCTGAGGACCGCGCCCTTTTCTGTGCTGGTCACTAGTGCCCGGTGTCGTGGCTGGCCCAGAGCAGGCGTTCAGTTAATAGGTGGTGATTGCATGCGTGTGGTGGAGAGAGAGATGTGCGCTGAAGAATGTGGAAAACCAGAAAAAACACACCAACAAACGTTGAAATGACTGAACGCAGCATCGTTCAGTGAAAACAGCTGTTATCTAGTTGGTTTTTAAAAATAGCTGCATGTTTTATATTTAACTCATTGATTGATGTGGGGTCTATTCTGGTCTTTGGCAAATGGTGAGGTTTCAAACAATGAGACACTAGGGAGGAAGGATGGGAATTGTTTAGGGAGAGAGAAGGGAAGGAAGTTGGGGACTTGACCCAAAGAAGCTTTGCAAAGGAAAGGGTCTCAGAGCGAGGGTCCTCGTTGTGAATTTCCTGGCCTGTCATAGTAGCGGGCCAGACACCCAGGCCACAGTGAGGGAAACTCCTTTGCGGAGGAGAGCTCCAACCCCGTCCAACTGGCCAGCACCTCCTGCCCTTGCCAGCCCTTTACAGCACTGTCTTTTGGAAGCCTTTTATAAATATTATCTGTTTTTCCTCATCTTGACTTTGAGGCTACTTTGACTAATCAGCCCGACTTCCACTGAAGGACTCCGAAACTCTCAGGAATGAAGGGAACGTCCCTAAATTTCAAACTCTGCCATAGCCGTGAAATAACATCTTCTGACCTCAAGCTCTTCCAGTTCCCACTCTCTGGCCACCACAGGAGGTTTATAGGTGCTGTGAATCTTGGACTTATTCGATGGCTTGGAGGAAAGCGGGGGTTGGGGACGTGGGGCAAAGAAGCCAGGAGTTCTGATTAACTGAACGTTTCCTTTGATTTGAAGGTTAAGCAACAAATCCATTTAAACTTGGCCCAGACTATTTTATACAGGACGGCGTGTGAACTAAACAGAGTAAAATTGAGCCCAGAGGAATACCTCCGAGAAGAAAGAATCCAGTAGTAAGAACCTTAATTGCCTTTGCACTTACTATATGCACTTGACTGCTGTACTCACTCCAAAGCCTTTGATCAAAGCCACGGCAGCTTAGACATTTAAAGGTCTCTCTTAGGCAGCAAAGGGCCATCCCACTGTGTTGAGCTCTACTAGTCTTTAAACTCCCTGAGTACAGAGCCTTGGGCATCTCACCTGTGTCTGGCTGGCACATCCAGAGGATTGAAGAATGGAATGAATTTGCATCCTCACTTAAGGCATGGCTATTAAAGTAACAGCATTCTATATTAAGAGGAGTTTAGCATTCAGAATGAGTGGGCAGTGTGACACCTCAGATATGCCACAAAAAATATCCCAAGCCCATGACACTTAATTCTGGTCACATAGTCACCAAGACACAGGATGAAAGATTTTACCTTGGAGAGTGCTGGTGTTATGGGGATGAACTATGAAACCTGTCCTATGAGCAGGCTGGAGATGCTGACCAAGATGTTTGCTTGCAAATTAGAGACTGGTGCCCAGAGAACACGGTGAGAAAGATAATGCTGGTTTTCACATTTTAATTAAATTTTGTCGGGACAATAAAAGAAATATGTTTCTATTATTTATGTGCTGGGAGATACAGGAAAACAGTAAACAATGTAAGAATCACCCATAAATCACCACTCAGATATAACTACTCCACATTGTGGTAGAACGAACTCTCCCCGTTATGGTTTTATTTTTTTTTAATTTTAATTTTAATGCAGACAAGGACAGCCCCTTACACAAACTTGAGCCAGCATGTACATGTTGTTCTGTAGCCCATTCCTTAGGAGCGTATAAGGAATATTTTTCCGTGTACTTATGCATTTTTTTTATTTCAATAAATACAAATATGTGTTGAATAACTACATATACCAGGTTTGGAACTTGGTATTAAATATGTAGCATGGCGCATTAAATAGACATGCTCTTGGTTTTTATGGATCCTGAATGATGACAGGAGAGACATACAGTACATTGAATGTGAAAACAGAAATACAGCCCATCCTCATTATTTGCGGGCGTCATATTTGCAAATTCACCTACTCACTAAAATGTATTTGTGATAGCAAAACTCAGTGCTCATGAATCCCACAGTCGCTCATAGACATGCGCAGAAGGGTGGAAAGCTGGAGTTGCCTGATGCACGCGTTCCTGGGTAAGGGAAGACGAGGTGGTGCTCTGCCTTTTTGTTTCAGGTCCTCTACTGTAAACAAATATCTTTTTCATGGTCTCTTCAGTGCCACATTTCCCCATTTTTGTGCTTTTTGTTGGCAATTTTGCTGTTTAAAATGGTCCCCAAAGGTAGTGCTGAAAGGCTGCCTAAGGTTCCTAAGTGCAAGAAAGCTATGATGCGGCTTATGGAGAAAATGCATGTGTTAGGTGGGCTTTCTTCAGGCTGAGTGGTAGTGCTGTTGGCTGCAAGTTCAATGTTGCCCCCCCACAATTTACAGGTGCTTTTTCTACAATAGGCCGCACTACTAAGACAGGGAGCCAAAGCAGCTCTACTTAATACACAAAAACAAACACAGGGAGGCTTCCAAATTGAGGAGACAAAGAGATATGGCCCAAATGAAAGAAGAGAAGAGAACCCCAGAAAAAGAACTAGAGAAATCGAAGATAACCAACCTACCAGATGCACGGTTCAAAACACTGGTGATCAGAATGCTCAAAGAACTCATTGAGTACAACAACAAAATAAAAAAGACCCAGGAAGAAATGAAGGTTATACTAAGTGCAATAAAGAAGAATCTACAGGGAACCAACAGTGGAGGGGAGGAAACTGGGATTCACATCAATGATTTGGAACATCTGGAAGAAATAAACATTCAATCAGAACAGCAAGAAGGAAAAAAGAATTAAAAAAAAAAACAGGAATAGTATAAGGTGCCTCTGGGGCATCTCCAAATGTATCAACATCCAAATCATATGGGGATGCCAGAAGAAGAGGAAGAGCAAGAAATTTAAAACTTACTTGAAAAATAATGAAAGAAAACTTCCCTAATTTGGTGAAGGAAATCGACATGCCAGTTCAGGAAGCAGAGAGTCCCAAACAAATTGGACCCAAAAAGGACCACACCAAGACACATCATAATTAAAGTGCTAAAGTTTAAAGATAAAGAGAGAATCCTAAAAGCAGCAAGAGAAAAGCAGATAGTTACCTACAAAGGAGTGCCCATAAGACTTGTCAGCTGATGTCTCAAAAGTAACTTTGCAGGCAAGAAGGGACTAGCAAGAAGTATTCAAAGTGATGAAGAGCAAGGAGCTACAACCTAGATTACTCTGTCCAACAAAGCTATCATTTAGAATGGAAGGGCAGATAAGTGCTTCCCGGACAAGGTAAATGATAGCCAAGCCATTGTTACATGACATGTTAGAGGGACTTACTTATTTAAGAAAAAGAAGAGTATCAAAGCTATAAACATTAAAATGACAACAAACTCACAACTATCAACAACTGTATTTAAAAAACAAAAACAAAGCAAGCAACTAGAACAGGAACAGAATCATAGATATGGAGATCATTTGGAGGGTTATCAGCTGGGAGAAGGAAGGAGAATGGGGGGAAAGTACAGGGAATAAGAAGCATAATTGGCAGGTACAAAATAGACAGGGAGAGGTTAAGAATAGTGTAGGAAATGGAGAAGCCAAGGAACTTACACGCATGACACATGGACATGAACTAAGCGGGGGGATTGCTGGAGGGAATGCGGGTACTGGATGGAGGGGGGCAAGGGAGAAAAATTGGGACAACTCTAATAGCATAATCAATAAAATATATATTTTTAAAAATAATGTATATTAAGTAAAGTGTATTAAAACAAAAATCCATAAGACAAAGTTATGTGCTGCCTGGCTGACAACAGTGTTTTATCAGAGACTCCCAGAAACCTAAGCTACTTCTTCCAGGAGCTCTGGTTCAGTATTTGCTAAGTCCGTCCAACTCTGTAGAATATAACTATTGCAAATAGTGAGAACCAGCTCTATGTATATACAAATCAGTAAGATGGAGGGGTGGGCAGGGGTGAAGACATACATTTGGGTTCTTGGGCTTCAGATAACACTTAACACTGTTAAAAGATCATTTTCATGAGAAGGTGAAATTGTGACTTTCAGATAGATGTAAAAAGGAACATGATTGTGTTTAACGCATTTACGAGGAAACAGGCGAGGATGTCACACCAGTACAGAGGAAAATCCAAAACTTGGAATCATTTACAGATCAGGGATATTGACATGGATATGGAAATGGGGCAAAGGTGGCCTTGTTTTCCTTCAGGAGGGGGAAGATCGTCCCACCCTCAGATGGACCCACTCTCGGGCCTCTAGACAAAAACTGCTCTGCTTTGCTATCTGCTCTCTGTAACTTGCCAGGCTGTAAAATAGCTCCTGTAGAATCGGCATCACGTAAAGGAAGCTTGTGCCATCGACGATGCAGAGCTCCCCGCACAAAGCCACGGTAATACATGTGATCGATCTGGAGAGAATGTGGAGGGAAGGGACGCGAGCCCCGAGGAGGGAGGAGGGCCCTGCCATGAAGTTGACCTGCAGAGGCAGAGCCTGCGGGGGGCGAGGGGGCGGGGGACCGAAGGAACAGCTGGCGAGACAGAATGAACACGTGGTGGCTTCAGGCCAGCAGCACGACGGAGGGTGGAGAAGGTTGCCTTGCCGACCATCTGAAGGCTGAGTGAGACACACTGTCCCTAACGGGACCCCTTGGTCCAAACAGGCAGAAGCCGGAGTGGCCTGGGGTAGGTGAAATGTGGGACAACGTGGGAATGCTGTTTTGATTGAAGTCGTAATAGGCTCTTCTGCGGGCGTACCGTTGATTTTACCCTAACTTCCATTTCTGGATATTTAGGTCTTTCCAGAGTTTTAAAAAATTGCAACGAATATCCTCACAGATACACATCTGGGTGCGCACACCTTCTGTTTTCCTTAGACAGATTTCCGTGTGTCATTGCAGGGCCCGTGAGCGATTTCACTGGCATCAGTTTGCACCCTGCCTTCGGCAGCGGGTGAGCAGCTTTGTTTGTTGGGACGCGCTCGTCGTCTGCAGCAATTATGAGTCTGCATGCTCCCTTTCTTCTTCTCCGCTTCCTTGAGACAATAACTCTGCAAACAAGGGGCCTGGTGTTTGGAGCCGATAATCAATGGCTTTTATTTCTTATTACCTCCAGTCGCGGCCCCCCTTCTGGAGCAGAGTCATTCTCTCCCTTGTTGGTACTAACGCATGTCAAATATTTGCAGGTTCTTATCTTTCTCTCTTTATGTTTGGCTTAGGCAGGCTCTGAAGTTTTAGCATCTTGCGTTTTCCTTCCAGTATCCTTTCCTCTGTTTTCCCTGAGGGCATTCCTTTCCGGCCTCAGCTTTTCATCCTTGTGAGGCGTGGCCCTGCCTCGGTGTCCTAGAAAAATCCCAGCCTACCTGCATCAGTAGTGAGGATTCCCCCTTCGCCTCCCCAAGGGCTGCGTTGCCAGCTCCGCTTTTCACGGTAAAACTCGACTCAGCTCACGTGCATTAAGGACTTGCTTCTAGCATTATACGCCCAGTTTCTCACCTCTGATTTCTGTGCCCTTCAGCATTTCTTAGGGCGTGTCCTCTGCCTAATTTTCTCTTCATGACACATTACAGTGCCCAGCTCTCTTACCACTCCTGGCTTCAACAACATATAGATGCATTTTCGTCTCTCTTCTGAGCTGTCGGTCTACACACCGAACTGACTTTTCTACCCATCTTATTCCCACCTCCACCAAAACCAGCCTGTGACTATTTGGTAAACAGCAGCTGCCTGCCGGGTCAGAAACCTGGAGTCTGCTGAGATCCTTCCTGCTCTCGCATCCAGGCAGACACAAAACCGAACAGTTTCCCAGCTTCGCCCCCGAAATCTGTGCCTTCTCCTCCGGTTCCGTCCCACATCCATGACCTGCCCCAGTTTCCTGAAGTCCCACATTTGATTTTACACCGATTACCAATGTTCGTTTATTAGGTCTATGAGACCTGGTAAATTCTAAGGCCATTTTATTTCTAAGGTATATTTCTAAGATTATTGTTTCCTTTTTTTTTTCCAGTAGGCTATGTTCCATTTCAAAATGCAATTTCATTTTGCTACTTCTGTGTCATTCCGTGTTTGGTCCATATCAGTGGACTCTCTCAGGGTGGGAGGGGCGCCTGTAGATCCCTTCGCCACTAGGATCGATCAAATACAAGATGCCACGATTGGATCCATTCCATTGTTTCGGCTGAAGCAATAGTCTCACGGTGACCAAACAAGTAAATGAATTTAAATGTCAGGACATTGGTACAATAAGAAGTTGTCTGTAATTCTTTTTTGGTGCCAGGGGTAGTGATGTTTTTGCCCTGATGTTAGGGGGCTTTTGAAAGCAAAAGGGGAGAGAAGCATTGTGGGGAGAGTATGACTTTCCAAATTCTCACTCTGCTCTCACTACTTACAAGCTGTGTGACCTTAAGTGAGTTACTAAACTTCTCTGAAACTTCATTTCTTCATCTCTAAATTCAGAATAACAGTGTTCATCTTCCTGGGCTGTTGTGAATCTTGAATGAACAGATATGTATAAAGAGTCCCTGAGAGTACCCAGAACATAATTGACATCTAGGAGAAGACGGTTATTTGTGGGGCAGGGGTGGGGGAGCTGGCGTCGGCTGGGGGTGTGGAGCCGAGGGCCGTCTGTGGAGAGACACTCTTTTGGTTGCTCAGACCCTGTGTCTGTAGAAACCCTCTGGTCTGAGTGGTTCATGCCCTCGGTCAGCACGTTCTAAGCAGGAGAGCGGTCCTGGGTGTTGGGTGTGGAAATGTCTCACTTGTGGCCACAGCTGCTTCCTTGTTCCAGTGTGGCTTTCAGAACTGCCTCCCTGCCTGCCCTGCCTCCCCTCCCTCTCTGCCTCCCCTGCCTCTCTGCCTCCCCTCCCTCCCCTGCTTCCCCTGCCTCCCTGCCTGCCTGCCTCCCCTCCCTCTCTGCCTCCCCTGCCTCCCCTGCCTCCCCTGCCTCCCCTGCCTCCCCTGCCTCCCCTGCCTCTCTGCCTCCCCTGCCTCCCCTGCCTCCCCTGCCTCCCCTGCCTCCCCTGCCTCCCCTCCCTCTCTGCCTCCCCTGCCTCCCCTCCCTCTCTGCCTCCCCTCCCTCTCTGCCTCCCCTGCCTCCCTGCCTCCCCTGCCTCCCCGTCTCCCTGCCTGGACCGTGTTTGTCTCCTCCATCCTTCCACAGGCTGGGCTGGGAAGGGCCCCGTCATGGCGCTCCTGGACCTATCTGCCAGGCTTCTTCCTGAACAGTCCTGCTTACACTGCCGCCTCTCCCCCCTGGTGTCCTCACCACCATTCACCCCGCGTGGTCCATTTCAACACAAATCCGGCCTGGTTCTGTCCTGCTTTATATCACTTCTGGGGCCTCTACCGCGCTTACAGGGGCAGCCATCCCCTCCCTGCCACTCAAAGCCATCACGAGCTTCCCCGACCTTCCCCGACCTTCCCTGTCCTGCCCTCCTCCCCAGGCTCTTCCTCACAAGTCCTGTGCTCGGAGGGTGTCAGGCTTAAGAGAAATGTTTGAAGACCTAGAAAAGCAATTTACTGCTGCAAAAATATGAAAAGAAAACCGTATTGAACTGAATCAGCATTTAATTCTATATCTAGGAAATATATCTGCATGCACATTTTATACATATATACTTTTCAAATTTCCGTTCAAAGTTTCATTACATTTAACAATAAATTATAAGTTCGCTCTTCTCAGCGGATCAAGAATTCCCAAAGGAACCAAGTGATTGGAGAAACCCCAGGCAATGATAAATTATTAAGTTACTGGGAGCCAGACATTGTTGAAAGCAGCATTATTTTTTAAACTGCTCAAAATAATTTTCCGACAAAAATATCACACTCAACGTTAGAGGTAGACTGTAGGGGCATCTTACTGTGACCTGAGGGGAAACGTCAAGGCCAGCCTCGCCTGTGACGATCACGCACAGCCTGGGGTTTCCCTTTACCTTGACCTCCAGCCCCTCACATGTTTGCCTCCTCCGTGCATCACGCCTGCTGATTCTAGGACCAGCCTCCTTTTTCTTCATCCTGTCACTCCGTCCTGCAATACGTGATGCTGCCCCCTATAGGCTGAAAGCCCAGCAAGGCTGAGACTGTGTTAGCCTTGTCCCCTGCTGGGTCCATGCACAGCGCACAGGACTTCACGCACAGTGCAGGCTATCAGTGCTATTAATTGGGTGGGTGGGGGGCACTGGAGGAATTGCTGGAGGAATTCGCCTTGTGTGGGGTGCTCAGGGCCAGGTCCGAGTGTTGCCAGACCTGTCCAGGTCATGCCATCGCAGGCACCCCATGGGAACAGAAGGCCACACTGCTCAGGAACTCCGCACCAAGTGGTATGACACAAAGATGCGGGAGGTGGCACACAGGTGGGGGGTCACCCGGAGCAAGAGATCAGGCCCTTGACTTGGCCCGCCATCAGAGGATCCACAGGCCTCAGAGTTCTCGGCGGTCTCCACGGCGGAGAGAAAGGGGTCTGGGGGCGGGGTGGGTGCTGAGAGCCCGGTGGGTAGGTTCCTGGGCAGTTGTGCGTGGAGGGGGCAGCTGAGGTTCCAGGGGAGAGTCAGGAAATCAGTCCCCATGGTAGGCAGGGCACAGTGCCCATCGCGGACACGGCTGCAAACCACTGACCACGCCTGTCTGAGGCACTGCCCTTCAGCAGATTCCTCAGGGGCAGGGACCGCAGTGTCTGCTAAGCTCTGGTCCCCTGGTGCCCAGCACGGCCTGGCAGCAGGCAAGTGCCCGGGGCAGATGTCTTGGGTTGATGAGGGGCGAAGTGCTCCAACCATGCGAAGGGCAGTGTGGATTCAGAGCAGATGACCGCCGTGCGGGGGCCTCTCCCGGTGTCCCGATTCCCTACGGGATGTCTCAGGGGCCATTTCTGTTTAGAAATAGAATTAGAAAAGAAGAGAAACAGACCGGATGGTGGTCATTTTGCCTAATTCTCTCGTTAAACCATATTAGCCATTGGAGAGGGAGCGTCGCGTTGTTCTTAGAGAGGAGGCGGGAGCTCTGGGGAGGAAGTCACTTGCCTGTTTACGAGCTGGCGAGTGCTTGACCCAAGCTCTGGACCCTGGGTGAAGAAGCCCCTGGCGGGTCCCTCCTGTGCAGTATCCCCTCGCTCGAATGTCATCACTAATACCCTGGAAAAGGGACCGCTCCTTGGAGCAGGGAAACCTCACTGGGCTTGCAGTCACAATAGGTGATTCCAGACTTGTTTCTGCCACTGCCCCTGAATGACTGTGGCTTAATCTCTTAGAGCCTCAACTTTCTCATCTGCAAAATGGGAATAAAATATGACTACCTTGTAGGCTTGGAATAAGAACGACATGGGTATCGTTGGTGAAAGTAACTCGCGCACAGTTGTTGGCACATAGAAGATGAATACACGTCCATTGATTCTGGTGTTATAAATCCATTTATAGTATGCTCATGTTTTCTTACATCTCACTTTGGCAAACGGAGGTTTGGGTATGTTCATCTTCCTGTTTGATACAATTTAATATTTCTCTGTTGTCACAGGCGATGTCATCCGCTCAGACTTCCTCTCTGTAAAGGCATTAACCCTGGTTCTCCCACAGCGATGTACACCGAGCCCACTTTTCTTATGAAAATGCTTTTTGCTTGTAGAACCCTTTATATTCTAATACTGTTCAGATATAAGAGCCATTTAGCTGTGCACATAAAAGGGCCCATTTGAAAAGTAAGAGAATAAAATACCCTTTCTCTCTCTGGGGGCCTCTCTGGGGGGCTTCCCCGGGGAGACGGAGGGCTGCACGCGCTCTCAAGAACCCCAGTGTCACTGGGGTTCCTTAATTGTGTCTTCTCCCTGCACGCGAGGCCCAATTGCATTGGCTTTGCAGCCTTGTTGTTCTTTACCACAGTGGCAGAGATGAATATTTCCTCCACTGTAGTTGTTTTCCTAAGAAGCTAAAAATATTGGGAGGAAATGGGTTTTTCTCTTCTGCTTTATCTTTGCGTAAGTATTCTCAGGGCTCCCCGAGCAGCGTGGGAGGCAACCTCTGCTTCTCTGCTGCTGCGGAGCCCAGACAGAAGGAAGCGCAGGCAGCAGAGAATCACGGCAGCCCCGGGCCCTGTCTCCGGGAGCTGTCGAGGGGGCGATCAGCGTGCGTCCGCTGGTCAATGCCAGTTGAGTCCAAACCCTGATGGGACACGGCTCCCATGCCTGTGGCCGGTTGACTTATTGCTCTTCATGACTGATGGGAGTGACAGATTTATTTTTGAAACTGAGGCTGATTTTCATAATCTTGATGAGCCTGGAGAGATGATGGAGGGTGTGCGTGTGTGTGTGTGTGTGTACGCGCGAGTGTAAGAGAGATGGAGCAAGAGAGAGGTGGGCAGAGACTGGAGAAGGGAGGAAAAACTACATTGATAATGGCCCCCGGCAGTGACTTCTGCGGAAGCCTCAGCTGCTGGGAAGGTGTGCTGTTAGGGAACCCGTGAGCAGGGAATTGGGCAGGAAGATCTGGATCCCTCATCCTGGTTTTGCTGTTTCCTGGGGCGAGTTTCTTAACTCTTCCGTACTTCTTTATCCCCTGTTTTTTAAAAAAATGAGACAGATGGAAGGGACTGCTCATTGCCTAACGAATATTTATTTTCACTTTCTTCCTATTGAGATTGGCTTTCACTTGGGCAGTGATATGACCAGGTAAAAGACTCCATTTCCCAGCCCCACTTGCAGCTGGACATGGCCCATGTGACCACATTCTGACCAGTGAGCTATAAGGAGAGTTGTGGGCCAGACTTCTCAGAGAGGTCAAAGGGTCAAAGGTTGGTGAGGGCCCTTTACTGCCCTCCTCTTCTTCCCCCTGCCTGGGTAATGTAGACCTGAGGGGCAGGCCTTGCAGGTGTCCAGCAGGTAGGACGAGGCTCTGATTGGTTCTGTTCTGTAGACTCGAGGGCTATGCAAGTGCAAAGCAGTTTTCTAGCTGCAGCTGGACTGCATCTCCCAGCTTCAGAGGGAAGTGCAAGGGCACGTCTGCACTCAAGGAACAAGCACTTTTTGCCATAAATGGACCTTGAACCCCTGGACTCTTCAAAGACCTCCACAGTATCCCAAGGGACCGGGGAGTTACTACCTCAACCAGCCACTGCATCTTTTTAACTCCAAAGAAGGGGATTAGTGCTTTTATAAAAAGAAGCCCCAAGAGCTTGCTAGCCCCTTCTTCCACTGAGTGAGCACCCGGGGAGAAGTCAGTAGTCTCAGCCCCAAAGAGGGCCCGTGCCAGAACCATGTCCGCACGGTGATCTTGGACTTCCAGTCTCCAGACTGTGAGAAGTAAAGAGTTGTCGTTTATCAGCCACCAGACTATGGAATTTAGTTACAGCGGCCCAGGTGAACGAAGAGAGCGGGACATGGCGAATATACGGAGTGAGTGACAGGTGAACAAAGGAGATGAGTGCTCCGTGTGGCCAGTGACGCAGGTGCCCTCGTGCGGGGCTGTGGCCTTGCCCCATTCCAGGACTTCTCCGTGCGTGGTGTGCCCCGGAGTCCCAGGACACGTGGCCCCAGACACTCGGGGAACCTCTGCGCAGGCACAAGATTGGGGCTGCAGGCACCTTCCTGGGCCCTTCACGTGGGCAGGTTCTCGCCCAATGACAGGGTCTGCTGTGTCTCCTCCTCGCCCTAGCGGCTGCGTCCCCACCATGGTTTTGTGGTTAAACAAATGCTTTAATGAGAAACACAGTATGGCTGAGGCTGACTGCAGTCCTGTGAGGGACTCTCTCTGTGCGAGGCTTGGTCAGCTGGCTGGCGGGACTACAGGATCCTTGGAGAGGTGGAAGGGTGCTGTAGGACAGGGGTACACCACCCAGCACCCCCTTTTCTATGAATGAAGAACGATCATGAAGGGCCCCCTAACTGAGCTCTGACTCTGCCCTCTGTCCCTGGACGCTCTGTGTTCAGCCCGGCGGCAGCCAGGCCAGCACATTGCACAACGTGCCCCAGACCTGCGGGTCGGGCAGGGGCTCTGGGAGAGCTTTGCAAAACCCCAACACACCTCAGGACGAGCCCCGTCCCCCACGCATCAGGGGAAGAGTATTCTCAGCTAGATTTGGAGAAAAGCGCTGTTGAACGGTCCCGACCAAGCTGCAGCCTGCAAGCGTCCCTGGATGCCCCGTTGAGTGGGGCAGCAGGTTCCTGCAAAGCTTGTCTCAGAGGAGAAATCCCTGCCTTTGTTATTCCTTAATGATTTCTTTTTCCTCTGGCCACTTCCGATGTGATTGGCAGCATCTTGAGATGAGACCAGTAGTCTAGATTGTGGGACTGTTTTTTCCTGATCCTGAAATCGGAGAGGAACTGGCCACAAGAGCCGCAGTTTAATGAGCATCGACCTGTCTTGCAGACGCTGTCCTTGTTAGTGGGTTTGGAAAGATGCAGCCACGTTCTTCATTCTCAGGTCTCCTGCCCCTGCCTTTCAGGGGTGTCTGCAGAGGCGGGGTCCCGGGGCTGAGTGCTAAGATCTGGGTGTGGAGCATTCTGGAGGTCTGGCTTATTCCACAGCCCAGACTCAGGGGAACTTGAAAATTGAATGGTTTCGTCTATTAGCTGCCACAGCGGGACTTCTGGGCAAGGCTGAATGGCTGAGATATTGAGCCTGAACTCTGCAGCAGGGACGGACTAAGAATAACTCTGGGATGTGGGCTGGGGGTCTGGTCTGCAGCATGGCAGGGGGCCATTTATTTATCTCTCTCTCATTCATTCATTCATTCCATATTTATTGCAAGACTTCTCTGTGATAGGCACTGTGCTGGGGACTGGAGATTGAGGGAGAAACCTGGCCTTCTCCTCTGTGACTTAGTAGCTCAGAGCCTCTTACAAAAGAGGCAAAGATGTGGACCTGGGGATGCCACCCAAAGGTCTAAATAACGGTCTTAGGTGGGGCTGTGTAGAAGCAGAGTCTGAAACAGGGGTACAGGTACATGCTGTTGCTTAAAGGAGGGACCTGTACAGGGGAGAGGGAAACGAGCTCAGAGGGGGAGGGAGCAGAGTAAGGATGTGATCAGGGAACACCAGCCTCCACCTGGTCCACACACTAAAGGGTCTGGAGCAGCGCCATCCGGCTTCCGAGATGATGGGAACATTCCGAGACGATGGGAATGTTCCGTGTCTGTGCTTTCCCACAGTGCAGCTGCCAGCCGCTGGGGCTACTGAGCACTTGAAATGTGGTCAGTATAGCTGAGGACCTAAAGTACTAATTTTATGTAATTTTAATTAAACGTAACTATGCACACGTGACTCGTGGCTGCCCTACTGGACAGTGCAGCTTTAGAGTAGGGGTGGGCAAGCTTCTTCCGCCAAGGGCCGGTAAGTAAACACTTTAGGTTTCGGGATCCACTCGGCCTGTCTTGCAATTCCTCAACTGCTATTGTAGCAAACACCAAAGGAGTGGGTGTGGCCATGTGCCAGTCACTCTGTACAAAAACAAGTGGCAAGGCGGATTTGGCCCACGGGCCATAAATCGAATTGCAGAGTCGCCCCCTCCCCGACTCCCGGGAGGGGCCAGCCTCATCTGGCCTGTGCCAGCCTGCCACTGGTGCAGGGCGGCGGGGGGAGGTGGTGCTCCCTGGGGGAGGCCTCTCCATCGGCTCAGGGCATCTCCTGGGGTGGGGCAAGAGTGTGGGTGGGGTGCTGTGATCGCTCAGACAGGCCCTCTCGGCCATCAGGGGTGGTGTGGCGGCCAGGTCAGGAGAATCTAGGAGTCATGGCACAGTGTCCACTACACTAATTAACAATTTTTGTTGTGTGTTCACTCTGTGCCAGGCACAGTGGTAGGTACTTCACATGGAGTCTATTGATTTAGTTCTCAGAAGAGCCGCATGGTGAATGTAATGCAAGTATCTCTAGTGCGTTCCGGTGAAATGCACTGATTTTTATTTTTTATCACTGTAATTTTGTTCGCTCAGTTACCAGTTTCCTCCAAGACATTCTCTCTCTCTCTCTCTCTCTCTCTCTCTCTCTCTCTCTCTCTCTCACACACACACACACACACACACTTCATCTGAAATGTAGGTATTATGTCACCAAGTGTCAGTCACGTAGTGTTTTTCTGCCAGGTACCTTTGCTCTACTCCCAGAGACCCCAGTGACCTGATCTATTTTTCAGCCCAGATATCCTATTTGATATGAAGTTCATCCATTCCTGTCTTATTTCAGTTTCCCTTAAAAACAGATCCAGCCCTGGCTGGTGTGGCTCAGTGGATTGAGTGCTGGCCTGCAAACCAAAGGGTTACCAGTTTGATTCCCAGTCAGGGCACATGCCTGGGTTGCGGGCCAGGTCCTCAGTGTGGGGCGCATGAAAGGCAACCACTCATTGCTGTTTCTCTCCCTTTCTTTCTCCTTCCCATCCCCTCTCTCTAAAAATAATTAAATAAAATCTTAAAAGAGAAAAACAGATCCTGATTTGGGTGCAGGTGGTTTCCTTGCGAGGCGATCTCAGAAAACATGAGGGAAGAGAAAAGGAAGGGGATAAATACAATAAGTGGTGTTGAACGGGGCAGGAGGGGGCAATTACTATGGCCAGCTGAGGTTTATTCCCACAGGAGGCCCTGCTGGACAGACACCTTAGAAAGTGAGACTGTTCACTTACCCATTCTCCTCCCACACTGGATGAGGCCGACTCCTGGAGGGTTAACTCCCCCACACTTGGCACAGCCCAGGATCCAGCGTATTGCCTCAGAGCCAACCCCTTCCCCTGGGGCAGAGGGACCACAGCGCCGGCTGCCTGGGACCTCTGGGCTCCTGGTAGGGTCCTGGCAGCATCTGGTTTACTCACCTTTCTTGCTTTACTAGTAGTTTTCATTTTGTTGATGCTTTGCTGTGATGTGCAGGAGGTTTTTAGTTTGATAGAGTCCCCCTTCTTTATTTTTGCTTTCGTTGCCTTTGCTTTTGGGGACAGATCCGAAGACCATCACCAAGACCGATGACAGGGAGCCTTCTGCCCATGTTTCTTCTAGGAGTGTTATGGTTTCAAGTCTTATGTGCAAATCTCTAATCTACTTGGAGTTAATTTTTGTGTATGGTATAAAATAGTGGTCCAGCTTCATTCTTTCGCACGTGGCGGTCCAGTCTTCCCAGCATCACTCGTTGAAGAGACTGTCCCTGCCCCATTGTATATTCATGCCTCCTGTGTCATAAATAAATTGACCATCTATGCATGGGTTTATTTCTGGGCACTTCATTTCTGTCCCATTGATCTACTTTCTGCCAATACCAGGCTGTTTGATTACTACTAGTATTCTCCAGTTTGGACTTTTTCAGTTGAAGGGATTTGTTGCCAGTTTCTACAGTGCAATAGATTCTGCCTGGCAGTTTGCATGCTCGGGGGAGAAGTTACAGACTTACTCCCTTGGGTGGTGGCATGAGGAAAGCCCCGCAGGAGCCTCAGGTCTTACTTCTGATTGACCTCGCAAGGTTCCAGACTTTCCCAGGTCTCAGGTTCCGCCTGTGTGTAACGGGAGGGATGGCAAGGCGTTTGCTCCACCTCAAATGAGGCCATGGATGAGCTCACACTGAGTAATCTGGAGAGCGTATAGGGAGGCAAGTTACCGATGAAGGACTAAGTGCTGTGATTAAGGCCGTGTCGATGAACTAGTCTTCATTATTCTAGGTCTTTATTTTAATGTGCGTGCAGCTGGAGCTCCCCATTCGGCCTCCCTCCCAGACGGCTCTCTGCCCGCTCCCAGGGCCGGACTCCGGGGGTGCAGTGACGACCACCTTGGGGGATCCCTGAACTCAGGGCACCCATGGCTGGAGGGGAGGCAGATCCTGGACCTTAGTCTCCCGGCAGGACAGTTTAGTCTCCACCCCCAGACACACCCAGCACAGGAAAGGGTGCGACTTGGCTAGGCGGCTGGTCTAAAGCAGAGAGAGAGAGTCAGGGCACGCACAAAGGGAGAACCTATGCTCCCCCCTGGGAACTAGTGCTGAGTCTCAGAGGATGTCCCGGCACCTCAGTAGGGGTTTGAGTGCTGTGCTCAGGTGTTTCCCTTCAGGGACGAGTTGCAGGTTCTTAATCAGAGAGTGACAAGTTCCTGTGGGCTTCTGGGGAAGATTCCCTGGTTGAGGCATGGGCAGGCGGATTAGAAAGCCTGCAGGACCCCAGAAGGGGCCGTCTGGGAGGTCACAATGGCCGGTCTGGGTGCACAGGGGCTGTCGGTCTTTTTAACCCGCCCATGCATTTGCCGGCTTAGCAGTGAATTCTTGGCTCTTCCCTGAGAGGCGGTGGGAAAAGAGTCGGGACCCCAGCTGGCTTCCATGGGCCTCCTCAAGTGCCTCACGTGGCCCAGGTTTCAAGAACACTGCCTTCTGAAGGGCACTCAGCGCTCTCCATCACTCTGTCCCGTCATCTTTGGTGGAAGGCTTCCTCTCCTGGGCATGTCTCCCAACCACGGAGGACCTCATCAGAGAAGGAGGGGGAGCCACGTGCTCAGTGAGGAGGGCAGACAGCCCCTTGGTTCACAGTCCCTGGCCCGGCAAAACGACCCACCCTTCTGTGTTCTCTGCAAAGTGCTTCATAAAATGCAGAGTCTTCCTTAGAGCTGAGGCCAGGGAACACTCTGGGGATTAGAGAGGGAGCTGAGTGGGGTGGAGACAGGGGCTGGCAGAGTGAGGCCCAGGGCTCCTGGCACAGACTGTGAGTCCCCGCTTCCCCCCAAGGGAAACTGACCATCAGGGTTACCCTTCGGCCCAAACTGGCGCTAAAAGAAGAGGGAGGCCCGAACCTAGACTCTAGCCAGTGAATGCCGTTTCTCGCTCTGTTGTACGCAGTTAAGTGCCGTTGCCAGGCTGGTGCAGAGCCTGGAAGAGGGTGAAGTTGCAGTGCGACTACACCTCAGCTCTCTGGAGAAGTCAGGGCAGAATTTGGGCACTTGCTGTACTGGTTGGAACTCAAAGGTCACCTTGTCGTCCCGTGGAAGACATTAATGGCTAAAAGAAACAATTGGGCAGGTAATTTAACATTCCCACGTTCGAGTCATAAAAAATCTGTCTGAAACCTTATAATTAAGGTGCTTTGGCAATCTTTGTTACAGGAGATTTATTTTTCTGGCCTTTCTTTAAATATCTGGTATTTAAATCAGTTCTGCCATTTTAATTTTTTAATAATCTGCGGGTACTTCTTGTATATATATCATTTCTGGCGTATAAGAAAACAGTCTGTAAACAGAGGAGAGAACCTAAATCCAACCTATGTGTTCTGGATTTTTTAACTGATAAGAAAATGTGACTAAAATTTAAGCCAAAAAGAAATCTTTAGACAAAGAAAAAATCCTTTAACCACCCAGAGTAAAATAATTTTTACTGGTACTTACTCCCATTCTGTTGTTGGTGGCCTTGAGTATGTATTTTATTTATTTTTACTCTGCTTGGCTTTGTGCTATTTTGTATCTCGCCTTTAAAAAGTCACTTGGTTGTAAGTGAGAGGAAGGTTTATTGACCTGCACAGCTGAAAACCCATTGGCGGGTCTGCCTTTAGCCTTGGTCGGCAGGACCCTAGGCCTTGCATCCCCCCTCCCCCAGCACCAGGGAGGGAATCAGTTGCCCCACAGCCCGTCTGGAGCGGGAGGAGCTGTGGGCATCACACACAAAAAGCTCGTGTCCCCCGTGCACTGATTCGAGGTTTGGACTGCTCAGGCAGGGCAGCCGTTCAGCCTCAATGGAGGGACACCCCCAAGCAGGGTTTGGATGGACTCTCCAAGTCTACCCCCGTTTATTCTCTCGATCTATCTCATTTTTCCTCCTGCAGCTGGCAACCAGCTCATCTGATGACAGGTCCAGGGTTTGGCCATCAGACCGAGCACTGGAATGTGTTTCTCTGTGGACCAGTGGTGCCTGGATAAACAGACTCTCTGGGGGGGGTGGGGGGGGTGTGGGCTTGATTTGCAGTGTTTGCCAATTTCTTTGGTGTAAATCTTCCTACCGGAGCTGATTTTAAACTGTCAGCGCAAAGTCACCAAATGTGGGGCTGGGAAGAGATGCGCACAATTGACTCCTTGTGAGTGGACACGGTTCAACCTACCTTCAGCCCTACAGCTTCTCTCGTTTCCAGATTGTTTTCCTACACCCAGGCTTGGTTTTGAAACCTTGTACCTTTACACCATTGTCTTTTTCAGTGTGGGGGTTGGCTTCTTCGATCAGTCTGCTTATTCAATCAATCATTTGCCCTTTCATTTAATAAATATGCATTGAATGCCTATTATACATCGGTTACTTGTCTGTGCGCTGGGAACATAGCAGTGTATCAAACAAAGTCATGTTCTTAGGGGAGACAGACTATTAGAAAGTATTGTTTGTCCAGGTGAAAGTGATGTGGAAAAGTTAAACCAAGAAAGGGGATGGAAAGTGAGGAGGAAAGTTCTGAGGATGGAGAAGGGGCCATTTCAAATAGGTTGGTTGTGGAAGGCCTCTCTGAATGCAGTGAGCTAGCAAGCCATTTGAGGATTTTGTAGGAAGAGCATTTTGAGTTAAGGGGCCAGCATCGCCAGGGACTAGAGGGGGAAACAAGCTTGGCGTGTTTCGGGAGCAGCAGGAGGACCATGAGCCTTAGTGGAGCCCTCGAGAGAGAGAGTGGCAGGGGATGATGCCAGGAAGGTCGCAGGACTCAGGTCACTGAGAGCCTTGTGCGCCATGTTAGGACTTTGAGTTTTAAGCCCAAGGAGAAGGGAGCGGGGTTGGGGGTACCACTCTGGCTTCTGGGTGGTGCAGCTAGACCAGCGGTTCTCAAAGTATAGCTCTCAGACCAGCAGACCACCGGGAACTTGCTAGAAATGCAGATTCTTAGGCCCCACCCTAAACCTCCTGAATCAGAAACACTGGGGGTGGGATCCAGCCCTCTGTGCTCAGACCCCCTCCACGTGGCACCCATGGGTGCTGGAGCCGGGGGCCTAGACTATAGCTCGGTGCTCTCACGCCATTTTATCCCTCCCCCGTCCGGGCCACCGTCTTCCCTGAAGGCTGATGTATCTATCACTCTTCATCCATCCTGCGTGTCAGTACTATTCGGTTCCTGGAAGAATACAAGAGAGGCCCCAGGATGACATTTTCTCGGGCTGTCAGATCTGCATGTGCTGGGGCAAGCAGTGCTCCCCACTCTTCCCGTCGTGGGCCTCCCGTACACATCTGTGGTTACAGGACAGTCACAGGGATGTGACGTACGGCAGAGGGCACACAGTCAACAATATTCTAAGAACTGCGTATGGTGTTAGACGGGTGCACAATTTTTCAGAATGATATATATTTAATGTCTAATCCCTGGGGTGTACACCTGAAGCTAATACAATATTGGATATCAACTGTTATTGAAAAATTAAAGATGATTTAAAAATCCTACCTGTGCATTCTTTTTTTAAAATTTTTTATTTTAATTGTTGATCTTGTACGGTTTTCTGTCTTTTACTCCCACCCCAGCCCACCACCCCAGCCCTCCCCACCTCCCTCCCATTTCCACCCCCCATAGTTTTTGTCCATGTGTCCTTTATACTTTTTCCTGTAAACCCTTCCCCTTTTCCCCTGAAATTCCGCCCCCTTCTCCCCTCTGGTGACTGTCAGCCTGTTCTCAATTTCAACAAAACAAACAAACAAGCATAATATAACCAAAGACATTGAAATTGAGTGCATTCTTTTTTTAAAGACTTTATTTATTTATTTTTTAGAGAGAGGGGAAGGGAAGGAGAAAGAAAAGAAGAAAAACATCAATGTGTGGTTGTCTCTCATGCACCCCACCTGGGGATCGGCCTGCAACCCAGGCATGTGTCCTCACTGGGAACTGAACCAGCGACCCTGAGGTTTGTAGGCCGGTGCTCAATCTACTGAGCCACACCAACCAGGGCCTACCTGTGCATTCATAAACCCAACGGTGATTGCATTCTCTCTTCACCAAACATTTGCTTCTCCCTCGAACAGTTTTATGGCGTATACCCCCATGTTGGTAATTTTTTTCCGTAAGATGTTTCTCTCCATCTGTTTGAAGTGTAGCAGAAAGAACAGTTTGCTACACAGCATAAAGGCTATATAATTTATGTGTAACTGGTATGAATTGTTTCATGGTGCTAAATCTATATCAGCTGAAGTATGACTCAGTCCTCACCCACCTGTGCCTTATGCCCTCCTTTGAAACGATAAAAGAATTCCAGGGCCTGGGCAACCTCTGTGTGGCCACAGTGAACTGAAGGCCCCCAGCCCTCCCCCAGGATTTCGTGATCGCGTCCCGTGGTAACCAAACACGGGTTAATGTGGCCTAATACTATTCAAATTGCCTCTCACCTCTGTTATTTTCACAAGTACCAATTTTTAGGGGCATATTCAACATTAACTCAAAGACTTTCCTTAGAAGCCAAAGGAAGAATCCTTGCAGACTAGTAGTTAATAATTAGTTTATGTGAGTAATGTATAGCCGAATTGTATGCAAGTGTGAAGAATTCCATGTGGACACCAGCTTGCAGAATTCTTGGTGGTGATTTTAAGCTGAGAATTCACAGGTATTATTCAGCAGGTGTTTGGAACGCCCCTTGAATCTTGTCCTAGCAACTAGATCTGGAATTTAGTAGCCATTGTCCGAAAGTTGGCTTTTTCTCTGAAACAAAACCGAACCTGAAACTTCCAGATAGAGAGGTTATGAATTTGATGTGTAATTTCAGAATCCTAGCATTTCCAAAAATAAGAATTATTACTGTGATGTTTGTTCAGATATAATCAACCAGGCACATTTCTAAACATATCTGTTATTCTTATTACAAGCAATTCCAGCAACAAAAATAATAACACTTTTTCAAGGATTACAAGTTCATGTAATTGCACATCAAAGGAAAATATGGATCTCGAGCCTCTTAAATGTTGAGATACAGCTCATTGTTGCCTATTATATTTTTCAATTCCTTAGTCATGCATTTCAGCTTAAGTTATATCCATTTTCTCATAGCTCTGCCCTTTTATTCATAGATTTCAGGAGTAAAATTAACCATGACATGGAATTTAAAGCATTTCTTGATACTTAAATTCCCTGTACTACAAAGTGGTTATTTCAAATTTTATTTACATAGTTATCATCTCTCATCTGGGGACACACACATCCATCTACTTTTAATATACATATAAGTGTAACTTTCCCAAGTTTATTGTCATCCATTCATTCAGACTAAGGAATTTTCTTGTTCCGTGAAGGTTCCCTGGGTGATCTCATCACTCCATCACGACTAAGTTAAGGAGGCCCAGGGGGCACGATCATTTCCGTGGTACCACTCACCACGGTAGACAAAACTTCAGTCACTCAGCGAGGATCCGTGGTGTGGGACTCCGCACCCGGTTGTTTCCATTGTCCTGAGGTCACTGTCACTAACCCAAGAACAGTCCCGAGAGCCACCACACGGTGAGCTCACTCAGGCCCGCGTGGCAAATGCTCCTCAATCTCTAAGGCCCTGCGTTTCCATGCCACCTGCCCAACAGGCAATTTCCCTTTCTTCCCCTGCATGCAGATACTTACATAAGGATTCGTAGATAAATAATGTAGGATTTCAAATTAACGTTCATGGGATGAATGAAGTTTTGAAAACGAAGGGGATTTTCTGTCTTCACACTCTGATTCAAGCAACACCAGAGCTGAGAATTACTGGATGGGTGACTGGCACCCATTCAGCCGCTTGCTGGGGACCTAAAGCCACGTCTGGATGGCATTTCTCTCTTACTGCCCCCGGTCTTGGGGGCTGTGTTAGTTTCTTATTGCTGTTGTAACAAATTACCACCAATTAGTAGCTTAAAACATTATACATTTATTATTTTACGGTTACAGATTGATCATCTTCTGCCCATCTGAATGTCTGACATAGAATCTATTGAGCTAAAATTGGGGTGTTGATTAGGCGGTGCTCCTTGTAGAGAGAGAGTCTAAGGGAGAATGCATTTCTCTGCCTGCTCCGGTTTCTAGAGGTGATCTGCATTCCTGGGCTCATGGCCCCTGCCTCCATTGGCATAGCCAGCCGGAGAGCATCCTCAAATTGCTCTCACTGAGAAGAACCCTCGTGATTACACTGGGCCCACCCAGCGTATCGAGGATAATATATTCACCTCATGATCCTCATCACATATGCAAAGTTGTTGGGGTTTTCTTTTCCCCATGGGAGGTAACATTTCACAGGTTCTGGGAACTAGGATGGGGGCATCTTTGGGGGAGGCCCTTATTATGCCTTTCAGCTGGGACTCTGTAGGAGCTGGGAAAGCTGATGATAGTAGCACCTCTCTAACCCCCACCCCCCAGCAGGGCAGGTGCTCAGCAGTGGCTGTTTTCAGTCATCATGCCTGATCCCCTATGTCCTTTGGATCCTTGGTCCATGGCCAGGACAGTTCCCTTACCGCCACGCCTTCCCCGTTCTGGAATCTAGCCTCTCCCTGTTCTTTACAGCTAATGTGTCAGCCCTAAGTCACTGCTTGCTTATTAACCTGCTTGCTTTGTGCAAAGATATCTTTGTGTTCAAAGCACTGAGTGTATTATCCCAGAGCCCCAGAAAAATCAAACTCTACCTGAGGAACATGTAGAACGTACACCTCACATCAAGCAACATTAGAAAACGCTAAACTAAGCAGCTGTTAGGGCGCCACGGTGGCAAAAGCTGTCTGACATCAGATCCATTGTGTGGAAAGGTCCATTTCCACTCAGCACCGTCTTCCCCTATTTTCTTCTGGCTCACAAGGTGCTTGGTGGCACTCACCTACTTGGATGTGCACAAGACATTTTGTAGTATCTCTCCTTCCAACATCATAATTGCTTTAGCTTCTATCCTACCTAGCATACCAGGAATGCAGGCAACTCATCTATGCCTTCTTTGATAACTAGAGTTTTATTTCCTTTATTTAGAAACAAATGTAATTAGTTAAACTGGAGAAGACAGAACCACTTTTGCAGCAAAGTCAAAACATGCACCAACATTCATCTCTATAATTATTTCACCAGGGGGAAAAGTTTTCATTGGCTTTTATCATTAATGGAGAGGGTCCTCGACAGTGGGTGGCTACTTACTAAGTCATGTAAGTGAGTTCTGCTCTCATGACCATGAAAGAGCCTGGCCAGCTCCCCTGAGGTGTCCGGGAGTCATGCAGGCGAAGCTCAGATACCTCCTATCGCATGGCCCAGCACTGAAGAAGACGGCCTTTCGAGGCAGATGGATCTGGATTTGAATCTTTAACTCTGCTACTTCCTTGCTGAGTGTTTTTGAGCAAGATCAGGGGCTAGAAACTTTTTGTGTAAATGGCTGGGTAGTAAATATAAAATACAATGAGTTAATGTATAGTAAGTGCTTAGAATAGTACCTGGGACAAAGGAGGTGATCAGTATATCTCTGGATGGATGCATGAGAAGGATGGAGAGAGGGGGCCAGGAAGGAAGAAATGAAAAGAGGGAAGGAGCAGCTGCATTGAAACTGAATATATTGTGCAATAATTTGCCGATTTCAGGGAGAGAGCTCTCCCTAGCTCTAGGGATAATGGACTGAATGGAACTAATTAAGCAGGAGACTCATATCTTATCACATAAAGCAGAGCAACAGTGCTAGACAGGTAAGCTACAGAGGCTGGGCCACCGTCACTAAGAAGGTGGTTAGTCCTTTCTCTCCTGTCATCTATCTCCCCCGTCCCACCCAGGAACTATTTTCTGTGAGAATTAGAGCCACCCTGCCTTCCCTCAGCTCCTACATAATTCCCCTCTGTGAATCCAGGAAGGTTCTTAAAGGCTGGCCCCCTCGCACGCGCATCTGCCTTTCTTCTCCAGGCTGCGTGTTTTGCTGATGTGCAGATGGTTTGGGGACTGGGCTGACTCCCAGGTCTTAGGGTTTTTAGGTCTGTTTCTGCAGATGCCTGACCAGTTCTCTCGTGGTCCCCTTGGACAGCCTGGATGGGTAGAACCTCACTTCTGCACGGTGCGTGTGCCCAAGAAAATACAAACCTTCACAATATTTGAGCAAACGACAAAGATGTCCCCCCTTCATTATTGATCACCCTTGAAAACAAACCAGAGAAGCTCCGACTGGAACTTCTGACTTTAGTCTTTTGTCTTTGAAACAAAGGGTCCAGGCTTGCAACTAACATGTTAGTGAAGACACTCACAAAAAGGCAAAGCACAGAAAACAGTAAAACTACCTGAAAACTGGAGCTTTCTCCCAACAATAGGAGGTGGGATTATTTTACTGAAGCCTAAGTAGCTGCAGATCCAAATATAAATAAAATGATCCTTTGCCTTGTCCTCTGTAATTCTTAATTCAGAAACCCATGACCTACTCAAATGAGAGCACCGAGTCTGTCTACCGTGAGTGCAGCTTTTTATGATAAACACACGATTAAACACTCTAAAGATGGATCCAGAATGTTCAGAGTTTGAGCATGAAGAAAACGATATTAAAATTTGAGGCTTAATCTTGCAGAATCTCATAGACGCCTTAGGTCATCCCAGCCTTTGATTCAAGCAGTACGTTTATCATTCCGACAAAAAAAAAAAAAAAAAAAGGTGAAAAATACGCAGAGGTTGGTGGTGCTTGGATGGAGTATGTGCCTGTTCAGAAGGAACACAGAGCAGGGGCTTCTCACCCAAGCGTGAAGGTAGGGAGAACCATTTGAAGAGCAGGGGTATCGCCCGCATGAGTTGCTAATGCAGTGACCACATGACCCAGAACATCCAAGACAGCTCCAAGTTTCCGTAATTTTTTCCCTTAAAAATAGGTGATTCCAAAAACGTGTCCAAGTAATTTGATTTTAATATTTAAACCACTGTGATTTTTTTTGATGTTTGGCTTAGAAAACAGGGTCCCCAGAACACGAAGGTCCAGCAGTGGGACTGACGCTGTGAGTGGAAGTCCGATGGTGTTTAGCGCCAAGAGCGCCAGTGTCGCTCTTCCTACAAAACGGAACTTCTCATCACGGTCAAAGTGGGTTAGGTAGTGAGTACTCGTGAGGGAGTGCTCAAGGCGGAAGCCTCTGCCATAAAATGACACCTGTTACCATAAGATGGCTCTTCTCCATGAGCGGTCAGTGGTTATCAGTCAATACTTAACTCGTTCCCGAACTGACTCCCTCTTGCCCCACATTGTGGCGGTTGGTTTCGTGCCCACCACTCCTTGCTGCTGCTTGTGATGCTCTGACGACTGTAGACTGGCCCTTCCTTGGGTTTCCGCCCCGCTGTTCATGCTGGCATCCTGAAATCGAGATGCAGCCACAGCTGCCTGGGGTGGGGGGCGGGGTGGGAAGAGAGAAGGGGTGGGGGTAGGAGAAGTCAGAGAGAGACAGAAACAGCCCCCAGATGGACAAGCTGCCCTACTCTCACGACCAGATTTATTCACAGGAAGGACGAAAGCCAAGAAGAAAATTATCCTGGGAGAAGATCTACCACGTTTCAAGTGCCAAGAACTCACCTACCGTATTATTCCTTATTCATTCTCTCTCTCTCTCTCTCTCTCTCTCTCTCTCTCTCGCTCTCTCTCTCTCGCTCCACACACACACACACCCCCCCCAACACATGACTTAGCAAGTTAAAAATATATATATTTTAAAATCTCTAGTTTGTGAATAGTGAGAATGTGCCCCAGAGAAATAATGCCGGAGCTTCTCCAGAGCTGTTCGGAGTTACGCCAGATCTCGTAGCACGGACCTCCAGCTCCGGAACTTCGGTCCTTTTCCAAGTACCCTGGCCCCTTACACCTTATTACAGTTTAGTGGGCCTCCTATTTTTGTAGTAATCTGTGGGGCCACTGTGTTTACCCTATTTTGGATGAAAAAGGCAACAACAGTTCTTGTTAGAATTCTATAACTGACTCTCCTTTGCATTGGGGCTTGCCAGGCCCAATTCCTGTGAAATTTGAACTTGACCGTATCACCTATGGAGAACCTTATGGCCTGCACAGGTGTGTCCTTCTTGTCATGGTGGTCCTAGCTAGCCTTAGGCTGGTCCTGATTCTTTACTTTTACACACCTTTGGCCCTTCTGGGTCCATGGTCTTTCTGTGGGCTCTCTCAAATCCTCTGTGGAATTCGGTGGTGAAGAAAAGAATAAGCAGCTATGTGAATACCACGTGTGATCTGCACACACCACTGATGATTGTTCATTCACTCCGATTTGCAGCTCTGGCCACATTTTTCCCCCTCCCAAATCTGAGTTTCTGAACATCCATTACTTTTCTCCTTTGTCTACTTTTTTGGGATTCAGTGAGTTGGGGATGAAAATTCTGAATAGTTTGTGCTTTTTACACAGTTCTCTCAAAGTGCTGCTTGGTCCTAGCCTTTTATTAGATACGGCTTTTTAAAGTCATTAGTTTTTTTTTTTTTTTTCCAAGAGTGTAAGCACCTTGATGAATGCATTGGGCTACTTGCAATATTAATAACTCATGTGTTCTGACCTTATGTTCCTGATAAAGGAATTCTCTGCTGTGTAAAGCTCTGGGATGAATAATGGCTGAGTATTTCTATTGTCCTCTTAAAATGGAGATTACTATATGTTGAATCACAACAGAACTACTTTTTTATAGGCTGTGAATAGCATAAGGGCCCATCATGTTTTTCCAGGCAGGGCCAAGTGAAAGGATAATGGCGAGCCAATTATTATAAATAATGTCTTATTTCCTTTTGGCCCCTGTGCAAATTTCACAGAGCAGCATTCTATTAAAGGCTGGGAGATTAAATTAAAGGAGACAGTGTTAATGCCGGCAACTAGCACAGTGCCTGGCACAAGTCACAACTGAATTAACGTCGGAGCTCTGCACGAGTTTTAGGTTTCGCTTTGTTATTTTTTTCCCTTCATTCTTCCTTTACTGTGATAAGGGTCACAAGCAATCATTGTTTCAGATTTGGGTCCATCCACGGAGCGGAGTGGGGTCAAGCTGGGCAGGGGCCTAAGCTCAGGGCACTTTGCCCGGATGGGTGAGCAGAACGCTGCTTGATGAATCTGGTTGTGGCAGGACTGAAGGAGGAAGAAAACAGGGAGATTCTGGCAGAGCGGTGGGGCTGAGGTTGGTCTGAGAGAAGAGGCAAGACTGGGTATGGGCATTCGGAATCCAGGAGCATCGGGGGCCTGCTGCAATGTGGGTGTGCAGTTGGCTAGGATGAGGGGTTCCAGAAGAACCACACGGATGAGGCGGGTGTGCCGGAGGTCCTACTGGGGAGGATGTTGACGCACTCTGCAACAGTTCTGATGCCTGAAAGGCCGAAGCAGAATGAAATCGTGTTTCCCAGGCTTCGCGTGTGCTCAGGGATCAAGCCCCAAACTCTCTCCCTCCCTCCCCCCATGCCGTAGAGTTTAACTTTGAGAAGGTTGAACCATTCTCCTCTACGGGCCTCAGTATCCATGTTTGCAAGCTGAGAGCGTTGGGCCGCAGGGTCTCTAAGATTTGTGTCCTTGTTCACATTTTCGTTTCGTTAATAACAATGCGAGGCAGCATCATGTAAAAGCCGAGTTTCCTTTCCCAGACTAACATGCGTCTGGAAGGCATGGAGCTTTTATGTTGCTAACTTTGTTTTTTATTTTGATGCCTGTTGTTCTATACTGACTTCTTTTAAATTCCCAGCTACTAGCGATTGTAATTCTGTCCAGGAATGGAGTCGAGGACCAAGCTGAGTCAGCAGTGGGAAGCATAATTTAATATGAACGCGTCGCTTAAAAATGTGTATCTACATAGAAGAAGGGATAACCCCTCCAAAGCTAGCATTATGCAGTTTACTGAGATAGCCATAATTTTCGTGGACAGTGTCCATATGCCTGAGTATGGAGAAAGAACATATGTTCTAGGGTAGAAGTGTATTTAAATTTAATTCATGTCAAGGAGTCTCCTCTCCTTTTAGATATAGGCGTGCCAAAAGAGTATCAAGGAATCAAGGAAATGTGGAGAGTACTTTGCAAAGACCTACCAAGTTATTTAGTTAACTGTCCCTTAGCACGCATTTCACCTCTGCTTTTCTTTGTTTTTAATCCTCCCCCAAGGATGTATTTATTGATTTTAGAGAAAGAGAGGGAGAGAGAGAGAGAAACGTTGATGTGAGACAGAAACGGTGATCGGTTATATGTGCCCTGACCGGGAGTTGAATCCGCATCCTAGGTGTTTGCCCTGACTGGGAATTGAACCCACAACCTTACTGTGGTTAGGATGACGCTCCAACCAACTGAGCAACCTAGCCAGGGCTTTACTTTGCCAAGGGGATCTTTGCCTTCCTGAATCTGTATTGACCCACTGCTCTGTCTACCACCTGCTGGCTGTCTTCCTTCATAACCAGCCTGTGTGTGGACCATCCAAGGGGGATCTAATGTCAGGAATGTGGACATCTGGAAGTAGCAGGAAGTGTAGACTTGAGAATCACCAGGATATATCCACATTTTGCTGTGTTTAATGTGCACTTTTGCCCAAATTTTTTGAGGGGAAAAAAAAAGGATGCTCATTATGCATGGGTATCATGATTACATACCATGGGTAAAATAATCCCATGTATAATGTACACAAAAACATGGGTGCGTGTTATACATGGCAAAATATGATAGGTAGTAACTTAACTCATAGTAAGAGATGAGATCAGAGGGGAGGAGAAAGATCTAGTATACAATTACCAATATAAAAACTGAACGTGTGGGCAGGGAATGGGGGGCCAGCCAAGTAAATCAAGAGAAAGACCTGAGAAGTTATAGGATCACTCAGAAGCCAAGGAACTGTGTATTGAAAGGAGAGAGGGGCCATGGCGTTTCACACTAGCTGAGTGGTCCATTAAGAAAAGGACAAAATGAAACCCTTTGTTCAGCCACAAGCGGTCCATGGCAGGAGGCTTTCCAACATACAGATGAGGGCAGAGGCCAGATAGAAAAAGTTGAAGACAAGAAAAGTGGAGATCACTTTACTTCATTCTTTCCATAAATGTACCTAATGAGGTGGAGGGGAGGGCGTGGACAATAGCCCGAGATATTAAGAGATACAGGGTTATAGGAGATTTTGCTCTCTATGGAGGGAAAGATTTGGGCAAGTTTCAGTGCTTATGGGAAGGAGCCAATGGAGAGACGGAGGTGGAAGATAGCAGCAGGAGGACGATCGGCATCATCCAGGGCCGGGAGGAGGCTGGAGGTCAGGAGACCCAGAGCCCAGGGGAGAAATGTCCCTTGCTGTGTGACAGAGCAGAAGGAGAAAGAAGGATGCAAGGGAAGGCTTCCCAGCAGGCAGGCAGAACGTTCCTTTACAATGGCCTCTTTTTGCTTCCGTGAAGTAGGAAATGAGATCATTCTCTAATGCTGGGGCGATAAAGATTCAGGAGCATAGTGGAAGTTTGTAAAAGCAGCAGGGGAAAATTGCAGAGCAGGTGACTAGGGAGATGAGTAAGGAGCCCCTCAGCTGACATTGGAAGCCATCCCGGAGGTGTGTGGTTTTCTGGAGCAGAGCTCAGCAGCCTAGCTGGGGCAGGGCTGGTTGGGCTGATATTAGGTGTCATGGGCTGAAGTAACCCCCAGGATATTAGAATGCGACCTTATTTGGAAGTATGGTCTTTGTGGATGTAATTAAGTTAAGAGGAGGAGGTCGTTAGGGCTCTAATTTAATGTGACTGATGTCCTTCTAAAAGGAGGGGCATTTTGACACAGACACACAAAGAGAATACCTTGCGAAGGTAGAGGCAGAGATGAGTTGATGTTTCAAGTCAAAGAGTGCCCAGGAGTGCCAGCAAACCACCCGCAGCTGAGGGAGGGGCGTGGGGCAGATTCTCCTGCCCAGCACTCAGAAGGACCCAACTCCGCGCATGCCCTGATCTTGGTCCTCTGGCCTCCAGGACAGACGATGCATTGCTGGGGTTTAAGACAATCTGCAGTTCTTTGTTAGGGCGGCCCAGCAAACTAATGCACAAGGGAGAGGGCCGTTTATTTCTTGTCTTTTTCTTTCTTCTTCTTCTTCTTTTTTTTTTCACCATCAATTGGTTGTGAGGGATGTAAGGCCAACATTTTGAGAGCACATTCTAAAAATATTATTAAGGAGTTAGTTCAAGGAATCCCGGGCGGGTAAGGAAAGGAGATAGAACAGAAGAGTACAAACAGAAAGAAAAAAGGAAAAGACTAAGGGATCCGGTGTTGAAATGTTCTTTTCAGCTCCTACAAGTGTAATTTTGCGGAGTTCATAGGATCTCAGTTTCTTGGAAAATCTCAATCCTATTAAGAATTTTCCTGTAAAAGTTAATCTCAGCCTCTGGGTTCTTGCTAAAGTGAGCACTGTGTCACCCCTCAAATTAGAACTGCGACTTAGATGCTCGCCAAGGTTATTTGCAAAGAATCACTTCTTGCCAGGCACTGGCTTACATTTACATTCGATAACCACAGACCCTGTGTGTTCTCAGGCGGATTTTCAGGGTCTCCAAGCCGTGTGAGTCTCCGAAGGGCCCAGCGTGGATTTAATGGGCTATTTGCCCCTGTGACTCAGCATTTCCGAGGCTCCCGCACTCGGAGAATTTGCTCGTTAGCTTTGAGAGACAGCTTTTTAATGGATTAAAATAAAGGGGAACGAGGGCTGTGGTTTCCACAGCGGCTGTGATTAAAGTCGCATGGACAGCTGCCGTTCGGTGTGGCGTCACCCAGTGTGAATGCGAGTGCGGCTCCCCGTCAGGAGGCCACTGGGCTGTCAATTCTGTTCACTGCACAACTGGCCGCTTGCTGCCAAGTCGGAAGTTTTAGGAAGAGCACGGGAAGAGACCGCATTGACCAAAGCCAAAATGGTTTTAAAATCTCATTTTGAAAAATAACTTATTTTTCCCATCGCAGACAATTTGGGAAATATAGGAAAATAAATATATTGGACCAAAAAAGCAGATAATTGCTTCAGTTTTAACCTGTAGGCTGTCTATCCATCCGGCCTATTTCCCCCTATGCAAATGTCCCCGTGCGTATATTTACTCACTGGGAGTCACACTGTAATGCAGCCTCGCACCTGGCGTGAGTGAGCGTGGCATCCTGACCGCATCCCACGCCACGGAAACGCTCTTCAGCGACTCTCCAGGTTCCGTGAGCATTACTCACTAAACGAATCCCTTTTTTCTCGGGACATTTAGATCAGTTCTAGCTTTTTCCTATTATGGGTGATTCAGTGTACATTTTTCAATAATGCATCTATATTTTTAAAGCTCGAGGCTTCCGGGGGTTGCATCAGAATCTTCCTAAGGTCAGCCAGGACCACAGAGGCCTTCGACCCCCGAGGCCCTCTAGCCAACTCGTTGGAGCTGTACATTCGGGGCCCCTCAGGAGGAGGGACCTGCCTGCCTGTCACTTGCATACCCCGGGGAGGCATTTGACACAGACAGCAAAGGACTCGGAGACGGCTGCACGGAAAGCAGGCTTCCGTGCAAAGCATGATGACGTCTGTAAGCAAATCGAGGTGCGCCCGAAGCGGCAAGGCTGCCTCTGCGCAGAGTTCAGGCCATGACTCACCCTCACCTGAGAGGCAGGCTGTGCTGGGCGGGTGTCTCTTTATCCTTCCCCCCCACCCAACCGCCATCCTCTTGGATTCCTCGTAATGGAAAATTCATAAACCGTTCTCGGTGACAGTCGTACAAAATGAAAAGCTCTGTGGATGTGTTGAGAATAGATTATCCTGACTGCTGTTAAGCGTTTGACAAATTGGGAGTTTTGTCATACATCAGAAAACAATGGAGGGAGAATGAGGAGCGGCGGCATCGCATAAATACAGCGCACCTGACGGCTCGCAGCCCCGTTTACCTGCCGGCATGGTGGGGCTGGGGGCGGGGGGTGGCCAGAGGCTATGGTTCGGGGCAGGCAGGCTGCTGCTGCCTTGGGGAGGCTGTGCGCTGCACCCCACCCCCAAGGTCCCACCGAAGTGGGTGTTTTAAGGTCGTGCTCTTTATAATTTCTTGAACTAGAGAAAGATTTTCCATGAGTCCGATGTAGGGGTCCCGATGCCACTCATGTAATGGGCCAGGTGGGTGTCTCTTGTGCTCTAGTAGGTGGGTCACAAAGCTGCTGAGCTGCCTGCAGCCCCGTCGAGCTGGAGCTGGCAACCCACGGAGTGTTCGTACTGGAGGGGCTGGGACGGAGAGGCGTGTTGGTTCCTACCCACCAACAGAAGGCTGCAGACAGCCAGAGCGGGTGGTCAGTCCCAGGGGTTCCCGTGAGGAAGGCCACTTTGGAGAGGATGTTCAGTTGCTAGCAGTCCCGAATATCTTTGAAGTGAGTCACGAAGAGAAATCCGCAGGGCGGGTCTGGCTCCAGGGCAGGGGTGGAACCGCAGGCAGCCATCGACCTGCACTCCCCTTTCCCAGTGGTGCGACCTTCAGCCGGTAAGCGAACTGACTTCTCTGAGCCTCGGCTTTGCGATCCGCAAAGTGGGATGCTCTTGTAGTTGCATTGTGAAGATGAAATGAGATCATGTAAGCAGTGTGCCCACACAGCTACTAGGACGGCTCTGACCAAAGAGACAGATAGCAGCAGGTGTTGGCGAGGATGTGGAGAGATGGAAACCGCATGTACCGCCTGGTGTGAACTGAATGGGGCAGCTACTTTGGAAAACAGTTTGGGAGATCCTCAGAAAGTTAAATGTAGCGTTACCATGTGACCCAGCACTCCCACTCCTAAGTATATACCCAAGGGAAATAGAAACATACAACCACAGAAAAATTTGTGCACGAATCACAGTAGCCCAGAAGTGGAAACAATCCCTATGTCCATCAGTCGAGGAATGAATGAATAAAACGTGGTATATTGGTACAAGGGGTTGTTATTGGACAGTCAAAAGGAGTGACATTCTGACACGTGCTACAACGTGGATGAACCTTGACGACATGCTAAGTGAAAAGAGCGCGTCACAAAAGACCTTATGTTGTATGATTCCACTTATGCGAAATATCCAGAACAGGCAAATCCATGGGCTGGGGAATAGACAGAAAGTTGATTAGGGGTGGCCACGGGCTGGGGAAGTTGTGGAGATCGGGAAGGTGATGGCTAATGCGTATGGGGTTTCTATTTTGAGTAAAGAAAATGTTTTAAAAGTGATCGTGAATATACTGAAATTCATTGAATTGTACACTTTCAGTGGTGAACTATATGGTACGTGAATGATACCTCAGTAAAGGTGTTATTCCTCTCCCATTGCCCCCCACAAAAAAGAAGTGGAAGGAACAAGGTGCCTGATGCCCAGCAGGTAATGTTTCAACAAAAGTAAGCCCCTTCCTGTCTCACAGATCAGTGTGTGAAAGGGTTGCAAGGCCTCTGTTCTCATGTTTTCAAGTTCAAGTCTTCATTTTCTCCCTAAACTGCCTGCTCTTCCACAAGAGACACCGAGCCTTCCTGTAAGTCAAAGTGCTCACCAGGGCCCCACCCTTCGGGGCGTCACCGTGTTCCAGAAAATCAGAGGGAGTGAGCTAAAGCCCCAGTTTTCATCCACTGGATTCCTTCCTCTCGCCCCCAGAGAGCACCATTGTTTATCGGTGTCTCTGTGGAGCCTGCAGTACTACGTTGCAGAAGACTCTGTTGAGAAAGGCTGCCGTTCTAGAGAAAGAAGGAAGTTCTTCCTGCTGCCTGACTCGGGTCTTCCCGCTGTAATTGAAGTCAGCTGCCCACAGCCCGTCTGGATCCTGGCATCTGTTGAGGCTTGGATGCCTGGCATCAGATGGGGTAAGTGCCTCTTTGGAGAACAGCTCCTGGAGGCCACTGCACATTTGTCACATGCCAGTGGGATCTGCATATGGACGTGAAATGTATATTTAAAAATGTGCTCACACTCGGCTGCACACACAGCCTGCTCCCGATGGGTTTGTCCAGTTGCCCAGCACAGAACCGCCCCGGCAGGGCGAGCTGACCCGCTCACCTTTGCCTGCCAGCCCGCAGGCCCCTGCCTGTAATCATCCCCTGGCCACCCCCTTCTTTCCCGTCTTCCTATCGGGAGGACAACGGGAAGGTTCTGCTTTTGGTCTAAAGACTAGGAAGGAATGGGCAGCTGCGGTTCCTGGAGCAGCCAGCCGCCGAGGAGCAGAGCGAGCACGGGGCTGGGAGTCAGTTTTGGAGTACCAGCTGTGTCACTTAGCGGCCATGTGACATGGGGTATAGTAAGTGACCTCTCTTGGCCTTGGTTTCCTCATAAGTGAAAGAAAGGCATGGATCGAGGTCCTTTAAGGACCGTAAATTTGGTGCACCCCTTTCTTTTTTGCCGCATGGGAGTAAGAAAGGCATGATTCCTAGTGCTGGAATGTGCTAGATTGCCCCCATGTGGACTGGGGGCTGGCATCTGGGACTGTGGCACTCAAATCCAACTCTAAAGTCCTGCAACGAGCTGACATCTTCTCCTATTACGGCTTTAAAACATGGCCCCAAATTCTTAGGCATTTCTCCCATCAAGAACTAGAGTCTGCACTTCCTTTCCTAGAATCTGAGCTGGCCCATCCCTGTTCCTTCCCCTGGGGAAAAGCAGGCATGATGTGACCTCTGAGGATGATCTCTTGGGACACTGTTCTTCCGGACACACTGTTTCTCAGAACTTGCTGTCCCTGCAGTGAAAAGCCCAGATCACATGGGAAGGCCGCGTGTTGGCATTCCGGGTGACAGTCCCGGCCAGCCCAGCCTGGGCACCAGACAGGTGATTGGAAAAGTCTAGTTGGAAATGCATTCCTCCAACTCCACCTGCTCCAGCCTGTGGCCATCCAAGTAACCCGTGACTGCTCCAGTCTTCCCAGGTGACAGCCCAGACCTGGTAAAGCAGAGCAGACTGTCTCTGCTGGGTCCTGCCCAGATTTCTGATGCACAGAATTCACGAGCATAACATTAAATTGTCTGCTGGTTTTGGCCAGCACATTTTCAAATGTTTGCTATTGTTATGAGTGAACATTTGTTTCTCCCTCGAATTCCTATGTTAAGGCTCCACCGACCTGTGTCTGTATTTGGAAGCTTAGCCTTTGGGAAGTAATTAGGCGTAGATAAAGTCAGCAGGGCAGGACTCACACAATGGGATCAGCGCCCTTAGAAGAAGAGGAAGAGACACAGGAGCTTGCTCATTCTCTCTCTCTTTCCCTCCCTGCCTCCCTCTCCCTTTCCTCCCTCTCCCTTTCCCTCTCCCTCCCTGAGAGCATCCCCTGAAGAAAGGCCATGTGAGCACATGGTGAGCAGGTGGCTGTCTGAAAGCCAGGAACAGAGCCCTCACCAGAACCTGACGTGCTGACACCCCGATCTTAGACTTCCAGCCTGCAAAACAGTGAGAAAGTAGATGTTTATTGTTCAAGCCATGGAGCCCATGATACTTTGTCGTAGCAGCCTGAGCTGACTACGACAGCTCTGCAGCAGGGGAGAGCTGGAGTAGACCTCAACCGAGTCCTGCGTTGGCCACTTGGTCCCTTAGTTACCATGAGTGTAGTCGGCAAAGTGTGAACTGGCCACCGAAAATGCACCCCCAGGAGAGAAATCTTCGTTTCACACACACGTCTGCTTGTGGATGTGGGTTAGCTTTGTTCACTTCACAAGAGGCCACAATGAGGTGCCCTTTCCAGGGCAAGAGTTGGGCTAAGTAGATGTGTGTGTGTGTGTGTGTGTGCACGCGCACACACAGGCACAGGTGTGTGGCTGTGTCCAGCAGAGCTGGTGTGGGGAGGAGCTCGGGAGCAAGGGCACAGAGCTCCCTGGGAAGACTGCAGCCCTGGCCCCCTGCTCCCTCCCCCAGCCTGTGTGCGGGAACAATCCAGGGTTGTTTATCCCCACGCAGCCCCCTTCCTCCTTCCCTGCTCCAAATCGAGGCTGTTTTCCAAGGACAATGAGGGGACTGTGGTCCTTTTCGTTCTGCAGCAGCGAGGCGAAGCTGACAACAAGGGTATTTATCTCACACTCTGGCTTTCCAGAGGTCTCGTACTCATTAATGAATTAATCCTTCCTAACAACAGTCCCTTTATGAGGGTGGCATCTTAATGTGTGCTCATCAGAAAAAGGGGCTGAGGCAGCAGCCAGGGCTGCTGGTGATACATGCGACAGCCCAGCTGGGGCCATGGAGGGTTCGCTCATCCCAGGGGGCAGATGAGGCCGCGAGACGCCAAACACAGAATTTGGGACTCGGAGCTGGGGGTCTGGATGTGAGTCTACCCTGCCGGGTATTCCTTGGGCAGACAGCTCTACTACTGTGAGTCTCCGTGTCTTCGTCTGTCACACGGCTGGAGATGCTAATCCCACCAGGACATGGAGTTTTCTCAATGAGTGGGCGGCATGTAAAGGTGCTCTGTAAGCTGTGATGCATCAGCCTCAGGTTTACTGTCATTGCTTCTGGGTCTGAGTAAAGATGCAGCAGTTACTATCAGTGGCCAGAGGGATCAGCAGTTGCACCAAGGAAAAGGGTCAGCAGGGCAGAGTGGGGGCCCCTCAAATACCCAGGATTATAATGATGATGAAGACCCTGCAGCAAAAGTGGGCACCCACAAAAGGGTCCTTTCCCACTTCCCCACTTCCCCACTCAGGGTCCCCTCGCCCTATGGAATTTGCTGGCCCCCAGTGCCTCCACCTCCTGCACCCGTCTCATCCTCATCACCCTCATATGCTCGTACTCTCAGTCATTCAGGTTTCCTTTTCTGTGTGTGTGTGTGTGTGTGTGTGTGTGTGTGTACAGGAAGTGTTTCACTGTAGCCCCCGCTGTCAGAGTTGTCATTGATGAGTGGGGGATAAAAAATCCGCGCTGAAGGTGACCACCTGCATAGCCCCGCCGAGCTCCTGAATCTCGGCTTTGGCAGACATAACGGCACATTTATGTCCAGCCCAGACAGTCATCCCACCCGTGGTTGGTGGCTTAGTTATAACATCCAATTTCAAGATCTGGCTTTTGCATAAATGCTGCTCGGAACTCCTTCTTTTCATCTTTTAAAAATTGTGATAAAATGCACATAACATGGAATGTACTATATAACCATTTTAAAATGTGCAGTTCAGCAGCGTTAAGTAGATTTACATTGTGGCACACCCCTCTCCAAAGCTCTTTTCCTCCTGTAAAGTTGAACCCACTAAACGACACCCCCCATTTGCTCCTCCCCCTGGCGACCACCCTTCTGCTTTGTGTCCCTAGGGACTTCTCTTTGCACCTTGTGTAAGTGAAATCATACAGTGTCTGTCCTTTTGTGACTGGCTTATTTCACTTAAAAAAATGTCCTCAAGGTTAACAAGATGTCCTCAAATGGATGAACCTTGAGACAGTTTTGTTGGACCAGCCCAGGCACCACCAGGGGATCATCCTCTCCTGAGTTTGCTTTAACTTTCTTTATAACAAAAGCAATGCAGGTCTGTGAATGTTGCTGTTCTCCCTTTAACTTCCTCCTGCTTCCCTTCACCGGAGTGACCCAGCACCTAAAATCAGACAGACGCGGTGGGGATTCCAGAAGGAATGCTACTTCTTAAGCTTGGACAAGTTACTTAGTTTCTTTACACCTCAGTTTCTTCCCTGGTAAAATGGGCATCATGCTTTCTGTGTCACGGGCTTGTTGCTGTGTGTGCAGGTCAGTGAGAGAATGCGTGTGCATGAACTCTATCATCCAAATGGCGTCCTGTGAATGGCATCCGTCATTCTCCCGGGGCCTGGCCCACAGCAGGTAGTTGAATCAGTGATTGTTGTTTTCTTTGGCAAAACCTGGAGGCAGGCAGCAAGCCTGCAGCCTCTGGATTTTTTTCAGTCCTGAATCTCTTGCCTGGTGAATGGCTGTGCCGAGGTCCCTGCTCTGCAGGGGCACATCCCTGCCACATCATCCCTGGTAGTTAGATGTGTCTGTGGGCCTGTCTCCCTGGGAGTTCGGGTCCAGGATGACAGCTGTATTTAGAGTATTACTGGGTGGAAGAACAGGCTCAGGAGAAAACAGGCACCAAAGAAGGGCCCAGGGCCCTTGGCGCAGTCTGTGTCAGCACTTCTCGAACTTCAGTGAGCACAAGTGTCACTGAGGAGCCTGTTTAGTGCTGACTCTGATTCTGCAGGTCTGGGGTGGAGCCTGAAATTCTTCATTTCTAGTACATTCTCCGGCGATGCCATTGGTGACAGTCCACCAGCCACACTTTGCACAGCAAGGGTGTGAGGCTCCATCTCGGTCAGGCTCACTGGCGCTCTTGGTCACGTGGGGGGTCTGGAGTCCCGGACCACACCTACAGACCCAGAGCCTACACGACGAACCCATTTTGTGGGTGATTCTGATGCATCCTGCAACCTGAGAACCACTGATCTGTGGACCGAGGTGGGAGGTTCTGAGCCCCTGTAGGAGGGGGAGACCCCTTCCCTGGTATTACACACCTCTCCAGAGCAGCACTCCCATAGGTGGTATGTGTACTGGGAAGCCAGTCTTTGCTCACACTGTTCTTTACACCAGTTTCAAAAAACCTCAACTCTTTACGTCAGTCTTCCACAAACTTTGCCAGGAACACCCTTTGCTCCAAGGTCTGAGCATATTTGGATAAGATAGCAAGACATTTGCAAAAATTGAAGTTGAGAATCGATGGCAGGGTCCGAGGCGTTAGCTCAGCCATGATTACTCATGTAGCCCTTGACCTTCCTGCGGAAACCGTCTGAGAAATGAGTAAATGAACAGCAGCAGGGAGTGGTGAGGGCCCGCAGACCCGCGGCTTCTCCCGCACAGATGCTGATGAGCAGAACCGGGCCTTTGAGGTCAATGTCACCGGCTCCCCCCTGGATTTTGAATTCCTCTGCCTGCCCCCAAGCAAAGGCAAAGGCCCCCCTACCGCAGGCTGTGTCCTGAGGGTCATCCCTGGCCTGAGTCGGAAAGTGGCCGGAGCTCACTCACGTGGCAGATGGATTCAGCCATTGGGCCTGGCTCTGACCATGCAGCCCATCTGCATGGGCTCCAGGACAGGTGTTAATGGGTTCCCTCTCTCTTTTTAGGTTTATCGAGGCATAATTAACACATAAAATTGTAATAAATATAAAGTGAGCAATGTAAAAAGATAAAATGTGCAGCGCGATGATTCGATGTGTGTACACCGTGAAAGAGTTCCTTCACAGACTTACTACATCTCAATAAATCAGATCCTGTCACTCCCCCGTGTAAAGTTTCCTGGGGCCTTCCTGTTGGACTCGGGATAAAGCCCAGACTCGGTGCTCAGTGCGGCCCGCAAGGCCCGGCGTGACCCAGCTCTGCCAGCCCCTCAAAGCGCGCCGTCTCCTTGCCCCGCCGGGCGCCGTCTCCAGCCGGGCCGGCCTTCCTCCCTTTCCTGGAAATCCGCAAGGGTGTTCTGCTGGGACGCACTTGTTGTTTTTCTCTGTCTGGAGTCTGCTGCCCGCTCCAGATCTTCGCTTGGCTGGCTGCTGCCTCTCATTTTGGTCTCAGCTCAAGTGCCACCTACCAGACCCGTCTAAACATTCTCTCCCTTGCCCGTTACGATCTGTCATATATATCCTGTTTAATTTTTTCATTCCCCTCATCTCTCCCTCCGAAATGGGATGTAATTTGTGTATTTGCCTTTTTATCCTCTGCCATCCATCACGAGTCAGCACGCACCATGAAAGAGGGACTTCTCCAGCACCCCATGCAACGCAGGGCGCGTGGTTGGGGCTCTGTAAAGAATTGCTGGGTAAGTGAATGACCCAATGGACAGCAGAGGAAGGGTCCTCTGTCCACCAGCTCTCCCTTGGGGCCTTCCAAGTTTACAGCATGCGGGACAGTTATTGTCCTTGTGTCTTAAATATTTGCTAAGACACCAAGCATGTCTGTCTCAGTCCCAGTTTACACATTAAGAAGTTAAGGCTTGAAGAGGTTGGTTATTCAGTCTACCCACAATCGCACAAGTGATCTGGGGACAGGCAGGAGTGGAGACAAGGCGTGGCAAACGGTGAGGTTGCCTGCTCTGTCGCCATCTAATATCTGGTGGTGTTTGGGAAGTGGTCAAGAAGGCTGCCTGGAAGAAGAGCATAAACAATTCTAGGAGCAAAGAGTAGCACAGAGGAAAAAACATGTACTCTGGGACCACACTGCCTGCGGTCCAAGCCTGGCTCTTTTCCAGCTATAGGACCTGCCAAATTTCTAAACCCCGCTATGCCTCCATCTGTAAAATGGACACAATGATATCACTGCTCTCACAGCGTTGTCATGAAAATTAAATGCAAGAATATACATAAAGCCTTTGACCCGTGCCTGGCACAGGCAGGCACTGTGTATTAAGTGTTTCCCATTGTTATTACTATTATCATCCTCCTTCAGCTCATCTTGCATGGCGCTGAGTCGCCTTGGGATGCTGCTGGCACATCGGCCTCTCTGTAAACCCCCTGTCTCTCTCTCCCCACACCCCCTCCTCTCTGTCTCGACCTGCAGGAGCTTTTAGAAGGAGTTTCTCTGTTGCATGTGACTTTGGAGAAAGTGTTATGTGCAGCCCGTTGTGCGGCAAAGAACAGAAACTTTAAAAAGTAGAGAAGGAAACGGATGTGTTAGTGACACAGTTGTGGGAAAAGCTACCCGCTAAATTACATTGCTGAACAGAACTGCGGGCAGATTGGGAACGTAGGATGGCAAAGACGTGAAGAAGCGGAGCCAGTAGCAAGGCACGGAGCCCCTGTTATTTCTAGCATCGAGGCAAGTGTGGTTTTGTTATTCTTTTTCACAAACGGTCTCAATTTACTTTCTTGTGCTATTTCTTGTTCACAACTGGTGCAGCTGATTGATGTTCCTGGACCCAACGTGCACCTTGGCGTGACTTCGGGTCTGGGGGCTGGAAATCTCTAGTTACAGAAAGGGAGTTCCAGAGAGGTCCTTGGGAACCACTTCACCTAAAGCCATGATGGGGAAGGACGGTTACTTATTCGTTCATCCAGCAATGATTTGGTGAGCAAGTTTGCAAGTTAGGTGCTGGAGAAAATCAGGATGGTTCTCCCTTTCAGCGTGAAACACACACAACTGAGTCATCAAAGACTATTTAAATGGAGGTAACGTGCAAAGAGCTCAGGCCTGAGAATGACAAGTCTGGAGTTCCATGCTAAACTGCCACTTGGTGCCTGAACTGGAGTGATTTACTGAGCTTCCGTCCCTCCTCTGTACTACGGGGAAGGTGCTGTCTGGCCTGTGAATGGCACTAGGGTTTTATGAGCACCCAGATAATTGTAACACGTGCTGCTGCTTGATGGCCTATAAAGCAATTTGTAGATGATGCTTTTGTTACTGGTAGGATGATAATTTGCAAGCAGGGAATTGCAGTCACTGGAATAATATGAAGGAAAATGAAAGGGGCCATTAAGAGGGGTGGAGGGCAGATGGTATGTTGGGGGTGGAGCAGAGAAGAACCAAAGGTGGCCCAAGCCTTTATTCCAAGGGGTTGTCCTGTGTGCTGTTTGGAATAAATGGACAAGGCCTCCACTGTGGAGAACAGCTCACTCAACCAGGTGGCCACAGCCGCTTGCTAGCATCTAATCATGTGTAAGTGCAAGGGGTGAAGATCCTGAGCGCAGGCATGGGCATCGGCAAGCTCAGAGTTTGGCAGGAGACACAGAGTCATAAACAGAGAGATGCAGTGTAGTGTCTTGATAGGGCTCAGGGCAGAGGGGCCCAAACCCACCTGGCTGGAGACTGGCTGGAGGGTTCGCAGGAGAGCCAGTAACTCACCCGGGTCTTGAAGACAATGGAGGGCTGGACCCTCGGGGCTGTGCAGGGAAAGGGGTCAAGGCTGAGAGAGCAGCGCAAAGGAGTGAGGCGGCACATATTGGAAACGGGCTGTGTCGCCAAGGAGAGGCCTGAACTGCAGGTGGGCGTGGTGGCAGGAGCCATTTTGCAAGTAACTTGAGTGCCCGGCGGGCAGAAGCTGAGCTGGCCGAGGGGATGGCGTTTGTGGGAGCCATCTCGCTCTCAGAGCTTGGTGACATCTGCTTAGGACCCTTCAATTACGAAGGTAATTCACAGTCAGAATGAGTCTTCTCCCATGATAGCTGGTCTTGGAAGTCACCCACGGTTTTGGGAAACGTGCACCCTATTCTGCCCGAACACTTTGCAAGGTGGGGATGCAGACAGCACCTGTCATCGTGGGAAGGCAGATGGAGAGCACGCAAACACCAGAGGGGACCATGCACACGGGAACCTCCCTGGGAGTGGAACAGCAGGACCTGGGGCCCACAGGAAGTCGCTCAGCTTGTACAGTTCCGGAGGTCATACCCAATCCTTCCATCGTCCCGCCCCCTCTCCAGGCTCCAGGAAGTAACTGAAGCCGAAGGCGGTGAGCATTTCATCTCTAAGGTGGGAGAGATGGATTTTACTCCTGCATCTATGAAGCTCCTGTGGTTTGCAGAATCAGCCATGTGCAGGGGACAGCAGGCAGAGTCCCAGAAGAGACCTAATGGCACCTTCCGTACATCTCCACCTGGCTGTCACTCATGGATCTCAAACCACGGGTGCTGAAATTGGAACTTGTCATTTTTTTCTCTTTCTCCAGAAAAAATAAAAAATATTTGCCATTTGTTTAGGCAAATATCAGCACCAGTTGTCCAAGTTAGATTCTGGGAGGTGCCCTCAACAGTTCCCTGCCTCGAAGTCACCACCCCACATTGCCCCAATTCTGCCCATTCTGCTTCCCCTCTGTTGTCCCAGGCTTGGCCCTCAGTGCCCGACACCTAATACATGGCTGCGTGATCTGGTCTCCCCGTCTCCATCTGGGTTTGCTCCTGTGGCTCCATCCTCCACCACCTGGACCTGCTTTACGAGGCTGGATGGCCCCTTTGCCTGCCAGCGTTCCCTTCATTTATGCAGCAACCATGGAACACCTTCTGTCCAGCAGGTCTGCGGTGAGCACTGCAAGGACAGAGGTGAATGAGGCAGGACACCGCCACAGGTGTGCTCCCAGCCTGATGGGGGAGGCAGTGTAATGAGGGCGGCGTCGACCCACTAAAGGAATTCTGTGTCCTCTGCAGCTGAGCTCACAAGGTGGAGGCAAGCCCTCACTGGGGACCAGAGGAAAGGGAGAGGGCCTTTTGTCTTTCTGCAGTTTCTTTTCTACATTAAAAAAAAAATTGCCAGGGATTTATTTGAAAACACTATGAAAATAATGTTTGTGCTATATTGAAAAGTGCAGAAAACAGAGCCAAACCGAAGCTTGAGATTCCCCCTCCTCTCAGCCTCTGTCTAGCTAGTATTAAAATTCTGTGTCTTCCCTAACACATTTTCGTAGGCACATTTATATTTTACAAAACCGGAGATGCCTTTGGGTGTCCTCTTCTGTACACAGCTCTTTCTACTAACAGATGCCACAGCACGTACAGCACAGCTCGGTGGTTCTTTCTCGTTGTAGACGGCATTCGAGGCTACCCTGATTGCCTGCTGAACATACAGGGCGGGGCAGAGGTAGGTTCGCAGTTGCTCGCATGGCAAATAGTGCAACAATTAATGAATCATAATGAAATAACAAACTGTGTTTTGCAGACTGAAAACTGTAAACCTACTTTCACTGCGCCCCATGTTACAGGTTTCTTTCAGTATTTTGATCACGTGTATTCTTTCTGTCAACATCTGTAGGATATGCCTATATGACATAACATCTATATGACTTTAAGTTAATCAAAAGGGAGGTCACCTTGAGTGGTAGTCCATATAGATAGATCATAAATTATATACCTAATCTGCTGTTTATGGATACTTAATATTTTCATTTCAGATAGCAGAATGATGAAAAGGCTTAGATGAGCATACATTTATTTCCTTGGGATAAAGTGTTAGAAGTGAAATTGCTGTGACAAAAATGATGAACATTTTGTTTGTGTCCATATATGTGGTTGGCAGAGTTACCAGATGACCTTGGCTGATGACCTGTGTCTTTGCGTAATTACCACATTTTCCATGTGCAATGCGCACCCACATTTTTGGCCCAAACTTCCAGGGAAAAAAATCTTTCATTTAAATTTTTAAATTTATTTATTTATTTATATTTAGAAACACACCTGATTATTGTATTCCTGGGTATTATTTTGCATATGGATATTGTTATTGCTTTCTAGAATTACACTTTTTTTTTAAAGATTTTATTTATTTATGTTTAGAGAGAGGGGAAGTGGGGAAGAAAAAGAGGGAGAGAAACATCAGTGTGCTTGCCTCTCACTGCCTCTCACAGGCCCCCGATCCAGGGCCTAGCCTACAGCTAGTCATGTGCCCTTACTGGGAACTGAACCAGTGACCTTTTGATTCACAGACCAATGCTCAATCCACTGAGCCACACCAGCCAGGGCTGGAGTTATACTTTTAACACATAAGCATAAGTAAAAGAATTACAAACATTTATATAGATACAGAATTAGTACTACCCATGTATAATGCACATCCTCATTTTTCCCTAAAAAATTTTGGGGAAAAAAGTGCACATTATACACAGTAAAATATGGGTAACTCCTCTTGAGTGTGCCTGGGACCTGTGATTGCTTCTAACCAATAGATCGTGGCAAAACTGATGGGGATGTCACACCTGCAATTGTTACATTATATAGCAAAAGGGAAGGGATTTTTGCAGAGGTAATTAAGATCTCTAATCAGTTGACTTTAAGTTAATCAAAAGGCAGATTACTCTTACAGAGTCTGATCCAAATGGGTGAGCTCCTTAAAAAGGTCTGGAAGTCAGAGACCACCTGGCCACCGTGGGTCTGTAGTTGGAATGATATGGATTCTGCCAATATTCTCATGAGCTTGGAAGAGGACCTCAAGCCTCCAATGAGTCCCCAGCCCTGGCTAACATCTTCATTGCGGTCTCGGGAGACCCTGGGCAGAGAACCCAGGCAGAGAACCCAGCTGACCCCTGCCTGCATTCCTGACCCACAGACCCTGTGAGATAATAAGCAAATGCTATTTTAAGCTGATGCATTTTTGGTGATTTATTATAGATCAATAAAAAGCTATTACAATATAGGAAAACTGCCTCTGATAAATTATACACAAAAGTACATTTCCAACCAGTAAGGGCGCTCCCTTTTCTATGAGTTTTTGCCAACACTGGTTGTTGCCAACCTTTTAAATCTTTGCCAGTCCAAGAGGTTATAAAAACCTATTTTCTGGCCCTCAGTTACAAGTAAGGTCACACATCTTTTATATTTTTACTTCCCTCTTAAAACTCATTTGGAGTATATCCTATCCTCAGTGATATGTGTTAGTAATCATATCCTTTGTCTATTTTTGAATTTTTTATTGGTTTGTGAGAACTTTTTACATATGTGGAGGAGAGGAAAGAGGCAGAAATATAGAGATCTTTTTATCTGTCACAAATGTTGCCATTACATTGTATTTCTCCAGCTTGGCAGTATTTTTAGTTCATGCATTTATGGTATTTAGTGAGGATGGATATGGATGTTTTCTTATTCTGTTGAGCTTTAGGAAGGCCCCTCGGGCAAGTCTGTATGGAAGATGCACCAATGGGAAGAGCGGTGACGAGGCCATTCGTTGCATTAGTCCAGAAGAAGCCTGACCTCCATGAGGTGTTGCAGGGGTGGGAAATAAGGGTCTGAGCCCAGAGACACCTTAGAAATGGAACTGGCAAAGCTTGCTGTTCTCGAACTGACTTTGGATTAGATGGGAAATAGAGGCATAAGGGCGAATACGTGGTGCATCGTGCTGCCTGCCTCGGCAGGTACCGAGTTCCCCGAGGAAGACTCTCCCTCACTGGGCAGCACCCCCAGAATGGCACCTTGCAAATCCCCCGAGACCGGGAAGAACATGCTTCCTGTGATCACAGCCCTGCCTTTATTTTCAGTGGGTGAATGAATAAATCATTCCCGGAGGCTCTTCTGATATGTATAGATAGCTCACAAATAATTACAATGTTAATATTAGAAGTGTTTGGAGGTTTTTATTTAGAAGTTGGGTCGTGTTGTGGTGATGATTAATATGCTTAAGGAACTTCACTCTTGCTTGTATCAATTAACCTGTAGTCCAGCTGGTTTCTTTGTATGTCATTTCATTGCTTTGCTTGATGTCCGTTTCCAAGAACCTAATGGCAATGTTAAATGAGGACTTACTGGATACAGATATTAAGACTTTTTTTTAACAGATTGACTCCAAATGGAACAAAGTTTTTCTTTCTTTTTCTTTTTTCTTTCTTATTTATTGAGGTGACATTGTCTAATGAAATTATATAGGCTTCAGGTGTACAATCCTGTAACACATCATCTGTGTGTTGTGTTGTATGTTCGCCACCCCAAGTCACGTCTCCTTCCTTTCTTCCTTTTTTTAATGTTTCTTCATTTTCGCAGCCTTCTTCTCTGTCCCAAGAGATAGTGAGAGAACAAACATTACAAAGAATAATTACTGGCCATAAGTTGTCACTCATAAGGGATATAAATCAATGCATGTTCTGCTTCCATGAACCCGTTTTAAGAAAGAAATTTTTTTTGTCTTGTGTCTCCAGACTGTTGCTCAGAAATGGTTTCTGTGGGACAGAATCTGGAGTAAGAGCAGCAAGTGGGATTTGCATGGAGGTAGCAAGACCAGAAGGTGCTCACCTCATCATTCTTGTTGTTTAATTGTAAATTGCCTTTGTGAACATTTTATTGGGTTTTTTGGGGGTGACACTGGCTCACCAAACCATTCAGGTTTCAAGTGTACGACTCAACAATACATCATCTGCACCCTGCGTCCATCACCCCATGCAAAGTCTCTTTCTGTCCCCGTTTACCCACCTTCACCTGCCCCAGCTCCTTCCCCTCTGTGTCCCCACTGGTTGTCTGTGCCCATGTGTTATATGGGTGTGTGCATGTGAGTGTGCATCAAACCTTTTACCTTTTTTTCACCCAGCCCTCCACCCCCCTTCCCTCTGACAGTTGTCAGTCTGTTGCCAGTCTGTTCTGTGTACCTATGCTTCTGTTTCTACTTTGTTTGTTAAATTATTTTGTTCATTAGATTCCATGCATAAGCAAGATCATATGGTATCTGTCTTTCTCTGGCTGGTTTATTTCACTCAGCGTGATATTCCCCAGGCCTGCCTGTGCTGTTGTAAAAGGGGAGAGTTCCTTCTTTTTTTGTATAGCTGAGCAGTGTCCCACTGTGCAAATGGACCACAGCTTTTTCATCCACTCGCCTGCTGATGGGCACCTGGGCTGCTTCCAGATCCTGGCTATTGTAAATAATGCTGCAGTGAACACAGTGTATGGGCACATATATTCCCAGAAGTAGAATCACTGGGTCAAAAGGCAGTTCCATTTTTAATTTTTTGCGGAAACTTCATACTGGTTTCCCCAGTGGCATCCTCGTCAATTCTAAATTCCACTTGGCAGAAGCTGCTTCTTGTCCCTCGCTCCCCTCCCTCGGCACCGGTCTCCTGATATTCCCGCTTTGGCTGTCGTGACCATTTCTCTGCTGGCTTGTTCTCTGTGACCCCTCCCTGCTTCCACTGAACTCTTGTCTCTATTACATCAGCTTCAGTAATTCCCAAGGTCTCAACCAGCTGACTCCACGGATAAACTCCTAAATCCATGTCTCCAGCCTCAATCTCTCCCTGAGCCGTAGACCTGCAGGCCTGTAAGATGAAAGCACATTTATCCGGCTAAACGCGTTTCCTGCCACTGTTTTCTACTTCTACTGAAGGAGCCATCCCCTATCCGCCAGTGTGAGAAATGCAAAGTGGTGCTTGACTTGTCTTACCCCCCGTGGGTTAGGAAACAATCTCAGAATGGCTTACAGTGTGACCCTTCCTTGTACTGCTAAGGAGGTTACCGGAGGCCTCATGCAATAAGTGCCACCATTATGAACAGACAGTTGTCATCTGTCGTCATTATTACCTTAACCCAATTCTGAGCAGCAACATCCCACTGCTCTGGGAAAGCTGAAGTGTGCCCGCAAACATGGAAATTGCACCTTCCTCCAAATCTCGTTTTTGCAGATTAGATAAACAAGCTCTCCAGCTCTGCCTAAGTGGCAGTAAGTGAGCTACGTGACATCACAGTTGTATAACCCCAGCGCGTGGTGCGGCACCTAGCACAGCTATTAAGAAGGCGATGTAACGTATGAGACAGTGACAGGGAGGGTGCACAGGGCAGGCTTCTGTGCAGAGGGGACACAGGCACTGGTGTCTGAATGGTGATGTAACCTCCCTTCCTGATAATCAGATGGCAGTGTCACGGGGAGGCTGTGAGAGGTTGTGTGATCGCCTGGTGCGGAAGGTGTGCAGGGGATTTTGCCCTCTAGGGGCCAGGTCAGCGACTTTTTAGGACCTTATTCTGATGATTCTGACATCCCAAGTCATGCTTTCACCAAGACCTGGGTTGGCAGAGATGCAGGAAGTATTAATAGAAGCTGCGGTGCCATTTCTGCCTCTGCCTGCGTCTGCTGCACTGGTAGTTAGTGGAAGACTCCCCAGCGCGTTGGTGTGATCCGTTAATGACCTAACTGACCCCATAGTCTTCTAATGGCTGGCTGGGTGTTTCACATGCAGGAAATTCGCCGACCACTGCACTACACTGGAAATGGAGGAAACATCTGGGGTAGTCTTCAATGTCATTTTTATTCCCAAAGATCCAGAGAATGCCTCAGAGCTACCTTTGCAATCCTTGTTCAAGCAGGCGAGGACTGAAGGCATGCTCGGGCTGAGTCCTCAGCGACCTCCCTGCGGAAACCAGGGAGCCCACGCCGACTGACAGGCACCCCCAACGCAAGCTCTATTAGGTCTGCAAAGAACGACAGCTCCAGGGAGGCGCCTCCTAAGCGTGACTCGCCTCCACCACTTTTTTCCTCCACCTTGTTCTGAAAATGCCTGATCCATGTAATGCCTCCCCAGCTTTGCTGGATTAAGGGAGGAGTGAGACACTCAAACGCAGCTCGAACAGCCTCGTGTTCCTCAGCCTGCAATCACAGGAGCAAGGCCTGTGACCGGATGTCTTGAGCAGCTCCGCGTGCCCTGGCGTGCACTCCCATGGTGTTCTCTTGCGTCTTTGGTAACACGTTCAATTCATCTACGCAGTGTGGCTTCAAGGCAGGAAACCCAGATTAGGGAGAAACGGCCTCTCCTCTGGGCAGACTCAGGCAAGTGGAGATTGCTTACGAGGCCGACCAGGGCCTGGCCTGCATGTGTGTCTGATGGAATTCCTGGCAAAGTAACCACCACAACAATTGTATTGGCCGCAGGGACTGCACAGGCAGCTTGTGGTGTGTCCTGTGTGCCCTGTCCTTGACTTTGCATGTGCATTACTCCCAGGGGAGCCCTCAAACCCTCTCTGGAAGCAGTCGTCATTGTCCCCATTTTGCTGATGATAAAACTGAGGTTCAGCAAGAGGTAGCCGGATTCTGAATTTTGGAGAAATGAGCCTAGGGTTAGTGGAACAAATTGAAATCCATAAAGCGATGTCGTATTTTAGCTGTTTCCCTGATGCTGGGGCGGCTTTAATGCCGCGTTAACGGCTTCGCATGGCGATCTTGGTGACATTAATGTCCCCCCATTATCTTGAAAACAGTGATGGGGATTTTCCAGGGATGAGGTGGGGCAGTGGGGAAGCACTGGACCGTTTGCCTTCCCCAATCCAAGGAACACACACACACACACACCCATTTGTTTATATCCTAGGTCACAGGATGAGTCAGGACCAACCCAGAACTGCGTGCTTAGTCCAGAACTCTAGAACCTGCACCACCAGTATGTCTTGTCGAACGGCCGCTCTGTGCCAGGCCCCGTGAGAGGTACAGGCAGCTGCAGATGCCTTAGGGTCGCTAAGGAGAAGCTGCAGTTTTCAGATTGACACTGTACGCCTTCACCCTTGATGGAAGTCCTTGTTTTCAAACTTAGCTTCATACGCACCCTCGCTCACTCTGCATCTTACTTCTCTCTCTCTCTCTTCCTCTTTTGAGATCATGTAACATTTTTGATGCTGTTGGAGTTAGTGATCTTTCTCTTAGGGTTTCTGGATTTTGCATAAAGCAGCGGAAAGGCTTTAGAGATGCCAAAGTTTTAAAGAAACACGTTTTTTCTACGGTTTCAGTGGATGAATTTTTGCATTTAAAGTTTGATTGTTTTGATCTTACTATTTGTATAGTGTGAAATATGATGCATTTCTGGAAAGGTCCAACTTTGGAAGGCCCACTTTTAGTACATCCTGCATCCCTGTGGCCTTTGGGTCTGTTTCTGGACTGTCTCATGTTCCATTGATTATTGCTCTGTTGATGTGACAAATATCGGGGTATTAATTATGAAGGTGTTAATTTGGAGGTTTTATAATATATTTAAAAGTTGGGAAGTCTTTCCCATAGTTTTATTCTATTTATTCTTGCTATTCTATTTCCCTAAACCCCTTAGAATGAATTAAAAACTCTGTCTTTTATCTAATTGATGCTGACTCATTCTCAAGATTCAGTGAAAAATAGCCTCTCCTCTGGGGAGCCTTCTGTGATGTCCTCAGGCTTCATCATGTTCCCCGACCCTGGTTTGTTCCCAGCTTACCCCATAGGCCCCTCTGTCATCTGCTCATGTGGAGCAAGCTTGCGATTGGCTGCTTTTCTGTACCCCCACTGGGCACACTCTCCTCGAGGGCAACACAGAGGCAGCCTCACTCTTGCACCTTTTAGCGGAGAGCACAGTGGCCAGCACGTGGTAGGGACTTGCTCCAATGACCTGTTGCTGCACAATAACCCTCCGAAACTCAGGACACAGACAACAGTGCTTTACTTTTTCTCTCTCATGTGGTGAACTGTGGGCTCCGTCTGCTGGGTGGCTCCACGTTTGGGGTCCCTCCGGGTTTGGTTCCCCATGTGATTGTCCCAGACAGTGGCTGGAGCCGGAGCCGTGAGTAAAACTTCTCCACTTACAAGTCTGGTGGTTCATGCCAGCTGTCCCCTGGGGGTTTCAGCTGGTGCCGTTGGCAAGAACACCTAACTGTAGCTTCTTCGTGTTGCCAGGGCTACCTCACAGCACAGCGATGGAGTCCCCAGCGCGAGGGAGCCTGGCAGACGCTGCATTGCCTTTTATGGCTCAGCTTCAGAAATCCCAGGGATGCACATCCGCCGACTCTTCCAGATGGAAGCAGTCTCAAGGGTCCACATAGTTTCAAGAGGAGAGGATGTAAACCCTACTTCTTAATGGGCAGCGGTGACGTCAATCGTAGATGTGAAATAAGCAGTATAGCAATGGCCATCTTTGGAAAATATAATCTGCTACAGTGCCCCATACACATTTGTCAAATACTTGTGTTTCAAGATCGCCGGGATGGTTATACTCTGGGGCCAGACTTGAACCAGGACTTGCGGTGGGTGTGAGGCCCAGTCCCTGGGCTCCCGGGAGAGTCCTCCCTCTGAGCGGCAGCGTCGGGAGCGGCACGAGGGTTTGCGCAGTCGTGTCGGCAAAACATTCCGAGCTCTTGATCATAAACTTCCTGTCTCCCCCTCAGAGTTCTGGGTTATTAGGGCTTGTTTTTTCCTTCTCCACTTTCTGTGGTAAGTGCCTTGACCCAGATGGATGCAGGGGAAACGACCCATCAAGTATTTCTGCTGAAACGTGGGGTTTCTGCTCAAGGGGAAGGTGCCGTGTTTATGACTGGCACACAAAGGGAAGAACTGAACTTGATTTTGAACTGTCGAGTTTATCGTTGTTGCTCTCAGACGTGCCTCTCTCTGATGGAAAAGGCTAAGAGGGTCTGAGGAATTGTCGTCTTGGATTCCGCCAGGCAACCCGGGTGACGTTCGGGAAACGCGAGAGACCAAATGAGAGAGCTCCCCGCTCCTGCTGGGTCTTCATCGGTCTGATGGACAGCGAGACGCCTGGTACCGGGGGGAGGGCCCAGCGGAGGGTGTCGCTGCTGCTCATGTTGCAATGGCAGCACTTCACTGTCCAGTACAAGTTGCTGCCCTGGGAGGCGAACCACCTGTAGGAAGGCCGTCCACCGGAGGCTGAGACCACATTTAGTGAATGTGGCTGTTGTTGCAGAATGTAGGTTTGGGGCCCACATTCTGGGCTAACGTCCTAGTTCTGCCATTTCCCGGCGCCGTGGCCTAAAGCATGTCATTTCGCTCCTCGGTGCCTCGCAGCTCACTGGCAGGGGCAGGAGTAGCGCCGGCCGTTCGGTGTTGTGGTGAGGCTTTGAGGGGGGTGCTGAGAACAGTGCCAGCACGTAGTGCTCAGGAAACGTTAACTATGATTTTCACTGTTGCTGTTAATGTTTTCATTGTCGCCATCACTCACACACTGCTCTCCCCAGACCTCTGGACCGTGTATAGAATTCCAAAATTTCCAGTAGCCACATTAAAAAAGGGAAATAGGTGAAATTAGTTTTAGGAATGTATTTAATTTAACCCAATATTTCCAAATCATATCACTTCAATGTATAATCAATTCAAAATGATTAATATATTCTACATTTCTTTTTTTATATATATACCAGGTCTTTGGTCTTTGAAACCTGGCGTGTTGTTTAAGCACATCTTGGCCTGGGCCAACCACATTTCAAGGGCTTGATCGCCCTGCATGGCTGGCTCCACCATAAGTGCAGCTGTAGCTGACAAGGTGGCTATGAGGGCAGAGATAAGTTTTACTGAGCAGCTACTATGTGCCAGGTACTTTACATGTGCCATATAACGCCATCCTTAACACCCACTCGTCAGCAGTTCTTTTGCCCCCATTTTACAGGTGCCTTTCTCAGGGTCAGAGAATTCACTTAGCCAAAGTCACACAGCTGGACAGAGGCAGGACTTAAAATCAGGTCTATGAGACTGAGGCTCTGTCCCTGGACTGCGGGGGGCTGGGGGTGCAGCAGTAACTAGAGGCTTGATTTCACTGGTAATAGGGACATGAGAGCTGTCCCAGCGCTAAGGCAGAGATCACAGAGCCCTGTGCACATGAGTCTCAAGACTCCTTCCTGACCACACCTGAAGGGAGCTGACTGGGCCCAGCCACAACCAAGCCGAGGGCTGAGTCTGAGCCCACGGTCGGTGCTCAGAATAAACCCGGGGCTCAGGGCTGTCTGTGACCTGGGGCACGACTCAGTGTGGGGCTGGGATCCGGGTTGAGTCTCTGCAGGGGTCGGCGTCGAGTGTCCGTTCAGATTCAGGACTCAGTTCACGGCCGGGTCGAAGTGGGATGTTTGGTCTGAGGCCGAGGTCAGGGCTCTGCTTTGTGTCAAGGTCTCAGCGCATTTTACGTCCAAGGAGCAGAGTGGCAGCGACCTCACAAGAGTTCGCACCTTTAAGGTTGACCCTGTGGAGCTGACTACGTGCCTGGCAATGCCTTTGGAGATGCCAGGACGTGTTCTCCCTCTGCCTTGTCTTGGAAGCAAGTGACCAGGGCCACCTGGGGAGCCATGCGCATGCCTGTTTGGGGGCGCAGCTGCAGTGAGGGCGAGGGATGTGGTAGGAGTGGTGATTTCTCTGAGGAATGTCAGGAGCGCACGGCGGCCAGACGCCTCCACCACGTCCACACTTGCTGGGCACAGGGTCTGTGAAACTGGGTTCCAGCCGCCTTGTTACGTGGACAGAGCGGTTGCAGGGAGCCCACAGGTGCAGGCTGGGCTGAGCTTACAGGGACGCAGCCAGTGTGGCGGGACCTCGGGGCTGGCCTGGGCATTTGGGGAGCCCTGGACTCCGCATGCCTCTCATTCCTGAGGATGGAGCTGAGTGGGGGGCACCCCCAGCAGGAATCTGGAAGGTTCTGTTTGCTAGAACAAGTCATGTGTTAGGTAGGGGCCACAGGGGGTCATCTCTGGGTGAATAAGTGACGGTATAGCCATCTAGTGAAATACTATTCAGCTATAGAAATGAATGAAGAGCAACTTTTGAATAAATTTTTAGGATAACAGCAAGGTAGGAACAGGGTGCATAGTATGGTCTCTTTTGTGTAAGAAAACATGGAAATAAAAGGATAAATGAATATCAAAGTACGTATGTCATGCTAATGCAAGGAGCTTTTGTTTTATAGAGGTTAACAAGGAGCAGACCTCTGTCCAGGGACAAAAGGATGGGGTCTTGGATATCTTCTTGAACTCCAGGAACCGGGGGCAAGACTCTTCACTGCCACCAGCCACATCTCGAAGTCCACACCCTAGTCTGAGTGTGGCAGGGAGCGGGGACTGGAGAGTCAAATGGCGGGGCCCCACCTCTGGGAGACAGGTGACCTGCGAGAAGCAGTTGCCTTGTGGTTCTGTCCCCACGGCAAGACAGACATGGGCTTTGTGAAACTGACTATAAACAGCTTGCTTATTAGTTTGAACTGAAATCAAAATGATTTTGCAAGAAAAGTAAACACCCCTCTGTTGTCGATATGCCCCCCGGGCGAGGAGAGGCTTGCGGTCCTGGCTGCCGAGCCGCTGTGCGAGCCGATTGTGCGTTCATAATGCAGTTGAGGGCATTTGTGGTTTTGTTTGACAGGTGCATATTTCAAGAGAACAACACTGAACGTGTATTTAATCAGGATTTGTAGGAAATCTCTCGTAATCCTGTTATGTTTCTTCTTTATATTCTAGATTATAAATTTGCTTCACTGCACATTCCACAAAATGATTCAACAACCAAAAAGTTTGGCGGTTCCAGTGAGCTGCGCATCCGCAAACACTGCGTGTGTGTGTGTGGTTGTATGTTCAAGTGTGTGGTGGATGTGTGTTGTGCAGTATGGTTGGAGATATGTTTTTAAAATGCTTATTTATTGATTTTTAGAGAAAGAGAGAGGAAGCAGGGGGAGAGAGAGACAGAGAGAAATACCTGTTTGCCGTTCCGCTTAGTTCTGCACTCATCGGTAGCTGCTTGTATGTGCCCTGACCAGATTGAACCTGCAACCTTGGTGTTTTGGGACAATGGTCTAACCAGCTGAGCTACCTGGCCAGGGCATGATACGTTAAAAGTATAATTTTAATTCAGTTGAAGAGAGATAAATTATTCAATAAACACTTTTGGAGCACTTGACAATTATTTGGGGAAAAATAATTATGACCTCACCTTACAACAAACTCAAAAAAAAAAAAAAAAACCCTCCATGCATTACTGTTACTTAATAGTAATCACAAATATTAAAACTGAAACCATAAAGCAATTTGAACAATGTGTAGGTAAATTTACATAAATAGTCTTGTGTAGAAAATTATTTCATAGCTCCCTGCCTTAGTTGCCTTATCTGTACAATGAGATAACAACAGTGTCTATTTTGTAGGATTTCTGCAGGGATTAAATGAGTAATACATGTGAAGTCTTTAGGAAAGTTCCTGGCATGTGGTTAGGTGCTAAGTAAGTGTTAACTATTATGACTGTTTTGAAATGTGATATCAAATAGAAGAACTAAAATAAAATGATAGATGTGACTACACAAAATTTCAGGATTTCCGAACATCAAAAAAATAGCATACACAAAGTAGAATGCAAATGACACATTGAAATTCAACCTAGAAGACAGAAAAAGGGTAAATATTCTGTACGTGTAGTTATTTCAAGTCAGTAAAAGAAAAGAGACTCCTTAAAGGAAACACGAACCAAGGCTTCAGCAGGCCAATCATGAAAGAAGACATTCTTAATGATTTACTCTTTCAACAAGCATTTACCGTGCGCCTGCCACACACTGGACCCCCCGGGACACTGAGGTACAGTATGGGGCAGAACTAAGGGGCAGCTCTCAAGGAGCTTACATTGTCGCGGCCGTGAGACATGAACAAGAGCCCAGTTCATAAGGCATCAAAGAGATGCACAAAGAGCAACCTTTTCTTCATGTCCTGAAATAACAAATATTTTTGAGTGATTTTTATCATGTATCAGTGATGATGCAAACAAATTAGCATTCTTACACCAAAAATCAGTTCAGTACAGTCTACAGGGAGTTTTGTCAATAAGTGCTAAAAGATTGTAAATAATGTAACCCCTGCAATTCAACAGTTTAACTGATAGGAAGTTATTTTGAGGAATAATCAGAATAGCCTAGAAAGGTGTCTACACAAAATGTATTCAGAGGTGTTTGCAAGGAATGTATGTATCATTGGTTGATTCATTCATTTATAAATATTTATTGATCACTACTGCAAGCTGGGTACTCCTCCAGATCTCGGGGAGACAGCAATGATAAAGGGGAGGAAGTTCCTGCTCTTGGGGAGTGTACACTCCAGTATATACATTTTCATGGGAAGGAGGTGGGGTGCAGACAGACAACGCACACGCCCCCACACCAGTTCAAAGCCTTGCACACATACAGTCAGATTGTGAAATATGTACAGGGGTGAGCAAAAGTAGGTTCACAGTTATAATACAAGTAGATATTACGATAATTAACAAATGACAATTTTCACATTCTCATGACTGTAAACCTGCTTTAGCCCACCCCTGTAGGTCAGATTTTGACAGTGCTATGAAGAAAAATAAAGCCGGATAAGGAGGTGAGGTGTGTCTCCTAGTTCCCCAAGGGTGCCGAAGTGGAGGGGAAAAAAACTCCTATTTTAGATATGATATCACAGCAGTGCTCTCTGATTAATTGGTATTTGTGCACGGACCTATATGAAGTGAGGAACCATGCCGTGCTGACCCTGGGGGAGGGGTGTCCTCGCAGAGAGGGTGGCCAGTGCAATGCCCTGAGCTGGAAGGAGCAGGTCTGGCATGTTCAGGGTGGAAGAGGAAGGCCAGTGTGGCTGGAGCAGGGTGAGCCAGGGGAAAAGCAAAGGTCAGAGCAGACGGCAAGATCACAGAGAGATTTGTGGGCCATTGTGACCATCCATTGTGAGAGCATCCAGGGGATAGGCTGGTGCTTATTAATACAATAGGCGCTTATTGACTATTTTGTGATTTCATGGGTCGGGGCTGGGGGCCGGGCTCAGCTGGGAGATCGTGCTGCACCGTGGAGCATTGACACATGGAGGTCACTCAGGTGTTCAGCTGGAAGATAAGCCGGTCTGCAGGGTAGAGATGGTTTCACTAGCTTCGGCACCTCCGCAGGGATGATTAGAAGGCGAGCTCAGCTGGACCAGCCAACCACAGCTCGTGCATATGAATGTGCAGCATGGCGGCCTCTGCAGAGCTGGGCTTGTTAAATGGCAGCTTAGGCCTCCCAGAGAGTATTTCAAAAGGCAGAATACAGAAATGGAAGTCCTCTAGAAATTGGCACCAGGTCACTTCTACTGAGTTCTGATGACCGCATAGTCATAGAGCCAGTCTGGGTTCAGACAACAGGAACACACCTCACCTGTCAATCAATGGCGGAAACAGCATTAGCGCCACATTTAATCTACCATGTGAACGAAGACAGATAGGAGTCCGAGGCCCGGTTTATTTTAGCATTATTGAAAGCTGTGGCAACATGGAAATATCCAAAATTTCCAAGTGAGAAAGGTGGCAAAATGTATTTTAAATATATTTACATTCAGGAAGGGCGGATAAAGTGCTTCTCAGATAAGGTCAAGTTCAAGGAGTTCATCATCACCAAGCCCTTATTCTATGAAATGTTAAAGGGACTTATCTAAGAAAAAGAAGATAAAAATATGACAGTGAAAAGACAGCAAACTCACAGCTATTAACAACCACACCTAAAACAAAAGCAAACAACTAGAACAGGAACAGAACCACAGAAATGGAGATCGCATGGAGGGTTAGCAACAGGGGAGTGGGAGGAGGTGAGAGGGGGAAAGGTACAGAGAATAAGTAGCATAGATGGTGGGTAGAAAATAGACGGGGGAGGGCAAGATTAGTGTGGGAAATGTAGAAGCCAAAGAACTTATGACACATGGACATGAACTAAAGGGGGGGAATGTGGGTGGGAGGGGGTGTTCAGGGTGGAGGGGAATGATGGGGGAGAAATGGGACAACTGTAATAGCATAATCAATAAAATATATTAAAAAACAAAACAAAAAAATATATTTACATTCACATGATGGAGTATTTGTCAATCAATACAATTGTGTTTTCAGAGAATATGGACAGATGAGGGAAGATAATGCAGACTGTGCCTGTGTGGGGGGGGGTGTGCATGTGTGTGTGGGGGGTGTATGTGTATACTTCTGTGCCCCCTATTTTGAAAAGCTGTCTGGCAGGGGTGGGTCATTGTTCAGCCACGACGGGCCTGATCTTTCACCAGTTTAGCTGTGGTCGGGGAATCTCCAGGCCCTCTTTGTTTTTTTTTTTTTTTTTTTTTTAGATTTATTTATTTATTTTTAGAGACGGAGAGGGAGAAAGAGAGGGAGAGAAACATCAGTGTTTCTGCAAGCCCAACTCTGCAGTGGTTGCCCCTCTAGCACCCCCTCCTGAAGACCTGGCTTACAACCCAGGCTGGGAATAGAACCGGTAACCCTTTGGTTTGCAGGCTGGCGCTCAGTTCACTGAGCCACACCAGCCAGGGCTCCAGGCCCTCTGGTATGAATGTTTAGATAGAATTTTCCTGAATACGTGCTCCTTTAAAGTTTGACCGCTGATGGTGAGTCAGAGACCGTGGAGTTCAGGGGACAAGCAGGCCATTGCTCCAGTGACTCTGAGTAGACAGGATGCCATTTACATGACCCTAAACCAAGAATGCTTTTGATTTTAAAAACACTTTTTCTGGAGATATATTTAGAGACTACCAAGTCTCTCAGAAAATGCCTCCATTGTCAAGGTCAGGCTCAAGATCATCTCTGTGGACCTGCTGGTCTGGAGAAGTTGCAAAAAGTTTTATCTGTTTGGTCAGTGGGCCATGTGTTGAAAGGTGCAGGGGCAAGGCAGGGAAGGGGATGACTCAAATGAGTTCTGTGTCCAAGGAGAGTTTGCTGCAGGGTGAAGTCTGTCGTCCTGTTTCCCTGCCGAGTCTAGGACAGGTACTTCCTAGGAATCCTGTGAATATTTGGATGAATGGATGAACAGCCACTTTGGAATAAATTTGGGAGGCTAGGGAGTCAGATGTACAGTGCAAATCAAGATTCTGAAAATGAAATCTGAAATGTTCCACAGGCTTCTCATCTGTCTGTTCGCCTAGGTCTTTGAGCCAGCTAGCATTCTTAACTTTTGCCAGCATTTTGGGGGTCTCTGTGCAAATTTTTAAAAGGCAGTCCCTCTTGGTAAACAAATTGCAGAAGATGCCCCTCCCTCTCAGCTCACCAAATCCACGGTGCGGATAATGGCTCCCGGGCTAATCTAATGCCAGCCCAGTGGCCCCCTTGACCCGTGGCTTCATGCATTGCACAACCATGGGTGGCAGTCCAGGTGCCTTGGGTCCTTGTCGTTTTTGTGACTTGCTCCAATAGTGTTTCTGCTCATGTGGACTCTAGACAATGTGGTCCAGCCTGTGATTCCATCTCTAGCCTGGGGGCTCCGTCTGGCTGGCACTGGGTTGAGGCTAATTTTCTGTTTGTACCCTAGGAGTCTCCAGCCCTCCACACCAAGCCTGCAAGAGCCTCCCCACACCCTAGCAAAGGGGCCCGGCAGACGGGACCAGGACAGGTGCCCTCTGCCTCCCCTCTCTGCAAACAGAGCACGTTTATATGCATCTATGGGGCCCGGAGCGGGAGGGCTGAGCTGCCATCCTCCCAGCAAAGCCACTGTTATTATGATCACCACTTAGTTCTTAGCAAGTAACCCAGAGTGCTGGGTCACCTGGGATCTCAGTACCTTTGTTGTGTCCCTGCACTGTCATGCATTCATTTCAGTTATCCTTCTAGAGCAGAATTTAAGTCATCTTGGGCCGTAAAGAGCCCCATAATGCTCCAGGCAGGAGCCCACATGGCAGTAAGAGTTCCCCTGCCCCAGCAGCACCCCCTCAACCTCTGAGTTCCTTCCTTCCAGGTACAATGATGATGTCTTAAGTGTCATTGCTTTGAGATAGCCTCTCTTTTTTCCACTTAAAGACAATACAGTTTGCTCTTCCCAGGGGTCCCTTTCACATTCTCCTTTCAAGCCTGGTGTCCTCCTCTATGCAGACTCCTTTGTTAAGGTCACATATTCAGCCCCACCTGTTGAAGAACTGGGGCTGGGATAGAGATAAACCATGACTCTGTGATGTAGCGGTATTTCCTGTCCTGTGGCCTTAGGCCTTTTTCTTCTGCAGCAACAATTAGAGAGACCATCCAATTCAGTAAATATTTAATGAGCTCCCAGTAGATGTCAGCCAGTCCACCTAGGTCATTGGGATACATCGGTAAACAGAACAGACAAATCCCTGCCATCATGGTGCTTAAGATCCCAAGAAACAGAAAATAAGCAATGAGCATAATAAATGAGTTAAGCTCATGGTATTCTAGAAGGTATAAGTACATTAAGGAAACATGCACAGAGAAGGAGAGATTGAGGATGCTGCGGTTTTATAATTTTGAAGACAGTGGTTCATCTTGGCCTCGTTGAGGTGATACATTGACAGACTTCAAGGAGGTGAGAAAGGTTTAGACAAATGGGTCTTGAAGGGTAGGGGAGAAGGGAAGACTTTCTAGTGTGGGGACAGCCTGCGCAACCTCCCTGAGGCAGGAGCCTGCTTCCTCTTTTCAAAAAGCAGCAAGGAGGCCAGGGGCCCTGGAGCTGACTGTGGGAGGGGGACTGTGTGAGAGGAAGGCAGGGAGGTCTCGTGAAGGATCTGGGCTTTTGCTGTGCTCGAAATGGGGGCTGTTGAAGGATTTTTGAACAGAAGAGTAAGATGGTTTGCTTGCATGGAAAAAGGATCACTCAGGCCACAGAGCTGGGAATAGACTGGAGAAGACCATTGCAAATCCAGGATAGAGGAGCCATGATTAGATTTTGGACGTATTGGGAAAATCCAGCCAACCCAATTGCTGGTGGGTGGGTGGTGGAAGTCAGAGAAAGATAAGACGGGAGCTGAAGTGGGGAGAACGTGGAGGGAGCAGGTCCACTGGGGAGATCAGCAGTTCAGTTTTGGACGTGCGAGGTGTGGAGTGTCCCCTGGGTATCTGTTAGGCAACTAAGAATGTGGAATGATGGCTTCAGAGTCAAGCAGGCCTTCATCCAAATCAGATCTCCACCCCTGGTTTGCTCTGTGGCCTTGAGAAAAGTATGAATACCTATCTCCGAGTCTCGGATTTTGTACTCCTAAAATGCAGGCAATTCTCTCCATGTCCGCTGCCCTGGAGGTGCAGAGGGGGATGAAATGAGAGAGCCGGTGTGTCGTGGAAGCCAGGGGAGCTGTAGAGCTGAGTTCCTGCCTTCCAGAAAGGCCGGGGATCCATTCCAGCCTCACCTCGTAGACGTCTTCTCCAATAGTTCCTTTCCTCCACTCCGGGCCCTGTTTTCTCATCTCTGAAGTAAGAGTTGACATGAATAACTTTTCAGCTCTGTTTTGACGTTAAAGTTGCATGAGTGTGAGGACCTCAGGGTTAGGGGGACTCTGCCTTCCAGCTTGCTAGCATTCCACCTCTTACTGGGAGTTTACGTAGCTCTGAGGGTTTTCTCCTGTTTGGATGGATCCCATCTCCCTGGGCCTCCAGCACCAGCTCTGTGCTGTTGACCTCCTCAGGCTGGCCCGGCCCAGGGCCGCATGGACAGAGGGAGCAGTGCCAGCCTCGCTGCCGAGGGAATGAACTCCCGCCTCTTCGCAGCAGGTCAGTCACAGGGGAGGTAAACATCGCACACCTGCGACACCATTGTGTTTACACTGAAAGGTGCCCAGGTGGGGAAAGAAACAACAGGTGCGCGTTGCCTCGATGTCCTCAGCCCTGTGTGCTTGACTCTCCCTCCCACCCCCTCTGCCCCTCCCCCACTGCATTTGCACCACCATCTGGGGTCCCTCCGGGCCCCCTCCTTCCATGAATTCCCATCAGTCTTGTTTATTCACCTCCACTTAGGAGGTGACCATGATTGGCAGCTGCATGGGCTTTTGTGGGACTGAATCACAGAAATGTTAGCTGATTTCCTTGCAGACCTCGTTGTGCTTCTGTGGTCTGATTTTGCAGAGAGCCTGGTTTTCCATTGCTGTTAAACTGACCTACGTAGCTTTATTTGTTTTAACTGTCTATATTGGTTATTGGCCCCCTTTTTTCCTTTTTTGGTCCTCTTTCTTGGTGCTGACCTATTTTTCTTCAGACTGTGAAGTCTACTTGTTTCTAAAGTACTACTTGACCTGAACATTCTTTATTGTCAATTTTATTCTTCCTCGTCGTACCCCGCAACATCGTCCCTCACCATCCATTTATCATGGCGTTCACCGCACTCTGTCGGAATGGCCTGTTTCCCCCACCAGATGGTTAAGGAACAACTGCATTGGGCCACGTCCGTGGCTCCAGCGGCCAGTTCAGGGGCAGAAACCCGTGGCAGCTCGAGGAGCATTTGTAAACTGCACAAATAGATGAAGGAATTCATAAATGAATCGTCATACAGAGGAAAAGATCACGGATTCACTTACGCTCCTACCCAGGAAAACATGTATTTGTGTCCCTCCAAACCTTAGTTCATCTTAGAAGAGTACAGGAATTTTCTGGAAGCCAGGTTATTTTCCTGACTGGGATGCCTCTTGGGTCAGAAATGCAAACCAGATCACATCAGGAGGGCACAAAGCCATCCTGACTAGGGCATGCAGAGTGGCAGGAACCCATGTCCCCATACCTTTAGGTCCCTGGAAAAAGATGGCCAATTGTATGCTCTCTGACTTCCGTCCTCCTGTCCTGAGAGGGTTAGTTGATTGACTCGCTGATGCACTGAGTCAGTCAGCAGATGCTTACTCAGCTCTGGCTGCGGGTCAGGTGCTGGGCTACAAGGCATGGCTGCATCGCTGCACTGGAACGGAACTCCCTTCCGGATGCTGACATAGCAGAAAAGCAAATAGAGGGCTCGGAGGAGGCCCTCAGCACCAACTCAGAACATAGGGAAATCTGCCTGGAGGAAGTGATGTCTAAAGTGGGAGTCGTCAGAGCGAGGCCAGTAAGAGGCGCAGTGTGAGGGAGAGACACGTGGTGCCTGCCAGGCCCGGCGGGGAGATCACCTAGTGACCCAAAGGCTCACACTGGCTGGGTCATAGAACGTGAGAGGGAGCTGATTCCTAGAGGGACCGGTTGGCCAGTTAGGAGTGTAGATTTCTGTGAAGGTAACAGGAGCCCAGAAGAGTGGTAGCAGGGAAGGGACGTGATCAGAACCACATCTCCGGATGGTCATTCTGCTGCTGAAGGAGACAAACACGAATCGGAGTGTCCAAGGAGGCGGCCAGGTGGTTGTCCAGGCCAGAAAGCAAGTGGCTGCGTTAGTGGGGCTGGTGAGGGGGTGGAAAACAGTGGGCAGATTCGAGAGATTTTGGAAGGTGAACTGGACGGACTTTGCAATTTGTTGGATAGGGGTTGGCAAATAATAGCCTGTGGACCAAAATCTGGACTATTGGAACATGGTCACACAATGGCCGAGTGAAGTAGCAGTGACAGAGACCCTCTGGCCTACGAAGCCTATGATGTTCGCCATCTGGTTCTTTGTAGAAAATATTAGTCAATGCCTGAGCTCAGTGCGAGGCACCGGGGAGGCGGGGAGAGGACAGGCCTGAGGGTGACCCCAGGCTTTGTGTGTCAGGGACCGTGGCTGGGAGGGAGACCCAGGAAGTGGCAAAGGGGCTGTCTTTGTCTTTGCAGCCGTGCTTCAGCCTTGCTGCTTAACTGGGTGCTGACGTGGCCTGGCTCTTTCCCACTTCCTCCCCAGGAAAACTGGGCTCTCCTCCCTTCTCTGTCTAGCTGGCCCTCAGCTGGGGTTTGGCCGTTCTTTCAAAGCTGTGACCTTGGTTTCACCTGACCACAGGATAACCTGCCACCACTATCCACCTGGACCAAAGGACCAGGGCCTCTGGGTCAATGCCCACACTCCTGGGGTTTTCCATGCACTTTTAACCCCCATCGGGGACCAGAACTGGATCCATCCCACCTGTGCTGCCAAAGTCCCAGCAGCCTGTCTGTCCACCTGTGCCAGTGAACCAGGAGTCACCTGGGCTGGCAGTACCGTCGTTCCCTCCCTCGGCTCCAGCAGTGGCAACCCGCAAGGACGTGGGCTGTGACTGTCTTGTTATAAGGCAAGTCACCTTTGGTGGGTGGGCACATCCACTTTTCTACTTGTCAGAGGGACACTTTCATGATGCCCAAAGTTATTAAGTGGCATCTTTGGGCACCCACTTTTAACCAAAGAGGAGCAGGCTGGAAAATGTCAGTAGCGGTAATGCGCAGCTATGTCCCCGGCACCCTTCTGATTGAACACATGATGGAAATGGTATGACCCGCAGAGCCCTTTGCAAGGCACGCCAGTTAAAGAATTTGCTCAGATGAGCTGGTTTTTTGTCACGAGCGCTGTCTTCAACAAAACACCGGCTGGCTGGCACAGCCCTCCCACTGACAAGGGAAAGTCAAAGCCTCGGCCAAGGATGCTCTGACTGTCTCACAGCCCCCAGCCCACATCTGCAGGCTCAGGGATTTCCCCTCTTTGGAGCCCAGGCAGCTCTCAGGCAGAGGAGTGGAGGATTGTGTCTGTCTGCCCGAGACCACCCTCCCAGCAGGGAGGGTCTGCCCTGATAACTGCGTAGACAGAGGTTTCAATGGAAGGACAAAAGGAAACAGGGTCTGGCGAAATCAGAACTTGGATGGTGGTATAGTCATCTGGTAAATGCCCCTTGCTTCACACCTGGACTACAGGCTAGAATTTCTCCGAGTCTGAGATGGACAGATTCCGGCTGAATTCCCACCAGAGTGCTGTCACATGCCCCCTCTTTATTGAGGTGCCTCTCTGGGGCCTGGCAGCTCCTAGAAAAGCCCCTTCCTGCCAGGGAAGGGCATTTTATTCAGACCGCCTGCTCAGGGCAGCTGGGGGCACTCAGTCAGCCAGTGGAGAGAGCCCCTGGCAGCCAGGTGCCTGCCTCTCGAAGGGCAAGCCAGGTTTAAACTGCTGGGGTCGCTCCTCTCATCTTCCACCCTGACACCCTCATGGGGCCCCTTAGCTGGGGGCTTCTCCCCTCCCCAGGGTAAACAGCCCACGCTCGGCTCCTGTGTGGCCAGAGGCCTCTGTCTCCTCCTCTGAACGTGTTCCACCCCTCAGGATGGCACGTTGTTCCTCATTTCTGCTTTCCCGCGGACACCTTGCTCGGCAAGCCTCCTGCACCTTGCCCAGCTCCTGCAGCACTCATCCGTGGTTAATTAAACAAGCCACTCTTTACTTTGGCAAATAGTTGTTGAGCAAAGATGCCGGGCCCTGCCTTTGTGGAGCTCATATTCTAATGAGGGAGATGGGTATTTACAATGACTGAGAACGGGCTTTGTTCATATACAAACTAATCTCTCTGTTATAGGTAGACTTAGTTTTGAGTGGCGGGTGGGTGGGCCTTAGTGCTTACTGACTAGGAAGGGCATGGGCCAACGCCCTAGAATGCCAAGAATGTTCTGTTTCTGGACACAGGTGCCATTGACACAGGTGCCATTGACACAGGTGTATTTAGTTTGTGGAAGTTCATAGAGATTACACTATGTGCATGTTTTTGTATGGATATTAAACTTTAATTAAAAGTTAAATAACTAATTAAAAATCGATTAAAGTCATGGCAAGTGCTGTTATGAAGGAGGGGAGCAGGGTGTGGGGAGCGGACCTTGCCTGGCTACCAAGCAGGGCTTTCCTAGAAAAGCAGCGTTTCATATGAACTCTGAAGGGCAGCGGGGTGTTATTCAGGATCAAAGAGGAAAGTGGGGGCAGCATTCCAGCAGAGGAGCCAGCAGGTGCAAAAGCCCTGAGGTATGGGCAGGAGCAGGGCCTGTTAGCAAACCCTGGGGGGAAACCGTCTTGGCCACAGCAGAGGAAGCAAGGGGTGAGGGGTGCCTGTGGGAGGTGAGGCCAGAGGGCAGAGGGAGGAGGCAGGGCCAGGGGACCAAGGCAGGGATTGTTGGCTCAGCTAAAAGCAATGGCAGTCATTGAAGGAGAGCAACTCGAGTTCTAATTCAGATTCTAATGAGATCCCTCCAGCTCCCGTGCCTGCCAAAAAGAGGTAGGCGAGCAGCAACGGAGCCAGGCATTCTTCCTCAGAGGGGAGAGGAGAAGGGCAGGGTGGCCTGGACAAGGGTGTTGGCAGCTGAGATGGAAAGAAGCGGGCAACCTACCCCGGGCTTGGGGGCTCTTTCTGAAGCATTTACCCAGGATGTCTCGCAGCCGCTAGGGATGCAGTTTGGCAACATGCATAGAGTTTTCCAAACAGTCACACTCTCTGACCCAGAAATTCTCCATTTCTGGACATCTGTCCTAAGAGAAATCTGAACTCTATAAACCATTTCAGTTACAAGGATGTTTCTGCAAGTTATCTATTGCTGCTGTAACAAATTACCACAAAGTTGGTAGCCTAAAACAGTATAGATGTATTACCTTGTGGTTTGGGAGGTCAGAAGCTTGAAATGTTTTCCATTGGGGTGAAATCAAGGCGTCGGCAGAGAGGCATTCCTTTAGGTGGCTCTAGGGGAGAATCCGTTTCACTGCCTTTTCCAGCTCCTGCATGGCTTGGCTTGTGGCCCCATCTTCAAAGCCAACGGTGTAGCATGTCAAGTCTCTCCCTCTCCCTCTCCCTCTCTCTCCCCCTCCTGTTTTCTTCCTCCTTTCCTCCCTCTCCCCTCCCCTTCTCCGTCTTTTCCCCCTCCTCTCCCCTTCTCCTTCTTCCCCTCCTCCCTCATTATTACTTTTTCCCTCTTTCGTTTTCTCCCCCTCCCCAGTGATTGCATTCGTTCCACCTATACCATCCAGGCTAATCTCCCCATCTCAAGATCCTTAACTCACTGACTTAATTAATTGACTTAAACGCAAAATCCCTGTGGCAGTGTGCCAAGTAACTTACCAGTGTTTATAGGATTCGGGGGATTCAGACATGAGTGTGGACACTGTTCTTTTGCCAAGATAACTGTCATGGCACTGCTGTGGTGGTATAGCTCCCTCTGTGGGACAACCCAGGTGTCCCATAGAAGAAGACGATTCAGTAGTACCTTTCCCCTTTATCACTTTTGCCACTGTTAAAATGTTTAGGAAGAACTGCTTCTAACCTGGGCCCTGTTGATACTGGAGCATTCAGTAGAAATTGCAAAGTTGAATTAAAGTATTATGTGTTAGACAAAAAAAATTTCACTTCCATGGCTGAAAGTCTTTTTAAAAGAAAGGGTTTATTAGGTCATCTTTAGCAAAAAAAAAAAACAAAAAACAAAAAACAAACAAAAAAAACCCCACAAAAATGAAAACCAGTCTTGGGCATGGATCCGTCTAAACCACCAGCCTGGCTAGGTAGCAAAGGCGACGTATGCTGCATTGTCTGCAAGCAACCAGTGTCTGCGCCTGTGGGTACTGGCTGCAGGCAGCCGATTAGAAAGTTCATGTGTGCAGAACAAGCTGAGGCTCCTGGCTTTTCTCTCTGTTGGATAACCATGGAAATAGCCACTTGGAAATTAATCTTAAATCTCAAAAGATACACAAGAATATTAGCAGTCTTTTGTCAGAAATGGTCCACAATTATTAATAGGCTGTTTGTCTCTTGCTCTCACTCTCTAGCTGCTGTAATTTTAATTTAGAACATCTCAATTTTTTTCTTGTCATAGGCTTTGCCTAATGTGCAAAGAAGTTGAATAATTATTAACAAATAGAGTTGCCAGGAAATAATGCTTCACATTCACCATTATCCCTGGGGGTTGGATTGTGTGCATTTACTTGTTAGTTTCTAACCTTCTGCATTCCTCTCATTTTTCTATAAGAAACACATTGATTTTTTTTAAAAAATCTCTCAGCTGTGGATAAATAAATAGGGAAGGAAGGAAGGAAGGAAGGAAGGAAGGAAGGAAGGAAGGAAGGAGAGGGAAGAGAAAAGGGAAGGGAAGGGAAGGGAAGGGAAGGGAAGGGAGAGAGGAGAGGAGGGGAGGGGAGGGGAGGGGAGGGGAGGGGAGGGGAGGGGAGGGGAGGAGAAGAGAAGAGAAGAGAAGAGAAGAGAAGAGAAGAGAAGAGAAGAGAAGAGAAGAGAAGAGAAGGCCTGCAGTGGGCAGGGATTGGAAACAATTAGGAAAGTTCCTCAGGACTCTCTAGAGCCAAACTGATGGTTGACCCAATCGATGCTCTGATGGGTCTTAATTCCCCATCCCCCTGTTGAGGTCGAGGTGGGAGGCATCTGTCACTCTGTGTGGTGAGGGTGAATGTAAAATAATAAACGAAGGGCATTGTTCGGCGTGCTCCCCACTGAAGATGACATTCCTTAGTTGTGTGATCAGATTCCCACCCGAAGCGAACAGTGTTTGTCCAGGTGTGGTCTGAGACCTTCAGTAGGCTCCCTGGTGACAGATGGTATACCCACCCAGCGCACTTGACCTTACTTTGTGGCTCCGAACAAAGGTGGCTGAGCAGTAGGTGCAAACGGGCATGTTTAGAACTGCGCATCATTAGTATACAGTCACTCAATTCCATTCATGTTCATTTCTACATGCAGTTAAAGCTACTTATTTAGTAGCCCACGAAGTCAGTTGGTTTGTAAGGGAAGTGAAAATTGGTGTTCTTGAATTAAAATCAGTGCATTACTGGAGCTTTCTGAGGATCTAGTTCATTATCCTGCTAAAACTGTTGGCTGCCTGGCTGACACCAATGCTCAGGCACCTTAAAAAAGTACGAGTGGACTCGCACAATTACAGATTGTGGCAAGCTCCCCAGTTTTTGTAAAGGACATTTTGTTATACATCCTAAGTGTGGCCTTGAGTTAGCTGTAATTTTCAGTAACCCTTTCTCTTGCATTAATATAACTTCAGAATTATGGTTAGGTTTTATTTTTGTTCTTTGTCATTTCTCCATTGTTACAATTTTGACCATTCTGTCCATATCTGATTTTAATATATCACCAAGTTCATTGCCAGTTGGAAAGTGAGGCAGGGAGGAACAGAGAAGCTGTGAGGTCTTTCGCCTTGCCTGTTCAAGTTAGCTGCAGGCAGAAAAGTTTGGAACCACTGAGATAGGTGACTGACGCAGGTGGTAGGAGGTGCCGAGCAAGATGACAAATGATGTGAATTTCCTTGGAAAATCTTTGGTGACATTTCCTGGAAATATCTAAATGTCGGAGTAAATGGTGTATTAATTACGAGGCTCTCACCTTGGTAATTAAGCAATAAAAGCCCATCAGGCAGTGAATTTGTGGGTGATTAGAGCTGTATTTGGTGGAGTCAGAGATTTGCAGCTGAAGATGAAGTGGTTTTCACCACCTGAGAGATGCATTAATCACCTGGAGCTTCCCTACCTGGTAGATGTGGTTGCTTATTTGCAATGGCGTTTGCACATTAAAGTGAGGAATATCTGTACGTGCTGAGAGAGTCAAGGATAGCTACTCAGCAAGGACAAGCAGGGTTTCTAGGTGTAATATTATGACTCAGTATAGCATCTGTCCAAGGGTCACCTTTGAGCTACTTTTGGGAGGTATAGATGGAAGAGATGCCCCAAGCACAGATGACACAAGCTGGATGTCCTGCCAGGTGTACGTGAGCCTTTCAAAGGATAAAGGACACATCAGCTTTAGAGACAGACAGCTCTGAATTTAAATATTAGCATCTGCCCTCACTGTGAAATGCTGGGCAAGTTACTTAATCTCACCGATCTTCAGCTTTCTCTGCTGCAACGTGGGCATGTTAACTATTAGCTATTCCCGTGTGAGAAGTCAAGCGCAAAGTAGCAGTGGCATATCACTGTGAGCGATCTTTTATTGGAGTTGTCTTAAAGTTGATTTTATTTTTCCGTAACAGTTGACATACAATACTGTATTAGTTTCAGGTGTACAACCTAGGGACGGTAGTCAATAACATTACGATAGCCACGCAAGGTGGCAGATGGGTGCTAGACTCACTGGGGCGATCACCTTGGCAGGTGTGTACATGTCTAATCACCACGAGCATTTATTTGGCTCATGGACGTGCCGGTTGGGTGATACCACCTGAGTGTGTCTACCCATGTGCAGGTTGACTCGGGGCCAGCTGGTATAAATGGCTGGGCTGACTCTTTCTTGGAGGGGTGCGGAGGGTACTTCCGTTGATCTGCATTTGCCCTCCTGGCTCCCTTTTGCTTCTCCGGACCAGTGAGCTAGTCAGGGCTTATCTTCTCACGAAGGCGGAAGCATAGAGGGTGAGTGGAAACATCCAGGGCCTCCGAAGACTGGCACCCAGACTGACACACCATCACTTCTGCCTTTTTTTTATCAGCCAAGTCAAGTGCCAAAGCCCAGCCCAGAGGCCGTACCCTTGCTTCAGTGGGAAGAGCTGGAAAGTCACTAGGCATAGGGCTCTGATAAGGGGAGGGTAACATCTTAAGCCGATAGTGTCATCTACCACACACTTCTTTTACATGGCTTCTATTTTCATGGAGAGGGACATGTTTTATGTGTGTTTGGCACAGAGTTTTGAACAAGGCACCTTTATGCACTTTAGAGATGAGTGAGCATGTCAGACAGTAATCAGACAACCATAGACAGGCACAACAATTACTTAATGGCAATTGTCATAAATGTTACAAAGGAAATGGAAGGGACACTAATAGGGACGTACAACAAGGGGCTCCAAGGCAAAGTCCTGAGCAGAGTACCTGGCACATGGCAGGTGTTCGGTGAGGCCAGGCCCCTGAGGACAGCTCTGCAGGACACGCATTGCGGAAAGACTCCCAGGCGCGGTGGGTGTTGAGCTGATGCCCTGCTCGCCAAGCTTGCCTGCTGGGTTGGGGCTGAGAGGCAGCCCTGCAGTAAAGACTGGGGTCCCTCCTCCCCAGCCCCCAACATCTCACCCAGTCGATGGTGCATCATGTGTGGAAAGCTCACGATGGGCAGATGTCTTGTGTCTCATAATAGTCTAAACCAGAATTCAGAATCTGAGTGGTCTGCTGGACTGGTCCTCTTGTGCCCCGCTGTCCCAGACTTCTGGTGTCAGGAGCTGATACACACCAGGGCACGGGGTCCTGCAGTGGGAAGAAGAAGGGGATGTCTGTGGGGCAGACAGAGGGTTCTGGGTAATGGCCTCTGGATCATGATAACTGTCTTCGAAGGGCACTTGCGAGATCTCGAGTCAAGTCATACTCAGGGCCAAGTGATGGGGTGTGAAAGGACATCGGGAGGCCCACAGGGAACCAGCCACCGTTTGGCATCCCTGAGATCTGGCTTCTGGGGGCTCCGTGAGAGAGTGCAGCAGGGCGGGTGGCCCAGTGGAGAGGAGCAGGCAGAGGGGCTGGCGGACGAGCTGCAAGCTTCGGCGTCTTGCTGGTACTCATGCGATAGCCTAAATCAGGAGGTGTTCCATCTAGGGACTTTCCCAGATGTTGTGGTTCCCTGTATTTGCTGTGACTATGGTCGTTTCATACCTTTGTTCAACACCTGATTATTGATCACCTATTATAAGCAGCGCTGTGATCCAAAGACGAACAAAGCAGGGGCTGTCCCTGATCTTAAGTGGGTATTTTCTATTGAAAATAATATGTAATTACTGTGAATAAATAACTTGTTTATTTATTCACAGTAATCATTAGCTTACTGTATTTTTCAAACGATAAGACGCACCCACCCCACCCCCATTTGGGAGGAATAATAGTTGTTAATGCTGCTGTTGAGTTCTGTTTACATTTACATTGGTGAACTATCATGTTACTTATGTTATTAAATATTTTACCACATTTTTTGCTTCAAAATTTTTTCCCTATTTTCCTCTAAAATCTGGGTGCGTCTTATGGTCCGAAAACATGGGTATATACCTGAGACTCACTTTCCTCATCTCCTCCTAAGATTGTCCTGAGGGTTTGACAAGCTGTGCACCGACATGTTCTTATTCCCAGATCATCCCAGGACATGTGAAGGGTCCTGGGTCTAGCAGCTCAGACATCATTCTGTGAGCTGGGTGGAGCACCTTTGACCCCAAAACCCGGTTTCGACAACTGGACCTTCGTTTACAGCAATTTGTTTGAGTCCTGGCATTCAACTTTATATGAGGTCCAGCCGAGAGAGGCATAGAAGAAATTGGATTTATTTTTATGACAGATCTTAGTGGGGACAGGTGATCAATCTTATGTCAAGATGCTGTTTCTAAAGGAAGTGGGTTGTAGGCGGGCTTTGGAGCCAAGCTCCACATAGAGTGAGCAGTGCTAAACCCATCGCTTACTCTCTCTGCTCCTTGATGTCCTCACCTGTAAAGTGGAGGATAATAGTACCAACCTCTGAGGGTTCTGCTGGGATTATGAAATAACAGGAGTGAGAGCACCCAGCACATGCTAGCATGACACCAAGCAGGCACTCAGTGAACGGAAGCACCTACCATACTGCCTTTGGGTGTTCCGTGGAAGGCATTGAATCGACTGTTGAAGCCATTTTGCCACATAGATACTAACTAAGACAATCACAATAATGAGACTGAGTACCATGCATCAATGCAGACACGGTAAGCTCCCAGAAAAGCATATCACAACCGTACAGCTCTGGCGTTCGGTAAGCGCTATGCAGCTAATTAATCATCCCCTACATCTGTGTGCTACCTCAGAGTTAATGGAACGGTGTCGGTCTGGTCGGTGCGGTGAATGTTCTCAGCGAAGAGGTGAGGCTGGCGCTGACTCTTTGCACAGACACCCCTGAGCACCAGGGGTGGGGGATGCTGTAGCTGTGACGGGGGCCGGGCTCCTGGCTCAGAGAAGCTTTCGTGCTGGGTTGGGAAACGGCAGGTGTCTTGGTTGCCTCTCTTGAATGTGATAGAAGAAGGAAGTGTACAGTGGAGGGTGCCTCACCCCCCCCCCGCCCCAGGGATCCTAGAAAGCTTCTTAGTGGAAAAAATGTCAAATCTAAGTCTCGAATGTGATGAGGAGTTTTATACATAAATAGGACTGCGTTGAGCAGTGTAGACTGGACTGCAGTAAAAAATATACCCCAAACATATGTTGGCTTAATACATTTAAAGAGTTTTTTTTTATTCTTTTTAATAAACTTTTAATTTTGGAATATTTTGGTTTATGTAAAGTTGCAAAGGTGGTGTAGAGGGTTCTCATTTACTCTCCACCCAATTTTCTCTGATGTTAGTATTTCACATTTCCATGATACATTGGTCAAAACTAAGACACGAACATTGGTAGGTTACTATTAACTGAGCACCAGGTTTTATTTGGATTTCCCCAGTTGTTTCTTCTAGTCCAGGACACCACTTTGCATTTAGTCCTGCTTACTCTTTGCTCACTCTGGACGGGTAGGCAGGATGCACAGCCCTCTCCCCGGCCACGTGGGGACCTAGGTGGACAGAGGCCCCAAGATGCATGGCCTTGTAGGTTGTCCTGGTCATCTCGATCCCAGCAAGCGGGGGAAGAGGGTGCCTATGCGGTGCTGGATGGCTTAGCGACATCCTGTCCATCCCTTTTGCTCACATCTCATTGGAGAAGATGAGTCTCGAGGTTCTGCACCTTCTGCTCAGTTTTGTGGTGACTCTAAAACTACTCTAAAAAATTTAAGGTCTGTTAAAAAACAAAACAAGAAATCTAGTCTTGAGGCTACTCACAGCTGAAGTGGAGGCTGGGAAATACATTCTCTAGCTGAGTAGCTGGATCCCAGCCCCAGCCGCGTGCCACGGGCAGGGAGAGTGAACTTGGGGCACAGCCTGCTGTCTGGGCTGCAGGAGGGCAGAGGGGAGTACATGAAGCAGAAGCAGTTGCATTCATGGAAGAGGGGAAGGGCAGGCGCTCTCATTGCCATTTTACAGGCGGGAAGGTTACAGGACCGAGCCCACCTGGCACCACGGGTGCTGGAACGCAGCCCCACGTCTACCTGGGCACCCAGACCAACCTGTGCTCATTCCCGATCCAGAAGGCTGATGAGCCAGATGAGTCCAGAGACACATTTCTATCTCGTGTGTTTCTGCAAGGGCGTTTTATTTGAAGTTCTACAACTGTTCCATGAAGAAGGATGGCTTTGCCCCAGATTCCTTCATTCTCCCTGATGAGAGCAAGTGCTGAGAGCGCACAGGAGAGGCACTCAACAGCCCCAAATTGATACATTAGCGACAGTGTGCCTGCCCACCATCGTGTGATGCTGGTGTCTGTTTATTTCTGGCTGGATGGAATATAATTGCTCCCCGGGCTGACAGAGACAAATGGTGGTGTGGGGAGAACACTCGTCTGAGCGATGGTCTGGGCTGGTGCACCTGACAAAAACAAGCTCTGTCAGAAAGCAACAGGGGGTTCACTTCTCAGCCTGAGGCCTCTTGGGCACGGGGACAGTTCCAGATGGGTGGGCCCTGAGCTGCTTCCGGAGCTGGTGTCTGTCTTGAGGCTGAGGGACAGCCCGGGGATGCTCCAGGTACCAGCCACAGCCGCCCTGGACATGAGGACCCCAGGACACACATGGGAACTCGATCCACATTGGAGGATTTTGTCTAATTCTGCTCTGTGGCCATCAAAATGGAAATGGCTTTATAGGCCTTTTCCTCTCTTATTTTAAAAATAATCCACATCCTTTGGGAAAAATCAGGCCCTGCCGAAGAGTGAAATCAGAAAGCGAAGTTGACCTCAGATGCTCCCAGCCAGACCTAACCACTTTGAAAGGTTTTCTGTTTCCTTATGGGAAAGAGACAGGCCAGGGGGTGGGCACGCAGCCTGGCTGCACTTTGCACCCCCCTTGCGGATGGGGGCGGGCACGTGCTTGCATTTTAGCCTGTGGTATGTGGGCAGAAATCAGCGCACCACCTCCAGACCTGCCCCCCCCTTTTTTTTAAATTTATTTATTTATCTTTAGAGGGGAAGGGTAGGAGAGAAGGAGAGGGAGAGAAATATCAATGTACGGTTGCCTCTTGTGTGTCCCATGCTGGGAACTGGCCTGCAACCCAGGCATGTGCCCTGACTGGGAATCGAACCGCGATCCTTTGATTCGCAGGCCCGCACTCAATCCACTGAGCTACACCAGCCAGGGCTAGACCTGGCCCTTAAAACGCTCTGCAGCCACTGTCTCTTCCCTCTTCTGATGGCCAGGTGCAGAGGACCCAGGGGAGGACTTCAGGACTCTGGTGGACAGTGGAGCCACTGACAGAGAAAGTTGGGGCTCTTCATTGATCCAGTGAAGCAGAGCCTCCCGTCAGGCCTGTATTTGATCGTGATAGGATAAAAAAATAACTCGTTCTTCCGTTCATTCCCAGGTTACAGATGTTAGCCCACCCTGAACAAAACACCTTCCAAACGCTAGCTGTGGGCCTCTGCCTGCATGTGCACCCACACGTGGAATAGGGACGTTCTGCCTTTAATTGTGTTTTTGTGACCAGCTCTAGTCTCCCCAACATGGTGTGGACACCCACGGGTGACACAGGTGGGTTTCCCCAACCACTGTAGTGTCCGCCTGTTGCCCCACCCCAGGTATATGGCGTAACTGATTGAACTACGCCCCTGTTTCGGGACATTCGGGTTGCTCCCAACTTGGAACTGTTATAAGCACTTCTACTACGAACAGGCTGGCACATGTCTTTGTACATGTCTCCAACTATTTCCTTAGGACGTATTCCTAGACATTGTATTACTTGACTATATTTAAATGGATTTTGTTCATCACAGGAATAGCTTCTTAGAAAGGAGGCATTGATTTATGACTCCATCAGGAGTGTAGGAGAGATCTCATTTCCCCAAATTGTCAACTGCCTGAGTACCAAGCTGATAAGTGAAAAATAATAGCTTGTTTTAACATGTTGTCCTTTATTGATAGTTTTGAGCAACTTTTTTATGTTTATTAGACCTTTACTTTACCAATTGCCTCTTCTTTAAGCATTTTTTTTCTGTTGTGGCTTTACACAATTCTTATTATTGTAGGAGCCCTTTGCCTATTAAGGATACTATATCACTATGTCTTTCAGTTGTAGTTAGTTTTAAACATATTTATGTTCTTTGTAGTCTTTCCATAACGACATTTTTAATTGTAATTTCAGTTTTTCTTCCTTGTTCTTAGCATTATCGTAGTTTTGGGGAGCTAATATGGGAATATGAAAACGGTAGGTTTTCTAGCATTTTTATGATTTCTTTTTTTGCCTCTCATTGTTTAATCTTTCTAGAAGGTATTTCTATATAGTGGTGCTATAGTCATCTGGCTTGAATTTACTCGGAGGGCCAGGCAGGGGGACAGAACCAGGCATGTTCCTCGCACTGAAAGAAGCTAGGGCCAGCTGGCCTGGGGCACCGAGGCTGCTGCGTCGTCAGGGCCCGGGCATGCGGGTGCCGGACACGGTGTGCAGCATGCTGATCCCAGTGCTTGTGTGACACCCGCCTGTGCCGGTGGGGAACACGGGCGTGGGCTGCAACGGGTGGCCAAACCCCTAAGACTGGACCTTGGCACAGACTCAAGAGGAATGAGTGCGTGAGCAAAGGGTGCACAGACACCCCTGCATAAGAATGTGCAGAAGAGCTTCATTCACAATAGCCCTAAACTGGAAACAACCCAAATGGCCATCAATAGGAGAATGGATAAAGAAATTGTGGGATTATATCTAATGCTACTTAGCAATAGAAAAGGGTAAGTTGTTGGATATTCAATAATGTGCATGAATCTCAAAACCTGTATGTTGAACAAAGCTAATCACAAAGGAGGGCGTATTATAGGATTCCAGCATACTATAGGATTCTTGACTTCCAAGAATGGGCAAGGCTACTCAAATGCCAATAAACTCAGAATAGTTACCCATTGGGGTGCATTATTACCCAGAATGGAGATCAAGGGTACTTCCGGTGTGATGGTAATAAATGTTTTTTAATATCAGTTTGGGTGGCACTGATGTGGATGCAGACATACATAGAAATTTCATGAAGCTGCTCACTTAAGATTTGTGTATTTTACTGAATGTAAATTATTATAACTCAAAAAATAAATCCTGGGACCAGACAAACACGTTCCACCTCATTTTAGACACGAAGCCACCGCAGCCCAGAGAGGTGATGTGACTTGCTGTGATAGGGCTGCCTGATCTCAAGGCAGGAGCCGAGTGGTGATAGAATCGTGATTTCCTCGAGCAGCTGTAGGATGGAGGGGCAGGCTTTGGGGGGAGAGGGTTAGGGGGGACCACAGCTTGTGTCAGCACCTCAATCAATGAGGCTGCAGTCCCAGCAGAAATCTGGCATGATAGGTGGGGAAACTGAGGCATGAATGCATGTCGGCATGAGCTGTAAGCACATGAGCTGTAAGCACATGCATATGGGAATCATAGGAGCATCCTAGGAGCAGAGTTTGCCTGACCTTCCGGCTCCCATGGCCGGTGGAGCTTGGCAGAGGCAGCAGCACGATGAAGCGTGAAGACCAGCATTCTGACCTCACCCCCGGAGTCCGTGAGAAACATACGCTGGCAGGAAACAGGCAGAAGTACACACGGTTCCAGAGCTGCAGCCTGTGAGTGTCTGAATATGCTCCAGGGAAACCGACACCTGGCTTCCCTGCTGTGCCCCTGTGGGATCATTCGGGGGCCGTTTTCGTCTTCAGATGTCCCGGTGGCATGTATGGAATGTGGACGGTGACACTAGGACAGCCTTGTAGAATCTAAATACCCAGTGGTGACACTCGCACTCCCAAAGCGAAACACACCAACCTCCCCTTCCCGCTGCCCACTGGGGCCCCCACTAACCCTCCAGCCCCCAGCCTGAGCCCCTGTGCAGGGACCTGGGCGCACAGGCAGTAACTGCGGGCCTGTGCTTCCCTCTTGAGTTTGCAGGAGGAGGCCGGCCCCTCTTCACAGAACTTGCTAAAGAAACTAGCACGCTGATGCAAGAGCAGTTCATCTCGAAGGTTATATTTCTGAGGAAGAAAGAGCAATTGTTATAGCCCTTAAATGAAGGCACAGGCAGACCTCATTTAGAAGTGATTGCTGCGTCCTGGGGACCGGCAGCATTTGCTGCCAGCTACAGGTTAACCACAGGGTACTTGTGCCAATTTGGAAGCCTCCTAGACCTTGGGCTGCCCAGGAGGAAATTGCCCACAATCTCGAAGAGTCGTCATGAAAACAAGCTGCAGAGCGGGTGGGGCAGCGTGCCTCCGTTCCTCCCCGAGGAGGAAGCTGCAAAGGAGGCTTTCCCTAAAGCCGCTTGGGTTCCAGTCGGACACCTAGAAACGCTCCTGGGTGGCAGTGTCCCAGATGTGAGAGCTCCGGTCCCCGCCCTCCGGAAGCTCAGAGTCTACTGGACACAACAGGTCCTCGGTTGCGCACAAGGAGAGTCCCGATCGAGGTGCATGTACTTCGACACGCGTGCGTCCTGGGGCTCCAGGTACGTGCAATAGGCATGCTCCGTGGGTTGGCAAAGGAAGTTAAATGAAGGGCTCTCTTCCAGGATGAAAGCAGAGATTCTCAACTGGGAGCAGTTTCGCCTCCCAGGGGACCCTAGCAATGTTTGGAGATGTTTTTGGTCACATTTTGGCCACAACTTGGGGAAGGTGCTACTGTCATCTAGCGAATAAAGACCAGGCATGCTGTGAAGTATCCAACAATGTACAAGGCGTCCCCCACGCCAAGGTATCCTTCAGCCCAAATGCCAGTGGAACTGAAGTTGAGAAATCCTGCTGTAGGAGAAGGTAGGACTGTCCAAACCCTGAAGAAGCAGGGAGACAATGGTTGCTCCATCCTCTCCTTCATCCTGTCTCCAACCTCTTGCTCGCATCCCCTACTGGCTGAACTCAATGAGAACCTAGAGGAGCAATCTGTAGAAATTAAGTTCCCTAACACTAGTTGTTGATGCCAACATCTATGATTAAGGCAAGAGGGCCAACATTATAAGGCAAGGAGGCAGGGCCCAACCCTCAGCTCCAGGTGAGCGCTGGTCCTCCTCAGATAGGAGGGCAGGTTCTCAGCATCCCTGGGCTGTCTTTTTTTTTTTTTGCCTTTGCTTCTGCCAATGCTTTTTTAATGTTTGCTTTGAGAATGAGAACAGGCTTCGGGGGCGGGAGCATTCTCTGGATTTGGGGAAGAGAGAGCGCAGGATGGTGGGGGAGAGCTCCGACATGCTGCTGAATGTCTCATGTGGATTTTCGTACAGTTCAAAAACTTCTCACCTCCCACCCGGCTCGGATGAGAAAGTAAGAATTAAGAAGCTGCAACATTTTTCTAGCACAATGAACTTTAAAAATGGAATTGCTATGTGAAGTGATGACTGATATTTCGGTAAACAGGCTAAGTACAATTGCGTTGCGGTTTTTTCAGCTTTGACATTTCTTTGTATTTAGAATAGCATCAGCAGGGATGTTGAGAGTCCAAGTTGTTCTCTCTCCTCAGCAGCCAGTGTCTTCAAGTCAAGGGTCAAAGAACATCAGTGGAAGGGACTGTAATGTCAGGCCACGCCCTCCAGCCTCTCAGTGTCATTCCATTCTCCTGGTTCCGTACTGCCGTGCCTCACCTGTGGCTGCATGCCTTTAGATACCAGGAGGCTGAAAATAAGGAGTTTTTGGAAACCTATTAAATGAATGTATTTAAGAAAAGAAAAAGATTGACACGGGGACAAGGAAGCACAGGTTTGTTGCTCAACTAGTGGGTGCCTGGCCCGCTGCTAAGCGCTTACTCGAGTTATCTCTGTTGCCAGAATCAGAAGCTTCCTCCAAACACCGGCACTTCCCTGTCTCTGTGGCCCGTGGGGTCACAAAAAGAAAGGTGGTCAAGACAATATCCAGGGTGGCTTGCAGAGTCTCAGGGGACTTATAGAGCTTGGAATCCCTGCACCCATCACAAAGCAGGCAATGTGGCATCAAACGTGTAGTCCTCCTCAAAAGGCATACTTTTGCAAAGATTTTATATAGATTAAATTCTCTTTCAGCCCTGGCTGGTGTAGCTCAGTGGATTGAGCACGGGCCTGCGAACCGAAGGATCGCGGTTCGATTCCCAGTCAGGGCACATGCCTGGGTTGCCAGGCCAGTTCCCGGCAGGGGACATACAAGAGGCAACCACACATTGATGTTTCTCTCCCTCTCTCCTTCCCTTCCCCTCTAAAGATAAATAAATAAAATCTAAAAGGAAAAAAAAAAGTACTTAAAAAAAATCTTTAAAAAAAAATTCTCTTTCATACTACAGATATTTTCCCAACCCCTCTGACTTTCTGTCCCTAAGCCAGCCACCTCTGCATCAGCTACAAACTGGCACTGAAGGAAACTTTAAGGTGAAGGGGACTGTCGTACTGTAGGTGGTGACATGAAGTCCCATCAAGCAATGAGAAGGGTGGCAGCAAACCCGTGAGGCTGAGGTGGGTTTCACAGTAGCCGACCTCCAGCCCCACTGGGGACTCACTGACTGTGTTAGTCATCGCTGCCTGCACTTGACCTTCTTCCCAAGAGCAATGGAATGGATCCCCGGCCCCTCCCCTCTGTGCCATGGGAGTCCACGTCCCTCTTCATGGGTTTATCAAACACCAACAGAGACAGTTCAATTAAAGTCAGGATTCATTTAACTGAAAGGATATCGTATCTGTAATTTCTGAATGTGTTGGCGGTGGGCAAGGTCTCGTGGGTCAGAAGAAGGCCTGTCCCAGCCTGCGTGAGTAGCCTTTGCGAGGTGTCCCAGGCTCTGAGCTGGTCCCTGGGGTTTATCCCGGTAGAGGAAAGGAGGTGAGGCCGACATTTCTAGTCTTGCATTACAGCAGCTCAGCTGCTTTCTTTGTATGACTTCTTTTTAAAAACCATTTTATACAGCTAAAAACTACTGCTGAGAATCACCCTTCCGTGCCCTGGCAACTGATGGCCTGGATCCACCGGCTCTTCCAATCACGGAGACTGAGCGAGATTGGCTAATGCTTTGACCTCTGGCGGCAGGGTTGTCTGGGACTGGCTGCCTGAGGCTGGCTGTGCTAGGAGAGGCGGGGTTACGCATGGGCGGATGGGTGGAGGCTCCCGAGGGGAGGAGTGCGTCCCTACCACTCACTCCATCGCTATGACTTCTCCCTGTGATCTGCTGAACGGTTTTGCTTGTTGCGGAGGTGCCCTTTTCAAAGCAAAGGCTAATAAGGGCTTTTTCCCCCCATTCCAAATGAAACAGTTCTGAGGATTTGTGGCCATTGGTTTGGAGAGCAGGGCTGACTACTTGTTTATTGCTATGTACCCTGGGTCTAGGATAACAGCTGACACATAGTGGGAACTCAGTGTATATAGTGGGATAAATGACTGGATCGATGACCGAGTTCCGAGGAGAATGCTCCATGCGAGCCTCCGAAGACCGCACAGCTTTTCCATGGCGGAGGCGAGCTTCCATCCCTGTCTGTCGTACCTGGTTGCCACCTCTGTTCTCAAGATGCTTGTCTCTCCCAATTGGGAAAAGGTTCAGCAGAGCAGGCGTGCAGGGGAGACAGACACACACATTCGTTGTCACCTGACTTGTGGGGGTCTCAGATCCTGGTGGGGGTAGGTCTGCGTGAATGAAGAGGCACCGTAACGTGTGGTTTTTATGTGCACATTCAGTCTAGCCTCTACCTGGGCATCAGCAGCTTCTTTCCCTGTCACCAGGTTAGGGACGAACTGATTAAGCAATAATGTTCATGCAGCTTCTTTAAACTAATCACCGTGGACAATACATTTGGTAGCCAACAGTCATCAGTCTGCATCTTTATAGAAACCTATGTAGTGAGCGGGGCTCCGTGCAGCCCCCAGGTTGTGGGGTAAGAATGATCTTGGGTTCTAATCTTTCTCTTCTCCCTCGTGAGACCATCTGAGTGGTCCTTTGTATCTTACAGCTTCAGTTCCTTCTTCTACATCAGGGGTGTCAAACTCATTTTTACTGGGGGCCACATCAGCCTCACGGTTGCTTTCAAAGGGCTAAATGTAACTTTAGGACTGTATCGATGTAACTGCTCCTTAACAGTTAAGTGAGAGCTCGGTGCTGCCGCTGGGTAGGAACAAGGTGCCGGCTTGATAAAACCAGGTGGAGGGCGGGATTCGGCTCCTGGGCCTTGGTTTGCCACCTGCGTTCTACATAATAGGAATAACAAACTAACAGATATCATTGTAATGAGGCTTCAATGATCAAATGTATAAAAATTCTAGCGATGCAATGATATTCCTAGATTTAGAAAAGCAGGGTCTGTACCATCAACATTCACTTCCCGCATGATTTTATGGAAATCACTAAGCTCCGAGCCTTAGCTTTCTCATCCGTAAATGGGAGGTGATGATACTTACTCACTCTCTTTCCCCGTCTCCTAGGCTATTGGAGGGAGGTGGAAATGAGGAGGAGGGGGTGGCAGAACTCAGCTGCAGACTCGGGGACACTCACCTCCCGTGGTCGGAGAGGCCCACGTGCCTCAAGTGTCTTGAGGCCGGTTCGACTGCTGGAGGCCTGTTGCTTTGGGGTCCCCCAGAAAGAGAAAGGATGTACAACTGTCCGGGATGGAGAAACATTGTGACCATGTGACCTCTGCGATCTGAGCCAGGCAGGTCCCTACCTGAGAGGACAGTGTGAACACCCCGAGAGAGAACGGTTTCCAATGCGGTCTTCGCCACGTACTCGATATGTGACCTCAGAGAGTGATGTCATTCCTCTGAGCCTGAGTTTTATCATCTTTTCTCCTTCTGGTCTTTGCTTCAATGGGACCTTTTCTAAAGGTTTTTGTTGTTGTTGTTATATTAATCGGTTTTATTAGGGTAACAAAAATATCATTGCCTTACACAACTAACATTTTTCTTTCTTGCTCACATTGTGCATAGATGTGACCTGCTGGGGACTGTGGCTCTGCCGTGCCTGTTTTCTCAGTCTGGAACCCAGGTGGGAGGGCCAGCCCTGGCCTGGGACATTCAGTTTTTACGGCAGAAGTTAACCAGCAGAAACTGAGCTAAGCACGCAAGTGCATGCACAGTTTCCTGTTGGGTGTGGGATGCGTCACATCTGCTCAGTTTTCATTGGCAAAGCATGTCACGTGACGAGCCTCATGCCTTGGGTCAGAGCCATATCTTCACCAGCAGGGAAGGAGTCCGGGTCCCATGGCAGGAGCAGGACGCATAATCGTCTTGCGGGGTAGCGGGGGAGGACGTAACAGATTCTGCGCAATGATACAACGTGCCTCCACCGCCCTCCCTGACGACCCTATTTAGAGTTGAAGTTGTCCCCAGCGCCAGCACGCTTACCCTGATCTGTTTTATTTTTATGTTTTATTATGCTCTATCATCATTCTATATAATTTAGTTAGTTTCGTAATTGTCCACCTGTCTGTATCGGACCACTCTAGAATGTCAGCTCCCCGAGGGCTTGAGCTTGTATCTGTTTCCCCAGATGCATCCTCAGAGTCTGGGACAGTCGCACAAATACTTTGAACTGATGAGTGACTCGATCTGTTGTGTGAAGATGACAACGGATGATGGTAGCGAGTCCTCCCTTCCAGGCCTCTGTCCCCAGGTGCTCTAGTAGCAGGACCCAGGCGCAGGTCACACCTGGGGGCTTGTCTGCCACTCAGCCCCCACTGTCTCGTCTGCTGACAAGTCCTCACCTCCCTCTGCAGGTGAAACATCAGGAGAGGCGATGACGGGGACAGACAGTCCCCGCTCAGGGAAGCGCCGCTTTCCCGAGCACGTGCGTCAAAGGCAGACGTCCGAGACAGAACAGCAGGCTTTTTTCCTGTGCTGGGAGGAAAGGGGGGAGGCCTATGTCAAGAAATCTAAAAATAATAATAATCCTCCAGCTATCCTTACCTTTTAACATAAAAAGCTTCCATGTTCTATTTCTTGGCTTTTACTATATCTTTAATTTTGTTCATTTCATTGACAATTGTGTGCAAATTTGACCAGTTTATGTCCAACGAGCATCCAGTTGAAGCTAAAAATTTACCGCTTTCGATGCTGCTTAATGATTCTCGTCATTGCCTGGGGTTGAGGGAGCCGCAGTTCTCATCGAAAATAAAAATGCTTCCATAATTGCATTCCAGTTTTCTCTTTTCACAGAATAATAATGAATGACAACATCAAAAAGGGATGTCACGTATTCATTTATTGCAAAGCTGTGTCCTGCTGACCTACTAAGTGGTGGTCACCCTAGTAAGCCATTGGGACCCAGCGGTGAGCACTGAGAACAGTCTCCCTTCCTTGTGGACCTTGCGAGCCCTTTGGAGTGATAGTTGCGTCAATAATATTGCGCAAAGGAGTGTTGCAGCCAGCACTTAACTGGTGAATGGCAAATGCCATTATGTAATAGTTCTCTCTCTCTTTTTTCATGTATTAATGCACAAAGCTTGAGTTTTGCAGAGAAAAGGTTTCTGAAGGATGTCCCTGAAGAGTATACCAGAGGGAGAATTATTCCAAGTTGAACAAGTAAAACTCAAGGACCTTTGGTGTGCGATTATGAATTCTTTCCTGTTCTTCCAGGAGCCTTTTATGTCTAAAAATGCTGCATGTCTTTTCCTACCCTGAAATGATCCCAGAATCAAAGACTGCCCAGACCTGCTTTTTCTACCACTTTCCGTGGCTCTTAATGGCATTTTCTTCTCTGTTGCCCCAGCTGGAAACCTCGACATTTTCCTAAGTTCTGCCCTCCATTCACCTCACATCAATACAGTTACTCAGGCCCATTGGTTCTACCCAAAATACCTCCCACACCCACAGCTTCCCCTCCAGCCCACAGCCGCTATGCTTAGGGGAAAGAACTCAGCTCCATCCTGGAGTACCGCAGCGACCTTTCTGCATGAGATGCCACCCCAGTGCTGCCTTCCAGGCTGTTTTGCAAATCTCTGAACTGGCCCCTTCACTCTGCTACAAATCCTGAGAGTCGGAGAGGGAAAGCGAGTGAGGAGGGAGGGAAAAATTAAATGTGTGCAGAAAAGTCAAGGTCAAAGTGTGTGACAGACAACGAAAAAGCATGTGGAAGGGGAGAGAGAGAGAAAGTCAAGTCCCAGGAGAGAAAGCTGAAGGGTGTGAGGAAAAGAAACTATGAGTGAAGGAACGAAAGCAAACTGCCTGTGAGGAAGTGAAAGTAAGAGACAGAAAAAGTGCACGTGGGAGAGAGAGCGAGAAAGAAAAGTCGAGCGTCAGAGAGAGACGTGTGCAGGGGAAAGAAGATCCGTTGGGCAGAGAGACCGCAAAGGTGTGTGGGGGTGAGAGAGAAACGAAAATGGAGTGGAGGGAGAGAGAAGTAAAAGAGAGTGGGGGAGGCAAAGAGAAGGCAAGCGTGCGAAGCTGGGAGAAGTCGCAGCCAGGAAGAGGAGAAAGAGTGAGGCAGAGTGAGTGGAAAAGAGAGAATGAGAGGCCGGCTGGCATCGCCTCCCAGCACACGTGTACCTGGAGCCCTTCGCACCGTTTCTGGCCAAGGTAGCCCGTCTCCTTTTCAGCTTAACCTGGTTCCTTTCCAGGTTTCTCTTGTCTAGGAAACAGGAGACCTGACCCTCGCAGCGTCACAAAGAAGCAAGGCGTGTGAGCACCGGGAGTTACGGAATATGGAGGCTCTGGGCAGGTTAAATTTAAAGGCTCCACAACTTACGATTTGGGGACAGAGGTGAGGGGCATTATTTAGAGGTGAGTTATTTCTAGGAGCTTTTCCCACTGTCTCAACCCCAGTTCCTCTGTAAGGAAATGCAGGTTGTTGGAAGGTACCAAGATGGGTTATCCTAGGAGAAAGCTGGGAGAAGGGCACCAGCCAAACCACCTTTGCCTTCCAACCCACCTTTCCTGAGCTGGAGACACCATCAGGTTTCTGATTCACCCCTGCCCCAACGGAGCTTCGCATGCACATGGACTTGATGGTTGAGGTCCAGGCATGAGTACAGGAGACCTTGGCATGCGCAGAAGTGCTGTATGTTCGCACGAACAGCTTGCCTTTCTACAGGTGATTTTACTTTGGTTTGTCTTCTGTTGCTATTGACTGGCTTCAGACAGAAGGTGGAATGTGAGGGAAAGTCATTCTTTAGGGATGAGAGCAAGTATCAATGTCAAAGCAGAAGTGCAATATTTAAATGTATGCCACAGAACAAAACCATGTTAAACTGGGCTTGCAAATGAACGCCCTAATAGAATGCATTACATAAATCTAATGCACAATTGTTTTGGGTTTGTTTTTTGTTTTTGTTTTTTTAAGAAAAATGTTGTTTGGTGTTTCAGGCTTGTCAGTCCTTGAGAATATGGTTTTTGTTTAAAAAAAGAGCTGGCTTACCCTGGCCAGGTGGTTCAGTTGGTTGGAGCATCATCCCATACACCAAAAGGTTGCAGGGCACACACCTAGGTTGTGGGTTTGACCCCCTGTCCAGGCGCATACAGGAGGCAACTAATTGATCTCTCCCTCTCTCTCTCTCATCAATATGGATTGAATAAAAAAAGTTTGTGGTCTTATCCGTAAGGGTTTCTAGTAAGTAGAATAGAATGGCTTTCTGTGATTTACCGTTGGCTTGTGCATGGTAGTGTTTAATCAATTTAAATTGTTTTCAAGTCAGGAGTTTTCCCAGTACTTCGTTTCTCCCTTTGACAAACACTTTCTAAGGACCTACTGCTGAGCAGCTGAGTGCTGGGCATAGGGAAAATAGGAACGGTTAGTATGCACGGTCCCTGCTTTTGTGCGTGTGCATGCCAGTGAGAGATTCTGAAATGTCACTGGAGTGTTCTGAAAGTACTTACACATCCTTCAACTGTCTCCAAAAGCCAGGGATGGTCCCTGCATTCTGGAGTTTAGGTCTTAATTCCATTCGTTGAAACGATGGCAGGGAGAGACACCTTACTAGAGACAGGCCCAGCTGTTCCGTACATTCTCAGACTCCCCCTGAAATCTCCTGGCCCCCTCCCTCCGTCTGCACGGGTACCGTCCCTTCCACCCTTTGCACCTGTCAGCCCCTTGCTCTTACTGTAGACACAGCTCCTCACACTTTACTCCCCACGCTCAATACTTCCGACCTGTCTTTTATCTTCTGTAGCCAGAATACAGTTTCCTCTTGGTTCATCAAAGTAAGGCATTTTCTATGGAACCCTGGGAAAGGTTTATAGAAGCAAAACTATTAGCAATTCCACCATTCAGGGTTATTTATATTTCTTATATATTTCTCAACAATATATATATATATTTCCCTCCAAAATTGAGGTCAGAGTGTGTAAAGTTACCAGTGCACTACTTTTATAGTTAAAGTAGATCCAAATAGTTCTTTATATTGTGACTATGCTTCCGAAGTATCATATTTAGTGGTGAGCACAATAGTATTCTTTTTTTATGGATAAGCCTATAATTGGCCTAATTAATTCCCGAATATTTTTTATGATTTCCCAACATTTTTACTACTGTTGAATATATGATCAAAGGCATCTGTCTTACAGCATTAATTTATTACTTAGAATAAAGTCCAAGAAACTGAATTGCTGAGTAAAATTATTTGGAATCCAGCTACCACTGGGTTTTATCTTTTTTCTCAGCTTGGCCAGTAACGAGACCAATGTGGATCTTTTGTTCAGTTTTTCTTTCCTAGTTAATAGTCATACGGTGCATAGACCAGGCGTCTAAACGTACACAATCTGTTTACGTCTTCTTCCCGTTTTTAAAAACTTCCTTGATTGTCTTTTATTTATTCATCTGTAGAGATCTTTACACATAAAGTATAAACATGTGTCATATGATGTAAATATTATTTCTGCTTTTCATTTTTCTTTTACTGCACTTCAGATATGCAGAGGAATTGAATCCTAATGTTTATTACTAAATATTCTAATTGCAAAAGTAAATACATATTCAAGCCAGAGAATTTAGACACAAAGAGAAATGCGGAAAGGCAGAGAAACCAACCAGAGCTAAGCGATGTTGTCTTTATAGTCAATATTTTTCATATTATGCAAACATGGTATTATACTGTATATACATTTCTGTAGCTTTATGTGCATACTTCATAAGGATAGCAAATATTCTGTTACAATAATTTTTGTAACGGAATCGGATATTCTACATAGGTCTCCATTTCACAGACGTAACAGTCCACTAATTGGCAAGCACTGTGCTTGCTCCTGGGGGTACAGCCGAGAGCAAAGTCAGCACATCCTCTGAGGTCTGCCGGGAGGCACAGGAGAGCTGGGTGGGCATTACAAGGAAGAATTACAGACTGAGGAGCAGGCATATAAAAGGCCAACTAACGTCGTCTTGGGAGTCGTGGAAAACTATGAAGAAGATGTATTAGTCAGTGTTCTCCAGAGAAACATAACCAACAGTAGTTATAGAGACAGTTATAGATACAGACATACATAGAGAGAGATGGAGATAGAGATAGATGTAGCTATACACGGATATAGAGACAGAGCTAAAGACATAGAGATGGATAAATATCAAGGGATGCAGGCAGCAAGTTGGAACCAGGAAAGTAGGAAGATCCACAGGTCTGAGACCAAGGAAGAGCTGATGTTTCCATTCCAGTCCAAAAGCAGGATAAAACCAATGTTCCACCTTGAATCCAGGCAGGCAGGTGGAATTCCATTTGCTCAGGACAGGATCAGCCTTTTTAGTCTCCTCAATTGGTTGGATAAAGCCGGTCCATACTTTACAGAGGGCAATCCGCTTTACACAGCCCGCCAGTCTAAATGTTCATCTCACCCCCAAACATGCTCACAGACACACCCAGTGTGATGTTCCTAGAATATTTTAAGCAGGGAAGTGACACAACAAGACTTTTGTCTTTGAAAAATCCCTCTGGTGAACGGACTGGCAAAGATGAGCAGAGCCGAGGTGGGGAGGCCACCTCGAAGGCCAGCGAAGAGGCTTGTGCAGAGGTGGCGGGCAATTTTCATTTGAGTGCTAGGAGTGCAGGTGAACATGTGCTCGATGGATCCGGAGAGTTTTAGGACTTGGCATTTGGTTACCTGACACAGGTAAATTGCAAGACACAATCAGAGGTGGCTCTGGAGTTTGTGCCTTAAGAAACCGAGAGCTTGAAGGTGGTCAGGGCCCAGGTGGAAGCACCAGACGCGTACAATTTGGGGAGAAGCTGGGGAGTGTGTTTTGTGACCTGTGCTTGGGGGACACCCAGGTGGATGTGGCAAACAGGCAATGAGGCTGTATGGGAGGGATGCACAGGAGAGGTCTGGCCTAAAGGCGTTCCCTTCCCAGTGGCCATGGCTTTGTATTAGTGACCCCTTTCTCTGAGTCATGGACTCACCTTGACCTTGACGTGGACGATCTCATTTTATCCCCACAGCAAGCCTGGGAGGTAGGCATAGTTATTGCTCCATTTAATGGGTGAAGACACTGAGGGACAGAGCTTCAGTCTTTGTGGAAGCTCACAGTAAGTGTAGAGGAGATTCTTGAACGCAGGGAGCCTGTGCCCCGTGTCCTTGCCTGCGGTCATTATGCTGTCCTCACTCCTCTCACTGGCACAGAATACCTGAACACAGTGGGCCTCGAACATTAATGGGCAACGTTGTCTCCTGGAAGGCTTGTTAAAATACAGATTTGGGGGCTCAACCCCCAGAGTTTCTGACTCAATAGATCTGAAGTGGGGCCCAAGAATTTGCATTTCTAACAAGTTCCCGGGTAATGCCGATGATGCTGGTCCAGCAGCCTCACTCTTAGAAGCACTGGTATACAGAAAGAATAGGAACAGGCTTAAGGAAGGCCAGCATGAGTGAGAAGTTAAAGGAGAAATCACAAGGAAAGGGTAATTGGCTTGGGAACTAGAATGTTTCAGGAGCGAAGGGGCCAGGTGTGTAGAATGTGGCTGGGGTAACAGGTGAGCTGCACACCAAAGAGTGAACCTTGAATTTAGTGACGGGGGCCACTGGTGGCTTGTTGAGTTCATTAGAATTTAGGGATTAAATACAGATTGGTAGGGGTGGGGGACAGAATGGGATGCGGTGACAAAGTGGAAATACATTGAGGGAACTTTGCGGGGAAGAGATTTGAGCTAGGCTGTCATTGAATTTTTATTTCCAATTTCCATGACTATACCATTGCAGAGAGCATTATTATGCATGCATCAATGCAGACACATGATTCTTTCAGATAAATTCCTAGAAATAGAGTTTCTGGGTGAAAATGATGCACATTTTTGAGGTTTTAACTGTAGCTAGAGACAATAGAAGGGCAATCTGACCTCTAAAGCCCACTGCACTGCTAGGCAAGGGAGGTCTTTATTGCCCTGCCCCTCACCAATACCTTGCATTATTTTTCATTTTAATCCAGAACAATATCATATATCAAAAATATTATTGTTTTTTTTTTTAACTGAACTGTCTGGCATCAAAGTGAGCAGAGGCCATTGTCCCTTTTTAAAAATATTTTTAAAGTATATTTTTTTGATTATGCTATTACAGTTGACCTATTCTCCCCCTTTTATTCCCCTCTGCCCTGCACGCCAACCCCCACCTGCCTCCCCCCCCTTTAGTTCATGTCCATGGGTCATACATATAAGTTCTTTGGCTTCTACATTTCCCATACTATTCTTAACCTCCCCCTGTCTATTTTCCACCTACCATCTATGCTACTTATTCTCTGTACCTTTCCCCTCTCTCTCCCTCCCACTTCCCTGTCGCTAACCCTCCATGTGATCTCCCTTTCTGTGGTTCTGTTCCTGTTCTAGCTGTTTGGTGAATTTGTTTTTGTTTTCATTTTAGGTTTTGTTGTTAATAGCTGTGAGTTTCTTGTCATTTTACTGTTCATATTTTTTATCTTCTTTTTCTTAGATAAGTCCCTTTAACATTTCATATAATAAGAGCTTGGTGATGATGAACTCCTTTAACTTGACCTTATCTGGGAAGCACTTTATCTGCCCTTCCATTCTAAGTGATAGCTTTGCTGGTTAGAGCAATCTTGGATGTAGGTCCTTGCCTTTCATGTCTTGGAATACTTCTTTCCAGCCCTTTCTTGCCTGTAAGGTCTCTTTGGAGAAATCAGCTGATAGTCTGATGGGAACTCCTTTGAAGGTGACTGTCTTGTTTTCTCTTGCTGCTTTTAAGATTCTCTCATCTTTAATCTTGGGTAACTTAATGATGATGTGCGTTGGTGTGTTCCTCCTTGGGTCCAACTTCTTTGGGACTCTCTGAGCTTCATGGACTTCCTGAAAGTCTAGTTCCCTTGCCAGACTGGGAAAGTGCTCCATTATGTTTTCAATTGCTTGCTCTTCCTCTCCTTCTTCTGGCACCCCTATGATTCGGATGTTGGAATATTTAAAGTTGTCCTGGAGGTTCCTAAACCTCTCCTCGTTGAATTCTTGTTTCTTCATTCTGTTCTGGTTGAATGTTTCTTCCTTCCTTCTGGTCCACACCATTGATTTGAGTCCCAGTTTCCTTCCTGTCACTGTTGGTTCCCTGTTCATTTTCCTTTATTTCACATTTCATAGCCTTCACTTCTTCCTCTATTTTGTGACCATACTCAACCATTTCTGTGAGCATGCTGATTACCAGTGTTTCGAACTCTGCATCTGATAGGTTGGCTATCTCTTTGTTGCTTAGTTGTATTTTTTGTGGAGCTTTGATTTCTTCTTTCATTTGGGGCTTTTTTTTTTTTTTTTTTTTTTTGTCTCAGCACTCCTGTTACATTGTAAGGGGCAGAGCCTTAGGTGTTCATCAGGGCAGATCAACCCAGTTGCTGGGTTGTGCTGCTGTATGTGGGGGAGTGGTCCAAAGGGAAACATTGATGCTTGCTCTGCTCTCTGCTGGATTTCAGTCACTTCCCCTGCTTCCCACAAGCAAACTGGGCCCTTCTGGTGCTGATTCCTGGGTGGGTGGGTTTGTGTATGTTCTAGAACCCTGTGGGTCTCTCCATTGAACTCTCATGTGAGGCTGGGAGTTTCTCCCAGAACCTCAACCCCCACAGGTGTTTTCAATCAGAGGCTTGAGGCTTTATTACTCGGCGCTGGAGCCCTGGGTTGTGTGGTCTGTCTCACTCCCCAATTGTTCCTCCTGGTTTATCTGCACACAAATGTGGGACCACCCAGTCTGCCAGGCACCTTCTTGCCCGCCCCAGTCCTCCAGCCACTGCTTTGCCCACGAGTCCTTTCCACTTCAATGTCCACCTCTGCCCCTTCTACAAATCTGGATGAATGTTTCTTCTTTAACTTCTTGGTTGTCGAACTTCCATACAGTTCGATTTTCTGTCAGTTCTGGTTGTTTCTTTTCTTTTCTTTTTTTTAAATTTGTTGTTGTCCTTCTTTTGGTTGTACAAGGAGGCACAGTGTGTCTACCTATGCCTTCATCTTGGCTGGAAGTCCAACGCAATTTTTTTCAATGGGCAAAAAAATTTGAACAGTTCACTACATGGCTGTTGGCAATGCAAAATGTTTGTCAGTTTCTTATAAAGTACCCAAGAGAAATGAAACAATCCTAATATCCATCAATAAGTAAATGAATAAACAAATTGTGGTATCGAGGCAGGATAGTAAGCTAGGAAAATTCCTTGGCTGCTGTTGTCCCTTTTCTAACCCCCACAGAGCTGATAAGCTAGTAAAAATATTATTGTTTTAATTTCTAATTCTTTGATACTTGAGTTAGAACAGTTTTTTATGTTTGGTGACTACTTGCAATTCTTTCAAGCTGCAAATTCAACTTCATCATACACATGTCTTTGGAAGCACTCTCTCTTTTTCTCATTGATTTATAAGAATACTTTATATATTAACGGCATTAATCTTGGTTGGTTCTGTGTATGGTAAATATTTCCACATTTGGGTATGTCCTTTTGAATGTGCTAATGGTTTTTGATAATGAGAAAATATTACCTTTATGTGATTAAATTTATCCATCGTTAATGGTTTTATCTTTGCAAGCTTCCTGCACAAATTTCATAAATACTTATCTAAATTGTGATGCCCTTTTTTGTTTGCTTTTGTATTACACCGAGAATTTTATTCCATCTGGCATTTATTTGGGGGCAAGTTTGGATATTTTCATATACTTAACCAATTATGCCAATAGTATTGAATAATGCAGCATTCATTATTCCGCTGCTTTGAAATGCCACCTTTAGATTTGAATTTTTATCTATATTTTGTTTGCTTCTAGGAGTTCTGTTCTACTTTGTATATGCTTCTTCTGTAGCTGCAGCTGTCACTCATCCCCATTAGGGTTAAGGAGGTATTGTTCTCTTACATCTGATTTCTAGGGTGTCTGAGATTTCTCAAGAAGCTGGTTTGGAACTTATCATTCTTTTCTCTTACTATTTAATTGCAGCCTCATCTTTATCAGCAATCCAGCAAAAAACCTTGGTGTCCTTATGCTATTGCAGGCCACCCCATGTTTATTTCCTTAATCATTTCCATAGACACAGAGAAGCTACTGAAAAGAACATTAGAAAAGAGTTATGCACAGCAGTGCTAGAGCGATAGGCTCACACTGATGTATGAGGAGATGCCCCTCATGAACAGGTGGGAATGAAGGTCTGAGACCAGTCAGATTACCCAGGGATGGCACACTGCCAAGTAATAGAAGAGGATTAAGAAGGGGACCTGGGGAAACCTAATGAGTCCTTACTGGAAGGGCCAGAAAAACAGAAAGGACTCAAAGATATGGGTCTAGAAGTCAGACCAGTGTTCACCTAAGAAAGGCAAGGTAAGAGAGGGTTCCCTGAAGGCAGACCTAAGCAACCAGATCTCCATTCACCAAGAAAGGCGATGGAAGCTTTCCTCGGAGAGTTCTGGGAGCGGACTGTAGGTCCACATCGGAGGCGGCCAGTGAGCGCATCGCATGCCCTCCGAGAGACTCAAAGTTGTGCATGTCACAGATGCAGAGCACATCCAAAGTTAGGTTATTATACTAGATGAGCATGGACTAACACATTTTGCATGAGGGGGAAATGCACTTAGTCAAACAAACAAACAAAAATCTCTGTTTAGCCATCCATTTCAAATTTTTATAGAAAATTGTGTAGGCAGCATCAATTATGCTTGGGCAAATTTAGACTAATGAATGGGTTGACTAAGATAATTATTGAAATTTGTCTGTGGATGAAAAGAGGAAAGATGAACCATTTAAATTGCTTTGTGTGTGTGTGCCTGACGACTGTTTCTAAAAGAATGAGCCCACTGGGAAGTGTACGAAGTGGGAGTGGTCCAGCTCTTTGCACGGCATGATGGTAGAGTAACAAGGCAGATGTTTTAATCAACACACCAAGGCTAATGCCTTCAAATGTCTAATATGCATAAATACATATAACATATACCTTATACAGAGAGATATGTAATTAACTGGGGGTCAGCAATGTGCAAGAATTCCTCCAGGTGTTTTGTGAATGTGATTGCCTTTCATCCATAAAAAATAACCCCATGAAGAAAGGGTCACCATCCCCAATTTACAAACAAGGCTTCTGGAATCTGGAGACAAGCTGCACAGGCTACCAAAACTCACACAGCAAGGGAGGAAGGGAGTCCAGTTCAGCACCGACACCCGGGAGCACTGTCTTTTCCAAGGAGCCACCCTGGGGGGTAATTCCCTTGCTGCCCTGAGGAGACCAGTGCTCAAACCAGACTCGGCCTCACTGAGAAAACCCTTTGAAACCAAGAGTTTGACTTAAACGCTGTGTCGTTCTTATTTCCTTCCAGGCACACCAACTTTTTTGAAAACTATTTTCTGGCTTTTCTTTTTTCATTCCACTGACCTAAACTTGGGCAGTTTCTAAAAACTTGATCCACCTGTAACAGGTGAAGCTCAATTTCCATGTTAAAGCAGCTCCAGGGGCTGAGGCGGCCCCTTTGAGCTCGTCTGAGGTTGTGTCTAGACAGGAGGGTCTTGGCTTTGTCGCAGAGACACCTGGGTCTGCCATTTCCTGGCTGTGTGACTGGGGACAGGCCATCTGTTCTTTTGATTTAGCTGATAGAAACCCAACTCAGAAAACTTTAGCCAAAGCAATAACCTTATGGCTCCCGCAGTGGGAAAGTTTAGGGGTTATGATGCGTCTGATGTCTCTTATTTTTCTCCCTCTGCCTTCTGCCCTTCCCATTCTCACCTACGTCCTTACTTTCCTCTTTATCTTTTTAAAAAATATTTTATTTATTTTATTTTTAGAAAGAGGGGTAGGGAGGGAGAAAGACAGGGGGAGAAACATCAGTGTGTTGTTGCTTCTCTCAAGCCCCTTACTGGGAACTTGGCCCACAACCCAGGCATGTGCCCTGACTGGGAATCAAACCAGCAACATTTTGGTTTGCAGGCCGGCGCTCCATCCACTGAGCCACACCAGCCAGGGCTTTTCTCTTTATCTTCATTTGTCAGGGAACTCTCTTCAAGAATTTGGGAGGGTGGTCAGGAGATAACTCCAGTCTTTCATGACAGACTCTTACTGCCCTTGCTGAGGTCACACGCTGACCCCTATGTCAAGCAAGTTGGGTAGGTGATTAGAAGCCCAGCAGGAAAACACAGAGAAGGAGAGTTACAATTTGCAAAAGCTAGGGGCGTACCAAAGACGACACAACAGATGATTATTTACTATGGAGCCGTCATCTCATTGCCTCCACAATGGGCCTGAGGTTTACCCTGTAAGCGTGGTTTTAAGTACACAGGGTAATCAGCGGGGAGGGCTCGTCACATAGCAATCATTCGGTAGATGGCTCCTGTGATTTCTGAAGTTTGAGCCAGCCCATGGTACCCTTCAGAATTGCAAAGTCGCAAAGCATTCACAGTTCATGCCCGTTTGTTAATTTGAAGCATTCTGGTCCTTGTCTCAGCTCTTTTGGCTAAGTCAAAAATTATTCATTCACTCCGTGATTGAGATGGATCCTCGAGATAGAAATCAACAGGGTGTGTCTCTGCCCTGCAGCACATGGAAACCTAGAACTACAGTTTTTCCCGTGGGGTTGAGGCAGCCTAGGTACGTCTGCCCAATGGGCGAGAAGGCAGAGCGGGTCACATCAGCTACAAGCTTTCCCTCCCGTTCCGCAGCTGTTATTAAGGAAAGTATCTTTCCACAGGGTTCTAGGCAGGGGAGTAAGTGGGTGCCCCTTCACACGGACAGTTTTACAATGTTAGTTCAATGTTTATTTTGTAGAGGTAAGACGAAACTGACTTCCCTTTTGACCCCTGGTGCAGGTATTGAGCTAATGATATGCCTTCGTTTATGGCATCTGATCACAATGGCCTGCAAAAGTCCCCTCTCTTATTTCATTTATTTAGTCACTCTCCTACGTCCCTGTTCTCCCCTTCACTTCCCTCCCCACCCCCACTGTCCTTAGGAATGCATTTAATTTACATTCCTTTGTGTCCTGGGAAAATGCACTATTATTTCGAGTATCTTAAATTGACACAAGTGAATCATTTATAACTCATTCTTCTTCACTGTTTTTTTCACTCAACACCATCTTTTTCTAAGTTCCATCTGGATTAGTATATTATTTCTAATACTTGCATTATATTCTATACTTTTCTTATCTGTTCCCCCAGAATGGGGGCCTGGATTGCCTCCCAATTACCCTCACCTCGTGGAATGACCTGTCCCACTTTCACTCGTGAAGCTCCGTGAGTACTTTGGACTGTAAATCAGGATTTGGGGTTCTGGATCCTACATGGTACCCCTGGACTAAGTAACTGAAGAGTTGTTTTTCAGAATCACTCCACCAGTTGTGCTCCCAGAGTGGAGGCTGAGCATTCCTGTATGCCCACAGCTCTGCCTATCTGGCACTGTCTTGCACTGTCTAGCTTCCTTATACTTTTGCCCATCTACTGATAGGTGCTTGGCGAGGACTCGGAAGAACTCACAGGGTGGGATGTTGGTGTGGTAAAAGCTCCCCAGGAAGGGGCAAGAAGGTGGCAGGCTCGCACGCGGAAAGGTTCAAGGAAACACAGCTTACCTGGGTTCTTTCCATGGCCTTTACCCTCAGTGGCCTGAAGGGAGGGAATGCAGACCCCTGTCTACCTACCTTCTGTTTCTCAGGTGGGTCTGGCCCACTTCCTTCCCACCTGCGCCCCCACCCCAGGGGACCGTGTCTTCCATTAGCACTGTCTGCATGTCTCTGGCAACTGCCGGCGTGGTCAAGCGTCCACAGGCTGGCGGTGTGCATCAGAAGGCAGCCAAGCCCTCAGCATTTGCTCATTGCAGAGGAAGGCAGCTACCGATCTTGGGACATAGTGCAACGTCCTGTGCACCTTCCCGTAGCTCACCTGCTGCAAAGCCACTGTCCTCTGTTTAAGATGGAATTGAGGCTGACGGAGGAGGGCACGTGCCTGCCCAAGTATAAGCAGGAAATCTGGGACAATGACAGCAAACATGTACAGAGCGTTGTCCATGACCCAGATAGTCTTGAGGCACCTTGTATAGAGTGAGGTGCGTTTGTCCTTCTCAGTAACACCTTGAGGTGGGCACTGTTATAATCATCCCCGTTTTATAGCTGAGGTCACAGAGGCACCAAGAGGTAACTTCCCTGAGGTTCCACAGTTAGGAACAGCAGGGCCAGGCTGCCACCCAGACTTCATTCTCCGAATCATGTGCCCACCTGTACACCAGGCGGTGCGAGCTCAAAGCCAGACACGCTGCCTTCATGTCCCAGCCCCAACCTACGCCTGGTTCGCAGGGAGATAACGGACTGAAAGGCAGCAGGTGCCTTGTCCGCTCCCCCTGTGGCTTTGTAAAAGCAGATGCAGGGTTGAGAGCTGGCAGTACACCCACGTTTGATTACCCAGTCCTGCAAAGGAACACTGAGTTTATGGAACAGGCCAGCCCGGATTCCTCTGCTTGATTTTCTGGAATCAAATTAGGCTGGTGAATAGGCCAGTGGCGTTTTCATCAATTTCTCAGCCTTCCCTTGGAACCGAGCCTGCTTTCCTTGGCCTCCCGCAATGCTGCCTGCTGTTTACTGAGCAAACCAGCAGCCAGAACCAAGCCCACTTTAGCAATGCAGCAGGGCAATGTGGTGGAGGCAAGATTACAGGTATTAGAGGCCATTTAGGATCATTTAGAATCGAGCTGTTTTCTGAGCAGGCAATTAATCCAGTTGCATTAAAGAGAGCTTCTGGGGCCTCCGCACCTCTCCCATATTGAGAGGGGGGATTTCGGAGGCTGCTGGTAATGATTCTGTAGCTAGCTCTGGGGCGCAGTGGGGCATCTTTTTGTGTAGAGAGGGTGTGAGGGGCATCTCCCCCACCAGAACAGTAGGTCTGCCTTCAGAAGGAAAAGTCTGTGTTGAAAGGATGGGGTTGGTACCTGGACCCAGGGCTGGCCGACCTTAGGTACCTCCCACGGTCTCACAACAAAAGTCGGGGGGTGGTGTCAGGTCTGGGGAGATGGTGGGGGACCCAAAGCAGCAAATACACTTTTTCAGGGCTTCTCCTTTATTAAAATGGAAGTGGACACAGCTGGCTGTAGCCTTTTTCTAGAGGGGTGTGACTGAGTCCCTAAAGGACTCGAGAATTGTGCCATTGACTGAAAGCCTACCATGGGCTGAGTGCTTGTGCACCGTTGTATCAGCCTCAGATGCAATCCTATCAGCTAGAGACTACAGAAAGGAGGCTGAGGCTCAATGAGCTTAATGAACTTGGGCCTTGAAACCATGACCCCACGGTCCCTGGCCCTGCACCCCAAGCTATACTTACATCCACAGATCCATATCCTGAAGGCTTCATTCCCATCCCGAGCATGAAATAGGCAAAGAGAGGCACAGCACGGTCTCCTCTCTGTCCTGCAGCCTTGCCTGTCCCCAAACCAAGCGAGGCCCCTGTAACTCTATCACCACTGCCCACACTACAACACATCGTTCATCTGGGCCTTTACCTCACCAAGCTCCCATGAGGATAAGGGCCCCGACAGCCCACCGTCCTAGCCCCAGCATCTGGCAGAGAGGAAGAGCTCTGCTGCTCAGCTCACATGGGCTTGGTGGAGTCTTCTCCCTTTTCTCTATTTCGATTTTCCTCTCGGTGAAATGAGAGGGCTAGACTCCATGCTGAGGTGGGGGCGCCCTCTCTCCCTCTGACGTGCTGTGAAGCCACACACTTGTAGGGCTCTTGGAAGATAGCCAACATCTATCCAACATGAAAACCGTCTCATCTTAGAGTGAGTATGTACCCCCCCGGGGGTGCTGGGAACCCTTTCTCCTGCTGTTTCTCTCTTGCACGCAGCGTGATTCTGGAGCACCTACCCATAGTCTGAGTTCCGCCAACAGCTGCTCGTTCTCATGGTTGGCTGTCTTCCAAAATGGAAGTGCCAGGAGCAGGAATTAAGAGGGCCTGGTAGCCAAGAGGCATGTGATGTGTATTTACTGAATTAGGGGCTGATGATGGCTGTTAACTTTCTTATCAATGCCCCCCCACAGTGAGTCAGGCTGGTCTCCGACCCCAAAGTAAAAACAATAATCAGTGAGATAGTAATCAATTTATAGAGGCCACTCTACTTTCCCAAAGTCTGGCGATGCCCTTTTGACTATTTATAATCCCTTTTATCAAAGTAAATAGACTGTCCTTTATTAACCCTCACCCATAGGTCAATTTTCAATTTTCTATTATCTTTGTACACTAATTGCAAAATGCTAATAACATTTCAGAACATCTTAGCCTCACTTATACAGAGAAAGCTTAGAAATGCCAGAAGAAAACCACTGTTGGTTACTTCAGCATATATTAACGCCTCCCTAACCTTCAGATTTTAAATTCCCAACTTCCCTAGATTCCCAAATGGTACTTCCAAACTAAAGGCGGATCAAATCTACCTGCCACCCACAGGCGGCGGTAGGAGTTATACTTGGTCATTTTAGTCTTAGGGATGAGCTAGTTTGCTACTCTGTCTCAGGTGTTTCCTGTGTTTTGTGTTAGGTTGGAAGGGTGGGGGCCACTGTGCTGGGCACCGTGTCATAGGGAAGATTCTAGGGCCATGTTTCTCCAACTGCGTTCCAGGGATCATGGGTATCCAACTGATCTTATGTATTAGTTTGAAAGCAAGCACTTGGGTCCTACCCCAGCCCTTTCTAATGAGAAGCAGTGTCCCTGGGTGCCGGACTTGTGTTACTGCTAACGTGAGTGACGGAGGCCCATCTTTCATCCCCCGTCCAGCTGGCCTCCGCCGATAGACTGGGGTGATGACTGGACAAGCCAGTGGGTCAAAGAGAAGCCTTGGTCCGCAGAAGCAAGGCCCACTGGGAGAGCACAGGCTCTCTCGCAAACATGAAGGGGAAGGCAAGACAACCCCATTCCCAGGGCCTCCCCTTCCCTGTAAGCGGCCTGGTTAACGCCTCTTCTCCCCATAAGTCTAATCCCCATGGTCACCTTGTCTTCAAAGTCTTCCTTGAGACCTCCAGGCTAAGCTGACTGCTCCCTCTTCAACGCTCACTCAGCAGTTTGTATCTCCCTCAATGTAACACTTAACATTACGTGCGTATACCTGTGCCGGTCTCTCCCACTCGACTCCACGTTGCTTACAGGTGGGAGCCATGTTGCATCAGTGCCTGGCTGGCAGCAGCCACGTGGCATCTTAGGAATGGATGGGTGGCTGGATGAGGGAGAGAGGACTCCTAGGCATGTGTGGTGGGCCCTCGGATTCTGTAAAAGAGGGTGGTCCTCAACCATGTGCTCTTCCTCCAAAATTATTTATCTGATCTTGCTTCAGTGAGCCATTTCTAATTTTTCATTGAATCGGTGGAAACCACCCCATCAGCCTATGTACCAGCCTGTTCATTCCTCCACACAGATGAAATTAATTAATAGCTAGAAGAAGCAAACAGCAGGTCCACAGCCTTATAAACTCATCCAGGATCAACATGGCTCAAACTGAACAAACAGCCTTGATTTGCTCATGGACCACGAAGGCTTCTAGCCAATGTCAGGAGAAGACATGGAGTGACCGAGATGGCCCACAGCCAGGGAGGAATGGGAGGGCAGATGAACCATTTCCCAGTAGCTCAGGTCCTAATCAGGTCCTAATATTTCAGTAAAAAGCCCATTCCTTGCCCAAACGACAAACCCATTAAAATCATCTGTTGGCCCTACATTGTTACTCGGGAGTGAAGATGACTTTTTCCCCAAGATTTTAAACTTTGCTTTGAGCTGAGCACCTGGGGGGCGTTTCCAAACTGGAGAATGAGTGCGATCAACATTAGGGCAGGCCTTCTGTCATCCCTCGACCACAGGTCTGGGTGTGCCTGTTTGACAGCCATCAGAGAGCGCAGGGGACATTGGCCATGTCAGGGTGCGTGCCTCCGTGTTACCCACTCAGGATTTCTATCCTCGAGATGCCTTTCCTTACCTTGGCCAGACAGATCCTTTAAGTGCCATTTGGGGCAGAGTTCTTCTTTCTCTTTCTTTCTTTTTTTTTTGAATCAGCAATTGTAACCCCTTAGCCTTTACCGAGGACCCACAAAGCGCCGTGCCCTCTGCTAGATACTGTCTAACTGCATCTTCCAAGTAAGGAAACTGGATCAGAGTCACACCCGTCAACTGCAGCAAGTGCATTCGAAGTGAAAAAGGTCGTTCCTTTCCGCAAATTGGATTAGAAACTTACCTAACTTCCTTCCACGGGAGCTAGGTCTAGCAGGAAGCCCACCAGAATTCAAAAAGACAGTTGTGACGAAACGATGAGTGACAGGACATGACATGGAGAGTAGTCAGGTTCTATTATTTTATTATTATTTTTTTTTAACAGTCAGGGCCCAAGGCCATCAGGTTAGATGTACTAAGTGCAAGAGCCCCATTGTTTAAAAAACAAGACCATCCCAGAAAATCCCATGACATGTAGCCACAGGTCTGTAGTGTTGAAGCAGACACATCTGAGACACTCTGCAGCCATACAATGCAATTGATTTTTATATCTGTGTGTTTACATTTTAGGAATTTTAAGCTGCGATCTTATGAGAAATCCGATAACAAACTGGTTTTAGTGACTACACAGAATTTGCGTATAATTGTAAGAAGGACTACTTGTAGCATTACTCATCGTGAGGCTGAAACTCGGAGCCAAATGAGACAGACACATGAGTCATCTGAGACCCAGGGTCAAGGTACCCAGGCCTGGGGCATCAGAAGTGGAAAGGAACACAACCACTTCCTGGGTTCTGAGAAAGTGGGTTTGAGTTTAAGAGCTCGTGCCTTTGACACGACAAATGCTTAGTCATACATTCATTTGTCCACCAGACACACACTTTCTGCACATCTGCTGTCTGCCAGGCATCGTGGCACTGTTGGCCACACAGTAGTGGACGTTGATAAAGACAACTTGATGCTGTTAGAATGTATACTGCAGAGTTCCTTGGTCCGTTTTGAGATCGATGAATGCCACCCAAACAAATGAAATTTGGGTTGGGTTCTGAGGGCGGGTAGGCATTGAAAGGCAAAATGTGATGGAAAGATACTCTAGGCCAAAGGAACTAAATACACAGAGGCTCCAGGGCTGGAAGAAGGATGACACATTCCAGGAACAAGGTAGCAAGACCAGTTTGAGTGACGGCTCCAAATCACAGGGGCCCACAGAGCCAGACCATGGACCTCCTGTCGCATGTTATGAATTTTGCTTCTAACCTAAGAATGAGGGAAATCACTTAAGAATTTTAAGCCAGAGATGGACATAGTTTAATACTTCTCAATACCCTATATTCTACCAGCTAGAACTTGAAATTCATTTTTCCATAGAAATAACTTAATACATGGTAGTTCTCTGAAGCCAGAATAATGCTATTAGCACAATGTATCCAGCTAAATAGCCTATAGAAAAGCTGGCCTTGGCTTCCAACTACCATTTGTAACTTAGTTTCTACAAGAAAATGCATTCCAGATTTCAGACAACCTAATTACAAATGACATTTTGGGGGACAGCCTGTAATCTACTTTAGACTTGTGAAAAACCTCCAACGTCTTCCATATCAAAGGTTGTTAAGAAAGGTGAGGAACAGACTTTCGATTTTGAGATGGCAGAACAAAGATCCTCTGCCCCCTTCTGCTCTCAAAAATTAACCCTCCAAAAAAAAAAAAGAAAAGAAAGCTATCAGAAGAAAAGGAAATGCAAGCACTATTGTAAAACAAGGGAGAATACGTCGTGCTGGGCAGTGGCTACGAGCACGGAAGGTCTTCAGTCTGTGCAGGGGGGGGGGGGGCAGAGAGAAGATGCCTGTGACTGCAGACCTCAGCAGAACGCTTGTGAAGTTAGTAGCAGTGTAAACTGAGAGTTAAGACCAGTAATCCCTTTGATGCAGGTTAGGAATCTGAGTTCGGAGGGGTGGGGCAATCCCCGGGTATGACTTGGCACCGCAGAGAAGCAAAGGAAGGACATCTGGATAAAGAACCACGTAGGCAGCCCGTGGGTGCATCAGGGCAGCACAGACTGAACTTCGAGACGCTGATCTTTGCTAGGTAAAGTAATTCATGCACACGCTTTGCACCGTAGGGAATTTTACTGTGAATTAGGGAGAATTCCTATTAGCTTAGAACATGGCCCTGCCCCATGTCCAATCAAAGCTTCTACAAATAGCTCGTAAAACTCAACCGAAAGATTGGTAACAGTAATTATTTTTAAAGGAACCAGCACAGATTCTATACAAAGATAATACAATGAAACTGAGGAAAGTAATGGGGAGGACGTAAGTAAACACACAGTTAGAAAGCATATCACTACAGCTAACATGAAAATTAGGACAACGTGTATTGCCAGTAATTTAAAAGGAAGATTAAGCAATTACCTCTTTATACCAAACTCAATACAAAGGAAGATCCAGCAGGGGAGAAAGCGTGATCTTGCCTACATTAGGAATGAGGTGGTAGAACAGAATACAACCATTGCAGAAATGAAGAAGCCCTACTGGAAGCGTTAAGAAGGAAAAGGAGCAGTCCTAAAAATATTAAAGAGCGCGAATAACAGCGGGGAAAACAAAGTGGAAATCAATGGAACGCTGAAAAGCATTAGAGGGAGAACAGTACACGTGGGAGAGCAGGGAGATGCACTAAATAGGTAATTGGTGGCACCAAGGAAGCAAACGGAAAAAGTGTAATAGAAAAAAATTAAAAGACAAAACAAAAATACGGCCCAGGACTTACAGAAGACTCACATCTAAGGAATGAAAGATCACGCTGTGTTCTAGGGAAACATTTTCTAGACTATTCACAACAAAAATGTATCAAAGTAAAACCAGTGGATTTAAATTCTGCACAAAGAGCCATTTGTTGGTACAAGCAAAGGTTTCAAGTGGACTCTCTAAAAGAAAAAGGCTTTTCCATCGAATCATTAAATGCTAAATTACAGCAAGATAATTTCTTTAAATGTTTCAGAGGAACACAGTTTGATCCTCAAAATCTATAACCAGCCAAACTTCCATTTACATATAAATGCAAGAGACGGGACAATACTGAACATGCAATTCCAGGAGCACAGTCTCCATTAACATTTCTTATTCAATTATTAGAGGATAAACTTCAGCAAACAACAGAAAACTGGATTCAGTGTTCTCTGCCTAGCCTTTGTGCTGTAACTTCTTCATGCAAAAAAACAAAGAAACAAACAAACAAAAACCAAACCTAAAACAAAAAACCCTCAACTCTTGCGATTAAAATTACAGAAATGGAAATGCGGTAATGACCCTACTGACTCACACAATGACCAATATTGAAAATAAGCCATTCTTAAAATATCCCCCATAACAATTACCTATTTGCTGGAAAATCACAAGTGTGCTTTTAAGTGAATAATGATGCTGTGTAATTAAAGGAAATAGTCAGGGACAAAGTGAAAAGACAGCCAAGAACAGAGTCATAAGTAAATGGACAGCACTGTTTGCCCTATGGGAATTTCTCCGTTTAAAAAGAAACACCAGCCACCTAGAGACTGAATTTTAATAGCCAGAGGAAGAGTTAGAAGTGAGGCCCTACCTTTAATAAAGCTAACATGCTTGAAATGGTCTACCCTTGGCAAACAGCCAAATAGAGGGGAACAATATTTAAAGTCTTTAAAAAAATAAAAGATGGGATAATGGATCAAGAAAGCACCACATGTTGATGAGGCTTCATATAAAAGGAATTAAATATAATTTAGAGATGAAATTACAAAATCAGTGGACATGTCGTGAAGGAAATGGGACATCCATGAGAGGTGACTCAATGACTCGGAAGATAGAAATAAACAGATGACCCAAAACGTACCCAGAAGACAAAAAGGCAAACGTGAAGAGGGCGGAGGAGCACACAGTGCGAGAGCCTCGTTCTGCAGCTGGAGTCTGGGCAAAGGCTGTGTTCAAAGAGAAACGGCAAGGACTTTCTGGGACCGATGGAAGATGATGCTCGGTTTCAAGAGGCCCAGTTGATCCTAAGAAGGGTACATTTTAAAAACAGAATAAAAAGGCATCTAGCCTTATTATAGAAAATTTTAGAGACCCATTGACTAAGGTTTGCAAATGAGGTGGGAAAAATAAGTAGACCACTGTATTATGGAATGCCCAATCAAAAGCCGCTGGCATCGGTGGGAGCCAAAACAGCAAAAAATCTGCAAAGTTCAGAGGGAGGGTGGGACAAAACCCTTTATTTGTATGTATGGAAAAAATATCAATGTAGGGAAGTCAAAAGGGTTTTTAGCTCAGGGAAGAGAAAGGCAATCTACCCTGTAATAAAGGGTTATATACAAGTAAGAAGGGTGAGCAAAGACATTGGTAAATAGAACATAAAATCTAGTTAAAGGCTGTATGAAAAATAATAATGCTCAATTTTGTGTGTGCATATGTTGAAAACACGATATAACTCAACTATTGGATAATAATATGCAAACTGGGAGGGAGGTAATTGCTATAACGTGTTCTGACATCCTTGTATTATTTGGGAAGTGGGGTCTGATACTATTTAGATGTTATGTAAAATAGGCATAATAAAAATTTTAACCAAAAGATATAGATAAATATCTAAAACAGTAGAAAGAAAATTGAATTACAGAGAGTCTAAAAAATTGTTTAGAAGTTTCGGGACAAAGTAAAATACAAAATATTATAAAGAACAGATCACATTTATCAGTAACCATAATGTCTATGTTACTGTACCAAATTCATCGGTTAGGAGAGAAATTGTCAGATTAAGTTGTTTAGAAAAGAAAAGAGAAAGCAACATACTGGAAAATGACACTGGTGGCTGAGTTTTTGGATTTTCCCAAATCCCTCGCACAGACAAAGAATATGAAACAGCAAAACAAAAACCCATGAATAATATTTACAAAATACCTAGGGGACGAGCAGTTCTCATGAATTACAAATTATGAGTAGGAAGGATCAAACCTCTGACAACAAGGATATAGGCAAATAAAGCTTCTGGACTTTAAAAGTAAAAAATAAATTCTTGTACTTGCAGGCGGAAAGAAACTAAATCTCTTATAAAGGAAAGATGGTCAGATTATTATCAGACCAACATCTACAAAACCTACGTGGTATCAGGAGAGGAAGAAGAAGAAAGCAGTGAGGAATATATGGATTTCAAAATCAAAAAGAGCCAACAGGTACCCACTGGAAAGACTGAAAATCAAGTTGAGAGTAGTAGCTGAGTACTGGGAGTGATCTTGGACACTCCAATGGTGGATGAAAATAAAGGTCAGCAGTAAAGTGTGAAGTGCCTGGGGCAGATCGAACCCATGAACCCTTGGAAGTAACTAGCCCAAGCTCCCTCCCAGAAATAAGTACTAGAATTAAGACTCTAAATGGAGCAGCACAGAGACAATAGTGACAGGAAACTGAAGATCCGGACAAAAGAATGTCAGAAAAGCGGAGCTGGGGGATCTCAAAAGTAAGGCATCGAACTTGAACATGATACGAACACTGCAAAAGAGAGAGCTCAGTGGAGTTAGAACTTAAATGTTAAACTGTATGCTTTTTAAAATGTTCAGGAAGACTAATTTCACATCAAAGAGGACAGAAAAATGATTGTAATCGGAACACATACAAAGCAGCCTCAAGACAAAGCAATAGCATCCACCAAGACAATGAAAATGCGCCAGGTAATGTGGCTACAAGTCAGACAAAAACAATGATACGCTGTTTCAAAAAGTGCTGAAGACAATGAGAAAATGACATGAGACATGAAAGAACAGTAAAAGTCTGGATTAGGAAAACTGAGAAGGAGGTCATGGGAGTCAGGAAATAATTGGAAATATAAGAAAATGGATTTCAAAAGGGAAGACTAAACTAGAAGGGACCCGAGAGTAAATCAACACAACAGGCAGTGCCTGAGAAAAATAGGTGAAAGGGGGGAAGCTTTTACAAAAGAAATAGTGGATTAAAGAGAATATGACAAAGTTAGAGGACAGGGTGAGACCCTCGTAGCTCCAGTAGAGTCCCCAAAGAAGAAATCCAAATATCAAAAATTGCAATTCAAAGAAAACTTTCTGAAATAACAAAACAACTAAAAATTACATACTGGAATGGCCAGCACTGAGGTATAGTGTAGTAATTTTTTTTTTACTTTGAAATAAAAAAAATTATCTTACATGCTTCCAGACAAAATGACTAAGACATACATAAAGAAAAGAAAATCAAAATATTGTCAGACTTTTTGATAGCAACATTTGGTGCCAGAAGAAAATGGAACAATATATTTATGACACTGAAATAAAGAAAGTTTGAGCCAAGCACTTTATATGCAGCCAGACTGACCTTCCAGCATCCACACTGCAGACAGATTGCTACCAGCATGCAAGAATTAGGAAATATTGTTCTTTCGGGTTGTTCCTGAAGATTTGACTCAAGAATAAGCTTAAGTCAACCAATATGGTTAAAGAGACATCAACGTAAGAGCTGATGGAGAACATTAAATAAATATTTACATTAATGGAAAAAGTATGATATTAAATGGCTATATGCTCTATGTACATTCGGTGCAATATTTAAGGTGCAGAGGTGTAGGAAGAGCATAGATAAAAAAGTTGTACTGCTTTAATAATCACATTAGTGGAGTAAGCACTGGTGTCATGGTGTTATCCTGACAGTGTTGAATATACAACATGGAAAAGGGCACACGAGAGATTATATGATGTTCTGAATCTGTTTTGCTTTTGCCCGCTTGAGAACCAGGGTCCTTGGTGAAGAAAGGCAATACAGATGTAAGATGGGGAGATGAAGTACAAACCTTGTAGCCCTGCCTTTGAATCAGAAGTGTTATTGTGAGTTCAAGAGATCGTTTATCTCATCTTCACGTGAAGTGGCCAGAATTGGTAAGGCAAGAATGAACACAGCCGGACTGGGACTGGAGGTCTTGAAATGAATTGATAGACTAGACACGTGGGCAGGTATGTGTGTATGCATGCACCAGTACACATACGTGTATTTCCAAGCCGTGTCTGCTGAGAAGACCTAGATGCAACAGCAGCTGGTTGATTTCAGAGCTGGAGCAGAGAAAACAGAAGATGAAGCCAGAACAGTGACCCCCCAGTGTTCTAACAGACAAATTGCACTGGGCAAAAAGGGTGTGTCGGATGGAGTGGGGAGACTCTGGACTAGGGGAGACATCAGGCGTACCTTCCAACACAGGTAGACAGACAAAAACACACCGGACTGGGGTGTTTGGGATGCATATTTGGAAGATAAGGCTATAAATCAACTCAGAAATTGATTATCATACAAGTGAGGATACTGGTTACTTTTTTGAGAAAAGAAAGAGGGTCTGTGATGGGACAAGGCTTCTGGGGTGAGTGCAGATTTTACTTCTTCACCCAAGTGTCAATGCCAAGGACATTTGCTTCGTATGTATTTATTTTGCTGTTTCTTTTGTTCAGTTGTTGATTTCTAATGCATTTTACAATAAAAATACTTGTTATTCTTTAAGCTGCATACTCTTTAAGAAACACCTGCCAAACATAAAGAGACGAGACTGGAAGTAGAGATAAGAAAATGGACACAATTTTCTTCAAATAAAATAAGATACTATGGTCAAAAATTAGCCAAAAGAAACCAATGTAGCTATAGTAAATCAGACAAAACAGATGTTAGGCAAAAAAAAAAGCTTTATTATAAAAACAAGGCAATTATGTTATGATGAAAGGACACATTCACTAGGCAAATAATAATTCTAGCACCAAACCAGCTTACATGAAACTTATGAAACAAAACTCGACTGTACTGGAAAGAAAATGTTTGGATGTACCACCGTAGTGGGATATTTTACACACATCTCAGTAATTGGTAAATCAAGCATAGAAGCCATTACTGAGGATTTAAAAGATTTAAATTACAAAATTAATAAGATCAAACAGAAATATAAAGAATCCTACATTTGGAAATGATATACATATTCGTTTCAAGCACATATGGAAAATGTATAAAACTGATCAAACAAGAATGCAACAAATATTAAAACCTAATACAAACCCACATATTTAGAAATGAGAGAGAAGTCAACAGCAAAGAATATAACCCTATCTAAATAGATGCATATTTTTTGAAATTCCAAATAACCATTTATGGATTAACAATAAAATTGTATTAAAATATCCTCACTGGCCCTGGCTAGTGTGGCTCAGTGGACGGAGTGCCGGCCTGTGAATCAAAGGGTTGCTGGTTCGATTCCCAATCAGGGCACAGGCCTGGGTTGTGGGCTTGGGCCCCAGTGTGGGGCACGTGAGAGGCAACCACACATTGATATTTGTCCCTCTTTCTCACTCCCTTCCCCTCTCTCTAAAAATGAATAATAAAATCTTAAAAAAATAAAATATCCTCACTTGCTATAAATAAAACTGCTGTAAACATTTGTGTACAGGTTTTTGTATAGTGTTCATGCAGAAATTTGCATATAAATATTACTACAGCTTCACTCTTAACAGCCGAACATTGGAAGCAACCCGCATGTCCTTCAATGGATAGATGGTTGAACAAACTGTGGTACCTGTGTACCGTGGAATACTATTCAGCAATAAAAGAGAATGAACTCTTGATACATATAACAACCGGGATGTCTCCAGAGAATCAGGCTAAGTGAAAAAAAATTCAATCCTGAAAGGTTACATATTCTGTAATTCCATTTATATAACATTCTACAAAAGGTAAACATTTTAAAATGGAGAACAGGTTAGTGGTTGCCAAGATTCAGAAAAGAATAAGGGTGGGAGGAAAGTGAGTGTTGCTACCAAAGGGCAGCATGGGGTACCCTTCTTAGTGGTGATGGAGTTGTCCTGGATCTTGACTGTATCCCTGTCGAAAACCTGGAATGATAGTATATGAAAGTTTTGCATGATGTTAAATTGGGGACAGAGATAGATAAAGGGTACTTGATATCTTTCTGTATTTTTTCCTAAATTGCATGTAAATCTACAATTATCTCAAAATTTCAATGTTTAATAGAAAATACATTTAACAGTGTAGATCAGTGATTTTCACCTGGTGTGCCACAAGAATTTTTAAAACATGCAATACCTGCCTATTTAGTCAGAGGCACTGACCTCTTTTTCCCTTAAATTGTTAAAAAAAAAAAAAATGACAGCAGCCAGCTCAAAAATGGCCATCTGGTGTGAAGGAATCAAAATTATATTTTTGTTTTGTTTTTGGTCAGATCATCAAAAAATATAAGATTTTTTGGTGTGCTACAGAATTTTACTAATTAGTTTATGTGCACCATGGGATGGGAAAGGTCAAACATCACTGCCGTGGATTAAAGCTGTACAATGAAAGCAAGATTTGCAGTGTCGTTTTAGTAAGTGTTTTTATCTTCTAATCCTGATTTTTAAAAGGGCTGAAAACTAGTAAGCTAGTCTTTCAAGCTAATGAGCAAGAAAAATAAACTATTAAATAAATTCAAAGAAAAAAAGAACAGAGACAATTTACATAAGGATGGAAATTGATGAAACAGAAAAAAGAATACCACAAGGAAGAGGAACAAAGTCCGAAGGGGGAAAAGGAGACACACAGAATATGTTAAAGGAAACAATGTTGAATGTACAGACTTGGCAGAATTTAAAATATAAGAGGATATTGTGGATTACCTTATTCAAGTAAATTTAAAACTTAGATGAAATGGACAATTTCCAAGAGAAATAAAACACTAAGATTCACTAAAAAAAGAAGTACCTAGACTGCATTAATTGTGACCATCAAAGAAATCTAGACATAGAAAACACAAAACAAAATAGTAGAAATATATCCAGAAAATAGGTGCAAGATTATCCAAGAGAAGCACTTTTCCAACTAAATTTCCCTTTTTAATCTAGCTATACACTATTTAGAGGGTGTCACAATTTAAAACAAGATTATTGGAAGAGGATAAATGTGTGGAAGAGGGTGTATCAGGAAACACTACTTAAAAGAAAGCTTATATTTTCAGCGATAAATATAACCATTATATACTGACACATGTTTACTTTATCTTACAGACATAACCTGTTCTAACTGAGTATGCCACTACTAACGTGGCTTTAAAAACGTAAAGCAAATGTTGGAACTACAAGGAGAATGCGACAAATACACCACCATTGTGGGCAGTGTTCGCAAGCGATATTTTAATCTGAATAAAAGTGTTAGTATGAAGATTTGAACAACACAATTACTAAGTACTATGAATGGAGTCTACACATTCTTTTCAAGCATTCCTACAAATTCATTTTAAAAATAACCAGATATTGGACATGAATCAATTCTTAACACCATCTGTATCACACAGACTGCATTCTTGATTATAAAGTAATTAACATAAAATCAATAAAAAGAAACTGTCTAAGTACTATATAGGAACTTAAATTGCCACTAAATTACTCAGGAGTCAAAGAAGAAATCACAATGAAAATTGGAAAATAAGACTGTATGATAATGAAAATATTATACATCAAATTGCATGAAATCCAGTTAAAGCAGCACTTAGGGAAAAATTTAAGCAATGAAATGTTTGTGTTCGCAAAGGCTTAAAGGTGAGATGTAATGGACTAAGCATCCCACTTCAAAGTTAGAGTAATCAAAGAATATAGAAAGGAGGAAATAATTAGAGTCAAAGCAGAAATTAATTAAATGGGGCACAAATGTACAGTAAAAAATCGACAAAGTGAAAGTTAATTCTTTAATAAAAGCTAAAGTAATCGACAAAACTCTGCCACGATTAAGTGAGAAAAACATAGAAGACACAAATAAGCCATATTACATATGAAAAAGAAGACAATGTAAATGCATCGATTATATAAAAGATAATGTTATAACCTTTAAGCTAATTAATCTGAAACATTAGGTGGAATTGACACATTTTTAAAAAATATAAAAACTGAAGAAAAACAAAAAATCTAAACAGTCCTGAAAATGTGAAATAATTAACTTTATAATCAGTAGTTATCAATCTTCCCGTAAAGCAAATAGGTCCAAATGGTTTAATGGGAGAGTTTTACCAAACATTTAAGGAATAGGAAATTCTGATCTTACAGAGAAGAGAAATAGCAGAAACTTTTCCCAACTGATTTTATATGACAATTATAAACTTTATGCCCCAAGCAGATAAATTCATGAGAAAAAAATTACAGCTTAATTGGTTCACATTTAGAAACCCAAAATACATTAGCACAAATTTGTTAGAGCCAGCCATATACAAAAATAACATGATGACCAAGGTAAATTCATTTTCATAATATTAGCTTCTTATGGATAAAATGTTGAAGTAAATATAAGAATTTGCCAAAGTTTCTGTAAATAAATATTGAAATGTCAAGAACAGGTTGCATTCTGACTAGAACTCTTATACACTACAAATCAATCATAAATTGCTACAACCAGTTTGGAAAACCAAAATCATGTGGCAGGATCTTCTAAAGCTAAACATATGCATGACCAGCGAATCCACTCCTGGGAGGAAACTGACAGGAGCGAGAGTGTAAGTACACAGAAAGACACACTCCGAAATGTGCTTGGCAGCCACAGTTCCCAAACTGGAAACGATTTAAGAATCTATCAACATTAGGGTGCATAAATTATAGTCTATTTACAAACTGTATATCTGCACATCAAAGAAAATGAGCAAACTCTAACCACAGTCAACATGGATGTATCTCACAAAAACATAATATTGAGAAAAACACTGGCTGGACATAAAAGACATTCTGTGTGATCCCATAAGTGTCAGAAAGATGCAGTACAGATTTATAGTAAAAGGGGTCAGCATAGTGCTGATGTTTATATGGGGCAGTCACCAGTTGGGGGGCCGGTCTTCCGTCACAGTGCTGTTTGATTCTTGATCTGGTGCTAATTACATGAGCGTGCACTCTTTGAAAATGCAGAAAGCTGTGCACCTCTGACTGTTCCGCACAATACACTTAAATAAAAAGCTTATAAAATCAGTTTCATTTCTTTGCCCCAGACTCAAACAGAAAAGGCATTCAAAAATGGTAATAAGTACAATAAATTAATAACTTTCTAGGACTGAACAACATTTGTACAGAATCCTTATGAAGAAAATCATAGCTTGCATTAAAAGACATTAAACATAACCTAAGTAAATAGAGAGATGTAATTGAATAGAAAGAGTCAATATGTTCAAGATATCAGTTCTTCCCAAACTAATCTATGGATTCAATGGCAATTGAAATAAAAATTCCAGTGCAGCTTGACAAGTGCGTTCTCTAATATGTACAGAGGAGGACATCCAAGAGGAGAACACTGTGGAGCGCGTTGCCCTGCCAGTAATGAAGGAATACTATACATTATAGAAATGAAGAGTGTGATATTGATGCAGGGAAGGATACATGGAAACTGGGTGGAAGTCCAGAAATAAGCCCACATACGTCGGGAACTGGTTTGTGAAGTGGTAGTGAAAAAAATCCACTATCTAGCAGTGACATCATTGATCATCCACATGGAGAAATTGATTGGAATAGTGTCTCTCCTCATGCACAGAATCAGTTCCTGATGAATCAACTCATATAGAGAAAGGAAACCTTTACATTTTAAGAAAATCATAGAGAAAATACTTCATGATGGTGGGATAGAGAAAGATTTCTGAAAGAGTATACAAATAGTAATGTTGAGAAATTCAAGTCTATTAAAATGTTGAATTCTTGTTTCTCAAAAAGGCACCCCAAATGAATTGAAAAGATGAGCTGCTCACCTAGAGAAAATGTACAAAGCCAACAACAGAGTATTTAGAACATAAAGGATCTTAGTGAATCAATGAAATTAAGGCATTTGAAGGAGAAAAGGAAAATGAACAAAGAACAGACATTTCATAAAACAAGAATAACCACAAAGAATTGGAAAAGTGCTCAATTTTATTAAAATCATAGAAATAAGTATTAGAAGTACTGTGTGATATGATGTCACATCTGACATGTAACAAAAATGTCATAAACCTGGTATTGAACGTGAGCAAGCACATGGAACAGTCACTGACACGCCGCTGAGGGAGGGATGCACAGGTACAACTGCCTTACCTGAGAATGGGCGTCTTATTAGAAAGCCAAAGATGGGTATGTCCTCCATCCTGGCCATTCCGTTCTGAACTGTCTAGCCTAGACAAATTCTCATTGATGGACGTCATGGATTACGCACATATTATTTTTTGTTAGCAAATTGGTTTGTAAAAGCTAAAAACTGGAAACAATCCGAAGGGTCCATCAACAGTAAAATGAACAGATCCGTTGTGACACTCACGCTCAGTGGAATATTATACAGCAGGGAAGAGGAACAAGCAATGACAGCCGCAGATTCCGAAGCGGGTGAGCTCCCAACAGTGCTGAGAGGCCGATGCCAATCCCAGTGGAGGGCATTCGTTCTGATTCCACTGACATGAAGGTAAAATATCAGTTTGCATATTTACGCATAGAAGCGATTTTAAAGGATTAGTACAAAATTCGGAAGAGCGTGTTCCTCTGTTTTAAAAGTAAAGATATAAATTGGGAGGAAAACAAAGAAGACTTCTGAAGTGTTGGTACTGTTCTGTTCCTCAAATCATTGGTAATGGGTGTTCTTTCTGTGATCATTACTTAAACTTTATGTATACCAGCTATATCCCACACTTGGAAATTTAAAAGAATAATAATCATGAGAGAATCCTCTCACATGCCTCTCAGGTAAAAGAGGAAATCAATACTAAAATTATAGAACACCTAGAAAATTACAATAAAAGCAATATATTATCAGAACTGTTGGGATATAGCTAACAGGCACTCATGGATTTAATTTATATTCCCTCATGCTTAATATGTGTGAATTCAGGACCTACTCAAGAAATCATAATTTTTCAACATAATAAACCAAAGGAGGTAGAAGAAAGAAAATGTCCAGAAATTAATAAAATGGAAATAAATGGGTGTCTTCAAGGGTCTGGGGAGTAATTGGCACAATGATTGATTTTAAACCTAGGAAACACCGCAAAAATCAATAGGAAACAATATCAGCAACAACAAAACAGCATAATTAAATGAATGAGATAGATCTAAGGCTGCTGACGGGCACAGAATCCAAGTGCAGAGCAAAGTATAAAATCGGCTTCCGTTTGTGTAAGAAAGTAAAGATTTAAAATATGTAAATATAGTTTGTCAGTTTCTGAATGAATAAGGCATATCCCTCCATATGACCCAGTAGTCCAGCTCCTGAGTATCCTAAAAAAATGAAGAGTTATGTTTACACAAAAATATATACTCAAATGTTTATAGCAACTCCTCCCGTAATCACCCAAAACTGGTGGCCTTCAACAGGTGAATGGACAAACTGTTCTACACCCACATGTTGGAATATTACTGAACAGTAAAAAGGAATAAATTGTTGATACATTCCACAACTGGAGAAATGTCAGAGTCGTTATACTGAGTGAGAGAAGGCAGTCTCACAGGGTTATATATTGTGATTTCATTTCTGTGTCTTTCTCTTAAAGACAAAACTATAGCGACAGGGAGTGCCCAGTGGCTGCCAAAGGTTGAGGGTTTGGGGATAGGGGTTGACAGCAACATCAGGACTCTGAAGGGAGAGCGCAAGAGCATTTGGGGGCAATGGGTCTGTCCTGTATCCTCATAGAGGTAGTGTGTACATGAAAAATATAGATATACATATATACACATACATTCATAGAATTGTAACCCACCAAAAATATTTTTGTATGATTTAAAAAATTATGTGTATAAAATACATATACTTGCATAAGTACCGACTATCTTTAAAAAGGACCCTCCCACCCCACCCCAAATGCTAGGAGTAGTTGCCTCCAGGGAGAGAAACAGGGCAGCTAGCTCAGCTCAGGGAGAGGGGAGGGTGGAGCCTTTTCCTGCTTACCCTTTGTACCTCCTGGATATCGTGTCCTGTTTGGCATGCTTTGCACATTTTCAGTGGTGAGGTACACACTGTATAGAATTAAATTTTGTTCTAAGTTAAAGGATGGAGGTCACAGTAGAAGGGAGGTGCTTTCCTGCCATTGGTAGGAACTTGGCCTTGCTTTTCAAAACCAGAGGCCGACCTGCAAAGTCAACGGGTATAGAACTTCTAGACAGAAATATACCTCACTAAGACATCGGTCTCTGAAAAATCGGCTCTTTAGCAGCTCCTGACCATTTGTCACCAAAACCATGGCAGTTATAGTCGAGCCGGGAGCATCTAATCCTGATCTCCGGATGTATTTTTGTGGTCCCCAGTTAGGGGCTGCTCCCAGAACTGTGACTGCACATGGTCAGCTGAGGACTGATATAATTTTTACTCTCAACTTGTTGATCCTCAGTTTGTCATGAAAACTATAAATGATAAGTTCTGTCTGGATAAGACGTAAGTCTCCGTCCCAGCACCATTTTAATTCCTCTTCCACTTGAGCATCACCTTCGGCTTCCCCCCAGCTTCTCAGCGTTCTTGTGTCATGCTGGCCCCTGCTGGGGTGAGGTTTGTATAAAGTCCCTGATAATTTGCTGAGCAGGGAAGGTCTTTGTTGATGCTTTTGCTCACAAATTATTTTAAACCCTGAGTTTTTCCAGTGCTCTGGCGAGGATTCGGGCTTTCCTCTAATTCATTCTGCAGACGGAATAGAGGAATACTGTCCCCCACCAGTCTGCAGGGCCCACAGCTCCCCTGCTGGCAATTCTGAGGGGTTTCTCTTTCTTCTCTTGCCGGCTGCTCCTGGGTTCTGTCCTCAGGTCTCGGTTTCTTGCCCAAGGTGATGATGGAAAAGGCTGTTTTACTCCATCCTTTGGGGTTGAAAAATAAGCTTCCTTTGGGGGGATTTGAGCTCCCATGTGCTCAACATAGAACTCCTTGCATGGCCAGTAAGCCCCCGTCCTCCTGCTGTGTGTATCTATCCTGGGAGCCCCTTTCTTTGTTACTGTTTTTTGTTTTCGGTGTTAACAGTTTATAGGGTGCGAGTTCTTACATGTGGAATGTAAAACTGCAGATGAATTTCAACCCAACAAAGTCCCAGGAATACATTTAAAATAAAAACAAACGATCTCGCTTACTCAAGAACGTAGACTAGATACAAGCTCTGATCCTAGGGAAGGAAGGGCCCCGGGAATTCGCGACAGCCAGGTCCGGGGAGTGGGTGCCGGAACCCGACGACGTGACCCTAGACTTCCACGCCCAGCACACCGCGCGCCTTGAAGGCCCTTGGACATGATACAATCCAACTACGAACAGACTGCCTTCTCGTGTGTCCCTGCTCCGTGCCCAGCACGGCCTTGTACATTTTCCTGTTCTCAAATTCTTGGTCTTTCAGGGCAACACCATTTTATAGGTGGGGCTCAAAGACGAGGCAACGGGTCTGCTGTCGTAGAGAAGCTAGATTTCTCATTCCGCAGCCCGTCTTCTTTCTTTACTCAGGGCTGTACCTGCGATGGGAGGGCCTTGGAGCTGCGGTGTCAGGACTGCGGTGTCAGGACTGCGGTGTCAAAACTGCAAAGACCGCCACCCCGCCCCCGCTCCCGGGAAGGAGTACTTGAAGTCCACAGGGTGGACAGTACTGGGCATCCTCAGAGAGACTTCTCTAAGGAGCTGCTCAGTACGTATTTGCTAAATAAATGAGAGCTGATCTTGCTTTTCTGTCCCTTCGGTTACAGCCTCATTTTACAGGGAAGAATGCAAAGGTTCACAGTGGCCTTCAACGATATAATTAGAGAAACTAGACTTTTTTTTTAAATCCTGAACCATTTGGCAGAGGGAGATACAGTGAGCATGTATAAAGGTCAATTCTATATCAGACACTAAAAATAAGCCTATGGAATACCTTATACCACAAGGCAGTTTGACTAGAAATGGAAACTAAGGCAAAGGGAGTTTGGATAGCACCTGAGGGGCAGGCGTTAAACATGGGACGGCCCAAGTGTCCAGTCCAGAATCCAAGTCTGCTGAGTGAAAATGGGCGTGTGGAACCTGTCACAACAGCTCACCTGTTTGAAGCATGGACCCTGGAGGCAGGCTGTCTGGGTTCTAATTCCATCTCTGCCACTTACTAGCTGTGAAACCATACGCAGTTTCCTTAACCTCTCTGTGATTTAGTTTGCTCCTCCGTAAACGAGGTACAGTCAGAGTCCCTCTGTTGGTATGGTTGCACTGAGGATTAAATTAATTAATATTTTAAATCATTTAGAATAGTTCCTGGTACCTAGTAAAGGCTGTTTAAGTGCTCATTAAATAAGTTACTTTTTAAGAATCTTCCCAACAACTTCACGAGACATCTTATATGCCATTTCACATATTTACAATTCAGCGCAAGGCATCATGGGATGAGCCCCGTCACACGGCTGGGGTTCGAACCCAAGCCTGACTCTGCCCCCGCCCTCAGCTATTCCGGCATGACCCTTGCACTGGAATCCACACCCTAGACCGCACCTTCCCTCCCAACACTCAGGCACTCCGCAAACAAAGCCACCCCAAAGTGGCATTTTGAGTGTTATACCTCGTTTTTGTTTTTGTTTTTTACATATCTAAAAGCCAAAATTAAAAGGGAAACAAAGATACAACACACACACACACACACACACACACACACACAAAGGGCAATTACTGCTTTTATTAAAAACATCTATCACAGAACCACATAACCATGGTTACTTCAGGCCTGGGAATACAATGCACACTATTAAGCCATTTGATGATGAAAGATAAAAAGCATGATTAAATATGTTAATGAAAGTGCCAGGCTGCATCCAGATGCACGCCACACATTGGCCTCACAGAGGTCAGGCTACCTGCGTGACTCCTTCGTGAACTTTCTCTTCCCTGGATTTTCTAGAGGGGAGTTATATTGTGCTTAAAAAAAAAAAAGCCTCTGGGTAATGAAATTCTCTCCGATCCCTGGGTCCTGGCCGGCCACCCTGGCCTCCTGCCCTCTGGCTGCTGTGATGGCCTATTTTCATTGGTTTCTGAGTGGAATTGGAAACCAGGCCCCCAGCATTTTCCTCCCAATTTTTTCTGTTCTCAGGTCTGGAGGGAAGAGCACAAAATGAAGGAAGGAGGAAAATAATATTTGTTCAGGCTCACTGTTGGCCGAACACTGCACTGGGCACGTCTGGTATTGAGACATTAATTCTAATTTATCCGATCTTTATCCTTATCACTATCTCATTTTAACAGAGAATACTGGGGTTCAGAGATGTTAAACAACTTGGTGTGATTACGCTTCTTGGCCGTCTTGGGTGAGGAGTATCCATGTGAGTGTAAGTGACATGTCTCATCTCGGAAGCTTAAAGAGCTAAGTTATGAGTCACCACATGCTCTTCTTCTGGGCCCTTCCTCAGTTTGGGTCCATGTATAATTAGGATGAACGCAGCCCACTGCTAACCTACCCACACATAGATAACAGCATCAGTGAGAAATGAATATTTGTCATTTTAAAACCACTAAGATTGGGTGCTTGTTTGTCCTGCAGCAGAGCCTGGCCTAATACACATGGTCAAGGTCTCACAGCTTGGATGGATCTGGGATCTGGAATGGGAATGTGGTTCTGTCTTCTTTCAGAAACCTTGCTCTTTTGACTGCCCCAGACTTTTTTCATGAGGCACAGTCAGATTCTAGCTCGTAGGAGAACAGGGTCCTACTGAAATCACTTAATCTCAGTTTTTCATATATATATGAAAGATTCCTCAAGGGAGCCCTGACATTAAAAGAGACCCTCATTTTATCTTGAGTCTGGAAAGACATATTCAGGGATTATATGAGATGCTGTGCAACATTGTTCACTACCTTGTACAGTAAAATACTGCAGAAACATCTGGAACCAAGTGGCAATAGTCTGGGTCTTGGGCAAAAAGAGTGGGAAGAGAGAGAAGGTAGGAAGAAAGGACTCTGGGAACAGATTCAACTGGAAGGCGTCGATAAATAAAGCCCCAGATACGAGTGGGGATGCCTGACTGAGAGGGCCCACAGAGCTATGCTCACGGGATGGTGTGGGCGGGCCATCGGCCTTCCAGATCTGTCCTGCAAACAAGCGGAGCCATTATTTTGAACGGTAAACGGCAAACCTCATCGGTGAAATCTTTCTGAGCTCACTTTCCTCATACATGCACACACTTACAGGTAAATGTATACATACATTAGTAGAGCAATGTAATATGTGCATTAGATATACATACATGTACATGAAACCTACATCAAAGGGAAATGTTCAAAGGATGAGTCAGCAATACAAAGGGAGGGTCTTGTGTTTTCCCCCAACAGATCACTGAGCACCCGTTAGGATGTAGGTAAGCTCCCCTGAGTCAAAGACTTTGTATTTTCCTGGAAGTGACTTTGTTGCCACCAGTTATAGAACCCATGGGGAAGGAACATGATGAAGCTTTGCAACTTCTTGTTTTGACGCAGCCTTTCACCGAGCCGAATGTTTTTAAAAGGACAATGAACAAAGTAAAATATTCTTTAATCACATTCCAGTGCAAAACACAGACAGAGCAAATATAACTCATGTTTCTTCTCTCTTTCCAATGTCACAGAGGATTGTGGGCCATCTGTGCCCCTTGGAGACCCTCTTGTTGGTATGCAGACAAGTGTTCTTTTACATATTTAAAGCGGCAGTTCCTGTTGCTCATGTCAAACTCACTCTCCACCTAGAATCCTAAAAATCTGTCTTTTGAACAAATAACTAAAGAATCCAATTTGTCACATAGCCACTTAAAAATAATGAAGTCATGAACTCTTTCAAGCATATTTCTGAAACTTAAGAGCTCCTTGATATATATAGAACAGCATGTCTGGTGACTGAGCTATTTGGTTGGAGGTACAGTGGGGAGAGAAAAAGGGAACACTCACCTTCAGTAGGAAGTGAAAGGGACTTCCTTGTTGGGCGAGTTGGTATTTGAATTCTGCCAGGCTCCCTGCCCAGCTACTAGAATGTAGGACATGTTAAATGGATGCTGTGTGAGTACATAAATATCACAGATATGTCTACAGCAAGGCAACATAAGATGGTACAATAATTCTTAACAATATTCTCAACAAATGGAAATGAACTTAACTCTCTAGTTTCGGCATGAAATTGTTGCATTTGATTAGAAAACACAGTCCAAATTGTACAATTTTAAAACAGACACACCTAAAGCATAAAGATGCAGAGAAGTTAAAAGTCAAATGTGGAAAAAATGTATCGGAAAACAATAATAGAAAAAAGCTGGCAAAAGTATATTTAGATCAGATAAAATAGACTGAAAGTAAAATATAATTTTTTTATGCTAAAAGAGGATTTGACTTTCTTCCCAGCTACGAAAGCTTTGTTTATTCTGGGATTTGCAATGACTCTGAATTTGCATGCCCATCATAACATGGCCTCAAAATACGTAAAGTCACACTTTTAAAAATTGCGAAGGGAAAATTTCAGATTTGTCAGTGGGAGATTCCTAACAGTCATCCACTCATTAAACAAATGTTTGCTGAACATCTATTTTACTTCAGGCTTCCTTTTAACTGCTGAGGAAATAGCAATGAATATCTGACTTTCTGCTCTTTATGAAGCACATACACTCCTGGATGGAAAAGGTAATGAAAAGAAATGTATGTAATGCGTCAGGTCTTGATATGTGCTCAGAAGGAAAGAATAAATGAGGGTAAGGGGCAAACCGTGATGGCACAGGGGGGTTGCTGTTTAGATTCTGATGAAGGCAGGATGCCCTTGTAATGTAACCTGGAAAAGTGCAGGAGAAAGCCAGGGACATAGATTGGAAAGCGCATTCCCAGTAGCAGAATTAGCAAGTATCCTGGCCCCAAGGAGGCAGAGTCCTGGGCTCCATCTCAGAACAGCCAGGAGGCTGATGTGAAGAGTGCCTGGAGGTGAGGTCAGACCACATCTCCCCGTAGCTGACAGACCAAGCAGGCAAAGAGTAAAGAAATAAAATATCTGCAGGACACACTAAGACTGCTCCAGTTGAAAAATATAAAATGCTGCAACTAAAGATAGGAGAATATGTATTCTTCTCTAGGACACATAAAGTAGTCATGAAAATTGATAATCAGTCAGCACAACAAGTCTCAAAACCCTAGTCAGTTTCTCCCAAATTTCATCCTCTAACCACAATGAAATTGAGTTAGGAATGAAAAGCGAAGATATCACTTTATAGAAACCTATATAGTTGGAATGTAAAAGCACTCCTACAAATTATAGAGATCAATGAAGACAGAATAAAGAAAATTGTGTAAACTACTTAGAATTGAATGATAGTGAAAATAATATAAATAACATTCATGGGCTTTGGCTATATCCATGCCTTGAGGGAACTTCATAGCTGTAAAGAATTTTTAAATATTTAATGATTTAGATATCCATCTGAAGAAGGTAAGAAAAGAACAGTAGATTAATCCTAGGGGTAACAGAAGGAAATTAATAAAAAATATTAGGGTGGACATTAATTAAACAAGAAGGAAAAGCTACAACAGTATATCAAGAAAGCCAAAACTCTAAAAACATGTAAAAACAAAACAAAACAAAACCATCAAACCACAGCTTTTCTCTCAAGAAAAAAGGTTAGCATAAATATGCAACATTATAATGGAAAAACATTAGAAATGGAAGAGGACACCTAAAAAATACAGCTGATATTAAAATAACAGATACACTTATAAGACTGGCAATTATCGAATAGCCTGAATTCCCAAGTATTAGAAGCCACTTAGAACACCAGCATCTTCTTAACACTTCTCAGGAGAGTGTAATTTGCCACGACCACTTTGATACACAGTGTGCCTTTATCTGTTAAACTAAGGCTGTGCATAAGAAGACACCCAGTAATCTCACTCACAGATACACAGTGTAGCCCAGACTGGAGAGACTACGGCGCCACTCCCTTGGGAGATACACCCATGACCGTGCAGAGCAGCTCTGCCCACGAGAGCTGAAAGCTGTGGCACCAACATGTAAACATCCGTGTCAAATGAACTCACGAGTAAATTGGAGTCTGTATCCATTCATAGAGTCTCATCTTACAGAACATTAAAAATGAGTGAACAAACACCAGAATGAGTCACCCACCATGGATATGGACGGCTTCACGAACACAAAGTTTGAGTGAAAATGTAAAGAGGACTATATATATCTTCCTTTTTATAAATAAATAAATAAATAAATAAATATATTCTGAAAATATATATATATATTTCAGAAACGTGTTAAACTAAACATCTGCTTTAGGGACATGCGTACGCATATATAACTAACTAACTTCCTCCCTCCCTTCCTTTCTTTCTCTCTGCAAACTCCCACAGAGAATGGAAAGTAGAGCGCTATCACCTAGTTCATTTCATAAGGCCAGGATACCTTTACACCAAAACCATCCCAGGACCAAACAAACAAACAAACAAACAAAACAAAGGGAAAGTACAGCCTAATGTTCCTATAAGTAGAAATAAAATTCGTCCACATGTGTTAAAAATGGTTGTATAAATTGGCACAACCACTTCTAAAAACTGACAGCACAGCTGGCGCTTGCCGTCTGAGTCTGCACTGGAGTATTCGACCAACCACAGATCAAAAATATTTTTTGAGAACATTGCCTTGTGGCTGACACACACTGGGTAGTTAGACCCAGGATGGTTGGCTTTATACTGAACATGTATAGATTTTTTTTGTCATTCTTGCCTAAACAATACAATATAAAAACTATCTACATAGCATTTATATGATATTAGGTATTATAAGTAATCTAGGGATATGCATAGGTGACATACAAATACTACACCATTCTATATAAGGGACTCGAACACCCACAGATTTTGGTATATAGCAATTGGAAGTTTAAATTTTAAAAGTAAAAAGAATAAAACAGATGAAAGCAAAGTTGGGTTCATTGAGAAAATGCAAGGGTTGTCTCACATTCCAAAATGTTAATGTGATTACCACATTAATTATTCTAAATAGAAGACTCAAAGCTGAATAGATGCATGAAATCATTTGGCAAAATTAAAAACCTATGGATAATAAACTTTTTAAAAGTCTCATAAATCTAAGAATAGAAAATAATTTTCTTAATTTGATAAGGAGCATCTTTAAAAATCAGACAATAAGCATCATAATAAATGATGAAATTTCAAAACATTTCCCTTAAAACCAAGAGAAACCGAGGAAGGAAGGACCCACCACTGTTCCTTCTTCATATGGTTTTAGAGGCTGTCGGTGTGGTCAGAGAATTTGTCTTTTTAATTTTTAAAGAAATTAAAAGAAAAGCCAAAAAAAAATACCACTGACATGTGATTGTCTAGAGAGAAAAAAGTATTACAGTATAAATTAACAAATTTGTAACTATAGAAAATTATAAAGAGTAAAGTATGGTATCAAAGTTGTGAGCTAGGACACCAATACAAAAGTTATTTACAGTTTCTGTAATGATGAGAAGGTTTAACTTAAAATATCACTTCACAGAAGCCAGGACAGCAGTTGGGTAGCCAGTGGAGGGGCACAGAGAGGCCTCCGTGATCCCGGTGATGTCGTGTCTGCGTCTGATTGTGTGAGTGTACGATTCGTGAAAATTCAGCGTACTTAAGTGTTTCATACTTAAAACTTTAAAATGCTGCTTCCAGCAGCAACAAAAATGGGAAAGCTACAACAAAACAACTAAGAAATGGACAAGAGTTAGAACATTATAAAATTTACGCTCAAGAAATTTTAAAAGACGTATTAGTGGATGAAGAGACTCAAATCCCAATCATAACTAAAAACCAACAAATCTCAACAGAGTGATGCACCAACATGAATAGAGTGATGAACTACTGTGGTATAGTCATGACGTGGAAAACTATATAGCAATGAAAATGAGTAGACTCGAGCTCCTGTGTAACATGAACAGATCTAACTAAAATGATAGAAGCCAAAGGCTACGTATAGAATATCAGTAATATAGTTTTAAAGATTTTTATTTATTTATTTATTTATCTTTAGAGGGGAAGGGTAGGAGAGAGGGAGAGGGAGAGAAATATCAATGTATGGTTGCCTCTCGTGTGTCCCCCGCTGGGAACTGGCCTGCAACCCAGGCATGTGCCCTGACTGGGAATCGAACCTCGATCCTCTGGTTCACAGGCCCGCGCTCAATCCACTGAGCTACACCAGCCAGGGCAGTAATATAGTTTTTAAACCAGCAAATCAACGCTTTGTAATTCTTGGATGTATAGCGTACACCTGGAAAGGGAGCATGAACACCTGCGTGGAATCCTAAACCCTAAATTCAGTGTCTACGACGCTAGGTTTTGGAGTGTTTATTATGCTTCGCTTGTACTTTTCCCTGTCTCTTACACACCTCACAATAAAGTTCCCTTGGGAGCTATGCCGCCTCTTCCGGATGACAAAGCCTAAAGAGGGTCGGCGCTTACTTGCCAGAAAAGCACTGAGGATGGTCTCTGTGCCTTTTGACAGTGTTCAGGAAGTGGTTTTATTTTCCCTTCTCCTTGTTGATTCTCTGGGCATAGAAGGTAGGACGCCACGTGCAAGGACGTGCAAAATAAGGAGAAACGATCTCGGTGTAGTTCTGCAGATTGCCTGCTCTTCCTGCTCTTTCCAGAAGCTGAGTAGATGGCCCAAGGCAGGAAATGTGAGTGTGCAAATGAATGCATAAGGCCTATCACCCGGACAACAGGGGTGAGAGGTCTGGGTCCCTAGTAAAAAGAGCTGGACCTCCCACAGACCTACCCAGTGGTGTCGGGCGATTTGAACTACAACAACGGTAACAACGGCAGGGAGAATGTGTCATTTTCCTGGATTATCTTTCACTGTTGAGTTTGAATAGATCACCTTTCTGAGTGTCACTGTCCTCATCTCTAACAGGAAAAGTTAGACCTGATAAGTTAAGTTCTTTGCTGCTCTAGCAGTTTATGAGTTGAACACTCTGGGACCTTAGATTCCAGTGGGGAAAACAAGAAATGCACACAAATAATTAGAGTCTTAGGACGAGAAAGCCCAGTGTCCAATGAGAAGCACAAACACTCTTGGGAGAGCAGAAAAGGGAGATCCACTCGTCCCTAAGGAAGTTTTCTAGGGAGAAACGATGCTAAATTAAACCTATTTTTTTCTAATTAGAGAGCGATTTTTTCTCATTATAAGAGGTTTGAAAATCACAGAAGATTGGAGACAGAGATAAACATTTATTCCACATAGCCAACCCTCCATTTACCCATCCACTCATCCATTTATTCATTCAAATATTCGACTACCTATTATGTGCTAACTATTATTCTAGGCACAGGGGAAATCGCAGAGAAACAATATCCAGAGCTCTTGCCTCTTCGCATTTTTCAGGCTAGGGTAGAGGAAATCAGAGAAGTAAATTCTGTAAATGAATGAATGAGAGAATTTCTGCAGGTGCCAAGTGCCAAGACAATAAAGAGGACTGATGTGCTAGCGATATGGTGGCGGGGAGGCAGTATTTTTGAAGACGTGGAAGGCCTGTTTGGTGCCACGTCACTCATGAACCCACCGCTCAGGGTTAGCCCTGCACGCCCGGCGGGTTTCCTTCTCTGTGTATTTTCTTTCGTAGGTACTTGCTCACCCACCACCCTCCCTCCACCCCCGACGCATGAAAAGACTTTTCCAGGGGCCCAGCTTCATTTCTTCTTTGTAACGAGGCGCCCCCCCCCACCCCCCATACACTGTCATAACATGTGCGGTAAGAAAACTTGTTTCCCTAATTTTGAAAGAGATCAATAAAAACAAATTAAAGTAGAAGATTAGAGGTGCCTTTTTGCAACATTATTTTTCTGAGAACAAAAGATGCAGCGATCTCATTGTTATTTCTCCAGAGGTCTCTCACCATAATGTAAAGCCATTTAGTGAAGCTTAACATGGTAATAACTCACTGCTTCTCTCTTCTGACTCCAGGGAGCCATGGGGAAGGAGGAAAAGCAGGTAGATAAAAGGACTGTGACGCATGAGAAAAGCCCACACCTCTACTCACAGAGGATACTGTGAGTTGTATCTCGTTTAGCAGCCTATTTTATTTTATTCTATTAAAGATTTTATTTATTTTTAAAGAGAGGGGAAGGGAAGGAGAGAGGGAAACATCAATGTGTGGTTGCCTCTTGAGCACCCGCTACTGGAGACCTGGCCCGAAATCCAGGCATGTGTCCTGAATGGGAATCAAACCAGCAACCTTTCACCCTGCAGGACAGCACTCAATCCACTGAGCCGCACCATTTAAGGCAAAGTTTAGAAGCCTATTTTAGTGGGGGTGCTTTTCGGGAAGAAAACAGGGAAAAATCAGTAGTATGAAGGAGTATGTGAACCCCTACAGAAAAGGGGGCGTTGGGATGAAGGCATGGTGAAAAGGTAGAAAGAGGGTAACAGTGGGAAAGCTCCCACTATGTGCTAAATTTTGAAGCGTGTTAGCACTTTGGGTGAATCAAAATGGGGTGGATGCTGTGCTTCAGATTCCAAGCAATTGGAAGGGACAGTTCCATCACATCCGAGAAACACGGGGCTTCTTTCTGGAGTCCCCAGGGTCAGCCAGAGGACTCTCAGGTGACAGCGGCCAGGAAGCACAAGACTTCCTCCCTCCAAGGGCCCTTGTGGGGCTACATGAGGTGTCTATAAAACCTCCAGGCCAGTGTGGAAGACCAAGGTGACATGGTCTGGGACTGTGACATTTGGCCTGGGAACACATTACACTGAGCTTACACCCTGGCTGCGAACCCTCTCTGATACTCTTTCCTGGTTTTAGACGATACACATGCAGTGCTTAGCATGGAACCTAGAACTTCATAGCAAGAGCTCAGTAAATGTTACCTCAGATGATGATAGTGGAGAATTTTTAGCCTGAAAATGAAACCTCAAAATCTTCCAAATCTCCTCATTTTGCAAATGATCAAACTGAGTCCTCATCAGCCATTAAACACATAGGCTTAGTAGACAAATCTTCATTTAAATGTCAGCTTTGCCATTTCCTGGGTACATGATGAGGTCACTTTGTTTCTAGAGCCTCAGTTTCCTCATCTGTAAAATGGGGGCATTGAGACACGTAATTGGGAGAAGTAAGTGTGATATAAGCTAAGTGCTTAGCCAAGTACCTGGCACGCTGAATACGAAACTTCACATGAAATGGGTAAGGGTTCACAAATTATGGCTGTTGTTTGGTCATCGTTTGAGTGGAGGCAAGTTAATGACCAAATGCGATGTCAGTCTATTTCAACAGAATATCAAGTAGACAAAAATAAACAGATATGAAAGATTTGTAAAATGTAATTCAAAAACTCAGGCTTGCTAATAGACTGAAAAGTCAATATTAAATGATTTTAATTATTAGAGCTCATCTTGAGAAAACACTTTTTTTGAGCACACAGACAAGTCTCAATAATGAAACAGGTGTTAGACCTTAAAAGAAGCCCAATTAAATTCTGACGACTCTGCATCACAGACCATGTGTCACCCCTGTTAAACAATAAAATGAGAAATTAATAACTAAAGGGCAGCTTTAAAAATCTCATGAATTTGACAAATAGTATATTACTCAATAACACTTGGATTAGAAAGGAAATCTTAAAGAAATCATGAAGTGGATGGTAACGAGAAGCGAGCATGTATCTTGTAGAACAGAACTGAGACAATACTTACAGGAAAATCTGGAGCTTTAAATTCATTTACTGGGAAACCAAAGTAGAAAACAAATGAGCTGTATATACAGATGGCAGAAAGCACATGAAAAGATGTTCAACATCATTAGCCATTAGGGAAATGCAAATTACAGGCAGGAGACATCACTGCACACCTACCTGGGTGGCAATATAAAAAGGAGTGACTGCACCAGATGCTGGGGAGGAAGAAGCTGCATCTCGCATACGCTGCCCATGGGACTATAAAATGGTCCAGTCCCTCTGGGAAATAGTTGGTCAGTTCATCTTCAACCCAAAAGTGAGCTGATTGATGTATGACCCAGCAATTCCACTCATAAACATTTGTTTCAGAGAAAGGAAAACTTAACGTTCACTCAGAAACTTGTACATGAATGTTCATAGCAGATGGCTTCATAATAACCCTTGTGATGTTGTGATTTATCTTAAGAAATACGTTTTTGATTTTTGTCCCTGTTTCTGGCACAGAGCTCCTACAGCCCTTGGAGTTTCCGAAGTGATAAGAGTGATAAAGGTGTCTTTTGCTATGTGAATGGGGTGACCCCACCTCAGAGTAGGGGCTTTTTGCCCTGTGATTAGATGGTTGGAACTTCTGATCCCACCCCGCAACCTCTGGGGAGGGGATTGGGATGGAGATAGAGATCAATCACAGATGGACAGTGATTTAATCAATCCTCCGTAGAAACCCCAAAGGAGCCCTAGCCGGTGTGGCTCAGTGGATTGAGTGCTGGCCTGTGAAGCAAGGGGTCACTGGTTCAATTCCCAGTCAGGGCATGTGCCTGGGTTGTGGGCCAGATCCCCATTGGGGGATGTGCGAGAGGCAACCACACATGGATGTTTCTCTCCCTTTCTTTCTCCCTCCCTTCCCCATTAAAATAAATAAATAAAATCTTAAAAAAGCTTCCACGTGGGTGAACACCTGGAGGTGCGGCTAAGCCCTTTCCCACACCTCACCCTATGTATCAGTTCCACCTGGCTCTTCCTGAGTTCTGTCCTCCTCAAAATAGTTGACTATATTAATAAACTAAGGAATAACAATCAAATGACTGTCTCAACCAACAATCAAATGACTGTCTCAACTGAGACAAGGCATTTGGTACAGCTTGCCATTAATTTATGATGATTTGAAAAGCTCTTAGAAAAATAGAAGAAACTTTTCAGAAATTTGATTGGGGTAACATTGGTTAATAATATTATGTGAGTTTCAGGTATGCGGTTCTACAATGCCCCATGTCTCACTGTGTGCTCACCACCCAGTCTAGTCTCCACCCCTCCCCATGTGGTTGACCCCTTCACCCTCTGTATCCCCTCCGACCATCCCTCCCCTTAGGTAACCCCCATACTGTTTGTGAGCTTGTTTTGTGTGTTTGTTGCTTTCTGTTTTATACCCCACATATGAGTGAAATTATATGGTTCTTGTTCTTTGTCAGCTGACTTATTTCACTTAGCATGATACCCTCAAGATCATCCATGTTGTCTCAAGTGACAGTATTTCATTTTTCTATGCCTGGGTGGCCCTCCATGGTGTATCCGCACTGCCTCTTCTTTATCCAGTCATTCACAGAGTGACACTTAGGTTGTTTCCATGCCTTGGCTACTATGGACAATGCTGCAGTGAACATAGGGGAACATGTATCTTTATGAATAAATGCTTTCAATTTGGGGGGGGGGGTAGTTACCTGGAAGAGGGATTGCTGGGTCACATGGTAACTCTAATCTGAGCTTTTGGAGGAACATCCATACTGTTTTCCATAGTGGCTGTACCAGTTTACACTCCCACCTGCAGTGTACAAGCATTTCTTTCGAGAGAACAGTTTTAAATTGCCAAAGATTATAAGCCAAAATTCTCAGCAAACTTAACACTTAATGTAGAAATGTAGGCACCTTCCTTCTCAGGTCAGGAAGATAAGAATGCCCTCCATCACAGCTGCTGTATAACTGTGCTGGAGTTTCTGGTCCACACTTTAAGGAAAGAGAGAGAAGGAGGCATGTAAGGGTTGGAAAGGAAGAAATAAAATTCCTTCTCAGTATATGGTGTGATAGACCTCTTAGAAAAAGTTTTAAAATCATGAGAAATCATATGAAAGTTCAATGAGGTTGCCAGAGATGAGATCAACTCACACAAATCAATATCAGCAACAATGAGCTAGAAAATCTCATTTAAAATGACTTTAATGCAAATGTAAAAATAGTTAGGATTTAACTAGCCCGGTAACATACGGAATCTCCATGGAGAAAACTTGGCAGCTACTAGGAGGCGTGAGAGAAGATCTGCGTGAATGGAGGAACAGCACGTGCTCGGGGCTGGGGTGACGTCATTACACAAATGAAAATTCTCCCTCAATTTGCCGATAAACGTAACACCATGTCAATAAAAATTACATTGGATTTCCAAGGAACTTGATCAACTTTCTCAAACAGGCACATAAAGAAATAAAAATCACTCGTTAGCAGTCAACTCTGAGGGAGGATCTAGAAAAAGAGGACTGAACAGATATGAATATATTATACATGCTCGAAAGCCCGGCTACAAAGGTGGTTTGCTGTTCCCGCCCTCACAGGCGGATGAACCAATAGAACCCGCGCATGGACGGAGACTTCAAGTGTGGCAAAGAAGGCTCTACAAATCAACTGGGCAAACTATTTCTTGTTTTTAAGGAGAACTTTTTCGCTATGTAGAAGAAAATAAAACTGAATCCTAATCCCTCCTACCAAGGTAGTTGACCCCAGAAGACCTAGGAGGTCAACGTGAAAGATGCATCAGTGAAATCAGAAACGAATATCGAAGAATGACTCTGTAACCCAGCGCTGGGCAAGGACTTCTTGAACGGAAGCACATGCACACCTTTCACTGGGAGAGGGTGAGGGGAATGGTAGTTGCTCATCCGTGAGCACCACCCAGCAGTCAGCAGCAACACATGACGTGCGTGGGAGGAGAACACAGTACTGAGTGAAGAAAGTGAAAAACAGAAAAAGAAAACATAACACCACTTATCTAAATAGAAATGCCCATATAACAGTATTTGTTTTCTAAGGACACAAAATAAACATCAGAATGGCTGCCTGTGATAGGGAGTAAGGAACAGCAGAGAAAAGAACAAAGTAACAAACGAGTCAGGCCATGGGATAGGCTAGGTATGTTCAAGTAACAAACGGTCCCCAAGCCTCAGTCACTTAAACGCAGCAGAAGTTTCTCTCCCTCGTGCTATGGGACCACAGGCGTTGGCAGGGTGGCTCTGCTTCCTCGAGGTTTAGGGGTCCAGGCTTAGGGCTGCATCAGTGCAATAGATGCTTCCCAGCCTCTGTGGCAGGGGAAAGTGAAGCAGACCAATCGCCCATGGGCTTGAAAGCTACCCTGAAATTAACAGCCAATGATCTCCTCTTACATGCTATTGGGCAACGCAGATCCCATGGCCACCCCTAACTTCAAAGGAACCACCAAGTACAACCTGACCGTATGTCTGGAACAAGGTGGGGATTTGTGAACAGATGTCATGTCTACCATTTGGGAGAAATGTTTAAAAAATAACAAACCATCACTTAAAAATGTGGTTGATGTCACTGCACCAAAAACAAAGGATTGTTATTTATCACAGAAGTAACAGGAAGAAAAAAATCTAGACCGTCCCAAGCATTCCTACAAATGAGTAGGTAATTGAGCAAAAGATAAGAACTGGGAGTTTGCAAAGATGAACACCCAGAACGGTAATGAATGCATGAAGAAATTATCGAATTCACTAGTATTCAAGAAATGTAAATTAAAATCGTAATGGGAAAACTACCTTACAGGTTGACAAAATTTTTTTAATTGGATGGTGCTAATTGTTGCCACGGACCGAGTCCACAGCAACCTTCACACACAGCTGAGAGTCTGGGTCCAACCACTTAGTGGAAGCAACCTGGGAGTACTCTGTGGACTTAAGTTTACACACACCCTAAAAGTCAGTCAGTCCTTCTGTGCCTAGGACTGTATTCTCCAAAGAAAGCCACACAGATCCAGGAGAGGGCATCCCTGAGGAGGTCTGTGCAGCACCCTTTCTGGCTGTGATGAGTTGGAAACGGCTTGCCTCTCCGTGGGGCATCGTCGGGAACATTCACCATGGAGCACCACACAGCGATTGGGAGTGACGGACGAGGGTGCGCAGCATCGTGGATGGACGCCAAGAGCGGGGTGCTGAGTGACGAAAAGGCAAAGGAACTCTAAGACGCTCCAATCTATGGAATCATGTACATGCATACTAGATGATGCCGTGCATTTTACAAGAACTCATTCAAGCAAAGGAACGTATGTGACACACGTGTCTGTTAAGGAAAGGCAATGAGAGTGAAGAGTGTGGATAATAAAATACATACAAATAAGCAGAACACCAGTGGAGGGTTGTATTAGTTTCCTGTTGCTGCTGTAACAAATCAGCACTAACACAGAGGGTTAGAACAACACAGACTTCTGATTCTGGAGGTCAGAAGTCTCGGATAGGTCTGCAGGGCTGTGTTCCTTCCGGAGGCTCCAGGGGAGAATCTGTCCCCAGCCTGTCCCAGCTTCTAGAGGCTGCCAGTGTTCCTCGGCTCACGGGCCCTCCCTCCATCTTCAAAGGCAGCAGCGTCTCGGGGTCTCTCCTTCTCTCTGTCCTCCTGTTCTCTCTCTTCTCAGGACCCTGGGAGAGCCTCACACACTCCCAGATAACCTGGGACAGTCCTCCTTAATTTAATTTCAAGATCCCTAACTTAATCACACCCACAGTGTTTCTTTTCCCACGTAAGATAACATGGTCACAGGCTCTGGACATGAAGATGTGGGCATCTCTGGGGAGCATTATTTTGCCTACCACAGGAGTTTGATGTGAAGCCGAGGGTACCAGGGTGTGGGTAGGGCTATGGTCTGAGCTTGCACTTGGGAACTGAGGGCAGGAATGACTTAGCTGACCCGTTGGGCTGGTGGATCAGAAGGGTCCTGTGGAGATGGAGAAGGATTTCGAATGCCAGGGTGCCTTCTCCAGGTCTGTTAGGTTTCTGCCCCTCTTCATGGGGACAGGTTATATAATAGTCCAAATGGAGGTCGACTGGGAGACTGTCTATACCTTGTGGTTACAGCAGAACCTTCTGGGTCCCCCAGGACCCGACTCAAAGTCAGACTTTCCTCCCCACAGGGGACCGAGTCCGTGCTATGTGAAAAAGTGCTGGCTTGTCTTGTTAACCAACATGTAAACTCATCTTGATCAGTGATGGGGTGGGTTATCACGAATCACCTATTCACTGCCCCTACCCCTCCTACCCCACAGTGGGAGGGGTGGCCCCGTTGAGGTTGGGCTTGCTCGGATGGTTTGCTTTGACCAACATGTTTTTAACGGACATGCAGAGGGAGGCTTTAAGAGCTCTTGCATTGGTTACCTTGGCTCTGATGCATCCTCAGTGGGAAGGACATGGCCTTGGGGATGAGCTCTTGGAATAAATGCACACAGGGCAGACCTGACCCATCCTCAGCTTCAGCCAAGCCTGGTGGAGCCCAGCCTCGATCAGACGGTGCCTGAGCTCAAGAAGAAATGCCTCTTCTTGTAAACTACTGACTTTGGGGTGGTGTGTTACACAGCGGTACCCCACTGCCGAAGGGGAACATGTAATTCCATTCCTACTTCACAAGATTCATAGGAGATAGGTGTCATTGAGTCCACTTTCCATAATGTGAAGCTAGGATTCAGGAAGGGCAAAATGATTCATTCAAGGTCGCACAGTTCGTCAATAAGTTCTGATGGTCAGGAGGGACAGAACGTGTGAAAATGGCGGGCACAGGAGCTGTGCTACTTGCAGGACAGTAGGAAGGGCCTTGCGACTGGTGACTTGGAAGGAAAAACCCGTGTTTTTCAGGGGCTACTTTAGAAGCATAGGCCAAAGGTCAAAGTCAGGGGGAAGGAGACTGATTGCATCACAATTCTGAGGTGAAGGGTTATCATTTGAGGGCTTATGTCTGAGCCTGTGCCAGGATAGTGTCTCACAAGGTCATGGTGAGGGGCTGCCATCCTTTATTAAAGGGGCCAGCCAGGAAATGGGATAGACATATTAGCCAAATGTCTTTGCTGAGGGGTGCTCAGCAAGACCAGAGGGGGCGTCCCTAGGGAGTGAGGCAGACATCCGCAGGGTGGACGGGTCTTCTGTCTGCTGCTCTGTCCCCTTCTTGTTGCTCTCTTCTTGTTCTGTGCCCGGAGGCGACCAAAATAGTTGGCTATCACTCTGTCCCATGCCCTTTCTCATTGCCTAGCTAAATCCCCCATCGGACTCGACAGAGAATAAGCCTCTTTTAACAGACAGTGGTTTTTGTTTGAAAATTTCCCTTCAATTTAATGATACTCTGGTACATTTCAAAGAATAAAGCTTTGGACGTTATTAAAAAAAAAAAGAAAGAAGAAGAAGCTTGGTAGGCATTTCTGGGGCTGCTGACGCAGCAGGGCTTGTCAAGGTCCAGCAGTCCTAAATAGTGTCTGTAGATTAATGTGATTCCTTGGGAGATCAAGGATGTCCAGCGGTGCGGGGTTCTCGCTACGAGCAGCCTCGGCTTTGAAAAGCTGCAGCTCTGAATAAAATGCCCAGCTCTCCAACGGAAAGGGAAGGGGTTAGTTCTGAGAGAGGGGCCATCAGGGTCCAATCAGGAGATCAGACTTCTGGTTGGGTGTTTGTTTTACATATTCTAGAGATAATTTGATTTACACTTGGCTTCTCATCAGCCTCACGGTGATGGCAAATTAGCCACGCCGAAGGGTGTTCCTAATTCCAGTGCCCATACTGTTCACGGCTGGCATTGCCACGGAGAACTGCAGTGCTTGGAACGTTCAGTACCTCACCTGGGCCCAGCACTAGGTGGCTTTTGAGTATCCGAGAGATTTCAGGTTCTCTTCTTTCTCCAGCCTTTTTTTTTTTTTTTTTTTTTTAGTAGCGGTAGACTTTCCATGACTCAAAGTAAAGCCCAGAAGATACGCTCTCGCCTCCTCCTCCCCACACCCACCCCGAAACTCTTTCCCGTTCTCCGGAAACTGAAACCATGTAATTTAGAAATTGCTTCTCTCTTTCCAGCCCGATTTCCTCTGCCCCCAAAAGTAATTTTTAAACATTCGAAAGCTTTTATTTCCGGGCTGCAATCTTGTGCCTTGTCCATCTAATTCTTCCCGGCGTTTGAGCACCGAGCGGTAGATGTGGCAGGAGGTGCGGCCCACCGCCCTGCTGCCCAGCTCAGCTGCCCTGCAGGCGGCTGCTTCCGGACAGGTGGAGCGGGGAGACCCGGGTCTGAGCCAGAGCCGGGTGCAGAGTGCGGCCAGCAAGGCCATGAGGTCTGTGGGCAGGGGGCATGTTCGTGAATTTCAGACGGCGGGGTCCTGTACGAGTCAAGGTCTAGTTTGGAGATAAATCACAACACTTATTTTAACAGAGAGGATTGCCTGTGAAAAACTGGGGACAGTCACAGTTCTCAAACCGTGTCGAGGCGACTGCGGGCTGTGTGAGTTCAACCACACCGAACTCACAGAGGCACCGCACGAGGGCGTTAACATTTTTAGCTTTAAATTCTCTTGAAACACTCAGTGGCACCTGTCAGTTGGCCCACAGGTTTGGCACTAGATTGGGCCACATTCCTTTCGGCGATGTGCCCTCTCTGCAAAGCTGGGCTTCTGGTGGTTGCTGTGATGAAACGCAAGTGTTGCACAAAAATCAGCGTGGAGCAGGCAGCGGGAGCGCCGTGTCTAATCTGAATCCGGTCTGGGAAGCCGGTCAGTGGCCAGGAGATCCATGCGCCCCATGCGTGAGCGATCGTGCTTACTTCAGAATGAGAGTAAACGACTTTCCTTTGATTCGTGTGTACTGCTTTCTCAAACATACAGTTGTTAAGTCGGTTGGTCTAACTAATAAATGAAACTGTTGGTACTTCTTTGGTTAGGAACCTATGCAGAAAATGACCAAGGGCATTGTGAACAGAGAAAGTCTGGAAGCCCCTGGGTAACTCCATGTGAAGAATTGGCTAGGAAGCTGAAAAGGTGAAGAGAGAGCATGAAGGTAGCATGGCCCTGTACAGCAGCGACTGCGGCGGCGGGCAGGCGTTGGCGAGGGCCGGAGAGCCCAGGACGCAGTTGCAAACGTTTAAAAGATCAGAAGAGGGAGCGCTTTTTGGCTGGTGCTGGTGTCCCTGAGGTTCTGCAGTGAGGCCGGAAACATTAGGTGTTGGAGAAACTGCAAACTAGATCCAACTGCTGTGACAGAAGGAACTTCCCAGGGGAAGGGACAGCAGAGTGATGCCCGCAGGTGTGGGAAGCCCGCTCCTCTTCCTCCTCAGCCTCGCAGGCCCCTTCTTTCGCCCCCTGGTGGCAGACGGTCATGGAGCTAGGTGGTGGAGCAGAGATGTGGCTTGTGTGAACCACATCCATTTTAACTTCTTTAAATTACACATTGACAAATACGGTTGACACTCAATATGATGCTAGTTTCAGGTGTGCAGCACCGTGGGTAGACAGTTATAGAACTTAGGAAGGGATCCCCCTGGGAAGTCTAGCACGCACCTGGCACCATAGGTAGTTATTACAATATTATGGACCGTGGCCCCTGTGTTGTACTTCACGTGCCTGTGACTACTCCGTAACTGCCAGTTTGTACATTTTAATCCCGCCACCTTTTCCACCCGGCCCTCCAGCTGCCTCCCACCTGGCAACCATCAGATGCATCTATTTTTAACACGATAGCCCTACTACCCAGCCTACCACCCCATAGGTGCCCAATAAATATTTCAAGCTAAACCATGTTCAGGAAAAGAGTCAGAACTTTAGTGTAAACAGAGAGAAAAGATCAAGGGGTTGATGCTAGGACCTGAAATTAAAGAAGAAAAATGTTAGGCATAAGCTCCTCTGAGCACCCCCATCTCCCTTCCCTGTTTGAGTTCCCCCTGTATCACTTTCGACCCTCTGACGTGCTGTATGATCTTCTGAATTGTTTTATTGTCCCTCCCCCTAGAACACAGCCCTGAAGGGCAGAGGGGAGTTTTGTCTGTCTGGTCTACTTCTACACCTCGGATAGTCCGGCACCTGGCAGGAACTCAGAAGTGGGTATTGTCAAGATTGGATATTTCCAGTGCTTTACCTTTGGCAAAGAACGCTCGTATCCCACTGTTACAACCGCCTGAGCTGACACTCTCACTTGTTAGGGGTGGTGGGAGGGACCACTGTAAGGTGTGTCGCCCAGACGGGCCTCAGCCGTCCCTGGGCAGGGGCGTCTGTGCGGCGGAAGGTGGGGACTGCTTCTCCTGCGGCCCGTCCACTCCTGCATCCGAATCTTGACGGGCATTTGCTCCTTGACTCTTGTCTCTTGGACCTGAAATGCACGGCCTTCTCTGCCCGAGGTTTAGCCTTCCCGCTGCCTCCTGTCCCTGCCCCATTGCTCCGCACCTCCTACCTTCACCTGGTTACATCCGATCCATCCTTTGTCCAAGGCCCCTCCTCCAGGAGAGACTTCCTGGTCTCTGTACACCACGTTGCATTCCTGGTGACTCACTGTCAAACATTTAGCAGTGGGATGTGATGGTTGAGTTGTATGGTAAGCCCTTAGACCTGGTGCTGCTAGCCTTCCATTAAAACCACACGGGTTAGGGAAGATCCCGAATGTTCCAGTCCAAGCTCTCACTCTGCAGGCCCCTCTGCATCGTCCGGCTGCTTTTGATATTGTACCTTCAGCAGCAGCCTTTATTTTGCTAATCTGCACAGGGAACGTCAGAAATGTGTTGTTGTGCTTGAGATCGGGGACCTGTTGCTTAGCATAATAATAAGTATTTTTTAAAAGATTTTATTTATTTATTTATTTTTAGAGAGAGGAGAAGGGAGGGGGAAAGAAAGGGAGAGAAACATCACTGTGTGGTTGCCTCTTGTACCCCGCACTGGGGACCTGGCCCCCAACCCAGGCATGTGCCCTGACTGGGAGTCCAACTGGCGACCCTTTGGTTCGCAGGGCAGTGCTCAATCCACTGAGCCACACCAGCCAGGGCAACAGTAAGTGTTATACATGGGTTCTAATTGATAAAATTGAAGGTCTTTGTGAAATTTTTAAGGACGCTCTCCAGATACGCACAAAGAAGAGGAACCCAGGAAGATTTCTAACCTTTAACCTTAGGGTTGGTGTCCAAGCTGGGATTCCTAAACAGCCCTGTGCCGTCCATCGGATGACAAGCGTCCCTGGTTGTCTGATGTGACCGTACAGTAATTGATTTTGGCGCTACAACAAACTGGGCAAACTACAGTCTGTGGCCTTGGCTACCCGTTTTTGCAAATAAACTCTTAACTGAAACACAGGCTCGCCCCTTAGTGTACATATTGCCTGCGTCTGCCTTTGCACTAGAACAGCAGCGAGGAGCAGTTGCAACAGACTGTCTCAAAGCTTAAAATATTTAGTATGTAGCCTTTTACAAAAAATTATCAACTCCTACCTGAGAACACTGTCATAAATGCCGCAAATGACCTTTTCACGCAAGAGAATAACCAGATCCCCTAACAGGACAGATTGCTGGGACTTTCCTGAGCTTTACGGAATGAGTTGTTTGACCTGCTTCGCACCTGCTTACCAATAAACAGTTGTGTAATAGATGCTCATTTGTGTAGGAGAATTTGCCCTGAGACTCGCTTTTATTGTAACCTAATAATGCAGTTGCTGGGGAATCATTAACCTTAACTCACCTCAGATTTCTTTGGTGGTTTCTGATGTCTGTGAAAAAGAATGTAAGGGTCTTGCAGGAGTCCCGATTATATCGGTGCGGACGAGTTTCCAGAGCGAGGCTGTGTCTTTCCATCACGTGCCTCGGGGAGCCCAGCACTCCCCGCCCCCTTCCCAAAGACCCGTGGGGAGTCGTCATCCCATCCTTCCCAATTGCTGCGTCTGCATCCCCACCCCTAGAGCACGCGTCTCAGGAAGGCGAGGGAACGTCGGTCTCGTTCACCTGTCTCCCCAGGGCCTGTCCCGTCGCAGAGGTCCAGGCCAGGTTTATAGATAAGCAGTATCTGAACATGCATCCACGGAAGCTTGCAAACTCCCAGCTGTAGCTGGTTAAAAGAATGAACTCAGCGGTCAGCTAGATTGAGAACCAGGCCAGGGCATCCCAGGAACCTACAGGACTCCCATTCTATCTCAACGGCCCCTCTGCCTCCCTCCCTTCTGGAGGCAGGAGCTGTGTTTGAGGGGATGTACGTGTACCATGTCAAGGGGCTTGGTGGACCCTGTCTCTTTAATTTACCTCGTAGCCCTGAGAAGCAGGGAGTACTAGTCATGTGAAAAACGAGGCACAGACAGAGACGGGATAAGTGCTTTAGTCCTGGGGATGACAGAGCCAGGGTTCTTTTCAGCAAGTCGTGATGCCTTGGTGCCCAAGAGTCTTTTGTCTTTGGCGAGTAAGCCAAGGGACATGTGAGCGAATTACCGCCTTGTGCCATGTATAAGCGCGCCTGTGTACACTGCGCACCCACGTTTTTGGCCCCAACTTTCAGGAAAAAAATCTTTCATTTTAAATTTTTAATTCAACTTTTTATTTGTTCATATGTAGAAACAAAACAGATGATCATATTCCAGGGTATTATTTTGCACACTGATATCGTTACTGCTTTCTAGAGTCACACTTTGAATGCATAAGCATAAATAAAAGAATGAAAGACATTTATACAGCTATAGAATTAGTACTACCCATGTATAATGCGTATCTTCATTTTTCCTTTAAAAATTTGGGCCAAAAAAGTGCGCATTATACACGGCAGAATACGGTACCTTCTCTATGGCATTGCTACAAGAGAGTGACAACCAGGTCACCTTCCCATAAAGCAACATGTTCCGGCTTTAGATGGTTCTAGTTGTCGGGGTTGGTAGGACCCAGGGACCCTGGATTGGAAGAATCCCAGCATCCCCAAATGAAGCTTCTGATTTCCCGTCGGCGCCTACCTTCCCAAGATGTTTGTGGTAACACTCAACAGATTCCTGTCTACCCAACATCTGAGATGAAAGAGCGGGGGTGTTGGCAAGGGAGCCAGTGAGTGGGTTTGGATGATGCTGAAAAGAAGATGGATTTTAATTTTGTTCCTGTTCCCTCTTTCCCCCTCCATGTATCATCTCCACGCCGAAATTGCAAATTAATGGTCGCGTTGCACTGACTGTCAGTGTGTCACTGCTCTCGGAGCGTCAAATTATGTTGGCAATAATGTTCCCAGCTGCCTAGGACTCCATTGCAATTTAATTTGAAAGGAACTCAAATTGCATCTCCAAATGGATAAAAAATTAATTTTACATACAAGCTATCCACCTCCACATTTTCAGCCCCATGCCCCAAATTATCTCAATTTAGGTTCAACTTTGAACAGTACATATGTTACAGCCAACTCCGCATGCAAAGATGAATTCATGAATTGGAAATCTGCTTTGCTGTTCTTTTTAAAGAAGATGTTCTGCCTTGATTAAGGTCATTAGGAAATTCTACAGCGATTGCCTTTGACAGCAGGGATGGGGACAGGGTCCGCATGGCACAAAAAAGGCTCCGATTCTGACTTAACCACATGGTTCCCCTTAACAATTGGACTGTAAAGAGAACCCTGATTATTCCCTCCTGCCAGTTTACTTATTGCTTTTTCCTTGCAGTAGATTAAGTCCTCAACTGTTGTTTGGTCTCCAGTCATCTCCTACTTTCTGTATTTACTTATTCTTCGATTTATTTATTAAACAGCTATACTTTCCCGTCATAAAAATGAGGCAATCCAGGGGCTCCCAAGTGAGCAGGGCAGGTGAATGTGAAGCAAACATATAACCCTGCGATTTGATTGGTAAGAGCACTGGAGGAAGTGTGCTGATGTGCTTAAGGAAACCGATGATGGGGGCGTTGGTTCTGACCGGGCAAGGAAGGCTTTTGGAGGAAGTGTCAAGAAAGGGGTGGCATTGGAGCTGGGCCTTAAGTCTGCTGAATAGGGATTTGCCCAGCGGCATCTCAAGCACAGGGAAGAACATGAGCAAACATGTGGAGGTGCGAATGGACTCAGGAGGCGACAGTTTGCTTTAGGAATGTGCGGTTCAAGGAGAGCAGTGGAAATGACAAGGGGATTGGGACATGACTGGGGGCGGGGCAAGTTGGGTTCAGGTATGAGGTTGAAAACTGTGCTTGAGGGAGGAAATGGGGCTTTAGCAAGATCTGGTCTGGGGAAGGGCGACGTGGTCGGAGGGTAGGAGGGCGCGCCTGCCTTCAGGGACAGCTGCGCGAATGAAGAGGCCTCTGAAAGCCCGAGGCAGCCGAGCAGACACGGCACGCACACAGTCCTGTCCCGAACAGCGCAGAACGCAGACGGGTCTGGGCTGAGAATGCAGACACAGACCCCTGGCCCCTTCTTCCTCCTTTCCCCTGACTCCATCCTGCCCCACACAAGGGCCTCACGTGCCTGTGTCTGGAGACCATAGTCCTCACGTCTACACTTTGTCCATCCCCCCAAACAGCCACCCTGTGGCCACCCAGTGGGCCTCAGGATGCCCACAGGTGAAATATGGCCTGATCTTGGAAGGGCAGACCAAGGGAAGGGCTTTGAATGAATCTTGGAGGTAAGTTTGAAGCCACTGGGGCAGGAAATTCTAGGGCATCAGGTACCTAAAGCCTGTCTGGAAGGGGGAGCACAGGGGCCAGATGGACACTTTGGACCACCGACTCCTGTCCAGGGCGGGCCAGAGCCTGCTCCCTAATGCCCTGGGGCCAGGACAGGGCCCCGTCACCAAGTGTCGGAGCACAGAGAGAGACTGCACCCAGAGGGTGAGCCAGTTTGGTTTCCACCAGCAGATGATTATCTAGCTTCCCCGACAAGCTACCCCCACTTCCCGCCGCTTGCCATCTTGGCGGCCTGTAGGCTGTTAAGTCAAGAAGGTCATATGGTTGGGGCCTCATCTGGAGGCAGAAAGCACAGGCTGCAGACCTGGGCATATTTACACAGGGAAAGTAAATTCAACAAAACCAGTCTTCACCGCATACCCAGGCTTTGTCGGCAATTCCCAGCTTGTCTGCACCAACCCCGACTTGAGCCTGGGCACCTCTCTGCTGCAGGCAGTTAATTACTGGAGCAGAAGCTGAGTTTGGCGACTGAGGGTTTTTTTGCGGGGGAGGGGGTCAGGTTGAAAGCATGAATGCCTCCATCCCACTAGTTCTGAAAACTACTTTTCATTGTCTAGGATTTCAGGACGTTCTCTTGCTTGAACGCAAAAATAGACATGTTCCCCTTAAAGACTCGGTGACATGCTGGAGGGGACAGAACAGGGACCGTGGAGTCAGGGGGTCTGAGCTCAGTGCCCAGGAACAGATCACCATCTGTTCCTCTCATTTTTAGCAAACACGAGCTAGCCCCTCGACAGACCCTGCGCCATGTGCTGGGGTTGCTGGACAAACAGAATACGGTCCCTTGCAACCTGGGAGGAGCGGTGAATAAATAAACAAGCAGTTCCTAGAAAGCGTGACAAATGCTGAGTGGGCTGGACAGCTGTGCAAAGTGCCACAGGAGGCCAGTGCTGGGGACTTGGCTGTGTGGCCCTGGTAGATCTCTGGCCTCGATTCCCGATGCCAGAGCCTGTCTGCAGCCTGCAAGCGCCTCGCCCAGGGTTACTGCTCAATAAGTAGCCACTGCCTGTCCCTTTCTGAATGGGAGTTCTCGAACTTACAAAACACTCTCTGCTGCAGGCATACACCCCACAGGCCCACCAAAGACCTTCTTGCCTCTTGCACATGACCTCTTAATTTCCACAGTGCGGAGAACCCTCCGCATCCTCTCTCAGGGCACTGATTACCCTTGGCCTCTGGCCACTGTGTTCCCGTGCGGTATCTTCTTCTTCTTCGACCTGAGTGAGTCAGGCAAACCTCAGCCCCTTCTAGAAACCACAGGAAGTCTTCAGGCAGTCCTCCAAGCAAGGCCATCGTCTCCAAGAGGAACGCCCACTGTTGGGCGGAGGCAATGTCTCTCTCTCAGTTCATCGGATGCTCATTAACAGCGCTCCCAGATGCGTGCAATAATGTTTACTGTTTAGAGGAGGGAGTGGAGGCTCAGAGCTGAAGTGCCCTTGCCCAAGGTCACACAGGTCATGAGCGCCAGAGGCTGGCTTCAAGCTGAGCTCTGTCCAGTTCCACTGTCCCTTCGGCCTGTCTGATGAAAGTCAGTCACATGTGCTTGGGAGGGAACAAGTGACTTTTCCCGTGCAACAACCTTCCAGCTCTGGGTGGAAGTCTGCTTGCTCTGTGGTGGGCTTGCAACATTTCTTGCCCTCATTGAAAAGGTACCCCTGCCTAATCCTTCCTTCCAGAGAAGCAGAAAGGTGTTTGTGTGTACACCTGCCCGGGTGAGCTATGGGGAGAATTCTGTAGCAGCCTAAGACCAGGTGGGAAGACAGGCCAGTGGTCATCTTAACAGTAAATGTGATGAAGTTCCTGCATCACCCATGGCAGTGACCCCAGGCTTCTGCTGGTCAAGCCACTTTTGCCTGACAGTTCTGGGCTTTCTTGCAGCTTTCTACCCAGGCCTTCCCAGGTCCTGATGACTGTGACATGCCTTATGTTTATGTCCTTCTCCTGGTCTCAGTCCCTCGTGGTGTCACCATGCAGAGCAAACACGGAAGCAAAGGACCCTCAGACTTCAAATCTTACTGCATGGCTCTGAGCCCCTCATTCACACCACAGAACTTTGCTTTCCTCGGGGCTGAGGCTAGGACGAGGCTTTCCCCATACTTAGGGTGGGTCTTACGAAATAGGATGCCCATTCGGCTGACAGTTGCTGAGGTGCCCCTTGGTGGGTCTCAGGGCTGGGTGTTGGCACAGGGGGAGGACAGACTACCCTGCTCTCAAAGAGCTCCCCTTCCACCAGGCGGGGCAATTTCTAAAAAGCTGTCACAGTGCAAAGCGATTAGCGCAGAAGGACAGAGCTGACGATAGGAGAAAGCAGCAGCTGCCAATCTCTGCCCAGGGACGCGGAGGGGAGGCCTCCACAGCAGAGGCAGAGCAAGGGGACTGAAAGCAGGGGAGGGACTGCCTGACACCATCCAGCAGAGCAGCGGGGAGGGCTGAGGTGGAAAAGCGTGGATCCCCTTCCGCAGGTGTGCGCACAGCACCTGCCCACTGTCTTTCCAGGCCCCTCTGGTCAGACACAACTGAGTTTGCATGCTAGGTGTGGAGTCACACAGACACAAGTTCAAAACCCCACTCTGCCACTTGCTAGTCTCAGTACTCTGCAAGTTCCTGGACCTCTCTGGGCCTCGGTTTACTCATCCGTAGAGTGGGCCGTCCTTCCCTTACAGGGTCACAAGATGATGCAGGTGACAGAGCCCAGCGCTGTGGCTGCTGGCCATCAAAAGTGCTGTGTGTGTGTGTGTGTGTGTGTGTGCTTTAAGGGCACACCCAGAAGAGGAGTGTGCGATGAGGTCCTGAGCTGGGTCAGGCGGCGTCCCCACTAGGACAGTCTGGCATCTGTGTGAACAGAAAGGCTCCAGCTGGGCCAGGCTGGCGGGGCAAGTCTCGGGACTCCCCAGGCAGGCAGCTTCCCGCTGTCCCTGTGCTCGCACATTTGTCCTCATGCCCTCATGGGCTGTCAGACCAAGCAGCCGCCGCCGCTGCCGCCACCACCGCCCCAGATCATGACCCCCCCAGCTGTGGGAAACATGCTTTTCACCTTCTGTTCCATGTGGGCTCAGCACAATGGACCTTCAGCAATGCCTCATTCAATGTCACAGTTTCAAAGTCACCCATTTGCTTTGGGGATGCTGGCTCTCCTTTACACAGAGGACCTGTGAGCATGAATAATTGGGCTGTAAGAGTGACCGTGAACTCCTCAGCTGGTCTGAGGCCAGGCTGCCCACTGCCCGCAGCAGGGCCCAAACTTGTCTGAACTGGCTGGCCGGGCTCCCTGACGTTTCTGGGCATCCTTCTCAAAAGAGGAGTGCTTTGAAGTGGTTCCGGGGAGGCTCTGGCAGAAGTTGCAGGACATTTAAGGATAGATCAGGACGTTTAAGGGAACTCAGGGGCATCAAGACCTACCCTCCCCCTTCTTACTGCCACGCTGGTGCAGAGGCAGGCCCACCCCCAAGCTTTCCAGGGGCCGAGAGGTGACAGAATCCATCATTTTGCATAAGGATGCTGCTACCCAGCACTGTCACTTAAAAGACGTTCAGAAGAGATATAGTGTTTGAAACCTTATTATTTTTATTACTATTCCTATTACTGCGAAAGAAAAACTACCATGTATGGCACGTTTATTAAGTTCCAGGTGCAAATCTAACTGCACTGCAAAAAACAACTCGCCGAAGTCCCCCTTTTCCTCTGAATGAAGTTAGCTGCTACTATTAACACCATTTTACAAATGAAGTAAGAAATGGACCCAGAGAGATTACCTAACTTGGCAGAGTACCGCAGGTAGTATAGAAGAACGTGCGCTGATTTAATCTGTAGCCAGTGCTTAACTGCTCTCAGGTGAGAGAACCTGACACGGGAACTTATGGGGATGCCAATGGCAAGAAAAGTTAAGTTTCTATCCTAACGAACGCCTAAAGCTTGTAGAATGAACGTTACATGTGGGGATTGGGGGGGGGGGGAAGCCATGTCTTGTCATGTATAATACACACATTTTGCCCGAATTTTTGAGGGAAAAATAAGGATGCACACTGTAATGGGCATAATAATCCTGTGTGAAATACACACAAAAATGTGGATGTCCCTTTTACATGACAAAATACAGTGCATTCTGTTGTTAGCTGTTTTGTAAAGAAAGTTTATTTCACTTGTGTAGATTAGAAACAGAATATTCATAATAAAACAAGACCTAGCCGATGGTGTGCAGGGGGTCCTGGGGGCGTGGTCCGTGGGGAGGGAGACCGCCTTGTGGTAAGAATGCACGGTCAGCTCTGCTTTCAGGATGATGTCCCTGGCGGGCCTGTTTGGGAAAGAAGTGGAGAGGAGAGGAGGAAGGGTCGAAGGCTAGGACACAGTGACTTGTGTTGTGAATGAAAGAGGGGGAAATTCCAAGGCATAGTCACTGGACCCCGTGACCACGTGGAGAGACTGGGTGCTGTGTGTTTAGGATGCTGCTCTGTCTCCAGCCTGTGCACCTCTGTGCGGTTCACTGATTTCCCAAGGAGAGAGGATGTGGCCTGATTAAAGGCAGGTCAGAACTCTAGCAACCTTCTCAATTAGCACATCCCCAAGGTGTTGTGTGTGCTGCTGGTGCTACCCAACAGCACATGGTGCCCTGATGAACCCTCAAGAACTTAATTTTTCCCTGGCCAGGTGGCTCATTTCGTTGGATTGTTGCCCCATATACCAAAAGGTTGTGGGTTCGATCCCTAGTCGGGGTGTGTGTGGGAGGCAACCAGTAAATGTTTCTCTCTCTCTCTCTCTCTCTCTCTCTCCATTTTCCCCCTCTCTTCTACCCTCTCCCTTCCTCTCTTTCTAAAATCAATAAAAATATCCTTGGGTGAGGATTTAAGAAAAAGAATTTAACAATTTTGCATTCATTTTTATGGCTAACATTTACTTATGGCAGGTTATTCAAGTTTTCCCTTTTTATATAGATATGATTTCTTTTAGATGCATGTATTTAAGTAAGAAAAAGGAGTCTGGCCCTGGCTGGCTTGGCTCAGTAGACTGCTGGCCTTCAAAGCAAGGGGTCGCTGGTTCGATTCCCAGTCAGGGCACATGCCTGGGTTGTAGGCCAGGTCCCCAGCAGGGGACAGAAAAGAGGCAACCACACGTTGATGTTTCTCTCCCTCTCTTTCTCCTTCCCTTCCTCCTCCCTAAAAACAAATAAATAAAATCTTAAAAAAAAAAGAAAAGAAAAAAGAGTCTTGATTTACAGAAACATGTTAAGTTATGCGCTGTGTGGTGAAACCCCAGAGCAGCAGCTGAATAGCTGAGACAGGTTGGAAGAGCCGCCCCCCACCCCTGCTGCTCTCAGGGACACCCAGCCCACCTCCCTGACAGTCTCCTCTGTGTCTTACGCTTGCATCTGCAGACCCTGTGCACGGCCCGCAGAACGTAGAGATCGTGGACATCCGAGCCCGGCAGCTGACCCTGCAGTGGGAGCCCTTCGGCTACACAGTGACCCGCTGCCACAGCTACAACCTCACGGTGCAGTACCAGTACGTGTTCAACCAGCAGCAGTATGAGGCCGAGGAGGTCATTCAGACCTCCTCCCACTACACCCTGCGGGGTCTGCGGCCCTTCATGACCATCCGGCTGCGGCTCCTGCTGTCCAACCCTGAGGGCCGGATGGAGAGCGAGGAGCTGGTGGTGCAGACAGAGGAGGACGGTGAGTCGGGGAAACGCACTTACGTGGGAGCGGGGGTGTTGGACCTGCCGCGGGCCGTGCCTGTCAGTTACGAGGTTTTTATCTTCCCTGCTTCTGTAATCTCCCTCTCTGCCTGGGCTCTCTTCCAGGGTCTTCAGTGCAGACTGTGCATTGCACAACTCCAGGGGGTGCTGTTCCCATGCACGGGGCAGCTCTTCCACAGTCAGGCACTTAGGTTCGACTTTTCTACAGCCCTATCCCTCCTCTCACGTTATACCGCCTTCTGTGCCCAACAGTTAACCACACGGATGGCCTCCAAAACAGAAACTGTATGTTGTGTTGTCTAAGCATGTTGAGTTTGGGAGTCAGACAGTTCTATTGAAATCACAAAATACTCATAAAGAGTTTAGCACGCATGTGGACAGCACCCAGAACCAAATACTCACCTGCTTGTCCTACAGGCATCTCGAACCCAAAGTCCCCCAAAATGAACTGACCTCCTCTTCTATGCTGACATCTCCCTCTGTGCCTCATCTCAATGACCTGTATCCAGTAAGTCCAGATAAAGACCTGAAGTCAGCCTCAGTGCCTCCATCTCTTCCCACCCTTCCCCCCTCCACTCCCACAAGGTTCCAATGAGTCTGCTTCCTATAACTTACCTTCTAACACGCCTCTTAACTGGAGACTCCAAGAATATAGAGCCGCGTGTTGTTCCTAGAACACCTCGCTTCCCCGCCCCTCCGGCCTCGCCCATGCCATTTCTCCTGCTTGGAACAAGCTCTCCCTCCATGTTTGCAGGACAAGCTCTATTATACTTCCCAGTCTTTGTTCACATGCTCCTTCCTCCAGGAAGCTTTCCCTGACTGCCTGAAGCTGATGTGGGTGTTCCTTCCCAGGCTGCCATTGCATTTTGCCTCTAACTGCACCGCAGTATTTATCTTATTTATGGCAGGACAGAACTTCCTCATGCTGTGACTTATCCAGGGAACATTCTCTGTGGTCTTGTTTCAGTCCCACCCCCCCAGCGAGGCTGCCTCTGACCTTGTGTGATGGCTGTAGTTAGTTCCCTGGAATCAGACTCTGAGATGTAGCTTTTTAAAGCATTTTTATTTTTTACTGAATTTATTACGGTGACATTGGTTAATAAAATTATGTAGTTTTCAGGTGTAACTTTATGTGCAAGTGATGGATTAAATGAAGGATTAATCCATCCCTCCCTTTCTCTCAGAAAAAAAAATGTGCAGCCCCTCCCTCCAGCAGGTAGAATGATGGGGTGTTTGAGGAGGTGGACTCTGGAGACGGATGAACGTAGGAGAAGTTGCTCACCCTCTCATTGCCTGGAGAGGTTTCTGCATCTATATAATGGAGATAAAAGTATCTCCAGTGCCCTAGAGGTTGCCATGCTCATTTAAAGGGATGGTATATAAAGAAATTGGAATAATGCCCAGTAGATTATATGTTTTCAATAAATGTAGCTGCCACATTTGCACTCAATCACAGGGAAAAAATATTTATTGACAAAGGACCTGCAAGCACAAGCAACCCAGAAACGACACACCTGTCCTAGAAAACCCCTCCAGAGTTCTAGACATCCATCTGCTCCAACTGGTTGTAGAAAGTATGGCGTAGATGGTCAAGGAATAGCAATGTGGTCAGTGCCTGATGTGAGAGGTGGAGTCGGGGCAAGAAGGATGGTTTAGCAACTAGTGGCCCTTGGTTGTTAGACGGGGAGGAGCCCATGTGGAAGCCCAGCGTGGAAATTCAGGACTCCGAAGATGAATGGTAGGGTTGGCCGCCCCCCCCCCCCGGAAGCAGCTCAGGGTGTTTGCTTTTCCTCAGGATGCTCCGCCCACCTCGGGCTGCTCCGCCCACCTCGGGCTGCTCTTTGAAGATTCCCTACACGTGCAGAGCACATCCCAAGTCCCGTCTTTAAGCCATACCTCAATCTCTCCCGTTCTCCTTCTTGCCACCAGGGAAAAAAAGTCAGAAAGCCTTTATCAAAACAACATGAGAACAGCAGTGCTTTGAAATTAAAATTTAATTAGGCGGTATTAATAAAACATTCATTTCCATGCTGCAGAGATGTGTGGACATCATTCTTTTAAAAATGCCAGCCCTCGAGGCCGCTGGGCTGAAGGAAGGCCTCAAAGGGTGCAGGCACCCTCGGGACACCAGGAAGAGGTTCCACTCTTTGTGAAGAGGGGCGGCACCCCTTCCCTCTGCTGGGGGCTCACTCATCTCAGGACAAGCTGAGGCTGGAGCAGGGCCCTAGTCCCTCAACTGAAACTTCCTCAGGAAGCCAACGAGCACCCTCTCGAACTGAGCTGGCCGGGCGCATGCTGCTCCCATCTGCACGGCAAATTGTCTTCGGGGGAATCCGTGGGGTTTGCGGTTTCAGCACCCCAGTGACTTTGAGGGCCTGTGAAGGAATCCCCCGCTGGCCAGAGACATGCACGGGGGCTGCGTCCCGTTGCTTCATCCTATCAAGCAGCTGTTGATAGGAGATGAGGCAGGTTCTTTATTTTTCTCTGCTCCACTACAGTCTCAGACAAAACCACCGCTCACTTCTGTGGGGGTTACTTCTCTACCCTTCATCAGACCACAGCCAAGAAGTGGGGCATGGGAATCCCTGAGCAGCCAAAACAGTGTTGGCGATGGTCTCAGGCGGCTACCACTTCCCAAGCGTGTACACCACGCTAGCCTCTAATGGGCATGTTGTATACAGTGACTCATGCCCAGGATTTCATTCTGAAATGTTTCAGAGCTATAGAAAAATGGAAGCAATGGCACAAAGAAGACCTGTAAACCCTTCCCCTAGATTCAACATTTGTTAACACTTGGCTACATTTTCTTATTCATATATATATACAGGAATACACACACACACACACACACACACACACACGATACCTAGAATAGGAAAATCTCATTTATAAAAATATATACAATATTTTTAACTATTTAAAAGGAAATGGCAGAAATCATGACACCCGACCTCTAAACTTTTAAGATACATGACTAAAGATAAGGACATTCTCCTACATACCCACAGCATCGTCCAACAGCTAAGAAACTTAGCACTAACTTAAAAATAATCGAGTAGATCATCCAAGTTCACAATTCCAGTAATGTTAAACCTGATTTTATGTGACAAGCCAAGATATGAGAAATTTTTCATTAAAAACACCCCACTGGCGATGCATTTGGTCACTTAAATAAGACAGGGACCATCCAGTCCCCCGCCTGTAAACACAGTCCCCTTTCCCTTTGTGAATCAGCCAGTCTGTGCGGTGATATTTGCGGTCCTGTGAATTCGCTCCTGCTAGAGTTTTTCACGCAGTGGTCTTCACGCTCCTAGATGGTCCTCACCTGCACCGCCTGTGAAGTCGGTATTCACAAAAGGGCGAATTTTCCATCTGTCATTCCGTGTGTATGAATTGACATTCTTCTTTGTGGAGAATCCCCTTCCTCACCCTCTTCCCCATGTTTAACATCCCTGTTGACGCTTGGATCATTTTTTTACTCAATGCATTAAAATTTAGTACTATTTATAATTCTTTTGCATTCTGAAATTGTCTCTACCTGGCTAGTGGGAGTCCCTTCAAATTGGCTCCTTGGTCCTTCTGACACCTTCCTGTTAGTCTTCCTTGCTTCTGGCACAACACAATATTCTAAACTGTCCTAGGAATGGCTCGGCCCCAGACCTGAAGTCCAACTGCTTATCTAAGGATTTCTGGTTGCTTTCAGCGGGGAGTGGTATTTTTGCACTAAAATATACAAGTTAGGTGTGCTCTGCTCAGTGGGGTATTATTGCCTCTAGACTCTTCAAGTGTGTGGAGCTGGGGGATATGATTTATCTTTTTTAAATCAGAGCTCACACTGATTCAAATCCAGCCGCTCAGGAGTCTTCTGCCCTTGCCCTCATTCTATTCAGACTTCCCCTGCCCACAGTGAGAACCCCGATTCCCCCGTCCACAGGATTTGTTCATTTGCTCTATCCTGCCGTGTATGAAATAGCTTCAGAATTACAATGCCAGTCCTTCTAACAAAGCAGAGCTACTAAGTTAGGTTAAAGATCTTCTTTTCAGTCTTTCTCTCTTTTTAGGCAATCAAAACGGTGTGCTCAAAAGTTCAATCTTCTCTCTATGTGGTTATATTATCAATTTGATACTCAATTAGGTTTGTTTCAGTTTCGAGGGTTGCTCCCCCAGTCCATGCTTTTGTATTTAGTGTCATTATTTTAATATCAAAACAACAGCATGGGTCAAAAGTCAAAACAGTAGCCCTGGCTGGGTATCTCAGTGGGTTAGAGCTTCGCCCCTCTATGCCGGGGTTGTGCAGTACGTCAAATCTGGAGGAGAGAAAAGTGAGAAGCAGAAAAGGCACTAGCAACAAGACCGAGTGTGATGCAGGCCAAAGTCATTCAGTGGGCGGGGAAAAGGCTCGGCACACCGTGGTAAGTCCTGAAGGCATCACTTAATGAGATCTTAGTGCATTTTTGATGTCGATAAAGATGACCGTGAAATATTATAAAGGGTAAGAAGAAATGCAGTTAAGGTTTCTGAATGCTCACTATGAGCTAAGCACTGTGCCAATATTCTTCATTTGCACAATTGCCAAACAATTGCCAAACATTGTGATGTAGGTGCTAGTGATACAGTTGCGTGGGAGAGAAATCTGAGACCCAGAGAGTTTAAGGAACCTGTTCGAGATGACGAGTGGAAGGGCTAACAAACAGATCCTCAACCCTGTGCCTGACCAAAACCTCCCTAACATTCTCTCTGCTTTGTCTGCGTGTGTATGTGTGCGTACATATATGTGTGAGTGTGTAGATATGTGGTTATATCTATATGTACACATATACATGTTTAGTTTCTGCCTGACACACGATATGTGCTCATTAAGTATTTGTTGAGTGAATGACTCCCTGACATCAAAGTCCCTGCCTCTTTCACGATAGCACAGGGCCCTATTTAGGTACACTGTTTAAGAAGGTGAGGCTACGTATAATGTATTTTATCTCTATTCACACTGGCTTGCTAGAGCTGATCGTTAGCCTCTCTTCCCACCTCTCAGTTCCATGATATCACATCAACTCCTTGAAATTGGCCATGATGGGGATATTTCCACCATGTAAATCAGCAAACATATTGGTGTTTTGTTTTTCCTGGGAAGCTCATTGCGAGGCATTTACTAACTCACTGCTGGCTAGATCCATTAAAAAAGATATATTTGACAGCTTCAGATGTAAAGATTTAGCCAGAAAAATATCTTTCCTCCAACAAGACTGGAACATACAAGTAGATTGAAATTGCGTAAATCTCTCTTGTCTCCGGAAGACTCACTCATACTCTTCTGTAACGGTGGCCTCGGAACCATTTTCAAATTATTTTGATTTGAAAGTAACTTATTTCTTAAGTTAGTTGTGATTCTCTTTATAATGAACCAACAAGCATGGAACCTGCAATAAAAAGGCAAAGGAAACAATGACCTAGATAAGCTAAGCAGGAAGGGAGACTTCCATGCACCCTGCTGGGCTTCGGGCTCTTAAGGAAGCTGCTGTGTTACTTCCCACCCCGACCTTCAAGTTCACCGTCATTAGCTCCGCTTTTCAAAAATGAACATGGAAGAGAAGTGAGGAGAGGAGAGGTGAGGAGAGGAAAGGAGAGGAGGAAGCCTCCCTTGAGTACCCTCTATCTTTCTTTGTGTTGGAATGAAAATTTCCCTTAAATTACCGCCTGACTTTTAGGTACAAGAAAACATCTGGTTTAATTGCAGTAAATTTACATGAACCTACTGACAAGAAGCACAGTTAAAATTAGCAATTTTAGTGTGCTTTTTTTTTTTATAAAGAGAATGAAATTATAAAGTAATTAACCTTTGTTGTAGAACTGTGTCAAAAGGATGGAAAGTTCCATGCTGTTAGATAGAAGAAAAACTGAAATTGTGGAAAGAGGCTATTTGGATTCATTAAAGAATTATAGAGAAAAAAGTGTTGCATTCCGTGTAATGCAACACAGAAGTTAGAAGATAACGCAAAGAAGGAATTTTTCCCCAAGAAGTCATTTTTTTCCTTACAATGAGAGAGACAGAGAGAGAGAGACCCAGTTGAATCCCAGTTGAATCTGCCTCATTGAAAAGGACATGGACCTGTGGTGTGTGGATGTGGCAAAGGAGCCTTGGCCTGTGTCTGGGATGTCCTGGCTTTTCGGCTCACAGGTAGTGTGACTGCCTTTCTGAACCCACGTGTCTACCCGGCAATGAGAGAAAGGGGTGATTCAGAAAATACTTTGGGGACAAAAGGACCTGAGCTACATCCAGGTTCCATTCACAACTTTGTTTGCAGCCTCAGTTAAATCAGTTGCATCTGTGTCCTTTAGCACCCTCATCGGCAAATTGGGGATGGCAGTACCACCAGCCTCTTTAAGGTGTACTGCATGAAAGGGTACGTGTAACCTACTGACTGACTCTCTGTATTAAGTGGTGTGTGGTCAGCACGCGTATAACTAGGGAAAACCAAACCAGCGGTCTTGGCAAAAGTTCTGTTCATCATAGACAAAGAACCATTTAAAAATAACCTATAATACCTCTGCAATCTTAATTTCAAATAGAAATGAATGGGTGTGGCAGAATTCCAATAAAATTTTATTTATCAAACAAGCAGCTGGTTGCAGGCATAGTTTGCTAACCATTGATCTACACTCATGCCCCCTAATTATTTCTTCCAATCTCTGGGCTTTAAAATACCCATATGCTAATGATTTCCTCCATTGACATCTCCAGGCTAGACCTCTCCCCTGCCCTCCAGAGTCATTTATTTAACTACCTGTTCAACCGAACCTCCTGGGTTGCTAATCAGCCTCTGGAATCAAACACGTCCATCGCTGACCAGCTGATTGTCCCTCAGCCACCACCAAACTCACTCTTCCCCCAGTCTTCTCCATTTCAGTTAACGGCAACTCCATTGTACTAGGGGCTCAAGTCAAAAACCTTGATTCCTCACTCTTGCCACATCCATGGCCCTGTCTCACATCCATCTGACAACCCCGGAGAACACCTTTCCCCCGGTACTCGCTGTGACTGGCGCGCCCCTTGCTGTGTGTGAAGCAGCAGCCCTGATCACTCCCCGCACCCCGTCCACCAGCACCTTCTCTTGACTCATCCTTCGCTATATACCAAGACCTTGACCATTTCTTACACTCTCTGCTGCTAGCTCTTTGGTCCCGGCCACTGTGATTTCCAACCTGGAATTTTGTCATGTTCTCCTAAATGGTCTTTTGGCTTCAGGCCTGGCCCCTGTTCTCTTCTCCATATGGCAGCCAGAATGATCTTGTTAAACCGTGAGGCAAATCACACCATCGCCCCTAGCGAGACCCAAATGGGGAAGAAAGGGCTGAGCTGTGACCTCATTGAAAGAGACCCCCTCCACCCTACAGGGCACAGGAAGAAAAGCCTTCCAAGTCCAATGGCATTAATGCCCTCCAACTCCCACCGAGCAGTGCTGGAGGCGAGGGGGGCCATGGAGTTGGTGGATGGGAGTAGGAGATCTCAATCTTGTGGGCACCTTTAGAAAAGGTTTTTTAAATTCTAGTTGACATTCAGCGTTATAGTGGTTTCAGGAGGACAGCACAGTGGTTAGACATCTGTATGACTTAGGAAGTGATCCCACCCCCCATAGGTCTAGTACCCACTTGGCACCGCGCATAGTTATTACGGTGTCATGGACTATTATCCCTGCGACTGCTTTGTAACTGCCTGTTTGTGCTTCTACATTCCTTCCTTATTTTCACCCAGACCCCCAGACCCCCTCCTCTTGGGCAACTATCAGTGTGTGCTCTGTGTCTGAGTTTGTTTCTATTGTTTTTCATTTATTTTGTTTTTTGGATTCCACATATAAGTGAAATTATATGGTATTTGTTTTTCTCTGCCTGACTTATTTCACATAGCATAATACTCTCTAGGTCCATCATGCTGTTGCAAATGGTTAAAATTTTATTCTTTTTTACGATCAAGTAATATTCCTTTATGCATACATGTACCACACTTTCTTTAGTCATCTATCAATGGACAATTCGGTTGCTTCCATACCTTAGCTGTTGTAAATAATGCTGCAGTGAACATAGGGATGCATATGTCTTTTCAAATCAGTGTTTTGGATTTCCTTGGATAAATACCTAGATACAGTGCTCATGGACAGGAAGAATTAACATTGTTAAAATTTCTGTACTACCCAAAGCAATTGATAGGCTCAGTGCAACACCTATCAAAATGCCAGTGACATTTTTCACAGAACTACTAATCCTAAAATGTATATGGACCCACGAAAGACGCCGAATAACCAGTACGTTCTGTGGCATCTTTATGTGCCTGCCCACAGAGCAGAAGATGACAGCTCTCACCCCACGCCTGTCTATGAGTAAGTAAGGAAACAAGGAAGGAAAGAAAAGAGATCTAATAAAAGACTGTCTTTGAGAGGAGACACTCCAGCTGAAGGAACGGTGTTCTAGGTTCCTTCAGGCTGTTCCCCAAAACGGAAAAAACAAACAAACGAAAACACTCTCTCCGCAATGAGGCTGCCTGCTACCTGTTTATTTTCCCTTCCTAACCTCCTCCAGCCCCCTCCCCGCACTCCCATGCGTGCACACCCCTCATCTGGCCCAGTGATGGATGAGTGTGTCTAATTTTTTCCTTTCCCTTGGGGTTAGTAATATTAAAACAAGGTCTCATATAAGCACTAGCAGAACATGTCGTCCCACCAGACTCGACCGTCCCATACGACCTCTTGAAAGGTTGCATAAAGAAAGTTTATTGGACACCGGACAGATGAAAACATACTTTTATTATTAAAAGGGATTAATCTGATCATGCAAAGCAAATGTCTTCTAACAATCACAGCAAGAAACAAGATTTAAAAACAGAGCAAAACACTACTCCACTTTCTCAACAGAAAAGATAAATAAATGCTGAGAGAAGACAGATTCATGAAATGGAAGTTAGTATAAAGAGGTTCATTCTCCGAGAGTGATCTTTGCAAAAGAGTTTAGCACTATTTATTATATTTATTATGTTTATTTAATAATAAACCCTGCAGTGCCTAGGGATGTATGTTTAAGGAATAAAAATTATAATGAAGAGCAAGGTAATGATTACTGTGAAGTTAAGAAAGTGGTTACCTTTTGAGAGTATGAAGTTGACTATTAATAAATTAATGAGGTGCATATTTGTTTTATGCACCTGTGGAGTGGTTACTTCCCAATAAAAAGGATAAAATGAGGATACTAAATATCCTTTAATACCAATAAATTTGACATTTATGGGGTATGGAAAAAATACCTAGCAAAACATAAATTTAAAACCTTGACTACAGGAAAAATGTATATAGTTCTGCAGCAAATAGAGGAACGGAATCAGGAGTTTAAACTCGTGCAGCGAAGAAAACCTCAGTCCCAGGTGGTCGTCCAGGTGCAGTCATACCGACATTCAGAGCACTGGTGAGCCCGTGCTGACATCTACACATTCAGAGAGCAGCAAGAGAAAGAGCTCTCCTTAGTTCAGGGAAGCAGTGTAACCTTGGCGTCTAAGTCAGACAAGTTTATCATGAGAAAAAAGAGCAGTTAGGTGCAAATGCCCCAAACAACATATTAGCAAACAGTCCAGCACTGTTTGCAACTAGGAAAAAAGAGGTTTATTTCAGGAAATGCATATTGGTTCAACATTAATAAGTCCATTAATGTGATTCACTACATAAACAAACTAAGAGAGGGACAAAAGTAGATAATTACTATAATAGATACAGAAAATGTATTCGTTAAAAACTCTGCATGACTTAGCAAGAAAATATTCTTATGCACTGGGAATATGAAGGACTTTTACTGTGATGAAGGGTAACTGTAAGAAACCTACAAACACCATACTTGAGGATGAAATAATAAAATCACTTTCTTTAACATTGGAAAAACAGATGTATGTTATTATTGTGTCATATAAATACCATGCTGGTGGCTCTGGTTGTAGACAAGAAAATTAAACAAAGATTTAAAAGATTGGAAAAGAACAAAACTGTCATTAACTGCAGATGCTTTGATTATTTGTGTAGATAACCCAAGGAAATTTGCACACAAACTATTAGAATTAACAAGAGAATATAACATGTTTGACAAAGAAGTCACCATTAAAAAAGTCAACTGCATTTTCATTGAGCTAACAAGTATGTGGTATTTTTAAAGATACTATTTACAATAGCAATAAAAATATATGGTACTTAGAAAAAAACCCAACGAAAGCTTTTAATATGTATAGTACATATAAATTCATAAACCACCAAAAGACATTAAAGACCTAAATAAGAGGTATACCATGTTTATGGATGGGAAAACCCAATCTTACCAAGACATTATCTAAAAAGAAATAAATTATCTCCCAACCGATGTATAATTTATACAATTTTAATACAAAAATCAGACACTTTCGGGAAATTTACAAGCTCGTTCTAAAATGCATATGCAGGCAGAGAAGGCAAGAATAACTAAGACTGCCCTAAACAAGAAGTGCAAGGTTACAGGCCTTGCTCTCCCAGATACGGACTTACAACACCAGGGTGGTCTAATAGAACAATTGAACAAAACAGAGAGGACCTAGAAATAGACCCACACATAGGTGGAAATGTGATGGAAGGCAAAGGCAGCCTGGCCAACCATGAGCAAATAACTTGTTTTCATTACATGGCCCTAGGAGAGGGAAGAATTGTAGTCGGATTCCTGCCTCACACTCTACCTGAAAACACCATTGCCGGTGGGTTGAAGACATTTTATGAAATGCATAACTTTAAAAAATGAAGAAACTTAAAGTATCCTTGTGACTTCAGCAGAGAGAAAATAGTTTTACATGAGACCTTTGTTCAGGTTTATTACTTTTGCGTGCGTTTATGTGGCCCTGAGATATGGATTCTAATGCAAGTAGTTTATTCAAGAGTTGGCGCAGGGCACACTGGTGCAGGAGGAGGGCAGCTGAATTGGAGAGGAGAAGCCAGCCAGTACAAGGTGTGTCCTCAGGAAAATGACCATGTGAGAATAACTGGGGTTAGGACAGTGACCCAGTGCGATCCAGGGACCTGCGCTGACTCGCGAACTCCTTCTGGGCTGTGGCAAGATAATTGCAGAAATAGAGGTTAAATTTTTAAACAGGAGAAGCTCACATCTTCTATGTTTTCAAATTTCATGCTTACTCTTTACTTTTACTTTCGTGTTCTTTGTGTGAACGTGTGTATTTCATGGCAGTATCAGTCCATAGTGGGTTCAGAACAATAGAAATAATAACAACGAGGCATACTGGGGTTTCGATACTGAGATCGTTTAAGAAGGATTCGTAGGACATGTCTCGAAGTGAACCCAACTGCGTTGTGAGAACACTGGGATATTCATCCATCGACTTCCTTTCTGTCGTTGCTTGAAGGATGTTTGGGGGGTATTAATTCACGGCACTTCTTGCTTGCCCTGGGTGGAGACCAAGTGTGCGTCCTCAGCCTTCGGGAAGAGAGCCAGGGTTTCCTAGCAAGCATTAGCTTGTGGGTGGGACACCAACGGCCTCCGCTACTAAATCTGTCTTTTTTCCTGCACATTTTTAGGTATAATTGATTCATTAAATGGTATATATTTAAGATGTACAACATGATGATTAAATATACGTATATACTGAAATAATTACCACAATCTAGTGACAAAGTCTGTCTTTCTCTTCCTTCTCCCATACAAAAGAAAAACTTTGATGAACTGATCTTCATCCAAAGGTGACATAATGGGAAAGGGAAGACAGAAATACGAGGATTTTTTTATAACACAGGTAGCCAATCAAAGGATTAGTAACAAGACTGTAGTCTTGATAGAGTCTCCATGTAGTCTTTCCTTCCTCTTTCCCACTTTTCCACCTCTTTCTAACATTTTGGCTTTGGGGGGATTGCCGTTAATTAAGGCACGACCTCTCCGGTCTTCGGAAGGGGTGCTACTTGGCTGCATAGCTCATTCCTGCCAACGTCTCGCATTCTCCTCCCATCGACAGCCGAAATCGTCTGCTTCTCTAGCACAGTCCCTCGCCCTCCACTTTCTTCTCCACCCACTGCAGGGTGGCTTGTGACACCAACGTTCTTCCTAAATTACTCTTCCTTGGGTCCTGAGGACCCGTGAAGACGCTAAACTCCATGGGAAAACATGAGGCTGCACCCTACTTGACTACTCGGCCGTATCTGTCACTCTTAACCAGTGCCTTCTGGACCCTTCCTTGGCTGCTCTGTGGGAGCTTACCTTCCTGGTCTCCCTGTTGCCTCTCTGAACACAGCCTCGGTTCCTCAGTTTCTTTGCTCCCCTCCTAACTGTTCACACTGTGGTTCTTCTGGGTTTAGCCCTAGACCTGCTTTTTTGTTCTTGTTCCTCTCCGCACTCTCGCTGCAATCTCTCTTCTCTGCCCATGGTTTTCATTTCTAAGCATTGGTCCCAGTCCTGGTGCATCCAACGCCGCTACTCAACATCGCCACTTGGGCGTCCTACCCACACCTCACATGAAGTGTGGCAAAAGCTTCCTGTCCAAAACGAACCCTCCTCTAAGCTTCCCCTCAGTGAGCAACACTCTGATCTGCTCCAGCTGTATAAATACAGCAGAGCTGTCTTCCTTGACACCTCCTCCATTTCTCCACCCTCATCTGTCACCACCAAATCACGTTAGTTAGCACCCCCAAATCTCCTACACAGTTTGCTTCTCTTCTGCATACCACCACCCCGGTCCGAGTTACCAGCCTTTGCCCTTGGGTGGTTTTCCTCCTTCTGCTCTTCCCTCCCGAAGGTATCCACCGTACTCAGCACCCACCCTCCCCACCTTTGCCCTAGTAACTTCTGCTTATCCATTGACATGAACTTATTTTCCACTTATTATCCTGACTTGCAAGACTGGTTTTTCTCTGCTTGTTATAATTCTCCCAAAGTCCCAATAACTTTAAAATTTTACTTAGGAGTGTAATTATTTATTTAATGTCTGTCGCCCTTTCCAGAATACAAGCTTTATCAAAGGTTTGAGTCTATCCTTCTTTGCCACTGATGCTTCCCTAGTGACCACCGCCATCCCTTGGTCGTATTAAATAGTAAATAAGTATTTGTGGAAAGGATGAATAGATGAGGAAAAGCAGTAAGAGATCTGACTCCTAAGAAGCTTCTACATTCCTAAAAGACTTAAAAAGCAAATGAAAAACTGACAAAAATATTTGTAACTTATGCAAAAAAAGCTTATGTTCTTAAAAACAGATTATAATTACAAGCTCATAAAACAATGATGAACAAAAATGAAGAACCATACAGGGAAATGAGCTCAGGGTCTAGAGAGCATGTTCATAAAAGAATCAATGCAAATGGCCAATTAAACTGAAAAACAAATCTGCACTCTCCAGTGTTCTAAAAAAATGATACACTTACTATTTTTCTTTTTAAAATAGTCAGTGGTGCCACGGGTTGGAAATAGGCATCTTCTTCTGTTGGGGATCCCGGAATGGTAGCAAACTTTTTGGAAGGTGTTCTGGTAATGCGTGTCAAAACGCTTAAAAATAAAATAGTTTGGCTCAGTAAATCGGTTTCCATGAAGCTATCTTAGGGACATTAGTAGAGGTTCACACAAATACTTATTCATAAGAATGCTCATTATAGTGTTATTTGTAATCATAAAAAAAAGTTTAGCCAAATTTAATGACAATAATAAAGGAATGGTAACTGTAATGGGGCATGGCCTTCTCTAAGCAACCATTAAAATACAAGGCCCCAAAGAATATTTAAGGATTTTTTTAAATCTGCAATTTGTTTAGCTGTCAAAGGAGATCACAACACAAAATGTGCAGTAGGAATTTTAACTTTTAAAAATAAAAAAATATATACGCACAGACATAAAGTTATCTTCAGTTATGAGGATTATGAGTGATGTCCTTTTCTTTTTAAAATCTTTTTGTATATTCTTAATATTAAACAAACTCTGTGTATCGTGTCCATAATGAGGAAAACTAACTATATTTCAATGGCACCATATGGCCGAGGCTGCATCTGGAGAGGCATCGCATGATTCTTAAGAGTATACGCTTTGGAGCGCAGACAGGTGTTCAGTTCCCTCTTCACAACTTAAGAGCCATGTGACCTTGAGCGAGTCATTTAATTCTCTTCACCTCTGTTCCCTTACCAACACAAGAGAGATGATATGTACTGGGCAGAGCCGTTTTGTGGCTGAAATGAAATAATGTATGTAAAACTCTCATCAAAGCGTGCACACTTAGTCCACGAACCTGCTTCTTGTAAGGCCGAAATATAAACAGACGCGGTAATGATTTACATGACTTCATGATTCTCTAGGGGGTTATAACTAGAAGTTTGGGGAATTGTTTATCTGACGGTTCAGTGTCTTCCACTCTGTCCTAATGATGGTGGCATCCAGCAGGAGGATGCTGGCAGCAAGACTGACCTGTAACGCAAGCAGCCCAGGACAGATTTTGCTCATTAGGGCAAACTGCTGGCATAGGTCATTTATTTACCTATTCATCCAACCAGCAAATGGTTATTAAGCATCTACTGTGTTCCAGACATTGGAGGCTCAGCAGTGAGACGAACTAGCTGCCGCCTTGGAGTGAGGCAAGCTTCTTCTAATTGGGTTGGCACTTCAGGACACATATTTTCTGTTGGAGTCAAGCGAGGAAGCACTTCCCGTAGTGGAAAGAAATGTGGCAGGGCTTGGAAAGTGAAGCTTACGTTGCATTCTGCAAATACCATCCCAAGGCAAGGTTCCAGTTCCAGGAGTCCCACAGGCTGGCAGGGCTGCGGGACCTACAGAGGTCCTCCCTCCCCTGCCCAGGCTTAGTTCAAGACCAGACTCGCTCCGTGTGCAGGTGAAAAGCCATTAGCCTTCCAGGAGAGGGGCGAACAAACGATGGCCCATGGGTCAACTCCAGCCATTGACTGTTTTTAGATATAAAGTTTTGTGGACGTGCAGCCAGGCCCCCTGATTTCTGGGTTGTCTAAGGCTGTTTTGTGCTATAGGCACAAAGTAGAGTAGTTGCCATGAAGGAATGTATGGCTCACAAATATTTATTATTTGATCCTTTAGAAGAAAACGTTGCCAACTCCTCTTCTGAGTCCATGGGGTTGGAGACATGAGATGGAAGGTGGCATCCGGTTCCTAACCTTTTCTTTCTGCAGTTCCAGGAGCTGTCCCTCTGGAGTCCATCCAAGGAGGGCCCTTTGAGGAGAAGATCTACATCCAGTGGAAACCTCCCAACGAGACCAACGGGGTCATCACACTTTACGAGGTAAGGAGGCCCGCAGGTCATATCGCTTACTGTGGTTTCATACCATTGACTTCAGCCAGAGACTGGTGACGACCTACTGTGTGCAGAGCTCCGCCGAGGGCATGAAGGTGAGTGAGACGCAACTTACCAACACAGTGGGAAGGAAACACAAGGGCATACAGTTGCGCTGTCTCGGTGGCTCCAATAACAAGGAGCATTGGACATACTATATGCGTCAAAGTGATTCTCGATCTCTTCAGCAAAGGCTTCAGGAGAGCCAGGTCACCCTGGTATAGCCCAGAAGACCCAGGCCTGGCAAACAGTGGTTCCGATTCATCTAGAAAGTCACAATACAAACACGCTGGCCCTCCTGCCCACGACAGTCCCTGGGCTTCTAAAAGAACCCCAGTGGCATTCTCTCCCCCAGGGGTACACGATTCTTGACCTTTTACATGGCTCTGTGGCCAAGGCACATTTTATTGCCATCCAGGTGGTGGAGTCCCACGGTTAGCAGGACCGTATCCTATCAGAGATGGAGCAGAAATGAGTCATAAGCCAACACAATGTGGCTTCCTGAATACTTTCACAATTAGAATGAATTATAAAGAAGTCCACTGTGAAACAAAAACAAACACACAAAAACTTTAAGAAGGCTGATAGAGCTGAATTCTAGTATTGGAATATGGCCAAGATTGCCTCTGCCCCCCAAGCCTTGTGGTCTGAGATAGTATAAGACTGTGATTCGGGGTGCAAAGGAAAAACACAGCAGTGCAGAGGGGCTCCTTGGCAGCCAGCCGAAGGGAAGCACGGAGCCTGGTATCCTCGTAGCTCTGTCCTGGTGCTAAGTGACCTTTGGCAGGTTTTTCCTCTCTCCAAGCTTCAGTTCCTCATCCGTAACATGGGGGTGGTGGCTGATGCTTCGGGGTTCCTCTAGGGAATCTGAGGGGAGAAGGAAAGGGCGAGCACCCCCAGGCTAAAATGCACAACAGGCCCGTGGAGGGCCCTGAGGCCTCAGCGCTCATGCAGAAAGGGACGTGTACTGAGCGTGTGCTCCAGGAAGAGTATCTCCAAGGCCAGGGAGGGGGAGCTGTGGGGAGGGGAGCCAAGGAGTACTCGATGAGGGAGACATATTCAGGGAAACCTGATGGACACACGCTCTCCAGAGAGAGCAGAAGGACCTTAGAGCTCATGGAGGAGAAAACGATCCAGCAGGTAGAAGGTGCTTGAGAAAATACATTCGGAAAGCGCTTTATCTCATGAAATGCTGAGATCCTCAGAAGCTGAGCTGTCTAACACCCCCATCGTGGGCCACGTGATCAGGAGAAGCTTCCCTCCTGGGAGGTGGGAGGGGCATAGCGAAACACCTTGCCTAGGATGGGTTCAATACCTCATCAGGGAAGACTGGGGCTACAAACTCCGCTGGAGCAAAGCCCAGCCGTTCCATAGCTACATGATGTTCTTTGTAAAGCAGGGGCCAAATTACACACAAATGCACACATGTGAACTAGAGATCTATTGTGTATAGCAACCCGCTGTTTGTAGAGCAGAGGCAAAGGACCCAGGGCTTAGAGAGTTGAGTGGCTCAGTACTGTTATGTAAAAGACTGTTTGTGCCAGGTGTTCAAGATTTTTGGAATTCACAGGCTGCTAACATTTCCAAAGGTTTGGGGGACCAACTTGGAGTGCTTTACCATATTTTAGCTTCATTTCATAAAGGACATAATTTCAAAAATACAGAGAGGACATAATTTCAGAAAAAAAAGGCAGTCCTTCAAACTGAGTAAGTTTAGATCGTCATGAATAACTCATGCCAATCGTCTTGCTTCCTCTCATTTTGCTTTAAATTGAGAACAACTTTGCCATGCAAAGGCCCTGATCCTGGCACCCCCCTGCACTTGGGAACCCCGGTCTAGGCTGTGTTGCAAGTAGAGTCGTATGTCTGCACAGCCTACTTCCTCTGACAGGGCTCTGCAGCGGGCTGGCCTAGGAAACCCTTGACTCCTATGCCAGGATGAGAAGAAAGAAGTAGATGGAGCCAGGAGCAAGAGTGCAAACCCACCGGTGCGTTCGACACCCTGTTTGAACAAGTGCTCCCGAAGCCGGGGCTTTATTAGACAGCACACCCTCTGGAGCTCTGGGCACAAAGGTGGGCACATATTGGGACAGTGCAGCCTGCTTCCCATTTTGGTGTGAACCCAGCGCCTGGAGGGTTTTCAAAGGCTGGTTGCTGGCACCCCTGTGACGGACTCTACTGGGAACAGCTATGGTGAGACACGGTCAAGGAGGTCTTTGGATGCTACAGAGAATCGGATGGCGAAGAACCAGAGCTGGAAGGCTGCGGCCGTCTGACTTGTTTAAGAGCACTGAGGTCACCTTTGGGGAATGTGCCCAAGTGCTTGGATGATGCTGTGAAGGGAGCTAAGGAAGTCATGGGCATAGGTCGTTGTTTTTCGAGCATAAATGTAGCTGTGACCATGTGTGTCACAAGCTAGTGAAGCCTCGGAAAGTGACAATGTTGACTTTCGAGGTCAGACAGTCTAGTTCTGAATCCCAGCTCTGCCACTTACTTGCTGTGTAACCTTGGGTTTGTCCTGGAACCTTTCGTTTATGTTTACATCTAAGTATAAATACCTATTTAGTACTGTGTTTGGCATTTAGAAATATTAATAAATGTTAGCTCTTATTATTACATAAAAAGTAGAAAATTGAGACTCAGAGAGGTGAAAAGACAAGACCAGGGTCACATAGCTGAGAAGGCAAATTCACGGGTCCCGAATTCAAGTGCAAGGTGTCTTGCCCCGTAGTCAGTGTGGTTCACGGGCCAGTAACATCAGCAATTCCTGGGAGCTGGTCAGAATCACAGCATCTGAGGCCTCACCAGACCTCCTGAATCAGAGCCTCCATGTCAGCAGGCTGCCTGGGTGATTCACATGGGCACTGACGTTTGAGAAGCACCGCTCTTGACCACCCAGCTCTTGAGAAAGTTTCGACAGTAGACAAAAGAGTATGCCCTCCTGGGAAAGGAGGTGGGGAGTGCCCCCTCCATGCGGGGCTCAACCCAGTCCTGCTCCAGAAAGTAAGCAGACCTTGCTTTAAATGACATTTATAACAGAGTACATGTTTCTGAGGCAATTTCCAAGTTTAATTAGATGAAACCAACTTGATTTTTAACATTAGGTTCCGGTTGTAATTTCAGAGAGAAGTTCCTAAATTACATATCACCCTCTCTGGCCTCAAAAAATATATTTTTTGACAAAAAAAAAATAGGCCAGCACAAATGGAAGAGAAGTTCAAAATTGTACCTTCCTATGTACAACCTTGAACTCAGCAAAGTCAGAAGCCAAAAGGAGGGAGTGGTATAGGCGGGTTATAACCATCATATATTGTAACTATCGTTAAGCAGTGCAGGTCCAAGTACTATATAATATGTTAAGATTAAATTTTTTCCCCATGAGTCCAAGTCATAACCTGTGGGTTCATCCTTGGACAGTTTCACCCCCAAAATCTGAGTGGCTTTAATTATATTTCAGTCTGTCTCTGGGCTTCAGTCCTGTCTTTGTAACCTGAAAGTGTCAGACTATTCCAGGCTCCAGCTGGGTGAGAATCAAGAGAAAAATAAATGCACATCAAGCCTACACAATCAGAGGTTTATGCCCCATTTTGGAATTGCTCTGCTGCTAAAACCTTACCTGTGGCCAGAGTCTTTGAAGGCAAAGCAGTGTTGACACTAGAAGAAAAACAGCTAGTGCAAAGGCCCTGGGGTAGGAATGACTTTAACAGGTGGGACAAATAGGAGGTCAGAGTGACTGAAGCTTTGTGAGCAGGGAGGACCGTGATAAGACCATGGGTTGGCAGGGTCTGGTTATGGAGGGCTTCTAGGTTTCTGCTTTATCCTGAGAGGAATAAAAAGGCCTAGGATTTTAAGCAGAAACATGAAGGAATCAGATTTATATTTTTATTTTTTAATATATTTTATTGATTATGCTATTACAGTTGTCCCATTTTCCCCCATCATTCCCCTCCACCCTGCACACCCTCTCCCACCCACATCCCCCCCTTTAGTTCATGTCCATGTGTCATAAGTTCTTTAGCTTCTACATTTCCCATACTATTCTTGCCCTCCCCCGTCTATTTTATATTTGAGATCTTGAAAAGCAGGGACCTACATCCAAAATTGCTCTATCCAGCAAAGCTGTCAGATTTATATTTTTAAAAGATCCCTTGGCTGTTGTGTGGCTAACTAAGCATCTTAGGGACATCTGGAAAATGTGCCAGGAGGCAAGGACATTCCCATCATCTGTGATACTGCAGCAAGAGCTCGGGTTTTTACTGGAAGACCTGGTACCCAGGGGGAGATGGGAGAACTTGGTCGCATCTGCCTCCTCCTGTGCTTTAGTGGGAGACGCAAAATGCTCTTCTGCGATTGCAGAGTGACAGGCGGTGCAGAGTGAGGCCATGCCCAAGGCCTCGGATCCACAAACCAGCAGATCGACCTCAGACATGCGGAGTCTCAGGCCCCAGCCCAGACCTACTGAACCCGAGTCTGTTTGAACCGGATCTCCGGATGATTCATGTGCACGTTCAAGTGTGAGAAGCACTGGTCTCGGAGACACGGTACAGCTCAGCCTGATGAAAACAGGTCCTCAGGTGAATGATGTGGCCGTTGGATGAACTGAGTGGTGTCCCTGATCCCATGGGGTCCAAAGAGCTGAGTTTTTTCACCAGGAAAGTGAAATCAGGCCATCCCCACAGGCCCTTCCGGAGCCCTGCCTGGGTTTGAACAAGACAGCGGGGTGCCCCCGTCGGGCGGGTGTGGCCTTTCCCGTTCAGACTGTGCTCTTGTGAATCACACAGCTCACCAGAAATAGACCATCAACGCTTCAGATAGGCACCGACAGCCCAAATGAGGTCACGAGGGAAACAGTCCAGCCAAACAGTTGTTTAAAAACTCCTCGATAAAATCGTTCACAGGCAAGCTGTTCAGCGTTCGTGAAAACCAGTAATCAATATGTGTCTCAGTTCAATTCATTGTTCCCGTCTCTGTCCCAAAATAAAAACCATGCAGTGCGAGGGAACTGGGCCAGAAGATGTTACACCAGCAACAGGGTTAACGAAGTGTGAAAATATTTAAAATTCAGACATGTGAAGCTTCCCTGTAAGCTTTTCTGTTTAGCAGTCAAAATCACCAAGTTTCTAATTACAGTGTTTGAATCTGAGGCGCTTAAAGGGAATGAGAGGGCCTTAATGAGTCAGGAATGGGTGTCTTGATTATGCTAGAGTTGATTGACATTTATCTTGCAAGCTATTCTAGGCGCCTGGCGTTCAGTGCTGAATAAAACACACACTTTGCCTCAATAAAATAAGGCGGCATTTCTGTGTGGGGGGGTGCCTTTAAAAGGTACGATGGGGTCGGAGGGTTGTCAGTGTTTTTCCAGCAAGCAGATGGTGTGTGAGTGTACTGGAGGCGCCTTGCGGGCGGGCTGGGAGGGTGCGCGCAGGCGGAGGAGTTCCACACAGGACTGGAGCAGGCACGTGCGGACGGAGAGAGGGGCCGGCGTGCGCACGCGCTGAGCCCAAGAGCACGCTCTCAAAGAGAGAGGCCCATAGGCGGTGCTGGCGCGGTTGGGATGTTCTGGCACACCTTCCTCCTGTCCTTTGACTGCGCCACCCTGGCCATTTAGAACTCACTGACCCCAGGCTCACTCTTGGCTCTGGTCCAGAGGAGCAGTGGGGGTGCGGGGAGGAAGAGGTCCTGCTGGGCAGGCGGGAGGATAAGCAGAAAATGACTAATACAGCCCAAAGCGAGAATTTGCATAAATCAAACTGGATCTACATTAATGAGAATACACAATTTGCATAATACAGGCTTCTATCCGTTATAACTTGAGCCAGGCTGGTAACTAAGATAAAAGGTCTTGTTCCTTTTGAATGGTTTAAGCCAGAAATGTGGGAATTATCCATTCCCCTCTCCACTTGCTGTAGAACTAATGTTCTAGAAAGTTCTATTTCCTTCTCCTGCCCAACTAGACACAGGTTAGGTCACATGGCCCCATCCGACCACTCCTCTAATGCCTGGACATTTCAGGGCCTCTCTGCCCACCCCCCACTGACATCTCTCCTATCCCACTTCTCCCCACTGCAGCCTGACCCAACATCCTAAGGGTAAATCTAACCGTGTTCCTTCCCTGCTTTGGCTTCAGCCTGGCCCCTGCCTGCCTCTCTCACTTCCTCTCTGACCCTTCTTCCCGTTGCCTTCTGTGTACCCACCCCTCTGGTGTTCTGGCATTTTCCCAAGCTCACCCAGTTCTTTACAGCTCATGTGACTTTGTGAATGTTGTTGTTCTGCCAAGTTTTCACTTTGTACTTCTCATGGCCATCTCTTTCCTATTGTGTCACTCCAGGACACTTTCTCTCCACACTCTCCACTTACCCAGCACTTTCTTACCATGTTTACGCTCTGCACATGTTTTGTTGGTGGGCTTTAGTATCATCTAGTCTCTTACTGGATTTTTAGCTCATTAGGGCATGAGCCATGTGATGATTATTTTATGTTGTCAAGTTAACTGGGCAGTGGTGCCCAGAAATGAGGTTAAATATTGTTCTGAATGTTTCTGTGATGGTGTTTTTGGATGAGATTAACATTTAAGTGGACTTTGAGTAAAGCAGACTAACCTTCATAATGTGAGTGGGCCTTGGCCAATCAGTTGAAGGTCTGAACAGAGCAAAAGACTGAGCTCTTCTGAGCTAGAAGGAAATTCTGCCTGCAGATGAGCTTCAGACTTACACTGTGACTTTCACTCTTCCCTGTTTCCCCAGCCTGATGACCTTTGATCTTGAACTTCATACTGACCTATGTGGTTTTTGCTTTTTAGTAGTGTCTCCTGGGGAGGTAAGAGGGTAGTTTACATGTGTGCTTAGTGAATAGTCCTCAGCTGACTTGTGTGGATTCATGTTTTATTTTAACAAGAGGCAACGCTGAAAGTTTTTTTCCAACAAACTTAGTGGTTCTAAAGCCTGGCTGGAGATTGGAATCATACCTTGAGAGCTCCCAAAATATAGATAAATAAATAGGTACATAGATACACAAATGGATGTGTGGATGGGTGACTGGGCCTCATTGTATTCCAAATGAATCTGAATCCCTGGGGGAGAGCTCTGTTCTTTGGGGGCGGGGCTTAAGTTCCTTGGGGAATTCTAATGTACATCCAGAGGAGGGAAGAAGTATGGCAGAAAACGAACTCACTCAGTCTACTTCGATATGTTATCCTACCCTGATATCCCTGATTAAACAGTCTTGGCGCTATCTTCCTTCTCACGCTGCCCTGCCAGAATCCCACCTTATCTGACATTACACTGCAGTCAACCGCCTCAGGCACATGTGAGTGTTGGGTGCTCATTTTTTCAGGTTCAAATTTAAAAAGCACTGGCTCTTTCCCCCTCAAGGTTGCTAAACAAAGTCTGTGGAGTAATTGAAGACATACTGGCATTCTGTCAATTTCCCTTTGTGTTTTGCTAATGGCATCTTGTGACTCCAGTGCTGAGCCCAGCACTGACTTTACCTTGTAAATCTTTTCCTGTCTCCTATATAGTAGAAATTAGTCCTGTTGTTTATTTGTGAGATTAGAAAAGGCATATGCACACACAAAACTTAGTCGATTTGCCCAGAGGCTGGCCCTAAATCTTCAGCATTAGGGCCCCGAGATGTGTGGCGGCCATTTTTCCTAACCTCCGGCCTATCCCTCAACCTCCGTAGGATATTTCTTTTCCAGGGACCTGAAAAACACAGGCATCCCTGGGTGGGTGCCGTACACAGGTCTGCGGGCTCACAGGCAGGCTGACAGGTGTTTCAGTAAAAATGGCTGGAGGTTGAAAAGAATGATTTCTGGCACTCAGAGTCTGGAAGGATGAGAAGTTGTGTTCGAAGTGAGTAAGTTGCATTTGTAAGTGGGACCAACAGAGCTGCCTGTCATCCACTGGTGGCATTATCGACACTTCCTATTCATTCACCTCGGGGTGTTTTTTTACTGTGGTGGTTGTTTTTGTTTTTTTGCTATTACAACATATTTGTGATGGAGCCAGGTAACGTGACAGGAGGATTCAACAGATGCATAGTGCTTGTTACCTAAAGAACAGCAAATCACATTCCCCTGGCAATGGAAGTTTTTCCACTAAGCATTAATCATTCAGTTCAGCTGTAGAAAAACAGTAGCAGTTGCTGCATAGAAAACACTCCTGCAGGGTGCTCACATGGATAAGTAGGTTTGTCTGTGTGTGTGCGGCGCGTAAACATGGACGTTTGTGAGTCTGTGCAGCTGTACACTGGCCCCTGTATGCACATAGGGACTTATGTCTTTGTCAGTGTGTGTGTGAAGCCTTCACCCTTGGGCTGTACCCACATTCTCCATTGCATCCTCAGAGTTGCTCTCTTTCTGTGGAGAGTTCATTGTAGCCGAGATCAGAGACGAGGGGCTGTCTGTGTCTGTTTTCTCCTGGACTGGAGGAACCAGGTCACTTCACATCCATGACATAGATTCAAACGTCATGGGAGAAACTCCCTGTTATCCCAATAGGCTCTCAGCCATCTCTCAGGAACTTCCGCCACAATTCGGCTCTAGAACTTTTGCTAAAGGAGAATTTTGCATTAAAAACAATCTGCAGGTTAAATTCAATCCTGGGCATGTGCATTTGTCCTAGGAGAGCGGAGGGAAGGAAATGAAAAGGTAGTTGTGCATTTGGCCCAGCATGGGCTCTGCTTCTCGTTCCTGAGTGGGAGGGAGTCTGTCTTGGGATGCGCTGTGCACCCAGCCGCCTTTGCAGAGGAGCGGCCGGTACCCCCAGATGGAGCCCTCTCTTCAGCTGCGTGTGGTCCTTTCAATAAGCTGTGCCCAGAGGCCGTGTGCACGCTGCCAAGTATCTCTTAAACATCATGAGCTGTTCTCGTTTCATCTCAGATGTTTTACCTGAGTAACATGCTACTGGTGCAGTTCCTTCAGGACTGGGTAGGGCCGCGTGGATCCGCCGCTGCAGCCGGCTGGCTCCTCTGCGTGTTTTGGTCACAACAGCTCTGTGTTGGAGACCCGAAGGAAGGGTGAGTGTGAGTGCTCGTCTGTTATCAGGACGTGTGGAGCCTTCGCTCTGGAGCCTCTGGAGACTGGAATTCAAATGTGTGATTCCGAGCGTATGTTTTCACTGGACTCAGGAGATGGCGGGCAGCTTTCCTCCCTCACCGCCAGCCAGCAGTCCTTTTCTGTTGCGGACCGTTCAGCCTGGTTTCAGGAGTTGTAACCCTCACCCCATGGAGGGCTGTGTAAGAGCCCAAGGGACCCACTTCATCTGGGTCTGTTCTGTCACAGGATGTGACCTACGAAGGAGACAAAGCTTATGTCCCTGGCAGGAGCACTGCTTCTGCCTTGCCCATCTCTGGCCCCATAGCTTGGTTGGTTAGTCAATGACGGGTAAGACTCCTCATGGGAGGGGCAACCTAAGCCAGACGCAACCACTTGGGAGGCCTCATGGAAGGACTGGGGCGGGGGGGGGGGGGGTTGCAGCAAAGAGTATGTGATGGACCCTCGCTCCCTGGCTATTCTGACATAGCCCGAGTCCTCATTTCCATCTGGGAGATGTCTCCTGTTTCCTAATTGCCTTAAAGCCTGAAACTGTGGGGGTGAGCAGTGCAGCCCTGTCCTGGCCAAGACGGTTCCCTGGGTGATCCGGACATAAGAAAGAATTCCTAAAGTCCTGTGAAACCTCCTTTGCTAAGAGTGCTCTTCCTGAGGTGACAAGTGTCCCAGGAGGAAATGAGCAGTCTCCCAAAGTCTGGCAACCCCCCTTCCTGACAAACACTGGCTCGGATTAAGCCCTCAGATTTCTTTGACATGTTAAACTTGTATTCCGGTGTATTGGAACCCAATAAAAGCCTAGTGAGGATGGGGCTCTGGGTCATTCTCCTCTGAGAGTTTGACACCTTTCCTGCCCAAGCAGATCTTGTCTTGGTAGTTTTTACTTTCATCCGTGATGGAGGGATGGGGCTCTGTGGGCGGAGCCCCCCCACATCTGGCGACCAGGACAGGGTCCCCCGCACTTTTCCTGGACCACCTAAATTTGCACACAAGTACTGGGTGTTGGCCTATTTAACTATGGACTCAATGCATGCATGCGTATACATACATACATACATACATGCATGCATGCATACATACCAGGTCTTCTTCAGAGCCCTTCAAAATATATGTCATGAAAATCACCATTGCTTCCTTGGTCTCCCTTTTATTTTGTGCATATTTTTAGTACACATGTGTCATTACAAGTCGAATAGTGAATTGTGCAACTCGGAAATTTATTGCTGACTTTTAGTGTGCCCAAAATTTTAGTGAATCCCTTTCCCTACCTGGGTCTTGTTCTCTGCCTCTATGACCTGAAAGAATTGGACCAGGTAGAGTTAGAGGATCCCTCCTGCTCTGACCTACCACTCTGGTGCCCAAAATTGAATCAGTCTCACTCCTGGTTTCATGAAACACTTTCCTCATTGATTTGACCATGACCTTCTTTTGTATTCATGTATTATCTCATTTTTGTAATAACGCACCCACTACCAGGGCAACCAGAACTCGCGTGATATCTTATATCTGCTTATGAGCTCCTCTGTTAGCACAGTCTGTGTCCTTAAGAAGGTCTTCCCCCAAACCAAGGTAAGAAAGATGACTTCCTATAGTTCTACTAAAAAGTATGTAGTTAATTTATGTGGATGGTGTGAGATGGGGTGTAAAATTCCTATGTGGATAAATCCCTTTCCTGGGTGCTTTTAAGAATGGCCCCTCTTTTTCCCTGATCTACCAGGCCATATTTGACATGCGCCCAAATTCCTTACATACATTCCTTTGTTTCTGAGCTCTACATTCCACTGGCCACCGTACATCACAGCCACGCACAGTCATAAGTATTATAGTTCCCACTAACTCCTGATCTCTGACAGAGCAGGCTCCTTCTCCTCATCCTTCTTCAAAAACATCTTGGTTATTCTTGCCCTTGGCTCTTTCATTTTAGAATATGCTTATCAAATTCAATGAAAATCCCTGTTGTAGTTTTGATTAGAATTGCATTGAATGCATAGAACTACATGGGAGAGGGTGTAACATGTTCCCACTATTAAATCTCTATTTATTTAACTTTTCTTTAAGGTTTCCCAAAGTCTTAATGCCTTACTCACAGAGATAATGCATTTCACATCAAGTCCAAACTGCTCATTTAGGCCCCAAAGACCTTGCATCTTCCATTCTCTTTTCCCCTCTCGTCTCAATGACCTTCTCTTAGATCCTTCAACGTGCCAACTGCCCTCCTGCCTTGGGCTCACTGCACGTGGAGTTCTTAGGTCCCTGAAAGCTCTTCCACCTCCTCCTCCATGGCCAACTCATTCTCCTACTCCAGGTACCAGCGGGTGTGCCCCCTCCTCAGAAAGGCCCTCCTTAGAGGTTGCAAGGCATGAGGCCACCCACTCGCCATTATTCTCTATCACTGCTTCCATTTCCTGAATAATATGTGTCACAATTACTAATTTTATATACAGGGTGGGGCCAAAGTAGGTTTACAGGTGTGACTACACCAAACACTGACTTTACTCTTGTATTATTATTTATTTATTAACTATTGTATTATTAATTATCATTATTATTAACCTACTTTTCCCCACCCTATATTTATTTATAAGTGTGTCCCTATATTGTAGTTGGCCTGAAAGCAGGATAGATATATAGAGCTAGATATATATACACACACACGTGTATATATGTATGTGTGTGTGTGTGTGTGTGTGTATCACCGTTGGAGAGCCCAGTGCCTTACACACTGCCTGGAAAATAGGCTCATTTTCTTTTAAACGAATGAAGATTGGAGAGGTTCCCTTTGACGGCTGAGGTAGAACGATCAGCAGGAATAACTCTTAGCTTCAGTCAGTCCACAGGTGTGACTGGGCACAACCATGTACATTTGTACAATTGTGTCCTAAATCCTATGATAGACTACGTGAGGTTCCAATGACCAATGAGTTCACATGTAATTCATACAACCCAACTGCTAATAGGTGAACTTACCAAGGTTAGGGATCTTTGTTTCCCAGGTACCTGAACCAGTACCTGGCATAAAGCAGGTACTCAGGATATATTGGCTTCATGAATAACACGGGATTCCAAACGTGAATCAAGGTTAAGGCAACAGCTGTAAGAGATATTTAAATCTCTACTTTCTTATGATTGCTTGATTTTAAAAAATTAATTTATTCTTTGTTAATGTTAGTGACATCACAACATTATATGGTGCTAGGAAGATGGGGGGCAAAAAGTAACTCCCCTCTCGCTCCCTCACATTTCAACCACTCCTTAGGTTTTTTTTCTAGTCCTTGTGCATTTACAGCATCTTTTGCACGATTTTGCCCACATTGCACAATTTGAGTTTTCACTGCATTGAACATTTTTCCATTTCGATGCAATCTACTTGACTATCCCATTTGATGGCTCTCTGGTCCCCAGGCACATAGGCCATAATTTACTTTCCAATCACTCTGTGTCCGAGGGTGTTGATTGATTTCCTGGATGTGAGACAGAATTTAGGGTGTGATAAGAGTGACCTGGATCTCTCTCAATAGCTGCTTAGCAAAGTTTGAACTTCTGCTTCCTTTTCCTTCTCAACTGACTTGTCAATAGCAAGCAGAGGCATTTGCATGCCTTTCATTGATCAGAGAAATGCACTCAAAATAATAGCTCTCTCTGTTCAACAGGAATGGATCCAAGGGAGGGGAGTAGAAAAACATGTCCAAATTTGGATGGAAATCGATAAACCCGAAATTAGGCGCATATTTTCCTCCTTGTTTTAAAGTTTACATCTCAGTGCGCTGATTTGCTGGTAAATGAAGATGAATGTGGAGCGTGTGTGTCCTCCCACACCTCCGGAACTCCCTTCCCATGACAGATCAATAATCAATGAGGACATGTTCTTCCATCGAACTGTGGCATGGCCTCCTGATGCCTCTCGTCGCCTGCGAGGCAGCCACTTCCAGCTGGATGGAAGGGGGCTAACGCTCAAGATGAGGCCTCGCTGCCACCTGCAGCCCATCCCCACAGAGCCGACACAGAGATGGGGAAGTTCTGGACTCACTCGTCACTCTGTCCTGCGGGAGCTCTCTTTAGGGTACTTCCTTGGTATTTATTTTTTTTTCTGTACTCTGCTCATGTTTTAGTTTCAGATCCTTTTTGCAATAGTGATATTCTCAACAAACTCTGTTACGATACCTGCAGGGACCTCGGCATGATGGCCCAATAAGAAGATAAAACAGCTCGTCTCAGATTCTGGGGAAACTTCCCACGTGCACTTGCCCCTCTGGGCAGCTGAGTGTCCAGTTGCCAGTGGATTAAAGCAAGCTTCAGACATGTCCTTATCGGACTTGCTCCCATCTCACAGCTAAACTCCAAACGTCAAGTCAAGGGGACTAGATGTGTTAGGAATTAAGACAGTCAGCAGGCTTACTTTCCTGAGGGTCAGCCCGTTGCCAGCAAGACCCTGGCAGTATGTGGCTGTGCAGCAAGCCCTGAGTAAGCAGGTTGGGTTCAGCAGCCTCCCAGGAAGGACTGTGTTAGACACACTGGTGGCTGTGATTCTCCCCCAGGCTCCTGAGATTCAACACCTTGCTAGCTCGCTGAAGCTGTTGCTGTGCCCTTGGCACTAGGTGAAGTTTGTACTTCAAAGGACCTATGGAGATTGCATCTAGGAAGCTGTGAGAGAACTAGGAAGGCGAGAACTGAGAAGAGCATTGGCAACTCCCTCCTCTTTGGTTGTTTTGTCTGTTAACCAAATGCACTTGCGTTCTCCCTGGAGCTCTCAGGAGCTGGTCCCATGAGCCGTGGTCTAGGACACTCGTCCTTCCCTTCCCAGCATCAGCCATGTTGTCCTCAGTGATGCTTACCTGCTCTCTTTGCCCTTCCCCACTTTCCATGTAAATGTGCTGCCTGCAATTCCGGAAGGCAGTTTTTTGTTTGTTTGTTTTGAATGACTGTGCTGCTACTTGGAATAAGGGAGCAGCTCTGTGGAGGCCTTCCTGAGGAAGATGCCAGAGGCGAAAAAGTCTGCACTAGGGTCACTTGTCAAGAGAGTTGTCAGGACTGGGGCTGAGACACAGAGCCACAGAACGCAGAGGGTGTGTGGAGGGTCCAGGACTGTACTGGAACTTCCCTTAGGGAGCCGCGCGTATCACCGGCTCTCTGCGCTTCCCACCAACACGTGCATTCTGCAATTTCAGCCTTCCCTGGCCATTTTTATAACCGCAGTACGGAAAGTCGGGACATAAGAGAAAAGCATCACCCATAATCTCTTCCCCTAGCACAACAATTATTCTGCCTTGTATTTTATCTTTGTTAATATGCGTACATCTTTTACCTAACTAATTACAATTACATATAATTTGCTATCGTAATTTTTCATTAAGCCTTTTATCACAATCATGAAGCTTTTATAGCACCATGGAAACAGCTTATCTTTTTTAATGATGGCATGGTTTTTCATTGGGTGTATATATACTCTAATTTACTTATCCATTTCTCCATTGTTTTTCCATATTTCTCATAATACTGTAATGAACCTTATGCATATGGCGGTGTTATGTCTTGAGGGAAAGAACACGGCCTTTCGATCAGATTGGCCTGGCTTTAAATCCCAGTTTCAACATGAACCGATGGAAGACTTTTGGGCAAATTAACCACTCTAAAGTTGAGTTATCTTATATGCTTAAATTTTTTAAAAATTTATGCAGGAGAATCAATATTCAAGCCTGCAATTTAGGAGTACTGTAAGAATTAGTACAGTACAGTAGTGAGTCCCCACTTAACATCATTGATAAATTCTGCGACTTTAAGCAAAATGCATTTTATAAAACCAATCTTACCATAGGCTAATTAATATAAAGAAGAGATAACTTCCTGTAGCACCTCATCAACATTATAATGAAATGACATTGAACAAAATGATGTGGTTTGGGGACCGGACCTGCTATACGTTGCACTTATAACTAGTTCAATGTCCTGATGGTTTCACTTGCCCCCCTATTTGGTGCATTTGGTGTATTTCTATTGTAGACATTCCCCCACATGAAATTACAGGGTTGACTAGAATGAACACTTTTGTGACTCCTGATACCTGTTGACAAATTGTTCTCCAAATGGATTGCACCAGTGTGTGCGTGTGCTTCGAGTCCCATGTTGAGTTTTTATGCCAGTCACCAGGTCTGGGAAGTGGCCTTTGGCAGCCCCCCAGGGATTTATGTCAGCTTTCATGATACCCTCAGAGCAGGCGGATGCGTGAAGAGCTCATCACGTGTTGGCAGATCCATTTACACTCTCCAAGAACATGTCAGAAATACTCTTGCCTCAGCAACTCATTGTTCAATTCCTCTCCCCTTTGCCCATAAGTAGTGAGGGGTGTGCCTGGCCTCCAACAGTCTCCCAGAAGGTCCTAGGGACCCATGGGCACCCTGAACTGGAGGACTCAAAGCAAGGTTCCTAGAGGCTCTGCCACAGACTTATTCTGGTACATCACCAAGTCATCCCTCAGAGCTCATCTGTAAAAGAGAAGGTTGAGGCAGCAGGTCTCTGAAGCCAAACCACTCAAAGTGAGTTCTGGCATCAGAAGAACCAGGGAGCTCCTTAGAAATGCACTATCTGAGGCTCCACCCCAGATCTGCTGAGTCAGGCTCCACATTATTACAGGATCTCCAGGTGAGCCGTACGCACGTTGAAGTGTAGCAAGTACAGCCTGAAATGATCTGCGGGCCAAGATTTTCTGTCGTGCTGGGAACATTGCTGGGAGGCCCAGTTTTAGAACCATACTCTCCCTGCACCGGGTCGGAATTCCCCTTCCCTGAGGTGAGGTTCCTCCCCTATCCCGTCACATCTGTGGGCCTAGATACCACTTCCCGTGGGTCAAGGTCATGGCCAACTCCTTCCTCCCTGAGGTTTTGCTGAAACACAGATCTTAGTAGTCACTTTACTCTTTAAGATCCAGCCCCAGATCCCAACGTCTCTCAAGATAGAATCTGAGTCTTCTGTAACTTACCAGCAGGTTCCTCGGTGAACGACCCAGCCCTCCCTGGCCTCCCCAGCTTCCTCTCCTTGTTTTGACAGCCACCTCCCCAAATCCACAGGCTTTACTTGACATCCATGCCACACTTCCCTTGTTCTCATCTTCCCTCTCTCTAGGATGCTCTTTCCCAATGCCTCCTTTCTTAGGCTAAAGTCTGCGCACCCCTCAATGTCTCAAGGGCTCCAGGATCCTTTCAGGGACACTGTGTCTCTGAACCACTGGAGTAGAGTTTCCTTCTCGTTATGTTACAATAGCACACCCTAGACTGTGGTTGCATATATTCTACATCTGTCTACAACTCGGCTCGGAATCCTTGGACTTCCAAGAACGTATTTCATTCCTGGTTGAGTTTCTAGGACCTAGTCTAGGTCCTCCATGAACAGCACTGGTGCAGACAACTTCCTTCCATCCTTCAGCTCCCCTATCCTCCTCCACCTGCTCTCTGGCTCAGGAGACTGAACCTCAGTCTTCACTGAGCCGCCTCGCCTTCCTAACTTCTCAGCTCAAGGAGTTCCTTTCAGCAGGTAGAAGGTAGGGAGGAGAGGGAAGGATGGGTCATTACTATTCAGCTCTCTTGGGGAAGGTCCCAGCTCCTCTCAAGAGGACCTTCCAAGTTCTGGAACCTAGTCCCGCTGCTACCCACCTCTCCTGTACCCAGTCTCCACACCCACCCCTAACTGCACCTCCCTTCCCTCACCCTGCCTACAGGGTACATATTTCCTTTTTAAACTCTCCTGGATGTATCCATCTGTTTCCTGCTAGGACCTCATTGAGACCCCTGTTATCATTGCCATGTGCTGTTCAGAGTGCTTATCGTCATGGACTTTATCTCCAGCCTCACAACCCCGCAAAGTGAGGATCATTTAATATGGAGGCTTAAAGAGGGGCTGTAGCTTGCCTAAGATCACCCAACTAATAAGTAAAACCTGGGTTTCTACCACGTTAGATTACAAAAACCTATCCACCTAACCAGTCAGCCACAATGCTTTCTCCGCAGGCACTCAGTAAATGACCATGGACTTGATCTGAATTTCCCAGCCATGATCAGTCCACCTGCCCGGAGTGGTCTTGAGCTCACAGATGGGGATTAAAGATGTGCCTTGAGACAGAAAGGGAGATGAGGTTTGAAACCAGCCTCTTCCGGGCCATGTGGTATGTTCCAAGCTTGAACTGATAAATCCACGAGGAGTGCCATTCAGTCAGGACAAGGACTTGTGCAGGGAGAGAACAGGTGGGGACAGATGGAGGGAGGAAGCTTTAAGGTCCTTAGCAAAGGTGGCTCCATCATTAAGGTTCTATTTGCAAATCCCATTCAAACTGAGTATTTCTGCAGCTGAGCAGAGGCTTTCAAAGTGCTGTCCCTCCCCTCTCGTGCAGCTGACGGGCGTGCATGACTCGATGGCTCTGGGAGGGCTCTGACAGGAATTTCTGACACAAATATGCACTGCGTGGCATGTCAGCATCAAAGGAAAATTGCAGAAGGCACACGGAGCTAATATTTCTCAATACCGCTAAAAAGTTTTCCATTTCAAATCGATATTGGGGAAAAAAATCCCTTTATGAACATCTACACAGCCATGTCCAAATGGGCAGGGCTCCCTCTAAACAGCCATGGCAGTTTACGAAGTTTCATTTTTAAATCAATTATTATCTTTAAATAAAATAAGGAAGCCTATCCTGGGCCACCAGATGACATGGCTTGTGTCATCGAAGTGGGACCGGAATGCCCTGTGACCGTGTTCAGTGTGCAGTGTCAACCCCAGGAGATCGTGTCCAGCCCCAAGCCATTGTTCATGACCCTTGAGGTACAATCTGTCCTGGAACCCTGAGGCCGGGGTGTCCACGCAGTGGGGCTTGGGGGTGTCCGAGTGTTTCAGTTTGAGAAACACTGCAAGGATGAAAAGCTGTTCCCTTTCCCTTTAGTCCTCGACTTCCATGCTACGCTCTTAACCTTAATGAATTCTTGCTGTGTACTAAGTGCTTAGCAGACCGTTCTGGACAGGCAGTAGGGGAGAGGGAGGCCCGGAGGGAGAGCAGACTGGACCATCCGAATCACCTGCTTTCAAACTTGGCTGGGCTTCCAAGCCCTGGAGTTTTGCAAAGACAGGGAGAACAGGGTCCTCCTAAAGCTACTAAATCAGAATGTCTGGGGCCAGGCCAGACAGTGTGCAGCCAGATTTAAGTGCCACTGTAGGGGGTCTCTCTGGACCGCCCCCCACCCCCCTGCCTTGGCCCTGGTTGGTGTCTCAACTTCTCTGAGATTCCTGCTCCCAGCACTTGCTACATCTGCTGGCGCTTGATCATCTTTCTCCAAGCTCCACCCTCCACATCAACCGGGAGAGTAACTTAGTAAGCACACAGGCCAGCCAGCAAACTCGGACAACCTTAACCAGCAGAACATCACGTGAGCTCTTCAGTGGAGCACCCGGGGTGCCCTTGACCCCCATGGCCTCCTCCGTCTCCTTCCTGGACATCTGCTCCCATCTCTGCATCTCAGCAGCACTGAACTGCTTATTGGAAGCTCCTTGCAGACGCTGCTCTTTCCCCGTGTATCTTGCGTATGTTGGTCCTTTGCCTCCAAGGCCCTCCACCTTCCCCACCTCCTGTTTGCTGGGGTCGTGCCTGCTTGTCAGTCGTCTCAATCGTTACCTCTTTTCCAGAGTTTTCTCTCTCTCCTCCTCCAACTGGTGTATGCCCTCCCCTACACCATATTCCGGGGTATATGTTGCCATTGCGTTAGAGTGATGTGCGAATGACTACACCTCAAGGCAAGGACTTTGTCTTATTTACCAGAGTTTCCTCAGCATCTAAAACAGGGCCTGGCCCGTAGTGGATGTTCAATGGGCGACTTTATTTGGCCTTTCTCCATCCCCAACCCCAGCCCCAAATTGACCTGTCCAATTTTAGCTGGAATATAAGCTACTTCGTGTCAGAGAATTGTGGAAAGATAAAACTCTCATATTTTCTTTTGCCAAGTTCTCTTCTCATCCTTGGCTGTTCACCTAAATCCGTCCCCTTTCTGAATGTCTCACAGACATGCACCTCTCTGCCACTTGGGATTCTTACTAGAACCACCTCCCCATTGTTGTCTTGAGAATAAAGGTGTTGCTAAAAGTTGTTTTATATTTTTGTCCTCACCTGGAAAAAAAATAACCCCGTGGCTGCACTGGCCAGGGCTATTCTGCCATGCCCACAAGCACTGCGTTCGCTGTGATGGTACCGCGGCTGGTGTGGGCTGATGGCCGCCACCTCGTCCCCATAGACACGAACCCTGCGACACCAGTTAATCATGCCACAATGTCAGCCACATGTGTCAATGAGAAAGGCACCCCCAATACAAGCTCTGAGTCGGTCATCTTGCTTGCTAGGTGAGGCTTTTGAGACACAGACTTCCCCCTCTACCACCCTGCGAATTCCATCAGCCAGGATCACTCGGAGGAGGCCTGAGCTGTCAATTACCGACTCTGGTACTTTCTGCCAGGCGCTCAGGAATCTGTCAGTGGAGAATCATGTATCCTGACCTACAGGAGTCCTAGGGTGGCAATGCCCTTGGTATAACCTTGAAAGCTGCAGTCCTGGCTTTAAGTTTCTCTCAGTAAATTGAGAGTATTTTTTTGCACAGGGAAAGTGCACCTGTGACATTGGAGTCCAGCTAAGGAAAGCAAGGTTTTCTTTGTTGAGGTTGGGAAAAGCCAGAGTGTCCGAAGTCACTGACACGGCAGGAACAAATATATTTTCTGGGGCAAAAAGCCACATTGAGAGTGGTCCCCTCTGCTTTTGATAACATTTGGTGAGTTCAGCAGATGCTAAATGAATAGAGGCCCATAGGGGGCTAAGTTGGAGCTTAGCACAAACTTGGTATTTGTTATAAAAAGTTAGGTGTTCGTATCTATAAAATGTAATAATAGTCACAGAAAAAGAAAACAATTTTAATTACTCAGAACCTTACATTTTCCTTTTTTCCATGTTTTCTTCCAGCTCCTGTCTATATGCATATGAAATTTTTACATAGTTATAATTATTACATCTCTATAATTTTAAAGTGTTTCCCACACTTAAAAAGTGTACCTTAGTTATAGCGTTACTAACATTTTAATGACTGCATAATGTCCCACCAAGTGGCACTACCACGATGTATTTAACCACCCCATGTGGCATTCACTGTCTCCAGTATTTTTCTATTATAAATGAGGCTTCAATGAACACCTTCATGCATTTGCCTCTTTCAATCTGTACGTTACTTCCTTTAAATAATGTTCCAGAATTATAATTAGGATGTCAACGAACATAGCCACTTGGCGTTTTCTGGGTTTGTACTGTCCCCTTGAGTGGTGGTGCCTTGCGTCAACCCACGCTCCAATCGAAAGTGCGGTGAGCACAGAGGTTTTCCTCTTACCTTTCATTTATCAGCTGCACACCACACTAATGATTGCGGGCTAGGTGACCCACCCCCCACCCCACCCCACGTATATGTTCACCATTTGCACACGATTTCCGAAACGCTGTTTTCTAACCTGTGGCCTTCATTGTGGAGGCAGACACCTGGGAGGAAGCGATGGTCTGTGCGGGTCCCCTGTCCTGGGTCTGACCCAGACTCTCTCGCTTCTCGGTTGTCCATTTAGCGCAGGAGCAATGCTTCCCAACCTAAAAACAAAAGATGTGAGCCCTGGGTGTGATGTAAAATGTCCCAGTAGCCACCTTTTAAAAACCAAAGAGAAACCGTAAACAGGGTCAACCCAGTATATCCAGAACAGTATCATTTTAACACGTAAGTAGCATAAAAATAATAAGAGACTTCGCACTCTTTTCTTCGGACTCAGACTTGGAAACACATTGTTCCTTTCCCACTCACGGCGCATGTCACAGGCCCTGCTGACCGCGTCTCCAGGGCTCCCAGCCAGCTTCCCGTTCCCTCGTCCATACGGCGGGGATGGCACTGCCTGTCTATTGTTGCCATAAGGACTTGAAAATGAGAATACGTGTGAGAACTCCCGGAACAGCGCAGGGCATTAATACATGTCAGGCTCTCCTCGCCTTCCTGTTACTCACCCACTTGGAGTTAATGGTGGGCAGGAGTTAATGCTTGCCTCAAAATATAAATGAGCTTTTAAAACATGATAGATATTCGCTTATCCATCCTATTTTGTTATTTTTTCTCCAGTTGTGATTTTTTTTATTTTGGCCCTAAAATGTCCAGGAAGATTGCTGTGCGTACTGGATTAAAGTATGTTCTCCCAGCCCCCCAAAAAGAGAGATGTTCAGGTCCTAACCTTCTGTATTTATGAGTGTGAGTTTACTTGAAAATAGGGCCTTGGCAGATGCAATTAAGCTAAGATGAGGCCGTACTGGGTTAGGATGGGCCTAATCCAGTGACTCGTCCTAACAAGAAGAGGGAAATCTGGACACAGGGACAGGCACAGGGAGAAAGAAGGCCCTGTGACAACGGAGGCTGAGAATGGGGTGGCGTCTGCAAGGATGTTGCCAAGGATGCTTGACGGCCACCAGAAGGATCCTCCCATGGAGCCTCCAGAGAGAGCACGGCCCTGCTCACATCTTGATTTCAGGGCTGTGGCACCCAGAATTGTCAAAAAATAAATGTGGGTTGTGGAAGTCACCCAGTTGATGGTAATTTGTTACAGCAGCCCAAGGAAATGATACACTCTCGATGAACTGTTTCCACTTCTTCTCCCTCCCACTCATTCTCAACCCATTGCACTTGGACTTTTGCCTCCATCGCTCATTCTTACTGTGCTGCTGGAGTTTGCCCTGACCTTGACATTCCCAGCCTAGATAGATACTGGAGATGCACAACCAGGGAAGCTGGTCAGTCTCCAACATTCTGAGCTCCATGTGGCCTCCTAGGGCAGGGTGCATCTCTGGAACTCAGTGTCCTCATCCGAGGAGGCCAGAGCGTTCTACTGGAAGCACACCAGGGGAATTCCCAAATACTCCAGGGATGGGTTTGCAGTCAAGTGGAGCCTTGAAGAATGACCAGGTGGTTTGTGTGTTTAAAAACAGGAGAAGGGATAAGGGGACAGTCCTGTCTTGTGTTTTGAAGGAAAAACGTAGCACAGAATGTACAGGAAATGAGGAATCTTCACTAGGAGCAGCACAGACGTTTAGGAGGGGAGGGGGGCAGTTAGCTATGGGAAGGCAGACCCGGGAAGGCTGGGACATGGCATTACCTGCAGTTTGTGTCATATCCAGTGATCAATAATACTCCTAGGAAATTGCTGGAAGAACTTGACCTTCATTCAGAAAACACAAGACTCCATACTATAATAGGAGATCCTCATTCTCCTTCAGGACGAAGTTTGGTAGAGCTTCTAGACACAGCCCTTTGCTTGGTGCTATCTTGCCACCCTTTCTCCTTCTGACGGTTTTAGGCCACCCTGGGGTAGACTGTGGGCTTTGGTGACCTTTGAGTTTCCTGTAGCACAAACACCATTACATCCCTAAGACTAAGTGAAAGAAGGAAGAAACACACCCACAGTCCCAGAGCCCCCCAAATCAAACTGTTTAAGTCCTTGCCCACATCTAGGAAAAATTTTTTTATATTGTTATATTGCAGATATGATCTGATAGCATACTTTCTTCCACTTCGTGTTGTGTCAAAAACCTTTCTCCCCCTTGTTGCCCATCTTTATCATTATCTTATTCAGTGAGTATGTAATAATTCATCATGTTGATGGATCCTAATTTACTTACCCATTCCCCTATTATTGGACAGTATTGCTCTAATACAGATAACACTATTATCTCTATAGCCAGTGCATCAAAAGCTGACAAAGCAAATACAGCCAGACTCAGCCATGAATTATGCATAGGGTCAGGTTACAAGCAATTTCTTCTGTTTAATGTAGGGGCAGCAAATAGAAGGCTAATGAGTCCCAGGGTCAGGGTTAGGGGTGGGGGGGTGGGCAAGAAACTGAAGGATGGAATGAATGAGAGGGGATTTTTCCAAGATACATACTGGGATTTGCCCTGGTTGGGCAGTATTTCGGTTTCCTTCTGTAACAAATTACCCCAAATTTGGTGGCTTAAAAACAGAAGGCATTTATTCTCTCACAGTTCTGGAGCCCGAAAGTCCAAAATCAAGGTATCGAGGTTGCCAGTTCTTTCTGGAGGTTCTGCGGGAGAATCTGCCCCATGCGTCTCTCTGGCTTCTGCCCATGACCCTGGGTGTTCCTGGGCTGTGGCCACGTAACTCCAGTGCCTGCCTCCATTCTCTCCTGACCTCCTCCCCTGCGCCTCTTCTGCCCACTCTAGTCTAGGGTGACTTCACCTTGACATTCTTAACTTAGTAACATCCGCATAGACTCTATTTCCAAACAAGGGCACACACAGTCCACCTCCCTGGTGCATGTATCTTTTAGGGCCACTATTCAACCCATTATAGGAAGAAAAGGCATTTGCATTCATGAACGCAATTAGTCCTTGCAAGCTCACGTTACATACAGGTCAGACCGTAATCTTGGCTGACTCAGCAGTATACTAGGAATATTTTTCCCCATCGGTGTGCTGTATAGAGTTCTCCTGAGTTTATTTTTATTAGCTGCTGAGTACTGCATGGTATGCAGCTCACTATATGGACATTTACCACCTTTTTTAAATCACGTGAATTAATAATGTTTCCTCATTGTAAATAATGGTGAAGATGAACATCCTCATACGTACATACATCACTACCGCTGCTGCAGTTTGCCCAAGATACCCAATTAGTTACCTTAACACCATTAATCAAATGTATATGCCATCTATATGTGTTTATATAATTATTGTAAGTTTGTGGAGTAGTCTGTTGTTCTGTACGATCACTGTAGGTTTTTAACTTGGTAGCTTTAGGACACATTACTAATATCTAATGGACCTATTCCCCTTCTCTTTTTTGAAAGCATCCTGGATATTTTCACCTATGTATTTTTTCAGATAAGCAGTAGGGAATTTTGATAAGTTGCAATATAAAACCTACTGATTTTATATTGTACCTGCTTCAAATTTATACGTTAATTTAGGAAGAATGGATACCCTTACAATATTGAATTTTTTATCTAAAGCCTAGTTATGACTCCATAAAATCTTCTATATTTCTAAGTAGAATTTCATAGCTTTATTCATGTAGGTACTTCATATTTCTAGTTAAGCTTGTTTCTAGATCTTTTTCCGAAAAACTTTTATGGATAGGATTTTCCTAGCATTACATCTTCAAGCCGATGATGTAATGGAACGATGCTCCTTCCCCTAATGTTCTCGGCTTGTGTGCATTGTGAAGCCCTTGGCTCTTTCACATTGATTTTGTAACCAGCCACCTTAGTACATTTTTCCCTTTTTTTCTAATGTGTTTTTCAGTTGATCTGCTGAGACTGACTTGCAAGTAATAATAATTTTTACCTCCATCCCAACAACAGACATACCTTTCAACCTGTTAATTACCTGGGCGATAGAGGGCATCTTAGCTTTGTTCTGAATCTAATGGAAAAGCTCAGATTATTTCCACATTATCCATGAAGCAGAATTTGGATTTGAGATGCCTTCCTCTTTTATCATGTTAAAATGTAGCGATTTATTTCCATTTCACCGAGCCTTTTATTGGGAATGTATGCTTAATTTCTTTAAAAGCCTTGTAGGCAGCGATTGACATTCATGCAACAAGTATTTATTGAGCGGTGCCAGGCACCGCTGGAGGCAATAAACAAAGTCCTCGCCCTCCTGTAGAGTGATGGTGCTGGTGGCAGGGGAGGGGACATTTCAAAGGCTGCTGTCCTGGAAAGCTGCTCCGAAGAGGGGCCATTTCGGGGGGCGGGAGAGGGGGGGTCTGCATTCAGGGTGGGGTGAGCTGTGTGAGACCGGGGTGGACAGATCAAGCCGTGGTTTCAGAAATGATTAGGCAATCTCCTCTTTGACCTTTTAATGTTATAATGAATGAAGGCACATTTCCTAATATTGAATCATCTTGTGCAGCCAAAATCAATTTCATTTCATCACATGGTAAAGTCATTTCAATGGGCTGCTAAATTGACAGTATTGAATTTAGGAGTTTTGCATCCATATTCATAAGTTTGGTCTGGAGAGTTTTTAAGCCTATCTTTGTAAAACTGTGTTTTGTCTGTTAGGCTGGTTTAAAAACAGGAATTTTTTAGTTGTCTTTCTTTTATCTATGGCCTAGTACATTTCACTGATCTAGGAATTGTCTGTTTTTTAAAAGACTGAAAATTTTCTCTCATAAAACTAGGTGTCCTAGTGCTTTGGGGAAGGAAGAGGAGGGGAACACAGGTCATTTGGACATTCTCGTGTGACTTAGTTTAGTTTGTGTTTTATGGAGTTATTTAGAGTTTCTTTTATTTTCAGCCAAATTTGTTGGTTTCTGGTTACTTGGAAATTCATCTAGGTTTTCAAGTAGAATAGTGGTAGGGTTGGGAAAAATATTGTGCCATACTATTTTAATATCATCTTTGTCCATGATTATTTGATTTAAATAATTTTGTGTGTATTAAGTTAAAGTTTTTTAAAAGTATTACTGTATATAATACAGGTTACCCTTCTTAGCAGGGAATTTAATGAATTTTCACAAATACGTACAGATGTATAACCACTACTACTGTTGAGATGTAAACTATATCCATAACCCCCAGAGGTTTCCCCAAGCCGTTTCCTCGCTCTCCCCCAGCCCTGGAAACCGCTGATGTGATGTTTGTCCCTGTGGTTTTGCTAGTTGCAGAATATCTAATAAATAGAATCACAGAAGTTTTTAACTCTGATTTCTTCCATTAAGCAGAATACATTCAGGGTTTACCTACATTATTGTATGTATCAGTAGTTTGGTTTTGTATCATTTTCAGTTTTATTAAGATATAATTGTATGATACTATATTAGTTTTAGGTATCCTGCATAACGATTTACATATATATATATATATTTATATATATTTATTTACATATCAAAAAATGATTAGCACAGTAAGTGTAGTTAATAGCTATCACACTTGTTTCCTGTTTCCTGAGCAATATTCCGTTGTATGAATATACTACAGCTTACGCATTCACGGATGGCAATTTATGTTATTTTCAGTGTTGTCTACTATGAATAAAACTGCTGTGAATGTTTTTGTACAAGTCTTTCAGTAGACATGTATTTTTATTTCTCGTGAGTAAATACCCAGGATTGGGTGTGATGGGTCATATGTAAAGTACATGCCTAACTTCATCAGAAACCCCCACGGTTTTCCAAAGGGGCTGTACCATTTTACATGCCCCGCACCAGCCGTAGGTAAGCATCTCGCCTGTCAGGACTTTGCGTGGTCTTCCCTCCCTGCTTCCTTGGCCATACAAGTGGGCGAGTGAGGGCTAAGATCTCATCGTGGTTATAATTTGGGTTTCCCTGACTAATGGTGTTGAGCATTTCTCATATGTTATTGCTTTCCACATATCTCTTTGGTGAAGTGTTTGTTCAAATCACTTACCTATTCAAAAAATTGAATCACCTTTGCATTAAGTTTCAAGAGCTCTTTACAATACATTCTGGATACAAGTCCTCCATCAAATACGAGTTTTGCACGGTGGCGTGTGCCTGTCCCTAGCACATTTCAATTTCCTTGACGGTGCCCTTTGAAGGGTAGAAAGTATCGGTTTTGATGAACTCCAACAAATTAAATACATTTTTGCTTTGGTTTGTCTTTATGTCATATCTAAAAAATGTTCGCCTAACCCAGGGTCACAAACTGTTTCTTCTGGGTTTGGTTTGGGTCGAGTATTGTATATGATGCAAGGCATGGGTCATTATTTGCATATGGATGTCTCTTCCAGCACCACTTATTAAAAATAGTACTTTTTGCATGTATTATATATTTTTTCTATTATTTTTGTTAGAATTCTCCATTGAAAACTTTTGGGTCTGGATTTTTCTTGGTGAAAAGGTCTTTAAATTACATAGTCAACTTACTTAAGAGACAGGAGGATAATTGGGTTATCTAAATTTTTTGAGTGAGCTTGGCAGTTTGTATCTTTCAATTTAATCTCTGTTGTCAAATTCATTGGCACAGAGTTATTCATAGTAGTCCCCTTTTTCTTTTACTGTCTCAAAGTCCTGTAGTGATGTCTCCTCTCTTATTATTGACATGAGTGATTTGTATGTTTTTCTTTCCCCTTATGATTATGCCAGCTAGAGGTTTGTCAGATTTTTTTTAATTGTTTTTAAAAAAAATCAACTTTTGATTTCATCATTTTATTGGTTTTCTGATTTCACTGGTTTCTCATCTTTATTATTTCCTCTCTTGTGTTCCTTTATATTTAATTTGCCCTTCCTTTTTTAGTTTCTTAATATGCAGCTTAAATTATTGACATGAAAACTTTTATATTTTCTAGCACAGGTATTTCAATGCTGTAAATTTTTAAAATACTGTTTTAGCTATCTGCCATAGTTGAACATATGACATTTTTATTTTTAATCAATTTAATTAATTTCCCTCATGATTATTTGACCTATGAATTACTGTAAAGTGTTTTGTGTGATTTACAAATACAGAGAAACTTTCATATATTTTTCTGTTAATTATTTTTAGTTTGAACACAAGACATATTTTCTGTGATTGCAGGTCTTTTTTATTTGCTGAGTTTTGTTTTATAGCCCAATATATAGTTTATTGCGAATGTGTCAGGTGCACATGGAAATAATACATATTTTGCTATTAGGTGTCGTGTGTTACAAATGCTAATTACACCAAGTTGGTTTATGGTTTAACTCGGTTCCCATTCTCTAGTCTTAATAATTTTCTGTCTACTGTTCTACCTAGTACTGGGAGAGGTGTATCGAAGTTTCCCGCAATCATTGTGGATTTGTATATTTCTCTTTCCAGTTCTACAAACTTGGTTTATGTATTTTTATTTGGGGTATCTTGTGTTTTGTTTTATATAACTCTGTCATTGGGTGCCTTTTAATGTTTTTATTTTCCTTTTTTAAAACATTTTATTAGCTGTTGGTTTATCTATTCTACTATTGGCTTACTTTTTAACAAATTAAATCTTAGATGTATCTTTGGAATCCACTTTTTCCTTATTTCATATGTTATTAATTCCTTCTTCTCCTTACCTCAGATATTCATGTCGTGGGTTTTTTTTTTTTTTTTAATTAAATGCCTCCAATAATTTATCATCCGTGTTTCTGCATGTAATAAAACAATGAAATACACAGTTTTGGCAGCATTCCCTAAGAGTCTGTATGAAGCATCGTAGTTATTGCTCTTCTCTAAAGTTTCTGGATAAAAGTGTGGTTTTGATTTTTTTTATTTGAATTAAATTTTGATTAGATTTTTCGAAAATTTCCAAATGGTTTGGGGTTTTGTTTCTTTGTTCCTACTTTTGTAATGTCTTTCTAAATGTATTGCATTGCCAGAGACCATAGAGTCTGCTGCTTTCAGAATTAAACAAGCTTTGTTTTGCTTTGCTTTTTTCATCCGAGGAGGTGGTGTGAACGCGATCACAGACAGCAGGTAACAACCACGCGTGGCCGCAGTCCACCAACGCCTTCCTTCTAAAAACAGAAGGACAGCTGGTCTGGCCCACGGGCTGGGCCAGATCCTGTCCTGGCGGGACTCTTAAAACACTGATTTGCATGGTCTTAGTTTTCTTATATTGCCTTTACCATTTTCTTCTGAAACTAAATCAGAAAACAATACAGTCACAAATTATATGAGGCTGCTTCTCCTTTCGAATATTTTGCTTTCTAATAACTTACTGGTACTTTTAGAATACGAGATATCGTTCATTCACCAACTCGTACAAATACTACATTAAATTTGACATCGTTCCTGATTGTGTTTCAAAAACTTTTTCGCAATATTGTAACTCCCACTTTAGGATAACTATTATTTACGTTTCATGGATCTATCACTTAATCATCTTTTTCCCTATAATTTCATTATTGTATTGCAAGGTAAGTTGTCTATTATCAGGTTTAACTCTCTGGTCACCCACGTATACACATCATATAGTTTTCTCTTAAAAAATTCAGGCTGCGATAAGAAAAAGGGTCCAGCTTCTTAGCTAAGGGAGGAGTTAATTCTTATGGAGCAGTCATTCTTGATATGCATTGCAATCCTCTAATTGTATTTCCTAATTTTATTGCCAGTAGAATACTTAGTTTTTCCATAAGCTTATCAAGAAAACACCATCTTACATGATAACCAAACATCTCCAAGTAAAACACATTTGTGTGTTTCACTGAAACATACCTTCATCAACCTTTGTCATGTACTATGTCCTCATGTAAAGTTGTATCCACTCTGGGAATCCTATTCTGTTCCACTGAAGTACTCTCTCTTTCTGGGGCAATGATACATTATTTTACTTACGATGACTTTAGTAAAAGCTTAAATATGGAAATGGTGGTTTTTCCTTTTTTATATAGTTGTCATTATTTTAGATTAATACCATGCAGTATTTGTCTTTCTTTTTAGCTTATTTTACTTAGCATAATTTTGTGTGTGTGTGTGTGTGAGAATACATAGTTTTAATAATATACAGAGATTATATAAGTTTGGATATTGATTGAGATCCCCAGGGAGTTAGTTCAACACTGGCACTTTTATTTTGTGGTACTTAGCATAATTTTTAATCAAGATTTTTATTGTCCAGTTGTATAAGTTCTTTACATATTTTGGATAGTAACCCCATATCAGAAATATCATTTGAATTCAGAAATATCATATCTTCTTCCGTTCAATTTGTTTCCTTTTTGTTTTGGAGTTTTTTTAAGTATTTAATATATTATTATTATTATTTAAATTTTATTTTGCAGTTACAGTTTACATTTAATATTATTTTATATTAGTTTCACTGGTTATTCCCTTTGCGGTACTTTATATCCCCGTGATTATTTTTTAACTACTAATTCATATTTCTTCATCCCTTCACCATTTTTCCCAGCCCCCCAAACCTTCTCCCCTCTGGCCAACCATCAGTCTGTTCTCTGTGCCTGTGTTGGTTTCTGTTTTGTTTGTTCATTTACTTTGTTGTTTATATTCCACACAGAAGTGAAATTATGTGATTTTTGTCTTTCTCTGATGGACTTATTTAATTTAGCTTAATACCCTCTAGGTTCATCCATGCTGTCACAAACGGTAATATTCCTTTTTTTTATGGCTGAGTAATATTACAGTCTATATATGTACCCCTACTTTTTTATCCACTGATTTACTGATGGGCACTTGGGTTGCTTCCATACCTTGGCTGTTGTAAAGAACACTGTAATGAACATAGGGTGCATGGCATATTCTTTTGAATTAGTGTTTTGTGTTTCTTTCGATATAAGGAGACCCAAAAACCAAATTTATTTATAAAACATGTGTATTTATTCTTACATATTTGAACTGCAATCACCTTCAAGATATTCTCCATTTGATGCGATACACCTATTGAGATGTTTTTTTTTCCACTGCTCAGAACAGTTTTTGAACTCATTAACTTTGATGCCTTTTGGTGCTTCTGCCATTTTTTTGTTTCACCTCGTCCACATCGGCAAAATGTTTCCCTTTGAGGACTTTTTTCATTCAGGGAAACAAAAGAAAAAGTCGCCTGGGGCAAGAAAGGGTGAATAGGGAGGGGGTCATGCCATTTTTGGTCAAAAACTGCTGAACACTCAGGGAGGTGTGGGCAGGTGTGCTCATAAATCACCCGTCATGAAATGGGCAAAATCATTCACGTCTAGAAAAAAAATTCACTGAAGCTAAACACAGCTTCTCACAACAATGCCAGTTGGTGCACTGTTACCAATGTGTTTGCTACTTACCTAGCCAGGGGAAGTCTGTACTATAAGGTGCCTGCCCTCCGGAAGATAATTCTGTGTGGGCAGGGGAGGTACCCCTATGTACCCAGCCGTGGAATTGCTGGGTCATAAGGCAGTTCCATTGTTAATATTTTAGGATCCTTCATACTGTTTTTTGGTAGTGGCTTCACCAATCTCCTTTCCTACCAACAGTGCAAGAGGGTTCCTTTTCTCCACATCCTCATCAGCACTTGTTCTTTGTGGATTTATTGATGGCCTTTTGGTTTTGTTGGTGGAGTTCTTTGCTTCACAGAAGCTTTTTAGCGTAATGTAGACCCATTTACTTATTTTTTTTCTCTAGCCATTGTAGTCAAATTTACAAAAACATCTCTAAGACCCATGTCAAGGAGTGTAGCACCTATATTTTCTTCCATGTATTTTATTGTTTCAGGTCTTATAATCAAGTCTCTAATCCATTTTGAGTTAATTTTTGTGTGTCATGTAAGACAGTGGCCTAGTTTCATTCTTTTGCATGTAACTGTCTAGTTTTCCCAACATGATTTATTGAAGAGACTTTTCTTTCTCCATTGTATTTTCTTGCCTCCATATCATAAATTAGTTGTCTTTATATATGTGGGTTTAATTCTGGGTTCTCAGTTTTGTTTCATTGGTCTATGTGTCTGTTTTTCTGCCAATATCCTACTGTTTTGATTACTGTAGCTTTGTTGTGTTATTTGAAACCAGGAAGTATGATACCTCCAGCTTCGTTCCTGTTTCTCAGTATTGCTTTAGCTAATTGGGGTCTTTGTACTTCCATACAAATTTTAAGATTTTTTTAATTCTATTTCTGTGAAAAATGTCATAGGGATTTTGATAGGGATTGCAGAACCTCTAGATTATATTAGGTGATCTGGATGTTTTAACAATGTTTATTCTTCCCATCTGTAAGTATGGAATATCTTTCCATTTCTTTATGCTTTCAATCTCCTTCAGCAGTGTTCTGTAGTTTTCAGTGTACAGGTCTTTCACCTCCTTTGTTAAGTTTATTCCTAAGTATTTTATTCTTTTGGTCATGATTGTAAATGGATTGTAACCTTCATTTCTTTTTCTGATAGTTCACTGTTAGCGTATAGAAACAGCATATTTTGTATATCGATTTTGTATCCTACGACTTTACTGTATTTGTTTATAATTTCTAATAGTTTCTTGGTAGAATCTTAAGGGTTCTGTAGAAATAAACTTATGTCATCTGCAATAGTTCCAGTTGTACTTCTTCATTTCCCATTTGGATGCCTTTTATTTCTTTTCCTTACCTAATTGTTCTAAGAATGCCAGTATTTTGTTGAATAAAATTGTTGAGAGTGGAAATCCTTGTGTTGCTCCTGATCTCAGAGGAAAAGCTTTCAGTTTTTCACTGTTGAGTGTAGTGTTAGCCGTGGGTTTGTCTTATCTGGCCCTTATTATGCTGAGGTACTTTCCTCCTGTACCCATTTTATTGAGAGATTTTTTAAATCATAAATGGATGTTATCAATTTAACTATCTCTTTAATTTCTGATTTTATTTGAATCTTCCCTTTATTTACTTTGTCTACTAACAGTTTGTCAATTTTGTTTATCCTCTCAAAAAAACAGGTTTTAGTTTCACTGATTATCTTTCTAATATAATTTTCTAGTCTCTGTTTTTTGGTTTCTTAGACATATAGTTTTCCAAATAAACTTTAATAATATAGCTTGGTAGTTAATTTTATGAATTAAAGCCAAAAAGATTCTGAATGGTACATTCCATTAATGTATTGTGTTTGGAAAAAACTGACGTATTTAGTATATTGAGTTTGCTCATTCGTACATAATGGTATTTTTATTTGTTCAGGACATGTTTTCATGTCTTCAATAAACAATTAAATTGTTTAATTGCTTTTTGAAAAACTTAAGTCCAGAACCATTCCTGACAACTGTGTTCTGACAACTGTCTCATATTTTAGTCTATTATGAATGACATTTTTGTTTCTAATTATTGCCACTGATATTTATTTAGATCAGTTCTGGCCAAATTAGCAACTCCTGTATCAATTCCAATAGTTTTCAAAATAGTCTCCTAAGTTGTTTAAGTTTACTGTCACATTATCTGCAGATAGATTCAACGCTACTCTTTTTTATACGTATTTTTCCTGAGTATTTCATTCCTTGACTAAGTGTCTTGACTTAAACCACCAAAACAATATGAAATAGAAATGGAGATGGTGAGCATGCCTGTCACGTTCTTGATTTTAAAGACAATGGCTTCAGTATTTTACCCTTTAATATGAGGTTTACTGAGGTTTTTAAAAAAGCCTTTATTATACTTAAGTGGTACCCATCAGTTCCTGTTTTAGTTAAAGTTTTCATTGTATGTCTACTGGATTTTATCAAATGTATCTTGGCATATATATCAATGAGCATTCGCTCTGTGTCAAATGCCAGGAAATCTTAACTCAACTTTGCTTAGGCAAAAAACAGAATGCATTGGCTTTTATAAGTGAAACTGTTCACAATGAAGCTGACTTGAGGCCAGCCTGGTGTAAGGGCTCAAACTGTGCTACCAGGATCTGGTATCTCTTACAGATTAAACCCCTGTGGCCCCTCCACAGGCTGGAGCAACGCTAAAACTCACGTACTTAGTTTCAAATCCAGTGGTAGAAGAAGTGTAGGTATTCTTAGGATTTACAGAAATACCTTGTTCTATCTTACTGGCTTTGGGAGGTCCATAGGCTTGCCCCTGCATCAGAGAATCCTTATAACCAAGGTAATGCAATGTGCTGATTGGCTCAGATGCAGAGCACAAGCTCCACCCTTGAAGTGGGAAGAGTCCCATCCAGCCCTCACTGATGGTGCATCCCCAGAGGAAAGTTTGGGTTTTGGTTACCAGAATAGGAGAAAACAAACACTGGGCAACACAGTAACAGGTGTGACTTCAGCATTGGTTGATTCAACCATATGGCCTTTCTGTTAATTTCTGGTTATAATACATGGTTTTGCTGTATTAAATGATATGAACCGTCCTTTGAATAATTCTTGCTTAGTCATGATTTATCCTTTTGAGGCACTGATTAATTCCATTTGTTTAAAACTTTCCGTCTGTCACGGGAATTATCTTTTGTTAAAGATAGATTAAATAAACTGGAAAAAGGATCTAGACCTGATCTGATTTTTATAACAGATGTTTAAGTAACTTTCTTAAATTCTTTTATGGTTTTCAGCTCTTCAGCTGAATTTAGTTTTTCTCTAAAAATATCACCACTCTCTAGATTTTAAAATTTATTGCTATAGAGTTATGTATAATAGTCTCTTTAAAATTATAAATGCATTTAATCTCTCCTACTTACGGTTACATCACCATTCTTGTTTCTATTATTTTATATTACACTTTATTTGTTTCAGCAAAAGTGCACATATTTTTTTCAAAGGGACACTTTTGGATTTTACTTACATATATTTTCTTTACTCTTCTAATTTCATTTAGGTTTTTTGCTACTTTTTTCTCGCTTGTCAAGTTGAAATTCTTGGATCATTTCACACTGAATATGGCTTTAGCGGCCGCCACATGTTTAGACAGAAGCAGCCTCTATCCTTTGTTTCTACCCAGTATTTTCTACCTCGATCACAATCTCCACTTGGATCTCCTGTTTGCCCTCGGGACAGCTGAGATAAAGGCTCCTCCTCCTATTCATCTGAGGAGCCAGATGAGGTTCCAAATGGCCTTTGGAGAACTGAGCTGTTTTTAGAACCTGGGGCAAAAGCCCAGGGGACCTAGATGGGTGAGGCTCCCATACAAAGGAGACAAAAGATATCAGTATTTCCTTAGGCACAAACAGATCAGAATAAATCTCTACACCGTCAATTGTGAGAAGGGGTCACCTGTCCCAGACAGGCTGGTTTGCAGGTGGTTTCCCCAGAGGTTAAACCAGAGGTTAAAGGCACTGGCACGGTGAGCAAATGAGGTGGGGGAGGGGCTCCGTGAGTTTGGGAGCGATGGCGGGAGGGCTGAGATAGATAGGCGCCTTGCTCCAGACACTTCTCTGTAGGACTTTGTTTCTGGATCCAGTCACTGAACAGGGTAATCTTGTCCCAAGATATCACTTAAGATGTTTGCATATTGAACGGGGCAATTGAAGATTGAAAATCTTCAGGGCAAAAAGGAATTAGTCTCTCTGATATTGAAATTTAACCCCAAGGTCAATTCTTTTTCATTCCAGAGGCCCTAAAAAGGTCATTCACAAACCCTATCACCTGTCACAAACGTGGTGCTGCTAAAAGTAACCATCGTGAAGCACATGACACACTCACCAATACAAGCCCAGAATAAGCTTTTAAAAAAAAACTGTCCTAACAAAATTAATCATTTTGGTATCATTTGTAATTGTGAGAAAAATGAAACTCAAGAAATAGAGGTTTTAGGTAAACGATGGCACTTGCCATGGTGGAATATTACAGAGTCATTAAAAACGTTTACTAGGAGGCTGAAAAATCAAGGATGCAGGGTCATGTAATAAAAGTCGCAAAAGGAGAATGCACATTGCAAGTGCAAAATAACTGGAGCTGTGTGAAAATGATGAATAGGAAAAAAGGAAGATGGAGGGGGAGATTCATGGTAAGTTTTAGAATGCTGTTTTGGATATAGGACCAAGCCCTTTTTTCCTTCTTTATGTATTTTCCAAATAGTACAAGTATTACATTTTGAATAATGAAACAGACATCTTTTTAAAATTGCGTCGTTGTTGGATTTTCGCTATCCGCGGAGTCAGGTGTTACTGCAATACCCACATATTCATGCATGAGCATGAATATAAGCATGCACACATGAATGGGAATACACACACACCACAATACACCACAATCTACCACAATTCTCCTGAGACAGTCAAGACCCAAGGCAGCATGAGCAGCAGCAGGTACTCTTGCCAACTCTGCATGTTCCTCAAGATTAAATGCCTTATAATCCACACTGGGCATTATTATCTCTTTTGCTTCATTGAAAACTAGATTTTTGAGTCTCCTTCTCTTGAGTTCTCTCTCTCTCTCTCCACCCCCTCCTCTAAGGGCTGCATGTCATTGGATATAGGTCATTGGGTCAGACTCAATCCCGTTCAGAATTGGCTCAATATTGTTGCTGGCCTTTCCCTTTCCCACTGCTGTCTTCCATAGGCCAATAGGGCATCTTTCTGAGGAGTATGTGCATTTCTTCGTATTTTTCACAAATATGTTGGTTGTGTGCTTACCTCCAGCCTCTTGGGCCCAATTATCTGAATATAGGCCCTCATCTGTTCTATAGGCTTGGTCGGTTGCAAATCATAGAGACCTACTCCACCTGGTTTAATCAAGAGAGGAAGATTGTCTGGGAAGGTGCAGGGATAACTCACAAATCTCAGGTCGTGGAAGCATTGGGGAATGAAAACCCTCAACAGAAACTGAGGCAGCAGCTGGTTCTGGCTCTGCCTCTCTCCATCTTTCCCTCCTTCCTTCTTCACAGCACCCTTGTTTTCTCTGCAAACCTGCTTCATTCTACTAATCACCTTCCTCTGTTCTCCCCCCACCCCTGCTCCTTCACCTGCCAGACTGTGCCATTCTATTCCCTTATTACAGTTCTTAGCTTGATTACAACCAAAGGGACCCCATTCCAAATTCTCAGGACAAAGGGTCTGATTGACAGGCCAGGTGTCCACGCACTGCGACCAGTGGAGAGGATAGCAGGCTCTGCATAGCAAGGCACCCCTGCTGCCCAGCCAATGAAGAGAAACCATTAGGAGATATTTTTAATATGGTCCTTAAAAGGAAGACAGAGCTACCAGTAGTTTCAAGGGCTTCGGGCTTGGTCCAGTGATCTGTCTCCACTGCCCGTGCTGGCTGTGAGCAACGACGCCTGGGATCTGAACATCCTTTAGTTAGTTAAGCCTGTGCAGGCACGTCGGTGACAGCATGCGATCCTCACCAGCCTACCACAGGGGCGGGTGTGGGGCTTGGGGGGAACGATGGTGCACCCAGGTCCACACTTGTGCATCACCTGCAGAGATGGCGTTTGAGTCCAGCTCTGACTCCCAGCACTTCATGGCTGCTTTTGTGCTACTGGCTGTATGTGAGTGTGTGTTTCCTCGCCTGTAAAATAGTGGTTAAAGATAATATTTGTATTTGCCTTAAAAGCTTGTTAGTAAAGAGAGATGGGTTGGGCACGAGCATTTTGCAAACTGCAAAATACGATATACGTAAGTATTATCATCATCATCACCTTCGTCACTTACCCAGCTCCTCCGTGCCAGCCTGTCAAGGCTCACGGTGAGCGATGGACTGATGTGGCAGAACTCTCCTTGCATGTTGCTCTGTTAGGAGATATTCAGGCAGATGGTAGGCAGAGTAGGGGTGGGGGGGATGGACCAAATCAATAAGCTTCTGAGATGTTAAGTCTCCAAAACATCAAGATGTCAACCCTGATAGTTTTTTTTAAGATTGAGTTGTTATTTTAAAAAAAACCATCTTCATATTTTTAGTTAGTCCAAATTGACATCTGAGTTAATCAAAACTGCTTCTATTCCTGTATTTCTGTCCTGGGAAAAAGTCGACACACTATCCATAAGCCAAAAACCTGGGGACATCTTGACCTCCACCCTCTTCCTCAAACCCCACATCTAACTGGCCACCAAATAGCTAGTCCCTCAGTGTAGCCTCAGCAGTGAAAAACCCATCATCCCTTGCCCGAGCTACAGAATTCACCCCGCACAGTTGGGTTGCCCTCCTTAACTCCTCCTCAAAGTTGCTACCACCACTCTCGGACATGCATTCATTCCTGTTGCTCCACAGCTCAGAACTCTCGGAAGTTTCCCGTCCCGTAAAGCCCAGCAGCGGCCCTCCTTTCTCTTTGCATCAGAGTACCTAGCATGCTCTGCGTGCACCGTGAGCTTCCAGCCTGGGCCTTTGCAAAACCTTTCTGCAGAGGTGCCCCTTTGCCCTCTCTCTGCACTGTTCAGACTTCCTTATGCAAGGGGTCCTGCCTCCTTGAGGGTGTCTTTCCTGACCCACTCAGAGAGGGACAGTCCCATCCTCATCTGAGCTCCTCTGGGTTCCCCCAGTTTTGCAAACACCTTTACGTAGTACCTTCTCGCAACACACAACAGTGATTTTAAATGTCATTTCCTCTCCAGACCTGAGCTCCTAGAGGGCAGAAATTATAATAACTGTACTTATATCCTCAGGACCTATCACAGGGCCTGGCAAAAGATGAGTTATCACACACAAAAATATTTGAATAAATGAATCAATTCATCAACCGTACCCATCCAGAGTCATTCTGTAGAGGGAAAGGAGACATAAGGGAGGCCCCTACCATTCTAACAACTGAAGGGTTTTGCCTTCAAAGTCAACGATCAGTTTTACTCCACATCGCTGTCTCTGTAATAAAGAGGAAGACATAGTCCAGCCTTGATAATGCTCTGAGTGAGGTTAAAGACAACATGAGGTGTCTCAGGACCGTGTCGGATGCTGCTGTGGGCAGCACTGATGGGTGCATTACAAAGTGGGCTGAGGTCGTTTCTTGTCTTCCTGGAATGACTATCTGGATTCACATGTTAATGTTCAATCTAATTTGTTGCTAAGGCAACCAGGTTACAGGCCATCTTCCATTTACAAAAGGTGATACTGCCAAAGTCATTTTGTGAGTCCGATGTCTGAAAAATACATGACTTGTTCCATGGTGAAAAGTGCTATGGGTGGTGGCTCGGACCTACAGAATTTGTACTGGGCCCACGTCGTTGCCATCCTTGCGCTGTAGTTCTGCAGGTGAGGACCCCTGAGGGCAGTGCAGCTCCCGTTGCTAAATGAACGGTCACGGATATCCTTGGGCACCCTTGGAAGGCACTGGCGCTAAACTAATCATGGTGTGGGGGCGAGCGGTGCTGACGCAACATTAGCCAACATGCAGTTGCGTGAGCAGTCGCATGATGCAATAGTAGTGCTGAGGTCACTATTCTGTGAAGAACCCCAGTCCGGTCTTCCGGAAAACGATGAGTCAAATGAGAAGCAAAGTGTCCTAACCAGTAGTCAGCACTGACATGTGTGTGAGGCCATCTTGGAACCTCCAGCCCCAACTGAGGCTGACTAAGGACAATAGCCACAGGAGTGATCCCAAGCTAGGCCAGCAGGAACCAGCCCGGATCGCTAACACACAGGATTATGACAAGTAATAAGTCATTGCTCTTTCAAGCCACTAGACATTGGGGTTCCCATAGATGGCTATCTAATTCAGGACTATGTTTTTATACGAAAGTGCCAATGATCAACAAGCAATTTGATTTATAGTGTACTGGATGGTGCTAAATTAAAAAGTATCATTTATAATATCTCTTTGCAGAGGTAATTATTAATTAAAACTTACATCCTTCCAGAATTTTAATACACAAAGTGTTTCAGTTCCTGTCGATGTACTACTGGAAGACCACTAAACACGGTGTTCCGTAACCTTCCTTTTCCATGGACTAATACACTCATCATTTTCATATCTCAGAACTAATCCTGTACATCATTTTAATGATGACCTACTACTCCACCTTTAAGACGTGCACGATTTTATTTAACCTGCTCTTATTACTGGATATTTTTTCACTGCCATAATCAATTCCGTGATGGAAATACTTGCACATAAATCTTCCCGCACGTAGATCTTTCCACACACAAATGACCCTTTTGTTAGGAAATTGTGAGTATTATGGCTTAATTGTTTTTGCTACTACAATAAAAGGAAAGACTATCTCACCATTTTAATTTTCTTTCATTTTATTAACCACAATGTTAATCACATTGTACATGTCTTCTGGCTGTTTCTGTTTATCTGTTGTTTTGTTAAGGAATGGACCTTTCATGTTTACAAACATTTTTCACAATGTTCTGTGTCTCTCACACACACACACACACACACACACACACACGTGTGGAGGCAGTGTGCCACAGAGCACAGGCCCTCGCACTAGAGCGGGGCACTACCACTTTAACCAGTTATCTAACACACACAGTAAGTTAACTGCATTTTCCAAACCTCGGTGTTCTCTCATGTAAAGTGGAGACACTGGTGGTTTTGATGAGATATGAAAGTGCTTAACAAAATGGCTGGTACAATGTGTTTGGTCAATATTCGCTTTTGGATAGACTTGTTTTACAAAATCAGGACCACATAGATGTAATTTTTTACAATCAGTTTTGTGCTTAAATTAACAACACTTTTTCACTCATGTATTGTTAAATATTTGCTGTGGGTCCAGCATTGTCCAAGGCACTAAAATAGCAGCAGAATCAACATAGAGTTCCAGCCCCTGGAGCACTTACATTCTCATGGAGAGTCAAGCACTCGTAGTTGCAGAGTACTAGATGGGGTTAAAGCCACGGCAGACAATAAGGCAGGTAAAGAGGATACGGTGTACTGGATGGACTCTGTATGAAAGGACCTTGTCATTTTAAATGTGTAAGGGAAGCTCTGCTTCAAAGGTGACATTTGAGCAGAGACCAGATGGAAGGCGCAGGCCCATCCAGAGGACAGACTCTTCCAAGTGGAGAAACAGCAGTTGTAAAGGGTTCCTTCGGTGAGCGTGGCTCTTACATTCCAAGAATGATGACTAGTACAGTTGGAACAAGTGAGTAAGGGAAAGGATGGAAGAAAAGACTTGACTTTTCTATGCTTTGCTTTGCTGAGGATAGACCTAAGAAGAACAAAGGTAGGGATCGGAATACTGATTAGGAATTGAAATAATACAGGTGAAAAATGGTGGCGTCTTAGGCCAAGATAGGGTGGAGTGAGAGACATTGGTAGAATTCCAGATCTATTTTGAAGGTAAAGCATAGATCTATTTTGAAGGTAGAATTTGGCCACAAATTAGAGTTGGGGTGTGAAAGAAACAAAGGAACTAGATAAGACTCCAGGTCTCTGGAGGAATAAACAAAAGGATGGAGTTGCCATTCACTGAGACATGAAAGGCAGTGCAAGGAGCAGGTTTCGGGGGAAAGATTGGAATTTAGATTTTGGGTAGGTTAAGTTTCGGATCCATGTTAGATGTTTTGGGTAATATGTGAAGTGGGTAGTTGGATATACTACTCTGAAGTTCAGGGAAGTCCAGGAAATTGTCAGCCTATTGATGGAATTCACAGCTGTGAAGCTGGATGAGATTATATAGGCTATTTATGTAGATAGACTAGAGAGATCTTGGGACTGAGCTTCAGGACAATTGGATTTGGGAGGTGGAGGAGATTGAGATGATGAGCCGATGAGGTAGGAGATCCAAGAGAGATCATGGTCCAGGGAGTCAAATGAAAAATTATTTCAAGGAGAGAATGATGAACTGTGTGAAATGCTCTTGATAGTTCAGGTAAAATAAGGCCAGAGAATCAGCCTTTGGATCCAGCAACCTGGAGATCATTGGTGACATTTTGTGAGTAGTTTCTACAGAACGGTGGTACTGAAATCCAATTACACGGAGTTTCCAGGAAAACAGGAGGAGACGAATAGTGGGATGGAATAAGTGCAGCTGGGGAGAACTTTGAGGTTCGTGGCTGGAGATGCTCTCCGGTCGAAAGGGGAGAGTTCTGTGTATTTTTTTAAATGGGAGAAATATCGGAGCTGGTGAGAATGATTGAATGGGATGGGGAGATTAATCACGAAGAGCCGGGCACTGCTGTTGGAATGTCTTTTGGCAAGTGAGAGAGCATGGGGTCTCATAGGTGGAGACGGCCTTAGAAACAGCATAAACTGGTCCTCTGACTACGACTGGAGGCGGAGTGTGTGGATGGAGGTGATGCAGTTGACATAGGCCCTGGTTCCAGCCGTGGAGACTCCATTGTCTCAGTAACATAGGAAGCAGGGTGATTAGCTAAGAGTGAGGAGCGAGTGGAGGTGTTGGAAATTTGAAAAGACTCTGTGAATTAGAAAATGGTTTGGGAATCTCAGAAAGAGACTGGGAGAGGGAAATGCCAAAGCATCGCCAGGAAACAGTAAGGGATCGCTAGACATCAGTGGGCAGGAGTCATCATAAGACTGGCTGGCGTGCTGCAGTGTATTGCCTACAGCTGTTCAGCAGCTTCACAGCGGGTGAGAAGTTGGACTTCATCACAGTTCATGTTCTGGCAAGTGGCTTTAAGGAAGGAAAAGGAGACAAGAACATTTTGGACATTTTCCATTATCAATACATTCATATCAGCGTACTTCTAATGGTTTCAGGGGATTCTATAAAATGGACTCAACCTATTTAGCCAATTGCCTAATCTGGGACATTTAGTTTTTCTAGTTACTCATTATTATAAATAATAGTTCAGTGAAGCCCCCTTTATATCAACAGCTATTTGTGTCTTTCAGTACTTTCTTTTGAAAACAGTATTGCTAAACAAACTGGATGATAATCAGGATACATTTGTCTGGAAGTAGCAGAAGTCAACTCAAAATGTTTTAAACAGGATGGAAAATACATTGCATCCTATAAAACATCCTATGAAACCCTTCGGAATTGCTTGCTTCGTCATTTTAAAGATATCATCAGGGAGATCTGTGTTCTGTCAGCTCCAGTGGGCCAGCTTTGGCCCTCGGGTGGGCTATCCTCATGGTCAGAAAATCACTGCTGTGACCTCACAGATCCCATGCGGACCTGACAACAGCCCTTCTCGAGTCTCTTTTTATAGGTGAGCAAGTGTTCCCAGAGGCTCAACGTGAACTTTCACATCTCATTGACCAGAACTTGGTCACGTGCCCACACATAAACCAATCACTGGCGAGGGAATTGGAGTCATCAAGATTGGCTGAAATTGGGCCCTGGCTGGTGTGGCTCAATGGATCGAGTGCCACCCTGCAAACCAAAGGGTTGCTGGTTTGATTCCCAGTCAGGGCACATGCCTGTGTTGCGGGCCAGGTCCCCAGTAGGAGGCAACCACACACTGATGTTTCTCTTTCTCTCCTTCTCCTTCCCTTCTCCTCTTTCTAAAATTAAATAAATAGATCATCTTTAAAAAAAAAAGATAAAAAAGAGCTAAAAAAAAGATTTGCTGAAATTATTTAGTGTTTACCCATGAGATGGGCGTCAGGTCCCCTTCACTGAGTTAATGGCCTTAATAGGGAAGGGCAGATAGCAACTGAGTCAGTCTTTGCAGGATGGAAGAAGAGAGGGGAGAGAAGATGGTTGCTACATAGACAAGTACCAAATTTTTTGGACTGTAAGATGCACCAGACCATAAGATGTACCTAGGGTTTACAGGAGGAAAATAGGGAAAAAAATTTGAAGCAAAACATGTGGTAAAATATTTAATAACATAAATAACATAGGCTGCTGCCCCCTCCCCCACAGCGAGCCAGATAAGCTACATTTGGACTGTAAGATGCACCGCCCTTTCCCTCCCAAATGTGGGGGGAAAAATACGTCTTACAGTCTGGAAAATACGGTATGTCTTCTGCTAAGAGATACACGTCTATGGTTTGGAAGGCACATTATCACATTTTTTGCCAACCTTGTACCTGTTTTTCGTGTCCTCGTTCCAACTTTGACTTGAATTAGTTCAATTCTTTAAAACATGACTTGTGACATCTCTGCAGACGCGGTGCCTTTGTGCACTCCTGCTCATTCACGTGGGGCCGGTCCCGTCCTGCCGCGCACCCTGAGGGCTGTGGTCCCAGCGGTCGTCTTCCCGGACTCTTCCAGGGGGACTCCGTTGGTATCCACCCCGCTCTGCTCACCTGGCGCTCGGGAATGCAGTCAGTTCCGATAGAGTACAGGGTGGGACAAAAGTAGGCTTACAGTTGGATTGTGAAAAATAATACAATAATGAATAAATAACAACATCACAATAAACTCTGTGTTTCGTGTACTCACAACTGTAAACCTACTTTTGCCCCACCTTGTATAATGTGACTTATGCAGTCCTAAAACTCACCATGCTGTGCAAAATGCAAACTAAAAAAGTGATGGGGATTATGGGAAAAGTGGAGTTAAGGACATAACATTCAAAACCTTTATCAGTAACCAAAAAAGTAGGAGCCTGGTAACAATAGTAACATAATGGTAAATGGTTATGAACTGCACAAACCTTCCTTACATGGGTCACTTCACCTTGTGAAAGTCTTGAAATTCACATGCGGAAGTGGCTCTCAGGCTAAAGTGTGTGAGTTGCCGTGAAGCTGTGAAAGGAAGGTTGTATAAAATCGCAGGTGGGCAGAGCTGGAACACTGGGTGTGGCTGGTGAGCTACGGGGAACTGAGGAAGCAGGCAGGCGTGGAAGGATTTTGTCTCCCTGTGTGGTTGGACTCGGTCGGGTGCAGATTTCTTCATCACCTAGTGTTTCCCCTTTGCGAAATGATGTGTAGTCAAACACCTGGTTGTGTTCCAGTTATTCGCTACTGCGTACATTTGCAGTTTAGAAACAGCTAGAACAGGAACAGAACCACAGAAATGGAGATCATATAGAGGGTTAGCAACAGGGGAGTGGGAGGAGGAGAGAGGGGGAAAAGGTACAGAGAATGAGTAGCATAGATAGTGGGTAGAAAATAGACAGGGGGAGGGCAAGAATAGTATGGGAAATGTAGAAGCTAAAGAACTTGTGACACATGGACATGAACTAAAGGTGGGAATGTGGGTGGGAGGGGGTGTGCAGGGTGGAGGGGAATGATGGGGGAGAAACGGGACAACTGTAATAGCATAATCAATAAAATATATTTTAAAAAAAAGAAAAAAGAAACAAGCATTACAACAGATCTGACTTTGCCGAGTTTTCCATCAGGTTCCATGCCCATCCCACCTCATGAAAGTTCTTCAGAGGTCCTGCGTGTGGGCCCCCTCCAAGTTTCCAGGGCTTTCTCCTACTATTATGTTGCGAAGCCCCAAATCTCTGGGGAGATGGGGAGAGCTCAGCAGTGATGATTGTGTTGCAGAAACCAAACCCAGTTCCGTCTGACTCCGCAGCCCCCTCGCATCCTCCTCTGCTAAGTAAGCCGAGTGAACTGTGGGTCGCTGCAAAATGGCAGTTGTTTTTTGTTTTGAAAGGTAAAGCAAAAAATGCATGGGTTAAGGTATGAAAAATAAAGTGGATTTATTTTTGAGAAAGCATCAGAAAAAAAAAAAGATTTGTAAACACCGCCACAGGAAGAAAATGCCAACCTTTATTTTCTTATGAAAAACATATTCCTTGATGTATGCTAACAGCCCTCGTACCATTCACATCCCTAGTTGACTCACAGCTAGAACAGGGGCAGGAACAAAGACATTTCAGGCAAGGTCTGCAAAAAGGTAGGGGAAGAAATGTTGTGTCAGAACTGAATGCGTTTAAGTAAGATCGTCTCCACTGGAATTAGCCAAAATGGAAGCAAGACGTGAGGGGCGCGTAGAGCTTGTTGGAAAAAATTAACGATGAGGGTGAAGAGGTGGTGCCGGGTGTAGGAGGGGTATGGAACCGCTCAGGAGGTACCGGGAAGCAAGACCGGGCCTGGGGCAGGTGGGCAGAGCAGGACACAGCGTGCTGGCCAAGGCAGTGTGCCCCACCCTGGTTATCCCCCATCAGGGCAGGAAGAGCAGTCTCTCCCAGGGAAGCCCTTGGCCGCATGCAGGACATCAGATAACTGGAAGCTCTTCTGTCAAGGAGAGCCTAGACTGTATCATCAGTGATGAACGTGCTTAGGCTCAGCCTCTGAAAGAAAAAGAAATCCAATGATATTTCCGTGACAGGGCATTTAAATCTCTTTTCAACATGTATGATTTGTTCAGTGATACCCAGGAACCAGACATATTAATTTTCTTCTACTTTACTAAATTGAACAAAACGTCTCCCTTCCACCGACGTGGCTGACAACACATCCATCCCCATTTATCGTTGTGTTTCTCTCCTCCCATTATTTCGGATCTTAGAAGAACCACGGGCTGACCCACTTACTCCAGGGCCTCTGGTCTTTGGTCCCTCTGCGTTGCCTTTGAGATGTGAGTTGTCTGCGCCCAAGGTGCCCTGGATGGAAGCTTTGTCCACTCCCACCTCACCGAGCTCAGCAACCAGGACATGACCAGGGCTTTTCATTCCCGAGGCTGCTGAGCTTGGTGCTCGGAACGTGTCCGCCCTAACATTAGGACTTGACTTCTACGTCTTTGCAACTCAGGCGGTCCTGCCCCGGCCTTCTGCATTTGTGTTCAGGGTCAAGGCACACCCATCTCCCGTTTCTGCTATAGCACCCGAGTCTCCTCCTCTCTGCAAAGTGCAGTTCAGGGGTATTAAAAAGAAACGTTTCATTTTTCCCCAGGTTGAGGGAGCTTAGAACTAGTAACTCCCTTCTCTTTTCTCTCTAAAAAACCCAAATACCTCTTAAGTGATCTATAAGACTCCCTTTTACATATTCTTCAATTTGTTTCTAATTTTGACCCTTAAAAGGGGGTATTATTCTTACTTTAAAAGCAATGGCAAGAGCTCAGGCCAATTATAAAGCAGCAGTAAATCTAAACAAGTTTTCACACTCAGACTTGACTCCACAGCACAACCTTTTCCCCCTGCATGGCAACCTCCTGATCTGTACTTGAGAAGGCCCCTACTCTTATTAAATTATTTTTTTACCCCATGAAAAACGACAAGTGTGTCTCACCTTATAGTGTATGAGGTTCAGGAATTTGGGAGCAGCCGAGCTGAATGGTTCTGGCTCAGGGTCTCACGAGGTTGCGGTCGGATGTCACCCGGGGCTGCGTCATCTGAAGGCGTGGCTGAGCCTGGGAGGCCTTGTTCCAAGATGGTGTACTCACACCACTGTTCGCCGGTGGCCTCGGCACCGTGGCAGGTGGCTTCCACCGGAGTGAGTGATGCACGAAGGAGCGGGAGAAATCACAGCATGTTTTGTGTCCCAACCCTGGAGGTGCAAGGTCCCCCCACGTGGGTGTGCAGACTGGGAGATGCGGATCACCGGGGGGCCAACTCGGAAGGTCGCTTCGGCGAAATTTAGTACCATGTGTATCTGCAGCGCCTGGGTGAAAAACGATTCCCGGTTTACACTTTTTAAATGAATTAATCACTTAATCAACCCATTTCTATTTTTCATTAATTTTTCCAGCTGAAGCGAGAAAGATGTGGATAATTTCAGAGGCACAAGCCACCAATTAATTGCATCCCATCTTTCACTGTGCATCGGTTCATTCATCAGCTCTGTCCTGCTCAGCCCTGTACTGGCTGCCTGAATACAACCGGGGGGGAGACAGGCTCTGTCCCCACCCTCGTAGAGTTCTCAGTTAATAATCATACAATTGATACATCACCGCACCATGTGATGGCTGCTATGACACAGGAGTTCAGGCTGCTGTGAAAACATACAGCCTGTGGATCTAATTGAGTCTGAAAGTCAGGGAAAGCCCAACCGCAGGGTTTCTCGGCCTCAGAACTATTGACATTTGGGACTGAAAATTGTTTGTTGTGAGGGCTGCCCTGTGCTTGCAGGGTGTTAGCAGCATCCCCGGCCTCGGCTAGGTGCCCTCCACCCCTCCTTAAATTGGGACAACCAAACGTGCCTTTGGATAGTCCCAAATGTTCCCTGGCGCAAAATCTCCCCCAGTTAAAAACTATTGCCCTACAGGAAATGTTCGGGTGGAAAGTATAGAAGGGAGGGAGGGGCATTTCAGGAGGAGGAAAGAGGATGTCGGTGAGATTTTTGTTGGCAGATACTTCCAAATAAAATACCCCCCCCAAAAAAAAACAATCGTAAAAACCAAACAAACAAAGCCCCTGGTTCCCTGACTCTAGTTTTCAGAGCTTAAATTCAAATCACACTCTTGCTTGCATGACTTGCTGGTGCCCTTTTAAACAGAAATTCACCCTCTGCAGCCAATCTGCTTGTGCTGAATAAGGTGTCTCCGTATAATTGCCAAGGAAAAAACATGTCTGGCCTGAAGCTGTCTTCCAAAACGTATTTTAACTTATTGGATCTCTGGGCTAGCTAAAGTTATCTGGCCTTCAGCCTGCTGGTTTATATCACTGCCTGAAGCAGGGTCTTATCACTCAGAAATACATGGCCTCACTTTTATTGGAAAAATATTTATAGGTACTGCTTATATGCTCTATGTGAATTATATGCTATATGTGAATATAGTTAATATGGAAAGAGTACATAACCAGGCTGGGCAGTGTCGGAGACCAAGGCTTGCCCTATTTCAATCCTGAACAGATAGGAATTAGCTACTGTGCTTAGAATCCTGAACACTTGGGTGAAAATGGAACTTAGAGGATCTTACAGGGGAAATGTGGTTTTTGGAATGTAGATACTTCTGGGTCAAATTTGGCCTCAGTTTTATGATCTTGGGCACACATAATAGTTTCAATTTGCTCATGTGTAATGAAGATAATAATTCTCACCTTGCAGGGTTGTTAGGAAGATATGTAAGGTCATAGCAATGTCTGGCATCCAATAGGTGACCAATATATGAAATGTCCCCCTTGCCTTTAGATTATCTGGTTCAATTCCTCTCAAGCGTCCCTTAGAGACAGTTTCCCGAGAAAGCTGGGAGCTGGCCTGTCCTCAGCTGTCCCTTCTCCTTCTGCATCCAGAGGGTCTTCGAGTCTCTCAGTGTCACCTCCGTGTTTTAGTTGGGCCGGCATCGTTTCTGTTGTGGACTCTTGCAATGATTTTCCCATGAGACAGCTGTAGCCACAGATAAAATCTAACCGTGTCACCCCCTGATTACCACCTTTTATTAGCCCCACAGGTTCCAAAATGGGATCCTGGCTTATCTCTCTGGCCTCATTTAGCAATGCCAAACTTCCGACAGAGCCCTACGTGCTATTCCGTATCCTTGTGCTGCTCTGGATGCTTCCTTGGATAGAGATTCATTTATTGCTCTACTGCCCGCACTTACCCATCAGACCTAGAGGAGTCGCCCACCAGAGCATGTTCTGACTTCCTCCTCGCCTCCTCCCCACTCCATCACCTCTTTGTTTGACACAACCTTGTACACGTTTCTACTCTGATGAGTGTCATACCTCATTGATTTAAGTATTTGTTTATGGGTCTGTCTTCTCCACTGGCGAGTGAATTACTAGAAGGCAAGAACCACATCTTATTAATCTTTGTGTTCTCAGCTATTATCGCTGACCCTGTACCGGTCCATGTCTCATAAGTATTTGATGAATGAATCCATGTTTATGTTGAATGCCCACAGGGACGGGAACTCACAGCGTTTCGAGGCAGCAAGCTGATGTGCCCCACGTCAGACCTAGATTGATAAATCTTCCATCTTTGTTGTCTTGCCTACCTTGCTACCCCCTCCTCCCACTAATCCCGCTCAGAAAAAATATATAAACTCCCTCAACATGGCCACCATTGGATTGTGAGAATACAACCAACATTGTGCAGCAACCGCATTTTCTCTTCTTGGAAAATTCTTCTCATTATTCCCAGAGTGACATGATATCCAGGTCCCACGCCAGCTCATCTCCCGGGTTAGAATCGGTTGTGGGTCCAGCACCATGTCCATAACTAAACCCAAGATGTGTGATGGATTCCGACAGCACGGGGGGCTTCTGTCCTGAACATGATATTCAAGTAAGAAGGTGATAAAATAAAATGTCCTTGCATTTATTCCTATATTTTCTATAATAGGAGTAATAATAGCTAACATTATGGAGTTCTTACCACACACCAAACACTGTAGGAGCAAGGGCCTGAGACTGGGTATTCTGTTTGTAACCCCTGAAGTCAACGATTTCACTATCCCCCGACCTCCCAGATATGCCAGAAGCTCCCTGCGAGGTGTAGCTTCAAGGGGATCAGCCAGGGTGGTCCAAACCTAAGGGTTGGGTTTTATCTGTCTTGGCTTAGCAGCGTCCTACGGCCAGACTGGCAGGAAGAAAACTGCATGAGCCCGTGCTGCTCGCTGTCACTTGAGCTACAGATTATAGCACCTAGTCGAGGCATCAAGGAAGCCAGAATGTCCAGCCTGAAAGCTTGCAGCTGAATGCATCATTCAGGGGCCACTGGGATCGGTGACTCCGTATCCCACCGGTCTGTGGGTGCTCCTTTGGTGTCCAGGGTGGTTCCAGTTTCAGATGCCCTGTGCTCCATCGGAATCACTAGTATTGTAAACCTCCCACACTGTGTGATTATGCTCCAAATCACTCACGTGTATTGAGTACATTTTAGATACCAGAAATTGCATTCAGCTCTTCAAATGAGTAGCCTTGCCACGTCCTTCCAACGGCCTGACAGACACATTTCTCAGGTGAGGAAACTGGTTCAGAGAGCTCAACTGACGAGGCCCAGAATGCAGAGCTGTTATGTAGCAGAAGAATTGGCATTTGAACCCAAACATAACTCCAGTGCTCAAACTCCTACACTTCACCCCATGTTGACTCCTGAATCCGTTTATTCTCATACTAAAGGGATAGGTGGGGAACGCATGAGCAAAATGCACCTGGAAGTGAGGACCAAGGAAAACCTTCAAGAACACCCGTGGGTGGGACCATTCATGCACAGCACGGGTGGGGACAAGACCACTGGAACAGCAGGTATTGTCCGATAGGATTTCATCTGGGCGTATCCCAGCACCTCTGGCACCTCTTACGCCCACCCCGATATCCCAATTGTCCCTGCACCCCACCTTGCCCTTTTTCTGTATAATTGACTGCTGTTATGTGTGGGCATTTTGCTGTTGTTCTGGCTTATGCCTTTTTTCTACTGCTTCCCAAGGTCTAGATGCATCAGTTTGCCCAAGCACTTAGCCCTCTCACTTTTAACCCTAGACATATTCAAATCCCTTCTTTCCTTGGACAGACCTGGCACCCACCTCCGTGGCCCTCTTCACCGGGCCCAGGCGATCTGTTGTTCTGAAATCTGTTCCTTATATTCCAGTCCCAAGACAGCTCCATCTTCTCCGAAAGGACTTATGGTATGGCCAGGTGTTGTGCAAGGATCCAGAAGTGGCCCGCCAGTGTTGTGACCAGGTCTTCTGTGACCCTGGGGTCAGAAACATTTGGTGCTTCAAAACAATCCCGAGTCCAAGGAAACAGAAGAGCCATTTCACCTACTCAGAAAGTCTCTCTGAACCCAACCTCCAACAAAGGCCAGCTTAGCTCCAAAGTCCATCAGAAGTTCAATTTTATCACAGTAGCCTCTCTAGATGCCATTTTATGTGCTATTAAACAGAACAATGCTGCTCACCAGTAAAATCATCTGCAATAACAGCCCATTAAAAGCTTTCCTTAATATGGAACTTTCTAATTAATGTAAATGGGGTGCAAAGCTTGGAAAGTCAAGTTGATGCTAATATTCAGAAAGTAGGTAAAATAGGAAAAGGTCTTATTTTTCATTAGCAATCTATTAGGGAAGCTAATGAAATCTTTATGGCTTGGATATATTACCAAAGTGTTACAATTTCTTTGTTTTCTGCCTCATTTCTCTGCCACCTTTCTCTATAAATATTGTTATGCTGTGCATTAGATCTGGGAAAATAGAATTGTGCGTGGACTTTGTGTCTGAGTACTCCCAGGTTCTCCGAGGGTTGGAGATGGAGGGTAGCACAATAGATTAATCTTAGTTCTCAATTGTCCCAGTTGGAAACTAACCTCCAAAGAGAGTGGAAGACTAATGTAGTCATTTACTTCTTATTGCAGCTACCTGGATATAACCAGTCATTTCTACTCACTTTTCCTTGCCCAGACTGTCATTTGGCCATGCCTAACTTTAAAGGGGTTATGGAACTATTATCCTATATCAAATCCCAAAGGCCCCTTCCTTGAGTCAACTAAGCCAATAATCTAGGATACCGGAGTGAGTGAAAAACATACCTGTTCTCATGGACCTCAGAGTCTGGCAGGAGAGCCAGAAAACTAACAGACTCAAGACAGAGCATGGTCAGTTGTGTGTGAGGCTGTCCCAGGAGCCCTGGGGCTAAGTGGGCTCACTCCCTCTCCACAGCACCCTCCTGGGGCTTTGCTGCAGCTCACTGTATAACCACCTTCCTCTTTTCTATTGGGGTCAAGGAGGGACACCCGTGCTCCAGTCCAGTTCCCCAGGTACCTGTCTTCAGTTTCACAGACCCTCCTCCCAGGGGCTTATGGCACCAACCAGCCCAGGCAGGCCTGGGCCTCAGGAAAGTGGGGATCCCAAGGAGGGAAGGCCCAGGATCCATGGCGGTGTGGTGAGTGTGGGTTAAACCTGACCTCTTTATCACCTCCTGGGCAGGGCCCGTTGCATCTCAGTGCCAGGAAGTCAGTCCATTCTGAGCGTAGGACTCTGTCACCCAGAGAAGGTAGCAGAGCTATTTATTCAGGGATCCAGAAACCACAGGGAACTGGAGAATGGGATGAGGAAACTGAGGCAGAAATCCATCTGAGGGCAATACTGAAGTCTCAGGTTTTCCTCAATCAGCCTGCAGTAGCAATATGCCCCCAAACTATCTGCTGAAGTTGAACTTAGCTTCTTAGAACACCACCCACCACACACACACTCCCTACAGGCCTTGGGCAGGAATGGCTCTGGAACTCAGGGCAGCGAAGGATTGAAGCTCAGGAAGCAAAGCGAGTCCTTGCTTTGGGGGGCCTGCTGAGGAGAGCCAGACATCATATAGTTTTCGTCCCGTGGCAACAGGCCTTTTTAAAGCCCAGACAGAACGCTCTGGCTGGCTCCGTAATCACGTTCCAATCAGCTTTACAGAATTGTGAAATTGATTATCCCGCTGGTCTCACCCGGGCTTTGGAGTCCGGCAAAGGGGCACCTTCATTCTTTGTTGAGTTCTACAACACTGATTCGAGGAGACTTTAGCTTTTCCACGCATCCCCAGGAGGAAGGGAGTTCAAATTACCTTGTAATTACAATTCAGGGGCCCCAAGCCTTGGCAGGTGTATTTCATTTTCCCAATCATTCGACCAAGGCCAAGGCCGAGAGAGGAGGTACCTGGCATATTGGCTCCCCGTTAGGAACTCGAAGCAGAGATGGAGTGAGAGAGTGAGCCCGGGGTGCCCCAGGCAGGCTCGGGCTGCTCTAGAGGTGGCAGGGAGAGGATCTGGGAGGCATGGCTGTGGGCACTTTGAACTTGAGCCCGGCAGTTCTAGGCCTCCCCGCAAGATGCTGTCATCGGGGTGTCCTCATCAATTGAGTTATCATACCACAGCACTCCCACTAGTGTCTCTTTGTTTTCCTCTTCTGTCTCGATGAAGTATTTGGGAATTTTACATTTCTGCAGGGACGTAAATAGAACCTTGCCACGTGTCGCACCAGCCTAGGCGATAAGGGAAATTTTCCTGCAATGAAGGGGCCTGACCGGGGTCTCGAAGAATGACCAGGGTCTAGTCCGTGAGAGGAAACGGGGGGATTCCACGGCGGATAAACGGAGCACCACGTGCCAAAGCCGAGAGGCACTTGGGGAGAACGAGAAGCGTGAGGGAGGGAACGGGAGACGCGAGACGAGGGCGGTCTGACGTGGTAAAGGGATCGGAGCGTCGAGGCAGAGCCAAAGGCGCGGGCGGTGCAAAGGGAAGGTGGGATTCCGAGTGGAGGAGCGGAGGTGTGGGTGGACACTGAAGTGTGGAACGGTCACCGCGGAGACTTGCCAGAGCAGGTTCGTTTAACGTCACATCTATCAACTCGTGTCTGGAATTCACAGGAAATTTCTTTCTTCTCTAAATTACCTACGTAATTATTTGAGTGATGACAGGCCTATTATAGTGGCTGGAGAGTAGCAAGGGCTTGTTGTGTGCCAGGGCTGCTCCGATAGTTTCGCTTGAACTATTTAACTTTTCACAATCGTATGAGGTGAGTGCCATCCGTGTCCCCATCGTACGGATGAGGAAACTGAGCCTCGAGGAGTCCCTCAGTCTGCAGAAGGTCACAGAGCCCGGCCTCTTCCCCTACGCCCTGAGCTCTCCTTTATATGTGCTAATTCATTGCATCTTTACAACCAGACCGGAAGTTAGGTGCCGTTGTACAGACAAGGGGCCTGAGGCACAGAAACATGAAACAAGCTTCCCAGGCCACAGAGCTGGTGAGTAGAGGACTCGGTGTTTCCGTTCAGGCAGTTTGGCTCGAGCCTGAACTCCTAGCAGTGAGAAGACTACGTCTGCCCCTCCTCCTGTTCTGCCTCCACCTCTGCGGCCGGCGGTACCAGCATCTGCTATCGACTGGACTCCCAGCACTTCGGGATCGTTAGTTATGAGGATGCTATGTTCATGGCCACCACGCTCCTGCTGCTGTTGCAGGATTTGTAATACGGTCACTGCTGGGTCTGCCTGTGTATTGTTATTGCAAACAGCACTGCACCCACTTCCCGCGGCTTCCTCTTTCTCCTCTCCCATTGCGTCCTCCTTCTCCTCCAAAGCCCCCAGTATTTATCGCCCTAGTCCTGGCCCTTCTGCCATGCCTTCTACAGGCATTATTGACAGATGAGGAATTGAGGCTCAGAGCTAGGAAACACCTCATCTATAGTCATGAGGCTGACAAGTGGCAGCACAGGATTTGAGGTCTGGGTTATTTATTTCAAGTCCAGTGGTGCTTTCAAAGTGACACAAGGAAACTGGCAGCTGAGCCTATTAGTATTTAGAACCTCCCTGGGCCAGAGTCTGGTCTGGTTGCGCGATACAGCTTGCAAAGCGCCATGACCTTTAATGCTTACAACGCTATAGGAAATAGAGCCGGTGATGCTGTTCCCACTTGGGTTGGGCAAGTGCTTCAGAACCATGAGTATGAACACAGCACCATGAGTGTGAATGGCAAGAAAGCTCAGTGACTCCCTTTCTGTGGGAGCCAAGATAAAGATGCTGTGAGAGGCAAGGGTCTGAAGGAAGTCACGTGGAGTTGGCCAGACAGGTGACAGAGGTAAATGTGGCTTTTGTAGCCTTTGCACTTGAACTCAAGGAAGAATATTTGTTGACATTATAAATGACTTAGTTGGGGGTGGGTGCGTATATGTGACACGCATTCATATGTAGAAGTGTGTGTGTGTGCAGGTGTGTGCATGTGTGTGTTGGGGAGCACAATGCAGAGCAGTAGACCAGCATCTGCCCAGAGGGACCGTGGCTTGGGTAGGTCTTGCCCTCAGGAACGCTAGACTTGAATTCCGTGGTGGGCCCCCTGCCTCAGGGTATCTGGCGTCAGCACATACCCCGAGCCCCGGTGCACCATGAGCCCACCTGGACTCACACACTGATCTCCTTGGCCTCCTACTCCTCCTCATGCAACCCCACCCTGTCCACGACTGCTACCGCCCTTGAGCGTTTCTGGCGAAGCTGTTCAAGCACAGGTGGGCGATGCCCACCATGACCACCCTCGGAAGTTCTCTCCCCTGGCCTCACGCGCAGGGAAATGCAGGGCTTTGCTGGGAAGGAAACGGTGGGGAGCGTGGCAGTCACCCAAGTCACCCCAGGAAGGCGCTGACCGCACAATGAACTCGGAGACCAGCAGCGGCCAGCCTCGCTCCTGTCTTGCTGTGCATCTTCTCTTTGCATGAGTTCAAACTGTCACCACTGTGTTCTTTCTCTAGGGGGGAAAATAAGATAATGCAACTCTCTGGTTTAATTCCGGAGTCGGGTTCCCGCTGACTCTGTCGTCGAGCCTGAACCCTTCAGTGCGGCTTTCAGGGCCCTTCCCTGCCAGGCAGACCCACCCTCACCGGGCTCTGTGACTTGGGACCTCCCCGCCGGCTGTTTCTCCTGCCTGGAGTTTTTTGCCCCCGTCTGCTCAGAATCTCCTTACTCCCATTTCGTGTCACGAGCCGTGCCCGTGTCTGTCCTTTCAACACAAAAGTCCAGGTTCCTACCTGCTGTACCTGCTGAAACTGCCCTTCCAGAAGGGGTGAGGGTTAGCATATGGTGTCACCTTCTCCCAGGGAGGCCACCGCGTTTGTGGCCGGGAGCACCGGGCGTGTGTGTTCCAGACAGGCGGCTAGACTGTCTGCTGGATGAAATGGACCAAAAAAAGCAAGTCTATGCAATGGAGCCATCGATCACTGTCACAACATGCACCCGGCTGTGGCCTCAGAAGGCCACATTTTGGAGAGGTCCTCCTGGGGAGGAGAGAATTCGTTGATATGAGACTCTTAAGAGTCAGATGAGGGTTAGTCAGTGTGAGGGAACTTCTTTCCTGATGACATTTTGGAGGCAGTTTTGCACTGAATCAACTTAAAATGTCTCTCCTTCTGCTCTTGGAACTCGGGATCGCGATTTCTCCCCTGCAGGGGCTGGGGAGTGGCTCCATCTTCCATACGCAGCCTCTATCTCTGCAGCCCAGCTCATCACAGTTCCCTAGCGTGCTTGGGGAGGCAGTCTCCCCATCCACTGGGGTCATTTCTGTTGGCAAAATCCAGTCCTTGGGTTCCTGGAACTGTTTTAATTTGTAAATCTTTCCCATTTTTTCTCAAAAGAACTTTGCAAAAGTCTTTACACCCTCACAGGCTGTTCTGTTTGTCGCTGCTATTTGTTTGTTTGTTTGTTTGTTTAATTCGAAGTGCTGGCATCTTGATGGCAGTGCTGAAGTTGGTGGTTAGAGCAAGTCCCTCCCTCCTAGTGTCTGACTTCACAGGTCTGTGCTGACTCCTTCTCCGTGAAACGTGAAAGTGGCTATTAACCACTCGCTAAGCCCTCCTTCTGATTTTCTGTACAGCGCCCATCGTTCACTCCTTTTAGTGTTTTTTTTGTTGTTGTTGTTGTTGTTGTTATCTGTTCACTTGGTTATCACCTGTTCACCCCCACCCCACCGGAATGTAACCTTCGTGCGGTCAGGGACCTTGTCTTGCTCTGCATTGTAACTTCTGACACATGGCAGGTGCTCAGGGATGTGGATGTAAAACATGATGTTTGCCTCCCACTAAGAAAGCCTTCTTTCTTTCCTGGATTATAAATACTGCTTTTTCATTACAAATTGATATCAAATTTTATCTAATACATTTTGACATCTCAGGGGTGAACTTTGACCTAATGGTAAGAATAATTACATTAGAGGAATCTTAATTGTGATCGTCTTTGAATTTCTGGAACAGATGCTTCTTGGTAGAATATCATTCTTTCAAAATCGATGTTCTGGTCTGCAGCTTTGGTTTGGGTTTTGGTTATTCGTTCTGTTTCGTTGTGGTTCTGCTCTCTGTGTCTGCTTCTGGTGTTGCTTTCCTCTTGTAGGAGGCTTCCGGCCGTGAGAGGAGCCCCCCAGAGCGATTTATAATCCCACCAGCAGTGCACTCAACTGCCATTTACTTTCATACTAGCCAAGTTCTGTATTATTATTTTACATTCTCTTTAGTGTTTAGAAAAGCCAACCTAGATATCTAATTTAAAATTGATTTCTAGAGAGGTTAAATCTCCTTCCTGCCTATCGATGACGTGTATCTTTGTGAGTTTCCTATCAGTTTCATCTATAATTTTTCCATTTACATGCTCATCCTCATTATTAATTTGTAAGGACATTTTCTATATTAAGGACATGGACTTTCTGTGCGATATATATTTACATATTTTCTCTTTCGTGATTCTACCTTTCACAGCACTGAATAACACTGATAGTAGATTGTCATGTTAAAACCTGATTTTAAACCCCATCACTCTGTTTCGTAAGGTATGTTTCCTTTCTTTACTTGCATGATTTGAAAGTTTAGACCAGAGATCCAACAACTAGTCACCTTTATTCACGATCTCGTGCATTTTACATTTGACTACTCAGTTGAGTGTGTTTCTTCTTATCTGCAAACCACACCCACATTCCTTCTTCCACCTCCTAGGGCAGCCACCCCTGCCTCTGTAAGGTTTGTGGCAGAGCGGGGTGTTGGGGGGGATAAACAGGGGCTGAGTGTGAGTCAGTGGGGGCAGTGCTGTTGCACAGATGCTCTCTACTCAGGGAAGCTGCAGGACTACCCTGGGGCTGGACATATGTTGAATCCGCCCCCACCCCGAGTCACTGCATTCCTGCTCAGGAGCGAGGGACTCGGTGAGCAAGTGAGATGCCCAGGGCACAGAATTTAAAGAGATGCTCACTCTTGGGTGCAGACTTGCAAGAGCCTTCAGTTTTACTCCCTGGGCTGCTGTTGCACCCTTCTACCCGCCTTGGGAGAGAGCAGCTCCTCAGACAGGGTCATCGGCCCCTGTCCACCATCCCTAAGGTACCCCTCTGGTCTCAGCTCAGAATCCCTCCCAGGTCCTACACAACTCATGCTGTGAGTTGGCCTCCCTGTCACCCCCGGCCTGCAGTTCCTACATCAGGAGTTTCATGAAGGGTAGGGTGGTGCAGTGAACACAGGACTTGGAATGCAGTGGTGTACCTGTGAGATCAGATGGCTGACCTCCTGGTGTGGCACTCCACGGCTTTCTTCTCCTCCCCACACTCTGTAATATGGCGCCGCACCTGTTCTGCCCACCAGCGAGACTTCCGGGCAAGGCCAAGTTGGGTCTGCACTTTGCCGATGGCAAAGCTCCCTCTCTATGCCCATGGTCTCTGTTACTGCTGCTGCAAACTCATATTTGCCTCAGTGGGTTCCTTTAACAGCCGGGGCTGCTGCTGCCACTGGCCAGTGTGGGTTAGAAGCATTGACGCAGTAGGCAGGTCACAAGGGGATGTGACAGCCAAAAAGGAGTGAGTTCTGTCCCCTCTGAGAGTTCCCTTCACTGGCAGGATCCCGCCAGTTTACAAACGAAAATCTAAGTACTTAGAAACCCTAAGCATTAGCAATGGGCATTTATGAACTGATGGTTTTGCAATTCTGTCCTCAAATGCTTCTTTTGGTGCCACACACGAGACTGCTGTTGCCTGCTCTTGGGACAGGACTCAGAGCCCAGCCGGGCAGTGTGCCACCACCCCTGTGACCTACAGGAAGTCACTCACCCTCTCTGGGCCTGTCTCCTTAGTCGTAAATTGAAAGAGTGATACTGATCTCCTAGGGCTACCACGTGAACTAAGCAACACAACGCTTACCGGGGAGCCCAGCCCCGCACCAGGCACACAGTAGGTGCTCAAACCATGTGAGCGTACGTCGTCTCCATATGCCCTGTCTTGGCTGTGATCTCTGTCATTTTTTTCTTACCAGAATGTGGCTAAAGTCTCAGTGTTTGGGGTTTCTTTCCAATTTTTTTTTATTGTGGTAAAATACACACAACGTAGAAGGTGGCATCGTAACCGTTTTTAAAGGAACAGTTCAGCGGTTAATACCTTCATAACACTGTGCGAGCATCACCACCCTCCATCTCCAGAGCCCTTTTCATCTTGTAAACCCGAAACTCTGTCCCCACGAAGTGACAACACCCCATTCCCTCAGCCCCTCCGGCCCTGGCAACCACCAGTCTGCTTTCTGTCTCGATGAATCTGACCACTCTGCATACCTTATATAAGTGGCATAATATAGAATTTATCTTTTGTGACTGGCTCATTTTGCTTAGCCTGATGTCTTCACGGTTCACTCATGTTGTAGCAAGTGTCAGAATTTCATTCCTTCTTAAGGCAGAAGAACATTCCATTGTATTTATGTATCATGTTTTATTCATCCACCATCCATTGGCGGACACTTGAGTTTCTTCTACATACGTCTCAATGTTTTTTATACTCTATTTAGATATCTTCCAAAATGAATTAAAAACTAGTTGCCAAAATTGAGCAGACCCTGTCTTTTTTTTTAGCAGTCTAATATTCCTATTTCCCTCCAACCCCAAATCCTTGTTTCCTGCCTTGCTGATCTGTCTTTAATTGCCCTTCTTCAACTGGGAGCCAAGGTCCGCAGGACCATCTCCTCTTCGCTGAAGTATTCCTTTATTACATCTTGGATTCATAGGGGAGCACAGGACCTCTGGAGCCTCCTGGTATGGGGTCTCTCAACTCCCCTCCCCTTCCGCAACAGCTTAAAGACAAACAAAATTCCAGGAGTAGGGAAGGCTTGCCCAAAATACGGGTGAACTGGCCACACTCTGGACCAACTTACCTGTATTCTCACCCCATTTCCCCTCTGATCCTTCCAAGGGGATCCCGGCCTTGTCCCTTATCTTCCCACCCCTGGGTAGGAAGGCTCACACCCAGCAGCTTACCTGGACGCAACTGTCCCTGCCTCCCTTGATGAATGGACTGATTCATGAACATGTTAGCCAGTGTGGCTGAGGCTCCTAACTCTCCTTCCCTTGAACCAGGGGTTGGGCTGGAATTTCAGGCACTGGTCTTGCCCGCATGGGGCTGGAAGACAACCCAGCCCCAAGCCCTGAAACTGCCAGGAACACAGCAGATGGGACCCCTGTTTGCGTGTTACTTAGTTTGGGCGGAGTGGCAGGAACTGATCGCAGAAGCAAACAAGCAGATGTGAAACTGCACATGTGAGACGGGCGCTGCAGGTCTGCTTCCAAGGTAGCTGTAGGGCAGAATCTTAAAGAGCGAACCAGTTGCTTTCTCTTCCTGTGCTCAGTGAGTGGTGCCCTAGCTGTGGGTGTTAAGACTACAGTGGAAAAGTGGCAGCAGAAGCCATGCGAGACATAAGACTAGACTCCAAGTCACAAGGAACATGTTGGCAAACGCTTATTATTCCTTTACTATCCAATGGTGCAGGTCCTGTCCCCCACCCCCATCTGCCCTCCCAACCTCTGACTCAACCCCCGACCTCAGGGCTGCTACTCCGTACAACTGTAGCGGGCACCATCCATGTGGAGACAACCTGAGCACTGTTCCCTAGAGCTTTGCCAAACAGTTCTGGTCCTTTCGGGGCCAATCATGGCACGTTGCACTTGGGCTGGGAAGGCTTGCCTGGGGAAATGAGACTAGAGTGGAGAACTGAAGGAAGGGAAGACATGAACCAACCCAAGAAGGGATGGAAGAGCATGCTGTGCCGAGGGAACAGTGTGGCCACAGTCCCTATGGTGGGAGATGCGGGGCCAGTGCCAGGCATAGGGAAAAGGCTAGTGTGGTCCAAGTTCAAGATCAAGGGGACATGGGTCATGGGGATGGCAGCAGGGGTCAGACCACGCAGGATCTGTGAGCCACAGAGTACGTAGTTGTTTTATTGTAAAAGCAAAGAAAAACCATTGAAGAACTTGAATGTTTTCACAGTAATAATGGCAGATACATTTGCTGAGTGCTTACTATGTCCCAGGCATTGTTCTTAGGGCTTTGCAAGTATTATCTCAACCATTGCCTTGCTCACACCTATGAGATAGGGACTTCATTATCCTTATTTGACAGATGAGGAAATTGAGGTACCAACAAACAAAGCAACTTGCCCCTGGTCTCACACCTCGTATGTGGCAGAGTACATGGTCTTAACCACTGTAGGAGGCTGCCTTTTGGTTTTGAGAAGGGATGAGCAGGGTCTAGTATTGCTTTAGGGGAAAACCAGCCTGTCTCCTGAGGGATGGCCATGGACCTGGCCAGGTGGGGCGGTGTGCTGTCCTGTGTGTACATGTGGCTCAAGGGGAAGACTTGACACCTGACACTTGCTGGGCCCCATCTGGAGGTGGAGCCGGAGGACTCGGACAAAGCAGGGCAGCCCTTTTCAGCCCACACAGCTGCCTGCTTCCTGGGCTTTCCCCAACCTCCAGAGTTACATGGCAGTGAGATGAAGGCATCGCCATGCAGCTCTGCTTCCTGGACGAGCTGCACTGCCTTAGGGAGCGCCAGGTGCCCGACTGAGTGAATGTGGCTAGGAGCCTGCACTTTGGATGAACCCAGGGCTCAGAGATGGCAGGGAGCAGGACTTGGGGTGGGGAGGAATGGAGCATGGATACAGATTGTGGAGGGGATGTGGAGGCAGCTACTGAGCTAAGAACGCCAGTATCTTTGTCTGTTTGCTGAAGAAGGAGCAAGGAGTGCATTGAAGATCCAAATGGGCTGATGATGTAGATGAAATGTTCTCAACGGGGAAATAGACTTCTAAGGAACAAGAGACCCTCACAATAGTTCAGATTGGCTTGACAGGCCGAGCTGGACAGTGAGTAAAAAATGATTTGGTGCCATGGACGGATAATCAGAAAGTCAAATGCCCAGGTGTCTTTCTTTCTCTTGCCTTTGCTTCCTGCCTCCTTCGGTTCATCTGCTCCATCCTCCTTTGTGCACGCCGACTCTTCTCTTGGCTTGGCTCTTGGTTTCCCTGCCACCTGCTTCAAAGCGTGTGTGAAGAGCCTGCAAGGGGGCTCACCCTGGCCCCCTCCGCCTCTGGGCCTTTGAGCTCAACCCACCCTTTTCACTTAGCACAGATTCTGTCCTCCGAGCAAGTGAAGGCACGTTGGCAGATGTATCGTTGGCACCATTGACTCCACTGACTGCAAAATGGAAACTGTGGTTCAGGGAATGGGGAGAGTCAACACAGAGAGTCAGGATGGAGAGGACATTGGACACCCTTAAAACTCTCCGGGGTGCTCAGATTTGGAGACATGTGGTGCACCCCTCCCCTATGGGTCCCATTTGCTGTTGGACCACGCTCATGCTTCCAGAATTCTTCCTTTCTTTTTCTTTGCACATGCTCATATTTATTGGAAAAAATATATTTGAAAAGGAAGAAATTCACAAGTCAAGACAAAAATAGTAATGCCGTTTTGGGGTCATGGTTTCATGAGATTTTTGAAGAACACACATGTCTTTTTTATTGTATTTTTTTTTACATTACCGTTGATCCCCTTATACTCTTCTTCCACCCCCACGCACCCCCTCCCCCCACCGTCGCCACACTGTTGTCCGCGTCCATGAGTCCTTTTCTTCTCCACCCAGGAAGTGTGGCTGAGCCAGTACATCCCCCCATCCCAGGCTAACAGTGAATCCATAGCAAAGGGATGAGATGAGAAGCCATTCTAGACAGGTCTCCAATGCGAGAATGTCTTTATTTATATTCAGAGCACTTCAGAGTGCATTTAAATTGCTCGTACTTGAGCAAATGTCTTTCATGCAAATTTTGGTATTTTTCAATGGAGAAGCCTTCGTGTGAATCAATGGGATGATTCTTTCCACCTCCCACATGGAACACCCATGCCTTTTAGTAGCATACCTGTACATGCTAAAGAGAGGGTCTCTGAGTTGCCTTCTTCACATTTGAGGGATTTGTGAGTTCTGCATCCTGGTGGGAGGCTGGAATTCCAGGAGTGGATCTCATGAGGAGTAAGGGTGGCTTTAAACGCTAGCCCAGCAGAATTTCTGGTCTCTGAAGCTCTGTTGGGCCCCCAGCCCCGTTCCTTCTACGTGAAGAGCAATGGTTGGTTGCAAGATCTCAGGCTTCAGGGGAGGCTAAAAACAAAGGCTACCCCTGAGAAAGCTCAGGGTCACCCCCTGCAGGAGCACTGCCTATAACAGCTTTTGACATCTTCAAATCAGCTCCACACTCCTGAGGTTCAGCTTGGGGACAGCCATGCTGAGTAGGTCAAGGTCATCTTCTTAGATACTTCCTCAACATCCTGGATTGTGTTCATTTTTTTCTGCACAGGGTCTGGTCCATGTGCCCTGTTCTCCCCTTATTCACCCGCAGGGACCCTCAAAGGAAGCCTGGTTGGGGAGTTGTTGCACTGGAGGGTTGACAAGGAGGCAAGGTCCGAAGTCTGAGCTCTGCAGCTCCCTGTGGACTCAGAGCACTTGGAGGTGGCCTCCACGTACCAGCCTGTCCTGCCAGGTGCCCAGGGCCCAGAGCCTTGGCGGAGGAGTCCCAGGAGGTCTTGAGCCCCTGCATCTGTGGCCTGAGCTGGAGCATTCATTTATCACCTTTAAGGACAAAGAGTTTACTTCTCCCAGCTGGTCCTCACAACCAGGTCTGTCTCAGGAGCTGATTCTCAGTCTGATGTTGCTCATGTCTTGAAGTTGTCCCCATTCCACCCAGACCAGAAGCCTAAGTCTTACAAGGACTCACATGGGTGCAATGAAACCCCTTCACCCATCTCATTTCTTATCCCACTCTTCCTTCTTTTGCTCACTAGCTTCCAGCCACCCTGGCCTCCTTGCTGTTCCTCAGATAAACCAGACCTGATCCCAGCTGAGGGTGGGGGCTGTTTGCAAGCTATGCTCTGCCTGGAAAGCCCTTCTCTTAGATACCCCCTTAGCTACCTCCCCTCTGTCGTGTCCGTGTTCACATCTCACATTCTCAGTTAGGCCTGGTTAATACTGCAACTTGCCTCTCTCCTCCTCAGCAATCCCGTACCCATCACTCTTCTCTGTTTTTTCTTTCTTTTCTGTGACACTTAACATTGCCTAACATCCAAAATTACTGACGTATTATGTTTTCTATAATTGCCCCCCCCCCCACCTCTCCCTGCCCCGGCAACTCCAAGGTCAACTCCAAGAGGGCAGGGATTTCTATTGTTTTTTTCTCCCCTGATATATCTCAAGTGCCTAAAATAATGGCTAGTTTATAGCACTGCTCAATAAATAATCTGTTGACCCAAGTTGAATGAGTCAATGGTTTACCCAGAATATTCTCAGAGACCCTCACTAATGTTGCAAATTCAGGTCTGCTGACCTAGTTGACAGCCTACTAAGTTCTAGGCATCTCCAAGGGTTCTTAAACACATGGGCTCACCTCAGCTTCACAGCCAGCCTCTTCTCTTGGTGATGAGACTGAGTCTCGTCGGTCACCCAGCTGCTAGCGCCCGGCTGCAAGCCAGCCCCAGGTGCCCAAGAGCCCACCCCCAATTAGCTCTTGCAGAATCCCAGGTGCATCCTTTTGTTCTCCTTGAATCTTTACTGATAACATTCAAAACCATTTTCTTTCTGTTTTGAACCCTCTCCCAAGTAAACGGGAGGGGAGGGCTATAGCCATAAAGAAACACAAGAGTGTGAGTAGTGCACTTTGCTGTGATGCCAAAAAGGAAAAAAGGGAAGGGAAGGGAAGGGAAGGGAAGGGAAGGGAAGGAAAGGAAAGGAAAGGAAAGGAAAGGAAAGGAAAGGAAAGGAAAGGAAAGGAAAGGAAAGGAAAGGAAAGGAAAGGAAAGGAAAGGAAGGGAAAAGAAGGGAAAGAAAGGGGAAAGAGAAAAGAAAAAAGGGAAGGGAAGGGAAGGGAAGGAAAGGAAAGGAAAGGAAAGGAAAGGAAAGGAAGGGAAAGGAAGGGAAAGGAAGGGAAAGGAAGGGAAAGAAAGGGAAAGAAAGGGAAAGAAAGGGGAAAGAGAAAAGAAAAAAGGGAAGGGAAGGGAAGGAAAGGGAAGGGAAGGGAAGGAAAGGGAAGGGAAGGAAAGGAAAGGAAAGGAAAGGAAGGGAAAGGAAAGGAAGGGAAAGGAAGGGAAAGAAAGGGGAAAGAGAAAAGAAAAAAGGGAAGGGAAGGGAAGGGAAGGGAAGGGAAGGGAAGGGAAGGGAAGGGAAGGGAAGAAGGAGGAGGAAGAGACGGAGGAGCGAGAGACGGGGAAGGGCAGAATTCCGAAGCCAGTTTCCTTGCCAGTTTGCAGCCGGCGTCTCCCTGCAGCGGGCACCTAGCGGGGCTGGGCTGTGGCAGACCAGGCAATCCAACTGTTCTCCACTGTGTCCTGGGTTTTCCGCTGCCATCCGCAGCTTAGGACACCAACTCATTTCTCTGCAATAAGCCCCTCTCTCGTGCGCCATGTAGAGTAGAGGGAATTGTGGGAATTGCTGAGCACGGAAGCCGGCCTTGGCTGACTCCAGCACCCGTGCGCTCAGAGCACTGCCCAGAGTCAGAATCCCGGAGGGCCCTGTCTCCAGAGGGGTTCTAGACGATCCCGTGATGACCCCTGGCATTGACTCTAGGGACACGTCTCACTCAGATGGGACAGAAGGAGGAACTAGATGCAGATGGCAAAGTTGTCAATGACAAGTTAGTCCCTGCTTGGGAGCCACCGGTACAGAGATGGAGCCTAGTGGCCACTACATAGTGAGATGGGAAGGGAAGAAGTTACCAGGATCTCTGATGATCTGGGAAATCAAATCCGTATCTTGATCCACAGAGAGTGTGGGCTTTCATGAAGGACCACAGTTAAGGACCACTTAAGTCCACAGTTAGCTATCTGAACTCTGGGGTTCACTGCGGGGGTGGGGTGAGGGATTGGGATATGCGGCATTTAGCTCCGCACAGATAATAAGCCCGGGCACCACCCCTCTGCCAGAGGGCACCCGGGGGAGGGAAGAAAAGCCTGGTCTGCCTGTCAGGAAACCTGGGCTGCCCTTCAAGGGTGCTCTCTAGCTTTTCAGCTTTGACTCAGTGTCCAGTAGGGGCGGGAAGGCATGGAAGCTCAATCCGAATGACCCTGCTTCCCTTGACCAAGCTGGGGTCAGGCTGAAGGACAGCACCCCTGGTCTCTCTCCCTGGAATGGCTTGGTGAAGTCCCCTGAGGCAGGAGGGAGGACATGAGCAAACAGCACATGGCTCAAGAGGGGGCCCAACTCCCAGACACTGCCCGCAGTGGCCGGGGGAACCCACGTGGGAAGCACCAGTTCAACCCACTTATTCGCATCGGCACCGCACTCAGCAATGCTAGATGCTCCTCCCCAAGAACTGCTTGGCCACCCACCAGTCCTCATTTTATTTATAGAGAAGAAAGGCAAGTTCAGGGCTGTTATTGCTTGTTCTACTCCATGCATTACTAGTGCTGTCGCCCGTAAGAGGTGAAAATCAGCTCTTGAAGGGAGGGGGTGGACCTAAAACATTGTCTTCTTCTTATGCATATGCATAATATTCATAAAGTGCATAAACAGCTATACAGATGTGTGCAGAGCTCATACACAGCTGTACAACATACCTGTAGAATTAAAATTGCATGGGGAATGTTAAGGGGGAAAATGTCTAAATAGGTTTCTTAGGAAGTGATAATAAGAAGAAAAGAAGTTGAGGAACACTGGTCTGGACCAGCTCTGTCTGGCCACCAGTTACACATGGCTGCTGAACACCCGAAACGCAGATGTGTAGGAAGCGTACAACACACACCGGATTTCAAACCCTTGGTGGGAAAAGCAATGGAAAATATCTCATTAATTATTTTGTGTCCATTATATGTTGAGGTAATAGCATTGTAGATATCTTGGGTCAGATGAAATATATTATGACAATTAATTTTACCTGTTTCCTTTTATTTTTGTTCAGTGTGGCTCCTAGAAAATTAAAGTTACCTGTGAGGCTCACATTTTATTCTTGTGGGAAGTGCTGCTCCAGACAAGTGTCTGCTCGTCAAGATTTGTACCGGAGATTTCTGACTCCTTCCCAGGCTGCTTCTGTTTCCTTAGAGAAAATCCACTTAACTATGTGACCTCAGGCAGGCCTCTTGACCTCCCTGAGCCTTAGTTTCTCCAGAATTCGGGACCCAGCCAAGGGCCTGGGGGTCACTGCAGATAGGAAGCCATGGGCTTCCCAATGAACTATTCCCCCAGAAACGACAGTTCCCTAAATAGCAATGCTACCTGCTGTGTGTCTGCTTCTGGGGAAATGTCAATGGGCAAGATTAGAAAAAAGAGAAAGCTTCTAACCTGAGACCAGCAGAAGAGAGTGTTAGGGGGAAAAAATGCCCATTTAACCAGGAAGGGAGAAAAACAAAAGCTTCCATTTCTTGTGGGGAGGAGGAGACAGAACGAAAAAAGCAGGCTTTCACAAAACCTTCCCCTAATAATAGGGGCTAATAAAACATCTTGCAAATGTGCTCTGCTGGTTTGAATTGATGCGCAGATCTCCAATATGCCCATCTTTTATTCCTTTCCTAATGCCTAATTTAAGCAGGGCAGGGGAGGTGGAGGAAATCAATTCTATTTTAATTTCATGAGAAAAATGCTGAATGAAGGAGAAATAATGTAACAGTGAAACTTCAGACTCCAGCCCCGGCTGACCCAGAATGTGTGATTATGTGATCAATGGCTCTCTCCCCCGAAAGGTCTCTGGAATCTGCCCCCTGCCTTAGCCTCCTGAGAAGGAGGCGGAAGCTCCAAGCTGGGAGGAGAAACCTTGGGTGGGGGGAGGCTTGGGAACCGCAGACCAGGGGCAAGTCTCCTCATCTCCCTCCACTGTCCAGATTCCCTTCTACCCCAGTTGTCCGTACCTGTGGTCTGTATATCCCCAAGTCTCTCACCAGGAACTCTGCCCATTCTTCCACACTCTAGGCATGTCCTCTCGCCCCAGCTATCTCTTTAACAAACGGATTCTCTCAGCAGAGTTCCTGGTCTCCCTGGAAACCAGACTGGCCGCTCTGCATGATGAGGGCAGGGCACTGAGGCTGAGCAGGTGGGTTCTAGATTCGCGATGCCTGCATGCCAAGCCTGCCTCTGCCTCCTACAAGCAGTGAGAACCCTGGAAAGGTGCTTCCTCCCGCTAGGCCTCAGTTTCCTCATCTGTAAAACGGGGATAAACATGGCACTAGCCTCGTAAATGTGCAATGATTAAGTGCTTAATGCACGGGACAGGCTTGGCGTGGCTCTTGCTTGCAAACGTTAAGTGGCAGTCGATACGAACTCACTATTGTAGTGAATTTCTACAAGGTGGTCAGAAGCGGAGAGCTGAGCCTTTGGCTTGGTTCCTCAATTCCAGGTTAGCCCATCAATGCGAGTTAGCACACATTTTTATTTTGTCCTCCTTTAAAACAATATTTAGTTGAAAAGTTGTTTTTTTTACTCAGACAAAGTTCCTGTATACCTATCTCCCCGCTTCCCCTAATGTTAGCATCATCCGTGACCATAGTAAAATGATTCAAACCAGGAGGTAACGGTGATTAATATTATAAACTATAATACGATGAGTACTACACTGTACGGACCGTATTCCCATTTCACTTGTTTCCCCTCCGATGTCCTCTTTTCCATTCACAGTTCAAGCCAGAATTTTACATTGCGCTTCATTTGTTCTCACCCCTCTGTCTCCCCTAATCTGGATCAGCTCCGCCCTCTCTCTTCGTCTTTTAAGTCTTTGGCACTGTGGAAAGAGTACTAGTCTCTTCCGGTCTATTTCGTAGACTTGAATTTAGGTCATCCATGTTTTGGCAAAAATACCACACAATGAGGTGCCTTCCTCAGAGCATCTTAGCGGGAGGTGCCTGCTTGCCCATATTTCTCGGTGCCGGAGTTGACTCCGGTCACTTGGTTAAGGAGGTGCTGTGTATTTATTGAGCACATACTATGTGTCCTTTTTGGGATACAAAAGTGAATAAAATGGCATCCAAGAAACTCTCAACTGTCATGGCCAAATGGTGCTCTAGTTAACGTTGCTGCGTGACACACCACTCCCGCACGTAGTGGCACAAAGCAACAACTCCATCATGCTCACCGAGTCCCCGGGTCAGGAATGTGAAAGGACGTGGCCAGGACAGTTTGTTTCAGCCTCACAATGTCTGGGGACTGAGCTAAGAAATCTCAAATGGCCGGGAGTGACTAGACAGCTGAGAAGCAGAGTCCTCCGGCGGACTGCTCACTTACCTGGACAGGTATGACTCAGAGACTGCATGCACCTGGGCCTGTCAACCAGAGCATCTGCAGGGCCTCTCCGTGCACCCTGTGCTTCCTCGCAGGGCGGTGGCCGCAGGGGTCGTACTTCCTCTCCTGCAGCGGGGATGCTGTAGTCACGGGTGTCCCCCTGTGGACAGGTCCAGAAGCAGCATCACCTCTCGTGACCCAGTCTCGGAAGGAACACAGCGTCATTTTCTCCACGTTCTTCCCCTCAAAGCAGTCACAAGTCCCGCTAGACTCAAGTGGGGGACATAAGCTTCATTTCTTGGTAGGAGGAAAGGCAAAGGATTTGTGGCCGGGTTTTAAAACCACAAACTGGGAAAGCCCTGGGGGGTCTTTCTACGTTTCCAGGGTTGGAAACTCAGACCCGAGAGGATGAGCGCTTCACCAGCTGGGGTCACATTAATTTTTAAATACATAATTTAATTGAGTGCCAACTACATACCAGACAGGCCTGGACGCGGCTGCCAGGGATGCTTCCCCAGTCTTCCCCGGGGGCGGCAGGCCCAGACAGACGGGCCGCAAACCTCGTGTTCTGACCATCGCAGGCACCTGCTGCCAGTCCTCCCCCTGGCAAGTGGCCACACATTGACATGCGCAAGGGGCAGGTGACTGGGCAAGGTAGGAAATGCCACGCTTTTGCATCAGGATGACTTCATTGCGAACCCAGCTGTATGACATTCTGAGTTGTTTCGTGTTCATTCCTGATCCTCATTTATTCGGTAAAGCTCACTGACTCCCACTCTGCCAAGCCTGGGAGCTGGCAGTTACAGCAATGAATAAATAGAACCCGGGCCTTGCCCTCCATGGAGGATTTCCCCAGGCTGTGTCTGCCAGAAAGGGGGCCGGCGGGGCTGCAGGGTGCCAGGGAGCCGGGTCGAGGGATTATTCAACCCCTCTCGCATCGCCATGCCCAAAGCCAGCCGGAGAGGAATTGGTCACGCAACTTAGCAGTTTAACCAGGTTAAACTCAGCAGAACAGAAATCAGCTGAGTGTGAAGTTGGACGGCGAGCCACTTACATTTAAAAACCCAAGAAATACTGCGATGCAGACTAAAAGCAATTGGGAATATCACTAGACAGACTCATTAAGCAAGAAAGTTTCTGTGAAAATAACAAAATCATAGCACCCAGGACACCCCATCATGAGATTAAAAGCCGAAAGGAGGTTTAAGCTTCATATTATTAAACCGCATTAGGACAGTTTAGTGCGAGAGAGCTTAGAGCCATCAGAGTTGATGGTGGCCCTGTTATGGGAATCTGACTGTGTCTTTGAAATTCAGGCCAGTTTGAAAGAGGGAAATTGTCTGTCGGAATATCCCTCCCCTGTGGGTCAGTGGAGGGGAAGGGGGGAGACTGAGAAGCAGCCCAGTGGTAAGGATTGGCAGGGCTGAGATGCTGGCTGGGGAGCACTTATTATTAATGGGACGGGGTGGGGGGACATCTCCTGAGGTCTGTAGGGGAGCCAGAGCCAGGTGATGACTTAGGGAGCAGAGTGGGCTCATGATAAGCATTCAATATATGTTCATTCTTGTTATTATCACCTACTGGCCAACCTGGCAGTTTCGATTGCTAGATGGTGAATGCTAATGACCCTGGGCCAGCTGGATGCTGAGTCCAAGCGTGCTTTCTCCCAGTGTTTGATCCCAAAGCCACCAGGAAACCAGCTGAAGTCACAGAGTAGGGTATTGACTGGAAATGAGCAAACACCATGGTGGGCAAACAAGCCCACCCCCCTTCTGCAATGCCCCTGATTCCTGGCGACACAAGATCAGCATCTGCTCCCTGCAGGGTGATGGCAGGACTCTCATGCTGGGTAAATGGTGTGCATTGTCCCCTGTGCTGGCAGCCCTGGGAAGGAGCGCAGCCCAGGCAACCCTAGCACAGTAGGCCATGGTCAGGGTCTGACCTTGGAGTGCAGATCTGGAGACCAAGAAGCCTGGCAGGCCCTGCCCAGGGGGTTGCTGTTCCATCCGGTGGTTTGTGGAGCACTGTGGCTGGTGAGATTACAAAATATGTCCTCATCACTCAACTCCTGCAAAGTGGTGGATCTGGAGCTTCAACGTGAGTTCTGCAATGCTGAAATCCAACGGTCTTCCCTCCCCAGCTCTTCTCACTCCTGAATGTCGGCATCGTCAGAAGGACCAGGCTGGTGGGCAGGTCCCCCTCCCTAATAGTCTCCAGCCTTGAAGGCTCATCTGCTCTTAGGTGTTGGCTCTACCTTATTCCTTCATTTCTACGGATCTCGTCCTTCACTAGCCCGGTTCCACTGGCTCTCAGATCCACTTCCTTCTCGCCATCCCCTCAGCTGGTCTGAACCAGGCCTTCTTGTCACCTGCCCCCTGGGTGAGAGCCAGGCCCTCCAAAGGGCTTCTGTTCCTCCGGGCAGTTCAATCCCTCATCCCCTTGCCAGAGAATGTGCGTCTCCAGATTTCACATGCAGGAGCGTCACCTGCAGAACTCGCTAAAACCCTGATCCTGGACTCCAACCCCAGACATTTTGACCAGTCGGTCTGGGGCGGGCCCTTGAATCTACAGCTCTAATAAGCTCCCAGGTGATGCTGATGCTCTGTTGGCATAGACCACAGTTTCAGTAGCACTGTTCTTCAACCCAGGCATGGCCCGTACCTCTCTGGGTGGCCCACCTTCCCGTCTAATGGTTCTATGTTACTCTCAAGAGAAGCCTGAGCACTTGAGTCTTCACGACCTGACCTTGGAGTAGGGCTGCCACGCGCCTGATGCATGCGCTGCACAAAGACACCCCCCCAAAGGGATGGAGTTCATGGAGCACTGCGCTGTCTCTGTCAGGAGGAGTAGAGCTGGGCACGGGAAAGACCTGCCCTTTTGTTCTCACGCAGGCACTGTCAGCTCACTGAAGTAGAGAGGACAGGGTTGAGCGGGGACTGTCTGCGCCCAGAGAGGTGCCATTTTCTAATTTGTACGAAAGCATTACAGAAGCCAGTAGTCATCCGGCCCGAGAGCATCTCTCAGGCTTCCTCCTCCTTCCCTCTCCTCTGTCTGCCGTCACTCCCTCCCACCTCTGCCCTACGTCCCTCACCTGGTCAACACCTTCACCCTCCAGGGGAGCCGTCCTGGCCCCAGCAGCCTATTGCGTGCTCCCAAGAACCACCGCCCCGTCCTTCAGAGCAGTAGTCCTGATGCGCCCTGACCACTGGTCCCTGTGGTCACCCCTGGCCCCCTCACTGTGCTGTGAGTTGCCATAGGCTTAGCCCAAGGCCAAGTCCACAGCGCAAGGAGTGTTTGTTGTGGGTTCTATTCTGCAGCCACGAACACCTCACAAGTACCAAACCCAGCACACCACTTTTTCTTGTTGTTTCTTAAATGTTTTATTTTACAATAATTCTGAATTTACAGAAAAGTTGCAAAGATAATACAGAGAGTTCTCTACCCTTCACATAACTTCACTGAATGCTTACATCTTACACAGCCATGGTATGTTTGTCAAAATGGAGAATTCACACCTGTGCATGATGATTGACTAAACTCCAAAGGTTTTTTTGTTTTTGGTTTATTTCCCAGTTGTCTAAGTTTTTCTGCAGGTGTCCTCTTCTCCCTTCTAGGTTCCTGCATAGCATTTAGGGGTCATGTCCCCTTCTCTCCTCCATTCTGTGACAGTTTCTCAGTCTTGTTTTCATGACCTTGACATTTGTTTTGAGTGGTCAGTGTGAATTTATCTGATGTTTTCTCATTAATGGGCCAAGATTGTGGAGGAAAAGACCACAGAGGGTCCACGCCCTTCCCATCACATCGTACCAGGGGCCCCTTGACCTCAGTGTGACGTGTCATTGACAGTGCTGACCTTGACCACTTGCTTAAGGTGGTATCTGCCAAGTCTCTTCATTCTAAAGCTGCCATTTCCCCCGTTCATTCAAAGTGAGTCACTAGGGCCAGCCCGCACTCAAGGAGAGAGGAATTAGGCTCTATCCTTTGGCAGGGGTTGGGGGAGGGTATCAAAGAATTTGGGGTTTTATTATGGAGCCACAATAGTAGCTAGGAAATCTGGGGGAGATAAGCTATGGAAATATCCTATTTCACCCCGCAACTTGAGCATTCATCAGCGAATCCTGCCTGCACCCACTATGATTAAGTTCCTTCCAGCACGTCGTTTTCAGGCTAGCTTTCCTCGGCACGTGCCACATTTTGTAGTTCCGCTCACTCCCCTTCATGCCGTAGGGCCCAGCTCCAGTGTTCTCAGCCCTGGCTGCCCACTGAATCTCCTGGAGGACTTTAAAAATGTACCAGTGCCCAGGCATCTGTATCCACAGCATTTGATTCAGTTCGTCTGGGGCGGGGTCAGGCATCGGTCCTTTTTAAAAAGTCCCTGGGGGCATTCTGTGCTCTGGAATCCAGTGTGAGGACCTCTGGCCCAGCCCAGCCCTCTGGCAGCTTCTTTGGGACGCTGTCCTTACTCTCTCTGGCAGGACCCTTTACTCCCAAAGGACTCCTTTCCTTGCAATATCCATCAATCATTTGTTTGTCCCCGAAGTCAGGAATGGGGATTTCTTCTTTGGCATTTCCTCAGAGCCCAGACCAGAGACTTACAGAGAGTGGATTCTCAGGGAGTGTTTGTTGATTGGGAGAAGGAGTCCATCTCAATAGAAGCAAAAGCATTAGCTGTCTGCAGAAGAGCGGCAGGTCCCCGAGCTCTCCGGCTGGCTCCACAGTGTGGAAAACACCAGGCACACAGGACACACATCAGTCATGGTCCTTTTTCCCACTGCTATCACAGTCCTCAGCTCTCTAGGAACCACAAGGGCCCCATGGCCAAGAAGTCACTGGTGTGTGCGTGGCAGCCAGTTGCGTGTTCTCACTGTTCTTCAGAAGGAATGTGTCCCCATGCTATTTTTAAGTTGCTAGGAAGCCAAAGAATCAACACTACACTTCTAACAGGAGGAGATTACCTTGAACTGGTCTCCTTGGAGGTCACCAAGAAAATGACCATGCTTATACAGTGGGTCAAAAAAAGGGAGCAAATATTTTAACCAGTTATTTTGAGTTTACAGAGAAGTAAAATGAACTGAACCCGTAATTCAATGAACTGACCATGTTGGTCTATTTTACCTGTAGTCTTATTAACACTCTAACAGGGGTGTCCAACCCAGGGCCCACGGGAGGCAGGTAGCCCAGGATGGCTATGAATGCAGCCCCACACAAAGTCATAAATTTACTTAAAACCTTTTTTTTTGCTCATCAGTTTTCATTAGTGTTTGCCCAAGACAATTCTTCTTCCAGTGTGACCCAGAGATGCCAAAAGGTTGAACACCCCTGCTAACATTTCAAGGCCTCCAGAATATGAGTTGGAAGCCATTTGGAGAAAAGTTGGGAGCAGGTAGGATGCATAACTTAGGGTGTTGACTTCCCTCTCCCCCAAAGAGTTCAGGACAAAGATACCGTGGATATAGTAGAAGCTGTAGAGGATGCTTCTGGAATGTCAAGCTTAGGGGGCAGGCTGTGACCCAGTTAATGCTATCTCTACTGTCAGTTGATGCTGTTATGGGTTTCCTCCATATGGGGTAATCTTTTTGGTAGTGAGCCCTTTGCACAGCCCTCTGGTCCTGGCAAGGCACCCCAGGGTATCCAAATAGATTCATCCAAGTTCTTGTCACTCCACGGCATCCCTGTGGTGATGCTGAGGTGGCAGAGACCGCTTCGTGGACTGCGGGTTTCCCTGCTCCTGCAGCACGGTGCCCGATCACACGCGTAGCTGCCCTGTCCCCTGCTCCCACATGGATCACATCTCCTCCCTTGGCCTCAGTTTCCTCAGCTGAGGAATGGGAAAAATCACAAAGAACCCATATCATTTTTTGAGGCTTAAATAAGGTGATTTTTATGAGACTCCCCTCTCACAGTGCCTGGCACACAGCCAGAGCTTCCAAATGCTGCTTTGGCCGTGGTTGCATCTTCTGATCCGCTGCTTCTGAGTCCTGGCCGCTTCCCTCCTCCTCACTTTACCTCGTATCTTCCCTTAGCCTTCATGCACCATCTCGTCCTCAGGACCTGGATTTTGTCAGCTGCTGTATCCAAACATGGAACCATCAGGCCTTGCTCTGTACGGAGCCACTGCCTGGAGACCAGCCTGGCTCGAGCCAGGCGTGTTCACTAAACAAGTCCTTCCTGGTGGGGCTCTCCAAGGGGGATTGTTTCCTTCCGTTCTCCCTCCCTCCCTTGCTTCTTCCTCTTCCATGCAGGGTAGAAAGGCTACTGTTGTTCTTTGCTCCGTTGCAGCAGGAGCCTGGAGGCAAAGGTTAAAGTCACTCCTATCCTCCCGGGATCCTTACTGTTGAACAAAGGGGCGCTCTCCAGGAGTAAAGAAGCTGGAGGTCACTCTGCAACATAAATCGAAACAGAACCTGACATTAAAATTATCCTTGAACCCTTAAAGAACCCGTGGCTCAGAGAGGTTAAGCAAATTGCCCAAGCCACACAGCTAGTTTGATCACTTGTTTAGAGATGCAAAGGGAAAATGTAGAACAAAAGCCAGCTGAGATCCTTGCCCTCTTGGAGCTTAAAGTCTAGTACAGGGGTCAGCAACCTCTTTCTCCACACGGCTAGAGAGAAAATATTTAAGATGGTGTGGGCTGTGGAGTCTCTGTCATGAACACTTAACTCTGCCATTGTAGTGTATAAGTAGCCACCGACAATACAGAAATAAATGGCTTGGCTGTGCTCCAGTATCATTTCATTTACAGAAACAGATGAAGGGCTGGGTTTGGCTTTAAGGCTTTACTTTTCCAATCCTTGAGAGAGTGGAAAAGGGACTCATAATGGAATAACTGCATAGCTGAATGTACAATTTGTGGTTCCGAGAGGAGAGATGTGATATGATTCTGGGAACCTAAGGAAGGAGGGTGTGGGGGTCAGGGAAGGCACTCATGAAAAGCAGCATTTTAAGGAAGAGGAGTCATTAACTAGATAAAAGGGAGGCATGGAAAGGAAGAAAGTGTTTTGAGCTGACAGAATAGCTCATGCAAAGGTCCTGTGGCAAACGGACCATGGCTCTTTTCAGGCACTGTGATAAGGCCTCGATTGCAAGAGGGAGCCCAAGAGAGGCCAAGTCATGGAGTGAGCTGATGAAGACCATGGGATAAGAACGTGGTCTTAACCCTGAGAGCTATGAGATTCTAAGGGGTGGTGTGTTTGGATTCTCATTTTGAAGTGCTCGCTCCGGCTCCTGGCTAGGGGTCCCACTGATAGACGAAAGAGACTGGGTGGCCCCAGGCACCTTGTTGCAGGCAGAGCTCAGGCCCTGGAGCCGGGGCTGGCATGCAGCTCAGCACCCTTCCCCCCACCGACTTACCGTTTTATGTTCACTGTTCTCACAAACCTTCCAAACCAAGACCCACGTTGCATTATGCGTTCGATGGCCACGGCCCCACGCCATGCCACGCCATTTTCTCTCCTTCCTCCTTTTTCTCCCCAGCCTGACCCTGCCCCGACCCCAAGTGGCTAGTTCATAAAACTTGCGAGTTAAATTTTTCAAAGACTGTTTCTGACAAAGCAGTGGGGATTAGACTTGGTGAAGCCCTTCATCAAAAATTGAAGACACGCTATATTAACATACATTGATTTATTCATAGTGTTTCATTACAAGTAAGTGAGGATCCTGTAATACCAGGAAAGGTTAGGAGAGCAGGGGAACACGGTATATTATATTGACAGCTCGGTGGAAATTGAGTTGCTTCTGGATTGAATTTGGAGGACAGAAAAGGAATTGGCTAGTAAAAAAAAAAAGAGAGAGAGAGAAGCATGAGTTTTACCTCCCTGCACCTGTAGATCAAGGTAGCTGCCATCCTTTCAAAAGGATGCATATTCATGCCTTCTCCACCTGCGGGCTGGGGTTCACTGCCACCAGCAGAGTTCTCAGAACGCGTTCCTTCTCCTGCCACTTGGGAAGCCGGGAGTCCAGCCGTACACTGACACTCAGCTCTCCCACCCGCTCACCACTCTCTAGTCTCACTGGACTTCTCTCAGTTCCCACAAGTCTTTGCCCACCCCGGACCTTGGCACAGGCAGCGCCCTCAACCTGGAACCTGGAAGGCTCTCTCCCCTGCTCTGGATCCCTGCCATCCTCCGAGTTCAGTTCAGTTCTCCCCGGAGACCCCCCGCCCCAAGCACTTTGTCTTTGTCTGGTGTCTCTCCAAAGCAGACCCTCGAGACGAAGATTGGAATGGTAGCATTATCGAGAAGTTTTGGAGACACTAGGGAGTGGGGAAGAGAAAGGCAGGTAGCTGGTGGTGGGTATATTTTCCAGGCAGCTCCCTTTGGAGACCAGTCGAGCGGAACCCCCCAGGGAAATGCCCTAGGGTGCTGCAGGGGTGACAGGAGCCTGGGACGCATACGCACCAGCTCCCGTCATCCAGTGGGTGTCATTTACCCGGCACTTCTGCCAGCGCCCAGGAGGAAAGCCCTCCAGCAGAGAGAGGCAGATGTCTGTAGCTTACCTGACAAGGGCGGAGCAGGCAGCGGTGGCCCGAGGGAACGCTGCGCCCAGGCCTACCAGGGACCCTCGGGTGGGGTGCTTGGCCCAGGCTCTGCTTGCAAAACGCCCAAGCCCTGCAGCGCTTGGCATTTCTTCTCCTGGGCTCACTCTGCTCGAGGGTAAGTCTGGCCTCTCTCCTAGACATGCGGCATCAGGAGAGGAAAGTTGCCTTTCTCCAAAAACATTTGCTGCCCTTGCCAGAAACAACAACCTGCTGATTTTTGAAGTAAAGTTGGTGAGTTCCCTCTCCCACCCGGGTTTGGCCTTCCTGTCAAGCATGGGACATTGGTGATGGAAGGCAAAGGGATAGAAGGCACGGTGGAGTTGACTTACCTTGCTCTAGAAGAGAAGCCGCTTGTGGACGGGGTCCATCGGGGGGCCCCAGCAGCCCGCAGTGCTGGTCCTAGAATCCAGAGGTGTGCGGGAAGCACCTCTGAAGGAGCACTAAGTGAAGAACGGATGTGTTCTTTGATTAATGCAGTGGGTGTCCAGGCCGGGCAGGGTGGCGGGGAAGAAAGAGCTCAGGTTTACAGCCTAAGGGACCTGGATGCCATCCTTCCTCGAGCCTGTGGTCTGTGGCTGCACGTGACCTGTGTGAGTCTCACAGGCCTGATGTTGAACGAAGAGCAAATGTTGTGATTGCATTTGTATAAAGTTCAAAACCAGGCAAAACTCCCCAGCACTGTTAGAAGTCAGGAGAGAAAGTATCTCTGCCTCGGGAAGTATCCCTGCCGAGGGAGGCGTGGATTGAAGGGGCGGGAGGGGAACGTCTTGGGTCTGGAAATGTTCTCTCTCTTGATTGGGTGCCGATTGGGATTGTACTCAGTCAGCAAAACTTCATCGAGCTGCGTAGTTTTCTGCATGTGTTTTATACCCTAATAATAAACGTTACTAGAATAAGCTAGATAAAATAAACAAAAAACATCCTGAACTTGCCACTTGAACAAATGTTTAATTTAGAAAAGTAAGACTCAGAGTTGCCCCCCGGGGCCCATGCCAGGGTGCCCACCGTTTTGTCAGTTTCACAGCGGGGGTAAGTGCAGCACTTGAGGGCGAATGTCTACAAACGTCTGGAGGGCCTTGACGTGGCTGTGACACCCAAATGCAAGGTCAGGGGACACGTCTTCCTGCACAGAGTGTAAACCAGTCTGGTTGTTCCCAGACTCCCATGACGAGTCACGTGGGACGGGGTCTTTGGACTATTACAGGTCTGCGGTGGGTGAGGGAGCTCAAAACTGGGCCCTCACCGCAGATATTTCGAAAAGCGCTGATTTAACGCAAGTTGCTTCCCAGCGGAGCCTCCGCGCCTCCCTCACTAAAATGAGAACAGGTATCCGGACGCCCCCGGTGGCAGGAAGGCAAACAGTATGAGGCAGGAGAGAGCCGAAGACAGCACCGTGTGGGGGAAGGGCCCAGGAGCTGCATCTCTCTCTCTGTTTTCATTGGTGACGCTGGTTATCCCAGACGTCCCCGTTCTCTCCCCTTTGTCCGCTTCCGCCCAGCCCCCGCAGCCCCCCTTCCTCTGGCCATCCCCACCCTGCTGTCCCTGCCCATGGGTCATGCATGCATGTTCTCTGGCTGATCCGTTCACCTTCTTTCACCCAGTCCCCACGCCCCGCTCCTCACGGACAGCTCTCAGTCTGTTCCATGTGCCCATGCCTCTGTTCCTATTTTGCATTTTGAACTAGCTTTCCAAATAACTTATCGGGACGCTTCTCGCCAACGCTGCTCCACAGCTGCGCTGTCCAGTGCGGTGGCCACTCGCCCCACGGACCTCCAGCCGCAGCCACTGCTGCACGTTGAAATGTGGCTGGTCCAGATGGACATGAACCATAAGGGCAAACTTCACACTAGATATCTAAGGCTTCCTGTGAATAAATACAGACGATATTTATTTATATTATAAAATATAAATATAGAGTATTCATTAACTTTCTATGTTGATTACAGGTTGAAATGATAATACTTTTGCATCTATGAATTAGGTTTGACCAAATGTATTATTTACTGTGATTTTACGTTCTTTGTCTTTCCACACGACCACTGAGCAATTAAAAAGCGTGCCGGTGGCGTGCCCTGTGTTTCTGTTGGGCAGCAATTCCCTTGAGCACCAGCAGTGGTGATTTTGGAAGCTGGGCGATCTGCGAGGTGGACGGCAGCATCCAAACGTGCTCCCGTGCCTTCTCCTGTCTCCCCTGAGCTCTGTTCAGCGATCTGGGCGAGGTGTTTACTGGTTTGTTTGCTGGCTTGTCCTGCAGATCAACTACAAGGCTGTGGGCTCCCTCGACCCGAGCGCCGACCTCTCCAGCCAGAGGGGGAAAGTGTTCAAGCTCCGGAATGAAACCCACCACCTCTTCGTGGGTCTGTACCCAGGGACCACCTACTCCTTCACCATCAAGGCGAGCACAGCGAAGGGCTTTGGGCCCCCCGTCAGCACTAGGATCGCCACCAAAATTTCAGGTATCTCTCTCAGAAAGTTGCTGTTGCTTCATGTGTCCCCGTCCCTAATTTTCCTGGGAGTTGACTAAGGCCAGAGCCAGCTGTGTCCGTGTGGTTGGTATTGAAGGGATCAGGATGGTGCAGTCCCTTGGGTTGAAACCCAACTCACCAACTTCCTAAAGTGTAAAAACTGTATCGATTAGACCAGAGGGGATGCTGAGTAACTCACCAAAAAATGTACCACACAGTTGTATTAAGTAGTATTTTTTTTCATACACAATGGCTTGTAAAAATGTGATTTATTTTTAGGAATATTTCTTTTGGCAGAGCAGGGCACATCAGAGGTTCTCATGAAACGCCTGGTGAATGAATGAATGATTGAATGAATGATACAAAGTCAGGGTGGTCCAAGACTTCACCTGCCACCTCCAGTAGGGCCCCTCCATCATCAGACAGCATCGAGCAGAACTATCTCAGAGCCTTTTCTATAATGTATATTTTTCCAGAATACCTGTGCACTTCTGGTCTGCATGCATACACATTTTGCATGACAGACCCATGGTGCTTTTTGTAGCTTAACGTTTCCACTTATGTTTATACCATAAGCATTTTCAATGTTGCTACATTGCTTCCCATTCTAATGTTCTGTCAAGTGGTTGGACGTAATTTAATTAAACATTCCCCTGTGGTTGGCTATTTTGGAGCATCTATGATGTTATAAAATAACACTTCAATAAACAGTTACAGAATAAACTTTAATTCGTTGCTTTGGATTATAACTTTGGGATTAAATTCCAGAAATTGAAATACTGAACTAAAAGCGATGTGGACTTTAATAACCCTTAATGCAAATGGCTAAATTGCCTTCCCAAGGGATGAGATTCAGTGGCACTCCTGTCGGTTGGGGATGAGAGAGGGAGGGTCTCATGAGAAAAAAAAAGATAAGAATTACTTCATTGCTGCTGAAATGTGCGTTTCAAATGTGCTTATTAACAAGGTTGGCTGCGTTCACATCTTTATTAAGTACTTATTTTCCCTGTGTTTATCTGTGTATTTGGTGTGGGACTTTTGATTCACGAGGGTTACTGGCCACACCACTGCCACCCTTCCCCAGACTCTTCTGTACCTTGAAGGAGCCCTCAGGCAGGTCGGAGGCCGGGACCTCTTTGCTGAAAGCCTGGGATGCTGAGTGACTCTCATCTGAGCCTTTCCCAAAGGTCCCTCTTCCAGTCATCCTGAGCATCCTTAGGGACGGCATGGAGGGGAGGGGGTGCGCGGGGTCTGGGCCCTGCGCTGAGCTCCACACTCTCTCCTCTCTCTGCCCAGCTCCGTCGATGCCCGAGTACGACACAGACACCCCGCTGAACGAGACGGACACCACCATCACAGTGATGCTGAAGCCTGCTCAGTCCAGGGGAGCCCCTGTCAGGTGAGGAGGCTGCTGCACCCAGCACTCACGGTTTTCCCTCTCTGCCCCAGGCACACCTCCCGTTGAGTCCTGTGCCCGTCGGCACCCATGGGCAGGGCTGGCCAGGAGCCGGGCTTCCTGGAGGAAGAGGGTCAGCAGGCCAAGCCCAGGAGCCTCAGTCTGCACAGCGGGCTGTTGGAACTGATTCAGAGGGAGCATGTTGATGGGGACCTGAGGAGGGCGGGAAGAGAACTTTCTGGAACACATCTACGGTGAATTTATTTAGTGGGTTGGAAGTCTGGAAACACAGTCTCCTTTCCGTGTCTGGCTGATATTAACAGACAATTGTGAATGGAGTCAGTCCTCTGGGCTGGTCCCAGGGAGGGCCTTCGTGTGCTGGAGTCCTGTACAGAGGCTTGGAGTCAAAGCCGTATTGCTTATTTTCACAAGAGGCTGCTAAAGCTCAGGAGTGTACTCAGGGCTCAGGCAATGAAAGCTTCTTGGTAACTAAGCCATCCCGGTGCAAGGTCACGGCTCATGGCTATCAGCAAGGTGGGCATGTCTTTTAAACCAGCTATGCTTTACTCAAGGGCAGCAGCTCCTACATTGACTGCTGGTTTGCTCAGCGATAGAAGGACTACAGTCCCTTGAAATCAAGCAGAGTGTTGGGTGAAACAGCTTTCAAACTGGCTCAGTCCAGTTCAACAAGCATGCACTGAGTAGCTTAGAAGCCCAGAAGCAGGGAAGGGCCCGGGGAATAAAAATCATTCATTTATATATGCACTCAAATACTCTTCATCGAGCAGCACTCTGCGCCAGGGGCTGCTTAACTGCTCAGGATACAGTAGTGAAGTAGCTGTGAATGGCTTGTGGTCTAAAGGAAGCCAAACTCTAGTTGGGGAGACAGAAACATGAAAAGAATTAGAATGCAGGGCATAGTTACGGAGACATGCATAGGTCATTACGAGAGTTCAGGGGGAGAATTCCCAGCGGAGGTGACGCCGAGCTAGATCTTAATTGTTGTGTAAGATTTTGGCAAAGCAGGAAGCAGGTCTGGACTGAGCACAGGCGTGGGGGAGGGAAGAAGCCTGCTGTCCTGGGAGCAACCAGGAGTGGTTAAGTTTGCTTTAGTGTAGAGGTTACGGCAGGGGTGGTGGGGTGACTCTGGGGGCCGTGTTTGAGATGCTCAGGCGTGTTTAAGGAGCCATGGGGAGCCACTGATAGCCACACACGGTGTCACTTTTGTGATACTGGAGACTGGGAGACCTGCCAGGAAGGAGGCTTTTGAGATGGTCTAGTTACCTGTTTTCCAACTGGATCCAACTCTACCCAGAAACGATAGGCCTTGCAGCAGATAGAATCAATTGAGGGGAATTTGGAAGTTCCCCTCAGTTCTGTGGACTTGGGACAATGTTCTATCCTAAGTCAGGTGCGTCTGCAGACCTTGCAACAGGTTTGTGTGCTGCGTGTGCAGCACCTGAGCTGAAAACTTTTTCCTTGCACTCTGCACGTGGGTTGTTCCGGGTCTGTCCTGGCCGTGATGAGCCAAAGCACGTGGTAGCTCTTCCATCCAATAGTTATTGAGTTACTTGCTTTTCAGCCCTGTTACTTTCGTGCAACATCATCATTTAATTCTGTCTGTACACTGCCATACTGTTATTCTCATTTTCAGATGAGGAAACTGAGGCTCAGAAATTCCCACATGCAGACACACAATAGGTCGGAAAGCTGAGATTGAATGCAGGTGCTCCAGGTGCCAAGTCACATGTTCCCTTCTGGCCACCCAGGCCTTCCTTCCTTTCACAGCTCTTGCCTCTCTCACACAGCAGCACTGGTCATGTTTCAGAATCTTAGCAAGCTTTCCAGGTGGCCAACTATGGCCCAGAAAAGAGAAACAGTGTGTCCGATGCTGCACGATAAGTTAGCATCTGACTCCAAACCCGTGACCTTTATTTAGGAGATCCAGGGATTCCCTTTCATTCCACAAGCCTACAGACCTAGGAGCAAAGGGACCTGATCAGCTGGCACCACAGTGGCTCCTGGTGGGTGTGGATTCTCCTCCCTGTAGGCTTCTGGCTCCTGGATGGGGCAGTGGAAAGGATGTGAGCTTAGTGGCAGAGAACCTGGGTTCAAATCCTGCTCTAACACTGACACTGCTGTGTGACCTTGGACAAGTTACTTAATGTCTCTGAATCTGAGTTTTCCTCATCTGGAAAGTACGGCGCGTCATTATTTCACAGAGGCTGGCTAAAATATAGAAGCCAAAGCAAGGCAGGCTCTCAGAGAGTTAGTACCTTTGTTAGCTTTGCTTCTTCTCTTTGGAACTTAGGAAGTTCTGTTCAAAATGGTTTTTGAAAAATCTTTTCCATTATAAGATCACAGGGTTGCCTGCTTCCTTCCTATTCAAATGTCCAAAGCTTTTTTGAGACCCTAATTTTATGATGGGGAGGGAAGGACTTTTGCTTTTTCCTGAAGATCCCCTAACTTTTTTCCAGCATAAAGTTTCTGAAAAACTTCTTTAAAAAGTTGTACTAAGAAATAATCAATCTGGGTTCTGCCCAGTGGCTGCATAAAGTTGAATTTTATACTGAGGATTAGGGTCCCATCCTCAGGATAAATTAGATTGTATGTCTGTGAACCTCTAAAAACTCACCAAAGTAATTAGTACCATGTTTTATTGGGCAACTTCTACAGTCCAAGAACTTAACCTTGACTAACCTATGAGGAGTGCCTTTCTTTTGGAAATGAGGAAACTAGAGCTCAGGCACAGAGCCTGTGAGTGATGAAGCCAGGACTAACCCCCAGGCCTGCCTGACTGCAGAGACCAGCAAAGGGGGCCTCTGAGCAGCCCAAACCAGTGTTCCTGGGAAAGCCCTTCCAGTTTCCACAAGGAGAAGCCCCTTACACAGTCCCTGTGAGCCTACATTCTCTTAGGATGCCCATCTGTTTAGTAATCTCATGCATTCTGAGACGACAGAATGGAAATGCCCCAGTAGCGGTGAAAAAATGACAGTTGGCAGGGAGCAGAAAGCAGGAACACTCTATAGAACCGACACAGGAATAAGAGCTCTGCATGCTGCAGCTCCTCACCACCACGCTTGTTCATTCATTGTTCCTGGCTCACCCCAAAAATGTAGCGTTAGGGTCCATGTCTTCAAATAAAAAGAACCTGCCAGCTTGCACCTGATGAGGAAGGACTTGCTGCGTGCCTCTCACTATAAACTGTCTATGTGCTCACAGCATCGCAATGATAGTCTCCCTGTTTTGCAGATGTAGACACTGAGGTGAACAGACACTGAGTGAGCTGACCCGGACCACAAAACAAGGAAATGGTGCAGGCAGGATTTGAACCCAGTTCAGCTGACCCCAAACCAACACTCATCCAACTATACAACACCACCTCCCTAGGAGAAAGTTATGCATGATATATTTTGGTGACATTTCCAAAAAAAATTTTTTTTAAATTAAAATAAATGTCACTGCTCAAAGGGGCAATGCTTGGTGTCTGAAAATGTCTGGCTGCTTTTCTTCCCAAGCTTCTGGATCACCAAGGGTGGGTACACTCTATTTCTGGAATTATTTTCAGACCATTGCTTGGGCGTTTGCCAAGGAGGATAAGAGACTGACCAATGCCACTTTGCAAGACTTTCAGGACAACTTGCAATGACAGCAGTGGCGCTGTCACGGTAGATTTCAGTTACCTTAACTCTTTTTCACCTTGAACTCAGGGCACTAAGATGCCCACATGGGAGGCAGTTGACCAATAAGTCAGTAAACAAATATTTATTGAGCACTTGCTATGTCCCAGGAGCAGGAGATAGGCAGGCTATAGCAGGAAACAAGACAGGCGCACACCTGTCCTCCTCAGGCTTATCATCCAGAAACTGTGCCGGTGAATGGGGTTGGAGGTTCTGCATTATACAAGGGAGCACATGAGCTCATGAAACTGACCCAACAAGATGATATGAGGCCAGTGAGGACAGGGACTGCATGGGTCGAGAGGAGGAGCAGACTGGTTGGAGAGGTGAGCACCGGTGGCCAGGGCGGAGCCCTGCAGGTCGGAGAAAGCAGGAGCATTGGGAAAACAACAAAGGCTCTGACTGTCAGGCACAGAGTGCACGGGATGCATTGGACCAAGGGTGCCTGGAATCGTATTTTATAGTGATAGGTCCTTTCATTGCGTTGTGTCATGTGATGGTCATGTGATGGCCACTCACTCAGTGAGTGAGCTGGATGGGAAATATCATCTCCATTTCAGAGGGTGAAGCTGAGTTCTAAGATGTTAAATGATTGGTCCAAGGTCACCAAGCTTGTTACATGTACACCCAGGACATGAACCTGGCTCCTCCCAGAAGGCAGTGAGTCTCCTGTGCTTGGGATGTCACATGATGACTGGGTAACCTTTCACTGGGGAGGCTGTGGAGTGAACCCCCATCAACTAAGAAGTGACTTTTCAGGGTCCTTCAGCTCTGGGCTGTGTGGGCCTAGCCTGTAACTTGTGAACCTCAGCACGTCTGTCTCTAAGTGGAGAGTCTGCCTGTCCTCAAATAGATGCGCAGCTAAGCTCCAGCCTCCAGGGGTTGCCCAGGTAGGCTGTTCCTCCTCCTTCCGCCAGCAGAGCTCTGGCCCTGGCTCAGCCCAGCTCCAGCCCCTGCTCTGCCACTTGCTGCCCCTTTGAGGCCCCGTGACTCTGACTCCTTCTGGCTGAACTGAGCATGCTGGGAGGCAAGGAGGGGTGGAAGGGAAGATTGGTGTGTGCGGCTCCCACACCCTCGTCTCTCCCGCCAAACCACATCGGCTGCTTGGCCTATATTTCTAATACTTCACAATAGAGATTTATTGCTTTTGCATTGCTTTCCCCAGGCCTTCAAAGATTTATTGGTTTTTAAGTGGCAGAATCCCAGAATTGCTTAAAAGATCAATCAAATAGCGACTAGAATCTAATATTCAGCTCTGACTTAAGCACGCTGAGCCTTCTTCCTCCACACCCCACCTGTCACGCTGATGTATCTGTAGTAACCTTCATAAGAAAGTAACTTGGCCATAAATTAATCATCCATAATGCAGTCCCTGAAGTAAGGCTGGGGGCAGAGCCTGGATTCTGTATCAGACCCTCCTCTGGATCCCCAGCTGGCTTCCTTAGAGATGCGCTTTTCTCTCCCTACTTTCTCCTCATCCCGTCAGGCAGTGGGACCTGTCCGCTCAACGCCAGTCTCAGCTCTGGGATCAGCTCTGTCCTCTCTCCTCCACCCTTCTTCCCCCACCCCGCTCCTCGCGTGCCAGGGTGGCCTGCTGGTTTGCCTGGCGTCTGTTTCTCTTCCTTGTCCATCTCCCACTGAGATGCTGGAATAGTCCTTCAGACGCACAAATTGGGTCAAGTTAACTTTCCTGCTTAAAATTCTTCAGTGGGTCACTGGCTCCCCCCACGTTTACAGTCAGGTTTCGTAGCGCAGAGTTGGTGGCCCGTCAGAATCCGGCCCCAACCTGTTTCTGGTTTCATTTCCTTTCACTTCGCCCCTTCCCAGGTTTCACTCAAGTGCCCTGTGCATGCGCTCTCTTCCTCAGTCCTTCCTGAACGTTCCGTCGCGTTACGCATTCATTGGCTTTTCTCTGGTTTTGTTTCCTTCGTGTTCTTGACTAGAGTGTGAGCTCCAAGAAACTGAGAAGCTTGACACTAATAGATTTCCTTTCCTGGGGACAGTGTCTGGCAGTTAGTAGATACTCAAAAAAAATGAATAAATAGCCCTGGCTGGTGTAGCTCAGTGGATTGAGCGCGGGCCTGTGAACCAAAGGATCGCGGTTCGATTCCCAGTCAGGGCACATGCCTGGGTTGCAGGCCGGTTCCCAGCATGGGACACATAAGAGGCAACCGTACATTGATATTTCTCTCCCTCTCTCCTACCCTTCCCCTCTAAAAGTAAATAAATAAATATTTTTTAAAAAAATGAATAAATAAATCGGCAAGTCTGCTTTGCACACCTGGTTGATACCCAGGACTGTGGAGGTGCCCCCCCACAGGCCCTGCCTTCAGCTGCGCCCCCCCCCCCCGATCTATAAGAGTGCTATTCAATAGAACTTCCTGCCCAGGTGACAATGCCCTATCTCTGTGCTGTCCAAATAGTCATCACTAACTATATGTGGCTATTGAGCTCTTAAAATATGACTAGTGTGATTGAGGAATTGGTTTTTTAAAAGTTATGGATAGTGGGTACCACTTCAGATGGCGTGGATCTATAGGAAGAGCATTCAGAAAAAGAAACGAAATGCTGACGAGCCTGCGTACTTGGTCAGAGGTTCCTATGAGAGTTCTGTTGCAGAGGCATCCATCAGTTGGTCGCCTGGTGCAGGGAGAGCTTCTCCAATGGGGGTGGGGTTGCTTAGCGACAAAGGAGAGGCGTGGCCCAGGAGGAAGCAGCAGAGGCAGGAGCCAAGGCAGAGAAGATGCACAGTGTGGTCAGGGAACCGCAGAGGGCAGCGGCAGGGAGGTGAGGAGAGAGGCAAAGAAGCGGGCAGGGGCCAGGTAGAGAAGGTCTTCACTGGGGGTTCGGACTTTGTCCTGATAGGTATGGGGAACATTTGGTGGACACATCCAGGGCCGTTCCCCATCCTTTCACAGAATGCATCCGCTCCTTAGTGGCTCCCGCACTGTCCTGGCCACTCCTCTGTCAGGGACTTGCATGTCAATCGCTACCAGCCTGTGACCCCCTTGTGTGTGGCTCCTGACTCGGATCATCGATCTCTTACGCTCTTCCTGCCGCAGCTGACTGCCCAGTTGGGTACCTCGGAACAACAACGGCTCCAGGAATCAGATCCAACCTGATGTCATTGACTCACCAGGTGCCCTTGGACCAGTTACTTCTTCTCTCTGATCTTCAGATTTCTTGTTGGTAAAATGGGAATACCCAGGTCACAGGTTGTTTTGAAGATCAAATAAGCTGAAGTGAGTGAAGTACAACTGGCAGTTGTTCAACTTGCTCCTTGGCTTGGCCAAGCTGTTGGGATGGGATCAGCTGTCTGCCCTGATCACTGCGGGCTGGAGTCCTCTTTGAGCCCTGCTAGAAGCTGGTGCCTGTTTGCTGGGTTTCCTCTAACACCATGGAAGGTGCTGGCAAGCATGTGACATGTCAGGGAATGTGCAGTTATCTCCAAGGATCTCCCCAAATCCGCAAAAACAATCTGACCTTACAGATGGATCCCCAGAGTTGAGCACCTTTCACAAACACCAGATCAGGCAGGCAGGGCCTGGGTGTCCCAACCGCTGAAGGACCAGTGAACTGAGGTCAGCAGTGCCCTCAGGTTAGAGGAAATGCACCTTGATGGTGTGAATCAAAGCAAAGCAGACCCAAAGCCCCCTCAGGAAGGGGAATGGGGACCCACATGAGCTCCATTAACTGAGGGCTTATAAATACTGGGACCAGAGTGTAGAGACAGAGTCAGACCGAGCCAGAGAGGTGACACCAGATCCCAGGAGATGAGCCAGGCTTATCGGTTCACTTGTTCATATGTTTATCAATTCATTAACTAATTAGGTCAATAAATATCTGATTTGAATTTAAGCAAACAGCCATGGGCCAGACACTGCTGAGCACTGAAGACCCAGAAATAAGCAAAACAGGCCACACACAGCTGAAATCCTAACGGCAGAGATGGCTCTGGGCAAACACACTAATGACAAACTGATTAGGTGCAGCCAGTTCTTCCTGGGTCCACGTCACCTCACCGGCTCCCTTCTGATTTCAGCAGTAGCTGTGCTGGGCAGCTCCAAGAAGTTGCAGATCCCCACTTTTTTCCTCCCTCAGTTCTTTCTCCAAAGCCCTGTGGATCTTGCTTGGTCTGAGCTGGCAGATCAGAAACCCTTAACACCACAGGGGCAGCCTTCCGCCGGTGGGGGATGGGAGTCTAGGCGTCCCCTGCAGTTCCTCGCACACCCGCAGTGGAATTGAGCCTCTGTGCCCCAAATGTGAGCCAGCTTGACAATGCGCTCTGCGTTGTTTTGCCTTCTGCATCTCACCCTTTCCTATCAGAGGAGGATCAGACGCAGACGGGGGAGTCCAGAGATGAAGTTAGAGAAACCGAAAGGAGGCCAGTAGGACAGCAGTGGGGAGAAGGCGCAAGGAGAGAGGCTCACGGTGAGAGCGGATGAGACAGCCAGGTAACACAGGCATTGTTACTATCAGAGTCAGGAATTCCATTCTGAGATCAATGAGGAGTAAAAAATAAAAAAGGGTTTTAAGCAAGTGAACAATATGATCCATCTTACATATGTGTGTGTGCGTGTGGTCTTTCTGATGTCAGTGTGGAGGGCTGATGGGGGACGACAAGAGTGGTTCAGAGAGACCATCTGGGAGCCGGTTGTGTTTGTCCTGATGAGACATGGAGGTGAACCGAGTCAGGGTAGCTGTGATGATGGAGCTCGAACTTGGAGGGGCAAAATGGTCCAGTCTTGGTGACGACTTCCCTATGGGGCCAGTGGTGGGTGTAAAGGAAAAGCCACTGGCCAGGGTGACTCCCAGGTTTCCAGGTTGGTTAGTGGGGTGGACAATGGTGGCATTCTCTGAGCCAAGGACACTGAGGGAGGGAAGGGCCCAGAAGGACCCTGTATCCAAGAGAGGTCAGTGGTGGTAAAGGTGGTCTGGGAACCAAATGAAAGAGTTAGGAACCTGAACAGGGACAGGCTGGGACCTGATGTGTGGTCCAGGTGAGCCATGGGGACTTCGGAGGGACCTTCCTCAAGTCAGTTAGGTTGTATGGACAGCTTTCATGGACTTCTTGAGGCTTGGCATACAGAGGGTGCAGCTCCAGCTTGGAGGAGTGAATATGAGAAGACAGGGTTACATGGCAAATGGCTTCTAAGGTCATTGCAAGTTCTCGTCACTCCCTAATGAGCATCCATGGTCCCTCTGCTTTTGACAGGTGCAGCTATTTAACACTATAGAGTCTGAAACACGCCAAAATTAGATGCAGTACAGATTCGTGATCCAGCCACAGTTTAAAGAAATAAGAAACATTATTGGGAAGACAAGGAAATGATTGCCAATTTTCCTTCAGGGTTCCTTTAATAGCTGTGAAGCCCAGAGGGAGAAGCACATGAAACCATCACAGGGGGTGTTTGCTGGTCGGTGGAGCTGCAGTGAGCAAAATTGGCATCATTACCCTCTGATTCTCAGACACCAGCCTATGATGGCATCCAGTTAGGATGAGAAAATGACAATCTAGAGGACTCACCAGCATGGGGCAGCCTGAGGAGTGCCTAAGTCCCTGTCCCTGTGGGCAGGGATGAGAAACTGAGATTACATCTAGCCGCTCTTTCCCTAAACAGCACTGGTTTTGTTTAGTTGCCAGCCCTCTGGGCCACCTCTGGGTCTGAAGGTGCGGAATGTAATGCGTCCCACTTTGGGGTCGGGGGGATTGGACAAGAGGCACTCCCACATAAATTGCAAAGAGACTCAGCTCTGCAGGTCGTACCACTTACAGCCAAGCCTAAAAGCATGCTGGGACTGCATCACACCAGGCTGGAAAACAGGAGGAGCCAGACACAAGAAGAAACAACCAGAAATAAGGAATAATGGGGTAAATGCTGCCGCAGAGCTATCCCTTATGGTGCTATTTCACAGTGTAGGTACAGTGACTGAGGGGACATGTGCTTATGACTAACAAGACAGGTAAGGTTGCGGGGTCAGTCTGGTGAGGGTGGCGCAGAGCTGCGATCAGAAAGACCATCCAGGAAAACAAAAGGAAAGAGAGGTGACACCCACATAATTTAGGCAGGTTTGCATCCACTGCTGCTCATCCTAAATGCATTACAGGTCTCCTTTGGTCAGCCCCCCAAACAACCCAGTTCACCAAGCATTGGCGCAGGAGTTGAAGGGTTCTGGATTACATTCCGTAGGAATGGAAGAAACCGAGGAACCAAGGAAGAAAAACAGGTGTTTCAGGAAGAATATTTTAAAAGGCGCAGGAGCAGTTGCTGGAACATGAGGGAGGAAAGAGTGTCTATTTTGGGCCATCTGCCATCTGGAAGGGTAGAGATGAGGCTGTTACTGGCATGAGGGAAAGCAGAGAGTGGTCGTCATATTCACCTCCTACTGCAGGGTCTGTTTAAATTCCACAAGACTGGAGTTTGCGGAGGCATCAAGCAGGGGTTTTAGAGTCAGGATTTGCATTCGGGTGGGGTTTGAAGCCTGGGAGGAGTGAGTGACCTTATCCAGGTGAGATGAGGAGTGAGACAGAAGTCCAGGAACCTCCAAGGAACCACGCAGATGGAGGAGGACTGGCCAGAGAGGTAGGAGGAATATCAGAGTTAAAACGAAACAGCCAAAGGAAGACTGGTTTTAAAAAAGAAAGATGGTCAACATTTTGCAGTGTAATCTCCTCTAAGGACTCTGGGCAGGTCTAATCATAGAAGAGAGACACACAAGTTGATAGAGGACCATAGGGAAACAAAGAAGGTGAGATCAATGAAAGTGCTTGAAAATGGACCATATGGTCCCGGCTTGATTTAAAAAGCCAGTGAAGCTAGATGTGCAGATGACAGAGATTTTGAGGGCCAGGCAACCTCAGTGCTGTTACAGACTCTTGTGGAGGATACAAAGCAAGGCGAGGCTGGAAAGATAGCAAGTGGTATTCTGAGAGCAAGATGATCAAAGGTAAGGCCTCAGTGGTAGAACTCTGCTACGGGGTAACATGGCTCTGGGTGTGAATGGGATGGCGGTGATGGTGGGTCGATGGTAAGGAATTCAAGGTGAAGGTGACTGAAGCCAAGTATTTCAAGGAAAACAGAGGCTGGGCTGTGGATGGAAGTACAGTCTAAGATGCGTTCTTGTAATGCTAATCCTCTCACCCTGGGCAACCGCTTGAGGCATGGCACACAGAGGGTGCTACCCCAGCTTGGAGGACAAGGGCTATGACAGGCTGAATACTAGGAGACAGCATCACATGACAAATGGCTTCTAAGGTCTTTGCAAGAGCAACCGTGACGCTGCCAGATGCCTCCTCCTGGGTGTCACTTTTGCTGGTGCTTCCTTCTGCTGACTTTTACTTCTCACAGTGTCCTCGGCCCTGTGACAATTCGCATCACCGCTTTGTCTCAGTTCTCGCCCAGCTGATAACTGATGACTCTGTCTCGGTGTTTGCAACCACCCAAAGGTCAGACTTTCAAGTCGACCTTCATCAAGTGCATTTCTACAGCCTGATCGATCGAGGTTCTTCTGAGCTCATGCATGGACCCATGCCGTGTTAGAATCCAAGGAGGTTCACTCTCACTCAGAGAACGTTCCATACAGTGCTGGCCCCAGCTGCCCGGGCTGCTCAGGGGCTGCCTCCCCTTGGCAGCGTTGAGAGAGGTGATCCTGAAAGCCCTGGCTTATTAGTGGGAAATGAAAACTTACAGTTTAAAGTCTACACCACTAGGCAGAAGAAACGGGTGCTTAGCCCACTTGCATAATACAACCTATCCTGTTTCTTCCTAAGTGCATTTCTACTTGGTTGTAGGCTGACCAAGCAATTTATAAAGATTGTAAAGGTAAAAAAATAAGTATTTATGGGCATGGCCAGGGGTAGCAACCTAGTAACACAAGAAGTCTTCAAAGGCAAGACTTCAGACCTTCACTGTCCAGTACTGCAGCCAGAGCTACATGGGATATTTAAATTTAAATTAATTAAAATTGAATTAAATGAAAACTTCAGTTCATTAGCTGTACTGCCCACATTTCAAGTACTCAGCAGCCACATATGGCCAGTGGCTACTATATTGAATAGCATCCCCACCACCGCAGAAGATTCTATTTTACTGCCCTGTGCTAGCCCCTCGGAGGGCTGGTGAAAAAAGGTCACGGCCCATGTTTGATTTTGGAGAGGCTATTAATGTAGGCTTTTGAGGCTATGGGTCCAAAGCCAGGAATCCTGTCATGGGAAACAAGAGGTACAATGGAGGCTTAGACACAGGCATAGAATGGAAGTCCCCACAGCCAGAGAGGGACCTGCAGTGGGGCTGACTCACCACTGAGATGCTGACCTCCGGGACTAGACTTCCCAAATTCCACGGCACCACCCTCACCAGGGAGACAGTCTGGAAAATGGTCTAACCCGAGTTTTCAAACCTTAGTGGACTTCAGAATCACTCAGGGAGCTAGGAAATAATGTAGACTCCTGGCCATCCCGAGGATAAAGGGACCAGGCCTGAGAATCTGCATTTTGAACACACTCCCAGATGTTGGTGGCCCTGCTGGTCTTAAACCACAACTTGAGCACTGCTGGTTTAGTCTGCAGGTGGCCTCAGGGACAGAGAAGGGGACTGTCCAGGGAACCAAGTATTTTCTTCCACAGTGCCAATATTCGTGTGTTCTCACGACGTGGGGGAGCAATTGTTTTGCATTTTATTGTCCCGCTGCCCCTGTTGGTTTTGCAGCGTTTGATGTATCTTTTTTGGTGCATGTTTCAGCCAGGAGGATAATCAGTTTTAACTCCTACGAGCTGAACTAGGGTCTCTGCCAGCCTGTTTCTCCATCCCTGTTCACAGGGGGGCTGAAAACACACCCCTATTTTCTTATGATGCTGACAGTGACTTGCATCTGAAGTCATCCGTGCTGTGTCCTCACATGCTGATATCACTTCTGTGCAGGTTCGGGGCTTAGGGAGAAGGATGTTTGGGGAGGCTGAGCGTTGGGATCCAAGCGGATCTGTATTCTTCCGTGGAAGGCTAGAGCAGCCTGGGAGGAACAAATCCATTTCCAACGTCCACGCCATAAGAAGTTCCATATTTTCTGAGATCAAACCCAATAGGTCGAGTGCCAAAATGCCGCAGCCATATGGGCACACCGCTCAGCTGGGTTGGAATCGGTATGCCTTGTCCCCCCCGGGCCAGTTTTGATTATGTTCTTTTTCCTTTTATTGCAGTCAGCAAATTTGAATTTGCTATTGTGGGGAGAGCAGGAAGATGAGAAAAAAAATGAAGGTTCTTAACCTTCAGAAAGTTCAGAGGTTCAGTCTGAATAAGCACAAAAACTTTCAGTGTGTCTCTGAATTCCTTGAATTTGCAGAACTGCTCAGAATCCCAAGAGAACTACCTTGCACAGAGGATTCAGGGCCTGCTTTGTAGCTAAAAGGCAGAGCAGAAATTATGAGAAAGGAGCAGAATTGGAGTAAGTGGGAAGAGGAATCAATGAAAAACACAAGGAATCTGGTTCCAATCCAGGCCAAGTTTCAGCCTATTGTTCAGTTTCTTCACTTCAGAGCCATCTGCTCCCAGATAATGTCTCTCCTGCCAGGACACCCTGTTCCTGCTCAATTGAAATTAGTTTCCAAGAATAGTTGTCGAAAGCAGTTTCCAATGGTGGGAATGTTTTGAAAGTCACAATAGGAGTTGAAGCTCTGGGATGCAGATTCTACACAGGAGCCAGATGTTCAAGGGCATCACACAGTCTACAAACAGCCTTCACATTCCCAAAGCCCGGAGCCCCCTCATTGGCCTCTGCAACTCACAAGTGGCCCCTCTGAAACTGGCACTGTCTCTCCATCAGGGATTGTGGTACCGCAAGTGTCACAGGAAGCAATCACTTCCATTCAGGTTCAGAGCGATGTGTTTCCCAGGCTTAATTATACCACAGGTATATAAATTACAGAAACATGTTAATGCTCCCATGATTAAAATTATAGAGTGCCTAATTGAAAAAGCATAAACTGAATTGAAGAATTCCTAATTATAGTTTGCTTTGAGGTGTTAATTTCCTCCATAATGAATGCATAATTTCTTGGAACCTACAAAGGTGGCCTCCTTGCATCGGCATGTGGGCTGCAGGAAGGCAGGAGAAGGTTATCTCTCAGTTCAGGAAGTTAACAAGAAAGGCTGGGTTCAGTGGGGTAACCCTGCAGGGAAGGGAGCACAGGGAGGAGGGGTGAGTGGTGCACGTGCCAAACTAAGGTTCCATCTAGTGGGCATTGGGACAAGGGACAGATGGGGAACCCTCAGAAAACTTTGCTTCTGCCTTTCTCTTCCCTCTTCAGAGTCTCTCAACTTTCATCCCAGTGGGTTTTGGTCAACTTTGTGCCTGTAACACGATGGTTTTCAAAGTTCGGTCCTGAACCAAAAGTACCGTATTACCTGGGACTTTGTCAGAAGTGTAAATGCTTAGGCCCCACCCCCTGACTTTCAAGTCAGGAACTGTGGGTGGGGTTCCGCAACCTGTGTTTAACAAGGCCTCAGGGAGATCCTCATGCCCAGAGAGGCTGAAAAGTAAGGAGTGGGTGATAGACACCCAAAGTCACAGCCAGAGATCTAAGAGGCTGCTTGTCCACCTGAGATCGTCTTTGAGAGCTGCAGGTTCTGACAGAGACTCAAACACATCAGTGCATACGTTTCCCTCATGGTTGTCGGAGTCTTCACCCCCGTCTGCGCCAGCACACGGGGTTTCTAAGCATGGCAGAGCTGGGAGCCGAGCCGCGGCGGAGGATGCCTTCCCGGGGAGTCACGACTTCGCTAACGCAGGTCGGACTACAGAGTGAGGGAGGGGCTCCCACGGGTCTGTAATAATTGCTGTTACTGGCATGGATAGATCTTTAGTTTGTTTTCTCCTCAACAGTGATGTGAATTCTAAGTATAAAAGGCCACAGCTCAAAAAAAAAAAAAAAAAAAAAAAAGAGAGAGAGTCTCCCCTTGCATAGTGACCCAAGCATCCGTGAGCCCCTCATTAGGGACTCTGGGGGCCAGAGGAAGAGGCCCTGAGAAGATACACACTGTACCTGCATCCCCTCTGTTCAGAACCCTTGGTTTTCTCGGGTTTCTGTTTCCTGCTCTGAACACATCAGAGACTCTGTGTGTGCGCGCGTGTGTGTGCGTGCGCGCGCGCGCGCGTGTGGTAGGTTACAGCCAATTCATAGCCGTCTGAAACAATAAACTCATGCTCTTGGTTTATAGCACTCCATCAAGTTTTTGCATAAGTCTTAACCATTCCCACATGGCTGAAAATTTGGGTCATTTGCGGTTATTTGTTGTTATGAATAACCCAGCAGTAAACATACTTATTCATGTTTTTCCTTTGGTATTGTATCTTTAAATAGGAAAAAAAATCCCCAGGAGTGGAATTACTGAAATGAATAAAATGGAACTAAAATGTATTGAGTGCCTACTCTTATATGCCAAGTGCTGACAGCCAATTCATATATTTTAACCTTTTTCATTCTTTAATTAGAAAATCTCCAAGTAACCAGTGCATGTAGCTGAAAAACCAAGTAGTCAAATCATTTCTTGCTTCGCCTTCTTCAACGTTCCCCCGCCCCCTCGAGTCCAGTGCCCCAAGGGCAACTGCATTTTAATTCTTTGCCATTTCTTCTGGGAATTGGCAATGTCACTACATAATGTGCCATTTTAAAGTTATTGATTACAGGCATTATCTATGTACTTCCTGCTATTATAGATGAGAATCTGGTTGTCTTAAATCATCCAATACCTCCCTTTCAGCTTCCTAATGTAGTTATACCACTATTTTTAGTTAAATAAATACACAGTGGTTAATTTTGTCATGCTATGAAAGCAGGTCACATCAGTACCCAGTGGTATGCTATTTTTATAATAGTATTATGTAATTAACTGAAAGCTTACTATGTACTAGACACTATTTTAAGTCCTTTACATACATTAACTCAGTTAATTCTCATCAAAACCCTGTAAGGTAAGCCCTGGATGGGTGGCTCAGTTGCTTGGAGCATCGTCCCATACACCAAAAGGCTGCAGGTTTGATTCTCAGTCAGGGCGCATACTTAGGTTGCAGGTTCAGTCCCCAAGCAAAGTACGTATGGGAGGCAACCAATCAGTGGTTCTCTCTCACGTTGGTATTTCTCTCCCTCCCTCCCTCCCTCTCCTCCTCCCTCTTCCTCCCTCCCTCTCTTTCTATTTCTCTCCCTCCCTCCCTCCCTCTCCTCCTCCCTCTCCCTCCCTCCCTCTCTTTCTAAAGCCAATAAACATATCCTCAGGTGAGGATTAAAAAACAACCCTATAAGGTCAGAACAAGTCTTATCCCTATTTTAAGATGAAAAACCAAAGAAAAGAAATAAAAGGATAAGTACTGTATTTGCCCATGTATAATGTGCACCCACATTTTGGGCCCATTTGACCCAAACTTTCAGGGAAAAAAAAACTTTCCTTTTAATTTTTTAATTCAATTACTTAGGTATTTATATTTAGATATTTGTTTTTTATGTTATAAAGGAATTTTAGCATTTATTTTTTAACATGTTATGGTACAAGAAATTTTTATGTAGCAAATAATTACAAAACACAAGAGCAGATACAAGATATTTCAGGTACTACCCATGTATAATATGCATCCTTATTTTTCCCCTCAAAAATTTGGGTAAAAATTGGGTAAAACAGAAGGTGAAATATGGTAACTTAACTGAGTTCATGCAGCAATCCGGCTCCACACTCTGAACTCTTAACCATTACGTTCTCCTCTCATCTTACAGAGTTGTGTGCTTTTTTTAATTCATCATAGAATTTACAATTATTCTATTTTATTCAGGTGATATTTTTATTATACTATTGATATATTTTTCCACCCACAGAGCTCTGTCATTTCATTTTACTATTAAATACTCTTTCTCTTCTCTTGGTATTTTCATCCTGTTTTCTAGACAAATACCAACCCTTGTCTCTCATTTGTTTAAAATTTTAGCAATCAGCCCTGGCTGGCATAGCTCAATGGATTGAGCTCGGGCTGCGAACCAAAGGGTCGCAGGTTCGATTCCCAGTCAGGGCACATGCCTGGGTTGCGGGCCAGGTCCTCAATGGGGGCCACGCAAGAAGCAACCACACATTGATGTTTCTCTCTCTCTCTTTCTCCCTCCCTTCCCCTATGTCTAAAAATAAATAAATAAATAAATCTTTAAAAAAATAAAATAAAATAAAATTTTAGCAATCATAATTTTTCTTTTTAAAAGCTATTTAATACGCTCTAAATGTTTTTCCCCTCATAATATCACTTCTTGTTTATTGAAGCAATCATTTCTTAAACATTACTGAGGATACTGTTTGGATTAGGAGGGGGAGAGAGGAAGAAAGTGAGGGGGAGAGGGAAGAAGAAAGAGAGAGACTTTTCTGACTCCCATATTATCTCCATTTCCTCTGGAGTCATTTTTTCACATTTGAATTGACTACTCTCTTTCCTGTTGGAACATTTCTCACCTAACCGGTGAACTTCAGTAGTCAATATATAAAAGTAAGATATCGTAAAAGTTAACTAGAGGTGCCGTGTTTTGGGATATGAAGGCATTCTAATTCTCCAAAGATGAAACCTCCTATCCCTTGCCTGAGGGGTAGCAGACAGACACATAGAGTCCCCAGTGTAAGAGTTTGATGTTTTTCAGGTACAGACTTCTGCTCAACGCCCGTGTTTGCAGCCTTACATTGCACTTGCACACTCTCCATACTTTATCACTCCAAGATCAGAGTCTTGCTCCAGATCCACTGGGCAAATCAACTCCGTTTATTCCTATTGCCTTACAGTTTGGTGTTCTTTCTCTTGCTAAATCGGATTCCTCTCTTCTGAGCATTTTTAGTCTTCCAGAATTTTTTTTGAAATCTCTCATCACTAATGGCTCTTTTTGGGTTCTCTTTTTTCTTATGGATTTTTTATACTTAAAAAAAAATCTTTTACTGTCATTTTAGTGGGATCTCAGCAAAGACAGGAGATAAATGGAGTGCATTAAATCTTCCACTTTTAACAAGATGTTCAGACAATAATCATTTCTGGAAACATTATTATTGTCTTCCGATTTTCAGATGTCCTTTAAATATTTAAAGGAAGGTCCCACAGCTAGTAATTTTCAGAGCCAAAATTCAAATTTAATGCAGATTTTAGAATCTGGGCTCTTTGTAGTTCTGGTCATAAAGATGTTTATGAACCTTGAAAGCCATTGCAAATCATTCCCCCAAGTTGATGACTCAATTTACAGTGCCGCTGGAATTATGTAACCCTACCAGTTTCACCACAGCCTCACTGAGGTGGCCTGTTATAATTCACATTTACTTTGATAATTTAATGGGTTTTAAATGGAAGCATATTACCATTTTGATTTGCATTTCTTGGCTTACTTGTGAAATTTCTTTTTTGCAGGTTGTCTTTTCAACAGCCTTTTCTCATTTATGAATGCCAGTCCTTCTCAACCATAGTTCATTTGTCCCCCAGAGGCACTGTTTGGAGGTATATCTGGCTGTTATCAATTAGAAATGGGGGCTGCCCCTGGCATCGGGTTAGTGAGTAGAAGCCAGGGATCTTGCTAAATGTCCTGCAACCTATAGGACAGCCCCCACAACAAAGATTACCCAGATAAAATGCCAGCAGTGCCGGGACTGAGAAGCCCTCACTTTTGGGTATCATGATAGCCTTTTTATTCCTTCATTTTTTTGGTTTATTTCTTTTGTTTTTTATTTTTTTCTTTTGGTTTAATCTTTATTGTATGTTTTCCTTACTATGTAGTCCCCTTATACTTTCCTCTCTCCAGCAATCACCACACCGTGGTCCATGTCCATGAGTCCTTTTTCCTTTGTGCTCAGTCCCTCCTCCCCCTAAAGTCCACACCTCCCCCCCACCAGCTGTCATCTGCTCTGCATCTGTGAGTCTGTCTCTGCTTTGCTTGTTAGTTCAGTGTGTTCATTAGATTCCACATAGGAGTGAAATCATATGGTAGTTGTCTTTCTCTGACCAGCTTATTTCACTTAGCATAATGTTCTCCAGGTCCATCCACACTGTTACAAAGGGTAAAATTTTATTATTTTTTATGGTCAAGTAGAATTCTATTGTGTAATGCATGATTAAATTAAAGGTTCTTAATCTTTTTGGCCACAAGACCCCTTTACATTACTAAAAAATAATGAAAATCCCAAAGATCTTTTTTGTGGGGTTTTGTTTATCAATATTTACAGTATTAGAAGTATTATAACTCATTTAAATATAATAGTGAATCCATTACATATGAATATAAATAGCTTATTCCAGTTTTACAAAACAATAAAATTAGGGAGAATAGATGCATTATTTCACATTTTTGCAAATATTTTTAATGTTTGGCTTAGTAGAAGATAATTGGATTTTCATATATTTTTGCTCTTAATTTGTTGTCGTGATTTGATCTGGTTGAAATATGTGAAGGGAATCCGGCCTCACACAGGTATATAATTGCAAAAAAAAGAAACATTTTAATAGCCTCTAAGAGTAATTGTGGCTATTCTTCTTTGATATTACACCAAAACTCAGAGAGTGGTAGTTTCCTAAAGTTTAGTTGCAGTGAAACCATATTAGTAAACTTTTCACATTCTGCCCTACTAAAATATATCAGTTTTGTGGCCCTTTGAATGGATATTTTATCCTTGATATTTGATCCTTGGTTTTGTATCATTATGCATTCCTTATTTGAAAAAATTTACAGAATTACAAAAATCTTTCAAATGTTGACATACTTTATGATATATCGGAATAGCACATCTGCTAATTTCACCACCAGCAGATCAGCAATGTTTCCAAGTGTTGGGAGCCTGTCAAATTTACAGTGACAGATCAGTTTCTCGAATTTTAATTTTCTCTCAAAAGCTCTATTATGAACAAGCACTTTCGGTTTCCATAAAGTGACAGGTAAACTTTATTTATTTTAGAGGAAATGTTTACCAAATGTCCAATGCGTCAGTCATTCTTTAAAAAAAAAAAAAAAACAATCCTTCATTAAAAACATGACTAGTTCAACTCAATCACAGGAAACTTTTTCCGTCAGAAACCATAGTCCCGCAGTAACAGGAGACATGATTTACGCATACTTCCCCTTGCGTCGCATGCATATTAAAAAGACATGTACCCAAGAGTTGAAATCAACACTTTTTACGGCCTCACCAGGGATGTTCTTAAGTCACACTGGCACCCTTTTCTTCTGTAGCTAGTTTTTTATACGCCGGTGAAGAATGCCTGACAAGTGCGGCTGGGCTGGGTACCGCTGCCTCGGTTCCTGCGGGAGCGCCAGCAGCTTTACCCGCGGCTGCATTTGCGTCCAGTGCAAATAGCAACACAGTGGGGAAAAGTGACTGACATCTTCAGGCACTTTTAAAATCGTTTTGGTGTGGCAGAATTACTAAAAGGGTCTTCGGGTTCCTAGACCCCACTTTGAGAACTACTAGAGTAGATAAGGATACTGCATCCAGCAGTCTCTGAGCCACACCACGAATCAGGGCAAAGCTCCCACAGGAGGGTCTCCGAATTTGGGTGTATATACAAATACAAAATGAGCTTGTTCAAGTTCTTATTTCCAAGCCCCCCGTTCAGAGAGTCATAGTGGGGCTCTGGAAGTCTGGAGACCTGGCTCCTTCAATTCTCTACACAAAGGTGGTAAATCTCAGCTCAACCCCTTCCTGCAAATAACCTCATCCTGAGTTACCTGTTCCCATAGGAAAAATGTTTTAATGAGTGTTATAATGCTTCTACTGCATTTATTTGCCCTACCTGGCACTATTATGCCAGCTATTGTGGTTAATTGAATGGTTAATTAACAATCATTCCTTTTACCTTTTTAGAGCTTAGAAGGGTTTTTTGAGGATAATTGATTTCAGATGGTCTTACAAAAAAAGCGTTCGAGGATTTCACCTGGATACTTCCCTTTCCTTGTGCAAATGTCTGTGTGGCATGGAGGGACATCCAAGGCACGCTATTGATTACTCTGCTAAAACAGCGGCTGCAGCATCTTCCTCTGTAAAAGCATCACTATGGGTTTTAATTGTGAAGTTCAGAGCCTGAATCCCTATTGAAGCTAGCCTTGTTGAACTTTTATTTCTTTTTCTTTACTTCCTCTCACAATATAAGGTGACTTTAGAAAACAACAATGACATTTCAACCGAGAACTTGGCAGGAGGGTAAAGAGGTTGCTTCCCAGGATGTCTGAGGAGGAAGGCAGTATTGGGAGGCCTGGGGTGAAGGAAACAGCCTGATTCTCCACTGAGGACATAAAGTGCTCCTGAATGTCTATTAAAAAAAAAAACAAAAACGAAAAAAAAAAAAAAAACGAAAAAACCAAAACAATAGGAAGATTTTCTGTTCCCTAACGTGTTCTATTTGACTTTCTTCCTTCTCAAAATGTAATTCCTAGGTGAATTAACCTGAGATCTTTTAATATACTAGGTGAGCAGGAGATCTGGAAGGGGGCCTGGCAGTCTGCATTTCCCACACTTTCCTAGGCGATGAGGATGCTGCCGGCTCGTGGACCACTGAGTAGCAAGGTCCCACAGCACTCCGCTTCTCCTCGCTGTTGTCGATGGCCACTGGTGGCTCTGAACATTCCTTATTAAACTTGGGTGTACATAAACTGTGTTAAAGTTATTGTTTAAATGACCTATCAACATTAGCTCATGAGAGCTGTTGGTCCGTGGTCACTGTAAACTGAGTCAGTTCTCCTTCATATATCACTGGGCCCGCGATGGATTGAAATGACACTGCTGTTCACCGTGAACCTGGAGAAGCACACCCCCGAAGTTCGGTAGGGATGTGGTATTCGAAGGTCAGCGTTACTCGGTGAGCTAGAAGCGCATTAGGCACGGATGATGACAGGTCACCTATGGGCAGAAATTCATCCACCGATTAAAAATACGACACAACAGCTAGTTGTAGCACATAGTAAACAACCATTTTTAAACTCTTTTCATGTCCCTAGTTATCATTGATTCTCATCAAAATACTGAGGTAGTTATTATAACTTTATTTTATCACTTTATTTTAAATAAAATTGAATTTAGAGTCATCATAAAAGTAATATATGCTTATAGAGAAATTATAGAAAAAAACAGGAAAAAGTCATCTATAAATCCATCATAAAAATTAACACATGGAGTAGGTTTTTATTGTATTTTTCTTTACTAAATTAAAAAATTGGGTTGTAGATACTTTTTTGTCAATTACAGTTGACATTCAATATTATTTTAGATTAGTTTCAGGTGTTCAGCAGAGTGAATGGACATACATACTTACAATTTACAAAGGGATTCCCCCAATAAATCTAATGCCCATCTGGCACCATACGTAGGTATTCCAGCATTATTGACTATATTTCCTATGCTGTATTTACATTCCCATGACTGTTCTGTAACTGCCAATTTGCAGCTTTTTAATCCTTTCACCTTTTTCACACAGCCTCCCAATTCCCCTCCCCTCCAGCAACCACCGGTCTATTCTCTGTATCTACGAGTATATTTCTGTTTTGTTTGTTTCACTCTTCATATTCCACATATATGTGAAATCATATAGTATTTGTCTTTCTCTGTCTGACCTATTTCGCATAGCGTAATATCCTCTAGGTCCGTCTACGTCACAAGTGGCAAGATTTTATTCTTTTTATGGCCGAGTAATATTCCATTTTTTTTTAAGATTTTTTTTTATTTGTCTTTAGAGGGGTAGGGGAGAGGGAGAGGGAGAGAAATATCAATGTACAGTTGCCTCTCGTGTGTCCCCTGCTGGGAACTGGCCTGCAACCCAGGCATGTGCCCTGACTGGGAATCGAACTGCGATCCTCTGGTTCGCAGGCCCGCGCTCAATCCACTGAGCTACACCAGCCAGGGCTAATATTCCATTTTATATATGTATCCCATGTTTATCTAATCATCTATCGATGGACGCTTGGGTTGCTTCCGTCTCCTGAAGTGCTGGCGAGGTTATGGAGAAAGGGTTGTGCAGAATTTTGATCCTCCCTCACAAAGTTGCATTCTGCAATATTTTTGCTGCGTATCACAGTAGCTATTATCATTTTAATGACATTCGTTGTGTACTTATTCTTTTATTTCTCTAAATAGCTAGGTTTTTCCCCAGATCATTACTGAATACTCCTTGCAGTCTCCCTGATCAGTGATGCTGCCCAAGTGTGTCTTTGTGTGCACGCGTTTGTGCGTCTCCCCCTGCCTTCTCAGTTTGCCTTTGCTGCTCTGTCAGATCTGCCTCTCCCTCCGTCACCGTGTCTACACCATCCATTTTTACTACAGCTTTACAGAACATTTTACTATCTAGTCCTCCTGATGGTTCTTGTGCCCCAACAGTTCTTAGCTCTTTTCACCCACTTACCTTGCCCTGAGAATTTCAAAATCACTTTATCATGTTGCCTAAATAATCCCCAATGGAGTTGGTTGAAATGGGATTAAAACTCTTAACCTCCAATGGTTACATGAAGAAGACCTTTGCCAAGATGAAAGAAGCAAGCCTGTCTGTGCATTTGAGGCCACTGTTTCTCAGGAAAACTGTGCAGATTTTCGCACATGGATGACACCCATAGCTACCTTGTTAAAACTGTGTCTTGCTAACATTCAGCTTGTGCTCTCTCGTGCCATCTTTTCCCCATTATGTTTACTAACTGCATTTGGCTGGTGTTTCGAGAACCTGTGTGTGTGCCTGTGTGTGCGTGCACATATTGTATCCGTTCGATTTGCTGAAACCTCTTGTGAGTTTCTTTAATTAAATTTTATTATCTTGGCTTACCAGTCTAATAATCACATCATCTGTGAGTAATGATGATTTTGCATCCTCCTTTCCAGTTGCAGTAGCTCTTATTGGTGTTTTATGTTTTGTTGCATTGGGTAGAGCTTTCTGGGCAATGTTGCCAAGTAAGGTTGAGAGTTGACCAGTTCCTGTTCTTCCCAACCTCAAAGGCTGGCCCTCCCTTCAATTCCTTCTGCGCGTGATGTTTGTTACAAGTTTGAAATAGGTATTTTAAAACATGAACAGGCAAAATATCTCTAGTCTACCATTTATCTTTGTGACTCTTCGGATCAGAAGCAGGTATTAAACTTTATCAGATGCCTTTTCAGCATCTCTTTATATGATCATATTGCTTTCTACTTGTACTTATTTATGTTTTGTTTTCCCAGATTTTCTACACCTAAATCCATCTTGTATACCTGAAGTAAATGACCTGCGTATGGGGAGCCAATCTAACAGTATGTTAGAGGAACAAATTGCAACAATTTGAGATGCCTTTCCTCTTTTTCTGTCTTATGTAATTATTTATATAACATGGGAATTATCAATTGTTGAAAGACTGAAAGAACTCATTGGAAAAGCCATCTGGCTCCAGTGCTGTTTATTCTAATTTTCTTTTTATCGAATGCTTAATTAATTTATTGTCATTCTCTTTTGTTTAATAACAAAGGCTTCTCATATTCTGCAAACAGGTTTGGTCCTAGCCTATAAGCATTAAACATCAGCGTTCTTGTCGAAACAGTTTTTCTAAAGAGAATGAAATTGGGGTTTTGATTTCCTATTTGATATGAGAGTTAATTGGGAAATTTCTTATCTTCCCCAGTTGGGAGTTTTTATTTGTTTAGATTTTTGGTTTAATAGTTCCTGGTTCCATCTCATTATGCAGAGATAGTGTATAGCTTTACTGATACAGAGGCATTTCTGACGTTGGTGTAAGTAAGGTCCCTTGTCATTTTTATCCTCCATACCAAGTGCGATCCCTTAAACACCAAAATATTGTTTCCTTCTTTGTCATATTTTCTGGGAGTGGCTTTTCTAATTCATTTTTGTATTTTCTATTCTTGTCGTCAGACATTTCAAATTTGTATGTAGATACATCTTTTTCTTTTATCTCTTGTGAGTTGTTCCATTGTTAAAGCTTAAAACGATTAGTTCCACTCAATATTTTTTGTTATTTCAAACCTATGGGACATGGCAAGAATGGTACAAGAGGCATCCACATATTCTTCCCCAAGATTCCAAATATGACGAAAATGTTTACAACTGGAGAATCTTTTTCTTTTTCTTATCTCTCAAATGGCTGCTGGGTTAGTTGTAGTCAGCATGCTCTTTAAAACCTCTAGTCTGCATTGCCTAAGAAAAAGGTCAGCCTTCCACTCAGCCACAATGCAATCATCAAACTCAAGAAATTTAAAATTGGGATAATATTGGTGTCTGACATAGAGCTTGTATTCAAATTTCTACAGTTGTCCCAATTAATTGTCCTCTAAGGCTCTTTAAAATCCAATCCGGGATTATTTATTGATAAAAATTTTCTCTTTTCCATTTACTTGTGTTGCTTCTATTTCTATATGTAAAATTCACACACACACACACACACACACACACACACACACACGTACATTTACCGTATATTTTTTAAATCGCACTGCAGTACCCTTGGTATAATGAGTCTAACTTCTTAATATGCTTTCGTCTCTAGGAGTGGTTGTTTACCCCCATTCCTTTGTTTTTTAAGAAGTTCTTAACCATGTTTTCTATTTTAAACAAAGAAATCTCATTGGAATTATTGGAATTTCTAAATTAAGGTCATTCCAACCTTTCAAGCTCCCAAATGTCACTTAACTGGCCTCATATTTTATACAATTTGCTTTTTCCCAAAGAAAACACATCAATTTGGGGAAGAATTGACATCTTTACTATATGCGGTGCTTTCTCCCAGGATGTCAGCATTTCTGTCCATTTATTCATCTTCAGTTCAGCACATTATTTAACACCCACTCTGCCCGGCCCTGTACAGGGAGCCACAGATATTCTTTCATATTACTCAGTAGAGGCTTTTTTCTTCCCATGTCAGTATTGCACATTTCTTATTTGTGTTTTCCGTAGCTATTTTTAAAGGACTCTGTTCTAACAGGATTTTCCTATTATATTCTCTAGCTTGTTTTTCATGGAGTGCCGTTTATTTATCTCTATCTTCTGTCAAACCAGTTTCCTGCATTCTTTTACTAATTTTAAAAGTCTTTCAGCTGATTCTCTTCGACATATTAGGTCACAGTCATGTTATCTACAAACGATGATAAATTGCTTTTCTTTCTAAAATGTGTGTATCTTCTGTTTTGTGTCTGCTTGCACTGGCCAGAACGATCCCATTTCAGAAGCAAGCTCTAGAGGTAAAGTGACTGACTGCCCAGCAGGTCGGACAGAGCTAGAGGGTGGGAGAGCCAGAACCGAAACCTCAATCGTGTTTTTCAGTTCAGAGTCACGTTAGAAAAGGTCACGACTCAGGGTCATCTATCCCAGTATCAGCTGACTGGCTCCATATCTGTCCACCTATCCAGTTGCTTTTTCCTGAAGAAAGGTTGACATCTGCAATGTTTACTGTTTTAAAACAGTTTAATTGCCCTGGCCAGTGTGGCTCAGTTGACTAGAGCAACATCCGTCACCAAAGGGTTGCAGTTCGATTCCCAGTCAGGGCACATGCCTGGGTTGCAGGTTTGATCCCCAGTCCAGTCATTTACAATCCCTGGTCTGGGTGCATACATATCGTTTCATATCGTTTCTCTCTTGCATCAATGTTTCTCTCTCTCCCTTCTTCTCTCTCTAAAACATAAAGCAATGAGAAAACGTCCTCAGGTGAGAATAAAACAAATGACTTAAACTCTTAGGTGCATTTACACACACACACACACACACACACACACACACACAGTGCAAGTGATGATGATAAATGGTGTGGAGAAAACTAAAGCAGGGGCATGTACTAGGGTGTGTTGGGGCTGGGGTTGCTATTTTAAACAGAGTGGTCAGGTAAGACATCACTGGCAGAGGTGAAGAAGAAAACCTTCCAAAGCTTGTGTATATCTGAGGAAAAGCATCCCAGGCCTAGAGGATAACAAATGCAAAGGCCTTGAGGTGGGAGCATGTCTAGAATGTTCAGAGAACAGCAAAGAGGTCATGGTACTTGGAGAAGAATTAGAAGAGGTGAGGTCAGATAGTTTGTAAGAAATGGCCTAGAAGACATTGTAAAGATGTTGCCTTTTACTACAAGTAAAGTGGGGGCCATAGCAGGGCTTTGAGCACAAGGAGGTTAGGAACTAGTCATGTTTTTGAACGGTCACTCTAGCCACCGTTTTGAGAATAGAGTGTTGGGAGTAAGAGTGGAAGCAGGGAAACCAGCTAGGAGGCTATTTGCATAAACTAATTAAAAGATGACTGGCCTTGGGCTGGGTTGGTAACTATGGAGATGATAGTGGTAAGATTCTGGATGTACACTGAAATTAGAACCACATGAGGATCCATGATGGAGAGGCAAATATGTATGTACAGGCAAAAGCCAGGTCTTCTGCATTTTGATTTAAAATATATGTCAACTTCCGGTCAAGATGGCAGCATAGGCAGACATGGCTCACCTCTTCACACAACCACATCAAAATTACAACTAAAATATAGAACAAACATCACTCAGCCATCAGAAATCAAACTGAATGGAAGTCTGACAACTATGGAGTTAAAGAAACCACATCTATCCAGACTGGTAGGAGGGGCACAGACAAGGAACAGGCAGGTTTCACACTGATGTGTGGTGGATAAAATTGGGAAGGATATTGGGATCAAGGAGTCCCAGTCCCACACCAAGCCCCCCGCCCGAGCCCAGGGTTCCAGTGCCAGGAAGATAAGTGCTCCCAACTTCTGGCTGAAAAAGCCAGTGGGGATTGAATCAGTGGAAGAAACTATTGGATCCCCAAGAAGTTCCTCTTAAGGAACCCACACATGGACTCACCTACTCAGACTCACTCCCTCTGATGTCCAGCACTGGGGCAGCAGCTTGAAAGGTACCAGTGGTGTACTGGGAAAAAACTGAAGTGTCTGGCATCAAGGCAAGCAGAGGCCGTTGTCCATTTTTCTAAACCCTCCCCCACAGAGCCAGGAAGCTAGAGCCATATGTGAGACTCCGTCAACCTGGCTAATACTGTTTGACCTGCTTTGGAAATCCCCAGAGACTCTGCCACCCCAACTTACAGGCCCACCCAAGCTGCTTTTCCATATGAATGGCCAGTTTTGGCTCATGCTTCACAACTTCCTAAATCCTCTCAAACAAGCAACAGCTGGCCTCAGTGAACCCCAGACCCAGCACTAGCAGCAGCCAGCCTAGATTCGTAGCTTGGCTTCTCCTGCAAATCTCCAAGCCCACCACAAGTAGCAGCCACTTCCAATTGCTTTATAGCTCAGGCAGGGTGTCCTGGGCAAAACACAGGTCGGGGCTGACCTTGGCCTGCATCTCCCAGGAAACCCCAGGGCCAGCACACCCAGTGGACAGCTACAGACCGCATTGGAGCACCACCACCCTGCCCCTGCACCGCTGATCCTCCACCTGCAGCTGACCGGCCTGGGTAAATCCCTCCCACTGATCTGCCAACAGCAACCAAGGCTCAGCTACAAGAGGAGGGTGTACTTAGCACACACGAAAGGCATACTTCAAGTACCCAGCTTGAGTGATAAGGGAGGTTATGCCACTGGACCCTACAGGACACCTACTATGTCAGGCCACCTACCAAGACATGGAGTCAAAGCAGCACTACCTAATACATAGAAACAAACACAGGGAGGCGGCCAAAATGAGGAGACAAAGAAACATGGCCCAAATGAATGAATAGATCACAACTCCAGAAAAAGAGCTAAATGAAATTGAGATGAGTGATCTATCAGATGCAGAGTCCAAAACACTGGTTATAAGATGCTCAAGAAACTTAATGAGGACCTCAACAGCATAAAAAAGATCCAGTGAGAAATGAGATGACACTATTGAAATAAAGAACAATTTACAGGAAAACAACAGTAGAGTGGATGAAACTGAAAATCATATCAATGATATGGTACATAAGGAAGAAAAAAAAAAACAACCAATCAGAACAACAAGGAGAAAGAAGAATCCAAAAAAATGAGGATAGTGTAAGCAGCCTCTTGGACAACTTTAAGAGGTCCAACATTCCCATCGTTGGGATGCATTAAGGAAAAGAGAAAAAGCAAGAAATTGGAAATCTATTTGAAAAAATAATGAAAGAAAACTCCTTAATTTAGTGAAGGAAATAGACATGCAAGTCTGGGAAGCACAGAGAGTCCCAAACAAGGTGGAAGCAAAGAGGCCCACTCCAAGACACATCATAATTAAAAGGCCAAAGGTTAAAGATAAAGAGAGAATCTTAAAAGCAGCAAGAGAAAAGCAATTAGTGACCCACAGGGCAATTCCCATAAGACTGTCAGCTGATTTCTCAAAATAAACTTTGCAGGTTAGAAGGGATTGGCAAGAAATATTCAAAGTCATGAAAAGCAGGGACCTACAGCCAAGATTTCTCTACCCAGTGAAGCTGTCATTTATAATCAAAGGGCAGATAAAGAGCTTCCCAGACAAGAAACAACCAAAGGAGTTCATCATCACCAAACCATTATTATCTGAAATGCCAAAGGGACTGTTTAAGAAAAAGAAGAAAATCAAAACTATGAACAATAAAATGGCATAAATACATATCTATCAACAATTGAATCTGAAAAACAAACTAAGCAAACAAGAAGAACAGAGAGAATCATGGATACAGAGAGCATTTTGATGGTTGCCAGAATGGAGGGGGATGTGAGGGAATGGATGAAGAGGTGAGGGGATTAAGAAGTACAAATGGGTAGTTACAAAATAGCCATGGGGATGTAAAGTACAGTAGAGAGTAGCCAAAGAACTTCTACACATGACCCATGGACATGAACATGGTGGGGAGATTGCCTGAGGGAGTGGAGGGTGCTGTGTGGAGGGGCAAAGGGAGAAAAATTAGGACAGCTGTAATAGCATAATCAGTAAAATGTAATTAAAGTAGAAAACATAAAATTTACCTCAACCCAAGGACAAGCTCAGTTAGCGCTAGATAAACCTCTTTTAAACATCGAAAAGAGGAGTTGACCCTTAGCCATCGTCAGAGGGTCATCCGGTTTCCCCTTTGAGGTTTCTTTAGCTTTCACTTGAAAATAAGTGAAACTTAATTTGAACTCTTCAGTTGAATTGTTATCGTTCCTTTACGCAATCTATCTTTCTTTCTCTAAATGTCTACTTAAAACCACTTTTGTGAAATTTATCAAGTGCAATTCAATCATGAGAGAAGGGCCAAACGGAAAACAAGACCATTCACTTCGTCTAATTTGATGACACTGTGGAAACAGTGCAGGCCGTGATTGTGTTGGCTCCCGCTGACGTTCGTAGAGCGCTTACTGCACAGAAAGCACTGGGACACATTATCTCGCTCAGTCCTCACACTGTCCTGCAAGCGCCCTCTTCTCAGACTCCTTCCCTGGCTGAGTTCCTTACCCCGCCCTTCTCTCGCCCGGATTGTGGTGAACAGCTAGTATCTGTCTTCCCCATCTGAGTGCTGAGCCCCTGGTTACAGTCAAATTTGCACCTGCTACACTGTAATCACTCAATAAATATCTGATGAATAAATAAGTACATGAAAGACCAAGACAGGGGGCAGGAGGTCACACAGCTAGTCAGAGGCCAAGCAAAGAAACACTTGTAGTCTCTGACTAAATTAAATTGCAAATGTGTACCTCTCCCTGCTTCCTTGCCTCTTCTAAGGGCTATTGTGACTACGCAAATAGTGGGGGGGAAAACAACCCAAAACCGGAATTCCCAGAGCCTCGCAACAAAGGTTGAGTAACTAAGACCTACCATTGTGAATTTCAGCTCCGTAGTTGCCAGTGACCTTTAGTGTGGGGCATGGTATCTCAGAGCTAGGTTCTGCGGAGGATTACAAAGCTGGCACTTGATTCTTAGCCCTCTCGTACAATAATGCCAAAGTTTTATCACAGCATTTTGTATTAAAATGTGAGCACCGTTGATTGCTAAAGCACAGACTTTTGAAGGGAGAAAGAAGATACGAGATTTTTCAGCTCATTTCCTTCCCTTCTTTAACGGCTTTATTGAGATACAATTTGCATGCCATAAAGTTCGCCTATTATAAGTGTACAATTCAATTATGTTTATTTAAAAACATAAATAATTGTTTATGTTTTATAATGTTTATCTATTTTTTGAAGAAACTTTCCCACAGCTTTTATTCCGTAAAAAAAAAAAAAAAAAAAAGTTCTCACGTCTGTGAACACTGAAGGCACAGCAGCATTATTTGAGCTTTCGAATGCCCCTCCTAAATGGTGTGGAGGCACAGCCTCGTGGCTCTCCAAGTCTGTCCCAGCAGAGTTGGATTTTACCCACGTTCTTAACGTTTTTATTGTTTATTCTATTACGATTGTCCCCATTTCATTCCAATAATGTTCAGAAGAGTCCCAGGCTTGCGCTGCCATCCCCGCATTTCCGTTTCAGAACATTTCCGTCACCCCCTGAAACACCCGGTGCCCCAGCGCCATTGGTTCCTTCTCCCACCCCGGTCCTAGCCAGTCGCTGATCTGATTCTTGCCTCTAGGAAATTGGCTTTTTTGGACATTTCATCTGAATGAAATCATACAACAGATAGTCTTTGGCATCTGGATTCTCTCTTTAGCGTCATGTTTTTGAGCTTCGTCCAGGTTGGGGGCTGTATCCATGCGTTGTTTCTTTCATCGCTGAATAATATTTCATTATGTGAATATACAACACACTGTTCATTTGGTCACCAGTTGCTGATGGGCATGTAGACTGTTTTAATATTTTGGCTGTTGTGAGTGATGCTGCTATTAACGTGTATACAAGTTTTTGTGTGGGCCTACTTTTTCATTTCTCCTGGGTAGAAATCTGGGAATGCAATGGCTGGGTGAAAGGTAGCCTTATGATTACCTTGTTAGGGAACCACGAGACTGTTTTCCAGAACGACTGAACCATTTCGTCCCCCACGGCCTTCCAGTTTTCCCACACCCTCGTCAGCACTTGCTACTACTGTCTGTCTTTTTACTACCAGCCATTCTTGTGGGTGTGTGCGGTGGTTTCTCACTGTGGTTTTGATTTGCATTTCCCTAGTGAAGAGTGAGCTTGACCATCTTTGCCTGAGCTTATTAGTCACTTGTATTTTATCTCTAGAAACGTCTAGTCAAATCTTTTAATTGGATTGTTTGTCTTGTTATTATTGAGCTGTAATTATGTACATTGGCTGTGAGTCTTACACACACATATGATCCTCGAATATTTTCTCTCAATGCATAGCTTGTCTTTTTATTTGCTTAATAGTGTATTTTGAAGCCCAATTTTAAAGAAAAACTAACAACATCCAATTTATATGTCGTTCTCCCATTAATGGCTTGTGGTTTTGGTGTTGCATCTGCGTACCCCTTTTTAAAATCAAAGGTCATGAAGATTTTCTCCTAGAAGTTTTATAGTGTTAGCTCTTACATTTAGGACCGTGACCCTAAACGTTTTGTTATGGCATGATCTATTAGATCTGTTAGTTCTTATGTAATATAAATTTAAATTTATATTTTTTTCATGTGACTATTTAACTCAGCATCGTTTACTTACAAGATTATTCTTTTACCATGAAATTCTCTTAGCATCTTGTCAAGAATCAATCAATCATAAATATAGTGGTTTGTTTCTAGACTCTCAATTTCCTTTCATTGACCTATAATCTATTGATCTATAAGTGAAGAGAATTCCTGTGGCTGTAGACGAACTCCACGGTACCCTTGTGAGACACTGAAAGTGCACAAGGCAAACATCTTAATGTTGCTCTGAAACCTGTTTTGACCTCGCAAGTCACCTGACCTGGTGGCGTCAGGGATGCCCGGCGGGCTTCTGCCCCTCACATGGCGCCATCTTGGCTTTGCCCACCCCAAACAGGCGCCTGCCTTGCTCTGCCCTGTCTCAGGGCTTAGGACCGAATCGTTTGGGAGGGAACTGGGGCAGGGCAGGGCAGAAATCATGAACTTCACTCATGAGTACTAAGATTGGTTGTGGCAGTGGTGAGTTAATTCTGATGATTTTGTGTGTGTTGTGGGAGAGAGTTCATGAGTAAAATGTCACTGTTGGAAACAAGGGGTCTCACTGTAGAAGAAAGGAAAAACCAATGCGGAATGGGGAAGGTGAGGAAGACTGTGGTGTTTATGGATTTGAATTGGCGATATCAGTATGAACAATCAGTATAAATTTTTGATGTCTAAAATATTTAGCCCTGGCCTGGGTGGCTCAGTTGTTGGAGCATCATCCCATATACTGAAAGGTCACCCTGTCTGATCGCTGGTCAGGGCACTTGCCTCGGCTGCTGGTTCGGCCCCTGGTCAGGGCACATATGGCAGACAACCAATCAGTGTTTCTCTCTCACATTGATGTTTCTCACTCCCCTTTCCCCCTCCTTCCACTCTCTAAAATCAATAAGCATGTCCTCAGGGGAGGAGAAGCTGTAGCAATGAGCTCACTAAGTACCCAGATCTTGCCTTCTAAATTTCTTCTTTGCTTTCTAAATTTCTTCACTGCAATCTTGGTGAAGAGGGCACAGGTAAGCCTCGAGCACCTTGGGGTGTTCTCGAGCGAAGGTGTGCTCGATGACCAGTGGGGCCTCAAAGGATGTGGGAGCTGCCCGGAGGGACTCCCTCTGGGCTGAAACTATTTTTATTTCACAATTACTTAGATATTTTGTATTTGTATATATCTGTTAACTCCTTGTATCTGGCTCCTATACAACTATAAAAGTAGAACAAATTTACAATAAACAAATAATATCATAAAAAGAAAATAATCAGTGGCCGAAAAGTCCCTGAGACTGATGGGATATCACCATGTGCTTCATCTGAGTGGGGCTGGAAACAAAGATTGAAAAGTACCCTGTCCAACTGGATCTCTGCTCCTGTGCGAGTCTCATGAGTGCCCTGTAGGGGGCACTGTAGTAGGTGTCAACTCAGGCCTCCTCACCGCCCCTTTCTTGCAGTGTGCCCATGTATCAGCTTCTGTGCGCTTTGATGCAAACGTGTGACCGTTGCAACCTGTCCGTTGTGACCTTCTTCCCACGTTTGCCACTAGACTGCTGCAGCCCCCTTGTCTGCCCCACACACGGAGCTGGGAGTGCCTGGGACTTGGGGTCTCTGCAGTGGAGTGCACAGCCCATAGCTGATGGGTACTGGGAGCCCAGTGGAGATGAGATTACGTCTTGGGTACAGGTTATACTCCAGAGCTCCCATTGGGATCACACTGAGACTGGAACTTTGCCCGAAATCCCATCCTTCCTTGGCTCCTTCCCCTCTTCTCTCCCATATCCCCTTACTGGTTTCTCTGGGGTCCCCTTCCCTAACAACACTTCATTTGCATTGAAACCTTGGTGTAGGGTCTGTTTCTGGAAGAACTTGAACTAAAGCGAGTCTATGTCTGGGAGAACATGAGCCCAAATGTGCCCTTCTGGAGTCAAGGAGCCCTCACCTTCGAGCTGCAGTGACTGACTCTCTACCATTGGATGTCCACATTCTGAATGCACGCAGCCTCTGGCTGGAGACATCTTCCCTAAGTAAAGAAAGGGGCACAGGGTGTGTCAGTGATGGATGGGTGGCTCTGATAGGTCCCTGGTCTCTCTCAGAGAAGCAGGAGTCATCATCTAAACCATTCACGCGAGACTCCGGGGAAGCATGACGGCCTAGCAGCAGGGCTCGCTGAAGCCTGCAGAGGAATTCCTGCAAGCTCTGCTCTTAAAAGTGTGTGAGGCAACTGCCCTCCAGGGTTGAGGCGGGTCTTGTGATTTGGGACCAGAGTAGAGTGTTCTTGCCTCAGGAGACACCAAAAGTAAAGGATGGAAGTTGCTGGCAAGCCTGGGTCTGAGAAGCTGGGGAGAAGAGGGCTGGGAGTCAGTCACGGTAGCAAAGAGGATGAGCAGTGGACATCGAAGGTGATCCGCAGCAAGGACACTAAGACCAGGGAGGAAACAGAAGGGTCAAACTCTCCTTGCCCTTACGCATTGAGGTAGGGCTGCAGTATAGCTGTCAGGGAGCTGTGAGATAAGATCCTCACATTAAGTTACGCAGAAAATACAGTCATGAATGCCTGTCTTCTCATTGGGAGAAATAGAGGTGTCACAGGAGGGAAAATGTGTGAGTAAATAAATGCTCCACGTTGTGAGGTGAGCGTTTTACGTTATTCTTCTCTCATACTATCAGGAGTTTTCTAGTACATGGGAGAAAGTCTTGTTATTTACAAATAACCCTAAATAGTTTATTGCAACCACTTCTTTTGTACTAAAGTAGGACTTTAGGGGGTTATTCTCATTTAGATATGATTTTATCATTATTAGCAAGGTGAAAAGAGCTTAAATAAGTATATTTTCAAGACAATGATGATGAGACAAAGTTACCACAATAAACAAAAATGATACCCACTTTCTTTTTCTTTCTTCCCAGACGCTTCCTAAAGTGTAAGCATCAGGGCGAGGAAACTCACACAACTTACACATGCCCTTTCTTCTCTTCTCCTTAATCAGACTTCTGAGGGGTGGACTGGACACCAGGCTCACAGTGTCCCTAATGCCAGGATGGGGAGTTTAGCTTATGTCATCCAAATAGCGGAGAGCCTGTGAAAGTGTTGGAAGAGGGTCAGTGCTACATGATTAGGAAGATCGGTGGATTGACTAGTTAGCTGATCGGTTCAGTTAAAAACAAAGAGACCAGTTGAGTCGGGGTAAGAGGTGGGGAAGTGTCCGTCCTCAACAGTATGAGTGGGAGGAGGAAAAGGCGGAGTAGCAGGTGCAGACTGATGATGTCAAGCGAATGGGGCTTGTTGATTAGAGGTGCAGAGTGAGATCCAAGGAAGCAGGAATTGAGAATGAGCCCCAAATGCAAGATCTGGCCACTTGATGGACAGCCCTGCCCTTCCCTAAGGAAGAAATAAATGGAGGAGGAGCAGGCAGGTTCGCCGGGGTTGGGACTGAGGTGCATTTAAGACACATCCCCTGCGAACTGGCTTTGGGAGGTAGATTTCTTTAAAGCAGTGGTTTGTAAGTCTGAAGCCCGGGAGGGAGGTTTAGCTGTCGACAGAAGTGATGATAATGGCTAACCAGTCCATCCCTCCAGGTAGCGTTCATTTGCCTCTTTTCTCTCCTGTCCAGTGTTTATCAGCTGGTTGTCAAGGAGGAGAGACTGCAGAAGTCACGGCGGGCAGCCGACATCATTGAGTGCTTTTCGGTGCCTGTGAGCTACAGGAACGCCTCCAGCCTCGACTCTCTGCACTACTTTGCTGCTGAGCTGAAGCCCGCCAACCTGCCCGTCACTCAGCCCTTTACAGTGGGCGACAACAAGACATACAATGGCTACTGGAACCCCCCTCTTTCCCCTCTGAAAAGCTACAGTATCTACTTCCAAGCACTCAGCAAAGCCAATGGCGTAAGTATGGCCACATGGAGGCCATTGCTTGTCTTATTTGTATGTTTTCCCTTTTTCAGGCGAGAAGGCAGTGCAGCTTGAGGGCAGACGTTGACCAATAGCGTCCATGAACTTAATCTAGCCCCATACCTTCGTTTTGGCAAATAAGCTGTTTGATTTTTTTAAGTTTTTCTTTTATTAATGAGAGAGAAGGAAGGAAGGAAGGAAGGAAGGAAGGAAGGAAGGAAGGAAGGAAGGAAGGAAGGAAGGAAGGAAGGAATTTGTTGTTGCATTTATTTATTTATTCCTTGGTTGCTTCTTGTATGTGCCCTGACTGGGAATCAAATCTGCAACCTTGATGTATTGAGACAACACTCTAACCAACTGAGCTGCCCGGTCAGGGTTATTTTATTTTTACTACAGCAATACTTTTTCATTTATATAGTCTCATGACTGTTTGGATGCTGCAACAGTACAGCTGAGTAGTTGCCACAGACTTTACGCCCCATGAAGCCTAAAATATTTACCAAATGAACCTTTACACAAAAATTTTGCAGATCTCTGTATTAGAGGATAAAAAAAATGGTGTTCCACTTGGACAAATCACATGGCCTGAATCTTAATTTCCTTATCTATAAAATACCTATTAATCTGATATCTATGAATGTACTAAGCATATTTTAATCGGTGAACCCTAGTTTCTTTATGATGACTGTTAGTCACATTAGAAAATATTTTTTCTCCCAAAGACAAGGTAACCTATTTTATGTGTCAAGTAGTTCGTCAGTCACAATATGTCTTTTATGCGGCTTCTGTGCGTTGCTCTAGGTTTCTACCCTTAGGGACCGACAGAAGCAGTGCAGTCACCTTCCCAGGTGGTATTCCTTCAGTTACAGAAGATCTTTTGCAGCAGCCACTCCCTCTCTTCTCAAACACACCCATCCAGTCTTAGTTTCTGCAAGCTAAGTATCTTTACTTCCTCTTATGGCACAAGTCTGTCTCTCCCACCTACGATGCTGTTATGGACATACCCCGCGTTAACCTATTTCATTCAACACATGCACAATGAAACACTGATGTACACTAGGCCCCGCAGTTCACGTTAAGGTTACGGTGTACGCGCCCGTATGGAAACGCACTGGAGTGGAGAGTGCGCCATGCTCCACAGCATAGCTGGGGAAGCAAGAGGCTCCCTGGAGGAGGGACAACTGAGACAAAAGCAAGACGCGGTGAAGTGTGTGGAGAACGTCCTGCACAGGCTCTGGTGGCAATCAGAGTTTAGTCTGTCGGTGGCACTCATTACCTTGTGAGAAACCTGGTTTGAGGAACCAATTAACATTTAAAATGTCCACAGACCCATTTAAATTCCACATTGGTATTTCAGTTCTGCATTTATTACTGGTTCAGGCAACACTCCTCACGGAGACGATAACATTACGAAGAGCAGCAGCCAGACTGCCTTCCACCTGTCCATCCAGCCTTGCCTCCGCATGAAACGCTGATTGCTGAGGAGGAAAACAGGAGGGTGGGCAGGAGCATCTCTGGTACCGTCTTGCTCCTGATTCTCTGCATCCCATACCAGCCAGGGTTTTGGCTCAGCACAGCTCTGGCAAGGTGTGGCTCTCCCTGCTCTTGGAGACACATCAAGAGATGCTGTTGGGCGTGCTCGCTGCGAACAGGGGGATAGCTGTCTGTACTTGGTTCACACTCCGTTATGTTCCTACGAAGATTCCCATAAAAACCCAGCAAGAGACCCAGTCTACAGAACCCAAAAAACTGACAGATGGACTTCAAGTGGAGCATCGCTGGCCCTGGGCAGGAGAGCAGGTCAGGCAGGAGTACTTCTGGGGGGTTAACTGCCCAAACATCCCACAACAGACCCCCTTCTCAAGACATGGGGCTTTCCCATTGGGAACAAAGCTGCCCCACTCTGAAGCTACCACATCGAGGAAACAGTGTCTATTACTACGTCCAGGATGAGCAAGGCCTGCTCATCGTGAGCAGTAGTTGCTTCTGCTTTCCAGCCCACACCGTATGGCCTCCCATTTTGGATCTGACATTCGCGGTAGTGAGACACAGGCAGGGGTGGACCTGGAAGGTTCCGAGGCCAGTCGTCCTGAAGGTAGAGCTGGCCTCACAAGAACAGAGAGGAAAAGCTGTGGGGGCTATTCTGTTCTCAGAGAGTTGCATTTTTCTGGCGAGAGAAAGACTACACTTCAAGTTGCTATACTTGGTATTAAGTTTTCCTGAACAAGGTTGGGTGAAAGGGTCGCAGGAGAAGAAAAGCCGTTCTCAGTCTGACAGATGTCCACCTGGCCCCTCTCAGATTTCTCCACGTGGAAAACCAAGCACACAGGCAGCTACGCCTGGAGGCTCCTTGAGGAGAAAGTGTTATAACCCACAAATTCCTTATCAGCCAAATTGTTGTTCTTGTGCAAATACATCAGAAAGACTGTTTCAGAATCCACAGACTCCCACGTGCCCTGCTTCTAATAAATCTTTCAAAGAGCAATTGGCTGAGCAATGAATCAAAGTGGAGAAAACAAGAATAAAGAAATTTGGGGTAAAATGACCCACAGTGAGTGTAGAAACTAATTATGCATAGCATTAATGCTAAGTGCTTGCTCTAAATATGTTATGAAAGAGAAGGTTAATATAAGAACTAATTACTTAAAGAGAGGATGCCCAGTGTAAAAAATTAACAATTGTGATTTAGGTCTATCATTCCCTATTACATCAATAAAAACTGAGAAAAAGGATTTTATGAGTGTAAATAAGAATCTGCTGATTTTCTCCCTTTAGACAGGATGGAATAAATACTACTATTTTGTTTTTGATACTGAGAATTTTTTTAAAGTGCAGTTTTTAAACATAAAAGCAGCCTTTTAAACTATCATTTAAAAGCTAGGGGAAAAAAACCTACAAAGAAAAGGGGGAGAAACAAAGGGAATTATAAGTAAACATAAAAATCAGCAACTATAAGTCACAACAAAAGACAAAAGCACCAGATTTTTTATAAGTGGTGCTTCTCTTTCCTCATAAAAGGGGAAAACTCTATCTTGGGTCAAGTATAAACCAGAATTCAGCAAATCCATGCCACTGGAAGATTAAAAACAAAGGATAAAAAAGTTGTTAAACTAAAAGAGTGAGTTTTCGTTAGATTGAAACAAGGTATAGGGGAGAGTAACAGCCACTTGTTGGGAGGCAGCCATGGGCCAGGTTGAATAACGGACTCTCAGTCAATCCCATCACTTCCAAGTTCACCTGCATGTTCTGGTCAGAGCAGAGTAAGAGAATGTTAGGTCCAGATGTCTTTATGCTGTGGATATTAAGGATTTGTTTTCACTGAGCACAGTGGCTAAGTATTCAGTCTTTCCAATCACACCGCCTGCACACAAAACCCCAGTAACTGTGTAACTCTAAGTAAGCCATTAGGAGAGCTAGACATTGTTAAGTAAACATCTAGCAAGCACATAATATATGTAAAAAAATGTGAACTTCTTCTAAGTGCTGGGAGTAAGGCAGTAAGCCAAATGAAGAACTCCCTGTCCTCAGAGTGTTCCTACTCTAGTAGGGGAGAGACCAAAAATACATACATACGGGAAATGATGTGGAAAAATACTTGGTCATTAGATTTAAGAATGTGTGGAGGTCCCTCATTAAGTGTTGCCTGATATCTTAATATCAGGATGAGGATGAAGACATTCTGCAAACTCGACAGCGACCTGAGTGAACATGGAGTGCTTTAGATCCGGCCGTGTACATGGTGATGGGGCATTCCAGTGCAATGCACTTTGAGAGGGATGGTGCTCAGAGTCCGCACAGACAATTCCACAAGGTGCGAGTTGTTCGCAGGTGCTAATGTTGGGGATTTGATTAGATTAGTGTTACCACGTTTACCCAGGGATGCTTTCTTTTTAGCCCGCCCTGACCTATCCCTCCCCTTCTCCCACAGTCAGTTCCCATGCTGTTGTCCATGTCCATGGGTCATTCCTACATGTTTTTGTGACTAATCCTTTCCCTTCTTCCCACCGTTATTCCCCTCCCCCTTTCCTCTGGCAACTGTCAGTCTGTTCCATGTTTCCTTGTCTCTAGTCCTATCTTGCTCATCGGTTTATTTTATTCATTAAATTCCTCCTGTAAGTAAGAGTATATGTTGTTTGTCTTTGGCTTATTTCACTTAGCATGATGCTCTCCAGTTCCATACATGCTGTTTCGAAGGGTAGGAGCTCCTTCTCTCTCTCTGCTGCATAGTATTCCATTGCGTGAATGTACCACAGTTTTTTGATCACTCATCTACTGATGGGCACTTAGGCTGTTTCCAGTACTTACTTGGCTATTGTAAATAGTGCTACTATGAACATATGGGTGCATAGATACTTTTGAATTTTGGGGATTATTAGGATATGTTTCAAGCAGTGAAATTGCTGGGTCAAAAAGCAGTTCCATTTTTAATTTGGGGGGGAAAATTCCACACTGTTTTTCACAATGGCTATACCAGCCTGTATTCCCACCAACAGTGCACCAGGGTTCTCTTTTCTCCACATCCTTGCCATCACTTGTTGTTTGTTGATTGATTAATGTTGCTTGCTATTAATTATCACCATTCTGACAGGTGTGAGGTGGTATCTCATTGTGGTTTTAATTTGCATCTCTCTGATGGCTAGTGATGTTGGGAGAACATATTTGCCAATGATACAGTGGACAAGGGTTTAATCTCCAAAATATGTGAAGAACTCATATTGACTGAGCAGCAGGAAGACAAACAATGCCAACTAAAAACTTGGTGATGGACCTGAACAGACACTTCTCCCAGGAGGACCTACAGATGGCCCACAGACACATGAGAAGATGCTCAGCACCATGGATGCTTTCTTAGTGAACACGACAGCAGTTCTGGCTGTTGGGGCACTGTCCTTGAAGCTGAATTTGAAGCACCTTTCTTGTGCCTCAGGCCATGTTGTAACCATTTGTTCTGAATAGCTCATACAGCTGTCTTACATGTAGCATTTGTAGCATTTTAGAGTTGGATATATTTTGAAGTGTCATCTAGACTAGCCTGGAAGCCAACAAGATTATCTCCAGTGAAGCAGTCTTGGCAGGTCGTTCCGTAGCCTCAGCTTGACCGCTGCAGTTCCCTGGAGAGAAAGAGAGTTGATTTGCAGGGGGAGCAGGCGAATCATCAGGACTCTCTTCCTTCTGTAAAGCCACGTTCTGTCTCAGCTGTCTTGTCTTGAGCACTTGTGTCGATTTGAACAAATCAAATCTTTCCCTTGGAGAAAATATGGAAGCACCAACTACCGTCCCTGGCCACACAGGCCATTTCTCATTGATATTTAACATGCAATTCCTTCTGTTGCTCACATGGCACGATTTCTCTGTCTCTTTCATCCGTGTGTTCTGGTCTCTCATAGACAGACTGCTTTGTCCCCCTGCCCTCCCCAAAAAGAAATGGCCAAAATCTAGCACTGCACTGCAGATATAGTTACGACAGCTACGTTTTAACTGCCCTTCTTCTCTTGATCATTTTCTAAGCCATTATTTCCCAAACGTTCCCAGATACTTTTCTCACTTTGGGACCTTCACGCAAGTTGTTATTTTACTTGAATCTCCCTTGTACTTATTCTTTGCAGAATTGATACCTGCTTATTTTTCAGACCTCATCATTTTTTTGCATGTTCTTTTTTGTATGTTTTGTTGCTCATGCTGTTACAGTTGTTTCCATTATTACCCCCCACCGCCCAGCCTGCCTCCCACTTCCATAGTCCATCCCCACCCCGTTGTCCATGTCCATGGGTCCCTCATATATGTCCCTTGGTCAATCCCTTCACCTTCTTTCAAACGTATCACATCCTCTGGGAAGGCCCCACCCGTATTATATATCTAAGATTCATCCACAGCAGTACTCACTTGCATATTAACTACTCGTTTTCTTTGTATCACTGGGCGTGGTTTAAGTGGCATTTGTTTTTGTATGGTGCGTGCCTGTCTCATTAGAGTGAGCTCTGGAAGGCAGGGCCTTTGTTTTGTTTGCTGCCGTATCTCCCATACTGAGTACAATGTGTAATGCATGGTCGATAACTCAGTAACTATGTTATGAATGAATGAATGAGGTTACAAACTGTTGTTGTCTTTGAGTCTCAGTGTTCTCACTTATAAAATGAAAATAGTAATACTTGCTTTACACACTTACTTTGAGAGTTATTTGGGAAAAGATCTCAAATACTAAAAGGCACCAAGTAAGTGTGAATAAAGTCTGAATTTCCATTCAGCATAGCATGAGAGATATGGTTTGGGGCTATTTCCACCGTAGACAGAGGAGGCCTGCAGGACTTTCTTTCAATCATAGTAGTAAAGCTTTTCCCCAGCTGTCTCATTTCCAAAGCTCCAGGCTCCTGGGCAGCCTTGATTTCCTCCAAATCCTCCGAACGTTACCCGGAGTAACAGTCTCAGTTGTAACCAGGGGTGGGTGCAGTTTTGCTGTTGTTTCTTTCCCACTCTTCGCAGAATGAGGTCTGCTGAATCCACTGTTCTCTGCTTCCCACCACCATTAGCCATGATTGTGAAGTTGAAAGGACCATAATTAACGGTTGAATGCAAAGCAAGTGTGGCAAATTCATGCAAATATCTATCGGAAGCCACCTCTTCTGGGGCAGTGCCGTTGTGCATGTTCTATTTATACAGAGAGAACACTCTTTCCTTGCCATATACTTTCCATCAAGTGGGGACACATTTCACCTGGTTGATGCCTCTGCCAAATGGTGAGCTAAATTAAAGAAGCAAAGTGGGGAGGAAAAGGGGGATCATTCTCTTTCTCTCACTGCCTCTTCCAGTTCCTGAATTCAGTTGCCTCTGGAGAGCAGTTGGAAGCCAGATGCTAGTTTGAATAGGTCATCATGTTTGTGGTGTAGTCACATTGTAATAGTTGGGATAATCTAGGTGGAGCTGGGTTAGGGAAAAAATCTGTGTCTGTGAGTGAATCGAAAGAAACTACATTTAGTTGTGTTCAAGACCTGTTAAAAGGCTATTCGCACATGGGCGGGTTTTCTGTGGCATGGTAAGATGGAAAGAACTGAGACATGGACACCCAACAGACGTGGCTCTGAATCACAGCTGTTACTAACTACGTGAACTTTTCAGCTGGTTACTTAACATCTCAAGATGTACAATGTGATTAATGATCTATACCTCCCCAATCTGGGGGAGGTTAAATGAGACAATGCATTTAAGGCATCTGTCACAGGAACTGTAATATTTGTACTCCTTTCCCTTTCACTGGGAAGGGGGGGGCTACTGGAGCATCCTCACCTGGCATATCCCCCTTTGCCCAGTAGACTCCACCTGGAAGCACACACCTTCCTAACTCGGGAGGACCTCCTGAGCCATGTCGACAGCTGTTGACCGTCTTGACTCGCCCATGACCCAGTTGCTTTATCACCCCACCACAGGCTTTCCTCTTCTTGGTTTAACTTTCCGTACATGGCTTCAAGCCTGACACCGTGTCTGTTGGATCTTTTAACATAATTGATCTTGTCTTTGGGGTATGATCTTGCCCCTCCCAGCCCCATTTCCTTGTCCTCGTTTCAGTGTCGTGACTGTTCTCATGTCACATGAGAAAAAGCTCAGGTGAACCATGGACTGAGGAGACGTGGGGGACCCAAGCTCCAATGGGGTGCAGCTGAGACCACACAGGCTATCTCATGGCTTGGGTCTTCGATGTTTCATCAGGGAGTTTGTGAGAAAGCTCCTACATCCGTTAGGATAAAGTCAGTTATGCTGCAGTAACAAACAAGCATGGAGTCTCAGTGTGTTACCAGGAAAGTATTTCTCACTCCTTCTACATGTCCAAATTGAGTCAGCAGAAGGGCTGTGCTTATCGTTGTCACTCAGGAACTCAGGCTGATGGAAAGTCCACTTTGACACGTGCTTTCGCAATCACCAAGGCAGAGCAAGAGATACGTGGCAAGTAGGTTCTGATTCCGAAAAACTCCCACATAAAATGATACATAGCACTTTCACATCCTATTGACCAAGTCTAGAGTGTGGCCATGCTTAACTTCAAAAGAAATGAGGCAGTGCCTTCCAGCTGTGTGCCTACAGGGAGAACGGGGACATGTGAGAACATCCTGATGACCACCACACGCCCCCATTATGCCCTAAGCTTCCCCTCCAAGGTCTCAAAACACCCAGACCCCCTCTTGAAGCACCTACATAGTTCCTATCAGAGGTCCTGAGAACTTTCTATTGTCAAGGGCCTGCTGTATCCCAGACACTAAGCGAGGTGCTTTCACCTGCACTGCTTCCTGATTGGTCTCCCAGGCAAATGACTCCACTTAAATCAGTGGCTAGATGGACTGCCAGAAGCACCCTGGGGTCGCGTAGAGCCTTGGTTACTCCATGCTGAAGGAGGACGTTCTGTAACAGTTTTCTCTCTTTACCTCCATGGAGACATGATACAGGAATGTCTCATACTCCCTGTGCTACTGTTCCGCCTTGAAAGACAGTGGTGGAGAGGCTTTAGAAAACCTCGGATCTCTCCCACCCATGAGTGGCGGAGCCGAGGTAACAGAAAACTGTAAGCCCAAGGGCTCCATGTATCCTTTTTCTGACTTGTTGCCATAGTCCCGTTAGGATCATATTTCTGGGGGTTTTTAATCAGTTCTGTAGCAGCCCTGGGGAAAGGGTGAGGAGGATGGAAACGGACATTTGGAATCCAGGGTTAGCGGCACAACCTTTATATAACCACTGCCGAAAGCCTTGTCCTGGCAGTGAACGCCCCGTCCCCGTGTCTGTCTGTCGGCAGAGCCCACATCCGGTGCCCCGTCACCTGCCTAGGACTGCTTTTGAGTCCTCCGTGGATTCTGTCTCCTGGGGACCACCCATCCCCTCCAGGCCTCTGTTCTACCATTCGAGACTTACCACCTGCTCTCGAAAGCTCTGAACTTCTGCTGCAGCCCCTTTGGGCCTCAGACTTCTCTTTCCAGGTGAGCAAGAAATTCCCCAAGTGTCATCTTGTACAAATACCAAGATGAGCTCTCCCAGGTTGCTAATTCATTCTTCCGCTCACATACAGTTCCCACAGATTTTATTGTCACGGTATGAGACCTGAGAGGCCAAGAACATTTTCCTTTCAATGCAAATATACTTTCAACTCATTTGGAGCAGCAAATGAAGGTTACACAAATGTTGACAGCTGATCATCTTGTCCGCCTGGGTCTTGAGGCATCAGTGCTCCAGGCTCTGTCCCCAAAACACTCCCGGAAATGGCAGCCGACCGTTCCTGACACAGGGTTTCCGCCTCCATCGCACCCCTTCCAAACGGAGGGTCTCCGTGAGGTTCAGCCCAGTTGGTTCCCCTGAATTTGGAAACTGGACCCATGGGTTTAAGTTCCGGCTCTGCCTTTTTTCTGCTACGTGAGCCGAATACTGGCCTACTAAACCCCAGTCTCCCCATCGGTCACATGGGGATGAGATGTGCTCCCAAGCTCCCGGGGTCTTTGAGAAGAGTAAAGGCGGGGTGGATGCTCTCTGCTTATTCCCAGGCACTTTTCAAATGAAGGTGGTCTAAACATAAATGTGTGTGTGTGCACATTCAGCATATGTACACACACGCACACACACACACACAAATATTCCAGCATGTGCCTATATGCATGTGTCTATATGTACATGCATATATGGATGTGTATCTATTCACTCAGTCCAAATAACATTTTAAATTACCTCAGGAATCCTAAAGGAAGAAAGGCTATCATTGCACCATAGCCCTAGTATAAGTAGTATAAGTAGTTAATGAAACAGAACATTATCTAGTCCTCTTGCACTTCCTGTAAGCCAAGGCAAAAAGAGGCATGTAGCAGGTTAGCACAGCTTCTCTTGCTGGATGGAAAGAAGCTTACATATATTTCATGAGAGATCCTAGAAGGGGAATTTATCATATATGTAATAAATATATAAATACACACACAAGGAGTTCTGAAGAGAAACCGGTCAGTATCATAATATCTTGTTTGCTCCAACACCCTTAGTCTCTTCTCCATCAATGTTATAATACAATATTAAACTGGGATTAAAACAGAGCCACTTACACTCAAATCATTGGCTTCTTGTGCTATATAACAGCCTTAATGCTATTAATTACTGCCATTAAACAAGATGAATGGATTTCCCGTTTCTTTCCCCTCTGCATTTTTAGTGGGTGTACTTAGGCGGGGTCTTCCCTGTGGCATAGATCAGCACTGACTGTCCGTGTGACCTTGTGCCAGTGAGTTTGACTCTTAGGTCTCATTCTCATTTGGAAAACTTTGATGCCCACAGTATCAACTTTATAACAATGTTGGCAAATGTTAAAGGAGAGGACACATGGAAAAAATGCTTATCATGGTGCTCAGTGGGGAATAAACACTGTCAGCTATCACTATTAGAATATCACAGGTGGTGTATATGGGGCAGAGCTGGAGGTGCATGAAGGAAAGAACAAGCAAAATCTGTGGGTGCACAGAGATGTTTAACCCGTCAATCAGATTTGGATAGACTGCAGACAGGGTGCAGGAGGAGGGAGTTCAAGGAGGAGAAACAAAATCAGCGAGGTCCGGGGTGTACAGAAACGCCAGCAGACAGCCCGGATCCACTGAGGAGAGAGGAGATTTCACAGGAAGGTTGGGAACGTCGTACGTCTAGAGAGGTAAGTGGCAACATGAGACAGTTCTTCCACAGGCCCTTCCTAGAGGCTGAATTCTGGTCAGATTCCACCTTTTACGTTCTAGCCCCCAGCTCCGCAAACTCATAAACTCAGTTTATCAGGATGCAGAGTTGAGAGGAGAGACTGATGGAAATAGTAGGTGATGATCCTTTTAAATCAGTTCTTCCAGCCAAAAACAACCCTGAGTCTCTCCTATCTCAGAAGTGTGGGTCCTACCTCACCCTCTATAACCAATCGTCACCAAGTTCTACCGGTCCTACACCAAACTTCTCTCCAGTCCATATATTTTTCTCATCTCCAGTGCCACCATCCTAGTCCTGAACATCAGTCTCTTGCCTGGGAAACCCCAACCGCCTCTTAAGTGGTCTTGCCAAATCCATTCTTACTTGTCTCGAACCCATTCTCCAACAAGAAGTGTAAACTGATGTTATATGTATCTTCATTTAACAGACAAGCAAGCCACCACTCAGAGAGGCCACAGTTTACTAGACACGTTCCAGGAGCGAGAGACCGAGCTGGGTTTGAACCTGCGCATGTAAAAGTGCTGCCAGAAGGTCCTGTGCATTCAGCGCCCTGCTTCCTGCTGTCAGAACCTCCCAAAGTGGAACCTGGCTTGGCTGAAACCAGCAGGAGTCCCTAGGAGAACCCCAACCCCCCACCCATCACCCTCTTTCTCTCCCACCAGACATGGCCAGCCTCCATCCCTCCCTTAATCTTCGAACACCTGCTGGCCCCACCATTAACATCAACCAATAATGAGGAGCTGTCCTAATAACAATTATCACAATAAATTGGCCTTTGATTACATCTGTCACCTGAGAATTTCAAAAACTTTACAAACATCCATTAGTAATTACAGCTCAAAGGATCGCTCCCAGGGAGCAGGGGTGATTAAGGTCAGATGTGAGGGGTGCCGGGAGGCCCTCGGGCCGCTCTGGCTGAGGCTGGTTGAGACCTGGGAGTCGCCAGTCCCCAGTGCAGGTCTGAGCCCCTCCCCACGTGGTTCAGAAGAACCACACTTCTGACATCCCAATTAGCGGATGATTTGTGCAGCAGTTCTACTGCCTCAGATGCCTGGTGCTGTGGAATGGCAAGCGTAAAATGTAGTTTTGAAAGGGAGCTTATAGATTGGACAGTTTCCTTCTGCTGGCAGAAAAAAACTCCAGTCCAGACTGGGGAAGTGCTGCCGCCGATGATGATGATGATGGTGATGATGATGGTGATGATGATGACGATGACAACGATGACGATAAAATCCAACAATCATTTATTAAGGGCCTGCTCTGAGTCAGTGGGGGGATATTCAGATACATAACATACAGTTCCTGCTCTCAGGGAGCCCAGAGTCCGGTGGAAAAGACAGCTATGAAAACGGATAAGTACAGTGAACCGTGATGGGAATCACACTGGGGGACACCCAGTGAACGGCTGGAAGCCTGGGGGTGGACGGGGTGAGGAGGTGCTTAGCAGCAGTCTCGTGGAAACAGTAACGTGTGAGCTGAATGTTGAAAAATAAGTGGGTGTTTCCTATGCAGACAGTGGGACAGAGGACACGGCATGTCGTGCCAAGGGAGCCCCCGGGTGGAACCCAAAGGTTGAGGACTCCATGATACCTTGAGAAGAAGGGCTGGGGGTGGTTCCAGGATTCAGAGAGAAGGCCAGACAGAGACCGAGACCAGACAAAGAGGGAAGGCTTGCATGCCGTGCTAAAATGCCTGGGATTTGTTCTGTTGCAGACGGGGAAGGGGGTAAACCATTCGTGTACAATCTTCGCATCTTTCAGGCAGGCATGCACTCAAAGTGTCGTTCAACCCAGTGAGATGTGCGGAAGATATCGCTACTATTCTGTAGATGAGGACTCTAACTTTTTAATTATTTTTGCGGCATTAAAAGATTTGTGTATATTTTATTTCCCCTTCTTCTTATAGAAAAGATAACATACTATAGATACCTGGAAATCACTTTTAATTCATTTATAGAGGTCTTCCTCACTTTTTATAGCTACACAGTATCCTATTATGTAAATATATCTTCATCACTCTTACATGTAGACATGTAGATTGTTTAAAACATTTTTTAGTCACGAACATTTCTGCAATAAAGGAGTGTGGATATATGTATTTTCATATTGTTGGAGGTGTGTCAAAGTACTTTCCTACAAGAGAGAGGGCTGGATCAAAAGGTGGACAAATATGTAGTCTTCATAGATATTTCTAAATTCCCTTTCTTAGGGGTTGAGTTAATTTGCGTTTCCCTCCGTGATGCTTCAGACTGTTTCTCCACAGCCTCGCCAACAGTTGGTGTGGTCTAACCTCAGTTTAGAGCAAGGTTACACATAAGAAACTGTATCCCAATGTAGTTTTAATTCCCTTTCTCTTATTAAAGTCAACATCTTTTTATATATTTAGATTTTTTATATATGAAATGATATATAAAAATAATAATTCAAGTTGAATTATTACTTTGAAAACTTGAATCATTTGTGTATGTCTTTTGCCCAGTTTTCTATCAGGATATTTACCTCTTTTCCCTCAATTTTTAAAAGCTACTTATATATCAGGGATATTAATTCTTTATCTGTGATGTATGTTGCATTTTTTTAGACTTCTCTTGTAGTGTTTTTGCCACACACACACACACACACAAGGAGTCAAATGCTTCAATTTTTTCCCCCTTTATTGCATCGAGACTTTGAGTCATAGTGGGAAACCTTTTTTTTTACACCAAGATTATAAAGGAGTTTGCCCATGTGTGCCTCTAGAACTTGTATAGTTTAATTTTTTACATTTAATTATCTGATGTTTGGTATTTATTTTTGTCTATGGTATAAAGTATGTACCTCGTAATGTACTAATATATTTTCCCCAAATGTCTCTTTAAGTTGCTGACATTTATTAAAAAGCTCATCTTTGCCCCCCAAATTGGAGACGCCACTTTTCGGTTCTAGGTTTTTGTGTGTTCTGGGGTCTTTGCCTGGACTTTGCGTTCTGTCCCCCAGCCTGCCGGCGTCTTCACTCCCTAGCACCTCACTGCTGGGGGTGTGGAGGCTCCGCTCTGCGGCATCTGGTAGGGCCCGTCCCCCGACCTGGGTTTCCTCTTCCATGGCTTCATAGTTCTTGCACGTTCATTCTTCATATAAGCTTTAGGATCAACTTATCCAGCTCCGTCGTAAAAAGCCTGGGGTTGTGTTAAATTTATACATTAATTAGGCTGAACTGACATCTTTTGAGACGTCGAATTACTTGAGAGCCGAGGATGTCTCTCTGCTATTTGTTCGAGTCTACATCTGTGTCTTTCAGGGGGTTGTAAAGTTTTCTTCCGTAGGTTTCAAGTTTATTACCGAGCATTTATCTTTGTGACCATTGTAAATGAGATTTGCTGCCTTGACATCCGCTGCCCTGATTATGTGGATACTGTTCACTTTGTCTATTAATTTTATATCCTGCTACCTTGTATGAGTGATGCTCCAGGGATTTGCAGATATACTGTTACGTCACCTGCAAACAGAGCTAGTGTTAAGTTTATTTTCCAATGTGTGTGCCTCTAATTGGTTTCTTTTATCCAAAAGCGCTGGTGTCCCCTCCCAGTACAATATAAAGCAGTCGTGGACAGAAAGGACACCCTACTCCTGTTCTTGGTCTCTGGGGTAATGCCTTTACCAGAGCCCCACTCAATAAGATGCTGGCTTTAGGACTAAGATATATTTTTACCATGTTAGGCAAGTGTGCATCAATTCCTATTTTCTTGAATTTTATTTAAAACCAGGCATGGGTGTTAAATTGTGTCAAATGCTTTTTCTGAATGAATAGTGATGACATAATTTTTGCCTCTGATCTATTAGTATGGCATATTACAAGAATGCATTATTTTTACTTAATAATTTTCATTGTATTTTTTCAGTACCACTTAGGGCCCTTATACCCCACTCCCCGCTGCAATCACCACACTGTTGTCCATGTCCATGAGTCTTTTTTCTTTTCTGTTCAATCCTTTCACCCCCTACCTGACCCCCCGCCCCTACTTAGCTGCCATCCTTCACAAACTGAACAAACAAAATAGAGACAGACTCATAGGTCGCAGGATGAGAATGGATTTCTTAACATCGAACCAACCTTCCATTTCTAGAAGACATTCCACTAAATCATGGCATTTTATTTTCTTAAGGCAGCATCAGATTCTGTTCACTAATGTTATTAATATTTAACAGTTTTACACATTCAGAAGGAAAATTGATTTATAATCCCCCCCTCTTTACACTGTCTTTGCCAAGTTTAGGTATTAATGCTACGCTGGTTTCATTAAAAAAATGAGAAAGTTTTTCTTCATTTTCCGTGCTGTAGAACAGTTTATGTTACTACTGTCTTGTCTGTAAAGGTGCGGTAGGAAGCCCCCCGTGAAGACATCTGGGGGTGGTTTTGTTTGTTCGTTCGTTCGTTTGTTTAGGGGATAGCTCCTTGATATCTTTCTCTATTTCTCCTGTGGAATTAGAACATTTAAGTTTACATTCTTAATAGAATCCATTTTTATAAGATAATATGTTCCTAGAAATTTATCAATTCCATTTAGCTCCTAAAAATTATTTCCGGAAACCTGAAAACCAGTCTCATTTTTCAAAAAATTTTTCTTTTTCAATAAATAGTGCCCCACCCCCCGCCTTTTCTCCTTGTCATTTCTTATTTTGTAGACTGGCGCTTCCTCTCTTTTTCCTTTTTTCTACTCTTTTTATCTTCTCTACTTCTGTAATTTCTACTCTTGCCTTTATTATTCCCTGTTGTGCGTTTTGTGGGGGATCATTTATTTTTGTTCCCTTTATATATTTTTGTGCTGGAAATTAAGTTAATTTGTTTTATTTTTCATTTTATTAGTATACTTTCATTTAGTTACTGCTTGAAGTGTTTTCCATAGATTTTGATATGTAGTTTTCATTATATTTTATTTTAAAATATTTTAAAAATTTTTTATAACTTTTCCTTTCACCTAGGAATTGGTCAAAAAATTATTTTGTGTATTTCCAAGTGAAAGGATCTGTTTGGGTTTTTATTTATTTTTTTGTTTGGTTTTTTAAGTCTTCTCAATAATTTCTCATTTTATTGCCTTATAATCATAGAATGTTGCTTATAATATTTTTACTTTATGGGACATAACAACGCTTTCTTAATTAGCTAATCTATGGTCAATTTTTGTGGACGGTTCATAAGCTCACAAGAAAAAGGCTTTCCTCACTTCTCAGGCTGTGGGGTCTGGTACGTATCCACGAGCTCTGCCTAATTCTTCCAGCTCTTCCATATCCTTGCCTGTTTTTTGCCACTGGATGCAAACTACATTGACAGTAGTTTTCTTATTATCTTGCATCTCCTGTAGTTTCTACTTCATAAAGGGGATTATTGTGGGTTTGGGCTCATCTGTATTCATGGATGTTATGTATCTTAGTAATTGTGGGTTCCAGCATTAAAATGTGTCCTCTGGTGTGTTCAATGCTTTTTAAATGGCGTTTTACTCTGTCTGCTATCAGGATCATCACGGCCGCATTTTTTTTTTCATTTGCCATTTTTTCGTTTCTCCTATTCCCTTACTGTTGCCTTTCTGAATCACTTTGTTTTAGCTGGGACATCTCTGTGTAGCAGAAAGTTAGGTCTTGTTTTATGAGACAATTTGAAATCTTTTCTGCTTAATTATGTAAGTTAAACCCATTCCCATTTGTTGATATGACTGATATATTTGGTCCCAACTCTGTCCTAAGTTCTTTATGTCATAATTTACTGTACTGATTTCATAATACATGCTGGGGTGTCTTTCTTCCTCTTTCACTTTAAAATTTCTTTTGCTATTTGGAAAGTTTGCCTTTTTGTTCTAGTAATCTTTGTGCTTATACTTTTTAATACCTTTAATCCTTTCTTACTTATTAACCTTATCCCATCTGGTTTGTCAGCATTTTCCCCAGCATGCTGAGGTATAATTAACAAATAAAACTCTATATATTGAAAATGCACAATAGGATGTTTTGATAGATGTGTCCCTTGTGAGGTGATTACCACGATCCCGTGAACTAACATGTCTGTCCCCTCACATACCTGTCCTCGTATGTGGTAAGAACACTTAAGATCTGTTCTCTTAGCGACTTGCAAGAATAAAATACAGAATTACACAAACCTCCAGAACCTCATCCTGCGTAACTCCGGGACCAGCCTCTTCTTATCTCCTCGACCCTCTAGCCTCCGACATCCACCTCTCCACTCTCCGCTTCCAAGAGTTCGACTTTTTCAGATGCCACATGGGAGTGAGACCGCACAGGGCTCGTTTTCCAGTGTCTGACTCACTTCATTCAGTACAGCATCCCCCACGTTCATCCTTGTTTTTGCACATAGCAAGGCCTTCCTTTCAAAGCTCAGTAGTTACCCACTGAATACACACATCACACTTTCTTTGCCCTGCTCCTCACTGCCCCAGACTGTTCTGCCTGGTTGATCGCCTCCGTGTTCTGGTTGGGACAAGAAAAACGTGGTCCTCTCCGGCACCCTCCTGCAGAGCTGGGGAAGTCGGGCACTCACTAAGCGTTCACTTTCCCCCGTGGAAGAAACCTCGGGCCGACCCAGGTAAACTGCAACTGTCTTTCTTACCTTCTTCCATGTATCTACTCAGACGTTTTGCTCCAGCGGGGTGTTGGCACCTCTCTGCTGGAAGCTCCCACAAAGGTGCTCTTACGCAAAGTTATGTTTCTGTGGGGAAAGTGCTGCAGACTCTCATTCTGCCGTCTTGCAGACATCACTGGTTTGTGAGTTTGGGACAGTATCTATGGATGTTTACTTGTTGCCTACACAGCAATCAATGGGCTTATTCCACTCGCCTGCTTCCCTGCTTCTTCTCCTTTCACATTTTAACTTGCATTCTTTCTACAGTATCAGAAAATATGACATTTACTTATTCTGCTTTCAGTGGTGTCCCTACCTTCATTCAGTCTTAGATTTACAATTAAATTTATTAAATACTTACAGTTGGTCTCTTTGCTGAAGTTTCCTTTTATTTCTTTGTGGAATGAAGCTTACCCTTTGGGGTACTGTATTCCCCAAGAAAGACTCATGAGTACATTATTCTCTGAGTTATTGAATACTGATAGTCATGTTTCTATAGCTTTGAGATGCGAAAGACACTTGGCTGGCTGTGGAATCCTTGGTTCGTAATTTCTTCCTTTGAGTTTCTTAGAAATGCCGGCTCGTATTTCCTGGCCTTGTGTGTTCTTTTGAAGATGTCTCTTGACAGGCTCATTCTCTTACTCTTGTGAATTATTTGACCATTTTGCCTGGACTTTTGAGAACATTTTTTTTTTCCAATTAGTTTTACCAGGATCTTGGAATTGGTCTTCAGGTCTTTGGGTCCTTTCAATATGTAGGCTCAGGTTGTCTTGTAATTCCAGAAAGTTTTCTTGGATTATTGTTATAAATCTTTACCTATCCAATTGTTTAATCTGTATTCTCAGGGATTTGAAGTATGCATATATTGGATCTTTTTCATCTTCCCTTTAAGTCACTTTTTCGTTGATCCTTGTTACATTTTGCATTGATTTTTCTCTTCCTCCAATGCCCCTTATTAAACTTTCCTTTGGACACCTTGTAATTTAATCTTCATTTCTCAAGTGACTCTTTTTTTTTCGTTCCTTCTTTCCTTCATTCAACCAACTCTCTCTTTTTTTTACTGATTTTTTACATATTTCAGTTTTTAATCTTTGCATTTCTAATTCAGAGTTGTTTGAGGAAATTTAATTCAGTTTAGAGTGTTGTGTTACACCTTTCTTCTGTTTGTGATTGTTTTCTTCAGTGTGGATTTTTATCATTTGGGATGTTTTTATTTTTTGTTTTCTTCTTCTAGTCACTCTTTGTATTGTTTCATCTATTCAATTTAGCTTTTATAAAGTTCATATGACTTAACAAGATTCCTGGTTCAAAAACACACTATTCTGATAGAGAAGTATGTATGGCTCATTAACGAATGACTGAGATTTTTGTGCCGTGGGTGATGGGTCGTTGTGTGTTCTCTGACTTGTTGTTGCCATAGTTGTTCTCTTTTGACTTATAGGGTCTTAAAATCCCCCCTTTCACCTCTTTTCCCTCTCACCATCTTATCTCCCAAGGGATACTTATTGAAGGTTGACCACCTTGAATTATGTGGGCTTCCAAGTCCCATACTCATTGCCTTAATTACTGAGATTTTTTTTCAGACTTTTCACACATATAAGCCCAGTCTTTCATCAGTCATATGCCCTATCCTGTGTTATCTATTTTCATGTTGTTCTTTTTTTTATTCAGCCCTTGCTTTCCATCCACGAAGGCTTGTGTTGAGAGCCTTAGAAATATTTCATTCAGCTATGGTAGATTTTTTGTTTTTTTGTTGTTTACTAACAGGGACTATGAATTTTTGAGGTGTCTCTGTATTTTAATTATGTTGAGATTGTAGACTTTGTGGATTTTGGAAGAGGGTCAAGGGGAATTGGGGTGCAAGGAAGCTAGACTGAGGACCCAAGAGGTGTCAATACCAGAAGTACAGACTGATCGGTAAGCGTGAGGTGGGGTGATGGGAAGTCTCCAGGGTCAAGCAGAGCCAAAATATGCTTTCCAAGGAAAGGCAGGTTGAGGCAAGATCTCTGCAGTCACTACCCAAATCCAAACCACCCATGCATCGCTCAGCTAGACCGTACCACCACACTCTGCCCACCGACTGGTTTCTCTGACCTCATGTTTATTTTCCATGCAACAGCTTCTACATTTGGAAATGTAAATCTGACATTTTTATTCTTCTGGCTCATAACTCTTTGATGGCTTCCTGTTCTTCTTAAAACATAAACCAATCTTCTACAGTCTAAAGGGTATGTCTCTAGCTTCATCTCGCATCATTCTCCGAGTACTTCATGACAGTACAAGCATTCCGCACTTCTTTCTGTCTCTGACTGCACTGTGCATTTCCTCACTTCCAGGCCTCTCCGTACCTGTTCCTGAATCTGAAACACCCTCTCTTGATACTTCATATATCTAGCTCCTACTTTGCGTTTAGGTCTCAGGTTAATATGGTCCTTGCTCAAGTCCCTTAACCATCTTCCCGCTCTTCCACACTCGGCATCATCTTGTTTACACATGTATAACACCTGTTACTTCTCCGTCATAGTGTTTATTGCAACTTGTATTAGATATCGATTTATGAGAATGTTTATCTAATCATTGCCACAAATATTAGAAAATTGCTATTTGCATTCTCCATAAGGAGCATGTTTATTTTGCTCATTCTTGTATCACCAGTACCCAGCACAATATCTGGCACATACTGATCATTCAATCATGATCAGTATGGTCAATAATGATTTTATTAATAAATATCTATTGATTTGCTAATTAAATGGATAAAGAGTTAAGTGAGGGGTCCAAGCCCAGTCTTAGGGGGAAATTAAGGCAAAAGCCAAAGCAATTGGAATACTATGGAGAGACTGTGAGGTCAGGGCTAAATCCCATATGAACTGGGCCAGCTCAGTCTTAGGGAGGAAAAAGGCATGACTTAGGGTAGGTGAAAACTACGAGATCAGGGCTAAATCCCCATTCTATTAAGTAGGGAAGTAAAGTAAGAATCATATGATTTACACAGGTACCTAGGGATTCTTGATCAGGTTGGCAATAAAACTTAACATAAGTTCTTCTGGATAATAAACAGCAGCTACTATGAGACCCACAATTAGAGAGACACCCTATAATTTCAGTAAATAGTTAAAGGGTGGGTGGGGGGATGGATGGATGGATGGATGGATGGATCAGACTTGGCCTAGTCTCAAAATGGGGGTATAAGTAGGTAAGGGGTCATAGGCATGAGACAGTATGAAAAAATAAAATAGGTGATAGTTTACTTTAAAAGAGAAAGGAAGTTATTTTTTGTGGGGTGGAGTGATACGGAGTGAGAATAGTTATGTAATGTCACAAATACTAGAAAAATAATGTTTGCGTGCTGCATGAGGAATGAGGACAGAGTACCGAAAGAGCAGGTGTACTGACAGTGGCTGAAACCAGACCCAACACGGGAGAGCTCGAAGCAGCATCCGTCCTGCTCTGCCTGAGTGGTCTTCTCCATTCCTTTCTCTGCCATTCGGTTGATAGGGAAATTGAGCCACAGAGAGGGGCAGTGACTTGCTCAACATTGCCCAGCACTGGCAGCGCCTTGAATAGAAGCAGATCTCAACAGAAGCACAGTAGTGAGGATATTGTATTCTACCCCAGGGGATATATGCCTGTGTGCAGATATGCAAGTCGGGCGTGGAAAGTAGGATACAAGTGATTTAAAATGATGGAGAAATGAGATTGTACTGTACTGTGGAGATGGAACAGAAAATATGAAATGGTTCTGCTCATTCCAAAGCCTTATGCAATCTAAACACAAAAGAAAGTGCTGATTTCCTGTTTACTGAACTGATTGGGGACTTTGGGCATAGGCTCACCAACCAGACTTCCCGTACAATAGGCTGCAAAATTCCCAGCATGTTCCCGACTCGCTTGCTAACAATTCAGTCACCCAGAAGGTCAAGAGAATGACTCATGGCTTTGTTGTTCCATACCTATTTCTCATGAACAAAGATAAATTGGCTACAGAATTAAAGATTTCAGGAATTTGGAAGAAAGAGTACATGTCAGTGCCATGTTTGTGAGAGCCGGGGAGGGTGAAGCAGAATCAGACACGCACCCTAGATTATAGAAAACAGATTTTAACAGATGTGAGGTGGAGGAGGTGGTGATGGGAAATGCCCAGGTTCATGCATCAGCTGTGGAAAGGGAGATGATTCTAATCAGAAAGTTCTCACAAATGATCCAACAAGGAAGAGAAGGTAGTAAGTAGAATACACCATTGTGGCTACCCCAGATTTCCTTTGATGTGACACAGCTTAAAGGGAATATTCCCACAGAAAGAAGGTTAGTGTTCACCTTTGCAGGGATGAAGCTACCCAGAGAGAGGATGAATAAGCCTTTTGAGATGCTGGCGCTGTTGGGTGTTTAGATCTGGATGCTGGTCATCAATGCGTGTTTACCTGTGAAAATTTCAGCAAGCCATGTTTAAGATCATTAGACTTGTCTACACACATGTTACACTTCAAATTCATTGTGCAGCAGTTTTTAAGATTTAGGATATTTCCTTCAGGACTTATTTTTAAAATGCTTGTATTTGCATAATAGTTGTCATAGAAATTGTACTTTTCTTTCTTTATTTTCTTAGGCTCACTATTTCGTGTAATTACATAGCCCTGTAATCAGCTTTGTTACTGCCACTGCGTGGACAGGCCACATCCCTCTTTCTCATGCCCGTAGGGCTGGACAGATGTGATGCTCTTCATTGCCATGTTTATAAAAACACCAGAACCAGCGCCTCTGAATATAAAGGTGATTCGCTGAGAATAGGTTCTTGGCGGTAAAGAGATTAGATTGATTGTCTTTAAAGTCCAGCTGCATAGTTACAAATTACTGCCAACAGTATTGGCCTCATCAAACCCTTGCCCGCAGCTCTGTTGGACAGTCATGCACAGAATTGGCAAGTTTTCTAACACAGTATTTGCAAAATCTTTTCCATTCGTAGGACTATAAAGTGGGAGGGCCTTCTGCCCACCTCTGGTCTCTCGGCGCCTCTCCCATGTGACGCAGTTTCCCAGTGAAGCCGCCGCCGCGGCAATGCAGACCCGATGCAGATTTCTGTCAGTTCTCTCTCTGTAACTACCCTGGGCTTCAGGCCACTGACCTTCTAAACCAGAGAACAAAAATGGAAGCTAAGAGGATTTGAAGAAACTTGTCTTTTCTCCAAACAGGAAAACACACAAACAAAAAACCAATCTACTCACTTTTCCCATCTTTTTAAAGTTCTAACTCATTTGCCACAAAAGCTTTTCTGGCATGACATGTAGAGGGTTCTACTTAATTTGTATATTTTTTCAGTCATCTCTCCTTTTTTCCATCTTCTAAATGTATTCTTTAAAAGTACCTTTTTCTCAAAACATAGCATACTTCAAATGCCATATGAACACCTCAAATGAATACTTTATATATTTGAACTTTAATGCATCATATTCTTTTCACAATTCTACATTTTCCATTTATGAAATAAAACAATTACTTATTTTAAAAAGAAACATTTTCAGTATAAAAAATAGAGAGTAAATGAAACACTTGTCCCAAAGAACAAGTCATGCCAACCCAACCTTCTTAAGAGAGTTCTCGGGCGGATAGACGGGAGCCATGCAGTAGAGCATCAAGGTCTGATGCAAACTGGACCCTATTCTCAAGCTATTTTGGGGAAGAACACAGCATCAGCATGTGAGTGAATGAGCAGTTGGGGAGATGAGTAATTAGTTAGATAACCAACCAAAGATTCCGGCGAGCAGATGAACGCCAACCTGGAAGAAGGACTGTTCTAGCACCTGCCACAGAGCTCCACCACTGTGTTTTCTGAGTGACTGCTTATGTTAGTGATCTGAATGAAGTTTGAGCAAAGTGATGTCCGGTAACTTGAAGATCATGGAGAATATGATGATAGGCTGCAGTAGTCAGATGAGTCAAAGAAGAAGGAAGTCAGTAGTGTGTATGACCCTGTACTTGGGTTTCAGAAATACAACCACATTTATATATGTAGAAGCAGGCAGATTTTTTTTTTTTTTTTTTTTTTTTTTTTTTTTTTTTTTTTGCTTGGGGTTTGACGGTTGATGGTGCATTCACTGTGATCATTTACAAACGGAGATGTTGGCTGTACTAAGAGAAGCCCAGTATAAGTAAGGAAAGTAGAAAATAGTGACTCTCTGGGTAACCATGTATTGACAAGACCTCATGTGGACTGTTGCTTCATGTTCTAGTCCTTTCTCACTAAAAGGAACAAACTGGAGGATGTCCTGGGATGAGTGGGTAGAATGATTCAAAAGCCTTGAACTCTTATCCTCTGAGAATTTGTTGAAGAATAAGAATGTTAATGAACTGAAAACTATCTCCCAATTCCCAGACATCTTTTCTATGCAAGCAAAGGTTGACTTTCTGTGGTTCGGGGAACAGAATTAGGACCATCAAGGAGTCCAGCTTGGGTTTAATAGCAGTGACAGTTTCCAGCATTCAGAGGCATGTGTGTATAACATAGAGTCTGCTGCAGATGTTACCGTTTCTTCTCTACTTCTGGGTGTGTGGAGGCTTCCAGTAACCTCACTGGAGTCAGGCATGGCCACCTGACTGTTTCTAGCCAATGAAACCTGAGTTAAAGCAAAAGTGTTGCTTCAGATGCAAGGTGTTGCATGTCAATCCAGACTCTTCAGCATTCTCTTCTCCTGACTCAGTGAACACTGGAGCCTGTGTTAAAGTGGGGGTACCAGCCTTGGTCTCCAAGTGACTACAATGATGAGGATCTCCCACAACCACACTGTGCTCCCTCAGATCCAGCTACACACCTACATTGGACATGTAGTTTGAATGGAAAATAAGCTTTTACTGTCTCTAGCCACTGAAGTTCAAGGTTTTATTATATTTGCATAAGCTTTTCTATCCTGACTAATACAAGTGCCTTTGAGAAGCGATGGTTCCGTATGAGTGAGCATGGGCAAGACAAGCATCATGTTCCCAAGTCTCACACATTGCATTCTTTGCCTTTTTTTTTATTGCTACACTACATTTAGACTATTACTGGGGACATAACTTAGCAGGCATTTTCAACTTGTCCCAGGACTTCCTGAAAGATGATCCTAATGAAATAGGCTAAACTAGTTATCTTCTGTAACTTGACTTCCTGCCCAGCAACATCACAGATTTATGGATCTTGTCCACAGGGGAAGAGCCAACCATGACTAGATAGCTCACTCTGCAAAGCTTCTATTGCCACACAAACACACCCAACTGTGAGGTCCACTAGAGATCTCAGGGCCAAAGTGATTTTTTTAACATGAACTTTACAATTTGATTCTTACACATTCATACCAATAGGGCTATTGCCAAGTGTCTGTTTCAGTCTGTGCATATTGATGCATTATTTACCTGTAACAAAGTTTCCCAAGGATTCCCTCGGTGCCAGTTGCTAACCCATGAGTTAATCTATGCTCTTGGTACCATCTACCAATCCACCGGTTCTCTCAGGAACCCATGCAACCGAATGAAGCCCACTGCATGCCACAATGTACCCATTTACTGTTACTGTTAAAGTTGTTCACTGCTGGACAGTATCTGATATGTTTATAAAGTGCTTTTGTCTGCAGAAGAAGCTTATGGGGTAATGGGAGCCAGGAAGTGAAAGGAACAAAGATATACCTAGCCTGGAAAGGAATGAAGAAATAGAATTACAAGATGATTCCAATGGGGCAAAAATGGAAAGAATGAATTTTAAATTATCATAAGTAATACATATGAATGCATACATATGCAAATATACATGTATTTCTTTCTTTATATATCAAACCAAACCCACACCTAGTTAACTGGAGTCTCACTTCTGTCGTTCACAGGAAACAAAGATCAACTGTGTCCGCCTGGCTACGAAAGGTAGGTTGGCGTGTTCTTGTCTGTCTTTGGCCAGTCTTCAGTCATTTAAGTAGCTCTCCCTCGCACCACACAGGGAGAGTTGGGGCAGCAATCACCGAAAGTAACAGGAAAGAATTGTTATTTTTATTGGAGTCATTTTCATCTAGGTATTAATGTATACCTGACTGTATATATTAATAACATGGTGCCTCAAGCATTGTAAGAGCTCAAAACACATTTGTTGAATCAATGGAGGGATGGATGGATGGATGGATGGATGGAGTGGTACATCAATCAGTGGTGACTATAGATTTACTCAAATATCTCCTGCTATATATTTTTTTATACTTGTTTATGTTGGAATTTGAAGCATGTTTATGAAATGTACCTTCTGGGTTATGTACTTTATTCAATTTGCACATGGCTTTCAAAAATGAGATGATTACTGCTGGTGCCTTTAACAACAAGAAAAGAAACACTGCTTTGTTTTGTACTCGGCATTTTCAACACTCGCCCCCCCAAACTAAGGCAACAGGGTTCAGGCTCATCACTTTTTGTTTTCCTGATTGTAATTGAATTGTCTGGCTCTTTCAACTGGTATATGTGTCTGCTTATTACTCTTTTAAAAAAAATCAATGAATGCTTTGTTATTTAACCTATTATAAGGTTGAATGGTTAGAAATCAGGTTTACCTTTTTGTTATAGAATTGATATTTTTAATAGCTCTCCTTGCCCTACAAACACACCAAAATTGGGCAGGTATCTTTTGCTCCCTGCATTTATTCATAGCATATATAGTTTTATCGATTGCTTCCATGGAGATGACAGTTATAAATATAAGTATAAATAGAGTCATAGATACAACGGATAGAGGAAAACAATGACCCAAATATGTATATACACACCTATGTGAATGTATATACACATATGCACACACATACAGAGGAAAATGTACACAGATATGGGCGGGGGGAGACAGAGACACAGATCGGGGGGGAGGGAGAGAGAGGAATTATCTATGGTTATCTGGCAAAGCATGCACCAAGTCCTATCATGCACAGCCCTTGCAGCCTTGAGGAAAAGCAAATCAACAGGTAGGCCGGGCAGGGAAGACGCAGGAGGAAGGAGAAGGCGGAAGCATTAAGGGCTCACTGGGACAAGAACTCACCCTGATTCCACGTAAGTCCTGAGAGGTCAGCATGTCCCTGATGCGTTCCCTCCCGGGAACTCAAGCTACTGGACAGAAGGAAATGAAATACCTCTCGTGAGGAAGCCAGGAGAATTGACAGCCCGAAAACAGAAGTGACACAAACCACAGGCCTTGACAGACTTCCCCACGGAAGAAAGCGGATAACCCAGGAGGCAGGACGCCGTCCATGGGAGAGCCTAGAGCACCAGACGGCAGGCAGGACATCAGGGGGCTCTGGCAGCACTTGGGGATGGGGCAGGGAGCTGCTTGGGCAGAATTCCCATCCACAGCTCAGGGTGTGATCCCCTCTCAGTGCCCATCAGATAAGAGGGCGCTGGTGACCTCGGAGCAAAGGCAAGCGAAGGAAGCCTGGGTTTGGTTAGAGTCTGCTCTGTGCCTGGCAGGATTAAAGGCAGACAGACCCCACTAAACCCATGCACTGCCTGTGGGGACTTTGTATCAGGATCTAAGGCCCCAAATCAACATTTGACCCATCCCTTTCCTGAGTCAAATTTCCCTCTTAGTGGGCTTGCTGAAAACACTATTCTTTTTAATGAAGGAATATACAATACTGGGGACCTCACAGACATCAGGAGATGTGAGGTCCCAGTGGCAGATTCACAGGCCATCTGCTCCCCCCACCTCTCTGTCACTGTGGCACCTTCCTCCTCTGTCCGCCAGCAGGCCTCCAGCCCCTGGAATGGGGTCACACATGCAGGCTTGAGGCCAGTGCTCTGGTGACAAAGCCACTTGCTTGTGTTCTGTCCCTGACCACAGTGACACAGTGTCTGCTCACCTGTGTAAGTCTCAAAGAATTAGGGGGCTGCCACTCAGAACAGAGCAGCTCCGAACGCTCCTTCGGGGTCATTCTGACCTGACCCCCAGCCCAGTGCATCTTCTGTTAGGTGCTGCACCAGGCTCCAGGGGGACGCTCTAGCCCGTGTCTGTCTATAATGTCACTGTTAGTCACCCAAGTTCTAATGCAGTGCTGCCCAGGTTGGAGGGTTGCAAAGTAAGGGACCTGTGTTAACTTTCTGTGGCTGCTGTACCAAAGTAGCACAGACTGAGTGACTTAAACAACAACACTTACTGTCTCCCAGTGCTGGAGGCTAGAAGTCCCACAGGAAGGGTGCGCCAGGGTTGGTTCCTCATCTGGGCTGGCAGGGCAGGATCTGGTCCAGGCCTCGCCCCTGGCTTCTGGTGGTTTGCTGGCATCTTTGGGTTCCTTGGCTTGTAGAAGGATCACCCCTATCGGTGCCTTTGTGTTCACATGTCGTCTCCCTGTGCATCTCTGTGTCCAAAGTTCTGCTTATAAGGACACTCGTATTGGATTAGGGCCCATCCCACTCCAGTCTTACCGCCTCCTAACTGATTACATCCGCAAGGAACCTGTTGCTGAGTAAGGTCACGTTCTAAGGTCCTGGAGGTTAGGGCTTCCACGTGTGAACCAGGGGTGGGGGGTCACTGTTCGCCCATAGTAGGAACCGTGGAGCCATGCAGTTAGGGGCAGCAACTGTGTGGTTCCCATCGGAGCCTCTGACTGCTCCCCATTCACAGTGTCACCCCAGGAGGAGTGCAAGAGCAGGACCCAGCCCTGCCAGAGTGGGGTCGAGAGGTGGGCGGAGGTCCAGCTTTGGCTCCTGTTCCCTCCAAAAGCCGGTGAGGCTGCCTCTGGCAGAGGAGTGGGATCTGTGGCAGCAGGACCCTTCTCAGACCCCACGTGACAGTGGAGCGGCAGGTGCCTATCCAACCGAGGTCCTGGGGCCAGACCAGGCTGGGCTTCCTGGGGAAGAGACCAGCACTTCCCTACGAGGGGAGCTCTGGTGAGGGCTGCTCGATCTAACCACTAACTGCCAACCCCACGTTGCCATGGCAGGGATCCCTGGCACATAGTTGGCTGAAATGAGCAAATGCGTTGGAGTCAGCATCTCACTGCAGCCAGGCTCAGAGACCTTGAGGGTCTCACTTGATCTTTCCAAAACTCAGTGGCATCATATTCAAAGGGATCCCCATCTACCCATTCATAGAACCTTTTGAACGTACCTACTGCCAGTGGTTTGCCGATAAACCTGCTCTTTGTAAAAGAAAAGCCCATATTTGTTGTCCTTGTTGATCTGCAGGTGTAAATATCCCTACCAGGTCCCATTTCAAGTTAGAATGGCTTAACAGCTGGCTGGCAGAAAAGGAAGAGAGGGAGGGAGGGAGGGAGGGAGGGAAGTGGGGATGGAAAGAAGGACCAGCATGTTTAACAACCAGCTCTAGCCAGCTGGAGCAAGCCAGCTCCGGAGCACCAAGACCTCTACCACCAGTTTGTTATGATGATCAAATGATATGTATAAACATAAAAGTGTGTTATTTACTCCAAAGTGTGTGGGAAAACATTTTTATTCCTGTCCATGCCTGTCCTTGCCTACATATAGGCAGCTCACTTGTGGAGCCAGGCATTCTGAAAAAAAAACAAGGATTTCATGGTTCCTGTCCTCAACAGGCTTCCAGTCTAGTGTGGAAATAGACAGCACGGAGACAACTTTAACAGATAATGGTGCAGTTATATTTGTGGTCAGTGCTTCTGAAGAACCTGGGGACTGAAGGAGCCCCGTGTTGTCCTGGCCTGTGTGTTCCTGGCCCACCATTCAGGGCTCTGCTTGGCTGGGACTAGTGCAGTGTAGGAGACCTTTGCTTTCATGTCCCCTCATCCCACCCTCTCCACCAGCACTGGGGATTGGGTAGAACCCAGAGCAAGGGTGGGACCTGGGAGGCCAGCTGACTCAGAACCTCAAGCTGCAGGAGAAGCCATACTCCTGGCCCAAGTCCCACAGGAAGGACGAAGTCCCCTGTGTTTAGAGCGGATCTAGCTGGTGAACTCACATATCACCAGTTTTTATTTACAGGGACAAATGAGAACCTCAAATGGAAGGCACAGCTAAGGGACTGTGGGGTGGGATTTCAGTATTTGTTAATGGAAGGCTTAGCTCTAGGATGGGAACAGGCTCATCTCAAATGCCCCAGCTTCACATTTTCCTTTACCTTGTTCCTCAGCCAGGGGTCTGCTGTTATTAGCTCTGACTGGAGATTCAGAGGAACCAGAATGTTCTTCTGTGGAGATCAGCCGTAGTGGGGAAGTGGAGTTCATCAAAGAGCCCATAAAGAGAAACAGAGCAGTTTTAAGACAGATTTCCTAGAAGCAGAGCCTGAGGCAGGGATTTGGTGCCTGTGATGTATTGAGGGAGGGCTCTTGGAAGAAATCGAAGTGAAAGAGGGAAGGGAGGCAGGGAATGCAAAAATGCTGAGCAAGAATCCATTCTCAGATAAAGTGAAGCCTGGGGTAGAATGTAAATTTCTCCAAAGTTGTTTTGTTTTGAGACAAGAAGACCAAAGTTGTTTTGTTTTGAGACAAGAAGACCATGATTTCTTCCTCCTCCCCTCATAACAACCAGTCCTTGGCACTTCCACATTTCCCTACCCTTCGCCCTCCCCTGGGTCTCTCAGGTGGCTCCAGGGACAAATGGCACCCTTGAGCCTTGCACAGGTCTCCGGGGAAAGTCTCAGGTGCAATCCCACAGCCTCACCACTCGTAGCAGCGGGAGACGGCACGCCAACCTGAAGAGGGGGTCTGGGTACCACAAGGCTCCATGACACAGAGGATGGGTTTCATCATGGGGCTGAGGAATAGCAACGAGATAATGGGATGGCCTTAAATTCAAGAACTAAAAAAATATTGTTAAAGCCCTTTTCTTGGTACCCTCTAGCTCTGGGAGTCTACCCGGAGCTGGAGAGAGAAAACTGCAGACTATGGGTAACAAACATTAAGTTTTGGTTTGGAAACAGAAAACTATTATTCAGACTTTGAAGCAGGGGCAGTAGAAAGTCAGGGGGCAAAAAAAAATCTGTTTTAAAAGTAGGTTTTGTTCTTGTAGTTTCAACAGGAACTGTGAGAAAGGGCAAGTAAGAGGGAGGGAGATGCACTTGGACCCATTCATTCAATAATGTTCACATTTGGAAGGTGAGGCAGGAGCTCTGGTGAAGATGGGTCATGTGGAAATTTGGGGTGGGATACTTAGACTTCCAAGGTACTGAAGCTCAAGTGGGAGATAAGACAACCCCTCTCATGGCAGCTGACCATCCCATCTAGCGGAAGATGCTCCGGGCTGCAGCTGCTTAAGGTGGTACCCAGTTAACCCAATGCATGTCTTCTGGCTCAGACTCAGCTAGGTAGGGGGAATGGGTTCTGATCTAGTGACTCAGTTCCAGAACGATACCAATCAGTTCCTATTCTGGAAACTGATGTCCAGTTCCATCCAAACCCCTTGACTCACTAATTCTCTATTTGTCTAATTCTTCCCCCGGCCTCCCTCCGTACACCCATCCATTCACTTTGCTGCTTCCTGTGACCCACAGGCCCTGCACGATCTGGCCACTTCCTGCCCTCCGGGCTCATTCAGGCTTTGTGCTCTTCCTCACTGTGCTGCAGCACGCTGGTCTTCTTTCAGCTCTCCAAAACACATCAAGCTCCTTCCAACCTCAGGACCTTTGTCTGTCCTGCTCCCTCTGCCTGAAATTATCTGCCCACTATATATGTATCTGCTTAAGAGACATGTCTTTCCGATTGCAGCTTAAACTTCACTTCTTCATAAAGACCATCCTGACCTTCACTCTAATACACATGCCCAGCATTCTCCACTCTTATTGTACCCTGTGCTTTTTTTTCATAGCGTTCATCATGACTTGCAAAAAAAGGTGTGTGTGTGTGTGTGTGTGTGTGTGTGTGTATTATTTACTTACATGTTTGATATCTGTCTCCCAGCTAGATTCTAAGTGACGTGAAAGGATTGTGCCTATTTTAAACACTGTTATGTCCCTCGGTCCTAGCATACATTGGTGCTCAGTAAAATATGTAGAATGAACAAATGGATCCATTGAATTAATGGATCAATTGATGAATCAGTCAGTCAATCAATGTGTAGAGGCATGGATGAATGGAATGCTAACATCTCATTCATTTTTTCAAACACACGCTATTTGTCAGAACCGTTCTCTTGGAAAATGGAAGTAAAAACCGTAGAGGTAGTGATTCACTGTGCGATTTACAATCCCCACTAATGACAAGACCATCCAGGCTCTGCTTGGCTACCTGCTGTGACAGGGGCCTCACGAATCCCCCAGGGAGTTCCTTCCACACTTCAGTTAGAGGGACCCCCAGTGTCCTGAGTCCAAATCAGCTCCCTATTATTTCTGCCGTTCAGTCTCTGAGGTCACACAGGTCCTAAACAGGACCTGCCTTTGCTGCTTCTGGAAAATAACGTTCACTCCCGCACACTCACTCCCCCTGCCCTGTGTAGAGCAAGCGGGTACTTGCTTGTCTGCTATCTTCCCTTTGGAGCCTCTCTGGCCACCAGCAAGCAGCAGCCGCATCTCTGGTGCCAGCCATCGAGGGAACACAGCTGGCTGTGCTGATTCCCACTGGCTGCACCCAAATGGTAGTTAGAAAAATCAGCTTTGATTTGATTTGCCAACTGAGCCGAGTCATTGAGACAGAATAAATCCGGAAACCCGTAGAGCCATTTGCAGAGTTGCTTTGCAGAAGACAGCCACAATTTTAATCTAGTGAACACTCTCTAAAGATCCTATTAAAACCCCGGAGTAGGTGCCGAAAGCTGAACTCCAGAATAATGAAGCATGAGATGAGGGCAAATGTCAGCAACAGCTCCACGCCGCCCAGTGGCACTGATAGACTAAAGCCATTGTCCCAGTTGCCAGTTGCAACAGACAGCAGGCATTGGTGATGGTCTTTTGTAAATGTAGCTTCTTTTAATAATGGCTGAGCCTGAAGTAGAGCATTACACCCACTGTTTTCTCTCTACTCTCCATGTGGATGGTCACCCCTGCAGGGACTGGCAGGAACAGTAGTGAATAGCCAGTCTCCAGTGAGAGGACCTCATTTTTCGGATGCTAAGACTGGGGCTGAGAAGGGGAATGATGTGTCCACGGCTCCTTATCCACAGGAATAACGTGCACAGGTGGTGTGAGAGGCCAAGCGAGATGTAGGAATGGTCTGCTGTCAGACAGGAAATGCCTGCTCTTCCCTCTCCCGTTGAGCCAAAGCTACATGGAAGGTTCCATGTTATATGTATAAAGCTTCTTTGCATGGTTGCATGGAATAATGGGGAATCAGAGACTCTTGGACTGAAGTCCTGCCTCCGAAAATTAACTATTAGACCTTGGAGAAGTCACACTCTATGCGTCTATCCCTTCACTTTTAGGCCTGAGATCATTAGCTCTTTCTCCTGATTACTTGAGATAATGCATGTGAAAGGCCAAGAACGCAAAAGGTGATAAACCACTTGAGCTTCCCTTCTTTCTTTTCTCCTTCAGACCCTCTCTGATATAAGACCTGGAGACCCAGGTCTCCTAAGCACATGGCCTATCTCTGTTGTTCTCTAAGGAAGAAAGGGAAAGACTGGACTCTAATCCCTTCTCACACAATTGTACAAATTGGGCTTTTATCAAACAGACTGAAGCTAGATTCAAAGCGCAGAAACTGGAAGGAGATAGCAACGATGCTGGGCTCAGCTTTTAGCATTCAACCTTTTCATCTATAGGTCACTGTATTTAGATGAGAGCCTACCTAGCAATTATATATAATTATTGACTGAGTATAGGATCTTGCTCATCCACTTGGTAACCTTTCACTATGACACTTTTCCTTTTCTTGTCATCTTCCCAGAAACTTCAGGAGGGACCCAGGGCCAGAGGATGCCCAAATCTTGCCATGGCAACTGGAGAAGGAGTCATAAGACAGAAACACTTGTGTGAGACAAGACTATAGTGACCAGTCTATTGGAAAGCTCTTGGTGGTTGTTCAGTCCTTAGGAAAGCCCAGGGGGAAGCCCAGGGTGTGAATTGGGGGTTGGGTAGGATAGTCCTGTTCTACCCGAGCCACAACCAACGCAATGAATTTTCCACACCGAGGCTCTCAGAGTTCCTTGAGTGTAACAACGCAATGATGAAAGTAAAACCTGGCACATATTATGCATTAAATTAATAGTGAGCATTATTATATTATCCTGACTCAAAAAATGAAGTCATATAGGCTCAAAGGGTTAAATAAATAAGGACCTCAAGGTCCCTCTCAATTGTAGCTGAGATCTAACCCCTCAAGCTCAAGGCCTCTCCAGGATACCATTTTGAATCTTGTCAATACCACGGTCTGGCGAGACTCCATGGGCCACTGTCAGGGTCCCATCTCCTATTTGTTAAGTCCTTGTCAGCCTTCTTTTCCAGGAGTGGTTGACAATAGAATCTTGAGGGTGTGATGGGCCTTTGTCCTATCTGCAGTGGTATCCAAGCTAAGTCCTGGGATCTGGAGCAGAAACCTCAAGGAGCCCTCAGCTGTCTTTACTTCTACAACATATGGAAGCTAATAAACCAAGAAATTAGTTTGTCTTCAAGGTTATCTGCTCCAGCATCCTCTTTAGCCCATCAGCATCTCTTTGCATTTAACATTCCTTGCTTTAGAAGGGGAAAAAGTCAGAAGGGAAGTCCCAGGTACTTGGCCTTCTGACCTTTTTCTCTGCATGGTCTCAATGTTTTCATCAATGGCTGACATATATCTGTCATAACAAGGTCTGAAAATTGTGAAGAGAGAGGGGTCATGAACCCTCCAGCAGAAAGGCATGTGATGGGGGACCAGGTGAAAGCACAAGACCTCCACCTTTTCTCTCACTGGATTAGTCAGGAGAGGCTAGGCTTTGCTGCAACAACAAATTGGTACCCAAATCCCAGTAGCTGAATACCACAGAGGTTTATTCACTGTTATGTCACCCAGAATAGATATGGCCTCAAAGGACCTTACAGTGGGGACAGGAGAAGTATGGAGGTGGTAAAATGGATCTTAAATACCTCACTTGGAAATGATGCATATCACTTCTACTTAGGAGGCCTTGATAAAACACGGATTCTTCTGTATGCCCAAGAAGGAGAGATGGGTCACTCACCAGTAAACACTAGTGATCTCTGGCACAAAGCATATGAGTGTCTCTCCTATTTCTATTTCCATTTGCGACCCACAGTCCATCACTTATCTGCTGCTCTTCCACCCACTAGGAAAACCTCTCCCCATCCCAGCACCTGTCTGGCTACACCTCTGTTCCTCTCCCTCGTGGCTGATCATTCTCACTAAGCAGAGTTGTGGCCTTAGATGGGAGGGTGGGGAGGCTCCTTGGGGCCTGCCAACTGAACTAAGGCTTTGACTGTTTTCCATTTAATCCTTTATTTTTTTTAACTTTTATTTATTGATTTGAGAGAGAGAGAGGAAAGGAAAGAGAAAGAGAGGGAAACATCAATTTGTTCCACTTATTTATGCATTCATTGATTCTTGCATGTGCCCTGACTGGGAATCAAACTTGCAACCTTGGTGTACCATCAGGACAATGCTCTAACCAACTGATCTACCTGGTCAGGGCTCACTTAATCCTTTTAAGAACTTCAGGAGATACTTAGCATCCCGGTTTTATAGGTAGAGAAATCGAAACTTAAATGTACATAATTTTTCCAGTGACATAGTAAGTGAAAAATACTAAACCAGAATTTCATTTCTTCATTTAGTTTTCAATAAACATGTATTGGGTGCAACTTAATACTGACTTGTGGTCCCTCACCCCCTAAAGGTTAAAAACTTCATCACTAGATTTGGACAGTCTTCGATTCTAGGCTGGGAAAGGTACTTAACTGCTCTGTGTCTCAGTGTCTCCAAATATAAAGCAATAACAATTAGCACCACTTATATCACGGGGCTAATGCATATAAAATGCTTAGCCTAAGGCCGACTGATGTACAATAAACACCCAACAGGTAGTAGCTAATGGGAGCGCAACAGGCAGATTGCATCAGTACAGTCTGGTAAGGGCTGCAGTGGAAGTAAGTAAATTTCAGGATGCTGTGTGAGCCCAGAGAAGGGAAATGCAAATCAGTTTAAGGTGTGCATGCTCAGGTAAGGCATGCAAAACTCCAGACAAGTTGGCAAAGGAGAGTAACAATTACATTGAGCAAGGTGGGAGGGCAGGAAGGTCTTCTGAGCCGAGGAGGTAGCGTGGGCAAATCACTGGAGGCAAGAGAGCTCGCTGCTGAACTGGAATGGGACGAAGCGAAGGAACCATGGCTAGAATGCCACAGTGACCGTGGAGGCGAGGCTGGAGTGGCGAGCCCGACCAGGTCAGCGAGCACTCTGTGCAGCCCCGTCGCATGTATACGTGAACAGATTGTCCTGAGACAGTGTGCTTCCTCGGAGGTACTTAGGCAGACTGCCTTTGTCAACAAGGCCATGCTCTTCACAGCTTAGAAAATGGATCAGAGGTGGAGTTCCAAGACAAGGACAAGGCCGGAACATGGGAGAACAGAGAGGATGCTGCTGAAACAGGCCAGGTGGGGACATATGAGTCATCTCTCCTCTCCAACCTTCTGTTTCTTTTTCTGACGTGCCAGCCTAACCGTTCTTGTCTTGCCTGCCTCAAAAGGCTGGGAGGAAAATTAATAAAAACAGCCACTTAGAACAGGGTTTGCAAACCGCTCTGTAAAGGGCCAGGTAATGAATATTTTTTTAGCTTTGCTGAAAAGTTTAGAGGCCATGTGGTCTCTGAACGCTTCACCTTGGTCGCTACAGCACAAAAGCAGCTGTCGAAAATACCTATAAAATAAGTATGGCCGTGTACCAATAGCATTCATTTAGAGGCTTTGAATTTTGATTGTATGTAAATTTTATCTGTCAAAAAATGTTTCTCTTTAAATTAAAAAAAAATGTTTCTCTTCTTTTTACTTTTTCCCAACCATTTAAACATGTAAAAACCATTCTTAGCGCATGGCCACACAGAAAACGGTGGCTGCGGGGTTGGACCTGGCTCAGGGGCCAGCATGTGCCGACCTCTCCGAGAACATGCTTTCCAAGTGGCCACATTTCCTGCCTCTCAGGGAGTAGTCTTATGATTACTGTTGACCAAAATGTATTGTCTGTGACGTTTTATAGATTTCATGGCTGTTAGTCAAGCTTGCCCTTTGTGTGAGTTTCTGCAATTATGTATTTCCTATTTATCAGTTGGTCTGGAATGCCCTGCCTCTCCCTCCATTTTGCATAAAAACTTTCCACTGTTTTGTTGATGAATCACCAGAGACAGAAGCAGCCTTGGCCAGCACAGGATGTCCATGTGCCTTTTGTATCATTTTCTTTGGAGAGGCAAGTGGTGGGTTTGAAAAGGCAGGAACATTAGGCAAACCAAGGTTTAAGTCCTGCCTCTGCCAGTTATTACTTCTGTGACCCTGAGCAGGTTATATCATCAGTTCTCTAACTCATCATTTCTTCATTTGTTTATTCATTTATTCAAGAAACATTCGATGAGTACCTACTAGGTACCAGGTACAGTACAAGGCCACAGAAGTTCACTAGTTAATGAGGTACCGTAGGTGCCTTCAAGGTGATTATGGAAATGAGGGGAAGGCAGCCACTTATAACATAGAGAGAAGATGAGGGTGTTGCCCTGGTTGGTGTGGCTCAATGGATTGAGTACTGGCCTGCCAACCAAAGGGTCACCAGTTCAATTCCCAGTCAGGGCACATGCCTGGGTTGCAGGTCAGGTCTCCAGTTGGGGGCATGTAAGAAGCAACCACACACTGATGTTTCTCTCCCTCTCTTTCTCCTTCCCTTCCCCTCTCTCTAATAAATAAAGTCTTTAAAAAGAAAAAAAGAGTAGGGTATTATGGAAAGACAGAGGACCCACAGCGGCAAGACACTAAAGATCCCCTAGAGAGAAAGAGTTGTAAACTAACACCTGAATGAGCAGCTGTTGGCCAGGTGTGGAGGCAGGAAGTGGGTGTGTCCCCCACACAGGGACAAGCCTAGGTAAGGCCTCCAGACGAGAAGGGAGAGGGCTGGAAATGATGGAAAGGAGTTTGTGCTTAGGGCAGAACACAGAGCGTGACAGTGGGGGTGGAGAGTGGGTGAGGGGCAGGCAGAGGACTCCTTGAGGGCCTGTGAGCTGGGTGACAGGGTCTAAGGTTGACCTTGACAACAGTAGGGCCACCGATGCACTTCAACTGAAGGGTGGAAGTGGATTGAAGGGGGAGCAAGACTGGAGGCCGCTTTGGTAATGCACATGAAACATGGGTGGCTTGAGCTAAGTTGGAAATGAAATTGGAGAGACGATTTTTGGGGGTAGAAGTAATAAAGCATGCTGAGTGATCAGAAGTAGGACACCAGAAAAAAAGAGGGGTAAAGAATGACCCCAGGTTTCTAGGCTCAGTAGCTGCATGGGTGGAGGCACCATTGACTAAGAAAGGGAAAACTGGGAGAGAAGACACTTGGGTGGAAAGGTGATGGGTTGGTTTATAATAATTTACTGTACTCTCTGGGCAGTTCTAAGTCTTAGAAACATTGTATGTGAGGTACCTGGCAGAGTACCTGGCATGTCGTGGGTGCTTGATAAATGGTGACTCTTATTCCATTGTAAACAATCTATTTCAGGCCCTGTTCAGTTAACTCATGATGTTCTTTTGCTGTCTAGTGTGAGCTCTTCAGAGCCAACAGAATTGCAGTTTTGTTCATTGTACCGCACGTTTTCATGTGTGTTTCTTTCTCTCCTTCTCTTCTGCATGCTGCCTGGGGACTGGCTTCCTTGTGGTCAGCACCAATGGGCAGCGCCCAGGTGACCCCGGGGACTCCACTCTGCCTCCTCACCACAGGTGATCACCAGAGCCCTGGGCGGGTGGGAGGGGAGTGAGAGTGACCCACACGCAGCAGGTCCTCCAGGCCAGGTGCACCATAGAGGAACTAGCAGTCCCTGCATCCCTCCATCCCTCCATCCACTCACCCATTCACCCACTCATGCATCCTTCCATCCATCTACCCATTCTTCCACCCACCCATCCGTTAACCCACTCATGCATGCATGCATGCATGCATCCATCCATCCATCCCTCCATTCTGCTAATGCTTACAAAGTACCTACTATGTGCCAGGCTCCGTTCTAGGCACCAAGGAATACAATGATGACCAAAAGAAGACATGTTTCTATACCTTTCTGGGAAGGGCAAGATCCGTTAGTCAAAAAACTACCCAAGTAAGGAAGGGTACAACTCCAGCTGTGAGTGGTGCTGCAAAGGAGAGGTGCGTGGTTTTCAAAACACACAAACTGGGGAACTAACAGAGTGCTTCCCAGGCAAGTTCCAGCTGTGCTGTGGTCTAAGGTTAGGAGAGTTGACTTACATGCCTATGCTTAGGAAATGATTAGATCTGTCTCTGATCCCAGGTCTACCATTGTCCTGGACAAGTCCTTTAAATGTGATGACTCCCACTTCTCTTATGCATTAATAGGAATAATAATACCTGTCTCTTACCAAGGGCTTATATACTCTGCACATGCAGAGTCTTCTGGAGTTGTGTTCTGAGACAAAACAAGATAATGAATATGCAAAATGGTGGGATGGGAGCACCCGGTCTGGCATTGGTATTCATTTATTTGTTTGAAGGAACTACCTGCCCCTTCCTTTGAACGCATAGTTGGACCTCATTTCCCATAAACATCTGTCACTCTTCAAGGTCGGGATGTAGCGCTCATCTGTGTCAGAGACTGATGCCCAGGGTTGCCCTTGAGACAAATAGTCCCTGCTGACCTGGAATCTCTACTGCATGGGCCCTTTCTGGTCTGTGGGAAGTTTCTCAGAGATTTCAAATATCTCACTGTTGCCTCCCTCAAAGTTGTTGCTCAAACAATGGCTTTCTGTCTGCTGGTCCCTACCTGGTCAAGTTTATCATGGTGGGAAAGAGGGTGCAGCAGGCAAGGGTGACATGAGTCCAGCCATCTAGTACCTTCAGCGTCCACTTCTGTCCACCCCCTTTCCCAGACTCAGAAACGTTGCTACTAGTGAATGTCTTAGGTGGGGTTCCCTAGACCAAGGGTCTGGGATGGGGATTCTTATGCAAATTATTGATTGAGGAGTATTCTCAGAAGAAAGAAAGTGAGGGAGTCAGGCGGCTGGGCAGGGCAGGGTGGGGGAGGTGCATGGGGGGAAGCTGCGGGATGAGGAGCCCGGAGTCAACTGAGCCCACAGGGGGCTCGGGAGGATGAATTTTATCACGGAGTTGCTCCCACCTTGAGACAAGGGGTCCAGCATGAGTCCTAACATGTACACACACCAGCGTCTGTCGGCCAGTGGCCGAGGGCTGCCAGGGGAGTGCATGCCCTCCTGGGGAGGTGACACTCCTTGGTCTGATGGCACTTCTGCAGGGAAAGAGCGGTCTGTGAGCTGTTTGCACGCAGCCCGCACAGCAGCTAGAGATTAGATGCAGCTGCCCAGGTAAGGGAGAGCTGGGCAAAGCCCCAACAGTATTTGCTACAGCCAAGTTGTGTCCCTGCCATTGACCCCCCAGCCCCGTATGTCACTACCAACACCCCAGGAATGTCATCTTAGCCACTCCCTTTTATATGACCTTAAGCAGGTTGGATAGCCTTACTTCACCTGCTGCAGAGTCGTATTAAAGGGTACATTAGGTACTCAGAGTAGAGGGTGCCTTATATCTCACCAGCTTACTCTCATATAGTCAAGGAGAGAAAAAAAGATTGCACTAGGCGACCCTCGGGAGTGCCCTACTCAGGAGCAGCACAGAGTAGGCCTTCACCAAACGCCAGTCCCCTACCGCACGCCATCACAGGCCCGCTGGGCGTCACCCTCACCCCCAGGGAAGCGGGAGTTGCAGGTGTGTGCACGGTGACAGTGACCGGAAAGGGATGCTCATGCCTGGGCTCACACACCCTTCACGGAGAAAACAGCTTCTGCAGAGTGTGAGCTGCTGCGTCTTGCTGGGTCATTGTTCTCTGGACTCTATTCAAGTCGAGCAGTCTGATAATGTTTTCTTTAAACAGAGCCAGTCTCATATCAGGCACATTTGTTCTTACCTCTTGCCTTCCCGGGCGTCTGAATGTTTCTCGTCTGACAGGTTTATTTCACTGGGTTCCATTTATTTCCCCGCGTTCCTCTGCGTCGCTTGATGGGTGAGGTGCCTGCGAGTGTTTCTCTTGGCGCTGGCTGTCCCTTCCAAAGCGTGTTTTGTTAACGCTCATCCCCTGGTAGCAATAATGGCTGATTTAAATTATAACTGCACGGACCTGAGCAATGGCGATATCAGACCGTAAACACAGTCAGCGCCGACTCAGAGCGTCGCACGGGACTGGCTGGTGTTTGGTGTGAGCTGAGACTGGGTTCAACCCTCAGCTCTGCCACTTTCTGACTGCTGACCTGGGGCAGGTTACTCCTCTTCCCTGGGCTTCACCCCCTCCCTCTGGAGAAGTGGGGACAGATTACCCATAGTCAGAGTGAATCTTGAGAACTAAGTGTGATAACAGCTTTGACTTCTTCGCTCAGCTCCCTCCACCTAGCTCCTTAGGTCTCTCTGACCTACAGGGTTTCTCAGTTGAATCACTGGTGACATTTGGGGACAGATAATTCTTCGTTTGGGTGGGGCTGTCCTATACATTGTAGGATGTTTAGCAGCATCTCTGGCCTCTATTAGATTGCCCCCCAATTGTCTCAACCAAATAGATCTCCAGACCTGACCACATGTTCCCTGAGGGGCAAAAGCACCCCCTGTTGAAAGCCTCCGGAGGCACACTGTTCAATAGAAATAGAATCTCAGCCATGAATACAGTTTTAAATTTTTTAGAGTCGCATTAGAAAAGTAAAAGGTAACAGGTGAAATTAATTTAAAGATGGGCCCTGGCTGGTGTAGCTCAGTGGATTGAGCGCGGGCCTGCGAACCGAAAGATCGCGGCTCGATTCCCAGTCAGGGCACATGCCTGGGTTGCCAGGCCAGTTCCCGACAGGGGACATACAAGAGGCAACCGCACATTGATGTTTCTCTCCCTCTCTCCTTCCCTTCCCCTCTAAAGATAAATAAATAAAATCTAAAAAAAAAAAAAAGATAATTTAAAGATGGTTTATTTAATCCAATGTAGACAAAACTAGTATCATTTTCACATATGATCAATATTTTCAAATTGCTAATGAAAGATACTTTGCATTCTCTTTTTGCACTAAGCCTTTGAAATCTGGTGTGGATTTTACACGTAGAGCACTTCTCAATTCAGATGCTAAATTTTAAACTGTTCAAATGAGACATAATCCTAAAAAGATCAACACTGTGTTTACAATTAAGCATACTTTACACCGCTTCCATTCTGAAGTTAAACGAGTTGCCAGGAAAGAAACGTTAACATCTGGTTCCTCGGTCACACTAGCCACCCTCCAAGTGCTGAGAAACCACCTGTGGCATTACGGACAGTTCAGATCTAAAGGTAAAAAAAGTCCTGACCGTCTCTGTGCCTAGTTGCTGAACGGCAGTGAATGTGCACAGAGTAGAGGCTCCGTGAATGTTCAGTCCCCTTTCTTCCCTGCCTCCTGCCAGGCTTCCTAGAGACTGAATCTCCGGAACCTCCGAGTGGGGCTCCAGCAGATCTGCTGGCCCAGCCCTGCGAACCCCATGCCCAGCCTGGGCCTCGCAGAGGAGACCTCTCCCCGAACGCTGAGTGAGCAAGAACAGGTGCTCCAGACTCTCTAGATCTTGGCTTCTACTTCTTTCTTCTCTTGCTTAGAGAAGAGCTGCTTTTCCTCCCACCCTTTGGGGAAAGGGATGGATTGGTTGTTAGTACAGAACACAGCGATTCGATATTTCTGCTTCCAAACCAAGGGGCAAAGGCTAGAAGAAAGAAAACATGTTTGTGGTGGATTTGGCTGGAATCTCAACAGGCGATGTCCCCGCTGCTGGTTTTGTTAGCCTCGCTCGGCGTCGTTGCACTAATCTGAATTCCGTGCTGCATGTTTACAGGCTGTTCTCTCTGATCCCGCTCTGAGTTCCCCTAATCCTTCCTATGGATTTCTCCCTCCCTCCATGCACCTCTCTCCTTTTCAGGCACTCCGATGCTTGCTGCAAGCTGCATGGTCCAGAGGCAGGATTTGGACCAAACTGCCCCAGCTGGGCAGATCTTCGCCTCTGCCTCCCCTTCCTGCCCCATTGGGTCAGGCAATGCTGTCACATCTCAGGGCATCCATTTGGCTGCAGTCAGCTGGAGAGAGCTGAATTACCGTATGTTTTTGAGTCAGAGCCTTAGGGACGCCTCAGCCCCTGGTACACCCTGCTGCCCTTTGCAGACAAACAAAGCCAGGACGTGTTGTCCTCCTAGAAGCCTCTTGTTCCACTGAGTCTGTTACCAAGCAGAAATCTGCATTCCCCCTTCCCTCCTCCTGGCATTTGACTTGACTTAACGAAATGGGAAGCCCTCCCTCCCATTTGCAGCCTGTTCCCAGGCTGCCTGGATCGTGACTCCACCAAACCTGCTGCTGTGGGTGGAGTTGTATCTCCCAGACAAGATATGTTGCAGGCTTATCCCCTAGTTCCCATGAACGTGACCTTATTAAAAAGGGGGTCTCTGCAGATGTAAGTAGTGACGATGAAGCCACAGGGGTGGGCTCTAATCTCATGTGGCCGGTGTCCTTACACGAAGGGGAAAACATCACATGAAGACACAAGGAGGACGCTAGGTGACCACAGAGGCAGAGATTGGGGCGATCCATCAAGGAGCACCCAGGACTGCCCAGCAAGCACCGCAGCTGGGCAAAAGCGAGCGAGGCTTCTGCCCAGTCTCAGAAGCCTGCTGACACCTTGATTTCAGACCTTGAGTCTCCAGATTCAGTTGGTCTAAGCCACCCAGTTTGCGATCATTTGTTGCAAGAGCCTAAGAAACCAATACACTTGGACGTGCAGCAATCCTGAGCACTGGGCACTGGACAGGGTCCACTCTCAAGAGCTGTGCCTTGACAGACCTGCAGGAGGCTGAGACCAGGCCATCTCAGCGGATCTGTGGTCCACCCTGTCTCCCTGTGGGGTCTCCTTGGCTGTACTCTGCGTTTGGCCCAGGGCTGGTCTCCACTCTGTGACTCTGATGCCCCCTTCTGGTTCTGCCTCCTGCCTTTGAGTAGTCTTGGCACCCGTGCTGGTCACACCCTGACCTTGGCCTCTGCCTCACCCACCAGGCTGCTGCAGCCTGTTCTCAGGGTCCTGGCATTGTTTGACCTGCAGACCATCCCTGGTCAGCTTTTGCACTTCTCTCTTCACTGCCTGCTCCTGAGAAGGCTTCCTGTTCCACAGCTGCCCCAGGGCTGCTCTGACTCCACAGGAAGAATGACAGTCTGTTCAGCGTGACCACGTGCTCCGTCATGCTGGGAAAGTCTAAAGGGACTGTCACTTTGCCGCAGGGCATCCAAAAGAGCATGTGTCCTCTCTCACATCTGCACTTCAGACTGAACCCTTAATTCCCAGCGCAGGCTGTGGGTGCTCGTCTCAGCTGCAGTTAAGCAGCTTCAAGACCCTTGGGCTCCTGGCTCTCTGCAAGGAAGCAGCCAGGACTACCCACCGGGGCTGCGCTGACTCAGCCTCCTCATCCTCATGAGCAGGGCAGACCTTTCCTGGACCACAGGGAGCCGGGTAGGGAGCTGTGGGAGGAGGCCCCCAGCTGGTCTCAGGGATGCCCGTGGCCTGTCCCACACTCCTGCTGGCCTGTGGAAGTACAGAGTGCCGTCTAGTTTTGCCTAAGCAGCATCGTGCGTACCCTTCTCTGCACGTGCCTCTTTGTTGGCACCCATCCCACTGAGGTTGAGTCTCAGCTTGCACACTTCTGTCTCCCAATAGGCAGTGAGCTCCCAGACAGTGGGTCTCTTAATTACCTCACCCACAGTACCCACTGTCATCGTCAGCATCCTAGCACTGCTCTCACTGGGCAACGACCGAGGCTTTTCCTCTGTGGCCAAAGGTTCAGCTGGTGCTCTTGAGGCCAGCCTATGGGTCTAATTCATTCACAGGCCACTTGACTTATGTAGTTTCATGGCCCTGGGCATAGACTCCTGAACTTAGCCACCAACTGGCTCTCGATTTCTCCTTCAGATGTGACCGCTATCCCCACCACATCCTGGTCCTTCACCTTAACTGTGGTTCAGTGCCTGAACCAGTCGACAGAGCGCACCCATCTCTGGTTTCTTAGCCAGCATCTCACCCAGCTCTAACCATAGCTTCCGATCCTCATCTGCTCACGGACCAGGGTCCTGGCACTCATGCCGAATGCTGTAGCCTGGCACGAGAGGGAACAGTTGGGACCATGGGAAAATATAAAAGGATCCTCCACCCACAACTGGTGCAACCCTTGAAAGGATGTACCTTTCAATATATGTCAGTAATGACAGTACCTGGCATCAGTTAATCATGACTAGCCTTCAGTAAGTCTATTATGCTCAATTCCAAATGCATTTTTTAAAAACTTAGAATCAAGGAGTTTTCTTGCACCCAGAAGCTATTCGCCATCAGGGTCTTTTATCGCCATCTCTGCTCTTGTGTGTAATGTGACTGAACTAGAATTTGACCTACACAGACCATTCACTGTGCAAAACAAGACTCACCTGGAAACACAGGCTCAGGAGATGCCTGGGACCAAGCAGAATCAGCACTGGAGGAACAATTTATTTGTGTGGCCAGAGTGCTTTCAACCAATCAGTTGAAGCTGTTCCCATCTCATGGGGTGCTGACCTCCATTAAAGGAGGGCCATCTCTGTCAGCAATATTTTGCAGTTTTCAGTTGTATAGTCTGTGATTCCTGCCTCTTAGGACTGGCTGGGTAATGGTGAGGGAGCCTGGGATAGTATAAATCTCTATCTTCTTTATACTTAACCCAGTACTTATTAAATGGTTTTCCACAGCAAGGGTGGAGCTGTCTTTGCAAAACCTGTGTCTCTGTGGTGTTTTCCAGCTACTTGACATTGACTCTGAGTTAAATCTCAGCTAAAAGCAATTACTGTCATATGATGAATTGAGGCAATTTATTTATGACTTGAGAAACATCCTAGGTGATGTCACTTAGAAGAATGATGGAATAATCTCTCTCATGCACTCTGTTATCAACCAGATCTGGCAATGGAGGCACATTCCAAGATGTGGAGGAGGTAGCCAGCAGTTTACAAAATTAGTTATCATGCCATCAAAGAGCGAGTACTGGAAATAAAGCAGAAAATACTTGCCTAAACTTGAGCGAGACTTGTCTCCCTGTGAAATTATATGGGATGCTTTCATTGCTAAATATCAAGAAAGGTATTATAGAGAAAGCTCAGAGATTAATAATAAAGCTAAGTGCAATATATTAAGGGCTTGGAGAGGGTGGCTGATATACAAGGAAAGTGAAAAGGCTGAGGGAACTTAAGTTTAAAAGGTCAAGTGTAAATATCATTTGAGCAAAGTCTGTATAATTTGGCCCATATAACAAGATTCATATGACATGTTCATCAATCCCTTAGATATTAGAATATCTTGGTGAGAGGGCATGAGAGGAGATGAGATAATTTTCAAGAAAAGCAGGTATAAATGGAACCGCCTGAGACAGCAGGTGGCAAACTGAGCAGGGACAGGAATGAATACAAAGGCATCTTAATCCGGCCAGTCACAATCAGATTCCTGATTCCCTAAATACCAGTCAGCTTCTTTCTTTCTGAGATTTGAGGAAAGACAACCAGATTTCTTTGCTTTGCAATCTCTCCCTCTGTTTATGGGAGCAGTGGCAGAATAGAATAATGGTTCAAAGAGAATAAACATTGTACCAGACTGCCAGGATTCCAATCCCATCTCTGCCACTTGCTACTGTTGCTTAGTGTCTGAGCCTCAGTTTTCCCATCCCTGAAATGGATAAAAGGAAAGAACCCACTTCACAGTGTTGTAGTAAAGATTAAAAGAGATAGTATATGTGAAGGGCATAAAACAGCATCGTGGCTTGTGATAAAAACTCTCACTGTATGGGAACTCTTTATTTTTAATAATATTACTGTTTTACACGTGGTCAGGCATCCTGACTCTTCTAGATACAGCCCCGTTTAACACCTGGCTGTTCTGAGAGCCAGTCCCAATGTCTCCTCCATCTTGGCCATGACGTGGCTCACGTTAAGGCACAGTACTGGACATTTGTCCCGATCTATCAGTCCAGACACCTCTCAAAAGTGGCAGTGAGGAGAACCTAACATCACCTGTTCATAGAAAGCCCTTGCTGGCCCTTGGCCTGTTTGGCCTCACATCCATCCTTTGCTCCCTGCCTGCAGCGCTGGACATGAAGTGACCCCTGCAGACTGGGTGTCTTGGGCTTGATGTCAACTGGTGTCCAGGTTTGGCCAATAGGAGACATGAATTGTGGAGCAAGAGGAAAGAGAAGACATCCCCTCTGGGCTCTGGTGACCCCCACCACTGCCCTTTGGCTCTCCAGAATGGGCTGGGTAATGGCTCACGACCCCACCCTCTGGGTTGCCCCACCATCCCCTTGTGAACCCCGGGTGCCCATTTTCTAGTAAGTTTGCTCAAGTTTAAGTGTTTGGAGCAGTTTCCCTTTTCCTGGCTAGATGCTGACAGTTGCAGAGCCTGCGCTGGTTTCTGGTGATTATTCCCTCCTTTAGTAAATGGTAATTTTAAAAAATCTAATTGCACCATTCAGTCTATATATTTTCCTGTATCAACATCACACTTACATGTGTCAAATATTTGGAATCCACATCCTTCCATCAAAAAAACAAAAAGTCAGCAGCAGCATTTGTTTCTCCCCAGGCTTCTTGCACCCCTCCCACCCGCTTCCATCTCGTTCCAAAGACTAGCCAGAGTCGTTCGTTCCCGACCACAGTCACAGATGCGCTGGGTGCCTTGGGATGCAGTTTGTAAAGTCGGGAGCCTTTTCTCTATTGAAGGACTCAGATGTTCTCCTACCAACTTTTCTCCTCTCTGGACTGCAGTTCCGTCTTAAAAATAGCCAACCATTCAGAAAGTTCGCTTCTGGCAAGACCGAGAAGGGATGCGGTACATACCTGACTGTAGAAGAACCGGGAAGTTGCCCAGCTTCCTCATCTTTTCCTGGTTGCCACCTCTTGACAAACCCCACCCCCACCCCCAGAAGCCCGCAATGCTTAAAACTTCCACTGGCTCAGAGGCAGCAGCTCAGGCGCAGGCGTTCCAAGGTTCTGTCCACTGGGGCGCAGATGCTTGCAGAGCCAGGGTAAAGGCAGAGTCTCTCCAACAAAAGAAGTCATTAAGTGGATGGGGCGAACTGCCAACGCGGTAAGATTTGGGGATAATATGCCCTTGGACAGCTACGAGGCAACTGTGTGTTTTCAAGACTTCAGCTTTCAGGAGTTGTGTCCCCGAGAGCCGGCTTCCTTTCCTTGCCATCAGCCATGATCATCAGCGTGGGTTATGCTTCCACTGGGATTTCCTTGGTTTTATCAATTGCAATTAGATGTTCTTTATCTGCAACTTCTATTTTTGCTTCGTATCTTTACAGGGGAAATTCTCTGAGGTAAAGCTATAGAAATGGGCCTGGAGCCAGCGAGGGCACTTTGAGGATGAATCATTAATCCCTTGTTGCCGAATTATGTTATTGCTGCCATTAAGTCATCCAGATGTGAGCCTGATACAGGCCTGGCCTATGGGAGGAAAGTTAAATGAATCATTCTGGGGGCTCCACCTGCCTTCATCCTAAGGATTGGATGAACTCAGGCAGCAGCTTGCAAGGAAGCAGCACCCCAGCACCCACTGTGCACCCACAGTTTATTGACACCAAAAACCCCCCTGCTATCCCTCTGGAACCAGTTCCAAGGTCATGCCATCATTAGACCCCATGTGTGGGCAGTTCCTCAGAGTTCATTGAGCATTTCTGCCTCCGTTGTTACATTTGATCCTTAGAAAACCCCTGTGAACTTGGCATTTACTGCCTCTTTTACAAATGAGGGTATCAAATCACATTGTGGTTAACAGCTTTGATCAAGGTCACACAGTGAGTTAGTGATGGAGTCTAGATGCAGGCTCATGTATTTTTAATCTTAAACCCATCTCATAAAACCATAGCATCGTGAACCTCACAAAGGGTATAAGAGGCTAGGCAGTCTCCTCTGCCTGATGCGGAGCATGCTGAGTGCCCAGGCAGTGCCTTTCATTGTTGGTGACACGCTTTCCTCTGTGAGTGACTTGGGGCTCTGGGGTAGATATTGTGGGAGTCTCATGGCTCTAAGGATGACGGGGAGACCGTCTCTCACCCAGAGCATGGGTGTCACTGGAATCGAGGTTAAGGTGGGAGATGGGGTCAGTGGCATCCAAGAAGCCTAGGAGGTGAGTCCAGGTGGAGACTGAGTAGTCAGGTAAAGAGAGGGCTCACTCTGAAACAGACTTGAGGACCATCACTGCTTTGTGCTCCTCTGCATCACAACACCACGATGAAAAGGGCTGGGTGGGGCCGTGGCTGGATGGCACCTCCACGTGAAATCCCTTCCTTGTGTTGGCCCCAAATCTATCCCTGTCGCTTCTACTCATTAGTAGTAGTTCTGACCTTTAAAATTAAAGGGAACAAGTCTACTTCATCTTTCACAATGGCCCTTCAACTTTTTGAAGGCTAGAATTAAGACTCATCTGAATCTCCCCTTCTCTAGGCTGAGAAGTCCTGATTCTGCCTCCCACTGCTCCAGAGTCGGTGATCTCTGGGTTGTAGTGTGCATCTGAATCACCTTGAGACCTTGTTAAAGTAAATTCGAGAGATCTGGGGTGGGGCCCGAGATTCTGCATTTGTAGTAAGGTCCCAAATGATGCCGTTGCTTCTGGTCACTGGACCACACTTTGAGTGGCAAGCCTCTTGGCCTGTCTTTACCCTGGAGGTCCCTCTCAGAGGCTGGGGTCCACAACCAACAAGACAAGCTTCATCATGGGCGTCCAACCAACACAGAGCAGAGCTGAGCAGCATTTGCCTTTGTTGGGTCCCAGGAGTTTGGGGGGAATGCAGACCATCATGTTGCCTGGTAACATGGAAGGAGGCAGTAGGGGAAGCTGAACCTGGTGACTGGATCCTACGTATGGTGTGAATATGGAGACGGGGACAGATGTCAAGGGACAAAGAGCCATGCCTTGGGCACTGGGTTTCCGTGTCCAAGAGTGGACAAGTAACATGTGGAAAGCCAGATGTGGACTCTGAGTTGCAGCTAGGAAGGGACTAGATTCTAGGCCACAATGGCTTTTGTGGAAAGTCAAAAGCAGGGGACAGCAACTGCTGTTCTGAGAGGACTGGCTCAGGCTTTGGGGCACTCAGAGCTCGGAGGGCCCAGCTGGCGGGGGGTGGGGGGAGGTTGGGCGTGCGGCCTCATGTTAGAGACAGGAGCCCTCTGCTAGTGCGGGCTGAATTCACAAAACTGTTTTTGATGACTACATCACACAAGGGACTCACGGACAGCCTTGAAGCTGCTCCAGTTGGATGAATCTACCACCTGGCGCCTCATTGCCAACTCTACTTACTCAGACTATTCTGAGGTTGGCTCCCAGTGGAGGGCAGAGATGCCCTGCCTTCTCTCAGATCTCAGACTCCCAGTTCCTGCTTAGTAGACAGAAGTCACCCAGGGCTGGGGACAGAGCTTTGTAGGGACTGAGGACTGGTGCTAAGTTTGACTGTCATGAAAAGGATGGGCTTAGGGCAAGAGTAATGCAGCTTCCGTATTACTGAATGGTTTCCGATTCTGCCTCTCTGGAGAGCTCCCTCGGATTTCAGGCCAGTGAGTCAGATGCCTGACCTTCTTCTATGTGAGTTCAGGGCTGGCATTTCCCGAACTACATCTCCATCATAGTGCTAAGAGGATGAGTCCTACACATAGAATCCCAGCTCTGAAACTCACTAGTTAGATGCCTCGGACAAGTTACTTCACTATTTTGTGAACACTTTTGATCTATGTAAAAGGGAAAGTAATTCTAGCTCCTTACACAAAAGTGCTTAGCACATTGCTCGGCCCCCAGTAATGGATCAGTAGCTAGATGTTTGGAAAGTAGGGATTGAGCATCTGTTTGATAAAGAGCTCGGTGCCTGCCTGAGACAGCCGATCACATCACCAGGAGTCCCCATCAAGAGCCGACCTCAAGTGCTTCCCTCAGTCCTAGCACAGGTGCTCATCTGCCCCTGGGGCATTTATGATGTGAGCCCCGTGGACACATTCCTGACTGCAGCAAGACCAGGACTGGCTGATCTTCTGCCCCTGTCCCTCTCATTTCTTCTCTGATATAGGAGCCAAATGGAAACCTGCCTGGCCTTTGACCCCAGAACCATTTCCTCTATATCTGTATCCCCTTTGAACACTGTTGGCACGCTTCCTTTAGAACCGAGGCACAAACCCCCAGCAGCTGGAGCAAATGTCCTTAAGAAGATGCTGAATCAGAAGTTGGATGTGCCACGTCCCAGGGAATGCTCACGACCCTGTACCTGGTGCCTAGTTGGCCAGCCAAGCTTGGCTCCTCATAATAACTTCACTGTATAGAGTCTGTGACATCAGCTCTGATGCCTGTTGTCTGAACTCATTGCATTTGTCTAAACCACTGGGCTGTCAACTTTGAGATGGCCTCTCTGAATGTCTTGGTTGCTCCTCTGTGACCCTCAAGTATGTCCCATTGCTGGTTCACAATCAACCGCTGAAGGTGCTTCTGTTTAGGAACATCTTAGGATTTATTTGGGAAAGGTTTTCAAATACTCATCCAAGATCTCCACTTTCCTCTGGGTATGGAGCTTGATTCTATCCTAGAAGCAGTATTTGACACAGTTGATTTCTTCTTCCTTCTTGGAGCACTTGTCTATTGGCTCTGGACACAATACTCCCCCAATTGTTATTCTTACCTGTCTGGCCATTGCTCCTCTGTCTCCTATGCCACAGACCCTCAAGTCTCTCTCTAAGCCTGATCTCCTTTCATTCTTATGCTCCCAGGTGACTTCATCAACCCCCAGCTTCACGTACCATCTTCATACATGTGATTCACACATTTTTGCCTCCAGCTCGGACCTCTTTTTAGAGCTCCTACTTTTCTAGAGTTTTTCTCAAGCTCAACTTGTCCCAAACATGCACATTTTTTTCTCTAAAGCTATTCTTTTTCAATTGTTTCTTGAACCCATAAACAGCACCATCATCCACTTTGTTAGGAAAACCAAAGAGCTGTGATCCTCTTCAACAGTTCTCGCTCCCTTATTCCCGTAACCAGTCCATCAACAGGTTTTATTTATATCTAGTTCAGGTCATTTATCTCTCTTATTGCATCTCTCTATCCCCATCGCCATTACCTGAGCCCAGCAGCTATCATCTCCCACCCACATGCCTGCAAAATTCATCTCTCCAGTCCACTTCGGCTTCACAGTGAAGCTGGAATGATGTGTTGGAAATGCTGATCACACCACAACATCGCCCCATGGATAACACTCAGTGGTTTCTATGTTTCTTGGGACAAAGAACAAAAACACTCATCACAGCCTCTACTGTCCTGTGTGGACTGGCCTGTGCTGCCCTCTCCAGCTCCTCTCTCACCCTCATTCCACTACGTTTCTTTCATTTCCTGAACCCGCTGGGCCCCTTGCCCCATCACACAGCCTTGGCCAGTGCTGTTTCTTCTGCTGCTCCCACGTGACCCTCTCACTCTCTTCCCTCAGTTACAGCCTGTCCTCCCTTGGAGCTCACCGCACTGGCCACTTCCTCCCAGAAGTGATTCATCTCCCCACTATAACTCTGAAGTGCCACGTGCCTCTTAGTTCTGCTCCTTAATAGAATTGAAAGATTATTATTATTGATTCTTGCTTCCTTAATCCTGTCTCCTGAGCCTCACCCAGCACTCACTGTAGGCTCTTTGAGGGCAGGAACTCTGTCTGTTTTGCTCCCCACTCTATCACCAAATGGCTGGCATATAGTGGGTGCTGGTGGTTATTCATTGAAGGAGTGAATCTCATTAGACCAAGCCAATAACAGTGTTCCTGGGGAATTAGGATCCTCTCCAGGGCTCTTCTGCCTTTGTACCCCTAGTCTCTAGAACAGAATCTCATAGCCGACACTAAGTAAAGTTCCACCGTGCCAATGAGTGAATGCTGCAGAGCCCGCACTTCCTTCAAATCCAAATACAAAGACTCTGACCGTATTAAGGAAACTGTGGTCTGAGGTGCTCAGCCTCCTTTGTGTTTGGTCATGTCATATGTCTCAGGGAGTAGATATATCTCAGAAATCTCATGTCCAAACTGGAAAAGGGGGGCTACCGGGTACTAGCCCCAACCCTGGAATGTGAGCCCAGCCCTGCCAAAGAGACAGTTGGCTAATTCCCTCAGGAATTCTCTGGGCTCTAGATAAGAAGAGCCTGTGCAGATGGTCTTGGGACTTGATGCTCTGGTTTTGCCTTTAGTGGGTGAGGGGAACTGAATAAAATCCCCCATCCATAAGTCCTTCCAAAAGAAGGCTCTCTGACCCCACTGACAGCATAGTTTGGCACTCAGCCCCTGGGTGCTAAGGAGCAAATTAGTGAATGAAGCAAATAACTGTGGTTCACTCGCCTTTATGCCATCAGTAATCATATGTTAACCAACAATTAGGAGGACAGGCTAGACACTGGCATTAGAGCAATAACTAGGACTCACTCTCTGTTCCAGAAGACTTTCTGTTCTCACCAGGGAGACTTAACTGAGTAATCCCGGCTTGTCTAAGTTACGAGAGTGTCTGGGGCAAGTGCTCTGATGAAATAAACACTGGCGCTCTTAAGGAAGAAGAGGGGATACATCATTGTGCCTGAGGGCTGTTCTGAACCATCAGTGAGTTTGGGGGAATCAGAATCATAGCTTATGGGCATTAATGTTCCTTCAATTCAGCTGAGTTCTGTGCACACATGGCTGAAAAAGGAGAAACTCAATTTGGTTACATGAGAACAAATGCATGTGGGCAGCAATGTCATCCCTTCAGCAAAACATCGAGCTATACAAACATTAAGGGAACACATATTATGAGCCAGGCTCTGGGCTAACAGGAGGAAGTAAAGATAAAGGAGGCATAACCTCATCCCCGAAGAGTTTGCAGATCAACTCTGGCGACAGATAGGGAAACAAATAACTAATAATATTGGTTCATTGAGGTATGCGCAGAGTGAAACAGAGTTGTCGGATTGAAAGAAAGGAGAGGGACTCCTCCAGGAGCACAGGCAACCAGAGAAGATGTTGTCACTGGTGAAGGATGAGCTGCTGCTGACGTAGCAGGAAAGTAGGGAAGGAAGAAGGTCAGGAAAAAGACTCTGTGGATTCCAGCAGCCTCCCACAACTGTGGCACCATTGGGAATAGGAAGAGCAGCAGGAGGAACTGACTCGGGTGCTGGACACTCCCCAGCAGTGTTCGCACAGGTGTCCAGAGCTGTTGCCTCTGCTCCCTGGTACGACGCATAAACAGGTGGAGCTCAGGTGTTCTTCATCTTCTTACCGTTGATACAGCGTTAGCAAATCATTGCTTTGGGATAGGGGATTGAGGGACCAGGGGACCTGAAAGTTGAACACAAGGTGTCTGACTATTGACACCTAGACTGAGGGTCAGAAAACCTGTGGAATCCTGACTCTGACCTTTAGTGGCCTTGTGACCTTCAGCAAGTTCCCTTGGCTTTCTCACCCACAAAGTGGGAAACTCGTTTCTACTTTTTAGAGTGTATGTGAGGACTGACCAAAGTGGGTCCATGAAGTGTCCCAGCGCAGGGCAGAGGACAGAGGACAGAGGACAGAGCTGCCGCTCAGCTCCCTGGGACTGAGTCAGCGAGTTAGCACCTGGCAGAGTGTGTATGTAACATCAGCGTTCAATCCAAAAACTGGAGTCAGTCAGACATAAGTGTTGTTGTTTCTTTTTTTAATGTAAGGCAGTTCCCTTTACAACACTGAATTTCTACCCCCCCACCATTTTGTTCATAGAAGGCACAAAACAAAACCTTTGTTTTTGTCTTTGTAAATCCAGTGATTTTAATTGTGTTCCCTCAACATAAAGCTGTTGTTTTCACCCTTTACCTTAAAGGGTGAAGTAGTTGGAATAATTTCATGAACCCAAGAATCGAACTGTAATTCCATGGTTTGATCCTGGAGATAAAGCCGAGTGAAGGACAAAATCCTCCAACTGAGGACAAGGGTGACCCATCAGGATGCCGCAGCACAGCGGTTGTGTACCCTCGGGGGACTCAATTGCCCTGAGTCTCCCTTGACCCATTTGCAAACAAACAAACAAACAAAGGACGTAAGAATAATCCCAGCCTCATGAAGGATTAATCACCCTCAGAAGGATAAAAAATGGGACAATGTGTGTGATACCCTTAGCACAGTACCTGGCACATAGTTCACTCTCAATAAATATAAACTGTTGTCATTACCATTATTATTGTCTAGCCACATGTAGGAGCCTTTTCAACATCTTCCTCCACCTCCTTTCTTCTCCAAGGTGCCTCCACCCAGAATTCTAACACCGTGGAGCCAGAGAAGCAGGTGGACAACACTGTGAAGATGGCCGGAGTGATCGCTGGCCTCCTCATGTTCATCATCATCCTCTTGGGCGTGATGCTCACCATCAAAAGGAGGTGAGTCCAGGTTGCTGCCCTGCCACCTGCAGTGACTCCAGGGCCCCCACACTGATGTGGGGCCAGGTCGTTGCTGTGTTGTTCACTTGCGGCGGGCAAGGACCTACTGCTGTGATTGTCAGGGTCCTTGAATGCTTGGGCCAGCTGTGGTTCATTTTATTGGTGACTGCAGAGCACGTGCCACCTGCTCGGTGGGTGGCCCTGAGACGGTCAGTTTCTTATGCGCTAGTGACCCCTCTGCTTCAGCCACCTGGCTGTGCCCAGGGGTGCTTTGTGTCATGAAGTGAGTCTTCTCTGATTCATCTGCTGTGATGGGTCACGTCAAGATAACCAGGGAGCCCCAGGGACACCGATGAAACCAGAAATACAGATGCGGGAAAGTAATGCTTCAGCCTTCTCGTCTCCTCTCAGCCCTGACTTCCCTTTGGTCCAGTAGCAGCAGTCCAGGCCACCTGCTGTGTGGCAGGAAGAACATTTCCGATGGTGCCATGGTCTCCAGGGGAAGAGCCTCTCTACTCTGTGTCCCATAACACCTTCCCACGGATCGGTACTGCCGGTCACCTCTCAACAGGGTATCTCCCTGGGCAGTTCTGGTCACCTAACCCAGTTTTCTCATGTGGCATATTTCCTCTAAACTGTGTGGTCATGAAACCAGTGTACAGATTCCTCCCTGAACCCTGAGATTCACTACACTGCGATCTTCTGTTTATCAGACACTCAGAAGGCTTGAGGATAACATAGGGGAGTTGCAGAGAGAGAAAGCTGATGAACGTCAGCCATCACTGTCCCTACCATGCGCTGGTTTTTCCCCCTACACAGAAGGTCACCCCACCCACCTCTGCTTAGCCCCCGGCCTGGCACCAGGTTTGCATGCCTACTGCTCACCTCCACGTCTTCTCAGTTTCAACACCGTGGTTCCAACCTTGGCCTCCACCTTGCCACTCCCCACATCTGCCAGAGCAAAAACATTGATCTACATTTTAATAATATGTGCTTCAATGTGCCCTTCCCCCGCCCTTAAAGAGACTTTTATATTATTAAACAAACTGCTTACCCCTCCAACTGAAGCTCTGGGTTTGGTTACTCGGAGTCCAGGGCAAGCCCAGCAACAAGGCTCAGCAACAAGGACCAGGGACTTGCTTCCACTTGTAGAATTAAAAAGTGCTCCTGAAATTTGTTCCCCACCAAAACAAAGGGGCAGAATGCCCCAAAGACAATGCCCAGCTTCTACTTAAGGGGTCATGTGAATATATAAATACAGAAAATTAAACAAAAAGAATAATAATGTCCCATTTTCAGCCATCAGTGAGTCAGAAATATACTGTGGTTCCCACTACACACACAGGCAGCCTTCTCTTAGCCATTTTGGCTCCAGAATGTCCCTGTGTCTCTGATGGTCTGTTCTGAGTCACCAGTGCCCTCTACAGCCTGGACATCTTATTGACAGGACCTTGTCCTTTCTTGAAACCTTTGGTCTAACAGGGCCACTCTCTTCCTCAGGCTCCCAAGAAGAATGACTGAAGAGTTCAAGTTCTCCTCCAGCTTCTGATTCTGTGGTTGGAGAGGTTACAGGGAAGGGAAGGCACTATGTTACTATTGGGGAGCAAGAGCCCCCAAAGGGTTAAGAACAGCACTGCATTGTCCTATTACCACCATCACCCATAAAATGTGGCCACAAGGAATGTCTCAGTGACAAGTCAGCTGCTCTTAAATGAGGTTGAATAGGAGGATTTGATTTCCCTGGGGGCAGTAAGCACTTTGCACATATGAGATCGTTGTCATGTGTCTTAGAATCACGGGCACTTGGAGGCAGAGGTGAGTCTGGGATTGTCTACCTGGAAAGAGAAACCCGTTTGATAGAATTGCGCTCCTATTTGATAGACCTGCAATGTTCTCATTCTTTGCCACTGATTTGTAAGTCAGATACGCTCTTCCAATTTTGCTCTTTCTAAAGCCTGGCTTAACCCATGTCACCATCGTTTGTGAGCTTGCGGAGAAATTCCACTTCCTTCTCAACAGCTCTTTCTGAAATGTGTGACTTGTCAGGAGGGAGGAAAGGGCTTTCTGTTTCAAGGATGGAAGCAAGTACAGAGGGAGCTGTGCGCTTTTAACCTCTTCTGCATATCTTCACCTCTCACCTCTATCGGAATCACCCATCAGACCCAACCAACAGGTGTCACAAGTTCACCACGTCCCCCCGAGACGCAAGTCCCAGGGGCTGCACAGTGGGCCGAGAGGGCAGCAGTTGGCGAATCAGTGTTTACGTAAACAGTGTCTTTTGGAGAAAATACAACATTTTGCTGAACTAGCCAATAATAATGTGCAAATGGGTATAGGCAAAGGAAACAGGAAGAGAGGAGAGGAGAAAGCTAAACGGGGAAACAGAGAAATTAAGCCCAGGCCTGCACTCTGTCCACTAACCACAATGTCTTCTCATGTCTAGAGATGCCCAAAGGCAGGCGAAGGGCTTGGTGGCGGCTTCCTTTACCTCTTATGGGGAAAACTTCATTGGTCGATTGAGTCCGTCACCAACTTACTGCTGGCCAGAGCACTGTCCACAGCTACCTAAAGGAAGTGTTATGAAAGGAAAAGAAACCCCCAAATGATAGGCAAATGATCTCAACTCAGGATTTTATATTAGCATCGCTTCAGTACCATCATGATCCACAGGTAGTTCTGGGTCCAGGAGCTCTCAGAAGTCGAGCACCTGCCGCACCCCCTGTGCCAGCCTGATCCGGGGCTTCTCTCTGACCTCCGCAGATGCAGGCATGGTGCTGCCTGTTTTCTCTGCTCCTAGTGGATCCAACTGGTTCTAAGTCTTCACTATAGCTGGGTCCACATGTTTCCAGGACATGTAAGATGCCTCTAGCTTTTTCCCATGAAGTGCGCATCCTCGTTGGCCTTAGGGTTTCTTTGTCACTCTCCAAAGAGAGTTTCCCTCTTGCTGTTGGGGCTTTGTTTTGTGATACTGAACTAGAAAGCAGTCAGAGAATGGGGTAGAGGTACAGAAGACCAAAGGAAGGACTTAGTGAAAGAAGCTAAATCAATTTACCTTCAAAACAAAAGGGAAAAAACAAGGAGAGGAGGGAGGGAGTTGTTGGTTGGTTATTTTATAATGGGTGGAGGGGATCTTGAGAAATGAAAGGTTGCAGAAAAGGATATGAGATGGTGGGTGAATCAAACAGGATTCCCTTACCGTTTACAAAAGATGCACGTTAAATCTTAGAATTCTTCTTGTAGTACCTTTGGCTCTTTGGACTGGGCTTCTTTTCAAGTGAGACCCCATGCAGAATTGGGGCTACGTGGAGGCACACAGGATGAGTATCTCCATATAGATGAGTGTGGGGGTGTATGGGCTAAATGGACAGGCTGATGGATAGATTGTTTAGTGGGCAGATGAATAGATGTTTGGATGGAAGGGGGAGAGAGGGAGGGATACATGGGCAGATGGATGAATGGACAGACGGATGGGTGGGCGGATGGATGACTTCATGTACTAGATAGACTGGTAGACAGTCAATTGGATAGTTAAATAGACAACTTAGTCTTGTTTAAACGGTATGGAACAAAAAAGGGCATCTGTGTCTCAAGTCAATCTTGCAAGCCAGCCGAAAAGAAGATGTTGCAGTATGTGATTTATTATGTTTGGGGGGTTTTGTTTTTGTTTTCCAAGTGCAGCTGTCTTCCTGCTCAGGATTTTTGGTCTCAGGCTGTTTCTCGCAATATCACTGTATCCTTATAAATTTAGACCTTCCATAAGTCTCCTTCAAGCCTTAGAGAAAACACATATGTATTCTGTGTTTGGGCCACAGAATCAAGAACTTGAATCCCTGACCCAGGAGGCCTTGCAATTTAATTGCGAAAAGGTACTCAATTAATAAAAGCCTGTCAGTTGTCAACCTTCTGAGTTGCCTTAAAGCTGGGTCAGGACAGCACTGGCTTTTGGCACCGAACAGTGTCACTCAGAAAAGCCACTTGGACGTGGTGATTGGAAGGTTAAGGAAGCATGCTGTCACGCGGAGGTGGCCCAGGCAGAGGTGGATCCTGAAGACTGACAACATAAAGCCAGAGGGTCCAGGATGCTGGGTGCAGCCGGGGCTGCTGGCAGCGATGAAGGCCTGGCTCAGGATGGAGGTTTGGCAACGGGTCCAAACATCACAGAGCCGTAGACCTGGCGAAGTGACCTCTCAGAGCCTGAGACTCCTCAAGTAAAAATGGGTGCCGCTCCACGGGCTTGTGTGTAGGGTGAAGAGAGACAAACAGGTGGCATGTCAGCGCCTGATCCACTGTGTTGTTCCGCACACATCCGTTTTCTTCCTTCCCCAAAGGCAGCGCAGGCCAGCGGTCAAGGACGTGAGTTTTATTTTTTTTTTTTAATTTTAATTTATTTATCTTTTTTTAGAGGGGAAGGGTAGGAGAGAAAGAGAGGGAGAGAAATATCAATGTACGGTTGCCTCTCGTGTGTCCCCTGCCGGGAACTGGCCTGCAACCCAGGCATGTGCCCTGACTGGGAATCGAACCGCGATCCTCTGGTTCGCAGGCCCGCGCTCAATCCACTGAGCTACACCAGCCAGGGCAAGGACGTGAGTTTTAGAGCCATGTTCCTATCAAATCCAGTTACCGACTGAGTGGCCTTAGACAAGATATTTAACCTTCTTTGCCTCAGTTTCCTCATCTGTAAAGTGGGGGTGATGGCAATACTTATACGTCAGGCCGGTTGTGAGGAATACATAGGTTAACGCATGGTAACAGCCCAAAACAATGCCTGACTACTTAGTTGTGCTACGTAAATATTTATTTCTATTTTATTGCTATTTTAACATTCCGAAAGAAATGCACGTTTTGTTTTTAGTCACCAGAGTGAGAAACAGCAAACCTCATGTTTATGGAAAAAGTGGAGGCATAGAATCCTCTTTATTGAGCCCTACTCCATTTTAGGCATTTAGATTATTATCGCCTAATGTTACTTTAGATTAATACAACTTACTCGTAATACTTTATAAATCATCCATAATGTGAATGTAATTTAGAGTAATTTGATCTAATGTTAATGCGCACAGTGACTCTCGGGAATAGGTCATTATTGCCCCAAAGCTTGAGATGGAGAAACTGAGACGCAGAGCTCTTTGGTGACTTGCTCAAGGTCACCGGGTAGCAAGTGGTGGTACTGGGATGCTAGGGCATATCACACCTCCACTCCTCAAAGCTGTTTAAGCTGGTAGTTATCCGTGCCACTTGCCTGTACGTGGATCAGGAAACAGAGGTCCAGGAGAATGAATCAACTTGCCCACAATGTCACGGTGAGCAAGTGAACTTGGTCAGTTAACCCTGGCCTCTCGATGCTCAGCCCAGTGTCCTTGATAGTATGGAGAACACAGGTGTCTGTTAGTCTTCATTGAGTGGATCCTGAGTTTTCTGCCCTTGAAGAATCCCATCTCCAGGCCTGGACCACAGAGCCAGCAACACAGAAGAGGGATGGTCTTACAGTGCCGACCCATGGGGTCGGTGAAGGAGATTTGATGACGCAAGGACTCGTCCCATCCCCACCCATCACAGCTGGGAATTCTCCACCCCTTTCACCCTCATCCAGGGCCTCTGTTCATTGACCAGTTTTGTGAGTGACCAGATCTTGCTTCACTGGGGCTCATTTTCCCCAGCTCAGCACCCCAAGGAGGCACAGGGCTTCCGTTCTGCCATGGCTTCTTGGCTCTGAGCCATTTTCCTTCTGAAGCTGTAAAGCTGGGCTCTCGTGGGTAAGTGAGAGAAAGCCTGGAAGCGGCCCTGCCTGGGGGTCTTTGGCCATCTCCTACTTGAGAGAAGAAATAAGAGATCCTCCCACTTTGCAGATAGAAAGACTGTCTTCCAGTGCCAAGCAAACTGGATGATGATTGCAATTAACCAAATAACTCAAGAGGGAAGGAAACGATTCTTGCCTACTCAGATGGATGTTTGAGAGCCTGAATTATTCAGCAGTTTTTCTCTATCTGCAAATTTAACAGTTATTGTCAGTGTAACTAAGTCTGCCAAATAAAAGCATGCTTACTTACTTTCCTAGAAAGTATGAAGTTTAACAAAGGGAATATTATGGACTTATTGGAGTTCTTGTTTAGAAGCCAAGAGCTAGAAGGGATATCAGAAGGAGATTACAGGCATTGCTTTTTTAAAATTCTTATTCATGTGAATTCCTAAATGAACCTCTAATTTATGAAATAGATAAAACAGAGGATCTCTGGGTTTGGCAGAGACTGGGGGACCTGCAGCCTTACCTGCTCAGTATGCCCCTCCCCCATTACCATGAGAGTGTTCCAAGGAACCCCTGGGTTCCTGGAAACACAGTTTGGAAACCACTGATCTAGCTCAACTCATCTGAGGATCAGACGAGGGAATGAAGGCACAGAGAGTTCATTCAAGGTGTAGTCTCTTCAGATTAAAGACTGGAATTCCTCTCTGTTATTAGTGCTGTGCTTTTTCATGGAGTTTGAATTTCACTCTGGTTATCTACTGATTTGTAAGAAACTACTCCCTGAAATTTAATGGCTTAAAAACTAAGCTGGGGACTGGCCGGATAACTCTTTGTCTTCATGCAGCCTCAGGGCCTTTCCCTGTAGCCTGTCCACATGGTCTCTCCAGCATGACAACTTTGGGATACTTAGACTTCATACAGGGACACCCAGGGTTCAAAGGGAGAGTTGCAAAGACCCAGACAGAGCTGCAGGACTTCTTGATCTATTCTAAAAAGTCCCAAAAGGTAACTCCTGTGCTGTTCTGTTGGTCAGACGGGACCAGCCCTGATTCAGTGTGGGAGGACATCACACGTAGGCGTGTGAGGACTGCGAAGTGTGGATCACTGGGAGCCATAGTGGACGCTGGCTACACAATCCCCTTGCCCTGGCATTGCCTACTAAATAGAGACTTATGTAACAGAGAAGACAGAAGCCACTACGGTTTTTCTTAGATCATAGGAGTGTTGTCATGTGGATGAGTGACAGGCTATCTCTGGAAGGCCACAGATATTTGACCCAAGACCAAAAAGTCATAGTTAATGAGTCATAATAGTTTGAGTTGACCCTAAGAAGGAACCTTCAAACCGCTAACGCAGTCAGCATGAGATGTGGCTTCCTGTGCATGACTAGTGAGTTTCTCCATCATAGGAGAGGTCTCTCTCATTTTTTCTACCAATGAAAGTACCTGATTCTCAGCAAAGATGACTTAGTAGAGAAACATGCATCTCCTTGAGCTTAGGGATGCTGAAATACTATGTGCATTTCTAACAATCAAGATTTCATATAAATCTAATTCTTGTTTATTTGTCTTTTCTTTTTTCCCCCTTTTTGGACATTTCCTTCATCTGACTGCCCATCAATATATAGAAGAAATGCTTATTCCTACTCCTATTACTTGTAAGTATCGACCCGGGGGTGGCTTTGCTTCATGTCCTGTAAGGGGACCTGTGGCATGCATTTCCCGCACCAGCCAAGTGTCTGTTGGTTTCTCATACTCGCCCCCGTCCCAGTCATCTGTAGCCCCAGCTTTGATTTTGCGTAGGTGTCCTCCATTTGAAAGTGCACTCTCATCGTTCGTGTCCATTATGTTTCTGCCACCTTAGATTTGTCCCCCCTATTCTTGGAGATGTGAAAGGCTGTTTCTCTTCTGTCGTTAGAAGTTCTAGTTAGAAATTCCCCATATTCCAGCAAGAGGTCAACTGACTCCTCCTGCAAGGCTTGCACACATGAAACAGAACCCCAGATCTCAGCAACTACAGAGTCCCTATGTGTCCACATGGGGGATGGGTAGCCCTGGGGGCTTAAAGGTTAGAAAGAGATTCATTGACTGTTTCCACTATTTTAGGAAGTCTACAGGGCATCGTGACTGTATCTAGAAACAGCTTCACAGGTGGCATCCAGGGTCTTTGCTTGGGGCTGGAAGCATCTCCATTTGGTGTTAACATTAGTGATCTCACACCATCGATGCGTTTTGTGGGCTAATTGCCTGTCAGCTTTTTATTGCACTTTCTAAATAAAGATGATGCTTTTTCTCATGATTAAACCAGACATTTTCAAAACAGGAGAGTAAAGGAGAACAAATCCATAAATAGACCCTTGGTAATGTAAAGTAAGAAAACCACTGAATCAGTCTCATATTCTTAATATACATTTTCCATACTTTAAAACTGAGGTCCAAAGAGGCATGTGAAATCACACATTTAGTCTTCAAAAGTGCGGGGTTAAAATTCAGAATGTTGGACTCCTGGTAAAATGTAACACATTACCCATCATTCCATGTTGTCCTCCACCCCTGGAAACCCAGCCTTGTGAGAGAGGTCCATGTCTGGCAGTGATCACCTGCTGAAGCCTTCGCAGATGCAGACAGAGCTAGCCAAAGCCTCTTCCGTCCCCTCTGATCAGATCTTAGTCCACAGGTCAATAGGCCCAGGCAAGGAGCAGATAAGATTCTGATACCACTATCCTCGTGTTGTATAGAAATCAGTGGAACCCCACCACCAACACTGGAAGTACCAGAGAACTTGCTTCATTTGTTCTTTCATTCATCTGACCACTAGGCCTGGAACATGCACATTCTATTCCAGACACTGGCTGGAGAGATGACCAGGACTTTGAGCCTCACTCTAACAGTGCTCGAGCCTACCTGAGAGACCAGCATAAAATCTAATACTTGAAAAGTTGGTTGAGGGGAGTCTATATGGACTGTAGTATAAGAGCACTTAACTGGGTGACTCCATTTTTAATGGGGAAGGGTATAGTTATCAGTGTTTTTAGAGACAGGCTTACCAATTCTGAAGAAATAAGAATTCCCAGCAAAGGGAACAGCATCTGCAAAGGCATGTATGAAACTACATGGGGCATTGTTGCTGTGGTGGAGTGAGAATGAGCTTCAGGAGTCATGCAGCTCTGGGTTCACGTCCATCTCCGTCACTCACCGGTTGTGCAGCCTTGAGCAAATTTTCTGAACTCTTTGAGCTTCCGTTCTCTTAGCTCTGAAGTAGGGTCAATAGGCCCACCTCACAGTTACCTTGAAGAGGAAATGAGAATGATATAGTGAAGTGCTTATCACAAAGTCACCAGTCATGAAATGCTACTTATCTTTCTTTCCTCTTCCAGAAACTCTGAGGGGCAACACACTCATGTTGGCCCCGGGGAGCCCCTGGGCCTTCTAGGGCTTCTCATGGTCTTGACATTCCAGAGTCGGTGCAGGCATGCAGTGACCCATCGCAGCCTCTGGGAGCCTTACCCCTTCAGTCTCTCAGCCAGTGCCCATAGAATACCTTTGGGTGCCCACTTTATATCATGCATTGATTGTGCTGGGCACCCTGACAGCTTCAACGGTGAGCAGTGTGGGAGTGTAGGAGACAGATATGCAGGTCCTTGTAGTTCAAGGTACAGGCATAACCAAAGGCCCTTCCATTGGTGCAGACTTGAAGTCACAGATCCTAGGATGTGAAACTCATGCCAGCCCAAGAACTGACTGTGGTTAAATATCCAAAGGAAGGGAAGACCTGGCAAAACAGACCGAGAAGCAGAAGGAGAGATCTAAGAACCACGAGGAAAAAGCCGTTGCTGGGGAGAAACTGACCCTGGCAGAGTTGCTGCAGACAGATGGGTGTGGATGGCATGGCCATGGCCCTGACATTGGCCATCAGTAGTCTCTTGTGAAGGTCATGGGGTTGGGTTGGGAAGGGAAGCCAACCCATCTGGGGCCCATGAAGAAGAATACTTCTTTTTAACCATTAGGCCCTAAAGTAGTGGAGAAACAAGAGATTAGCCCCTGGAAGGGTCAGACAGTCTAGGTACCCGTGTAGGTAAAGTCGAGGAGCCTGTACAGAAGATGCTAGCAGCGGGGTGGCTATGGAAGGGACAGTCTGGAGGCACAGTGTTTGGGGACAGGGAGCAGCCTTGGAGTGGAGGAGTGACAGGTCTTGTGAGACCATAAGACTGAGAGATTCATGGAGATGGAGAGGAGGGAATGATGACCTCCACGAGCCCCAGATTCAAACCCCCCTCCACCAAGTCTCAGGTTATACACCTAGAGTGGGTGCTTCAGTCTCTCTCCGCTCAAAGTGTGGGCCATGGACCAGCAAAGCTAACATCACCTCGGGGCTTCTAGGAGTACCTGGGATTCCTGCTTGGACTTTCTGAGTCAGAAACCTGCATGGTAGCAAGATCCCCAGTAACTCATGCGCACGTTCAAGTTTGAGAAGCACTTATGTAACCAGAGCCTCAGTTGTCTCATCTAGAAAATAAATAATAATAATAATACTGTTCTCCCAGGGGTCAGGAGTCCACCTGGTCCCCCTGTAAATCCCAAAGTCGTCCATGAAAGAGAAAGCCCCAAACACACTTTGGTTGAATAATTTTGTTTGTAAAACCTGTGTTTATTCATTCAACAAATATTTGTGGGGTGCCCACTTATGTGCCAGGCACTGGCCAAGGTTCTGGGATATAAGAGCAAAACAAACAAAAAAATCCCTGCCCACATATAGTGGAGTTGGCAGAAAATAAAAAAGATATATAAGGAAAGTAAGTAATATAGATATGCGGTAGTCCAGAGAGCTAAGGAAAAAATAGATAAACCAGAGAAAGAAGATATACAGTGTGGGTGGGGGGAGAAGCCAGGGAAATATTTTTTCAAACAAAAAGACCCTCACAGGTACCCCCCCTCCCTTGAAGATCCCATACACAAGACCAGGGGACCCCAAACTTTTTCTGCAAGTAAACATTTCTTGGTTTCCCAGGCTCAAACTGTCTCCACTGCACCTACTCAACTCTGGCACTATAATACAAAGTGGCCATAAACGGCATGTGAATGAATTAGCATGGACTTATTCCAGTAAAATTTATTTTTAAACATCAGTGGGCCAGATTAGGGCTGAGGGCCATCGTTTGCCAATCTCTGCCCTAGACTTTGAGATACAGAGAGAGGGTGAAGTTCAAGATTTATCCTGTTTCACTGAGCTCCACTGTGAGAGCTGTACCTTGTGTTTGCCGTGCAGATGACAAGGGAAGCGAAGCATAGCTGAACCAGCCTAGAAAGGGGCAGAAATTGAAAGGAATTCCCTGTTGGTAGCTACCATGTGCCAGGGTCATGTAATGGCGACAAGCCCTTCGAGATTCGTGCTGTTGTGTTGAATTTATTTAGACGTTAAGACTGAGGTCTGAGCCCTTGTCTACACCCCAGAGCCAGGATGCGGCAGGGCTAGGGCTTGAACCCAGGACCACATACCCACAAGTCACACGCATCCTTTTCACCAACCCCTGTTCTTCAAGGGGTGGGGGCCTCGTGCCTGGACCACGTGTTTGGAGGGCCCCCAGCCAGGCTGCGGGAGAGCCAGGATTCAAATGCCAGTCTGTCTGCCTGCAGAGCTGCAGTTCTGCGCATGGGCATCAGTGCCTCGCTATGGGCAAGAGGAGGTAGCTACTCCTGGCTGGCAAGGAGGGCCTGGGACAACTGTACCTTCGCTTTCCTCGGGATTTGCCACGTGGTCAGAGCTGGAAACATGAGGAAGCCAGATCAGAGGTAGCTGAGGGGTTAGCATGAGGGGGTGACAAAAAGAGTTCTAATGAACAGGATAAAAAGAGCTACAGTTAGAAGGATCTGGGGACCCAAGGACACAGAAGCATCTAGAATGGGACTCTTCACTGCCCATCACACACACAAGAAAGTGAGAATAAGGTGGGTTTGGGCGTCAGACTACATCACCATTCCAGATCAGCCTCTTCTGTCAGTCTCGGAATAATCGTGACCTTGAACAATCACGGGACCACTCTGAGCCTCAGTTTCTTCATCTGCAAAACAGCGATGGCGAGAGTGACTTTCCAGCACTTTTGTGAGGGGTGATGAGAGTGTGTATGTGGGGTGGCCAATACAAAGCAGGCATTTTATAAATAACAACTGTTATTCCTCACATTCCGACCTGACAGAAATGCCTCTCTAGAATTTCTTTCTGCCTTTTCGTAGCAAAGCAGACCCAACAACTTCAGTGTCTGCTTTTTAAGAGGATATTAAGAGCCGATGCGTATTCACAGGTTAATTTACCTCAAGGTGTGTGATGGACACAGTAATTGGTTCGAACAGAGACATTTTAGTAGAGTAGTTCTTGTAAAAGTGCTAAGATGTTTACCAACCGTTCCGGCGGAGAGAGAGCATGTGATTGTCTCGCTTAGCCTTGGCCAGAAGCCTTGTGCCAGTGCACAGGGACAGCGGGACAGCGATCGGGGCTGGTCCCCGTCTGCAGACGCTCTGCAGCTCTCGGGCTTTTCCTGTATTCTTCCTACCTCTCCCCATTTCAACATATTCACATCCAACATCTGTTCTTCAAGGTCCAGATCAAACACTGGCTCCTACAAGAAATCTTCCCTGATTCTCTCCCCCTGCCAGAATGGCCTTTTCTCCAAACTCTCACTGCAGTTACTTTGTTATCAGAGATGGGAGCAAAAACATCTTAAGAATATGTCTTGTCCATTGGGGTATTCCCCAGGGTCCCCCTAACACACACAGCGAACCCCTGGTACATGTATGTGGATGAATGAAAGAACAAGATGAAATTAAGAGACAGAACTTCGGCCTGAAGCCTATAGCTTCAGGCAATAAGGGAGATGACCTGCTCTTAAAAAGAAAACATAGCAACAATTTCAGATCACTCCACTGGTACCTTCCTTGCAGGAGTGACTTTCAGGAAACCTTTGCTCCTTTTCAGCATCTGTGACCTGGACAAGCCATTCAATTTCTTCTGAGTCTCAGGTTCCTAGTATGGCAAGTGGAGATGAAAATGTGTAGCTCATAGGTCTTGTAAGGATTCAATGACATAATGTTTGGAAAATGTCTAGGACATAGTGGGCTCTCAACCAAAGTAAGAAACTAGAAACTGCCTCCTTTTCTCAAATGTACACAGGTCTGCACAGCCTAGGCTGTTGCAAGTCAAATATCATTACCTCAATACATTTAAAGAGGAATTTAAAATGATTATATCAAGAGCTACTCAAAAAGCATTTTATGTAATTTATCAGTCACTTCAAATAAAAATGAAGAAAAAATAGAAATAAAGGGAAACCGTTTAAAAGATGATAAGTATCAATTACGAAGAGCTCACAGCAAACACACTGACAGGTGAAAATCTGAAGCCTTACCGTGAAGGCGAGTCAGGGATGCCTGTCACACTGGTGCTGCTCAGCAGGGTGAGGGGAAGATCTCAGGGAGAAATCCGATTCCTGGGCCCAGCCCTTGGGGCTGTGGCCTGGGGATCTGCATTTTAACCACATCTCAGATGGTTACTTTGCACGCTGACATCTCACGTTCCCTTGATACAACTATCCCTTCCTCAGTGTTGCGTCTTTGCTCCTGCGGTGCCCTCTTTCTGGTACTCCTGTCCAACTTCCATGCCTGGAAAATTCCAGTGTCTTTAAAAAGGGAAAATGGTTATTCTCCTCTTCCGGCAGCCACGCCCACCTCCCACAGATGCTATCCATAGTCCTGGGCTCATGTTTCTGTTGTTGCCTTCGTCTTTCATTCATTCACCCGTTAACGGATTCATTCATGAACCATTCTTGGCTTACGCCGCCCTCGGTGTGCTTGCATGCCTATCTCCTCGTCGACGAGGACTGTGTATTGCTCATCTTTCAGTTCCCAATGCCTAGCTTGGTGCCCAGAACAAATCAGGCATCGTAGGGTTGTGTTGATCGCATAAACGTGTACACACACACAGAGGGGTGCACCTGTGAGGTTTGCTGTCCCCCCATTTTGTTTTCTCTCCCATGGAGTTACATGATTCCATTCTCTAGAAGTTAATTTGTACCCTTTTTATTTATTTTGGCATAGAGTGATGGCAGGGCTTTCGGATCACCTATATGGTCATTTTAAATTGGTTTGGGGTTTCAAAATGTCGTACTCTTGCGTCACAATTATAGATGTGTGAAATTAATGACTGTGGCTGCACAGGATCGATGCAAAAGCACTGGGTATACCGTGTGTACAGACAGATTCGGAGGGGGGTGGAGACCGAACGGGGGCTTTATTGTTTACTCTGTTGAATTAGAGCCTAAACACATCGGTCATGAGCACCAGGCAGAGCAAATCTGTAAGCCAGAATCCGTCCCCTTAACCAGGGAAAATACAAAGGAGTGTTTCCCCTCCGAAGGTGGCGAAAGATGTTTATACTTCACTTAAGCTCTAAGTTTTGATACCAAACAGGTATTAAGGAGGTCTTGAGGCTGAGAAAGGCCTGTCTGTGACACTAAATGTTCTTATTCTATAAACACGTTGGAACTTCGGAAAGAAGGTGTGAAAGAGAGCGTGGGGGAGTCTCTGTTGACAGAGAAGGGTAGCCAACTGAAAGGTGTTTGGAAAGAGAAGTTCGTGTGGAGGACGCTGTGAGGTGCTACTCAGGTCCCCCTTCAAGAATGAAGCTTCCTCCCCGCCACCCCACCGCCCATCCCCGTTGCCAGAATTGTGGCTGGCAGACAAGTCTTGGCTAACAGCCCCCTTCTGGACTACTCACCCTTCAGAGCTGCCTCCCCCAAGGCCATCCATATAGTCAGTCAACACATGGGTGGAAAAGTCACCCCAGCTCCAGAACTTCCCATGGGGCTGGCTCAAGTCACCACTGCAACCGCATCGCCATTGAGCTTCCCTTTCTGCCAGTCTTTCCCCTTCTCTTCCCCTCTTCTTCTTTCCCTTTCCCCTCCCTCCTCTCCCCTCCCACTCCATCCCCCTCCCTTCCCCTTTCACAGATGTTGACCCTGGAGGCCCCTCCTAACTGGTCTCCCACATGTCCATCTTTGTCTCAGCGTCTAATTCTCAGGGAACACAGCTGTGACATTGCCTTGGACTTTTCTTCAGTTTGGCCTGGAGACACGTAGTTCTGAGCTGCGGTTTGCCCCTCCCCTGACCGTGCAGGCCTCTTGTGCCTGTGCACACTTTGTATACCAACTGGTTGCAGTCACCTCTTTATTGCCCACAGATGATACTCTAACAAGTCCTCCCTTGGGCAGTCATTCATTCGCAGGCATTTGTTTCTCACCTGCGCCTGTGCTGGGCACAAGGGCTGTGTGCATCTCCATGCATAGCTTCTGCTGGGGGAGCTCACGTAGTAAGATCTTTTTGCTGAGCCAGCCAGAGGAAAGAACCAGGTTTCCAAGTGCCCGCCCATAGCGCCCCTTAGCAATGTGTCATCAGGGCAGGGATGGATTTAGTGCTAAAAGCACCTGCCTCCAGCAAGCATCCCCAAGTGGGAATGACTGTTGCTGTTAGGGCTGTGGCAAAGAGAGGGTTCTGACATACACAAACAGGAAAACACCTAAGTGCTCAGCGTAGTGCTTTTAATGGAAGGAAGTACTTTAGTTAAGCTCCGCAGTGATGATGATGATAACGATTACATCTTGTTTGTGTATGCTGCTTTATCTCTTCCAGAGTGATTTCCCACCCATTGCCTGGTTGTCTGGTTGGGCTTGGAGGTACTTAGCAAGGTATTATTACACAGATGAGTGTCTCGGGAAGGAGCCCTGGGCATTCTGGCCCCACGGTTGTTTTGGTTCAGTCACTTAATTCCATCTTGGCGTCAGTTTCTCACATGTAACATGGGGGTAGTAACGCTGCGTTTCAGAACAGCTGTGACGTTTCAATGGGATAGCCTTCCATTCATAAGCGTTTCCTGAGCAATTTCTTTGTGCTACACACCCAGCGAGGTGCTAAGTATTTAGGAAGAAACACCTTTCTCACATGGAGCTCACGGCTGAGAAGGTAACTTGGAAATGTTAACAAAGAATTATACAATAATGTTATAAATATGCAAAACAGGAGCAGTGACGACCTACCACAGGGAGGAAGTCGCTGGTTCTGTGTCGAGGAAGGACTCCATGGCTAAGGGCCCTGAGAGGTGCCTGGTGCAGGGCCAATGCGAGGTGCTTCCCTAAAGAAATGACATATCCACCCCCTTTTCTTTCTGGCTTCGCCATTTTAAAGTATACACACACACACACACACACACACACACACACACACACTCCACACACACACACACACACACTCTCTCTCTCTCTCTCTCTTCCAAGGGAGGGAGGGAGTCTCATTCCCATTTGTACTACCTAATAGCCACGACTCCTGAGCCCTCTGAGTTTCCATTTCTGATCTGTAAAATGAGAATGATAGCGATCAGCTCATGGGCTTATCGAAAGAAGTTAAATAGTATAATGCACGTGCCAGGGAAAATTGTTGTCATTCATTCAACCGTAGAGCTGAGCGAGAACTTAGCAGTGGTTGGGTGTGTCCGGGAGGTGAGGCAGTAGAGGTCGTGGCTACCAAACTGAGTGACAGGAAAGAAGTTGTCAATAGGATGAAGTAAAACAATGGAGATGGTCGTTCAACTTTGCAGACCAGTGGATAGCAAAGAAAGGTGGTGGTTGAAGGTAGAAGGGCTACCATGGTTACTTCTAAATGTACGGGATAGGGGACAAGCTTGTCTTGTGTAATGTGGCTGCCAAAAGCTGCCTTTCAAGAGGCATGATCCTCAGAACGCACAAGGGGCCACCGTGTTCTGCCCGGGCCCAGTGGGAATCATGCCTCCCTCCTGGGAACAGCGTTCAGAGGCGTTGCTGTATGTTTGCAGGGGGCATCCAGGTAAAGAGGGAATCACAAGCCACAGCCTGTAAAGAAAGACTGCAGGATGGATTGCACTGGCCTTAGGTGATGCCTGGACATGCCAAGGTTGCCCAGGTTATTCTGATCGGAAATGCCGATCGAGAATCACCTGTCTGGGACAGCTTGAGGCCAGGGTCATGGAAGATTAGCTCCAGGCCTTGGTCTGGCCACAGAACCCTCAGTTAAGAATTTGGTCTCATGAGGTCATCCAACAGCTACGGCTTGGTTGTAATAACAGAACCCGAGTGTGGAGGGCCGTGTCCATAGAAGATAGAGAATGCTGTTGGATGGCACCATTTCCTTCCTTTAAATATTGACGTCAACAACTCCTTTGCTACTCGTAAGTGTGCAGAGGCCAGGTAATGACAAGCAAAAATGCCCAGGCTCATTTTTAAGTAGTAGCTAACTTCTTATAGCAGCCACTCCCCATCGTGGTGTTGGTGCACGGTGAGGACTGAAGACCCCTCAGCCACGATCAGTCTCCTGAGAAACAGCTGTTTGTAAGTGTCCTTGTTATGGATGGGCCCTCGAGGAGCCCAGCACTTCTGTTGATGAAGTCTCCTTTCAAGCAGAATAAAAGAACATTGGCTGAGCTTCTTCCTGGAGCACTTTTTCATTACAGTGGCTTTGAACCGCTGTGCGGCGTATCCTAAGAGGGTGGACATTTGTGTGTATGTTACAGCCACCCATGTTAAGTTGAAGAACTGAAAGATTAGTATGGTCGTTTCCCTGTTGGTAATAGGAGACTTGATTTTTGTTAAGAGTAAGAATGTGGCTTCATTAATGTTATAAACCAAATTGAGCCTTGAGATTAAGGAAGGCTTGTTTTTTTTTTTTTTCTGAAAAATGAATGTTTGAAATTTATTGTTGACACTGTTATAGATGTCCCCGTTCCCCCTTCCTTTAGCCACCTTTACCCATCCCCCCATCCCCCCTTCCCTCAAGCAGCATAGCAACAATGCACTTTTTTGGAAATGGAAAAAAATAATCTGTATTTTACCTTATTTTTTCTTTCTCATGCCATTTATAATTTGGACATCTACCACCAAGGAAACTTCTGATGAAAAAAATCTATGCTCAAGTATGGTTGATAAGGGATTTTGTACTATGCTTTTGTCTTTGCTTTATCCAGCAACACTACCCTGAAAGTGCAGGATCTGAGGTTTCTCCAGGGGATCCATGGCTAATTCAAAGCAGATGCCTCCCTTCTATTACTGTGCAGAGTTTTTCAGCCTTCTAGGCTGGGTGCAATTTGCTCAGTAAATTATAGTTCAGTAATCTCACCTCCCACTCCTTAATGGTATTAAACTGTGCTTTTACCTTGGCTCTGAATGGTGAGGAAAACAATACTTAGTACCTAGAAGCAGTAGTGGAGTAAACAAAAGTGTGGATGGCCGAGTTTGGGTTTGAATCCCGGCTCTGCCACCTTCTCATCTCACTTCTCTGAGCTTCTGCTTCCGCTGGGAAGGACGGACGGTCCTGATTTGGAGGGCTGCTGTGGGATTTGCCAGGGTCGCTGTGGGATTTGCCAGGGTCGCATAAGACAATGTAATGCATGTCTGGCATCTGGCTGTATGTCTGACAGTCTCTGTGTCTGACACGCACGCAGTAGGTGCTCCGGACACCATCGTTATTATTATTGTGCTTTAAGTTTAACAGTACTATGCATACTTGTGTTTCTCAGTTTACCAGGTACTTTCAAACAGATATGAAGTCTGAAAGTTGCTCCAATGAGGGAGTATTTTAAATGGAAGGAAGAAAAGGCTCATCAAATCAAACAGGGGCAGAGGCTGTATGAAGAAAGAGATCCAGGGCACAGAGAGTTGCCAATTACTGGGGCTCTGTTCTTATCATGGATGGGGACGCGGGTGTGATAAGGATGCTGAAGGAGGCTACTTTATGAGGTAGCAAAACTGATAACGATTGCACCCTCGGAGACCAGGTAGACCATGCAATGAGTAAGGTTCAAGTTTGGTCCCTACCGGGAAGTTTTAACCAAATTATAGCAGGGGAGAGAAAAAGTCTGTACCAACCACTTTATTCCTTTAAATAGACTCAGTGCAGAATTAGGGCAAGAATCAAACAAAAACAAAGGTAATCCATCATTTTACAATTTTAGGAAATTTTATCATCTTTATTGGAGAAAGAAAAACAAAAAGATTAAAGGGAGGATAGGATCGGGGTTGTTTTGTAAACGGGCCTCTTGAGTCAGACTTTGAATTTTCTAAAGTAGACTTTTGTCCTGTAAGGTGTTTTTGTTTGTGGTGTCTTAGAAAGAGCATTGTGCCATGGAGATGATGTCACTCGAACTCAGCCATAGATGACAGAAATAGCTATTAAAATGCGCCCAGGTGATTATGATGTTCAACACGACCACAGGTGTCAGCTTTCATTTTCTGGACCCTTGAGGTTTGGCGCCTTGGCCCCCTCCCCACCTTCAAAATGAACGTGCAATGGTATTTCCAAGTCGGCTTGTTGATACCTGCAAGAAACCCTGCTGGGCTTTGACTGGGCTCGCACCAAATCGGGAGATCAGTGTGGTGAGGACCCATGACTTCACATCGTGTCCTCTGGCCTCAGAGCATGGCGCGTGTCACTTCTTTGCAGGAGTCTGCCTTGATTTCTTTCCTCATCTTGTGGTTTCCTACATGCAGGTCCCATCCATGTTTTGGTGGATTTAGACCTGAATGCTTGTTTTTTTCATGCTATTATAAATGGTACTTTTTAAATAGATTCTGATTGTTTGTTAATAGGTAGAGATGACACTGATTTTTTGTACATTAAAAAATAAATATACGTGAAACCAAAAAGAAATAATTAATAAGGCAAGAAAAGAGAGGCCTCAGATGGAAGAAGAGGGCTGTTGCATGACAAATGGATTAGGTTAGCTAACCCAGGCCAGGTGCTTAGCAAAGGGCCCAATTTGGGCTCAAAATATTAATTCCCATACCTTGCCTTCTTGTATTTGCAGAGCTTTAAAAGCTAGGCTCTACTGCGCGAGTGGAGGTTATGGAACTTAGAACTGTGTGAGAGTTAAAATGCTAAGACTTGGTTTTACGCAAGCCTAGGTTTGGACCTTAGCTCTACACTAGCTGTGTGGTCCTGAGCATCTCTCTCACCCTCTCTAGTCTTCGGTTTCCTGCACTGCACAGAGGGGATGATACATGATAAGGTTGTAACTTGACCATATCCCAGTGCCTGGCACCTAGCAAACACTCATCAAGCATTAGCTGTTCCTTGTTCTTACCTTTGTCGTTAAGTTACAAGGAGGATGGTTCAAGGGAAGCATAAAAAAGGACTTTATAACAATGCTTGTCTTACAATAGAACAAGACGAATGTGAGGTAGTGAGCCTCCCATCACAGGAGAATGGACCACCCCGATCTAGGATGCCACAGGGGGACTCAGGCTGCCCTAAGAGTTGCCCCTTACATTTAGGTACTATAATTTCCTCCCATGCATTAGAAGCAAGTGGCAACCATCCCAGGTCTCCCCATCACCTAAGACACTTGACCTACAGATGCAGACAGCTTGAAGCAGTTGACGGAAATGGTGTCCAAGAAAGAACAAACGCAGACCCAACGCATCTTTCCATCAGCTGCAGTTTATGATTGCACATTAAATGCAATTGCTTTCTTTAGGAGGCTGGTGTTGAGACCCGTCATCTCTCGCCCAGTGCCATCCATTCTCGCTTCCCCCAAGAGTGCAGACAGGCCAGCCGCCTTCCTAGTGTACACTAATTAATTTATCTCATGCTTGTGATTTTACAGCGCTTAAGTGCTGGAGCATTTCTGTTTATTCTTCTGCCTGCAAAGCACCTCACGTAGCATAAAGACCATGAATCTCCATTGCAGACACCGTCTGTCTTGGGCTAGGGAACAGCCTGCCGGCTGCCTGTTGTCTCGCTGGCACGGCCTCTTCCAGCCAAAGTAACACATCCATTAATTTATCCTTAATGACATTTTGACATCCCAATCAGTTTATCAGATGTTCCTCATGCACGACTTCTCCCTCACGGCAGGGCCAGGGTGCCAGGCCACTCTTGATGCATAATGCATGAGATCCGTGCTCTGCTCAGCGCCCTCTGACAGACAGACACATCTGCGAGTCACACACCATGAGTTCCTAACAGCCCTGCTCCCCAGTGGTCCACACCGATGCCTTCAGAGACGCTTTCTTCTGTGCTTCCAGCTCGCTGCGCTTGGGGGAAGCTGGTCAGTGCAAGGGGAGATGTCCTAATTCAGAAACATACATGCAACACATTATTTGGAGGTAAAGTAAGTGTATTAAACCCCTGCCACGTGCAAAGGATTTAAAAGAGCTTTATTTCCACTAATTCAGGTAGAAGAAGGACCTAGGGCAAACCTTGAATTTCATTCCTCTGCTACTATTTAAAAATAATGATCACAAAGACATTCTGATAACAATGGATCTCAAAGAAGAAAGGAAAATTATCCTTAATGCCTTCAATCTAATGCATCAGCACAGATATACTTTCTCACAGTGGTAATCACATTTTAAACACAGCTTTTATTTGCTCGTTTTTTAAAAACTTAATGTAATCCAGTTAGCATTTTTCCACGTTGTTACATAGTTTTCATTTTTAATGGCACTCCATCATTTTAATAGCTGCATAATACTCCATCCGGGGGATGCACCATAATTTACTGATCCGGTCCCCTATTGTTAGACATTTACGAGGCTGTAAGTGATCGTTTGCTCTTCAGGAAAACGAGCAGAGCAGGCTGAGGGAGGGAGCAGGGCTTGCTGAGGGAACAAGAACCGGAGCTCAAATCCCACCTCGTCCCTTTACCTGTTTTATGAGTTTAAGATGAACCTTTCTGGGCACCGATCTCTCATCTATAAAACAAAATAAATTGTCCCCACCTTAGAGTGTTGCTCTGAGGATTACGGATGTGTTCGAGGTACCAAACCCGTGCTAGAATCTGCTAAATGTTAATCATACATTCATATGTGTGTGTATTTATATTTATGTTTATGTTTATATGTTTATGTTTATCAGTGGTTCTCAACCTGGGGCAATCTGCCCCCCACTCCCACCCAGGGACATTTGGCAATGTCTAGAGATCTTTTTTATTGTCACAACTAGGAGTCAGATGCTACTGGCATCTGGGGGTAGAGGTCAAGGATGCTGCCAACCATCCTGCAATACACATCAGCCCCATACGACAAAGGATTATCCCACCCAAAACGTCCATATGCCAAGGTCGAGGAGGCCCTAGAATAAATGAAGCTGTGTTTTCTGGTGTTATCTACATAACATCTGCATATTTCCCTTTTAATTATTATTGCATTAGAATAAAGTCCTGAGAACATAGGAATTCTGGATTAAAGGGTATATTATGCCCATTGGCAGTTTTAGGAGTGGGGTGGGGTCGGGGATGGGAATAAAGTGTGAAGTGACTGATGGAAACAAGGCAGCCGATAAACGCTGTGCGCTCCCCAAGGGCACAGGAGATGACATCCCATAGGCCAGTGGCTCTCAGAGTCTGGTCCCAACATCTCCTAGGAACTCGGAAACGCAGATTTACAGGCCCTGCCCCCTGTGCAGTGAATCAGGAACTCTGAGGGTAGAACCTGATAATCCCTGTGTTAACATGCTCTCCCGGTGATTCCGAGGCCGTGGCAAGTCTGAGACTCGCTGCTGTGCACCACCAGCAGAGAAAGGCCGACAAGTAGGACCTGTTCAAGTACGGGCAGTAAGTGCAGAAATGCAGTGTCAAGTGTAAATCGTGGGGAGGCTAAAGCACAGGACGGCAGCAGCACAGGAATTGCGTGTCATTCCTTCATTTAGTCCGTCAGTAAACATGTCTGAAGTTTTTACAGTACTGTGCCAAGTGCTGAACTAGATGCTACAGGAGATGCAAATCTGCGCGTTACGTAAGTTATTATAATTAAGGGTGGTAAGAGGGGCAGGCAAATGACTAGGATGCAAAAACAGGAGAAATTAACATGCGTTCTTTCTAGTCACCATAGCAACTCTGTGAACCAGGGCTTACCAAACACCAACCTATAGACGAGGAAACTGCATGTTTGTCTCGTAGAGATGGAGACATGATTGTGATGTTACATAGCTGGTTAGAACCAGGAGCCGAAGTCCATGGTTCTAACAGCATGGTTCTTTCCGCAGCACCAGGAGCAAAGGGCCATTGGCCTAGCCCAGGGGTTCAGAGCTCAGCGGCCTGAGAGCTTTCAGGGCAGTTCCCACTGTCTGAATCAGAGCTTCTGTCCTCCCTTCCCCAGGAGGCCCACATTCCCTTCTCATTGCCTGTTATTCAACAAACACTTATACAGAGAGCTTAGTGAGCAGGTGACAGATTCTCTTGTAAGAACTTTAATATTTATAAGTCCTGTCTGCTGCAAGTAGCTGTGGGAATTCACTATGATTATTCTTATTTTACAGATGAGGACACTGAGTTATAAAGAGGCTAAGTAATTGGCCACGTAGCCAGTGAATGGCGGAGCCAAGCTGTGAACTCAGGCAGCGTGGCTCCGGAGCCCATGCTGCTCCCATTGAGTGCAGCTGCACAATCCAAGGGGCAGTGTGGTCATAGGCCCAGAGGGAGGAGGGCCTTGCATCTGTCTGGGGCCATCTCCTGTGCTGGTTCCCCAGCCAGCTCCAGAAAATTGCCAGCCTGTGTCTGACTCTGCCTGTAGAGGAGAGAGTGTGATGTGCAGGGGAGCCCATCCCAGCAGGGAAGACAGAGGGGCAGGCGCAGGCAGAGGACAGGGGCAGAGACAGACAGGTAGAGGCATGGACTTGGAGAACGAGACAGCAGAGAGATGGAGGTGACGGAGGCAGTGGCCAAGGTCCCTTGGCCTTTCAAATTGTAGTAAGATCTGCTGCTATTGCTTAACTTTGCCCTTCTGCTAGAAGCACAGAGAAACCTCAAGGGAGAGTGATGGGGGTAGGAAAGGAAGGACCACCAGCTCTGTTCCGGAACTGGTGGCCAATGGAGGTAATGAGCAGAGAGGATGTGCGTCCCCTGAAGGATGCGAATGGGTGGGGATGTGAGCTTTCTGGCTTCATGTGTCTGTATATGTGTGTGCATGTGTGTGTGCATGTGTGTGTTTGCCTGGAGAGGAAGGGAGCCAGCCGAGAAAGCTGGGGACAAGGGCAGATATATGTAGGTCCTTGGCTGAACGTGACATAATAAGGAATCTTGGAGGACATGCAGCAGCTTGGCTGCCTGAGTTTGAATCCCAGATCCCTCTCCTGAAGCCTGGGTGCCTTTTGGTGAATTATTTCAACTCACTCTGCCTAATTCTTCAATCTCATCGAGTTGAGATTTTATTTAGACCTCATAAAGTTACTAGGAAAATTAAAGAAGGTAAGACACTGTGCTTGGGAAGAACTTGAATAGCACTTGGCATGGAATAAGCGCTATATAAGTGTTTGTTAGGGAAACGAAATGAAGTTAGGATTCACTGTTCCGTGCTCATTTCCTAGGGCTGCCATAACAGAGCACCACGAACTGGATGGTGTCAAAGAACAAAATTTCTTCTCTCCCAGTTCTGGGGGGCAGATGTCCAAGGCCAAGGTGTCAGCAGGGCCATGCCCCTCTGGGACTCTGCATGGAATCCTCCTTTGCCTCCTCCTAGTTTCTGGTGGTGGCCGGCAGTCCTTGGCGTCACCTGTCATGCGGCTGCGTCGTCACTCCAGTCTCCGCCTCTGCCATCACACGCACTCTCCCTGTGCGTGTCTGTTCAAATCGCCCTCTTCTTGTAGAGATGCTAGGCATGTCGGAGTGGGGCCCATGCTAATGACCTCTGCTTAACTGGATCACTTCTGTAAAGACTCTGTTTCCAAATAATGGCACATGCACAGGTACCAGAGGTTAGGACTTCAACTTACCTGTTAGAGAGACACAAGGAAGCCGATCACAGTCATCTGAAAAGCATCGGTTCTTGCCCTGGTTCTTAGATGCCAGCTCGCCTGTGTAGTGAAATCAGCCCCCAGAGACGTAACAGGGCATGTCCGTGGTAACTCCCGGGATCTCCTGCCTCCTGGCCCCCATTCACTGATGAAACAGGCTAAGGACTCTGCTCATTCCGGCCGGCCGAAGAGCGGGTTCTCGACACCAGAAGCCTGGCAGATCTATTGTTCACCTGGTGTTTCTGGAGTAGGTCAGGGGTGGGGCCAGGGAAATTGAGTTTCTAGTACATTTCCAGGTGAGGCGGCGGCTGCCGCTGCTGCAGAGACCGCACCTGGAGGACCACTAGGCTCCATCGGTGATGCTCAAGCCCACGAGCCCATTAGGACCACCTGGAGAGCTTCCGCAAACCCAGAGGCCCAGGCTGTACCCCAGACCAGTTACATTAGAGTCTCATCAGTAATTTTTAAAGCTCCCCTTATGATCTGTGCAGCTGAGGTTGAGAAATACATCAAAGATTGTTTTTAGAGAACAGCCGTTCTTCAGGGCCCCTGCTTCAGAGGATTCGTGTTTGATACATAATGAGGTCATTTAAATGAACATGTCTGTTGTTTGTATTTAAAAGATTATCGTGCCACAGAGCACTTATTGAGTGCTTACTATGTACCATGCACTGGGGAAAACGCTTTGCTAGTCACTTACCATTTAATCTTCACAGCCGTCTTCTGGGGAGCACTGCTGTTACCCGAGTTCTACAGACGGGAGGCAAGTGACATGCTGAGGGACGAGTCCCTTGTAAGAGCTCGCACAGCTAGTCTGAGACGGAGCCAGGCTTGGATGCCAGGCTGTCTGGCACCACAGCCAGCATGTGAACGACCACATCACCCTGCCTCCTGACATAAGAGAAAGTCGTGCGTTTTCCTCTAGACCCCGCACACTTCCACACCCTCATTTACCTATTGACTCCGATGGGGTTCTGCCCAGTGGCTGCCTCAGTCATAGTCGTTCTGTGGTAGTGGGGTTTCGCCACATTCACAAGGGGATAGGATCATGCGTACCGAATTTACATTTCTGATGCCAGCCCGCAAGGGAAGGTGGAGGGAAGTTGGGACTCAGGTTCCAACTGAGCTGCCTGAGCTGGCAGGCAGAAAGCGGGGACGGGTCCTGTGGCCTCCGCCAAGGTGCTGTCCGTGTGTCCTGGCCAAGCCCCTCCTCGGTCTGGGCCTCGGTTTCTTCTGTCAGTGAGGGGGTGGCCCAGTTTCCTTCTGGGTCCGGGGGGTAATTTTAATTAGAGATGCAGTCACACCAGCACAGCAGCACCCTGGCTTCGGAGAGTGTGACACCAGCTGTTCACAGGATGTTTTCTTGTCCGCCTCCTAGGGGCTGAGAAGCCCTCTGGGTTCTGATCTTTGTGTCTGTCATCCTAGTCTGTCCGGAGACGCAACTGGAGGGAAGAGCCCCACGGGGAGGGGAAAGAGTGTCTGGTCAGCGTCTCCCCTGGAGGCTTCATGCTCTTCCCACCCAGGGAAGCACCACGGGCGGAACCCCAAGGCTCTTCCCCCAGTGGACTGGGGCCTCCCGTTTTCAGCCCAGAACAGATTCAGGGTTTTTGCAGAATCCGGTTGCTGGAATTCCCTAGTTCCTCTTGTCCAGGTGGTTGCTCAGTCTCTGCTTGAGTTCCTCCAGTGAGGGAGTGCTCCCTCCTTCCAAAAGCCCAAACAGGGCCAGGGTCATGTCTGGCTTTTCACATCCTGGTCATCTTCTGCCTCACAGTCACCAGTATAAAGTAGGTGCTCATTAAATATTTTTCCAACCACTTGTGCAAAGAGGAAGAAACTAATAGTGTTGGGAAGGGGACATGATGTCTAAAAATTGGGGACATTTGAGTTGGGCCTTAAAAGGTGAAGAGAAGTTTGCCAAAGGAGAAAAAAATGGGAAGGCCAACATAGGCATTAGGTATTTCCAAAGATACCCACATAGTTCTACTTTGCTAGAAGTGCCTTTTTTTTTTTTTTTTGGTCAAGCTAGTCTGGCACTGATTCTGCACCCTGGGGCTGCCCAGAGCCAGAAGTCAGAGGTGTGAAGAGAGCATTTCTGAGTATTCTTTTTCTGGGAGAAAGATGTCTATTTGTTTCAGCCCCCCACCCCACCATAGTGTGACCTTGGATCCCTTTGCAGCCCCGCAGCCCCTCCCGTGAGCCTTCCCACCTGCCACCGTCCCACATAAAGAGTGGTGCTCAGAATAAACCCAGGACTCATGGGCCATCACAGGCGCCTCCCCGCCACCTACCCTCACTCAGCGACTGAGCAAAGGTCAGAGAGACCTCAGAACGCTCTGTTAAAAGACAGAACGTCAAGAGCTGCGGCGACATCACACTGTCCTCACCTGTCAGAAGCAGTACACTTCCGATTGCTACGTCTTAGAGCATTCTTCAGCCCTGGAAATGAACTTGCAGAGGAATATGAAGACTTGTGCACGCTCTTTTTTAGCAGCTTTTGGTACCCCCTGCTGGTGAAATTGTGCGGCCCAGCTGGCAAGAATCTCAGAACAAGGAGAAAAAGAAAATTCCAAGTTGGTGAAGTCACAAATACTTGAGTCTTCAGGGATCTGAGGATTCCAGAAATTATACGGCCATTCCGTGCACCACGTGACTACTTTATGAGGGTTTTTTTTTTTTTTTTTTTTTTTTTATAGCTATGGCTATTCTGTGGGCTCTGAGGGGAAAAAAATCTCTGACTTTTGTGAACATTCCTTTACTTCTTCCTGCAACCCAAGAGGCATGTGACCACCACAGGGTGGAAATGCTAAGTTGTTAGCCAAAAATATTCACAGGTGTAAATATTCCAGGTCACAGAGTAATTTCACACAGGTTTTTCTTCCTCTTTCCTTGTACGTATCTTTTTTTAAAGGGCTTGTAATTTGCAGTCAGAGTAGGATGACAGCCTTTCTATACTCCAAATTGTAGAGTTTTAAACATAAATTTGTACAACAAATTTATTGATACCAGCTATGTGCCAGACACTCAGCAAGAAACTGGAGTAGGTGGAAGAAGTCAAAAGCCCTTCATTCAAGAGGTTCTTTGGACCAGTCAGGTGCTTAGATAACGTGGCAATGAGGTCTCCTTGATCAGGACGCCAACCAGCTATTAGCTCTCTCACAGCTTCGTGTGTTTCTCCTCCTTAGCTGTTAACACCTCTGTGACTTTATATTTCTTCTGTATGTTCTTTTTAGTGCCTATCTTTGCCATTAGTCTCTGTGTTCTATGAAGGTCAAGGTTACATCTAGTGATTTGTTGCTATGACCTTCTTTCATCTAAGAGAGATCGGCGCATGTAGGTGCTCAATAAATATTTGTTCAATAAGGGAGTCAACCAAGCAGAGAAAACTGCAAATCTGTTTAGAGGAAACCTCAAGAAGATATGAACTTGGACTTCCACTGAGCCTTGAAGGGGAGGTGGCCAGTGGAAAAGAATGGGAGCACATTAAAACAATAAGAGTGTTGAGGAATGGGTGTAGAAGGGAGATGAGTAGTTGGCGGTTCCTGTAAGGAGCCAGGTGTGGGAGATAAGGCTGAGTTGAAGCTTGGGGACACAGCCTGAGGGTCTCGAATGCCCTCCCACTGGTTTGGATGTTCCTCTTTCTGAACAGGGAGGGGAATCAATTAAACTCTATGGCAATATATAGAAGAATATAATTTTTCCATTATTACTGAGAGGATTTTTTTCAATACTGAAATTTCGAATTCGGTTAAGGATTTGTCCCCAAACCGCAGTTTTGTGTTTTTTCTTCTATTCCCACCATTTCCACTTTGCAGCATAGTGGCCTGCTGCTGAAACAGTTGTGTGTACATCTTCAAATTATTATAAAGCGTTATCATCACCAGGAACATCCCCTGTCAGCCATGGGCTAAGGTCCAGGGGTGTCGGAGGTCAGTTTTTACAACTTGGTTGGTGGTCTAATTTTTAAATATGTCTTGGAGAGGCTCTGTTCTTTATATTTTTATCCAGGTGGTCAGAGCTACCCAAGCACTTCTGTAGAATTCCATTTTTCGTAGATGCAGCAAGGCCATTTTTTATTAATATCATCCCTTTGGAGAGCAATGATTTGTGCTGAAGACAACTCTCTCCATATTATTTTACACTGAATGGAATGAGATCGGTTAGGAGTTCTGCCCCCCCAAGGAAATATCAAAGACTCCAATACATACTCATTTATAGTTTTAAAGTTTACTCTCTTATCAGATTTCCTTGTATTTCCTGCTGGGACAACGTGAGCAAAGCTCGGAGAGAGGCAAAGGATCTGCTGAATATCTTTCCAAATTTATGATTAAGAAGGTCACATATACATTTTTAAACATACTCCTTTTTGATAATAAATGAAGAATAAAACTTTGAAATATCAGCAGTAGCAGGGTTTCTCATTTTTCCCTCCTTGGCGTCCCCCTCCCCCTGTCTGGTTGCCTGCGGATGGGGCGGAAAGCCACAACTGGTCCAGCGCTTCATTTCTTGTTTTTCTCTCTGCCTGGCATAGGTTCACCCGTGGAATCATATGCCTGAGGACAGAGCATTGTAAGGAAAGGTGCAGCCCTCTGCCTTAGTGCCCTGTGTTCCCCAGGCCAATGGGGCAAATAAATAAATATATAAGTGATGAAGAATTCCATTTTAGGCTGTGTTTGTGTACACCTAGCGGCCAAAGGAGGGAAGTAAAATCTCCTCTTGTCTTCTTGGCATGGATTTCCCGGGTCTGGATTCACTGCGCAGGCCTCTCCACTCTGTTCTCTGTTTTCACAGCTGGATCTCTGCGACCCAGCAGGTCTAGCCCGTGAAAGCCACTGCAGGAGGTCAAAGGGAGAGGGGCGAAGGTGGTAGGCAGGATGCTGCTGCCCCTGGTTTCCCCCTTGGGAAGTCAGCCAGGATTGGCTGGCTCCTTTGAGGGAAGGGCACTGCTAGGCAGGTGGCCTCTTCACGACTCTCTCCTTTTGGGTTCTGGTTACTGCTTTTTCTGCTCTCCTTCTGGACACGCAAGTGCTGGTCACCTCTCCGGTCACTCACCTTTTTCTCACCTTCGTTGGTGGTCCTTCTATGCATAAACTCCTCTCGAATTACTCTCATTTAAGTGTGTCATCTGTCATTCTGTACCATCTACACCAAGATCAAGGGACCCATGCAAAGGAGGCTATTATCACACTGTCAGACTAGAACTGATCCTGAATGAACTCCTCCAAAATACTTCTAAGTCCAGGTTTATTCTTTCATTTAATACCTCTTCTGACAGGGAGATCATTACCTCTTGAAACTTCCCATTTCATAATCGGGAGAGCTCAACTTTGGCAAAGTATTCCCTGTAGGGCGCTGATTTTGACCTCCCTGGGGCACCTGTTCTTCTCAGGTTAGCCAAGGTGGGAGTGGAAACCAAGTTCTGTGGAAAATGGAGGAAGAGACCTGGAGGAATTTACCCTCAATGTATTTAATGGGTAACCCATAGCCTCTCATGTCATAGGAATGTAATAACTATGTTTAGATGCATAAATGTTGGGAAAGCTCAGGGGGACCATGTTGTCTTCTGGAAATACTTAAAGAACTGTCCCATGCAAGAGGGCTTAGTCATATTTCTTTATCTCTGATGATAGATCTAAGACAAATCAGTTAAAACTTAAGGGAAGCAGATTTCAAATCCATGCAGCGAGGAACTTTTTAACCCTTTAGTTCCCTGGTGAGGTGCCAGAGTCTCCCTCACTTCGTATAACCTGGGGGTTTCGCAGTGGGGCTGCTGAGGGCGATTTGGACCTTGGAACATAGTTGGTCCAGCGGCGGTGATACAAAAACGGGAATAGCAGCTGCCACGCGTTGAATGTTCATTCTGTGCCAGGACAACACTGCGTGTGTTTCACACATTGTCTCTTTTAGTTCTCACGACCCTTTGGGGTTGTCCTGTTGTTTGCCACGGTATACAGAGTGGGGGGAGGAACTTAAGGAGGTTAGGGAACTTACCCAGGGGCATTGCACCTGGCAGGTGGTAGAGGTAGGATGTGAACCCGGGTCTGCCTGATGGCAAAACTAATGGCTTTAACCTTCACTGGACAGTGTCTGAATGGCCTGGGGAGCTTGGTGGACAGGCAAAGGCCCGGGCACTGTCCTACTCCCATGAGCCTGGGCGTGTGTGTGTGTGTGTGTGTGTGTGTGTTTTCAGCTCTCCAAATGATTCCAATTTACACCTGAGTTTGAAAACCCTGCTCTAAACTAGTATTATTATAGATGCCCATCCAGTTCTCAGAGTCTGTTACCCCTATGGGGAAAGCTAGACGTCCGGTTCAGTTTTCACTTTTCTCCTTTTGGCTAACTAAACTCCACTCTTACCTACCGCCAACCTCCAGCCCTATTTCAGTCTACCATAGTTTTCTGGGCTATTTCCTGAGCTCAGTCCCTGAGAAAGGCTAGACTCTATTTAAATCTCATTCAGAGCCATGGGAACAGGAAGATCCATCTGGCCTCCCCCTCCCTTTGACAGGAGAGCAAGGGAAGCATCGTGCAGTTCTCACTGAATTCCTGTTCTAAGCTCGGCCTACAGAACACACCCATAGATGGGGATGAGGCAGGATGTATATTATATTTCTGAGTACGTTGAAGCCGTCAATGGTTTTAGGAGGATTTAGGTTTATTCCTCCTTGACATTGGAGGACCCACCTGGACTCTGTTTCTGGAGACCAAACCTGGTTTGGGGTTGAGGGTGATGGGTGGGGAAGGAGAGCAATCTGATCTTCTCAATGCTTGCATGCAACTGGCAGCATCTGACTGTGATTTTTCCCCTTGCACATGTCCCAAAGGAAGCTGGCCAAGAAGCAGAAGGAGACACAGAGTGGAGCCCAGAGGGAGATGGGGCCCGTGGCTTCGACCGACAAACCCACCACCAAGCTCAGCACTGGCCGCAATGATGAAGGGTTCTCCTCTAGCTCTCAGGACGTGAACGGATTCAGTAAGTTGAGCCAACTCAGGGGAAGGGAACATCTGTGGTCCAGCTTAACTATGGTACCTCTGCTGTGGACCCCACATCACCATCGGGGGCTGTAGGGCATGGGGTCGGGATGCTTCCCTGGGATGGTCCAGGATGACAGTCCTCCCTGGCAAAAAGTTGGGGCCACTCATCCTGAGGTGAAAAGGAGAATTGAAGAATCTGCCTTAAAACAGGGGCAACCATTTTAATGGCTCGTGGACATAAATACAGACAGTTTAAAACTCATAATAGTAGAAAAGGAGAAGGAAGACACAGTTATGCACTTAAGGAGAAAAACATGCCATATCAAATTGAGTGTCTTAGGGTTTCCAAAGCAATGTTCCGCATAAACCGTGTAGAGAAGATGAGTCCTGGGTTGTCACTGTCTCCATGTTGGATGTTTAGGAATCTGAGGCTCAGAGACGCAACCTCTCTAAAGTGCCAGGGCTGATGAGTAACATATTCAGATCAACCTAGAAGCAATGCCCCCCAAACCTTGGCCAGTTCCAAGCTACAGCCAATGGAGCAAGTGGCATTTAGTCAGGAGAACCTGATTCCTCACACAGAGGTAATACAGGACCCCAAGCCAATAGAAGTGACGAAGATTTCAGGGTTGACCCTCCTCCAAAGGACAACCTCTAGACTGGTGATCTAAAGTTATTGTAGTGACCAGACTCAAGAGAGCTGCCTTTAGTTCTTACCTTTCTGATGGCCCATTCTTTTCCTGGGTTTGCTAGGAATGCTAGATTCCCTAGCCTCTGCCCCACATTGGGGAGGGCTGGACATCAAAAGGAATGTGAGCCCGGACAGATGACCTGCACACACGGGGCCCATGGCAAGCGGAAGAAACCATGTTTTGTAAACATCACTTTAGATATGATCAGTCTGGTAGGACGGGGGTCTTTGAGAAGAGGGAGGGAGGGAGAAAAGAAGCAAATACGTACTGACCACCATCCTGCTCACCACAGCCCGTGTCACTGTTCCCACCTTATAGATGAGGTCTCCAAGGCTCAGTGTGTTTTGCTGTTGCTCCCAGAGTTCCACAGCTAGTCCCCAATGGACCCGGGGCCTGAGGGTAACTGAGACCCATTGTCCTGAACCACCTATGCAGCACAGAACCACCCCATCGGAGGCGGTTTTCAAAACATATGTATCTGGGCCCCACACCTTACCCACTGTGTCTAAATCTCCTGAAGGAAGAGGGGGTGAGGGGATGGGTGAGGGTCAGAGAGGGGATAAGGCGCGGGGAGGGGTGTGGGTTTTGTAATGGTCATTCAAGGCGTTCTTATAGGCACCCTGGTTAAGAACATTAAACTTCAAGGGAGGAAGTGGCTTTTTCAAATATTGATGTGCTGCCTTGGGACAGAGAGATTCATTTTAAACCTATAAAAAAATTGGGGGGAAACAGTAAAATGAGTGTTTTTATAGCCTTTATCTTGATTCACCAATTGCTCTTATTTGCAATACTTGTGTGTGCTCTCTGTCTTCATATATATAATGTATAATGTATAATGTGTAATATATAATGTATAATATAATATATATGTCTATATTCTCAACCATTTAGAAATACATTGCAGACACCATGACACTCTTCTTCCAGAGAATTCAGCATGTGATTCCTAAGAACTAGGACAGCTCTTCAGCATAACCACTATGAATTTATCCTACCCAAGATATGTAATCTTATTTTAACATGAAATATGCCAGCCCATAGTTGTTCAATGGCCCTAAAATTTTTAGTAGTAGTAATAGTAGTAGCAGCAGCAGCAGTAGCAGCAGCAGCAGCAGTAGTAGTAGTAATAGTAGTAGTAGTAGCAGCAGTAGCAGGAGCAGCTGTAGTAGTAGCAGTAATAGTAATAGCAGCAGTAGCAGTAGTAGCAGTGGTAGTAGTAGCAGTAAGAGCAGTAGCAGCAGTAGCAGCAGTAGCAGTAATAGTAATAGCAGCAGCAGTAGTAGTAGCAGTAGTAGTACCGGTAGTAGCAACAGTAGCAGCAGTGGTAGTAGTAATAGTAGTAGTAGTAGCAGCAGTAGCAGCAGCAGCAGTAGTAGTAGCAGGAGTAGCAGTAGTAGCAGTAGTAGTAGTAGTAGCAGCAGTAGCAGCAGTAGCAATAGTAGCAGCAGTAGCAGCAGCAGCAGTAGCAGCAGTAGCAGCAGCAGTAGCAGCAGTAGTAGTAGCAGTAGCAGGAGTAGCAGTAGTAGCAGTAGTAGCAGCAGTAGCAGCAGTAGCAGCAGTAGCAGCAGTAGCAGCAGTAGCAATAGTAGCAGCAGTAGCAGCAGTAGCAGTAGCAGCAGCAGTAGCAGCAGTAGTAGTAGCAGTAGCAGGAGTAGCAGTAGTAGCAGTAGTAGTAGTAGCAGCAGTAGCAGTAGTAGCAGCAGTAGTAGTAGCAGCAGTAGCAGTAGTAGCAGTAGTAGCAGTAGTAGCAGCAGTAGCAGTAGTAGCAGCAGTAGTAGTAGTAGCAGTAGTAGTAGTGGTATTGTAATCCAGGATCCAATCAAGGGGCTCACATTATATTTGGTCATCAAGTCTCTTCATCCCCTTTCACCTAGAATAGCCCTCCCACCTTTATTTTACCTTTCAGGATGCTGACATTTTTTTAAAATGTAGACCAGTTGTCCCATAGAGGATCCCACGGTCCAGATTTATCGGACTTTTCTATCGTGATTGCATTCAGGTTAAACAGGTTGGCACAGATACGGCGTGGGCGATGCTATGTGCTTCCCTTTGCATCCTGTCAATAGACGGATGCTGTCCCTTTGCCCATTACTGAGGAGGTCTGAGCCCTTCTTATGGGTGAGTAATGGCTTTTAAAGACAAAGTCTAGAGGCACATACTGACTATTTCATGAGCAAATATTTAACTTCATTTTTCTCAGAGTACAGAGCAAGTTTGTAGTCTTGCTGAACCACAAAGCCAGTCCTTTCTCCATTCTCAGCCAAGGTGAATGGCTGAGACTCATACACTCCCTAGGGTCCAGAACAAGGGGACATTGACATTGGCCAGAAGAGGCAGAAACGGGGTGAGCAAGGAAGCAGGCTTGGTGTGTCCTTACTGAGCTCCTAGGCCTCTGCTGTATGAACTTGTCACTGACCCCTGCCTTTGGCCGAGGGGCAAGTCTAGCTGATGGAACACACTGTCCCAATACTACCCACTCACCCCAAACCCTTCCTGTACAGGCCAGTCTCTCGGGCACAGTTCTGTCCATTTGTAAGAATGTCCTTGGAGAACTCCAAATGCCAAGAAGATTGTGGTCAGAGACGCGTGATATGGGTCTATGATCGTAAGCTTTCTGATCTGTAGTAAAAACCTGGGTAACACTAATTTCTTAGATTTTGAGGGGAAACATCACCAGTATTTCCCCGTGGGCTAAAACTTAGACTCCTAAGAGGAAAGCGCCTAGGACTGAGGTTGATTAGCCAGCCAGAGAGGAACAGGAAGCATGCTGTATAGAATCTCTTAGATGTTTTAAAGTCCAGAGACAGTATTTCCATGAGAGATATGTGTGTGCTGTGTATATATATACAACACACACAGACATATATGTATAAACGTTCACTTTAATGATATTGCTTTTTTTAAAAAGGCAGAAAAAACAAATTTCAATTGACATTATACTCAATTACTGAGAAGTTTTGCATTCGTTTGAATCAATCAACATTTTAGGATTCTATCTGTGCATCCAGGGTCCGCAGGCTACAGCCACAAACGGGCTCTGGGGATTCCTCTGAATACTGTGGAATGAATGCATCAGGTACCTTTTAAAATGCCCTGTGGGACCCCTGGAATAAGATTTGAGGGAGAGAAAATGTAAGTAATGCTTACACTGGAGATGTAGAAATTGCCTCTGAAATCAGCCTGATGTATGTAAAATTGAATCTATTTTCGAGGCATTAGGGCAGTGACTGGCTTCTGCATCAGCGTCATTAGGAGGCCCTGAGTTATTTGCAAATGTTGAGGAAGCACTGAGACAGGCAGAGCGCAAGAATAGGGGCCGCGCTGGAAAAAATCACAGAAGAACATGCTGCGAGCCATTATTTTATTATTGAACAGGTGGGCCTCGGCCTAATTCAAACTCTGTTTTCCCGCATAGGTTTATTTTCTGGGGTTTTCTATTCCAAGTCACTGCTATGCCAGGTTATTCAACATTCATTCAATCAAGCCTCCCAATTTTGTGTTAGGAGCCAGGGCCTCCCCATGGCAAGGGTAATGGGGCTTTGTCGGGTCTGGGCCATTGCTTTGACATTCCTGAAAAAAGGAGTGCCTGTCACAATCCAAGGACAAACAATGTGCATTGTTCTCGGTTTAAAGAAGTACTGGCTTTAAGTAATCTGGTTTTGACTCATTGCCCCCCGGGTCCCTGATTTTTTTTTTTTTTTTTCTGAGATCTCTCCCTCAGTGGGATCGTTTTCTAGGTCTTCCATCTGGTGCTTTCTTCATATGTCTGTGCTTGAATCTTCCTCTTTATATCTTTTATTTGTGGTGTTATCTTCTCCTTGTTTCTTTGCAGTCCAAGTCAAGATGCTTCAAAACAAATCCCTGTTGAATTCCTGCGTGACAGGCTTTTGTTGTCTGTCCTTCCCATAAGAGCATTGGACAGGCTCGCCTGCCTATTGGACACCATCAGTTAACTCCATAAATGTATTATTGCCCTCATTCTACAGATGAGAAAACCGGAATTCAGAGAGACTCTGTGCCCCAGATCGCACAGGCATTTACACAGTCATGATAAAGATCCATTTCTCCTGCATCAGTTAGGTTCTACCACCTGGTTCCACAAAGAATTTGGGAAAATATCCACTAAAAGTACCTGCAGTAAAATAGCCGTAAGAGAAATAAATAATCAGGATCAGGAAAACATAAATGAAGACAGGAGGGTCAAGGCCAGTGTATATTAAAATGACATTTTATTATGTTAAAAATTAATCTGAATATGCAGGCTGATAGCTTTGAAATTCTAATCTGGCTCTGGGCTTCCTAGCAGCAAAAGCCCAAAGAGGAAGATAGCATTTATTGGCACCTACTGTGTGCTAGATCTTATGCTTCATATAAATCCCCAGTCTTAAGCCTTCTAGAAACCCCATGAATTAAATATTATTCCAATTTTGTAAGTGAGGAAACATCAAGTCAGAGAACTGAAGTAACTAAGCCCAAAGTTGCACAGTAAAGAGTCAGGATGGGATTGGGCTGGATCGAGGATTTTCTGACTCCAGACCTGAGTTCCTTCCCCTGCATCATCAGGGGCAGCCCAGAGGTGGGGAGAGAGGTTAGCTCCACTCCACTCCGGATGGTCAGCCAGCTGTTCTACCACGTGGGCAGAAGCTGCTGCTACAGCTGTGTCCTACATGGAGGCCTGGGGCTGGGCACTGGCGTGGAGCCGATCAGCTTCCCATGAGGTGCCAGGCTCTGTGATAAGCATGTTCATACATGGCATCTTAGTGCATTTCACAGTAACCCTGTACTGTTGTTATGGTTATTATTAAACCCATTTTGCAGTTGAGGAGATTGGTGCTCTGAGACATTAAAAGATCTTCCTTAAGTCACGTGATGAATAGATAGCGCAGTCTGGACCCCAAAGTGGGTGCTTTACTTTCAAAACCAAGTGCCTTTGTCTTTCCTCTAGCCTTTGGCTCTCTCTCCACCACAAAGCTGGTGGAAGAGAGAAAGGAGATCAAGGTGAATAACTTTGCTGGCTGGGAGGATAGTGCTTCATTTTGGCTCCTCCGTCCATTTCAGAGCCTGAAACTCCTGAGACAGTGGATGCTCTCACGGGCAGAATCTGTAGGGATTTTGCACCAGCTTCTAAAGAAGCTGTGAGTGTAGACCGATGGTCCCATCCTCGGGCATTCCCGAGTGAGACAAAGCCCTGGATGGATGGAGAGCTAAGCCTGGAATGGCCCATGTCCACTGAGAGGTGGCAGCCTAGCAGGGCAGACAGATGGTCCAGCAGTGGGCATCTTTACACAGACCAACAGGGGCTGCAGTAGCAGGCTGCCAAAGGGCCCTCCCCCTGACTTTGTACTTCCAATGTGCCCCAAAATGTATCTGGTAGGCATTACACAGTAGCCTTAGGAGATATCTGCTGCTGCTGAAGAGGGTGAGCTCTGAAGCCTGATGTCTCTGTCTTTCAGCCCATAGACCACGTAGAAGTGCAGAAATGTTCAAGCTTGATACCCCACGGGGTGGTTTAGCAGAGGTGAAGCAGGCAGGGGGAAGCACCAGGCAAACTTTTAACCTGATTATTGTAGTTACATGTTGTGTGACTAAAACCATTCAAATGGGGAAGACGGAGCATGACTTTTACATTGTAGTGGGGATTGGCTGAGGTCTTGGTAAACTCCTGAGGGAGATTCCTTAACTTTCGGGGGGATGGTGAGCCAGCTGCAGAGATAGGGTTCTGGAAAAATCGCCCTGACCGTGGCCTTCCCTGGGCTGACTATGGACTAGAGAACGTGTGATGTTAAGGATTGGTAATGATACCTTCCCTCTGCTCAGGAGCTTCTCTGAGGCTGTCATTTTGCTAGGTGCTGATCACATATCATCTGTAATTTTCCAAACATTGCTACCAGGTAGGAATCCCTATCCTGATGTCATAAATAAGGAAACCTAAGCTCAGTGAAGTTAATTACATCTCTGCTATCCTATCTTTGTAATACCCCAACTTGACCTTCCTCTCTCTTGCTTAAAAGCATGTCTTCTTGTTAAATTTGACCCTGTGATCCCAGCATACGGACATATTTTTGACTTCAGATTATTTCAGCCAGTGAGCTCACTAAATCCTCCCAGTTTGGGGCCTCAAAATATAATAATTATTAATATTCATAACACCAATTATCATCTGTCGAGCATTAATTATGAGCCCATTTCCAGCCAAGAGTTTTATATGTATTATCTTATCTCCTTGGCATGTTGGGAGGATTAAATAAGTGTTATGATTACCCTTGATGATTTACAGGTGAGGAAACAGGTTTAAAAAGTAAGAAACTTTCCCAAGGCTTCATAGCTTTAAATAGCTGAGCTGGAACTTAAACCCAGGTCTGTCCGACAACCCTAAGCTCACAGCCAAGACCATGCCATCCTACTGCCCTCTGTCAGGTAGATGTCAGTATTCCCATTTTACAGAGAAGAATCTGGGGTCCAAAGACATTGAGTCATTTGCTCAAAGCTGTGGTTCTCAAAACATGGTTCCCAGATGAGTGGCATCAGCGTCACCGGGGAACTTTTTGGGAGTAAATCTTTGGGCCTTACCCCAAACCTACTAAACCCAAAATTCACTGTTTCTAACAAGCCTTCCAAGTGATGCGGACACACATTCAAGTTCGAGAATCTCTAGCACAGCACATGGCAGGGCCCCAGACTGCCAGACTCCAAAGCCCTTGGTCTTCATGTGCTAAGCTGGCTCTGATGGCAGTACAGTCACAGGCTCATGGGGAGAGAAAGGCTGTAATGCCCCCTTTCTCAGGGTGGATTCCCCAGGAAGACATATTGCCCGAGGACCTGAAGGCTGCTAAAGCCAGTATGGGGGTCCGCAAGCCAGAGGCCCCCTCCCAACGAGCTCTGGAACTTTCTCCCCCTTTGTCTGAATAGCAAACATCCTAAGAGGCAGAATGGAAGGAGTGGAAATTTACAAGGAAAAGCAATCATGAGTCACACAGTGAAACCAAGAGCTCAACATCATGAAGATGAATATTTTTGTAATGCACGAAATTCTGTTTGCAGGGACAATTATATTTTCTGGTTGCTCCAGGATTAAATTGAATCTAGGAAAAGAATTGAATGTTACAAGCTCGCTACCTCCAGTTTTATTGAATATTTTACAGGGATTATTGAATATTTTGCAAACACCCACTTGGCTGACAGATTAAAGGACACACTTATTAAGTACCTGGCAACCCAAAGTTGAATGGAATTGTTTATTCCTTAGAAGTGAAAAGTGGAAATTTATGTGGCCTTGAGAAAGTAGACAAACTGTCCATCACAAACATGAAGGGGTTAAAGGAAGACAAGTGCCAGAGAAGGATATTAGACTCAAAAAGGGATATAATAGATCATTAAAACCAGAAAGTGACATTAGATAGCATCTGATCCAACTTCTTGTCTTGAAGATGAAGAACTGAGTCCCAGAGAATTTTCTCAGGTCATTCATTGAGTCACTAGCAGAATCTGAGCTAGAACTGGGAGCTGTGACCACTCCAGTCCTTGTCCTATGGTCCCCTTCAGAGGAATTAACTCTGGTCAATAATTTGTCTTCTAATGTTTTCTGTAGACTCCCCCCACCCATCTTATTTGTACATGAACAGATCCTTCTCTAATTGAATTAAACTTTTCATCTCCTGGTCAGGGAATAGCAGAGGTGTTCCTTTAAATAACCACTGAATGCCGACTATATGCTGTGTGGTGTAGGGATTGTAAAGATAAATCAGACGTGGTGTCTGCCTTCAGGGACAGTGCTATCTTCCAAGAGGAGATTTGGAAGTGGGTTGGTTTCAATAAATATGGTAAGTGATAAGGAAAAGGCATGTGTAGTGCCCCAGAAACACTGATCAGAGGCTCAACAGGTGATTAATTCTGCCTGAGTTAGACAATGTTCTGCAAGGAAATGGACTTTGATTTGAAAGATGTACAAGAGGAAGATCATCCCAGGAAGAAGTGACAGAAGCCTTCGAGCTGTAAGGAGCATCATGGGCCCAGAGAAGGGGCTTTGGGATACAAGGTGCTCTGTTTTGAGCTCATATGGCCAGAGATGTGGAACCTGCCCTTTGAAATTTAACATTTGTAGCCTCATTAAATTCACTTTCCAGGAAGGGCAACTTGTTTGGAAATGAGAGTGACTCTAGTGTTAGGTGCCTGCGCTTGTTGTTGGAACCTGGCCTCACAGTCCCTATGATTTGGACAAATTGAGCTTTGCCTGGTAGATACCTAGGTACAGCGTTTTATCAGCTGCAGACCTTTACCTTGGGAGCTGGCCCAGGCATTCCTTCTCAATACCCTTCCCCAGAGACCTCAGGAAAGCTACAAGGCTAAAGTTGCCTTTGACAATTTATGCCAGGCCACTGTATCTTGAGGAGAAAATAGAATTGTTCTGTACACCTCACGGGTGGTCCTGAATGACAACAGGGTGCTTATAAAGTGCTTGCTCAAGTAATCAGGGATAAAGAAGTGATGTTGAAAATGTAAATACACAGTTGCTAGGTAGCAGAATAAACCGAACTTAGAGACCATTTATTTCCCCTCAGCTCAAAGCTACAGCCTTGATAAGTTGCAAACATAGATAATAATTCCACTCGCTAACACGTTGTGAGTAATTACTGGACAAAGCACTTTACATGCATCATTTCACTTCATATTCTCAACAACTCCGCGGGGCAGCTTAGGGGAACTGAGGCTCGGAGAACTTAAGTAACTTGCTCAAGGACACACAGCTACCAAAAACACCCTCCCAGATTTGCACCTGGGTTTTTATGGTTGACTTACCAGCAGCCATCCTTCTCAAACACTTCCTTTCCTTGATGTCTACCCTCCTGGTGTTTCTCCTTCCTCCTCAGCCATTTCTTGAGCTTTTTCTATTGGTTTCCCCTCTGGTTTCCAATCTCTAGCCATTGAAGTATCCCGAGTCGTGGTCTAGAATCTTCTCTTTTCTGCTTATACTCAGTCTAAGTATGTGCTGATGACATTAATTCAGATAATGCACATGGGAAGAGGCCAGTTTTGGAAGAGACCAGAAGAGGGGTTACTTCGAGCTGCTATTGAGTCATCAGAGAGAAATGAAGTAGGCAGTTAAAGCTGTGGGCCTGGAGCTCAGCAGAGGAGTCTGGCCCTGGGGATGTAAACGTTTGCACATTGTGTACTCAAGGTGATTGAAGACTTTGCCATCAGTAAGGAAACTGAGGCATGTGGAGATGAAACACGTCGCGAGGGCCGCTCAGCAAGTAAGCGGAAGCGCCAGAGCACGGAGCAGGGTTTACGTATTAGGAGTGCCTACAGAAAGCAGTCCCCGGACGGAAGCTGAGGGCGAAGCAGGGGACTGTAGAAGGGGCTGTGTGGATGTGGTCAAGTGCGGAGCCTCGGGTCCTCCACCTGGATGCTGGGCTGGAACTCGGAGTGTATGAAGGAGTAAATGGACGAGGTGGCCTCATCGTTGTCCACTCAGCTTGGATTGTGATAGGACCTCAGTATTTCAAGCAGAATTTTCTGATTCAAAGTACAAATTGCAAGGAGCCTAGAGTCTGATGTATCTGTTAGTGGTTAGGTGTGAATCTACCTTCCTTAGAAAATCAGTGAAGAAGTCATAGGGTTGGTTCCACCACACAGGTAGAGGAGCCCTCCTAAAGTTTTCACTCAGGTGGAAGTTTGTCCCATTGCCCACAGAGGTAGGCAGCAGGTAGAAGACAGGAATTCGAGATTTGGAAAGGGAACATCTTTCAAAAGTAGCCTTTGAGAAGGTGGAAATAAAAACCAGAGGGCCAAAGACAGACACAATCTCTCTGTCCCCTGCATTACCATTGCCATCATCCTTTGGACGGTCTCCTGCACATTTCAGAAGGGGGGTGTCCCTAGGTTAACTTTCTCAGGCTGACTTTGAGTGTGATGCTCTTGACTGTGTTGAGAGAACTACCCACATCACATCTAATATATCTCTACCCCAAACCTACCTCTAGGATGGGCTTATGTCAAGTGAGGAGACCCTCTCACCAAAATACTGTTGGTAACACAAACAAGAAAAAGGCAGTTCTACCCTCCAAAAGCCCATGATGTGACAGTGAGCACCAGCAACAGTGATATGACATGATATAGTACAGAGAGAATAGTCCCTGGTGAGAGGAAGCTGCCCTGGCCCATTAACCATGTGATTCATTTCTGTTCAGATCATTTACTTTTCACCTCACCACCCATGTGAGTTGACTTCCTAATTTTACGGAGGCTGGAAATGAAAATAAAAATTTAACTTCATGGCACTAAAACCAGAGGAGATGTGTTAGACACAATAGTAAAGATCCGTTCAGCAGAGATACAATGTGGATGAATCTTGACACATTCCTTTGCCTTACCCTCTACGTCCAACTCAGCACCAAGTGTTGATTATGCTTCGTGTTCAGTATTTTCAGAATACTCATCCACATCCACTGCCTTCATTCTTTTTTTTTTTAATTTTTTGTTTTTTTTCTTTTAGATTTTATTTATTTATCTTTAGAGGGGAAGGGAAGGAGAGAGGGAGAGAAACATCAATGTGCGGTTGCCTCTTGTATGTCCCCTGCCGGGAACTGGCCTGGCAACCCAGGCATGTGCCCTGACTGGGAATCGAACCGCGATCCTTCGGTTCGCAGGCCCGTGCTCAATCCACTGAGCTACACCAGCCAGGCACTGCCTTCATCCTTGTCTAAGCTTCCATTATCTCTTACCTCAGCAACACCCATAACCTCTAAATCGGTGATTTTCAACCTTTTCCCTCTCATGGCACACATAAACTAATTACTAAAATTCTGTGGTACACCATAAAATATATTTTTGCTTGTATGACAAAAAATAGGTATCATTTTGATTTATTCCCACCAGATGACTATTGTTGTATTGGCTGTTGTCAGTTTTTATTTGACAATCTAAGGGCAAAGAGGTCAGTGCCCCTGACTAAATAGTCAGGTAGTACATGTTTTAAAAGTTCTTGTGGCACACCGGTTGAAAATCGCTACTCTAAATAATCCTCATATTCATTCTTGTCATTCTCTAGTCCAGGTTGTTCTTAACAGCTAGAGAGATCTATCCAAGATGAATCTCATTGTGTTGCCTCATCCCTCCCCGGCTTAAAACAACTGTGTGCCTTCTGATTGTTCTTAGGCAACAAACCAAAGTCCTCATCCTGACCTTACTTACAGGTCTTGCCCTGCCATCCCTCCCAGGTTCTCCCATCTCGCTGCCCCTTTCTCTGTGAGCCCCAGGAGTCACACTGCCTTCTTGTCTCAGTGCTTTACCTTTTCCACACCCCTTCTACCACAGGGCCTTTGTTCATGCTGTTGCTGTATCTTGAGCAGGGTAAGCAAACTACAGCCCCTAGGCCAAATACAACCCACTCTCTGTTTTCATAAGTAAAGATTTATTGGAACACAACTTTCCTTTTTTTAAAAAAAGAGTAGTCGATGTATAGCTGCTTTTGTGCTACCTCAGTAGATCTAATTGCTACAGATATCAGCTAGCTCACAAAGCCTAAAATATTTACTCTCTAGTCCTTAACAGAAATGGTTTCCAGCTCCTCATCTAGACCTCTGGCTACACCCACACTCTCTCCCTAATTGACTTCATTAGATCTCAGCTCTGGGATTTCTTCCATTCATGATCCCTTTCTCCCCAGGATGAAAGGTCAGAGTTTGTCAAGGCATAGACAGATAAATATGTTGTTGGTCTGTGTTTTGATATGACACACCATGTTGACACTTAATGGCATAAAACAGCAACGCTTGCATTTTTCTCATTGTATTTGTAGGCTAGGAGTTTGGGTAGGGAACACCAGGGATATATTGTGTCTGTATGAAAATGAGGAGACTCGGCTGGAATGACTTGAATGACTGGAAATAACTGGGACAGCTCTCCAAGGCCATGTATCTGGGGCTTCAGTTCTTCCTCAAGAGGCATCTGCTGAGGGTAGAATGCCCAGGTGGCTCTTCTATTTGTATGTCTGACCCCTTGTTTGAAATGACTAGAACATCTGGAGCTGGTTGGCATTGCCCTCTCCCTGTAGCATGGCAGACTCTTGGGAATCCGACTTCTTCTATGATGGCTGGCTTTCCCCAGAGCAAGTGTTCCAAGAAACCCAGGAGGAATGCCAGTCTTTTTAAAAACTTAGTCCAGAACTGGCCGGCATCACCTCACCTGAACATAATTATTAAAAGCAGTCACAGGTCAGCCCCAGAGAGTAGAGAAACTAGCTCCACCTCTCAATAAGTGAACGGGTGTATGCCTATATGAAGAGGAGAAATCAGTGATATCATCTTGGAGAAATGACCACACTGTTCTCAAAGAAGAGGATACGTGTACAAGGGCACAGAGGTGTGAGAAAATCTACTCGGCTGATAAAATCAAGAATAGGACTCTTTTTCACATCTCCAGTTTCCACGGTTAGAATGATAATGTTTCTATTATTAGCACATGGTTCACCAGGGTCTCTGAAGATTTTCAGAATCTGGAAACAGCTTTTGCTCACTTGTACAATTCCCTATGAGTATAGAGGTATTTCTAAAATACTGAATCCAAAAGACACCAATAATGTTAACTTCTTCCTAAGGTTTGAAGGAGATTGACTAAAAAGGGCAGGGGGCCAGGTCTCTGTCCAAAGCGCTGATCCTCCTTGATGTCAGACTGACCCCAATCCTTTTCTCAGGAAGTCCCTTCCTTTGGACTTGTAATTATTGGTATTTTGATCTCCCTGGACTATTTGGAGTATTACCTCCATGGGGTTAAGTGGTGGGAGGTGAACCTGGAGCAAAATTAAGGACTGCGTTGTAAAAGTCCCTAAAACTAGAGTTAGAAAAAGATTGTTTTTTTGCAAAGGGCTAACACATTTTAAATGGAGGGGCAGGATTGAGTCTAACTTGAGAAAGATCATTCCAGGGACAGTGAAGAGAATGTACTGGAGTGGGAGTTAATGATGCTAATAAAAACTAAGTATTGTTTCATATTCAAGAAAAGTGATTACACAAAATATTGGTGCACATGGAAATTTTATTTTACACACACATCCATGTGCAGACCCCCGCTCACACATACACACGTACCCGGTTACAGAACTAGCAGTCACTACAAACCAGGTGGTGTGCCCATTTCTTTGTAATGAAGAAGGTGATAGAAAAAGGATGCTCTACAGCATTCCATTTGGGGACTGTCGTTAAGTTCACAAGTATTAACTCAGTTTCCCTGCTTGCTCCATAGTTCCTTGGTCAGTCACAATCTTCATGGTTTTGCACCTGGAAATATTTGGACATGTTCGATTTTTGAAATGACTGTCCTTCTTCAGTTAATATCTCATTGGGCCAGTTCAGTTTTTCCAAGGTAAAAAACCCCTTTCATCTTCAGGGACTTTGATCTAAGTTAGATGAAATTCCCTCTGATCTATAGATGTGGCAGCGGCTCAGAAAGTAAGAGAGTCATTCCAAACTACCAGTCACTTCTGCTTCTGCTGAAGTGTAGACCCAGATGGTCCTTTGCTGAGTCTTCTGCCAGTTGTGCCCTAGCAAATACCTGCACTTGCAAAGCTGATCCCTGGACACTCTCTTAGTAATATTTCTTTTCATTCTGTCCCATCACTTTCAAACTTATGCATCAGCAGAGGTTTACCTAATAATTCAATGTCATTATCATGCTTTACTTATAAAACACCTACTTCCTTAGTTTTTCCTGCAATTTTAAAATGAAAATCTTACCATGCCACTGCCCAACTAAAACCCTGTTGCTGGCTCACCGTTGCCCTTGGGATGAAGTTAAAATTTGTTTCATGGCCTCTGTGGCTTAGAATGATATGATTCCTGGCTATATCTTTGGTTTCATCTCTGGATTGCTCAGTATAGTCCATTCATATTGACTTTCTATTCTTCAAAAGCACTAAGTATTTCCCAACATCATGGCTTCCCTAATTCTGTTTCCTCTTCCTAGAACATTCTTCTTCTCTATCATTTATTGTTTATACCCTATTTATCCTTCATATCTATGATTAACGGTCACCTTTTGAGGGCTTCCCAATCCCCAATCTAAACAGTGACCATTTTTAAATAGCATATATTCTAGGCCTTCCCAGCATGAACCACAAGAGTCATGTGTGCAAATGTTTACTCACTTAAGAATTTTTTGGTCAATGTCTGCCTTCTTCATTAGACTATCAGCTCCACAGTGCAGAGACCACTTCTGTTGGCTACCACTGTATCCCCAGAGACTAGTGTGGTACTTGGCATATGACAGATGTCTAATCAGTGTTTGTCAAATGAGTCATTATGTTAATTTTGTGATCAAAATAGATCACAGTGATTCCCTTGTAATTATTCTGTATCCAACCAACTGTTCTTGTGTATTGCTGGGGAAAATGAAGACCTGTCACCATGGAGATGACTAAGGTTGCTCTTAGGGTTTGATCCCATGGTGGAGGTAAGGAGACCATTGCACTAGTCTTAGAGAAATATATGGGGTGTACTTTGCTACCTTGTGTCTTAGTAGGTCTTGATTTTGGTATCTTTGACCTAATCCTTAATTCTAAAGGCCTCATAATCAAATACTGGTTTCCTTAGGCTCCATCATTCAGTGCAGACCTGGAAAAGAGAAGGAACACTCTTCAGAACTACTTTGTGGTCCTTGCTGCCCCTGCAGTCAAGACCTCCCCTCTCTCCTCGAGAGGGCTCTGTGTTTCCAACATCTTTTTCCTTCCCACCCTGCCCCATTCACTGCTTTCCATTCTCCAACTTTATTCCCTTGTGGGTTTTTCCCAATGCCTGGGAAACTATGAAAAGTCAACTTACCCTATGTATTAAAGGATATGCTACAGTGTTTTTAAAGAGCAAAGTAGAATAAACTAACATTTATTGAGCCCTAGCTATGTGTCAGGGACTATGCAGGATGTTGCCCATATGTTACATCCTTTAATCCTAACAGCCTGTGAAATAACAATTATTATTAGTACAGCCTTCTTTCCCAAGTACAGAGATTGAGGCTCAGAGAGATTAAGTAACTTTTCAAGGTCAAATAGCTAATAAGTAATAGACCTTGGATTCAATCCTAATCTTTCTCTTGTATATTATTCTACTACCGTAACCTACCCTTTCCAAATAATGTGAGATATGCAGACACTTCTGAGGTCACCGGGGGATGGCATAATTTGACAGTGATGTCTTCAAAGCCCAGGATATAGGCTGTTCCTTACTCCATCTATTTCTTACATTAAAGTACTCTCCGTAATGGCTAGAGAATAACAAGTTTCAGACCCTGCTGCCAGTTATTCTATCAGTCATGTTTGTTGTGCACCAGTATGTGCTAAACATGTAATAGGCTTTCATGCTACAGTGGTGGATAAAGCAGCAAAAAATACCCTGTCTTCATGAAGTTTACATGATAATGGTGGTGGGGGTGGAAAGAGAGAGATAGGAAATAAACAATGGGCAATAATCAAAGATTAAATATATATGGTATTCTAGAAAGTACTGAGTGCTATAAAAAATGGAGCAGGATAAGTGGGATGGGAGTGACCTGTGGGGGAGGATCCAATATATTTACCCCGTTCAGACTCAGTCAGGAGCCTGGTGTCATGTCGTTAGGCTGTTAGCTGGCAGAGTCACTTCTGGCATTGTTTCCTAAGAGCAGTGTTGCTTTTTCAACTGATCCTAGACATGGGGAGTGTTTAGTCACCATGACAAGCCATTTATTTAGCATGAAAATTTATTAGTTTGTCCATTGTCTAGCAAATTCACCACATTGCACTTTTTACTTAGCAGAATCACTTAATTAGTGTTTTATTACTGGAATTGACTGTCAATTACGTGGCTAATTCATTTACTTAGGGAATGAATTTTTTATCTGGGTAAAACCATTCAAAGTTCATCGTTAACTCTTTAGTGATTAAAGATTATTGTCAATGACAATTTATGCTATAAGGAAAATTAAACCGTGTATTTCCCTTGAACTATCAGATGTTGAGAAAATGTTTAGGGAAGTGCAGAGAGAGTCATTTAGAACCTTTCATGAATTAAAGAACTTTCATTAACCGAGTGATTCAGAACACTTAGCAAAGCTAAGTAAAGGTACTGGAGGGTTTTGATTGGACCCTTTGGAGTAAATTATCATAATGTAATTTTATATGTGGATATTGCTATGTCTATGCACGCTCTCTTGTTGACATTATTTCTTTGGGTTCTCTCACACACACACACACAAACACTGTGGAGTGACATTGGGGTTTGTGGTTGGCAGTCTCTAAAATGGCCCAAATAATCCCTGCCTCCTGTTCTACATCCTTGTGTACTCCTGCCCTTGAAGGCAGGCTGGACCTCGTCTCTGACTTCTAATGAATAGGTCATGACCTAGTGTTGGGATGTAGCTTTCAGTACTAGGCTATACAAAGACTGTGGCTCTCAGCCTTCTCTCACGCTCTCCTTTGCTTGTCCTGTGGGGAGCTCTGTTTGGGATTCCCTGTGGAGAGGTCGGCTGGGCAAGGAACTGAGGGAGGTCTCCAGCCAGGAGCCAGCAAGGAACTGAGGCCCTTGCTCCCATAACTCAGAATAAAGACCAGCAGCTTTGGTTGCTTGAAATTTTTTGTTTGGCTGTTTTGGGACAATGCTAAGCTTTACTACCTCATTCACCCACTCAGAGAGTAAAGGGTAATGTTTGCTACCCTTTACGACCCTTTTTTAGGAGCAATGCTAGGACTGCTAATGAACACACTGTATTTCTGAACTGGGAGTTCCCTTAGAGACCATGCCTTGCTACTTTAAGTGCAGGTTCATGGACCACCAGCACCAGCCTCACCTGGGAGTTTATCACAAATGCAAATTCTCAGGCCACATTCTAGACTCACTGAATCAGAATCTGCATTTTAAACTCTCCCTGGATAATGCATAGTCAAGTTTGAGAAGTGTTGGTCTAATCCAACTCTGTAGTTTTAAAAGTCCACACAAATGAAAGTAATTAGATGAGACAATTTCGTGGCAAAACCCAGAATGAGAACTCAGGAGGAAAACCCCAGAACTGTGTTACTCCCAGTCTGTTAAGTTCTGTTGTCTTTGCGGGTTGTCATATCCACAAACTCCACTTAAGTACAGAGCGCATCATTTCAAATGGAGAAGTCAGCCTCCTGTCCGCCCGGTACAGTGGCAAACTCATTTCCAACAGCTGTTCCACATTTAAATGTCCTCTCCCGGACAAGTTTAGTCATTTCATTAGCTCTTCCTTGCACATCAACAAAAGAAAAAGTCACCTGTCAGGCTGAAGATTGTATAACCTGTCAAAATGGAATTTTTCTAGTTTAGCTAAGTATCACTCTGCAGCTATTTTGTCTGCCTTTGCCTTATTTCAACTGATGAATGAGAGAGAGGCAATAAGACAAGCCCATGGTTTCGGTGTGAAGCATTGTTATTTTTTCCTTCTATCACGCGTCATCCTATGAGGATGTAGGCCTTGGAGTGCAGTGTTACACCCACAAGATGCTGGGCTGGCTGTACCGTATTTAGTGTGGGCGTGACCCTGAAGCCAGTGAGAAACTCTGAATCATGTCCAGCCCAAGCTGGAGTCGCAGGGTGCTCATTGGATCTGGACGTCGCTGAAATCACCAGAAGCCCATCTGGGGAAGAAACGCTTTTCCAGTACATGTGGCTTCATGTTCCCTAAACCCACCAAGGCTGACGGAACTGAGGCAGGAAATGAAGAGCTTGCTGTTGTCACCATAGAAACAAGAAGGCATGAGAGAGGAACCTTGGAAACAGATAGGAGTCGCACCTCTCAGCAAGTTGGGGGATGGATTTTGGTGGGGCGGGTGTCCCGACCAAATGAGAATTTACCGGGCAGCCACTAAATCCGGGAAATGCAGCAGTAAACGGTTGAGACAGGGCATCTGCCTTCGTGGAGCCTACAGTCTGGTGAAGGATACAGACATTGAATAATGTCTCTCTTGACTTTTCCATCACTGTTCCAACTGGGGAGATAACATGTATGTCCACCAAGCTGCCTTGGGACTCCTGAGGCTGATGTTGTTAGGACCTAACATGGCACTCTCGGATGGGGCTGGGGGCAGACAGGAGTGTTTTCCTTAATGTCCTCAAGCATTCGGGAAAGTTAATAGATTTTGTTCGGTAAACTCCCATCTACTCACCACCTAAATTCTACCATTAACATTTTGTGACACTTAATTTATCACTTATTTCCCATCTATCCCTCCCTCAATCCATCTTGATATTTGTATTTCATTGCGAAGGGAATTTCAGACGTCAGCACACTTCCCTCTCCCCCAGTGCTGCGCTGCGCATATCAATAGTGCAGGCTCAGTGGTGTATTTTTTCCTTGGAGGTAAAATTTGCATACAAATAAACGCACAAATCTTAGGCTTTCCATTCCGCGAGTTCAACAGTTGCATACGCTTGTGCAACCCAAAGCTCTGAAAATACACAGAAAGGCCAAGACAATCCCTCACTCATTTCCAGGCAAACCCTGCCCCCACTCCAACCAGTCAGTAAGTTCTCGCTTTTTTTTTTTTTCCTGCCATAGATCAGTTTGTCTATTCTAGAAAAGGAAGTGACGTTTGAGCTGAGTTCTGAAGGATGATCAATAAGAGTCCACTTGGAATTGCAAGGTTGGGGGAATGTTAACCATTCCAGAGAATAGCACACGTAGGTAGATTCTCAGGTGGCCAAAAACGTGGATGGCTACGCTCTAGTGAGTAAAGGTCACTCACTCTCTAGTGAGAGAGAGACATGACGAAGCCAGTGAGCGAGGTGGGAGCCAGACCAGTCATGGCTTCGTGGCCATATTAAAGATCAGGAACGTAGCCAAAGCGCCGTTGGCAGCCAATAAATGGTGTCAGTGAGTAGGTGACATGCTTAGCTTTGAACTTCTAAAACATTCTCACGCTTCACTGTGGAGAAGAGAACATGAAGAAGCAAGAGGCCATTCAGGGAGATGCGAGAATGCTGTTTCAGCCATTATGGGGAACGAGAGGGATAGCACATATGAGGAGAGAAGGGACCGTCTGTAATTCCTCCCTTGTATTGACCTCTGGTGTGTGGCACTTCTAACAATTGTACAGCACACTGTTTGACTTTCACTTTCTCTCTTCATCTTCCAGAGGTTCCAGTCATAAACCCTTTGTGGAAACTGTGATTCAGAGAGGTTAAGTGACTTGCCCAAAGTCACACAGCCAGTAAGTGGTAGTATCAGGGGTTTTCACTCAAGTCACTTTATGTTCCAAGTCAATGCACTTTTGACCACTTCCCTGTCTGCAGGGAAATATGAGGGGAGCCTCTCAGTGTTTCTCATTGGAATCATTTCTTCCCTTGTTACATCAGATTCCTCAACCACTCCAGAGTTTTCCAGGTAGAAGCCTGCCCCCATTGCTGGCACTCCCAACCAACTTGAGTTTACTTTGAGGATAAGTTCAGCTGTATCCCCGATTTTCCTGTAAGTGATGATTCGGGGGTGGGGGCAGATGAATGAACACATTGGCTCGACCCATGCCCAGTTTTATTTGTTTGTATTTGTGCTGGTTGTAGCCCCACGAGACACAGAAATGGCATGCTGGGGCCACCTGAAGGTGCTCAGTTTGCAGCCTCAGTCACCCCCGTTATGTATAACTGAGACCCTTCCTTACACAGTCTCAGTTCTTCTCCCTGCACAATTTCCCTCCCAAAATCCACCCGATTTCACCCTCTCTCCTGCTTCAAAGAATATCAAAAGTCTACAGTTTACTTTTCCTTATTATTTTTGCTTCAAGTACCTTACTGGCCAGGGCACCTTCTTGTAAGTTCTTTTGAATATTCTATTTGTATTAACATGCACAGCCACATATACAGAACTGTATTTTAATAACAGTTAAAAGTAATCTGAATAACCTCACAGTTTCTTCTTACTTTAACATGCTTCACTCGCATCTGGGAATCCCTTTCTCCCCAGCCAATATTTGTACCATACTTTACTGTTAGCTTACAAAATTGTGTAGACACCTATCTCATTGTCTATGCGTGAGAGAGACATATATTTCTCCTCATCCAAGTTCACGCACATGCCTCTGCTAGTACAAATGAATGGTGAATAGGCAATAATTATACATTAGACTCAGGTGTTAAAGAAAGAGCTGTGTTTCAGTGAGCTAAGCCATGTTAAAAGTCCGGAATTATATCGCCTCTCCCTTGTGGTTCAACAACATATTTTCAGGACCCCATGCACAGCCCTCAGCTTTATGTGCTTCCTTCCTAGTCCAATCCCTAGGTGGTGGAGACCTGAGAGCATCCGGTTGCCACGGCAGGTCTGGCGCCTCTGACGCGCACAGTGAGCGTCACTGCGTTCCTGTCGAATTAGGGTTCTGAAGCCTACGCTGTGGAACACCGGCGTCTGCCCTCTTGCTGTCTTGTTTTCCTACTGGTTTTCATAAAATCGTGACCCCACCCAAACAAAGCAATGGTCTTTCAAAGGTTGTTTTTAATTGTAAAATTCTTTCTTCAAAAACAGTCATACCTAGAAGTCTGTTTTATAAAACAGAGATTAAAAAGAAACACTTAGCTCTTCATGGAGCAGAGGTGATGGGAAACCCATGTGTTTCCCAGGCTATGCACGCACATGCATGCCTGTGTGCACATGCCTATACACACATGCCCGTGTGTGCATGCCTATACAGCCATGCGTGCACAGAACCCATCGTGGGAGTCTGACTCTCTGTCCATAGAAGACACCTTGAACAGAGGTCTCCCTTCCTAACTCGGTCTTGGCTCTTAGGACACTAAGTCCACAGACTGATTCCTTCCCCTTGAGGCCACACAATGAACCTTTCACTTTATGATTTGTGAAAAATGAAAATAACGACCCAACCCCCAGTCTCTTAGGTAAAGACCAATGGCTTTGAACTAACAGGACGTGAGTCACAGAGCAGGGCCATTACGTGGATGGCACCCTCTGACACGGAGCGGTGTGCAGCACGTATGGCCACACGTGGTGACCCTGTGGACCTGGGATTAGAGGGGCACCAGGGAGGATGGTGCCCCGGTTTGTGGGGCCCTGGCAGACTTCAGGGCCACACTGAGAGATGCCTTTTTTCAGTATTGCTACGGACACCCAGGGCCCAGTAACCAGCCCTCAGCTGAGAGACGAGCGAGAAACTCAAAGGCGAGTGTCCTGTTGCATGAAGGACCCTTGTGCTGAAACTGCTTCTGCATTTTCGCTGGGGTGGTGGTCACAGGAACCTACGTACATAATTAAATTCCGTGAAACCAAACACGCACATGCACACACATGAACACACATACACAAGTGCATATAAAGCCGATGAGATCTGAGTAAGTCAGTGGGGTGCATTGACGTCAGTTTCCTGATTGTGACGTTGTACTTCAGTTGTGCAAGGCGATCACACTGGGTGAAGAATGGATGGGACCTCTCTGTTACTTTTTACGACTGTCTGTGAATCTGCAGTTAACTCCAAAAAGAACTTTGCTGAAAAAAAGAAAAGCTGTTGATCTAGTGATGGGCCAATCGGACCTGGAACTTCTGACGCTGGCCCCACTTCCGGAATCTTTCGATGTACTTTGGTTTTCCCATCAAGTGCTCACTCACCACCCTCAGCGTGTGATGAATGTGTTCCACCAGTTTCCTGTCATTGTGAAGTGGTTTGTTTGTGTCTTTTTCTCTTTGTCATTTTCAGCAGAGGTTTGTCTAAATTTATGGGTGTTTTCAAAGGAAAGAGCCAACTTTTACTTTTCTTCAGCTTCGTTATTGGACCTTTAACTTCTATCATGTTCCATTAACATCTGTTCTTGTACTTATTTACTTACTTTCTACCTTCAATGACTATATTTTTCATCTCTAGAAGTTAAATTTGTGTTTTTCAAATCCACCCAGCCTTTTTCCATGATGTGTTGCGTTATTTGTATGGTTCGTGGGCCTTCCATTTTCTCTTCAATCAATCAAAATGTATGTATTTCATAGTCTCTTTGATTGTTTTATTATCTTCAGTTTTGGGGAGGCATATTTCTCTGTGTATTATGTCTCATGATTCTCCCTCTCATGGGGATAAAATTCCTCCCGTGGCTTGTCATTCTTCGTATTCTTTATTTTTCCACTATGAGTTCATCTTTAGTGGAGGCAGTTTTGCTTCTTGGGAATAATGCGTCTTGGATTTTGAAATGCCTCTCTAGGGTGGTTTTTCATGCACTTTTCAGAACAAAAGGATCATCAGTGATGTAACCCGGGTTTTATACGTTGGCTTCTATGTTTGCGTTTAGCCTATCACACCTGTAGCATGAACGTGAGCCCCAGACCCACATGGGATAAAGATCCAGAGTTTCCCTGCCTCTGTTTGAAAGCTGTGTACCCTGCTTTATTCTGACTAATTGACACCTTTAACTTAGATTCACACACACACACACTTACAGCCACATGTACGTGCGCACTATAATTAGACTCTTTAATTAAGAACAAGATTAATATATGTCGACTGTCCATTATGAAAGGTGAAGATATACTTCTAATTTTTTTAAATTTTTCAATTGCAGTTGACATATTAGTTTCAGGTGTATGGCGTAATGATTAGAATTGATATAAATTGTGAAGTGATCACGGCCATAAGTCTAGTACCCATCTGACACCATAGGTGTTACAATATTATTAACTCTAATCCCTCTGCTTTACTTTACATCCCCAGGACAGTTTTGTAACTGGCAATTGGCATCTCTTAATCCTTCACCTTTTTTCTCTCATCCCCCACCCCCTTCCCTCTGGCCACCAGAAGTCGATATACTTTTATATGTAATGATACATCAGCCACATACTTCCTGGTAAAACTTCATAGTTTAGCCATGAATTTTTAGATTACTTTTAATATAGTTTCACTATAAGAATTACTTTTATAGTTTATTCTGTTTTATATGCATATCTATGTTAAACTGATTTTGGTGTTTAAAAAGTCAGTTCTCTTATAAAACGATCACCTCCAATCTTGTAGAGTTTTTTCTTTCTTTCTATCTTTCCACCTCCCCAAGCCTCTGGAAAAGAATTAGAGTCAGTCTGAATCTTTGTGTATCAGCAAGTGTCCTTCTGTAGCCTCACTCAGGAAAAACATGTATGAGTGGATCTTTGGGGGGTCACAGCATTTTTCCCTTCAAAACTTTGGTTCCATTGCCCAAGGCACTTAAATTTGGGCAACAACATATGGTTAGCATTGTTTCTTTTCTTTTATAGATAATCATTTTTTCCAGCCTAGATGTTTATCTAAGTGTTTCTACATCATTAATATTTAAATAATCGTATCTTGAGATCCGTTCTATTTTTAAGTTGTACATGGAGAACTCTTTATGGAAGATTTAGGTTTTTATTCTGCCAAAGAGCTGTTTTTACATCATACCTCTTATTATTTCTCCGGTTCCATTTATTCAGCTGTCTTCTGTAGTAACACCAATTATCTGGCTTTTATATGTCTGTTTTCTTCTCCCGGAGAATGTCTTTTGGTGCCTTGCACATGAACACACGTGAGCAGATGATAGATACAGAGGGAATAGAAGTCTCATTGTTACACCCTTGCCTTTTCCACTGCAAGCTTCTCAAACTAATTTTCTTCAAGTTTCTGCCAGTTGCTTATTCTGATTACAGATTCCAACATCCATTTTAATTCAGCTGTTGCATCGCGGTCTCCTTACAATCTCCCCTTGCCTCACCCAGCGAGGGTTTTCGTAGTTGCTTCTTAACTTGATCTGTATTTTGACAAAACCCGTTGTCTTGTTATTTAATCTCTCACTTCCTTTATTCTTCCATGTTTTCTAAAATGCACTTCTATTTTCTGTCATGGAGGTGAAGATGCCAGTGAAGAAAAAAGAAAACAAATCAAAGTTGCTTAAATAGTAAGTTAGTGTATGATCTCAGAACCGGAAGTCGAGAGTTAGATGAGTTTCCATGGCTGGTTGAGAGATGCCCAAGAATGTTGTCAGGGACCCACGTTCTTTCAAGCTCTCCACTTGGCCATCTCATGGGGCCTCGCCCTCAGCCTTGCCTCATGGACACGGGTGGCTGTACCAGTTGCAGGCTTCTCACCCCCATATGGCAATTCCCAGTGCGGTGGGGGGGGCCACCAGGATATTCCTCTGAGAAGTAAGGGCACCTTTCCTGGAAGCTCCGCACTAGAACTCCCCTCCAATCTCATTGAAAATTTTTGAAAAATGGGCAAAGGAGGTAGGAACACCTTCCTGGCAAGGGAACACCTGACTGGTTTAAGGAAGTTGGGATTTGCCCCTAGATCTAGGAATAGGGTCATCCTCCTGAGTCACGTGGGGGAAATGTGAGCACCCAAACTAATTCGAGGGCTCTGCCAGCAAAGAAGAAGGTCGCAGGTGGTGGCTGGGTAAACAGTCAACACTGACTACTTTGTATCTTTAGAAAACTGTATTTTTCTCAGCATCCAAGAGTGTCCCTTTCCTTATTTTTTAACATGGTGGATTTTTTGAAGACCCATATTGTTTTGTTTCTGTTTGCACGATGTTAAGGGAGGACGAGGTACGCCTCCAGGACTGGCGTTGGCTGTACACAGAGCAGGCAGGTACTCATTGTTGCCCTCGCTAACTGCACGAAATCCTCATCTTGTGGCGTAAGCAGGAGGCCCAGCGATAGATGTTCCCAGCCCTCCCTCTGCAGCACGTCTAACACCACCCTTCCATCTGAAGTCAGTGCTGCGGAGGGCGGATTCGTGCTCTCTGCACGAAGAGGAGGGTTGATTTCTTCACCAGGAGTGAATGAATCCAGAAGTCACTTTCCTCGTGAATTGTTCCCATCACAGATTTTTCCTCATAGGGAATCTGCACTCTGGCCACAAAGGTCTTTATCCACTGTCTTTGGTCTTCGCCATGTCAGAGAGCCCAGTGAAAGGGATGAAGGGGGAAAGAGTTGGAGATGCCCATCCCCACCCCTACATTTGGTTATTAGGGCCTTTGATTCTGAGCCCTGGAAAGGAAGTAGGAAAAGAATAAACATTATGTTCTCTCCCCCAGGCCACTGTTACATCAAGTAACAAAGCATATCACTTTCAGTCACCAATTTTATAATGTCCATTTCAACTTCACAAAATGTGGTGCAATGGGGTGACATTATACTTACTATTAGTTTTACCAGTTCAACCCTTTGTGTTTGGTCAGGCTTGAGAGAAGGTAAATTCATCTGCCGTTACATTAAGGGCACAGCCCCTACTGGATAGGAGATGGGGGTGTGTGAGTTTGATGTTTCTCAGGGGTCACCCATCTATATACCTATCCTAGTTTAAGTCTAGAATTCAGATTCATATAAAACAAATTTTTTGTGCAACTTGACACCTAAACGTAAGCCAACTACTATATTAGATGCTTTGCCATAGAAATTGCAATCTCTTCCAACTCTGGGAGGGAAATTACCATGTTCAATCAAGTAAAAAAATGATTTTATACAATTGCAGAGATTCTTAAGAAATTCTGGCAAAATGAAGTCATTATCCTCATGCGCATATCAAATGTGGTGATGATATAATAATGGATATTCCTCCTAAATCCTGGTACTGAGTTAGTTGACAGACGTAGATTTCAATGCTATTACAAGTTTATTTTATTGAGGTTTTATTGGTATTTGGTGGGGGGCTTCTTCCAATGGAATCCCATTTAATCCTTACAACAAACTCCTAATTATCATCACCATCATCATCATCATCATCATTATCATCATCAATACCCTTACTGCCAATTACCAATAAAGGTCTTAAGTTCAAAGCGACTTACCTGAAGTCTCATAGCTAGAAAGCCGTGAAGTTCATAGTTGAATACAGATTCTGTTTTGTCTTCAGATTCTGTCCTTGGCCCCCACTCTGTCTGTCCCAATAACATCTCCACTCTGGGCAGGTGGCCAGCCTGCTCCCACCTCAAACCTGCTCTCCTCTCTCAGCCTCTTCCCTTTTGGAAAGCAGTCTCTAAACATGTACCCATCCACTCCTCATGCCCTTCTGCCCTAAAGGGTGCGTGGATTTGAGGGGAATTGGGACAGAGGAACTACACAATGCATGCCGGCACCAGAAACTACAGGGACTGGATTGGCTGGTGAAGGGATTTTGTGTTGACTCTGGGAAGGCTTTTGCTGAGAACAACTCGATCGAAGCTGTGTAAAAAGAACTCTGAAAATGGAATAGCCATCACGAGCCTGATGGAAGGGTCCCATCCTGGAGACCTGAACTCGGGCAACAGCGGCAGGGATGGAGTACAATCGATGACTGTGAAGCGTCGTGAAGGAAAGAAGACAGGAGCCCTGAAAGACTCCCCGGGTGTCCTCGCAGGTCTGTGAAGTCTCGTGTGCCTGACAGCGCATCTCATCCGCCATCAGAGCGACCGTGGTTTCCGCACAGCTCACCAGATGCCAGGCGTTGAATAAGCATGGCGCGCACTGTCTCTTTGAGTCCTCACTGTGCTCCTTTTCCCTGTGTTGTAGATGAAGAAACTGAGGCTGAGAAGTAGTAGTCATTTGGCCAGGGTCACCCAGCCCGAACTGCTTGATTAAGGGTCCCAGCCCCATTCTGTCTGATGCTAACGCCCAGACTCTGAGCATTTCTTAGGGTGTGGATTGCATTCTTCTCCTGGGACGTGGGCAGGCCTTTCCTTCAACAGTTGGGGAAGTATTTTAGTGAACAGTAAAACAAAACTAGCACATCACACCCATGGCTTTATTTCACGACCATTCATAATGAGATAAAGGAAAAATGATTGAAAGTTGATTTAAAGAAAAAAATGTGAAGACATAATTGTGTACATCTGCACGATTCAATCCACTGGCCACGTGTGGCCATGTAAATTTAAATTCATCGAAATTAAGTTAAAATAAAAATGTGGTCCCTCAGTCCACATTGCAAACGCTCAATAGCCACAAGTGGCGAGTGGCTACGCTGTTGAACAGCGCAGATCTGGAACACTCTGTCAACCATACACCGTGCTTTTGCGCAGCGCGGTGCTGAAGCCGTCTTACACTAGACCCACGTCTTGTTACGTTCGCGCTGGCTCTGAATCACCTCTCTCCAGAGCGTGATCTGGCGGCTCCGGGTAAGTCTGTGCACCTCTGTGCTGTCCAACATGGCGACCACTAATCACCTGGTTTCATCGGAATTGAAGGGCTCTATAAATATAAAATACACATTAGATTGCAAAGCCTTAGTATGAATAAAGAATGTAAAACGCATCATTAATAATTTTATACTGACTATGTTGAAATAGTATTTTGATGTATTGGGTTAAATGAAATGTATTCTTGAAATTTAATGTTGCTCTGAGAACGTTTTCGGTTATATATGCAGCTCACGATACGTTTCCACCAGGCCCCTTTGCCCTACGATGTAAGTCCAAGGTGCTCTCGGTTCCCCGTCTCTTCCTTTCTCTAGATCCATGCTGCCTGATACAGTAGCCACAAGCCACATGCGGGTATTGACATTTAAATTAATGACAATGAAACGGTTTGAAATTCAGTTCCTCGGTCCCATCCACCACCTTCCGCATGCTCAGAGACCCCGTGGGGTCAGCGCTCCCCTCTGGCCAACACAGGTACAGGCCTTTCCCATCACTGTGGAAAGTTCGATTGGACAGAGGTGGTAGATTAGGTTGCATACCTTTATGGCCAAACCCACAGAGGAGGGTGGGGCATGAATGCCTAAAGCCTGGGAAGCGTTTCCATGGTGCCTAACTCTGCAGGACAGCATCCTCCCATCCATCTCCCAGACACCTGAGCCACCCCTCCTTTGTTAGACTTGTTTATACACACCTTATCTCCTCTTCCCTCCTGCAAGGGCTGCAGCGTGCTTATCTCCCTCTGAACACACTTTCCTCCACCCTCCTGTACATCCTCGGTATCTAACACCGTACTTCGTACAACAGGGTTTCAGTAAATATTTGTTCACCAGCTGGAGTGGCACATCCTAGCAAGGCATTTGAAATACGTGGCTGAAGCTAGAGGGAGAGTCATACTGACTGGCCACAGCGGGGTAAAAAAGAGTGAGAAGGTCAGAGCCAGATCCCCAAGGGAGGAGGAAGAAGACCTGGTAGAGAGACAGAAAGCAGGAAACCTGAGGGATGGCGGTGACCCAGGATCTCATTCATGTTGCCGAAGCCCCTGTGCCCGCCCCGTTGGCCCCTCGAGGGCAGCGGCGAGAGTTACAGCAAGGGAATTCCCCGGCTTAGGCAACGGCTGCAGAAAAAGTGCAAAAGAAACCCAAAATATTATTATGTGATAAGTAAACATGGAAGACCCATAAACGAGAGGTTGAAATGGCATGAAAATTAAGGGTCTGGTGGGGAGAAGAATGAAAAACGTCCTCTCCCTGGGCCAGCTGCTTTGAGTTACATTTTACGAGCAGCGTGTGAGTTCCAGCACCCTTGTTGAATTAGCAGCAGAATCGCACGTTAGTTTTAAGGCTCCCTCTCACACAGGAACATCATAACGCTTTTTAATTGGGGCTGATAAAAACGTAGCATTACTTGCAGGTTCCTGAGAGAAGTGAGATGTGAAATTGGGTTTTCATTACACCTAATGATGGAAAATTAAGTATAGTGCGTCTGGTGAAATGGGGTGTGATAAAAGGCATCGCTTCTGCGTTATCAGAGGTTAATAAGGGAATAGGTGAGGTGAGATATGTCGGAAAAAAGAGTCCAACTAGTTGAATTAATAAACCTTGAAAATCCCTTGGTTCTGAGTCTTCACAGCATCATTAGCACCAGCATTGACATTATTACAAATGTGACAGCAATATGAGTCGCTCGGTTCCAAATGCATTTATTTTCCATTCCAGTGTTGGTTTTGCTGACACCGAGTTTACAGTCTGTCTAGCCATGTGTTTAGGGAAAATATCCATATTGGTAGCTATTTGGTTTTGGAAACACTTGGCGTCTCACACAAATTGCCAGGTGCCTGTTCCTAAGAAGCTTGTCTCTGCCAGGCAGCCGGTCTCCCAGGCAGCCCATGCTTCAAGTCCTTGGGGAGACCGCGGGTCTCTGAAGACATCTGTCCCCATAGCTGATGGTGGCTTAGGCGGGACACACTCACAGGGCTCCCGTTCTTCCTCTAACGGGAGTCGTGCAGTGCAGAATCTAGAGAAGCAAACTCAAGTACGCCTTTCTGCTCCACCCCCGACCCCACCCCACTGTCCATCACAGCAGTGATGTTCACAGGAAGGATGCCTCCTGTCCATGGCAGCTGACAGGACAGCAGACACCTACAAGAAACAGTGAGAGTCTCTAAAGAAAGGGATTTTTTTTTAGCAGACTTTTTTTTTTTATTTCTTTATTTAGAGAGAAGGGAAGGGAAGGAGAAAGGGAGAGAAACATCAATGTGTGGTTGCCTCTCATGTGCCCCTCACTGGGGACCTGGCCTGCAACCCAGGCATGTGCCCTGACTGGGAATCGAACCGTGACCCTTTGGTTCACAGCCCGCGCTCAATCCACTGAGCTACACCAGCCAGGGCAAGAAAGGGATTCTTCTTAAACCCTTCAGTAGCTTCCCACCGGCTCAAAGGTGCACGTTCACGGCCCTCCTAGACCAGCGTCACACCATCTCTTACAGCTCTGCCCCCGTCACATTTTTGCTCACCGTCTTCAATCCCCACGGCCCTCCTTCCTCTCTCCTGACCGCACTTGGCTTTTCCAGCCCCTGTCCTTGCCCGTTTTCCTACTGGACCATCGGGCCTTGAGGGTGGCGTCTATCGCTCTGTGCACTGCCAGCGCCTACCAGGGGCCCTGGCACAGAATGGACTCTCAGTGAGGCTAACTCCCGACCCCAAGGGTGCGATGGAGAAGGGCAGCAGCCTCCACATTTGCCAAGCACAACCTTTAAGCCATGCCAGTGACGACGATGTGTCCCTGTCACCGAAAATCTCGAGAGACAGCGTAATCAGCAGTCGGGAAGGTTGTGCTAGCATCTCACCTGGGCCCTTCCTCCTCATGCACAAAGCTCTAAACTCTAGCTGTCTAAACTCTTTATATCGGCAATTGTCTCCTTCCTTGAGACAGTGTTTCCTGTGCTGTCACAGAGGAGGGACATTAACCTTCATGTACAGCATCCGCGTCTGATGCATTGTTGTGACTTGAGAGACGACCAAGCTGAAGGAAATGTGGATTTTTGAAAAGACACGTTGCAGAAAATCAGGAATATGTGGTTAAGCCTCCCAGGCGATGGGTATGGCAGAGGCCTGGGGGTCCTGCAGGGGTGTCTGGCTGTGTCTGAGTACATCTGGGTGAGACACGTCAAATCTGACGTTCTCATCTCACGCATGCCGCAGGCAGAAGGTCCAGGGCGTGCACTGCTGTGTCTTTGGGAGGAGGTTGAGCAGAGCAACCCCAGAGGTTCTAGGGAAGATACACTGGCCCTGAAAGACCAGCAGGGAAATCCTAGCAGGTAGGGGGGAGGGCAAGGAAGTGGTTCCCCAAGGGGAACAGAGGAACTCAAATCCAACCTCAGCAGGCACCAGCTTCCAGGGTGACCAAACTAAGAGAGGACAGTTAAAGCAACTCAGTGGTATAAAGATTATTATCAGGGGAAAATGCAGCTCTTTTATCAAGGAGGGATGTTAAGGAGAGGAGGCATAGAACCTAGACCCAGGAGAAGTAACTGGCAGAACTGCAGGCGGAAGTTTGGGTTTCCCTACCTGCAAGGTGGGCTCAGTGACACTCCTGGACCAAGAGTGTTAAGTGGTGGGGAAGCTAGAGAGCGGGCAGAAGGTGGTCGCTTCTGTGGAGCTCACAGCTGGAGAGAGCGGCTGAGAGGTCGGGGCCCTGCTGTTGCTGGGGCCTCACGTCCTTCCTCCCAGTGTGCAACCCAACAGGAACCAGCAAGTACGGACACCGGGTCACAGGGGTTCAGGCAAGTGGACCAGAAGCACACACACGTGGTCCCGACCTCCAGGACCCCAAGGCTCTCCTCCTCTTGCAGGCAGGCACCTAACCTTTCTAGGCACCCTACTTCCTAAACAGGAAGGCGCCTGCAACATCTAGCCTGTCTGGCTTCTCAGTGGTTCTGCGAATGGTTGGGATTGGCCGAGACCACTCTGACGAGCCTCAAGGAAGGACTGAGATAGGTAGGGGGTGACAGCCAACCTGGACTTTGTCTTTGCTCCATCCACAGACACCCCCGAGATAGAGCCAACCAAGGGCCATTGTGTTCATGGGCTTGTCTGTTGTTTTAGGTTTTAAATCTCCCACCACAGCCATGCCAGGGAAGCGGCATGTGTGTCTGTCCTTCCTGTGGTCTCCTTAGCAGTTGATTCCCGAGTTAGCTCCCTCTGCCCTGCTGAGGTCAAGCTGGGGAAGGCATGGGGGAACAGAGGACAAACTCCCATAGGTGACGGTCTGTTCCGCCTCCCTCCCCGTGAAGCAGATGGCAGCCGCGGAGAGCTGGCCCAGCCCACCCTCACGATCCAGACTCACCCCTACCGGGCCTGCGACCCCATGGAGATGAGCTATCCTCGGGACCAGTTCCAGCCTGCCATCCGGGTGGCCGACCTGCTGCAGCATATCACCCAGATGAAGAGAGGCCAGGGCTACGGCTTCAAGGAGGAATATGAGGTAAGGGAGCAGCCTACGCGGAAACTTTATGATGGGTGCAGAGGGTCTTGCATGCTAAAGCTTTGCTACTCAAAGTAAAGACCCCAGACCAGAAGCGTCAGCATCACCTGTTGGAAACGCACCACCTCCAGCCCCACCCAGACCTACTGAATCAGTTACCTGCATTTTAACCAGAACAGAGGTGATCTGTATACCGTTTAAATTTGAGAAGCTCCATCTAAAAGATTCTGAGACTTCCTTTTCCCCCTTCCTGCTTTCCCATGCTTTCTCTTCCTGTCATTGCTCAGTGTTGTAGGAAAGCCAGCAGCTCTCCCTGGCCAGTGCTTCGGGGAGGCTTGCTTGCCCCTGGCCACCGCCTCTTGCCTCATTACTATGCGTCCGTTGTGTTCTCAGTTTCCCCCCACCCCACCCAAGTCAACACCGCCTCTCTGGTGACTGCTATCCCCTCTCTCTGTACCTTCGCCTCACCTCTGCTTTGGACACCCATTTCTTCACCCACAAAGTGCCCATAACGGAAAGGATTTGTGAGTAGCAGTTGCTCTTGAGGTTTGGGGATGAGGGGGGAGACTTGCAGCAAAGTACAGGAAGTGCCTGAACACAAGTGGTCCTCACAGGTCTCTATGCCTGCTGCCCTTCCCAAAAGGTCTTTTTAGTGTCCTCAAAACTTCCTTTTATTTTTCTTTTTCCAGCAGCCAGGGAAAGGCCTCCCATACTCCCTTTCCTGGGCAGAACAATTCCGCTTCCTTTGTCTCAAACCTTGCCCATTAGGCATCCCCCTTCACAAACAAAAAGTGGAATAAAATCGAAGGGAAAACTCATTAAGATGTTTGCAGGAACTAAGGAGCACCTCGCCTGCCTCTCGGAGTCCAGCTGCAGCCAGCTTTGCAAATGTGCTTTCTTCACTTTTCCTTTCCTCTCTCCCTCTCCTCCTCCCTTCCTAAAATATTTCTGGCGCATCTACTGTGTGCCAGGCTCTGAGCTTTATGAACTAGTTTTTGTGCATGTGCGGCTTTTTATTTTCACACGCAGCCTGTGCCCCAAATATGCTCGTTTCAGTTTTGTTGTGTGCAGTGAAAAGGCCTGGACTCAGACTCTCCCCATTTGGGATTCTTGATAATGCAGACTAAGTTTATCTCTCAGACGACATCCTCAGAAAGAGCTTACGAAGCAGTGATTTGTGAGGTCACAGAACTGTGCTGCACCGGGGGTCCACACAGCGGGGTTGCAGTACAACAGCCTGGGTGGGCTTAGCGTATCATTTTGTCACCGAGTTTTAAAATCCTGTTATTCGTTGAGTGAATAGTTTGGATAAGGTGATTTCTAAGGGCCTGTCTGGTCCTAAAACTTTACGAGGATGTAAAACATGGTGGCATGGGACACGTTTGACACATTTGTGAGAGCAAAAGCGTTTATGTCAATGGATGTGAGTACTTACCTGCTCAGGAGAACCAGCAGTTAATTTCGAATAATGGTCTAGGTAAAATAGCATTTTTCATGTGCTCAATCTACAAATTTTTTGGAGGATGCTGGGATAAGAGTTGAAGGAGATGGTCTCATGAGCTCCCGTGCCTGGTCCTTATTTCCTAGGGAGTTGGTTGAATGGCCCCAAGCCCTTGGAGCGTGGGGGATGGGGTGCACATGCGTGCTTACCCACCAACGTAGATCTGTTTGTTGAGTGAATGTCAGGAGAGGATGTGTTGTTTGTACATATTCAACATCGTGATGGTTTAATATGTCAGTCATAACACTTAGTTTGCTTTAAAGTTCCGAATAGCACTAGGGGAGACATGTAACTTATCAACAAGGTGACAAGTAGTCAAAGCCTAAGAAATACTGTTCTAAGAACTTGCGATCAAAAATTTGAAAACAAAAACACAAATACATTTGACTACTTTGGTACATTTCCTTCCAGACTGATATCTCTTTTAAAAGCATCCATCCGTGTGTGGTTGATTTTTTTTTTTTTAAAGTGCCTTTTTGCATTCTCCAAACTTATTTTTTTTAATAAACAACAGAAATACATTTCTCACAGTTCTAGGGGCAGGGAAGTTCAAGGTCAAGGTGTCAGCAGATTCAGTGTCTGGTGAAAGCCCACTTTCTGGTTCATAGATGCCATAGGCCGCTTTCACAAGGGCACTAATCCCATTCATAGGGGCTCCACCCTTGTGACCTATGTACCTCCCACAGGCCCCACCAACTAACACCATCACATTAGAGATTAACTTTCAATGTTTGATTTTTGGAGGGACACAATCATAGAGACAAATAGTCATACTATAGTACTGTTTCATAACCACAATTCAGGGATAAAGTGAGGTAACTTAACACTGATACAATGTTTGTTTGTTTTTCCCAAACTTTCTGACATGGAACTTCTTTTATAACGAAAAAAAGTAATGCGCATCGTTTCATCATTTGGAAATATAACTAACTAGACTAGCCTTAACCTCAGTTATCAACTTGATATGCATTGATATTGATTCGATTGATATTAATCAGTGAGCTGGAATGCTTAGCGTCTAGTCAACAGCGTGCTCTGGCTCAGTGGGGGTTAACTGGAAAACACTCCTCAGTGCGAGTCTTTCCACACTGCGCTGCTTCCCTTTCCTAGACCGTAACCGGATGTCACTCCTGCGGTGTCTGCAGTCTCCCTTCCGAGCATGAAGACGGTCTTCCTGGGAGACCGGATTCCTGGGTGTCCAGCCCTAGTTTCAGACCAGCACGCCACGTGCTCTGTGTGTTGCCTGTCACTCCCTGACCCTGCTCAGTTGTTTTGTTTTGTTTTGATACAAATGAGTGAGTTGGACAGGTTGACATATAATAAGACGCTGTGTCTTCTAAAATTCAATTCAGTTGTACAATCCCTTGCAAATGTATTCGTTAAATTATTACTGAGTATGTACTACTCCCGAGGACTGTTCCCGATATTTTACATATGACAGTGAGCAAAACAGACAAGATCCATGCCCTCATTAAGCTTGTGCTCTATCAGGGGAAACAGGAAATAGTAGACTTTTACAGTCACTTAGCTAATAGTTATTTTACAGTCACTTACCTAGTGTGATGTTAGTAAGTAATTGCAGTGTGCTAGTGAAAAATACTGTTTGCTGTGTTACAAGCTACCCCAAATCAAACATAAAACAACCAATTCATTGTTCTTGCTGAAACCACGAGTCAGGAATGTGGACAGCACACGGCAGGAATACTCGGTGTCTGCTCCACGACAGCTGAAGTCTTGACTTGGAAGGCTCTAAGGCTGGGAGTCAAAAGCCTCTGAACATGTCTTCACTTACATATCTAGTGATCGATGCAAGGCGTCAGCTGGGGGCTCAGCTGGGATTGTCAGCCACAACACCGACACTTGGCCCTTTCCAGTGGCCCAGGCTTCCTCAGAGCATGGTAGCCTCAGGATAGTTGGACATATTCTGTGGTAGCTCATAACTCCAAAGGTGAGCCTCATCACTCACAAGATAGGAGGTACATCACCTTTTGTGACCTAGGCTTGGATATTACAGCATCACTCCTACCACATGCTATTGGTTATAAGCAAGTAATAACCACCTGTGTTCTAGGGAAGGGAAATTAGACTCTTTCTCTTCTTGGAAGGAAGAGTCATTGCAAGGATCTAAGAGAGAATGCAGGACTGGAGATACTGGAAAATACAATCTTTGGATACAATCTTCTGCAGTAGAAGGAAAGAGGAGAGCAAGGAAGGGAGATGATGTGTTCCAGGGATATGGGGTGAAGGACGAGGCTCTAATATTAAATAGGGGAGAAGGGTAGTCCTTAATTAGAAGATGACATTTGAGCAGAGACATGATGGATACGTTTGATGGAAGAGAGTTCCAGATCAAGGCCAAGGTTATCATGAGTAAATGAGCAAAGAGTAAAACTAATAGAAGATGCTACTGGAGAAATAAAGGGGAGCTGACCTTTATAAGGCACCACAAGCCATTATAAGGACTTTGGCTTTTTCTCTGGATGAAATGGGCAGCCACTGCGGAGTTTTGAGAAGACAACTGATAATTATCTGACAATGGTTCGAAAGACTCATTCTAGCTACTATGTTGAGAATAGATGTAGGGAGGCAAGGGTAAAACAGGGAGAGCAGTTAAGAGGCCACGGCAGAAACCCAGGTGAGATACAACAATAACTCAAGCCAGGATGTGGCAGAGGAGGTGGTGAGAAGTGGCTGGCTTCTAAATATATTTTCAACATAGAGCCAGTGGGATTTTTCTAACACGCTAGATGCGGCATGTGAGAGGAATGAAGGGTGACTCCAAGGTTATTATTACCTGAGCCTCTAGAACAGGGGTGTCAAACTCATTTTCACCGGGGGCCACATCAGCCTCGGGGTTGCCTTCAAAGGGTGGAATGTCATTTTAGGACTGTATAAATATTACTACTCCTTAGCAGTTAAGGGAGAGCTCAGTGCTGCCACCAGGCAGAAACAAGGTGCCGGGCCAGATAAAACAAGGCAGAGGGCCAGATTCAGCCCATGGACCTTGTGTTTGCCACCTGTGCCCTAGAAGGATGGAGTTGCCACTCATGGAGATGGGGAAGCTGCAGGTGAAGAAGACATGTGGGCAATGGAGCAGCTGTGAGTTTAATTTTGACCTGAGTTTAAGATATCTAGTAGACATCCTCATAGAGATAGAAAGTAGACAGTTGGGTGTACGAATCTGGAACTTGGGAAAGAAGCCTGGGCTGGAGAGAAAACTTGGGGAGTTTGGACATTTAGGTTATAGTGAAGCCACAAGACCATTCAAAGTCATTAAGCAAGTGAGCAGAGAAAAAAGGCAGGGACCAAGGACTGAACTTCGAGGAATTTCAGCTGGAAGATGTATGAGCACTTTCCATAGAGCAGACATTGTACTCAGTTCTAGGAACTGAGGAGATGAGGTAGAGCCCTTGCATTCTGAGGACGTTAGAGCCTGTATTACAGACAGGCCTGTAAGCTGATCATGTCAACATCTCAGCAGAATGTCACAGTGGAGGCATGCCTTTGGGATGGGATGCGTGAAGCCTAGCCTGACAGTCGATGGCCAGTGGCTTTCTGGGAGACACAAAGCCTAAACCAAAGCTGCAGAAGGAGGAATAACCAAATGAAAGCAGGGAAGGGACTAGAACAAACAAGCTGTGGCGTGGAGGTGTGCGCAGCAGGCTGAGTACTGGAGCCGGAAGCAGTTTGGTACATACAAACTGTGGGAAGGAACATGGAGGGAGATGGGGCAGGAATTGTCAGTAGGCGTAGGCATGGGGTCGGGGCAAGGGCATATTTGTCAGGCCAAGGAGTTTGGGTTTTGTTCCGGGGGCCATGGGAGATGTTGAAGGGAGCAGGATTTTTAAGCTGGATTCGCGTTTTAGATGTCACTTATCTGGCCTGGATCAGAGCGGGGAGAGCAGGGGCAGGCAGGCAGCTGAGACGGTAATTCAGGGAAGAGATGGGATTGCCTGCAGTGGGAGACTGGGCCCAGAGCCCAGACAAACCCACACACATTTCTCAAGTAGAGCCATAAAATCGGCTCGTTCGCTTTGGCCTCAAAACCGGAGTCTCTCGATACATATTTTAAGTCCAATGGCTCGAAGTAATGTATGAATCATCCCAAATTGATAGTCAAAATGCCGGGATCCAAGTCATGTCTCTTTCATTAAGTCTCTGGGTGACCTTGGGCAGGCCCCCACCCCCGCCCAGCCTCCATTTACATATCTGTGCAATGAGGGTGAGGGGGGTGGTTGAAATGACCCTAAGAGCTCTTCTGGCCACGATATTTTGAGAGTCTGTGTAGGAACCAACCGCACAAGCCAGCCAGCTCTCCTCCTGCTGACGGTCCCACTGGATCCCACTCTCTGGGACTCCCACCACCCCCCCCCCCTTGGTTCTGTCTCAAGTCCTAGCAACCATGAGTGACAGGGGGCCTCGGGTTCCTGGGAACTCAGGGAGGCCTGGGGCAAATTAACTGCACCTGCCATCCAGATTTCAGTGTTAGAGGTATTCAGTCTCTGCTGCCTATTTGAATTACCTGAGGAAGTTTTAAAAACACCAGTACCCAGGCCATCCTTCAACCAATGGAATCAGATTCCTGGGGGTGGGATCCAGAGAGCTCTGTGTTCCAAGATCCGCAGGTGACTCTAATGTACCTTTAAGGCTGAGAGACACTGGTCTAGAAAGACCCAGAGTCCCCAGTGCATGCCCTCCTTGTGCCCAAGGCCCATCACCTCCCCAGGTGTCCCCACTGCCGGTCACCTCCGATGCCCGCGGACGTGTGCAGTGACTGTGCACATCCACCCTGCGGGGGGCACGCAGCCATATCCAGGTCAAGGGGCTTCTGCACATCACTGTGCTTTTTAGAGGCTCCCTCCTCCTCATCTCACTTCTCCCATCCTCCCCAAATTCTCCCGTCTTCCCCAAAACAAAAACAACAACAACGAAACCTAAGCGTGCGGCAAATGCAGGCAGAACCCGTCTGGGGAGTGGGGCTGTCTGGGAGCCCTGTCACCCCAGCCGTCATCGTGATCAGAAGAAGAGCAGGTTTGGGGAAGACGAGGGACCACAGGAACAGGTGACTCTGTGACGGAGAGAAGAAAGGGAAGCATGTTCATGCCAGTCCGGTGCAGGCAGTCTGTCATCCTGATGGATGGAACAGGTCCAGTAGGGTGACCAGAAGGTATCTGGTTATTACAGCTCCATTAAGACTATTTAAGCAGCAAGGAACAGCTGTGTGGAGTGTGATGCAGCCTAATCAAGAACAAACATTTGTTCAATTTCCAGCTCAGGGCGGACACGCCATGTGCACAGCTTCGTGGGCAGAGGCCAGTGCTGCCATCTTCTTCTCGGTCTTCTGGGGGTGACGGTGGGCAGGCAGCCTCCTGATGGGGTGTAACCATGGAGATGGACCCCCCAGGTGCTCCCCTCTCGGCCCAGAGCCATCTAAACAGAGGCAGAGCAGACCTTCTGCTTCTCCCACTTTTTCTCTCCTGGGTTGGTAACAGTCACAGAACAGTGCCCCCTGCAGGGGACCCCTGGGACATTCTGGTCCAGCTTTTCCATCTGCCAACAAGAGTGACTCTGGGGAGAGGCATGGGGAATTCATGGCAGATGCCCAAGTCATGGGAGGGAAGATGTGGTTGTTCTCCAGCTCTGGGAACTCTTAATGACCGAAGTAGGGACACTTGGACTCCACCTGCTCATTTCACTCCACTCCCCACGGATTGAAGTAAGGAGAAAATGGGCCATTTAGTGGGGGTAACCAAAAGACATCAGAAACCCATGTGGTTTCAGACTTGGAAGTCTTCCTAGCAGGAAAGATCTCATGTTGGAGAGGCTATTAACTCTCTCTGTTCCTTTGGGCTTATTTTTATTTTTCCACTTAATTCTGTTTGTAACCCAGCAAACAGTATTTTCTGAGTTTAATAAAGGAACCCTCCCCAACCAAGTGAGCAGTTTTCAGGAGGTACCATAGAAAAGTCTCTTGGCCAAGAGTCAAGTCCTGATTCTCAGTCTGCACCTACATGCTGGCTGGCCTTGGACATGACTCTTCCATCTCTCGGGCCCCGTTTCATCTTCTGTGAAAGATGTGACTACATAGCATGGACTCCTGAAGCCTGATAGTAGAGGTGTCTCCTTCATTTGGCCAGAAATATTTATTGAGTACCTACTGTGTACCTTGCACTGTTTGGGGCACTGGAGATAGTTAGAAAGCTAAATAAAAATGCTCCCCTTTAACAAACTATAGAAATGACCCCTGAAAGCCAAGCAGTGAAAGACAAATACCATATGATCTCACCTTTAACAGGAACCTAATCAACAAAACAAATGAACAAGCATAATATCACCAAAGACACTGAAATTGAGAACAGGCTGTCAGTGACCAGAGGGGAGAGGGGAGGGAATTTCAGGGGAAAGGGGGAAGGTTTTATAGGAACAAGTATAAAGGACACATGGACAAAAACTATGGGGGGTAGAAATGGGAGGGAGGTGGGGAGGGCTGGGGTGGGAGTAAAAGACAGAAAACTGTACGAGATCAACAATTAAAATAAAAATTAAAAAAAAATGCTCTCCTTTAAAGGAAGCTCTTACCATGCCCTGTAATTACACAACAGAATGCTGGTGAAAATGCTTTATAAACCTGTGGTTAAGGGCAGTCCAGGAGGAACGCAGGTGTTGGTAGTGGTGTTTATTTTTACCTTTTGCCAGTCGTCGCTGCCAAGATCAATCAGGAGCTTCACCAAGGGCGAGACACTGAGTTGAAAAAAAATAGAAGGAGGCTGGATAGAGGCAGAGCATGTGTGACAGAGGGAAGCACATGTTCAGAGGCTTGGAGGCTTGCAAGAATTGAGATGTTGCAAGCCAGCTCGTAGAAGGCAAGCCAAGATGCCTGCCTATGGAAAGAGAGATGAAAATGAAACTAGTTGTGGAGATGAATGGGAATTTCCCACACGGTTTTCCTGAGCAGAATTAACACGGTGATATTTATGGCCTTTGACAGTCTACCTCTTAACTCTAGATGACTTCAAGGTCGAGGTCGAGCTGTGGGCCCAGAGACAGCCACCCAGAAACTTGCGTGAATGTGGACACAGTGTGCAGAGGGGACTGGAAGTCTGTGGCCTGGAATTGCCTGCAGGGGGTCCCCAGATCAGAGGCTCAGGGCTGGGAGAAATAGAGGAATATTAACTGAATATTAATAGTGTGAAATATTAACTGAATTGCAAAGTGCTGGCGAAAGACTTTGCGATTCAGATAGTGCCATTGTGGGGTGGGGAGAGACAGGATTTCTGTTACAAAGGCACCAACACAGAGAAATGCCTGTATAGCTCCGCGTGGGTCTGCCGGTACCTGTGAGGTGAGTCTTCCCCAGGACTTTGCTGTTTTTATCTACCCTGCTGCCTAAGACAGTGGTTCTCAAACTGTGCTGCGTGTCAGAATCAAACTGGAGAATTGGTAAGGAAAATTAAGTCATGAGCTCATCGACATGGAACAGGACTCAGGCCTCTGCATTTTACCGAATTTCCTTGGAACGTCGGCTCCCTACCAAACTCTGGGAACCACTGGCCTAAAATTTATCGTTTAAACTTTTGTAGCTTTTGGCCCTGGCCGGGTAGTTCAGTCATCATAATATGCCAAAGTTATAGGTTCGATCCCAGGCCGGGCACATACAACAAGCACCCATGAAACCAATAATGCATAAGTAAGTGGAACAAGAAATCAATCTCTCTCTCTCCCCTCCTAAAATTAATCATTTTTTTAAGTGTGGATTTTAATGGGCCCTTTAAAGGGTGTTCAGTGACTCCGCATGCGGACGCACACCGAGCTGCTCTGCCTAACCAAAGCTCCTGGCACAGACCAACGCCCCCACCTTGCTGCAGTCTGATCCTCCCCTAAGCTTCCCCAGCAGGACTCATAAATTACCTCCTGTTTAGTGACATGGTGCACAGTAATGCTTGCTCTCCTGATGCCACTCTGAGTGGGCGTCATCAGTCATCCTTCCCTGTCTCCTCTGCCCACATTTCTAATCCCCAGGACATATGCTTTTCAGCACAGCAGGAGGCATGTGTTAGAAGCTTGGCCTCTGCCAGGGCCCCACTAACTCACACAGCACCTTAGAGGGAAATAGCGGAAGGTGCACCTGTCTCCTGTGAGGGACTGTCACCTTCCAGAATACGTTCGCGGTACACACCGGAATCTGTCATGTCTACCAGATCGTCGGTCACCTGTAAACATGGGCATTTACTAACCCCGTGGACCCAAGGAGGCCAGGCCTTAGGCTTCCAACAGCTCATGAAACTCTCTCTCACGCCCTAAATACTGTGTCTCACCTGCACCCAGAGTAAGCATCTTGTCCCAGTGTTCCCAGAATGGTACCAGTTTTATTTATTTTAATTAAATGTTGTGGGTCACACTCATTAATAAGATTATATAGGTTTCAGTTGTGCAAGTGTGTAATACATCGTCTGTATATTGCACCGTGTGCCCACCACCCAACGTCAGATCTGTTGTCACCGTATATTTGACCCCCTTCAGCCTTTACCACGCCCCCCGCTTCCCTTGGGTAACCACCATGCTGTTGTCTGTGTCTGTGAGTCTTGGTTTGTTTCTGTTTTTCTTCTTCGTTCATTTGTCGCTTTCAGCTTCATATCCCACATGTGAGTGGAACCATGTGGTCCCACATCCCAGGACCCCCTTGGGTCCCAGACAACATAGGACGGATATTGCTGGGAGCCCCCATCTTTGTTCTTGTGACAACAAACTGGGTGTTTCTGGCCAAAGAAGGGCAGAGAGTGAATTGTAGGGGTGAGCCAAGGGGCTCAGGAGCATATTCTTGGGAAATCGTGGGACGGAAGAGCCTCCGAACACCTGCTATGGACCAGGCATTGTGCTGGGTGCCTAGAGGTATTATCTCAGGTACTCACTGATCATCACAAAACTCCGTGGGGTATTTTTTTTTCATTTACATAGTGTAAAATTTATGTTGAGGATAGAAGTGTATAGATGTATGAGCTTTAACAAATTATAGAGTCATGCAAACACCAGCATGATCAGGATACGTAAGAGTTCCATCAGCAAAAAATTCCCCCATGCTGCCCCGTTGTAGTCAAATCCTTCCCCCACTCCTAAACTGAAGGGCCTGTTACTGACTTCACTGTCGGCAAAGTTAATAGAGACTTGGAGCAGTGAAATGATTTGCAGAAAAAAATATTGCCTCTGCCTGCCTTTTGCAGAGCCCTGCCCTCTCCCTGACTCATACCCACAGCTAGTGGGCAAGAGGTATTTCTTGACAAGATAAATGAATGAAAAACACCTCCTCGGTGGAGACTGAAATCTCCCCTGCTCCAGGAGAGTACGTGGTGGGCCGGCCCACAGGGAACTCCTGGCAGCCCAGACTGGTCCTGGACAAAGCGCACCCGCGGCTGTGCCCTGCAGCAGCATCCCAGAACTGCCTGGTCAGCATTCCCTGGGCCTGGTTTTGCTGCACCCCAGGGCATATCATATCCAATTATCTCCAGGGATACGGCCAAGCCAAAGGGTATGATGGGGGGCACCGTAGCTGACAGAATCTGCTGAGGACAGCTGGTGAGCAGGTAAATTAAACGGACCAGGATGCTCTCCGCCTTGGATTGGAGGTGAGCTGCTCCTGGAAGCGCTGTGTTCTGTCAAGACATCTCACTATTTGGAGCATAACTCAAACAGGCTTAAGTGCAAAGAAGAGCATCCAAAGAAGGATGGCAAGCTTCAGAAAGGACCCTCATATCTCAATAGGGCCACGTCAACAGGTAGGAGAAGGAACCAACCAAGCAGGCGTCAGGGACAATTCTCAGTACTACCAGGGAATTCAAGTGTTGAGTGGGGAAGCGGAGGTAGGTTGCACAGTCCTGTGGGCTGATGTGGCACAACAGGGCAGAAGAAGCCAGAGACCATGGTCATGTGATCTGAGCCCCCACTGGCTCTGCGGGCCCCCCCGCTCTGTGGTTGGGAGGGTGGGTGGATGGGTGGGTGAGTGGATGGGTCCATGGGTGGACTGACACCACAGGAAGCGTGAGTCTGTGGTAGGAACCAGACGACAGTTTTATCCTAAAGTCTGTGTAGCCTGTCAACAAGAATGAAGGAGGTTTCAAGAGACAAGTGCTCTTAGCTACTTGTCATGCTGCTGGACTGGCTCAGCCTTCCACTTAAAACATGTTCCAAGCATTCCCACTAACTTACAGTAAAATTCACACTGTTGCCTGTGGTCAACAATTTCTTGATTGAACACCACCCCCTCCCCACCCGCATGCTGTCGCTCCCTCACTCCTATTGCCTCTGTTCTGGAGAGCCTACCTTGAAGTTCTAGAACACACCTCCCCATTCCATCTCACTGCCTCCGCACTTGCTGTCACTCAGAATCAGCACAGCATTTACTTGCTTAACTGTTAAAGAGCTAACATTACATTCAGCCCTTTGAAGGCAACCAGGAGGCTGATGTGGCCCCAAGTGAAAATGGCTTTGACACCCCTGGTCCAAGGGACAACTCAGGAAGAGGATGATGGAAAGGACCCAGAGGATGTGGGTGGGTGCTTCTAGGTGTCTTAAGGCTTTGTTCTGGACTGGAGAGTTGTATCAAGTGGTATGATAGGGCACCTTCATGAACCTTACCTATAAGAGGGGAGCATGAGATCAAAGCTAAAGGTGTGAATATCAAAGAAGCTGCAGTCACTCATATTAGCCAGGACAGGAGGATGTTTGTTCATTTATTTTTGGCTTAGACAATGTCTATATTTTGTCTGTGTTTAGATATGATTGCGGAGTGGTCGTGTTTTTGCCTAGCTCCATCCTGGTCTCAGAGTAGCTTCGTCTGATGTTGGTGTTCTATGAAGTTGCTTACGTTCAACCGGAAAACACCAAGATCCAGCCGTGAGTGCTGGGCCAGCTCCCAGGAGCCAGGGGCTGCTTTGTTCTTTCTCGAGTATCTTCTTTTCAAAAAGTCCCACCCAGCAGACCCTGTCTACAGTCATCCTTTGTCCCTAATGACTGTCTATCCCAGCTCCCTCTCAATTGTCCTCATAGCACTTACTATAAACAATTCTCTTGCGTGTTTGTTTATTGTCCGCACTTTCCCACAACTAAAACATAACATTCGTGAGGCCGTCTGCCATACCCAGTGCTCTTGTTGCCAGGACCTGGCACGCGGCTGGCCAGTGTGGCGGGAAGGGAGAACAGGCAGACTCATTCAGTCTATATTTTTTAGCAAGTCATTTCTGGGCCTCACTTTACTAATCTGTAAAATGAGGCAATAATTTTTTTTCAACAGATCCTTCCAGGTCTGACTTTGGAGGATTCTATGAATACCTCATCTCAGACCTCCAGGAACAAGCGCAGCCCTACATGTATCTTTTGGGACTGAAAAGAAAGGTGATCATCTTAGAAAAGCAGCAGTGTTGAAGAGTAGGAAACATTTTCACACTCAGACAAGAGTGTGAAAATAGAGCTCAACAAGGAGAAGAGAATGAGAACAGGGAAGCGGAGATTGATAATGGATGGGTATAATGAGATGGCAATTTTGGTTTCAAAAGAATGTGATTAGCTCCTAATGACTGCCACAATTCCCTGGTCAATCTACTGTAACCAGTTGCTAATGTAAAAATAATGCCCCTCGCCTGGCTCACTTCGAAGACGGAGATGAGTCTCTCTTTCATACTTTTGCCCCTCTTAGTTTTTTCCTCCAAGAGATTATCTTCTGTTAGATTGCAGCTCCCTAAAAAAGGAAAATGGAGGTGTGATCAGTCTGCCAATCAGGGGGTCACATGGGGTCATTACCACTCTCTCCTGGGTGGGCGGCTCTGTTAGGCCTTCCTCCTGCTACCAGGCTCCAAATTGCTCTCCAGCTCCCACCAGGAGGGAGACTCCTAGTCTCCAGCCCCTGCTGGGGCTGAGGCAGCATCCTGCATGACTTCCCATGGAGAAGGCCACTCATCACAGAGGTTTTGTTTAGTTTAAGATTTTTCTAAAGCTGTCTGCACGCTGGGTGCATCCTGAAAAGCATGGCCTGGATGTTGAGAGGACTCCCAACTGTGTGTCATTTAAGGACTCGGAGGTGGACAGGGACCGTCAGCAAATCTCTGCAGTGTCACCATGCAGAAGGTGCATGCTTGTTCTGAGGACCCCATGGAGCAGGGCAAAGGCAAAGTATGTGGAGACAGAGCAAACAGAACACTGTCCAGTGGATCTGTCTAAAAGTGAGACAGGAAGCTTTATGGGGCAGTGAGCTCTCTGTTGCTGAGGGTATCCAAGTAGCAGATGCTATAGATCAGCATATCAGCTGCCTAGAAGGCTGTCGTAAATGGGAACACAACCAGATGATTTTCAAAATCACTTACACCTCTGAGAGTCCAACATCTTTGCCTTCTGAATGTACAGAAGGAGCCTCACCCACTGGTTCTCGCATCCATCTATCCACTTGTTTATTTAAAAGCAGTGATTCTAGCACATATGAAGTACAAAGCCAATATTGGGCTCTGGAGGTACAGACATGACCAAGAGGCTCTCCTTTCCCTGGAGCAATCCATCACCAAGTTGGGAGACAAGACATCCAAATTATTAGATGTAGAAGAGTCCATCTGATAATAGAAGAAGTGACTGACTAGTTGAGGGTGCAACGAGGTGGTAGGAGGGTGAACGGGGAAGGTTTCACAAAGGAGAAGATTCTTGAACTGGGTTTTGAAGACTATGTAGAAGTTTACTAGGTAGACTCAGGTGGAAGAGAATTTCAGGCAGAGGGAACAGCATGCAGAGAGCCAGTCTCAGAAATCTCACACGGCCGAAACTGTCCATAACATTGCATTTAGTGCCTTTAGCGCCCCAGAAAATTAGTTTGAAAACACTTGGCATGTCCTCTCCTTGTCTTCACACTACTTTGGGGTGAATATAACTGGATGAACATTCAGCTTTTATCACAGAGGGTTTCAGGTAGAAAATTCACTTCCAGAATATCAGCTTAAACATTGAGAAGTCCAGTGCTGCCCCCGAGACGAGCATCCCCACCCTTGCAGAGGGCCAGGACTGGGTATGTGCCCCTAGCTTGTTGCCCAAAACAGCTGGCGCTACCTGGATGCAGCAGGAGGATGAGACCAGGTGCTGGAATCTGAGTGCTAAGAGTCACTTGCAAGAGCATGAACCATTTGCAGTCTAGAGAGGACCTCTGCTGGTGGCGGGAGGGATGCAGATGATGGTCATCGACAGGAGCAAGAAGAGGAGGAGGAGGGGGAGAAGAAGGAGAGGGGAGCCGAGCCCTCCATTTATAAAATAAGCGTTTTTCCTATCTCCACAGTGCTTTTGTCACACTGAGATTTAAGGCAGAGATTGGCGCCCAGAACCTAGACTTTGTCGCTTCTCCTCCAGGATGCCTGTCTGAGGGCCTCTGTCACACGCAAAATTCTGATCCACTGATAGCTGGGAAGACACTCTATTGCCCCAACCTAAAACCCTGCGGAAGCTACGCTGGAGAATGTGGGCTAGTCAGGAAGGCAGGCAAGGGCCTCCCACCCCATCGCCATTCCACCTGGAATGGGCATCAGTTCTACCTACCCAGCCACTGCATAGCTGAGGGTCATGGTCATACTTGTAGAACAAAAGTCAGCCAACTACAGTCATAGGCAAGCTGGTTTTGCTAAATACAGTTTTACTGGGACACAGCCATGTCCATTTGTTTGCATTCTGTCTGTGACTGCTTTCACTCTACAATAGTAGAGCTGAGTGGGAGTAGTTACAACAGAGATTGTATGGCCTGCAAAGCCCAAATTGCCTACTATCTGGCCCATTATAGAAAAAGTTGGCCAGCCTCTGCTCTAAAAAAGGACCCACCCAGGCTGGCTTAGCACATGGGAGACTGAAAGCAAGAAAGAGGGCATGGTGCTTGGGTTGGGCTTTTAATAGACGGTGGCCCTGCCTGCCTGTCCAACATAGCCTGCTGAATGGCTGAATTTCTGACCAATCAGGTTACAGATTCCTCCTTGCTTAGGATGGACCTAGCAAGGAATAGATGGGCAAAGGCAAAGCTGATATATTAAGATGAGTGGCTGCTCCATTCCCCTGCACTGCTGACAGGAACCTGCGTAGACTGGAGAGGTTGCAGATTCTGTCCCAAAAGCAGTGCAAGGGCCACAAGCAGGGCATTCAGCCTTTTCTCCCGGAAGCAGAGTGGGAACAGTAGTCAAAATGTGGCCTGACCTTCATGCTCTGCAGCTTCCCTAAAGCTGTCCCTTCTCCCTTAAATGTTCAGCTTCCTTCTCTTAGAGGTAACTGACTATACCCACCTTTATGTTTCAGTAACACTTAGCTCCTAACTCTATGTCATTCTGTATGGTTGCTCACTTGTCTGTCTCCTCTTAAACTGATGACTCCCATCTCTTTCCTCCCCCAAACTCTGACTCTGAACCTTGTTGTTCAACTTCCTACTCAACATCTCAGCTTGGATGTTGAATACTATCAAATGTGCTGCTGCTGCTGCTGCTGTTATCCTTATCGTTTTGTTTGTACATGTTAAGAAGCACATAGTACTCAACAAGTGCTAGGCACTGTTCTAAACACTTTAGGTACCCTAAACTCAACACTTAATTCCCGCCTCCCCCGTGCTGTTTCTCCCCCACCTGTTTCTTCTCCATCTCAGTAGGTGACATGACTCTTCACTCAGTGCTTCAAGCCAACAGTCTGGGTGTCAGCCTTTATCCCTCTTTCCCCCATAGTCCGAGTCTACACTAGATGTGCTGTGACCTGCCCCTGTATCCCCTCTCCACTCATTGTACCCAATGCCAGCCTCCTGGAAGCACCTGAGGCTTTGCCTGAGGACTTCCTCAACACTGAAGAATATGCGCACCTTGCCTGCAGAGCATGGCAGTGTTAAGGGAGCTCCTAAGAGTTGTCAGCTGATAGGTGGGAATTGGTGGGTAAACACCCCAGCCTCCTTCTGCCTCTGGTGGGCATGAAGTGGGCATGGGATTCAGCCCCAGCTACACGCGGTGGTAACCTGCCCACTTGTTTACCTTATATTGACTTCCTTCCCTTGATTGCCTCACTTCCCCGACTTTCACACCCATACTTCTTAGGATTGTCTTCAAATAGAGCCTCATATTCAGATCCTTTTTTTTTCCCTAAAGCAGTGAGCCTGCTTTGGACAGAACCAAAATCTACAATATTCAACTGAAAATAATCGCTTCTCATCACACCCACTGCCACCATCCTGGTACAAGGGTCCAAGGTACTATCCTCTCTTTCCTGGACAGTTGATCTCCCTGCTTCCTTTCTAGGCCCACTCTAAAATGTACTTTGTAAAGCATACATCAGATCAGGTAACTCTTCTGCTCGTTTCCAATCACAGTTGGAATAACATGCAACTGGTTACCAGTGACCTCAGCGCCCCCTCGAATCTGAGTGACCTCTCCCAGCCTCTCCAGGTGCTCTCTCACTGCCCCCGCCTCGCCCTGGACTGTGGTCATCTGGTTGCCTCCTTTGCCTCTTCTGTTCCCTCTGTCTAGAAAGTGCCTCCTGCAGTTCTTGGGATGAGTGGCTTTTTCACACCATTAAGGGATTAGCTCAAGTGTTATGTTCTCAGAGAAGGCCTCGCAGTCTCTGTAACCTGAAATAATCCTCATCTTCCATCACTATCCCTTCACCCTCTCCCAGGCGTCTGGAAGTTCAGGGGGCACTTTGTTTATGTCTCTGTGTCCCAAGTACATAGCACGTTGCCAAACACATATTAGGGACTCAATAAATATCTGTCGAATGAATGAATGAATGAATGGCTCCTCTCCTGGACCAGATTTGGGCTCATGGCACGCAGAAGACATCAGTGGCATCTGAGTCAATGAAGGACTGAAAAAGGCCATGGAGGGGCCCAGTCTGTGTTCTCCCCAGGCCCCATCCAAGACCACGCAGCCCTTTGTGCTGCGTGAGCCATCACAGTGGGTGTCATTTCCCCGGCTGGCTCATCTTCACCTGCCTAGAGCTCCTATCTCAGGCCATTCTAACCACTCTTTCCTTTCTTCGTAGGCCTTACCGGAGGGGCAGACAGCTTCGTGGGACACAGCCAAAGAGGATGAAAATCGCAATAAGAATCGATACGGAAACATCATATCCTGTAAGTACCCTTCTGGCTGGCCCCAGGCTTGGGGGGCGTGGAGGAAACAAAGCTGTTACTATTATTTACCTAGAGTTTGTTATCATGCAATTAATCCTTGATGTTTCCGACTTCGGGTCAACGTGCCAAGCTGGGAGCTGCAGTTCAGTCTCCCTGCCGTATCTGGCCTGGGTGACAGAGCATGGCTGACCTGGGCCACAGGAGGCAGGTGGGAAGCTGGGTCCCAGTGGAGAAGATCCAGGAAGTTTCTGGAAGCTGGGTCTTGCCTGGCCTTACCCGCTAGGCAAGAATTTTTCAGATTGGGAAGGAAGCCCAGCCAAAAGGCATTCTTTATATTCCTAATGGGTCCTCTAAAGTAGAGTACTTCAGGAGAAGTGACTCAGGGTAGGGAGCAAGGTCCAGCCCATGAGGGAGGGGCTGAGAACACCCAGGCCAGGGCATACTGCGACTCTAAGAAGGTAGAGTCCCAGGTAAGGATTGATGCTCAGAAGGAGCCAGAAGCTCTGAGGGCTGGCAGCAGCCTGCTCAGGGCTCGAAGGAGCCCCAGGGCACTCCGGTCACAGCAGAGGCAGGGTTGAGGGCATCACAACTTCTGCCAGACCCCATGCCCCTGGGCAGAGACTCTCAGGAGCATGCCTGCCGCCCAGGGCTGCATGGGCACAGGCACCGGGAGGCCCTGAGCCGGCCGGAGGAAAGCACGTTGTGTGCAGAGCTGGGGGGCGGCATGGGAGGGCATTGCCTTCTGTGTGGCGGTGAACTGTAGGCCCCACCGAAGTGATGCGACAAATTGCAGAGGACTGTAATCACACTGCCTGGGCGTCTGTCCCGCCTACGGGGCCCAAGCAGGTTTCCTGTCCTCTCCAAGCCTCACTCCTCACCTTTAAAATGATGAACATAGGGCCACTGAAAACACAGGTAGGGTCACTGAAAGAAGGTACGTAAAACCCAGTACCTGACATCGTTGTACTCGTAGCCGTGGAGTTAACATTTTCGAGTCACCGGTAAGCAGTATCTACATAGCCTTCTCCCATATTTCAACCGGAATTCACTCAATACCCATGGTGGGTCATGGTGGAATAAGCCAGGTCGCGGGAGGGTGGTGGATCAGATGTCCATTTTGGAAAGATCTCTAGGGTAGCTGATTGGGAGGGTGGGTTAGATTGGGAGAGGCTGGAGGCAGCAGGACCAGTCAAGAGGCTACTGCAGTGGTCCCAGCAAGGGACGATGAGGCCTGAACAAAGTCAGTCACAGTACTCGTGTGTGACTGCACGTGGGAGCGAGTGCCCGGGGAAGAGGAGGAGAGACAGACTGCCAGAGAACTAAATATCAGGTCGCACGCCAGTGTTGTCACTGCCAAATGTTGGTGTGCACAGTCTTGAAAGCACCACAACATGGAGAAGACAGAGTTACCTCACACAGGAAGCTGAGTTCACGTTCTCGTTAGAACAGGCATCTGCAACAGCCTATGTCGCCTTGGTGTCGCCAACCTGGACCCTCTGGTGTCTCACCAGTTGGGTACATAGCACTCCTTGGTCTCTGCTCTCCGAGTAAACCAGTCAAAAAAAGTGTATATATATATATCGTGAATAACAAATTATTTCTAGCACAGCTCAGTGATTTGTTTGGTTTCCCTGTCTAGACGTTGCCTAAGAACAAGTGTGGGGGGAGAAAGCGTAAGATAACAGGCAGCTTGTAGAGGAAGAAGGAGGCGGAAGTTTTAGCTTAGCTGTTTCCTGTGCTGATTTAGGAATGGGCTATGAATGGTAGAAGTAATCAGAAAACACTTATAATTTGTCTCTTGGAAGATAGTAATGCAGACAGCAAGATTTCTCGCCGACGAGGCCTTGGAGAGAGATGTCCAAATGATCGGGAAGTGTGTGTTGAGACCCATGGTGTGTGGGCGTCCTCTGAGCCCGGCCCAGTGGCAGGCGCTGGGCCACTCACGTCTCTCCACCCAGGGAGCTCCCATTCTGGGCACACAGGACTGCTCACTCTTACCCCTCTCAGCTCCAGGACCGTGCCCTAAAACATCTGATCACTTGTCCGTCCCCCCATCAGATTGTGAAGCCAGACAGGGTCGCTAAATTATAGGCTATGAGACCTTGCGTGATCACTTTGAGCCTTAGTCTTTGGCCTGTAAAGTGGGTACAGCAATGTCTTCCTCGCAGGGGTGTTGTGCGGAGGAGAAAAAATAAATAACTAGAGCACAGTGAAGAGACCCTACCTTCCCGAGAGGCAGGGACAACCGGGCAGAGGCAGGTATCAGGGCCAAAGCCAGCGGAGGCCAAGGGCGAAAAGCCAAGCCACGTATCTCTCCAGACCCCACTGCTCACCTTCTGCTCTCCGCACCTGTGCCCACGCCCTCACCTGCTCTCATCTGGCCTCTTTCCTGGTTGCTCCACATCCACCTTTGCCCCCAACTCTCTACCTATTGGATCTCTGACAGAGGTGAGAGGGACCCGAATTGGATTGTGTCATCTTACCGGAAACCCTTCAAATGGTTGCCCTTCGCTCATGAACACTCCTTGTCCAAAGCCGCCTCTCCTGTCTCGTGTCCCACCGTGTCCTCTCTATGGTGGTCTCCTCAAGTAAGCCACACGGACTTCCCTTCAGCCCCTGGAGTTTCCCATGCCCACCCACGCCACAGGGCCTTTGCACATTCTGTTATTTCATTCAGCGTATCCTTTCCTCCTCTCTTTGTTCTATTAATTCAACTTTTTCTTTTGGTCTTATCTCAGTCGCCACTTTTCAGGGATTCCTCTGACCTTTTGAATTTGCTCAGAGCCCCATTATTCACCCAGAGCACAGATGTGTCTTCTCCTCAGCCCTTATCATCGTGGTGATTTCAGAGGCATTCCGATGGCTACCTATCACCTGCCTGACTCCCTCACAAAAACAGATGCTCCGCGACACAGACCCGTGACTGTCTTGCACTTCTGTGTCCCCAAACCTGCCATATTGTTGGTGCTCGGTGAATAGAAATGGAATGTTGGAAAGTACAGATTCTCTGCAAGACCCCAAAGGCCTTGAGCCATGGGTCTCTCCCTCCTGGCTCCCCAAATAACCTAGAGAACATCCAAAAAGGATGGATGGAGGAAGGCCAGATCAAGATGACACTTGGAACGATGGTCAAATAATGTCTTCCAGTCAGGAAGAAGGTACTGCACCTGAAGGAAGAGAACAGAGCCTGGGTCCCAGGCAGCAGGAAGAACAATGAAGGGGGTTAGAATGCCATCACTGCAGGTGCAGAAGATGCGGTCAGTGTCCCACCCACACCCACGGCCTCGCCACCTCACTGTGCAGTGACACCGGCTGGCGGTACCAGCATCCGAGGCCAGGACGAGGGTAAGGCGAGCGAGACACCCAGCCTGTAACAGGCAAGGGGTTCCTCACTCTCAGCTGTTGATGCTGCTTCTGCTCGACCCTGAGAGAAAGCACCTCGCTAAGGTGCCCAGGGCGACTCACTTGTGCGCCCTTATGCTGCCCTGTCTGCATCTCTTTGCCTGAGGACTTTCTCCAAAGCTGAACAGGATGCTCTCTTCATGCACAAGGCAGTCTCTCCCCAGACCGTGAAATAGCCCAGCTCCTCACCCTCCCACAGGGGTTCTGTGTTTCGCACCTTTCCCAGAATCCCCCAGGGAGTAGGCTGCAGTTGCCCACAGTAGCAATAGCTTTGAAAATGGCCTGTCTGAGCTGCCTTCTCTTGGTGCTCTCCCTCGCCCCCTTTCCCCTGGTGAACCCTCTCCTTCTATGTAAACTACTCACACCAGAATCTTCATCTTACATCTTCTTCTGGGGAGACCCAAAGGGAGGCAGAGGGAATTCGAACCTGATGACACTACCTTAATGGGCTTAAATAAACCTGAATCTCCCTTCTAGTTTAAGGGTCAGTAATTCTGCAACACACTGGGGCTGAAGCAAGTCTATACTGTGCACTGAGACAGTGCCAAGGTAACCACTGGATTCTAATGCAGCACAAGACGTACATGGGAACCAAGAAAGAAAAAGGAAGTCCTGGAACCAAAATGAGAAAGGTGATAGAGAAACAGCCCCAAGGAGCAGGAAGCGTTCCTGCCCTTGTAGGTGTCTCTCCCAAAGGCAGGTCTGCCCTGGTTTGATAAATAGAAATATTCTTGGCACAAGAAGAAAGCTGGATGTGATCAGCATCTTAAGGAACCCAGAGAGCCTGGAGTGGAGGACGAAGGCCCAGGCCAGGGAGAACCGAGAGATCGGAGGCAAGGAGGAGGCAGGGTACAGCCTGCGAATGAAACAATGAGAGAAAAGCGTTGGCTACCTAAGCCCTTTCTTCCGAATGTTTCTGTTTAGAATTTAGTAGTAGAGAGAGTGGGGTTTCCAGGGACTGGGAATGGAAGGGAAGTGAAAGGGAAGGAAATGAATGAGGAAAGCAGAACGAAGAGCTCTTTGCTTTCAGGTACTCTGGGCAGGGACTGTGGGCAAGGGGAAATTTCAAGAAAACCAAACATTCCCCATGAGGAGTTCTAGAGGAGGCTTGCTGGACTGGCAGCAGGAAATGATCTCAGGGGTTACAGATTTTACAAAATGAGGCTCCCCTTTGGGATCAGGCAGGGTCCCAGCAGGGAACGGGTGGGACCCTCAAACAGAGGGATTTGAGGAGAATTTAATCATGGGAGTTTTTGTAAAGGTGTGAGCTCAGCGTAGGGAGATTCCAGGAACTGTGCAGAATCCTGAGACTAAATACCAGCCCCGGCCACAGAGGATTCAGTAGGGAGAGGTTACCAGGACCTGGAAAAGACGACCTGATTGGAGATGTGACATTTAGTGGTGTCCATGGTGACCCAACCAAGGGAGCAGAGGAGGGATTGCACTCTCTCCTCCGCATCCAGTCTCCTGCTTGTGCTTTCCATTGGCTAAACCCAGCCGGAAGCCAGAGGACAATGGAATATGTGGACCCAGCCCAGCGGTTCTCAAAGTGTGGTCCCTGGGGTGGTGGCACCAGTATCACCTGGGAACTTGTTGGAAATGCTCATTCTTGGACCCCATCCCAAACCTACTAAATCAAATTCTGGGGGTGAGCCCAGCCATCTGTGTTTTTCAGAGCTCTTCAGGCGACACCGGTGCACACTCATGTTGGAGAACCTCTGATCTGGGTTAGAGAACCAGGTGCAGAAGGCTGGAGGGGGGTGGGTCTGAAGGGCAAACAGGAGATCCAGAATGTTTTCTGAGGCCTCTTTTCCCCTAAGACAAGCCACCAGGCTCAGGTGTACCAGAATATTGGACATGGGCCAGGCAGACCCGAAGCTAGTCTCAGCCCTGCCCTTTACCTCATTTATGACCTTCAACGAGGTCACTTCATCTCTTCAGTGACCTTCAGTGTCTCACCTCTCGATGCAAAGAGGACAAGTTAAGGTGCATGAATATTGGATCTGAATCTGGTGGGTAGACTTTGAAACTGAGGCCAGACTTAGTCCAAGCTCTTGGAGTTCACAGGCGAGGAGCGATGGCCCGGAGACCTAGAACCCTGCCCGTGCTAAGGGCTCTGACCTCAGAACAGATGGTAGACTGGGGTGAGCTCTTCAGAGAGGCTGTTCTCACCTCCAGGGAGGAACTCGGGTTCAGAACCAACCCAAAGGCTTTTTCTTCCCAGCAGATTTCCCTGCTGATTCCTGGGGAGATCGAGCTGGGGCGGCAAAATGGGTGCCTCCTTCAATGCTCCCAACTCTTGGCCTCCGTTTTTTGTGTGTGTTTGGTTTTTGCAGTCCCCGAGGGCGGCCCTGGCCTGGGCCCTACAGTTCCTGGTGCAGAACTCTCCAGTGTCCTTGTTCATCAGAGGACTTGTTCCACCACTGGAGGCCTCTCTACCTCCTTGCAGGGCAGGCCAGCACTGCCAGGTGATTAAATGTCCCCGGGATGAGCCCCCAGCCGATGACCGACGGGGATGGTGTATAATTACCCCAGATCCCTCTGCCCTGAGGCAGAACACCCTGGAGGTTCACATTCTGCACTGCATCCCAGAGTTCCCTAAAAGGATGAAGCCCCGTTGTCCACGGTGGTGACTTGCTGGATGGCACACCCTCACTGTCCAGTCCTCTGAACTCCTTCCTCTCTCCATCTCCTTTCCCATTCTCCCAGCGTTTCCCTGGCTCACCTCCCAAATCCACTCGTTGCACTCAAATCCTTGTTTCAGATTCTGCTTCTGAAGGAGTTCAAATAAGAAGACTTCCCTTTCTTGACAGTTCCCTTCATGGGCTGTGGGCTGAGCAGCCTGCGTAGGAGGAGACAGTAAATCCATCAAACGCCCCTGTCCCTCCAGCTGTTGTCAGTGCTCTGTCCTGAGGCCTCAGCTGTTGGAGGGGCCCCTCGCAGGGCCCTGCAGAGGGGGGCTGCCCAGCCTCCACCACCCACCGCAGGATTGCCGGACAGGGAGGCGCACAGAATGTCGGCTGCTTCCCGCTCCTGCCCAAGCCACCCTTTCTCTTGGTGATGTTATTGCAATCAAGATTGAATGCACAGACCTTTTGCTTCAATGAGGTACCCAGGCAGTCTTGGCAGAATCCCCTGCCCCCTCCCGATCCACTCATGCAAGATGATGGCATTAACATTTCCAATTCTTCTAGAAGATGATTTTTCAGCGCCACAATTCATTGTAATGAGTCAAATCTCTTTTCTTTGAAAAATTGCACTTTTTCTTTACCCTCCTCAGTGCCCAGAAGACAGGAAGAAAGAGCATCATATATCCAAAAGGTTGTCTCTCCCAGCCTCACCTCTCTGAAGTGATACTCTCTTTAAGTGGGTGTGACTCGAGAAGAGCATCCTCTTGGGTTACCTTGGGTGATGAGGGAGGGAAGAGGAGTGTGATGTGTTTTGAGAGGTAGAAGTGTGCCCAGGAGGAAACTGAGCCATGTCCTCTGGGTGGCCCTGGGAACACAATGGGATGGGACAATGTGGGGGTAAGAACTGGCCTGGAAGAGGTCTGGAGACACTGGGTCTTGGGGTTCTAGGAGGGGTAGGGACTCCCACTCTACAAGGAACCTCTCAACCTTATACCTTCTACTGAGTAGTTAAATTTCTTGGAACCTTGAGTTTCTCATCCATAAAACAGGGTGACGATATATACCTCACAGGGTTACCATGGAAATCTAATAGCACAGCATCCATAACACTTCTAGAATAGTACCTGGAAAACCTTACACGCTCCACACAGGTAAAGAAATTTCTGTACCTCACCACCTAACACAAAGTAGGTCTCTAGTCTCATGGCCCAGTTCAAGTAGGAGCTTTTGGCTTTTCCCAAGACAAATAAGTAAATAGCCAGAGCACCTCGGTGCTAAATAACTGGACATTGGTCTGAACTTTCAGACCTGAGTGTGATCAGAATCTCCTAGAGGGCTTGTTAAATACTGATTGCTTGGCCCCACCGAGAGGCTTCTGACTCAGTGGGTCAGGGCTGGGACTCAAGAGTTTGCATTTCTATCAGATTTCCAGATGTTGCTGATGCTCTTGGTCCAGGGACTGCATTTGAAAACCACTGGTCTAGAATAATAATAAAACTGAACTTCCACATTCATGCTGATTTCTTACAACACCCCAGGTGCTTTTATATCTCCCCTCCTTTAATCCTTGCAATGGTCTGCTCAGGCAGATATGACTTTGATGCTATAGGCGGGTAAACTGAGGCTCAGAAGAGATAAGTAACTTGCCCTGGGTGATATGGTCAGTGTGTGACAGACCTCAGATCTGACTCCGGAGCCTACTCAATCCATTGCCTCTCTCCCACCGAATGTGAGAATTGGCTGCCAGTCTTGGGGCAGGACAGGCTGGGTCTTCAAGTCGGGTAAGGAGTCCACCCTGGGGAGAGGAAAATTTAGGCACAGGATCCAGGTGGCCACTCGGCCACTCTTGTGTACGGGAAAGAGTCTGGGGTCCCAGGCCAGGTTACCTAAAATCAACTGTGTGTCTGTAAGCAAGTGGCCTGCCCCTTTCTCATTCTCAGCCTTTCAAACACAAATAGGAATTCATTTGTTGAACAGATGCTTATTGAGCACCTGCTGTGTGCCCCTCACTATAGAGGAGTTTGGTAAATAGGGTGTCCTTCCTAAAACAGAGTAAGAAGAGGAGCCACAGGTTAATCCGACAGTCACAGAAATACAACTGCTCTAAGGGCTGGGAAGAAAAGTACAGGGAGGTATCCAAGCCTGGGACGCAGATATCACAGGAGACTTCCTGAGGGAGGAACATTGAGATGAGAGCAGAAGAAAGAGATGATGCCAGTCTTCTGGGTTTGGGGGTATTCCTTTACATGTGCAAAGGCCCTGAGGTCAGAGCAGACAGCATGCATTTGAGCGGCTTAAAGAAGGGCAGTTACCAGAGTAGTATGTAGGGAGCAGGGCATGAGGCTGCCCTAGGAAGTAGGTCCCAAACCGTCAGACCAGGGAAGGCTTGTGGGGCTGGGAAGGCTTTCTTCTCCGTCTGTGGAGTCCTGGAGCTGATGCACGCCGGCTTGCAAGAACAGGCTGTTAAATATTCAGGGGTGTTGTGAGCTAGTGGATGCCATGCTGCAGCCCGAGATCAGCCGTGGTCTGGTCTCAAGCTGCATGCAGCATGGTCTTTCACAGAGACCCGCAGACGTTAGCGGGCGGGGCCTTTCTTCCCCCCAGAGAGCCGTTCGATGAACATTGGCCAACAGACCACTGGTCTTTGTCCTGAAACGACAAGGAACGGGTTGATTCCAGAGGGATGATGTTTCTGTTCCCCTAGATTTGCGTTTGGGGTGGGGGTCCCTTGGGATCTGCAGGGCTTTGCAGTTACATCTCCCCTCCACCTGCTGCCAGCCACCGTGTCCTCCCCGTAACCCAGTTCTTGCCCATCTCGCTCCTCGGCGGAGAGCCCGGTGGGTCCAGGCTCCCACGCCTTCCCCCCACACCTTCCTCCCACCCTGAAGAGTTGGCTTCTCCTCTATGTGACTCTTCTCAATTCTTCTTGTCTTGAATATCAAACAAGGAGCACCAACTTAAGCTGTTTTTCAAGCTTGCGAAATGTAGATAGAGCATAATGGATGTTCCGGGCTGCTTGTAAATTACCTTGGATGAACTCCTTCACGCTGCCCGCTGCCCCACCTCTCTCCGTGAGCGTGTGGACAAACACAATTTTTCATCCTTCTAATTATATAAAGGGAGACGAGGAAGGGGACACAGAATAATATTAGCATCTCCCAGAAGGAATAAATAAACCATGAGGACACTCCTACTCCTTGCAGTGCCTTTCTGCAGACCTACATCCTGTGTTCTTCTCTTTCCCGAGCACGCACGTAGCTCTTTGCCTCTGCCCAAAGGCTGATTTACCTCCGGGACAAAGAGCAAATGGGGAACACCGAGTTACTAAGTTCTCTACCATCAGCGCAGGACCTGCCTCACATCCAGCCGACAATTGTCATTTATTAAGCACCTGCTGTGTACCCGGCACTGCCCTAACACTTTTTAGAGCAGTTTTAGATTTACAGAAAAATTGAGCAGAATGCAGAGACCCCACATTCTCCCTCCTTCCCTCCCTCCCACATCCAGTTTCCCCTGTTAGGAACATCTTGAATCTTGTGACCCATTTGTTACAGTTGATGAACCAATATTGATCCATTAGTATTAACTGAAGTCCATAGTGTGTAGAGTTCAGTCTTTGTCTTGGACAGTTCTTTGGCGTTTACAAAGGTATGACGACCTGTACCCACCATTACAGTATCACACAGAATAGTTTCACTGCCCTAAAAACTCCCTGTGTTCTGTCTATTCCTCCCTCTCTGCAAGTCCCTGGCAACCTCTGGTCTTTCTACAGGCTCCATAGCTTTGCCTTTTCCAGGATTCTGTGGAGTTAGGTTTGTACACTGTGAAGCCTTTCGCACTGGCAATGTTCACTGAGCAGTATGCATTGAACTTGCCTCCATGTCTTTTCATGGCCTGATGCCTCGTTTCTTTATATCATTGAGTAACATTCCATTGTGTGGATGTACCACAACTCGTGTATCCATTCACCTGTTGAAGGACATCTTGGTTTTGATGGCTGTGGATGAAGCCGCCACGTATAAATATCCATGCACAGGTTTTTGTGTGGACATAAGTCTTCAGCTTTTTGGGGTAAATACCAGATATAGCAATTGCTGGAGCATGTTAGAATATGTTTAGTTGAGGAATAAACTGTCTTCCAAAGTGACTGCACCACTCTGCTTTCCCACCAGCAGTGATTGAAAGTGCCTGTTACTGCGCATCCTCTCCAGTGTCTGGTGCCATCAGTGTTCTGGATTTGGGCCATTCTAGGAGGTGTGGAGGGGTGTCTCGGTGTTTTACATTGCAATTCCCTAATGAAATAGGATGTTGAACATCTTTTCATGTGATTATTTCCCACCCGCATATCTTTTTTTGGTGAGGCCTCCGTTCAGATCTTTTACCCTCTTTTTAATTGAGTTATTTGTTTTCTTATCAAGTTGTAAGAATATTTTTGTACCTTGTGGATACAAGTCCTTTATCAGATGCCTCTTACAAGTATTTTTCTCCCAGTCTGTGGCTCATCTGTTCACGTTCTTACTGTTCTCTCACTTCTCATGCCCAAAGTTCCTCATTTAACCCTCCCCGCGTTCTGTGACCTACATAGTATTGGCCCCATGTTGCTAAGGAATCCAAGGCTAAGAGAGATCAATTGACTTCCTAAATGATGGAGTTAAGATTTGAACCCAGAGCTGAGCCTCATCTCCATACCTCATTGTGTGTGTGTGGGGCGGGGGGGTTGCTACCCGCAGAGCCCTGCCCATCCGCCATGGATGAAAATAAGACTACCAAGACATGATCTGCTTGGGGAGGAGAAGTGGCCAATCTCTCAAAGGAGAAGGGCCAAGAACCCTTTCCTCAATGACTTTTATTAGGTCCGTTTTACACAGAAATACAGGTAAAGCTCATCAATCATTGTCAGGTGGCAAGGATCAAACAATAGATATCATTTCAAAGAACTCTGAGGGCTTAATCTGAGACAGGGTCTGTCAGCTAAGGGGTTATAAAACTTTGGGAGACAATCTCATTTCCTGCTCAGGACCCTTATCATTTAAATGAGAGCACTCTCAGCAAAGCAGGTTTTACGAATTCTTTCTTATGCCCGATCACCCAGGGAGCCCGCCCTAGCCAGCACAGGGCTGCACCACCTTCTGTTAATGTTTCAGGCTTAAGTGGAGCACAGCCAGGAAGCGAAGAGATAAGGAAACTTCTCCCAGACAGAATGAGGACTCAGGCTATGTCAGGATAGCCGGGGGGTGAGGGTCCATCACCCCCTTTTTGCTGCAGCCCCCCGAGTTCTTCCTTGAGGGCCTTCCACATGATTGTGCCTGTCTTAGGCAATCCCTCCCTTCAGGGAATCTTACCTGTCATTGGCTAACCAACCAAGCACTGGGGGCCAGTTATGGATGAAGCAGAAGCGGCGCTCCTGCCAGGGAGATAAGCTTTATCTCCTTAGTGGCTTACAGTCTGAAGGTTGCTCACTCAGCCTTAGCCATGGGGCGGGATTACAGCTCCTGAAACCAGGCAGGGAAGTTCCCAACACCTCATGTCCCCAGTGTATCTTACTGGCCACAAGTGAGATCAGGTAAGAATGAATCCTGGTCGTTTTGTACGAAAATAGCTCCTCAGCATCTCAGGAAGTAGAATCCGTGTATGGACGGCCTGCAGATCCCGGGATGCTAACTGACATCAAAGTGCCTTCACGTGGCGTGGAGAGCACTCTGTACTCCGGCCCCTGCCCACCTCGTCTGCCTCTTCTCCCAGTGCTAACCCCTTCACACTCCACATTTACAAGACAGGAAACTTTGCAGTTCCAAACAGGCTTGCTTTCTCAGGATGTCTGCCTTCGCTCTTGTGGGTCCCTCTGATGGAAAGACCTTCCTTGTTGTCCGCTGGTCAAACTTACCTTTCATCCCTCATTCATGTGTCATTCCACAAAGCCCTCTGCTCTCTACTTTAGACCTTGAAGTTCCCTTTCTACGTGCTGTCTGTCTCTCCCCCACAACATTGACAGACTCCTTAAGCTCGAGTATCACTTTGGTGACACTTCCTTAGTCCCTTCAACAAGACTGCACGTAGTAGGCGCTCAGTAAATGGTTCTTAATAAATGAAGGAAGAAGAGAGACTAGCCAACACCATCATCTGGTGCTTAGAGGCTCCTTTCATCTTTAAGAATATTGAACTAAAAGAAAGGTTTGTTTCCTTTTGTTTGGTTTTTAATAATTTGTGCTTGCAGAGTTTAAATTCCATTGTATATTAAAGTAAATTACCTTTCAACATTTCGCACCAGAATCTCCGTCCCCAGTGCTGCAGACCTCTGGAGCAGGCATAACTCAATAAACAAAGCAGCTTTCTGAATCAATAAGTCATTAGTGAAACCAATGAGTGAAAACACAATATGCATTTTCACTTGTTTAACGCTTACAGTTTTTGTAACCTCTGGTGACAAAGCTTAATGGCCAGAGCTCAGAGTAAGATGCTGGGCCTCATGTGAGCCCCTGCTGGGTGGGGTGTCTTCTGGGAAGTCCACCCTCCGGGGCTAGAGTCCCGCAGGAACTCCAGGAGCAGGACCCTTGAGATGCGAGAAGTCCAGGGGCAGCCCACGTGTGAACGGAGCAGGGCTCCAGAGTCAGGCAGACTTGAAACAGGATCCAGCCCTGCTACTTGCAGGCTGTGTAACATGGGGGACTTGCTTACCCTCCCTGAGCCTCAGTTTCACATCTGTGAAATGGGAAGAAGAAGAAGAAATCATTATGGTATTAATATAATAATCTATAGAGTTATTTGGGGGAGTAAATGATGGAGTAAGATCATGTATGTAAACTTTCTGGTGCTTTTCGTGAGCTATAAAGGTTAGCTTCAGACTCCACACCCATCCAAATGGATGACTCAGACCTCCCGCCTAACCGCTTAGTTGCTTCCACTGAAACTCTTCCCTGTCGTGAATGACAAAAATGTGGCATCCAGTGTACCAATGTCCAGCAGTGTCTGGTAGATGGCAGATGCTCAATGAATCATTTTTGAATTAATTAGTTGATTAATTCATAGATACGGGGTGGTGTGCTGTCCACTTCTGGAACTGTTTGTCCATCCTGGGACCCATTCCTTGCCTTCTCCTGCTCAACGGGAACTGCCCCCCACAGGTTGCCTTTCTCAGTCTCTTGGAAGCTGGCTTCTGTCTGGTTTTGGTCAGAGACAGGCACCAGTGGGAGACTGGGAGGCAGGAGAAAAGAAGAAGGGGGTATTTCTCCCCCTCTGTCCCAACCACAGGCTCCTTTTCTCCAGCTTCCACCAGAGAAGCCCCGTGCAGCAGCTCCACTTCCCCAGCCACCGTATTCTGGTACCTCCACCTCCTCCCTCTGTCCCACCATCCCTGGGGAGGCTGTTTCTAAGGAGACACGAGGCTTATCTCTGAGTTGCTTCACTCTCTTCTACTTGGCTTCTCAGCCCCACCATCACCCAGGTAACCACTTCTCTGCCGTTAACTCCTCCTGCTGTGGACACCTGAAGTGGTTTCCAATATTCACTTAGACCCCTCTTCAGAAGCCAGAGTGTCTGGACCCAGCGTTAAGAGGGCCCCTACCCTTCCAAGCTCCACCATCCACTGGCCATGGCCAGTCAGTCCCTGTGAACCTCGGTTTCCTCATTTGTAACAAGGACTAACAGCACCCATCCTGCTTCTCTCCCTGGACCATTGTGAGAGTCCAGCGGGGCAATCCGTTCATACATTCATCAAGTACCTCTGCGTGCCTGCCACACTCGGAGGTGCAGAGGATAGAAGAGGGAACAAAGCAGTCGGCGTCCCTGTTCTCCGGGGGTTCCAGTTCGTGGTAGTAAATGTGCTTATGAACTGCAAAGTGCTATATAAGTCTAACAGAATAAGCTGACCTGGCCTTGACCCCCAGAGGCCCTTGGGGATGCCCAGAGCTCTCCATTCCACTTGCTTGGAACCCCAGCCGTGCCCTAGCTTAAGGTGCGCTGGCCAGCGACAGGCACAGTAACCTAGACAGCCAGCTGAGCCCCTCCTCCCAACCAGATCCAAGTCCGGAGTCCTGATTGCTTGTGTCTATTTATGTATCGGAGCTCACTTTAATTAATCGTAAAGGATTAGGCTGATTCTTCTGTTGTACTAGTTTTTTGGGGGGTTTTTTAATGGTTGTTATTTGGTGTTATTTGAAGTCAGCGTGCCATCGACCGAAGCCTGCAAATCTTGTTTATGCCTAGATTGTGTTTGGAATGGTTTTCTCTGTAACACAATTTTTAGTTATTGATGACCTCTTTTATAATGATTTAGTCAACTCCGCTTGAATGATAGTATTGATAACAATATGTGGCCGACAATCTATTTGCGGCGATACTCCAAGAGGCAAAAGAAAAGCAATTTGTGCCCATGTGGAAAATAGGTAAATTTGCCGTTTTTAAGCAAGCATGAAAATGGAGCTTATTAATCCTGACCCAACACCTCTCGCTTCCCCAGTGTTTTCGTGTAGTATCTCTCGCATCGTCCTGCAGAGACGGTATTTCCATCCCCACTGTAATCACTAAGACTCACCCAGGGAGGCAACGACAAAGCCAGAGTCAAGGGGTGGGTAGAAAAAAGAGAAGATGCAGGTCCTTTTTAAGGCACTGTGATCTCCCGGGGCCTCAGCTTCCTCGCCTGTAAATGGGGGTAGTAACTGTGGGCGGGGCGGGGCGGTGCGGGGGGGGGGGGGCCCCCCTGGGATGGGCATGATGCCCCCTGTGGGCAGAAATTAACCAATGGCGGCTCTAACAGAGGGCAGGGCTGTTCTCTCTCTCTCTCTCTGCAGACGACCATTCCCGGGTGAGGCTGCTGGTGCTGGATGGGGACCCGCACTCCGACTACATCAACGCCAACTACATCGATGTGAGGGTCTTCCCGGGGCTGGGCCGCTGGGGTCTGGGGCTGGCTATGGCAGGCTCAAAAATCCGTGGCTGTCCCTCTGACTCTCCCCCAGAAGGGGGCCTTCCAAGAACATGGCCAGAGCCGCTGGCTTCTCCCTGATTTGCGTAATTAGTGCAGCCCAAGTTATTTATCCATCTAGAGCGGCCTGCTCCTTCAGGCTGGCTGGAGCAGCCTGCTCTGCGGGGCCCAGGACCACGGCCAGTCTTGTTTATTCACACGCTGATTCATTCATATATGTGTCTGTTTATTCAGTCATTCGTTCATTTGAAGGTATAGCCATTTAGACAGCAAGAATTTACAAGGGCCTCCTGTGTAGTGGCTGCTTTGGGAACCATAAAGCCAAAAATGCCATGGCCCTACCCTCTAAAACCTTAGCAGGAAGAAGCTAAGCTGTGCCCAGCAACAATCACAGGACAAACTAGAAAGTGGCAAGAGTCATAAGTTCAGATAAAATGCTCTGGGGGTTCAGAGATGGGAGGAAAACATTGCCACTTCCATCAGGAATGCAAAATGTGATGGGAGCCCAAGCCTCAAGCACAGGTGGAATTGCAAACCAGAGCGGGGAAGGTGGGCCTCTGGTTAGAGGGAGCAGCGTGGCCAAGATGTGGCAGCTGGAAGCAGCGATAGGCAGCAGCCCAGTTTGCGGGGAGCAGAGACTGCGTGACAGGGTGGTGGAACATGAGGGTGGAGCTAGATCGAGGGTGGTCTGTGATCAGACTTAGGAAGTCGGACTTTATCCTGTAAGCAAGAAAACGCTATCGAAAGGTTTGATCAAGAAGGTGACCAGTTCAGAGCTGAGCTTCGGGATGGCTTATCTATCACCAGGGGCGAGAGAGAGATCGGTGGGAGGAGAGTCTGGGATTAGGATGCTGGAATATAGACCCAGAAAGGACTCAAGTCTGATGAGGGAGTCAGATTCTAAAGGAAACCCTCAAGAGCAGGGTCTGTAGAAGCATGAAGAAAAATCAAAGCCTTGAGGTCAGGGAAGCCTTCCTGGAGGAGGTGACACAGTGCTGTCTTAGCAAGAGTCAGCCAGGCAAGAAGGGCTGATAGCAACCTAAGAAGTATCACCTCTTGTGTATCAGCATTACCTTAACTAGTACCACAATGTCACAAAGTAAGTGCTGTTACTACCCATTTCCAGGTGAGGAAGCTGAGGCTTTCTAGGTCATGTAACTTATCCAGGATCACTGCTAGGAGGTGAGGGAGTAGGGAGCAGGAGTATGAACTAGGGGTGCCTCCCCCACCAAGCCCTATGGGCTTTAAGAATAGCGGCAAAGCAATAGCAAGAGTCTGTGACTCTAAATGAGTCACTCTTGAGCCTTATGATGGATGGTTTTAAATGAGTCCATTTCTAGAGACTTCTCAATAATCTTCCCAGGTAAGCCATCGTCCCCATTTTCCAGATGGAGAAACTGAGATTACAAAGCTTGTCTCAGGCAGGGCAGGTGGTCAGCAGCAGAACCAGGCAAGAAACCAGACCCGTGTGGCTCCCTGGACTGGAGTCCCTCCTGCATGCACTGACCCAGGCTGAGTGGGTTTCTTCCATTTCCCCTTGACCTTGTCTGCAGTGGAATGGATGTGGTACCTTAAGGGCCATGGCCCAGGTCAGGGCTGCTGGCCTGAGGTGCAATATCTAGCATTTGTCATCTGAGTGATAACCTCCAGCAAAATTCATTTTTCTAGATAGACACTCAGTGCAAAATTGAGTGAGCATCTGACTGCAGTCAGAGCCCAGATGTGCTTTGGTATATTACGGGCAACAAATGAAATGGCTGTGATTGCAAGTGAATCGCTGTAGTGTTGAAACTAGTAACACCTCCCATTCCTCCCCGGTCCTACCATTACACTGCATTCTGCAAGCCAATCGTTAAAGCAGCCAGAGGTCAAGGTGAAGAGCCTTGCTCCGGGTCACACAGCTAGATGCAGTTCTCTGCCCACCACAGCCTGCTCCCTCTCTCTGTAAGGAGCAGATTGTGCAGACCGGCCAGACAGCCTCTGCAAGGTGCTGTCTTAATATGTGGTGCTGGGCTCTGTGCTGGGGCTCCGTGGTTCAGGTCACGGGTTCACAAAGACCAAAGTGATGAATTGAGTCCTTGTAAGGCCTCTTGAATCCAGGCAGCTCTGCTTACTAGCTTGATGATCTTGGGTAAATTATTTACTTGTTCTGATATCTGTAAAATGGGAGGGTAACGCCGCCCCACAAGAATGTGACACCTGATGTGAAGTGTCTGTGTCTCAGGGTCCCACTGGGAAACAGAGGTTCACTCAGATGGATTAACCCAGCAGAGGTGAATCGGGGTGGAACAGGATTGAGGGTAACCAACAGGGCGTGGTGCAGTGTCCCCGGGGCGAGCAACAGCGGGGTGCTCCAGACCTAGAGAGGGGAGAGCATAGCTGTAAGGAGAGGCCCCCTGACAGGAGCTGCAGCATTCGACAGAGACTCAAGGCCAGCCCATGGGGACCTGGTAGGCAGAGCAGCTGCAAGAACATACACTCCAAGCTCCTCGTGGCCCCCGAGTTCCTCTCTGCTCTCCAGTGACCAAACCCAACTCTAAGCAGAAGGCACAGACGCCAATGGTGTGGTCCGTGCATTCAGCCCCTCACGGTGCAGAGCAGAGCATGCAAGGGCAGAAGGGACATGGAGGGACAGAGAAGACACCAAGCACAAGCCCCTCCCAGCAGTGCTACCAACACAGGCCAGAGGTGGGAGAATCCCATTAATTGTGAACCTACTATGGGTATTCCTGGCTAGAATACTCTAGAGAGCTACCTAGTCTTCACCCCTTTGTCCTGGTCTCCACCCCAGCCGAAGTCTTCCCAGCTCTCCAAAGACCTTACTGCCCACACTAGGATCATTTATCTGCAGCTGGATCTCGGCGATCCATTAAAACAACTCCATTTGGATAATGAGCTGAATGGGGCCAGCTCACTCCGGGCCTCCGGAGGCCATGGTTCTGCCACCACCTGAACCATCCGCTGGTGGGTTTGTGTACCCGAGAATGTATCGGCCACTTGAATCTGCTATAAATGATGAGTCTGGAAATAAATATCGTATCTGGGTCCCCAGTAAGTAACAGCTGCATGCATGCAGAGTGAGACAAATGCATTTTGGATGCCCACCTCCTTCCCATTGCTCGCAGACAGATGCAGGCAGGCCCGGTGCTGGTGGGCAGTCCATCCGCGTGCCATACAGACGGGGCTGAAATGAACTGAGTTCTTTTTAAGGTTAGAAAGTTTTGTGCCAGCTCGCAGCAAATCCCTGGAGGAGCCCCAGTTGAGACGTTCGTTTCCTATTATCAACACTGCTGAGGAGTCTTGCTTGTGGTTAGAATGCTTTGTCTTCGGGAACTGCACAGGTTCTGGGAGGCCAGACAGCGTGTCCTACTCAGATGCAGTGTGGAAACAGGCACACAGCGTGCGTGAATGCATGCAAAGAAGAGCATTGTGCTCTTTGGTGATAAGTGCTCTGAAAAAAAAAAAAAGAGTAACCAGAGAAAGCAGAAACAGGCTAATAGGATGGTCAGGGAAGGATTCTCTGGGGAGTTGACTAACAGCCAGTTAGTCACCTGAGCTACTAAACCACTCAGTTATGTGGGGACAGACTGTGCAGGCACCAGGAATGGCCATTGCTAAGGCCTCTAGATGGAAATGTGATTGTTTCCAAAGACCAGCAAGACAGCCAGAGAGCCATGGGGAGGGTGGTGGGCAAAGAGAGACAAGTACTGAAGGGACGGAATGGGAATGACAGCGATGTCAAGATGCCGAAGCTCGGCTCATGGGGCCGGTTGAACTGCCACCACGTCAGAGAATATACCTCGGCCTCCTGGGCTGAGTCAGTGCCCGCGGGAACTCCACAGAACCCCACACCTTCCCTGGCTCCAGTTGCTGGTGCCTGTGAGCTGCTCAGGAGCAGAGCCCACATCCGTCTGGTCTGCTTTGGCATTTCCAGGGCCTTGGACATAGTAGCAGGTGTGCACTAGTACCTGCTCGTTGCATGTTGAATGACTGAGAGAACTAGTGAATGGACAATCCAGTGCACCCAAATCGTCTGACCCCACAATTGACGTGTGAATTTCTTGCTCAGAATTCAGTCCCATTGACTTTCCAGCGCTTAGAATCTTCCAAATCAGTTTGCTCCAGAGGGTGTCTGTCTTCCAGCCTGTGCCTTAGGGAGTGACCCAACCTCACCTCAAAAGACATATTCAAGGCACGTGTGCCACCAACCAGCCTTTGCTGGAAATGCCATCTGGATCTGGGTGACCTGTCCCTTGGTCCAGAGGGAGAAGAGCACAGAAAACACAGTGCAGGACCACTCAGGAGAAGGGAGGTCTCATTTGAAGTGTAGTGTGGAAAGCTGGGACATGAGGCACAGGAGGCCATGAAGGGGGACAGAGAGAGACAACTGGAAGTGAGGCTGGGGACGAGGGTGAGACGGACTGTTAGTCCCGAGCTAAGGCATTCATTGGGACATCACTCTGCAGGCAGCGGGGAGCCGCCGCAGCTTTTAGGTGGGGGAGTGATGGAATCAGATGTGCTTTGGGAAGTTCGCTCTGGCAGGAAGCAGACGGGCTTTGGGACAGGACTGGAGGCAGGGAGGCCAGTAAGAGGCTGGTGCCGCCGTGGCCCGCGTCGGGGAGGACGAGGACTGTGGGAAGTGATGATGGGATGACAAAAGGGAGGACTTGAGAAACCACATCTTTCCCTGCTCTCGGGCTCGATGTTCCGTTCCCAAACCCACTCAAGAAAACTGGAATCCAGAGTTACATTCTTCCTGCGAGCCTGGGAAACCCTGCCTGTCTTCACTTGGAGGGACAGACAGCTCTTTGTGCCTCTCACCTGCCTTTCTACTTCTCATGCCTCCGAGAAGGGCTCAGTTGCTGCAGTAATAGAGCAAGAGAACAGAGGGGAGGGGAGGGCCACCACCGTCTCAGGACCTTCCGAGTGGCCAGCATAGACTTTTACTGGTGACAGGCACTCGGTAAATGTTTGCCAGGTACACAGTAAAATAGCAACAATAACGAAGACATATGTTAAATCATAGAATAGGGCCTGGCATGTAGGAACTGTTGTATATGAAGTCATTTCATGCTAACAGCAACATTGTAATATAAACACTATTATCCCCATTTAACAGCAAAAAGTCAACTGAGACACAAGGAAGTTAAGTAACTTGCCACAGACCACACCGCCTGTAAGGGACACAGCCAGGATTCGAACCCAGGCAGCTAGGTCCCAAGTCTGTGCACATGACTGTCATGCTATGCTGTCTTTCTAGCTGGCCTGTCCATCGCTTGTGGATGGGACATTGCTCTGAGTTTCACACCGTGCTGGGCTCTATGTAAAACTTTGTTAAAACTTAAGAGGCGGAGGTTGTCCTCAAGAAGCTGACAACCTCACTAAGAAGACAGAACCTTGCAAACCGAGAGTTTAGGTGGGGTTGTTGATTTCGAGTGCTTAGTCCAACAGTTCTGGTCATGACATTGGCCCTGACAGTCAGCCCAAGCATGACCAGTAACTAGAAGGTACCAGTAAATACGTATGGAACCCGTGGAAGTCAGGCAGAGAGATGCAGAGCACTCAGAAACTAGGCTTTGAATCAGAAAGCAGATCCAGAACCTCAAAGATGCCGCGTCTGTTTCACCACAGACCATGCAGATGGCAAGTCTGGCCCAGTTCCTGAAGAAGGGGGCCTTGAGGCAGCTCGTCCACCCCAATGGGAGAGAAAGACCGATCACTAATTCTCGAGACAGAAATAGGCGTGCACCAGCCCGCAGGACTCACTCCTCTCCCGAGAGGGTGAACCCGAAGGGTTAGCCATCCACAGCCTCTCCACTAACAGGCTCCATAACTGGCATCCGCATTTTTTAAATGTATTCATTTACTCATTGATTCATTCCATGACTACTAATTACATTCAATGTTACATACTAAATGCAGATCAGCCTCCAAAACTCGAACTTTTACCCAATAGGACACACTTCCTCTCTGTAATAAGAAAGGGGGCCCTCCGTGTGCGCCGTGTCCAGGCAGAAGAGAAGGTCATCTTCAGCCTCTTCCCCAACTATTAGGATTATGGGACATCAGGGTAACCCCACACCAGAGCACAGCAGGGCCTGCAGGAATGCTCCCTGATACACAGGGAAATCAGAAGCTGGCTGATCTTCCGAATCAGAAGGTGACTTTATCAGTCTTGAGGTCACACCTATGCGGGGTCCTCCCCGATGAATGGGACATCAGTTCCAAGACCAACCATGTTGCACAGAGAGGAGTCAGAGCATCCGTCCTGAAGTTCTTTTCCTAGTTGTCACTAATGTAAGGAGTCAATGGTGCTATTATTTTCTTCTCTCAGGTCCCCCACAGGGCCTCATGCACAGTTCTGCATATATATAATCACAGCTCAGGAATGAATTTCTGGCGGTTGATGCCCCACGGAAACCCAAAAATTTCTTTTCTGCCTCTTTCTGGGTATGTGGACATAAGTGATGCCCACCCAATTTTTTGCACCCTGTCCACTGGCTCCCAGGCAAGCCCATGTGGGCACCTCCCAATGATATTGATACAGTGATAGCTAACATTTAGTGATTTACTAAGCACTTTGTATGCATTAGCTTATTTAATCTTTAACACTTCTCTGAGACATGTCTCATGTTATTCCCATTTTGCCTATGAGGAAGCCACGTCTTAAAAAGAATAATCATTGATATTATGACTGTTGCAAGCTTTGACGAGAGGCCCTTCACTGTGCTTTTCTCTGTTATCCAGGGATACCATCGACCTCGGCACTACATTGCAACTCAAGGTGAGTGCCCTCCTTTCCCGCTAAAGGGCCCTTGCCCTTCACTGGAGGAGAGGAGTGAGCTTCTGCCGGCAAAGAAATGGTATAGGAGTCTGGCTGGAGTGCCTCCGGAGGTCTTCTGATTGCTCATTGGATTGCTTGGAAAGGAAGGAGGTGACAAGTTCAGCTGAAGTGGGGAGGGACCTGAGTGAGAGAGGGAGGAGGTGTGACAAGGAAATGGTCAGGCAGGACAGACCTAAGCAGAAGCCTCAAGCGTGTGCCACCACAATGCACCATCCAGAAGTGGAGCTGATGGTGCCTCATCTCCCCAGCGTGTGTGCCCAGATGAGAGAAGCGATCAGCTGTCCTAAGAGCGTCTCAGCAGTATGTAATCGGAAGGCCGAACAATGGCCATACCTCTCAAGGCCTTCTGGGAAGAAATCCGATAGATAATCTCATACATGTGCACAGTGACATATGTAATGATACTCTTCTCAGTGTTATCTATAATAGGAAAAAAAGCGAAAAAATCTTAAGTATCCAACAATTGGTAGATTGGTTAACACGTGATATTTCCCTATTATGGAAAATTATGCAGCTATGAAAAAATATCATGCTTGGTAAGAATTTTTAAGGGCATGGGAAAATCCATATAGTAGATACGGTGCTCTTATGACAGTGAGTACATACATACACAGATATACATGTATGTATATGTATATGTATATGTATATGTATATGTATATGTATATGTATATGTATATGTATATGTATAGAAAAATGGCATTCAAATTTTTATATCGAATACACATAGCAGTACTCTTGTAATTTTAAAAAGGATGAAGGCCCGGGATATTGAAAGAGGATTTCCTGAGGAAATTGCTTTGGACCCTCAGGCCCCATCTCCCCGCATTCCCTGTCCGCTCTGTCCCCCTTTCTGTCCAAGCTCCTGGCGAAGGCTCGCGTGTCTTCTCTCTGCGCTCTTAGCGTCCGGCCCCTGGCAGCTCTCCCCTCTCCCGCCCTCTCTACCCAGTTTCCTTCCTGTCTCACTGAGGTTCTGAAGCCCAACTTTCATAAAAACTCCCCTAAGCTCTAATACTGTCCAGATAAGGTGACGGGTCAGGGGAAAGGGGCTGGTGGGAAGGGTGGAGCAGGAGGATGCGCAAGGGAAGAGGAGAGAGGCTGGCGAGTTTGCAGTGTGGCCTTTCTTACCCAAACTCTTGACCTGACAAGCCTCAGGCCCCAGGCTCAGCTATTTGGGTGTCCCCACCAGGATCCCCCAGCCTCACTGTCGCTCACCCATATGAAGCCAGGACCCAGCAGCCAGAAGGGACGGCCTCCTGGCTGCCTCCTGACACTTGCGGTCTTTGACCCTGTCATCTCCTTCCCTGTTGGCAGGTCCAATGCAGGAGACCGTGAAGGACTTTTGGAGGATGATCTGGCAGGAGAACTCAGCCAGCATCGTCATGGTCACCAACCTCGTGGAGGTGGGCAGGGTAAGCCCCTCCTGCAATTACCTGGATAGAGGATGCTGGCGCTGCACACCTGAGCATGTCTCTTCACGCATTGTGCCAAGGGCCTCCTGTCCAGTATTTCACCCCCGCAGCCACCTGCAAGGGAGAAATCCTCACTTCTGTTTCACACTCGAGGGATGTCCTGTCCTTTCAGAGTTCCCTCCTTCCTTCCTCCACCCCCTCTCTCCGTTGATGATGTCATCTCATCGTTTAAGGAAATGTAAGCCATCGGACGTGAGCTGCCACATCTTCACACCACAAAGCTCGTATCTACTTGTGTCTACAACCATCTCATTCTTCCCCTCTGTCATCAGGGTGAACCATAAAAGTGACTGTTTTCAATGACCCAAACGGTAGACTATCAGCCGATTCTTTGGCTCAGCCCAGCACAATGGAAGAAGTGACTATTGCCCTTTCAAAGGCAACCCCAGAGCCTTGAACCATCGATTCTGCTCAAGAGTTCTCTCCTGTCCCCTGTCACTTGAAAAATAATTCTCTTTCTGATTGCTAGATGTTTGCAGGCAAACATCTTGAGTGCCTTCCCCCTTAAAAATACATGACAGGTGAATGAAAACGATTCTCTGGTCCCTCCTTTTCTGCCAGACGCTAAAGATCGGCACGCAGGCTCTGTCTCTGGTTTTCTTCCGCCCACTCCCATCAGTGCAGCTCCTCCCGCCATCCCATCTGCCGTGACGCTGTCGGTATCACCGCACCTTCCATGTGGACAAACCCAGCAGCCACTCCTCTCTTCTCATTGTCCTCAACCACTCAGCAGCATTCGACCCTTTGCTCCCTGACCTCTAAACCTCCACCTTCTTCAGGGTTCAGACCTTGGTCTGCCGCTCCGCTCTATCTCGAGTCTCTCCCGGGTGGTCCTCAGCTCCTCCTAGGGCTTAGAAAGGGGAGTGCTGTGCCCAGCTTGCAGTCGCCTCCTTGGTAAACTGTGGCATGTGGGTGGGCGGGCTGCTGGGTTCATAGGCATGGTGCACACACGCTAGAATGAAGAGGGGCCCTCTACTTAGGGGCTAACTGAAGAGTGGGCAGGTAAGTTTTTGCTTTGGCTAGAACTAGATAGTTCATCAAAATAGAATCCTGGCCTCCGAGATCGTGGGAAAGGGAGACCTGGGCTGTGAGTCGTAATCCAGTAAAGGGCTGTGGACATCTCTTGCCCTAGTAGGACTGCAGATCCAGGAGAGACTCGACCCTCGAGCCCACTCCATTCCCCGTTTTACAGATGAGGAAACAGACCCAAAGGGGTGGAGTCACTACCCTGAAGTCACCCAGCTGGAACCCAGACGGGGTCTCCAACTCTCGATTCTCATCCTAGTGCCCATGGGGCCTCCACCCAGGACTGCTCCCCAGGGACTAAGGCCCAGGTTGCGGCTACTGTGGACAAAGTGCCCTCCCAGGATTTAAGAATCCAGAGGCAAATTCCAGGCTATTCTATAACGCATCCCTCATCAGAGACAGGTTCCCTGGATGGGTAGATCATGAATCTAACTTGGATTTGGGAAGGGGACAGGAAATCCATCTCTTAATGGGACCCCTGCTTGGCCAAGCCCTGCACCAGACCCTATCATGCGTTAACTTTATTTCTCCTCACAATGGTCCAAGACAACACTCCTGGTAATTGTTCAGATGCCCTGGCTTTGCATCCTGGCTCCATCCCTTCCTAACTGTTCACCTTGAGTGGGCAATTTTCTTAACCTCCCTGTGCTTCTGATTACTCATCTATAAAATGGGGATAACAATATCTACATGGTTATAGTGATAAGTGATTAAAACAACATGTGTGAAGTGTTTATAGGAGACAGGGTTAGACACAGTGAGCACTCATGAAGTATAGCTGTCATCATTCATAGAAGCTGAGGCTCAAAGAGGCCTTCAGTACATTCTGGAAGCTGCATAGCTGCTGAGTGTTAGAATCATGCTATTCACCCATTTGCCTCCAAAGCCTGTGGCGCCCTACCAGCGCTTCCCTAAGTGGGTTCCACGGGATGCTGGTCTGCAGGATGCGTGGTGAGAAGAGGGTTCCATGGTTAAATACGTTTGGGAAATGCTGCGTGCTCTTTGCCCCTTCCGGAGAGTCAAGAACCAAACCAAACCAAACCAAGCATTAGCAGTAGCACCTGAAACCCGCTGAGCAGTCCTCTAGCGAAACAGCCCGTTTAACTTTGTTTAATCCAGCATTTCCCAAACTCATTTGACCACAAAACCTTTTTTGTTTGTTTCTTGTTTTCTCGTTCTTTACCTAACACCTATTAGCACCCAGCGGAACACACTGTGGGAAATGCCACTCTAGGCCGCTCGGCGTCCCCCGGAATGGTAATGCTTTTGTTCTTTTAAGGGGAAAACCATGATCTCTTTTTCCTCCTGCGGAGTGTGACTTAGAGCCGAATGGGGGAATGGCTTGTTCGTAGCGTCCGCACCCACCGCCCGCCCGGGCAGAGCGCCGCGGCAGAGTCTTCCCTTCCAGCCCAGCACCTTCCATCCTCCCCAGGCTGAGAGCCTTCTCCTTCCAGCCCCCAGTGACCGGATCTTACTACTGATGTCCCTCTCCCCACCACTTCCGCTTCCACCTCCTCACGATTTCCCACCTTTTATTCTCATCTCTGCTCTGCTGGTATCAGCTGCCCCCAGCCTGATACACCGTTCAGCCAAAGGTAGAAAACTGGCCACATGACCTTGGACAAGCCACCAAACCCTCCAAACTTGAGTATTATTTTCATCTGTCATGTGGGGATACCACTACCCACCTATCTCGCCTAGATCTATCATTTGATAATGGATTTGAAAATTATAAGGAGCTCTGCAAAAGAAGGTACTACCATTATCCCCAGTGGTCCCAGCTCCCCTGGGAGCAGGCATGGCCCTGTGCACTTCGCTGATCCCTGGCCAGCTGAGAGCCCCTTGGACTGAAATGCCACCAAAGTCACCCTTGGGTTTATTTGAATGGGAAAGCCAGATGAGGTGGCCACTGACATGCGGCCACCTGCTCACGTGTCCTTGTCTCTGTCCTTTCACACAGGTAAAATGTGTGCGGTACTGGCCGGATGACACGGAGGTCTATGGAGACATTAAAGTCACCCTGATTGAAACAGAGCCCCTGGCGGAATATGTCATACGCACCTTCACGGTCCAGAAGGTAAGCATCCCTGTGGCTGTGGGCAGCCTGTCTGCTAGGCATGCCAGCTGGTCCATCCATTCAGGATACACAGTGAGCGAGGTTCACTCTGTGCCCATCCTGTGACTGACGGATCAGCAATCCAGTCACATGTGGCTCCTGATCCAAAGGCTCCCACCTCCAGCGAGAGGGAGGAGCAGAATTCAATAAATGGAATAATAACATGTGGAGATCACAGCCACAAAAGAAACATGCCACAAGTGGAGACGAGAGGTGGTCTGAGAGGGCATCCTGGAGGAGGCGGCATCCAGACAAACAACGAGGGGGAAATTTTTTCAGCATGCTCTAGGCCTGTGGGTCTCCACTGGGAGTGATTTCTGTCCCTTAGGAGACCTTTGGCAATTTTTAGTCATCAAAACAGAGGACGGAGAGGTGCTACTGGCATCTACCTGGTAGGGGCCAGAGGTGCTGATAAACATCCTGCAATGCACAGGACGGCCCAGCCCCAAACGACAAAGAGCTATCCAGTCCAACAGTGTCGGAGAAGCTGAGCAACAGTGTCGGAACTGAGAAACGCCTGTCTAGGCGCTGAGAGGAGGAGGCCAGGTGGCAGGAGCTTGGGAGCAAGAATGTGATTTGCAAATTATTATTCTCATCTTTATAATCTAATTATTGTAGAACCATTGTTACTATATCATTGCTATTAGAATGATAGATAACATTTATTGAACACTTGCAAAACCAGGTGCTTTGCATACATTAACTCATTTAAACCTCCTAACAACCCCTTGAGGTAGATACGATTATTACTTTCATTTTATAGATGAAAAAAAATTAGCCACAGAGCATTTAAGTCAGTTGTTCAGAGTCACCCAGCTCCAAGGTGGCCGGGGCAGGATTCACACGTGGTGAGCCTCTGACTGGAAGTTCATCGTCACTTCCACTCCATCCCAGTTGCCACTTTCTAAAAACAACAGTGTTCCTGGACCCAGCGGGCACAGGCCTGAGGATGCAGAGCACTGGGGACTTCAGTGCTTTGAGAACTGCGCTGTCGGGGTTTGACAAGGGGTTTGTCCTGTGTGCACAGCTGAATGCTGGATGGACCGTTTGCTCCCTGCAGCGCCCCCACTGGACGGAGGACCACAGCTACATTGATGTGGTCTTCGGTCAGTTTCCTTAGAAGCAGAGCCGAGACAAGGATTCAGATGCACGAGGTTTATCAAGGGACCACTCTAGAGGGAAACTTGGAAGAAAGAAAGGGAAGCAGAAAAGAGAAGGGGAAGTCTAGCCTCGGCCTGATGCACAGGGGCCTCAGAGCATAAACTACACCATCGAGTTGGCCCCTTGCCTCAGTCGGGCACTGAGGGGTCACCTTCAGGGTGAGCTGGCTCCTGTCAGCTGAGGGTACTTCTCCAGAAAGGGGGCACCTGTGAATCACTAGCAGCCCACACTCCTGCAGCTGAGACCTGGAGCACAGCCCCCAGCGAGGACTGGGTGGGCCACCCATCTCATCTACCACACGGTGACTGGGGGCGTGACAAGGGGACATGACGGCCCATCTTGGCAGGGACCCTAGTCAGGGAGGCCTTGGGGAATGGCAGGCAGCCCAGCAGGTGGAGTCCTTTCTTGGGTCGTCTTTTTGTTTTTCTTTCGAACAATCACAAGGGACGGCATTACCCCTAGGAAGACACAGGCCTCAGGGGATTCACTCGATGTGCCCAGGTTCTGCACTGCCTTCAGGCAGGAGTTCAGCGGATGCTGCCTGGGTTATTAGTTCAAAATCGGTTCCTGAGCTGGGGACCCAGAAACCAGCAGGAAGCGGTGTCTGCCCTTGAAGAGAACACAGTCCATCGGGGAGACATAGATAGTCACAGCGCAGGCTGGTAAGGGCGCAAACAAGGGCTTCCCGGGGCTGAGCTGATTCAGAGGATGGGGTGAAAAACCCCAAGTATTCCTGAAGCTGTTTCCTCTTCTGCTCCTTCAGCTCAGCCAGTAGTGCCTTAACTCAGGCCTTTGTTCACTCCTGCCTGGTCCCTCCTGGGCCCTGCAGCAGCCTCCGAATGGGGCTCCCTGCCTCTGGCCTTGCCCCATCGCAGTTTGAGTTTCCAAGAAGCAGAGCCTGAGACCAGGATTCCGATCCCCTTGATGATGTGTCAGGGAGAACAGTGAGGAGGAGGGGACAGAGGGAGGCAGGACAGGACAGGCAGGAGAAGGATCTGAGCAAGGCCATCGGACCTCATCCTGGTCCCACTCTTGGCTCCCAGCCCAGGAAAGGGGGCTTCTTCAGGGCTGAGAGCAATTCTCTGAATAAGGGTAACTCTGAGCTGTCTGCAGCCAAGAGTCAGAGTAGCTGGGGCGGGCAGCAAGGGGGGCAGGCCCAGGAAGGGGGTCTGGGTGACCATCGACAGTTCCCTGTGCACAGCCCCCCAACACACCCAGCGAAATCCCTCCTCCACGCAGTAGCTGGCCTGACCCTCCTCCAATGCAAATCTGACGCACCGCCCCTTCGGTGCAGCCCTCTGGTGAGCCTCTCTGTCACTCCCAGTCAGTGCCTCCGGGACACGTCCAAAGGCCTGAAGGTGGGATTCCAGGCCTTCCAGGATCCAGCACCCACCCAGCCGCCCACCCCAGTCCTGCTGCCTGCCCTAGGCTGTTTGTGATTCTGTGCACGTTTGGTGCAAGGTCCTGTCCCATGCTCTGCCTGCGCTGCCTCTCTGCCTAGGAAGCCCTCCCTCTCTTCAACCATGAACACTCAGGCAGCGGTGTATGCTGATGCTTACGAGTTCAGACTGGGGGGGGCCAGCAGCCAGGGTTCCGACTGTAACGTCACAGCTTCCTAGTTGTGTGACCTTGGGCCTGTTACATAACTTTGCTCAGTCTCAATTTCTCCATCCACGAAAAGGAGATCCAGATGCGCACGAGCACACCGAAGGCAGGCTCTGACAAGTGCTGCAGTCATGCAGCCACTTCCCTGGATCTGCTTCCCAGGTTCCCGGACGTAACAGATCACAGAATCCCCTGTGCAGCAGCACCCGGGACCCCTCCGAGGGCCTGTCCTCCCCGGCAGCGGGGAGACTGGTTCCTCAGCGCCGCGGCCGTGGCTCCCCGTGGGTGCCGGGCAGGGTGTGTGGGGGCGGCAGCTGGAGGAACAGAGGCCCGTTCTCTCCTCAGAAAGGCTACCATGAGATCCGGGAGCTCCGCCTCTTCCACTTCACCAGCTGGCCCGACCACGGCGTCCCCTGCTATGCCACTGGCCTCCTGGGCTTCGTCCGCCAGGTCAAGTTCCTCAACCCTCCTGAAGCTGGGCCCATCGTGGTCCACTGCAGGTAAGTGAAAGTCCCCTCCCCACCCCCACCCCCGGCCAGCTATAAAAGGGACCCTCTGCAGCTCTGCTCTCTCGGGGTGGGGGGGGCACCATCTTGTACGGCGGCCTTTATTCTTTGCCTTAAAGACCCCCCTGTCTGTGTCCACGGTGCCCAGTGCTTTCTGCTGAGGTCTAACAAGAACAGTGGGCATGGCCTCAGCGGTCATTGTTATCTCTGTTGTCCAGAAACAGTAAAGCACCCCCCTCCGACCCGGGGACAGCGTCTGCTGCACGTGCCTTTTACCCACATTTGTTCATTTACTTCTCACCAACTTGAGAGCTGGGCACCATTGTCATTCCCATTTGACAGGTACAGACGCTGAGGTGCTGAGCAGGCAGACACCTCGCTCGGGTCACACAGGTGTGCAGCGGAAGGGCGGGGATATCTAACGTGCTTCCCTAAGGATGCTCGCCCTCAGCTCCTGGATGTGGCAGCGGGCGGCCACTGTGGAAGGGGCTTCTCTTCACGTCTGTTATGTTAAAACTCAGTTGCTGGCCTGCGGGGTCCCTAACAGAGTATATGGGCAGCGTCAGGTTCCCCTTACTGTGGAGAGCAGGTGTTTTCAGCTTTGCCCTGGAAAGCCGCCTTGGGAGTGACGGGCACGGCTTTGAACCCTTCTAAGTGGAGATGAAGTATCCCGTCAAGGGCATGAATGATCGGAGGAGGGAGGACGTCCAGACCTGAAGTCCGGCTAGCCTGCGCCACTGCCCCCCGCCCCCGCCTTCCCCCTGCCTCTTTTCCAACGGGCCTGGGCCAGCCCGTCTTCCAGACCCTGTGTGCAGTTTATCTCATCCTGCCCCGGCAGGGCCCCATCAGCCAAGGTCTTGAGTCAAGTCACGGAGAGGCTCCCTTTCTCAGGTGGCACCTACTTTCCCTCCCCCCGACACAGAGGTGAGGATCGGAAATCCCATTTCACAGACGGCCAGGCGATGGAGGATTGGGAGGTCACACTCTCATACCCCTGGGCTCTCTAAGAGGCTCGCATCTCTTCCCTGCTTTCCATCTCTTCACATCCAGGGACAATAGAAGGTTAGCCTCCAAGCCATGTGCCCCAAAAAGCAGCTAGAGCAGGGGTCGGGGGACAGGGAGACCATGGCAAACAGTCAGCAGGCCCTCCTTGCACGGTGCCTCCGTGTCTCATCTCTGTCACCAGTCACCTCAGTGCACCTGAGCAGCATGACACCCGCCCCTGGGGCTCTTCTGAAGGTGAAGCGTGTTGGCTAACATATGCTGGGTGCCTAAGGGGATTCTGGGCATACGTAAGCACTTAAAAATGTCCCAGTACTCTGATTCTTAACGCTGTCCCCCGCTCCGGACTGCCAGTCCTTCAGGACAGGAACCACGCCCTACGCACCTTCGTATCCCCAGTCCCAACCAACCCCAGCATCCAGCGCCTAAGAGGTGCCCAGTAAATACTGTGTTTTTGGACCACAAGGCACACCTAGGTTTTAGAGGAGGAAAATGGGGGGGGGCGGATTTTGAAGCAAAAAAATGTGGTAAAATATTTAATAACATAAATAACATACTATTTCACCAACGTAAATGTAAACAGAACTCAACAGCAGCATTAACAACCATTATTCCTCCCAATTGGGGGGGCAGGGTGTGTCTTATAGTCCGAAAATGCGGTGATGGTTGAGTATCAGTAGCAACCGTTTATTGAGAAATTGCTCTGTAGCCAGGCACAGGGCAAAGCAGTTCACACGCATTATGCTTTTTCCACATAATTTCATGCAGTTTACATGTATTGTGCTATCGATGCTACCTGGCGGGCAGCAGCAAATAGACCCTGGTGGGTCTATTTATTGTTTATCCGCCTCATTTGATGGGGGAGGGTATTGGAACCCGGAGCGGGTGAGTCACGTACCCAAGGAGGTCACGTAGCCAGTAAGCGGTAGAACAAGAGTCTGATCCCAGGGGTCTGACCCCAGAGAGCATGAGCTTAATTGGTATGGGATGCTGAAATAAACACGGCTCGGTCCTCGTGAGAGCCCCACAGGGAGGTGTGATGTATGCAGAAGAAAACGGAGGCTGACGGACACCGGGCGAGGGACCCAAGATTCACACTCAAGTCAAGTTAGTCCTTTCCCCTAAAACGGGTCGGGGATGAGACTGGGGAGAAGGCACGGGTAGGGTGGCTCTTAGGCCCTGAAGACCCAGCCTGCCGAGTCCCTTCTGGGGGTCTGGACTGATGGGGATGAAGTGCACTCGGGCATGTACAACGCAGACCTCATTCAAACCGGGAAACGTTGCCACACGTGAAGACTCCGCTTCCCACGGGTTACTTCCCACACCATCGGGGGCGGGTTCCCAGGGATCTGCTTTGCAGATCATTGTTGGTGACGGTCCCCACTGACCTGTCCGCCTTGGACTCGTGGTCAGCCAGTATCACTTTCCCTATGGTTCCATCACTCTTCCTCTTTGCGTTCCTTTCATTTCCATGTTGTGAGTCAAAGACGCTCATCTCCACGAGGGAGACAGAAACTCAGCCGAGTGGCCTCCCTGGCAGCCCGGCCTTCACTCCCAGAACCACACGCATTTAAGGAAAACGTGGTCATGGCCTCCAGCTTTGAAGCCCAGCCCTGATCTGGGAGGTCCACGGGGTCTCCTTGAGGTTTTATTTGTCTGTCATTTTGGACTTGGTCTGAGATCTCCTAAAGGAAGCCCTCGGCCATCAGAATCAAGCCTGGACCAGGAGCCTTGGCCCCAGACCAGGGTCTTGGGGCTGGCAGCTGCTTGAGTTCAGGGGTGCCCCTGCACCATGACCCTGGGAGAGCGGGCGCAGGCGGAGCCTAACCCAGGGTGGGGACACGGGACTTGGGACCCACACTCTGCCTTTGGGACCGGTTTCTGCCCTCTCACTCCCCGCTCCCTGATTTCTCCGGTCTCTCCTTCCTTGCTTCCTTCTATCAAGCCACTGGCTGAAGAAGATAAAAGAAAGAGCGATGTGGAGGGAGGGAAGTGGGCTGACACGTTTGGGGCATCTCCAGCGTGCTAGATACCTTTCAGGTGGGTCGTCCTTAGTCATCAGGTGAGGAAACTGCACGCATACGCGCTGCGTAAGCATGTGTACGCACTATGACTGTTACTACGACCGGGAGTGTAAGAACACGGGCCCCGGAGCCAGCCTGCCTGGGGCAAAGTCCCAGCTGTACCACTTGCCAGGCATGGACTCTCGTGCAAGGGAAGCGCCCCGTGCCTCAGTTTTCCCACCTGTGAAATGGGGCGAGAAACTTCCTAACAACCTCATCAGAGGATCAGCAGGTAACACTGGTGAAGCACCTAAAACAGTGTCAGGTGCTTGGTAAGTGCCACGTGAGAGCTTGCCAAATGTATGCAACAAAAATGGGCCAATCCTGATGGAAGAGCCCCAGAGGCAAACAGCGCTCTCCCATTCTGCAATGAGAGACCTGGGGCTCTAAGCTCAGCCATTTGCTCAGGGTCTCCCAGTAACGTTGAGGTTCAGACCGTTCTGTCTGACCTCTGCTGCAGCGTGTCACCTCTCTGCAGGGTCTCTGGGGACAGGGCTGAATGTCAAGGGCCTGCCCAGGGCTGGTCCTGCCCCAAGTCCCTGACGCAGACCACTGTCCTTTCTTCCAGTGCTGGAGCCGGAAGGACGGGCTGCTTCATCGCCATCGACACCATGCTCGACATGGCCGAGAACGAAGGGGTGGTGGACATCTTCAACTGCGTGCGCGAGCTCCGGGCCCAGAGGGTCAACCTGGTGCAGACGGAGGTGGGTCCTGGGGGGCTGAGCCGGTCAACCACTGGCAACCCCGGCCCAGGAGAAGCCTCGTAGAGCAGAAATACCCATGAGTGGTGGCATCCTGAGGAAAAGGATCTGGGCGTGGGAGAAATGGCAGTGAGTGAGACACCATAGAAACTAGGACACCCCAGCCAGCCCTGGGGTGCCACAGCTCAGGGACTCCCACGAGTGAGGAATGGTGGTGAGTTCCCCATCTCCCAGGGCATCCAAGGAGGGACTCAATGAGAGCATTCAGGTATCCTTTGAATCGTACCCCTGCCTTGGGTGAAGGAGAAGAGAGCTAGGACAGGACTGGCATTTACTGAGTGCCTGCCCTGTGCCCAGCATTGCTTCAGTCACTGCCAGGATGGCTTAACCGGGGAAGTTACTGAGTTCTTGAACAGGGTGCTGGGGAGTCCAAGGGAGAGAACACACAGCGCCTGCCCTTGAGGGAGAAGTAAACCTTCTGCACCCCTCTATCCAGTTAGAGAGCCCAGGAACCGAGGGAACAGGGCAGGTTTCATCATTGTTGCTGAGCACCTACTATGTGCCCGGCATCATGCTAGGTTCTTTGTATTCAGGGGATTGTTTCTACTCCTCACAACAGCTCCATGGGGTAAATCCTACCACTAACCCCACTTTACAGGTGAAGAAACTGAGCATCTGTGTCCCCAGAGCCTCCCATAGCCAGGCAGTGGTAGGGCTCAGGTCCGCATGACCTCCAGGCCTGGGCTCCTTCCCCTGCCCCACGCTATCTCGCCAGGCAGCCTCTCCGCCTGCTCTACCCCCAAGGCCATGGTGTGCCCTTCCTGTAACCAGCCCATCCTCTGGTTCTGGTGAAGGTTCCAGGTGCCAGGGCAGTCAGAGCTGGGGCACATCATCAACCCTGCAAAGGGCAACTGCCTGTGGCTCCGGGCATGGCCTGTCACTTACAGACCTGGACACATGGGACCCTGCTGCGGCCCTGCAGCAGCTCCCACAGGCCGGTCTGCGTGCTTCTTGGGAGGCTGCTAAGGCCAGGAGGCCACTTCCTCTGTTCCCAGGGGTGTGCGTGCAGGAGGCAGGCTCACTGGCTCGCACTAGACATGCTGTGGTCCTTGCTGTCTGCTGGGGGAGACAGACATTCAAGTATTTCATCTTATGTGTCTAGATAAGCATTTTATGTAAAGAGATGGGCCAAGTTCTGCAGGAGAACAGTCACTCGACAAACCTTTGTTAAGGGCCTGGAAATTACAGCACCAACTTCCTCCTGGTGCATTTGGAGAAGACCTTCCAGAGGAAGTGAGACATTGAAGGCGTAGAAGAGGGGGGTTGGTGTCCAGGAGAAGAGAACAGCAAGGCACAAAGGACTGAGGCGGCTGAGGGGGAGTCGCATGTTTGGGGAGCAGCCCCTGAGACAAGCAGTGGAGGGCAAGTGGTTGATGTGGGAGGGGATCCCAAGACACGCTGTCTGGTGAGAGCGAAGGGAAGGACACCAAGCCTTCTGACTCCGCTAAAGTGTTTCACAAGCTGTTGGGCGCTGTGGACACCTGGAGTCCTGTCAGGGGAGCTCTGAGACAGTGTGGAACATGCTCTCTCAAGTGTCCCACCTGGGGGAGAAGGACTTAGGTCTTTGTCCCCAAACTTTCCACCTGGTATTGCTGGCAGGTCCTGTCAGGGGCCTTAGCTCCTCGGCCCTGCACGCTCACCCTGCACGCAGCCCAGGTGTGCCCCGGGACTAGGGAAAAGCCCTCCGCGTGAATCCCAGGTATCCGCGTAAGCAGCCTTGAGCAGGTCAAGGTGACAGCTGAGGGGACACGGGCAGGACACCAAGAGCGCCTGCTGCAGCATGTCCGCAAGGTGCTAATTTTTCACCTGTGACCGTGCTGTTCAATCTTACACGAGGAACCAAACTCTCCGTGGCTCAGATGATCACTGACAAAAACCATGGGAACTTGGCCCTTCCGGTCATAGGATAGGAAGTAGCGACTCTGCAGCATAAATCGTGTCCATCCTTCGCAGCCACAGGGTGGCATGGGGACAGCAAACTCCCAGGCCGCTGTCCTTACCTGGCGCCCTGTCCCCTCCGCCCCTGGCGCTGCAGGAGCAGTACGTGTTCGTGCACGACGCCATCCTGGAAGCGTGCCTCTGCGGCAACACCGCCATCCCCGTGTGCGAGTTCCGCTCTCTCTACTACAACATCAGCAGGCTGGACCCCCAGACCAACTCCAGCCAAATCAAGGACGAGTTTCAGGTAGGAGCCCATCCCGGCGCAGTGACGCGGCCGACTTCAGGGGCACGGAGCACGCTCGAGGGGCTTTCTCGGTGAGAACTGGTACGTCCACGTGCTCCCAGAGTCTGCAGCCGTGGATGCTGTGGAGAGAACTCCACAACATAAAATGCACAACCACGAGCCACTCTGGACCCATCGCTCAGTGAGGCTGCCACTTGTTTTAACTATGACTCTGTTTCTGAACTGGGGGCATATTTAGTTCCAGGCCAGGCTGTCCATGGAGACAAGCAAATCCACACAGGCAGGTGTGAATCTCATGCTCCTCTGTCCCTGAAGGGAAGCAGCTTTTCTCAATCTTTCTGTGCAGTTGGGGAGTGTCCCCAGATCCTCACTACTCAAAGTGGATCTAGAGACCCACAGCATTGATGTCCGCTGGGAGCTTTAGAAATGCAGAATCTCGCCCCACACACACACACGCCTACTGAACAGGAACCCGCAAGTTAACAAGATCTCTGGAAGCACCCCCCTAGAGTGCAGCTCAGGTGTAGCTCAGCTCCTTGGAGCCCAAGGGTTCAGAATGTTGGCAGCTCCGGTCTAGAGGCCTGGATGGGCATCCCCAAGGAAGGCAAAGCCAGAGTCCAGCCCACTGTCCCAGGGTCGGTGCCAAGGTCAGACCAGGCAACAGGGGCTGAGACTAGGCAGGAGGAGGCAAGGGAGTTCCAGGACATGAGGGGCAGATACCCTGGCCAGGCCAATACCTCAGTGTCCTTCAAACAGATGGACGTCATTGATTCAGAGTCGAGATCCAATTTTGAAGTGATGGGAGAGTGGAGGACACGGACCCCTGGCGGTTGCACGCAGCATCCCGCGGATTGTCTGGGCAGCTCGGTGCGGGCCCCGTAGTTACAAGACTTCTCTGCAGAGCACATGCTCTAAAATTCTCCAGACACACTAGGGCTTGGCCCCTTAGCGCCTCTTACCCATCCCGAGCAGCTCCTCCAAGTATCTTTCCATTCTCAGCTTTGTCTGAGAGGCATGCTGGTAAAACTCATTTCCTCATTCGATCACAGTTTAACACTCATCAGGGATGCCCTACCTCTGCCCCCGACCTTACTGCTTCCTGGCTAGCCCTCCCTTTAATGCAGTGCTGGCTGAGATGGGCAGCTGAGCTCACAGGGTTGGCAGGTGTTGGGAGCCTGTGTCTGAGCCTGTGTGGGTGCATGTGTCCCCTGCACCCTTGACATCAGGGCGGTGGCACACAGCCCCTGGAAGAGGCTCTCAGCTCACAGAGCCTGGAGAGGCCAGCAGATAATGATGGAACATCACCACAGAAGAGGAACAGTACTGGGAAAGGCACTGGAAGGCCGAGCTTGGAGGATGGAGAAAGGGGTTTAGGCTCAGTTTGAACATCACTCACTGTCCTTCTGTTCTGGGTAAGCATCTGAGCTGTGTCTCTCTGTCCACCTTTGCGCCCACAGACCCTCAACATTGTGACACCCCATGTCCGGCCCGAGGACTGCAGCATCGGGCTCCTGCCTCGGAACCACGATAAGAACCGGAGCATGGATGTCCTGCCTCTGGACCGCTGCCTGCCCTTCCTCATCTCAGTGGACGGAGAATCCAGCAACTACATCAATGCGGCACTGATGGACGTACGTAAGCTGAACCCTGCCAGGGAATGCTCCTGCCGGCTTTGCAGGGAGAAGCTTCCCCCCAAGGATGGAGGTGGCTGGACCCCGGGGCCCTGACCACCCTCCCCAGGCATTCTCTCCTTGCTTTGGATCTTGCTGCCCCCAGGAATCTTTGTTCCCCCTGAAGGCCCTTGTCCAAACCTATGTATTAGCTGTGCTCTTGACTCTTTTGCCCCCGTGAAGAGTCTGGAAAGAATTGACCAGAACCTTAAAGTGGCTCCCACAGGCTACCTAGTCCCCGCCTCTGCTACCAACAGAGCCAACCCTCAGCCTTGAGTTCAGTTCAGGAAACACTGTGTGCCAGGCCTTGGTTGGGCCCTGGGAATACAAGGTGGGGAAGACCTAGGTTCTGCCCCCGCAGGGCTCCCAGGCAGATTCCCAGACAGCTCCTGTGCAGAGGCAAGAATGAGGATGGCACCTAGTAGGTGCTCAGTAAATGCGGTGGGGACAGCCAAGGGAGCACGGAGGGAATGTGATTATTCTGTTAGGGGCACTGTCTCCTGCTTTCCCAGCGCTGGGTGCCCAGCCCAGCCTGGTTTGGGATTAGGGGGTTATGTCCCTGCCCCAGTGGGTTCATGCTCCTGACTTGTCTGGTTCTACCCTGGGTCCTCCAGCTACTTCCAGCTCTTGTCCCTACACTTCTGGGATGCAGAGATGTTTGCAGCCGGAAAGATCCAGAATCGGCTAGTCTCATCCTAGTACTTTTCAGCCAGGGAAAGTGAGGCCATGGAGGAGAAGGAGACCTGCCGAAGGTCACCCAGGGAGCTAATGGAAACACCAGAACCCAGGACCCTGGCTCACACTCGAGAGTACGTTCACTGAGTCCCCCCACGGTTTACTCAATCCTGCGGGACGCAGGCATCTTGCCTCCCGATGCTCAGGATTGAGAACACCGTCGCCTGACTGAGGATGAGCCCTTCTAAGTCCCCTTCCTGACCACCTCTGAGGTCATGTCCACCCAGCCCATGTGCGCCTCCCATTCCACCCAGAACAGGCAGGAACATGAGCTACTCTCTCCTGGGGTGAAGACCAACTACTTCTCTGACCTCTGAGCCTCCTGAAACTCTCTTCCCCAGGGCCCGAGGTGTTGGAGGCGGGGAGATGACAAGAGGTCTACCTCAGCTCTGCAGGGACCTGCCCTGACCTCTGCCCAGGGGGTGGCCAAGCCCTCCCTGGAAACCCTGGCTCCCCAAGCAGGGAGTCTGGTGAGATCCAATAGCTGGGCGTGGAGGGCAGACCTCTGGCTTTAGCTTAGAGCGTTCCAAGGTCAAGGTGTGTAGATATGTATGTGTGCATGTGTACACATTGGGGGGTGTGTGTGTATGTGTGTGTGTGTGTGTGTGGAGCCTGGCAGAGCACCCACACTTGCGAGTCCCTCCTAGCTTTGTCCTCCACTTGTCACAGCTCCCTCTCCCTGCCTCTGTCATCAAGGCAGAGGATCAAACACGCTGCTGGCCTCCACTTGGTAGGTGAGACGTCGCCTGGAGTCACACGCCTTCTGCCGAGCTCTGAGGCTGAAAGGATTCTCCTTGTCCACAGGGCTTTTCTCCTGCGAGCCCTCGTGGGGGCCTTTGCCTTTCTTACAAAAAACAAATCCTTATCTGTATTCCAGCTCAGTCTGTGCATTATCTGGTAACCATGGCAGCTTGGCTCCCAGCAGAAAAATATGAAGTCCTCCGGGTTAATTTTTAATGTTTCCCTGGTAAAGGATGATGTTATCCATGAAATGGATTGCTAGCTGATCCCTGAAACCTGGGAGGAGCATGGATCTCGAACGTATTTCCAGATAAGGCTTTGTCAGGCATGCTGGACTAATAGGGCATTTATCACAGGGACAGGGAAAAGGGAAGAAAACTAACATTCTCTGAGTGTCGGGCACCGTGGCAGGCCCAGGACTTATACTGCCTTGTTCTGCATTTGGCTGTATCATTATCCCTAATCTTGGGGATGACTACTGGCTGCCAGGGTATTTCCATCACTATCTCAAGGTCAAGTAGCTAAGAAACAATGGCATCCAGGGTCTGATCCCCAAGTTTTTCAACTCCGAAAGCTTGGATTCTTTGCCATACGTGGATGTTGGCAGCTAGAGTTTGGCTTTGGGGAAAATTAGTTCGCCCTCCCAGACCTTCCTCTGACCATGCCACTGGCCAGGGAAAGACCCTTAGAAGACAGGACGCCCTAGTGCACAGGTGGCATCCACACCTACAAGGCGTTTTGGGTTTTTTGTTTTTTTTTTCTGCCACAAGTACACCGAGAGATGTACAGACAGGAACTCCAGGTAATCTCTTTGGCAGGGTCTTTTGGCAGGCGAGCTCCTCTCCTCTCCCCATTTTCCTGCTGACTTCTGACTCCCCCGACAACAGCTGGGACTCCGAAGGAACTGTCTCCCAAGAAAGCATGTTGCAAGTGTGGACTATTTCTCACGGTCCGCCCACCACAGACCTGCGCTGGGCATCGAGTGTGCCGGCCACCGTGCCCGCGCCAAGGACGAAGGACCAAGCCAGGCTGTGCCTGCCCTGACAGGGGCTCACAGCTTGGTCCTTGCTTGCTGGTCTTTTCACATGCGAATCTCATTCGGTCGTCTCCCTGGAGTTATGATTCCCATTTTCCAGATTAAGCACCTGAGATCTGGAGCAATCTAATACTTCGCCAGGGCTTAGCACCAAAAAAAAAAAAAAAAAAAGTCACTTTATGAATGCTGCTTGGATGAATGGTTGGATGGATGGCTGAATGAATGAATGGCTGGAAGGATGACTTATAATGTACAAGTGGGAAAGCTGGGTTTGAAAGCAGATCTGCTTGCCTCTAAAACCCGGGCACCTTTCGCTACCCCACTGGCTCACAGGACACAGTGCCCATCACCCGCTGGGCCAGCTCAGCCCTCGTTCCAACCTCGGGGCAGGAGTGAGCCTCCTGCAATCCAAGCCCCTTCAGGAGGCTCTCTGCCTCAGGCCGAGCCAGCATTGCGGGCAAAGGGGCACAAGATACCCCTTCTTATCCCGGGAGGAACCACGGCCAGCAGAGCGGCAAATCTGCATCCAGAATCTTTCATTTCGTGTTGTAATGATGATTATTTGCTGAGCTCCAAGACACAAATAATTTACTTGGATAATCCCCATCTGAATGACACTTTGCTAATGAAATGTCTTCGTTTTGGAGGAGCATGAGTTCGTTATGAAAAGGTCCCCTGGGCCGCCAGGGCGCCCCGAGATAACAGAACGGCCAGCACTCTGTGCGGTCTGTCTGGCAGGCTCCGGGCCTCCGGCGGCCGTCCCAGCCTCACCCACATCAGAACCCCGCTGACGGATGGACATTTTACAAAGCCTGTGTCTTTCCTTTGTTAGAGCCACAAGCAGCCCGCCGCCTTCGTGGTCACGCAGCACCCGCTACCCAACACCGTGGCGGACTTCTGGAGGCTGGTGTTCGATTACAACTGCTCCTCCGTGGTGATGCTGAACGAGCTGGACACTGCCCAGGTAGGCGGGGGCCCGGCCGCTGGCCTCGGTGCTCAGGTGCATTGGGGCAGCCGTGCCTACAGCTGCACGGAGAGCCCTGAGACCCAGCAGAGCGCTGCCTCTGCCCAGTCGAGCTGCCGTCTGATGGGCCCTGAGGCTGTGAGCCCCAGGCGAGCCCATGGAGCTCCTGGCAAAGGCCAGGCATCTCCCAGCAGGCTCTGCCACCGCAGGGCTCTCCATATCCCAGCAATGACACCCCCTAGCAATGGGCTTTGTCTGGCCCTCCACCCCAGACTCACGTTCCAAGCTGGGCAGAGCTCACAGAGGAGACTGCCGCCCCAGCTCTGAGTGTCTCCAGCCCCACAGAATATTCCGGTGCCTGGCCACCTTACCACAGGCTCCCTCCACGGCGCAGCCTGTGTGGACAGAGCCTGGGGCTTGAACCTTGGACCCGTTGCCCACGGACCGGCAAACCGAGCCCCAGCCTCGTCACAGGTGACCCCCATGTCCAGCAGGCTTCATGCCTTAGCCTTTCTGGGTCTGACAGCTCCAGGCGCCGTGTGCCTACAGCACATCCTGTAGTCACGACACAGGACATGTGTCACGGGACAGCTTCTGGAACCTGCGTCCCCATGCCAGGGCAGCCATTCCTGGATAGAGGAGGTGAGAATGGCCCTTTGGGGTTTTGAAAAGCAATCTCGTCACGGCCTTGAAGGAAACTCAAAGTAACACGGTGGTGCACTTCCGTGTGCGCGTGGGCCTTGTGTGGGCACAACGTGAAAGTGGCTCTGAGCTCTAGTCTCGGCTCGCCAGGAGCTCTCGGTCTGGCTGCGGAGACACAGGAGCAGACTGCCCCCACCCCGCGTGGCAGCGCTGTAATGGAGGTCAGCAGCCCAGTGCTGTGCTGGCGGGGAACAGGGAGCAATTAATTCTGCCCACGGGGCGAGGGAAGGCTTCAAAAAGAAGGTGACTTTGGCCTTGAAGAGCGCAGCAGAGATTCGGCGTGTGGGGGATGAAGTAGCTGGGAAAGGACGTTCCAGGCGGAAAGAAGAGCAGGGGCAGGGGCAGGGTGGGCTGGATGCGTGTGGGCTGGTCTGCAGAAGAGCTGGGTGCAGGGTGGCTGGGCCCTCGGGTGTGTCAGCAGGGGGGTGGTGACGAAGTTAGCGGAGGGCTGCCCGTGCTGGGCTGACGAGCATGGTAAGTTGGGTCTTTTTTTAAAGACTTTTATTTTATATGTAACAGAATCCTTTCTTCAAATGAAAGTTTTTATGTAAGCCCGACATATGAAGGAGGAATGACCGAGTCCTGCTAGCGCTGACGGGGGCGGGGGGGGCGGGCAGATCTAGAGCTTCACCCACCTGGTCCCTTGGTTCCTCCTGGTGCCTCTCAGAGAGTCGCCTCCGCTGGGTACCTTTGTGGAACCCCTGGGGTTCCTAGGAGCACAGTTCGAAACACTGCAGGGAGGAGAAATACTGAAGAGGCTGCCCAGTGGTGGGATGGAGTTCCTTTCAGAAAGCTCAGCTGGGGACTAGCGTGGGGTGGGGGAAAGCTGGAGGAAGAGCTTGGAAGCCAGGAGGTTGGGGCGGAGAGTGTTGCAAATTCGCAGAACGTCAGGGAGGAGCTGACCCAGGAGCTGACCAGGAGGCAGGAGATTCGGGGTTGGATGCAAAAACCCTGCCAGAGTTAAAGTGCCCGGGTTTCGGAACCTGTGGGATGTGGGAGGTGAATGAGAAGGCCAAGTCCGGGATGGTGGCCAGCGGTCAGCCGGGGCAGTCAGGCACCTGGGGCTGCAGCTGGCCCGGATGGGGCAGGCAGGGGGAGGAGCCGGGGAGGGAGCAGGTTACAGAAGGTGAGACCACGTGCAGCAGGGGTGTGCATGGGGGAGGCAGCCGGGGCAGATTCCGCCTGCCCGTTCAGCCTTGCTTGTTGAGCGTCTGCTCTTCGCCAGAGACTGTTCTTGGCGCTGGGAGGTATCAGGGAACGAGACAGGGACAGCAAACAGAAAACTCCCATCTCCCGTGCAACTTCTGCTCTAAGGCGGGAGACAATAAACAACACACACCCTGTAGCATCCTTAATTGCATGTTAGCAGGTGACAAGGGGACAGCATGGTGAAGATCAAAGAGCTGGTCTGGGGAGCAGGATGCAACTGTACAGGGTGGTCAAGCAGGGCCTGTCGAGGCCGCATCTGGGCACGCGCAGGTTTGGAGGGTGAGAGAACAGGTCACATGAGCATCTCAAAGAAGAGCGTCCCAGGGAAGGGCGCCCCAGGCTGAGGGGACAGCCCACACCAAGGCCTTGCGGTGGGCATGGCCTGGCCCACTTCAGGGACAGCTCGGAGGCCACCGAGACTGGAGCAGGGTGCGTGTGGGGACAGCAGCAGAAGAGGACACAGAGACGCAGCAGAACCAGGTCATGGGGGGCCTGGGCGTAGCGTGGGGGGCAAGGAGGGTTTTAGGAAGAACTTCAGATTTTACTTGGAGAAAAATGAGGAGCCACTGACAGCTTTCGAGGAGAGGAGTGACTTGAAAAAGTAATTCAACTCTTTAAAAAGCACACCTCTGGCCGCCGTGTTAAGAATGGACTGTTGGTGCGGGGAGGGAAGGGTGGCTGCTAGGAGTGGAAACAGAGAGGACGGAGAGGGGGCTTCGGCAGTAATGCAGGTGACAGGAGATGGTGGCCTGAACCAAGGTGACAGCAGCGGAGTGGATCCTGGATATAAAAAGTAGACCCAACAGCGTATCCTGATGGTTGAATATGGGAAGTGAGAGAGAAAAGACTTCAAGGGCTGGGCCCAAACAACGGATGGTTGGAGTCTGAGATAACCATGAAATTAAGTGGCTTTCCATGAAACAAAGACCCTTGCAGAGTTCCACAGTCAGGAGGCATCGCCGCCCTGTTCCTCTGCCTGAACAAGCAAAACAGTGAGTGAACGCTGCCCTGTGAGCCCATAGCAAAGCAGAGCTCGTAAAAGCTGCTTTGCCGTTCCCTTTTCCCAACATCCCTCTCTTGCAAAACCAGGGCTCAGGCACCAAGGAGGATTTTCAAAGAGCCTCGCTTTGGGACACATAGAAAAGCGAAGGTCAAGGTCATTGGCTATAGCTTACCCTTTCAGGGTGGGTCCAGGGAGAATGATCTTTCAGCTCCAGATGTTGGTACAGCCTGTGAAAATTGATTCTCTGAATGCAAAAGCATCAGGCTCAGATGTTCCCCAAGGCTGGCTGTCATATGCAGCTGGCAAGCATCCCCTGAAATCGGCAGATGAATGGAGCACTTACTGATATAAATATCATCACCACAACAGCTGGGCACCTTTCAAAAATAAACAATGGCACAACTCGAGCCTCAGAAAAGTCGCCCTCAGCACCTGGAGGGGCGGTTCTTTGAAGTGGCCTCAGCATTTGCCTGCCAGGGTGCCTGTGCCAAGGCAGCCACAGCTTCAGCCAGCACAGCCACACCGCAGGCCAGCCCCAGGTCCCGGGCCCATGAGATTGCTCCCAAGAGGGCCAGTGCCACAGCCTGGGGTTTGACTGGGGACCATAGGGCTCATGTCGGTGGTGTGCCTGGGCCTTCTCCTGGAAGTCACAATAAATAAGGTTGCCCTGCCAGCCAGATCTGTCTGCCTCTGCTTAGAATCCTACACTACTTCACTCAGTCAGCCATGCCTAGCCACAGATATTCTTCCATTCTTTGCAGTGGCTGTCGTCCAAAATAACTACGAGCAGTGGAAACTCATAAAGACTCCCAAAGTAACTATACGCAACCTTAGAGATTTTTCTAGCTCTGTGCGAGTCCGAAGGCCTGCAGCCAGGTTCATGGGGCAAACTCCTAGAACCACAACATCCTGCCAATGACACTGTGGTGGTGTCTGATGGGTACGCCAGAGAGAAACTTTTCAGTCACCCCCAATAACCCTGACAAGACCTTGTCCATCTTTGTGGGCTGTATGGTGAGACCAGGGTCCAGGGTGGGTAGACGACAGAAGGAAGCCCTCTCCGTGGTCATGCCATGCCCACCCACTGTTTAGAAAGCTCAGGAGACCTCTCTGCCCCCCAAAGATGTCCACATCCTAATCCCTAAACCTATGGATGTGTTCCCTTACAATGGTAAAGGGGCTTTGCAGATGTGATGAAGTTAAGCATCTTGAAATGTGTAGCTCGTCCTGGGTCATCCAAGTGGGCCCCATATTAGGGTATTACGGTCCCCCTAGGAGGAAGGGAGGAGGCTCGGTGTCAGCGGAAGGCCCTGTGACAACAAGCAAAAACCGGAGTGTTTTGCAAACACCGCCAATATTCCCCGTCTTCCCTCCATGGGCCCACTATTTTGAAAGCTTTCATTTCCCAAACTGTATTCACCAATTAATAATTAGTGTTCTTGTATGTTTTCCATAAACATAACAGCCCCAATGAACTTCTGATCTGCTGCTTGTGTGCAGAGCTAACAAATACGAGACACTCTAATTATAGCCCAGAGCCAGACACTCGGTGTCCTCCACTCCAGGAAAACAGCAGGATCCCCTCTTTACGCCTTTGGAGATAGATCCTTGGCATCTCCTGCCAACTTTGTGGACCCCACTTTGGAAACCACTGATCAGACCCAGGTCCACTCGCCCTGGTTTTGGAGGTCAGGAGGCTGAGGCCCAGGCAGCAGGAGGGATCTGTCAAAGTCCCGCAGCCCATCACTGACTCAGGCCAGAGCCTCCTGTCGGGGATGGTAGGGACTTCTGCCATTTAAACAGGAACTCCAGGGTCCACTGCCCAGTGAGCATGGACTTGCTGGTACCTGGGTGTATGGAGCAGGGAGGACTGTTCCTTAGTTCACAAGCAGAGTCGCCCAGTTCTGAGGCTCCTGCCATGGAAAGTAAAGAGTTCGGGGGGTGCAAAGCCTGTGGAAAGGTGAGGAAGGGCGGGACCAAGAAAGATGCATTCCCGCATTGTTTCTGGAAGTGAGAGAAGCAAGCTCGTCCTCCTCCTAGGAGAAAAGCAAGGGTGAGATTTCAGGGATGTCTTTTCCTGTCATGCCTGCAGGGCGAACAGCGACATCTATATCCCCATTATCTCGGCTTGTGAAAACCCAGCCTAACATGCTCGCAAGACACACAGAACACCTCAGGTCTGACTCTGCAGGGGGCTGAGTGGCTGTCTTTGCCCACCCTGTAACAGTAGAGCAGGGGTCTCCAACCCCTGGGCTGTGGACTGGTGCTAGTGCGTGGCCTGATAGGGACCGGGCCGTGAGGGAGGGAAGCTTGCCTCCTGCCTCTCCTGCCACCCCCCGCCCCACACCATCTGTGGAAAAACCAGTCCTTGGTGCCGAAAAGGTTGGGGACCACTGTAGTAGAGGTAATGGTAGGATAAGCAGTCTAGAGTCAAGAGACCTGGGTTCAAGTTCGAGCCTGGTCCCGTACTTGCTGTTGCCTTAAGCCTTTTCTCGTCCGGTTCTGTGTTATCATCTATGAATCCGTGTAACCGTGATGCCAGCCAAGTTCGCTCTGTCTCTGAAGATTTAAATAAAATGGACTCTGTCTCCTATTTCCCATGCTGTGGGAAAGTTCATGGCACACCCCCAACATTTCCCAGGGGTCCTGTTTTCGTGTTCACCTCTGGGTTCCAGCTCAGGCATCACTGGGGGCAGAGTGAGCGTCACACCCCAGAAGTGCTCTCAAATGTCACCAGAGGGTGACAGCACCCCCACCCACCCTCTTGCCCAAACCACCTTCTTCCTCTCTCTCTACTTGTTCTACCACCCCACCCTTCTTAGGCCTTCCTCCTCCTCCCCCTAAATTGTTCCTTCCTTCATTTGCCTAATTCAGCTGTCTCTTTCACACCTGTTTCTAAAACCCTCCCTCTGCCTTCGCCTTCCACCCACCCTACCTTTCCCTGTAGCTATTCTCCTGGGCTCCCAGCCTTCCTTCTGGGAACGCACTGTGATGCAGCATCGTAGGTGGGTCTTTGCCGGCTTCGCAGAGACTGTGTAACACCCCCCACCCCCTGTGCGACTAAGGGGAGGCTGGGTGGAGGAGAGGGGTGCAACCTGCCTCTCCCTCTGTCCTTGGCTTCGTGCCCACCGCTTCGCCCACCGTCTGTCTTCTTTAACTGGCCACGGTAGCAGAGCCAATTATATGTTGTGTGCTCTTTATCAAATATACTGAAGGGAATTTTATAATCACTGACCTGACATCTAAAACCAATTCAGGTGGCTCTTTTATATTTCTCTCTTAAAAATACCAATTTGCTTCATCTTTGGGCGGCGTGGGATGGGTTCTTCCACCCGCTCGGTGAGTCACAGGGACCTTGACAAGTAGAGACCTTCATTTCTGCAGCTGTGACATCCCTTAGCTTCTCCATTTCATCAAAGGGCGATTTAAGTAATAAAAGGTGTAACTGAGGTGCACGGAAATGCACTTTCAAGTTTGCTTACTCCCGAAATAGGCCATGTGCTGGTCTTCATTCAACACATCGGAGCATCTTTGTTCCAGCCACTAACAAGCTTTCTCATTCCATCAGGGGGGAAAAAGGTGTTTGACAATGAAGTTACCTTTCCAAACCTGCCCCTTTCATGACCCAGACAGCTATGGAGACCACTTGGTGTAACGACGTCTGGCAGCTGTTCAGGGCTGTCCACACGGGCTTCACAACTTCTGCTCGGTTTAACTTATTCTAACAACAAATAACAAAAGCCACTCTGCTTTTCTGCAAGAAGTGTGGCCATTTCCAAATCAGTAGCAGCAACTAGACCCCCCCAGTCCACCCACGCAGAGTGGTCCTCAGCACAGCCTGTGTGTGTGTGCACTAGGGAAGCCACTGCAACAGACGCCCCCACTCCCCAGGCTGCAGGGTAGGAAGGGAGAGTGCGGGGTGTGAGGTGGGGGTGGCCCAGGCTCTGGACTAGAGGATTTGCATCCATTCTTAGAGACCACCATTTTGACAGTTTTCCATCTAAGGCAGAACACACTGGACTTGGGCTGAGTGTGCATGTGGCCTCACGTCAACTGGAACCTATAATCTTAAAGAGTTGAGTGAGCTTGTTTGAAATCCCCACTTCCAGGGTTTAAGAAACCATAAGTCTCCATCCCCAAGATGCCTACAAAGTGCCGATGCTCACATGTTTGTGGTCTGGCCCCTCGGACCATATTCGTGGTCTCTGCTCTCTTTCTGCATCACCCAGGGAGCGAAGCTCACTTCCTCACCAGTTTCCACAAGAAATGCACGCACACTGAGCACTGTGTGCATTTTTTATAAATTTATTGAATATTTAGGAAGATGGTGGGATCACATGACGTGCTGATTCACCTCCGACCATTTCGCCGGTTCCACTACATCCCAGCCTCCCTCTCCTGCCTCCTGGGCTCCCCCAGGAGTAGGAACAACCCACAGGTGTCTCCCCTTGGGCATGCAGAGCAGTGCCCCACTCTCCCCCCACCCCCCACGAAGCCGGCTGATCAGGAATTTTCACAGCAAGGGCAGTCTTTTGGGTATTATCCTAAAGAGAAGTTTTCATAAGAGCTACTTAGTGGAGGGGAAAAATACTTCACTTTATCCATCTGTTTGAGTGACCCTCTCCCACATTGCCTGATAATTAATAGCTCACATTTACTGAGTATTCATTAGTTACAGATGCCTGTGCTGAGCAGACACATTAAGACCCACAGCCACTAATGACTCAGAGAAGCTAAAAGATTTGGCCGACTCACTCAGCTAGAACGTGTCAGGGCTGGGATTTGAACCCAGGGCACTTCAAGTAGGAGTCCTTTTGCTGCACTGTATACACAATCAAAATGGCAGTGCTCACCAAGGCACAGCAGTGCCTAGACAGCGGAACAGCCTTGAGCTACACCAGGGAGGACTTGTCCTATTGATGAGAATCATCTCTAAGCCCCGCAGACTCACTGGGAACACTTGGCTCCCCACCCCCTTCTCCTGTTCCCCGTGGCTGGATTCCGTGTGACATCCTAGGCTGTGGGGAAGGCCCTGATGATCCTTGGCAGCTCACACACCACGTCTGCCCACACGTCACCTGGCTGAATGTCACCCAGCTGTTCCCGATGCGAGCTCACAAATTAGGGAACTCAAGTGAAAAGGTGGCTCTCACTTAGAACTGGAAGGACCCTGCAAACTTCCCCAGCCCTCTGGGCGTGACAGGAGAGTAAGCTAGAAAATCAGATGCAGAGAAGTATCCCAAATAGGGGAGTCTTGTTTGAGGCACAGTAGAACATGTTAGCTTGAGAAATTGGTCTAGAAATGGTATGAAAAGAGACAAATCATCCACATTCTCTCCAGACTGAAAATATCAGGAGTGATGGGCTTTCCTTGATGCCTCGGACCCCTGTCCCTGAGGTCAGGATCACAGCCAACCTCTGGCCAGGCTGAATTCAATGCCGGTGATAAAGGCAATTATTTTTTTTAATGGGCAGTTCTGATGAATCCAATTTCTCTGGCCAGCCACAGACATATCAGCACCAGGCCCTCATTACTGGAAAGTGTGCAAGGCAGAAGAGCCAATGGCAAAGAGAAGTGAAGTTCAAGTTGTGACTTGTCATTACCACACAGCTCAGCAGATGACGGTTCAGCCAGGAGGCCCCTGTGACCAGCTGCACACACATGCACACACACACATGCACACACACACATTAGTGTGCTCAATTAACCCCCTGTGGAGGTGCCAGGAAAGCAAGGACCACTGCGTCATGAAACCCAACCTTGTGCATCTTTCCTGTTTGAGATGAGCGATAATAAGAATCCTTCCACTTTAGATGTTAGGTATTATCATAACTGTTGTTATTTTTGCTGAACTCTGAGAGGTTCAATAATACCATGAATCCCTGGGATCCAGCGGCACTTTGTTCACACTCGCCACCCCCTTTATCCCCAGAACAAGCCAACAGTGCTGGGCCTAGCCAACTTTCTCTGTGAAGGACAAGACAGGAAATATTGTAGGCTTTGCAGGTTAGGTGGTGTCTTCACAACTACTCAGCCTGTGGCTGTAGCTCGAAAGCAAGCGCAGGCGATACGTAAATGGATAAGTACGGAGGTGTGCTGGTAAAACTTTACTTATAGAGTCGGGTGCTGGCCGGCTGTGGCCTGTGGGCCGCAGTGCGAGCGGCGTCATCCCGGAGCCAGAACTTGGGTTCCACAGCGAGGAAGATGGGAGACACGTGCTCTCCTCTCTCCTGGCTTTTCCATGCTGGTTCTAGGTCTAGAGGAGGGGGAAAAATAAAAGCCACTTTTGCATGTGACTGCCCCGGGCGAGTTGGCTGTTCTCTTTCAACAAAAGGTACCCTGATCACTTTCGTGAAAATCCTGCATCCGTGGCGGCTGTGAGGAGACGGCTGAATCTCCGTGGCTGGCCTCCGACAACCTAACTCCTTGTCGGCAAGCTGTGTCGGCTGTGCAGACCCCACCAAGGGAGGGATTGATCCTGAGCTGAACTTGGAAGCCTCAGCTCCGCCCTCTGGAGGGTCTTCCTACCACATGGCCTTTTGTCCGTGCCAGGGGGTCCCCAGCAAGCCTGCAGCCCCAGTCTTAGCTCTCTTCTGTGCCTCAGTGCTGAGGCATGCAGACCAGGACAGGGTCCACCTCCATACCCCTTGGGGACCAGGAATTCAAGGAAGCACCTTTGCCCTTCTTTGAGCCATAACCCCGCCAACTGCCTCAGTGTTCCTGCCCCAACTCAAGTTGTTCCAGTGGCTCAGCAAATACAGGCGAATAAAGCATCTGTCCTTCTTTCTGGATGACACTATGAACCTAAGGGACCACCCGTGATATCAGGCCATTGGTTTCTTGGTCCCTGCACTACTGATATTGGGGTCAGATTACTGGGCATGGGGGCAAGTGTGCTTGTGGTGGAGAGTATTTAGCAGCATCCTGGCCTCTGCTCACTAGATGCTCACAGCAACCCCCAGGTGTGACAATCAAAGATGTCTCCAAACATTGCCAAATGTCCCCTGGGTGACGAAGGAACCTCTGGCTGAGACATCGTCTCAGGCTGAGGGGCAGTCATTGCTTTCGCTCACAGCTGCAGGATCTAGTCCCCAGTTCCAGAAAAACAGGAAACATCACAGGCAAGACCTCAATACCATGTCACATCGCCTTTGGGTGGAAGGCCAGCGCAATTACCCCCGTTGTACACATGAGGAGCCGGAGGCCTGGGTCACACAGCGAGTGAGGAGCTGGTTCTGGACCCAAGCCCGTCGGACGCCAAAGCGTATACCTGTGTGTTCTGAACCTGCTCGGGATCTGGTCCCAGAAGGAACAGTGTGAGGGGTTTCCTGGGATGCGGAAGAGTTTGCCATGAGCCACGTTAGCGAGCAAAACAAAACAAAAGCAGAGATTTTACCTGCCCTTCCCTCGGAGCGTTCTAGCTAATCCTGTCAGCTGCAGCGCTTCAACTTAGATACTCTTCCCGCGTTTTACAGGTGAGGAAAGTGAGGCGCCGCAAGGCTAATGAGTGGTGTGAAATCAGCATAGCCAAGTGTATCTGTGTTTTGAGCTTTGACTTTTCAACAACTCCAAAGTGGGGGGCTGCCCCGCAACGGGGAAGCAGAGTCTAATTCCCTACATGATACCCCGTATCTCGAACCAGTGTGCTCTGCAGACAGTAACTAAGGCTCACTGGTGAGTGAGACTAAGGCCCTCCCCACCCCTGTCCCCGGCCCTCCCTGTGCCCCCCTCCCCAGCTCTGCATGCAGTACTGGCCCGAGAAGACCTCCGGGTGCTACGGGCCCATCCAGGTGGAGTTCGTCTCCGCAGACATCGACGAGGACATCATCCACAGGATATTCCGCATCTGCAACATGGCTCGGGTAAGTGGGGGGCCTCCAGTGCTTCCCGGGCACCACCCCTTTCCCCACCAGACAGATGGAGGCTGCCGGGAGAGGAGCCTCCCCCCAGCCGGGAGCCTGTGCTGAGCTCTCCGGATCCTCTCGTCCTTGGGGAAGTCACGCCGCTGCCGATTCCGGCTCCAGAGCCAGCCATGGCTCCAACACGCAGAGACGCATGGGGTGACATCCCGCCCGCCATCTGCCTGTTTCCTGACACGCTTGCTGCCATGTAGACAAAACTTCTCAGAAATTACCGCTTTCCCACTGTGTCCCGCTGTTTTGGCATGAGATGATGCTGCCTTTGATTGGCTCCAGCAAGCTTTGGGCTAGACCCTGGGAACCACACCAAAGTGAGAAATAGTTGCTTCCAAGAGGAGATTCACCGGCTGGGTGGAGGAGTATTGGCGGGGGGTGGGGGGTGGGGTCAGATTAGTAAACTACGAAATGGCAGCTGACTAAAGTGACTTTGGTCCTCATTGTGGCCCAGGGTGAACAGAACTCAGCCCCTGCCCTCAGAATGCACTGTCTAACGGGGAAGTGAGACATATTCCGGCACATGAACTTCAGGGAGAGAGATGGATTCTGCCTGGCAGAGCCAGGGAAGGCTTTTCCTGAAAAGTAGGACATTCGAGTTGGGTTTTGAAGACTGAGTACAAGCTTTCCGGGTTGAGAGGGGGCCCAGGGCAGTCACGGCAGGAGAACTGGTGTGCACAAAGGTGGATAACGAGGGCGTCTGTGACTCACCCCTGACGAGAGGGCTCAGACCTCATTTAGCCCGTCTTCCTCCGCAATGCCGCAACCCCCAGGGCATCTGGAGGGCTTGCACGCCCAGACGCCCAGCAAAGCAGCTCTAACGGCCTCTCTGTTCCCAGCCGCAGGACGGGTATCGTATAGTCCAGCACCTCCAGTACATTGGCTGGCCCGCCTACCGGGACACGCCCCCCTCCAAGCGCTCTCTGCTCAAAGTGGTGCGGCGGCTAGAGAAGTGGCAGGAGCAGTACGACGGACGGGAGGGGCGCACGGTGGTCCACTGCCTGTGAGTCCTGCACCGCGGAGGGGTCTCCGGGGACTCAGGGTGGGTGGTCCTAGGCCCGCCCGGCTGTACGCATCTCGACATCTCTTAAAGGCCAACGGGGGTGTCGTCAGGAATCACAACCCTGTGATGGCCTGGGGATGCCAGTGTGCTGCCCCAAGCTAATGTTATACGACATATTTATCGATGCAAAGCCGGGCGGCCTTTCCGCAAACAGGGTGGGCAGACCGTACCTCGATGCTCCCAAGGGGGAGATAAGCCCCACCCTCCAACGGGAGGTGCCATGCGCCCCACCAGTCGCAAGGAAGCTCAGGATGGAGTGGGTCCCTCCAACCAGATCCGCCTCTGTTATTCCCCAAAGAAAAAGAAGAAAAGGGAATGAATTAATGAAGTGAGCTTAATGTCATGCAATTAAAATGAATCACCTCAGTCCATCTATGAGGTGGATTTTGTTGCGTTACAGCAAGAAAGTGGAGGCACAGACAGGGTGAGGCATCAGGCAGTTGAGAGAGGAGCTTCGATTTCCACCCCCTGGCTCCCAAGCTAGTGTGTCATCCATTAACCCACGCTGCCTCTGAGTCCCCCAAGGGCCCCTCCCTGAGGCTAGAACACTTCTTCCCAGGGCACAGTGGGCTCAGATCGGCCATGTTACACTTCCATTATGGGGTAAAATGGAACCTTCACCTGTCTTAGAACAGCCATATCTGGGCGCAGGGATTCCCAAACAGACCCCAGTGTCATTATGCAGGGTGGCAATCAGGACCCTTAGCGGACTGTGGCTGACAAGCTATCATCAAGAAAATTACGTATTTTGTGAGCCTCGGTTTCCTCAGCTGTCCAATGGGCATGTTGAGTTAGGTCATCTTAAGACCCTGTGGTTCCCTGAAATATTTAGAAAATAAATACAATTTATCTACCAACATTCAGATCTGTGATATCATAGTAGCGAATATGCAAATGGTCCCATTGTAATTGCTCCAGAGAGCCTGTGTCAGAGTCCGTCATAGGAATGTAAAGGGACTCAGAGAAGGCTCCCACGGAGACCTCGGACCCAAAGCACGCTAGAGCCATAACAGCTGGGTGGGGGTATTTCAATGACTGCCATTCACTCTGCTCCTGGGCGTTACAATCTTTTGGGGAGACGTGACTGAGACGGCCTCCCTCTTTACAATGTTGAGTGAAAGGAAGATTGCACCAGCGTCTTCCCTTCTTCAGAATACGTGCTTGGGGAGCTAGCGGAGGCGTTAACAGCAGCTACTGATCTCAGAACTGAGTCGTCTTTCAAAACCAGCTTACTGTTCTCCTCTGTCAAAAAGGTGGCGCACACACGTCAGAAAACTCGGAAAGCTTAAAGGGAGTTAAACACACATGCACACGCACACAGCACAAGGACCAACACCTGTAGCCGTCCGCCTTCCCAGAGGATGCAGGCCGCAGACTGGAATCTGGGAAGATGTCATGAGGTGTCACATGTCACGTTGGTGGGTGACATCAGCTAAGCTGAGCTGGCTCTGCCCGTATCCCAGAAACCAGCCCCTGCTCCCTGCCAGCTGACACTGCTCCCTTCAGCTCCCTCCCACACACTCAGGTGCCGCCCCTTCAGCGCAGAGCCCCACCCACCCCGTCAGGGTCTCACCCCACTGGACCCAAGATGCCTGTGTCCACCCCCCTCTTCCTTTTGGACTCTGCTCTTCTTGCTCCAGAAGAAACCAAGCCCTCCTACTCTTTGCCATGTTAGTTGTTTTTTTGCTGCTCTCCGGCAGCATACCGTTTTATCCGTGTCTCCCACAGCCAAGGTGACCAGCAGTTTGAACCAAAGGAAGCACAGGGGCATCCATCCTTCTACGAACAGGGACCATGGCCTCCCTGGGGGCCAGAGACACCAAAACAGACACTGAAATGCAGGCGCTGGCCAGTGAATGGAGGGCGACCAACTGTACTGGAGACATCTGGTCTTCGGATGTCCTGTGGATAAAACATCTGGGAGACTGAGCGCCTTCGTTCCCATCCAGATGTTCTTTAGACACAGACCATTACGTGAAATCATTAGTTTCTCCTGGCAGCACGCCCAGGAGTTCTGAATCCAGCAGACTCCAAAGGGGACTTTCTGTAAAGACGTGGCGGGTGTTTCCGTGAAGATGGCTGTGGGGCATCAGAAAGAAGGAGTGGTGGCGGGGAGACGACGCTGCCAGGAGCCCTCTGTCCCTGCTCTCCACACCTGCAGGGTCTTGCTTAAACCAGGGTGTACAAATAGGGACTTGCCACTTCAGGGTGCAACATCTCAGGCCCGCCCAAGCCCTCTCCCCCATAAAAAATCTAGGCTGGCTCACCCTCGGCTGAGACATGTCTGTGGCACGGCGCTCCTTAGTGGATGCGGAAAACTCAGGGGAACATCACATACAGCCTTCCATTGTCTTCATGGGATGTGTAGGTGAACCCAGAGCATCCTCTGGCCAAGAATGCAGACACTACATGTATAAAGGCACCCTGTCCGGCCTGAAGGCTCGGGTCAGGGTGCCGTGGGTAACCACAACATGCTCACAGAAGCAAGGAAGCGTCCAGCTAATTGAACTCTCCAAGGTCATCTAGTCCACGTATGGCAACACTGGGGCTCAGACACAGACAGTGGCTTATCCAAGGTCAAAGCAGGTTCATGGGACTCAAACCATAGCACGGGGCTCGGGGTAAGGCTTTCTCCATTGCCTCACCTTGCTGATTGCCAGGCAGCCAGTCCCCACCACTGCTGATGTGGCTTGAGGATCAGCGGAGTGTTGGGGCTTGCTCACCTCTTCACTCTGTGTTTAGAAACGGGGGAGGCCGCAGCGGAACCTTCTGTGCCATCTGCAGCGTGTGCGAGATGATCCAGCAGCAGAACATCATCGACGTGTTCCACATCGTGAAGACGCTGCGTAACAACAAGTCCAACATGGTGGAGACGCTGGTGAGTGTCCGAGCACTGTCCTCCAACGGCCCGGGGCTGACCCTAGCTCCCCGGACCCGAGGAGAAGAGCATCAGATAGTAAAAACACTCAAGGACGGGACGCTTCCTGAGCACCTACGACCCACGTCCCCCGCACGCACTGCTCTCTGCTGCTTCCCTCCCTCCAGCTTCTCTTGCCTGCAGGGCAGTCCAACTAGTGATCCCGGTGCACCCCACTTTGTTTTATTTCTGCGCTTTCCTTAGTAAAGCATCACTAATTTAGGCTGAGGGGAAGGGCTTCTGGATTAGTAGAGCGTGATTATGTTTTCACTTCAGTTCGATCCTATTCCAGTGAACATATGCTGATTTTTATCGCAGGAAGTACTGGGGTTAGGACACTGGAGAAGGGGTGGACAGAGGCTGGGCAGGCAGAACCCCTGCTGATAAGACCCGGGGCAGTGATGGGGACAGACCGGACACAGGAACTTCAGTATGAATCTTTGGACCTACTCCAAGTAAGGCTGGTCCTCCTCAGAGTCCGCCCTGCAGACCAGCGGCCCCAGATCTGCTGAGCCGGAACCCACACGGATAGTTCCGAGTTGATTCTTAGCACGGATGTAGATGAAGTTCTCTCCAAAATCTGTGCCTCTAAATGCATTTTCCCTTTCCTCTCCCCCTCTCCCTGTCTGCCTGTTCTCCTCTCAGGAACAGTATAAATTTGTATACGAGGTGGCACTGGAATATTTAAGCTCCTTTTAGCCTGATGGGACGGGGAACCTGCCGGAGTCCCGAGGCCGCTGCCCTCCCGCTCCCTTTCCTGTGGTGGCAGCGACTGGGTTCAGGGGCTGACAGGCAGCGCCCTGCCCAGTGCAAGGAGAAGACCGGAGGTCCCGTGTTCCGTGGCGGGCTCTGCACCTTCCCAGGGCTCTCCTGCAGCTGCGGCAGATGCGGCTCCGAAAGGCCCAGGCTTCCCTGGCACACCCTACCAGCCACAGACACGGACCCACACACCAGTGTCCCCATAACAAGGCCCCGGACTTCCCGGCTCCCCGACTTCTTGCTTTTGCTCTTTCCGAGTGTGTGAACCTCACAGCCAGCCGACCACGCAGGTGCTGAGAGAGGCAGGCTTGGCAGCGTCTCCCCGGCCCTGCTTCTCCTTGGGAGTGGAGGGGGTGTACCTCCTCCTCCACACTGTCATGGAGATGATTGGGCTCTCGGAGTCCCTGTCCCACTACCCTCTGCAGTCTCCTTCAGTGCCCTCTGGCACCAGACACCTGGACCCTGTGACCTGGGGATGTCCCGAGAGCACAGCGGAGGCCCCCATCCTGTCACCTAACCTGCATGGAGCTTGGCCCACTAGCGTTCCGCACCCCTCCCCCAGCCTGGGCCTTGACCTTCTCCCCTCACTGGCCAGCCTGCTGGGCCCACAGCACTCTTGGATAAAGGTTCTCTTTGCTCGTTTGTGGTCAGTGGGAGGGGGTCGAACCGCAGGAACCTTGGCTCCTCCTGGTCTTCGTGCAAAGGGACCGCCGCCCTGGGGCAGGGCTCTTACGGACCCTTGGATGGCAGCTCCTTTGGGAGGGACGACAGGATAAGATTTGGTTATTTTCCAAAGTATATATTAAAAGAAACTTTCTTTGGGGGGATGTAAAATCTAAGTCTCTTATGTTAAAAAAAAAAAAGTGGGGAAGGAGGTTTGGTTGTGTAGCTGTAAGACACGTCTCTCAGGCCTGTGATCAATGTCCTCGAAAGGTCCCACTCCAGGACAGCACAGCCACTGAGCAGGGCAGAGCTGGGCCAGGCTGCAGACGGCTCCTTGGTTTCCGGGGCAGATCAGGTACCAGGTTTCAGCATTACCTTGGGCATCCAAATTCGAACTGCTTCCTAGGAAACCCAGCTGATGTTTCGAAAGCGGTCAAGTGCACGGAGGTCTGCTTTGGTTCAAAATAGGCCGAGGGGCTGTCGCCTGGGAAACTAGGGTCTTGCCCAAAGTATGGGTGGCAGGGAACCGACATCTCCTGTATGCCGGGCGTGACACCCTCCGAGTGGCTTCTTACTCAACCTCAGAACCCACGTGGGAGAGCCCGGGACCTTCCATTATCTCCATGTTACACCTGAGGAAACTGAGGCACCTTCGTCGGTGATGAGGTTCTGGGTTCCAAAAAGGTAGATAGTGGTGATAAGACTTAATTTTTTCTTGTTTCCTTCATCCTTTCTCAGCCAAGCAATTATTTTATGGAGGAAAAATAAGGTCAGTAACTTCTGAGCAGAGAACTCCACAAATGGAAATGCAATTCATTCTTTCTGATGCCAGTTCTTCTGGGAGGCCCAGGGTTTCAGATGGATTTTAGTACCTCATTCCCGGCTCCCCAGGAGAGCTGGTCTCATCTAATAATTTCTTAGCCAGTGGGAACCATCCCCTGTCCCCTCAGGTGATGAGGTCTGCCAAGTGGCCTCTTGCTGGTTCTTTGGCTCTGTATCTGACAGCCTCAGCGTGGCCTGGGACGGGGGCAGCTCCAACTTGAAGCTGGTCCGGCCCCAGACAGGGCCCGAGGAGCACAGAACTCAATAGGCACAGTGTCCTCCAGCGCCGTGTAAGAATGTTACAGGAGCCAAGGAGCAAGGGAGACTCTGCCTAGGGCTTCCTAGAGCACGTGACATCTCCCCCAAAGAAAGGAAGAAAAAGAAATTCAGGCCAAGGGAGCAGCATGGGCAGTGGCCAGGAGGTGTGAAAACTCCCAGGGGCGGGGACGGGGACAGGGGCAGTAGGGGGGTAGGTCGGCGCACCTGGAAGGCAGGAGAGGCCCCAGGGTCGAGGAGACAAATGCCTTGCCAACGGTGCCGGCTCTGCCCCGTGGGCCACAGGGAGCTTCGGAGGGACGCGCTTTGCTCGGTGTTGGAGAAGGTTCCTCTGGGGCTGGGGCGCTGCCTCTCTCCCCTTCATCAGACACTGTGAAAACATTCTCTTCAGCGTGCACTCTTTAATATCACAGCTATTTGTTCGTCTGCTCCTTATTTTGTTGCTGGAACAAAATACGCAGTGCATCATGGGATTCTGCTTCCGTGAGAGACTCGGGGGTCTCTGCGCTGCCACAGAGCAGGATGACCGAGCCGGAGCCCACGAGAGGGGACATGAAAGGGACCACAGAAACTGCTCCCATCGGCATGGGCTCGGGAGCTGTCTGGGAGTCCAGCGACACCAGACTTGATCAAGGAAGGGCTGTTGCTTTGGAGGTTCAAAAGGAAGCATCTCAAAGCAAAAGAAGGCAAAAGAGCCCCACGACAAACTCACTCCTCTCCTTTCATGCGCCCCTTCCCTGGTGAGGCGGAGCCGGTCCCCAGGGTCAGCCCCCACTGGTCCCACGGGCTCCCCGGCTCCCGCGCACGGCTCCAGTGGCAATCCCCCAGCCTTCAAAGCGCCCGCGGCAGAGCAAGTCATCCCGTTATCCGCTCTTTTCTCAGATCCGGGTTCCTCCGTACGGAACGAGGGGCTGAGGCTACCGAACGCAAATCCCGGGATTTCCTGTGCTGGGGAAAGGGTAAAGTGGCTGGCAGATGGAAAGTGACAGTGGCTCTTATCCTTTCAAATTGTAGGAATTTAAAACGTGACTTCAGGGAGAAGGGAAATTATTAGAAATTCGGGCCATGGCCGGGTAACCCAAGGGCCAGTTGTGGTTCTCGCAGCTTGTCCCCTCACTTCCTCACAATACAGCCACCTTCCAAGACAGCAGGGCGGTGAACAGGTCTCACGCCAGTGTACAAGGAGGAAACTAAGGGGTAGGGGCGCAGGGAGGTGCCCCCCCTGAGATCCCACATGGCAAGTTCATGGCAGGGCTTGGATAAGATGGGGCGCTGGTGCCCAAGAATCTGAACCTGATCAAACACCACCTTCCCCCCCAAGATATCCTCCCATCCCCCCCACTACCTCCCCACAAACACACTTCCAGGGCGGGCTCACCTTTATCGATCGATGCAGAGGAAAACAGTACAAATGCTCTCGGAGTCTCCCACTGGCACTAGCCCCGTGTCTCTGGAGGGCCAAAGAGGGTGCCCTCACCTAGCACAAAGCCCTGTGGTTCTCGGGTTCTAGTTCAGGACCCGGTTTGGAGAAGAGGCGGGGTATTAGTGAGATGCCAGGGCCCTCCCACTGGCATGTGTTTATGACATCGATAGTTTCAGGGTGTGTCTTCGCAGTGCCCCAACCCTGTGTCCTCTCGCTCTTCCATGGGGACCCTGGGTCACCCAGGGGCCTTGGCACCTCTAGAGGCCCCAGCATGCCTCCTTTGGGGGGAACAGCAGGAATCAGCTGGCTTGTAGGCTGGCCCTCTCTCTGGGTGAGACCCGAACAATGGCCTGCCAGATGGCAGCCGTCACAGGGAACCAGCAGACCCTGTGCTGGGGACTTTCACAGGTGAGCTCACTGAATTCTTTCCACATTCCTAAGAAGCGTCTGTGACTGTCTCTCCAGAGGAGAGAAGTCATTTGCCCACAGTTCCACAGCTAGTAAAGGGAGAGGCAGGGTATAAATTGGTTCTTATTTTCCTGTCATTCTGTCAGATTTTTCCATAATCACAGGGACTAGAATGAAACAGGTAGCCTGATGGATCTTGTAAAGCCCAAAGCAGTCCAGGCTAGACTCAAACTTTCTCCCAGTCCCATGTTTTTACTTTAACAATTCACACAATATTTGCATTCCACTCTAATTTAGCCTGATTCAGTGTGACTGTGTAAATATTTTTTAACCGCACACCCCGTCCTTCATGTGGCTTTGACCCCCTCAGCTCACTATGCTGAGCCCTAAGGCGTTATATCCCAGTTTGAGCAGCATAACACCTGGCCAGTCTGCTTCCTCCTGAAACCAGCTCCAGACCCACGTTCAAGTCCAGCTCACCTTCCCCTCAGCAGACCCTCCAGTGTGGGGCTACCCTGATCTCGCTGTTCATGGGCTGATCTCAATTCAAGTCTCCTCCAGTTGGATGCTGGAAAGAACCCACTGACACATACCAGAATGATGAAGACATGCCCTCTGGTGTGGCGAAAGATGAGCCCGTGAATCCCCGAAAGGGAAAGGAGAAGATGGGCACAGCCCCACTCAGCAGGTTCCCTGCATGCTGGGACTTCACGAAGGCAGTGCCCTTTGTCCGGGTGGAGTCAAGCATGGTCGCTGTCATGGGCAGCTCTGAGGACACACCACACGTGAGCGTCTGGGGTCGGGAAGGTGCCTCGCTTTGCTTCAACCACATGTATTTCCTGGGTTCCTGTGATGCCCTGGGCCGTCCTTGGAGGGGCCACTACCAGGAAGCACCAATTACTATGGAACAGTTCATCCACTTCTTGGCTATAGAATGTTGGGCCAACCAGTTAATGGGGAAAGATATGAAAAGAAGAACCTTGGCTAAGTAGGAGAGACTGAAAAGCTTCAGAGAGAAAAACAGGAAGGCAAGGCCAAGAAGTTGGGACCCAAAAGGAATACTCAGAATCAGGGGTGCATAGGGTCAGCTGGACAAAGTGGTCACTTCTCTGACACAACAGGACAGCGGGGTGGGGAAGGACTGGTCAGAACCACCTGGAGCAAGGATGTTGCCTTACGATAAGTTTCAGTGTCTTAGAGCAAAGATGATAATTTTCCTTCTGACCAGTCATGTTTATGCATCATCCATTCCCTGTTGCTAAGCTAGCTCTTGCTGTGTGTCCTCACCAGGACCCACCTTTCCCCAGCTCTGGGTGAGTGCCTGCTGTGCGCAAAGAGGTGTCAGTCTAACGAGGCTGCTGCAGACAGCAGAAGTGAGGCCCGGGGGCAGCAGCCCAGCACTTATCATGTCATATCCAGCAGTAACTGCCCAGCCCAGATCCACAGACACGGAAGGAGAGTGAGAAGTCAGCACGTCGCTACCTTAGAACAGAATGAGGAAACACATCTGGCCTTAGCCTGCATCTGGCCACTCCTGGGCTGGACCAACAGGCCATCAGCACCCAGATGAGTCGGAAGTAATGTCATGGAAAACAAAGGAGATTCCCAGGGTAAAATGAACAGAGTGTTCATCCTCAGCCATGAGGCCAACAAATCTTATTGGGCCAACATCCTTAGGAACAAATGGACAACCCAAGCAGTGGGGCAGTTCAGAAGATGAGACAGGAAGGTCATTTCATCTCAAATCCCAGACTTGCCTTCCTCAGCATCTGGCTAGCCTGAGTTCCTCAACCCATGATGCCGGCTCCAAATCACAGCCAAGTGAAACCGGGAAATAGGGAAAGTAAACCCAAGGAGAGGGGACCAGCTGAGATTCAGCCTTTTCCCGATTCCCATTCAAGGATTCCACATTGGAGGGAGTTTTGTGTTCACTTATCTAGAAGTGACAGAACGCAGGGCCTTGCCTTCACCTACCTGACACCTGCCTGGAGGTCATACATACTGTCTGAGCAGCAGGGAGAGAAGTCAGTGGCAGAGAACAGAGGGGGCTCCAGTTTCCTCTGACACAATTTTCAGGGTCATGGACACAACCCTCAGAAGCACAGCAGAGATACCTAAGTCTCATTTGTGCGCACGAGTAGACTCTCTTCTGGTTTATCGGTAACCAGCGGTAGACTTTGGCAGGGCATTGGCTGGCCGTATGACCATCTTGTAGAGAGAGACCAAGACCATCTCCTACATTCCTCCTGCCTACCTCCGGAAGAGGCATGAAGAGGTCATCAGAGGGACCACATTCACCCCCTAAAAGCCATTCCATGAATGTTAGATCCCCAAGAGGAGCAGTCAGCGCCCACAATGGTAGACCCCAGGCCTGGCATCTTAGTTATCTAAGAGGTTGTGGGTAGCCCATTGGGCCTGATTCAAGATGTGGGAGGACTTGGGATGGCAGAAGGTCCCTAGGGAAGAGCTGTTGGGGCTCGATTGCCAAGGAACATCGTGCTGGATCTGAGAGCTGCTGTGGGGGGTGGGACCTGAATCCTGATCCTTGGTTGGATTATGCGGAGAATGAGGGTCTGGGGGCCTTAGAGTGTTGGAAAGGAAGGTATTGGTTTGAAGGGTGGAGCTCAGGATAATTACTATAATTCACTGGTCCTTGGTGAGTGGGACTCTTAGATCTGGGGGAGGAGGGGAGTGTGAAGTAACCCACCAAAACTGCAATGCTGAGTCCCTGAACACGTTCCTCAGTGCCTTTGGGCTTGTGAGTACAAATCAGGGGACCACTCTTGTGATGGTTCAAGAAACTCTCAGTGCCTACTATGCCCCACCCTCCCATGGAAGATTAATGATATAAGCTGTTCCTTGGGTCAAAGCCCCCAGGGCAGTCAGGAGGCTGAGAGGGCAAGGTGGTGTCATCCCAGGTCAAATCAGCCTTCAGAAGGGTCAGACACAATCCTAGTGCCCACAGCCTCCAACGGTCTGTAGGGTGTCAGAAAACTCAAGCACAGTTTGCTAGTCCCAGGCCACTCTCATGAGTGGAACTCATGGAAGTGGATCAGTGGGTGAAACTGAATAGCGACAAGGACAAACTCACTGTCTGACAGAGAGCATGAGCTGCCCATCTGAGTAGCGGTCCAGCAGAAGCCTGACTCTCTTTAAAGGGAAGCAAGAGCAATGCTGAAATAGCTTTTAAGTTGCTTCCCCCATAAGTGGGTGAGATCTTCTGGAGCTAGGATCATGTTTGAACTCTTTCATTCCTGCAGAGCACAAAGCCAAGCAGGTTGTGCTTGGTTTATGCAGGCGCAAGCTCCCTGCCCCCTGTCTGAGTCTCCCCACCACACAGGCCCAGATGCTGCCCTGGCTTCACATCCAGGGCTTATCCAGGCCAGGTATCAGCAAATAGCCCAGAGAGAATGGCTGCTTTTGCATAAAGCCAACACCCACCAAGATCTCTGATTAGACCAACCATAATTCAGACCCACTGGCCAGCAAGGCCATCGGTGATAGCAGAACCAGTAAAGGTCCGAGCAGGACCCAGAGCAGGACTTTGCTTACCATATCCATTATCTCCACAGGTTAGTTCTATCCCCACTCCCCACTGGAGGCCTGTTGGAGCAGATTGCAAAGCGAAAGCACAGTAACTCTGTTGACACATGATTATAATCATCCCCATTTTTATCCAATTCATTGCCAGGTGGATCCAGGCTAACCCATATTGGCAATCAGACTCAAAAGCACTTTCCCACCTTCTCTTTCCACCCTACATCCTACTACCCAATGAAAGGCAAAGGGTCGGGCTTCATCAGTCATTGCCTTGGCTACTGGACACCATCATAGCTCTCTAGGGCCATCATGGGGTCCCACTCGACTCCACGGAGACTGACATTTTCACGTCCACTGGGCATTTGCCACCACCTGAGACCCGAGTCTCCACAGCCTCCTCCGTGAACCCAAATGGCCTGCATTGTACAGTTTGGGTGTTGGATAGGTAAAGCACGTATGAGAAGAGAAAACAAAATAAATCAATCAACCTTTTAAAAAAGCCAGCACTGTGCTGTCAATGTTTTTTTTTTCCTTTTTCTTTCCAATTCTAACTTAAAAATGCAGAAGGTAAATAATGTCGAGTCAATGAATATCAGATATATTTTTTGACTGTACATGACGGTGAAGTGTAATGTTTTTACACCTGCAAGTCCATCTTATTTATTCTTGTAAATGTCCCCTGACGATGTTTGTAATATGGCTGTGTTGAAAATCTATACAATAAAGCTGTGACCCTGAGAGCCCCTGTTTTCCTAAGATACCCGCACTGCTGTCTTCCTGAGCTTGGTTGGGTGTGAGGTGGAGATGAGTTGAAGAGGAGGGAAACCTATTATCAACTAACTAGATGTCTTTATATTTATGTTCATTGAATCCTCCCATCTACGACACAGGAAGTATTACCACCTCTTTGCAGATGAGAAAGTTGAGGTTCATGAATATTCAGGGACTTTCTGTGATTACAGATTGTGCTAGTAAAAGGAGTGGGTCTAAATCAGTTTGTCTGAAGTGTGATCCCTAGAGCACTGGCCTCAGAATCCTGGGGAAGTTGGTTAAATACACATATTTTTAAGCCCCAACAGAATCAGTTTCAGGATTTGCATATTAACAAACCATATATTTGTCATTGTTGCATAGTAGCACACCACCCAAAACTCAGTGACTTGAAACCATAGTGCTTTAAGGAGTCCTGCTGGGGCTTGGCTGATCTGGGCTGAGTTTGGCTAGTCTCGGCGGGCTGCTTATGTATCAGCTGCGGACTCTGTCTCCTCCAGGCTGAGCTTGCCTAGGATCCCTTGGCTGGGGCAGCTCTGCTTCATGTGCCTCTTCTCCTCCTCCTGGGCCAGCAACGCAGCCTAGGCAAACACTTCTCATGGCGATAGGGGGAGCATGAGAGAGAACGTCCAATCGTGTAAGCCATTTTGAGACCTGTCTGCAACATCCCATTGGACAAAGCTGGTTGCATGGCAATACTTGGAATCACAGGGCAGGGAAATATATTCTCCCTCCTGACATAGAGACCCTGCTCCTCAATGTTCTGATAAATGCTGAGATTAGGTACCAAACCCATGGTGCCAGGTGCAGCCTTTAACCGTCTCATCTCACTCAGAGTGTGGTCCATCAATTACCAGCATCAGTTCACCTGAGAAGCTTCTGAGTATGCAAAGTCTGATTCATTAGGTCCAGGATGGGTCCCAGGAACCTGCACGCTTACCAAGTGCCCCAGGTGATGGTAACACAGGCTGAAGTTAGGCGAGCACCGTTCTAAATGCTGTTGCTGTTCGTTATAAAGAGGCAGATAGGGCCGGAGGTGACAAGGAGACAAACCAGTTCCCAAACTAAGGTTAAGAGGCTGCCAGTCTCTGAGTTGGATGCACATGCTCCACGGAGCTGGAGCACAGGGTTCACTTAGTTCTTCTCACTCAGTTTTAGGAACACTGGCAGGGTTCTTCAACCTAAGTGACTTAGATATATACCCACCGGACACCCCCCTCCGTAAGCCACAGAGCCTGGATACTCGGGCTTTCCCCAGCTTAGGTCCTGAGTGGGGAACCTGGTGGCCAGCCAGCTGGTAATCCTCACCCCTTTGTCCTTGATTTTGTTAATCTCACTTATTCTGCCCGCTATATTCATTCTTTTTCCACAAATGTAATAGTTAACACCAGGAAAATAAGAAAAAGGGGAACATTTCACACATCTCCTAATAACAAATTTACTTTGGGGCCTATCATTTTCCCCCCAAAATGGAAATAAATGTCTTTTAAAGAGTTACTATAAAAGTAGCACGTGCTCACTTGAAAAAACTCAGTTCAAACGTATTTGAGGCATAAGATGAAACTAACCACTTCTCAAAGGTACTTGTCAATATTTTTATGCCATTCCAGACCTTTCTATGCAGGTACACACACATATACATATACATATACATATACATATACATATACATATACATATACATATACATATACATATACACATGACCTGTTTGGGGTACGTCAAGACTCAGGTGACCTCACAGAGATGCCTCAGGGTAGCACTCACAGTGAGGGACATCAGCCCTATGTGCCAAATCCTAAAGACTGACCAGAGAGGCACAATTCTCTTTACATGTCAGACCTAAGCCAGGTGTCGGTTTGCAGCATCTGGGATGTTTTGCAGCCTAAGCATCACACTGCCCTGTGCTCTGAATGCCCATGAGCTAGAGGCTGTTATCCCAGACAATTACCAGCTACGTAAGTTGATGGCTGAATTTGGGGTCTGGCTTTAAGAGCCAGCTGAGCCAGGAAGATTACCATGTCCTTTTGAATGACGAGGACCCTGATAGGTCCCTGTGCCTAACGAAAAGGTGAAATCATCCGTCTGTGGTATGAGCAGGGCAGGACCAAGAAGCCATCCACATGATCATGACTGACTCCACGTCACCCCACTTTCCTCCACAATATCTACAAATAATGTAGTAAAAGCTGGAGGCTTGGCCACCAAGCCAATGAGTGAATCTGGAAGGAGTTTCCTCTGGTTAAGAGACACAAGGAGCTAAAATGAGACTCATCAGGGGTTGATGCTGAGTCATGCTTTGCTACCCAGAAGATGTAAAGGGATCTCCAAGAAGAGAAAGTGCTTAATCCCTCCAAGTGTTCTGCACTCACTCAGAAAAAATGGTCAATCATCCATTTCTAACTCCTGGGAAATGACATTAAGAAAACCCTTGGTGGGAGGGAGAATAGCCCGGAGAAACTTGTGGAAATGCACGCAGAGGATGGTAGTTTTCATGCCCACAGGAACCCACTCTCATTTGTATGCCACTCAGAAATTCATTGGAGTTAACCACACCCCCCAGGGCAACCTTTGGCCAATGGGAGCCTGGAGCCTGTAGACAATTGCTTCCTCCTTTCTTGCCGCTGCGGGCAGTTCTGAGCTATATTGCATGTAACTTTTCCAGTGGTCCCAGAACAAGCAAACGGACTTTTGTAGAAATAGCCAACTCCATAACAGAACCTTACATGGCCTACCCCTCCTACTTCTCTGATTTATGTCCCAGCTCTCCTTGCTTCCTGGAATCCTGTTTCCAAGTAAAGCGTTGTCTGAGGCTTTGTTTTAGGGAACACTAGCTGGGAAACTACGCACACTACCCCATCCTCCAGCTATTAATTGGCGATGGGACCCCCGCCAATACATGCAGAGGGCTGCCAGCTATCTGGGCTCATCCTGAGTGTCACAATGTTAATTTGCTACTCACATTCAGGAGCGGGAGTCCTACCATCTCATAGTTTTGCTGCAAATAGAGAGCCTGCCCAGTAAACAGTAAGAGGGACTGTAAGTGGCCCCGAATGGGGCCCAACTGTGAGCATTAGCACCACAGGGTGGCTGGCCGGTGGAATGGGAGGGTTACCTGGATCAGGGATCCAGGCCCACAAAGTCAGGAGCCTGCAGCAATACTAACGCTCAGCTTACCCTTGGCAGGACATGGCTCCTGATGAACTGTGTAGACAGCTAGCTCCGAAGGGGGAAAATGTGCCAGGAGAAGATGGGGGAGCAGAGTTCCAGCCAACACTAATTGCAGATGCAGGCCTCTTCGGGGCTGACTTATCTCCCTGTGCTGAGGGCCCCAGCTCTGGCTAAGCCCCTTGTCCCCACAGGCTGTTGGATTTCTGAACTGGCAGAGAAAAATAACACTAAATTTCAGCTTCACTCCCCTTCCCTCTTCTTCCCTCCACCGCGCTCTCTAACAGCTCCCAACTCTGAGCAAGCTCAGAACTTCCCTTGGAAGGATGAACAAACAGGAAAACACCACAAGACACAGGCAGAGATGCAGGAGTTCAAAGCAGAGGTTCCCTTTGAGGAATCGGGGAAAGTGACTGCCTATGAAATTGAGTCCCTGCCAGGAAAAGGAAAACATGTTACAACCAATGCACGTGCAAAGAAGCACTAGATTTGATCACTGAACCCAAGCACTTTTTGTTGTTGCTGTATTTAACAAAACAACTTACTGACAGCTTTAATCAAAATGAAACACAAATACTCAAAATCAGGAAATGGAAAAGAGATATAAACGTGATTGAGGATATTACACAGCGTTTGAAAAGGATGTTATGAATAACTCTCACTAGTAGATTTTAAAATCTTGATCTAAGGGATGATTTTGGAAATATATGACTATTATCAAAATTGTCTTGAAAAGTAGAAAACCCAAGTAGACCAATTATCAGAGAAAAAATAAGTTGTTAATTCTCCTCAAAGATACAAGAATAGATAGTTTTATGAGTGAGCTTGATCAAACTTTCAAAAAACAACAAAAAAATCTTGTGCTGCATGTACTATCCCAGAACACAGCAAATAAGGGAAAACTTCCCAACTCATGTGATGAATAATATGAAGCTAAAAGAGCACAGATGCCCAATCTGAAAGAGCGAACATACACACACCTCTAAATCCTCTAGACCAGTCACATTATAAATGCAACAAAGATTTTTACTAAGTATCAATTATTATCACATTCATCTGTTTTCAAAAATAATATACCATGTCCAAGGGGCCTGTGTGGCAGGAATTCAAGAATAGCTCAATATCAGGAAGTCTCTAGGGAAAGCGATAAAGACATACAATCATCTTAATAATAAAAGGTAATGGAGAAGCCTTGACTTGGGGTGGTAAACACCCAATACAACATACAGATGATGTACTGTAGGATAGTACACCTGAAACCTATGTGATTTTATTAACCAATGTCACCCCACTGCATTCAATTACAAAAAGAGAGAAAATCCTCTTAGTACTGAAAAAGGACCTGACAGAATTTAATATCAATTTCAGATTAAATATAATAGTATCAGTAAGCTAGTAATTACAAAATACTGTATTAGCATAAGAGTTAAATAATGAGTAGTAGGCATTACCATCTACTTGTCTGTCCCATCCAGGCATAAAGAGGTTGTGTGACCAGTCCTGGCCGATAAACTTGAGCAGAAATGGTGTGTAGCAATCCTACACTAAGTATTTAATTACTGCCTGTTTAAATTCTGGAACCCTACAGCACTTTCTTCCCCATCTCATCAATCCAGGAGGTCTGTGTTTCAGATGGTACAGCCACAGGATAGGGAAGCCCCCATCAGCCTGGTCACTGAGTCACCACACTGAGAACACTTGATCCTGGGGGTTACCTGGACCTGCAGAACTTTGTTGTACTTAGCCACTGAGCAACTGAGGTTCTGTATTACTACAGAATGCCTAATCTATATAGCCAATGTGTTAAATAATAAAGAAAAATTAGTGTATTTCCATTAAAGTCATGAATGCCTACATCATAGCTATTATTTAATGTTTTGGCTAATGCCAATCCAGCTAACGCAATTAGGCAAGAAAAAAAGATGACTACCATCTTCAGGTGGGATGCTCATAGATTACTATTATGATTACCACTGCTGTGTAACAAATGAGCCCCAAATAACGATTCTAAGTTTGTCCATGACTTTATGGATCAGGAATTCAGGGAGGGGTCATCTGGCCAGTTCTTGCTCAGCATCTGTCCTATGGTTGCAATCAGGTGGGGACTTGGGTTTGAGTCATCTTTAAGCCCTCCCTGGACCAGATGTCCCTGATGGCTCACACACATGGCCGCCATTGATGCGGCTATATGGCTATTTGCTGGGAGGCCACCTGGGCTATCAGCTAAGACACCTACATAGGACCCCTCCACCGTGGTGGTCTCAGGGGAGTCAGACTCATCACCTGGCCCCTGCCTTCACCCAGACTGAGTGTCCCAAGAGATTCTGATGGAAATTGAGCGGCCTTTTCTGACCTGACCTTCTAAGTTACAAAGGATCATTTCTGTGGGAGTCTACTGATTTCAAGAGATTCACTGAGATTAGCCCTGGATTCAAGGGGAGAGGACATAGACCCACCCTCTATAAAAAGTGTGTCAGGGAATCTGCAGACATGTTTTTAAATTGCCACAACTGCTTTGTAAATGAAGATTCAAAATTATCACAATCAATGATACATGCCTAGTAACCCCAAACTTGTTAAGAGTAATAAAGATATTCAGTAAAGGTAGAGGTTATAAAATAACTATGAAATAAATGGTTTCCCTATTCATACTTATAGAATGAACTAAATGAATTAATTTGTTCATGAATATAGCACCAATTATATGTTAGAAAACATGAGAAAGACTATATTCATGATAGTAGCATAAAATGTTAAAAACCTAGGCATAAACTTAAGAAATATTCAGGACCCACATAAAGGAAACCACAGAACTTGATCTTAAGACCCAAAAAAAGACAAGAATAAAGAAAGAGATGTGGCAGATGGGAAGAATAACCATAGTTAAAATGTCGATTCTAGCAAAATTTAAAAGATAAATTTAATTCAGCTTTGATCCATATCAATCTTTTTGCAGGTAACGTAAAGAAACTCTTGTAAGCTACAATAATTAAAACTATGTGGCACCAATGTGGGAACACAACCTGATCAATTCCTTGGGATTTCTTGTCACACTAGGTATGAGGAAGACAAGTTTCACATCTGTCAAGAAGCAATTCAAATAAAAGTGGTTTGGTATTCTCAAGCATCCATTCATCAAAGGCAAGAGAAAACGAGAGGGACAACTTCTCTCTTACAAGTCACCAAAGCAGAGGTTTAGTTCAATTCAATTCATTTTACTGTACCCAGCACATCGATCTACATTAGTGTCTAAGACTTAAGGTGTTCACGTTATTCCCTGACTTAATTTTTAATTACACAAATAATACATAAATATATCCTCTTGGTAAAATAATCAGAATATTATTGATATAGTTAGGCCCTCTTTGACTACCAACCAAAATCCCCAGCCTCTCGCCAATAGAAATTGAAAACTCTTTGGTCCATCTTACTACTTCGAATCCTCTCACTTCTCTAGGCAACCGTGAGGGCAGATGGGCTCCAAGGCCCTCCTCCAAGGATTAAAATCTAGGAAAAGAGAGCATCCCACCTGTAGCTGGAAGTAGGCAGAGAAGGACAAACTTTAAAGGTTGACCCTGGCCTGAAATGATGGGCAAAGCTGCTCCCCACCCCTCACCCCTGGGATTTATGCCATATTTCACCTTTCAGCTCCAGCAGGTTCTGTACAAAAATAAGAAGCTAGATGATGAATTTTCCGGGGAGGGAGGTGAGTACATCTGTCTCTTTGAGACTGGCCAAGAGAGCAATCAGCCATCACTAATGGCTCCAAGTAGGGCCCCCAGGGGCACCCAGATGGCTCTGGCATCCTGTTCCCCAGAGATGACAAATGCTGCCTGGGGGCTGTGGGATGAGTGCCAGCTCAAGACCCTCAGAGAAGCGCCAGATGCCCACCCAGACTGTGGGCGCCTTCAGAGGGGAGAAGTGCTGGGGCAGCTGATGTCCTGCTTGGCACAGCCAGGAAGGCAAAGTGTCTTGGCTCCAAGAGCCAAAGACGGACACATGCTATATACAGAAAGAAAAACAGTGGAGAAAAAGGAGATCTGAAGCTATGAGTAGGATGGGATGAACGTTCTAAATTCCAGACCTCTTGGGGGGAAATCTTAAAAACCTGTGTTTTAAGCCAATGCATCAGGATTTATACCTTCATAATCCCAACCAGACCAGTCCAGGGGAAGCACCTCGTCTGTGAGGAGAGCACTCTAGGTCACCGCTCACACATTCCAAAGAAGCAGGCCTTGTTACTGTAAAGGTCGTGACTCACTGGGAAGCAGTTCACCTTGACTCCCGTGAGCCCAGCTCAACTGATGCGCCAAGTCATGCATGGCTTGCCAGTTCTGGAAGCAGGTTAAGGAGGTTGTGGGGTTTTTAACACTAGAGTCAGGATTGAGGCAGAAGCAGCCAAGCAGAGAAACATCCCAGAAGCAGTGGTGTAGATCATAGGCAAGCAGGGGGCCTAGGTGTCCAGGCACCCCTTCAAGAAAAGGAAGCAGGGGAGACCTCTATCTGGGGCTGGGAAAGAAATCAGTTCAGTTGTGGGATGGGGTCTGAGACGTGTGTGTGTGTGTGTGTGTGTGTGTGTGTGTGTGTGTGTGTGTGTAAGAAATACCATTCCTAGAGGTCATGGGGACAGGGGACAGGGGGAGGACTTAGCGTGCATGATGCTAGCCACACTGTCGTTAAGGCTTCAACTCTGTAAGTTGGTGGAATCCCTCTGCAGAGACGCCCTAGACTCCTGCAGGCTGCCCAGAAAGGCATCTATCAGCGTTCAGAGAGACGGATCTGGAGCGGAGACTCCCAGCCCCGATCCTTCCTGATGCCCCAAGAGCTTCCGCAGGACCCAGACCCCTACTCTGCAAGCGGACAAGCTCCCATTCTTTTCAGATCTCAGAATTCTCAGCCAGCCTCATGGCTTTCTATGTTCTGACAATGGGAGTTAGAACTCCCAGCCGACTCCATTCAAAAACTCAGGGAGCATGCTCCTCTTTGCAGGACTTGTGCTTAACGCTTCCCACAAAGGGCAGGGAGTAAAGGGCTGACCCCCCAAGAGGCGTCTTCAGGCCTGCCAGGTGGGAGTGAATAACTCAGGAGGAGGCTTGGGAGCTAGCTGGTGCCACCCCCCTTCAGGAAAGGTGAGCCCCATGTGGCTCTTCCCTGACACTGAGCTGGGGTACCAGCCCAAATAGGCCCTCTACTAGCCCCCACCCCGCCCTGGGTTGTGGCTTGTTGCTGGCATGATCTGTCTTCAGAAGGCTGAGTTACAAGAGTCAGAGCGGGTAAATTTAAAAACATGCAGCGCCTTGCATCAGGCCCGAAGGAACTGTTAGTGGTGACACCTTGCCAACAACTCCTGCATGCAGCTAGCGGCGGAGAGTCCGCGCCCTGGGGAGGCCGAACCACAGACCCCGTATGCCACCAGGGTGCAGTTTTGGAACGAACCAGATGGCTTACCCTGAAAGTGGCTTCACCTCCCAGACATCGGTAGGGTTTCTCACCCCTACTGTCCCTGCCAAGCTCCTTCCTCTGGGTGGTGATCAAGACAAAGTAAAATTAATAGAAAACGTAAACAAGTAGTGATAAATTTTTAACTGAGAGTACAGTAAGAAACAATAAACGGGAATAAAATAAGAGATTCCAGTAAGAAGCTCAAACTATTGACACATAAAAAATGAGGCTTCTTTAAAAATATCATTGGTTTTAGAGTTCACAAAACTTATATAACCTGGCAGAGATGGTGGTGGTCACAAAATAAGCCTGCATTTCAGGGCCAATAGCACACATCATTTCCAGGAGGGGCTGTTTGAGAGATTCCGGAAACCACGTGTTAGGAGGTCCCACTAGGACCAAGGGGATCTGGACGTCTGAGTCACACACGAGGGCCCAGAGAGCTACCCAGCCCCCGTCAGAATCAGCATGAGTGAAAAACAAACCTTTGTTAGGTTAAAGCAATGAGATTTGGGGGTTTATTTGTTACTACAGCATATCTTGATAATAGACGTGCTTATCATTAACTAATTTAATCCTCCCTATAATTTTATAATGTAGGCAACCACTATTACCCCTCCCCATTAAGAGGAAAGGAGCAAAGAAAAGTGTACTGATGTTTTTCAGGTCTCATATTTGGGTAAGCGGCCTGCCTAGGATTCCAGTCTAGGACGTCTATGATCTTAACCGCTCTGCCAGGCTGGATCTCACAAATAGAGTCATCTTCAAGGAAAATTCGAGGAACTTCCCAGCCATGTCCCTTCTTCTACAAAAGATCTGGCACTTTGAAACAGGGCAGACTAGAGGAGTAAGGAGACAGGGCAGCCCAGGAAAGCCAAGCGAGGTGTTAACTCCGCTCTTCCCGTTCCCATGGGATGAACCCACTAGACGTCACATGATAAAATGGAGGGAGCTTGGACCCATAGGGGTCACTTCTAAACTTCAGCCTTTCCAGTTTGGGCTGTCTCTTTGTGATTTCCAGCCCCGACTGGGAGAAAGACCCCCATGCTCACGAGTCAGGAAATCTGAATTCGGGTTCCGAGGCTACCAGTAAAACGTTTTCTGACCTCAACAATCGCTGAGGGTCTCCTTGGGCCTCAGTTGTTGCAGCTGAATAATTATTTCTATCTCATCAGGTGGTGGAAAGTTCAAACCATTTAATACATGTAATGATGCTTGGGAAAGCTGCAAATGCTTTGCAAATGTAAATTATTGCTGTTATTAGACTGTCAGGATTAAGGAGACAGAAAGGGCCCTCCAGGGGAAAACTGAGGTCTCAGTGAGTTGTCCAAGAATTAGAGGAATTACTGGAATTGTGGGTGTTATGTAATTAAATAATGATAATGATAATAATAATAATAACAACAACAACAACAATATGTGAGTGAAAAAAGCAAGAACTAGGGCCCCTTTAGCTATCCAGTCGTCGCTTTTCTCCTGGTTATGGTTTGAAAGTTTCCAGTTCCTTTCTTTGAGTGGCCTGGGGTGCAGCTCTGAGGTCAAGGCCGCAGAGAGAAGAGGGGTACAATGTAGAGGTGGAGAGGCGCTTCATCAGACACACTCAAGTTCAGATCTGAGCCAGTGTCAGGCAGACAGTTAGTCGATGGGTCTCTCCACTGCTCCTGGAGTGCCGATGTCCAATCACATAGATTTGTCACTTCTGTAGATCAGAAATGGCCACGTACCACAGTTTCATATGACTCAACCTAAAAACGATGGTGCTGCATGTCAGGTGCCCGCAGGCTTCTCCCCATCCTTGGACCTGACCCTGATGCTTGGACAACCTTCACACTACATCTCACACACTTTTTCTCTTCGGGTGTCCATTTCCCATAAGGCTCCTCGCTCTTTATGCAGAGAAACTCCTGCTGGCAATTCTCCAGACCTGCTTAGACACACATCAGCACCCCCAGAGCCCAGGCCCTTGGGCAGAACACTTATCTTCCCTACATCTTATTGCATCGTGTGAGGAAGGCAGAGCAGGGAGCAGCCCTGTGTGGAGGGAAGGCCCAGAAAGTCAGGAATCCAGGGCTCCGCCATTGCCTTGCTGTGGCATCTCCTCTGGTCCTCAGCGTCCTCGCCCAGAAACGAGGCTGCTGAACGAAATCAGCAGCGCCCACTGCTCACGGGGCGGCAGTCACCTGGGCAGCTTTTACGAAGTGCAGATGCCCAGGCCCCTCTGATGGTTCATTTTTAGCAGGGCTGCACATCGGTACCCTCGGAACCCTCACCAGGTGAGTATCATTTGTAGCTGGGCTGAAAACCACTTGACTAAATGAACTGAAGGCCTCCCGACAGCCCCATTTCCTGAATCCCTGAAAAGGTGTGTGAGGCTTCAGGACCAAGGAAGACAAAGGGACAGGAGCTCTTGGAAATGGGCCCGAGGCCTCGTTAGACTTGGGGCTCAGTCCGCCAAGCCCCAGCTTCCCACCCCCACCAGCAGGTGGATGCCTGGGCTCTATCATGGCCCTGGTGTAAGGCTGTTTGGTTTGGAGAGAGATTTCCTTGAGGTGACTCTCAGAGACCTCCTTTGCTGATCCGGGGAACCAAGGCTTTTCATTTTAATTAGCAAAGTCTTGTCACTACCGCTGGAAATGAGCCTCCATCCCCATTTCCTTTACAGGCTCTGTCAGCCGAGGGGGTGAGGGAGGGCAGTGGGGAGGTGACTTGGGAGCTGTTATCCGTTGCAATTTCTGAGCTGGTGTGGGGCTCAGAAGATGGGAGAGCGGCTGAGATTGCAAGGAGCCAAATCATGCACTTAAGGAAATGGCTGCATGGCTTCGAGGCGCGGTGACTCCGGTCAGGGCTTCTTTGTGGAGCTCACACGTGTATGCTCTGGGGAAGATGGAGTGTTATTAGGCCTCAGGCTCCTAGATGGATATGTCACATCTTGAATTACGAGAAGCTTATTAAGGAGAAAATACATACATACACACTCTTAACGAAATACCTAGATGGAAAGAAATAAAAGATGGCCTCGTCTAATGCAAGTTTTGTGAGCCCGTGAGCCCGCTGAGCTACGAAGATGTCACTGGCCTTCCAGTTCATTAGCCCCTGGAGCACTGGAGAGAGGCGACTCTGCTGAGGTGCCCCAGTCTTCAGGAAGGCCCTGTCCCCGGTTCTCTGCAGGAGGGAGAGGGTGTCCATATGGCACCTGGTGTTGGTGGCACATTTTCCAGAACGGGCCCTTGCATCTCTTTTATGAGTTTCCCAAGTCGTTCAGCTTATCCAAAATTAAGGGAAATCTTAACCAGATGAGGACCATTAAAAGGTAGGGGCAATTAGGAGAAATGTCCTTAAACATTTAGCCAGATCAGTAAAAGGAAAGAGTACCTGCAGACGTCTTAGAGGGCGTTTCATCAACTCCAACTCCGGAAAAGGAAGGTGGGGCAGCTGTAGAACAGAGCCCACACTGTGGCTCATGAGCCCCACAAGACATGGCCTCCCCTCCCCGTGGTCCTTTCCCGAGCCCTGTGATCAGCCACATGAAGTTATCTGCGTCCCCCGCAGGCACCATCCTGACACCACACGGCACATCCGCCAAGCTCTCTGCCAGAATATTCAAGTTCCGGGTCCTGCCCTGCCCTCTCCTTCTGTCTTCAGGGACCCTGTCGCCTGGCAGGACAGTATTTCGAGGCTCAGCCCACTCACTCTTCCAGTGTTTATTAAATGCACACACACAGTGAACAGAATGGGCACTGAGCGCCCCGTCTTCGTGGTGTGAGGGAGGCAGGTCTACAGTGACACGGTCCCACGCATGCATATAAGACCATCTCGGGGCAGCTGTTTGGAAAGACACACCTGTGGGGCTTTGCGAGAGTATATAGAGGACTAGGTCTGTGGGCGGGTCTGGGAAGGCTTCTGAGAGGAAGGGATGGCGGAAGGCTGGACCTCACTAACTGGAGGGAGATGAGGATGGGTGGGGAAAGGTCATTTGGAAGGTCCAGACGGAACTTTATCAGGAAGTCTTCTGCTCTTTCCCACACCAGGCACTATGTAGGGTGACCACAGGTCATGGTTTGCCCAGGACAGTCCCAGTGTCTGCTTGTGGTCAGGCTTTAGCATGTATCCCAGAGGTATCCCAATGTGGAGGGTAAATTGCGTGGTCACCCTATGAGTGACGCTCTCATCACACTTTGTCACTGATTCCATGTCGTTGTCCACCTGCCATACACAGGCATGCACACACACACCACACACACTCATGTCACGCAAGCGAGTGCCTTGTTCTTGTAGCACGGCATCTGGCCCTTATTCATCCTTTCATGGCCTGATGCAGACACCGGCCCGCAGTGTCCGCGTCATTATGGATGAAATGAGACATTCATACTGACGACCGAGTCCGGTGGAGGAAAAAGGACAGCATGGCTTTTCCCTCAAGGGGAGCAAAAAAGCCCGTAGCCTCCGCCATGAGCATCTTTATTGGGTTTCTGGTCACATCACATGGTGGTCCTCATTTACTATGCACAGGTTCACTTTAGGGGGTGACCTTTTACAGACAACAAAGGAGCTGATGCTGCTAATCACATCACAGAAGAAGGACATTTGCAAGTGGAAAAGGCAAAAGTGGTTGAGCCAGTTGCACTCCACACTGGGGAGTTTCAGCACAGATTTTAAGAAGTTACAGTAAGCACTTGCTGTCTCAATTCAGGCTGAGGGAATTTTAGCAAAAGCAAGACTCAAAGTGGCTTAGGCACGTTGCAAACCTGATTTCCCACGAGAGAACCTATCTGTGGGCGTGGGTCCTGTGCATCTCCGAGTGGGAGCTGGGCCCACGCCATGCAGAAGGGTCTGCCACAAGGACCCACACACGGCACCACACTGGTGCGCTGGGATGCGCCTGCGGTGCTTGGTGACTGTTTCTGAGTAAGTGAACAAATGATAAGTGAATAAATGATGAGAGCACAAAAAAAAGCCTCCAAAGATCCTCAGACCTCTGAAACCTCCCATCTCACCTCAGGTGTCTGTTCCTCGTGCCTCATGTGCTCCAAAGCATATTCAGTGCACATTTTGGGTTTGTCCAAGGGCCAAGGGATCTGAAATATATTTTTTCCACTGCCTGACTTGGCCTCAGAAGTTGACAAAAGCATCCTCTCATTAGAGGCTATTTGAATAGAAATTACAGGCTTGTTCTCTGAGTGTGGATTTGAGAACACTTCATAAGACAATTACAGCTAAATTAAGAGAAACACCCTCGTTGGCTTCAAAAAGCCCATCTCAGGTCAAACCAACCTAAATTCCTCTCACTACAATTAGAATTTCAATAAGGATAAGACAACAAGTTTCCAAGAACACCAAGACCTCAAAGAGACAATAGACAGCACTGTCGGAGGACTGAGAGGGGGCAGGGGAGGGCGGAATATTCTGGAAGGCGGCATAAAGCATATGGAGCACACACCCACCCACGCTTTGACTGAGAACAGTCAGCTACCCTCCCACACAGGAGAGTAATCACGGGCAATCATGGATCAAGACTCCCTCTCCTACTTCTCTGCACTTTCTGGTTCCATTGAGGACCCAGACGAGACATTCTCCAGTCCAACTTGAGCTTCTGGGCCTTCACGAACAGTTGCTCCTGCTCCAAGTGCTCTTTCCTCCTTTTTGCCCCTCTTTCTCTCTTATTCCTCTATGATGCCTTCCCGTTTCCCACACTCTGCAGGGGTCTTCCCTTCCTCTAAGCCCTGGCGCCATATCCTGGAATCATGCAAGGAACACACCTATGGCCCGGAGGGGGCCGGGGGGTGGAGACAGGGGGCGCCACTCACTCACATCGTCGTTTATATAAATGGTGCCCTCAGAGATCACACCTTAAAACTTGCTCTTCAAAACGTAAATGCTCTGCTGTCCCGGCTGCCTGTGCTCTGGCAACTCTGTCCCTTCTCTCCCTTGCCTCCTCCCCTCAACTTAGAATCTTACACAGATTCCAGTCTCGCTGATACCCATACACCCAGCCCTTGACACAGTCAGCAAAAGACTAAGTCATCGAAAGAATGAATAAGTGTAAAATAAGAATGGGAAGAGGCGATAAACCAAGTTCTGGATCCGACCTGAAGAAAGAAGATAGCGCAAAAATTAGGAGAACACTTTCCAAGGTTCTAAGTGCCATTTGGAAATTGTTTGTATTTGTTTCATGGAAAAAGAAAATAAGAGGTGAGCAGAAGGTGGTAATGCTGGAGTCCCACCTGTACATCCACGTAAGCACGCCTTCTCATTAAAATACTCAGAAAAAGCCGTGGAACGCCTATGGACAAAATCTTCTTTAAGATGAGTCATCTTCCACAGTGTAGGTCTCTCGGAAATCAGAGAGGGAGGCCACACCATTTCCCCAGGTGACAGGTCTCTGCCAGTGTATGTCCCTCACTGCCCGGTGGTCCACAGAAAGGAGGAGACAGCCACTGCCTCGAAGGACACCTCTTCTGCATGTCTCTTACCCACCTCTCCTCGGATGAGTGCACCTGGATGCTGGCGAAGAGTCAAATCGGTCTTCTCTGAATGCGCTGAAGTGCTTATTCCCCAGGGAGAGAGGGAATGTGGGTGGAAGAGGGGGTTGGGGTGGAAGGTGGGGCAGGGGAAGCGATGTAACACACTCTTCTTCTAACTACCCAGCTGTCTCAGACCAGACAAGGGACCCCCTTACACCCCAAGGCACCATCAGGGAAATGGAGGATTACAGAGAACACAGTTTAAAGACAGCTTTCCAGAACAACCCCTGGGGCCCCTCCAGCTCTGACATTCTGGGAGTTTACCAGGGAAAAATATACAGCTAAAATCACTGGCATGGTTAGGCAATGCATTACCAATTTCCTTTTATGAAATGACTGTCTCTCTAAAGTGTAAAACATCTTTCTGCTTTGGAACTCTGATTCATTCTTAAGATGGGCTGATTTTTAAATCTTTCGGTGGCTCTCACCCCAAAGCCAGTTCCACAGAAGAGTGTCTTCCTGACCAGACCACATGCCCCTGACATCGCCCCAGTGAGCAAAGAATACTGTAAGGAGGGATAAGGGAATACTCTAAACCCCTACTAAGCCCCCTTCCCCACTTCGTTCAAGGTCATAGGGCCCTGGTGCCTGAGAGTGGATCTATCATGATTGAGATTAATGAGAAAGACCACCCAGGATGTCAACCCACGTTCAAGGCCTGTTGTGGCAACAAAGCTCAAGAAAATAGATCTGTGTGCTCTCGTGACCTTCTCCATGTATCTTGACAAGAGACAGACCCCTAACTCTGGGCTCCGGACTGAGCCCTGATGCGGCCCAGACTCCTGCCCCAAACGGAGGCCTCACTCTGACGAAAGACCGACCCCTCTTCCTGGTTGGGCACGTGAATCACAGTCACGTGAGGACAAAGATGAGGTCTGACTCAGCTTTCCATCCTGGATGCCAGGACAGGAGCTGGCTCCAAACATGTACTCCGTAAATGCTAATTGCATAAGTGAAGGAAAAATTAAATGAATGGATGAGTGAGCAAATGGGTTCAAGTCGAAAATGGCTCAGTCTCTTCTTCTACTAGGAGGTTGATTTTTCAAAGCCATGGAGCCAGGGAGATGGGTCTGTTTTCAAGGCATCCATCTCTAAGGTTCCCTCCGGGGAGCTCCGAGCTCTTCTTTCTGTGACCTAGGAATAGTCCTGCCTCCAGGCTTAACTGTGGGCAGCAGGCAGTTCCTCCTCAGTTAAAGGGCAAACAACAGAAAACTAATGATGTGAGAAACGCTCCCGTTGTCTGAGCCCACTGGCACCCAAAGCTGAGCTCATCACACCTCTGGTGTTCCAGGGAGGGGCCCCGGAAGTCCCCAGGGGAACCGGTGGAAACAGAAGCGAGCACGGTGCTGCGGGAGGAAGACTCAAGTTCTGCTCCCAGCTAGGCCTCTGACCCAGCTGTTGCCGCCAGCGTCCCCGCAGGAAAGGAGACCTATGCAGCACTTACCACTGCACTTCATAAGCACTCGTGAAATTTTCAAAAATGCACATGTATGGGTCCCACCCCAGAGCCACTGATGTGAAACTCTGGATATGGGACCTGGAATCTGGACTTCTAGCACGCACTCAGTAACTGATCCCAACTACCGTAATTATTCTCAGGGCCCAAGCTCTAACTCGGAGGTTAGCAAGCAGTGGCCGGCAAGCCAAATCCAGCCCGCTGCTTATTTTGGTAAATAAAGTTTTATTGGAACACAGCCATGGCCTGTCAATTACACACTGTTGGTTGGTGCTTCCGAGCCACATGGCAGAGCTGAGCAGTTGCCACGGAGTCCACGTGACCCATGGAGCCTAACATATTTCCTACCCGCCCCTTTACAGAAAAAGCCCACCAACGGCTGCTATAATTTACAGGTGCCCCCAGCCAGAGAGTGACGAGGGTGAGGGTCTGACACTGGCCCAGGGTTTTCAGCAGAGAAGAGCCTGTTATTCCTGCGCACGTGTAAGAGGACACCAGGCAACTCCAGGCTGCGGGAGCCCAGAGGCAGACTCGTACGGAGAGGGCCTGGGTGCGTAACGTGGCATGCTGGGAGGGAGGGCGAACTGGAGACCCAGGTGAGTCTGACGCCCATCTGAGAACCCAGCTTCGGGCCTCGGCCACCTGCGTCCTAGGGAGGGAGGTGCGGAGGGCGTACCCGGAGATGAGTTTCACTCTTTGGTTTTAAATCCTTAAACCGCCTGCACCTCTGTGCGAGGTTCCCCCGATGGACCAAAGAAGGAGTCGGGGGGAGAGAGGAAAAAGAGAGGCAGACTGAGGGCAGCTCTTCAAAACTCCGAATTCTCCAAACACAAAAGAAGCATGTGGAGCAGCTGAACTTGGGACCATGCCTGAGATCCACACGATGTCCGAGAGGAAGAGACCACCCAGGCCAGCTGCGGGCTCAGCCACCTGCCTCGACAGTCACTCTCTGAGGTCTAGGAAGGCAGGTCCAACGTGAGTCTGCTGCCTGCCCTGTGCTCAGAAGCAAACCGGGCCCAACAGAGTCCACTCGGAGCACCCGGGTCCCCAGGCCTCATGGGTCCCAGAGCGTCTGGCTGGGCATGCAAGAGCCCAGAGCTGTTTCTCCCTGATGAAACCATCTGTGCCAGGTCTGGCCTCTGCTTGTCCTTCCATGCCCACCTGGGTGTGCCACACTGGATGTCAGGGAGCGAACTGCAGTCAGTGCTGGGAGCTTACGCAGATTTGCGTTACTTAAAAAAGACTTACGGCGTGCACACGTACACATTAACCGATGTCATCTGCTCAGCTGGCAAATGGAACAAGGACTCAGCAAAATTCCTGGTCACGCAGATCCACCAAGAGCTAAACAATCAGGAACTGTGTGGGGAAATAGCTGCATGTGCCGGAAAGTTTAGGAAGCGTGGTCTCCCCCGGATGGAAGACCCAGATCCCCTGGACCGGAAAACAATTCTGCAGCTCCGCACGAGCCCCAGGGAAAACCGTGACTTCGTTATGATGTGATATCAAGATATGTTTTAATTGTATTTGTACACACGCACCAATGACAAGCCTCGATGGAAATCCAGAATGTGATCTCAGTTTTTAGAGCAACTTGACCTCTTGCTTCCCTCTCCCCTGCTCCCCCAAATCAGAAAAAGATTTACCACCAGTCACCATAAAGGCCTGACACCCACTCTGACGGTGGGTCGAAGCCTGTCCCTTGGCCCTCAGTACTCTCACTGGGGGACCTGCCTGGGTCTTGCCAAGGTCTGTTGTCGCAATGACCCACTGAGGGAGGCTTGGGCAGCGGTAGCTGAAGACCAGACAAAGCAAGGTGGGAGTGAACACTCGTAATGCTCTTCCTTCCCTTTTCTGGGACCACCATCCCAATAAACTGTTGCACTCATTCTGCGTCTGAGAGTCCATTCCTGCAGACACCCAGCTAAGACAGTGGGACCCTGTCCTCCTCCCACTCCCGCCCAGGGTACAGACCACCAAAGTGAATCTGCTGGCACCATCTGCTGTTTGTAGGGCCTGACGCAGAATTGGGCCCGCCTGTGGCACACTGGCCAGAGCACGTGACAAGCCGTGTGTCAGACCGTGGGCCCACACCTGTCCTTGGTGGTGCTGAGATAGGATCAGAGCATCCCTCAGCCTCCTGCAACCAATCTCCAAGCCTCGCCTGTGTAATGTGTTTCCAGCAGCTACAGGAGCTATCTTTCTCCCACTTAGTTCTCGGCAGGGGGCCCTGATGCCGGCTTTCCTCTCTCTGGTTGAGCTGATGTTTCTCCACGGGGAGTGCTATTTTCATACATTTGTGTTTGGGGATTACACACAGTTCCTGGCCCTATTTTTCACATGTCAGTAATAGCCAGCGGGTCCCTCTCGGGGACCCAGTGACTCAATCATGGGCGCAGCGGCCCCTGCCGCCTCTGCTCCTCTAGCTGGGCTGAGAGCACGAGGACCTTCTCTGGGCCTCACTGTCCTCCACAACTGAGGACACAGCTGTTCCCGCTCCAGACGGTGTTCCTGTGGCTGCACCTAAAGGTCCCTGGTGGAATTAAAGCTTCGCTGCAACTCACACCTGAGTCCTTCACAAGGCCTGCCTCCTGGGCTGCTGTGTGTGAGGACTGTATGAAGTGTCGGGGACACAGAAAAGAGTTTGGTGAGGCAGATGTCCTGGATTCCCGCAGCCTGACGGGGGAGGCAGCCCACACCCCAGGTGCAGAGCTCAGCACTCAGAGGGACAGGCTGGCTGAGAGAGGCTCAGAGCCCAACTTCCTGAGTTGAAAGCCAGGCTCTGCCCCTGACCACCTTGGCAACCCTGTGCAAGATACTAAACTTCTCTGAGCCTTAGCCCTTGAATCTAAAATGGGGGTACCCATGTAAAGTACTTAAAACAGTGCTTGGCCAATACTAGACAATCAGTCGTAAATGTACGTGTCCTTTGGAGAAGTCAAGTGCCCAAGACGGACGGAATGATGGAGGCTGCAGCTCTGCTTCTGTGCAAAAAATCGCATCCTCCAGAGACCAGGAAAGGGCAGTTGCTCGACTCAGCAACCACAAAGGAAGCTCACTGAGGTCCTGGACCTGACAGTGAGAAGAAGGCATTTGGGGGTATTCGAGGGCGTTCACTGGCATTCGGGCTGTGCATGCTGGCTCCCCTGGAGCTGCCGGAAAAGTTTCAGGAGGGGCCCTGGGAGAATCTCGAAGGCCCGCCTGCTCAGCGTGTGGCGGGAGGGGCTCAGAGCTGTGCCTCTCAGGAGGAGCTGCCTGTCTGCGGGCCGCAGAGGGGGCGCTGAGGGGTCCCCAAGTTAGAACGATGAGCCAGGGGGAGCACAATCTAAAAAAAAGAAAAAGAAAAAGAGGGGATGGGAAGTTTCTAAATAGGTATTTCTCCCAATTTTTGTTAAAATTTTGTATTTCTGGACCATAGGGGGAAAATGCCTACTCCATGTTGGGGTCTAGAAATCTGCGTTTTGGGCCAGTTCCCCGTGAGGTTCCAACGCAGTTTGAGAGCCGCTGCCTTAGGAATGGGGGCTTCCGTCGTTTTGTTTCTGTGGCTGCGGTTAGGCCCTGGCGGGCGGCTTTTTGCGTGTTTTTAAGTTTTGCTTCTCAGCAGTCACTTCAGATTCCCTTTAAGAAGCCTGTTTATGAAACTGGCCGTCAGCCTGGCAGAAGTTATTAAGGCGCTCACAGGGCTTTCATAATTTTAATTAGACCAGGCAGTGGAGCCCATGTAAAACCTGCCTTTTGGCTTGGCAGTAAAGGCCCACGCTCCCCGAAGGGGCGGCCCAGAGACAAGGGAGGGCCTGCTGGAACGGCAGGGAGCTAGGATTTGCTGGGCACCTACCGCGTGCCAGCAGCTTCAGTGTACAAGGTCACATTTGTGCCCTGTGTGTGTGTGTGTGGCGGGGGGGGTCTCATGATCCTGCATTGGGTTCAGAAAGGTTCAGGATCTAATTCCCAGCCACAGAACTAGGGACAGCTCCAGTTATATTTTGCTGCGTAAAAAAAAAACAAAAAAAAAACAAAAAAACAAAAAACTACCCTACAACCAAGTGCCTTAAAACAACTATTTTCTTTTTCTCATGTACCCTGTGGGTCAGGAACGAGGCAGGGCAGGGCAGGGCGGCTCGTCTGTGCTCCTCTGTGTCGGGGGCTTTAGCTAGAAACTCTCACAGGCTGGGAGGCGACTCAGTGGCCAGTGGCCAGTGTCATCTGGAGGCATCCTATTCACACGTTTGGTGGCTGACACTAGCCGTTGGTCGGGATCCCAGCTGGCCAGTCCACCAGCACACCTACATGTGGCCTCTCCATGTGGCCCGAGCTTTGTCACTACGTGGCAGCTTCTGCGTTCTTATGTAGTGGCTCAGGGCCCAGAATGTGTGTCCTGAGAGAACCAGGAGGAAGCTTATGACCAAGCCTTAGAAGCCACAGAGCATCCCTTCTGTCCCACTCTGTTGGTCACCAAGTCACCAAGCGGAACCCGGATTCACAGGGAGGGGACACACAATCTCCTCTCGGGGGAGGACCAGCAGAGGATCTGTATGTAGGCAGAATCCGAGCCTTCACCTAAGCCCTCCCCACATTCACATCTCACCGTGTTTTATCATGAACTGCACCAGGTGGGGGTTCACCCGGGGCCTTGTCTCACCTCCCTCGGGGTCTGGAAGAAAGGCTCTGAAGGCCCTGCCCAGCCTCTGAGCTGCTCCTGGGAGAGAGGAGCTAGGAATCAGACAGAGCTCTGCACTGCCACATAGACACCCGTGAGCAGGCCAGAGAGCCTGACTCCTGCCCTTCTCTTCCTTGTGCGGGGACTGGAGGGTCTGAAAGCCCTCGCCCCCACCTCCAGCTCCACCCTGCCTTCTCTGGAGCAGAGCCTGAGCTACTGAATGTCTGCACTGGGACGCCAGGACCAGAGGGGTGACCCTGGGGATCAGGGACAGCACCAGGCACAGAGTCTGCAAGTCCCACCTCCCTCAATACCCAGAGGTAACAGCCATGGGTTTCTGGAGGGACTGCAAGGACCCGCTGTTACCCAGGAAAGTGACTGGCACATTTCCCAGGAGAATTCATTAAGTGTAGCTGTTTAGTTTTCGTCTCAAATTTCAGGATCTTGTCCTTGTCCAGAACAAATGGGTGTGGCCATCCCTTGGGGTTAGACTCACATCTGAAGCTTATCAGGAGCAGACGCAGGCACCGAACGCCAGTGTTTGAATCCACACGAGCGGTGCAGTGGGAAAGTCAGCCGTGATCTGTCCGCAGAGAATCTGCGCTGGAGACCAGTTACCACCCAACAGTTGTCACGCTGACCACGGACTCCATGCACACGGAGCTATTTATGTGATCAAGATGTGCGACAGGCTGGAGAGAGGGTCAGGTGGTCTGTTTCCCAAGGAGGTGCTTATCTCAAGGGCAGACAAGCTGTCTGACAGCCCAGGCAGCCTTCCTGCTGTGGGGCCGGGGGCTGGGGGTGGAGGGCGTGGGGGAGCGCGGAAGGACCACGTCCTCAGCCAGCTTAGCCTCCAGGGCCCCTGTTCGCTATTATGCAGGCTGATTCCAGCCCCTCCACCCTCCCACCCAATTAATGACAGTTTTCTTTAGACATGGCAGGGTCACCCATTGGGCTATACCAAAGACCTTGTCCCACTCCTGGTCCAAATGCACCAACGGTTTCGGGGCTGCCTTGACCACGGCAGGCTAACTTTTTCACCATCAGCCTCTCTTCTGCCACGGAAGAGCCTTGGCAGGGCGGATGCAGGATGCGGTCGCGTGCACAGCGCAATGCCGGGCTCACAGAAGGTTCCTCGCGGTAAATGGCAGCTGGCAATATTATGTGATACGTGAGTGACGGGATCAGATATCCCAGCTCCTCTCGGGGAAGGGCGGGTCCCAGCTGTCAGGGTGGCCCCAGAGGAAATCAGTTCCCGGGTCAGGTTCCTACGGCTGCAGGCGGAGCCAGGAATCCTGGGTACACCGCCACCCCCCACACGCCCACCCGCTTTCAAGTGACAACCTTTTCAGCGGGTGCACATAACCAGCAGTATCCCTCCGCGGCCTAACTAAACAGATTGATCAAGAGTCGATACAGGTCCTAATTACAGGCTCTGCCCTGGAAGACTGATGACGGGAGATGAAGAGGGAAGAGCAGCCCCTTGATGGGTGCCTGTAATGAGGTGTCACCGGGCCCCACTGTAAGTCGTTTATAAACACGGCCTCATGTCTGCGGCTGTCAGCAGCCCGCCAGAGCTTAATGAGCTGCTCCTTCCTGCCCCGAGGTTAATGTCAGAAGATGATCATGTCTTCGGCACACAAGGCCCTGCCTGATGGTTGGTGAGCTTCATCTGCAAATGTCTCCGTTCACTCACAAATTGCGTTTTTCCAAAACTCCTGGCAGGGCTATGCATCGATTTCCCTATCTGACCTCTTGACCTCCATCCAGGAAGTGCCGTTGCTAACTTCCCCATGGCAGCCCCTTCTCCTGGCGTGGGTGGATAGGGAGACAGTCAGCCAGGCCTGGACTTTGGGTGCTGGAACGAGTGGTTAAGAAGGGAAACTTGGCATCCGACTAATCAGGTTTGAATCCTGGCTCGACCATTTGCAGGCTATGTGACGTCTCTAAGTCTCAGTTTCCTCATCTGTAAATTGGGAGCAATAATAGATAAAAGAGTGCCTTTACCCCTGGATTAGTGCTGAGTGCTGTGCTTTACCACGCTGCCTCTAGCCAGCTGCAGCTGATAAACAGCTATGGACTTGGAGTAACCCCAGACAGGAAACCCTCCACAGAGCTAAGTGCAGACTCTTTCTTGACCAATATACAGTGAGACTTACTTAACCAGTCATGGACAAACCAATGGAGTCATTTCATGGACTCCAGGATGCAAGCTACAATTCTTAATTAGGATAATCACAAAGGACCTAACTTTCCTAGCACATAAAATTCCTTGACATTGTCCCTTCAAGGAGCCACTTGGTGGATTTACTACCCAGCATGTCTTCCCTTGGCTAGTAAATAAGTAAACTCGATGATCACTCTTCCAATCACCATGGCGGTCTTTGTCTTTCCTTTAACCACACCTCGTTCATTAACAGTACTCTCTCTAGTAGGTGGAATAATGCCACCCTCACCAGAGATGTCTAGGTCCTATATTCCTCAGGATCTATGAATATGTCAGGTTACCTAGCAAAGGGGAATTACAGTCACAGATGGAATTAAGCTTGCTCATCAGCTGACCTTAAACAGAGTAGCCTGGATGATCCAGGTGGACCCAATGTAATCCTGACATCTTTAAAAGGAGCAGAGGGAGGCAGGAGAGAACCAGAGAGATGGCAGCAGGAGAAGGACTCAGCTGACATTGTTGGCTTTGAAGACGAAAGGGGCCATGAGCCTAGAAACTCAAGTGACCGCTGGAAGCTGAAAAAGCAAGGACATGGTTTCTCCCCTAGACTTTCCAGAAAAGAAAACAGCCCTCCTGACACCTTGAATTTAGCCCAGTGAGGGCCAGGTCTGACTTCTGACCTCCAGAGTTGTAGAATAATAAATCTGTGTTGTTCCAACCCACTGTGTTTGTGGTGATTTATCACAGCAGCCAAGGAGAGGAACACAAGTACCTCCCTCGTTGGGTTTTTGGTGAGTTCTTACAGGTAAAGTGCTTAGAACCATGCCTGTCAGATCACAAGTAGTATTATAATTATTATAATGTCATCAATTTCTTCATTATAGCGCATCTTACCTCCTCTATCCCTTTGACCATTCCCACTATTCAACTCCAGCCAACAGAGTCTGAGGAAGGAGAACTGACCTTTCCTAAGCACTTCCTATGGCCAGGCATTGCACTGGGCCCTGTGTCCAGCACTGGGCACAAGCCCTCTCAGTGGCTGGTGTCTGGAACCACTGTGTCTAGAAAACAAGGCCAAGTCTTTACTGGAAGGATCGCAAAATCCCAGTTACAAATCATCAGCCAGTTGGGGCATTTGAATAGGTGTCATCAGTCACCACCACCCGGCCTTCTCCATGAGGCACTGCTCTGTCTGGCATTTTCACACCATCAGCCAGGGAGCTGAGCTGTCCTCAGAGCCCCCGCTGAGCAGCCTCTGCCTCGCCCAGGCTACCGACCTTGTGGCTTGTCCTCCACTCTCATAAGCAACCACACTCTATTGGCCTTATTGGCCTGCCTCCTCCAGGAATGGGACCGTGCCTAGTCCTGGCATGTGGGTCTGAGAAAGTCTTTGTTGCATGAAGGAAGGGTAAGAGGACAAATCATTCTTAGCTGTTCCTTTAAAAAGCCAGGGCTCTCCACAGCAAAGCTTAGATTAATAGGTTGGGCCTTTTCCAATGCCAGGGTCAGGACCAGGGTGATGCAAGAGAAGCACCTAGAATGCAAAATTTAAGGAGGCACTCGCTCTCCGAGGCTGACCCTGTACTTGCACAAACCCATGGTGAGTACCTCCTTAAATTTCACACCAGCGGTGTTCTAGCCCTGTCCGATGCAGTCAGATACCGTTTCAGCAGCAACCATTGCTGGAGCTTAAAGGAAATCTCATTAAATTTCTTAATGGTAAATAAATCAATTGTTCAACACTCACAGAAAGATGATGAATTTAGCTTGTGTATTGGTGAGGGAAATGCTAGGTTATGCTGTGATAACAAATTAATCCTGAAATTTCAGGGGCTTAACATAGCAGGTGTTTATTTCTCGCTCACGTTCCTTGTCCACCGTGGCTCAGCGAGGGGGCTCTGCTCCACACAGCCACTCAGGGAGCCGGGATGACGGAGGCTCTGCCAGCCTGGAGCTGCGCCATCCTTAGTTGCCACAGAAAGAGAAGGGAAAAACATGGAGAACTCACCCCCATTTTTCTCCAGTTTTGCTTAGAAGTAACATGATTTATTTCTACTTACAGCCCATTAGCTACACATCATTACATATCTCACCTACCTGCAAGGAAAGTGGGAGAGGGACTCTTCCTATGTGTTCAGCGGGAGGGAGAGGGGAACCAAGATTGTCTACTTGAAAAATATATTAAGATCCTTGCCTGAATGGAGCTTACGACCTAGGGCTGTGATTCTCAAACTTTATGGACCAAAAGCATTCATGAGGCCTTTGTCAAAAACGCAGATCCTTCATCCCTACCTCCAAGGCTCTGATGTGGGATGTCTTGGGAAAGCCCAGGCATTTACACTGTTGCACATTCCCCAGGTAATTGAGATGCAGGTGGTATGTGGAGCACAGTCAGAGAAGCTGGATCCAGCCAGACAATCGTTGGGCCCTACCAGTGCCGCTGGTGGTCAGACCCCGAGGACTCACTGAGGTCACTTGCCTTCACAGGGATCTCCAAATGGCTGTGAGTTTTGGTAACCTTGCCGAAGGCGCAGACTTGGACAGGCTGGTCTTAAGAAGGGGAGCGTGCTGTCACTGCAGGATTTTCTCAACGGGCAGGCATGGCCTAAGGCATGGACTACGTGTTATGGAGACAGAAGCAGCCACATGGGCCACTCAGCCCCAGGGAGGTGCCTGATTCCACACCGTGGGCATTTCTTCAAGTGAGGAGGGTCATGGTCTTAGAGCAAATTCTGCAGCTCAAGCTTATGTGCCTGGGAAAAGAATCCAGAATTGAGTGGAGCTGAGAACACTGACTGACCGTAGAGCTGGTCAGTGAGCAGAGCCCTATTTTGTGTAACATATGAAGAGACATTGAACTTCTCAGCAGCTGGCATGAAAATTCACTCATGAGGAGGGACCTTCTGTGCTGAAAAGGCAGCTTGGGGGTTGAGGTGAGGCAAGATACCAGGGATCGGGGATAGGGGGATGGATCGATGGATAGATCAATAGATGGATGGATGGATGGATACATAATAAATATGAATAATAAAGAAAAGAAAGGAAGGAGGAGCAGAGCTGAGGGATGCCTGAGGGAGGGGTGGGTGGGGAAAAATCCTAGTAAGCTGAAGAATCGTCTATTAGGCAGCTTGCTGCCTGGTGCACCGTGAAACCGTATCCCAAGTCTCCTCTCCAGTAAAATCCCATTGCTCACTAGTGTGTGGAAGGGTGTGCGGCAGGGTGTGCTTTCTTCCAGGAGGAGGTGAAACAGCAGGAGGGCTGAGTCTGTGTCGAGAGTGCAAAGCAAAGGGCAGAGGGTCATTTTCCCTGTTTTACTCTGGGTCACTCCATGGTGTAGAGGCTCTGCCCCGCCCCCCAGTGGTCTTGAAAGAACTGCTGCACCTGTGTGAGCAGAGGAAGCGGCCATGACAGCCGGAGAGGCCACGAGGCAGCATGAGTGCCTGGCAGGACGGAGAGTGGCTGGGACGACGGGCCAAAGACTGTGCCTGGGAAGTCAGCCTGCTACCCCGCAAGTGGGCTGGACGCTAAAAGCAGGGGAAACAGCAGCCAGGAGCTCTGTAAACACTTGGCGCAGCAGGGTACGCTTGCAGGGCTCGGAGCTGGTGCATGCACAGGAAGGAGCTGCGAGCCAGGGCCGTCTGGATTATGTCACTAACCTAAACAGTTGGCCATGACAGTAAACGTAGCAGTAGTAACAATAGTAATAATAATAAAAATAATAACAGTAGCTAACACTTATATAGACCTACTATGTGTGTGTCTTATTCGGTAACTCATCTATCCCCACAACGCTCGTGACTTGGATATATCATTGCCTCCATTTTATGAGAAAACCAAGTCCAGAACATGGGAGTGGGTCAAGGTTACAGCCTGCAATAACTGAGCCATGATTTGAATTTAGGCAACGTGCCTTCAAAGTCTATACTCTAAACCACTGCCCCCAGTATATGTAAAAGTGCTTTATGAAATAAATGTTAAAGTGCTGAACAAGGCAATGTATCACTGGGCTTCTGGACATCTCAACAAGCAATATTAAAACAGAAAAAAAGCAAAACTAGCCCAAGAACTAAGGACTTCCTGGGAAGTAAAGAAAATTGTGACTTAAAGATACTCCCACTTAAGCTGTGACCTTCCCCTGCCATGCCCAGCATCTCAGCCTTGCTCACGATAACGATTGTTGTTTGCTTTTCTTTAGCATATCAAAACAAAATTAAAAAGCCAATCCAGCCTTAGGATCTGCTATGAACCAGACCAAACATCATTTACACCCAGAAAGTCGCAGAGCTGGGCAGAGAAGACAAAGCAGGAGCACAGCAGGTCAGGACTAGGTGCGGCTTGTCAGGGCCCAGACTCAGTGGACAAGCAGACGGTCTTGGCTACAGGGGAAAACTCAGCACAGACCCACACGGAGGTCACCAGGAGACGCCAAAAGGTCTGAGGACTGAGTACTAGAAGCTGAGCACAGCCAGGAACATGAGGACCAGCCCCAGAGAGTCTGCCCAAATCTGCAGGGCCCCATCCCCAGGAAGCCCCTAACCCAGGAAGGAAGGTTTTTGCCCAGCTTCCGGAACATGGCACTGAAAACACCTTCCCTCAGGGACTCCAGGCCCACAGTTCAGAGCAACTTAGGCTTCGCAGGCACCATAGATAAGAGAAGGCCTCTTGGAGGCAATAAAAATGTGCCCCAATAACTCTGCCACTCAGGATGGGGTGGGGACGTCCCCTGCAGCGTGAGAAGAAGGCTTTCCTGATTTCCGGGTCTGCGTTTCGTCTTCATTGACGTAGTTATATCAGGTCTTGATCTTCACACTTTCCTACAATTCAGTCTGTTTTCCTTCCCAACACACGAAATACGTGTGATTGCTAAGAAACTGAGTTCTCAACTTACACTGTTTTGCCCTCATTTCTTAAAATATCTTGCTGAGGTTTCAATGTGAACCACAAAGCCAATCCTGATGGTTCTGAGCTGGCCTGTTCATCTTGGGGTAAGCAGACCCCAAGCCAGCCAGCCCCAACTGGCAAGCACCCCAGCAGCCCCCCTCACTCTCTGTGTACATGAGATCCAGGACAAAGGCGTCCCGAGGGACCTCCCAAGGCTGCTGGGTGGAGGCTGCACGTGCCCACACAGCCTTGTCTGTGACCCAGCTTGAAGGGGGCTTTTGTGGCATCTACTCCTTTAAGAATAAAGTACTTTGAACTTGACTGGAGCAGCAAGGAATCTCCCTGAGACTGTAGTCTGAGAAGCAAAGGAAACCACTGGGCAGATTGACCCCAGGGAAACAAAGTCTCTGTGGTTAGACAAGCCCCCCAATCGTGTTAGCGTACCCCCAAACACACAGGACATGATCTCGGGGTGAGGGAAGGAGGTTCAGGGGGACCAGTCTGCTCTGGAAGAGTCTGCACACACCCGGAGAGCCGTGCAAGTACCATCCAAATGCCCTCCCGTGGCTCCCTCACCCCTGCCCACCACGCCCTCCACCCCTTTCCACCACTGGGGTGTCACACGGGGTTCCTCCCCTGGACCTGGAAGCTCTCCACATTTCCTAAGCTTGCTCGGCTTCCTGCTCCCAGTTGTCTAACTCACCTGCCTCCGTGCATTTGCCCTCACGCAGACACCCTTCCACCCCTATTCCCCTGCACCCACGCTTTCCAAGCCCCTCTCATACCCCGTCTTCTCCACAGTTCCCTCCCACATCCCCCAGGCTGCACTCACTCTCGCATTTCTACCCCATACCTGGCACTCCTGTTGGGATTCTTAACAAGCTAGGGCACAGGTGGCAAACACAAGGCCCATGGGCCAAATCCGGCCCTCCGCCTGGTTTTATCAGGCCCGGCACCTTGTTTCTACTCGGCGGCAGCAACACTGAGCTCTCACTTAACTGTTAAGGAGCAGTTACAGTTATACAGTCCTAAAATGACATTCGGCCCTTTGAAGGCAACCGCAAGGCTGATGTGGCCTCTGGTGAACATGAGTGTGACGCCCCTAATCTAAGGTATAACTTGGACTCATTTCCTTTTCCTGTACTTGTAAGAGCACGCTGTATTCCAGTCCAAGTTCCCCCGACACATGAGCTGTGTGGCCCGGGGAAAGCCACTCTACCTCTCTGAGCCCATCTCCCTGTTTACAAAATGAAGACTAGACTGTCTACCTTCCGAACTGCAGGGGAGAAGAAAGCAGATCACGGCTCACCTGTCACGGGGCCTGGCACGCCAGAGCCGCTCACTGAGTGCCAGCAAAGTGCTGCCCTGCGGGGTGTAAGAGGCTGGGCTCTGGGTTAGGCTTCCCGAGGGCATTCCCTGGTTCTGCACCTTTCTGCTTGGCTGACCTTTGACAAGCTGCACACCCTTTCTCTGCCTGGGGTTCCTGCTCTTAAAAAGAGAATGAGGAGAGTTGCTATGGGCTGAAGCCCCAGTCACTTTCCCACCCCCACCGGAAGCAACTTGTCCTGTTAGCCCCTCCCACTTAAACTACTTGCACCCAAACCCTTGTCCCAAGGACAGTTTTGCAGGGAGGGGGACAAACTAAGACAGGAGGCAAATGAGTGCGCTTCCCGCTACAGTTGGGGGGGTCAGTGCTGTGATGGGGCTCAGAACCAAGGGCCTCGCTCCAGCCGAAGGGCTGCATGAACGACCCATCCTGGGAGCTCCCGCTGCGGACTGGCTGCGGTCAGCCCCAAGCCTCATCGATTTTTACTGAGTGCCCATTTGGCACCAGGCATGCTGCCGGGCGCTAGCAATACTTCCCAGCTCCTACCCTCCTGCACTCGACAACCTGGGGAAAGCGGCAGACACGTACAACTGCCTGTGCTCAGAGCAGCCACAGGGACCTGCTCAGGGACTGAGGCGCGGGCTGTGTCACAGACAGGACTGGCGAGCGGAGGCCTGGCGGTGGGGAGCCCCAGCTGCGCTGTGGCGGGAAGGGTGCTAGGCTGGGTTCTCTGTTCTCACCTGATAGAGCCATCGCCAGGGATGACAAATGTTGATGCTCCCCACCCTCCCCACCCCATCCCCCTGCCCATAATGAGGATTGGTCCGTTCTGGCTTTTGAGCTGGTGCTGAGCTGTATTTTGGAAGCAGCCTAAAATCTGGGATATGGTGGGTCTGAATATCAGCCCTAGCTCGGCCTCTTGCTACCTAAGTTGCTCCATCTCTCTGGACCTCACTTCCATCGCACTGCATAACCTGGAGTCAACGATACATACCGCTCCACAGGCACAGACAATGGTGCGGCTGTTCCCAGAGGGCGAGGGGGTGGGAGAGAATGAAGAAGGCAAAGATGGCCAAATACACGGGGACGGAAGGGGACTAGTCTTTGTGGTGTGCACACAACGCAGTGTACAGACGATGTGTTATAGGGTTGCACACTTCGTATCTATATGATGTTCTTAACCAACGTATACCTCTCCTGCTGCTGTGCAGATCAGGTGGAATAAGTCCCGTCAGCGCGCAGTCACTGGGGCGCAGAGGTTGGTTGGAGGGCGTGCCTGAGACAGCAGTGGGCACTGGGGGGAATGCGGAGTGAAAACTCGAATGTGGACTTAGCTGATCTCTTGTGTCCCGGACGAAACACGGGCTCCTTGAGGTATGCGTTTGGTTGGAGCGCATGATTGAGGTGATCTCTGGGTAGTGAGGACTCCCACACATGCTCTCTATACCCTGACTTGGAATCCAAGGTCACTGCCTCTCAGGGAGCCCCCCTCTCCCCCCGAGCCAGTTCCAGAGAAACCCCATCAGAGTCCTAAAGCTCTGACTGGGCTGGGATTCAAGAACCAACCATGGCCTAGGTGGGCGTGCGACCGCAGGTTCTGAACTGAGGAAAGGGTCAGGGTCAAAGCTGCAGAAGGGTCTGAGACCCACAAGGAGCCTCATCGCGTTCACGCCACAGTTTTGATGTAAGTGGAAACCAACCAGAAGTAGCCTTATCAAGTAACGTAAACTTCTCACGGAACTTTTCAACCTAACAAAATCATCTAATTTATCTACAGTGATCTTCCCGACTAAGGTACACACAATACCGGTCACCTCACAAGGGGTGAGGACAGGGTGGGTGTGGGGGTGGAAAGTCACAGCGCTTAACCCCTAGGTAGGTGCTGAGACAGTCTCCCTCCTGACAGGCCGCTCAGCCAGCGCTGTGGCGAGAACCCTACAACAGGAGTCTCATCACAGTGAGGTCCAGAGCTTCTGGCTCAAACTTCAAATATTAGGAGAGTGAGAGAGAGCATGGACTCTCGCCATGGGAGCCGGGCTGTGAGCTTTTCTCCTCAAAACACCCTAGCGTGTTGGCATTAGCGTGCATGCCCACCGTACTCCTACCCACCTGGCTGTAGGCTCTACGTATATGCAAATTAGGCACCTAGTGTGGTGGGCGACTTCTGACAAGGCCCCAACGACCTCTGGTATTCGTTCTCTGGTATTTACTTCCTCGGGAAGTGCCCTCCCCCCTTCACTGCGGGCTGGAAACTTGCTTTGAACGCATAAAATATGACCAAGTGGTGGGGTGTCACTTCTGAGATCAGGTCACAAAAGATCCTGACTCTCTCCCTCTCTCGTTGGCACCCTCTGTCTGGCTCTCATACACTTGCCCTGACGAAGCAAGCTGGAGGAGTGCACATGGCAAGGAACTGGGGGTGGACTCCAGGCAACAGCCAGCGAGGAGCGGGGGCCCTCACCCAATGGCACTCAAAGGAGTGAACCTGCCAACAACCACGTGAGCTGGGAAGCAGGTCAGTGCTCGTACCCCAGTCAGTCCTCCCGAGGAGACTGCGGCCCCAGCCAACACTCGACCGCGGCCTGTGAGAGGCCCTAAAGCAAAGGGCCCGTCAGGCTGTCCCCAGATTCCTGACCACGGAAACTACAAGACGAGCAAGATGTGTTGTTTTAAGCTGCCAGGGCTGGGGGTGAGTTGCTGTGCGTCCGTAGATAACTAGAGCATTGAGGGTATTGGTGCTCATGCCTGTGCAGACGCAGGTGGCCCTTTCGGTTGCTGCTGACAATGTGCTGAGACCCTAATCAGGACTTAGAGTCAGGATTAATACATATTCTACATAGTCTACAGTCAGAAACAGGGAAACGGCAAGGCAAAGCACATGAATCTGAATGGGAAATGACCTTCCGAGGGATCGCAGATAATAGTAACCACTATTCCTGGGAAGTGTGTCTTGTGCACGGGTGCGCCCCGGGCGGGTCGTCTTGTTAAATCAGCCCCACAACCTGTGATGTTGGTGCTGCTCCAATCCCTGCCTTATAGGAGAATAAACTGAGACTCGGAGAGGTTAAGTCATTTATCAAAGACCCCCCAGACAGTGCTGAAAACCACGATTTTAACCCAGGCCTCTTTGACTTCAGGCCTTCCTTCCTATCCCCTGCTTCATCACCCCTGCCAGGCTGCAGTTGGGGTCCGGAGCCTTCTACAGTCTGAGGGTGAGGGCGAGGGTCCCGCCCAGGCCCCGCTCCCACATCCGTGACACGGAGTGTGGCAGGCCACAGGGAGCCCTCCAGACCTACGTCTGAGGGGTGGGTGGAGCATAACGTCAGTGAGCCCCATAACCCTGCAACAGAGGTACATATTGCATTTTATGTTAACATTAATGACAATCAAGAATGATTACAGGAGGAATAAAGTAAAATCCCCTGAGACAAAGAGAACTGTAGCCTGGAAATCAATGGCAGTGAAGGCTGCTGAATTTATAGTCTTCACGGGTCCAATATTCCAAGGATTTTTTCAGATTCCTGGCCTTCCCGTACTTCCTCATTCAGACAACCCACCGCCCTCTCCGGAGAGTGATTCTACAGAGGGGATCTGATTTGGTGATCGAAATGCCTCAGCCCGTTTTATACACTCACTCACGTCTCGGGCTTCATCTCCCACCGAGGCCCCCCCACACCCGCAGGCAGCCTGTGTTTCCCAACCAGGTCAAACTCTGACTGCCGCCTCAATGGCTGTTGCTCTGTCTGGAACACCCCTCTGCATTTGGTCAGCATCTCTTACTTTAAATAGCAACTTGACTGTGACTTCTTCTTGAAAGCTCTCCTGGAAAAGCTGTGTGCTATCACGCGTTCGCTATCCGTTGCTGCAGAACAAACTACCCCAAGTGTAGCAGCTGAAAACGACGAGTATTTATTATATCACAGTTTCTGGAGCAGCTTAACTGGCTGCTTCTGCCTAAAGGTCTTTCTTGAGGTCATCGTCAAGGGGTCCGGGTGTCAAAGTGAAGGGTCTGCCATCATCTCAAGGCTCCATTGGAACCAAAAGATCCACTTTCAGGCTCAGTCCTGTGGTGGATGACAGGCTTCATTTCCCCAGGGGCCACTACAGGCTGGGGCTCAGTTCCCCACTGCTCCCTGACAGCCCAGGACTGCTCACGATGTGGGCGCTTATTTCCCTCAATGCAAGATACACAGAGACAGACAGACAGACAGAGACCAAGAGAGATGGGTCACACATCACGGCTCTTTTATATCTCAGAAGGGGCATCCTATCACTAACTACTGCTATATTCTACTCCTTTGAAGAGAGTCTGTAAATCCAGCTCATTCTCAAAAAGAAGCAATCACGCAAGCACGTGAGTACCCGGAGATGCGGGAATCACCGGAAGCAGTCTTTGAGCTTGCCTAGGACATGACCACGTCTCATGATGAAGACGTTGTACTGGTTTATGTATCCACCCTCCACTCCCTCCAGATCGCAAGCACCTTAAGGGCAGGACAGGACTGTGTCTTGTTATATACTGTCCCGACCCTGACACCGGCCAGGAGCCGGGCTGGAGTACATAGCCCTGTCTCCGTCCTGCACACTGAGCTGCTCTCCTGGGACCTGCATCAGCATGGGGGTCTAGGGCCTGTCAACCATCATGGGGAGTGATGTCTCTCTAAAGACAGGTGTGTCTCCTGGGAATAAGTTTCTTTGCCCAGGAACTCCCTCCTCTGCCTGTTCTGTCCCAGGTGACTGAATGGGGGGGTAGAAAGTTTTCATGAAGAAAGCACCCCACCCATGTGTGTTTAGTGTGACCATTGCTTTCCTGTCCAGATTTCTGGCCCCTACCTCATGGCCCCTCCTACAGGGACCCTGTCCCTCCCTTTGCCTCTCTCTTAACATCTCTCTCTCTCTCCCTCTCTCTCTTCCCCCACCCCCAGACCTACTTCGTTGAGTCAAACTGCAGTTTGAACGAAAGCCAGAACATCTTTCCCTCGGTGTGGTGGGGACACACCTGGACTCCGGAAGTAGATTGCTTGGGTTAGAATCCCGGATTTGCAGATGTGTGACCTTGGGCAAGTTATTTAATTTCTCTGTTCCTCATTTTCCTCTTCTGTAAAATCATGATAATAATGGTGTTCATAACTCATCGTGTTTCATAAAGATGCTTGCTAAATGAATAAATGATCCTGTCAAAGGATGTGCCAGAATAAAATGAATAATCACCATCCCTTATCCTCATGTAGTGCCGCATTATTTACAAAATGCTTTCGTGCAGAGACTCCCCCTTCTTTGTAACAACAATGCATGAGGTAATATTTGTTACGATCCAATTTTGCAGATAACTGAAGCATAAAGAGGTTAAGTGTCTCGCTTGATGCCGCACAGAGCATTAGTGACAGCGGGGAGCAGACCCAGGTTCCCAGACCCCAGGGACTCTCCACAGTCCTCTGAGCTCAGGCCTGGTGTCATTCTTAAGTCTCTGCATTTCTCATGGTTTCATGAGGGTAAATCAACAACAAGATGAGCCGCATGCGGTCCCTGTGGATAGAGTCGGTTCACAGTAATATCTGAAAATCAGCATGTTGATGAGCCACAGGAATCTTGAGTGGCCTGCGAGAGTGGGGTGGGTATGCAGGCGATTCTCTGCCTCCGTGAATTGGCTCAGACGTGGGGCCCAGAAGGTGCTGTACGGGTTCAGGTTGGATCCATACCTGCCTGTCCTGAAGACACCCTTTGCTGTCATTATACATTAACTTCCCATGTTTTCCTTTTCATGACGGCCCTCCCGAGAAATGTTGTCAAATCGGCTTGCCATCTGTAAAATGAGGAGTTGGACCTTGCTCCCACCTTGAGGGAAAGGATTTTTTTAGTGGCTTTCTTAAATTATTTTTTTTTTCCAAACATAACACGAGGAAGGGGTTAAAACTGGTGTACAGCCCAGTAGAATAAGCCCAGATTTCGGGAGGGATGAAGAGGGAGAACCCATCACCAGAATCCCCCCAACTTGATCCCAGTGGATCAACAATAAGCCGTGTAGACGTGGTTTGTCGGTGACACCAGCCTGACGCATCTCTCTTCCTGCACTAAGTCCCATTGATTCATCTGGTCCCCTAGGCTGACAAAGAACCATCAGGCGAGGAGCCCTGGCACCATCCAGTGTGACGTTCTTCAAGTGACCGACCAGCCTTTCGGGCGGTAGAGTTGCAACAGCCTCAGGCCCTCGCAGACGCACCAAACATTCCAGGTGCCACACCTGCCAGTGCACTGGTTAAGAATCACTGAGAATCCCACCTCATCTCCAGCCTGTAGCTCAATGCCATCCTAAATTGTTTCTTACCTCACCCTGAATCCCCAGCCCCTGACTTGTGCCTGGTGATGACATGTTTAAAGATCTCCTGATGCATGATCTTTGAAGTCTTGCCCAGCTCCAGAATTTAAAAACACTGACAACAAAGACAGACAAAAATGAAACTATGTTTAAAGAAAACACAATAACTCAATGAGTACAGCTATCTGAGGCCACTCATACAAGGGTAAATAGGCTTAACTATCTCAGGAGATTCTGAGGGTGCCAGTGAGTTCACTACTTAGTGAACCAACGTCCATGGGATGATTCTGAGTCCCCCAGAGAGAATCCAGTCTTGTTGAAGGAGGCATTGCCTGTGCTGCGTGACTAACCATGTTAACTACGGAGTCCCCAGGCTGAAGAGATGATCTGTTGACGACTGTATTTGGTGACCAATAAACCCGCAATAAATTCAACTCAACGGACATTTTTGGGGATCTACTGTGCATCAGATACTCTGTGAGTTCTGCTTCTCTGAGAGGCAGACACCAAGATGGGATTTGATTTGCAGAACATTCCTGGGCTAAGTGCCTGTGAAAGATTAAGGGAGCAGGAGTAGTTGGGGAGAGTCCTCACACAGAGATGCAAGCCGGACACCCATGGGACAGGGAGGGCAGAGCTGAGATCACACATGCTTCTGAGACTGTGTTGGCCAGGACAACAGAAAGGACCCAGGCAAAGGTTGCCCCTTAGAGGACTCCCTGGTGAGCAAGAATGGCGTGGCTCTAGTGCTGCTGAACGGTTTGGTCTTGGGCTAGAGGCCGTGCCGGGGAAGGCTGGCCTCAGCCTGAGGGCCAGGGGGAAGCCGAAAGCACAGTGAGAAGGCTGCCAGTCACCCTGCAAGAGGCTCCCTTGAAGAGAGTGGCACATGTCCATGGTGGCCACAGAGGAAGGACCTGCATAAGATCCAGTCCTTTCCTTTGAAGGACTTTCCTTCTCTTAAAAGAAGACCGTGAAGAGGGAAAAGTATCTGAGAAGGGATGCGCATGGCCGAAAAGAATGAGACATTCACTTATTTGAGCAAAGGGCAGTGACTCCGAGAAGCAACTGGAGCGGACGTGGCCACGGGTCAGAATGTCGAGGCAGCATGGCTGGAAGGAGCTGGATGGCTAGACGGACTGTCCTGTGGGAAAGAACAGGTTGTCAGAGTCAGACTGCCTTAACTTGGGAAGAGAGAGCCTCAAAGGGGTCCTGAAGTCGAAGAGCACAAATTCACAAAGGGAGACAGAAGGTGGAAATGCGTTTCCTCGCCAAGTCCCACAACCAAGGGACAAGGAGAGCGTATTGCAGAGCCGATGACAAACAAAGCCAAATCCAGCTCTACACTGAGGGCTGTCAACTTCCATCGCCCCAAGCCGCTGATGCTCCCAGGAGAGGAATTTTTCCAGGCTTATACAACATTGTCATAGGATAGGAGAGGACAGGATGGACTTTTAAGGAAAACTTAAAAAAAAAACGTTGGAGAACCCTGGCTGGTGTGGCTCAGTGGATTGAGCATGGGCCTGTGAACCAAAGGGTCGTGGTTCGATTCCCAGTCAGGGCACATGCCTGGGTTGTGGGCCAGGTCCTGGCAGGGGACGCACGGGAGGCAACCGCACATTGATGTTTCTCTCCCTCTCTCCTTCCCTTCCCCTCTAAAGATAAATAAGTAAAATCTTAAAAAAAAAAAAAAAAAAGCTGGAGAAATCTTTCTGAAATGAATGGACAAATAGCTGCCTTCTTAAGCACTATTTAAATTCTCCCAGGTAACTCGATGAGCCTGCTATGAGCGTGAATGACTGGGTTCGGCTCATCCAATGACGTGCGGAGGACTATTCGCTCCTACACCAGAGGGCTCCAGATCGTTCACTTCTGAAATCGCCTTGTCACCTGTTCCCTCCACTATCAAGTAATCCGCCAATCCTCGTTACTGCTTCCAAAGAATCTGCTTACAGGAAATTTAGACACACTAGTCCTTACAACTCCTCTGGGGTGGTAAAGCTGATGACCGTTCTCATCGGAATCATATTTAATATGATGCTAAGAACGCCCCAAATGAAGAACTGAGTTCCCTTCTATGAGTCAGTCGATTGAGCCATTAGGAGTTCCTGAATTTGATGACATCTTTTTTTGGTTTGTTTTTGTTTTGTTTTCTTTTGTTTTGTTTTGCCACAAACATGGGTTTGTGTGTGTGTTTTGATGTCTAGGGGAGAGGGATTGTTTATTTCTTTCTTGGTTCTGCGATGTATTCTAGGTAACAGAGGTTGCTGAGCGAGTAACTTCTGGGTAAGTGAGATCCTAGATGACCTCACCAGGAGGGACAGTGAAGAGAAATTAGGATACTCGGACCTTTGCTGTCCCACGAATCTTCCTGGCTCCCGACTTCCAACAGAATAACTGGCACATAGAGTTGAGGGCAATTCTGCAATGGTTATGCTCACGAGTTTTTCTCTCTCGGGTGAAGAGTATGTATATATAACGAATAGTATTTCTTATGTCTCTTCTAACCACGTTCAGAGACTGAAAGGCAAAACCGGGCTTCGTTTCCTCCCATAATTTGTGTTCAGTCAACCTCTTGCAGAAGAGAGTTCAGCTCAACGGGAACAGTGGTGGCGTGGACCAGAATTCCTGCCGGGCGGCCTCATTACCAAGTTCACTGCCACCCACCCTCCTGAGGACATCAACTTCTGGAAACAGGTGAACGAGCAAAGATCACTCGAGTTCCAGCTGTGTGTCAGGCACTGGGCTAGGCATTTTGACATCCATTACTTCTTTTTAGAGATGAGCATGCAGAAGCTCAGAGAAATTAGTGCCATTGCCCAGGGCCACGAACTGAAGCCGGAATCCACATTTCTTGTTTCAAGCCTGATGCCCTTTCCTTTACATACAACATCCTAAAGGAGCCTGGGAACCCCATCTCCCCCCTGCAAGCAGACCAGCCAGGTGGGGGATGGGGAGCAGGGAGGGCATGAACAGTTCCACTGCTACCGTCTTCCAGGCCAGACACTTGACCTCATCCGTCGAGGCATCCCCGGTGGTCAGCTCCGAGTCCTGCCCCCACAGCGCCCCTGGCTCCAGCTCGCCGCGCTTGTTCTGCTAGAAGAGTACCACGTGTCCCCCTATAATTTAACAACTCAAAGCCACACCCCTCTCTGCCTGGGCTTTCTCATCCTCCCCCACCATTGCCAGCTCACCCTTTCTGCCCCAACCACAAAAGCTTTCTCTCGACCCTTCTGATCATGGCTTGTGCTGCGGCTTCTTTCTGCGCCTTTCCTGGGGTGTGCTTCTGAGAGGGAGAGTGTGTGTCTCCCTCTCCTCCGTCCGTCCGTCCGTCCCGGCTCCTCTCCTCCTTCAAATCCCTCCTCAAACTCCTCTTCCCTCGCAGTCACTGGGTAAATTCAGTTAACGCTCTAGCTCTTGGCACATGGGAAAAAACACAGATGCTGAAGTCAGGAAGAAATGGGTTTAGCCCTGATGTGACCAACGACCAGCTGTCTGAGAGGTGAGTCCCTTTTTTTAGCTTTTTTTTTTTTTTTTACCTTTTCCTTGGTTGTTACACCAAGATTCAAACACTCGCACCTCACCCAACCGCAGCAGAAGTAATGAAGGGGTTCCGGTTGAGTGCTTGCCCTCGGGGGTCGAACCGCAAGAGCTGAACCCTGGTGACCTCGCCCTGAGCCAATCGTGGAGTTTCTCTAAAGCCTCAATTTGCCCACCTGCAAAGTGGGCTGATAGCTGTACCCACGGAATTGTGAGGATAGCAAACCGCTAGCAGAGTACCTGCACGTTGTAATTGCTCAGCCCGTGTTGTTAGTAAGTATTACTATCGCCTACCTTGCCAGGTGAATGTGAAAATAAAATGAGAAATGAGAAAGCTGAAGCTGGCTTGTACTGGCTTGCGAGGCTCTGCTGTTTGATGTTAGGAGCTTTGAAACAGTTTGACGGCAAAGGAGCAGCTGGAAACCAGCCATGACCTGAGTGAGTGTGTCACTGCGGCGATCAACAGATGCCACGGGTAGGGCGGGGTAGTTCTGCGGGGGGGTTGTTTCTTCTTTTTCTCAGAGGAAAGAATATTTACTGGAACACCACGGCCTTGACCTCTGTCTGGAACACTGTTTAGAGTGGGGGTGAAGGAGAGAAATAGAGTAAAGATAGAGATGGTGAGGGGGAGGGGAGGGAAAGGGGGAGCGAAGAGGAGGAGGAAGGGGGAGGAGAGGGGGGAAAGGAAGGGAGACAGAAAGAGAGAAGGATGCAGGGGGGGAGAGATGCTTTCTCTCACCTGGATTATACTAAGACTCTTCTCAGGTCCCAGCCTCCGGCAGTACAGTTCCTGACACAATCTCTCCCTTCGCTCAAGCTCCCATGGCGCCCCTCACTAGTGGAGGGGTGCCATCTAGTGACAGAAACAGTAATATGGTTTCTCGTCTTCACCGCAGCAGAGATCATCAGTATAAACTGCCATCTGGCGGCCAGACCTGGCCCTCTGCCTGATTTTTGTAAATAAAGTTTTATTGGAACACAGCCACACCCATTTGCTTACAAATTGTCTATGGCTGTTTTCCCACTGCAATGGCAGAGGTGAGTAGTTGTGACAGAGACAGTATGGCCTGCGGAGTCTCAAATATTTGCTATCTGGTCCTTTACAGAAAAGGTTTGCTGACCTTGACCTTACAGCACAGTTGAGTAAGCCTCTTCCTTCACATCTACCTGCTGTGTCTGGTCAAATATTTGCTATCTGGTCCTTTACAGAAAAGGTTTGCTGACCTTGACCTTACAGCACAGGTTGAGTAAGCCTCTTCCTTCACATCTACCTGCTGTGTCTGCAGACCTCAGTCCTCAGGTTCCTGGCTCCAGGGCATCTGACTGCCTCTGGTCGTACACAAGGTCATTTTCAACATCCCTGTTCTAAGTAGTGCTGTGGTAAATCCGCTGTCATTTCATCTCTAAAAATGTTGAGGTGTCCCTAAGGTGGAGCGTTCTCTCTGCCACCAGAAGAAAAGCACTCATAGGTTCTCTTCTGTCCCCTTCCTGTGGGATTTGAGGCAAAGCACTTAATGCTTCCTGACCTCGGCTCCTTCATCTGTTAAGTGGGACTAATAGTATTATCTGCCTCTTTGGCTTGCTGTGCGGAGCAAATGGGCTAGCAATTAGCTAGCCTTTCAGAAGATACACAAATGACCTCAGTTGGTTTTATTACCTATATAGCCCAGGGAGGAATATGTGATTTTCCTCCTCAGTCATCTAGGACTCTGTGGGGAACACCTGTTCTTATTTCGAATGTGCTTCTGAAGGCATTCGCAGCGCCCCTGGTCTGGTCCCTGAAACCCACACTTTCCCCTAGAATGCGAGTGCTTCCCACGCTTGGATCGTGGCCAAGAGGCAAAGGCTATGCCTTCGAGGAGGCAGGGGTGGAGTATGAAGGTGCACAGGAGAGATGCTGACCCCTGTGGAGTAGGACGTCCTTGGCCCCCCGGTGTATTTGGGGCTGAGCCTGAGAAGAGAGGTCTCATCCCTAGAAGGAAGCAGAGCTGGGGGCTCCCTCCTCGGCCTTGAAGAGAGGCCTCTGAGGAATGCCCTCAGGAGGAAAGCTGAGAAGCCAAGTCCACACCCATGAAGATGAAAACACGGCCCTGGCGGGGGGGGGGGGGGGGGCTGCTCCTCTGGCCCCAGACAAGCCCCCAGCCAGCTGCTCCCTGGCACCATCTCCAGGGAGGGTGTCTCCCAAAGCGGGGATTCCTTCTCTTTTCTGCCACTACCTTAGACAGCTCCACCTTCCTTTGTCCTTGCTCCCCTCCCCCCAGTCACATACCTGGCTTACAGAAGGGTTTTCTATCAAATGGTCACTGCAGCAGACACGGTAAGTGCCCCCCACACTCCCTCAGCACTGCCCATTCCCAGGCGCAAAAACCTGACAACTGCCAGCTGAACACCTGACACGCTGCCCTCCTGGCCCTCGGGGTGGGCTGGACGTGAGAGCGCATGCTCCATGCCCAGGTGCAGCCTTCGCCCCACGACTGATGGCACCAACAGCCCAGCTCCTTGGCCCCTCGGTTCCAATAACTGGGGAATGTTGGGCACTCCCTCCCAGACGTTTCCTCACAAAGTGAGTCCCAGTGGCCCACAGCAGAACCTGTTTCAGGTCTTGCCTTTATTGGCTCTTTTCTTCCCTTTTCCCCACTCATGAACAGGTGCTTCCCAGGATCACCACCCAGACAAACTACTAGACCTCACTTTCTCATCTCAGGGTCTTTTTCTCGGGTATCCAATCTAGGACATCCGGTTACGGCCACCTACGTTGTGCCAAACTCTGCCAAGTAGCTAATGCTACGACGAAGGAAGAACTCCCTACAGTGGGCCTCTCCAGCCCGGCCTGGCTCCTGCCTACCTTTGTCATCTCACCTCCAATCATCCCCCCGCTCGCTCACATTTCCTCAGCCACATGAGCGCCTCTGTAGCTCCTCCAACATGCTGAGCTCCTCCCAGCCACAGGCCCTTTGCACATGCTATTTTCTCTGCTTGGAGCGCCCTAACCTATCTCTTTGCCCAGATGACCTTTCAGCTTTTGGGTCTTACCTTAAATTTCACATTTTTCAGAGAAGTCTTTTCTAATCACCTGACTTAAGTAACCAATCCCCATTATTCCATGTTAATTTTTATTTATTTGCTTATTTAACAGAAGTCATCAAAATTGGTAATTAATTTATTTCTCTAATAACTATCTTCCTTTCTAGACTGGGCAGGGAAGATATCTCCCTTATTTACTCTTATATCACTAGTGCCAATCAGAAGGCCTAGAACATAGTAGGTATTTGATATATGTTTGTTGGTGGATCAATGAACGGATGAAGCTCACAGGTGACACTTTGTATCTTCTATTATCCCTGTTTGTATACTCACCCACCTCGCCCTCACCAAGTAGTCACATGCACGATTGCAATGTTCTTAGGCATACTACCTTGTGTTTTCCTCTGTGCCCCCAAAGACCTGTAAACCAATTAATCAAAATCTATTGTTGAGAGGTCAAATGGAAGGAGAAAGACTAATAATTCAGGAGTCCACAGCCCTGCATCTTCCTGTAGTCTCGGTCTATGGCACAGAATAGGGAATGTCTTCTGATGCTCCGTTTCATTATCTGTACAGTGAGCACAGTAATTCTGCCTCGATCCCACAGAGCAAGTAGAGTGTGTAAAAGGGGCTGAAAACTGCAAAGCATCATACAAAAGTCTCACTGAATTCCCTTGTGAGGTGTTGTGAGTTGCCACACTAATCCCTCGCTTTCAACATGGCAAATAGCAAAATGTTTAATCCCTGAGAGTTTGTTTACAGTTACTAACAGTTCCCCCATGTATTTCACATTCCCAAGTGCATTGAGGCAGAAAGCCAGACAGAAGCTTCCTGAACCAAATGGAGCTTGCCAAACAGGAGTCTAATTGCGTACAGCTGGAGTCACTAAACCAGGTTCATGGTGCGTTGTTTCAGGATGCTGGGCAGTGCCTGGGCCCACAGCAGAGCCTGGAAGGGGCCCTAGAGAGGCCCTACCATCCACAGAATGAGATCCAGGAGGAGCCTTGCCTGATGGGATCTCTCCATGGAAGGTGTCAGAATGAGGGCAGGAGTCATCGAGCTGGTAGTTGACCTTGGCTTTGTATGCAATGAATCCAGGAAAGGCCAAGGTTTGAGTGAAGTGGAAAGGGTGAGAGATCTCAATAGGTGCATGAATCTTAAATTTTGTGAACTTTCACTCACCTGAGAGTCAAATTCTAGGATACAGGAGCAAGTGGGTGGACGTCAGGGAGGATCTCAATGGCCTCCTGAAAGAAGTATTCATAGAATTCTCAAGAATCAGAATCAGGAGGAACAACATGCTGGGTTTGAATCTCACCTTCACATCTTACTAGCTGTGTGGCTGGGGAAATTGTTCAGCCTCTTTGAACTCAGATTCCCCATCTACATGCTGAAGGTAGTAATACTTGTACACCTTTTCTTGCAAAGTATACCCTGACCATTACCTCATCATGGTTTGAGTGTACTTCCCTGCCCTTTACTTTTACGTTGATCATGTGACTTTTTTGGCCAATAACATATGAATGGAAATGCCATCAACATGGGATGAACATAGTCTGTCTAGCCGACTTATAATAGGAGGAGAATAGATATATATGGACCAGAGCTACACCTGCCAGCCCCACAGACTGACAATGAGAAGCAAAGCTATGCACACCAAGTTCAGATTGAACAAGTCAAGCTTTAGCCAATCCAGACATGTACAGGATAATAAACTATTGTTTTAAGACACTGAGTTATGGAATGGTTTGTTACACAGCAATAGCTCACAGACGCAATAGTCAATAATACCTACCTTTCCAGTTTGTCATACAAATTGCATTAGACGATAGACGTAAGTTTCCAGGACAGTGTCTGACACAAGTGAGAAGCCCAGTGAACGGAGGCTCTCTCTTTCCCTGCTCTTAGTGTGAAGGTTGTCTGGTGGCTCCTGCTGGTGTCTCTACTTTATCCTGCTGTTTCCCATCTTCTGCTCCTGAGACAGCCCCAACGACTTTAAGGAGAAGAATGTTTTCCTCCCCTATTTCATCTGCCTGGTGCCAATTAAATCAAATGTATGGAATTGCCTCTGGTTGGTAACTACCCTGGGAAATTTATTTCAGACTGTTTGAGAAGCAACTTCACCTCCCTACATCTTCACCTCCCCGAATTTGCTGGCTTTGGGGCAGAATTATGACTGTAAAGTCTCAGTTGCAAGGGAAAGAAGCTATTGTATTATTTATTTCTTTGTATTTATATTTATTAGGACAGGTGAGGGATTTCAAGCTATTCAAATCTCTTATTAGAGTGGAGGAAAGTGTCAAAGATTTGGTCCCTTGGGCTGTGATAACTTCACTATGACCAAGTTCAAATTGAAGTTAATTATATCACTAAGCCCAGAGTGATCCCTACAAGGCTACATGGCTCATTAGTTTATTTTTTATGTATTTATTCTTTCATCTTCTCTGCTGCAGGAGGTAGCGGTAACATGCATGAGCTCTGGAGGTAGAGTGCCTGGATTCAAAAACTGTCTCTGCCAGTGGCCAGAGTATGTATGATCGTGGGTAAGGTACTCAGTCCCTATGAGACTCGGTTTCTTTGTCTATGAAACAAGAATAATAGCAGCCGTCACCTCACATGGTTATGAAGTCCAAATGAGATAAGGCGTGTAAAGATGTGAAGTGTTCCGCACGGCACTGGGCTTCACAAAGGCTTACTCCCTGCTTCCTGGGGGTGTCCAGTGGGCCCTGGGGAGCGCACTGGAGAGACAGGAATGAACAAGATATGGCCCATCCCTAGGAGAGGGCGCAGTCATGTGACGAGCACTGAAAAGTGAATCAGGCTGATGAGAGGGTGCCGTGGGGGCAAAGAGAGCCCACCCAATCCAGCTTGGGAAGTGAGAAGTCAGGCGGACTTCTGAAGGAGATGACATTTAAACTGAGTTCTGCAGGATGGTCTGGTTTTTTGTCTTTTTGATTTGTCCTGACCCCTGCCCAGGATTCCACAAGTCCCCAAGCCCCATGGGCCTCCGCATGTTCCAGATGGACTGAGAAAAGCACAGAAGGGCCTAGAAAGAAAGACAATTACATCTCATTCATCAAGCCCTGAAGATGAGTCAGACATTTTCACATAACTTTTCGTGCTTGATCTTCACAAACCTGGAAAGTAGCTTTATTGATTTCATTCCACATGTGAGAAAATCGAGCCCCAGAGAGGTTCACTTACCCAGAGTCAGAAAATGAATAAGCAGCTGACCGACAGTTCAAGCCCCAATTTCTCAGCTCTCTGCCAAGTTCTGTCTTTGTTGTGCCCTGTAGAACATTCTGAAAGGGAAAGAGAACCAGTTATTGGGTTGCAAAGAAGAAAAGGTCAGATCCTCCAATGCATTTCCTCTTATATTTTCTGCAATGCAGTTAATATACAATCATTAAATTCATGGAAATCTAAAATCAGAATTAAAACTTTAACATTCCCAGAGATGAGAGCAATTCCTTTTATCAAGGGTTCCTGATGTCTTCACCCTCCAAAAAAAAAAAAAAACAAAAAGAACCTCTGGAATCCCATACAGAATTTAAGGCTGTTATTGCTTGGGCTCTAATTTCTCTGAAACTCTGAGAGGATAAAAATATGAATTCTTCATTTCCTCTATGTTTAAATCCAGAACCAAAAACACAAAATCAAAATATACAGCAAGGATGTAAATGTATTTAGTTTTCAAATGATGACAAATTAAGGTAGAGGAAAGGAAAGAGAAGAAGTGAAACAGGAAGGAAAATGTGCAAAGGAAAAGAAGTGAGGAAGAGGCTGAGAGACCGAAGAGAAGACGCAGGCCGGCCTTGGGTGAAAAAGAAGAGCCCCAAAGAGAAGGGAAGGAGACAAATGCAAGAGAAAAAAGTGGGAGGTTACAGAAGGGAGGAAGTGTGGCGAGAAGGAGGGAGATAGAAAACTCCAGACGAGGAGAGAGAGGCTCAGCAAATTGGGATGCAAGTTCAAGTATGAAGTTGCACTTAGCTGTGGATTTCAAAATGCTTTCACCTGTTCCCTCCTCCTTTGACATATCGATCGCCAAGGAGCATCATTTCAGGTCTTCACCCCTCTGTTCTACAAAGGGCAGCGTTCTGCACAGCAGTGCATCCTACAGGAAAGAAAATTATTCCTGGGACAAACGTAAACACCCTCTGAGAACTGGGCGACATGAAATACAGGGCCAGCACTTCCCTTGTTTGCTAATTCAGGGCGTCACTAGAAAATCGTTTCACCAAGTATTCGAGATACTTCCAGGAAGACTGAGTCAATGACCCATTTCCCTGGAGGCCTGTTTTAGCTTTGCGACATTGACCAACTTCAACAGAATCAGTTCTTAGGTCAAGAAGAGAGCGAAGTGAAGCAGAGCAGACATCGATTGTTTCTGAAATCCAGCTGGTTTTCCTGGCGAACGGAGATAACCAGTCATACCGGCTGGTAGAACTGCAGCTCCACTCTGAGTGGGTCTGTCTGTGATAGAAGCAGAAGCAACTGCTGGGAACCGGGGAAGATAAACCTGGCCCGACACCTCCCGCTGTGGTCTGTGCAGCTGCTGGGGCTCAGCTGGCCAGAGCCAGTTCCGGATCTTTTGGACTGAAAGGGCCAGGGTGTGAGAGCTTGAGAGAAGTTTCCTCGTCCTTTGAAGCCCCTTTGAGTCCTCCCCCAATCAAGGCCAGCCTGAGTCTCCAAGGAGAAAGGGCCAGAAATGGCAAAGGCCTGCAAACTTCCTTCTGCCCAGAGACCCTCTCTGACCTGGGGAAGGTATGTGTGTACCCAGTTCCCACGCTGAACCCCACGACCACCAACAGCTGGGGTGTGGTCAAAGCTGAGAGAACCCTTGGGTCATGTCCCTTCGTTTTGTTAACAAAAGAAACAGACAAATTGAACAAGCAGTGTATTGGTAACCGTATCATAAAAACAAAAGCTACACCAAAATGCACAAAATAAAAAGTGAAAGTCCTCCTATTATCCACCACCTGTTCCTCCTCCCTGGAAGTGACAGCTAATATAAGTCTGTTCTGTAGTCTTCGAGACCATTTATTTATTTATTTATTTATTTATTTATTTATTTATTTATCTTTAGAGGGGAAGGGTAGGAGAGAAGGAGAGGGAGAGAAATATCAATGTACGGTTGCCTCTCATGCGTCCCCTGCTGGGAACTGGCCTGCAACCCAGGCATGTGCCCTGACTGGGAATCGAACCGCGATCCTCTGGTTCGCAGGCCCGCGCTCAATCCACTGAGCTACACCAGCCAGGGCGAGACCTTTTTTTTTTTTTTTTTTTTTTTTAAATGCATTTGCCTGTATGTCCATGTACATGTGAAGAGTTTCAGGATAATTTTATTAAGGTAACTAGGACTGGACTCTACGTACAATTCTGCCATTTGTGTTTGGCATCGACAGCACATCTTTCCACATTTTCTCATATTTTCTCAGCAGTACATACCGTTCCCCTTCATTATCTTTATTTGCTACACTAGTTTGATAGATAATTAGATGCATTCCAATTTTTTGCTATTACAAGCAATGTTGCAATAAACACTCCTAACACATACATCTCTGCACAAGCACATCTGTATTTCTGCAGGATAAACAGATACCTGGAAGGGGAGTTGCTGAGGCGACTTTCCACGTGCGGAGACTGAGGCCCACGAACGGGAGAGAGAGCTGAGAGGGGACGTTAGAGCCCCAAGGGCCAGGCCAGGTTCCCCGTGACACCGCCTTCTGTGAACCTGGACATAGCCAATCTATTCCCAAAGGCTGTGGGATTTCAGACTCCACACTGAGCACAGAGGAACACAAGTTCAAAGTCCAAGGAGAGCGTGGCTGTCCCAGCCTCAGGGGGCAAAGCGTGGGGTGGCCAGAAGGCAGCCGGCAGAGGGCAGCGGAAGGAACACTGAGCAGGAGCACTGCGCTCAGACTTTAAATCCTTCCGCCGCCATCCTGGCTCCCCCCACCTCCACCTGTGTCATTTCACACGACTGAGCCTCGGTTTCCTCCCCCACGAAATAGACTGCATTTCCATCTCCCAGGTCTCGTGAGAGGGCGGAGCCAGGTGCTCTCCGGACAGCGCGATAACCACTCCTACCTCGTGAGCGCTCCCCGTGTGCTAGGGACTCAAGTCCTCGGCCCCAATCATGTTATTTGACTTTCACAACAACGCTAGAGGTCGGTCTCATTTTCGCCCCCGTTTAACTGATGAGGAAACTGGAGCACAAGAAGTAATTCTTTGCCCAAGGTCCCCACCCAGCAAATGACAGGCCCCGGAGCGACACCAGGCAGCCTGGCTCCAGAGCTCAAATTCCTGGCCCTGACAAAAGCACACGAAGCTTGTGGGTGCCCCAACATGGGCATGAAGTCCCCAGGACTGGGTAGGACATGGGTCTGCAGGCACCAGACCTCAGAGTAGGGACCAAACCAAACAAGCCCCAGTGAGAACGCGCTGGACCTAGACCAGTGCGGAGTGCGGATGCTCTGAGGTTCTGCAGCCCAGGACCGCTGCCGTGGGCCTCTCCTCATCGCTGGGCCACACCATAAGTAAGCTGCCCCGCTGGGGCCGCCAGTACCTGGTGCTGGCAGAGCCCTGATGGAAGCATGCTGACCATAATTGCCTCTATCCATCACCCTGGCCCATGGAAGGGAGCAGAGTCTGGCTGGAGACTTGAACAAGCTGTTTCTCTGCAGAAAAAAGGGCCAGGGACACAGCCTGCTTGTTGGGAGTTTGGACAGGCCATGAGGACTAAAGGGCCAGGCAAGCTCTCCGGTCACAGAAGAAGGGGAGAGACAAGGACAGGGTGAAGGAGGGAGAGAAGAAACGGAGGGAGAGAAGGAGAAAAGCAAGGAAAACAGAGATACAGAAAGATGGTGAGCTTGGTGGAGGAGCGAGAAAGGCAATGTGCCAGGAGAATGTTTCTCAGATGGAACTTTCTGAATCCTTTTGGGGACAGAGAGGTAGAGATTAGAGACGGAGGTAGAGATAGAGAGAGATAGAGATGCATGTGCATATGTGTTTATACATGTACATTATATGTGTGTTTGTATACATAAACATACACATGTATATTTATATGTTTTCATGTTGATGATACCTTAAAAAATAAAAATGATCAAATTCAGGATTTTTCAGCCAATTCTTGAGCAGAGCACTGCCATCCAATTTAGCTGCCCGACCTCCCTCACCCCCCACCACCCCTGTAGAAGAAGACTCACAACACTTCCTTTTCCAGGTTCACGTGAAAACCGAGACAGGTTATGTCTATAAAGTACAGAGCACATGCTCGCTGAAGAGTAGCTGCTATTACTGTTTCTGCTTGCGAAACACTCACACTGGGCGGTTACCTGTGCAGGGCTGGGAAAGCGCATTTAGGGGAAGGGACATCGGGGCTGGACTTTGAAGAACGAAGACAAGTTCCCCAGGTCAACAAGGAAGGGAGTCAGCTTCCCCAGGAGAAGGGAAGAGGTTCTGGAAACAGGAGCAGCCAGGAGGGCTCGGAAATGGCTGGAATATGGAGAGTGAGAGGAGGCTGGTGGGAGAGGAGGCCCAGGAGGTCAGCCAGAACAAGACCCAGGAGCTCCCGCTTTGTTCCCAGGCCCAGAAAGCTCTCCGCCGAGCAGGCGGGGCGACGTCCGTGGCGGACGAAAAGAAAGGCGTTCAGGGACAGCGGTGTTTCTTTGGGAAGTTTCTGTCACCACAGACAGGAGCTAAGCTGTACGGTTTTTCTTTTACCCAGAATGCATGGGCATCCTCCCTCCCCACCTCCACACCACCCCTGCCCCACACACATGCCCAGCCTCGGAAATCGGATGAGAAAGTCCCTCAGGCTTTATGTACTGTATGTACAGACAAAGGGGCTGAGCATCCAGTAGCAACAAGAGTGAGGAAGGCACCGCTGTGTTTCAGCAAGACCCATGTTCCCCTCTTCTTCCTGAGGCTACAGCTAGACTGCTTTTCTCAGCTCCCCTTGCACCTGAGCGCAGCCACGTGGAGGAGACAGGATCCGCACTTGGCCCAAGCCCCTGGGCTCCCGTGCACGATTTCCGCATGCCCCTCCTCTTGTTCCGGAGAGCTCGGATTCCAAGGGTTTGCCCTGCAACTTTCGTTTGAGCCTGTCCTTGGCTAAAGTGGCCCCCTACTTGCATTGAGCCAGAAATTGCTAGGTGCCCACATGCGCCTGGGCAGCCCTCTGCCCCAGTTTGAAAGCCTAGAGCCCTTGGTTGAGGTGAGACCTACCCTAAGGTGTAATTGATGCCCCAGAGCCCCCCACAGGTCACCCGACCCTGGGGACTCTGTCTGAAATGACCCCCCTGCTGGCCCCCTTCCCCTTCGCAGCTCTGCCTCCTTCCTTACTGCCTCCTCCCAGGAGCACCTCCTACACAAATCACCTGCACATTAGCCCTTGTCCCAGCGCCTGCTTCTGGGGAACCCAGCCCTTCCTGGCCTCGCAGAGCAGCCCACCGGTGGCCTCCACGCTAATTGGAACATAATGGCCCACAGCGTCACCTTGGAAGACACTTCCTGATGATGGCAGAGCCTCCGACAGCCTGACCCTGAACTCCCGCAGGGAAGAAAAATGCGTGCCAACTAGGAACACCGCACTGGATGGCGAGGGGAGAAAGTTTCACTGCGCTGAGCCCTCGAAACACTTGTGTGCATTTGTGATGGCAGCTAGTGTTTCCACACTGAGAGGGGAAGTGACTTTATTCTAGCCCTCAGTGACATCTAGACTGCATGACAGGCAAGAGTTGAGGGAACCGTGTGCCTTTCCCCGGGCTGGGTCCTCAGGGAGCCCCTGCGAGCTGGGCCCGAGGGGAAGGGGCGCCTGCTGCAAAAGGACAGGATTCAAGGCCTCTCTTCCATCAGGACCAGAATTCCCAGAAGTCAGCTCTGCATACATTCCCAGGGGTCTGGGATTCTGTTCACAAAGGACCCTTCACAAAGCAATTCATGGAGTGCCCATATCACACAGACAGGATGTAGTATGAATATATAAATATTCACAATTGTCCATTCCTCCTGGATCCCAGCGAAAAATGATCCTTGCTTCCTGGGAAGATCTCCAGGATCGTGGTTGTTGAAGAGAATCTGGATAATTGGCCAGCAAGAGAAGATATTAATAGAAGTCAGAGAGGGTCAAGCAATACATATTTAAAAAAACACTAAGAGGGTTTGGCTGGAATGTCAGGAAGACAAACTGAAAAGCCACGGGAGCTGGGTGGGAGTGAGGAATTAAGAGTTAGGAGTTGAATATCAGAGTGAGAGGGAAGGGTCAGCAGGAGCAGCTGCCGTCTGGGTGGAGGGTGGCGATAAAGGCAGTGAACGGGAGGGAGGAATATGTCTGATGCTTTTCTCGGCAATAAGGATGAACTCCATCTTTGGCATTTCCTTAAGAAACTAGCTAGAGGCTTGAAGTTCTCATAGTTAATTTGTGATCCCTGGGCGGTTCCTGAACACAGGGCTGGAGAGTGAACTTTAGCAGAGATGATCTGTGTAAACTCCCTACCCTACGCAGTTAAGTGGCACAGAGTAGTAGCTACAAGAACCCTTGTCCCCTTGCTGGCTGATGGCACACCCACAAATAGGGACAGAAAAAAGAAAAACCATCCAAATATTTTCTGGATGATGCACAGAGGAAATGGCTATAGGTCTTTCATGTCAAGTTCATCTACAAAGAGCACCGGCCTGTGCGCAAACTCAAGGACTAAGAGGAAGTGTTAATGTCAAGACAGAGTGTTGACAAGGACAGAGGGTAGGAGAGTGACTCTTTTTCGCTGTAACCCCGACTGTCTCTTCAGATAAGGATGAAATGATGGCTTTTCCATTTATCTTAATTGGGCAATTTACAATTGTAGCTCAATCTCTAACAGGACAGAGACACACTATTTCTATTTTTATTTTTCTAGGGGACTGGTGGAAGGTATTTACAGAGTTAATGAAGGCCAATGAAATCCCTTTTATGTGAATAGAGAAAGGACCAGACTTCATGTTTGGAGATTTCTTTCCAATGGAGATGCTGCTGGCGATGCTGGAAAACTTCAGATTTAACCCGACCACCTCCCTGGGCGTCATCCGCTCACAGAGTCCGATCGCTATGGCAACGACCTCCCGAGAACATCCACACATTCTCAGGTGGCCTTATGCCTGAGTGAAGAATATAATTGTCGCTCTAAAAAATATTTGGTGTGTTAAAATTATGTGGTATGCATTATTCTCTCGATATTTCAATTTTCATGGGTTTGTTACTCTCTTCCATAATAGTTCAGTAGTTTGACTGAGACCAAGCTGCTTAAAAAGGCAAGCTTGCTCACAGCATTTATAGCCCTTCTGTAGACACACAGTTAAAGGCCTGAATTCTCTTTCAGAAACGCCTTGTTTATATTTTTTTAAAGGAAGGATCTACTTCAATAATGTAGGTGGTTTTAACTCAAAATTACTTTGGAATTAAATTATTTGGATATTTCTGAAGGAAAATAATCCTGGGACCATCATGACTTGGATAATTACCTTCATTATTTAAGTTATTCTGCTAAAATCTGGCTCAAATTACTGGTTCTCAAATGCCTCTTTGAGAACTTCTGAAAGAGGCATTTCAGAACATCAAAACACTCCAAATATTTAACAATACTTTTCCTGCTGGATTCACAGGCCCAGGTGAGGGAGAAGGTCACTGACTTATTTAGACAACCAAAAATAGCTTAGACCTGGAAGAGACCCCCCCCCCCGGCCCCGCTCACCATTTCCACGGAACCTTACAACCTACAGCAAACACGCACAAGAACGTCTTCTCTTCCCATCCCAACAACCCCTGTGGGAAACACGGGCCAGAAGCTCCATGTTCACAGAGGGGAAAACAGAGGTTCAGAAAGGGAAACGTTCCGTTCAAGGTCACACCACAAACACGCGACAAACTGGGGCTGGACCTCGGCCCTTCCGACCCCACGCCCAGAGCCCTTCCCCCCGCCTAACTCTAGATGTCGCCAAGGTTTGGGTTGAGGGCCAGCGGGCACGGGAGACACACACCGTCCTCTTGCTGGAGTGGTTTGTTTGTTTGTTTGTTTGTTTTATTTTGTCTTGGCATTTAGTGTCCAGGCCTGGCCACGGGTCGAGAACCCTGGACAAGACATGAGCTGCGCATGCATTCGTGCCTCTAACGTGGGCAAAAGCTGTGTAAGCCTGGGCCTCAGTTTCCCTATTTTACAGACTTGGTCCTTTTTTTCTCTCCTCTCTTTCTTTAACTCAATGATTTTTCAGTTCTGGGTTTTAGAATTTCAGCACCTTCTCTGTGTTGTGGGTGATACAGGGGAACAAACAGATAGGACCGAACAGCCTGTGACTTGTAACGAAGCAAAGGCTCACTGGCTGGCGGAGAGCACGAACGTGGGAGAGAAAGGCAGATCTCACCGGGCCGGAGGAGAAAGACGAGTGGGATTCAGTGAGCGGTGGGTGTTCCAGGTAAAGGAAGCAACATGAGCGGTCGTCTTAGCAACACACCCTGTATGAGTAGGGATCCCAAGAACGTAACTCCAAGAAAAAAATGGGGGGGGGGGGCTTTCCTGGAAGGATAGCTGCTGAGACACAGGCTTGAAGACACAGGCCAGAGCCGGAAGTGGGGACCTGGCTACCAGGGTGTTCACCTCTGCTTCCTGTGGTGTGCTCCACTCAGAAAGGCCCTCTCCACGGAACAGGCAGGACCCAGAACCACATGGATTAAGACAGGAGCAGCAAGCAGGACACACCACATCGGGGAAAAAGGGAAGCAGGTTTTAGGCAGAGAAATAGTATCTAAGAGAGTGCTTCCCACCTGTGAACCCCACTTTACAGATGAGAAAGCTGAGGCTCCGGCTAAGTAGCCTGCCCAAGGCCACGTGTTAGAGAGTGGCGAGGCCAAACCTGAACCCAGGACCATCTGGTCACGTCACCTGCCCAGAGCTGTTGTCATTCTCCCCTGTGATTCATGCACGTACGTTTTTTAGAATGGGGACAGCTTTGTAAAGAATAAGAACAAAATAAAAATTACCATCGCTAAGAACTAATCGCTGTCAAAATACCGGTGTCTTTTGCTCCAGACTCTGTTTCCATGTTTCCTATGATAGATATTTGGCATGCGCCGTTTTATCATTCATGGTCTTGACTGATCCACAGTCTAACCCAGGGCCCTGAATGCAGTGCGATCTGCCCAGATCCTCTTCACAGACCAGACCACCCACCCCCGAGCTGCTGCTAAGGGCTCACAGGTACCCCCAGCTGAGATGCTTGGGAGACTCTACCCCGATCAGAGCCCCAAGAGCCAAAGGTAGACTACGACTGAGTTATAAAAGCTCAGCTCCCCTCCCAAGGCAGAAAATAGAGTCCCATCGATTCCCAGGCTTCCTGTGAAATCAGGTAGAAGCCCGACTTTGGGTGAAAGGGCATCTTCAACTTCTCTCTCCTGTCCTGCTTTCTTTGCATCCTTAGAAATGTCCTGCAACATATCACTTGCACAAAAATTATCATCTCAGGCTCTGCTTATAAAGAACCCAAGGTAATGACTAAGAACGTCTCAACTGCGCTAAAGTGTGGTTCTCATCACCTGCTCCTTAAAGACGGATGAGCCACTTAACCACTGGCCACACCCAGCCGACCACCAGCACTCACATCTCAACGTGTTGTATTTTTTTTTATTTTTCTGTTCCTTTCTACCCTTCCAATAACTCTTAATGAAGTGCTAAGAGCTGCGTTTCCTGGTTTTAAAAGCCAATTTCTCTATGCATTTCTATAGTCATGTATTTATAGAATCACTAAAGCTCTGAAGAAAAACATGCATTATTCAGTTAAATTTTAATGCACTTTATGGGAGGAAAGTATACGCTAGAGTAGGAGTCTTAATTTAAGGATTCATGGAGATTTGGGAGTTATTGATTATCATATTCCCTCCATTCTAAGATATACAATTTAATGGCTTTAAAAGTCTTAGAATCAATGAATACATTTAGTGCCTGTTTTTCTCCCATCCCACTCCCCTGAAAACTCATTAAATGTTTTCATTTCTTCATTCACATGAACTCTAGTATCACCTCATTGAATGTCAAGACATTACCCCCAAATAAAATTTATAATAAAATTAGCCCACACCTATGGATTACTATGAGAAAAAAGTGACATCTTTGTAACACTGAGTTTCTAAACCTATAATATGGTACGCCTCCCTATTTAGGTCAAACCTTCATTATTTCTTCCAATTGATCACTGTCATTTTCTCCATGTATATCCCATGCAATTTTTTAAGTTAGTATTTTGTATTTGCATTGCTAATAAAAGTCCGAGTTGTTCTCCATTATATATTCTAAATGGTAATGTTAGTATATGTAAAAGCTACTTTTAATATTTCTTAAACATTTGATTACCTTTTACATCTGTCTTATTAGTACTATGAGCATTTCAGTCCCTCATTTGAGATAAGCTGTTCAGACAAATGTATCACTTGCAAATATAGATGTCTCCCTTTTCCATTGTAATACATTTTATTCCTGATGTATGTCTTATAACATTGACTAGAATTTTTGTAAAAACTTTAAATGGAGATAAAAAGGAAATAATTGGAAATGACTGTATTTCATCACTAAGCATGAAATTGAGTGTTTAATATAGATATTTTTCAACATGTTATATAAAATATGTCTACCCTAAGTAATTAAAGAATTTTCCTCAACAACGAGATTGAGTATTAGCAAATGCAATGCTAGGCTCTTATTAAATCAGACTCAGGCTAATGTGCAGGAACTACTTTCACTTCAGAGCAAGTTGGGCTTGGAGCTGATTGTCAGCTCTAGTGCTGATCCTGGATCTGACCAATTTATCTAACCTCTCTCTGCTTCACTTTCTTTAGCTATAAAATGATAATAATCATCACTTATAATGTTCTGCGATCAGTAATTAATCTAGTTCGAATGGTGCGTCTAACACGCTGATGATCCCATGACAGATGCGCAATTACCTGGCATTTCCAAAGTCAGTCCTCCTCGGTCATGGCATATCATTCACTTAACACACGAACAGATTCAATTTGCCACCGTTTTATTTAGAATTGTTGCATCCATCTTTGTCACTGTGTGCCAAATGGAAACATCATATTTTCTCTTTGTAGCACTTGGAAGATAACTATGCCTTAAAAGTTAGAAGGGACACACTTAAATTACTTTTATATTGACGTATAACATGCACGCAGAGAATTGCATGGAGGAATGCATTCATAAATCCGTTAAGACCTAAAGTGTCTGATGCCTTATTTCCCATCTCTGCTCGATGCCAGTGGCCATTATGCTTTAGACACTTACGATGGGGCAGCACTGTGCTAAACATTTCACACGTAGCATTTACTATGAGGGCCACAAAGTCACAATGAGGGGAAATCAGTTCATTTTATGGATGGGGAGAAGGAGGCTGAATGAGGTGAGTATTGTGTCCAAGGTTACGTAGTAGCTGATAAAACAAGGTAAGGTTGAATCTGAAACAACTCCTCTTATATGGTAAGCAGTGGTATCTTCATCAAAATGAAGAAATCTCAATTGGTCTAATTCTTTGTTCATTTTTGGTAATTCATCTTTGCTCTCAAATTCATGCAGTTCTTACAAAATTTCAAATATATTAGAATTAAGTTGTCCATAATATTTTCTCAGACTATATCATCTCCCCACAAACTACTTAATTCCTTTTTTAGTTCAGTCCTAATTTTGCACATTTGGGGTCTTTTTCTGATTTATAATTGCCAGAAGTGTATTTATTTCATTGTCATTTTTAAAAGCCAACTGTTGAGTTTATTTATCAATTGTTTACCATTCTCTAATTAATTTCTGACTTTATCATTGCTATTTATTTCTCTATGATTTGAATTAGTTTTTAATTTCTTTATTTTAATACTTTATTCCTTTCAATTCTATCCAGTTTAAATACAACATATTGAGATATAACTTTTCTCTAAACACATATTTGGTCATTTTCTGTAAGTTTTTAAATACAGGGTTCTCATTTTCCTAACTTTCAAATAATACTAATTGTAGTTTTGATGTTTTCTTGGACTTATAAGATATGGCAGATACTTTTTTCAAGGGTTTGCAATTTTTCATTGACATTTTATACTATTTTAATTTTATTTCATTCTTATCTAAGAATTTAATCAGAACCATTTCTGATATTCAGATAGTCAGGTGATTTGGGGGGGTTGGTTTTTTTGTTTGGAAACTAGTATAGATTTATTGTAGCAAATGCTCCATGAACAATGAAGAATATTTTTTCCTATCCATCCATTTTCAGAACACAAAATTTAATCCAAATCCATGAAACCAAAAACAATATCATTAATCATCCATTTTTTTCTATTGTTTTGCCGAAGACCATGTAATGGTTTTCTTGTGTTTATTCTGGTTTTGAGTTTGGGGTTTGGGTTTGTTCAGGGTGTTGGTTTTTGTGTTTGTTTGTTTGTTTGCTGGTCGGTTGGCCTGTTTGTTTGTTGCCCCAACATCTGAAGGATGCAGTATGTGTCCATCAACAGTGATTCTGAATCATGTAGAAACCGGCCTACCTGCTGATCTCTGAATATCAGAGGTGTGTGTGTGTGAGGTTTAAAAAGGCTCCTTGAAGACTCTGATATGATCTTTTGGACATTTTACACAATTCTCGCTGAGAATCACTGACATAAATTAGTGTGATAGCGTTTTTGTGAATTTTACCTTTTATCAATACAAAATGACTCTCTGTATCTTAATTGTATTTGCTTTGCACTAGATATGTTTCCTGATATTAGTATTGTCCCTCCTTGTCTCAGTTTTATTTTTAACATTTCTCTCTCTCTCTTTTTGGTGAAGCTTTGACAATAGCTCGAATTGGCTTCTGGTGCATTTTGAACCAGACCTGAGATGAATAGTCTTTTACCAGGGAAACTCAACCTCGTCCCATTCATTGTCACCGCTCGTGGCTGGCCTGCAGGCACTGAGGCCTGGGCATGTGCACTAACCAGCGTGCAACCTTCTCACACACCTGTCTATTTCCTTCATCCTCTCGACTTCCCAGTCTGGCATGTGTCTCCTGCTCTCTCACCCAAGAGTGTTACCCTTGCTCTACTCAGCAAAAATTCCTCCCAAAGTCCAGAGTCCACGTTCTGGAAAAGTAGCAGCATTTTCTGGGTTTCCGTGAGTACTTTCATGGAAGGTGGTGGAGGGAAAAGGCAAACCAGGCACCAGGGCTAGAGGCAGTCTGGGCCTGGAAGTCCCACCCACATTTCTTTAAAAACCACTTCCTCCTCCCTCTCCATTTTTCAGCCCAAAGGGGGTGTCAAGATGTTACCTGTGCACCTGCCGCTTCCCTCCTTTGAGGTGAGTGCTGAGTTGCCCGGTCTGCAGGCCTCATGCCATCTTTTTGCCCCACTCCCCTGTGTTCCCGCCTCACCCTTCATTCACTTCAGAGAGCGGGGCGGGGCTGCCTAAACCCAATACTGACGTCGGTAACCTGCTGTTCCCAACACATGTGTCTGTACTCATGGGGTGGCCCGCTCATTCAGCATCCTACGATGTTGACCCAGATCTGGATAAACAATAAAGAGAAGCATTAAAACAATGTTCCCATTTCAACTAATTCACTTGTCCAGAACTAAGGGCCCGTGCACCAACAGAAACAGAGGAATGGGAGGCGAGCAGAAAATTTGCAGTTTATTCAGACCTGAGGAACAGCACATAGTTACGTAGTTAACTAGTTAATGATGGCCACAGCGTAGTTAGTTATGGCCTGTTTTTCCCTTACTTGGTGTGTGTCCATCTCCCAGCGAGGCTCCATGTTTATGCCGGACAACAGGTGTCTTTGTCATCTTTACCTCCATGGTATTGAGTGGTCAATGCTTTCCTGAAGGAAAACCCAGGAGCTAAACCAATGAGACGGGTGGAGTCAGGAATAGCAGGTGTCTCTCTAAGCAGGAGAGCAGGTGTCCCTAAGTCGTGGGGGGGGGGGACAAAGAAGAATGGGATGGGGCAGGACCGGGGTGATAGGAGAAGGGAGGCTAAGTATAGTTGCAGAAGCAAGAATGAGGATCTTAGAGCAGAGATTATGGACTGGAATGTAAACCAAGACATCTAAGAGCTAAGAGGAAGAAAAAGCAGCAGAAACCGGAGAACAGGACCATGGCTCCTAGGTAGCATGAAATGTGGACAGACAGACAGCTGCATTTTAAAAACGGAGCCAGAGTGGATGTGATTCTTGGCAAATGTTTGTTAAATTTCCAGAACCAGAATAAATTATGGAAAGTAATATAAACTTGAATCCTCTCATCTCTCTGCCAGAGAGCTCCCCCCAAAACTGTTCTATAGAAGTTATCTTCCACACAACTAACTGCAAACACAAAACACACACACACACACACACACACAAAACATGGCGTGTAGGATTCGAACTTGCAGATATGTCATTTCAAGACCCAGCCCTCGCCAGTCTATGACCTTGGACCATGCCTCTTTCTGAGCTCAGTTTCCTTAGCTGTAAGATGAGACTATTAACACCTATGTCAGGGGGCTTTATAGGAGACAGGATCACATAGCAACTCTCCGGCACACCAGAATCACTCAGTAAATGTTTGTCTTCCTCCTCCATCCTTCAGCCTCGTGAGCCTAATGAGAGTGAAGGAGGGGTGCTTACTTAACAGTTCGGAGGAAAGCCGTTCTGGCGAGCGGACGTGCGTTCTTGATTTCATTACGTGCCAGAAGATGAGAATGAACAGTCCTGCGGATTGCGCCCCAGCCCTCGCAGCTGCCTCCCCGCTGAGGGATTTGCGTTCTGCGTGATTAGGCCTGCAATGGACAGGAAGCTTTATTGTGCTAGGCTGGCAGGATGCGGAGGAGCAAATTGATAAAGACACCTGGGTCAGCGGCAAGCTGCGTGGTTCCTGATTTATAGAAAGGCATCGAGTTCCGTTGCTCAGCCCCTTCCTGCCTGCTGCCATCCCCCCTTCACTCCTACTAGACCCCTTCTCTGCCTCCTCTTGCCAACTGGTGACTTGTTCGGGGAGGGGGGATTTAATGATAAAGATGAGTCATCAGCCAAGCCCCCAGCAAGTAAATTCCCAGAGAAGCAATATCTGGTAATTCGAGTCAATGCGGCAAACATCTGCTGGACTCTTTCTGCCAGGTGCTGGGATGTCCATGATGTGAGGGATGGATAGGTTTGATCCAGTCCCAGCCACTTGGGCCCTTAACCCCTCTGAGCCTCAGCGCCCTCCTTGGGAGGCAGTGGAGATAATGCTAGCAGTTGTCTCACAACAGATAGTAAGTGTTTAATGAAAAGTGGCAATTATTATCAGTGTTACCCACCCAGGTTCCCAGACTCCCAGCATTGGCATCCTCCTTAAGAAAGCTGCCCTCACTTAGGCTCAGGGTGCCAGATTTGCAGAAAATGTCCCAGCCCTCTCGGGAAAACTGTGCTGGTTCATGGCTTCCCAAGACTTTTGCTTCAGAGAAGCTAAGGGATATGGGAGGGAAAGGAAGGACTCGGGCCTCCATGAGAAACTCCTCCGAGTCAGGCGGGAGAGTAATCATTTCAGACGATTCCATTGAGCAGCCTCCTAGTGGGGCCCCTGCCTTCGGTCTCACCCTTCCCTCCAACCCTCCATCCACATCAGCCAACATGTATTTCTCAAACTCAGGTCTGATCTCACTGGAGCCTGAATTAAACTCTCCGAGAGCTTCTTATGAGATGCGATTAAAGGTCATAGCCCTTGTTCCGGCAGCTGAGAGTCTCCAGGATCCGGACCCGGTGAGCATCTAGCCACTCCTCCCCGCCCACTCCATCGTCCACCCGGACTCGCTACTTTCCACGCGACAGCTTTCACATCCTCCATGCTTTCGTTCACGCGGATTTTCAGTGCTGTTGCCGTGAGCGTGCATATTAATTTGGCGAGGGCTGGCGTCTTTGAGCTGCTGACCCTTCCCAGCCAGGGCCGCAGTATATTCCCACTGACTCCGGCCATTCCTCACGGCCTTCAGCAAAGCTTCAGCATTGCCTTCATATAAATCCGGCATATTTCTAGTTGATCCCGGGGAGTTCATCTCTTTTGTCACTGATGCTATTATGAATGGGGTCCTTTTATACAGTACATTTGCTAAGTATGTGCTCCTGATCGATAGGGATGCTATTTTTTTCTTCATGTCCATCTCGTGTCCAGTTCCCTTATTGGACTCCCCTATTAGCATCAAGCGCTTTTAGCTGAATCGCTTGAACTTTTTTAAAAAGCCCAGCCATGTCATCACAAATCATGACTTCTTTTCAGTTTAAACAATTACGGTAAATTTATCACAAGGATATTGAGGCATTAATAAAACCCAGGGGCTCACGAACAAGTAGATTCAGAGTCTCAAATGCCACGAGAATGCTATCCCTACGAGCCTAAATCCAGCCACTTCCATGGTAATTAGTTTTTGTATGAATTCAAGTATGAAATTCTTTCCTTGTTTGTTTATTTCAAGTAGTTTATACACCAATTCAAAAGATCTTTATGTTATAAAAACACATATATGCACGCTTAGCTAAGGGTTACTTTTTAAAGATGTTTTTCAAAACAGTCTGAAAATTCAAACAATACAAAACAAATTTTTTTTCACTCAGAACTATGAGATGAGTAGATGATAGATAATACATGTGACTGTAGTCTATTTTTTCTTTTATTTTTAAAAACAACATACAGCGAAATTGGATCTTTCCTTTGTGTGCATTTCGGAAGTTTCAGCACACGCGCAGGTTTGCGCGAACGCCACCACAGTGGGAGGGAGAGCAGTTCCGAACAACTGTTTTTACTGCTGCCCATGTTTAGTGAGGGCCTCCTCCCACCCCCAGTCCCTGGCAACCCCTGATCTGTCCTCCTCCACTAGTATTTCACTTTTTCTAAAATGTCATATAAATGGATTCACACAAATCATGTCGTTTTGGATCTTCCTTTCTAATATCTCTCTCTCTCTCTGTGTGTGTGTGTGTGTGTGTGTGTGTGTGCGCGCGCGCGCGCGTGTGTGTGTCTTACTGCCTTGGCTAGGACACCATTGGATTCGGTCAGTTGATTCGCACCTCCCCACCTAGACTGTGAGATTTTAAAGAGTGGGAACGGAAGTCTCCTTCAGCACCCAGCCCAATTCTTAGCCAATGTAGGTGATCACTATGTGTTTTTGGAACAATTAAAAGCATTACTGGCAACGCATGGGCTTCCTATGGGGCGACCATGCCGGCTTCCCACACACCAAAAACCCTTGTCCAAGAAAGGGGTGACTTCCGAAGCCTAGCTAGCTCCTAGACCTAGAAAGAAGTCCCCAGTTTCATTTTCATTCGTGAACTTGTCGAGACACAGAGGGAAAATTCCACCTATTACATGCTCACTGTGCCACATGGAACTGTCAGCCTCTAATTAGAATTAATTAGCTAACGTGGGTTTCAAATTTGGAAGACAAGAATCTCTTCCTGTGTCCTTATTTGGTGTTAATTATCATGAAAACCTGTTTCAACCCAGTGACTAGCTCGAAGCACTGAGGGTCCTTCCCACGCGGCTCCAGGCGGTAACCAGTATGATGCTGGCTGACAATCAATACGGCTCTCTTGTCATATCAAGATTGAGGAAGAAGAGAATGCATGGCTCTCCAGGGAGTTTTGTTAAGGGTCTCCTCACAAGAGGACTTTTGTGAAGAATTTAGAAAGTTCTGGCCATCCCAGAACAGGAGTTCCAAGTTCAAGAGGCAAATGGAAATAAAATTAGAAGCAGCTGAGTCTAGAACCAGATGCCCCCACTAAGTGGGACAGTAGGAAGGACACCCCAACCACTGAGCAATGGAAGGTTTTGTATCCAAAAGACAGGCAGCCCTCTCCTAGACTTTGCGAAATGACTGCTTCTCGTACTTGCCAAAAACGAGAGAGAGAGAGAGAAAGGGAAAGGGAAAGGGAAAGAGAAAGGAAGGCAGGACCTTCCTGTCTTGAGAGAAAGAGATGCATTATGCTTCACACAGAAGGACACACTATGAGGGCGTGTTCCTGGACTTCATCTCCTGATACCTACGCTCCTCCGGTGCTGGCCTCCCATCATGCGTGTTTCTTCCCCCTGTTCCATAGCTGTGAACGGATCTGGATCCATCCACCTGCACGGGCCATGGCCTGGTCTCGGCGGGCGGCATGCAGGTCTAATTTCTACAGCTGTGACAAGTCCCACTTCATCATTCCTGTAAAATGCCCCCTGCCTCCTGCTCATCAGTGAGTCAGGGCTGGTAATGCAAATATGTTCATATAATTAACAAATATGGTGAGGACCAGTCAATGATTGATGGCCACAATTTCAGAATCAAGGATGTACTTCTATCCTAACCTCAGCACCACAGAAAAATAACAAGACATTAAAAAGATAAAAATATTTTCAAAAATAATTTTTAAAAGTCAGGCCCTCTGTTGACCAGACTTAGATAAAGGTGAATTACTAAATAAAAGGGGGGCTCATTGTTTTTCTTAATCCAGACTAATATGCATTGAAATCACCTGGATGTGATGTGTACCTGCAGGTCTGGGGTGGGGTCTGAGGTTCCCTGTTTCTAAAGAGCTCTCAGGGGACCACAGTGCCACAGACCACACTCTGAGTAGTTTCGTCTTGTTGCTATAACAAATTACCACAAATTTAGTGACTTAAAACAATACAATTTTGTTCTACTGCCTTTATGGAGGTCACAAGTCTGTAAATGGATCCTATGGATCTAAAATCAAGGTGTTAACCAGGCTCAGTTGCTTCTCGAGGCTCCAGGGGAGAATCCTTCCTGGCTTTTTCCAGCATCTAGAGGCTGTTCCCCACCATACCCCATTCTTTGGGGCAGTGCTCTGACATCAGATTCCCTCATCACACCACCTTCTCTGAATCCGATCCTTTCCCCTCCCTCTTATAAAACCCTTTCGATTACATTGGCCCCATGGGGACAATCCAGGATAATTTTCTCATCAAAAGATCTTTAACCTAATCACATCTGTAAGTCGCTATTGCCAAGTAGGGTAACATATTCACAGACTCTGGGGATTAGACCATAGTCATATTGGTGGGGGGGGGGATCATTATCCTGTCTCTCACACAAGGGGTTAGTCACCCAGGAGAAAATGGTAAAGGACATGAGTAGTGATCCAGGCAGAGGGATGGTTAGTGTTTGGAGTTCGGTTGGGTTCACACATGACTAGGGGCTACAAAAAGGCAACACGGTGGTACCTCAGTACTTGTTGGCTTCAGGGCTCATCAAACCTGGTACTCATCGCCTTTTGACAAGAAAAAATGATTCATCACTCATCACTTGCTCACCATTCATCAGAACGAATTAACGAGGAGTACTGAGGTACACTGTATTTGGAGTTCCTATTATTTGAGCAGGGGGGCAGGCTTCAATAGCTGTCAGGGAGACTAACAGGAGGTACTGCGGTTCTGGGCTGAAATTAAGGCAGGGCTGCAGGGACAGCAAGAGAGCTCAGGCAGGGGCCCAGAAGGGACCAACTCTAGGAGTCACGGGAAGCTCAACTCGTCTGCTCCAGGTCTCATTTGAGGACAGAGAATCGAAAATATTCTTGGCTTCCCTCCCTCGCTCCCTAACTCCCAGCAAGACCTGCTTCTCTGGACCTAATTATGACCAGCAAAGATGGACTGGCTGGCAAAGCAGAAGTGACAGGAACCTTGGGGGAAAGTGACCATATCAGCTCAGCGGTCCTAATGACCAAGAAAAGACTGGACACACACCCTGGAACTTAAAAAAGTTTCAAAAAGTCAAGATAAAGATTGGTGTGCGCTGTGACAGAGAAAATGGGCAGCTCTCAAAGCCCCAGTTCTGACCACGTGTGGCCCCGGGAGAGAGGCAGAGATATGCATAGGGATCTCCCTGGAGGACTTGAGGTTTTCAAGGTCAGATGAAGATAGAAACTTGACATATCACCAAGGGGTGCTTGCTCTGAGAGTGACACTGACTGGTAAAAACGGATGAGGAAGCTAAAGCCCCAAAGAGCTAGAGCCACAAAAACTGTTTAAAACAAGACAGGATTTCATGGTTTGGCTTCCAACAGCAAGAAGATCAAGCAAGAGAAGAGGTCTGAACTTGGGTCTTGTGCTGGATGCCGCCTTCACCCATTCCTGCCCCCAACTCTCTACCCTGCTCTCCCCTTCTGCTACGAATCCCCAGAGAATGGCTCCTATGGGCTCCATCACCAGCCTCCTGTGCTCTCTGTTTTTTGGCTGGGCCTGACCAATGGGAGACACAGTGAGGAGACAGAAGGGTGGGAATAGAGAAAAGTCAAGGTGTTTATTTTCCAGCTCCCTTCTTGCTGGCCCAGAGTGGGCCAGGGCCACAGTCCTGTCCTCTCCTAAAGTCGCAGCTCTCTCTTGGGTACTGGTGACTACGCCCGCTCCTTACCCTTCAGATCTAGGAATGATAACAGCTCCCCACTGCCGCTAAAGACCTTTGATGCTTCACCATCTCCTGTTACTTCATTCTAACTCGGCCTATCCCTTCCTTAAACTCACTTCAATGACCCCTCTGAGGGTGCCCCTCCCTCCGCACCCCAGCACAGCACTTCTAACTGGCCTTACTCCCCACCCATTAGTCTGTCCTCTTCTCATCCTATTACCACCTTGCATGCTCCTCCTCCAAGGTGCTCACACCCTCTGCTTAGTGTCCCCCCACCATTCACGCAGCCACTTCTCCAGATGCCCTGTTCATGCATTAATATGTCCACAAACTTGGACTCATTAAAAACAAAACAAGTTCTACTCAAAGCTTGAAAAACTCCCCCAGCTGGACAAATTAGCAAAGACTAACTTCTTTCAGAAAAACTATTTGGCCTGAGGTAGATTCAATCCTCATCATCTTGGGTTGGGTGGGAAGAAGCTCTGGTCTGGGGTGGAAGGTCAAAGGGAGGCTCAGATACCCCACCTACATCCTTGATGAGGTGTCTACATGGCCTTCCCTGAGTCACTTCCCCTCTCTGTGCCTTGGTTTCCTCAACTGTGCAATGAAGGGTTTGGATTAAGAGATCGCTCAAGGTCCTGCCAATTTTATAATTTCATCTTGTTTTTTAATGTTCCGTTTGGAGAGTTATTCTGAGGGAGCGCTGGACCCCAACAGTCAGGCCAACCACTGGAGTGAAGGCTCTGGCTCCCTGTATGCAGCCCATCACTCTCGCCCCCAAAACAGCTCTTCCTTCTGTATCCACCTTGATTGGCTCTATCCACCCAGCAGCCTAAATCAGAAACCTGGGGGTCACCAAGATGCTCAGAGTCCTCCCTCTCCCTCAGCCCCCATGGCCGATGAATCACAAAGTCCTGTTCAGTCTTAAAATCTCTCATGTCTTAACCTTCTTCTCTAGCCCACTGCCCCTGCCCACTTCAGACCTGGTTGGTGTTCTCTTAGATTTTTGGTACTGCCTCCTACCTAATTTCTTGACTCTAGTTGCTATACATACTCCCTCCAATACCAGCTACCACAGTTAAAATCCCCCAAACACAAAACTTATACTTAATACTCTCTACCTTCTCAAGAACCTTCGCTGGCTCCCCACTGTCTAGGAAACAAGATCCAAACTTGAAACTGCCCTGTGAGGCTCTTTTGATCTGAAACCCTGCCTAGGTATCTGTCAGAGACTCAGCATTGATTAATGATGATAATACCACATCAAATCGCTGGCTTTGGCCCTAGGCTCTGTGCTAGAACATCACACAGAATATCAAGTCTCAGCTCAATGATGTCATCCTGGCTGCAGATGTGTCCACCCACCCCTTGAGTTCCAGAAAAATGGGACACCTTGAATTTTGCTGTGTCCTCTCAATTCCAGCATCCAGGCATCCCCAAACTCAAAGATGTTACTTAATTAGCAGAGAAAAGCCAGGTCCCTTTCAAAAGGACCGTGAACATGAAGAATAATGCGGGGGGGGGGGGGCTATCCTAAAGCAATCAGCTAAGAACACACAGTCATTTAATTTCATGCAGATTGCAGTCAAGATACCAAGAACTAGCAGAGGGAACTGAATGAATTTTTTTTCTGCCTCATCTCCCAGTTCATTCTAATTGTCTTTGAAAATTAGGCTTCCATATGGTTAATATTAGGAATCTGCAGCCTTAGCTCGTTAATACTAACAGGAAAGACTTACAACGATAATCCATTGCATGTGAGGCCCTCTATGGTTTTAAAGTGACGTCATATGCATTATCTCATGTCATTGCCTTTAATCTGTGGGATACAGGGTCCAGCTAGAGGAGCTCACTGATGAGGAGAGGAACACCCCCAGTCAGAGGTCATGGAATAAGAGGAGAAGACCAAGGGGTGCCTGAGATGTGATGAGGAGATGAGGGGCTAAATCAATTAGGTGTAAGCCTCTGAATTACAAAATACCTCTAAAAAGGAATGCTGCCGATAGATGCTTCTTGTAACAAAAAGGAACAGGAACGGATTTAAGAGAGGGCTGCCTAGACAGATCTGGCTTTCAGGAGCAGATCAGAATTGATTTACAATTAGCACCTGGGAGTGTGACCCATCAAAGACTGGACTTGGTGTCATGTGCTGTAACGTGCTTGAGAAACCATGCATTCACTGGATAGGTAAGTACCACTCTTGCCCTTGGCCTTCACTTTCTCCATAAGCCAAGAGTGATGTTCCCACGTGTGCGTCGTGGACACCCACACTCACACACGTGTGGTATGATGTGATGAGGAGGTTGAAGGTACCAGCTCTGGAATCACAATGACACACTCAGCTCCTTTGAAACCCCTTCCATTTGCAAGTCACACCAGCTCCCTAGGCTTGAGTTTCCTCACTGGCAAAAATGATAACACTTAGTCCCTACTTCATAATGTGGCTGTGAAAAATTAAGTCAAATAATCCGAACGGTGATCCGACAGGTAGCACAGCCTCACTGAAATTTTACTGTTATTATTTAAATACCCAGAGATACCTGCGTGCTTGCTTCAGCCACCTGCAGCACGGGGAGCAGGGCTGCTCACCGTGTCCGTCTGGTAGTCAGTGCAGGACAACCCCCACGGCACTGCCGCAAGGGGTTGGATGGGTCCCTCGAGTCCCGTCGTGTAGTAAACCTGTTATCACTGTTGGCTCGTATTACCGTGATCGTGTGGCCCTGAATATTTTTCTAAACTCATGAGAAATGCTCCTTCATGAATATTTGGGGACCCCAAAGTCCAGGGAGGTCCACAGAAGTGCATGCAGTAGACAGCAGCCGGTCCAGAGAAGGGGTCTCCAGCTGGCTCTCCCTCCGCCCTGCTCTGCAGCTCAGGAAGCTCACTTGGCTCTTCTTGGGTCTCAAGCTTGCCAGCTTTCAGCTGGGGAGTCAGGGCCTTGATGTGATGCGTGTGTGTTTATGATGTGCTTCCTGGCGACCCAGTAGGTGTCCAGGAAATGTGAGCTCTCTTCCCCCTGCCACTCCTATTGCTGCCCAAGGCCAAGAATTAAATGGTTGTTGATGGTGACAATCTTGGGTAGTGGGCTTTCAAATCTGCCACATCTGACCTGTACTCCGTGGGGGCTGGGATGCTTGACATACCCAAAGCAGAGATTCCTTTCACCATCTTCCTGTGTCTCACCAAGGGACACGGTCCCACGTACCTCTCTCCTTCCCTGACCCCATCGCCATGCCTGGGCCTGAAAACTATAGCTGCCCATATATCTCAATGCTGTATCTCATCTTAAATATCTGTTGAGCAAACACATTTACGTGTGAAAAACCCCAGGCTCAGTCAGAGATGTCAAGCTGCCCCAGATCACGCACTACCTTAAATCCAAGGTCACGGAGTTGAGTATAAAACTCATGCAATTTCTGGGTTTCCATGACATCTGAACTTGTTTTCACTTGAGTAAGACTGCTGATTTATTTTTATTTTCACTTCTGCTTCTCTCAAGCAAAAGTTTACCGTCTGCAAATAGACCCAAGTGACTTTTGCATGGGTCAAGGCCATTCCCTATCTGTCCAAGGTGGGAGCTCTGCCCAAGCATCATTGTGTGTAGATGCTGCGGAGGGGAAGTGTCCCCTGGGGCACAATGGACTTCAGGGGTCACGCTGTTGTTCCTGGTTTTGCAGTGCCTCCTGTTAATGCCCTGAAGGCTGCCCAAACAGAAAGCTCCAGTCAAAGTGGTTGATATTGCATTATGCTCTTGAGAACTAGAAAGCAATTCACAGTGGCAGGGAAAAAGAAAAAAACAGATGATGTTAGGAAACAAGTAGAGCAGCTCCATCCCTCATGTTTTCAATTGGGTTTCCTTGAAGGGGGTTAACAGTGTGGTCTTTCGCCCTTCCCCACCCCTCAGTTCTCCCCACCCGCTCTGCAGCTGAGCTGGGCCAGCAGATGCCACAGCACCATTATCGACAGCCCCACCTTCCTTAAGGCCTGTTGGGCTCTCTTGATTCCAGAAATAACTGCATGCCCCTAGTCACAGGTCTCTATTTCCTAAAACCTTTCATTAAACAAGAAGACAAACATCCTATTCAGGTCTCAGGGTTCAATCTTAACAGCATTCAGCCAAAGCTGCAGTTCACAACTGGGAGGCCGGGACAGATTGTTTGCTTATTAATAATGCCCCGGCTGTAATTACCGGCCGCCACAAGATCAGCACACTCACCTCGCCACTTTGCTCTCTACCGTACACTGCTTTGCATCCTGAAGCTGCACGGAGGAATTTGCAAAGGCCTAGGCCGTCTTTCTGAAACGGTACACAAGCAATCTACAGATTCATACCCAAACTTAATGCAGTGATTACATATGTGTGTGGTTATTTGATTAAAGTTCATCTTCCCCACTAGGCTGTGAACTGCATGAAAACAAGGCTGATTCCTGTTTTGTGTGCATTTGTTTCACAGGAGACACTCTATATATATAGCATGAAAAGTGAATGGAAGATGCCCAGGAAAAGGGCGGACCTTCTTTCCAGTCTCTCTCTTATTTTCTGCCACTCAGCCAGAGGCATGCTGGAAGCCAGTGGGGAGGAACCGGAAGACTGAGTCTTGGGGAGCTCAGCAACCATAACGACCTGGCCCCATATAGGCCAGCAGCCTGAATCATATACGTTCTGAATGCAGTCGCAAACCTCCCCCTGCCCCCCGCCCACGGTCTGAGTTGATGGTCCCAGTGTAGGTAGATTTGTTTCACGGTGACAATGGCTGGGATCAAGTAGTTCAATGGTCAGAGAGGGAGGCCGTGCGGATGCCGAATGCACAGCCTCCTGTGGTATCCTTGTCCACCGCCACACGTCCAGCCTGCCTTTGCCCAAGTGAGTGAATCCCATCCACTTCCCGGGACCAGCAGCGAGGGTTCCATCCATGCAAATCATCCTTTCCAGGGGTGTTCAACCTGCGGCCCGCGGGCTGCACGCGGCTCCATGTGGCTCAGGATGGCTGTGAATGCGGCCCAACACAAAATCATAACTTCACTTAAAAACTTACAAGATCTTTTTGTAATCACGTGTTGCAATGTATGCATGGTCCAAGACAGCTAACTCTTCTTCCTCCAGCGTGGCCCAGAGACACCCAAAGGTTGGACACCCCTACGTCCAACCAAAACCTCATTTGACCCTGAGCAGGAGCTAATCAATGCTTGACTCACAACACTTCTTTGTACCAAGGGCTCTCCATTCCCAGACAGCCGCCCATGTGACCATGAAGAGGAACCAAAATCAGAGCAGAAGAGGGCTGGGGAGTTCCAAGCAGCCGGAAGGTCCAGGCCATGGAGCTGGGTGCCCACGTCCCGCCCCTCCCCCAAATCACGTCAGTGCTGGACTTCCCGCTGCAGTGCTTTGCCCCGGGGGCTTCCTCCTGGGATGGGCTCACTTTTGCCCCTCTCAGTGGGAGGCCAGAAGGTGCTTGGAAATCAAACACCTCCTCACCCCACTGCCCCATGCCACCTCTAAAATACCCCTCAAATAACCACTGATGGGGGTTGATGTGTAAACACCCCAGTTCGCTCACCCTTCAGGCGGGATAACTAAGGAATCTCCCAAGGTTTCAAATTCCATCACCGCAGGTTTGATAACACACCTATTGGCTGCCCTCCCATCCCAGCCTCACTTTCCCACTTCCCCTCCAGTGCTTCGTGGGATGAAGTCTCACGTAAACTACGAGCCCTTGAATCTCTGCCTCAGGGTCCCCTTCTGGGGGAACCTGAACTAGTACAGGACCGTGTGCAGAGGGCCAGGAGTTCGGAGAATGCCAAATGGTGTTGGGTGCAAGTGGACCAGATCACAGGTGGGAGGACAGCAGCACTGAGGTAGCAGAGGTTGGCTGAAGGCCATCCTGAGGCGCCTCCTGTACCAGGCTGAGGAGTCTGGTTTCGTTAAGGGCAATCACCGTCTGTCGCCTAGGAACGGTGCTGTAGACCTCCACGTGAGGCCAGAAGGGACCCCCTTTCATCGAGTCCTGCCCCAGCCAATATTTGAGTCCCTTTGCAGCATGCCCATGTCGACTTAATGCTCCCAGTCGATTGAAAGCTCACTCTCTTGCCAGCCTGCTCATATCAGCCAGGTCCGACAACTATTCACTAACTTCTAGAAAGTTCTAGAAATAGCCCCCTTGTTTCTTAGAGAGTCCTTTAATATAGAAACTGTATTTCCTCCAACTCTTCTCCAAGTATCTCTCCAGTTCCTTCCATCATTCTCCACATGACAAGACTACTTGTTCCTGCTCCATCCCATGCCCTGACCCCTTCATGTACTCTCGGCTCCCAATTTTGGGAATTATAATGATCCAATGAGTCCAGAGAAAAGAAGACGTCTGGTATCTGCTTCCTCCTGACCCGTAGGGAACTGTTCACTAAAACCACTTTCAGTCCCTCGTTCATTCATTCATTCATTCTGTACTTAGGGCATATGTATCGCATGCTAGGCACTGTTCTAAGTGCTGGGTGTAGATTCAGAGATTAAAAAATAGTCCCTGCTGTTGTGGAGCTTAAATTCTAGAGCAGGAGTCACCAAGCTACTCCAAATCTGGCCTGTTGCCTGTTCTTGGAAATACAGCTTTATTAGAACAGATCCACCCCCATTTTTTTAGTCCTCCTTTGAGGATATTTTCTCATCACTTTCAAAGAGAGAGGAAGGTAGAGAAACAACAATGCCCGAGAGAAGCATCAGTAGGTTGCATCCCATGTGTGCCTGGCCCGGGATCAAACCTGCAGCCTAGGTATGTGTCCTGACGGGAACTGAACCCACAACCTTTTGGTTATGGTTCAACGTTCCAACCAACTGAGCCAACTGGCCGGGGCCATGCCCATTTGCTTGCTCAAGAATGGTGCGTTTGTTTTCACACTACAACAGCAAAGTGGAGTAGTTATGACAGAGACTGCATGGCCCATAAACCTGGAAATGCTGACTCTCTGTCCCTCTACAGAAGACGTTTTCTGATCTCCACCCCAGCATGCTTCCTAGGATGCCAAACACTGAAGATACAGCAACGAAGAGACAAGGTCCCTGCTCTCAGGATGGGTGTTCCAGAAGCCCAACTCTGCACCAGGCCATGTTTGGGACAGTGGAGATGCTGCAGTGAGCAGTCAAAGAATCTTCCCTCATGCAATACTCTAGAGGGCCTACCACATGCCCAGCTCTGCCCTTGGTACTGCTACCCAGGCAAACCAGACTTGACACATCCTTGCCCCCGAGCCCTTGCCAGTCTAGCTGGGATAAGGCAATACACGCATAAGAACACAGTTCCCAATGACAACAAATGCTGTGGGAACAGTGAGCATGGACCTGTCACAATGCATTCCCCAATCTCCTTGTGCAATTGTGCTGGGTACTGATGGAGACCCTACTATGGAGGCAATCCAGTTAAATTCCATCTAGCTGGGCCAGGCCTGTGGTCTCGGCTGCTGAGATGTGAAGGGGGGCAAAGCCAAAGCTGGTGATCTCATCAAGTACTCAGGCATGGCCACCGAGAGACCAGCCTGACCCCAAGCCCCAGGGAGGTGGTGCCCGCAGAGGCACAGCACACCCTGTGCACCTACCTCCTCATTCCTCCTTTCACAAGGAGAAGGGCTACATGGGTGTGTGTGTCTGACACTTTAAAGCAATCTTCACTGCTTCATTTAACCAAAGTCTTTTTCCACGCAAGTCCTCCTGCTCAAGCATTCCTTCTAATTACCATTTTCCTTTTACAGTGTGTAGTGTTGAGCTCACAGGAGTAAGCTCATGGTGAGCAAGAGCCCCGGGGTGGCAGGGAAAATAAGGCCTGGCTATTAGGGGGCTCAGTGAAGCGGCAGCTTCTACATCTTCCCGGCAGGGGGGAGAAACAGCCTAGAAACTGCTCGCACCAGGCCAGACGCCGCGCCCGTAGGACCTGGCTCTGAAACAGCTTCGTAAGGTTAGGAAATACCATCAACTTTGAGGGGTAGGTGGCAGCTCTATCCGGAAGCCTGGAAGTTACCGGAAAGTTTCCGTTACTCTGTGGATCGAGGCACACCCAGCCACTCCGCCAGGACGTTGCCTCTGCGCGTTTTCAGTTCCTTCAGCAAACACGCAGTGAGCGCCAGCTCTGGGGGCTGGAGGAGCTGATGTCTGTCACGCAGTGAGAGAGGTGTCGGGAACATCGCGTGTACTGAACCAATGCTTTGTTGCTATGATTATTATGGCATCCAGAAACGAGCCTTCCTTTATTTATTCAGGCAGAGAAGTCACTGGAAGCCTTCAGCGTGCCGGGGACTGCTCTGCAGGGGCCCGCGGGGCTAGGTGGTGGAATGTGTGGGGGACACCCACAGCATCTCCGGCAGTGACTGTGTTCCGTTCTTGGGGGCTAGAACAAAGCATCCATCCCTCAGGAAGTCCTCCTTGTGTGAATCAAATCTACAAAATTAACAGGAACTGGACCAAAAGAACTGAGCAGAGGCCTGTGAGAAGAAGGAGTGGTCTCCTGGACCAGAGCGTCAGGGCTATGATCCCATCAGATGTGTTCAGGTCTGCAAAGGAGCACGTGTGCCATAGAAGGAGGGTGGGGGTGGTCACCTCCAGGAGCACAGACCAAGTGTCCCAGAAGCAGGAGAGATGGGATCTGTCCCTGCCTGTCCAGGGGAAGGAGTCCATGGTCAGTGGGTTGAAGGACCTGCAGTTGCACTGGCCAGAGCAGTTCTGCTGTAAGATGGACCTTCTCAGCCGGGTGCCCTTAAACATCAAGGGCAGTCTCCCCTGGTCTGCGAGCAGACTCTTCCAGTCAGCACATTCCCACGTGAATCTGGTCCCAGAGACGAAACCCCTATGATGGTGGTTCTAGTGCCAGGGTCACAGCTCGGTATCCTAACCTCGGTTAAGGTCAAGCTGCCCAAGCCATGGCCCTGCTCCTCCCCCTGAAGTAAACAAGTGTCCAGCCCTGCACGGCCCAGGTCCAGACCCCACTTGAATGCTGATTCTGAACGGCCTCCCAGAGGCTGGCCCTCCAGCTCTCCCCAGCAACACCCCAGATTCAAACAATCCCAGGTTCGTCTTCATTCCTACCTTTCTACGGTAGGCAATGTGAGGAGGCTTCCAGGAGAAGGTGGCCGGGAGCCAGGCGGTTGTTCTCAGCCCCAACCGTGAGCCCCACTCTTTTTTGGCTGAACACTCTCCTTGACTGTGTGTATATGTCTGAATGTGTACGCCTGTACACATCTGTATGTGTGTGTGTTTGTGTAAGCATGTGTGTGGAAACAGTGAGCGTGAGCTCTGCAGTCACACACCAGGCACTGCCGTTCACTAGTTCTGTGATCTTGAGCAAGTCACTAATGGCCCGTCCAAGACTGGTTTCCTCATTTGTAAAACAGGTATACTGGTAGCACCACCCCCCAGAATGGTTTGAGGGGATGACACGAGACGGTGCTTGTGAAGAGCTTGGCATAAGGCGAGTGAGGTTCAGTCCACGCTGGCACCGGATACTTTGGATCATCATTGAAGGTGACTGAGTGTGTATGCGTGTACACTGAGGCCCTTAAAGGTTCCAATGACACTGATCTTTTTACGACATTCACTCTGTATCGTGCTGTGGTCACCGGAGGGGTGAGTCAAGGGAAACTCTAGCAAACGATCACAAAGATGGCACGATGTAACCTGCAGGAATGGTTGCCAAACATCGGTGGAAGGAGACCCCAAGAGGACCCAAGGGCCAGAATGGTGAGCAGAGCGATGACCGAGTCAGGGAGAAGGGTGTCCCTGGATTCCGTGGGCAGGACACCACCGATCAGCCTGTGGTGCCAAGCCCTCTTCCCCACAGCATCACCAGACAGACCAGAGGCACTGGGCCAGCATCGCGCAGAGGCACAAAACCCCCGCCTTTGGGGAGCACAGATTAACTCTCACCACTGGCCTACAGTTGGAAGGGAGCAAACCACCCACCCACCACCTCCAAACACATCTAGAAAAAGGAATTTCAGAAAGACATCCTTGCCTCTTACCACATAGAGGGCTCTGCACTTGGCTGCTTATCTCCAGCCTCAGGGCCTAAGATGATTATTCTGATAAACTGGAATGAATCTTGCAGCAGAAGGGGAGCCAGCAATAGCCCTGCTGATTTATCACCCTTTTCAACCCAGTTGGGTTCCAAGAGAATAAATCTTGCTTGCCTCTGGCTAGGTACCCGCAATCACACCGCCGACCATGACTTTCATATCCCATTAACTCTGAATTACTCAGTCTGGGGCAGAGCGGAGAGGTAATTTGAAATGGCAAAAGGGGGAAAACGTTCTGATTTAGATCTGATAGAGACTGGATTAAGTCTTCCCATTTTTCAGGCCTTAAATGGGAGCTTCGTGGAGGGGAGCACCTTCGGGTTGGATTGGATTCCCGAGAAGGACTTGCGCCTCAGATTAAATGAAAGAACTTAAATCGGAAAACATGTTCCGAAGGTTGGGAGGCGCCGCCTGGTCCCGGACCACAAGGCGGGCGCTGAGCTTCTCAGGGGACTCAGTCCATTAGACATCACCCTTCTCCGGAGTGTGAATTATCACATCCTTTTAGGGTAGCACTTTGGCAGCACCTATCCAGTTGAAAGAAAGCTCATACCCTCTGACTCAGACGTTTCACTACAAAAACACTCGGTCGTGTTCAAGGGGCTGTGTACAAGGGTATATTCATCACCGAGTTTTTTGTAAGGCTGAGAAATCAGAGACAAACAACTTGGTCCATCAAGAGTGGAATGTCTTAAGCTTTCTCAAGGATGGCACCCTGTTCTACACGAGAAGTACCCATTAAAGAGACCGAGTGGAGGGGGGTTCATGACATAGGATGTTAAAAAAATAAATAAATAAGCCAAGTGCAGAATAGTTTCACATAAAGTGTGTGCCTGTTGTTTGTTTGTTTGTTTGTTTTTTAAAAAACTATTGAAGATTAAATTGAAACGACTGAGTTGTATTTTTTTTTCCTGGTCAAGAATCTTTTTTTTAATTGAATTTATTGGGATTACATTAGTTAATAAAATTATGTAGCTTTAAGTTGTTCAACTCTATAACACGTCATCAGTACATGGTATCGTATGTTCATTACCCCGAGTCATCTCTCTCTCCATCACCATTTATCCCCGCCTTTACCCCCTCCTGCCCTCCTCCACCCTCGCTGGTTTAACACATAAGGCTCACTCCTTTATCAGCAATCGCATAGTCTTTGCAGCTTGAGCCATTGTCAACATCCCAAAATAAAATCCACATGCAGCCCAACGCGATATTCCAGCCTCTGATCGGGCCTTTTCAGCAGGACCACTTCTGGTGTCTGGCCAGCGTGCTCGGGCCGCCACAAAGACCACTGGGTCGGGGAAGAGGAGAGGAGGCATTTCCCAGCAGGAATCTGTCTGTCTCTCATCTTTCACATGGACACAGGGAGCCAAACCCTTGTGACATCGAATCACCCGCCACAACTGCAGGGATAAGCTCTCGGGCTTTCTTACCCCCAGGGACCTGCACTAGATGAGCATGTGGGAGTCGAGAGACACAGGACAAACCTCGCTGCTGGTTTTTATTGCTCTTTAAGAGAAGAAAACCCTTAGCCTGACATTCAAGGCCCCTGACACTCTGGTCCTATATCAGCCAGAAGAGAATAAGATATGCTATAGTAACATAAAAACCCCCAAATCTCAGCAGCTTCACATAACAAAGAGCTGTCACCCACAGAAAGTCTGGTGCTGATTAGGTGGCCCTCCTCCACGTGGTGACTTGGAGATCCAGGCTGTTGTGTCCTGTGGCTCTGCCACCTGCTGTGTGGCTTTCCATGTCACTGCAGCAGGGGAGGGGAGAACTGGGGAAGGCATGTGTTCCTAACTGTCCATTGGTCAGGATTGTCACATGGCCCCAAGCTAATCCGAAGAGGAGCTGGAAAATAGAGCACTCTTGTGTCACAGGAGAAGATGCTGTGCACTTATCACCCTGTCTCCACTCCGGGTCCCAACATACCTACCCAACTTGATCACACACCTTCCTCTGTGCTTTTGCTAGCTAGTGCTACTCATTCACTCATCCATTCGTTAAAAACAAAACCATTTATTGTGCATTAATAATATCCAAGCACTATGCTAAGTCCTGAGTTAACAGTAATGATGAGCAAGAAACATACACAGTCTCAACCCTCATGAAACTTAAGTCCAGGAGCCCATTTCCACCATCTCTGCCTCCTCAACCCTACTGGGCTCTGCACAGCTACCATCCAACCTCTCCGCCTCTCTAGCACGTTGGGAAGATTAACTGAGCTAATGCATAGAAAAGTCAGGACCCAGCCTGGCACAAGGCAAATACTCAACAAATGTGATTATCGGTAATAGCGGCTACCTTAATTTCAACAGGAACCCCAAAAGTTCCTCCATACATTTCAGAGCCTGTATTTCCCTTCCTGCCCCTCCCCTTGGGCTGAAATGCCAACCTCTTCCCCTCTTATTAGTAGGAGAGGCCCCTGTCTGTAAACTCAGTGTAAGGCAGCTAACAGCTGTAACAGGAGTCGAAGCTGCTCATGCAGTTCTTGAAATATTTACCTTTGGGCCTTGAGAGAAATCTGGTCTTTTTTAATGTTAGGAGAGCAGAGGCTCCTTGAGGGGTTTCAGGGACGTTATACCAAATACATTGATACAGCGCATCAAGAATGAAGAATAACTGTTCTACAACCTTGTGGACTCACTTCCAGTAGGTCCCTGCTGAGATGTCACTCCCGGATGGACCTTCCCAGACTACCCTGTATAAAAACACCGTCTCCATCATTCTCTACTCTTTTACCCTGCTTTATTACTCCATAAGCCCTTTATCTCAGTAATAAACAAGGTTTCAGGGCCCCTCAGCCTGGTGAACAGGACGTTGTCATATCACCGAGGGCACCGATTGGCCCCAAATCTGTGTAATAGGCTCCAAATCCATGTAGTACATCTCTGGAAGACAGAGAGTGGGTGGGGTTATCCTTTGCATCCTCCCCTGTGCCTTGCCCAGAGTCTGGAAACATACAAGCTCCCTAAAAATATGCTGCTTGATTCATTGGATTTTACAAAACAGGATGAGAGGGAGCTCATTAAGAAGCATGCCTCTGTATCTTTACGTTTTAAATCATGTTAAACTCCAGAGTTTGTGCAGGCATTTATTTACAAACAAAATTTTTTATTACTCATGCCTTTGTTTAATCTTTTTAAAAATCTTTATTGTATTTTTTCCATTACCTTTTAGTCCCCTTATGCCCCCCTCCCCCCAGCAATCCCCACACTGTTGTCCATGTCCATGAGTCCTTTTTCCTTTTTGCTCAATCCCTCCACCCACTAACCATAACCCCACTAGCTGTCAGCCTGCTCTCCATCTATGGGTTTGTCCCCTTTCTTTGTTAGTTCAATTTGTTCATTAGACTCCACATATAAGTGAAATCATATGGTATTTGTCTTTCTCCGACTGCTTATTTCACTTAGTATAATGTTCTCCAGGTCCGTCCATACTGTCACAAAGGGTAAAATTTTCTCCTTTTTTACAGCCGAGTTGTATTCCATAGTGCAAATGTCCCATAGTTGTCTTATCCACTCATTTAACTGATGGGTACTTGGGCTGCTTCTATATCTTGGTGATTGTAAATAATGTTGCAATAAACATAGGAGTACTTATGTTCCTTGAAATTAATGTTTTGGCTTCCTTTGGATACATTCCCAGGAGTGGGATTGCTAGGTCAAAAGGTAGATCCATTTTTAATTTTTTGAGGTCTCTCCATACTGCTGTCCACAGTGGCTGTACCAGCCTGCATTCCACCAACAGCTCAGAAGAGTTCCCCTTTCTCCACATCCTCACCAGCACTTGTTGTTGGTTGATTTATTAATGATGGCCATTCTGACAGGTGTGAGATGGTATCTCATTGCAGTTTTCATTTGCATTTCTCTGATGATTAGTGACATTGAGCATCTTTTCATACATCTATTAGCCATCTGTATGTCCTCTTTGGAGAAGTGTCTATGCAGGTCCTTTGCCCATTTTTAAACTGGGTTGTTTGTTTTTTTGGTGTTGAGTTTTATAAGTACTTTGGAAATTTTGGATATTAACCCCTTATCAGCTGCATTGGCAAATATGTTCTCCCATTCTGTGGGCTGTCTTTTTATTTTGTTGATGATTTACTTTACTGTGCAAAAACTTTTAGCTTGATGTAGTCCCATTTGTTTATTTTTTCCTTTGTTTCCCTTGCCTGGGGAGATAGATCCGATAAAAATTGCTATGAGCGATATCCAAGATTTTGCTGCCTATGTTTTCTTCTAGGATTTTTATGGTTTCAGGTCTGACATTTAAGTCTTTGATCCATTTTGAATTTATTCTTGTGTGCAGTGTAAGAAGGTGGCCTAGTTTCACTTTTCTGCTTGTATCTGTCCAATTTTCTCAACGCTATTTACTGAATAAGCTTTCTTTAGCCCATTGTATGTGCTTGATCTCTCTGTCAAATATTAATTGACTATAAAGGTGTGGATTTATTTCTAGGCTCTCTGTTCTGCTCCATTGATCTACGTATCTGTTTTTATGCCAGTACCATGCTATTTTGATTACTTATAGCTTAGTTTGATATTAGGTAATGTGATTTCTCCAACTTTGTACTTCTTTCTCAGGATTGAGAAAGGATTTCTCAGGATTGTTGCTATGCAGGGCCTTTTGCGGTTCCATATAAATTTTTGAAATATTTGTTCTAGTTCTGTGAAATATGTCATTGGAATCTTGACAGGAATTGAGTTGAATCTATAGATTACTTTGGGTCGTATGGACATTTTAAAGATGTTAATTCTTCCTATCCATGAACATGGTATGTGCTTCCACTCATTTGTATCTTCTTCAATTTCTTTCTTCAGTGTCATATAATTTTCTGAGTACAAGTCTTTTACAACCTTGGTTAGGTTCATTCATAGGTATTTTATTATTTTTGAAGCAATTGTTAGTGAGTTTTTTTCTTAATTTCCTTTTCTTTTGGTTCATTATTGGCATATAAATATGCAACTGATTTCTGGATATTAATTTTGTATCCTGCTACTTTGCTTAATTCACTTATCAGTTGTAGTACTTTCTTGGTAGAATCTTTGGGGTTTGCTATGTACAGGATCATGCCATCTGCAAATAAACAATTTTACTGCTTCCTTTCCAGTTTGGATGTCTTTTATTTCTTCTTCTCATCTGATTGCTGTGGCTAGGACTTCCAATACTATGTTGAATAAGAAAGGTGAAAGTAGACACCCTGTCTAGTTCCTGATCTTAAGGGGGATGCTTGTAGCTGTTGCCCACTGAGTAGGATGTGGCAGTGGATTTATCACATACAGCCTTTATTATGTTTAGGTATGTTCCCTCTATTACCACTTTGCTGACAATTTTTATCATAAATTTGTGCGAGATTTTATCAAATGCTTTTACAGCAATGACTGATATGATCATGTGGTTTTTATCCTTCACTTTGTTTATGTGGTGAATCACAATTACTGATTTGCAAATGCTGTACCAGCCTTGCATTTCTGGAATAAATCCCACTTGATCATGGCGTTTGATCTTTTTGATGCATTACTGTATTCAGTTTGCTAAAAACTTGTTGAGGACTTTAGCATCTATGTTCATCAGAGATATTGGCCTATAATTTTCTTTCGTTGTAGTGTCTTTATCTGGTTTGGGAATTAGGGTAATGCCAGCCTCATAAAATGAGTTTGGGAGCCTTCCCTCTTCTTGGATTTTATGAAGTAGTTTGAGAAGGAGAGGTGTTAGTTCTTCTCAGAATGTTTGGTACAGTTCCCCTGTGATGCCATCTGATCCGGGGCTTTTGTTTGTTGGGAGGTTTTTTTTTTTTTTTAATTACTGCTGGATTTCACTAGGTGTCATCTGTTTATTCAGATTCTCTGATTCTTCCTGATTTCGTTTTGGAAGATTGTTTGTTCCTAGGAATAATCCATTTTGTCTGTTCCTTTGTCTTCCCATTTTGGCTGCTTCTTTGTATTTTCTGCCTTAGTTGCCAAACTGAAGCTGTAATCCGCAGCGCAGCTTAAGCACCACAGATGGGGCACAGCAATTCCTGTGGGTGGGGCTACTGCTTGTCCTCAGGCTGGTGCCACTTGGGAGGAGTACTCAGCCTGAGAAAGGTGGCTTCTGCTGTATGGGGAATGACTCAGCACCGGCATCCAGGTGGCTGCTCCTTCAGTTCTCTCCCCAGAGCCACCAGCCCCAGCCTCTCCTCAAGCACCTCTAGTCCACTCTGCCCTCCTTCTGTTAGAGCCCAGGCTAAGTGGCTGCAAACAAAATTTTGTGCACTGGCCCTTTAAGAGGCTCTCTGAGTCTCCAATCATCTCTCTCTGGCAGACAGGAACGCTGCTGCTTTTTACAGCTGGATATTCTCCGGGTTCCTTTCTTACTCTGGTGCTGTAGGCTGGGGAGCCCAGCTAGGGGTTTAGACCACACACTTCCCAGGCGGAATACTCTGGATGCCAATATATCCCTCCAGACCGTCAGCTGCCACCCGTGGGAGCCCAGCCAGCCTTCTCACTTCTCTGCACTCCCTGCCAGTCACATTGTGGTGAAGCGGTTTCTTCTGTCTGTCCATGGTTATAAGGCTTCTCTCCAGCTGGTTCTAAATAAAATTAGATTCGAACAAAACCGAGTTATTCTTCACAGTCAGCTAGTTATTATTGGGAATTTAAAAGCACTTATTTGGATAATATCCAGGTCCTTTAGAGTTGGCATCTTCTAAAAATTGGACCCATTACAGACAAACACCCATGCTGAGCTCCAGGCACAAAAAAGTAACAATGAGCTTCATTGCCTAGAACATCTGATGAAAAGGCAACTCTTTCCCCCACCCCCTAAATAGAGACTTTCTCTAAACAAAATATTCAGTACATAGCATGAGATTACATTTGTGTCCCAACATGGGTTTCTGTTAACATACCTCACGCTGCTTTTTAAAATCAGATAGATTGGTTAAATGCTTTTAAGCAAATTAGGCAAGCAAAGATGTCATTAGTTCTAGAAACCCATTGCATACACAATAGAAGGACAGTAGTGCTTTTTAAGGCCATTCTTTTCCTAATGCTTGTCGTTTGGGTATTAGCTCAAAACACCAGAACTTGGACCTTCTTTTGGAGCTGCCTTTAGAATCAAAGATAATATAACTCATCGTAAAATCTGCGGGTCATTCTTTATCTCCCATTCGATTCGCTTGTCAATTATATATAGGGTGGCCATATAATTTCCTGCCCAGAGAAGACACTTAAAAGAGTGAAAAGGGCTCGATTAACATGAATAATGATGCCAGCACAACAGACTGGGCATGCAGTCATCCTAGCTTTATATTTGATGAGCATCCCTTATGAGCGAGGTACTGAGCCAGACTCTGCAGGAAAAGCATGCTGAAGTCCTGGGAGTTAATCATGGAAAAAAAATGTTGGGGCTAGGTCAGGAATCGGTAAACTTTTTCTTAAAGGGCCGGATAGTAGATATTTAAGCTTTACAAACCAGGAGGCCAAACTGAGGATATAATGTTGGTGGTTATATAACTATTTAAAATGTAACCATTTAAAAATGTAAAAACTATTCTTAGCAGTTGGCTGGCTTTGGCCTGCGGACTACTAAAGTTTGCCAGCTTCTGAGCTGGAGCAGCAGAGACATTAAATACTGAGCTAAGAAGTTTGCATTTAATTCTGTGGCCAGGAGCTTCCACAAGTATTTTTATTGTAGGAGTAGAAACATGTCCTCGAATGAAAGCATATATGGAAGCCCAATATACATGCAAAACAGATAACAATGGCTCTGCTGCGTTTGAAATGGGAATGAGAAGCATCGAGGCAACCTCTCTCACCCTCAGCAGCAAGCCCGGAGCCCAGAAGGGTCCTGCTGATCACGATTTAAACACCACAGCCACAGTCAGCGGGGCGCTATTAGAGACTTCTGAGCGAGGGAGAAAGATCTCAGCTCTGTTTCACAACAATCCCTCTGGGCGCAGAATGATCGGGAGGCGGAGACCCCAGGACAGAGACCAGCAGGGAGGGCCGAGACTGGGGAAGCTCGCATGAGGGCAGTGTTTCTGAAGCAGACTTCAAGGTCACGGATGTGGGGCTGCGGGGGACCAAAGCACCCAGGCAGGGCCAGCTCCATGGGCGTGCCACCTGTGCAGTCTCATAAGCCCCCGTGCTCAGAAGGGACCCACACCTGCTTTAATGCTCTGCTGTCACCAACTTGAAATTCTTAATATTTTTTTTAGCCAGGGCCCTGCATTTTCGTTTGCAGTGGGATATGCATCCAGGGATCGCTCGCGGGAGCCTGAGCATGCACACCTGCCCCTTTCTCCCACTGCCCCGGCCAGGGGCACTCTACAGCTGGTATCAGGTGCATCACAAGCACTCAGGTGTGCCCACCCGTCCTCCCTGCGCATCCTGGGAACACCAACCACAGCTGATTAGCCTCAGCTCCAAATCTCTCAGGTACCAGCTGCAGTCAAACCCCTCCTGGGGCACTGCAGAAACACCCCTGACCCGCTGCTGCCCCCTGCTGACCCGCAGAGCTGTCCATAGACACGAAATCCTAAGGAAGCCTTGGGGTGGGCTCCACCAGGAGCAGACGCCCAGACAAGGACTCCGGTGTGAGTAGTTTATTGGGGATGTGATTGCAGGAAGCCCCAGGAGGCGGTGAGGAAATGAGACAGGGCTGAGGAGAAACCAGTAATGGTTGCAGGTCACTGCTCTGGAGACTAAGACTACACCCCAGGATTTTCCCCATGACTGGCGAGCAAGCTGGAGTATTTATCACCAACAGCCACCCCTCACTGATTGAGTTGCTTCTGGGGTTCCCAGGAGTTCTGGCTGGTCTGCATGCAGGCCGAATGCCCTCTGTGGCCAGGGATTGCTCTCAGGCAGAGATGAAGCTGCCACCACCTGCCAGGACTGTCCGAGGTGACGTCTGGGGTGGGCTGGTGCGCTCTGAGTGCGCTACCAGTGATGTTTGGTCCACCCTCCGAGCTGCCAGAAAGGAGTGCCACAGGCTTGGGAGGAGAGGCTGTGGGGCACTCCGAGGATGAGAGCTTATCTGCCACGGCTCTTTCAACTGGTCATTCAAAACTTCTTCCCTGAACTCCTGCTGCGAGCCAGAGTTCTACGTGTACGCACAGCCCTGCTCTACGCGTCACAGGGAAAGATCACAGACAGGACCTACAACTGGGCGTGGCTGTTGAGAAGGCACAAACGGTAGGCGGGAAACAGAAGTGCTCCTCCGTCAGGGGCCAGGGCCCTCTCGCCCGAGTGTCCTGCCCGCCAGGGTCACAGCCTCCCTTTTACACCTGAGCCTTTACCCAAGCCTCCTCCCAAGACTTCAGGGGTCAGCGGGGGGTGGGGCCTGAAACCCACAGAGAAGGGAAAAGAGGGCTGTGAACTAGAACCTTCAAAAAGGCTTTTAAGAGTAAGGGTAAGAGTATGAGAATAATAGTGGCGGGGTGGGGGGGCGGGGGGACCACAAAGAGGCTCTTGTGACAGCAAGGACGAGAGATGCCGGTGGCCTGGAGAGTCAGTCGTAGAAATGAAGGAAATCAGACTGATTTGAAATGCAACTTGAAAGTAGAGTTGACCAAAAAAAGACTTTTAAGGAGGCACGGAGGATATGTGTGTGAACAACATCATGATCTCTTTTGTTACTTAAGGTTTTTAACTTTACACTTTGAGAGGGAGATAAAATCGGAAATGTGGGCATCCTCGTTTTTTCAGTTTTCCTTTCTGATGACTTCACCTAAGAAAATAAGTTTTAAAATAGGGCGCTGCACTTAAAAAAGGAAATGGAAATCAAACAAAAAAGCCTGGAAAAAATAAACAAAACATGTAGGATGATCTTCCAACACCGGTGGAGGAATTACAAAACAGTGCAGCCATTTTGGCCAACAGCGTGGAAAAGATGAAACACGGAGTTACCACGTGACCCAGCCCCTCGGCCTCCTGTTGGGCACCCCGGAGGGCTGAGGACACATGTCCACACAAAAACGCATACGTTTGTAGTTCATCATGGCCAAAAAGTGGGAACAACCCAAATGTGTACCTACTCGTGAATGAATAAATAAAACGTGGTATTTCCGTGCAACGAACTACTCTCTGGCACTAGAAAGGAATGGCGGGCTGATACACACTGCAACATACGTGAACCTGGAACACATGCTAAACAAAAGAAGCCAACCACAAAGAAACACGCATCTCGTGTGATTCCACTGATACGAAAGGTCCAAAAAGGCTAATCTATAGAGTCGGAAAGTAGACGAGTGGTTGCCTAGAGCTGGGCAGGGGGTGTGCGGGGGAAGGGGGCTGGGATGGGGAGTGACTGATAAAGGACACAGGGTTTTGCTTTGGGGCCTCGAAACGCCCTAAAATTTATCATGATGATGGTTGCACAACTTTCAAAACCTACTAAAAAACACTGAACTGTCTACTTTTATTTATTTATTTTTTAAATTTCTTGGGTCACATTGGTCAATAAAATTACACAGGCTTCCAGTGTACAATTCTGCCACACGCCATCTGCACACCGCATTGTGCTCACCACCCGAAGTCCGGTCTCCTTCCGTCCCCGCGTATCCCCCTCTCCCCCCTCTTCCCCCTCCCCCACTCCGCCTTCCCTCTGGGAGTCACCATGCTGTCCTCTGTGTGTGCGAAGTTTTTGTTTGTTTGTTTGCTTTGGTTTGGGTGTTTTTGTTTTTGGTTTTTTGTTGTTGTTGCTTAATCAGCTACTTCTTTGCCAAGGGGAACAAGTTCAAAGGAAGGGCGAGGAGGCCAGCCCTGCAGGGCGAGTGAGGGCGGAGCCCTGTGGCTGCTCCTATCACACAGGCGGCCCCAAAGGGAAGCACTGTGACTAAGAGCTTGTCTCTCCTGCCCTTAGTGGCTCACCTGGCTGGAGAGCAGGGCTCTTATCACTGTCCCCTGAGCAGAGGAACCAGCTGGCCCAAGCCTACCCCTGCAGAGGAGGGGGTCTTGCAGGCTCCAGCCCAAAACAAACCTGAGAAGTCAGGAGGCAGCAGGCTGCTGGGAAACAGCTGACAGTAACTGCTGGTTACTCTCTGGTAACCCGGCGTGTTGGCGACTTCCAGGTTCCAGTTTTTGCATCACCGGCCAACTACAGGTCCCAACTGACTTCCAAAGCTGGCTGCCCAAGGAGGCAGTTGTGCAAATCCCTTTTCCACAGCCTTCGGACTCCTGGCTGTGCTGAGCGCTCGGAGCTAGAGTGACAGGGAGGGGACCCCCATGTCGGGAATGAAACGGAACCAGCGGGGGCCCCACCTGGTGTTTCCACCCCAGCTCTGCTGTGTACGTCCTGTGTGGCCCTGGCCCGGTCACCTCGCCTCTCTGAGCCTTTTCCCTGTGGAGATAGATGACTGATCCCGACTTACCCGCCTCGCAAGGATGCTGTGAGAGTCCCCGTGGAAAGGCGCAGTGGGAACACCGCGTACCGAACTCACCCGTGCCGAGCAAGCCCTTCACGCCCGTCAACAGCTTCACTGAGTTACAGTTTGCATGGCATAAAATGTGCTCATTCCAAGTGTGCGATTTAATGATTTTTGTGAATTTACAGAGTTGTACAACCACTACCACCATCAAAGCTATCTCCAGAGCAATGCTTTGAGGTTAGTGTTCCATACATAATAACATTAATGCCATACAAAAGCAAAAGAGAGAAACAGCAATTTATCAGGTTGAAAGCAGGAAATTGTCATTTTTATAGGTTAAAAACGTCCAAATATAGACAATTGCACCCAGTTATACCTTGTTTCAAAAAAGAACATTTACAAACACTACTATAAACTACAGTTCGCATATTAACTTATGTATTCTGCGTGATTGCCTATGAATTGCCTGTTATTAATTTATATACTATGTCATACAGAAAACTACATATATATTAGACTTTGTGGGTAATGTAAAAGATTTAGGCTTTTCCAAGGAAGAAATTTTGACTATACTTGGTTTTGACCTTCAGCACTGTATTTAGGAATGAATCTTCTCAGGGACCACCCACTCTTGAGCAAGCTCAAACTAGAATCTTCCACTTTAAGCTGAGAAAAATGAAGCTTAGAAAGCTTGGGTAACCTACTCAAACACTCCCGACTGCACCATACTGTTTCCAGAAATGTGAGTAAAACTTTGTAAATGGAAACACCTTGTATCTATAGAACAATAGAACTGTGGTTTGTACTTGGTTTTTTATTATTATGCATGCTTACTTTTTGGGGGGTGGGGATAGGGGTCCTCTATATCCTGTTTCACATCAGTCTCCCCAGGACTTAGCTGTACATAATAAGTACATGTTCAATAAACAGTGAATAAATGAAGTAAATTTGATGGGGAGGAAATACCCTGATTTACATGTGTAAACACCGAGAGGGAGAGAGAGAGAACCCAAGTATGAGTGCCTGGCATCACTGTAGCCACTGAAAGATACTATGTAGGGAATGACTTCCAGAACAGGTCCAGAAAGCTTTTACGTCGATGCCTGCAGACCCAGTCTGAACCAGCTCAAGCAGGCCCTCCCAAATGGCTGAGACGCTTTCTGCTTGAGGAGACGGCACGACAGCCAGCCTTCCAGCAGCAGAGTCCGAAGCTTCCAATCCCAAACCTAAGAAGGAGGATGAAGGCCCAGAGAAGAGGCAGCGCAAAGAGGCCCACGCGTTTCCGGGCATCTGCAGTCTTTAAGGGGTGAGAGGCCAGACCCCTGACCAGAGAAGGGTCAGAGGGAAACCACCCAGGGAAGCAGGGAGCCTGGATGCTGGAGCTGGGGCAAAAGTTCCCTGCTGGGCTCCCCTGGGTGTGCAGGCCAGAGAGGGCTCTGCGGATGCAGGGAGGGGGCCTGGGGGCAGGAGTGGGCCGTGCTGCTTCTCAGGGATAGGGCTGGTTTCACCATCCCACAGGGAGAAGACACTTCAAGCCCCCCCTCCCCACCCCCCACCCCACCCCCCCACCATCACTATCTCTTCCCTAACCTCTCCAAAGGGAAGAGATGCCAGCCATCTGACTGGTCAAAATCGAAGGCACTGATTGAACAAGGATGCTAAGGGACAGGGTCCGTGTGGTGAAACGTGTGTGGTGTGGGGCTCTTTGCTTACTGCTTCCAAGAGGAGCCAGGCCCAGCGGCCCCTGGACTACTCTGCTCCAGCAGGTGTTCATCACCACCTCCGCTCCTGACAGAGCGGTTCCGCATCTCCCATTGGGTGCCTGCTTCTAGCATGTAACTCCCCCGGGAAGCCCATCAGGCAGGCGGAGGGGACTGGCATTTCTAGGTTCACTATTCTATCAATGGCTTCAAAATTCTGGCAGAATCTCTAGCCTGGCTAAGGCTTCCAACTGTGTGTTCCCAGAAAATGTAAAACGAAACTTAGAACGGCTCTTGAGCCTAGAGGAAGGTCTGGAACGATACCCTCTATGGGGAAGCGTAACCACCTCTGGAAGGTGGGGTGTGTGAGAGGAACTGGTGAAGGGGCTTCCACTTTTCACATGAGCTTTCCTATTGGCTCCATGTGTTTTACAATAAGCATATGACACTTTATAATTAAAAATAATAATAAGGGGTTGGAACGTAAAAATATAAATCCAACTTAAAAGTCAGTAACACAACTTCTGAAATGAACCTTAACATAAACTATGGACTTCGGGTGATAATGGTGCATAAATACAGGTTCAAAGATGGCAATAAAAGTACCGCTCTAGTGGCAGGTGTTAATAATGGAGGAGTCTATGCATGCGGGGATGGGGAATATGGGAAGTCTCAGTACCTTCCTCTCAATTAAAACTGCTCTTTAAAAATATCTTTTGTACAAAATTTAATCATTAAAAAATTGGTAAATAGCATGATGTCTCAAATGATTGTTTAATAATTAGGAAAATCATGCGGATCCACCTATTTGAGAAAGCCAGAAGATTCTGAACTTCCTGTATGTTGCTGATAATTCAGATTAACTTCCCCAGGCCTCACATCCATCAAATGGACATAATAATGTCTGCCTCACAGATTTGCCAGCCTCTGTGTGACAATGCATAGCACAGCATCCCTAAGACATAAAATCGTGTAAGGATATCATCAAGGTGAGCATTTCTGGCATTGTCTAGGAAATTGGCTGGTTGAAATCAGCCGGCCTGTTTTTAAAAGCAACATGGCTGGTAGCAAGGGCTGTTTATTAAACTAATGAAGTGCTTCCTCACCCTTCTTACAGGGACAGTGGAGGACACCCGTCCTGTTCTGCTTGGTGTCCAACCCACAGCACAGCTTTGCGGAGATAGCACTCAGCACGTATTGGTTGAATAAGCAACCCTGCTAGAGAGAGGTCATCATGTTCACAGACAGGGGAACTGAGGCTCGAAGAGAAAACAGAAAAACGGCTTTGCTGATATCAAAGCCATTTCCAACCTGTCTGCCCTGTTTCTGTGGGTTAGAGGGGGCACAGGAGGCCTCACGGGGAAGAGAGGGGATAAAGGAGAGAAGCAGCTACCGGAATCCACGTGATCAGTTCCTGCTTGGATCGAGTGGCGGGGGGAATGCCGTTTGGAGGAACGCACGCGTGTGCTGCCCATTGTCAAGAAATAGACACCATGTGCTTTTTTGTTTCTTTATCTGCCATGGCAACCAGAGAGCTTAGAATCCCACTTATTGCTTGAGTAACAACCAGCCAATCGGCCCCATGGCAGCACCTACTTCTGCTTCCCTCCCAGAGAAGCGGTGATCTGATTTATGTTTCTTTCCGCCACCCCTAGAAACACCCACCCTACCCTATACCTGAAGCAGCCCAGAGGAGTGTTCACACGTCGTATTAATTGTCCCGTGCTTTGATTCCTTGTATTTCACTAGCCCTGCACTGATCGTGGGAATAATATGACCAGTAATTAGGTATCAGAAGGATAATGATTTCATTAAAGCTCCTTTAATGGGTTTGGACACGTACAAGGAAAGGTGTTATACAACACAGTCGCACACTTTATCACCTTGTGATAATTGGAGTTGCTGAATTATAGCAACAGAGCAACCAACAGTAATTTCCTATTTGGCCAAAGCCGTCTGGCCTCCCCCAGGCCTCCGATTATCATATTTCTTCTTGGAATCAGCTCTCCCTTCCAGTCAGAAGCTGCGGCGAGCTTCAAGCTATTACAGTGGACTCTGGGCCTGCACGGGAGCTGTGAAGTTCTAATTTTCTCATTACACAACCTCATCTGTCAGCTATTTACTGGCGAGCCAGCCCTGATCTTTAGTTCAGGTGATAAATAGGCACGAGCAGCTTAGCAAGCAGAGAGGCAAATAAACATCTGAAAATGATCAGGCCCTGAGAATATTCTATCAGATGGTGTTATGGGTCATAGAAAACTTGAGCAAACCGTGGATTGAAACATGAAGAAAAGGCTAAACCAATCTTGCCACCTTCACTCAGAATCGCCGTGACAGCAATAGGTGATTTCTTCTGCTACGCCGAGAGTCTCAGCTCGCTCCTGAGAGAGCTCTGGCAAACTCAAGTAAGTTGATAACATAACAACTCATTACTGAGCACCTAGTAGGTGTTCGATGGTGTGGGCAGGCCCTAAAATGTATTGACCCCATCCGAAATCAGGAGAATCGTTTGTACTTTGCACATTCACTCATTCATTCATTCCCATCATTGAGACTGTAACATGCCTGGCAGGTTATAAGCACTATAGAAGTATTAGCTACCAGCTTCTACTCATTCACAGGAATGGCTCAATGCCTACTTTAAGCCAAAGCACCAATACATAAACATCAAAGGTGCAACTCTGAATGAGATGGACACAATCATCACCCTTGAGTTGCTTACTGTTAGGGACTGAATGCTTGTGTCTTCCCGCCCCCAAATTCATATGTTGAACCTGTTCCTCAATGTGATGGTATTTGAAGATGGAGCCTTTGGGGTCATTAGGTCATGAGGGTGGAGCCTTCATGAATGGGATTAGTGCCCTTATCAAAGAGACTTTGGGGAAATTTCCCCCACCCTTCCACCGTGTGAGGACACAGCAAGAAGACAGCCATCTGTGAACCAGGAAGTGGGCTTTCATCAGTCACCAAATCTGCCAGTACCTTGATCTTGGACTTCTAGCCTCTGAGAAACAGCTGTCTGTCATTTAAGCCATCCAGTCTATGATTATTTTTGTTCCAGCGACCTAAATGGACTAAGACTTACAGTCTAGTAGAGTGTAAATACTATATAAACCATCCCACAAATATCGTCATTATTGCCACTGAAATGAAGGTAATGAAGAAATAGTATGGGTGCCCTAAGGAGATAGAATTAGGGACCTGACCTGGTCTGGTGTAGGAGGAGGGGTCAGCTAAGGTGTCCCTGAGGCAGTGGTCATTAGATTGAGACTTAGAAGTTATGTCAGTGAAGGGGTAAGAGGAAGAATATTTCAGAAATAGGGGATGGCATGTATGGAGGATCTTATGCAAGGAGGAGCCTGGTGTAATAAACAATAAAGGGATGGTTTGGCCAGAGCTTAATGGGCTCTGCTGGGGAGGTGATGAACTCAACATCATCCAGCACCTGGTAGAGCCAGGGAAGGCTGTGGATTTTATCCTCTCCGTGATGAGAAACCATTGAAGGACCTAAAGAGGGATTGGTTCTGACTGACCAGGACTTTAGGATTTCTGGACGATTGACCAATAGCCAATTCATCCAGAAATGTCTATTTAGAAGGTACTATACAAAAATACTTCTGCTATAACGGGGAAAGCATAAGAAACCTCTCAGCATTTTCTGAATTATTTTAATAGAAGAGTTTGGCCAAAGCCTAAGTTTCTGCAGAGAACCGGAAGAGCATAAGGTCAGATGACTTGCAACTTAAAATGCTATGACAAGGGACCTAGGCTTTTTTTTCTGTTAGGAGCAAAGAGGGGCAGAGGGCAGGGAGAAACTAACCTCCATGGATTGTCTCCCATCTGCCCCGCAATGTGCTGGATATTTTATCCACGGATGAGCTCATTTGATAATCAAAACTCTCAGAAATTAATTTAAGCTTCTCAGCTCCATCACCCTCATGTAATCAAACTTTTCCATTTTGACCATGGAGGCTTAGAAATATTCAAGAAATTGTCCAAACAGAGCTCAAGATGCTAAGCTTTATCTTCTCCTAAGGCATTCTAGCCCTGCCTACGTCCTTCTATCACATAGAAATCCCTACCCACACTCTTCTCCAGCCACAGCTGCTCACCGCCAGGCCCCTGGCCTGGGGGATCCAGTGCCATGGGTGGGATGAGGGGATCAGGACCCCACCCCACCCCACTGAGAATCTGAGCTAGATAAACCAGAGTTTGGGTCAGTTAAAAAAATGATAGGAGTTCAAAGCCCAAGCCTGGGCCACACAGGTCAAAGCTGAAGTTGTGGGGGCAGAAGAGCGCTGTGTGGCAGAAAGCCAGTCTGCAGAGAGGTGCAGGCAGACCGGGCCCAGAGAGGCAGAGCCAAAGGCAATGCAGCCTCGCCAGAGACGGAGCGGGCGCACTCAGACTCTTAAACGGGTCATATGGTAAATTTCATGTTACGGACACTTTACCACTTTTGAAAATAAAAATTTTGTAAAAGAGGAGGTGTATTCATCTATTCATTCTTTGATAGGTCACGAGTGCCTAAAACAGTGCCTGGAACCTAACAGGCACTCAGTGAATGCCCGTTTGTTAAATGAAAACATGCCAGAAACTTCCATGGCATTCTCATAGGTACCAACTGGATTGAAAGCAAAGGGTGTGAAATGATGTCTCCCAGCAAAGAGTGGCCCATCTGGGGAGAGAGTGGGTGAGACTCTGAAAAGACTTGAGGACCCCAAAGCCAAAGGAAGTAAAAGCAAAGATAAATAAATGGGATTATATAATTTTGCTTTCTGCACAGCAAAAGAAACTATCAACAAAACAAAAAGGGAACCAACTAGATAGGAGGAAATATTCACAAATACCTCCAATAAGGGGCTGATATCTAAATATATTTTTTAAAAAACTCATACAACTCAACCAAAAATATCCTATTAAAAAATGGGCAGAGGACTTAAACAGACACTTTTCCCAAGAAGACGTACAAATGGCCAACAGACACATAAAAAGATGCTCAACTTCACTAGCTACAAGGGAAATACAAATCAAAGCCACAATGAGATACCACCTCACACTCGTTAGAATGGCCATTATCAACAAGACAAGAAATAATGAGTCGGAGAGGATGCGGAGAAAAAGGAACCCTCACACACTGCTGGTAGAAATGTAATTGGTACAGCCATTATGGAAAACAGTCTGGAGGTTCTTCAAAAAATTAAGAACAGCGCTACCATATGACCCTGCAATCCCTCTTCTGGGTATCCACCTGAACATTTTGAAGACATTTATTTATAAATATATATGTGCCCCTGTGTTCATTGCCGCATTATTCATGGTAGCCGAGACGTGCAAACGAGCCGAGTGATGGATGATCGGCTACAGGAGATGTGGCATACCACAGAACACTACGCAGCCGTAAGAAAGGGTGCAATGCTGCCGTTTGCTGCAGCATGAATCGATCTTGAGGATGACAAACTCAGCAAAAAAGTCAGATGGAAAAGGACAAGAACCATGTGAGTTCACTCACATGTGGGATATAAAACAGGAAGCAGCACACTCACAGACACAGACGATAGCATGGTGGTCACCAGAGGGGAAGAGGGAGGAGGAGGATGCGGAGGGCAAAGGGGTCACATGTACGGTGACGGAGAAGACCAGACTGTGGGTGGTGAGCACGCGATGCAATTTTCAAATGATGCATTATAGAAATATTACAGAAACGTGCACTTGAAACTTACACAATGTTATGAGCCAATGTTACCTCAATAAATTTAATAAAAATATATTTATTTTAAAAAAATTTTTTAAAGGTTTAGGAAACATCCTACTCCTGCCTCATTTTAAATAATGTAGCTTTTACCCAGCACAGACAAGCAAAAAATATTACAAATGTGAGCAAAGAAAACATAAAAATACAATAAACTTTTTAATTTATGGAGGAAATGACAAAATACAGTAGAGACTGAAAAAAATGTATTCACATGCAGATTTTTAAAAAATACTAGAAACTTTCTCAGGATTTATTGGGAAAAGATTATAATAAAAATTATAATAAGAAGATAATGAAAATGGAGGACAGAAAATGGCAACGTAACATACAGATAATTTATTTCCAACAGAGACCATAACAGAACCGAAGCAATGATAAGAAAAAAAGCAGAATGCTTTTCCAAACTAGGTAAATCAGAAGATTATAAAGATACATACATTTCAGATATCTGGCTTCCAACATCAGTTGAGATGAATACCTAGACACAATTTGAAAAAGTTTGTGACTCAGGAATTTTAGACCCACAGAAGCTGTCCTTTTTCAGTATAGAGGCAATAAGAGAACATTCTGGACAAAGGATTAAGAAAATCCTTCTGGAATTAAAAAACAACTCAAAATGAACAGAAACTAGTCAAGACATAGTACAAAGTTAACAGCTCAACTTTGGGAAAATCAAAGAACATAAGGACAACGCTGAGTTTTGCAACCAGTTAAGAAGGGAACCTCTAAATGATACTTCAAATCTGTTTATAAACTAATACGTATGTCACAAATTATTCTTTTAAAAGAGTAACCTGATGCAAGGTACTAGATTACGTTCATAAAACCCAAGAAGTTGAGTATAAGAAAATAAAAACATGTTTACACTGCATATTAAGTAGAACACACTCAAAAATATTATTAAAAATTATAATAAGAAAATCACCAGTTAAAAAGTGCTTTTGAAAACTTAATAAAAACTACAACTCTCATTAAAATACATCTTCCAAAATAACATTTTAAATATGTAAAGTAAATATAATTTTGCAGTAAATGATAATATAAAGAAAAACAACAATGAGGCATAAAAATTAAAAGCATAAAACAAAGCTAAAGAAGTAATATCAAATGGTTTTAACAATAAATGCCAATGTGTTAAATTCCACTATTAAAAGAAAAAAATTCCCAAATTAAGTCAGAGACAAAATCCAATTATAGAGTTTTCCAGAGACACAAATGAAGTGTCTTTTTATATTAAACATTAAAAAAAGGCAAATGTGTATTAGGCAAATGCAAATTTTAAAAGCGTAAGTACAACATTCATATCAGATGAAGTGAATTAAAGGCACAAAAACGTATTAAGCAGGACAGTAAAGATTGTCATGTACTGATGAAGTCTAGGCTTCCTAATGAGATTCTACTCTCACATCTTAGCCTGTGTTCTCCCAGAGGAGCATGAGACAAAGGCTTGGTACAAGGGCACATAGAACATTCACTACAAAAACTGACCACACCCTGGACCAAGCAGGAGTTAGCAAATTCCAAAGAATTTTAATCATGCAAAGATCTCTGACTACAGTGGAATTAAACTTAAAATCAGAAACAATAGTAGCAAGAAAATTCCCATCTGTTTGAAAATTTAAAAATAGAAATACACTTCTAAACAACCCTAGCATCATAAGAGACATCACCAAGAAAATGAGAAAATATTTTTATTTAAATCTTAATGAAAATACATCAAAATCTGAGGGATATGACTAAAGCCATGCAGATATGAGAAAAAAAGACAGGCTAAAAAATCAATGAGCAAAGAATTCAATCTCAGAAATTTGGAAAAGGAATAGCAAATTAAACCTGAAAAAAAGTGCAAGGAAGAAACAAAATTTTGAGCAAAAATTAGTGAAACTGAGAAGTAGAATGGAGCAGTGTCTCAAGGCAGAGAAAGTTCTCTTAAACCGTACGCAGAAATTGTGAACTAAATAGGAAAAGGAATGGTTCGTCAGACTACATTATAATTAACAATTATATGTATTTAAAAATATCATTAAGATCATGAAAAAGGGAAGTCCAAAGAAGAAGTTATAAACATAAAACCAACAAAGAGCTCAGACCCAGAATATTTAAAGAACTCTTGTAAGTTAATAAGAAGAGAGTCAACCCAATATTAAAATGTGCAGGAGACTTGAATGGGTACTATCCAAAAAGAGAAAATCAAAATGCCCCCATTTCAAAAAAGTAGAAAGATACTCAATCTTATTAGTCATCAGAGAATGCATATTCAAACAGTATACTACTGTGCGCCCACCGGAATGACTGAAGTCAAAGTTTGACCAAGCCAAGGTACTGGCAAGGAGGCAACCCTGGAAGCCTTCCTCCTCTGTTGGTGAAAGCGCATGTGGTGTGGTCACTATGGAAGGTTGGCAGTGAAGTTAAAGACACTCAGACACTCTTACCCAGAAATGTCACTGCTCGCAATGCGCGCTGACACACATCGAGAAACACATACAAGAATGTTTACAGCAGCACTATTCGTAACAGACAAAAACTGGAAACAAACCATTTAACCCCCTTTCATCACTTATCCATTATTAACTCATTAACCAGAAAGCTGGAGAGACCCATTAACCAAAACGACCCATTAGTAATGAAATGAACAAATAAATGATGGTATATTCATGTAATAGAATAAACAAATAAATTGCAGCATATTCATCAATGAAATAAACAGAAATCGAAACGAGTGAACTATAGCTACACATCAAAAATAAATATCACAAAGATAATGTGAAAGCAAATAAGCCAGACGAATAAGAATTTATTGCATTATTCCATTTATATAAAGTTCAAACAACAGGAAAAGCCAGACTATACTGTTCAGATACATGTGCGTAGGTGGGAATATTAAAAGGAAAAGCAAGAAAGTAATTATCCTGAAAGTCAGGAGAGCAGTTACTTTTAGGGGACAAAAAGGAGTAGCAATTGGATAGAGGTACAAAGGTAATTCTGGAGTGCCTTGCGCAGTTCTGCACCTAGGCTTCAAGACATCTCTCACCCTTCCTGTTCCTCTCTGAAGCCCCACCTCCACCATGCGAGCAAGTCCAGACTAGCCTTCTAGGAAATGAGAGGGCCCATGGAGCAGAGACAAACCACCCTAGGTGAGGTCACCCCTTGATTCACCAGTCCCCAGCTGGCCTGGCAGCTGACCACTCATCCAAGACCCGAAGAACCTCACAGCTAAACCCAGCCCCAATTGCCAAACAAAAAAAAAAAAAAAAAATCATATTGCTTTTTTAAGGCACTACATTGTTTTTTAATCCTCACCTGAGGACTTTTCATTGCTTTTAGACAGAGACGAAGCAGAGGGGAGAGAGAGGGAGGGGTGGGGCATCATTTGGTTGCCTCCCATATGCGCCAGGACCAGGGATCAAATTTGCAACCTAGGTACACGCTCTAACCAGGAATCAAACTCAAAACTTTTCGGTGTACAGAATGGTGTTCCAACCAACGGAGCCACACTGGCTAGGGCTTTAAGGCATTACATTGTGAAGCAGTCTGTTTTGCAGCAAAAGCTAACTGATTCACATCATGAGAACAAATATGGGTTCAGAATTAGACAAGCTGTAGCCTGAAAAGAGGAATGCTCAGTATTGTTTGAGTGATTGAATATTATCATAGAAATGTATTGGGTTGGCCAAAAATTTTGTTTGGTTTTTTTCCTTAAGGTGGCTCTTAGTAGTGCTTAGCTGTCTTGAACTTCATTCAAAACAATTTTGTTAGATTGTGTTGTGATAGCTGTCATTAAAAAACTTATCAAAACTGGTGAATTTTTGTGTAGCCACTTTCATATTGAAGATGGAAGAAAATATACATTTAGGCATGTTATGCTTTATTATTTCAAGAAAGGTTGAAGCACAAAAAATGATTTGTGCAGTGTACAGAGAAGGTGCTATAACTAATCGAACATGTCAAAAGTGATTTACAAAGTTTCGTACTGGAGATTTCTCTCTGGATGATGCTCCACGGTCAAGTAGACCATTTGGAAGTTGATAGCGATCAAATCGAGACATCGAGAACAATCAACATTATACCACTCGGGAGATAGCCAACATATTCAAAATATCCAAGTCAATAAAGTTATTGGTGAAAATGAAAAATGTGCCTTTTACTTTATGGAAAAAAACCATATGGACTTTTTGGCCAACCCAACACATGTTCATTTGTCCTCATATTCTATGGTTCTGTTTTACTGTTGGCTCTCATAAACTGTGCTGCAGGCAAAAGTGTAAGGTCAAGTCCAAAGGCAACTCAAGGAGAATGGGAGGCTCCTGCTTGTACAAATTTAAGGTGAAAATAAGGAGACATTGGCTTTGTTTCTCTAAGTATTGATAAATCAATTTTTCATTTTTAGTTTGCAATAAAATATACCTGCAGAAATAAAAATAACTGAACCTTCATTATTGACATTTCTGTAAGAAAAATTACTTATTATGGGTCTGAAACCAACTGTTAATTTTTTTGTCACATTGAAATCATTTTTTTCATAATACAATCTTTGAAATTCAGTGTTTCTAATAATATGACGATTTTATACCAGAAAAGATTATAAAAAGAAATAGGGAAATGTATATGGGATCTTTCACAATAATGGGTAAAATCTCTTTTTTAATCTTCACCCAAGGATATGTTTATTGGTTCTTTTTCGAGAGAGACAAAGGGAGTGGTGGGGTGGAGGAGAAACATCGATGTGAGAGAGAAACATTGATGGGTTGCCTCCTGTACACACCCAGACCAGGGATTGAACCTGCAACCCAGGTATGTGCCCTGGCTGGGATTGAACCCACAACCTTTTGGTGTACATGGTGACACCCCAACCAACAGAGCCACATCGTCAGGGTGAGTACATTCTTTTTTACTTATTCTTAAAAATGCAGTATGTGTCATTCTATGCTAATATATTTGAAATCCTAAATAAAATAAATTAGGATAATTTATATTTTCCTAAAGAATATTTGAGAATTAGAAAACTCCAGCAAACCGTTAAACATGTAAAAACTATTTTGAAGAGAGAATGCCTATATTCTCATGACTAAAAGTCTAAGAAACCCAACTCAAGCTCACCTTGACACAAGGAGATTTACTGAGAGGGTAACGGGGCGTCTCTTGTAACCGCAGGAATGAGAGACACCGCCTAGAGCTGAGTGTCGGGAAGAGCTGGAACCAGAAACAGAGTCATCCGTGCTCCGCGAATCACCTTCATCGTTTTCTCAGAGTGTTCAGTTTGTTCTGTCCTTTGCGTGGCAAGGATCCGGGTTAGCTCTAATTCCTGATTCTTCATCCCAAGCCTCCCACAATCGAAAAGGGATTTTCCCTAGACTACATCAAAATAAAAATCTTTTGAACAGCAAAGGAAATACCAACGAGACAAAAAGGCAATCTACTGAGTGGACGAAGATATTTGCAAGTAATATATCTGATAAAGTGTCAATAGGCAAAATACATAAAGAAAAGACAAGCAATCCAATTAAAAATGGGCAGAGGCTCTAAACAGACAATTCTCCCAAGAGGACGCACACATGAAGAACAGGCATATGAAAAAATGCTCGACATCGCTAATTATCAGGGAAATACAAATCAAAACCATGATAAAATATCGCCTCACAGCTCTCAGACTGGCTATTATCAAAAAGACAACAAACAACAAATGTTGGCAAACACTGAGAAAAGGAAACCCTCATGCACTGTCAGTGAGATTGCAAACTGGTGCAGCCACTATGGAAATTCCTCAAAAAATTAAAAATAGAACTGCTGTACAATCCAGCAATTCCACGTCTGGCATTTATCTTAAGAAAATTAACATTATAATTCAAAAAGATATATACGCCCCTGAATCACTGCAGCATTATTTACAACAACCAAGATGCAGAAGCAACCTAGGTGTCCATCTGTAGAGGAATGGATAAAGACGATGTGGTACATGTATACAATGGAATACTACTCAGCATAAAAAAGAATAAAATCTTGCCATTTGCAACAACATGGATAGAGGGTTCTTGCTAAGTGAAATAAGCCAGACAGAGAAAGACTAATACTGTATGATTTTGTGTATATGCGGACCCAAGAAATGAAACAAATGAACAAAGAAAATAGGAACAGATTCATAGACACCGAGAACAAACTGATGGCTGCCATAGAGGAGCGGGAGGGGGGATGGGTGGAAGAAGAGAAGACGATTAAGAAGCACAAACTTTCAGTTACAGAATAAGTCACAGTGATGCAATGTGCGGCATAGGGAATGTTGTCAATAATAGAGTAATAAACGATCACTAGACTTACAGTGATCACTTCATAAGGTATATAAATATTGAATCACTATGTTGTACACCTAAAACTAATATAATATTGTATGTCAACTATAATTAAAAATAGGTCTCAAAAAATATGAAAAAAATAAAATTAAAATTGATCACAGAAAAAAAGAGGGGAGGGAGGGGAACCCTCCTTCCAAATCAAAAAGTCCTAGACAAGACTCATTCGGCTGTAGGCAGGGGAGCAGACTCCCACAAACACGGGGAGACATGTGAGCCCGTCAGCGTACACTGGAATCACCCCAGGAAAAGGGAAAGCTACTATACAGTTAAAGTGAATTATGGTGAATGTTAACTAAACTTACTGCGGTAATCATTTCACCATACATGAAAGTCGAGTAATTACACTGTGCACGTCGAACTTACACAGTGCCATATGTCAGTTATATCTCAATAAAAATGGGGAGAAAAACAATGAATTACCCTGATGAAATGAGCAAAATCCAAGCAGTTTTATCAGTAGGTCTTCTAAATTTTCTAATAGCAGATGTTTATCATAATAAATAAACTCTTCCAGAGCACAGGAAAAAAATAAAGCAAAACACCTCCTATATGTTTCCAGTTAGCAGAACTGAATACCAAAAATAGAAGGAAAAACAAAAGCCTCACATCAATTTCACATGTTACTATAGTTGCAAAATAACTAATGAAATATTATCAAATATAATTTGAAATTAAAAATAGGCAAGAAACAAGAGAGACATTTCTATTCAGGAACAACAAAGATGCTCATTATTATTTAACATTGGCTGAGAAGTGCCAGTAATGGAAGAAAAAAAAGAAAGAAAAGGAAAAAGAGGAAGGGGGAGAAAGAAAGGGAGGCAGGAGAAAGGAATAAAGAAAGAATAATATTGAAAAATTATAGTTATTGCAGATAATGCCAGTTTCTATTTAGAAAACCCAAGAGAATCAACTTTCAATTATCAGAACTAATAAAACAGTTCATTAAATTTGGTAGTTACAAAACAAATACAAAAAACTAGTAGTTTCCCATAAATAAGCAATAACTGGTAAAAAATAGAGAGGAAGTAATCCCATTCACAACTGCAACAAAAACATGAAATATCTAAGAATAAATTTAATTAGCAACACATAAGACTTTTGTGAAGAAAACATCAAAACTGTACTGAAGCCACAGTGGAAGGGGGTCCCTTCCCCCCACAGAAGAGAGAATGATAGAATACTCTTCATGTAAGACTCAGTCATATAAAAATATAAATGATCCCAAATCAATTATAAATTTCAAGCAATTGATAAAATTCTAAGGACTATTCCAAAGATTAACTGCTAGACAACAAATCTGAAAAAAAAGCCCAAATATTTTGCAAAAAGAGAGAATACTGGTTGGAAGAATGGGAGACAGGAGAAATTGCCAAAAGGTAAAATAGTATATGGAGTTTCAACTGTAAAACCGTCTGGGTAGAGTACGAGATTAAACAGAGGAATGAACTAAATAAAAAGCCTTAGGTATAAATATTTAGTATATGCTAATGGTAGTATTTTAAATTAATAGGAAAAAGTGTATTTAATATACATGTGTTGCTCAAATTATTTAACTATTTGAAAAGGAAAAAAGCACTATCTGTACCTTTCACATGCCAAAATAAATCCCAGATGTACTGAAGACTTTAAATGTACGATATGCAACTACTGAGGTGTTAAATAATATATGTGTAAAGATTTATATCAGCTTGAGTTCTAAGCAAGCAACCTAAGAAAGGAAAAACATCAGTGAAAACTTGATTGATCTAACTATATAAAAATGCCATACTTCAATATGTCAAGAAACAGCATGAAGAAAATTGGAAGCCAAATGACAAATGAGAAAAATAACCGTAATGTGCATGCCAGACAAAGGGTTAATATCCTTAATATTTAAAAACCCCTTATAAATTAGCATGGAGAAGAAGAATGGGGCAGGATAAAGTTGTATGTGGTATGTGACTAGAAAATGCATGAAACAAGACAAATTACCACTAAATATATGAAAAAATGCTTGACTTCCCTAGTAATCAAATCAATAAAAATTAAAACATTAATTTGACACTGGCACAGACTTCCAATCAAGAAAGAGGCATAGGTAAACACAGCTCGCCTCCTCACACAACCACAGCAAAAATTACAACTAAACTCCAAAACTACTATCACCCAAAATCATCAGAAAATCAAGCTGTATGGAAGAACCACAAGCAAGGAATTTAAAAAGTCCCATTCGTTCAGACAGGTAGGAGGGGTGGGAATGTGGAGATGTGGAATGGGCAGCCCCACACCTATGTGCGGTAGGTAAAAATCAGGAAGGCTATCTCGGGAGTGAAGGATCCCAGCCCAAGGTTCCAGTGCCGGGAAGATAAGTCCCCGTAACTTCTTGCCATAAAAACCTGTGGGGGTTGGGGCAGTGCAAGAAACTGCAGGATTCTCAGGGGTCTGCTCTTAAAGGGTGGGCAACAGACTTAGAACTTACACAAACTCACTCTATCTGGGCTCCAGTAGCAGGGCAGCAGCTTGAAGGGCACTGGTGGCATACAGGGAGGAACCCAAGTGTCTGGCATTTGGGCTAGTACCAGGGGACAGCTTCCTCCCAGACAAAACTCCGGAGGCCACATTGTGGCCATTGTCCCTTTTCTGAACCCTCCCCCACATGGAGCCACAGAGCAGTGGCACCATACATGAGATGCCATCAACCTGGTTCACACAGGTTGCCCTACCCAGGCGATTACCTAAGGCTCCACCCCATCCAACTTATAGGTGTGCTTTTCTACATTAGATGATGCCACTAAGACATGGAGTCAAAGCAGTTCTACCTAATACACACAAACATAGGGAGGCTGCCAAAATGAGGAGACAAATAAATATGCCCCAAATGAAAGAACAGAATAAAACTCAAAAAAAAGAACCAAACAAAATTGAGATGAGCAATCTATCAGATGCAGAGTTCAAAACACTGGTAATTAGGATGCTCAAGGAACTCACTGTGTACTTCACCAGCAATCAAAAGACCCAGGCAGAAATGAAGGTTATACTAAGTGAAATAAAGAAAATTTTAGCCCTGGCTGGTGTGGCTTAGTGGAATGAACACCAGCCTGTGAACCAAAAGGTTGCCAGTTCAATTCCCAGTCAGGGCACATGCCCAGTTGTGATCAGGTCCCCAGTTAGGAGTGCATGAGAGGCAACCACACATTAATGTTTCTCTCCCTCTCTACCTCCCTCCCTTCCCCTCTCTAGAAACAAATAAAATATTTTTTTAAATATTTTTTAAAAAAGAAAAATTTACAGGAAACCAACAGTGGAAGGGATGAAGCTAAAATCAAATCAATGATTTGGAAATCAAGGAAGAAAAAAAGTTCAATCAGAGCAGCAAGAAGAAAAAAAAGAATAAAAAAAAAATGAGGATAGCATAAGGAGCCTTTGGGACAACTTCAAATATACCAACATTCGAATCACAAGGGTACTGAATGAAGAAGAGAAAGAGCAAGAAATTGAAAATCTATTTGAAAAAATAACAAAAGAAAACTTCCCTAATTTGGTAAAGGAAATAGACATACAAGTCCAAGAAGCACAGAGAGTCTCAAACAAGATGAATACAAAGAGGACCCCACCAAGACACATCATAATTAAAATGTCAAAAGTTAAAGATGAAGAAATAATCTTAAAAGCAGCAAAAGAAAAACAGATAGTTAATTACAAAGGAGCTCCCATTAGACTGTCAGCTGATTTCTCAAAAGAAACTTTGTAGGCTAGAAGGGACTGGCAAGAAGTATTCAAAGTGATGAAAAGCAAGGACCTACAACCGAAATTACTCTATCTAGCAAAGCTATCATTTGGAACTGAAGGGCAGTTAAAATGCTTCCCAGACAAGGTAAAGCTAAAGAAGTCCAGAATCACCAAATCATTATTATATGAAATGTTAAAGGGACTTACTTAAAAAATAGAAGATCAAAACTCTGAACATAAAAATGGCAATAAATTCACAACTATCAACAACTGAATCTAAAAAAAAAACAAACTAAGCAAACAAGCAGAACAGAAACAGAAAATAGATATGGAGATCATTTGGATGGTTGCCAGTTGGGAGGGAAATGGGGGAGAATGGGGGAAAAGATGCAGGGATTAAGAAGTACAAACTGGTAAATACAGAATAGACGGGGGGATGTTAAGAACAGTATAGAAAATGGGGTAGCCAAAGAACTTATACGCATGACTAATGGACATGAACTAAGGGGGGATTGCTGGAGGGGCTGGGGGGTACAGGGTGGAGAGGGGCAAAGGGGGAAAATTTGGGACAACTGTAATAGAATAATCAATAAAATATATTAAAAAATTAAGTCGTGCACCTGAAATTTAAAACAATAATAATAATAACAATTTGACACCATTCCTTACACAGCGAATTGACAAGAACATTTCAAAGTCCACTATTACACGCAGAATGTCAAGACATGGGCACTCTCAAACACTACCGATGGGGGCGCACACTGACACTTTCCAGAAGGCAACAGAGTAACGCACTTTAGAAGCTTTTAAAATCTTCATGCTCTGTCTCTCAACGTTTGTAATCTCTTTGAAATGTTATGAAAAATATCTTTTAAAGTTTATATTTTGCTTCTAAATTATCCAAAGAAAATGGTAAAGGATATACAGAAAGATTTATGAAAAAATTATAGATGATGATGGTGATGATAATAATGGTGATAGTGACGATGAAGATGAAGATTCGAGATGAGATGCAAATTTTTGTTTCAAAGAAAAGCATTTCTTTGACTTCTTATACCCACATAATCTGTGACCCCAAATGACTTAGATAGAAAATGAAAATCCTACCCAATCAGCAGAGGCCCCTGAAGTTTCCAACACTAACAGGATTCCAGGTTCTATTCGCATAATAAAATCAATATTTCAAGTATTCATTCTCCTTTGACATCTTGGAGATTTCTTCTAAAATTTAGCATCACAGAAAAATGAGATTTTTTTTCTTTGGGATGATAGTAAGGATCTAAGGGAGCCTTCCTTATCTCCATCCTTCTCCCAATTCCTGTGTCTTGCCCTTTTACAGTTCAGGGGGGCAAGAGGTGGGGAAGCAAAAGAAAAAAAAAACTATCACATGGGATAGATTCTTTTCTCTTACTGACAAGCTGGAGCCTAATGCCAAACTCTGTGGTTCTGGTTTAATGTAGCAGATACTTAAGCTGTAGACATTCACCTTATTTAAATTTATCCAAGTTTCTTACTGAGAAAGAGAATTGCGATTAACCAGCGACCCTGAGTATATGGGCTCCTACACAGCAAAGAAAATTTGCTTATTCGAAATGGCAAATGAGGCTTCCAAAATAGAATGAAGTTTTGCCAACCAGCAAATAAAACGTAGTCAGTTTAGCCACACTGGGGCACCGTTGGTCTTGGCCAAGTGGAAACTTGGAGGTGTTAAACATCATGAGATATTTTGAGAAGGCTTTATTCTTTTAGAAACAGGTAAGAATTAGAGAAATCCTTCTTTTCTGAGAATGCTTTCTCTGAGAAAACCTGTCCTGAAAGAACCATGTCTTTCCTTTTCTGAGCTCTCTCCACCTGGGCTCTCCTCCAGGAGCTTGGAAAGATGATTTTGGCATAGTCTTTTTGAACCCAAGTCTGGCCACTGGGTAGGGATGTCCAGGGGGCAAGGACTCTGGGTATTTACGTGCAGCCATCTTGCGCCTTTAAAGCAACTAGCTGACTTGCTTGCATTTTGACCAACCAGAACTGGCCTTCAACAGAAGCTAAGGAAAAAAAATTGGTTTTAAGCAGCCCTGGGAGGGGTGAGATATTGGGGTCATTTTGGATTTCCCCCAACAATGCCTGGAGTGGGGATAAGACCCCAATAGAAAGGATGGAATACCAGATGGCCAGCCAGAAGGAAGAAAGATTCGGTGTGTAAGAGTAAGATTCCACTTTGAACACCTGCCAAGCCTGCCCCATTGTCAGAGACCGCCAACGGTAGCCCCCAGAGAGCAGTAACCCCAGGTCATGATAGTACCAGGCAAGTACGACCTTGCCTTTTCTACACCATCTATCTCCCCTGTCTCCCTCAGTGACAGCCCTGGAGAAACCAGGAGTAGCTATGGGGGTGGGAGAGGAAGAGGGAAGAAGCCAGCCATGGACAACCCCTTCTCTGCTGCAAAAGGGTTTCCAACCTGAAACAGGAATAAGCAGGGAGAAGAGAGAAGCTGAAATTCTCTTCCCCCTTCCTGCAACTACGGTGCTGTATGTGTCCTAGTATCAGCCAAAAGATGCTCTCCCCTGGGATTCTGCAGCCTGAGGGGGTGATGCAAAGATGCAGATACAGTTGAGAATGCATCCCCAGCCCCAGAGGCTCATCAGGGGGCCCAGTGCAGCAGGAACCTGCAGCCCAGTCCCGACCTGAACGTTCCTGTGGTCCCCGATGCCCTGCCGCCTGCCTGCTCCTCAGCCTTCCAAATTCTTTCTGCAAAGCTACCCACTATCCCGCCAATAAATTTCTTTTCTGCTTAAATTAGCCACAATTGTTTCCTATTGCTTGCAAATGAAATCACCTCTCTTACATACCAACCACGCTATTTTTATCTCTTACTGACTCCTGCCTCCCAGGTACCACGGTCTTCCCACAGAAACAGAGCAGCGTGAGACGGTAACAGCCAGGCTCCGGCATAACACAGGAGACACACTCCTGCCAGATAATTAGAGGAGGGTTGAATAAAGGAACCACTTACCTAGGTGTGGGCAGGTTGTAGGGAAGCTACAAAGGAGAGTGCAGCATCCCAGAATTAGTAACAGTGTGGTCGTTACCCTTTCTAAGCTCAAAATGATGACAGGAGAGCAGGTACCAGAATGGGGAGGAGAGTCACAGAAGAGGGGCCAGCTTGAGAGGAACACTGACCTTCAGTTGAAAGGCACAATCAGCCTGAGGCAAGTCTCCAGAAGGGATCATACCCTGACCCGGTCTCCTCCCTCTCTCCCTCCCTTCCTACTGAAGGGAGACACCCGGCTGAAGCCAGCAGGCACAGGAACCTGCTGATCAGACCCTCAAAGAGTCAGCCTCCAGGGCAAACCTCAGGGTGGAGAATGAAGAGGCGATCAGAGGGGTGGGGAGGCACTTGGAAGGCACTTGGCACAAACAGCTAAGATAAGAGCTGCAGGTGATCCCCAAATGCCCACATATTTACCCAACCCGGGCTCCATCACCCAGTGCTGTCCGAGTCAACTCCAAGTCAGAGCTACATCAAGACATAAGCACATACTGCCAGCGCGCTCGGGCACTCCGCCTCTTGCGCTCCCTTCGTCCGTCCCAGCACGGTTTTGCAGAGCACCTGCTTCCGCATTGTCATCTCCATGACTTCTACCTTTCCCAACCATCCCATTTCCATCCCTCCTATTCCAACTTGAAGACTCCTGCACTGAGAGTTCGAAGTTCTTTAGTTGAGAGCAAACCTAGAAGTTACTGTTTCTGCCCCCAATGCAAGGCTGTCAAACCACAGTGGGATTTAGAGACAGTGAAGAGACACAATTCTCAGATCTCAGGGCACCCAGATCCAGGAAACAAAACAGAGCAGTAAACCACGTGAGCCGTGTGCCATTTCTACCAGCAATTGGCGGCAGGCATTTTGCTAAGGATGTTAGCGGAACACAGGATCCCTTTAAAATGTAGTTCAGAGAAAGTCTGTGCTTGAAACTCTGAAGACTGCGAGCAATTGCAGAGGGACAATTCTTTGAAACTATGAGAGTGTGAAAGGCACGGATACAAGGTCACAGCCCTCATCACACAGACCATCGTGAGTTGCAGAAGCAGAGAAGTGACAGCCACTGACCCAAGATTCATTTCTTCAACTCCCCACCGATACGTTTCAAGCACTCGCTGCGTTCTCAGCACTGGGCTAGGATCACAAGGCCAAAAGGGCTCAAGCGGAATGTTTGCCCTTAGCTATAGCTAAGTAAGCCTTTTACAGTTTCCCTGGAGAAGGCGGATTGGAGAAACAACAACAGCTGCCACTGACTGGGAATTTACAAGTGCCGGTATTAGACGGGGCATTTCCTTTTTACACCTCTCTGCAGCCTATGAGGTAGACAAATACTATTCTTATCCCCATTTTACAGATTGCGCATAGAAGTCCAGTAACTTGCAACAAGTCACATAGAAAGATACGAAGCAGAAAAATAATACTCGAACCAGGACCACAGGGTATATAGCATTTCACCGGATGTGTAACACTTTACATAAGAAGTATGTTTGGGTTGCTATGGGGCTGCGGCTTGAAGGGGAAAGGGGGGAAGGAAACACGTGCTTCCCATGGATACTTTTTCAAGGGGTTCAGCTAAAATTTCAACCTCACTGATCCCCCCTGCAGTTGTTTTCCCCATTAACTGGCCCTCTGCCATGAGACAGTACAGTGACTGTTTTGTCAGGGAATATTGATGCTCGGACATTTGAATCAATTAATGCATCCATTTCAGTCACCTCGTCATCTGTCAGGAACATCAAGTTCTCTTGCCAAAGTTAAGTGCCAAAGCAGGGGGAGTACAGGAAGAAGAGTGCATTTGGAGAAGTATTTATAATCATATATAAAGGGGAGGGGCATTTATAATTTGTTGAGGTAAAACAACTGATTATATAATTTTTTTTTTATCAAAAAGAGAGACAATCAGAGGAATGCCATAGGGGCTCAGAATTTGTTCAGCCTGCCTAGGTCTGCGTAGCAGCTTCTAGCAGTGAGACTTTGAGGACACTGCTTAACCTTTCTAAACGTCAGAGAGAGAATGATAACATCAGGTTAAGATCTCAACTGTTTGCCACTGAACCTTCATTCTGTTTCCTGTGTAAGATACGCTGATAGGGACCCACAGCATAGGATGTTCAGAGCTAGTGTGCTACTCTGTAACAGTGGGTCTGGGCATGGCCTGAGATGTTGCCTTGGTAACAATGTCCCAGTTGCTGCTGATGCTGCTGTGCTTGGGTCCACACTTTCGAGTATTCAAGAACCTGGACTGAACCTAATTCTCAAACTTGACCTTGCATCAGAATCACCTGGAGGGCCTGTTCAAACAAATTCCTGGATTAAAACACAAAAATTTCAAGGGTTTCTGACTCCATAGGTCTGGGTGGGGCCCAAGATTTTGTATTTCTAACAAGTTCTTGGGTGATGCTGATGATGCTGGTCCAGAGACCACACTTCGAGAATTAATGTCTTAGATGGTCTGTAAGCACTCTTACAACTTGAAGCAAAGACTAGAAATAATACTTGACCATTGCAAGCCCAGCAAAGTGCTGTTGTCATGCTAGAGAATGAGGAGACCACCTACAAGGCAAGCTCTCAACTTTCCTGATCACCACAGGTCACATCTGGAATCAGAACGACAGGGTTACAAATCCTAGCTCTCACTGTCCGGATGCAACTCACCTCACCCCTGGACTATAATGCCCCCTCAGTCAATGGGCTTCTTTTTTCTGCTTCCTTTCCCCTTTTTCCCCTTTCCTTCCCCTACTCATCCAGAAACCTCTCAGGCCCTGGCCTGTGTGGCCCAGTTGGTTGGGTGTCGTCCCACAGAGTGAAAGGTCACCAGCTCGAGGGCTGGTCAGGTCACATGCCTGCGTTGTGGGTTCAGTTCCCTGGAGAGGGAATGTACAAGAAGCAACCCAGCAATGTTCCTCTCCCACATCGATGTTTCTTTCCTTCTCTTTCTCCCCCCCCCCACTCCTCTCTCTAAAAACAAATAAATAAAATCTTTAAAAAAAAAACCCATCAGAAAATCTTGGCTGTGGGTGGGAACAGAACTTCAGCTCTCATCCTGGTGTCTTGACGAGCTCAAATGCAAACATCACTTAACGTGACAGGCAAATCGTGTGTGCAGTGCAAAACCACGGCTAGCCAGGTAAGGAGATGATGTGCGCAGAGCATGCTGAGCAAATAACAGCCCTTCGTGAATCAGCATTAGCATAATTACTGAACATCGGTAATTGCTAAAATTATGTTCACTAGGATCGTTGTTTTTTTTTTTTTTTTAAGTGAGAGGCCTCTTCCACCTATTCCCCCAGCAGGGAAGTGAAGGTGGCCTGCCAGCTGGTGTTGAACACTCAGAGAAAACTAGCCATCTCCCAGAGGACCTCCCCAGCATAGACTTTGGAGGGACTGTCATCGTCAGAGGGGCCCCCAAACTCTGCTGGAAACTTCCGGCCTCCACACCTTTATTCCTGCTGTGCCTCCCTTCTAGAACTTCACCCGCTCTTGCTCGATGCATCCAACGTTGCCTGGTCAGCAAGACATGGTCATATAGTACAACTCACACAGAAGTAAGTGTTTTGATTATGGCATATGGAAAGTGCAGTGGAAGCTGGATCACCTGTCCAGGTGGGACCTTTTGAAGGCCAGATTCAACCAGGAAGCTGCTGCATGCTACTGAATTTGGGGAAGGAGAGGAGGCCTCCCATGGCCTCAAAGGAGTGTGGAGGTGAGCTGATCACAAACAGCACCTCGCAGAGTATAACACCAGCACGGGGACCTGCGTGACGCAGGATAGAGCCGTGCAAGCCGAGGGGAGAGACTCTGTAAGAGCAATCCTTCCGCGCATGAGCGCAGGCGGTGAGAAGCCTCTCCCTTTAGTTGCATGCAACCCTGGCACTAGGATGTAGATGGTGAGTGACAATGGTGGGACAGAGAACGCACAACCCACCCAGAAAAGGCTCCGGACCCTCACCAAGGAGAAGAGGAACTGGAGTAGTCAGGACAAGCCAAGCACCATGGTGAGTTGTGACTAAGGGCCTCCAAACCTGCATCAGGAAGCCAATAGCAGCACCTCAGCCCCTCCGGCAGACGATCATCCTCGTGACTCCTCTCCTTCCCCTGCGTTCTACCTCCCACCGGCACTGAAGCTAGATAAGCACATTTTTGCTTGTTTTGTGCTCTGCTGTATCCACAGAGCCTGAAACAGTTGAGTTAATGAACTGAATGAATAAATCTGCAAGTCTTGACAACTTTACCTCCAAGGAAGACCTCGCATCTGTCCGCATTTCTCCATTGCCTCTGCCAACACGCTCACCCGAGTCCTCACCATTTTGGGCCAGCTGTAGAGGCCCCTGCCTTGTGCTCCAGCCTCAGCCCTTTTTAAAAGATTTTATTGATTTATTTATTTTTAGAGAGAGGGGACAAGAGGGACAAAGAGAGGGAGAGAAACATTGAGGTGAGAAACAACATCGATCGGTTGTTTTTCATGGGGATCAAACCAGCACCCTTTTGCTGTCCAGAACAATGCCCAGCCAACTGAACCACACCAGTCAGGACTGGCCTCCACCCTTGCCCTCTTGGAGCCACACCCTTCGCAGGAGCCAGCTAGTCATTCAGCCCCAGACCAGGTAACACACCTGACTGTAATAACCCGGATGCTCACCCTGGGTTTGCTGTGAGTCAGGCCCGGTTTGTGCAGGCAAGTCCTCTTCAGGGTTTCCAAAGCCACCTCCCTCACAGAGCCCGGCCCCATCCCTCCCTTGCTGGTAGGCCTTGTATGGCAAGCCCTGCCCAAGATGTCTCTGTCCCACACCTTCGGCAGTTACCACTTACCACTCACACCCCAGGATGACCTTTTCATGGGTATCATAAAATGACTGACCCGTGCCCTGTGCACTTCTAGTCTCAAAGTGGTTTTGTAACCAGGAGCGCATAACGAGCTTGCTTTCCAGTCGCTTGTGTGATTTATCCCCATGTTACAGGTGAAACCAAGTTCCAGGGAAATTGCTCAAAGTCATAGACCAACGGACGACTGAACGGAGATTCCAACCCAGGACTTCGGACTCCAGCCTCTGTCATCGTCCCACGTGTCAGTTTCCCCACGTGCCTGGTGTGCCTTATCGTGACCTTCAATGCCCAGCCAAGTGGCATAAGAATAATAAACAGAGGTTAACGTTCATCGTGGTCTTATAATGTTCTCCACATTTTCTGAGTGGCTTACCCGGGTTATTATTTAATTCTCACAATCCTTTGACATATATCCTCTTATTATTCTAAGGAGCGATATGAGAGCTCTGGGGCTCCGAGAAGTTAAATAACTTTCCCAAGGTGACATAGCAATTAAGTAGTGGCGCCAGGATTTAAACCCAGGCAGTCTGGCTCCTGAGCCTACACGTTTCGCCACTGGGACCCCCTTTCTAACGGGCCCCCAGAGGATATTTGTGGGTTGACTGGTGACACCACACTGTCCGAGCCAGGAGAAGAGCCTTGGTGGGATCCAACATTTACACCGTCCATCAGATAGCTGTCTTGGAGTGACAGCTGGCAGTTGATAAGGTTTGACATTTTCAAGTCAATTTCTATCGATGGCTTTCTCCTCAAGAAAGGATGAGAGTTTGACGGATAAAAGCCAGAGCCCAGGGCGCTTGGGCACAGCCGGGAGAGGAGGCCCAGGGTGAGCTGTGCGGAGGTCGGCGGGGACAGCGGGAGCAGCTGCGCGCTGTCCGTGAGAAAAACCCTTTCTTGGCAGCGTCCTGCCCCGGGGTGTCCCAACACAGTGTCAAGTAATAATATAGGCTCCACTTTGCTGTCACGTGATGTTTTCTGCCGACAGAGGGGCAGGGAAGCGGGAGAAAATGGTATGTGCTTGGGCATGGCCATGGAGTTATGAATATTTATGTGATCAACACATAAAATCCCATTTTAACAGATACCATTTTGATGGATTTAACAAGTTAATCTAAGCCATTTCCACATCCTTGGTGGATGCCTGCAAGAGATGAACGGGTAGCATTTCTGTAAATTCTCCTGCGTGAGGAAACCTCTGAAACAGATGGGTGCGTAAGCCCCTGCTCATTTGCTGAGCAGACCAGTTTGCGTTTCAGCGCTGTGGGCACGCACTGAGCCTGCGCCGTGTGCCTAGCGTCGTGCTGGCGCCTCCTAGTGCTGCTCCTCGCAGCCACACTCGGAGGTCCGCTCCCCGCTGATCACGTGGGTCTGAGTGACAGCAGGACCTGAATCAGGGATGGCGCCTGGATGGGGCCGAGTCCAGAAGAGTGTGGGCTGACATGGAACCCAGAGCCGAGCCCCAGCCTGGCTGGGGACAGAGAGTTGACGACACCCAGGCAGGCCAGCTGGAGTGAGGAGCGAGACCCAGGCATTCCGCAGCCAGGTGCTCTCTCGCCTTCCCCCGCTGCTGACCACCAGGGACAGCTGCTCCGATTAGCTTCTTCCCAACTTGGGCTTTTGACACACGTCTCACGTTAAAAAGCTAGGAAAGCATTTTAACCTGCTCGATTGCTATTGATCCTCCCAATAAGTAATTGTACTTTTGTCTCCATTTCGTGGCTGAGGAAAATGAAGTTCAGAGAGTTTTAAGGGGTTTAATCACAAGCACGTGGTTAAGAAGTTCCAGTCTGGTCGAGGATATGAATACAGGTCTTTTCATTCCAAACCTTGTGCTCTTGCTCCTACTCTGTGGAATGTTTTATTCTCCAAAGCGGAGGTGGATTGCACTGCTATCTCCTGCTCTTCACTCCCTCCCTGTGCTGGAATCACAACCAAGCCCTCCGCCATATAGAAGCAGAGTGCATTTCCTCATAACACGGACAATGGACTTAGCCATGTGATCTATCTCAGCCAGTGGTACAGTGGAAATAACCCAACAGGAAGCAACAAATACGCTTGTAGTGTTTGGCTTGGCTGCTGGCACCTGGGATCCTCCATGAGACCAGCAGGCCCCAGGCAGCTACCTCTCCAAGGAGAAGAGGGAGACACAGGCGTAGACCTGAACCACACTGTACTAGTTTCCTGTGGCTGCTGTAACAAATCACCATAAACGGAAATCTTTCCTCTCACAGTTCTGGATGCCTGACATCCAAAATCAAGGTGTGGGCAGGACTCAGCTCCTCCCAAAGGCTCTGGGGGAGAATTCTTCTTGCCTCTTCTAGTTTCCTGGCTTATAGATGCTTCACTCCAACCTCTGCCTCCATCTGCACATCGTCTTCTGCTGTGTCTCCGTGTGTCCTTCTCTGTCTCTTACAAGGACACGCTCATTGGACTTAGGGCCCCGTATGATCTCTTCCTGATCCTTACCTTACCTGCATCTGAAAAGACCCTATGGTCAAAGAAGGTTGCATTCTGAGGTTCTAGATGGACATGAATTTGGGGGAACACTATTCAATCCCACTACGGTTGGCCCTCTGTCTCCCAAAATACACATTCATCCCACATGCAAAACACTTTCATCCCAACCCAACATTCCCAAAAGTCTTAACTCATTCCAGCACCAACTCTGAATCCAAAATCTCATCTAAATACCATCAGCTCAAGAAGTTGGGACAAAAAGTCCCAAATCTCCTCGCCTAAATCAGGTATCAGTGGGGTCTGGATATGGTCCACCCTGGGGCAAAATTCCTCTCCGTCTGCAGGCCTGTGAAACTAAATCCACAAGCTATCTGCTTCCAAAGTACAAACTGGGGACAGGCACAGGGGAGACATTCCCTCGGGGGAAACACGGAAGGCGTCAAAGAGTCACTGGTTGTGCCCCATCTTCTGCTCCCACAGCAGTGGCCCTGCCCTCCCTACTATTCAATTCACTGTACCGATCCACCCTTCTGGAGCCAAGCCCATCTGACCTGCGGGCCTAGAAGCAATAAAATAAACTGTTGTTATAAGCCACTGAGGTTTTTGAGGTTAGTTGTTATGCTCCAAAAACTCATGAGTACACCACAAAACAGTGACAGAAAGGCCTTCAGGTAGAGTGCCCAGAAATCCTGTACAGAACGGAGCCTCATCTCTTCTCCATGAAGGCAACAGGTTTTTGCAAAGATGGACTCCGCATCGAACTGCCATAACGTTAATTTTGCCGCATTGCATAGGGTTTTTGGCAATTACTTTAATCCAACAAATTTCAGCTCATCACCTTGATTGAATAGATGTTAATCATGGAGCAGAACAGACGGAAGAAGAAACATGACGCTGTCCCCACAAGTTCACAGTCTAATGGTGGAAACTGACATAAACATGAGTAATAGTGACCACCACAGGCCTTGAGAAGTAAATCCTGTAACCTGACAAAACAGCATCTGGCAGTGGGCCTTACAAAGCATGGTAGAGATGACGCTTGCAGTGGGCCTGAAACGTCAGATGGGATTTTTCAAAGGCCAAGATGGAAGAATAGGAGGAAAAAACCAGAAAGCCATGTTTTGAAATATCTGTTTGCATAGCTGGCCAACGGTGTCCAAATGGAGTGCTAGGAGAGGAAATGAAGTCATAGGGAGCCTTTGATGCTAGACTGTGGGGTGTGCACACGAGTTGATGGGCAATGGGGAGCCTTGGAAGCTGTGAGAGTGAGGGAGCACTGTGAGGGGGCTGTGCCTTAAGAAATCACTATGGCTGAAGGCTGGATGGAAGGATTGAGAGGTTCTAGACTGGAGCTGAGGGTACCAGGTAAGAGCCAGCTGCAACTGTCCAGCTTTGGAGGTCGAGTAACAGCAGTTAGACCACCAGGCACATTAGCAAACTCTTGGTGTCTGATTCAGCACTGCGGGCAGGGCCGCAGCAGGAATGTCCTGTTCGCTCTGCCATATGCCCACCCCATTTCGCCTCTCAGTTCCTCCAGGTCCTTGAGCTATTCCTGTTCCTCTTTTTCTGGGGAGCCTGCGGGGCTTTTCCTGCCACACATTCTATCACTCTAGCAAAGCATTAGCAAAAGCCATCCATCCATCTGCTGACTCCACAGAAATCAGTGAGCACCAGATCCAGGGACAGAGGAGGAGGGAGGACGGGAGGGGACACTCTCCTGATTACAATATTTTATCCTCAAGCGTTTGCCACCATTCATCACTTCTGCTAACACGGCAAAAATTCAGGCTCTTGTCTCCCAAGTGACCTGATAAAGCTCCCCCAGAAGTCTGGGATTTGGAGGTGGGCTGAATATCAGGAGCTGGAGGAACCAGATTTAGTGGCCCGGGTCTCTGGGGTGCAATGGGGAAGATGGGTAGGAAGGAGGTTGGGAAGCCAGCAGAACCAGGGTAGGGCTCCAGCTTCACTTTATTTAATAACCACACAAATACACACTCTACATTCTAAAGTGGGAGAGTTTGCGGAGACCGCAGGCAGCCTTGTAATTCCAGCTGACCCTCTTCCTTGCTCTAAGCGGAGCGGCAGCCTCTGCTCACTGTGCCCCACCCCGGTCCCAGGAACATCTTCTGCCTCATGCCTTTCCCCTCCACCGCTCTGTTCCTTCTTTCCTTTCCCCACACCCCTGGCACCCTGGCATCTCAGTCCTCAGGCTTGTTTTCTGTGAGCCAGGAACTACATCTGATCTGCGTCAGCATCTTCAGCACCTTATGCAGGACCTGCCACTGCTCGAATGCTGATAAACCTTGTCCCTGATGGCCAACGGAGGCACGCACCACCACGTTCCCTCCCCAGAGGCTGCCCTTTAAGCCAGCTGAGCCAGCCTGCGTGCGCTGCTATGAGAAGGCACATGCCAGCACCCCCTTACCCACGGCCTTGTGACCAACCATGTCTCAGCAGGCCTCCTGCTCTCTTGCCTGACCTCACACTACAGCGTTGCCTAGAGCTCCTGGAGTTTTGAGACTCCACTCAGCTCCTCAACTACACACCTTGGCTCACGTGCATCCTTCAGGCCACTTCCTGCTCAAACTGCCCTGAGCAGCCCGAGGACTCTGAGGTCCTCCCTGGACCTCAACCTCCACACAGACACCACACGCACGTATATGCACCATGTATTCCCCTCATACATACCCCACACAAGTGTGTACATACCATGTGCACCACACATACCATAAATGTGTACACACATGTATCATACATGCCACACACCTATACATACTATGTATGCGTATGCACCCATACACTAAACAATGTTTACACACACATACCATGTTTGCTCTGCAAAGATATTCCACGTGTGTATAAACACATGCATCTCGTGAACATGTGTGTGTCACCCACACATGCATGGCGCCATGTATACCACTCACACATACCACACATATATACATCTCATTATACTCCACACATCTACATCACATATGTGTGTATATATCTACACTCCCACAAAGGTTAACATGTGTACACCACACATATGCACACTCACACGCACATGCACACACAGAGCATTCACTCACTGTGACTATGATTTCTCCAGAGTGGCCAGTCTGATTCAGTCCAACCAGAGGTGACTGTTACCTTGGAAGGCCTCTAGAAACCTAATTTCTAATTTCTGTGGCTCTTTTAAAAACATTTTTATTAAATTTATTGGTGTGATTTACAATAGCCAAGTGTTGGAAACAGCCTAAGTGCCCATCAGTAAATGAGTGGATCAAAAAATTGTGGTACATTTGCACAATGGAATACTACGCAACGGAAAGAAAGAAGGAGCTCCTACCCTTCACGACAGCATGGATGGAACTGGAGAGCATTATGCTCAGTGTAATAAGCCAGGTGGTGAAAGACAAATACCATATGATCTCACCTTTAAGTGGAACCTAAACAACAAAACAAACCAGCAAGCTAAATAGAACCAGAGACATGGGAAAAAAAGAACCAAATGACAGTGACCAGAGGGGAGGGGGGGATGATGGGGGAAAGAGGGGGAAGGGTCAAGTCAAGGAACACATGTAAAGGACCCAGGGACAAAGCCAATGGGGGAGGGGGGACAGGGTTGAATGTGGGAGGTGGGGGGGTGGGTAGGGCAGGGGAGAGTAATGGCAGAAAAATGGGGACAACTGTAACTGAACAAAATAAAAACAATAAAATTTTTAAAAATAAAAGTAAACCATAAATAAATAAATAAAAGTGCTTTGTGTTCCTGAAGAATAAAATGAAATAAATGAATGTACTGGGGTGACGCTGGTCAACAGGATCACACAGGTTCCGAGGGCAAACCCCCATGACACGGGACCCGCACCCCGCACTGTGTGCCCACCGCCCAAAGTCGACCCGGCTCTTTAAAATCAAACCCAAGGCTTTTCCCCCAGCTCTGTTGAAGTGTAATTGACAAATGAAATGATAATATAATTAAATATATAGCACGATGATTTGATATATGTAGTCACTGTGAAATGAATACCACAATCAAGTTAATTAATATATCCATCATCTCGCATAGTTACCTGTTTTCGGTGCGAATATTCTCCTAGCAAATTTCAGGAATACGATACAGTATTCTAACTCTAGCCACCATGCTGTACGCTAGATCCTCAGAACTTGCCCATCTCAGAGCTGAAAGTTTATGTTCTTGACCAGCACCTCCGCGTCTCCCCCACCCTCCAGCCCTGGGCAACCACCATTCTACCCTCTGTTTCTGTGACTCTGACTTTTATTTTACTCCACATAGAAGTGACACTCCACTGTATTTGTCTTTCTCTCTCAGTCTGATCTCACTTAGCATAATGTCCTGTAGGTTTATCCATGCTCCCTCAGGTGGAAGGATTTCCTTGTTATGACTGAATAATATCCCAGTGGGCGTATGGACCACATCTTCTTCATTCATGCATCCACCCGCAGAGGTGTGGGTTGCTTTCCCCGTGCCTTGGCCCTTGCGAGCAGTAACGCGATGACCGTGGGAGAGCAGCTATCTCTTCCAGAGAGTGAGCTCATCTCCTTCCTTTGCATGTGCACCCAGAGGCACAATTTCTGGATAATAAGGGAGTTCTATTTTAAAGTTTTTTCAAATGTATTTTCAATTTGAGGAAGCTCTGTACTGTCTGTCGCAGCAGCGACACCAATTTACATTCCCACTAGCGGTGCACAAGGGTTCCCTTTTCTTCACACCCTCACCAACACTTGCTATCTCTTGTCCTTTTGCTGATAAACATTCTGACAGGTGTGAGGTGACATCTCATTGTTGTTCTGATTTGCACTTCCCTGATGATTAATGATAGTGAATATTTTTTCACATACGTATTGGCCATTTGTATGACTTCTTTGGAAAAGTGTGGTTTTATGTCCTTTCCCATAATTGGGTTACTTGGTTTTCTGATAGTGAGTTGTAAGATAACTCCTTAACAAGTTTATGATTTGAAAATGTTTTGCCATTCCACGTGTTGCCTTTAAGTTTTGGTAATGGTCTCATTTGATGTGCAGAAACTTTTTACTATGATGTCATCCCACTGGTTCAGTTTTGCTTTTGTTGCCTTTTATTTCAGTGTCCAATCCAAAAAAGCAATGCCATGACCAATGTCAAGGACTTTTTCCCCATATTTTCTTCTAGGGGTTCTACAGTTTTAGATCTTATGTTTAGGTCTTCAATCCATCTTCAGCTGATTTTGTAAATACTGTGAGATGGGGTCCCATTCCACCTTTTCGCAGGTGGAGATCCAGTTTGCCCAGCGCTGTTTGTTGAAGAGACTGTGCCTTCCCATCATGTATTCTTAGCAACTTTATCAAAAATTATATACATGGGTTCGTTGTTCTAAGTGCTTTTTAATGCCAAAATCATACCATAAAACCCAAGACTTGTATAAATGTGGGGCTTTTCAACTCTCAGGTAAAGAGGAGCACCCTGGCCAGGTAGCTCAGTTGGTTGGAGCATCATCTCAATGCGCCAAGGTTGTAGGTTCATTCCCCAGTCAGGGCACATACAAGAATCAACCAATGAGCCCTGACCGGTGTGACTCAGTGGCTGGGGCATCATCCCACAAAGCAAAAGGTCTCCAGTTCGATTCCTGGTTGGGGCACATGCCAGGGTTGCAGGCCAGGTCCCTGGTTGGGGCAGGAGGCATCCAATTGATAGTTCTCTCGCGCATCCGTGTTTCTCTCCCTCTCTCTCTCTCTAACTCCCTTCCTCTCTCTCTAATGATAAATATATAAAATCTTTTTAAAAAGAATCAACCAATGAATGCTTAAGTAAGTGGAACGACAAAAAAACGTGTCTTTCTCTGTCTCTCCCTTCCTCTCTCTCTCTCAAAACAATAAATAAATTCTTTGAACAAAAAAAAAGAAAAAGAGGAGGCCCACTCTGACATCGTAAAGGTGGTGGTGGGCATGATGGGGGCAACAGCCAGAGATGGACGGCATGCTGAGGAGAGACACTGGCCTCTGCAAATGTGCACCGTCCTCTTCTCACCAGGACTGGGGCTGAACTGCCCAGGGGCCCACCAAGAAGCCCAAACAGATGACAGTTTCCAGTTCGAATGCCAGAACTGGACCCAAGATAACAGCGAGCACTGGGGGCAGAGGGGCAGACCAAGCCCATGGACACAGGTAAGCCAAGGTTTAGACGCCAAGCAATATAGAAAGCCCAGGACTAGGGCACAAAGCAAGCCACTGTCCTTGTCCCCAAGATGGACCGGAGCCCAAGCAGTTCTGCACCAAACAAAGAGATGGACGCTGGGGTGGACAGAGACAGGGGCTCACTTCCTTGGACCAGCAAGGATGTGGGATGGAGAACAGCAAACTGGGCTGAAGGATTAGGGAGGGGTAGACAGAAAGCAGCTGTGTAAAGAAGAGGCATGAAGCAGTGTTTACAGTGGTCATTCATTCATTCAACAAATACTTCTTGAGCTGCTACTACATGCCAGGCACAAATGATACAATGGCAATAGACAAGTTATTGTCTATAAACAAATTCCATTATGGAATTTACCAATTTATTTTACTTAAAAACCGAGAGAAGAGCTATAAAAGAGAGTTTATTTCTGTCAGGTGGCCTCTCTGGCAAGAGTTAATCCCTGAACCTGAGGACCATCTGACTTTAGCTTTTAGCGGCACTCCCAAATTTCCCTCTCACGCACACCCCTCTCAGACCCACGCTTTTCCTCACCAGCATGCCAATCTTGTTCCTAATTTAGCCCTGAGAGTAAGCCAGGCTGTCAGTTTGCTATTCCCTAATCCCATCTCAGCACAGCAATTGAAACTGATGATTGCAATATTGCTGAGTTCCTTGTTCCACAATCTATTGTGCTCGGAGTGGGGGCAATCACTGTCACCGGCGGCTTGCAGGATCTCACCGAGCCAGCGCGAAGTAAACAACAGCCCCTGTCGCTGCCCTGCTCCAGTCAGTTTCAACAGCCCCCTTGGAGTCCTTATGAAGGAATAGAATCGGCCTCTGCCCTCCCCCCCGGGACTCCGAGTCCGCTGGGAAGGGCAGACCTGGTGGGGGTTTTAAAACTGTACTAAAGGAGGCCACCTAAAGTGGGTGGGGCATAGGGGGCAAGCCAGGGGCATCTTCCTGGCTGCCTGAATTGAATCTTGAAGAAAGAGGAGGAAGGGAGTGCCTACAGGTGGGGGAGGAGGACTCCTGGGAGCACAGGTGGGGGGGAAGGTGGGGACACTGGAAGCCAGCAACAGCACAGTGAGCCTAGAAACTCCACACAGGTGGCAATTGCTGGAGTCCAGGCCAGTGAGGACTGGGATGGGACCGGAACAGACGCTGGGGCCAGCTCCTGGGGGGCCTCGTCAGCCGAGCTAAAGAGCCTGAGTTGATTCAGGAGCTGAGGGAAAGTAAGTCACCAAGGAATGTTTTGCAGAGAAGGTCAGTCCGTGGCTGAGGGAAGGGAGGACTTAACCGGATCACCAGATACAGTTGTTGGGATCCTCCTAGGACACCCCCAATCAGGGTGTCTGACGGCATGCCCTGAGAACTACCTTTCGTTAAAGCCACCCCTGTTCTTAAGATCCACGGAACAGGAATTAACAACCGCTCTAAAGATGCCAGCCACTGTTCCGCTTGGCTTACAATGCAGGACTTTGTTCACGTCTACATCCAACTTAAGAAAACCCTTAAAAGAGAACCACCCAGGACTGAAATCTCGGGCACTATGGCCAAGCACCTCTCTTTACAGCAAAGCCTTCTGTCTCCTGTCCAGCCCCATCGCAGGGACTACTGCAGCTTCTTGATGCGCAGTCCACCCAGATTGCCCCTGTTATCAGCCGGGCGAACGTTCGAGTGGAAAGGGGTAAGGAAGGAACAGGAGCCTTAGGGTCACCGACCCACGTTCCCATCCGACCCTGCCACGGGCCAGTCGTGGAGGTTTGGGAAAGCTGCTCAACCCACCTGGACTTGAATGTCGGGTGGCAGCTCATCTTGGTTTGCCCAGAACTTTCCAGAGGTCAGAAAGCCCTGGGCCCCAGGAAAACCTTTATCAAGGGCAAACCTGCTGGTTGATCGTCCTGTGTCATTCCCTCATTTGTAAAACAAGAGTGTTAATGGCTGCCAACTGGGACGCTGTGAGAATGTGACGAAGTTTTCTAGACTCCCCTACAGTATCGGAAATACAGTGCTCCCAAAATGCCAGTTCCCTGGGTTTTTTCCCCTCTGCCACTCAGGCTTCATCCCCCAGGTTGCAAATAAAAGCATCACATCCCATTTGGTGGGTGGGGGGAAGCAATTCAGCTCACCAAGCACTTCCACGGGTGTGACTTCATTTGGTTCTCACAACAATCTTGCATGGGAAATAGGGTAGAAACGTTGAGCCCAATGGTAGACGGGGAAATAGAAAGTCACGCGAGTTAAACAGCTCAGTGGGAAACATCCATCTCTACAACCCTTCACATTTCTGCCCAGGCCCTAAAAAAGGAAATTGCTACCTACACTCCAGCCCCTGAGGGAGGAGCACTGGCGTGTGGGATGGATGGGAGTGTGGCTTTGACTGGGCCAGTCTCACTGAGGGCTGCTGTGCCATGAGCCCTCCCTCGTGCCCAGGTGTTGGTTCTCTCAATGGAGTTATAGCTCTGTCTGGTGAAAACAAACTCAGGTTTAAGAAAAAGTGACTAAGAAAAATCCCGTTAAGCCTGGTGGTCTGAGCAACCTTCTCCATCTGCATTTCCCCCCGAGGGCTTCAAATTGAGATTCCAAGCACTTGCTCGATCTTCTTTAAAGCTGGGACTTTGTGTCTCATCTAGTGATTGATCCTTGGCCAGAGGCCCCAGGAGCAGGGCAAGAGGGATGAGCGGTGTCAGACAGGCCTAACCACAAGACCCCGCCAAGCCACTAACAACGGACTGGATAACTCAGCCGCCAAGCAGGACTCGAACCCGTGGAAACAGCTTTCCCGCTTTTCCCTGCACCGTGGAGCTGCACTCCGCAGCCACACCCGGTAGGAACTCCATCAATTCTTGTTCACGCTCCCACCCCGGACAAGGAGATTTGAAAAAAGCTGTTTTAGGCAACACGATCAGCCTTTTGCTGTTGTTCATTAAGGGTTTAGCAGCTCAGTATTGATTTTCTTGCAGCTGCCTCTGAACTTTAATTCCTGCAGCAGAAAAACAAGACTTTGTCTGCGACATTTCCTGTCCAAGTGGCGGGTAACAACCATTCCTGGGTTGCTGATTTCCCCAGCCCGTGCAAGGCACCGCGGGGTGTCTGCGACGTGTCCTTTGTCTATTCCAAGAACGATTTCTGTAGCCGCGGGAGGTCCTTTCAACGGTGAGCTGCCATTCCACCTCCACCCTAAGTCAGCACGGCCTTCAAACTCCTACCTTGGGAAACCCAGTAGCTGCCCCCCCTCCCCTTCGTCACACTGACTTGCAGCCACGGGCTTTGAGAAGGTGCTATCTTGTGTTTATATCATGTTTGTTGCATCCAGGTTTCTCTTAAATGTTAATTCCTAGCGATTGGAAAGGACCTTAATCTTTCCTTGCAAGCACCTCACTGATATTTTTATCTCCTCTACAACATCCCCACCAAGTGGCCATTCTGGCTTTGCTCGAACACCTCGGGGATAGGACACTCACCCCTCCATAGCAAAGCTACTGCCTCTCAGGAAAGCTGTGAGAGAGGCGAAACTTCGATGTGTGGGATTAAAACCTGCATTCCCTCCACTATCCTGTGCTTTCTAAAAAATGGGGGAGACCTTTACATCATGAACAGATAGTTGGATGTGGCAGGACATGTCCCACCAGAAAAGCAAATTTCTCACAGCCATGAAGGAGGCCACAGAGGAGAAGGCACATACTTTCCGCCTCTGCGTCCGGGAAACACGGAGGTGATGCTGAAGCCAAGAGCTCACGAGGCTGCGGTGAATCAAGTGGTCACTCAGCGGCCCCTGGCATCCTGCCTCGAAGCAGGGCCAGGGTGACAACTGGTGCCCAATCCTGGTTCCAGGCCACAATCACATAAATGGCATTCTGCGCTTGGGGATCCACGCTCACCAGCTTCAACCCCTCACCTCTCCCTAAGCAGCCACACACCACCGTCACCAATTCTTGCTTCAGCCACAAGGTCAGAAACAGGACATGGCTGGGAGCAGAGAGAGACAGGAAAACCGGGGGCGGGGGGGGGGGCGGGGCTTTTGCACAGGTCCAGATAAAGATGAGATGAACCAGACAAGGGGCCACAGAGCTGGAGAGGAGGGAACAGCCAAGATGGTATGACTGTGAGAGTGGCCTGCAGTGACAACATCTTGTAGGTCACAGCCGTTGTTGGGACACGGTTGCAGGCAGCTTCCTAAAGATGCTCACAGTGACCCTAGCAGCCTGGGGATCATGCATTTGGTACTCATGCCATACCCCCACTTAATCGTGGGCAGGACCTAGTGACTCGTTTCCAACAAATAAAACACAGCAGAAGTTTGGGGCCATCACTTTCGAGATTAAGTGATAAAGACCCCCTCCTCCATCTTCCTTGCCTTCGCTTTCTTTCTCACTCACTCTGGGGGAAGGTACCATATTAGCTGCTCTCATAGACAGGCCCACATGGCAAGGAATGGAGAGAGACCTTAGGTCAATACTCAACACGCAACTGAATCCCAGCAACAACGATGTGAGTGAACTTGGAAGTGGATTTTCCTCCAGTTGAGCTACCTGCAGCCGCCACTGACATTTTGAAGTACTATCAGACAGTGAGCCAGGGGACCCAGCGAAGCTGCTCCTGGATCCTTCTCCCAAAGAAACTGAGCTAATAAGTGTTTGTTGTTTTAAGCCGCTGAGTTTTATTACCCAGACGTAGAGAACTGATAGAGAGAAATGAACAAACAAAGGCTTCTCAATACACCAGGAGATTGGAGTGACCGATCCATCAGAGGCTCACGGTGAAGGACACACAGGAGCCCGTGATGGCGCCCGTGTTCTTATCACGAGAAATTATACCCCTGTCACTGCTATTTACTGAGTCTGGGAACCCAGGTGGTGGAACGAGCGTGGAAGACAAGGAACCAAAGTGAGCTTTGGCCACGTTAAGTATAAAATGCCTCTGAGACATGCAAATGGATGAGTCCAGAACGTAGTTAAATTTACAACACTGGAGCGCAGAAGGAAAATCTTGGCAGGAGATAACCGCCTGAGAGTCATCAAGCTCCTCCCTCTGGGGCCATTTGGAGTCGGTGTATTCCCTCTCTTACGTGACAGTTTCTGAAGTACTTTAAAAGAGTTCTCACGTCTCCCGTGAGTCTGGCATGTCTACTTTCTCCCACGTTTTCTCAGATAAGTTGGTTCTGAGCACCCAGCCTGCTCTGAACATCAACATCCTCATGTGAATTCTATTTCACCTGCTCTATTTACCATTGAACGACTATGGGCAAGTTACTTGATTTGTGGTTTCCTGTAAGCTTCCTTCATTTTCCATAGAAAGCGGCCTGTGGGGAGACGGCCTTAGCGCGTACACAGTCGCGGACACGATGGAGCAGCCGGAAGCTTCAGTCACTTGCACACCCTGAAACAGGAGATCTGAAACCTGCATCCCCGTGGCCAAGCACTCTCCTGGGTTTCTTCAAATTAACGAAAGACAGTAATCATAACCCCTTCGTTTCACAGCTCCCCCAGAAGGCTGCAGAAATGTATCGATGACAGAAAAGCCTGACAAAGCTGGGAGAAGCGAATGAGGACATCCCACCGAACTCTGCCCGACTCTGAAATGGCTAAGACCCGTCGCTGAACCTGAGCAGCTGTGGCAGATAACCTTCAACGCTGGTAATCAGGAGTAATAAAGCCACCCCCCCCCCCAAAAAAAGGCAGGAATTGAGAGATTTCAGAGATCAATAAAGCACACATCAAAAGCTGGAGCTGTTCGGGTTTGACGTTGAACATCCCACAGGGGATGGCTCTGCTGTCCGTCCTCCTCGCTGTGTTCTCACTGGCCGGGCGTGAGAGGTTTCCAGGCAAGGGGTGGGGGGCAGCTGGCAGTGGTTCCCTGAACGCCAGCTCTTGGCGCTCCCAGGAGCTAACATGGCGGTCAGAGAGACGGGCGGAGCACGTGCCAACAAGGTCCCCTGGTGTGGTAGGAGGGACGAGGTCCTGCAGTCACAGCCCTGAGTGTGAATCTCCACTCTGTTTCTAGCTCACCACGTGACCTTTTGGCAACTGAACTCTACCTCTCTGCAAGATGGAGCAGTCGTGGTCACCTCATATCCGTTGCTGTGAGGGTCAAATGGATCTGTGAAAGCATCGGACGCATAGCGGGCACCGGAATGTCTGACCGTGTCAGAAAGCAGTTACGAAGAAAGGCAGAATGTGACTAAGGCATAAGAGGGGAGGCAGAGACATGAAGAAGACACAGCCGTGATCCCACAGCCCACTCCTGCGGTAGCCAGCACCCCAGAGCTCCCGCACCCGCACTGATCCCGCCCTCACGCATTTACCAGGGCTGGGCCGTGTGACCAGTAGAACGCAGGGACGATGGTGCGATACTTCTGAGATGGGTTGTCTACGAAACAGCTGTGTTTCATGCTTCAGGCTCCCTCCCTCCCTTGGATCCCTTGCTCTGAGGGAAGCCAGCTGCCTCATATGAAGATGACCAGGCAGCCTGTGGGCAGGTCTGTACGGTGAGCCACTGGCGTCCCTGCCAAGCATCACGTGAATGAGTGTGGACGAGTCTAGTCCAGCCTCAGCCCTAGTCCAGCCTCAAGATCATTGCAGACTATTGAGAGCCTCAGAGCCAAAACCACCCAGCTGAGCCACTCCCAGGTTGCTGCCCCACAGAACTACGAATGGGGCAAAGACCCAGTCAGGCAGAGAGGGGAACAAGAGTGGAGTGAGAGGCAGCAAAGTGCGGTACGCACTGAGCACCGATCTTGGTGCAAACGCTTACCTACCAAGTGCCGTAAAGGCTCAGAGTGGCTCTCCGCAAAGTGATAAGTAATCTGTCTGGCATATGTAACAAAAGCCATGAAAATATTTTTACAGTTTTACTCAACAATACTGATTCTGGAATTCCAAGGTAATAAACTGAAATGCGTGAAAACCATTATGCACAACGATGTTCATCACATCATTGTCTAACAGTGTAGAAAATGAAATAACCTGCCCTGGCTGAGCGGCTCAGTTAAAGCATCATCCTTTACACCAAAAGGTTGCGGGTTCAGTCCTCGGTCAGGGTACATACAGGAGGTAATTGATTGATGTTTCTCACATCGATGTTTTTCTCTCTCTCCCTCTTTCTCTCTCCCCCTTTCTCTCTCTCTCTGAAATCAATGAACATATCGTCAGGTGAGGATTTTTTTAATGAAATAACCTGATTGTCCTACAATAGAGAAATAGTGAATAGCACCTTGTGCTGCAGACATGTTACCCACTGTATTTTACTTAATTGCAACAATATCCCCAGGGTCGAGATGAGGAATTGGGACTAAGAAAAGTTAAGTGATTTGCCCTAGACTGCGCAACTCTTGACAGTGAATCAAATTGTAATAATTATTATTATTAGACTTCACACTTACACAATATGTGCTAGAAACTGTTCTGAGTGCTTTTCACGAATACGTCACTTAAATCCTGGTTTGCCTAACTCCACAGTGCTCAGAATGGCATTGAAAACAGCTCTGTGGGTCAAGCACTGTGAACATGGACTTCAGCTGCAATACTTGGTTTATTTCTAACAACCCTATAAGGTACGCACTATTATATCAGATCTATTTGGTGGACGAGGCAACTAAGGTTCAGAGAGTCATTTGGGCACTATATTTTTTTACCTCATTGGAGAAAAGATCTGAACAGAATCTGAACAGATACTCCTATCTCAGAGGAGGAGGAGAGCATAAGAGCTGGCAAACAGAATATATATTTATTAAACATGAACTAGGGAGCTAGATACCACTCTACTAATTGCTGTGGGACCAGAGACGTAACTCTTGATCTTGTGACCTGGGACTTAGAGTCTAGCCAGAGGATGAGTAATAAACAAACATACATACATGTAATGCATTATACATATGCAAGGTCTGTCCATAAAGTATCCAGCTGTGTGCTGAGAAAAATAGAGATTTTTTTTTTTTTTAAGAAGGTACAAAATAGGACTGGGCCTTCATTTCCAGACCGTAGCCATAGGCCCATGATTCATCTCTGGTTATGACCTTCTTGAGGAACTCTGGTTCATTGGTAGCGGTTTGCATCAGGTCATCAGCCACTGCAGCACGATGTTCCTCCTGCTCTGGTAGCAGAAGCTGCAGAACAAATTTTGCCACAACACGTTTCATGACAAGATCCTGCATCAAAATCTCGGACACAGTAGTTTTTGGAATCCCCAGATCAGCTTCTAGTTCTCACACTGTCAGTCGATGATCTTTGTTGACTGCAGCCCGTACACGTTCAGCATTCTCAGGGGTTCTGCTCGTCGCAGGCCTTCCAGAATGTGGATCACTTTCAACAGATTCTCGACCATCTTTGAAGTGTTTGTGCCACACTTTTTATTTGCACTGCAGTCATTGCATTGTCCCTGAAAGCCTTCTGAATCATCTGAATAGTTTCCATGGAGGGATATTCAAGCTTAATGCAAAATTGGATGCAGATTCGTTGCTCTAATCACTCAGTCATTTTGAATGTGCTGGCCACACAGTACACGTGCTCACTCAACGGCATCTACCGCCCCCAATGACTAGTACAGTGAGATTGTCATGGTTCCCGCATGTGCCTTCCAGTCCACTCTCCCTGGCTGCCAGGTTACATCGATGTCATGCAAACCGTTCTCATCATATTAACAGTGGGTGGACTTTTTCTGGACAGTCCTCATGTATTTTTATGGTCAGCAGGTGATTAGTGCAATAAAGGAAAGACAACCAGAAAGGAATGAGTCTGCTAGGCATGGGAGAGAGTTGCTGCACTACACAGGGTGATCAGAGATGGCTTGTTTGATCGGCTGACATTTGAGCAGAGACCCAAAGGAAGTGAGGGAATGAGCCTTGCAAACTAAAAAAAGAGCATTCCAGGCAGAGAGAAACAGCAAATACTGAGGCCCTGGGTTAAGAGTGTGTGAGTGTATTTGAGGAACGACGAGAATGCTGGTAGCACTGAAATGCTGTAACCTAGAAGAAGAACAACAGAAGGTGAGGTCAGTGGCCCAAATGTAGAGGCTTTTTTAGGCCACAGGAAGGTTTTGGCTTTTACTGTGAATGATATGAAAGCCAAATGAAAAGTTTGGGGCAGAGAAGTGACATGACTGTGACTTGAATTGTTAAAAAAAAATCACTCTGGCCATCATGTTAAGACTAGGCTGCAAGGGAACAAGGGCTGATGCAGGGAGACCAGTGAAGAGGCTATTTCAGTAATCCAGTGGCAAATGCTAGTGGCTTAGATTGGGGAACAGCAGTAGAAGTAGTGAGAAGTGGTAGGATTCAGGACATATTTTGAAAGAGAAATAATAGGCCTGGCTGGTGTAGCTCAGTGGATTGAGCACGGGCTGCAAACCAAAGGGTTGCTGGTTCGACTCCCAGTCAGGGCACATGCCTGGGTTGCAGGCTGGGTCCCTAGTGGGGGCCACTTAAGAGGCAACCACACATTGATGTTTCTCTCCCTCTCTTTGTCCCTCCCTTCCCCTCTGTCTAAAAATAAATAAATAAAATCTTTTAAAAAAAAAAAGAAAGAAAGAGGAAATAACAGGGTCAGTTCATTGGATGCAGAATATAAAAGAAAGATAGTCGAGACAACTCCAGGTTTCCAGCCAAAGCAATTGGAAGAATAGACATGTCACTCAGTGAAATGGAGAAAACTACGGGAGGAGCAGATTGGGGGAGGAAAAAACCGTGAGCTGGATTTTAATTCAAGTAGCATTTGAGAAGCCTAGTACACATCCACATGGAAATGTTGACTAGTCAGTCAAATACATGAAACAGCTCAAAGAAGAGATCCAAGCTGGACTATTAAATTTTGGTGCCTCCCACCTACATTTAAAGCCACAAGACTGGGTGAGATCACCTGAGTAGCGAGTGTAGATAAAGTGTCTACCAGGGCAGGCCAATTGTTAGAGGCAAAGAGATGCATGAGGAAGGAACAGCGAAGGGGACTAAGGAGCAGCCACCAGGAATGTGGTGGCCTGGAGAGTAACTGAAGAAGAAAGCACTTGGAAGAGGAAAGTGTGATCAGCTGTGTCAAATGCTGCTGATAAGTAAGAGGGTGGCTGATAACCGGCCATTTGACTTGGAAACAGAGAGGTCGCTGGTGACCTTGACGAGCGCTGTCTTAGTGGAATGATGGAAATGAAAGCCTAATGGGATCAGCATTAACAGAGAATAAGAGGAGAGGAAGTGGGGTGAGCATGGCCATCCCTCCATCCCAGGCATCTACTGTGGGCACAAAATGGTTCACCGATGTGATCCAGATAGGCACAGAAGCCACTTTCCCCTTCGCTGTCGGGATAAAGCTCAGGACGGAGGGGTAGCTTCTCATCAGTAGGCAGAGAGGCTTTTCAGGGTTATCAAGAGACCAGAGAAGAAAGTGACATGGGCACCACGTACAGCTTCATGCCAGACTGCCAGGGGGTCCGTGGCAGGGGAACTTACGTGGCCATTCATCAGAAGGGTCCCAGGAGTTCATAAGGAACCAGCAGTGTAGGGTTTGGGCTGCAGCCAAGCAGAAACGTGTAAACTCCAACTATGGTAACTCCCCTCACTCACGGATGTGACCCAAGAAATGGGTGTACACATGGGAAAATGTAGCTAGTGTAACTCAAAGAGGAAAAATCCGTAGCATGACTTATATGGCATTATATAAATTAAAGAAAAATTCCAAGAATCAAGACACCAGTGAAACTTAGCAAAATGTAAAACAATGCCAGTGTTAAAGCAGCTGAATCACAAGTGAGTTCTTATTTTCTATATTTTGAAATTTGTAGTAGAGTACTTAGATAGCTTTTATCACATGCACGCGCGCGCGCACACACACACACACACACAAATTAAGGGGATAATAATCCAAGCCATTCTCTGAGAGTTGTTTTGAAGATTATAATAATGACTAATATTTAAATAGCTCACAAAGTGCTTTTCACACATGTAATCTCGTTTAATCTTCATAACCAACATGCCTTCTCTTGGCACTTTGCAAAAGCTTTTATTATGGCACTTAGCAAACTGTGTTGCAATGATCTGTTTATATATCTTTTTCCCACACTAGACTGAACTACCCCAAAGATGAGAAACATGTCTTTTCATCCTTCTCCCTGACAACACAGGACATGGTACATGAGAGTTCAATAAGTGTTTGGGAATGTGTGGATAATGACTGGAAAGATGGATGGTTGGAAGGATGGATGGATGGATGGATGGATGGATGGATGGACAGACGGACAGACAGATGGTTGGCTGAGTGGACGGACAGGGATCAAGGGATCAACAGATCACTACTTTAGACGTGAGCAGTTGACTGTCCCCAAATCACACAGGTACCCTTAATGCCTATGGACTGAGCCAACCACCACTCCATCCCCCCAAACTAAATCTTTTTGAAGCCTCATGTCTAGCTAACCCTCTCCCTATCTCACACTTCCAGTCATCTGGGCCAGTCTTCCCTCTTAGCTGTCTTCTCCCACACTTACATTCCCATGCTGCTCTGTGCTTCCACTTCCCTGCCCTGTCCCCACAGAGCTCTCACCTTACCCAAACCTTCCCCCCATAAGTCAGAGCCTTCTGAATCATGAAAAACACAGCCGTGTCCTCAGACTCTCCTACTCTGCACTGAAACAGCCTAGCCCTCACCTGTGGCCCCACTTTCCCCTCTCCGGGGAGTTTTCATTTGCCCCCATCTCTAGGGCATCTTTGCAGGACACCTCTGGGTGAGGTATCCCTCCATGTGCTGGCATCGCCCCATGGACCAGATTTGCCAGCGTGTTATCTGTTTGGGCAGTTGCCTTCCTGTTACACAGAAGCTGTGCACACAAAGCCAGGTTTTCTGTGTAGATGCTTTGGTCTCATTCACAGATCTGGAGAGACTTTTGCATTTAGATGTTTGCAAGAAACATGGCACACTCAGCATATGCACCAGGACCATTTAAATTGCAAGTGACAGAAAGCCAGCTCAAATGGGCTTGCACTAAAATAAAATACATGGATTGGCTCATGAGAATCGGAACGCCCGACAGTGGCTCAGGTGCCAGATCATCAGGGCTTCGCCTTCTTCCTCAGGCAGGCTCTTTCTTCGTGGTGGGCAAGATGACCACTGGCCACTGCAGCCGCATTTACCCCTCTGTGGTCCACAGTCTGAAAGAAAGGGGTTCTCTTGCTCCCGCATCAGTCTTGTAGGAGAGCTCTCAGTGACACTGGGTGGCATCACGCATCTGAGTTCAAGAGGAATGTAGTATTCTGACAGCCCCAAAAGCAGCGTATACGTTTGGAACAGTGGTGGCGGGAATCGGGCTCCCTCAAGATAAGACGATGCACATTCTACATTTAAGCCGGGTCCACATCATCTCAAAACAAGTCAGTCACGGACTGGCTACCCACACACCAAATAGCTGATCCTTCGACGCTTATACCTGCAGCGATTTCCACGCTGCTAAGAATTCACAGCATCTAAATGGAACAGGACAAGAAAGGGGATTTGTCCTGTGATGGGAAATTTACATATAAAGTTCTTATAGCCATGGTCTCCTCCAGGGAGAAAAGTGGGAGGAGGAGGGGTTAGGATTAGAAAGGAAACGGATGGGGTTTTTTTTTTATTCTATTTCTTTTTTCGAATTTATTGTTGTTCAGCTGTAGCTGTCCCACCTTGTTCCCCCTTGCTCACCCCAACACTGGCCCCCCAACTCCCACAGTCAATCCCCTCCTTGTCCGTGCCCGTAAGTCCTCTGTTCGTGTTCCTTTGCTTGCCCCTTCCCCTTCTTTCCCCTCTTAACCCCCTCCCCTCTGGTCACTGTCGGTTTGAATTTGCTGTTTTTGTTCTTGTGTATATTTTTATGTCCTGCTTGGTGCTTTCACAAGGTGTGTGAAGGAACGGAAAAGCTCCCCACACAGGATAGAGAATGAAGGTGCAGGAGCTTGGTCCAGAGAGAGACCGGAGGAAGCAGAGGAAGAAACGAAGTTTCCCGGGAGACCCGCTCGGAGCCGCAGGACCTCGTCCCACGCCCCGTGTTCTTGGGGAAGCAAACGCAGCACGAGGCAAAGAATGGTGACATCTGTGGTCCCTTCCCAGAGCTGAAGAGCTGGCACAGAGCTGAGGGAAATTGTTGTTTTATTAGTGCTGTATTTGCCTACTGTTTAAATCCTTACTCTGGTGTATCAGGAATTAATTCAAACGTGGGAATTGCTTTCATTTCCTTGGAACAGTATACTGATAAATTGAAAGTTAAATTGGGTCTAAAGTCTGTTCTATCTTTGAAAAAAAAAAAAGTCACAGACAGATTTCAGAAAAACAGGCCAGCATTAAAACAGGAAAACGGCAAGTTGGGAATTAATTTTCCCTCCAAATTTGATAATTATTGAATTACCATGGATATAAGCTCCAGTCAAATTACCAACCTTGTCTAGACAGAATGAGATGATAAAAAACCAAAAACCAGGCTACACGTCAAGATGGGTGAATGATGGCATACAGCGTTGCTATATTTTGGGAAGGGGGGGAATTAATTGACATACCTGAGTGTCGCTAAAGCTGTCATGGGTGAGAAACGAGGTCACTAAATCTGAGAGTGCGCTCTTGATTTGTGAGCCAAATGGCCACAGAATGTAAAAAGAAGAGAGAGACACAGCCTGCCTCGTCCGTGCGTGGGATCAAATCAGCTTTGCCCAGAGAACACAATGGCATTTGCTGAGAATGACTGTCTTTAAAGATCATCAATATTGTTTATCTGAGGATCATGTTTCATGTGAAGCATCTAGAGAAATTGAGAGAACAGAATTTTGAGACTACCCGACGGCAGAGAATTTTACACTAATCTGAGTGGATTTGATTTCCTAAAGCAGAGTTTTTGTTCTGGTCTCAATCCCCCATGGATGTGGGAACAGAAAGACAGATAAACAAGTGTTTAACATTCCTGACTAGACCAAACCTTTGTGCATTATTCAGGATGCAGCTGCTCAGGGAAAATTACATACAACATCTTTCCGCCCAAAGAGCAGGGACATGTGATCTTCTAGATACACTCCGAGGCGCCTCCCCTTTTTTATTTTGTTAGCAATAAGTCTATCCAAAGAGTTTTTATACTGGATTTGTCCGAAGAACCAAGGACAGCAGGCGCCATCTCAGAACTGAAGGCAAAAAACAATGACACTAAATTGGTGATTGCAAATCAGCTTAAGGTGTTCAAAACGAGCACCACTCAGACAGAGAAAGACAAATGGCATATGATTTCACTCACATGTGGAATATAATGGGCAAAATAAACAAAATAGAAACAGACTCATAGATACGGAGAACAGACTGACAGCTGTCGAGGCGAGGAGGATTGGGGGGCTGGGTAAAAAAAAAGGCGAAGGGATTAAGCAGTACAAATTGGTAGTTACAGAATAGCCACAGAGATGTAGATTACAGGGTAGGGAATATAGTCAATAATATCAAGATGAATAGGCCTGGGCCCAGGTGGGCACCTGAAGCAGCAGGCGGGGTTGGGGTGGGGCCACTCTGCGAAGGACCTGGCTTTCTAACCACTTTGCTGTGCATCTGACACTAACACAAAATAACAGTGAATGTAAACTGTAATGAAAAAAATGTTTGATTAACAAAAACAGTGAAAAGAAACACTCTTGGGCAGGACAAAAGGGCCATTTTTCCCAGCCCCTGCCGCCCCCCATCCCATTGCCAAATAATCTCAAACAACATTTTGCATTATTATCTCCAACTGATTGGTAATGTATCCAGTCACAAAGCAAAGGGACAAATGTGGATCATACAGTTTAATCTTCTGTCACATTACCAGGCCTCGCCACCTGCAATGCACCATGAGTTAATCCTGTAATTAATTAGATGGTGAAGAACACAATTACATTTTATTCTTTGGGTGCTAAAGTGTTAATTTATTTAATGTAATCCTCTCTGAAGATCTACAAATTTATACTGTGTTTGAGCAGGTAGGTTTTCGGGTTTTCGTTCGTTTGTTCATTTTTGTTTTGAGCCTTAAAATATAGAGAAAAGAAAAGAGGAAAAAATAGAGTTCTATTCTCTTTCCAGCTCTGAAAAGTCATGGCCACCAACTGGGATAACAACTAAGACAGTTAATAAAATAGAAAGATGTGGGATGGGTGAGAATAGGGAGTGGTGGGGACTGTAGCGGATAAGAGCCCACGCTGATGCCCCTCTGGAGAAGGAGCAGTAGCTGTTCGACACCTGCTGAATGCTGCCATGTGGACATTCCGACCCAGGGCTACTAGACCTTCCGATATTTTCAAGAGAAGCCACAAATCCAGATATTCAGTAAACTATCCCAATACTTAAAGGATGGCCGATTTTTTTTATTGCGCTCTTTATCTCCACCAAAACGTATCTGTCATCCAGAGTCAGCCTATGGGTCACTAGTTTGTTCTCTGATATGCGTCAAGGTAAACGTCTAGTTGTGTGAGAACTTCCAAGGGCCACGGCAATGTGGTTGTGACCCCCAGGACGGCACAGTCGGGACCTGTCCGTGGGTCCCTGTGCAAGCGTGCGTAGGGCCCAGACCTGGTGAGAGGGTCCAGAGGCGTATTCTTCGGGGCAGAGGTGCAGCTGCAGTTACTGGGGTGCGTGGGCTCTGCATTATTGGGGCTCATGCCATTTCAAGTGTGCAGATGTTCCCCTTCCAGGCCCCTCACAAGCCAGAGTACTTTGCCTTCTGGAAATTGTCAACGTTAATAATCTAATGTTATCCAAAGAAAAGAGGTAACAAGTAGGTTCTAAATCACTTAACTGTAGAAATTGTTCTTTGTAAATTGAGATAAGTGGGGATGCTGAATGCAGGAACCACAAAAAAAAAATGCAGAACTGGGGCTTCAGTGAAATAGTAACAAATAAAGCTGTTACGATTTCAAGGAGTTGGGTATGTCGATTTGTTTGTCTGTTTAGCAAAATATTTACTGGGCAACAAATACATTCACGCACTGTGCTGAGAGGTATATGCGCAGATGTTATTTAATCTTTGCCACAACCCTGTGTCTTAGTTTGGGTTCTTGCAGAACCACGACCTGAGACAAAAATTTGAGTGCAAGTGTTTATTCAAGAGGAGATTGCAAGAGGCACTGGTAGGGGAAGTGAGACGGAGAAAGGAAGGAATCAGAAAAGGTGTATTATCACAAGCAGTTACCACCATGGGAAATTGGATCTCAGTACCACCAGGGAGCTCTGAGATACTGTGTAGATTATGCACTTCAATTACCCATTCAAGGAGGGAAGGAGCGGGGACATTTATATAACTCCCTTCAGTCCCTGCTCTCATTTCCGGCTGCCATGCTTGTGAGCAGCACAGTCTCTGGCAGCACCAAGAGCCCCCAGGAAAAGAAATGCAAGAGCTGGTAATAAAAAGTTAAGTCACCATGCACAAAAATAGTACGATCCAAAGAGATATGGGTGGAGCACAAAAAGTGTCTCCTGCAGCCCTTACGGTAGACCTGTACCCCACTTTACAACTGAGGAGACATGTGGGGTTCCCGCTTCAAATAGAAAACACTGCCCAGAATTGCCCCCTTGGAAGCATGCTGGTCAGGAACATGCAGACAAGACTCCTTCAAGAGCCAGGGACTTGAAGGACACCAATGGTCAGCCCCTTTGACAGCCAGAGGAGGAGGCACCTGGTTTCAGCATCAGTAATGCACCAGCAGGCATCAGCATCCAGAGCTTTGATGCTGTGAGGTCTATGTAGTTTGGGCGTCATCAGAGATAGGAGACCTCACAATGAGCAGAGACAGGAAAGGCCAAAAATGACAGATACCATGTGCTAATCAAAAGGGCCATTGTGAGGGACTAGCGGAGCGAGCTAGCCCTGGAGACTTCTGACACCACTTCATGGAAAAGTATTATCTCTCTGCTCTATTTGTAACTTAGAGTAACCCAACTCTTATCTATAAGTGACAGGAATTAAAACATCGAAGGTACATTGGGCTTCAGAAATACTTTCCCTTCCTCCACTGAAGGGTTGCACCAATAATTTAAGGTGGCATTAGATCAATTACCAAACTATTAAATGTCAGTTAACATCTTTGGAAACTGAATACGAAATGAACCAACTTGCACTGTCTTGTTATAACCCCGTTGTGTATAAGAATTAGGTTTAAATGCTTAATGAATGTATGAAAATATAATTACCAAGTTATGGCTCTCATAAAGGTGATTAATAACCATATCGTTGACTTTTCCACTGTGCACTTCAGTTATTGAACCAGACTGTTTCTGATGGGTTCTCTTCTCTGTGGCTTTTTTTTTTTTTTGCACTTTTATAGTGTTTGTGATTACTACCTACCTGCTTCCTTGTTAGGAACTGAATGTTTGGGTCCCCCAGTTTTCACAGATCGAAGCCCTAACCCCCAATGTGATGGTATTTGGAGGTGGAGCCTTTGGAAGTGGTGGGTTTAGATAAGGCCATGAGGGTACAGCCAGCCCTCACGGTGGATTTTGTGCCCTTATAAACAGAGGAAGGGCTATGAGAGCTAGCCCTCACCCCCCACCTATCTGTCTGTCTATCTATCTATCTACCTCCACATGCATGCACCAAGGAAAATCCACGTGAGCACACAGGAAGAAGGTAGCCATTAACAAGCCAGGAAAAGAGCCCTCAACAGGCACCAGATCTGCCAGCACCTTGATCTTGGACTTCCAACCTCCAGAACTATGAGAAATAAATGTCTGTTGGTTAAGCCACCCAGGCCACGGTACCTTGTTATAGCTGCCTGAATGAATAAGACATTCCCCCTGCTAGACTCTAAAATCCTTGGGAGTTGGACACTGTCATTATTCACTCTTCATTTCTAGGACTCAGGGAAAAGCCTGGTGCATGCCAGGTGCTTACGAACGAATAAAGGAATCTACCTTGTAGTTGAACACAATTTTTGTCTTTATTTTGAGGATACAAAACAGAACTGAATGATCACACTCAGAAAAGATAAATGAGTTCACATCTTAGGTCTACCACTCATTAACTGAGCAACCAAGATTAAGCCACTTGACCTCTTCTGAATACCAATGTTCTTAATTGTAAAATGATGGTTACCTTAGTTTGGATTCCTCAAAGTGATCCTTGAGATAAGGACTTGGATGCAGGTGAGTGTTATGACAGTTCAAGGGCTGACAGGTTCATGGTATTTGCGCACATGGAAGAATATTCACAAAGCCGTTGGGATATCTAGCGTGCCTTTATTCACAGGCGGGCAAGCCACGCACACTGCAAGCCGTGTGTCCCCCTGCATGTCTCTGAGTGGCACATGTCATGGCCCTTGCTCCCCACTGTGGCTCCCAGCAGGGAGCCCCTAGCCCCCTTTTAAATACTAGAACAAAAAAAGCCGGCAAAATGCTAGAAAAATATGTAACCTACTTCACGTTATAGGAACAGTTTATCAGACCCAGTCTCCAGACTATGAGAACACTACTTACCCGGCCCCCTCAGGCTACAGGAACACGGCTTCCCTTAGTTATGCAGACACCTGGGTGAGGAAGCCAGGCTGCCTGGACTTCCCCTACAAGGTGGTTCTCTGTGGTGGGTGAGGAAGTAGAGAAAGTGGCCCAGACAAGCGTGTGTTAATGAGCAGCTTGCTGCCGTGGGTGGCCAGAGCACAGTCCCACAGGGGGAGCTCTGAGAAATGGTGTATAACACACCCCCAGAATCTTCACACAGGCCAGAGGCTGGACAGGTTACCTGACTCCATTCTCTCAGTGGTTAAGGGCCACCCCAGAGATCTTTAATTCTCCTTTCAGGTTCCATCATGTGCAGTAGAGCAGGTTTCCATGGTGCCAGATAAAGCCCTCTAGAGAGGCAGTTGAGCTAGAGAACCATTGTATGGATAGAAATCACAACCGCAGGTGCATTCAGGTGGGTCAGGGTAAGACTAGGCGGGGCATCATCAGAATCTACTACAAGAACAACACCTATACTATAGGACCATCTCACAAAGAAGTGGGGAGTATTAAATGAGAAAATGTACCATATATAGAGCACCGACCACAGTACCTGGTCCATGAAAACTCCCCTATAAATTTTTGGGGTGGTGACTGCGGTGATTTTTCTTGTTAAATACGGTGGTGAAAATCACAACTCATAGGGAGAATGCTTGAATTTACAGGTCAGTGCCACAATGCTGCTGTCTGTTCTGAATCAAGGTCTTTGCGGGTCCCTGAATTGTAACAGTGAAGAAAATATGATCACTGCCCCCACAGAGCTCACATTCTATGTGGGACAGCCAGGCACCAAAGGAAATTTGATGCCCTGCTCTGCCTCACTTCACCTCTTTGGCTGGACTTGGTCTTTCTTGTGGTATCAGGGGAAAAGGAAAGCTATCAGTGTACACACATTTCATTACTAACAAAACTAATATACAAACTACATCATCACCTCTACAAAATCTTGTACCACATGCATGCCTTGTATGCAATAATCTCTGCCCTTGCCTATAAATATGTTTATTCTAAATACGTTTATTCTTTTTCCTCCTAACCACTATTACCCATCAACGGTGTCCCTGTTCGTGTTCCCAGAAGTAAACACTGAGAGAATTCAAGGGCAAGGAGTTCATTTGGAAGATGAACTCGGGAAACTCCAATAAGGAAGTGGGAAAGTGAGACAGGGAAAAGAAGATGACCAATGTAGGGTGTATTATCCACCAGTTATCACTGTGAGCAAGTGGATCTTAATCATACTGGAAACTCTGAGTCGGTGGAGAACAGACACCTTAGAATGATCCCACCAAAGAGATGAGGAATCCTGAGTATTTAATATGCCAACTCCCATTAGGCACTGGTTGAAGGTTGCTTCCAAAGGCTGCTAGTTATCTGGCTCTTCTGGCCTGCTGACCTTCACCAGCAGAGTGGGCCCTGGCTGCCAGAGAAAGCCTCAGGCAGTCAGAAGTGGGGGCAGAAAGGAGGCTCAACCAAGAGCTCTTGAGTAGGCTCATGTCACAAAGACACAGAGAGGAGATTCACTCCACAGTGTGAGGCCAGGGGCCATGTCTGCCTTTTTTATCAAAGATCCCCATTCCTAACACATTCCCTGGCATGTAGTAAGCACTCAATAAATACTTTGGGATGCATGGATGAATGGAAGGACAGGCGCATGGATGGATGGATGGATGGATGGATGGATGGATGGATGGATGGATGGATGGCATTTGCACTGAGTCTTAAAGAATGAGTAGGAGTTCACTGGGCCCTCCAGGATAAAGAGCAAACTCGAAAGTATAACATTATGCAAAACATGCCTCTGTGTCGGGAACACTCTCAGGGCAACGTATTACTTTGTTTCAAATCTACAGCTGCTTAGATCTACAGCTCCTTCTCTGGAGGCATAATCTGCCTTCTTGTAACTTCCACTCTCTGGTCCTACTTTTTCCCTTTAAAAAATAATTCTCTTTCATATCACGATCCTTCAGGTACTTGATAATATGTTCCCTTTTCCCAAACTCATACATCCCTGGTCTCTTGTGAATGCCCAAGACTGAAGAGTTTCATCCAGCTCTTATTTGACCAAGTGACATTAGACTTGGGGTTCTCAGATCAAGGGTATAGGACACAATATTCTGTGGTAACTCTGGTATCCTCCAGATCTGGGGTCACACTTTAACACTACCAGCTGTGTGATTTGAGGTAAGGAATTTGTTTTCCCTGAACCATAAGCTCTTCCCCTGTAAGGGGAACATCGGAATGCTTATCTTACTGGAAGCTGCGGTGGGCACTTAATGTGGTTTATTCTCTTCCATTGAACTTACCGACCTTTTGTTCACCATCCACCGTGGGGCTGCTGAGTCACATTCCTCTGCCCCACCCACCCCACCCCACCCCCAGAACTGTGAGCTTTTGATCTAGAACAAGGATGAGACCTGAAAGCTACCCACATCACCCAGGCCACTGCCCAAAGAATTTAGTCCACTCTAGGCCTTCCTCCCTCCCCTCCAGCAGCCAGAGTTAAGCAGCCATCCTTGCTCCTACCAACACGGGAGTAAGTGCTGCTTACTTGTTCACCTGCTGAGCCAAGGGACTGATTACCCAAGGAAGGGAAGTGTCGCCCACAGAAATCAATACAGATGTGGCTTTGAAAAGGTTGGCTGGCTGCACAGGATTAGATATTGATCTCACTTGTTTTCCCAGTTATTGCTCTGTTCACCACCTGTGGAGGCCACTTCTAATCTCTTCCTAATACCAAACAAGACGAGAGAGCTCGGCCCAGGGCAAACTCGGTGCACGACACCTGCAGAGCCTGACAGATTCCCAGGACTCACGTCCAGAAAAACCAGGAACACAGGGCGAAGAGATCCCCCAGCACTCCATGGCAACGCAGGACTGAGCGGAAGATTACCACCAAACTGGATGGGCAGACTTCATACCTGCCCCATGGAATTCTGAGATGTCCAGAAAAATCAGGAGGGGAGAGGCATTGACATAAACGTCTATTGATCCTCTGGGAATCCTACGAATGGAAGTTTAGGGCATAAAAATAAGAGCCTGGGTTAAAACCTATATGGAAATAGTAAGGAAACAGTGAGAGAGCATTGTTTTGCCCAACAAATTGGAAACGGCTTCTTTAATGACAGTATTTTGAGTCAGGGCAAGTGTTCAAGGAACTGGAAGGTATGAATAACTTTTCCGGAGGGCAACTGACGACACACTTCAAAAGCTGGACAATTCATCATACACTTTGCACCAGTTATTCTACTTCTAGAAATTGAGCTGGAAAATGTAATTGAGAGTGTGCACAAGGCTTTGCTACAAATTAAAAGGCACATGCTCCTTCCTGTCCTGACACAGACTGAGACAGAAGGCAGGCTGGCTGTGAAGCTCCGTGGGGAGGGGCACTGCAATGAACCGTTCCAGGACGCTGTGGACAGGAGGGTCGAGACCTGCTGCAGAGAAAACCATACCAAGGCCAAGAGATCCTAGGCTAGCCAATAAACACTGGCCATCGCTGTGTTAGGACCGTGGAGAAGACTGCGACCTGGCCCTAGAGATGTCGCTTGATCAAAGGGGACACAGGCAATGAAATGGAAAAGCGTGCAGTCGGTTAGAAGAGTAACCGTGGAAAGTCAAGGTGGGTGGAGGCAGAGAACAAGGGGGTTAATGCTACCTGGCGAGTTAGGGTGTGACTCATGAACTGAGTCTCAACCATCAGTAGGATTTAGCAAAGAAGACAAATGGGGGAGGAACATTCAAAAGTATAAGAAAGCTTCACGGAAGTGTGTGGGGATGGACAACAGATGAGAGGCACCTTTGCAGAGCAGAACATCGTAAGATCATGCGGGTCCTTATGAGCCCCAGAGAAGAGCCTGGGTCGCAATGACCCAGGTGCAACCGCAGCACAAGGAGATTCGGAAGCCAAAGCAGTAGCTCACACGTTCCTTTAAAAACAAAGTCAAGGGCCTTGAACTTTCGACTCAGGTCTTCTTTCTGCCTGTCCCCACATGACATCTCTTCATAAAATAAAATTTAGTCAAAAGCTCAAACTCTGAAAAATACATGCGGAATATCTCTTGCTTCCAGAACCATTTGAGACCGCTCTAATTAGAAAATGCTAACTCTTAGCAGTCTTACTGATTTCTATCACCCTTGCAGAGGGAGGTCCTTCTCAGACCAGTATTCTATACGAGATATCATCACTGAGCCCATTTATCCCGACTATTGTCACATACTCTTTACAGAAATCGGTGACGTCTTGTACAGAAATCTGATGAGACAACCTCTTAGAGAAATCTAGGAATACAACGTACGAGTGTTTGCAGTGTTCACTGCCTTTTCCTCTGTGGGAAGAAATCAGCGATGGGCTCCCTAAGATTAGCATTCGTGTCTGTGCCCATCTGGAGTCAGTCACTAAACCAATGTGAGCGTCAGCACCGATGGTATCTTGACAAGCAAGATACGATTTTCGGAGTGGGATGAAACAGGAGATGTTCTAGCCATCTTTTTTTTAACTTGTATTTCAGTCATTCAAATCTGCTTTGGGTTGAGATAGACGTATCTACCAGCTAGAGAGAGGGGAAAAAAGATAACATTCTCTTTGAAATCGATAGCATGGTTTTGTTGTCACATACTAAAACAGGCCTTCTTGTACAACTGTCCCTTTTGGGGAGTCACTGACAGAAGAAATACCTTAAGACCAACAATTCCCAAGCCAAAGCTTCTCTTTTGGCAGCTGCTTCCCAGTATTATCTGCTCGCAGTCACACTCATTAAAGCAAGTGACCACAGTTATTTCCCTCCCTGTGTCCACGACCTTTTTCTTTCTTTTTTTTTTTTTAAGATTTTATTTATTTATTTTTAGAGAGAAGGGAGGGGAAGGAGAAAGAGAGGGAGAGAAACATCACTGTGTGGTTGCCTTCATGTGTCCCCCACTGGGGACCTGGCCTGCAACCCAGGCATGTGTCCTGACTGGGAATCGAACCAGTGACCCTTTGCTTCACAGGCCCGTGCTCAATCCACTGAGCCACACCAGCCAGGGCACCATGACCTTTTTCAATGTGCATTTGAAGCTCTACTGTCAAGAGGTAGAGTCCATTATTTCAACTTTTTTTATTAAATTTTATTTGTATTGTTTATGCTGTTATAGTTGTTCCCGCTTTTTCTCCCTTTCCCCACCTCTGTCCAGCCCCAACTACTCCCCTCCCCAAGCTGATCCCCATATCGTCCCTGTCCATGGGTTGTGCTTAGATGTTCTTTGGTTAATTCCCTCACCACCTTTCATCCCACCCCCTACCCCCCACCCCCACCGCCTTTCAGGAGCTGTCAGCCCTGTGGCCTCAAAACTTGCACTGATCAAAAGAATGTGGGAGGGGAGCTTGGGGTGTCAATGGAGTCTCCATGAGAACCCTGACTTCTAACCCCACTATTAATAAGGATGTATCTCCCTGCCCCGACGAAGTGGTATCGACTAAAGTCAGCTAAAACACAGTTCAATAAGACCCCGAGTCTCATAGTACACACAATGTCCCAGTTTCAACAGAAAATAACTTCTCACACCAAAACTCAGGATGCTCTCCAGCTGAAAAGATGACAGGCAATCGATGCCAGCAATGAGATGACGGAGGCGTTAGAATTATCTGATAAGAATGTTAAAACAACCATCATAAATGCTTCAGTGAGATATTGGGAACATGCTTAAAACAAATGAAAAACCAGAAGTCTTAGCAAAAAAAAATAAAGCAAACAAAGAAGCAAATGGATATTTTTAAACCTGAAACCACAATAACTGAAATTTTTAAAACCCAGTAGATGGGCTCAACAACAGAAGAGAAGGGAGGTGAGGATTAGTGAACCAAAACACATAAAAACAGAAATGACCCAATATAGACCCCAGAAAGACAAACAATCTGGGAGAAATGGAGCCTCAGAGACTCAGGGACTATAACAAACGATCTGACATTCATATTATTTGAGTCCAGGAAAGAAGGGGAAAAAGCAGAGCAAACACATAAACCCACAGATTCAAGAAGCTGAGTAATCTGCAAACAATTTGAATGACAATTTGAAATCTAATGGTTTCTCGTTAACAATGGAAGCCAGAGGAGGTGGTATATTTTTCAAGCACTGAAAGATTTTTATCCGGTGAAAATATACTTCAAGAATGAAGGAAATATCAAGACTTCTCACATGAAGGAAAACTAAAAATTTCTCACTAGCAGACCTACCCAGGAAAGAATAGCTAAAGGAAGTTCTATAAATAGAAATAGAATGATGAAAGAGGAAATCTTGGAACATTAGCAAAGAAGAAATAATGTGGGCAATTACAATGGACTTTCCTTCTCCTCTTGAGTTTTCCAATTATGTTTGATGGTTGAAGGAAAAATCATAACAAAACAAGAACAAGGCTTGTATAACAAAAACTATGAACCCCTGATGCAGGAAATCAAAAAAGACCTAAATAAATGAAGAGACACATCACGTTGGGTTGGAAGACTCAACACAGTAAAGATGTTAATTCTCCCCAAATTGATATATGGGTTAATGCAATTTCTATCAAAATCCCAGCTAGATTTTTTGTATATATAGACAAGATTATCTAAAATGTATATGAAAATGCAATGTTGTAACAACTAAAATAATTTGAAAAAGAAGACTAAAGTGGGGTATAAGGCTTATTATCCAGTTAGTCATCAAGACTGTACGGTATTGGCAGAGGGGCAGACAACACAGACGAAAGGTCGAACCAAGGACCCAAAATCACACCCACGCAAATGTGCCCGATTGACACTGGACGGAGTGCAAAGGCAGCTCGGTGGAAGAAATAGCAAACAGTTATAAAACAAAGAACAACCTTTTAATTCATGCAACGACCTGGAAGAATCTTCAGGGAATTGTGCTGAGTAAAAAAAAAAAAAAAAAAAAAAAAAGAGCCAATCCCAAAGGGTCACATAATTTACAGTTCCACTGTTAAAGTGACAAGGATTGCAGAAACGGAGAACAGAGGAGTGGTCGTCAGCGACTAAGGTGGAGGTAAGGAAAACAGGAAAGCGGATGTGGTTCTAAGACAGATGGGTCTTTGCCACGATGCGCATGTTCTACATGCTCACTGTGCCGACGTCGGCATCCGGGCTGTAGTATCACACCACAGTTTTGTTAGAAGGTGTTACCGTTGGTGGAAACTGGCACACGGGAGCTCTCTGTATTATTTCTTGCAAATGTACATAAATCTATAATGATCTCAAAAAAAAAGTTTTCATTTTAAAAAGTAAAGTAAAAGCAGGTGGTAGAAGTGGTATTGTACCGATATCAAGCCAAGGTCTCCAGAAACCTCCACAGCTCCCTATTTTCGATCCGGCCCAGTCCACCCTCTGACAAGCCTCCGCTGGCCTGCCGGAGGATGAGGGACCGTATAAAACAAGGCAACCCATCCCAACCGAAGCAATCCTAGACCAGCCAGCTCCCCACCAACCCGGCAGTGAGATGCAGACACACGACCGAGCCCAGCACAGACCAGAAGAAATGCCCAAGCCGGCCCTGCATACCAGCAAATAGCGAGCTAAGTAAAAGGCTGATGGTTGTAGACACTGAAGTGTTAGGAGGTTTGTTACACAGTAAAGGCTAACTGATACAAGCCAACACATTTACATAGTTTGAAACCAATTTATCTCAGAAGCTTCCCCAGACAGTTATTTTGTTTAAAGTTAGATGTTTTGCGATCTTTTACATTTGAGTTTGACATTTAATATGGATCATTATTTAAATCATCTAGGCTAAAATTTATAAGGGCGGTATAAGAGCCTTGATCCTGCTCATAGGTGTGTGCTAGGCTGTCCTCATTAGGGCAGTGAGATGGCCTTGTATTCAGGCGTAGGTCCTTGATAAGACCCTCCACATTCATTAGAGGTTGTCTCTGCTGCCCCAGCCCAGCAGACACTCAAAAGCACACAGCTGGGCCTTTAATGAGTTTCTTAGAAGAGCTGCTTCCCAGATAATTGACCTCCAGCTCACCGCCACTCGGTCTTTATCAAGAGCTCTGTATTTGTGGAGCAGTGTCTGAAAGCTGTGTCACCCTTCTGTCCCTCCAGGTACTCTAAGTGCTGTCCTTGAGTTGGGTCACATCATGAGAGAACAAAAGGACCACATGGTTCTGGCCCTCTTGGAATAGCTTTTATTGAACTGTGCTTTGGCATTCAGCCACTTCCCTGTCTTCATGGGGCTCAAGAAAAAGCCCCATGAAGCCCAATATTGTCTTTGCTCTGGTGATAAGGCTAAGATTCTTATCCACCATGAAAGCCTATAGGAGAACTCTGTGTGTGTGTGTGTGTGTGTGTGTGTGTGTGTGTGTGTGTGTGTGTGTGTTCTGATTATCAGAACGAGTGGTGTAACTCTCCTAAGCAGCCGGTTGATGTATCCCACATGGCCCCTGTGAATCATGTCACTGACACACCTTCCCACTCGTCTGGGTAGCTCGGAGCCAACCTGAGCAGTAGAGGCACCTGTAGAAAAGTCTGTGGCTCAGACCTAGGCATCATCAGACTCCGGGAGAGGCCCTTCTCACCTGGACACATGGAGCTTTGCTGCCTGCCATGCATCCCAGGGCTGAGCTGATAGCCTGGACCAGGGGATCTTCTTATCTGCCCTGGAGCCTGGCAGAGCTGTGAGTTGTCACAAGGGCCTAAGTGTATAAATTCAGCCTCGTTCAGCAGGTGAGTTCAGCACCAAGCAAGTCAGCCAGGGGCTTCCAGGCATGGAAGACAAGGAGAGGGGAAGAGAAATCAGCAAATGGGTAGCCCCTCCATATGACGGGAACTATGTACCTGCTGTTTATCCTCAAAATAACTCTGAGAGATGGAAATTATTGTATGCATTATCCAGATGAGGAGAAAGAGGGTTAGAGACACGGTGACTCATCTAGAATCCACACCGCTGATCAGCAGCCAAGCCAGGAGGCAAACTTGAGTCTAATTCTGAAGTCCTTGTTCTCTCCTGAGACAAGAGTGGACGAACCATCACGGCCCATGGGCCCAATCCGGTCTTCCTGCTGTTTCCGGATGAAGCGCTCAGCCGCACTGTGGGTTTCCGTACCGTCTGTGGCCGCTTTCACACTACAACAGCAGACTCGAGTCGTGGAAACAGAGACCACACGGCCCACAGAGCTAAAAGCTCTACTCTCTGTTCCTTTACAGGGAACATTTGCCAACTCTGCTCTAGACAAAGAGGGGGAAAAAACTCTGGAGAAATGACCCCTCCATCTTAAAGAGGGGTCATCAGAATCACCTGCAGGAAAAGGCTAGGGCTTCTCAGAAATGCAGATTTCCAAGCCCCCTCATGCCTGCCAAGTTAGGCTCTTCCAAATTGGAGGCCTGACTCTGCATTGCCACCAAGTGCTCCTGACAGTCACTGAAGTTTATGAACACAGCCCAACTCAGGGATTTAATGTCCCCAACAGCCCTCAGCCTGACTAATGGGGAGGCAGAGGTGGGCCCCTCCACATTAAAACCTGGGGTAGGTGGGGTGGCAGGTTCAATAAGCAAGGGGACTCACATATAAGGCTTGTCCTGGGCAGTCCCAAGGCGACTAGATCTCCACAGCCACCTGCCAGGACCTTAAAAGTTTGTACAGAGGCCTTAATGGGGTTCAGTCATGCTCACTGTCCAGGTGGTCCCCACAGCACCTTTCTCTCTCATGTCTGCATCCCTGAAGCAGCTCTGGCTATGGGAATGGGGGGCAGAGTGTACATCCCAAGGACAGGGGAGCAGGGAGGGGCCTCCAATTACCCGGGGCCACCTCACGGGTCAGCCAGCAGTCACATCGTCTTCCTGACCTCCTGCAACACGACGGAACTCTTCGTCTGCCCGTGACTGTGATGTCAGCAAACAATAAAATAAAATAAACCTCTAGTAGTGCCAGAAATGGGGCCTGGAGTCAAGTTAGTGCTTGCTTGGCCTGCACAACCACAGAGACATTGGGGTCTGGGCCCACCATGCCTGCGGACCTGTGGGGGTCAGGGGCAGAGGAGCTTGTCCAGCAAGGCCAGAGTGAAGGGGGGAGAATTAGCCCCCAAGGGGCTGACACGTGTGCGGGGGTCAAGATGATGGAGCCGGACTGCATCATCAGGAGATCGGTTACATGCAGAACTGAGGGAGGAAGCACTAAAATGTGCCCAACGGAAGCTGTCGGAGACGGAGATACAACTGGAGACATCGGTGTGAACACACGCTTTGTAATATACACAAATGACTGCCTAACCAGAGTTTAATCATGGAGAAACGGCAGACAAATGAGAAAATCTGAGAAACGTTCCCAAAGTATCTGGCCTGCACTCCTCAAAACCGTCGAAGCCATGAAGGAATGTAAAACCTGAGGGACTATTCCAGATGGGCAGGATTAGAGGGGTAATGACGACCTAAGGCGATGCAGAATGCGGGATGAATCCTGGCCCAGAGAAAAATGAGGGCGCTCGCAGAATGTTTGCGGAGGTAATTGGCAAGCTCTGAATGATCTGTGGATTGAATAGTATTAACTGTACCAATGTCCATGCCTTTACTTTTATAGCCGTGCTGAACTTACATAAGGGCCTCTGCTTTGGGGAAAAGCACACCGAACTATTTAGAAGTAATTAGTCATGCTGCACCATACTCTCAAATGATTCAGAAACAGGAGAGAGAGAGAGAAATAAGGTGAATGTGATTTAAAATGTTAACAATCGGAGAATCTCAGTTAGTTAAGAGTATACGGGAATCTTTTTTTCAATTCTTACAATGTTTCCATAAATTGAAAATTATGTTAAAAATTGTGAATGCCATTCTATTGTGTTCCATTGCATATTTGATTCTGTTGGTTACTGCAGCCTAGCCTACCCTGACTAACATAGTAGGTAACTGTTTTCTGCTAAGCAAGAGAATGTATCACGAACAGAACAAATATTTATTGGGAGCCCTGTGTGTGCCGGACACCATGCCAGGGATCTAAGACCGAAGAGGACAGGCGTGACCCCTGAGCTCATGGGGCTTCCAGTGAGGTGGGATAGATATTAAACCAATGATGTAATTTTTAATTACAATTTTGGCAAGTGCTCAGGGGGAGTCTTGATAGCAAGGCAACCTAAGCTCATCTCCTCTGGGAGAACTAGGGACCGTTTCCCCAGAGAAACGGTCTCCAACAGTTACAGTTATCCCGGTAAAAGACAGACATTGCAATCGAAAAGGAAGTGCTTAAGTGTTCAATATCCTATCATGGTATTTTCAAGGTCCTGGATCTCCCCTAAATAAAGGGCTATCTTCTTGTGACGATGCTGAGGGATTGTCAATGTGTGTATGAGTCCACCCAAGGATTGCTATTGATTTTTGACTAATTTTAAAGGATCCTATCCTTGCCACATCATAACATTATTTATATGGAACCAGAGAGTTCTTTTGAAAGCTGACAAGACCATAGCGCTCTCTGCTTAAACCCCTCCCCTGCGTACGCATTATCTATTGCCTCACTAACGCTGGAGAGCAAACAACCACAAAACCCCAGTGGCATGTAACCAACAATATGTGGGCTTCTGCTGACTGGGCTGGGCTCCGCTGATCTCCATTGGGCTCCCTCCATGTACCGGGGGCCAGCTGCGTGCTGTGTGACCTAGGACAGCCTCCGTTGTGTTAACTGGATGGCCTCAGCCCTTTGCCGCAGATCTCACACTGCAGCAGGCTAGCCCAGGCGAGTTCCCGTGACCAAGGGAGAGGCGCAAGGGTGAGTGAGCCCAGTCTTGCAAAGGTTTCTTGAGCATCCCTTGGAATCCTATTTGCTAACACACCATTGGTCAAAGGAAGGAACATGGCCACGCCCAGAATCGGACAGAAAGGCAGTGCTAAATTTCATAGCAAAGGTCATGTCTATAAGGAGTGAAGAAGTGGGGTGACTCATACAACCCACCCACCACAACATCCCACACAGAATGAAACCCCTCACCACAGCTCGCGTGACCTGGCCCTGTCGACCTCCGAATGCCATCTCACTCTACAGACTGCTAGCGTTCGGGGCTTCACCAGAGCCTCGCACACAGCGAGTGTTCAACGAATATTCCTTCACTGAACGAATGAATGAATGTAACATTGCCTTCTTCCAATGTGCTGAATAATCGGGAGATAACGTGCCTCTAAGAAATTCAACATGGTTGCTTTTATTTTTCTAACTTCTTTTCAGTTTCAGGATATATTATAGATGCTTCTATACCTCCCCCATGAACTTTAAAAACTTTAAAAATGTTTAAGCCATTGTAGTAGCAAATATCATTAGGAATTAGGCTTTATCTTAAGATACTAATTTGACACCTGCCCCATAAAGTTCCTGGATAGGAAATAGCAAGGCGGTGCCTCCTTGAAATAAATATGGAGGATAAGAGAAGAAAGACGGCTCAGGCTGCAGACAAACAGGGAAAAGGAGAGACCAGATTTCCCCAAACCATGATTGTTGTGATGCCTCTGACAGGGGGAGTGGAAACTGGTTTCCCTTTGGGATGTTCTGGGCCTACGGTGTGAATCCGGGGAGACTTGCACAGTTGTGGGGGTTGGGGAAACCCTGTACCCCTGTGTATTGTTCCTGGGAGCATGTTAAAGAGTTACTATGGATTTCAAAAGGCCACACTGTAACTTCCAGCTCCCGGTTTATTAACTCGCTGTCTTAAACCTCGGCAGAGTGAGTGCACCATCCAGGTACAATGAATTAGGATAATGAGAATGGTGAAAATACAAGAAATGGCAGAGGGCAATGCCAGAACTTGAGAACTACCTGGTCTTGGGACAGAGGTGGGTAATGAAGACGTCAAAAGAGGAGTTCCGGGGTCTCTGCAATCTGGGAGCCCCACAGCCAAATGGGCAGCCTCCTTTAGGGGTCAGGAATGGGGCTGCCAAGTGCCACCGATGCTCTGGCCATAACTCCCAGATCCCCGTACCATTTCTGTCCCACCAGCTCCACTTCCAGAGGCCACATCTGTATCTTTGTCAGAGGTCTAACTTCAGGCTTAGCCACTGTACTTACATCCACCTGGGACCTGAGAGTGGACATCCCCCAGGTGTGGGGCTGTGACTATCCCAGCTCCCTCACCCTTTCAGATAGATCTGAGGTGTGTGTTTTGGGGGGTCTCTCAAAGATCCCCCATGGGATTAATCTCTGGTTGCCCACTGTGGCAATCAGATGAATAATTCATCCTTGATTTGCTGCCTTTCCTTCCTTAGACTATCTCCCTCCTCATTCACTCACATTCCTGGAATCTCCCAAGAAAACGCTTGCACTTGAACCCTTGGCTCAGAGTCCACTTTGGTGGGGGTGGGAGGGACCTCACACTAAGACAGACAGGCTGTAAGCAAAGCCATCCCGAGACAAGAACTGTGCCCCAGCAAGCCACATCATGCAACGCACACAGGAGAACGGGAGGGCCCCTTCTGCCCTCGTGCCAACATAGCCCAGGGTCTGCCTTTCCCGCTCACCCCGGGACGGGCCGCAGCGCTCAAGATTCCAAACTCCGCCCTGGCTGGTGTAGCTCAGTGGATTGAGCGCGGGCCTGCGAACCAGAGGATCGCGGTTCGATTCCCAGTCAGGGCACATGCCTGGGTTGCAGGCCAGTTCCCAGCAGGTAGCACACGAGAGGCAACCACACATTGATATTTCTCTCCCTCTCCCTCTCTCCTACCCTTCCCCTCTAAAGATAAACAAATAAAAAAATTTAAAAAAAGAAAGATTTAAAAAAAAAGATTCCGAACTGCCCCGAATGCACAGCATCACCATTTATTCCACAGGCTGCCGAATCTGTTCTCGTTTTATCTCTTTGTAGACAGTCAGCTTGGTTTAATGGACTGCTCTTCCGTCTGTGCATAATTCTTCTCTAAATTAAAATCTCTTCTCAGCCCCACACAATACACACTGGGCTATCAGCTCATTACTTTTACATCCTCCCTTGTTCTGTTTATGCAAAGGTTTAATTAACTATGAATTGCTGTGTAGGCAACAGAAAAGCTCCCCCGCCCCAGCCCTGTGGTTGTGAGCATCGACCCTGTGAGGACAGAGAAGCAGTGGGGCGCTGTGGGGGAGGGCCAGGAGGGGAGGCGAGAGCCCGGGGCTTCCAGTCCCCTCACCTCCACTGGCCATGGTTCGTTTATTCACAAAACGTTTACTAAGTCACTGCCAGGTGCTCAGCGCTGTTCTGGGCGTGGGAGTGAGAAACGTGGGCTCTGCCCTCACAGAGCTGACAATCGGCCGAGGGAAACGGACAAGCGGCGTCTCCGCTGAATGACACATTACCCGACCCTGGCTCCAGACAACAGTACACATTCTCTCTCACCATCTCCAACTCCAGTCTCTCGAGCGCGATCACCGGTGGATCAGGAACACGGCAGCGGCTGGGCTGGGCAGTTCTGTCAGAGGTCTCTTGTGGGATTGCAGCTCGAGTCACCCAGGCTGCCGTGCCCTGAAGGCTCAGTCGGGCTGACGGACCCACCTCCCAGGTGGGTCACGCACAGGGCTGGCCAGGAGGTGTCCATGTGGACTGCTCTACAGGATGCTGGCATTCACGTGGACCACTCCACGGGATGCTGGAGTGTCCTGTGGCAAAGTAGCTGGCCTTCCTCAACGGGGCAGAGCTGTGTCTTTTAGGAGCCAGCCTTGAAAGTCATATACCATCATTTCTGCTACACTCAGACCGGCATGACTCAAAACCGGAAGATCACCCAAAGACAGGAACACCTTGGGGTAAGGATCATTGGGTGTCGTCTTGGAGACTAACACCGTAAGTCAACAAATAGGGAAGGCAATAATTACGCATTGTGACCAGTGGCATTAAGAAAATAGTAAACGTTGCCCTGGCTGGTGTGGCTCAGTGGACTGAGCGCCGGCCTGAGAACTGAAAGGCCACCAGCTCAGTCCCCAGTCAGGGCACACGCCTGGGTTCCAGGCCAGGTCCCCAGTGGGGGGGCACGTGAGAGGCAGCCTATCAGTGTATATCTCACACTCCGATGCTTCTCTCCGTCTCTTTCTCCCTCCCTCCCCCTCTCTCTAAAATTAAGTAAGTAAAATCTTTTAAACAAAGAAAATAGTAAATGTTGATAGTGACTGGCAGGGGACAGCAGTGAAGGTGGTCACAGAAGGCCACTTTCTATTGTGTAAACCAGGGAAGTTAACTAGCCGTTTTTAACCCTCATCTCTAAAAGGGAAGCAGGAATCATTCTTAGCTCACAGGGTGGTGCGAGGCTCAGATGAGATCAGGGGTATAACTGTTCCATTGTTATTTTGGGTTCTGCCTTCAAGTGGCAACATCTGTTTGCTTCCAAAGGCCCGAGAGCCCTAATGGAGATAGGCGGGCGGCTCCAGTGCGCCAGGCTCTGCAGGGAAGTCCTAAAACCATGTGGGCCGAGACCAGAGCTAGCAGGACCCCGCTGAGCTCCACGGGAACGTGACTGTTCTCCAGCTTCCAGCTAAGAAAATGCACTTGGCTGAGAAAAATCTGCCCAGCTCTGTGTCCTGGACGAGGCACAGGTGTTGGCAGGCCTGACTCACCCCTCAGGAGAAGGGCCTCTCCTTCACACAACTTCAGCCCAGTTGGTGCTGGACAGGGTAAAAGAATTCTCGAATTCATGGCTGGATTTTGCCTCTCATCCAACCCCTCTCCTGGGCAGAACATGAGAGGCAGGCCCACGCCTGGCTCCCTGTCATGTTCTCAAAAACCGCTGTGCACCTCTGAGCTTCTCAGGCCCCCTCGGCAAAGGGAAACAGTTGGACCACCAGCAAAGATGAAAGTGCAACATACAATGTTCAGGAAGGGACGGGAAATGTTCTATGGGACTGAAGGGAGCAAAGTGGCAAGTGCATATTCATGACAATAATTCGTAAACCTTTTTAAATATTATATCCTTTGAAGGACCAATCCCACACAAGATATTTACCGTGATAAAGTAGTAAACGGTGTGTATCAAGTCATACGTATTTACATGGGAATATTTCCATAGCACATTGTTGTATTTTAAAAGACATTTGCAAGATAGTACATATAATATAATATAACCCTACTTTTTTGGAAAAAGACACAGACTTTTGGTCAACACAGCGGTGAGAGTTTATATTTTAAACTTGCATCAGATGACAGAGACTCTATTCTTTTTTTAGCACACATCAAAAATTTACAAAAACTGATCATGTTGTAGATCCCAAAGGCAATCTTAATAAATTTCAAAGAATTATAGCAGGTCTATATGATATAAGAGCAATAGAATTAAACTGGAAGCCCACAAAATACCTCCTAAAGAGGAAAACACCATTTGGTGAATTAAGGAACGCTTTTACATGACCCATGGGCTATAGAGAAAATCACAAGGGAAATTCCAAAATATTTAGAACTGAGAAACAATGGAAATACTGCATACCAATCCTGTGAGGATAGAGCTAAAACAGCACATTGGGAAAAAAAAAATGTATGGCCTCAATAAATCATCAAAGAAAGAAATGTAGCTTAGACCAGTAACCATACCTTGACATTTGCTCTCCCTCTTTCCTATAATAATAAAGCCTCTGGTTTCTGGGTAGACGCATGGCTGCTAAGGATGAAGACCACCTTTCCCAGCCTCTCTCACAGAGAGAGTGGCCAGTATTGAAGTTCTGACCAACGGACTGTGAACAGAAGCAACACATGCAGTTTTCTGATCATGTTCTCAAAGTGACTTCTTGTCACTTTTCACCTTCCTGCTGACAGAAATATAGACATGGTGGCAGGGGCTGACTGTGGTCTAATAAATTGTTTGTCTGGTTTGCACCCCAGGCTCCTGGCACAGAGCTTCGAAAACCCTAGGAAGGTCCCGAGTTGCAGGAGCATCTCTATTATGCTGATGAAATGACTCACAGTGGGACCCCAGACGACTTCAGGGTGGGGGCTGCTCACCAGAAAGACCAGGTACGTGATGAGAGGGCTGAGGCTTTCAACTGCCCGACTTGCAGGGTGTGGAGGGAGGCTTGATCCTGAGTTTATTCATGGGGCCATAATGTAATCCATTGTGCCTGCACAATGGAACAGCAGGAAAACTCTGGACACCAAAGCTCAGAGGAGCTTCTGTGCTGAGTGGGTGACGCGTCCTGACTCCACAGGCAGAGGGCACGGAAGCTCTGCACCTGGAACCCTCCCAGGTCCCTCCCTGCGTGTATCCTTTATGATCAAACAGTAATTCTAACTGTAGCACTTCCGTGAGTTCTGTGGATCATCGTAGCAAATTATCAGACCTAAGGGAATGTGGGAACCTCCTGGATTGGTAGCCAATTGGTCAGAAATTCAAGTGGCCTAGGACCCCCACTTGCAACTGGTGTCTGACGTGGAGACAGACAGTCTTGTGAAAGAGTGAGCCCTTAACTTGCGGGGTCCGATGCTCACTCCGGGCGCTGAGCGTCAGAAGGGCATGGCAGGTCTCCCGGCTGGGGCGGAAGTAAAGGAGTGAACAACCCGCTTGCCCAGCACCGAGGGGCTTCCCAGACATGGGACTTCCAGAGCTAAAACCAGGACAGCTCGCCCCACGGGGTGCTCCCTTTGGAGTCACAGGGACGAGGGAAACACCTGAAGGACTGGTAGAGCAAAAAGACAGAAAGATCCTGAGTCTCTGAGGATTGCGGAGAGCAGAGCCTCCTCCTCGCAGGCCCGAACGCCCTACCTCCAGTATTTTGTGTAAGAAATAAACATTTATCGTGTTAAAGCCACTGTTTCTGTTCAATGCAAAGGCGCCTAATTAGGGTGTCTGGGATGGAGGGCCGCATGTAACAGACGCAAACATTCGCAGAGTGCTGGGTCGTGTGTGCGTGGGCAGTGCTGACTCAGATACTGCGGGTTGGAAAGTTAGTTAGCTTTGTTATGCAGAGACTAAGTAGTCTGCGAGATAGTGACTCTCTGCTTTGGAAGATAGATGACGTATTCACCAAGGCTAGAGTTATTTTTTGTACACACACACACACACACACACACACACACACAGTGACCCTCAAACAACGCCAGGGTCAGCAGCACTAACTCCCATAGAGTAAAACATCTGCATATAACTTTTGGCTCCCCCAAAAATCTTAACGACAGTTGTCCCTCAGGATCCATGGAGCATTGGTTCCAGGACCTCCCCACACCCACTTGGATACCAAAATCCATGGATGCTCAAGTCTGTTATACAGAACGGCATGAACAACGTATGCAGCCGGCCATCCACATCACGATTCCCAACTATGGATCAAACATAGGATTTTTGGTCTGCAGTTGGTTGAATCCATGGATCTGAAACACAGAGACAGGGTGAGCTAACTGTGCATTTACTGTGTAGAAGTGGACCCACCTGGTTTAAACCCATGTTGCTCAAAAGTCAACTGTATACTATATGCAGAATGTCGGCCTGAGTTATTACAGCTTCCGTGGCTTTCAACAAAATCCTAAAGAAGAGATATAAATCCAAAATGGAGCAAGCCGGTGCGCTCGCAGAAACGGAAGAAAACGCAGGGCTGAAGCTCGCTCTGCCTGCGGTCCGCAATCCAGGCTGAACCGGAGTCTGGGCGTTCGGGGCTCTTCGGAGTTGAAAACTGTCTCTCTACCCTCCAAACTGCAGCTGTCAGCAGTGACAGCTCTGTCGTGCCAGACTTCGCAGGAAGAGAATACCCTGACCCCAAAACTTTATCAACACCTTCTTTTTAAAGATATTTGCTGCCAGAAAACTTCTGGCAGCTTGAAGAAAACAAATGAATTCACAGAGTTGTCTTTCCCATCCCAGTTTTCAGATGCCGCTAGTCAGCTGCCCCCATGTTGGGAGACAAAGTAATGAGCAAGGCACAGAAGCAAATTTTTACAAGTAACGCAAGAATCTCCAGGCTTAAAAGTCTATTTCTAAACAAGAGAGCTGGCTGCAGGTGTTTGACCGGGCAGTGACTTCACATGGACCCGCAAGAAGTGGGCTCCAAAAGCGTGTTAGTCCACAAAAAGAACCTGCCCTGCCAGGCCCACCTCAGACGTGGCCAGGAAGAAAGAAGGGTAATGGACAAGAAATACATCCCAAAACGTGACGCCAGGAGATATAAAGAATGATGGAGTAAAGAGAGAGGGAGAATCAGAGATGCTGGATGGGCAATGGGGAGCAGTTTCCGTTGTGTGGTTCACCTTCTCTGTCCACATGAGCTATTTTTATTGTTTTTCCAGCTCCTACTTCATCACCGCATATTGACTCCATGAAGGCAGATCATTTATCTTGTAGTTTTTAAGTTACTGCACCATGAGGAGCCACACTCAGACCTGATGGATAGAACCGTGGGTTGCGCAGAGACCCTGGCCTTTGAGTTGGATTTAATAACTACAAGGAGCTTTGGTGCTGTCTCCTTTGGTGTGGGGAGGGTTGAGGCACAGATGGCTTTGGTCCCAGTATTGGTTATCCTTTTTTCCTATAGTAATAGATCCCCTGATTTTTAGCTAGACATGTGGCTTCTCAGAATAAAAACCAAATTTGCCAGTCTCTCTTGTGTAGCCATAAGGCCGAGTCATACCTTCAAAAGAGGGAATCCTTTCCTACTGCCTTCCTCCTGTGTGCTGGTTGGAACACGGGCACAGAGATAAACTATCCTGCATCAGGTAGATGAGAGCAAGGCTCCAAGAACAGCAGAACAGGAGGCCCCTGGGTCCCTAAGGCTTTGGCAAAGAGCAATTACCATGCCAGCCCTGGATTTTTCTACCTTCTAAATTTTCATGCGTGAGAAAAGAAACTTTCATCTTATTCAAGCTACTATTATTTTCAGTCTCTGCTATACACAGCCAACTCTTATAATGCTAAATAATATAAGAAATATTGAGAATAAATACATTATGCATTCACTTTTAAAGCTGGGGCAAAAACTCAAGAAAACAGAAGTAAAAATAAGACGAGAAATAACTCAAATAGGAAAAAGTAGAAGTTTTGACAAGAATTTTTTTAGAAAACTGAAGAATTTTTGACAAAGAACAGGCTGGTTCTACATTTGCTAATAATGTAGATAAACTTACTACAAGCTTCATTATTAGATCATAATTAAAATACAGCAAAAGTTTGTTTTTTCATCATAAGAGGTTGTTATAAGAAACTTTAGGTTGGCATAAAACATAAATACAGACTTTGCCATGTGGCTCAGTTGGTCAGAGCATTGTCCCCTATACCAAAAGGTTGAGGGTTCAATTCCCAGTCAGGACACATACCTAGGTTGTGGGTTCAATCCCCAGTCGAGGTATGTGAGGCAACCAAACGATGTTTCTCTCTCATATCAATGTTTCTCTCTCCCTTCCTCTCTAAAATCAATAAATGTATTTTTTAAAAACATAGATACAAAAATAGCTTTTTATAAAATTATAAGTTGCCATAATGACACAAGGAATAAGATAAAAATGCTGAATATAGAAAAAAGTATTATTTGAAATTGAATCATTTGTCAAAATTCTTCTATACCACAAAATATACACCAGTCCCAAACAACTTTATATGCAAATTCTGTCAAACCCTTAAGGAACAAAGTATTTCTGTGTAATGTAACTTCTTTCAGGGAAGAGAAAAGAAAAGTACCAGCCCACTTGATGGGGCTAGATCAGCCTTGATTCAGCTTGGAGAATCCTGGATCAGAAGAATCCAATGGGGCAGAGGTGGGTCGCTGCCAGGGAAGCCTATTCTGATATGGCTTCACCCTCTTCATCGATGGCTCCAAATACAGGGGACCGTTCTGCGTGGCGTGGGAAATGTAGCCCAGACCCCACTCGGAAAGGCCCGTGGGGAGTGAGGTTGGGCACACAGGACCCACGCCCACAGATAGGTTCTCCTATAGAAAAGTATAGGCCAATGTCACTTACAAAGATTAATATGAATATCCTAAACAAAATAGTCAATTGAATCCAATTTTTTACAAAATTATAAAATATGGTCCAATAGAACTTATGCTGTGAATTCGTGCAAGGACGGTTAGAAGTTAGAAAATTTGGCAATGTGATGTGCCACGCTGGCCTATTAACATGTAAAAACATTTTATCTCCATAGTTGCAGGAAAAAGTATTCAATACAACTCAATATCATTTCTTTTTCTAATGCAAATATTTTATTTTTATTTCTGTTTTATTTAATCTTTATTGTATTTTTTCCATTACCATTTAGTCCCTTTTCATCCCCCGGCCCCCAGCAATCCCCACACTGTTGTCCATGACCATGAGTCCTTTTTCCTTTTTGCTCAATCCCTCCATCCCCTACCAGACCCCCTCTACTAGCTGTCAGCCTGCTCTCCATCTATGAGTCTGTCCCCTTTCCTTGTTAGTTCAGTTTGTTCATTAGACTCCACATATGAATGAAATCATATGGTATTTGTCTTTCTCTGACTGGCTTATTTCACTTACCATAATGTTCTCCAGGTCCATCTATACTGTCAAAAAGGGTAAAATTTTCTCCTTTTTCACAGCCGAGTTGTATTCCATAGTGTAAATGTCCCATAGTTGTCTTATCCACTCATCTACTGATGGACACTTGGGCTGCTTCCATCTTGGTGATTGTGAATAACGCTGCAATAGACACAGGGGTGCTTATGTTCTTTCAAATTAGCGGTTCCTTTGGATACATTCTCGGGAGTGGCATTGCTGGGTCAAAAGACAGATCCATTTTTAATTTTTTGAGGTATCTCCATACTCCTTTCCGCAGTAGCTGCACCAGTCTGCATTCCCACCAACAGTGCAAAAGGGTTCCCCTTTCTCCACATCCTCACCAGCACTTGTTGTTGGTTGATTTATTAATGATGGCCATTCTGACAGGTGTGAGATGGTATCTCATTGTGGTTTTCATTTGCATTTCTCTGATGGTTAGTGACGTTGAACATCTTTTCATATGCCTATTAGCCATCTGTATGTCCTCTTTGGAGAAGTGTCTATTCAGGTCCTGTGCCCATAATTGGGTTCTTTATTCAAAGGCATTTCTGAAATTTTAGCACTGAGAAATAGGTTTTTTAACCTAAAAAAGTATCTAAAACAATCATAATAAAAGCTGTAATAAACATAATACTTCTGGTTAAATTTCAAGAGAATGTCCATTAAAATTTAAAATGACATACAAACACCTGTTATTTTACCTTCTGTCCTTCTGAAGGTCTTAGTCAATTCAATCAGAATAAAAAAAGAAGAAGAAATACAAGGATTGACATGAGGCACGGGAAAGTAAAAGGCAAAGTTGTCATTATTTGTCTACAATTTGATTGCTACCCTGGAAATCTCAGAGAATCTAAAAACTACTAGAATAAGTGAGATATTTTGGTTCACTTGCTTAATTTAAGTTCAAAAATTTTAAAACCCAAACAGTTATTTTATATACCAAATATAGACAATTAAAAATGTATAGAGAAGTTGAAAGAGAACTGTATTTACATTAGTCAAAAACAAGTGGGAATAAATCTAACTCCAAAAAGGGTGAGACTTTATGGAGAAAATTACAAAACATATTAGAACACTTTTTGGAAGCCTGAATAAATGGCAAGTTTTATTATGCATAGGAAGAAAGACATAAGGATGCCAATTTTCCACAAATTAATTTATAAATCTCATATGATTCTAATCAAAATCCAAATAGAGCTTTTCATGGAACTTGCACTGATGCCAAAAGTTATATGCAAAAGCAAAAATCCACGTATAGCCAAGGCAATTCTGAAAAAGAAGAACAAAGGGGGTTGGTTTACCTTAAAACAAAGGAAAGATAAGATTAAGCTATAGAAATGGGATAGTAAGGTATTGGTGCAGGAATACAACCATTGTGTCCTGGAACAGAAGAGAGAGCATGTAAGACCTACCTATATGAATGAACAAAATATATGAGAGCATTGCAGCCATTCCATAGTTTGGCAAGTTGACTTCTGTGTAAAACGCTTTATGCCACATATAATTTTTAAAATTGCAGATGGATTAGAGACCTAAATGCGAAAATAATTTTTAGAAGAAAATGTATACTTCCTTTGTAAACTTGTGGTTGGGAAAATGTTCTTAAACAAGAGAGAAAAGGCACAAAACATAAAGACTGACAAATTAAAACCTTCTCTATAAAAAAGGATCCTATAAAGAAAGTGAAAAGACTGGGAAAAGTGGGTATAGCTGTTTATAATGCATGTAGACAACTAAGAATTAATTCCCAGAGCATGTAAAGAACACCTACAAATCAATAAGAAAATACAGAGGCTTCAGATTTGATCCCTAATTCAAAAGCTACAATAGCAGGAGTCCAAAATTGCAGGTGCTAATTTTTGACCAAGCTATTTCTTACTCCAGCACCTTTATACTCCAGCACAATGAAGCTCAATTTGCTGGAAGCTGATAAATGCCCACATCAATCAGAAGTGGACAGAGGTTTGTGATAAGATTTGAAATGGAGTAATTTGCTATTGCTGGAGGACAGAGTGAGATAGAACAAGCAGATATGTGAAATGAGAAAGCAGTAAGGAAAGCCTGGTTAAAATAAATAAATAAACAGACAAGTAAACCCAGACTCCAGAAAAACACAAGAGGGTGGGCTCATTGACGGAGCACATGAGAATCAGTAAGTTCATCAGGGGCATCCCTACCCAAAGCAGGACGGGGAAACTGGCTTAGCAGCAGTGCCACAAGGAGAAATTCCAGTGTTTGAGTTAACACTGAAGTCAACGTGGACCAAAAGTAGGGTATCACCATCGGGCTAAAAGCACTTAGAGCCACATCATTAGGAAAATCATATCCACAGGAACAGAAGTCAGAGCTATCATCTCTCCTCACTAATCTGACTGCACTTGGAAACACGTCCCCTTCTAGGACTCCCACCATGGGGAGGACACCCAGGAAAATTGACTTTCCCATCAACAAAAGGTTAAAGTCATTCCCACTGAATGAGCATGTATTACAGACCTACGGCTTGTTTATGAAACAGTGATGATCAAGACACACGCAGTCTCCTCCCTATAGGTTGGGATGTAGTGCAAGGGGGCAGTTGGGGAGATAGCTAAACAACACTCCATTGGAATGTGTTCCTTTTCATGACAGAAGAATTTATAAGGTGCTGTGGGAGCAGAAGGAGAGGCATTGTATCAGTCAGATTAGACTAAATTTTGCTGTAGTAACAAACAGTCCCCAGATTCCACTTGCTTAGAGTCACAAATGTTTAGTTCTTTCTCTTGTTTAGTTGATGATCACTATGGGTCAACTGTGGCTCTGCTCCACCTGCTCTTATTCTAGGACCCCGAGTGGAGGACCAGGCTCTATGCTAATCTCATGTCAGAGTGCAAAGCACAATGGCAGAACCATGCAACGGTTCTTAAAGCTTCTGATCAGAAGTGACATACATTATTTCTATCACACTTCACTGGACAGAGCAGGCCAGAAGGGCAGCTCTTGCAGCAATGGGGTGGAAAGTAAGTCTTCTTGCAAGGATGGGTCCAACAGGGAAAAGCTCAGGAAAAAAAGAGGCAGCAAATAATTTGGAAAAGAAGTGAAATCCATCAGTATGTATATTCTTATCGACAGGATAAGAAAAAATAAACGCACATGTTCGGCAAAGGACACTAATGCTTGTGGCAGCATTGTACATAATAGACAAAAACTGGAAACAGCCAAAATGCCCATTGAGAGTAAAATGGACCAAAAACAATTCATTCATGCAACGGGTCGTGCAATGGAATAACACACAGGAAAGAAAAGGCAGTGAGCTATGCCACCTGGGACAACACAGATGAGTGCAAGGAGCCAAATACAAAATGGGAGTACAGCATCTATATGAAGTCTAAAAGAAGGCAACACTAATTAATCCATGGTGACGGAGGTCAGAATAGCAGGTACTTCTGGGATGTGTCTACCAACGGAAATATGAGGGAGGCTTTGGGGTGCTGGAGATGTTCTGTATCTTTACTGGAGTGGCTGTGTACTTAAAATGGGTCTACTTAAGTGCATATAAGTTATCTTCATTTAAAAGAGAAAATCTCTACCCTATATAGACCCCTAAGCTGGAAAGGTGGGTCCTCTCAGTGATGGCTTGCCAGAGGAAGTTACTTTTAAACTCCAACCTGAAAAATGAGCAGAAGTGCCCAGGAGGATCAGAGGGACACACTACAGGAGGAGGGACACATCTCCATGAACACTGGGGGACCACGGGTGTCATGGCACACTCAAGGTGTTAAAACACTTTCTGGAAGGCATGTCCCCTGCCCAGGGAAGTGCTGAGAGCTGTGACTGGACCAGACAGGGCGCATCTTCATGGGTGTATTAAGAACTTCTGCCCTTTACGTGAAGGCCGTGGGGAATCCATCGGTAGGCTTCAAACAGGGAAAGACATAGTCAGGTTTTCACTTTAGAGGAATTGCTCTGTCTACAGTAAAACTGAAGTTGAAAAGGCAAAAACCAGCAAGCCGCTTGCTGCATTTGTCTAAACCGGAGAAGAGGGAGGTCCAAAATAGAGTAAATTACAGTAATGACCACATGGCATTCTGCCTTGTTTTCTATGCTAATTAGTCACAGAGGTGAAGAGAAGGAACCAGATTCAAGAGATATTTAGGAGGAAGAATTGATAGGGCTCCAAGATGTTATCTGATGAACAGCTAAAGAAACGAGACTTCATTCTTTCTGGAAAGGAATATGCGAAGCCAGCCCAGAAGCAGAACCGATTGGGTAAAACCGCAAAGAAGGGGCAAAGTCACAAAGAAGTGCTTTCTCCTGTTTGTACTCCCCAGCGGGAGACAGACCATCACCGGAAGTAGCACCAGGAAGTGCCAAACTGTTGCCAGATTCTGCGAAAAGGAGAATTCTGGCGAGCTTTACTTAAAGGTTGGAGCGGCTGACATCCAAGGTCCTACCATGCGAACAGTTCTATGAACAACGGGCAGTTCCTTTGTCTCCTCTGAGACCAACTCTTAGAATACTACAAGTCTGCCCCCGACCATATCTGCCACAGCTGACAGCCATGATCTGGGCTCTCTGCCCAAAAGAGGCCCATCACCTCAACCTGTCTCACTCCCTATATTTCCATGAACTTGTCAGGGTATATTTTAATTATCCTTTTCTATGTTCACTAACCCTTACGAGACTGTGAACCACTACACTATGTCAGGGATCATGTCTGACTCCTTTTTATTTCCATGAACCTATCACATGACCAGATGCTATTGAGCGGATGAGCCATTTTTTTGAGGTTGCATAGTATTCTATTTTATGGATGTACCAACTTGGAGCTGTACACCCCAGCAGGTCTGACACCCGGCAGACTGAGGGGCTGCAGCACAGACTATCACAGGAGCCCATTCATTTAGTCTTTCTTTCTTTCTTTCTTTCTTTCTTTCTTTCTTTCTTTCTTTCTTTCTAGTAGGGATTTCTATTAAAAAAAAAGACCATAATTTTCCTTTTGAATGACTCCTAGAAATTAATACACATGTATGAACACAAACCAAGAACTTCCTTCTTCAAACAAACGAATGTGAGGCAGGACTGAGCTCTTGCTAGGTAATGTACGTTTGTAATATGCAACACCTCAGTGGGGGATACAGGTTTCAGCCCCTCTGACTGGCAGCTCCTAATGACAGCAATAAACCAAGGTGTCCCCAGAGGCCAAACAGATGTTCTGAGTTGACAAAGGGGGACCAAATACTGCCCTCATTGTTATCGCTTCTGTGTATTCTAATCGCTGAACCCTGTTTAAAGGCCTGAACTATAACGAGCATGTGCTTTATCATCAAAGCAATGAATGCACAGACGACAGGAACATGCAGCCCAGTACCAGCCCAGGAAAATCGGGAAGAGGATATCATCAACGTGCAGAGGAAGGCGGAGAGGAGTTTTGACGGCTTCACTAACATGCTTCAAAGCAAGTTCACAATGAACTGAAATGAAGGGAGGCAGTGAGCAAAGACAGGGATGTAGTAATTAAAGTTAATTACTCTTGTTACTATGGTAGCAACCCAGAACAAGCCGAGTTAGACACACATTCAAGATGAATCCCAAAGAGGGTCATGGGCTTTCGTCATCAAGTAGCTGGGAGCTGACAACTATTTAATAGAATTAAATTCCATCGTTAACCAACTTTAACCCAAAGACAATCTTCTCTTTAACTAGTTCTCAACTGTGATGGAACAAGTGTTATCTGAATCCTAGGACTGGTTACCCATGTTTGCATTGGATATTCTTTTAGGATAGCCATTTAGGTGGGATGTTGGTTGGGGTCTCCCCTCATAAGCTGCCGCTGCAGTAAGGATTCAGGTACAAGTAGCTTACTCACGGAGGGAGGAGGGTGTGACCCCAGGAAGTACCAGCAGGGGAGTGGAGAAGTAAAACAGGAAAGGGAGCTAATAAAGGGTGTGTCTTGAAGCAACTTTCCACTCTGGGCAGCTAATACATAGTCCCACTGGGGAACTCTGGGAGCCGGTTTAAAACGTGGGCTTCAGAGTTATTCTGCCCAAGGTGAGAGGCAGCTGGGGTATTTCCACCAACCATCCATCGTGGTCGAAGGCTGATCCTGGGAGGTGTTCATTCCCTGGTGCTTTCCAGCCAACAAAACGGGAGCAAAAACTGATGTGCTGCACTTTCACGCCCGGCACACAGAATCCTCTCGTGCTCCCCTCTCCACACATGTTCCTCTTTCTGGATGGCTGCAGTGGAAGTAACTCTGGGTAGCACAGAAGCCACAAGTTGAAGAAGAAAGAACCCAAGATGAATCATCACTTGGAGAACTCCCCATCAATTGGGAATGTCCCTTTTGGGAATGTCTCTTTGGAAAGAGAACTGACTACTTTCTGAGCCATTATAAATTTCAGTGTGTTTGTTAGAGCAAGTAGAATCCTTTAATTAATACATTCTTCTTTTAACATTTGCCAATCAGAATGTGAACATCTCAGTCTTGCTTTAAGTCGAACCTTGCTGATGACTATGTACATAACTTAGATGTCCGGCAGTCCTCTTCATCTGGAGGGTGTGAATAGGGTCACCGTATCAGTGACTTCGGTTCCACTGTTCCCACCTATATAGAAAATCAGGCTCTCATCCTCACCCCACACAAACACACATACCTTGCCATTCCTCCTCCCTGAGACTACCCAAGGACTATCTCACAGGAGGTCTAATGTCATCTAAGGTCCATATCTGACCCTCTGCCATGACTCTAATTTAGGTGGCTGACCTGGACATCCCTCAGGTCCCATAGGACCTGCTACTGACACTACTCTGGACTTCCTTGATATCTGGGGCCCCTCATTCTCCTACCATCAGGGAAGCCCCTTCCCTTCCTTTCTTCTCTCCTCTAGTAGAAGTATCTCACAGCAGAGTAGGCTGAACTCCTAAGGTTTAGCATTCTCATTAGTATTTTTTACATACATAGCCCTCTCCTCTTATAGAAAACATACATGCTCATAGGATAATTGGATGAGGAGAGGGGACAGGTGATGCTGTACCCGGAATCCCCCCACTCACCAGCCCTATGGCAGAAACCAACAAATAGGCCACACGCATTCTCCCACAATGAATCCTCTCCCAGGCATCTAGATGCCCTTACCTAAAACCTCCAGCTTCTTTTGAACCTGCCTAAGGGTCATTGTATGTATTTAACCCCAAATGTGAACCATGTTCAATTTCTTTTGCTAGAGACTCCTCACATTTATGGAGTTAGTGGGTGGGAATACAAAGAAGTGAGGGGGAGGAACGGTCTCATAAACCTGTTTCTGTAAGCCTAGTATGTTTCAGCCCCAGCTCTGACCCAGCTGGGACCACAGGCACCCAAAACGTACAGATCACATGAGGTTGTTTTTCTATAAAGTTTTGTCCATCAAACAGAGCATTTTTCTCCAGGCTACAGTTCTGTTGTCCTTCATCTTGCCACCCAGCTTCCTTTCAGTCCCTGGGAAATGAGGGTCTTTCCTCTCTGGGTTTCATGTCCAGCCCCTGGTCAAATGGCTGGCTCTGTCTTGGGCTTCTGAGCCCTGAACATGAGCTACCGTATTTGGTAGTGTCTAATGGGCACTATTTTGGCCCAAATTTTTTTGCAGGGGGAAGGTGCACATTAAACATGGGCATAATGATTACATATCATGGGTATAATAATAGGTATAATAATCCCACCTATAATGTGCACGAAAACCTGGGTGTGCATTATACACGGCCAGATATGGCAATCGGTAGGGCAATGCCTACAACTTACTACGTGGAAGGGCTGGCCCTGGGCAACTACAGGTCCCCAGGCTTCCCTGAGTATACCAGGCAGGAAGAGGAAATCCAGGTAACTCTTCTCCACTTCTAAGACTGAGGCTGTTGAGACCCCATTGCCCTGCTCAGGATGTACCCAGAACAAGACACAAAAGAAATGGTGATGTCAGTGATCCTGGGTGGAGCAGTGGGGTGTATCAACCAGGGTCCCAACAGGAAATGAATCACCCCAGATGGTTCAGATGAAGGAAACCTAACAGACTACTGACATCAGTATTTCATTCATTGCTATGGCTGAATAATACTGTACCAATATACCACAATCCCCTTAATTCTTTGCTTTGCAAGCAGGTGGTTTTCAAAATGTGGTCTCCAGACCAGCAGCTGCAGCAATCCTGGGAACTTGGAAATGCAAGTTCTCAGGCCTGCCCGCCCCATCAGGGAAGCCCCAGCAAGCCGGTTTTTAACTAGTCCTCTGGGTGATTCTGATATTGCTCAAGTGTAAGGCATAGATGAACCTGAAAACATTATACTAAAGGAAAGACACCAGATACTAAAGGACGCATGCTGTGTAATTCCTTTAATATGAACTCTCCAGAAAAAGAAAATCCACAGCGATAGAAAGCAGATTAGTGGTTACCAGGAGATGGGGAAAAACTAAATGGGGAGTCATTACCTAACAGGTACGGGGTGTTCTGGGGTGGTGAAAATGTTTAGAAACCAGGAAGAGGTGCGGTTTGCACAACACTGAGAGTGCTCTAGGTGCCAGGGAACTATACACATTAGAATGGTCCATGGTGCCTTGTATAGATTTTGCTTCAATTAAAAAAAAAAAGGTTTAGGGGGAGAAAAAAGGCTGGAAAGACAGCCAGGAATGAGCAGTAAGAGGAACTGTTGCTGCCCTGGGCCTGAAGAACAAGGGGAGGGTACAGGTGTAGGAACAGTCAAGCCCAGAATGAAACTGTGGAGGCGGGAAGACCTAGCCAGCACCAGCCATGGAAGGATGCGGCTCAGGCCAGAACATGGCACCCACGCAGGGAGGGAAGGAATAGGAAACAAAGCCCCGAATCCCTCCCTCCCTTCCTCTGATCTCCTCTCGTTGGCCAAACCCAAGCAGAAGCCACAGGGTAAGGAAGCCAGGTAGTGCAATCCACAGACGTTCCACCTGACACATGGAAATGTGTGCAAAATGGATGGGAGGGGTGAGCCCCACTTGGAATAACCAGGATACCCAGCCTGGCTGCTAAACCTGGAACAGTCTGACTGAATTTTAGCCAATTTCCTTCAAAGGCTGAATAAAGCCCCCCTTCAAAGTGTGTGAAGGAAGACGTGCTTCCAAGGAAACATTTCTCAAATCCAGGCAAGACTGAGACTCCTGGGAAGTGAGAGGACAGAATTCTCAGAAGCTGACCTCAGCCACGCCAACCAAGCCGAGGGAGCTTTAATTAAGAGCAGTCTCCCCACGCTGCTGCCCTGCTTCCAACAGTCCTTTGGTCTCTGGCTGCCTCCCTGAGTCACAGAATACCTTCCACCTACAGAGAAGCAAAGCCCAGCTGCTGCCAACCGGTCCATCACCCTTTCATAATTCCAGATGCATTTATCATTTTCCCATGACCTTGACCTTCTAATTTCACCCCAGAGGCCTCTTTAAAATAGGACTCTGTCCACATGTATCTGCAAAAGCAGCGCCAGTCCGATGCAGGGCAATCTTGGTCTGTCTGGTCCACGACCCTGAGGCCACCCAGCCTCCCACGTGGGAGGAAGGCACAGGTGGAGGTGATATCAGGCTGTCATGGCTGCTGACACTGCTGCTGTTTAAAAGCCACCTCCCTGGGTGCCAACCATAATGAGCTGTTCTGTTCTGCTGAGGACCCTATCAAAAGGCACTGCAGGGGGTGGCTTCCCAGATCACTGCTTCTCATTGGTTCTGCATTACCAGGAAAACACAGAAAATCACATTAATCAAGGAAAGGGAACTTGGGACTGAAGTGCTGAGGAGTCACAGCAAAGCAAGCCCCAGGGAAGAGCCTTCCCCGCCAGCAAGTACAATGGAACCACGTGCAGCCCAAAGCCGAATGCGGTCCCTTTCACTGGAGTTTCAACCACAGGCTCAAGAGATTTGATTTAGTGAAGTTTTTAAACTTTAACCTCATAGATGAATTTCTCAGCCAACACTGATAAATTTCACCCATCCGTCATTTGGCTTTAATGTGACGTGGTGCTTACAAAGCACTTACGTTCCAACCTGGTTCAAAAATAAGTAGAAAGAAATGAAGGGGAAATCCTCAGATTTTTGCTCTCTCAGAGCCTAAACACACAACACGCATGCAACTAACATCCCCTAGGTCCTGGCCACCTGCTCTGGGGGGCAAAGTGTGGGGGACTATAACAAAAGTATAGAAATGCCCTTCGTAATTCCCTTGAAAAAACTCTTATTTACCCTTCAAAACCCAATTCATTAACCACCTTTTTTTAATGTTATTCCCTAACCATTTCGATCCCCTATGAATCTGTTGTAACTTTTATTCACATCTGTATCTTCTAAACTATGTAGTCTCTGATTTTGTCACCCTGCACCCCCAGAACCTAGCATGACACCTGGCACCTAGTAGGTGCTAAATAAAAGCTTGTTGAATCAAATCGAATCAGGAGGCTTTGATTCTGATTCCAGCTCTTCAGCCTTATATAGTTTCACCTCCTGACATCTCAGTTTGCTTGGGTATAAGATGAGAGCAACCATTTTCTACCCTGCTGTTTTAGCTCGGGCTAGCCATGCCTTACACTTCACGGCTTAAACAAACACTTATTTCTCACAGTTCTGCAGGCTGGGAAGCCCAAGATTACAGGTGCCAGCACATTGAGTTCCTGGTGAGAGCTCTCTTCCTAGCCTGTAGACCGCCACCTTCTCATTGTGTGCTCACAGGGCTTTTCCTCCATGCGTGCACGTGGAGATAGCAAGATCCGCCTTCCTTTTCCTAGAAGGGCACCGATCCCATCACGAGGGCCCCACCCTGATGACCTTATCCCAATCTAATCAGTTGCCAAAAGCCCCACTTCTGAGTACCATTACACTGGAGGTTAAGGCTTCACAATATGGATTTTGAGAGCACACAAACATTCAGCCCTTAACACCTACTTACCTACTAAGGCCATTGTTAAGGTCGAAGAAGATGAGTTTGAGAAAATGGGACTGTGAACTTTGTCTCTCTCTTGGAGTGTGAGGAATGATGTAAGGATAATAGCCAAGCAGTGTTAAGACCAATGTGCAACCTGGTGTCTCACCGCCCTGCCTCCCCATTGACCTTCAGGACTGGAAATTGGTAGCATCAGTCAAGTCAGACCGTGCCGCGTCATCCGCCCTAAAATGCTACTCTCAGAGTCAAGTGACCTTTCTTTGTTTCGTGAGGAAGAGAGAACTTCATTTTTCTCCTAAAACGTTTGCAGTGACTCATTCCCTAGGATTCCCCAGTTTGATGAACTGCTGATCAGGACATTGTCATTTTGTAGTTGGGTGTCCCGTGAAAAAAATAATGAGTCATAAGAGATTGAGCTGTGGTCCAGAAAGATTGGAAAACAGTGGGCGAAACAAAAGCCAATGAGTTTCTTTCTTGCGGGACTCCTCAGAGCCTGTGTTATTCAGATACGCATGGCTAACCTTCAGAAGCAGTGCTGGATTACACTTTCTTAGAGAACGGGCCAAGAAGGTCAGATCTGGGATCCTGGCCATGTCTATTCCTATCAATAAGAGACGAGAGTAAATACTGAATTGGGGAATGAAGTGAGGAACGGATCTTGAAAAATTAATTCTAGTCCTAGGTGTCATTTCCTAACCCACTGCTACGTGCGCGCGATGTTAGACATTTCACATCCATCATCTCATTTAATCCTCCCGCCAGCCCTACGGGCTAGGGAACATTCACTCTCCCTCCCGTACCTCCCCTCTCCTTTCTGTCATGCTGCAAACACACGGTCTTGCCAAGTATTTCTATAGTAAGTGAAATGTGCTTTCTCCTGCATGTGACTAACAAAAACTCCCTTGAAGAGCCACAGTGGCGGTATCAGAACAAACTGATTTAGTTGTAAATTACACTGCAACCGTTGAAGTGTTTGCTTCCGACCGTGACAGAGGAATCACACGACTGCAGCTCTTCGGCCTCTGTGGGCCTCGTGAAGGTGGGATGGAAGTGGTGTCCTTATTGCCACGTGTCATCCCACTGTAAAACCAAGATGAGCATTGTGATTTTGATGGATTGTCTGTTGCTTTACCTTCATAGGATTGTCTTTCTTATTCTTTGGTACAGACAAGTGAATTTTCCTTAATCTTGCAGGCACTGTGCATAAACACTCCTTTAGAAAACTTCGGTGCTTTTATTTGAGCTATGCATATAAGGAAACTAAAAATGGAGAGTTTGCCATATAAATGCAATTCCAAGACGAGCCCCCCACTAGCCGTAATTCCCAACCGATTCATCCCTGTGCAACTTGCACGTGGCAATGCTACAGCTATGGCTGGCCTGCTAGCCCCTGAAAACCGAGACTGCCCAGTTGCACAACTCACCCAGGGTCACTCCGTCAGCAGCTGGCAGCACTCGAACTCTTCTCTTTCCTTTGGGCAGATCTGCTTCTCAGGAACAAGGCCACTACACGTAAGAGCGAGGCCAGCTCAGGCATCGTAGGATTTGAAGCTGAGACCCTGAGAATGGGGCTCAAGCTGCCTCTCCCTGCCCCCATCCATCTCAGCGGGACCTTGTTGAAGGACCGCACCAAGGCTGAGCCTGCAGCTGGAGGCCGGTGGACAGAACACGTGCATACAATGCAAGAAACCCGAGGGGAGCTGAAGGTTGCCTCCGACCTGCACAGTCCGGGGTACTCACAACTGGCTTTAAAACGTGCCAACCCCTCTGCTGCAGCAACCCCCCTGTTCTCGAAACTCTGGTGTGTGTGGCTGGACTTCCTCCTCCTCTATGCCTCTCCTACAGCTGTGAGAAGTTCAAGTCCGGTTTACATGAGAATTAGTAGTTATTTTTGAGTCTTGACTCAGATAGGGCGATGAAGGCAGCCCAAATCATACAATCAGAAAGGCATTAAGCATTGATTGGGATGGAGGATTGGGCGCTAATAGGAAATGCCTCTGAATACAGTTACTATCTTCAGCAGAGAAAAACGAATGCTCACAGATGCCATTGAAACCAAAGGACAATGCCGAAAATGTCCAGTGAGCCATGGAAAGTGTAAGTCAATAGTAGAGAACCCTTCGTGGCTATTTTACTAATTAAAGCTCGAAAAATGTTGTTGACATCATTTTTACTCAGGATGTTATTGTCACTTTAATTTCGTGAAGGTAAAATGTATTCATAGGGGCTTACATATATATGCGGCTGCTAGACTCTTAGTTGGACATGTGGCCACCAAAATAAACACCACAACTCCTAGCCTCCTTGATAGCTAACTGTGGTGATATGGTTAAAAACGTTAAATTCTGCACAACAGGGTGTGAAAAGAAGTGATGCGTGCACCTCCAGTTCCTGTCCTTAGAAGGGAGGGTCAAGCTGTGTTCCTTCCGTTCTCTCTTCTCACAGCAGATGTTGAGGGGTGAGGGGGGGCACCTGTCAGATCACATGGAGAGAGGCGACATCCTAGGCACTCAGGAGCAGCAAGTATTGAAGCAGCCAGAGTCCCTGAGTGCCAGCAAAGGACAGAGCAGGCACGCCATCTTAGACTTTTATGTGAGAGAGAAATAGGCTTCGTCTTTATTAAGTCACCTCTTAGAGCAGCTGGAACTCTATCCTGACTAATACAATTTCAAATACATTTTCATCTAGTTTTGACTCCACAGCACCACCACCATGGGGAGCAGAGAATGGCCTTTCTACCCCATTCACCTCTCCTGATATAATAGTGGCGAGTACCCAGGTGAGGCAAGCCCTGGCTTTCAATCAGTGAAGCTAAAAATTATAAAAATGCCTGCAGAACTATATGCCAAAGACCTCTATTATTACCGTATTGCTATGTCAAAATTGAAAGGCGTGCAAGATTTCTCCAGAGAGCCCATCCATAATGCATTGCAGAGCTGTGTAGGTGTTTTATGAAATGCATTTTACACGAGCTAGGATATACAACACTAACATTATTGAAAGAAATTGAGGGTCTGTTTGTCTCCTTTTAATGTGTTCATTATTCATGTTATAGTCCTTTAACAAAAAAGTAAAGCCATGTACGTATTCAATTTAATTTAAAATTTTATTTTACCTGCTATTCATCTTGGGTGTCCAATGAAGAAGAAATATTCCCTTATTATTCTTACATTAGTTTCTGACAGTTCAATTTCTCTGACGGCTACACCTCAGACAACCTCCACTGAAAAAGCATATAGGTAATTGCTTTGATCAAAATTTCATGCCAAATACTTTAGATTCCATGTAGATTGCAGTCTCCGAACAGAGACATGCGGAATTCTGATTCCACGAGCCCACGGAGCCAAGCTTGAGAAAAGTTTCTTCGTCCGAAATATGGCTGCACGTTGGGAATCACCTGGGAGCTTTAAAATCTACCGATGCCCAGGTCCCACTCCAGAGCTTCCAATGTACCTGGTCAGGGATGCTGGGCCTGGAGTGGGGGCCGCTGGCCTAATAGCTTGGTGCGGAGTGGCAAAAGTGGTGCAGGACCTGGACAGGGGATCCCCGATTTGGACCATTGACTCTGACACATCATTATTTCTCTATGTTGTTGTTGTTGTGATTGTTTGCAGTTTTATTGAGAGGGGTTGGGAAAGCGTGATCAAGTCATGAAAGAAATAGCAACAATGAGGACAATTTCTTCCCCTTCAGAGACGGAACCCTGGGCTTAGTGGCACATGGATCCATCCCAAGGAGGCAGTTCTTCACCTTTCCGTCCCCTGGACTCAGTGAGGGGAGAGAGGTCAGAAGGAAGTCAGTGGTACTCATGGTCTACTGACACTATGCCCCCCTCACAGCCAGTCAGAGCTCCCTGGGGCAAGGAGGTGTCCAGAATTTAGGGAGGCGTGTAGAGAAGCCCAAGGGAAGAACGTTTCTGGCTTAGAAGATGTCCAACAATCTTACACCAGAACCCTAACTTTAAAGTGCACGTGAATCAAACGGGAGCTTATTATAATGCAAATTCTGATTCAGTAGGGCTGGGTGGAGCTCAGGATTTGGCTTTTTTAACAAGCTCCCCAGCGATGCCCGTGCTACTAGTTCAAAAACCATGTTTTTGAGGAACAAGATAATAGGCCCTCCTTGTTTTTTGTTTTTTGTTGTTGTTGTTGTTTTTTATTCTACTCAAAGAAGAAAAGACTCAACTGTGGAAATGCTAGGAAGAGAAAAGGTAGGGACAGATTTAAAGAGAAACAGGAACTGGCTGGAGTCCTGGTATTTGCTTGGGCCCAACAATATTGTTAACCATGACAGTGAAAAGTATACCTCTCCCTTCACACCAAACCATGAAATCTTAAATATCTGGTTGAAAATGTAAAATGCACTAAGATGAATCAACTTCAATATCTTTGTCAGGATATTGTACTATGATACTTCTATATTATTCTTAAACTTTATCTCTCTTTATTATTTCTTAAACTGAGTGTGAATCTACAGTTACCTCAAAATTAAAAGTTTAAGTTTAAAAATCTACAATAAAAAAGTAAATGATGCTAATGAGATGGTAACAAGTCCTTTGGTAAGTCACAGTTTCCAATTTTGTGCTTTCAACAAAATTGAAAGAGCACTTAATGGAGTTGTGATTAGCAGATTATTAAAAATAGTTTTTGGTGATTAAAAAATACTAGGAATAAAAAGTGATTTAGAGTTATACTTAAATAAAAAATCAACCTTAGGCATAACAGGGAAAAGGAGTAGGTTTGTTTATTAAATATTTAGACTTTAAAACATGTCACTCTCATTTTACAATCAGAAACACAAAAGTCTGGTGTATAACCATAATAAATATATTTGTTTCTAAATTTCATAACACGGTCTCTGAAGGAAAGAGCTGAGGAGAAGGGAAAAGGTCAGAAAGGAAGGACTGAAGAAAGTGGAGAAGGAGACAATATGGCAAAGGCCCACAGAAACAGAAAAAAAAATGAGTGAGGCAGGCTTCGGGTCTCTGAGGTGAGGTCTGACTGCCCTTTGAAACTTTGGTTCATAGAAGTGAAATGATAGTTTTAGAGGCTTTTAACACTGAAAGCCCTCTCCGACAGTGGTAAATGCTTAACAACCTGCCAGGGGAGGAGGTGAGTAGGAAGGCCCTGATTCACAGCATTTGCCAGTTTCTGTGGTGTAAATACTCCCCCTGAGGCCAATTTCAGGCCAATAACATGATATGTGAACACAGAGCTAAGAAGACACCATCAGTCCTCATGAGTCAGTACAAACCAGTTCCAGGACACCATTACCCTCAGAAATCATTGTCTCCAACCTCATTGAGGTGATACAACTAAAGCCAAAGAGGAAAGGTGTCTTGTTCACATTTGCAGAGCCTGCAAGTGGCAGAGCTGAAATCAAAACCCAGGAAATAAAAACGTCAAGTCCTAAAGCTAAAGTTTTTTCAACAATTCACCCCTTTTGTCCTTATTAACAACCTTGATTTTAAAGTACATTTCATATTTCCAGACTCCCTTGCAGCTAGGGGGTTGGCCATGTAGACCCTGTTTCAGGCAGTAAGAGAGAAACAGATTATTTTTCTAATCAAAAGGAATACAATTTAGCTTGCACACAGCTTTAGCTTTTCTCCATCTTTTTGACATCTTGCAACCCAGAGGATAAAAATTTCATAACAAAGACGGTGGACAAAGCAATTAGATTGGTGTTTGGAATCCTAGTAACCTCTTCAAACAGCTGCACCAGCTCTGGGCTTATTATTATGTGAAAGAAACCAACTCTGGCTTGGTTAAACCACTATAGTCAAATTTCTGCTACATGTAACCAACTGCAATTCCAGCTGCTATACAACCCATAAGTGGTCAGGTGGACAACAACTTAGAAACAGCTGAATTTTATTGCTAAAACAAAGATTTGTTTCCCCATAGAATTCTATAGTTTTGTATGTGTGTAAGGAAGTGATTTACATTTTAGCAACTCACAGTGGGATTTTAGAAGCATCAGTTCCTTTGGCAGTCAGCAGCTGTCTGATTGCCTTATATTCATTTTTTGAGAGATTGGACCCACTATATTTAGTTGGAATCAGTGTTATTCTGTATCTTTTGCAAAAATAATAAAAGAATCAAATTCCAATCTGGAGAATCCAGTCTCAAGAATCCAAAAACTATCCAAGCTGATTCTATTAAAATACAAAAATTAATACCTGTTTTGAGTAAAATCAACCAGATAGTTTAGACTGTCTTAGACAAGGTGCATCTTTAGTTACTTCCCCAAAGCCCCTAGGATCTAGGGCATAATTTTGAAGTACATATCATTGCAAATTACATACGTAATTTAAGTGTTCATTTTCTGAAGCTCCCACAGGCTTGTTCCCTTTAAAGAAATAAACTTTAGACAATTGTATTTGAACAAAAATTTTTAATGATTAAAAAATAAAATAAATTAAAAAAATTTAAAAAATAAACTTTATTAAAATGGCAGCCTAAAATAATAAAGCTATTGTATAACAATGAAAGTGAAAAAACAAATACATATTTAAATCAAGAGTTTTAAACTAGGCATTTAGCCTCTGCTTTTTGAAATATAAAATAGTACAGTTAAAATGGTACAATCTTTCTGAAGTGCTATTTGGAAACAAATATCAAAAGTTTTGCCTACCCATTACCCTCAGCAATTCTGTTTTTAGGACTTTATCATGAACAAGCACAGTCACAAGAGAGAAAACTTAGAAAACAACCTAAATGTCCAACAACAGGGGATTAATTAAATTGTAGTGCTCCCATATGAAGGGGCCTTAAAAATGGCCTTGTAGGTAACTGCTTAACAATATGGAAAATATTCATAAGTGAAAAAGAAAAAAAAATGTGAACCCATTGGATAAATGTGTTATGAAAGGACATACAAAAAATGATTTTTTAGATATACTTATTTTCTTTGTGTTTGTTTTAAATTAATATATATGACTTCTAAAAGAAGGAGCTATTTTTTTTTTTTAATAGCTGTTGCTACTGCTGCCATCTCTTGCTACGGAGAAAATTCTCTTTCACGGCCTTTCATATCTCATCAGAGAGACTGGTGGGAAGAAAGCTCAGGAAATGAGAGGATGGCAAGTTGCTGGGAGGGAAAGCAGACACGGAGGATGGCGGAGAAGGATGACATGACCGGGACAGGCCTCAGGACCAAGTCCAGAATGGACAGGCTCAGCTTCAAAGCTTCGTGGGTGAGAGATACTCTCCCCCCAAGCCAGGCCGAGTTTAGAGAAATTACGTCAACTGCATTGTAAGAGAGACCCAAACAAACTAGAGTGTGTCCTTAAGAAAGGGGGTGGGGCAGCCAGGACCCAGAGACAGCTTGAAGATGCGCAGTGAGAGAGACAGGGGAAGGGAGAGGAAGTGTTTAACACAGAAAGGAGATGACAGTGGGGGGTGAAGTCGGCGACTGGGAGTTACCCTCAAACACAGGAGGGGCTGTCATTCAGGAGACATTTTATCTGGAGTGCAGAACCAGAGCTAATGGTTGGAGTTTTCAGGTAGGGAGACCCATGTTAGTCGAAAATAAGGTGGTTTGTTTTTTTTAATTAAAACTACCCAACAATAGGACAGAGTGCCTTATAACGCAGTGAGCGCTTCATCACTGAAGACGCTTAAGCGAAGAATGAGTAACTATTACAGTATGTCATTAGGAATTCCTGGATTCTGTGGGAAATTAAACTAGAAAATCTGCTTTTCCCCAGCTTAAAGAATGTTTTAACTCCAGGGTCAGCAGCCCCATGGGGGACGGCAGCAAGTCCCTACTCACCAATTCTTGCAAAAAAAAAAAAAAAACCTAAATCCTTTGGCTTCGCCTTCTTTTTAATACTAAAATACCCTTTGAGATTAAAAACTATACTTTAAACTGTTACCAGTTATGAAGACCTCCATGTGAGTACGTCTATATGGTCCTTTCCCCAAAACAGGTTGCTGTGCTGGTTAGCAAAAGGGATAATACGGATAAACACAGCCACACCTGGGAGTCACTAAGAAGGAGTTAAGAAAGGATGTTCCAAGGCCCAAGTTCACAATCTTGTAAGTCAACACCCCAACTCAGGTCTTGAAACTCCTTTTTAATTTCCACCCCCTGGTCCAGTGCATGTGCCAATTACTCCCACTGTTTCTTCAGTCCAAGGGTGGTTAATGAGCACCGGACCAGCCTCCCTTCAACTACGTGTAAGAGTGCCCACTCCACAATTGCCAGCCAGCTGTGCCGTTGAAATTAACTTGCTCAGCTGGCCCTCCAAATAAAGCCATTTAAAGAGCGCAATGTACCATAGAAAGCAATTTGTTTCCTTAAGATTTAGTACCCCACATGAAGATTGATTTTGATTTGAAAGACAGAAGCTACCGCAAGGTGAATAATTTTAAGTTTAACATATTCCTCCTCTCAGGAGCCAAGCGCATTAAAATTAGGTGCAAAGTGCTTCTAATTTGTCAATCACTCCTTGGATAATTCTGCTGTTGCATTGTCAGGGAAATTGCCCAGGAGGCCTGGTTTTTGGTTCCTTTTATCTCCACTATTCTTTTAACTTGATCATGGGCTACACTATGCAAATGCGGCTGTACGGCTAGGGCTTGGGAAGGATCTAAGATAAAGGCAGCCTCAAACCTACATTAAATTTGTTAGGAGGTCAGAGGTGTGACCGGCCTCCTAAGTTTTGTCATGCCTCAGGCTGTAGGACAGGACACTCAGTGAAACGGCTCACACAGAAGGCATTCCTCCTGCGTCCAGCAATCCCACTGGGAAGCACTCACCAGGAGTCAGTTCTGTATCGAACCCTGCACTCGGGCCCCTGGGCACACAGATGACCAAGGACAGATCCTGCCCTTCAGGAATTCAACATGAGAGATATGAGACAACCAACCACAATTACTTCAACAAGAGAGGTGCTGTGTTGAAGGTAAGAACAGGACACTCTGAGGGCAATGTGGAGGGAACCTCTCTCCCAGCCTGAGAGGGTCACGCAAGGCCTGGGGGGCGGGGTTGGGGGGGCGGGCAGTGGGGGGTGATCTTGAGGGAACAGCATCGAACCAGACTATCCAGTTGGTGCAGGACGCTTCCAGAGGAAGAACATGTCTAAAGAGCATGCGGAGTCACGCCTGGCATTCCACTCACTATGCTAGGCGCTTCACAAGTATTCTCTCACTCAAAACTCACAATGACACCATGCTCTGTTGCCAGGTAGGAACTGTCATTATGCCTATCACACAGATGAGGAAACCGAGGCATTGAAAGGTTAAAGAATGTGCCCAAGGTAACCCAGCTTCTAAGTGGAAAAGTTAGTATTCGAACCCAGTAGGTCCATTACAAAGTCTGTGTAAATGTGTTGCTTTCCAAAGCCATGGGTTGTGGGTGGGACTCGTAGCTGGAGAGGAGGGAAGTGGTTCCATGAGGTGGCCGAAGCAGAGGCAGACCTATGGGTGGTATAGGTGAGTCATGTATGTAGAGGTCCCAGCACAGGACTCCAGACGTAATAAGTGCTCAGTAAATTTTAGCAATGATCTGGAGGAGGCATGCATGTGGGAAAGTGGAGGGAGATAGAGTCAGATACATCGGCAACTCACAGTGGGTCTCATGAGCCTGGCAACATCTGAACATCGCCCTGAAGGTAGTAAGGATTCATTCTTGGTGAGGAAGTGGCCTGCTTAAGGTTTGAGCACAGGAAGGTGACCACGGGGAAGGCAGATTTGCAAGAGAAAGCGCCAGCAGGATCTTGGAGGTGGGGCTTGTGCCCCAGGGGAGAAACACTAGAACAAAGAGGGCAGGAGATGGCTTTCAAAAGATATTTGGGAAAGAAATGGAAAGATCACAAGAGGTGAGGTAAGGAAAGGATTAGGTGAATGGTCCTGCCATTCCCACGACAGGAAATGTGAGGAAGGAAATAATGGACTCTACTGGGTTTTGGGGATATGAGATTGCAGTTCAATGGGATATGCATATGGGATGTCCAGCAGATCTTTGGAAACATACAGAATGGAACCCAGCTGATGGGCACGAAATATAATGAAAATGTCCATCCCTACATGGCTCCAATAACCATTCAGGCTGACCCAGACCCCTGCCCAGAGCATGAAGGGAGGCCTCCAACACGACCTTGGCCCCCCTCACTGCCTTAGTGCTGACTACTTGCCCCGAGCAACCTGCTCTCAATTCTGCCAACTTCTCACCACCTTCTCTGCACCCCATCTCCTGGTCACAGGCTCTGCTTCCTCTCTGTGTAACTTTCAAATACCTCCTCTGGCCTCCCTGCCTTAGAAGCCTCCTGAAAAAGGCCCACAGCCTTCCAACCCAGCACCAGCACCTCTAGGAGTCTTGGCCTGGTACTTCAAGAGGAACATGAACAGGGATAGAATGAGATGGAGTGGAGCTGGGCAGGAGGCCATCAGACTCCTTGCCTGGAGTCAACAAGCCCCAAAACGGCACGCCCACGCCCATGGCATGGTCCAGTGCCACGTATTCCATGAAGCCAATCTCTTAATCTCTAGGGATGATCCTGGCCCAAGCTTGAGCGTCGTTCTTGCTGGACTCAGGTTTGGAAATTGTCATAGTTTCTGGAGGGAAGATATGCGCAGGGAGATAGTAAACTGATCTTTGCCAGTTGTTCCACCCCCTGCCTTTGCTGGGAACCAGGTAAGCTGGAGCTACCAAGAGTGTGAGCCTACCCCCTCCTCCATGCTGCTCCAATCTCATGCCCACCTCTTGTTCTCGGGCATCCTTCCACCCTTCATCCTGTCCATATCCCAGCATCTTGAATATCTGACAGTGGACCAGGCACATGGTACTAAGGCTACCATGTTGGCTATGACTTACTGAGTACCTATTACATTAAGCACTATAGTAAGTGCTGTATATAGTAGCACAGTGTCTAATCCAGGGTTGGCACTCAATTGCTTCCTGTGAGTGGGGCTTAGACAGCATTCCATCCTGTCCAAAACTCTACTTGGCCAAGTCCCTTGCACAGTGGCTTTGTTTTGACTGAAGGGAAGAGTTCTGTTTAGTTGGGGCAAAGGGAAGAAATGGACAAAGGTGGGTTGATTATGGGCCAGAAGGGCTGTGGAGAGAAGGATCAAGGCCAGAAGTCAAAGGAGATGCTCCCATCAAAGACACTGTGAGACTGGGCACAGGCAGTGAGTGCCTCTTTGAGACCCAGACAATAGAGCACAGCATCACTATGGGAAGAGGGTCACTCTCCCCATTTCCTACACACAACACAGCACCCCAAGGCAGTTTGGGGGAGGGCAGGGTAGAGGTCTTACTTCGCCTGCTCCAATGCGCAGAGACAAAGTTCCAGCTTGGCAGGCCCTGATTGGCTACAATTTGGGGACATGTTGCCATCCCAGGAGGATGCTACCAGGAACTGTGTTCCTGCAATGGGCAAGGTGAAACTGGAGATGTGCTTACAGATGCAGTCAACATCCAACAGACCAAGGAATGAATGGACTCCATTTTGGGTTTGATATTCAGACTTTTTGGCTATTGATGTAGGCTCCTCTCAAAAGGGAATGAGTGCTCCTGCCTTGCAAACACCCACACAGCCACAGGATGGGCAGACAAAGCTGACCCAGAGCTGAGGGAGTGGGGAGCCACAGATGAGCTGCTCCCACTCTAGGAATGTGTCTTTCTCCGACTTGTCAAGGTTGAAAGACTAGAAAATAGCAGAGCTGGGTCTAGAGCCCAGGTGTCCTCCGGCCAGGTGCAGCACCCTGGTGTCTTGGTGACAGGGAATAGATTACTGCCTGGGTACAGTTATTCACTGACCTCACCCCCAAGAAGGAACAGCTATGCACAGCCAGCTTCCTGCAGCACTTAAGGTTTAATTCCTACTCTGCATAACTGATAACCATTCTGTCTTGGGCACTTGATTCACCAGTATTAACTCCAGGGGAGCCCTCTGCTGCTTTTGTTCCAGAAATACTGCAAATTATTGCAAGTTGGTGAAGAAATGGAAACTGGTCAAAGGGAACTGGCTAATCAGCCACTCCTTACTCTCTTTCCCTATAAAAGAAAAAGCAATTAAGAACAAGGAACCTGGGCCCGCCAGCCCAGAGACTGCTGGGTGAGCCTACAAATAGATCCAGCTAGCACTTTGTCAGAGTCGGTTGGCACATGGGCACACCTGTTTCAGGAACAAAGGACCTGCCAACGACCAAGGCTCTCATCCCACCCCACAGCTAAGCCTGAGAATGCTTTGTACGCACATGCAGCTCTTGTCTCTGAACCGCTGAATCATTCCTGAATTCATATAGTAATGGGCTGTCAGTGGGTCATCTTCCCAGCCTTCTGTTCCAGTGGTGGCTTTGTAAGAAAAGATTTGATCATTTCTGGCAGCAAAGTCGGTGCTCCAAGCAAAGTGTGAAATGACAAACAGGCACTTTTGCAGCAAAAACACCTGGGTGGATTCACTGGCACCAATCATGCTCAAGCACATCCCCTGATGAAAATCTCATCTTCCTTGTGCCACCAGGAAACAGCACCTTTAAATCAGAGAGGCTCATTAGAGGGGAAGTTGCAGGGGACATGAGAGGGACTGTCTCAGCTCTCAGCTGAAGCCTGTGGCTGAGATAGCAGCTCTGCAAAGTGCCATAAGGCGGTGTTTATAATCACCCTGCCCTGGTTTGTGAAAAGCACTAGGCTGGGAGGGTCGGGAGGCAGGGATGAAGAACAGAGACGGTAGGAAGAGCAGGCTGGGTTGGGGCCCTCAGCAAAGAACTCAAGTCCCACCGACGGTCTGTGCAAGCTAGGGACTGCTAAGGAGCCCCTTCCTGGGGCTGGCACTGGCAGCAGGATTTTCAAACAGAAAAAGGTACTCGTGGTCAAATAGGAACAAACAGGATATCCGTGAAGTGCTGACCAGGAACAAAGCCCCAGAAACAACTGCACGGGCAGACGTAAAGAGGCTCCCCAGGAAGCTGCGCTGGCAGGGGCTGGGTATGTGAGCCCAACCCTGTCGACAGCCAGGTCCAGGAAGGAATTAGAGTGCAGAAGGGGAACGAGGCAGGCCCCCAGGGCTATGGACAGGGAAGGCTGCCGCTCAGGAGGTAACAGTGTCTGGCGTAATGTAAGACATTAGCAGTGTCGCTCAGGTCACAATCCGTCAAGCATTTTTTTTTACAGTTTTTATTAAGATATAACACACATGAAGGGCACAGATCTTAAGGGCTGATGAATATATACCTATGTGCTCTTCAGTGCTAGATTCTTTTCATTCAACCTAGCATCTGATATCCATCCATGTCATTGCAAATAACAGTAGTTCATTCTTTTTCCTTAGAGCATGAATACGCTCTAGTCTATATATCCGCTCTTGCTTGGTAGACCTTTGGGCGGTTTGCTAGTTCCTGGGGGAATAACACTGCTATGAACATACTCACACTTGAACTTGCCATTGGTGGGCGGTGGATCTATGTGCGCGTTCCCCTCAGGTATGCGCCCAGGACTTTGCCGGCTCACAGGGCAGGCGCATGTTTAGGTTTAGCAAATACGGTTTTGCTGTTGTACTTTCTATCTTTATAGCCACACAGATACAATGTGACTGTGCCGTCTGCTACGCATTCTCAATGGGTTCTTTCATTATTCTCCAAGTCCCTCTTCGTTTCTGGTAATTTTCTGTATTCCGTGAAGTCTAATTTATCGGATAGTAATATAGCATTTCTCAACCTGACAAAAAAAAAAATCAAATGGTCCTTGGTAACAATTATGAGGAAAGGGCACTCTCACACACTGTGGTGAAGATATACGATAATAAAACTTTTCAGATGACAATTTGGTAGTGTCTACTGAAAAATGTACATACTGGCCCATTGATCCAGTGATTTTAATTACAGGAATCTATCCCTCAAAAAAAATAATCATACACGTGCAAAAATATACTGAACGTGCAAGGATGCTGATTGCAGCATTGTTCGTAACAGTGAAAAAATAGAAACAACCTAAATGGCCATCACGAGGGAAATGACTCAATAGTCTATGTTGTGTTCCCATTACGGGGAAGAAGCAACGCAGCGAGTGAAAACATGAGGCCCGTCCTTGTACGTGACCATGACAGGTGTCCAAGCCCTTAGAGAGGAAAGAAATGTCGAAGCACGAGAGGCAGGGCTTCATACTCTTTATATTTTTAAACCACAAAACAGCATTACCCTTTCGATGTAACCTGTGTGTTTGTAGTGACTGTGAGTGCATACGGAAAAGCCTTGAAGGACAGACACCGGAGCAGGGCAAGGGACGCGGGTAAGGACAGAAGAGTTTAGAAGGTCGAAGGGAACTTCAAACTGCCCTCTGCTGTTTTATTTGTATAAGGAGGCTCTTTAATGCATTACTGGTATAATTTAAAGTTAATTAATAGTACCAGTGCTGATGTCTCATGTCCCACGGGGACACCAAGACAGTAATGTGAGGGAACTCTCTATTTCCTTTGTAACTCTTCTGTGAACATAAAATCACACCAGAATAAGGTTGATTTAGAAAAACTAGTGAAGGTAATTGACTGGGATACAGGAAAAAAAAAAAGAAAACCCAAGTAAATTACAAAGTATTTTTCTTACAGATGACTACGTAGCCACAGAATGTAAGTAAAATAACATTCCTGTGCAATTGTCCCCAAGACATATCAAGAGAGGAAAAAAGTCAAGTCCCAGAACAATGCACATACTACGACCTTGATTATGTGCAAAATGAAACAGGGTCTATGAACACGCCTAGTACACAGATAAATAGAAAACGGCACAGGAGTCCATATTCTCAACCAGGGATCAGCAAACTTCTATAAGGGCCAGAGAGCAACTGTTTTCAGCTTTGGGGGATGTCCAGTCTTCGTCACAACAAAGTCTATTATAGACAACATGTAACTGAAAGGGCATGGCTGTGTTTCAATAAAACTTTATTTGCAAAAACAATCTACAGGATAGATTTGGCCCTTGGGTCATAGTGTGCCAACTCTAGTTCTAAACTGTTAGCATAGTGGTGAACTGTTATTGTTCAAATAGTTTACCAAAAAAAAAAAAAAAAACCTTAATATTATTTGTATTAAAAATTAGTATTATTTGTATTAAAAATAATAATAGTAGAAAGAGGGTTCTAATCCAGCGTCCGGCATAAAGAAGTGCTCAATAAATGCTGTGTCCTATCCCCTTCTCTGTCCCCCGCCATCTGCAGCTGAAATCACGACTGCTCCACGTCTAACCTGCCACGTTGCTACAATGACTTGATCCACGCCGTCCAGGGCGCTGTTCAGTTTGAGATGATGAACCAGCCGGCCCTGGAGGGAAACAAGAACACAGCAGGCTCCACAGCTGGGCACCGAAAAGAGCTCTGACTCCCTGTCTGTTTCCCTTCCCGCAGAGGCTTCATGGGAGGCCCGACCTCCCATGAAATCCCCAGAAATCTCCAGGTACAGGAATCTTCCAGAAATCTCCAGGCCCTCTCAGGGAGAACGGCTGAGTGACAGTTATGTTCTGGAATGATTTGCAAATTGCATTCTCCTGGAGATTATTAGGGGACTCATTAACAATACAACAGTACATTACTTTCCGAAATTCTGATCTAAGCAGAAAATTAAAATTATTTGCCAAATGACCTAATAAAATTGAATAAAATGTGCTGAGAAAATGAGAACCGCTATAGATCATCTTGCAGAATGTGGCTAAAAATAGCATCTACGTTCTGTCACCGAGAGGAAGCGCGGTGCCCTTGTGCAGACCGGGACGGACCTGGTGCACGAGCTTCTGTGAAAGGGGACGGAGCTGGTTGCCAGCAGGAGGCTGCTGACACGGAGCCCGCAGTCCAGGCTGAAAGGCCAGCACCGCCTCCCGCAGGCCCACCCCCTTACACCCCGAGTTCAGGCCTCGCCTGTGTCTGTTCGCCTACTTCCCCAACCATCTTACTGACTGCCTATCACCTGCCTGCCCACTCCAGCACAGTCCCCACGATTTCCGTTAGAATGCTCCTTCCAACAGGCAAGTCTGATTTTGTCACACTGCTTAGAACCTTTGCAAACACTCTATTGCTCAAAGGTCCAAATTCTGTAGCAGCGATTCTCAAAATGTGGCCCCTGGACCAGTAGCATCCCCAGGGCACTTGTTAGAAATACAACTTGCTGGGCCCCACCCAGGAAATCGGAAACTCAAAGAGGGGCCCAGCCTTCTGAGTTCTAACAGCCTTCTAGGTGATTCTGGCATGCCCTCCAGTTTGCAAACCACTGCTCTATAGCATGGCACAAAAATAAAGGTGCGGTCCGGCCTGATCTCCCTGATTTCCTACCCCCACTCCCACCCACCTCACCTCCCACCTGTCCCCAGCCACGCAGCCTTTCGATCCATCCAAAGAGACGGCATGTCTGCGCCTGCGGCTCCCTCTGCTGGGCAGTCTCCCCCTTTTGCTTGGTGAGCACCACACCCTTCAAAGATCCAGCGTTAGAGTATCAGTTCTGGGCAGTGCCCTCGGCAGTCCCCCAGATTTGTCTCTTGCTTCAGCGGTGTTTGGACAGAACCGACTCGGGCATGCCCCTTCTTCCAGCCTCCGACCACCTTCCAACATCTTTTCCAGTCGCCTCCTTCAGAACCACCTCAGCCGTCCTCAGCCTCCAGGACCAGCCCACACCATTTTTTTTTTAACTGTAACTCCTTATTGCTGAACAACCATGAGCTCCCAAATTCATCAGAATTATTCCACCAATTATTCCACCGGCCAGCCTGAATCCGCAGGCCTCCTACTTCCACTGAGACACTGTGGCTCTGGAGGGCGTGGGCCACTTCTTCCACGAATTGGCCTAGAAGAAGCGGGAGTGTGCCAAATGTCTCTTAAAGATGCAAAACCAGTGCAGTGGCCACATTCTCTTCTAGGAGGTGCTGAGGCCTTCCCTAGAGGAGTGGGGTGAGATTCAGGATGCCACGGAGCCGACACAGCCTTGGAGAAGAACCTGAACCAGGCCCTTGTGGATCAGCACGCCCTGGCTTCCACCCACCCAGACCCTCTTCTCTGTGACTTCCTGGAAAACCACGTCCTGGATGAGCAGGTGAAGCTCATCAAGAAGATGGGCCACCACCGGACACATCTGCAGGCTGGCCAGCGCCCAGGCTGGGCTGGGAGAGTTACCTCTTCAAAAGGCTCACCCCCAAACACAACTAGAAGCCCTTGGAACCCAGAGGCCTTCAAGGGACACCTCTACATCCCCCCTGGAATCTGGCATCTGCCTGAACCTCTCCCTGGAACCACTAGACATCCTTTTAACCACCTGGAGCCCTCTCCCAGGCATCGGACCAAATGGAAACAATAAAGCTTTTGCAGGAAAAAAAAAAAAAGCACCAGTTTATTTTCCCATTTGAAAGGCCTACCCTAGACCTTGTTTGCATCTCTCTCCAAGTTAGCCATTCAGCTGGTCTCAAAAGCAGCCCTTCCTGAGGGTCCCAAGGAGGCCATTTCCTTCCTTATCTGTCCCTACTTACCTTTCTGTGTTTCCCTTAACATCTGTCTAAAGACTAGCTGCCCTGCTCAATTGTGAGGGGCAGGGGCCCAAACAGGATCGTCTCCGGACCTCGCATGGGGCCTGGGAGGGAGTTAGTGCTTACAAAACGCTTGCACAGAGAAGAACCTTATCAACTTGAGCGTAAGGGGAAAGCCTCTAAAAATAAGTCCGATTCACAAACACATTTGATTTTACCTGTCCCCAAAGAGACAAAGATGTTCAAAACAGCAAGCCCTGCCCCTCCCCCAACAACAAAGGGTAGCAGTTCTGTTCCATGCGCAGTATGCAAATCATCGAGCTCACACGTGTTTTTAGCAGAAGCTAACAGTTCACTTGGCTGGAAAAGATGTGGGTATAGAGGTGTCGCCAAGCCCTAGAGGCAGAGTTTGCAGCTGCCTACAGAAGCCCCAGTTTTCAGCAGCCATCCCTTCTGGGTGTGTGAGGCACAGGTGATATACTTGGCAACATAAGAACACATCTGCACTCAGTCCGCTTAGTGAATATCAAATCACATCCAACCAGAAACATCTGGGCCCATTTAATTCATTAGTTCTTGAAAACTAATGGCTCTACTGGAGAACATACCTGGGAACCCTAAAATCCAGGAGTCAGACCCAGCCCCGACTCTCAGTTGTGGGGCCCCATGAGATGACTTGTGAGAGAGAGACCATGGGGACCCCAAATCACGGTCTAGAGAACCGAGGAAGAGGCTTTCGAAGCCATCCACTCAAACGCCCCACTGACGCCTGAGAGCACCCTGGCTACATCCTCAACAGCTGCAGACCAACCGTAGGCTCAGCACCTTCCCAAAAGGCAACTAACTCAAGGTTTGGCATCGTGTCCCGAATGTCCTAGAATGTCAGCTCTCTGAGCTATGAGGAGAAACCCTAAATATCACTTAATTCAGTGGCTATGGACCCAAAGATCCCTGAGCTACCACCCAAGAATTGTAGTCTTTGGTCAAAAAGACAAAGAAAATCAGATATGTGCCAAAAAGAAGGCTAACTAGGCTGTTGTTTAATTACACATTATATTTCTAAGTGGAAAATAATCTCTCAAGACATGGTGACCACAAAAAAAGGAAAGTTGGTTGAACTAATCCGATTCAACTTGTCCTTTTTTAGGGATAAGGAGAGCGAGGCCCAGAGAGAGTAGGTCACTTGCCCGAAGACTCACAGGTAGAAGGAACAGCAAGGAGCAAGAACGCAGACCTCCTATCTCCTAGTCCGATGCTTTTTCAACAATACACCAGTTATTTATAAAATTGCTTAACCCACAGGAGAGCAGTTCTCGAAGTGTGGCTTCTGGACCAGCAGGATCAGCAGCCCCTGGGTACTTGTCAGAAATTCAACTTTTTGGACCCATCCCAGACTTGCTGAATCTAAAACAATGAGCACGTGGCCCAATAATGTGTTTTTAGCAAGTCCTCCAGGTGATTCTGACATGCCTAAGAGCTTAAGAACAGCAGCCATAAGGAAGCAATACCTCTACCCCCTGCTGTTCTTCTCCATCCAAGTTCAAAAAACTTACAATTGAGAAAGTTCTATCCTGAGACTTGAACATTACTGATGAGCTTGCAAAAGGCCACTCCGATGTGATTTTGTGGTAGAAGAATCTGAGCAGCGCAGGGAGCTCAGGGTTCCCTGTGGGCATAGTTTGAGAGCCACCAGCATAGCGTGGCTATGCCAGGCCAGTATTGCAGGCTGAGCTCTGTGGGACATAGGACCTTGACAGGTCCCTCCCTGTCGCTGATCCGCAGTTCATATCCACTGCCAGCTCCTGTCCCCACAGCTCTCTCTACCTACAGGCTATGGTAATCACTCCCTCTCTCCTTTCCCTCCAACTCCCCTGCCTGCCCCCCCACTACTAACCCCAGAATATTGCCTATTCCTTATGATTTCTCTAGACTCTACCCACTCCTTCGGAAAGCATTCTTTTCCTGGACTCTCTTCAAATCACCTGGTTTGAGAGCGTCATTGGTGTCCCACTAGGACCTGATTGATACGTAACACAGACATTCCCCAACTTTTTGTCTACAGAATCCTTAGTGACTCCCTAATTTTTTCATGGAAGCACTAGGCCAACAGAAATACCTAACAATTATATTTATGGAGCAGTTAAGTCCAAATGATTTAATAACTATTTATGACCCAACATAGCAGCTGGCTTTTAAAAATAATGCACATAAATTGAAAGAAAAATAACATTTTTATTTCATTCTCAAATAACTGCAGTGACTTAGTAGTGGGGCATACGCACCTGTTGGACACTGCGCATCTTCTCAAACCATGGAAGCGGATTGGACCCCACCACCCGCACTGCCTGCTCCGCGCTGAGTTACAGGCCCTACTTGACTTTTATCACAGCACTGACTGAAAGCCAGCTTTGCAAAGACACGACAGCATCGAAAGGAATGTAGCGCAATCTAACGTGGAGACTGTGAATTACCTGGAGCTAGCGGTTAGCACCATGTCCAGAGGATGTCGAGTTTCCCTGCAAAGGTTTAGAACATCCCAAGGGGCCCTGACCGGTGTAGCTGAGTTGGTTGGGCGGTCCACAAAGCAGAAGGTCGCCAGTTCGATTCCCGGTCAGGCATACATCTGGGTTGTGGGTTTGGTCCCCGGTCCGGGCACTTACAAGAGGCAACAGATTGGTGCTTCTCTCTCACATCCCTCTCTTTCTCCCTCCCTTCTCCTTTCTCTAAAAGCAAATAAATAAAATCTTGTTTTAAATAAATAAATAAGTAAATAAATAACATATCCCAAGGGGCCCCTCCGAGTCTGCTGTGCTGCTCTGTGGCATCCTGACACGCAGTTTGGGAACCACGGACCCACTCTCACTCTCTTGGGTGCTGCCATGCATTTTTGAGTAGCAAAAAGAGGAACAGCCGTGGTCAGCTTCACAAGAATTGAACCTGGGAATGCATCTCAGCAAGGGGAAGAAAAAAGGTTGCAAAGGGTCATCGGTATAAAGGAGCTACCCTGTGGGTGCTTGACCTCTTCCACTGAATTCAGCTTCTGATAATCCTCCTGTGTCTGACCTTGGTTCCTAATCCTGGGAGTAACCCCTCCGTCGTATCTGGGGCCAGCAAAGCCCTCTGGTCTCTCTGCAGAGAAGTCTGAAATGGCCGCATCGTGTCCTTCCTCGGTATGTCTCCTGCACGAGAAAAGCCAAGCCACAATTTGGTTCTCATACTCACTGTTCTGAACCTTATTTTTCTCTTTGTCTCTTATCTCCTCTGTTCAAAGCCAACGTCTACTGCCACTTGCAGCCAACATGGCCAAAGATGAAAGATTCTGTCATTTCCCCTACATAACAAATCGCAAAGCTGCTTTATCCCATTCCTTGATTGCCTCTGTTTCAAGAGTTGTTGTTTCTAACTATCGGAGGCACATATGAATTTCCTCTTTATGCCTTTTCTCTTCCACTCCCTGCAAACACTTAGCCATTTATTCATTTTTATCAACACAAACATCGGTAACACTTCGGAATAATCGGCTCTGCTATGATAGCTCATTTATTATTCATTGCAATAACCTTCAACTCACTCGACATCAATAAAGCAGAGAGGGAACCAGCTCAGCCCTCCGGCAAGCGAGCTGGGCATGGGCCCTCAGGGCCGCCGTGGGAAGCCCTCTGCCCACAGCACAGGCAGGATGCGGGGACCCTGCCTGGGACCTCACACCAAAGCAGCTGAAATCAGTCGGGCCATCTGGGGTCATGCCAAACCTCCCCATGGGGTCCCCGCTGTTTCCACTAACATGGGGCTGAAAGAGAGGGGCCTTTTGTGTCCGACAGGCTGAGTCTCCATCCCAACTGTGCTGTTCACTATCAAGTGACTATGAGCAAGTGACAAGCTCTCTGAGTCTCAGTTTCTTCATCTGCAGCGTAAGGCTATTTCTACCTTCCTCTGAGCCTAGGTGTAATGATTAAACAAAGTATGTGAACTGCACGATGCTGGCACATAGTAGGTGCATTGCTTTCATGAGAGCCCGTGGGTCCAGCACACACTGAATCCAGCTCGAAGGCTTCACAGCGACAGGTAGAGGCAGCAAAGCAGCTGCACAAGGGGACTTCGGAGCCAGATTCTGGCTTTACTGGGACATTCCCTCACCACCGGGGTCAGTGGCCCTGTACAAGTTACTTAAGCCTGTCTAAGCCTCCATAAAAGGAGGCTGATAATAACCCTCCCCATAGGCTTGTTATGAGGATTAAAAGTCTTAGTGCATGGGAAACAGTAACACATTGCCTGGGGCATGCTAAGTGCATAGCAAATGTTCAGTGAGCTGTTTTTGCAACCGTTATTATATTTGCCAAAATTCCAGGCCACACCAGTCTGCGAGTAAAAATGAGTAACAATCCCGCCACCTGGGATGCTTCTCTTGCTCTGCCTCTTTGCACTGCTGAAGGATACCTCAACCCTCAAAGTCGCCTCCGTATTGGAGGTGTCCTTGGAAATTACACCCAGTCGTCTCAGCTACCTCCTCCCTCAGCTCGGTTTCTAGCTGCAGGATGGAGTCTCCTGTACAGACTTCCAAGGCTGGCAAAGGCCCTGACACTGGCCTCTGCCCTTGGCTTAGAAGCCGCACTGTGTCAGAGCCGGGGTATGGGAGGTGCTCTGCAAGACTCAAGCCACCAGCATAGCACTTTCCACAGATGGGGAAGGCTCCTGTACCCTGGCCACTGGGCCACGTGCCAACACTCAGACCCTCGAGGCCTCCCTTGTTACTCCCAGCATCTCCCAGGGCTCAGGGGAGACTTGCTTCAGGCCGCTGGCCCGTGGTCCGTTTACTCCTCCACCCCTGCCTCTCTTAGGTTCTGCTGACTCCCTGCCAGTATGGTGCCCCATGGAGACATGGGTCTCCGTGTCAGCAGCACAGACAGCCAGGGGGAGGTGCTGCGGAATGTGGAGGGGAAGGAGAGCTGGGAGCCAGGACTAGCACACATCACCACCGAAGGTCAGTGTTGACTCCCTTCCCGGGTGCCCTTCACCCTAGCGCTGGCTGGACGTGGCGGGCGAGGCAGAGGTCCCCCTGCAAGCCTCACAGGCCACTCCCACAAAAGGTTGCTCAAACCTAAAAGATGTTTAAAAAAAAAAGCAAACTTCAGCCTCCTCGGTCCCATTAGGAGGTTTGAAAGAAAGCATGTGTATCGGTTATCTGTTGCCGCATAACAAATTTCCTTAACACCTTGCATCTCAAAATGACAAGGCCTTACTATCTGACCGGCCCTGCGTGTCAGAAATCCACACCTGGCTGAGTGGGTGCCCTTTTCAGGTCCACTCACAAGGCTTCGCTCACACTATCCACTGGCCAGGGTCTCATCTGCAGGCTCAAGTGGAAGAGGACCCACTTCCAAGCTCACTCACCTGGTCATTGGCAGGATTGGGCTCCTTATGGGCCGCTGGCTGAAAGCCTCTCTCAGTTCCTTGAACCTGGACTTCTCTATAGGGCAGGACATGACAACTGGTTTCTCTCAGCAAGCAGGAGAGAGCAAGCGCCTAAGACAAGCCACAGTCTTTTTATTTTTAACACGTACAAGTTTAATGGGGTTTTTTCTTTTACCGTTCACACATGCAATAGGTGGTAATGATACCTACTCCACAGAGTTGTGTGTGAGAAATAAAGCAGGTAACTTACATGAAGGGATTTCATTTCACAGATGCTTAGTAAGGGTTAACTCAATCCCCTCTTCCCTAGACGCAAGAGGCCTGGCCAGTAAGTGCAACTCTAGGAAAAACAGCTGGATGCTGGCAACCCTGAAGACTATTTCCCTACGCACAGTCCTTTTATAACCCAGTATCAGAAGACGCAACCGTCGCTTTAACCACATTCTATTTGTTAGAAGCAAGTCACTAGGTCTGGAGGTCCAGCCCACCCTCAAGGGAAGAGAACTATCTGGGCTTGAATACCAGGAGGCAAGGATCCTCAGGGTCCATCTTAAAGGCTGCCCCCGACAAGGGTGGTCTGCAAAGAGACCAGAAGATCTGAGCCAGTAGGAGGCTTTCTCTAGGTAGCCTCGTGAAAGAAAAGCAAAGTCACAGGAACAACTATAAAGGACACAGGGACAAAACTGGGCAGGGGGTGGAATCAGGGGAGGGAGGTGGGGAGGGCCGGGGTGGGGGGAGAGGTGTGGGGAAAAGGCAGAAAACTGCACTTGAACAACAATAAAGTGTTTTTAAAAATTAAAATTAAAAAAGAAAAGCAAAGACACACAGACAGGACACCTGAAAGGACTTTTTTGTGGGCAGCAGGGGTACCCTCTCAGACATCTCGGAGTCTGGATGACAGACCTCCTGATCAGCCAGGACTGCGGCCTCAGAGGAGGCTGAGTTCTAACGCCAGCCCTGCCACCCCCTAGCTGTGTGCTCTCTCTCAGGCAGGTCACATAACCTGTCTAAGCTCTAGCTTCCTCCCCGACAAAGCGGGGCTCTGAATAGAGCCCACCTCGTGGGACTGCTCTGAAGATGAAATAGACAATGCTCATGACCAGATGGGCACAGCGCCCTGCACAGCGAAAACACTGGATGAATAATTACTAACCCGCCGCGCAAGCAAGAAATTGCTTGCTTGGCCTCCTGATACACGCCACCACAAGAGGGCGTCATGAGTGAAGGGTCTGGGGTTCTGGCCCATGGAAAAATTCTTCCCCAACCAAAACCTAATCCGGTGGCCCGAGGCGCCAGAATGAGCCTTGGAGGGGACTGACTCGCCTGGGCACGGGGAAATAAACAATGGCGGGTGCATTAGTCTGCGAGGGCGGCCATAAGGAAGCGCCACAGACTGAGAAGCTGAAAGAAAAGAATGTCATTTTTCACCGGCTGTGGACAGCAGAAGTCGGAGATCAAGGTGTTGGCAGATTTGGTTTCTTCTGAGGTCTCTCTTCCTGGCTTGCGGCCCGTCTCCACATGGTCTTCCCTCTGTGCAGGTCTGTATCTTCATCTCTTCTTCTTATAAAGACACACCAGGCATTGGACTGGGGCCCATCCTCACGAAGCACATTTTAACTCCATCCCCGCTTTAAAGGCCTTATCTTCAAGTACAAGCACCTTCTGAGGTCCCGGGGGTCAGGACTTGAGCAAAGGAACTTGGAGGAGACACAGTCTAGCCCCAAACAATGGGCAAAGCACGTCAAGGGGCGGGGCGCCGGGAGGTCGCAGCGCCGTCTGCCGCACGCTGTGAAACGCTGGCAGGCTCTCTTCGTCGCGAGAGAGCGCAGAACATGCTCGCCCTGCCGCAGGGATCGCGCCTCCACGCTGCCTCCGAGGGGGGCCCTCCCCGTCGACAGCCCTGTCTCATCTCTCGCTGTCGCAGTCAGCACTCGAGGCAGGAGCAGCAGGAGAAGCGCCTACGGAGAAGCGCCTACAGAGAATCACAGAAGGATGGGAGAAAAACTGTCACCCCCTCACTGACAGTGACACCGGTCTACATTCCTCAGCTACATTCCTCGGAGCAGGGCGCGCTCCAGGGAGCGGCGGGTTTAGGACGGAGGGTGTCAGCACAGAGGAGGCATCGCTGAGTGTGTCCAGCAAGCAGGGCGCCACACCACCAGACCACCAGCACCACCCTGTGGGGTGCAGCCGGGGGCGGAGGGGTGGGACAGACAGGCCTCACAGAACTGGGCCTCTTGGGCCAGTGACAAGGCTCTTGCACTCCTCAGCAGGGCGCTAAGAAGCTGGACATGATTGTGAAGTGATTATAATTATAATGACCTTTGGAGAGAGAGCTGGGAAAGGGTTTTATAATAAAGCGTTGATGAGGCTGAATAAGGAGTGAAGGGCAGGGGGGAGCCTCGGAGAGGGTGGGCAGGGAGTGCGTGCCTGGGAGGTGGCACTGGCAGACCCGTGTCCTGCCCAAGGCCGCTGCTCCTGCAGAGCCAGCCCTTTGCACAACAGAGACAGGCGCTCACGGGGAGTGCAGCAGCAGCCTGGAGCCACCCTGCCCTCCCTGACAAGAAGCAGGACCTCAGCCTGCTGTGTACCTGGGGCTGCCAGCCTCGCCTCGGGGCCAGACTGAAGGGAAAGAAAAACTGGGCTATGTTCTTACCACGTAGCAGGTACTATTGTGCTGTAACACCCCCCACTCAGTTTGAGCCTCGTCACAGCCAGTGTTGTAGGTACCAGCCCAGTCTACAGGTAGGAAACTGAAGCCCAGAGAGGCTTAGTCGCTTGCTCAAAGCCGCACTATTAGTAAGAGGCAGCATAGCTTTGAAGACCCCCTGCCCTAGCCTATACTGTCTTCCCTGAGAAACAAGAACGAGTTAGGAATCACGACATGTGGAGGTGAGGAGACCAGGTACTGGGTCCCATGCTCGGCGAGAGACCCACATGGCCTCCGGGGCCACAGGTGGGGTCTGGGTCAGGACTTCAAACGCCAGAGGTGGCAACTGCTGGAGAAGAGAGGCTGAGGAGGCTTGGGGGGTGAGCTAGAGGACCCCAGAGAGGCCCGCCAGTACCGCCCTTGGGCCCACTTACAGGGCTTCTGTCTTCAAGTGTACCCCCCTCCTCCGCTCTGCCTTGGCCCTGGCTCAGCCAGCCTTCTGTCCTCTACTCTCAGGGCAGGGCTGCTGCCGACGGCCCCGCAGCCACGCTGCTCAACTCCAGGGGGCACCGTTCACATCACAGTGTCTGTTGTGCCAGTGAGCACTGCTCAGAAAAAGAACAGGGAGCTCTTTATGATGCATAGAGTTGGAAGGGACCCCAGGAGGGGCCTGTGAGCTTTTGCATCAGGGGTTCATTTCACCTGTTCTACCACTGGATACAAAGCAGAAAAGTCATGGGGCTTGGTTGACACTCTCCAACATTGTATAAAAATAGCATTCATTCATGTATTCGTTCACCCAACACATTTATCAGGCACCTGCCATGTGCTGAGATACAACAGAGAACTAAATAGCACAGTTCTTGCCCTCATGCAGCTTGCTGTGTAGCAAGTGAGCCTGGCATCTGACAGTCATCTAAATAAATGCAGAATCATCACTGGAGTTAGGGGCAAAGATGGAGGGTCACACAGTAGAATGACAGCCTGGGAGACGGAGCGCTAATCTGGTTAGAGGAGTAAGGGAAGACCTCTCGGAAGCAGTGACACTATTGTCAAGGTCTAAAGAAAAAATAAAAGCGGGAGGCCAGAGGAGAAAGATCTAACCAGACAAAGGTAAAGCATGCTCAAAGGCTCTATGGCTAGAAGGAGTGTATTAGTCAGCTACTACTGTGTAACAAACCACCCCAAAACACAGAAGTTGCAAAGCATGAGCATCAATATGCTCACAGGTCTGTGGGTCAGCCGGACTTGCACAAGTGTCTGCTGTCAGCTGTGGGTCATATAGGTGGCTCTTCTGATCGTGATTGGATGCTCCAACAAGTGTGGGTCAGCTGGCTGTAGACCGGTCCAGGATGACCTCAGCTGGGAGCATGGGGCTCTCTTCCACATGGCCTTGCACCCCGCAGCAAGCCAGCCCAGATCCAGCAGGACCAGAATTAGAACGAGGCAAGTGGGTGAGTCACAAGCGCAAGGTTAGATTCCATTTTTGTTTTAAATTTGATGTTTTGTGCACTACAGATTTATGATATTCGTTTTGAGTCTTCAAACATTCTCTACCTGAACTACTGAATTTTTTGACCGCCCCTTAGATTTTGCCCCTGAAGCAAGTGCCTCACACCCCCGACCCTGGTCCCAGAGCTAAAACAGGAGCACTGCCAGTCACCACAAGGAGGAAGGCAATTATCTCTACCTGATTAGACCCAGACACTTTGCAGGGAAGGCAAAGTTCGAGGCGGTTCTTGAGAGGTCAGTAGGAAATGGGCAAGTGGAAAGGCAGGGCTCAGCATGCCAGGCAGAAGGAACAGCATGGGCCAAGACTCACAGACGGAACAGCTGAGCCATAAAGTGTGGTGTGAAAAGGCTCTGAGAGGTTGATTTTGAAAAGAGAGGTGGAAGCCAATCACCCAGGGCCTCCAGGCTGGCCAGCTCCGACTCTTCCCTGTGGGTGGCTGGGAGGGAGAAAGGCTTTGAAGTAAGGGGGAGATATCATTATCAGATTCAATTCATTTAACAAATTCAGTAAGCACTCTGTGCCAGGTGGTGTTCTAAGCACGTTACAGATGCTTGCTCATTTAATCATTGCAGCAACCCTATGAGGTAGGTCCATCTAGCAGATGAGGAAACCGAGGCACAGAGGGGATGAGTGGCTTGCCCACATTCCCATAGTTAATAGTGGCAGATACAGGATTTAAACCCAGACAGCCAGTCTCCAGAGTCCCCATTCTCAACCACTGTGCTTTGCTATTTCTCTGCCCACTCGTTTATAACGGGTTGCTTTGGCCAAAGTATATGTGAACAGGAAGGCATAAATGGGGTCAGGGTAGGGGGGTAATGTAGAAGAAGACTGTTAAACAGTGCGTTGTGGTTGTCCTGGGTGGAGGTGCGGGTGGCCTGAACTGGACAGGGACATCAGGACAAGAACCTTAGGTGCAGAATATATGATGACTCAGGGAGGAAGACCAGGTAGGGAGACAGCCTCAGGTGGATGGAGCTTGGAGAGGGCTGCAGGGGGTGGGGTGGGGGGTGGTGTAAAGGAGGATGAGAAAAGGGGGTGGCAGAGTACTTGTGGATGGGCTTCAACACAACAAGGGCATTTTGTGTAGGATGGGAGAGCCTGGTTTGCAGGTGGCCATGGAAAACAAGTGTATCATCGATGCTGCCTCCTTGTGACCATTCGTAGCAGGGTCTTTGGGAGGAAGAGCACCCTCCACTCGAGCAGGCAGCAAGAGCTGCAGCACCCTGGGGCAGAGCCAGGGTTGTAAAGGGCAAGGGACAGACAGAGCATCCTGCAAAGCAAAGAGGGAAGAGGTGGGTCATGATGCTTCATAGGAGGTCGCATGCGGGGAGATGCAAGTGCTTATTATTCCAACCCTCGCCGGATACGGACATGCTGGTCCAGTGCCAAGCAGCACTGCAGGCACGGGTGACAAAAAGCAGAAGAGCCCTTAAAGATTTGCTAGTCAAGACTGGTCTCTGGATAGACGGGAGCTTCAGCTCACCTAGGATGCTACTGCAAACATGTGACTCTGCCCAGAGGCTTTTTTCTGGCTTTTCCCAGGAGACTCAATGTCCTGGAAATAGCCCCCAACCAGCGATGGCCTGGGAGTTGGGGAATAGATACCCCAGCTTCTTCACCCCCCCCCAGGTGAGATAACTCAGGTGTGTATCCCCCAGTTTCTCAGCAGGATCGTGCTGCAGTGGCTCGGAGGGTGGCCCGCTGGAGAACGCACGCTTTGCTGACTTTTCCTTCCTTTCCCTGTCTTACTTGCCCAGGCCTCACCAGGAAGGGCTTCCCGGAATCGCCTCCCATGTAAACTACGTGCATTCAAACCTTTGTCTCAGGGTCTGCTTCTAGGGGTATCTAACTAAGCTGCAGACACTGGGGACCAGAGAAGGGGAGAAATTTGCCCTTAGCCACGCAGCTCCTCAGTGCAGAGCCACAACCCGGACTCAGGTCTCCCAGTTCCAAATCCATGATGGCAGAGAAGAAAAGCACAACATAAGTAACCTCCGGGACCTGGGTTCAAACGCCTGCGTGGATTTCACAGTTGATCCTTGAACAACACGGGTTTCAGCTGCGCAGGGCCACTTCATCACGAATTTTCTTCAATAAATACTGCAAATGTACTTTTTTCTCTATAACTTTCTTAATAACATTTTACTTTTCCCTAGCTTGCTTTATTGTAAGAATACAGTATATAATGCATATAATGTACAAAATACATGTTCACCAACGGTTTACGTTCTCGGTAAGACTTCGGGTCCACCGTGGGTTGTTAGTAGTCTGGAGGGAGTCAAAAGTCACACGCAGATTTTCACCGTGTCTCTACGCTGTTCAAGGGTCAACTGCATTATTATTCTCCATTCTCTGCCCTCCCTATAAGAAAATTAAATAACTTTCCCTGTTGTTATTAATTACCGTAATCACTTGTGGGAAGAGTAAACTGCCTCAACCCGTTGAAAGAAGGCTCGGCCATGTGACCTCCTTTGGCCAATGAAATGTGAGCAGAAGTGATAGCTGCCAACTCTGAGCAGAACCCTTAACAGCCACAGCCCTTTACCAGTTTTCTTGCTTTGCTTTGCTTCTGCCACAGTAATAGCACGCCCCAGTAAGGGTGCCCTTGCAGCCTGGGTGCTGGTATAAAGACAGATGGAGTAGGGCAGCTGAGCCATGAGTGGCCTAGGGTAGGAGTGGGGAAAAAAAACCTTAACTATCTTCAACCACTGAGATTTCAGGCTTGTTTGTTCCACCACATAACAGAAGGTAACTAATACACTCACCGCGTATTGGCTACACTACCCAAAGCAAGGAACTAAGCCTCTGCGAGCCTTGGTTTCTTTCTCTATAAAAATAGGGCTAATAATAATAGTATCTACTTAATGGGACTTTTATGGGAAGTACCCGAGCTAATGCGTGAGAAGGCTTAGTACAGTGTCTGGCACAGACTAAGCACCCAATAAATGTTAGTTCTATTACGATCATGTCTTTCACTACCCCACAGAGAGACTTCCTCCCAGAGTTCTCCGGAGAAAACACATTGTTCCTGCGGGCTCACCCCGGCTTGTTTGCCAAAGGTACTTACTCTCCCCTCCTAATGGCCCCACCCCGGTGCCAAGAGAAGTGCCAAGTGAGGTGCCCAGGTCCCAGCAGGCCTGCGTGCGGGAAACCCATAGCAGTTAATGAATCCCCACGGAGAGGTCCAGATTAGCCCTGGTTTAATACTCCAAAATGGCAGGGAGTCATTTATCCATGAGCTACGGCCTCTCCCTGGTGCCTGTGCATTACGAGTTATTTATGAGGCAATTTGCACAGTTTCACACTGGCTGGCCATTATGCTGCTGTCTGCTAACCACTGCTGAACCCAGAGACAAAACGTCCCTCCCCTGCCCTCAGCTTCGCCAGCGACAATGAGCCGGTGTTTGCTCTTCGGGAAAGAGAGCAGGGCCCCCAGTCAGAGGGCAGAACCCCATCTCCGGCCCAGCAGCTCAGAATGCCACTGGGGGCTGGTGATGAAAGGCCAGACCCTAGAACTAACTGCTGGCAAAGCCACTGGTTGGAAGAGAGCTTATTTTATCGTGCACTGTGGAAAGAAGGTAGGCAGGCTGCTGTGGCAGAGACACCGCCTTTGACTATTGGGATAGGGATACGGCATAATCTCGTGAAGTGTTCTGCACAGGGCTTGGCAGAGAGAAAAATCTCATTCAAGGTTACCCGTGGTGATCATGGTTCTGACCCGCATCCCAGCTGGTTCCCATCATCTTGGACATCCTGCTGTAGTTAGTACACTGGCCAGTGTGCTACTACTCCCACAAGTTCCGCTACCTAGGCATCAGCAACTGTATAGATTCTTCTACAAACCGGCTAGGAGCTGAGAGACAGCTTGAGGGTCCACAGGTTCGTACCGGCCCCAAGCAACAGTGCATAAACAAGGCTGTCGCCTGCGAACAAACTGCTTTCTTTGAAGTTCAGCTTAATATCCTTGAAGTTCTTGAGTAGCTTCTGTGCTCCGATCACTACTGCAAAGTCTGTCCCTGATTGCCCTGGTGGCTCTACGCCACCCGGAAGACCCTGGAGATGAGATGGCGTTCTGCAATGGGAATACACTCCCTGTCAGCACAAGAGTGTTGCCAGCTCTCCACGTTTTAGGTGGAAAGAAGAATATATTTGAGTTGAATATATGGCCTGACTCCAGTGCCCTTTCTTCCGTGGCTGCTTCCTGTCCGCCATTCCCCAAACACCCCGCTTTCCGCAAGGACTGGCCCCTGAGGCTTTGTTTATTAATTATTTTATCCTACATCACATTGCTCCTGAATGCAACCTTGGGTCACTTTTTCTTGTCCCTTCCTCCCTCCCCCACGTCCTCTTCTATGTCCGAATGTTTCACATTCCATCTCAGAGGAATAAGTATACTAGTGATTAGTAAAAACAGCTAGAATATCGTGAACGTCTGCCTGGTGCCAGGTGCCCTGTGAGCGTCCCGCGTGCCTCATCTCTCCAATCTCCACAGTCACCTGGAAAGTCCTGCACTATCGTATTTCTTCTCCGACAGCTAAGACGAGAGAGGTTCAGCGACTTGCCCAAGGTCACAGAGCAAACAGGAAGGAGAACCTGAGGTCCACGTCCAGGCAGTGTGATTCCAGAGCCCGAGCCTGTGACAGATCGTGTAGGCGCCCCACCCACGTCCCCTCGTGTCTCCCCATTTCCAGGTGCACGGACAAGCTGCCAAGTGTGCGGTCTGCCGGCAAAGCAAACTGAAAGTCCCGGCCTCTGCTGACTCGGTGGCTGCCGGGATGGGTGCCTCAACGCCCCAGCTCCCCCGCCCTTGAGGGACGTAATTCCGAAGTGCATGTATTGTTCTGACCCCCGAGCTTCCCAGTGGCATTAACGCCCATTTGCCTACATGGTAACCCTCTCGAGAACACATCCTGTACAGCTGCCCTTCCCTGCTCTGGCCCACTTTCCACTGTTTCCCACCAGCGTTTCCTGGGATCCGATCCCAAACAGAGCACTCGCTTTCCAATCTGTTCCTTAGTGCTGGCTTCCAGGAAAACCCAAACTCAGATGCTGACCTTTCCCCCAATCACTTCAATCCATTTCCTTCCTCCTGGAACCAAAATTCTTTCCTCACTGAAGCTATAAAATTCCTGAGTAGTTTTCAGGAATTCTAGTCATTCTGTCTGTAACGGCTCACACAGGTAAGGAGCAGCTGGCGGGTGGAGGTGGCTTTGTCTGCCCAGGGCAGGCAGAGTGGCCATTCCGCATCTCCCTGCACGACAAAACAACCAGTGCCACAGCTAGGAGAGTTTCCAAACACGCCGTCTGGCTTGTGTGTGGCTCAGACTCCCTCGCATGGCCCCGAACTACAAGTGATTCCCATAATTATGACTCCCGAGTGTTTGCCTTTCCGAGGCAGCTCACCTTTGTTTTACTGACGCACATCAACAAGATGATGGTGGGTTTGCTGACAATTCCAGTCACTCGGTAATGCAGGAGCAACGGAAAAGAATAGAATAGGATCTGATTAAATCGTGGAGTTTCCACCCAGAGGGAGAAGCCCAGAGGAAGCAATCTTCACTACTTTCAGTGGGACGCCAGCCACAAACGCCACAGATCTTCCCAGAGGAACGTTGCCCTCCACGACCCTTGGCCCCCATGCCTGCCCTAAACCCAACAGTGTCTACTGTCATAGGCTGCCAAGCCCTAGGTTACTTTACTTCTCTGAGCCTCAGTTTCCTCATCTGAGAAATGGGAGTAACAATACCTACTGATTTCTGAATGTCCACCATGTGCTGGACACACCTAAGGGTCAAAAGACACAACGTGTGTCCACACACACGTGACACATGGTAAGCACTCAATAAACTTTAACTACAACCATTATCATTGTTACTTTATTTGATCTTCAAAACAAAACTATACTGCGGCTGTCCTTGTCTCCATTTTATAGATGAATGAACCAAAGCAAACAGAGGATGGGTGACTTCACTAGGGTTTAACAGCCAGAATTTGTTCCTGGATCTTCTGATTTTAAGAGCAGGCATTTTCCACTCCTCAGGGTCTTGGGGTGCCTGGACTATAAAAGAACACCCCCTACAGGAGCAGAGTGCAGTCCAGGGGCCAGCACCTGTTTGCTGTAAAAGCCCGGGTCGCAAACAGTTGCAGCTTTGTGGGCCCTGCGGTCTCAGACCTACTCCGCTCTGCCGCTGTGGCACACAGGCAGCCGTGATGTAAAGTGCTGATGAACACGGCTGTGTTCTAATCAGACTTCATTGACAAAAACGGGCAGCGAGCGGGATCTGACCTGCAGTTTGCCAGCCTCTGGTGTGGGTGAGAAAGGCTGACCTCTGGAGCCAGACGATCCAAGGTCCAAATCCCGGCTCAGACACCACTGCGTCCTCGGGGCATGTGAACTTCCTAAGCCTACCAAGTTCCCTCACGATGAAGTTCCTCATTAATCAAATGAGAATCATAACATTTACTTCGTAGGATTTGCCAGGGGTTCGGCGTAGAGCTTTGGTGCTTGAACGCTGCTACTCGCTCCTCTTCGCCCCCTGGGTTCCTGCTCCGGCACCGATCACGCGTGGACCCACAGACAGACTGGAAACGGAGTCCTGGCTTATCAATGGCCAGCGCATGGACAACGTCCAAACACAAAGGCCTCTGGGAAAACGGGTATCAGAGTGCACACACAAGCCCCGAAGTCTAAGTGCGGCCTCCTACCTCCCACCCCAAAACCTAAATCCTGAGATGGACATGCTCACCTATGGGAACAAAGCTACGTGACCAGGTCCTCGGAGCAAACCCAGAGTCCGTGGAGACCAGAATGGCCGGTCCCTGCTTCCCAGAGGCAAGCAGAGCAGAGACTGGCTCACTGACATGCAGTCACTTTACTCACCAGCAAGACGCGGCCCAGTGAACATTAAGCTCTGGCCAACTGGGCTGCCAACCACCGAGGAGGTTCAGAGAAGTCTTGAAGTCCCCTCTGTGGCCGGGGAAGCAGTGTGGGCCGTCCCGCCTTGGGGCTTGCTCTGAGCGCCTGCTGTGGCGTGTGGCACAGAGCAGTGTCTCGGGGTGAGTTCCCTGGAAACAGAGCCTGAAACGAAGGTTCAGATGCACAAGACGCACTGCGGGAATGCTCTCAGGAGAACCTGCCGGGGAGAAGAGGAAGAAGAGGGAAGGAAAGGAGCCCAGGAAGGACGAGGTTGTGGGAAAGTCTAGCCTTGACCTGGGCCACGGGGGGCTCTGGAGTACAAACTACACCTGTGTTGACCTGCCCTGGGGCCAGGGGCTGGCATTTTGTGTACCTGGGACCTTTAATAGACAGGCCTTCTCACCAAACAGGGGATCTCTTCTCTTGCTCCTCACCTTCCTGCAACAGGTTCCCGAGGGATGACAACTAAATGACCTTTGTCATAAACAGAAGCGAGTTCTCAAATACGGTCTAATCTTCACCCACGCATCACTGGCTGCCAGTCTGACAAGAGTGTGATGAAGGGAGGTCAAAGTCTGGGCCTCCGGAGATGGAAACTCATCTCATCTGGCCCTTACCCAAACCCTCACGGTCCCGCTTAGGAGGATCTGATGCGCTGTTTCATCAACCTGAGGGGGTATTGTCAGGCTCACCAGGGGCTAGAGAGGATATGTTTTGCCGATAGGTAAAAGAGAGAGGGAGGGAGGGGGGAGGGAGGGAGGGAAGGAAGGAAGGAAGGAAGGAAGGAAGGAAGGAAGGAAGGAAGGAAACAGATTCAGCCTCTCTGAGAAATATGCGTACTTACGCACACCCCGACTGAATTGGCTCCGTCGCCACATGCACACGGTTAAAGGGGCTGGTGTTCCAGATGCTGAGATGGAACAAAAGCCATTTGCAAAACATGATGTATTATGCAGGCTCCTGACAGAACCAAAGAGTCATTTCAAATGTTTACATTCAAATTAAGTCCACAAATATTCAGTGTGCCCAGCACTGTGCAAGTCTAGAATACAAAAACAAGTGAATGAGGTCACAGGCTGCCGGGGGGAATGGAAGCATAAGAGAGCAGACAGAGTACAGCACAGCTGGCTGTGGGCGAGGCAGGCACACGGGTCGAAGGGAGCGTGCTTTCTACCTGGGGAGTCCATCCCCCTGGGGCTGCTGATGGGGAGCTGGGTCCACAAGGAGACAGGTGCTCCAGCAGCGTAGGGCAGCGAGGTGCCTGGTCTAGCAGGGCAAGTCATTTGCTGTGGCTGAAGCATCCCCGATGTGGGAAGAGAGGAAGGTGATGATTGTCGTCAGCCAGACCGCAGCTCAGATGTCACCTCCTCAAACAGGCCTTCCCTGACCATCTGACCAAAATATGGTCATTTCCTATCACTTCACCCTGTTTTTTGCTTTCTTCACAGCACTTAACATTCTCTGAAGTTTCCTTAATTATCAGTTTATTTGTTTGCATTCTCTCCAACCAGAACGTAAATTCCTTATAAGAGCAGGGCCCTTGTCATGCATCTGCAGCTCTTAGAACAGGTACTCAATAAATATTTGTTTTTAAAATTGAACAGATGCAGAGATCAATGAATGGAAGATTTGCAACCTGGGTTTGTGGAGTACCTTAATCAGTACACCATGTACATATGATGGCTTTGTTAGTTAGAACAACAGCAGCTGCTATAACAAATAAACCCAACAGTTTCACTATCTTTACCCAATAGAAATTTATTTCTCACTCACAGGTCCAACACAAGTGTTTCTGGTTGACAGATGGCTTTCTTCTGCACGTTGAATAGGGACTCAGGTACATTCTACTTTGTGGTCCCTCCATCCCCCTGGGCCTCGAAGTCCTTTGTTTCCAGCCAAAGGAAACAGAAAGAGAGCCTGGGAAAGCCCCACCAGCTTCTTAAACACCTCAGTTCAGAAGCAGCACAGGTCACTGCCACTCACATCCCTTTGGGGAGAACTTGTCATATGGCCCCATGTCAACACACAGGCAGCTGAGATAGGAAGTGTCTGGCTACACAGGCACCTCTCAGTGACAACACCACCCACGGGGTGGGCGGAGGAGAATGAGTGTGCTGGACAAACCACTATCTCAGCCACAACAGCCCTGGGCTCAGGAAGGTTAAGCCGTTTACCCAAGAACATGCCACTCACACATGTCACAACTGTCCCTTCAGTTGAAGAAGAGGCCAAGTGCTTCCCCTCCACTGCTCTCATGCTAATTTTCCGAGCACAGAGGTCAGACAGTGACATTTCCTGACCTTGCCCAAGATTCTAAAAAACTGTCCTATCAGAATCCTGTAACCCCTATAAGCAGAGGCTCACTTGTTCTGTTCTTGGGGGGATGCAAGCCGAGTTTTGGAACTGAAGGGCCCGGAGAGGATGTGCTAGAGTTTTACCATGAATAGAGAGAGGGGGCCAACAAGTAGAGAAGACAGGGTGCCAGAGGACAGAGGGACAGCAGCACAGCCAGGGAGGGTCTAGGGGGCTTGCTTCCTCCCACGGCGACCCTGCAATAACAATGACAACGAATGTTTATTTAGCACCTACTGTAGGTCAGGACCAAGCCAATGCATGGTGATCATTCTCTCACTTACTCTTCGGAAAACCCAGTGTGGATAGTTACCGTTATCCCCATTTTTGCAGATAAAGAAACAGACTCAGAGCAGTTTATTTGTTTGCTTAGAGCTAAGCAGCTAACGCAGGGTGACCCAGCCAGTCTATGGAAAAAATGGCATTTGAGGAGTTTGGTTCCAGAGCCGTAACTTTTCAGCATTATACTCAGTGGTCTCTGCATCTAGTGGGGCTGCTGGCTTGAAGGTAGACAATGCAAGGGCCGTGGTCCAGCAGAGGTTGTCACCCTCACTGATGGCCCAGCATCTTGTCTGCAGGAGGCCTCCACCTGGGGGAGGTGGCGCTCTGTTAGCTCTCAAGAGTCAGTGTACCTGCTTTGTTCTACCAAGAACACAGCCATCATTAAGACTCAGGGTGCCTCCTGGACCACAGCAGGGTGTGCCCCGCATGCCTTAACATTCATGCTTTGTGTGGATGCGTGACCATTTTCTTCCTTTGTCCTTCTTGCGACAAACTGTGCTGTACTTCTAAACCAAACAGTGTGACGTACATTCAAATCACGGTCCTCACTTATGATTACTCAGGCCTCTTAAGCAACCAGCCATCGTGACTTTGAGTGAGTTTAATTGTCAGGGTACTTCAGCGCATAAATAACCGTGTGCACCCTGTCAGCCAGGCTGACAGCTCTAATTGAATCCCACAGTCTGGCCTCATCTGGTAGAAACCACTGGAATCTGGCCCTGACACTCAACGCTGCGTCGTCACGGTGATTGGAAGGGTCGGCCTGGTGGCGCGGCAAACCCCCACGGCCGCACCCTTTTTGCAAAGACTCCAGTCTCTTCTCTTCAAAAGGCCACTTGGCTCGGAAGCATACAAAGATGGATAATTTTTTTAAAACACTGTTTGAATGACAGATCCATTTTCAGAGTGCTTTCAGACACAACATCTCATTTAATCCACTGAATAACTGCAGCAGTATTATTCTCCCGCTCAGTGCTTGGAGCTTAATCACTAGCCGTTGAATGAATGGCGATTCATAGATGATGAAGCTGAGGCTCGGCAGTTCCACGGCCAGTCCAAACTGAAGCGGTCAGGCCAAGGCAAAGCCCGGCTCTCCACCTCAGACCTGCCAACCCGATGATCAGATGGAGAATCCGGGACCAACGAGGCAGCCGGCATCCCTGCCCCAGACCATCCTCCCAGACCCAGGTCTACCGGCCTGGAACAGCAGCTCCTGGGGCCCAGGTCCTTCCAGCTCCATCTTTCCCCCTGGGGTCCAAGGCAAACCTGAGGACCACTCAGGACAGACTGGAGCAGCACTGGGTGGTCAAGAGTCCAGACACATGGGTCCTAGCACCTCCCAGAACATCCTCTCACTTTTCTCTTTGATCAAAGCCTCCCCGAGGCTTGGAGGGTAAGAGTCTCTCTCCCCAGCTACCTGTCCCCTTCCACTCCATCTCACCTGGAGTTTCTTGACCTTTTTGTCCAAGGACCACTTCGACAGTTTATTGAAGCCTGTACATTGCTTCTCAGGGTATTTCTAAATGCATAAAATAAAACACAATGGACTACAAAAGAGACCAAAGATAATAAAACACTTATCAAAATGTTCTTAATGTGATATAGAAATATATGAGCTTCTTTATGAAAGTATAAAACAATGAGATCTATCAGAAGATCTAATAACTTCCATAATTTCATGGTAGTGATGAGCATGGGTGATGTTTGAGATATCTGCAATACTGCAATGAGAAATAAAATAAAAATAATGGTGATTTTTATTGGCAACAAAGTCACAGGTACTGCTCACACTACTGCGTCCATGGCCTACATTCCATAAACTGAAGGAAATGGCAAACTTCAAGTAGATGTTAGTGAAACTGAAAATGTAGTATGTTCCCATTTAAGTTCATAGGGCTCTCAGAATTCTATCCAAGACCCTCAGTGGACCCCAAGTTAAGAACCTGCTCTCGTCCTAGATCGAACACGTACCCATGCCCTTCTGGTCTTGAAAAAGGAAGCAAAGAAGCCTCCTGTGCGGACCGGTGTGGCTCAGTTGGTTGGGTGTCATCCTGCAACGCAAAGCACCAGTTCAAATCCTGGCCAGGACACAGGCCTGGGTTGCGGGTTCATGCCCCATCAGGGCCCTTACGAGAGGGAACACATAAATGTTTCTCTCTCACACATTGATGTTTCTCTCCCTTTCTTTCTCCCTCCTTTCTCCTCTCTCCAAAAATAAATAAATAAAATCTTAAAAACCAACAAATGTAGAGCTTCCTAAGTCAGCATCTTTGACCCAGCCTGCCCCTGAGCCTCGTCACCCGAGTACCCTGTCCCCACTTGAAAATAGCAACCCAGCCTAATCGCTAGAACCTTGGCTTCCTACTTGCCATTAGTTTTATTTTTTCTTGTGTCATTTCCTTGTTTACCAACGTTTCTATTTATTTGTGCACAAACCGCATGTCTTTCCAGCCTCCAGCTCACATCACACCTCTTTACAGCATTTTCAAGTAGGAACTCATGGTGCATATTAGAATTTACACAACCGCAACACACACTAGCAAGAGAATGCCAGCCCCCACTCATTTACAGGAGGCACCCCCAGTTCCAGGCTCCACTGCACAAACTGGGGGAGACCCGATTCCTGCCCTGGAATTGCCCTGTAACATAACGTGAGGCCCAGCGCCTTCTCCCTGAGATGACGGACTCCGTGGTGAGAAGCAGGGACTCCGTATCAATGTCAGTGTGATGGTAATATGGACCGGGACAGATCCAGCTCTTTAAGGTAGACAGTAAATAAACGTTCACACACAGATTTAGGAACACTTCTAAATGAAAGGAAGCCAATAGGCAGTGTTGGAGAATTGATTATTAAAGAGTCAAGAAGTCAAGCGTGTGCAAAAGAGGAAACAGAGGTACCTCTAATCCCTAAAGATATACCTTCTCCCCACTGGAAGAGTACTTACTCTTCTGACCAAGCTCTGTTCTCTAGAATCGAGACTGAAAACACACTTGGGAAATTACCTGAGCATGTGGTTGAGGGTTTTCAACCCAGTTGCTGTCTCAGCATTCGGGACTGAGCAAGGCGTGGTGTTGACCGGACCAGTTCATGAGTCCTCCTGGCTCTTGCAATTCGTAGTCACAGAAACAGGGCTGACCCACACGCACCTCTTGTTCCCCGTATTTCCAGATGGGCATGCGAAATAGCCAGAGTCTGTGGTTGTTGTTGTTTGGTTGGTTGGTTGTTTTGAGGGTATCCAAAGTTGTACAACTGTCAATTTTTAATTAGGGGACTCTTTGAACCATCAAAACTTCGTAGCAACAGGCAGGAGGAAGACAGGCGTTCACAGCACTGCGTGCATTGTACCCAGACCCACACAAAAATAGCTAACGCATCGTGCGCAGGCAGTGTTCTAGGTCCTCGCGCATCGTTCTGCCATCATCCTCAATCAACACTATGTTGTCCTGGTTTCACAGGTAAGGACATGGGGCTCAGGAAAGAGAAATAACTTAAGTACACGCAGCAGGGCTTGGGTATGGACCCAGCTGCTCTTGTTCTAGGGTGTGTGCTCATAACCACAAAGATGTATACCACAGTAAAAGGAACCCTTGATTTAGGAGTTAAGGCACCCACACGTTTGCCCTAGCTCTGACAGGAGTTTAAGCACCTAGACTATATTCCCGGCTCTGCTACGTACTTCCTGCGTGGCCGAGGGTAAGTCACTTCTCCTCTCTGGGTGTCACCCAGCTGACTGTATTGAAGAGTATCACACTCCTGTGGTCCGAGGCAGGGAGATGGAGTTATCAGGCTCTGCGAGCCTTGCTGGAGGTCAGGAAGGATGTGGGGGGAAGAAGGGGATGCTGGGATCTGCAGCGTGGCAAGAGGCAGGGGAAAATACTGATATAAAAAAGAAACTAAAAAGTGGGGTGCTGACAAACCTCTCTGAAAATTACCCAAAGAAATACAAGTGACCCCTAGCCTCACCTCATCTTGATGCCAGTGGAGAGGAAGCAGGATGCTGATAGCCCCATGAACCCCAAGCACCTTAGAGTGTTCACCTAACTGGTAACCCAACCAGAGACCTGGGGGAGTGTGGACTTCTGGTGCACACCAGTCCGCGTCTGGGTGGGGGCTCAGGTCCCAGGATGTAGGAAGGAGCACCCAGAAATGAGCTGGAGCTGCGACCACAGGCGACCGAGACACAGGAAGAGAGGAAGGGAACGAGCCTTGCTAGATCCCTCCAGCTGACCATTGGAGAGATCTGTTTCCTCCGGAAGAAGTAAGTCAACCGGACGCCTATGTCACTCCTCACCACCCAAACAGAATCCAGGCAGTCACAGGTGTAAACATAAAGACGGGGTGCAGAAGAATACCGTAAGGACATTTAAGTAAATAATTTTACAGTTCCAGGATGGGGAAGGCATCGTTTCAAACATCAAGTCCAGAAGAGAAACCAAGCAGGAAAGACAGGTCGCTCAATATGGAAAAGGCAACCTTCTGTTGAACCAGGAAATCAACCTGGAAAAACATCCTCAACATGCATTATAGACAAAAGATTACCATGATTCATAGAAACAGACGGCTCTTACCAAAGAGGAAAGGGGAAAAAAATGAACACCACCAAAAGAAAATGAAGTTACCATATGACCTAGCAATTCCACTCTTAGGTATATGTCCAAGAGAAATGAAAACCTACGTCCACGTAAAAACTGGTACATGAATGTTCTAGCATAGGGGTCCCCAACCCCCAGGCCACAGACAGTTAGGAACCAGGCCACACAGCAGGAGGTGAGTAGTGGGCGAGGGAAGCATCATCTGTATTTACAGCTGCTCCCCGCCACCCCATTACTGCCTGAGCCCCACCTGATCCCGTCAGATCAGTGGCAGCGTTAGATTCTCACAAGAGCGCGGACCCTACAGTGAACTGCACAGGCGAGGGACCTAGGCTGTGGGATCCTTACGAGAATCTAATGCCTGATGATCTGAGGTGGAGCTGAGGCGGTGACGCTGGCACTGGGGAGCAGCTGCAAATACAGATCATCATGAGCAGAGAGGTGTGACTGCACGGAGACCATCATAAATCAACTGCTGCTAGACTCGAATCAAAATCCTATCAGTGTGTGGCAAGTGACAACAAAGCTGCATCTGGTGGCAGGCTTTATAGCAGCAAGTGCGTTGATGTACTTCGATTGTACAGCTGCGTCTGGTGGCAGGCCGTAAGTCAGAACCCAGCACTTACTGTAGTCCACCCATGGCCCGCCCATTGTTTTATCTACCACCTCTGCCCGCACCTCTTTCCTGCACAGTGCGCATGTCTCAGTCACAGGTCCGGTGAGCCCACAAGGCAACCCTAGCCAAAAGGAGTAAAACACAAGTGTTGCTGGAGAGCTTCTTTGCAAAGGGGGAAGACCCCATGAGGAGACAGCAGAAGACTCTAAGACCACCAACGAAAAGAAAGCTGCATTGAAAAGAAGAGTCCGAGAGTCCTACTTAAATGACGGGTTCATGGCAACAGGTGATTCACATTCTCCAAGCCTGCTTTGTATGATACGTGGTGGCCAGCTATCCAACGAGGCCACGAAATCTTCAAAACTGCTTCGCCTCATAGAGACCAAGCACCCTGCATTAAAAGACAAGCCTTTGGAGCTTTTCAAAAGAAAAAAGAAGAAAAAAAAACGTGAACAGAAAGAACAGAAGCAAGTATTGAAGGCCACCACTTCATCAGTTGTGTCTGCACTGAGAGCGTCATTCTCAGTGGCTGACCATGTATGCATTACTAAAGCTAAGAAGCCCCTTACTGTTGGTGGGGAGTTGATCCTGCCTCCTGCTAAGGACGATTGTCATGAACTTTTAGAAGAGGCTGCAGTTCAAAAGGTGGCCCATGGTCCTTTTTCAGCCAGAACCATAACTAGACAAATTAATGAAATGTCAGAGGATATTGAGGCATAATTGTTAGAGAGCATTAATGACTCGCAGTGGTGTGATGAGCCCACCGATGTTGACAACGAGGCAAGAACACTTGTTTTCGTGCGATACAATATATTTTTCAGGAGGATCTGGTATGTGCACTTTTGTTGCCAACCGACACCACAGCTGCAGAACTTTTCAAATCTTTGTGTGTGCTTTTTAAAGATTTTATTTATTTTTATTTTTTAGAGAGGGGGAAGGGAGGGAGAAAGAGAGGGAAAGAAATATCAATGTGTGGTTGCCTCTCGCATGCCCCAACTGGGGACCTGGCCTGCAACCCAGGCATGTGCCCTGACTGGGAATCGAACTGGTGACCCTTTGGCCTGCAGCCTGCACTCAGTCTGCTGAGCTACACCAGCCAGGGCTCAAGTCTTTGAATGACTCCATATCAGGTAAACTGAATCGGGCATTTTGTGGCGGTGTGTGTACGGACAGAGCAGCTGCCGTGATTGGACGGCTTTCTGGTTTCACAACTCGGGTCAAAGAGGTCACTTCTGATTGTGAGTCTGTGCACTGTGTCATCCATAGAGAAATGCTGGCCAGCCGAACAATGTCCCCTGAACCTAACAGCGTTTTGCAGGAAGTGGTTAAAATCATCAACCACGTTAAAGTACACGCCCTTCACGCCTGTCTATTCACACAGCTCTGTGAGGGGATGCACGCAGACCACACACATCCTCTCCTACACACAGACACGGGGCGGCTCTCTACAGGGAGATCACTGGCTGGTTTCCGGGTTACGAGAGCCGCTCCCAAGGTGTCTTTCAGGAAAACTGCCACCGCCGACAGCACATTTCGGTGGCACGGAATGGGTCACAATTCTTGCCTACTTGCGTGACGTATTCAACCAGCTCAAGGAACTCAATCTGTCACTTCAGGGGAGAATGACAACTGTGTTCAAGTTGGCAGATAAAGCGGCTGCATTCGAAGCCACACTGGAATTATGGGGGTGATGAGTGAACACTGGGATTTTGACATGTTTCAAACATTAGCAGAGATTTTGAAAGAGACGCAGCCAGGGCCTTCTTTCTCCCAGCCAGTGCGTGACCACCTATCTCATCGTCGGAAGAGTTTGAGCATTACTTCCCAACCACAAAAGACCCTTGAACTGGGAAAGAATGGATCCATGACCCATTTGTGAATAAGCAGGTGAATCAACTTTGTCTGCACTAGAAGAGGACCAACCGCTTGAGATCACAAACGACGGTGGCCTTGAAAGTATGTCTGTCTGAGACCATTGTAAATCTCCCTACGTCCTGGACTACAGTCAAGGCGGAATACCCTGAGACGGCCACAAAAGCACCGAAAAGCCTGCTGCCATTTCCAACCTCCTGTCTTTGTGAAGGAGGGTTTTCTGCAGTGATGGCACCAAAATGAGATTACGGAGTAGACAGGACATAAGCAACACACTTTGGTTGCTCACCCCCAGATGGGACCTTGTAGTTGCAGAAACACAAGCCCAGGGCTCCCACTGATTCTGCATCACGGTGAGTTGTATCGTTATTTCATTATATATTACAATGCAGTAATAATAGAAATAAAGTACACAGTAACTGCAATGCACTTGAATCAATCCCAAGACCATCTCCCCACCCCGGTGCATGGAAAAATGGTCTTCCATGAAACCGGTTCCTGAAGCCAAAAAGGCTGGGGACTGCTCCTCTAGCAGGATTATTTATAATAACCCAAAAGTGAAAACAAACCAAACTCAAAGGCAATGGAATACTGCTCGGCAGTAAAATGGAATAAAGTACTGTTCCTTCATGGATGCAACATGAATGAACCTCGAAAACATACTAAGTAGAAGAAGCCAATCGCAGAAGACCACATCTGTGTCATTCCATTTATATGAAATGTCCAGAATCGGCAAATCTGCAGAGACAGAAAGTAGATGGATGACAGCGTGAGGCTCAGAGGATGGGGGAAGCGAAGCGTGACTACCAGTTAGGGTGCAGGGTTTGTCTGGGGGGCAGTGAAAATATTCTAAAACTGAATGTGGTGATGGTTCCACTCTGAATACACCAAAACTCATCACTCTGTGTGCTTTAAATGGGTGGATTGCATCGTATGTCAATTATATCTCAAAAAAGCTGTTATATAAAACAATGTTCTTCATAATAAGATCAAAATTTAATTCAAAGTAAAAGGATATCAAATTGGAAGAACGGGACCAATTATAATGAAAGCTTTATTCCACAGTGAAAATGCGGACACCTTGAACCTTTAAGGACTAAGCAGCCTATGTCTTCAAAATATGTAATACCAAAACTATTGTAAACACAAGGAAAAAAATGTTTAAGACATAGTTCGTAGCCTGTGACAAATCAAGGGAACTAAAAATAAGCAGGACCACAGAGAACCTGATTAATAAAATTGATAATATAGACCAAATAGATGCTTCAAACGCTACACCCTCCACAGAAGTATACTCTTTTTAAGTAGCCATGGACCACTCATAGAAATTAACCCTAAAGAAAGCCTCAGTCAATCCACAAACATAGAAACAAGCACATGTTTCAAACATAACACAATGGAATCTAATAGTAAAAACTTAACAGAAAAGTTGACACACACAAACAAAAAAAGGAGACAGCCAAATCACTAAGAAACAAACTGCGCTTGAAGAAATCAGAACTAAAACTGTGCTCGACTGTGCGCTCCACAAATTCTAAGACCGGGTTGCTCCTTGAAGTGCTTTACAAACAACATTTTTCCACAGAAGCGTAACTAAATACAGATGCCAGATTTTCTTACCATGTTATGTCGCTGGCTTCAGTTGGTGTTAAAACTGACCTGTGTCCTTTTAATTTGCCCTTGAACATCTAACTCTGCTTTTTTATTACTTTTTATTTATGCACATTTATTCCTAAACTACTGTGAAATCTACTTGTTATATTTATTTATCTAGAAATTGTTTTCCTTCTTTCCGTTTAGTAACTTTAGTATCAAAGGTAATGCATTTTCCACCAATAATACCTTTGATTGCGTCCCAAAAGACAAACATTTAAAACTTTTCTTCTGAATATAAAAGTGGCACATTGTTTGTATAAATGAAAAATAAAGATTCGGTAACATGTGACATAGATGAGAATGTCCTCTGTCTTCTGTAATTCTGCCTTACCCCCTCCCACACCTGCAACTCCCTTCCCTACTGGTACAGTTTGGATATTCCTTCCAAATTTTTCTATCCTGTTAATAAGAGTATACGAGGGGGACCCCCAGAAAACTAGAATTATCTTCCAGAGACTGGGCCCCTTGGAGTACAGGCTTTCCCCACTAGGTGAGGGTTGTAGGAACCCATCTGTATCAGTGCACCAACTGGCATTGTGAGAAGCTGTGTTCGGCTTCAGTGAATTTTTTTTGAAGACTCTTTCAACATGTTTGCCCATTTCATGATGAGTGATTTACAAGCGCACCTGCCCACACCTCGCTGAGTGTTCAGCAGTTTTTGACCAAAAATGGCATGACCTGTGTATCTCACCCTGAGTGACTTCTTTTTGTTACCCCGGATGAAAAAAGTCCTCAAAGGGAAACATTTCAGTTGATGTGGAAGAAGTGAAACAAAAAAACAGCATCTAAAAAGCATCAAAATCAACGACTTCAAAAACTGTTTTGAGCAGTGGAAAAAACATCTCAATAGGTATATTGCATCCAACGGAGAGTTCTTTGAAGGTGGCTGAAGTTTAAACATGTAAGAATACATGCACAATTTGTTACAAATAAATTTCAGGTTTTGCTGGGTCTCGTATATATGTAATAATCTTTCTTAACTGAAATGGAATCATATTTTCATCCTTTACATAAAATTAGTGGCTTTCACTTAACCACATAAATGGCAACTTTCCACATTAGTGTATATAGGCTTCTCTCAATGGTGACATAGCGTTGGCTTTCGTGGTATGATCACGTGGATTTGACGTGTCCCCCACTGCCAGCCGTCTCCACTGTTTGCATGTCATACATGCCGTGGCATGGAACGCTCTCCCTCGGGCGAATCTCTGCACATTTGTACGGGTGTCACCGCTACAGGGTTCATAGTTCCCTCGCTATTACCCTCCACGCACCGAGCGAGGTTGCCTCGGACCGCAAATCCCATTTCGAAACAGCACGATTGAAGAAGCCTCAAGAGGTTCACGATTCCGGGATGGAAACCTCCCCCAAGAGAGCTACAAATAGGGATCTGGATGCAGGGGAAAGCTGGAGGATTTCAGATTTCAGAAACGTGCGAAACCACATTCATAGGCCTCAAGACTTCGGGGGCAGGACAGACTGACTTCCTCCAGGTAGACGTCCACGCGCGCGCCGACCGCCCTGGCTGCTCTCCCGTCTGCGCGGTAGGAGTACCCGGGCGCTGGAGACGCCAACTCTAAGACGAAAGGAGCGAAGGAGACTTCTGCGCAGATGTTCTTCCGGCTCCACTGTTGCCAAGGGAGACCGAGCCCGCTTGGAGCTGGGGCCAGAACAGGGAGCCGGCTCGGCGAGAGATCCTAGCGAGAGCGGACAAGAGGAACAGCTAAAATAATAGGAATTAATTCGTTTGAAAATAGAAAAAAGCTGAATTTACCTCGTTATTTTTTAAAAGCTCATCTCTCAGAAAAGTGTTTATAGCCCTGGCCGGCGTGGCCCAGTTGGCTGGGTGTCGTCCCATAAAGCCAAAGGTCGCTGGTTTGATTCCCGCTCCAGGCACGTGCCTGGGTTGCAGGCCAGGTCCCCACTCAGGGCGCTTACGGGGCAACCCCTCAATGTTTCTTTCACATCAATGTTTCTCTCTCTCTCTCTCCCCCTTCCCCAGCCTCTCAAAAAAAAAAATCTGATGATAAAACAGATACACCAGGATCCCATCAGGCCAAGCAGTCTACCCTGGCAGAGAAGAAATGCGAATCGGGGGCGGGGCCAGACGTGCGGAAACATATGCTGGAAAGGCAGACGGCTGCCAGGCCGTGGAGAGGCAGGGCTGCCGCACCAAAGGACGTGGACCGTCCCCAGAGGACACTTGGGCAGGAGAAGTATTCCAACTGGCACGCTGGGTGAGGGAGTCGAGACGTGGGAAGGGGCGCAATCACAGGAAAGGGAGGACTTCCGCACCTACGTCGTACATCCCTTCTTAAACCGGGGAGTAGCGTGAGGACCCCACTCTCAGCGCCATCGCTGTGGACGTCAGGACGGACGGAGGGAAACTGGAGGCCCCGGAAACAGAGACGAGACGAAACCAGTGCTGCAAGCGAGAGGCAGGGACCCACGGCAGCACCGGGGGCGGAGGGTCTGATCCCCGGAGTATCTGATCACACCCCGTTTTCCGGCTGTGTGAACGTTTCTCTTCCATGAGACAAGGGCAACATCGAATCGCGTTGTTGAAAAGGTGCTACGAGTGGGTTGGGTTTAAAGTTCACGTGCCCTCATCTTTGTTGCAGAAACCACTCAACGCTGCTGAAATTAAGGCGACAGAGGTGGAAACACGGTGAAAGGCCCCGCAAATGTGAGACATTACCATTTATTACTGGCACTGACACCTTCGTGAACACCTGTGCGTTGAGAGACTGAGCTTGCGGCTTGGTGCAGGGCGGGCGGAGGGACGGCTGGCCCAGCGGGCGACCGCAAGTGTGACCTTGGGGCCGGGAAGAAAGGCCAAGGTTTATGAAACAAATCTGGGAGTTGCGAGCGCACTAGGTCTGGAATTAAGGTGCTCACTGTGAGCCAGACCGGTTTATCTCATTTAATCCTCTGAGCACGAACTTTCAAGGAAATCGTTTTTGGTTTTGTTTTTAAAAAAAGACTGTACAGATGAGAAAACGTGAGGCTTTCAGAGGTTAGTCAGCCACCTCGGTGGGACTCTGAGGGAGCCCCGCAGACGTCCTGTCTTCGGCAGGGATGCCTACCACTCAGCGTCTGAAAGGGCGGAGCCGGGGTTCCACAGCACGGTCTGCAGCAGCTCGCCCAGGCCGCCTGGCCAGCTGGTGGCACTTCTCCGGGAAGAGCGAGCCCCGCCTCCTCTCCGTGGTTCTTCATTTTCCTTCCTTCAGCTGCTAGCGGCCCGCGGCCCCCTCCCTTCCCCTGGCAGAGCCCTGCTGGCATCTCTCGTGCTGCCCGTCCTTGGTGGTCATCCCTGAGCTCTCACGTCAGTGCGGTGCTGGCCCTGCTGGCCCTCCCAGGGCCTCACTCAGCTGCCACATCATGTGGTTTGGCAGCTGCAGTGGGACCTCTGCTCACTGAGACCACGGCTCTCTTGTGAGGACGCTGAGGAACGGCTTTGGATTGCTGTTCCCTGCAGGCAGGTCAGGCAGTCTTCGGGGTCGGCACCGTCCATGGTGCCCCCAGCAGCAGGTCCGAAGAAAAAGATGCTGTCGAACCAATAAAACATCTGACAAAATTCCCCGAGGTCGCTTTTAACAAGCTACCTGCTCTCACTTTTGATGGCCAGCTCCCTCTCTGGCTCCCCACTTGGCTTCACCCTAAACTTGGGGTTTCTGGCTGCACAGGGAGCGGGGGACCCCCCAACCCCAGCTCCCAGCTCACCCCTGGGCTGACTCTCAGTGGTCAGGAATAGCTTGGCCCCACACCAGGACCCCTCACCCTAACCTGGCCCCACCTTGATTCTGTGTCTACCAGGTCCTGTGGTGCCCACTCCAACCCCCAATCCGCACACATGCGCACACCCCACATGTGAGACTAGTTGTCCTGGACGACCACCAGCCACCAGGAATGGAGATCAGTAAGGACAGACCTTGGGCAGCAAACTCTACCAAGACAGCGGGAGAAAAAAAGTCAGAATCTGTGGGTCCAAATGTCGAGGGCAGCAAGTGTAAACCCCTGGTCCTCACTGAAGTCAGGGCAATGGGAACGCAGAGGAAGGGGAGGGAACAGAACCAGGGGAGAGCAGGGGAGGAGGTGGGGGAGGCTGAGCACAGCCCACGGATCTCAGGGAAGCTTGGGGGGTGGGGGGCGTCGGGTGCAGGACGCAGGGGAGTCAGCTGAAAGGGCGGCAGAGCCGGGATTTGGTGCCAACAGTTGGCGAAGGGGCTGTGCCAGGGACAGCGTGTAACTCTGACCCCATCCGGAGTGTCAGGGTGCCTGAGTGTGCCCGCACCCCTTCCTGAGGCTGGGACTGCCCTCTGCCCACCTCAGTCCCCAGGCCTGCCCCCCAGGGGACTGGATTAGCATCCAGAACTTGGAAGAGCAGGACTAAGAAGTAGGGGAGAAGGGATGCAGGGTTCAGGAGCAATGCTCCACAAGGCACATGCTCTGAGCTCACCTGGTATACAGAACCTGCAGTTCAGGGAGGCCAGGGGGCTCCCTGAGAGTCCGGGACACTCACTGGGCCTCCACCGGCCCCTTCCCAGGGTCCGATCTGGGGCAGAGGAAAAGGAGCCCCACCACGCACCAGGGCTGGCCGGAGTCAGGCTGGACCAGAGCAGGGCAGGGCCCAAGGTGCAACTCCAGCCCAAATCCCGGGCTGTCTCCTTACTGTTGTAAACCCTAGCTCCTGGCACAGAGCAGGAGTTCAGTGCACATCGAATGAATGGATGCCCATCAAGTGAACACATGCACGCATGGCTGAGGCATCGCAACTAAACACCAGACCTTAAGCAGCAGGCACAGACCCTCACACACGCACACAAAAAATGGGACCCAGCTCAGTGGAATAACTGCTAGCCCACAGGTTGGATCCGTGGGGGAAGCAGCCAGGGACCAGGATGGACAAACCCATTTCGGGCAGGACTGAGCTGGAGAGAATAACCTAGTCGGCTCGCGGCTGCTGGCAGTTCTGGGGAAGGAGGCTGACCTTTCAGGATCCAGCCATTTCTCCTCCTCTGAGGGGAGACTCAGGCAAACACAGTCGAGAAGACGAGCCTTGCCCTGAGATCATCTCCAAAAGTCTTCATTGTGAGGCAATCTCCATAATTAGCCAGAATTCAAGGCCAGTCAAGCAGGGTTTTCGTTAGGCAATCACTTCTAACTTGCAAAGCAGTTTTCGCAGTAATGATTGCAGCCGCTACTTGCCGGGTCCCTGTGGTCGGGCCTGGGAAGCAGCAGCAGCGCCATCTTGTGGCGTCCTTGAAAACATCATGGCGCTGTTTCAGCCCCTTCACCTGCCTGGGTGTGTACCGCACACACTTTCGGAAAAGTCACAACTTTGGATCTTAATAAGGACATCTGCCCTGCTGTTTAACAATCTGATCCACTGGTAACCCTTTATACACATTTAAAAACATAAATTCAGTCCCCAAATCAGTCTGGATTCAAGAACTGTGAGCTTTGTGTCTTCAGAAGACTCAGAGCTTCTTCCTACAGGAAATCCCCATCCGCGGAGCTAACTGGTATGCAATGCCCAGGTGCAAATTAGAGAAAGACTGCACTTCCCAAGGCGTGCACTCTCTACCTGTGGAGGCACACCTTTCTGGCTCACGACAGGAAATGTGGTCGTTGTCTGCCGTGTGCTAGGGTGCCAGGCACGCGTCAAATAATTGCTGAAAACGACGGTGCCGTGGGGAGAGGGCCGTGAAGGGCGACCCAGGAGCCAGTGTGACAGGGCCGGCAGTGAGATGCAGTCCCGGAGGTCAAATAAGGCTCCGCCCGCGATGCCAAGAGGTAGAAGCCTCGACTGTCTTACAGGAAATCCTGAGAGGATGCGAGCTTTCAGCGCATCTAAGCAACCAGCCTAGTGGGAGATGAAGACTGGGAACCCCGGGATTTAAAAAGACCCCCAGTACTGAGGGTGTTTTGTCCGGCTCCAATTCACCGCCCTCAATGCAACCACACAACACACACACATTCACACACACATACATGATTGATTTCTCACCTCTTAGTGTTGAGCAAGAACTCAATTACCTGCAGACGAGAACTGCAGTCAGAGGGAGTCACGCTCAGGTGGGGAAGAGCAGGAAGGGTCTTTACAAGAAACGCTGATCTCCAAGGCTCAGGGTGCGTCTGTAGAACAGCAGCTGAGGCTGCCCAGGGACCGGCAGTCTCCAGCCTGAGTCCCCCATGGAGGAGAAGATGAGGTTACACTTAACACAGTTGGGAGACTCCACAGGCACAGAAATCCAGGGACCTTCAGGCTCACTTCCTTCTGATCGAAGGAGGGTGGTGAGAAGCATGCGGGTCTTGGCATCAGGCAGACGTGGACTCGAACCCCTCCCTGAGCCAGCGCATCACCTATGAAGTGAAATTTAGAACCTCTGCTGCTAGGAGGCTCAGGCTCCACTTTGGCCCCCGAGGCTGGACTCCTGCCCCCGAAAGCCTCGCTCTCTCTTGCCCTGAATGATTGGGAACTGTTTTGCCAAACACTACTGGTTCATTGTTTCTGGGGGAAAAAAATCAAAATTCAAGATTTTTAATTTGTACTAATGTTGTACAGAGTCAACTTTTTAAACATCTTTATTGTCCATCCTGCCATAAATGAATCATTGAACAAATAAATCAGAGGAAAGAGACAGCTCTTCCTTACAAAAGAACATCGGTTAATAGATGTAGAAGAAAAGATGGAAACAAGAAACAGAAAATCACCAGCAGACCAGCCCCACGGTGGTAATTGTCACAAGCGAGTACCAGTGAAAGTGCAACGAGAAACAGGATAGTTGCATAACCCCCAAGCATCTCCCCTGCAAGGCACTTACTGAATCCACACCGAAGAGTAAACGTAGAGTGAAGAAACCCGGCAGGCCTACGTTAACATCACGGGCAGCGAGACAAATCAGCGTGAGCGGTGTGACGCCAGAAGGGCGGCACCTCACTTCCGCGCTGTTCCTGCCAAAAATGCACGACCTCAACTGCATCATGAGAAAACACCAGGCAGACTGGCTCACTTTAAGGGTCTTTCTACAAAATGATTGGCCGGTACTCTTCCAAAGTGTCAAGGTTATGAAAAACAAAAAGGAAAAGAAACACTGAGAACTTTCGTACGTGAGAAATTAAGAAAATATGACAACTAAATGCAATGGGGAGTCTTAGATAGGATCCTGGACCCCCCCAAAAAAGGGAAAAACTGGTGAAATTCCAGTAAGTTCTATAGAGTAAGTAATAATATACATCCATGTTACTTTCATTGAGTTCTTTAGTTATGAAAGAAAGTAGAAATAATTTAAACAATACAGAAGGGTGTAGGGTAGAAATGGCTCTCCCCAAGTCCTACCCACAACAGGATAGCCATGGTTAAAAATTTGGTTGGGAGGATTGTTTATATAAAACAACAAAATAAATACATATATTTACATGTTTTATACACATATACATAAAACAGAATCCTTATATGTATATACATATATATTTCTATGACATAGTATATTGACTCAACGATAAATACATCTTGGACTATATTGTGCTATTTTTCATGACTGTATAATATTCCATGACAATAATAACTATTTAACTAGTCTCAGATTTTTTCCCCTACTTTTTCCTATTATAAATGATACTGCTATAACAGCTTGTGTTTGGGCATGTGTGGATATAGAATATAGAAAATATAATATGATATATAATCGAGCATTAGAAGGAAGATTGAGTCAAAGTGTAAGAAAAGTTTACATTTTGGTCATACTTTCACCAACGGCAAATAAAAGTGACCATTTCCCCATAGCCTAAAAATAATAAAATAATAATGATCAGCATTTTTCCATTTCTTCCAATGCCGTGGGGAAAACTCAAATCGCTGAATCATTAGCCTGTCTGAACATCCCTCCCAGGCCTCTGCCCACACTCCATAGGAGCTGTGGGTGCCTTGAGAGAAGTTCCGTCTCTGTCTGATGACCAAGTGACTTGAGCTCTCTGTGACGGCCGGACTCCACGTGGCCCCCAGTGATCCCTGCCTGTTGGTATGCATGCATGTCCTTGTAGAGTCCCCTTCCTCCTTATATCACAGTTTTCACGTGTGACCAATAAAATATAGCAAAGTAAGGACATGGATTGCTGAGGCTAGTTCATAAAAAGGCTTGTGGCTTCCCTCTTTCTCCCCTATTACTAGCCCTGGTGGAAACCAACTGCAGCATTAAACTGACACTCAGGCCTCCCATGGAGACCCCCCCCCCCAGCACTGCATGACGGGGGGAACCCGGGCCTCCTGACTACACCCACGGGAGCCATACCTGGAAAGCACACTAGCCAGCTCCCCATCAAGCATTCGGATGGCCGCAGCCCAAGCCAGCACCCAGACTGCAACATTGTGAGGGCCCCTCAGCTAGAGCCACCCAACTGAGCCACTCAGAAACTGCATGAGATAACAAATGTGTGTTATGTTAAGCCGCTAAATTCTGGAGTAATTTGTTTTGCAGCAGTAGGTAACTGACACACTCTTGGAGCCTCGCTTTCCTCATCTGTGAGGTAGGAATGATCACCAAAAGGCCCACTTCACGGAGAGATGCTAGGTGAAAGCGCCTGCCAGCCGCCCAGCCCAGGAGCTCGGGTGTGTGTTCTCCTCTCTCACTGGGGGGCCCTTGTCACAGGCCATCAGGCCTGACTAAACAGAGAAGAATGTTTTGAGTTGCAACGCTTTTGACCTTTTCACTGAAGATCCTTGCCAAATCAGCTTCTAATTCATTTCCAGACACCTCATTCGGAGAATGAAGCCAGGAGCAAACTTTGTTGCAGTGTATTCCTTGCCCTTTCATCTGACGAGTTCACAAAAGCAGTCTCACCTTGTTCTGGTCTCCGGAGAGCTGCAGAGCCCCTTCTTAGGGGTCAGGGAGCGGCTGCTGGCCCCCCAGCGGGGCCGAGCTAGTGTGGTGGGCCGAGAAGGGAGAGCCGGGCCTGCAGGTGTCTGCCAATACAGGAGACACACCTCTGGGTCCAAGCAGTGAGGACACACATATACAAAAGAGAAATTGCTCCTCCGTTCTCATCTGATGGGAGTTGCGGGGAGGAGGCCGGGGTGCAGAGGAATGTCAGGCACCATGAAATCCAGCATCTAGCCTGGTGAACTCTGAGGCCAGTCCCTGAGCTAGCGACATAGGAACGACTGACTGCCACTCTCCCGTCGAGCCAGGATCTGCCAGCGCGGTGCTGGGCGGAGCATCCCTGGAAACCGGTCACCTCCTGCCTCCCTCCCACAGGTAAGTTCCGCCCAAACTCTGATTAGCTCTGCTCTGCACTCTGCCATCTGGTGGCCATCGTTAGCAATTGCAGTTTTCCCACAGGACAAGCTACCTTTAGGGGGAGGTGGACGTCATCCTCCATCTCTGTTAGCAATGTTTTATCCCCACCCAAAGGAGTGACGAGGCTCTTTCTGTTTAGCCTTCTGTGTCAAAGAACTTGGGTGGGTTGCCAGGGAAGAAGTGAGAACATTTTAAATAGACATTATTCTGAGTCCTTCACAAAATTATTCCTCAGCGCAGCTCCCAACCACAGCCGGGTTGCAACCTTTGTCTTGCCTCCAGCCAAGCCCCCTCCACCCCCAGGACACCCTTCCTGGAGGATGGAGCGAACCCGGTCCTTGTTTTTGTTCCGTTGTTAATGCCAGTGTCCCCCAACAGGCTCTCCATCCCCGGGAGACACCTGACTCAAAGTCTCCAGGTGGGCACAAAGACTCAGCTGACCACGTACCTTGCCAATACAGTGCCCAGATGGAGCCTGGTGGTCCCCACAGAGATGTCCACATCCCAACCCCCAGACCCTGTGAATGAACCCTGCATGGTGCGAGGTGGGTCCCTGTGGACTCCTCGTTTCATAGAAAATGAAACTGAAATTCAGAGAGCAAGTGACTTGCCCAAGGTCATGCAGCCAGAAACCTCATCATTTGCTGAAAGCCAGCCATGGAAATGGCTTGACCTTTTCTCATGAAGGAGGCAGATGAGGCAGAGCCTCAGGGGGGAGGGGGTGGGGTGACAGAAGACATTCCAGTTTGAGAGAGAAGAAACATTCTCATCAGGGAAACTGGAGCCCATGTCAGCTTCGGGGACTGGGGTCTGCGATTCTGGCTGTCGCTCAGCAGAATCCGTTGTGTGCCTGTGGGTGATGGGCTTCCCCTTCTGACATTCTTTCACTGAAGGTCAGGGAGACAAAGTAATAAGCCTAAGTGGGTGTAAACAGTAAGTGCTGGAATCAGGACTGAAACTAGATCAACCAGCTCAGCTAGTTGGAGAAGACCTGACCCCTGAACCCTGTGGTCTGGGGAGGAGGTGGGGGATGGGGAGCCCCTGGTGGAAGTGGTGTGTGTGGCCGGCACAGAGGCTGGAAGGCATGTCTTGGAGAGAAGCTGGGTGAGCATCAGGGCATCGGCTGAAGTTTGGGAGGGGTGTGGGGCTAAAATGAGAATGTAGGGACTGAGGTCCCTGCAGCTGAGGACCAGAGAGAGCTTCAGGCAGATGAGTGCAGCCTGGAGGAATCGGAGGCATCTGGGGTGACGTGAATTGAGACCAGCTGCTGTTTACACAGCCTGGCTGAGAGGTGCCACCCTTTCTACCCCACACGGACACGTCAACCCTCTGCGAACCCTGCCTGTCCCGTGCTCAGGAAGCCAGAGAGAGAGGAAACTGTCCTGTGGCTCTAAGACCTGGGAAGCACTCATTGCTTCCTTCATTCATTCCTCGGATCATTTTATTTTCTAGGTCAGCTACGTTGAGGCCTTTCGCTGGACACTGGGGCACCAAAAAGGCTGCAGAAAGCTCAGCCGCCACAGCCCAAGGAAGGCGAGGAAGGAGCCTGGGCCCCCAGGGAGCGTGGCGATGCCCAGCCGGGGTTCTCCTGAGCTCCTCACCACTATTGTCCTGGGAACGGCCAGGCAGAAGCAGGTCTGTGACGTGGGATGGAGCAGCAGGCACCACGCTCGCCCTGCTGGGGCTTTGGAACTGCACAATACGCTTGATTGAAGAGCTCTTTTAGAGGCTTAATTTTTTAACATTAAAGAATTAAATCAATAATGTCCCCATTTTGGCTTCTCTGTGATTATGTGCTTTGTGTCCTGTTTGCTATTTAGTAACAGCTTTCTAAAAATTACAGTCTTTGCCATCTGTACCAAAAGACATCAGGGAGGTGGAAAGAGAAAGACAAAGAAATTAGCATAAGGTGAAGCCCTACTATGTGCTTCATTGTTCTTAGGGTGATCCATCTATCATTACGTTAGGTCACCCTCACCGTGACCTCAAAAGGAATTTGTGGCTATAATTCTCCTTCTATGCGTTAGGGATCTGAAGCTCGGAGAGGTGAAGAGACTTGTCCCGGGCCACACAAAAGAGCAGAGCCTGGATGGGAACTCTCGGGCTGTTAGATTCCAAGCCCGGCCTCCACCTCGGCCTTCATTGCTTGTTTTCTGCACTCAGAGCCCCCACCCAGCAACGGGGCCACCTGTGCCTCGGCCCTGCCTGTGGCAGGCAGCTGCCCTGTTTTCAGGCATGTTCGTGGAGCCCAAGGGAAGGCCTTTCTGTCCCACCTGGCTGGGCCCCGCAGGTGGTGCCGGGCCTCCTGAATGGCCCTGGGGCTGGGAGGGGGAGCCCAGTTCCACTGTCCACAGAGGTCAGGGCATCAGTCTATGAAGCAGAATTTTAAGGAGCAAGGTCCCGAATCTGGGACCAGGAGTGGGTGGCTGTGACGGTCTGTCCTGGCTTCCTGAGGCGCCTGAGCTGCCCTCCCGCTGGGAGACTTTGAGTGAGCCTCTTTCCACTTCTGAGCTGGTGTCCTTGTAAGTGGAAGGAGAGCCACGTTCTCTTCCATGGGGGCTGGACTGATTATTTGGGAGTCTGTACGGAAAAGTTTCCGGAGTTTTTCCTGCCTGGTGTCCATAGAAGGGACCAGTGCTGTGATGCCCCACGTTGGGGTACTGGCTGTCACAGGGGGAGCGGAGAGGAGCTCACAGTAGTGCCTGGGCGAGGTGGTCCTGTGTCCTGCATGAAGACATGTGCTTGAATCACAGCTCAGTCACAGTGGGGCTGGGGGCCAGAAAGCGCCCTCGCTGTGTGCCGAGACTCCATCCAGGTGTCAGCCTGTGAGGGTCAGCCTCAAGGCTGTTTGGAGTGTCAGGTTCCACACACACACACACACACACACACACACACACACACACTCTTCTGGTCACACCCAAGGCAACTGCAGGCACTGTGGCCCCCGGAGATGCTGCGGAGATGATGCTGTTCTCAAGTCTGCGCACGGAGAGAGGGGATCAGACTTACGGACCCCACCCGGCAACCTCAGGCAGGCCCTTCACTCCTTCAGTCGTCCATTCCAGGGACACTCTCCTGCTGGGACCACTGTGTCCGGCCCCCGGAGACAGGCAGCAAACACTAGACCCGGTCCCTTCCTACACTGTGGGACAGCCTCATCTCGCTTTGGCTCCCCCATCCGTGGTCCAAGAACTGGGGTGCCTGCCTTGCAGCGTTGCAGGAGATGATGTGTGTAGACGTGGCTTATAAACTTCAAATGTCCACAAATGTTCGTGGCGGGTTTACCCACAAGAGCCAAAAGCTGGAAACAACCCAAATGCCCATTAACGAGTGAAAGGACGAAAACACATCGTGTTAGCAAGTATTTCTCCACATCCCTATAATAGAATACTGCTCAGCAATAGAAAGAAACAAACGGTTAATACCCACAGCATGGATGAATCTCAGAATAATTATGCTGAATGAAAGAAGTCAGTACAAAAAAAACATGTGTGATTCCACTTATATAAAATTCTAGGGAAAGTGCACACTGATCTAATGTGACAGGAAATAAATCAGAGGGGGCTGGGGTAGAGTGGGGAGGGAAAGAGGGGCTGTGGAGTCACAGGAAAACTTTGGGAGTGATAGACTGTGATGGGCCGAATCGTGCCACCCGAAAAAGTCCACATGCTGAGGCCCTAACTCCCGGCACCTCAGCCTGCGGCTGGGGGTGAGCCCTGCTGTTGAAGCCCTCCAGTCCCGGTGCTTTGCTGCGACAGCCCCAGGAGACTAGTACACAGACGTGCTCGTTATCTGGATGGTGGTGATGGTTTTGTGGGTGTGTGCATGTGTCAACACTCATCAGATCGCATGTTTTAAATATATACAGTTGATTGTTTGTCGATACACCTTCATAAAGCTGTCTGCAAACCCCACCATTAAGACATTGTCTTAGTTCAATGAAGGAAGCGTTCGCACGGGTTCCAGGCCAACCCCTGCCTCTGGCTGCGCCCCAGCAGGGAGGAACCGAGGCTAGAGGCCCAAAGAGAAGAAGGGACCATGCAGAGCCATAACCACACAGGGGCCTGCGCCTCCCAACCTTGCCTGCACCTCTGAATCACCTGGGAAGTTTTTGTTTCTAATTTTTAAAGTTTTTTTAAGGTTTTATTCATTTTTATTTTTAGAGAGAGGGGAAGGGAGGGAGAAAGAGAGGGAGCGAAACATCATGTATGGATGCCTCACATGCGCCCCCTATTGGGGACCTGGCCTGCAACCCAGGCCTGTGCCCTCACTGGGAATCGAATCAACGACCCTTTGATTTGCAGGCCGGCACTCAATGAACTGAGCCACACCAGCCAGGGCCACCTGGGAAGTTTTAAACTACTCCTGCCCACTCTGCCCCTTGGATCAATTAAATGAGAATACTCGAGGGCAGGACCCAGGCATGAATATTTTTTAAAGCTCCCCAGGTGACTGCAAAGCGTGTCCTAGGCTAAGCAGTGGCTGCTTCCCACCCTCCCCTAGGAGGCCTGCCTGAGAGAAAGCGGCTCCTTCCAGCACCTAGCTGAGCCCAGCCAGGCACAAGGATGCGCTCGCCTGCACTGATTGGAAAACCTAATTGCCTCAAGGTTCTGTGCAGAGCCAGCCGGGGCTTAATCATTCCACTCGCATCAAAATATTTACTCCAAATAGTCATTTCCACCTGGAAGGGGCTTGCAAGTAGCTAGGGAAGAGGGGCTGGGGGAGGCCCAGGGTTCGGCACACCCTGTTGGGAAGCAGGCTGTTGGCAGAGGCTGCTGTCCCCATCATCCAGTGCTCAGCTATCGCTCCCCACTCCCCCGAGAGATGTCTTAAGTGTTTGCACTTTAATGCTCCAAGGCCTGAATCATCTGATTCTGCCAGCGCAGGTGCTGGGGCTTGGGCACAGACGCTAGATGATTTGCATGAAGTGAGTGGTTTGCATGGAATGGAAAATTTGCAAGCCGTTTATAGCTAAGGGGAGGATAAAACGATGGCCCAGAAATGGCCTAAATAATGCGTTAATTTGTAGCCCCAGTGTAATCTGAATGCTTCTCTGAAAAGTGAGCATCTGCCTTCAAAGAGAGAGAGAACTACCCAGTTCCAGGCGATCGCCATCAAAAGGTGAGAGGCCTGGGGCTGGGCACATTGCTACCTGAACAAAATCAAGAGAACTGGAGAAAGTCTGTCAGGTAGAAAACCAGTGATATCAACCGGTGACAATAAATGTCTGTTAATGGAGAGATGGAGCAGCTATTTACAGGACCTAAGTGAGGTCTTCTCTGTGCCCCTAAGCCCACATCCGAATATTGGGGTCTTATCACTACATTATAGAGGTACGCAACTCAGTAAGAAGCATGAGGAAGCAAGCGTGAGGAAAGAGAGCTTGTAGGGCTGAGTTCCGATACTTGCCCACCAGCAGCACAGGAGTCAGGAAACACAGAGGAAGTCGATCAGGAGACAGTGAGAGCCTGTTTCGGCAGGAAGAGCACTGCCATTGGCCGAGATAACCGTGGTGATCTGGACGGTGAATATTTACAGAGCACTTGCTACGTGGCCAGCACTTCTTCCGGACCATCAGTTTTCCATTTTAGTTTTTCCAGTTGTCTTCAATTTTTTTTCTAGACTTTAGTAGATTTCCTTTCAAACTACCAAAGCAATTCTGGTCCTTATGACAAGGCAATTAATGCAGAGGTGTGTAAATAAATAGCCAACAATATCCTTCTCCCCATCAAAATAACCCGTGTGGACAGTTTAGCAGATTTGTGAAAATATCCTCTCTGCTTTTCAGGGCTATGCCTCTACAGCTGGGTTCCCTTTAGTCACCTGCCAGAATCTTGGGAGAACTCAACATTCTTGTAGAAGACTCATCCAACACTCCAAGTGCTTCTCGATTTCAACATTTGCCCATGTTCTTCTTTGTCACTGCATTCCTTATTTCCTTATCACTTCTTTGCCCTCATTGAGACTCCTTGGCCCATCCCACCTTTCTTCAAGTCACTACTACCAAATTACCACTTCACCTTCTCCCCTATTCAGCCAGGACCCAAGGGAGCATCCCTTCTTCCACTCTTGCCAGTGCTTCAACAGCTCCTCCTTTGTTCTCCTCCCCAACCTCTCCCCAACCTTTGATTAACTCAACTCTCATCTTTCTCCACTCATTCACTCAGGCAGCCAAGTGCAAATGAAAGAAATTATATATCCTTCGGCTCGGTGCCCCCAAGAACCAGGCTCCCAACATCCCTGGGGCCCTTGGCATCGACTTTGCACCATGACACACAAGACTGGAGACAGGCACGTTGCCGGCACATTCCCAAGCCTGGGCCCTAACCGACATAACTGCAAAAATTTTCAGATAACTAAGACACTAAAGTGATTGGTAATTTCCATAGCTACTGATTAAGTGACCATTAGTAACTCCTCATTTACTATGATTGCAGCAAAAATAAGATGGAAGTGAATTATGCACAGAAAAAGCTGGAATTCCTGTAGTAGCTCCACCTCTTTTCTGTCCGTCTTGTGAAAGCAAAGCAGGATCAAGTCAGCGAGGCACAGGAATAATCATCAGTCTGCTTAATTTTAGGAAACCATTTAAATCATTTAACACATTGATATTAACATGCTTAATCAAGCCAGTGTCACATCAAAATATATACATGGTTCTGATTCCCAAGGCATCAAAAGACAAATGAATCTTTCCTGATGTTTTCTTAGAGAAATGGAGGTGGGAATTTTATCCACATCGTACAGAAAAGCTTCCTTAAATTCCCTATTTCACTGCTGAAGGTGGATGGGATATTTGCATATGTGGTGAATTTAATGCTCTCCACACCATTTATTTCCTCTTCCTGGACACGAGGCAAGGCTGTTTCTCAGTCTCCCTCCTCTGCAGGTAGGTTAAGACTGTGTGGCCGGTTTTAGTCAATGAAATGTGAGCAATTGTGACCTGTGTCATTTCCGAGCCATGTAAGTAACAGCTGGGGCACCCCCTGCACACCTCTTCATTTCTTTCCCTGCTGTGGGGACCTTGGAAATCTCATGTTTTGAGAGGGGATTAACTCAGAAAGCCTGGACCCCTGGATCTCCAGAAGGAGGTGTGCACCCACTGGCTCCACCAGACTTTGTAAAGGTAAGAAATAAAAAACTTTTGTCTTGTGAAACCACTTGGATTTGAGGATTGATTTGTTACAGCAGCATGACCTCACCTACCCTGATTAACACACTTGTAGATGCAGCTTCTCACATGATCCTGAGCAAAGAAGCTAGAACCCTTCCTAATATCAAGAAGTCTAGAGTCCCTAGAAGACTGAGGTTCTCAATACCCTTCTCATCTCCACAGTGCTCAGCAGAGGTAGTTTTAATCCAATCTCCAGCAATAACTTATTGGACAGGTTGCATAGCCTCCCTGTATTTGTTTCCCTGTATACGAAATGGAAATAATAACAGCACCAGCTTCATAGGGGTGCTGTGAGGACTAAGGAGATAAGACCTAGCAAATTTACTTTTCAGAATGTATTCTACAGATAAACTCATTCCAGTATGCAAAGAAATACAAGTACATAGAAGGACATTCACTGCCCTGTTTGCTGTACGAGGAAGGGACTGGGAAAAACCTAAATGTCCCTCAACAGGAAAATGGTTTAATAAGTGATGACACATCTATAAAATGAACAGAATAAATACCATGTAGCTGTAAAAATAAATGAATAAAATAGATCTTCTTATGCTAAGATGGGAAAATTGCCAAGATATACTGTTACACAGAAAAAGGAAGGAGCAGTACAGATGCATTCAGTGCAACCATTTGTTGTTTTTTAAAGGACATGCCCATATATGGTAGCTCATGGATTTAAAAATTTTTAGAAGGATATGAAATAAACAACATTTGCTTCTAAGGAGGGAAACTGGGAGCCTAGGGTGGGAAGCGGACATACTTTACAGTGTATCTTCTTGTACTCTTTCAATTTTACACTTATTATTTGTAATACAATAATAATGTAAATAGCCCTGGTCGGGTAGGTCGGTTGTATGGAACACCGTCTCAAACACCAAGTGCTTGTGGGTTTGATCCCCGATCAGGGCACATACCTGGGTTTCAGGTTCAATCCCCGGTCGGGGCACATACAGAAGGCAACCAATTGATGTTTCTCTCTCACATCAATATTTCTCTCTCTCCCCCCGCCTTCCTCTCCCTCAAATCAATAAACATATCCTCAGGTGAGGGTTAAAAAATTAAAAACTATAATGTAAATAAAGTGCTCAGCAATCTGTGCCAATGAGTGTTCAATATTATTTTGTTGACGTTATTGTAATGAATTAATATCTATTTTTGTTCAGCTAACACAACATTTCAGGGTCCCTGCTCTAGCTCCGTTCAAGGCCTATCTCCTGCCTCCTTGCCTTCTCCCCTTTTCTCTAAGGAAAACGAGAAACAGAACTGTGGAGACTGAATTCCTCTTCTTGGTCTTCTCTGGAAGGAACAACTCCACCCGGGCACATCTGCACCCCACCAGTCCCGGCCGCCGCTCATAAAATGTGTGAGGTTCCGCTAAAGGCGCTGGAATAGGACACGATTACTCCAGCAGACGAGTCCCCCTGCCGCTGCACCCCAGGAGAGGGCTCTCGAAGAAACGCCATCCTTGAACAGGAGCCCCGACTTCAGAGTTTGTAATCCAAGGCAACTGCCATCACTGCCACCATGGCTAGATGGCCTGCCGGACTGTGGTGGGTCTTCTCTGAGTCATCCTTGTGCAAAATGACAATTACTCACTGGCCCTGGGGTCAGCCAGGCCTGGATCTGAGAGCCCGCTCAGCCAGGATGCTGATAAAACTTCAAAAGCTGGCCTGTGAAGGTTGTCCCTTTCGTATTTTTCTTTGAATACTATTTGCAAGACTGCAAAAGCACAAGTCTTATCCACCTTTTTTTTTTAAGATGTTATTTATTTTTTCAGAAAAGAGGTAGGAAAACATCAATGTTCGATCTGTTGCATCCCACATGCCCCACAACCAGGGATCTGGCCCACAAGCCAGACATGTGCCCTGTCTGGGATTCCAACCGGCGACCTTTTGGATTGCAGGCTGGCACTCATCCCACTGAGCCACACCAGCCAGGGCTTGGCCCACCTTCTTGAGCTGCTGTCTCCGTGAAGCTATTTGTCACAACACTCTCCCTGAGCAACATCCCTACACGGCATCCTGATGCAGTGTCCCCACACAGTGTCCCCGTGAATTGCCCTTACCCAGGGTCTCTGCGCAGGGTCCTGACGCAAGGTCCTCCCAGGGCCATGCAGTGACTCGTACAGCATCCCCACCTGTCATCGCTATGCACTGTCCCCACTCCGTGCTCCCATAGACGGCTCCTTCTCTAACTTACTTAAATATTAGTAATAACTGCCTTTTCCTGTTACGGCTACAGGCCAGTGACCAAGATTCTCTCCTTGGCCAAGCTCTGGACCAAGCTCCTCCGAGCCCTTTGGACTATGCCCCAAGCTTGGCCTACAAAGACAGGAACAAGCACAAACACAGTTTCTAACAGCTCAAGGCTGCATCCCAGGATCCAGGGGATCCAGGATGACCCTGGACCCCCTCCCTTCAAGGGCCTGCCTGAGAAGACTCAAGGCCGCTGAAAGAACTGACAGTTCCAGCCGACCCCTGAGGACAGAGCCGGGCTTCTGTGGGAGGGGAGGCGCTCAGCTTCCGCAGGCGCCAGTCGGCAGGCCCGATGGGTTTCACATGGACCAGCACCCTCTTCCTGCTTCCGTAATTGTTCACTTTTCTGACTCTACTGAACACCCCCACCCCCTCTCCGTCCCTCCAGGCTCCCTTTACCACGCCCAGCCACCTGGGCACAAATCACGGCTGAGTTCGGTTCACCCCGGACTCCTTTCCCTGGCGCAGTGGTATGATGCTACCGGTTACACTCTGTCCTCACCACTCTAACCCGCGCCTGGCTTTGTGGCTCTCTGACGCCGGGCACCACGCTGAGTGTTTCCCATCGCGGTATCCCACTTGATCCTCACAAGAACCCTACGAGACCGAGACCGGGTCTGTTATCACAGATGGGGAAACCGAGGGTCAGAAAGGTCACTTCCTCAAGATCACAGAGCCGGTGCACACTGGAGCCTGCAGTCCCACGCACTGCCTGCTGCCTACCACGGCCATGCTGCAGAGGAAGGGATCATTTGAATCGGAGAACCAGCATTCCAACCCCAAAGGCTACGTGCCATGGGTTCAAAGCAGGCATCAGAGCTGCCCACCGGTATGGGAGCTGCCAGCCCCCATCTATCAGCAGCAGTGGGAGATGGCGTTGGCCACCGGGGGCCACGGCTCGCCGGGAGCGGGGCTCTGGGCTTCACCAGTCACGTCCCATTTTTCTGAGATCCTCACAGAAGCTCGCTCCTCTGCCTCTCAACTCATCTGCTCTGACCCTGGCATCCAGGCCCCCCCTTCGCCTCCCCCCCCGCCCCCCCCTGCCCCCCGTGATCTTAGGGCACCTGGAGCTTTTGTGTGAAACCAGGTTTAGCGGGAGGACAAAGGGCTCCCCACCCTCTTGCTGGAAGCGAACTTGCTCTGCCTCTTTTCTGTGAGATGGGAGATACACTTTGCGAAGCGCCTGTGAAACCTGGTGGGCAGAGGGGGAGCGTGAGTGGTGTTGGCAGCTCTAGTCTCTACTCCAGAAGGGATCACAGCCCTTTGGAGGATGTGCCGGGAGGGGAACTGGGGAGGAGAACTGCGTTGTGAAATGAGCCCTGCCCTTGGAATATGAAGACCTGGGTCTGAGCCTCCAATGTATCACGTGACCCGTCTGGGTCTAGGTTTTCAAGACTGGAAAATGGTAGCAGCATCCCCAGCAGCACCTGGCTTAACTGCTTGCCACAAGCCACAGGAAAACTTCAGCAGTCAGTCCAAGGTCAAGAGTGTCCACCTTTAACAACCCAGAAGCCCTTTCACAACCCAAATAACCTAATTGTTGAAGGGCAGCTATCACTCTCCCCAAAAAACAGTCATGTGTTGTATTGAAAGCCTTTTTTTTTTTTTTTTTTTTAGTAATAGCAGTTTAATTTCTATGCATTTTAGCGTTGGACAGTAATTTCAAGTTTGGGAGATTCATTCTTTTTAATGCAAATTGACTTTGATTTGGAAAGGACTGTGGTAGAGTTCTGGGGTGGGGCCTCCCATCTTAATGGCCTAATTTGCATATCAATGGCCTCTCACAGCATTTGCTGCCTTGGCCACCCTCTGAGCTTAGATGGCTCAAGACTGAATGGAAAGATGGGAGAAACGCTGGTTGTTCTTCCTTTTTGAAAAGTTTAAATATAGGAACTGCTTTGAAGTAAGTTTCCCCTTGGACTTTTGAAGGTAGACTGAGCAGCTAAAGTAGATAATATTTTATCGAACTTACCAAGACTGAAACCTTTGAGACACCTTTGGGAGGAGGTCTGTGAGAGCCCTCCAAGCCTCCGCTGGGGCTTGAATGACGTCAGAGCGTGAGAAGACAGGAGGAGCTGAGGGCAACTCCAGCACCCCACCCCGACTGACTGTCCCCGGCACATGCTCTGGCCTGTGGCCGGAGCCATCTGTCCACTTGCCGTGCACCTTCATGCCACTTGTACCTCACTGTTGACATACTTCATCCCCTTTCCAATCCACACTTGTCACTAACACGTCATCTACAAACTTCAGATTCTTGCCAAGGATGCATAATCTGCATCTAACCGTGAGGAAACAATCCAAGAAATCCAGATCATGGGACAATATCCAAGACAAGTGGCCGGGCCCCTTCAAAGGTGTCAACGTCACAAATGACAAAAAAATAAAATAGATCAAGGGGACGGTTCCAGAGTCTAAATTAAAGGAGATGAGAAAACACAACAATCGAAGGCAATGAGCGATCCTTGATTATAGAGGATACTTTGAGGACAATAGGGAAAACTTAAATAGGGCATATTAGAGAATACTTATTCTATCAATGCTAAGTGTCTTGGATGTGGTCAGGATATTGGAGTTATGTAGGTGAATGTCCTATTTCTCAGGAGGTAAATGCTGATGTGTTTAAAGATAATACATCTGCAAAATTCAGCTGGTTCAGGAAGAAACAAAAATTTTAATACAAAAGAGAAATAAAGTAAATACTGAAATATGTTAACAAATTGTGGACTCTAAGTGAATATGAGTATTCATTGTACTCTTGTAAATTCTCTTTAAGTTTTAAATTTCTCAAAATAAGTAGTGAAATTGCAATGAGACCAACTTTATCTTTTTTGAGACTAATTCCTGCGGCCAGCTACCCATAGTTGGGCCAAATTTCACAAGTTAGGGGCACAACCCCCCATCTGACTGCCTTTATTTCAAATACTAGCCACACCTCTGGGGGGTCTTCAGGCCACCCCCACATCTGACCAGCGGGCTACAAATTCAAGAGTTTCCACTGCCCTCTCAGATTCCATAATTCACTAGAATGACTCACAGGATTGAGGAAAGTGACTGTCCTTACAATTACAGTTTCATATACGAAAGAACACAAATCAGAACCAGCCGAAGAGACAAACACTCGGAGCAAAGCCTGGGAAGGTCCCAAATGCAGAACTCGCATTGTTCTCTCCACATCCACTCAGGACGTGTTACCCTCTTGTCACGCTGGAGTGTGACAGCCCGCTGTACCACCACCAGAGCTCACCCAAGCTGGGTGCCCGCAGTTTTTACTGGGATCTCATTACGTAGGCACCGTTGGTTGAGCCGTTGGCCACCCACCTCCACTTCTGCCCAGCGGTCAAGCTGTATCACGGAGCTCAAAGCCCCAACCTTCTCACCACTCCACTGGTCTTTCTCCCAGCGGCCAGTCCCCACCTGAATCACCTCATTAGCATAAACTCTCAGGGCCCACCAGGAATAACAGAGATACTCATGGCACTCGGAGTATTCCGAGCACTTACAAGTCACCTCCCAGGAACCAGGGACCAAGGCTGGCCACATCCTTTATTACACAGGAATAAGCTAAAATACATTTTCACACAAAAATTTAAAAAATAAAAAAACCGCCTACATCAAGAACCATAGTAGGTGGACCTACAGCATTTGAACCACAAACTAGCAGACTCCAGAGACTCTCTCCCCACTCCGCACGGCCTCCAAGAGCACAGTCTGTTTGCATCTTGAGTTTAAAGAGGCCTCTTAGAACCCTAACAGTTCCAGTTTCAAAGGCATTAGGATAAGTCACTTCACTTTTCTACAGCAGGTCAGCAGCCAACAGTAAATATGCAGTTGTATAGGCGTGAAGAGAAGAAAATAACTTACATTTGTTGTCCAGTATTTCCCAATTCAATTTAATATGCCAAACTCTTATGATAATCACAGGCTCTATTACTTCAATCAAATCAGATCCCTCTAAATCTCCAACTCAAACGGGGAGGAAGGCAGGCTTGCACGAGCAATGTGGAAAATCACTGCATAATTGTAAATTAGAACCGCAATCGACCCTCTGGCCCCTCGGCCTTCTTCCTCACTAGGCTGTGAACCAGAACGACTTACTGTGAGTGTATCTGCAGAATAGCTCCATGCACAGGACAGAGAGAAATGCCTTGTTCGCAGACCCAGCTGAAAGAATAGAGGGGAGAAATGTTCATGAAAAATGAAAAGCATGAGGCTGTGATGCAGTCAACAGAAGCCCTAGGAGCATCAGTATTCTCCCTGCAACTAGCTTGTTTTTAAATATGAAAGTGATACAGGCAAGTAGTAAAAGGAAATGTTCAACAGGAAAAATGTGTAAGGGGACTTATTCTTAAAATATTTAACAACTCTGTCAAGAAGGGCACAGACCAACCAGAACAGATTCCAGCAACTGCCGTGGAGACGCAAGGACAGAGAGGTTTCTCGCCCCAGACTTCCTGCTGCGCGCTCCCCAGAGGTGACCACTTCTAATTCCTTAGGACTCGGTCTAGAAATATTTTACACATCTACCAGCATATCTGTGTATTTAGGTATCTTTTTGGTATAGATCTGTTTTTTAGAGCACCACACTGCTATACTACATACTTTTCAAACGATGTATCTTAGGCATCTTTCTGCACCCGCACACGCGGAGCCACCTCGCGTCCGTGAAGCCGGTGATCAGCGCACCAGTGCTAGCCCAGGAGCTGACTCCAGCTCCTCATCTGTCACTAGCACCTGGTAACAAGCTGCAGACTGTCCCCTCTGAGCAGCCCCGCAAGAGCGTATGCACAGCATGAGCTATTTAACCAATCCCCTCTCGGTGCGAACTGAGGCTCCTACAGGAGAGCATTCTGGTACGCGTCCATTTTTTCTGTACTTGGGAGAGCATTTCTACAGGAGAGGTTCCCAGGAGCGGCACCAAGGGCTGTGCAATTGATGGCGAAGCTGATCATGATGGTGACCTCGGAGAGGACGAGTCCAACTCTCGCATTTCATTGATGAGAAAAGTGACGCCAGAAAGGGAAGGGCAAGGTCCGAAGTCAGACCAGTCAGACACATCAGAATGGCCGGAAGTCCCCAAAAAGGTGCTGGGTGACAGTGGGGCAACGACCTGACCAGAGAGCCTTTGGAGTCTAAGCCCAGGGAATGGGCGGATACACTCACCCCACAGAGTGACTCTGTCCTCAATATCTGTGTCAGTGGGAACAAGTAAGGGCAGCCCAGAGTCACCTTGGGGTCTGATCTGCAGGAAATCCGGTTCCGCTTCCATGGGAATTGCTCGGCCTCCTGGGAAGACAGCAAAGGAGACTGCGCAGCACCTTGCTTGGGCCGGACCTAAGCCATCCGAGGAGGGAAGAAGGAAACGGTGGCCTCAGACCAGGAAATCCTAAGAAGGCAGCTAATTCACCTGGAACTTAGAAGAGTTCAAGGATAGTGGGCTCTGATCAGAATAAGAAAAGGAAAGTAAAAGGAATTAGAGGCAAATGAAGGGTTGAAAGGGCAAAGAACAGAGCTGAGTAAAACAAGGCTGGAGACAGAGGCTTCGCGGAGGCTGGAGGAAGTGATCAGAGTGAGGCGAGACAGGCCAGCAGAGGCTTGGAAGCCAACAGAAGAAAGTTCCAAGAAGGAAGAAGTAGACAGCGGCATCAAATGCTGCAGAGGGCTCAAAAGAGAAGAGTATTTTAAAATCTCCTTTGGATGTGGCAACATGGAAGCCACTGGTGACCTCGCTGAGTCACTTCAGTAAAGCAGCGAGAGCAGAAGCCAGATTGCAGTGGGCTGAGAAGGGAATGAGAAGGGAGAAAATGAAGCCACTGAGTGGCTATTGGGCAGACTGGTTGAGGGGCGGGGGTGGAGGTGGCAGCTGGGGGACACAGTAGCAAGTCCTAGGTCGTTGCTCTAATTCAGCACGCACAGGCAGTTCACTCATTCTCAAGGTCAGGAGTAGCTGGAGAAAGAAAAGGGGAGCCCCAGCTTCCAGTACCAGCCTCTGCTGAATCATGGTTCCTGGGGATTTGTATAAATTATCCACAGTAAGGGAACTGTGTGCCCACACTGTTTGCAAGATGCATGCATGGGGTATGATAATAACAATAGCCACCATTTACTGGGAGCTTATTTATGCAAAGCTAAGAGCTTTACATAAATTATCTCATCTAATCCTCACAACAATTTGGTAAGATAGGCCTTATTACTTTCTCCAATTTGAAAATGATGAAATCTGAGACACGGGGAGCTTAATTAGCCTTTTACAGGCCATCCAACCAATAAATGGCAACATCAGGATTCAAACCCAGGCTCACCCTCCTCCCACATTGGTCCTCCTCTTCAGCCAGGGTCCCTCAAGCCGGACTTTATGACTCACAGGCCTCGGGATCACCTGGGCAACATTTGAAAAATGCGGATCCCCAGGTTCCACAAAAGAGCTACTGACTCCGAATCTATGAAAGCAGAGCCCAGAATGTGTACTTCGTACCAAACTCCTCAAATGATTCCTACACTCATAGAAGCCTTCTGATGTGAAATATGTACCATATGTACCCTCTCACTGTTGGAGCTGCCTGTCTTTGGTCTCCATCCACACTGGGAGGCTGGACTGTTTGTTGGAGATAGAGTGGCATCTCAGGCCTGAACACGGGTCTGCGGAGTGAGGATTTCCCGGGGCGGGCTTGGCAGTCTGTACATCGAGCAAGTCCTCCAGGCAACTCTTGTCTTCAGAGAAGATTGAAAGGCACCATGTTCTGTGATTCGCAGCTGAAAGAGTCCTTAGCACCACCTTGGGCTCCAACGTAGGTTCTAGCTCTTAACTATTCCTCATCTGTAAAATGGGTATAAATAGCCTGCCTGGTGGGGTCGCCTTGAAGATCAGGGCTATACCAATTAGGGTTAGATTTCCCTGCTTAGAACAAAAACAAAGCAGCAATGGCTTAGACAAAAGGTTTCTTTTCGTCTCAAATCGAAGTGTGGAACCAGGTAATGAGCGCTGGTGGGAGGTCCCCGGTCAGCAGTGCTAAGACTCTGGCTCTCTGCCTGTCTGAGGCTATGGCCACTTTGTCTGTAAGGCTGTCACCAGGGAGGAAGCGGGGAGGCACCTCCCAGGTCCTCATTTATACTGCACAACCAGAGCTCAGTCACAGAGCCATACCTAGCTGCAAGGAAGGCTGAGAACTGCAGTCTTTCAGTTCAGCCTCAGGGCTTAGCCGCTCCAAATAAATGAGGCTTCTGTTATTCAACAAGAAAGGAGAATAAGTATTGAAGCCACAAAAATATGCTTCTGTAGCATTCCTTACTGCATGCAGGGAGCTGAGGCCTCCAGCTGTTGTGCTTTGAAGTCCATTGGCCATGTCTCCCATGGGCTGCACCCCACCAATGATTGAGTGTGGTGGGGTACAAAGTCAGACCCAGTCCTGAGAGACAAGGGACTCCTTTGTTGGCTAACTTTGCCTCAAGGACTCCCTGACAGAGCCAAACCTTTGTTGGACTGAATCTTCCTTGAGCTGCAAGGCCCCCTGGGACACGCGTGCCCAACCTCTCCCTCCCTTTTCACTGGGGGTCCGATGGCCCTCCAGCGCCCTCCCTGCTTCTCTGGCTGCCTCCCTGTCTCCTTCCCCACAGGTATTTCCCTCCATGAAATCCTTGCGCATTTTATCCCATCTTGGTGCCCGCTTCTCAAGTGACCTGGACTAACAAGATTGGGTAGGCAATTCAGTCCCTAGCACAAATTTGATAATCTATGCAACACTTTCCTAACTCAGAGATGGGCATGGAGTAAGCGCTGAATAAACAGTAGCTGTGTGGCGATCATGGTGGAGAAGGAGGAGGAGGAGGGAGTGCAGAGCCAGCCATGGAGAGAGGAGTGCCCGGAGATGGAGGGGACACGGGGCCCGAGGCCGATCACTCTGTCTGATTCCCCTTCACCAGAATATCTCCATTACAGTAAAATCTGGGTAAAATCAGCACCAAAGTCGGTATGAAAGGGGGAAAATAGAGTCTGGTCATCATCACAGGGAAACTGAACTGTTATTACTTAGCTTTAGCCATTTTGTGTCATTTTTCAACAAAAAGAAAGGCAGTGGGGGGGGGGGGCGAGAAATAAGGCAGACCTGAGACAAAATTGCACAAAATAAACCCACTGTCCTGAACAACTCTGGTTCTCATATTGTAAAAAACAGCCACCAGAAATTACTTCTCGTGATGACCTAAGAACACTATTCCCATGAGAAAGTTTGAAGTATAGCTGTTGCAGCCCATGCAAATCTCTAGGAAACAAGAAAACAAATTCCAGGGAGAAAACGCCACGAGGGGAGGCACAGTGACAGCAAAGGGTGGATGCAATCGGTGTGATCCAAAAGTTCCACGGAACTTCGATGTCATGCCCTTGTTCATGACAGGAGCCTAATGCATAAGGTCACCCAGATGACCGAACGGCTCTCTCAAGGTTGTACTCCACCATCCATCCATCCGTTCACTCATTCATTCAAGCAAGATTTGTAGAAAGCCTACTATGTGCCAGGCCCTGTGCTGGGCACTGAGGGCACCACACTGAACAAGACAGTTGAGGTTCCTGCCCTCACCATCCTTCTGCAAAGAAATCTGCACTGCACACATTTTATGTAGGCCCCTCTACCTCCATTTTCCCACAGACACAGCCTGTGTCTATCAGATTTAAAGCCCCAACACTGCTTCTGAAACGTTTCTTGGTCTCTAAAAGCAAGTTCCACCCAGGTAATTTTATCCTTGATGGAACTTGCATTTCCGTTGGCCTCTGTATTCACTCTCTATTGCAGCGTCGCAAATCACCCCAAAAACTCAGCAGCTTAAGATGACAAACATTTCTTAGCTTACAGAGCTAAGGAGGGACTGGGCTGGACGGTCTAGCTCGGGGTCTCTCACCAGGTTTCCCTAAGGGGTCCGAATAAGGGGTCCCCATCATGGCTCCTCATGACAAGAGAGCTTGCCTTCCCCAGAGCAAATGGACCTGACAGGAAGAGAGAGAGACAGACAGACGGAGAGAGCAGCTGCGCCGTCCTTTCTAACCTAACCTCAGAAGGGGCCGGCATACCATCCCTCTTCTGTATTCTGTTGGCCACATGGACCGGGTCCCGGAACAGTGTGGGAGGGTCTCCGCAGGGCGCCAAAAGCAGGAGGCGGGGTTTATGGGGACCCTCTTGGAAACTGGCTACCACAGCCTCCAGGGAGAGTTTTCTTTCCCCAAACTCCACCCAAACCCCAGTCGAGGTGATGGGGTGTGTACAAACTCCTATGTTTGAAAATACCGTAGCCCCCCCACCCTTATCCCCGGTTTTACTTTCCGCCGTTTCAGTTACCCACGGCGAACTGGGGTCCAACAATATCGCATGGACAATTCCAGAAATAAGCAATCCATAAGGTTTGTCTCGTCCAACATTCTGAGTAACACGAGGAAGTCTTGCGCCACCCCGCCTGGGACGTGAATCATCCCCGCCACGTCCGGCGTATCCACGCTGTAGGTGCAGCACAATCATCTGTTTTGAGAGAGATTGTCGTGACTGTTTTTTTGTTATTGCTGTTACTCTCTTGTCCTGCCTAATTTATTACTTAAACATTATCACAGGTATGTATGTATAGGAAAGAGCATAGTGTGTGTATATATATACACATAGTATATACAGATATAACATATATACATACATATATAAAACGTATATATACATGGTTTGGTGCTGTCTGCAGTTTCGGGCATCCACTGATCCATGGTCTTGGAACGCACCTCGCACGGACAGGAGGGAGCTACTGTTCCGAGGCGCGCAGCCTCGCACTCACTGCCCTGGAAACCCAGTGTGGAGTCCCACAGAGCTGCTCCTCCCCAACCGGGCTGTAGCATCGCTGTAGCATCGCTGTAGCATCGTGCCACAGGCCTGCCTAAAAGGACATCAAAAAGCAGCTCCACGCCAGTCGCTGGTCTTTGTCTACCTGCTCGGTGTCCTCTCTCTGAAACCGGCAAGAACAACCTCTCTCTGGTCTCAGGATCAGGAAAAGCAGTGTTTCTCCTAAATAACTACTTTGTTTTTCTCATGTAAACCCTGGAATTTTATTACCTCTCATGTTTCCTACTTTACTAAGGCTGTTTATTCTCTTTTTTTTTAGTATTGATTTTTAGAAAGGAAGTGAAACATCGATGTGTTGTTCTACTTATTTATGCATTCATTGGTTGATTGGTTGTTTCTTGCATATGCCCTGACCAGGGATCGAACTCACAAGCTTGGGGTATTGGGACAACATTGTAACCCACTGGGCTACCCAGCCAGGGCTACTAAGGCTGTTTAGAAGCTCAGAGCCAACCAATGCTGACATCCATCTCCTTGAGCTGATGTCATCCTGGAGTTCTCTCTTCCACTTGTTCCCTATTTTTTCCAATTCCCTCAACTTTTAATTTTATCCGTTTGTGTATCTTGTGCTTTCATAATTCCTCTCAAAGTGTTTATGTATTGGAGTATAAACACAATATAAAATTAAAGTTTTTGTCCAAAAACTGATGCCTTGCACACATGTGCCATCTAGTGGTGAAAGTGGTACCTTCCAGAACAGAAACCCTTGATTTTTCAGATTTGTTTTTGCAGAGAAGTGGAGAGTGGAAAGGATAGAAGAAGGAGACCAGGACCTCTCTCTGTGCTTTGTCATGGAATTGAGACTGCTGAGGATTAAAGAGACTCCAGGCAGGGCATATGAGCAGGTGAACCAATCATTAGAATCCAACATGATTTATTGGAATCTGAAGCAGCAGTCAAAAAAATCATAAAGAACTTGCAAATGAGGAAGACACCGGCAGTGGAAGAGTTAAGTGAAAGGTGTTAGAAAAACCAAACAATAAAAATAGACCAGATTCAAACAAATGATCACTTGAAAGTACTTAATGTGTTCTGATTGCAGATGGGACCAGCCTTTTTTTAAGTATTTACATTATCTTAGGAAGAAGCTTAGAGTCTTATGTTTTTGTTTTACTCCTGAGAAAACTTGGGCTCGAAGGCACTAAGCACCTAGTCCAAGGTCACACAGCCTGTTAGGCAGAGGTTCAGGGTGACTCTGAGACCAGTCCTCCTTCCCAGAACCACACTGCCTCTAATCATATGTAGCCGATGCTCATTTTGGGTTTACATTTTGCACACACGGTTCCAAAATAAAAATGTGAATATCACATAAAGGTGCTGGATCAAGCATGTTTCCACGGAGTTATTACTCATTGGTGTTGCAGCTGTCCCTTGGCACACCCCCAAAGGGTCAGGACGAGGAGGTGGTCAGGAAGCACTGGTTTCACTAATCTCCATTGGATGGCATAAGCCATTAGTCCACAATGAAAAGGAGGGATTCTAGAAGCCAGTCCCAGTAGCTGAGGAAGCCCTAGCCTGGGGAACAGAAGGTAAGTTCATTCATCCACAGTGTTAACCCAGCACCTGCTCTGGGCCAGGCTCCAGACAGGATGCTGGGCCAGCAAGGCCTGCAATGCACTAGTCACATCCAGGAGCCGTCTATCTGCCATCTGTCTGTGCCCTGGTGTGTTTGGGGGCACAGCTTGAGCTACAGCTTGGACGTGCAGGACCTGAAGACCTAGCCCAGGGGTCTGTGGTGTCCCTGTGAGCTGTCTCAGAAACAGTCTGTAGTCAGGGGTGGGGTGGGTAGGGCTACTGCCTAAGCAGAACTTGAGACATTACCATATTGAACAGCACAGATATACTAGAACCGTTTAATCACCTCAGAGTTCTTGGACAGCACTAGCCAAGAGTGCCCTTTCTTGGATTTTCTGCTTCTCTGAGTCTTACTGGTTCTTCCAGGCCCTTCAAACACTGATACAAACAGAGAGTGCTGTGAGTCACTGGTTTCTGGAAAGGGCAGAGCTCCAGCACAATGGCTGGTCCAGCTCTGATGTTCAGAAGTACAAATGACCTACCTGAAACAGATGGCACCCAGAGCTGAAGTCCTTAAACTTTTCAGGATTCTACACTCGTAAAAGCTGCCGGAATCGGGACAAGGAGAGCAGAGGGAATGTTGGGGGCCTCAACTTTTGAGGTGAGAAAGACCTAGGTTCCTATCCCGAGTTCCCCATTACTAGTTGGGTGATCACCAGGCAGCAGTTTTCTTGCCAGCATTAAGAAGCTAAGGCCTAAATGAGGATTAGATGAGACAGTGGAGGAGACAGTGCTGGCTCATGGTAAGCACAGATTTCTTATTCATCTCTTCTTGCCCTTCTGGATGCTAACCTCTGCACCACCGTGGATAGAAGCCACAGGCTACCTTCTCACTGGGTACAAGGTAGATGCTAGAGATGGCTAGCTGTTCCACTCATTTTCTCAGTGGATATTTATTATAAAAACACCAACTGCCTGGCCTCACGTTCTGCAGTTCTGCATCATACAGAACTAGAAAGCAAAGCCCTGAGAGGAAGAGGAACTCACTGTCTCATGGGAGAGATTAGTTGGCAAAACAATAATTAATTATATAGCCAAGGAACCAGAAGTTGAGAGTAACTAAGGGAAGAACACGGAGGAGGAGATAGTAAGGCGGAGACAGGGAGGGTGAGTAACAGTTTGCCTGCTCGGCAAGAACATAGGAGAGGGCAAGCCAAGCAGAAGTAACCACACATGGAAAGGGGAGTCTAGGGGTGCTGGAAAGCAAGATAAACCCAATGATGAAGGTCCTTGAGCACTGGCCAAGGAGTTTGGCTAGTAGGGGACACAAAGCCTCCAAAAGGGAGTAAAGTCATCATATTTGAGTTTTGAAAAGATTTCTCTATTGCCAGTGTGGAATGGTTTAGAAGAGGCAAGATGGGAGAAAGGAAAGCCAGTCTCAAATTGTTCCAAGGGACCTCTAGTTCTCCACATAACATAATACCCAGGTCTTACCGGCCACAGGGCCTTTGCACTTGATGCTCCCTCTGCCTCTTTGCTGTTACAGAGGAAGCAAATGTTCCCTTTGCCTCTTTGCTTCCTTTTTCTCTGCTTTCAGCTTTCAGATTAAGCATGTCTTCCTTTCCTTAATCTCCCAATCTAATTTATAGTTCCCTCCATTATTCCCTCTTGTAGCAGCACCGTTTCTTTTTATTTACTACAGCTCAAAATTTTATTCTTATGTGAACTATGTAATCAACGTCCGTCTTCCGTATTAGAGTATTAGATTATAAACTCCGGGAGGGTCGGGTCGTGTCTACCCCATTCAACACCGCGTCCCCAGCACCCAGCACAACACCTGTCGATTGGCACACTCTCAGTAAATACTGGATGGAGAAAACTGTTAGAATGGCCAGGATGTTCACGGCTTAAATTAGAGCAATAGCAGCAAAACTGAGAAAAGGAAACTAACACCACACGTGTTAGGTGGACAGGGCAGGTCTGAGACCCTCAGAATCCAGTCCGATCGTAGAGTTCTGACGATACAACCTGTGCAGGTCAACAACCCTTTATCCACCACACCCTCAGCTTTTCCCCCATGAAAATGAGAACGACGCCACTACAGCGGGGCAGAATAAATGTCCTCAAGGCAGAAATAAGCCTTGGGCTGGGGCGGAGGGGCGTGGTGGCTCACTTGAGGACTGTTACGGAATTTCGAACACCCGCAAGAACCTCTGGCGCGGCCTAAGGGCGGAAGTAACTGCCTGATGGCAGTCCTGACATAAAATGGGTCCCCCCCCCCCCCCGTATGCGCAGCGCGACGCTTCTTTGTACCCGCATAAAGCGTCCGATGAGCAGCAGAGGAGGGGGCTAGTTTAGGGCCCTTATCTTTCGTTTCTTTAAAATATTTTTCCCATTTCTCAGTAGATTTCTCTAATAAGTGGCTTAATCGAAATCTAAAGAATTCTCGAGACTGTACGATAGAAGGGAGATTCCAGCATGGGATAAGCAGGAGGTAAATGGGTAGGTGCTAGTGCGCAGCGCCACCTGGTGGGGAGGAGAAGCCAATGCCCTCCTCTTCCCCACTGACCCCGCCCCACCCGCGACCCCCAGAGCCGGGGGAAACGCGAGCGCCCGCGGGACCCGGAGACCTCCACGTTACTACAGTTCCCACAGGTCTCTGCGCAAAAGCGGGAGCCGAGCCGCGGCTCGCTTCCCGCCCCGCCCCCCTCAAGAGTGTGGGACGCTTTAATCCTCACCAGTTTGTCAAATTCCCCATGGACATGGGGTAAACCCAGCACCATTCCCATCTAATCAACCACGAGGAAATAATTGCCGCAAGATCCTCTGGGAAATGTAGTTTCCGAGATGACTTCTGGGAAACAGAGGAAGGCAGCGAGCTTTTGCAGCTCACTGGAGCCGGGTTCGGACACGGTTCCCCCTGCGCTGCGGTGATGAGGGGTTCCAAGCTATGGGCGGTAGCTGCTGCCACCGTCTGGACTCGACTTCTGGACTGGCCTGCTTAGTCCCTGAGCTGACCCTGTTGGCCAGCGCTGACCGTATAGTTTGCATGTACTTAAACGTACGGCTTCTGTGACCTCGAGTTAACTTACAGGGCCTTGTACGACCTCGACAGTGCTCTCCCACAACCTTGGTCTGTGCAGTAGCCAAACCACTCGAGTTGCCTCGAAACTTTACTAAATAAGCCATTAATTAATTATTGAGTTGCTTCATCTTTGGGGACATTTCCAACTACTGTTCACACTCCGACACCTTGTCCTCACCCAGGAGGAGACCCACTCTGTGACCTAGGACCCCTCCCCTTTCTTGCTAGTTTCATTTCTTCCCCTATCTAGCCTCATTCCTAAGAATCCTGTCCTGCCTCACGTTCTTCTGTCACAACCCCAAAGCGTAGGTAAATAAAGTTACCTGCCTTGAGTTTGCTAGGTACTCCTGGAGGGGAAAAAGACATCACCTAACTACCCAGGTTTGTGCCACTAGAATCAAAGTCTCAGGAGGGTAATAAATAAAGGCAGGGAGTCTGCTGCCAAGGCCTCTGGAAGGAATACAAGGCTTTGAAAGAGACATCTTTGTTGCCTTACACCCCATGTTTGTCCTTCTATGTAAGAGCATGAGAATGAAATGCAGAGCAAAGCAAAATATTAGTGATGAGAATATCCTTGAGTGGCATGTTGGTAAGAAAGCAGAGAATCCCATAAAGACTCAACCAGAAATGTTAAGTGACATAAACAATGAGATGAGAAATAGCAAGAAAGCATAGCAAAGACGCTAAATTGGTGTAAGTTAAGAGGTAAATGAGCCCGGAGAGCAAATGACAAAGTCCTTTAAAAAGCATTATGCTGGAAAGAGACTGGGTGTTTCTGATGGAAAGCCAGGCATAGGCAATGTTTTGTTAGCTTTCCAAGAAGATTAAAAGATTATACCAAAAAAAAAAAAAAAAATCCCTTGGTAAGTGGCAGGTGTAAAAGGACCTTGGAAATCAGTAACTAATCTAGCTTCCCAAATAATTTTTTAGATTTTTTTGGCTCAAATAAACTCTGATAAAAAAAATTTTTTTAACGATAATTTTTAAAAATGGGTCTTTCCTTGAGGCAAAAAGGACGTGTAAAACAGAGATGTTCGGACATTCTAGAGTTCAGAGGCAGAGTCTCAGGCAGACCGAGTCCTGCTGTCCCACAGGCCATCAGGCAAGCTTTGGAGTCCCCAGACCAGGACCACACACTGTCTGCACTTCTCAGGAAGAGTGCTGCTGAGCGCTGGAGAGGAGGTTTGGTTCCATTCGGTTCTCTTAACAATGGTAATGTTTTATTAATTTGCATATTTCATTCCTCTATAGCATGAGGTCCACTTGCCATGCAAAATCAGTCAATGAAATACCTTAAAGTGTATCTGCAGTGTTTTCACATACCATGTGATTTTTGTATAATTAAGAAAAGACGCACATGGACATGGACAGCAGTGTGATGATTGCAGCGGGGAAGGGGGTGTAAGGGGACTGAATGGTAATGGAAAAAATACAATAAAAATTAGTGTAAAAAAAAGAAAGAAGCAAACTGGAAAAAGGTGTTGCTTTGAAAGCAATCCAATTGATTACAGTTCTACATAAGAGCCTTGCCACCTGACTGTAAATGTAAAGATTTGCTGTTTACTACCAAACAGGAAATCACAGCTACACTGTCATGTGCCTCTGCAGGAAACGCTCGCAGAGGATAGCCGCATGTTTGTATGCAAGGCAGATATCCAGAACCAAACAAAATGATTCTGGAATCCCACACAGGACATTACCATTTTAGGAGTGGAGTGCAAGATCCCCAATGAACAAGAAGCACGAAGATACCAGTTTTCATCAAGGCAGGGCAATGCATCTCAAACTATTTGTGCATAACCAGTGTGTTTCCTTGTTTGTTTTTAACACACTGCACACCAATACTTTTGGAAAGTGTAAGTTTGCTTCTAAGAAAAAATGAAATGACCACATTTTGCTGTGTATAATGAGCACTTTTTTGCCCAAATTTCAGAGGGAAAAATAAGGATGTGCATTATACATGGGTAGTGCCTAAAATACCTTGTATCTGTTCTTGTGTTTTGTAATTATTTGTTACGTAAAATTTCTTGTCCCATAATATGTTCAAAATAAATGCTAAAGTTCCTTTATAATATAAAAAAGTATCTAAATATAAATAAATAAAAATTGAATTAAAACAATTTAAATGAAAGATTTTTTTCCCTGAAACTTTGGACCAGAAATGTGGGCACGCATTAAACACAGCAAAATACGGTGTAATGAATTATAAAATGTAAAATACAAGACCATATTTTTAATTATTAAATTCAACATATTGTACAAAATCACTCTAAAATTTCTCAACGAGTTCCCAAATACTTAGGTTCAATTCTTTATTTAGTTCATGGCAGACCAGATCACCAGACCACACTTTCTAAGGACCACATTTTGAGTAGCACTGAGATAAAGTGTCTAAAAATGGAGATCTTCCAGAAACATATCACATATTACTCCTTGGCTCAGACTTGTGTTATTTTTATAATATTGACTTATTTAAGTCATATTTATATATATAGTTTAAGGTCAGCCAGAGAGCAAGGGTTTTTTGTTTGGTTGGTTGGTTTCTTTAAAATCTTTATTTATTGATTTGAGAGAGAGAGAGAGAGAGAAACATCAATTTGTTGTTCCATTTTTGGACCAGTTATTTATGCATTCATTGATTATTTCATTGATTATTTCATTGATTATTTCTTGTATGTGTCCTAACCAGGGACCGAACTCTCAACCTTGGTGTATCAGAACGGTGGTCTAATCAACTGAGCTTCCTGGTTAAATCAAGAAGTGCAAGACTTAAAAAACAAGGGTCCTCTGCACCTTCCTTTCCACCCCACTCACTTTTTCCTTTTCTCTTTCCTTTCCTCCCATGTTTCTGAACAACAAGCATGTAATGCTAAGTGACATCTTTCATCCTAAGGTACAAATAATAATAAATACCCATCACACATCTTAAAAAATAATTACACTTACAGCTGAAGCTCTATTACCTCCCTAATTTCATTCCCCCTGCCAAAAGTAAACCACATTTGGTTTTTATTGGTGTTTATTATTCCCATACATGTCTTTTTATACTTTTATTAGATATGTCTATATTCCAAAACCAAGTATATATTGTTTGTTGTGTGTTAAGGTTTAGAAAAATAGTATAATACTTTCTGAAGCCCTTTTTTTCCTTAACATGATGTTTTTGAGAACTATCCACAAGGATATATGTAGCTGTGGTTACATTAATTTCCTCTGTTGTGCAGTATCTCATTATATGAATATAGCACAATTTATTTACTCACTCTCTCTTGATGGACATTTATATTGCTTCCCATCTTTTATTATTGCAACATCATTTGTAATAATAAACAACGTGCCCTCGCGCACAACTGCAAGAGCCCAGGGCATATATACCCTTGTGGTTCTGTGTGACTCATATATCCATGAGTGAAATTGCAAGGTTGAAGGTCATATCCACCCTCATGCGCCTCCACCGTGAGATATTGCTTACTTGATCTCCGAAGTCCTTGAACCAATTTACACTTACTTCAGCAGGGTAGGGGAGTTCCCAGTTCTCCATAGGACCAAAAAGTGTGAAATTTGCAAACTCTTTAATGTTCCCAAGCTGATGGACATGAAATGGTACCTCATTATGGTTTAGTTTGCATTTCCCTGATCAATAATGAGGTCAGGCATCTTTTCTATACTTATTAGCCTTTCTGGCTTCTTATTCTGTGATTTACCTCTTTATTTTTTCACTCATTTTTCCATTGAGCTTTTGGTAAGTATTGACTTATGAGTTATTTGTATATTCTGAATTTGAGTCCTTTGCCAATTCCGTACATATATCACAAATATCTTCCCAGCCTATAGTTTGTCTTTTAACCTTTTTAATGATGTTTTTGGGTACTCAGGCATTTTTTATTTTAATAATATTAACTTTATCAGATTTTTTCCTTATGGGTTGTGCTTTTTGTATTTTATTAAATCTTTGCTCCAACAAAAGATCATAAGACATGCTCTCACCTTTTATTCTAAAAGCTGTTTTTTCTTACTAGGTTCTTGAATTCCACTGAGGTTTTGTATTTGGTCTGAGCAAAAGTTTCTATTTTATTTTTTCCTAGAGAATAACAAAGTACTCACCACTTTTTGAAAATCTGTCCTTTCTCCACTGATCTGCAATGCCACTTTCTTACGTATATCGAATGTCCATCCACAGGTGTGTTCCCGGGCTCTGTATCCTGTTCTGGAGATCCAGTTGTCTATCCCGGTTCCAATGCCACACTGCCTTACTCGCCACATGTTGTAATAAGCTTTGTTGGTGCTAGGGTAAAACTCCCATCCTCTGCTTCTTCATGTATGCCTTACTTATTCTTGTACATATTCATGAGTATTTCTCAATCAGCTTGTCGAGTTCCCAAGGAAACATGTCAGAATTTTTATTGGAATTGCAACAAAATGTATATATGTTCTTACAGTGAATTGACACCTTCATCATTTTGAGTTTTTCTGTCCATGTTCATAATATGTTTTTTCTCTTTATTTAGGTCATTTTTAAGGGTTTTCTATCATTTTTGTAATCTTCCATATAAAGGTTTTAAGTATCTTTTGTTAGATTTATTGTGAGGCACTTTATAATTTCTTTCTTAATGTTGCAAATGGCATCTTTTTTTAACTTTATTTTTCAACTCTGTGTCTGAACTATAGGAAAGCAATTGAACCACCTTACTAAACTCTCTTATCAATTCTAATAATCTCTTCGTAAATTATCTTGGCTCTTTCTACGTAAATAATCATATAACCTATGAATGACTGCATGGAAGTGATAGATAACAGGTTGAATAATGCCTCCCCCCAAAGATGTATACATCCCAGTCTCCAAAACGTGTGACTATGTTAACTTACATGACAAAATGAACTTTGTAGATATGACTCAGTTAAGGGTTTTGAGATGGGGAGATTTTCCTGGATTGTCCAGATGGGCCCAATACAATCGATCACAAGGGTCTTTTTAAGAGGGAGGCAGAAGGGTCAGAGACAGTGAAGGTTATATGTTGACAGTAGCACAGAGAGACGATGTGAGGATGGAAGCAAAGATTTGAGTGCTATGCTTTGATTACAGAACAAGGGGCCACAAGCCAAGGATTGGGGGTGGCCTCTAGAAGATGAAAAATACAGAACATTCTCTCCCAGAGCCTCCCGAAGGAACACAGTCCTGCTGACATCTCAATTTTAGACCCAAGGACTAGACTAATATCAGACCTCCAGAATTGTAAGAGAATGAATTTGTGTTATTTTAAGACACTTTATGGTAATTGTTGTAGCAGCAATGAGAAACTAATACACAGTGCATGTAAGATAAACTTCTTGAGACTTATCTTGACTGAGCTTATCTTAATTCTACTCTCTCATTTGCAAGTTTGGTGGCTGTAGAATTCTAGGTTGGAATCTTGTTCTCAGAACAAAACAGGTATTTTTTTTCTTTCTTTACAATTTTTATATCATCTATTTATTTTTCTTGTCTTATTACTATGCTGGCCAGACTCTCCAAGTACAATGTTAAGTAGAAAGATAATAATGGATACCCTTGTCATTTTCCTGATTTTAAAGGGACTGTTGCCAGTACATCACCACTTGAGTATTCTATTTGCTATAAATTATTGGTAAAGAATTTTCATCAAGTTAAAGAAATTTCCTTATTTTCCTAGTCACCTAAGATTTTTGTAACATAAATGAGTACCGAGTTTTTATCAAATGCTTTTTCTGTGCCTCTCAAGATAATCATGTAGATTTTCTCCATTAATCTATTGTGATGGTTTATATTAATACTTCTTTTTTAAGTTGGACCAACTTTGTATTGCTGCGATATGATCAGCTTGGTTCTGCTACATTCCCCTTGCTAACACTTTAATTAAAACTTTCATAGACATGCTTATGAGTGAAGCTGGCTCTGAGTTCCTATCCTCCACTGTCCTCCACTAGTTTGGGTTCAGGTTTACATAGAATTGAGATGGGGACTGTTCCCTATCCTCCTGTTTTGGTTGGTTCTTCTCATTTTAGAAGTTAATCATTTACTTATAGCTACAGGTTCAATTCTCTTCATTCCACACTCTAACCCACAAACACACTTCCACTGCCTTCATTCTCTTTATATAGCTATATCATACTTTTTGGTTCAGTCAATATTCTACATTGTCAGGATTAAGTAAATATTATATGCTAATGAGTCATATATCCTTTTCTGTATGTGCCAATCAGTAAATCTTCCCAAAATTCTTGCACAGAACTGTAAGTCAATTCATTTAGGCAACTGACATTTTTGGTTTTTGTGGAGAAATCTCTCCTGGAGTTTTCTTGTTCTCTTGCTCCAGACTGGATTATGAGGTGCCTGCTTCCTGCTATTTTGGGGTTATTTCTCTCAACTAACACCTGCAATATTCCTTTTGTCTCTTTTCTGTATTGGAATCTTGTTTCCAGATTGGAATCTGGTGTCCTTGTTTCCACACTTTTCTCTTTCTTGATTTACTGGTTCACTTTGGTGGAGTAGAGTCTCTCATTTTGAGAAGAGATGATTGGAAGATAACATTTTTGAGAACTAACTGCTCTGAGTTTACCTTCATTCTGTCTCTCATTTTCTACCTTGTATAGGTCCGGAATTCTAGATAAGAATCCTGTTTTTTCAGAATCTAAAGGTGTGTTGTCTTCTTACTTCCATTCTTGCCAGTGAGAGACCACCACTGTTCGGATTCTTAGTTTTTTGCATGTGAGATATTCTTCCTCTCTTCTTGCTTGTGTAATCTTCTTTTTATCTTTTATTTCTGATGTTCTGAAATTTCAAAGGATATAGTTTGGTGTAGATTTTTTAACCCTTCATTGCACTGGACTTTTAATCCAGAAATGCTTATCCCCAATTCATGGAAATTTTCTTATATTATTTCTGTGTTTGTGCATGTGTGAGTGTGTGAGAGAGAGAAAGGGGGAGAGAGAAACATCTCACACGTATGAAAGAATACGAGTAATGCAGGGTCCAGCAGAAGTAACACCATTGAGCGTGGTTGGTAGGGTACATGAATCTCTTGCACAAGATGGACAGCAATTTGAACATTTCACCTAAAATGTCAAGTGGTGTGCTTGAGTGTGATAGTGTTATGCTACAGAATTATATGCTTATGATTTTGTAATAAAGGATTTTGTATATATTACCAGCACATAAAAAGGGACGTTATTTGTGCTGGACCCTGTATAAGTTATGAAACATAGTAGTAAAACAAACACCTGTGGACCCACTACTCAACTTAGGAAATAGGATATTATCAATACCTTGACCTTCCTATATGTTCTTCCTGATCGCATTCCCTGCCTTCCCTTACTGCCTCTCCTACTCTTCCCCTCCACCACCCACGTGATCTCTCTCCTGGCTTTTTTCCCAATTCGATTGCTTTTTTAAAAAAATTGTTCCACTACACATGCCTGTGTTTCTAAACTCTGCCTTGTTCACTTGTGCTTGTGTTGAACACCGTAAAAATAGCATCGTATGAGGAAATGGCATTTTCTGTAGCTTGCACCTCATCGACCATTGTTCCGAAGAGTCATCCATGCGCATCGCAGGAGTTCATGAACTTTTCATTGCAGCGTCGCATCCTGTTGTGTGAAGATGCCACAATTTCTTTACTCTCCCAATGACAGGCATTAAGTTACTTCCTCTTCTTTTATCATGTCTACTAGTATGATCATTTCTTTCCCTCATTTGCTCTCTTCTCTCTGAAACTTATGTTAGTTGTTGGAGCTCCTGGGCTGAGCCTTGAATTTTCTTCCCTCTTCTCTCCTGCCTTCTGTTTCTTTGTATTTTTCTTCTACTATCTCAGATAATTTCTCGAATTATACTTTAACGCATCTATCGAATTTTTTATTTCTGCTATCATATTTTGAATTCATAAATCTTTCTATCTGTTGGTTGCTTATTCTAGCTTACTGCTCTCTTTTCATAGTTTTCATAGATGCAAACAAGGTTGAAGATTTTCTTGCAATTTTATTTTGCTTTCTGCATTCTCTGCTTTCCCCTAGGGTTGTTGGGTGGGTAGGTGGTGGCTTTATGTCTCTGTCTTTCACGTTAGAAGCTCCCCTCTGATGGCAAGGAATGCTTAGCTATCTGCTCAGATGTAATAGCACAGGCACCAAAAGGCTGATTTTGAGCCCCGGGGGCATGAGTGGGGTAAGTCTGCCAGTGGACGTCATAGCAGGGTGATCGGGTAGAGACCCAGCTCTTTTGCTGAGGGAAAGAGCCAGTAGGCATTTTCTCTTGGCCTAGTCAGTTTCTCCGGAGAGGAATTTTCCTCCCAGAGGATGTAAGCTTGCCTACCATCATTCTGGCTGCTCTGAAGGAAGAGTGAGTGTGTGGGGGGCTGTGCAGGGGGCGGTGGGGGCGGAAGGAGTAGACTTTGGCTTAATGTCCTTTTTCAGTATAGTTCTCTGTTCTCATCTGGTTATGCAGGGTGGGGATGGAGATCTGGGTGTCTCGCTGCTGCTCAAACACACAGCCAAGAGGCATCTCCTATTTTCAGCCCCTCCCCTCCTCCCCACCTCTAGCAGATATTTCACTTAGAGTCCCTACAGGGAAGAATCCACTTGCTGCTTATTGTACACCACCTTCCTTTTTGGACTTACATTTCAGCTCTCTCTGCTCTTCTAAATCAGTTACCCCCGACTTTCTGGCTTCCAAAATTCCCTGGACATCTGTCATCTGTTCCTGTATTCTCTCCTGAAATTCGTTTTGTCCTTGCTTCTTGTTGTTGTTGTAATTTCTCTCCTCTCATTTTGAGATTTTGGGGAAGAGGAGGAAATAAATGCACCCGTTTTCAGTGTCGTTAGTCCACAATGCGGAGATGCTAGCCTGTGGGCAAGATCTGAAGGGAGAAGCACTGGGAACTGCAGGAAGTCAGCAGGGCCTCGCTTGGACATCTGCAGCAGCTTCTGGTTCTCAGAGGCCTCTATATGCTGGCCTACAGCCTGGCACAGTGTTCCATGATGTGGCAAATAGAGAGGAATTCTCTGCGTATGTGTGGAGACAAGTGATGCTTTTGCGAAGAGCAGCAGAGGAAAATGCTATAGAACTGAGGAAAGAGAATCAGGCTTGGTTGTTACCAGAAAGGGTCCGGGCCCGGAGCAGGTCTGCTTTGGGATGGCACATAGTAGGTGGGTTTTTGACTTCGTGCAGGAAAGATTTCACAACACAAGTCCAGGTGATTCTGAGAGTATGTTTATGAAAGCTGGGGACAGTGAAACAAGGAAGGGCTTAGCGTAGAGGGAGCACCAGGAGAGAGCCTGGGCTGCTTTGTCTCACTGGAAAGTCAGAGACAAGGGGGCCTTTCAAACAGGTTCAGGGGGTCACCCTGGGATGAGCTGCCGCTGCCCATTGTTCCCCTGGCTGCAAGTCTCGCGGGGACCCTTAGAGTTTGGGAGATGCACACCTGTGGGAGAAGGAAGGGAAGGGAAAGACACAGGCCCACTCTGGGAAGAAAGAACGCATTGGGTCCTTCGTCTTGAGGGTTGCAAAGGCTGGGAGTTTAGGGGAGGTTTTAGGGAAGGTCTTAGGGAAGGATCTCAGCAGAATATTCATCAGTTTCTCCGGGTGTAGCCTTTTAGGGTCATGGTCTTTACTGAGTGGTTGGCACCAGGGCAGGGGGTCGTTTGTTATCGAAGCTGGTCCTGGTGTTGCCCACCTGGTTTTGCTGCTTTTCTGAGCCCAGAGCTAAAATACAAGTGAGACCTAAATGTTATCTCCAGGGATGGAAGGCGAGGAGTGGAGGTCTAAGCCGAATGACCAGTGATATGAAAGGTCAGAGAGTCTCAGCTGCATGAGCAGGGAGCGACATGCCAGGCGGGGACAGGCCACCTGGGGGTGAGGTCTGGCGTCAGTTTTGCCCATTGCTGGGCACCCAGGACTTCCCACCCTGGTGACCCTCTGTATCTGACTGTAAACTGCTCTGCCAGTTTGTTCAGCTGTCTGTCTCTTTCCTCATTCCACTTGCCAAGGAATTTTCCCAGCTTCCTACTATCCTGCTTCTGTTGGAGCAAACAGAAGTCTACAGGCAGAAGTCTACACACTGATGTCCACCGTCTGGATGAATCTCACCCACCCCATTCTCCCTATTAGAAGACTTCATTGACAGGGGAGGCCATACTAGTGCTCCGAGCAGCAGCCCAGTGTGGCAGAGCTCACTAGCAGCCCCTGCTCAGACTCCAGGAGTCGATGTATGTGTGGGGAGAACGGCAGATTTCGCTCCCTCAGTCAGAAACCCCTCACCACTCCCACCCTTCCAAAAAGACCAGGACTTGGACAACACCAGCTACCTTGCTTCCACTGTGGACCAAATAGCCACCAGCAGGAGAGCGGAGGTTCAAACAGGATGCTAACTTCCCCTCTCATTTAACAAACCGAAGTCAGGTGGGGAGATTCTGAAAGAGGACTGAGCAGTCACCACCTGTGCCTCCAGGGCTCTGTGACCTGGGCTGGGGCCTCGTCTCCCTGACAGCCTGAGACAAGCCCTGTTTGATTTCTGAGGGGCAGATGTAAGTATTGTTGATGCAAGAAATGGACAAACCTGTAGATAATTTTCACGAGTTTATTTAAGCCAAAACTGATGACAATTGCTAGAAAGCAAGATCTAAAATGCTCCAGCAAATAACAGTTTTGCAGTTTCTTCCATGCATTTGAGATTAAGGAGGGGAAATAAAGATTACCTAAAACGGGGAGAAAGCAAGGCAGGGACTGGATTGCACAATTATGTGCTTTCCGAAGGGTGGTTACTGTATTTGTGGGGTATTGCTTCTGGCATTTCAAAGGGATGTTAACCCAGATGCACAAGAACAATGGACAGGGCTGGCTTAAAACCTTTCACTAAGGAAGTTACAGGCCTGGGGCGTGACTACCCACCATGACCTGTCCAGTTAGGAATTTGCCGACTTATCACAGCTACCCTTTTCCCCCTTTCTCCTGGTCGTGAGCACCCTGCAGTCATTCTAAGAAGCTAAGACATGCCTGAGAGGAGTGGGGAAATGGGAAAAGGGCCTGGAAGAAAAGCTTCTGCCCTGGTGAGTAAGCAGGCTCTGGACTGTTTTCCACAGCACCAAGCCATTCCCGGCAGACACGCACTGGGGTGTGCTGATGTGACACGATTTAACTCAAATCCGACACTATCTACCGAGACGTGGCAGCAGTTCCCACAGGCTACGGGCTCAGTCCCACAAGGCTGCCCCCACTTCAGGTCCAATCCCAAATCCCCCGTGCAACAAGCTGTGAATCTGAGCTTCCCAACAACCGCCACCCCCGCCACACACACCAGGTCCGATAACTTGTTAGAACAGCTCACAGAGCTCAGGGAAATGTTTACTTACATTTACCAGTTTATTGTAAAGCGTATTTTTATAAGTGATCCAGAAGGACAGCCAAATGAAGAGGTACCCCAGGCAAGGTCAGGAAGGGTCCTCAGCTCAGGAGCTCTGTTCTCCGTGGATCTGGGGCGTGCCGCCGGCTCCCTTCACATGGGTGCCTCCGTCAACCCAGGAGCTTATCAAATCTCCTTGTTCAAGGGTGTTCATACGACTTCAGCTGTAGCACCCAAGCACCCAGTTTCCTTGGCGGAAAATTCCAATCCTGTAATCACTTGGTCTGTCTGGGGTGACCAGACTGTGTAAGGGCCTCACCCTGTCACCTCATTAGCATAAACTCGGGGGTGAACGAGAGGACTGACAAAATGAGTAACAGAAGATAGTCCTATCATCATTCACAAAATCACATGGGTCTTAGGAGCTTGGTGCCAGGAACCCCAGGTGGAAACCAAATGTATTTCTTATTATGCCACAGGTACCAACAGCTGTCCTCCATGACAGCTGCTTCTGCTTTCTCCCGGGTGGCAGCAGCGCTGCTCACTTCGGGGAGGAGATTATCCCCCACACTGCTCCCCGCCCCTCACAGAGGGAGCATGGGGAGGGGAGAAGGAAAGCCTGCAGCAGATGCTGTTGGTAGTTCGCCCAAAGACCCTGGATCCCTGGACTGGTCTGCGTGCGTGCTCACTCTCCGGGTGATTTCACTCCAAACAGCCTGTGCCTGCATCTCTTGATAGAGAGCCTGGAAATGTACGTCCCCTTAGGGCCAGCCCTTAACAAATGACTCACAAGCATGTCCACAAGCATGACCGTACAGTCCTCCAGCTCTCTTGCTCCGTGTCGGGGGCAATTGTAAGGCGTCTGCCGAGTTCCCATCAGGGGTTGAGCCAGAGCTGCCCTCTTCGGGACTCCACTTGCCGCCCTATCTTTGCCTGGCCTCTTTCTTCCAGGCCCCACTTCCCCACCTAGACCCCAACCATTTTTTTTTTTTCTGGGAACACTTCTTTAAAAAAAATTTTTTTTACATGAATTCTCTTTTCCAAATCTGCTTCTGGAAACTCACCCTAAGGCAGCCCCATATTTCAGAGTCCTTGCCGGTTCTTTGCTACTAAAGATGGAGAGACTGGATAGCGCTTGGTTTATAAAGCACTGTAAGGAAGCTGCAGGTGTGAACAGGGTGGACTCTGAGATGAGGAAAGAGTGGAGACTTAAGTTGTTTCTTCAGATTAAAGGGAGAGAATAGGCTTCTGAAGGAACCTGGCATGGAGAGAAGAGGAAGCTGGGAGTTTGGGGTGCAGGAGGGGCTAAGCAGCATGGCAAGATGCAACCTCTCCGTGGTGCCAAGCCTTCAGTAATGACTGCTGCTCAGACAAACATTGTGTGGGTGTGATGTTTGGGGCCAGAGGGATCCAATGAGAAGGCTGCTTGGGATGCGATGCTGCAGTGCGGACGGGAAGACAAGGCGATCCTGGAACTGAGCTCCTGCAGTGGAAGCTGGCACTCGGAGCCGGAGAAGAGTAAGGAGAACGTAATCCAGCACGCAGGCGCCACACGCCGACGCACACACGAACCCACCCGGAGGAGGCAAAGGATAAAACGCCTCCTCTGAGATCTGAGTTAGGCACAAAATACCTCCTCCGAGATCTGAGTTATGACAAACTAGAAATAATGGAAGGATGGATTCTAAAATCACCCCGGAGGAACCCCAAGGCATCTACACCATCAGAACAGCATTTCTCAGTTAAAATCCCTAAGTCGACACACAGTAAACAGGAGTCTGCTGGAAGGTGGGGCGTACAGTCCGAAAGGCCAAGCTAAGGCCATTATCATCCAAACCCACGATGGGAGTCTTAGAACACGGCTTTCCTCTCCCCACTCCCACTCTCCCCACTCCCACGTGTCCTCAGCCCTTCCCTACTGCTCCCAGCCCACGGCAGAGCCAGGACAGCCCTAGGATATCCTCCACCCCCCCCCCCCCCCGCCGTGCCCTGCGCCCCCAAGGCTCTCAGCAGCCTGTGCCGATAGCCCTGCCCTTTCCTCACCCTTTCTTCCCTCCACCCCGCGGCCAGCCTCCTCCCTGCATGCCAGGGTCCTCAGGGCGAGGGCCCCAGGGCAAGTGCGGTCTCCTGCAGGCAGGGAGCAGGGAGACCCACCTCTGACTCCACTCCTACCTCTGACTCTTCCCCTTTCAAGTCTTTATTCCACAAACATTTATTCACCACATGCTACTCACCAGAAACGGGGATCTTTGTTTTGCCTCCATTCCTGTTTCTGTTTCTTTGTCTCTCTCTCCCTGACACCATTCCTGCCTCTTCCCTCCTCCTTTTCCCTTTTTCTCTCTTGATCTGTCATCACCCTCTTCCTCTCTCTATCCCTTTTCCTGGTCTCTTTGAGTTGAACTGGCCTACGTCTCTGAATGCGGATGACACAGCAAATTTGACTGCCCACAGAAACTGCCATGTCACAAAGCAGTTTGTGCTACCAAGTCCATTATTTGTTGCCGTTAAGAATAACCAGGCAATGAACATGATTTTAGATCTTTTTCTGCCTCTCTGATTAATTACTTTGGAAGAGCTCCCTACGTATAGTATTTTTAGGTCAAAGCGTGTGGACATTTTTAAGGCTTGCCATATATTTGGAAAATTATTTTCACGGCAATGTTGTACATGTAACTAGAGTTCTTTAGGTTCGTATCAACCTCATATGTAAGGTGGGGTCATACATGTTTTCCCAGGACCCCTGAAGACACTCATGTTCTGGAATAGCGCTGTAGATGGGTCTTTTTGTAGAGAACATGCCTAATCCCCTTTCTGAATATTTGCTTGTCAATTCGTTCAACACACATATCAAGCATGTGCTACGTGCTAGTAATGACCCTGGACTAGACTCTGGTGATTTAGAGCCTTTCTAGAATCAGAGGTAACTCCTTTCAGATTAGGGTCAATTTTGGCATTCGGCATTCTAAAAATCAACAACAAGATGGGAGCGTTCTCACAAGAGACAGAGTGCGATCACAGACCATTCTACCAGCCGTGATTTCCTACCCAGACACTCGGAAACAGCTTCCAGCTCACACCCACGCTGGCTTCAGTCTCTGTTGATCGAGACGCCTTTTTTTCAAACATCTAAACTGCTTTGCCGACCTATAATTTTCAGTCGCAGCTTGCCCTCCAGGGTGTCCAACCTGCGGCCCACAGGCCACATGTGGCCCAGGGTGGCTATGAATGCAGCCCAACACATAATCGTAAACTTACTTAAAATATTATGAGATTTCTTTTGTGATTACACGTCACAATGTATGGCCCAAGACAACTCTTCTTCTTCCAGCATGGCCCAGAGACACCAAAAGGTTGGACACGCCGGCTTAGGCTGTTTCTGTTCCTCCAGAATTCAGACACAGAAACCTAATCCCCCATGTGATAGTATTTGGAGGTGGGGCCTTTGGGAGGTGATTAGGCCGTGAAGGTGGAGCCCTCACGAGTGTGATGAGCGATAAAACACCCCAGAGTTCCCTGGTCCCTTCTACCATGTGAGGACGCAGTGAGAAGAAGGTTGTCTACAAACCAGGAAGCAGGTCCTCGCCAGGCACCAAATCTGCCAGCACCTTGATCTTGGACTTCCCAGCCTCTATAACCGTGAGAAATAAATGTATGTTGTTTATAAGCCACCCAGTGTATGGCGATTTGTTGTGTCGGCCCAAATGGACTAAAACACTTCTTCAAAAGAAGGAGGTGTTTTAACCCCTTTTATTTCCTCCCCTGTGGCAGAATTCCTGGGCCATTGTGTATGCACGTATTCTTTTCCCCCATCTGAGGATCCAATGGCCTTGTCTTTCTCTCTGTTACCCATCAGGTACATGGAAATACCAAGCATTATATTTTACCCTTGTTGTAATAATTGCTCACAGATGTGGGTATAACTTGCTCACTAATCACAATATTTAGCTGTTAGGTGAGTTTTGAGGGGTGATTTCAGGTCTTCAAAGAGGAATTTGACTAAAGGTCACCTAGAACATTTGGGTGTGCTTAGAAGCTCATGGTGTGTGTTAATCAGATAACCACAAATACAGTATGATAAAAACTTCTCTGAAGTCGTACTATAGGGGAAGCAGGATTTGAGAGGAACCCAGAGGAGAAGTCCATCACACAACAAACAAGGGCAAGAGAACTTATTAACTATGTATCAGCCAGCTACTGCTGCATAACAAACACTGCAATAATCTTAGTCTCAAACAACAATACATATTTGCAAATTTTTTACTCAGATGACTAGAAGTTTTCAGGGGGTTGACCTTGATTTTATCTGGGCTTAAATGAGCTTGGCTCCAGGCCATGGATTTGGTTCAAGTCCATTCTATGCATTTTGGAACTCCTTGCACCAGTGGCTATCTGGTTAACATGACAACACAGGCAAGCAAGAGACCAAACCCAACATGCAAGCACATTTTAAGCCTCTGCTCATATCATGTGTATTAATATTTCATTGGTCAAAGTAGTTCATATGGCAAAGCTCAAAGTCAAGATATAAGGACGTACATTCTTCCCATAGAGGTATAGTGAGAAGCAGTGAATATTTGTTGAATAATCATCTACTCTACCACAAGCTGGAGCTTGGAGAACCAGGGGACGTTGTTCTAGGGAGCAGTGGGAGGAATGAGTGTTCCGTAAAAGAACCGAATCAGGAAAGGCTTAGAGACACAGGATGCCTGGCATATGTATAGAATGGTGGGTGGTTTGAAGGACTGGACACTTCTGAGAGATGTTGAGTAAGTGTAGGAAACTGAGTCAGCAGAGGGAGACAGGAGCCAGTATCTCAGGGTTGGAGGAAACCCAAAAGATTTGAGAGACTCGGGCAAGGCAAGAGGCCCACCCTCCCTGTTGGATTTTCAGGGAACTCTTGCCTTGTTCTTGAAGCTTCTATGTCTTGGGGTAGCGGGGCTTCCATCAAACCCTCTGTGCTCTCTAGGCAATGAATATCACCTTCTCTTCACCCCAAGGGAAGAAAGAACTGCACTAACTCTCCTTTTCTTTAACACCTCTCGTGTCCAGCAGAGCATCAAGTATATGTTGATTGCAGGTACCCCAATGTGGGAACAACATTTTTCTTCGTATTTAATTTTTCCTGACTGGGCCTACTTCTTGAAAGAATGGCTCAGAATGGTGAGAATGAAGGACACACAGCCTGTGGGCAGAAATAACCAACCTTCACGCTTTGATCAGCAGCCTTCAGGTTACATGCGATGTAATTACATAACGAGAAACCAGTTCTATTGTATTTAGCCAGCTCTTTTATATCAACTCAAAACCTGAACCCTTCATGTCCTTTTCAATGGCTGCATTGTATTTTATTGTATGTTTGTGCCATCATTTATTCACTCTCTGAATTTTCATCACTAGAAATAATACTCTGAAGAATAGACCTTTAAATACATATTTGCTTCCTGGTCCAGTTATTTGTCTAAGAATGCATTGCTGCAAGTAGAACAGTTTGTTCCAGTGCAAACTATTCTAGTGCATACCCACTTAACCTTCCCTACATATTATCAAATAGCCTGCCAGAATACTTCTACTAGCAGTATCTGAAAGTGACTTTTCCTCACACATTTGATGATACTGGGTATTTTACACATAGGTAACATGAGTAATTTTATCTCCGTGTTATAATGGAGCAATGTTTTTATTTTTATTTCTTTGTGGAAAAAAATGTGTTTGAACTAGAATTCTCACAGCAGACCTATCAACCAATGTGAAATAGAACGTGGATATAGAAGAGGGAAATTATTAAAGACAGGAGCAGAAATTAATAAACTAGAAAGCAAAAAATAAATAGACCTGATAAATAAAACTAAGAGATTTTTCTTTTAAAAAGAAGGGGGGGTGGAGGAGAAGAAAAGAAAAAACTACTATGAAGCACAAGCAAAAAAGAAAGAAAGAAAGAGAGAGATAGCAAAAAATACAGTGCTAGGTATAAGGAAATTCTATGTTAATGTTTGTTAATATGCTTGAAATTTTATCTGAAATAACTGGTTTCCCTTGAAAATATAAGTTCCTAAAACAGATTCTACAGTATCTATATACCAGAATATACCAAAATTCATTGGTAAAATGGGAAAGGTTGTAAATAATTTATGCCCCCAAGCAACAGAGCCCCAGATGGCTTTATGAATGAGTTCTAGGAAATTTCATTTTAAAATATCATTCCTGTGTGTTATTTAAACTAAATATTTAAACTAGCATGGGAAAAGATGTAATTTATAATACAAAAATACAATGCATTTTATAATACAGAAGTCTAACTAAGCACTTACAGATATGAAAGTCTTCAATGAAATATTAGTAAGTTATACCCAGCAGTATATTAAAAGAATTGTGCACCGTGATCAAGTAGTGTTTGTTCCGGGAAGAACGATTGGCTCAATGTGAAGAAATCTGTGTTGAGTCCAGCATTCTGTAATACCTCAGATGGTGAAGGAAAAAAGCATACGATCATCTCAATATATGCCATAAATGCGTTAATTAAAGCAGAACATTTATTTCAGATAACGATGACGGGTGAGAGTGGTGACCACAATGGCAATAAATACATTAGTAAGTAAATAACAGAAGGGCCAAGGACACCTTTTGTTTGTTTTTTTTAGTCAGAAGCCACAAGCAGCAAACTTAATGTTAAAACTTTAAACATTGGAAGTGTTTCCACTCAATTAGATGCTCGCTATGATTGTTATCAATCAAAATGTTTCTCACATCTCAAAACAATGCCATCAGTTAAGAAAAGAAAGAGGGATAGATGGGAAAAGGAGCAAGTTACCTTTCTCACCTGATTATATTATTTTCTTCCTAGAAAATCCATGGAAACCAACGGAAAATATTATTGAAACTAATAAGAGAGGCCAATGCACTGGTTCGATATAAGAAATACATAGGCAGATCTATGACTTTCTTACATCCCAGCAATAAGCAGTTAGTAAATGTAATGAAAAAAGGACAGTCCCTTCATAATTGCAACCACTGTTAAATACCTGTATACGACTGACCAAAAAGATATGTCTTATATGAAGATAACTATAAAATATTTCTAAAGAAGAAAAGAGTTGGAGACACTGCATTTCACGGTATAAAGATATTTGTTTTCCCTGAATTATCTTATGAATTTAATACAGTTCTAACAAAATCCTTATGGGATTATTTTTGGAACTTGAAAGATTGATTCTACGGCGGTCCAGAAGAAGGTTTGCATAAAGCCAAGAAATTTGGACGGGCTCAGAGCCTCACAGAGTGAAGACTACATCTCCCATCCGTTCTTGCAGCTAGACGTGTTCATGAGACTAGACCAGTGGAAGTGTCTCGTTGCTGCGTCTAGACGCCTTTTTTAAAGAAACAGCTTCCATGCATGATTTCCCCTTCTCTCACCCCTTTATCCATCCTGCTTCATGGAACATGAAGGCTGAGAATAGGGTGTGTAGGTTGGACTTGAAGGAGGAAAATCGCATTCTAGTACTGGCAGAGCAGAAAGCTGGAAGAAATCTGGTTTCCAGGAAATCAGTACCTGGCTTCGTGAAAGACAGAAACGACATCAGCTCCAGACTGCCTACGTAGATCTGGCCCTAAACAGGAGGGAGAGCAGAACTATCTGATTTAAGCCACAGATATTTCAGGTTTTCTTCATCCATAGGTGAATCTAATGCTATTATAATAACCTTTCGTATTCTCTCCATGTTTATATACGTATATTCAGACCTATTTAACATACGCACACATAAGTTTTCCACAGGTTTTTATCACCGACGGAGAAACAAACTATTTTCATCTTGTTTTCCTCACTCCATACAACCTTGTGAAATGTTATTCATGTCAACTGATGTAGCTCTACCTCATTTTTTTTTTCAAATTGTAAGAGAAAGTTTAGTTAGAAAGTTACAAAGTTAGTAGAAGTGAGCCAGCTGGGCCGCTTAAGCTTCAGGAAAAAAGTTACAAAAGCAACAGAGGGCCCCTTAGAGCTTAGGAGAAAGAAAGGCAAAGGTCTCACACACACCCCCTCCCGGAAGGAGAGGGGGCAGGGACAGGTGTGGGCGTGCTACCCAGAGAGTGAGCTCCCTGCTTCCTGGGTTTTGATGGCTTTAAAAAAAGACCAAAATTTATTCCCCATCCTCCCATTTTTGGGCATTTGCTTTGTTCCTGATTTTTATCTCACAATTAACAATGAAGTAATCAACATACGTTCTTGTGCACTGGTGCTCTTGGGTCTAAGGGACAGAATCCTAGGATTGAGCTAGCTGGATGAAGGGTGTATGTGTTTTAAGTTTTAATAGATGTTACTAGATTGCTTTCCAGAAAGCCTGCAGCACTTACATTTCCACCAGCAGTGAGTGAGAGCATCCCTTCTCCACACCCCCACCAGCAACAGCTCCTTTTTATGTTTTCAGCCGTCTGGTGGGTGTAAAATGTTACCTCAAGTTGTTTTTCCCAGACTTCCAATCAATATGTGGTAATCTAGGACTCCTGTGTCTTCTTTTCACAGTTCTTTCGCACAAGATCACTTCACTCAGTCAAACAACACCTGTACACCTGAGGGCATTCTAAATGGAATCCCAATAAATTCATACGTAAATTTTGAGAAAATTAAAATCTTTGTATTAAGCCTTCCCACCCAAGAACATGGTGAACTTTTCATTGGTTCAGTTCTTTTATGCCTTTCAATAAACTTTACAGTTTTTTATATAGCTTTTTTATGCCTTTCTTGTTAAATTTATTCTTAAATATTCTGTAGTTTTTGAAACTATTATAACAATTGTCCCATTTCCATTTCTAGGTATTTATTGGTAACATAGAGAAACACTATGGATTTTTTGTATATTTATCTTATAACAAGACACCTTATCAAATTATCTTATTCATAGAATCTTTTTTTACTGGAATTGCTTGCATTTTCTTGTTAAGTAATACCATCAGGAAAAAAAGAGATAGTTTTAGCTCTTTATTTCCAGTGCTTATGCTGATTATTTCATTTTGGATTCTTTTTGGGGGGTGGGGAGCATTTTCAAGAACCTCCAAGACTATGATTAATAATGACAGGCCAAGTTTCTTGATCTTGAAATTCCTCTTCTTCAATTGCCAGTGTTCCTCCACTTCTAACCTTGGCTGAACCCCTTAACATCTCACCTGAGGGCAAGAATAGTGTCTGACTTTCCCAACATTCTATCCCCAGCACCCAGAATAAGGCCTAACCCGTACTATAAAAGTGAAAAAAAAATTATTTATTTCAAGAAGGAGGAGGTAGCCAAATGTTGAATTCACTGAGATCAAAGAAGAATTTAAAATGCACTCTGGATTTGACAACAGGAAGGTCATGGATGAATTTAGTGAGAGTATTTTAATGTCGGGAACAGAAGCCACAGGACAGGAATTCTGGAAGTAAGGCACACCAGGCATGAGGGAAGGCACTCCAGACACTGGGCACCTGAGCCCCCCTGATGCTGACGGAACGCTGAAAACAGCTCAGGACGGCAGAGCCTGGGGTGCACGGAGAGCTAAGAGTTGGTCGGGCAAGAGCCACGCTGAGGACTCCGGAGGCCGTGCTTCAGCCTGGGGGCTGTGGGCAGCTGTGGAAGAACTTTAAAGAGTCGTAATGTCAGACTTGCTTTTTAGGAAGATCACTCTTTCTAAAGAAAATGGAGCACTATCTTTTTTTTTTTTAAGTCACCCATTTCTCTTCATTTCTACTTGCGTTGCCTTCTCTTGGGTCTCCCTCCCCGTTCCCCCGCCCCCTGCCCCCGGTGGACTGCTGCAACAACTACTGATTTACTGATTTCCATGCCTTCATTCTGGCTCCTCATCGATTCAGTCTTCACACCAGCTTCCAAGGGAATCCTGTTGTTTTGGTTTTCAGAGCAATCTTTTATAGATTACAAATTTGATTATGCCTTATTTCTGCTTAAAATACATAATTGGGAGTTGTAAAGCACCACCTTGGTTTCTGTGGGATCCAGCCTTCCCAGGTGAGCTTCTGAGGGAGTCAACATCCATCCTTTGGTTGGTAGAATCTCTGTCTGGGGAATGACCTATTCTTGGGGCTCCTACAGAGAAAGTCAGTTAGTTTCCACTCTAGGGAAACAAAACTCAGTGAGGATCTAGTGACCATCCATTGAGGTATGGGGGTACAGATTTCTTCAAACCTGCTTATTCTACCACCCAAGAGCTGGTTCAAATTGTGCTAAAAGCTCAAATTATCCCACTCTTCTGCTGACTATTGCCTACCGGAGGTCCTGATGCCCATATGCCTGCTGAGGTGGGAGACTGAGTTCTCTGGAAACAGTCTGCTCTGTAGATCTGTGAGTGAGGAGAGAACCAGGAGGGTTTGGAAGGGATTTGGGGAAAAGTTCTTCTTGGAAGACTTCACATTCAAACCAGTTCAACACTAGGATTCGGTAATAACAATGGTGACAGTAATGTGGGCGGGCAGCTTAGCCGCCATATGTTTGCCCCTTCTCCTCAAAGCCTGGCATTTCCAGAGGCCAAGACAGTAGTATAATGAGACTTGGTCAGATTCTAAATATATCATGAAGATAGAGCTGATGGGATTTGCTGACAAACTGAATGTAGGCAAGAGAAAAAGAGATGGATCAAGGATGAAAATTAAAAAAAAAAAAAAAAAGATGGCTCCAAGGTTTTTTGCCTGGACAACTGGAAACATGGAGCTGCTACTTACTGAGACGGAAGAAACTACAAGGTGAGAAAGTGTTGAAGAGGTCTGGAATTTAGTTTTAGACGTGTTGTATTTGAGGTGCTACTAGACAACTAACTAAAGGAGGATACCAAGCAGGTAGGTGAATATACAAGCCAAGAGTTTTGGGAGAAGCCTAGATTGGAGGTATAAATTGGGGAGCGTTGAAAACCATGAGACTGGATGAGGTCACCAAGAAGTAAGTGGAAATAAAGAAGAGGATCGAGGACCGAGTCTGGGGAAACCCAACATCTAGATGGGGAAATGAGGAAGACCCAACAAAAAGACTGGGAAAGAGCAGTCACCGAAGTAGAAGGAAAACTAGGAGAATCCAATGTCATGGAAGCTAAGCACAGAAAGGGTTTCCAGGAGCAGAGAACCATCACTTGTGCCAAATGCTGCTGATAGATTGTATGAGTCCCAGTAGGACTAGCTGCTGTAATAGAGAAATCCCCATATATAAGTGGTATAGGCAATATGAGTTTATTTCTCACTCATGTAAAGTATATGTAGCAGCAGAGAGAAAGGATAAAAGGAGGAGAGAAGCAGTTCCCTGCTCCATGGTGATAATCAAAGTCCCATGTTGAAAGAAGCTGAGTCATTTTCAATGCGTGGCTTCCAAGGTTGCTCAGGGTATCATTCCCCCTGGCCCCAGTAAATGGGGGTGGGTTGTAAGGATGGTTCATGGGAGATGTATTGGAAAGAGTCTGGCAAGAAATAGAGGCCACAATCAAACTAGGCAATTTGAGAAAGGTTTAACAAAGAGACTATCTATAAAGATGTGAGCAGGGGCAGGTAGACTATCAAGGGAGTTCCATAACCTTGAGATTGTTGATAGTAGGAGCTGTTACCACCCCAGATGTGAAGAGACAAGAGAAAGTAATGGTTAGTGGAATTGCGAGAGAGAAAGAACCATCTGGGGAGGCATACCTGGGTGAAGCTTTGGTAGAGGAAACAGTCGACTCAAAGCAACCTCACAGGAGGGAGCCAGGGGAACAGATACCCTGAGCTCACTCTTCTCCTTCCCTCCAGTCTCTTGCAGTACTTCCCACAGACTCAGCCTAACCAGAATCCAGAAGTCTCACTGATAAAGTTCCGATGGTTAGGCTCCCAAGGCACAGAGCAGGGTGGAGAGAGGTGAAGAGTGGATCTGAAGAAGCAGATAACTAGCACAAGACACTTCTATGAATCAGGTTTGGAAGCTGCATACATCCCTTCCACTCACATTCCAATGGTCACACCTCAGCTATGTGGTCGCATCTAACCACAGATAAGTTTGGGGGATATGGTCCCGCTGGTGCCCCGGTAGGAGAAGAGGTGACCAGCCAATCCCTCTCTACCTCATGGCCAAGCAAGATAACTGAGAACTGACATTTGATTTAGCAATACAGAGGCCATTGATAATCGTGATAATCCAGTCCTGGCAGAGTGCTGGATATGAAAGCATTATTGGAATGGATTCAAGAGAAAAATGAGAGGAGAAAATGGGAGGAGGCTAAATGGGAGGTGGATAATTCAAGAGAAAATGGGAGGATGATAATTGGAGCAATTGTTAACAACAACAACAACAACAACTTCTTTCAATGAGGTTGCTGTAAAGGGAAGACAAGCAAAAAGGCAGTAGCTGGAAGTTTGTGAGATCAAGTGGGTTTTGCTTTGTTTTTCACAATGAAGAACTACAAGCATGTTTTTATGCTGATGGGAATGTTCCAGTGGAGAGAAAAAAAATTGATGATGCAGGAAAGAGAAGAAATGTTGCTGGAGCAATGTCCTTGAGTAAGCAAGAAGGGATGGAATCTAGTGATAAGCCAAAGGGATCGACCTCGGAAAGGAATACAGGCAGTTCATCTATATAGTAACAGGGAGGAGAGCAGATTCTATGCACAGAGTCATGGTAGGGAGTAAATTCAAAGGAAGGAGTTTGTTGAAGCTGTTTTCCAGTTACCTGCAGTTTCTCAGTGAAACGACAAGCAAGATTATCAGCTGACAGTGAGTCTGGAGGGGGAACTAGGGGTTTTGGCAAAAATGAGACAGAATGACATAGTTACCTAAGAAAATGTGAGAAATTATACCCAGAAGTTAACCTTCCCGAAGGAAATGGTCCAGTCATCTCTCAGATGTTCTGCGTCCGCACCAGGTGAAGCCCTCTGGCCCTGCCTTTGTCCACTCTGTCTGTGGATGTCTCCTTGCCCTACTCCGGTATCAGCACTGGTTAATCAAAATAAAGAGCCTTTTTAGAGCACCTACAAGTTCCAAGCACTGCTCTAAAAACACGTATTTAGCCATAATAACTCTGAGTAGGTCTACTATTTTTTTATTAAATTTATTGGGGTATTGGGCTAACATTTGTTAGTGAAATCACATGGGTTTCAAGTGTACGATGCCATGAGATTTTATCTGTATAGCATTGTGCACCCACCACCCAGATTCAAACCTCTTTCTGTCACCATCATTACGAACCACTACCATCAACCCCATTTTATAGTGAGAAACTGAAACACAGGTAGTTAATACAGCAGATGTGTGAGCTGAATTCACACTCGGGAAGTTTCATCCCAAGACCCTTGCTCTTGACTTCTACGTATCTATCTGTGCATGTTAGAAGTGTCAGAGTGAGAAACACCAGCAGGGTCTGGGCTTGGGGAAGTAAAGGAAATTGTGAAGGGTCAGGGGGCTGTGGCTGTGTAAGTGAGGGAGAGATGCTGCCCTTTAGGAGAGGGTTGGTGGGGGCTTGCTGCTGAGAGAGGGGTGGCCACGTGGTAACTCAAAGAACCTAGGACCAAAAGGCAGAGCCAATATCAGGAGCACAGGGACAAGGTGAGGAGGCTGGAGTAGACTCTGGAGTCTTTCCCATCCTGGGTAGGCTCTGCACCAACCACCACGCAATGCTTGAATCAACCTTGATTGAACTCCCCCTGGCTCCCACGTGTGTTTCACTGGCTGACGGAATTGGTTCTGTCTCCACGATAGGGGCACGTGGCACCATGGCAGCAAGAATAGTGATGGTATGGTAAAATAGCTCCCAATCAATGGACACTTCATCAGTGAACAATGAACTTCATGAAGAACTTTATCAATGAAAAATCCATCAATAAGCAAAGAAGCCAGTCTTTATTGACATTATATTATTCAGTGCTTATAATACCCCTGCGATGGACACACCATTACTCCATTTTCAGATAAGGAGACTCAGAAAGGTTGGATCACATGTTCAAGGTCGCTAGGTAATAGGTGGTGGAGCTAGGGCTTGAGCCTCAGCCTGTGAGAGTCGTCAGAAGCCTGCCCTGGCTACACTGTATCAGCTGCCTCAGTTTGGGGATGAAGCCCCAGGAGCACTAAGGCAACCTACAGGGCCCTGAGGGCCTCTGTGGCAGGGGCCCTGGGTGAGAGGGACTCCCTTTAATGAAGGCAATTGAGAAACAATCCTCCTCTTTATTTTCTCTGTAACAGGGGCTCAGAAAAGCTAATTATCTTCCTGTGAACCAGTTGACTATTCAATTTTCTCCATTTGGGTAATTAATTATCAGAGTCAAATGCAGGATCCAGTTAATTTTAGAAAGATGCAGCTGTAGGGTCATCTGGGGAACAAGCTCAGCTGAGAAAGGGGGAAGCACGGGCACCAATCTCTGCGGTGGCTTGGAGGGAGCGGGGAGAGTGGAGGGGCCTCAGGCTGGCTGGAGGGGAGGGCAGGGAGAAGCAGGCAGAAGAAGGGTTGGGTGGGATTCCCTCTTCACCACAAAGCAGCAGTCAGAGTCCTGGGCCCCAGAGGGCAAAGCTGCCGTTGCTGTTGCCAACACCACTTGAGGGTAGCAACCGGGACACTTCAACCACCAGCTGCTTTAACTGCCTCTTCCCACCCTTTGAGGAATCAGTGGGAATCTGCCATCCTCTTGGTCCTGTCTCTGGCTATCAACACATATTAACATTGCTGATATTTATCAATAGCCAGGCCCATTTCATACCAAGGAGGTTAAGTACTATCACTTATCTGTACTACAGATGAGAAAATTGAGGCTCAGGGAGGTAATGTAACTTATTCAAGATCTCATGATTAGGACATGGTGGAAGCTGCGATTCGAACTCAACTCCCGAATCCACGCTCTGGCTGTCTCTTGAAGTGACAGGCTGCTTGTTCAGTTTTTTGGGCAGCACAAAGTGAAGAACTGGGATATTTGGGGCAGCAAAGGTTGGAAGAGGACTTGGTTCACTAAACAAAGTTAAGTGGTCACGGATAGTCAAATCCTCAACAAGCTTCTCAAGGGAAGGGGACATGATCCTTGCATCCGCCAAAGCAGAAAGTCTAGGAAGGATCCTTGCCACTGTCTACTCCCATATGCTCTGGGGGCATCAAGAGAGGTTGGAGAAGACCTGGCCATAGAGTCCATATTCTGGGCCAGTTGCTGGGTCGGGTGGGAATTATGATGGTGAAACAGTTTTGCTGAGCACTTACTATATGCCAGGAAGTATGCTAATCACTTTTACATGGGTTAACTCATTTAATCCTTACCATGATCCATGAGGTGGTCATTCTCATCGTTCTTATTGAATAGATAAACTGAAACACAAATGTTAGCCCCTTGCCCTTGGGTTAGGAAGCTGAATTCAAATCCTGGTAGTTTGACTCCAGGCTTACCTCCTGGTCACCTGGGCCCTGGCAGAGGTTCAGAGAGAGAGAGAGAGCTGGTGGGGAGGCCACCCAAAATCATGGACACCATGTTCCAGAGGCTGGTTTGTTAAATCTCCTGACCACCACCAACGTCCACCTATTGCAAAGAGCTCTGCTTTCTTGCAGAGAGAAATTCTCCTTGGATGGACTCCCAGAGACCAGATGCTCTGACTTAATTCAAGTACTGAGAAGTCCTGTGGAGTTGGGTCCTAAGCCAGGACCCTTCTGTGAAGACCCTCCACTAAAGACCCATCTCTCTGAACTCTGGTCCAGCTCTGTTCTTCCTACATTTGCCATTACTTCCTACATCCCATTACTTTGGGCCCTGCAAAAGCCCAGGGCCCAAACTGGACATGTCCAAATTAGGTCTCTCTCCTTTTTCCAGCCCTGAAGGGGGTTTCCAAGTTCAAAGCCAGGCTCCCTGGCCCAAGCAGCAGGCCCAGAGTCCCAGCAGGTGCAGCATAGTTGCTAAGCAACATCTCCGGATCTCTGTGTGTTCCTGTCACATGATCATTGTTGCTAAGGAAACAAGTCCCCTGGCATCCCAGGACACAGCAAGGCCTAGGCAGTGGTGTGTTACCTGAGACCTAACAAAAATCTTTCTGTCCCATGCTACTGACAAGTTGCGAGTCCCTAACTGCTATAAGGGACTATCAGGTTGGTCCTTGTCTCTTACCCCAACACTGGCTCTTAGCAGGGTGTGCCTATACTGGAGCCTTGGTCACTCACGGGACAGTCATGGAGACCAATTCTTTGGGGGCAGTCAGTAGTAAGAGTGGCAACAGAAGGATGTATTAATATGCCAGCGTTCAGAAGGTGATCTTACATTCCCCAATCCCTCCACTCTTTATCCATAGACTCAGCTGTTGAGGCAGGATGGAAAATATTGGGATTGGAGGGTATAAAAACTGTTGAGGGGCTGTGGACAAGAGAGTTGCAGCAGAGTCCCAGTATTATACCACCAAGAGAGCCAAACGGGGATTTGTCCCCAATACCACCTCCCTCACCCGGAGCTCAAGCACTGCAGAAGGATGGATGCCACCTCAGGGGGTGGTAGTCTCCCTGGAGGGCTGGCCTCCTTGGCTTCTCCAATCCAGACTTCTTAGGGCTCCCTACACCAGACTGGCCCAGAAATGAGGTGAAGGGCAAAATGGTAGAGATGGACAACAGGAGAGGAAATATGAGAGAATTTGAGCACCAATGAGATAGAATGAATAAATAATATGAATTCTAAAAATAAAGAATGGAGAGAACAGATGGAAGTAAATCATCAAACAAATAATAGAAATATGATGAAAATCACTGGAATATCCCAGGAAAGATAGGCATGGGTTTCCAGATTCAAAGATGCCAAAGAGTGGCCTAAATGAATATTGAAAATAGTTCTACCCTAAGTCACATCTTTGGAAAGCATCAGATTTCTGGGGTCAAAGAGGAAACCCTAAAAGCTTCCAGAGAGTCAAAATTTGTTTCAAAAATCATATTGGCGTCAGACTTTTCAAGAAGATAGAAGACCACGCAGCAATATCCTCTAAATGTCCAAGGAAAATAATTTCATCCTTTCTGTTATAGCGGCTTTCATTTCCAAGACTTCTTTATTAATTTGATTGATCTCATTTTATAACACTTATATTTTCATGGGTGCATATCTAATCTTCTCTCTATGTCATCTCAAATTCCTTCAAATTACACCTGTGAGTTTGTGTCTCTATTCACAACAGAGGCTTTCCTCAAATGTTTGAGGGTGTTTAGTGGTTGTTTGGATGTTTAGATTAGGTTTGGGGTTAAAATTTTTTAAATATATTTTATTGATTATGCTATTGCAGATGTCTGACTTGTTCCTCCTTTGCCCCTCTCTACCAGGTACCCATTTCCCTCCAGCAGTCTCCCCCCTTAGTTCATGTGCATGGATGGTGCATATAAGTTCTTTGGCTTTCCCATTTCCTATATGATTCTTGACCTCCCCCGTCTCTTTTAAACCTACAGATTATGCTTCTTAATCCCTGTGCCTTTTCCCTCATTTCCCCCTTTCGTCTCCCAGCTGATAACCCTCCAAGTGATCTCCATATCTATGATTCTATTCCTGTTCTTGTTGTTTGCTTAGTTTGTTGGGGGTTTTTTTAGATTCAGTTGTTGACAGTGTGAATTTGTTGCCCTTTTAATGTTCATAGTTTCAATCCTCTTCTTTTTCTTAAATAAGTCCCTTTAACATTTCATGCAATAATGGCTTGGTGATGGTGAACTCCTTTAGCTTTACCTTGTCTGGGAAGCACTTTATCTGCCCTTCCATTCTAAATGATATCTTTGCTGGACAGAATAACTGAGGCTGTAGGTCCTTGCTTTTCATTACTTTGAATACTTCTTGCCAGTCCCTTCTTGCCTGCAAAGTTTCTTTTGAGAAACCAGGTGATAGTCTTATGGGAACTCCTTTGTAGGTGACTCTCACTTTTCTCTTGCTGCTTTTAGGATTCTCTCTTTATCTTTAACCTTTAATTATGATTATGGCATTTTAATTATGATGTGTCTTGGTGTTATCTTTTTGGGGTCCGACTTGTTTGGGACTCTGTGCTTCCTGAAGTTGTATGTCTAGTTCCTTTGCCAACTTAGGGAAGTTTTCTTTCATTATTTTTGCAAATAAGCTTTCAATTTCTTGCTCTTTCTTTTCTCCTTTTGGCACCCCTATGATTCAGAGGTTGGTACATTTAAAGTTATTCCAGAGATTCCTAAGCCTATCCTCGTTTTGTTTTGTTTTGTTTTGTTTTTTGAAGTCTTTTTTCTTCCTGCTGTTCTGATTGAATGCTTTTTTTCTTCCTTGTGTTCTAAATTGTTGGTTTGAGTCTTGGCTTCATCCTTTCTACTGTTGGTACCCTGAAGATCTTTCTTTATTTCACTCAGTGTAACCTTTATTTCTTCCCTTATGTTTTTGCCATACTCAATGATTTCTTTGAGACTCCTGATCACCAGTGTTTTGAGCTCTGCATCTGATAGATTGGTATCTCTGGTTCGTTTAGTTATTTTTCTGGGGTTTTGTTCTGTTCTTTCATTTGGGCCATGTTTCTTTGTCTCCTCAATTCGACAGCCTCCCTGTGTTTGTTTCTGTGTATTAGGTAGGGCTGCTTTGACTCCCTGTAAAAGGCACCTGTCTAGATGAATGTGGCTTCTTTAAATCCTTAGTTGTTGGACTTCCATACAGCTCGATTTTCTGATGGTTCTGGTTGTTATTTGTTTTGAGAGATAGTTGTAAATCTCTCTGTGGTTGAGTGAGGAGGTGAAGCATGTCTACCTACGCCTCCATCTTGACTGGAAGTCTAGGTTTAGAAATTTAGATTGCCTGATCATACCTCACAGTAAAACACCAAAAACTGATCAGAAGCTCTTTGCAACTGGCTTGGGCATGTAATTTGTGAATTTCACTTTAAAGTGATCCCCCAGAATCCATTTGTCAGATCCTTCTTCTATTCCTGCTTAGATTCCCCAGAGTAAAGTGTTGCCCACTCCCCTGCCTAGAGGGAATGATCCTGGCTACCAGCATGCTAGCAGGGGTGAGAGAAGAAAATGATGGGAGTTTCAACTCTCAGTATGCAAATATATGCCCAATTCCCCTATTTTCATCAGCTCTACCTGACATCCTCCAATTCCAAACGCCCTCTTTTACCTTCTCCGGAAAATAAACCTGCAATCTTCTGCTGGTGTTGTGGAGAACTGAGAGGCAGGGGTCTGCATCTTAGACTTGCGAACCATGAGAAGACACCAACTATAAAGGGCTACCAGTGGCTAACTGGACTCAAATTAAAAAACGAAAAAACCCAACAACAAAAACAGAGCTGAGCAGCTATTTGCATACCGACACCTCTCATGCAAAGTGCACTTTAAGAAGAATACTGCACTGAACTAACTACCTGCACTATGTTTGTGCCATCTGACTCCTTATAAAGGAGTTCCTGGAATCCCATTTCAACCAATAGGACTGAGGCTTTCCCTATCCAATTGGAGTGGGATAGTTATATCCTCATCAGCTTCTTCACCAACCAATCCAAGCAGCTCCACTGTGGGCAATCAAGACAGTGCCTTTTGGACCAATCAGAGTTCAAGAATTTGGAGGCCTCATTTGCATGAGAATGGACCAATCAGGGACCAGAGGTGGGGACCTCTGTCTATGTAAGTCAGCTCAGGTTGCATCCAGCTCTGGTAACGTACTTTCCCTTTCTACTAAAGACTGCAAAGCATACTGGATTGGATCAGAGCTGTCTAGCCAGAGATGGAGCAGGGCAGCCTCACAACCATGCTATTTTCACAGCCATTACAATTCAGTTGTTTTGCACTGAATAAAGTTTTGTTTTCAGCCTTACCCCAAATTGGGGATTCCTGTTGGTGTTAAATGGGCACCAAGGACCACACATTGCCAACTTCAAGCCAATCTTCCTGTTTCAGCTGCATCCAAATGTGCTACCAATCCCTGAGCTTTAGGAGTTTCTGCTGTGAAAACAGGCTGCTGTTCTTGGCTTTTTCCACAGCCAGTCTAGGGTTCAGCTTTCTGGGTCTCCTAAGTCAGTCACCATTCACTCACCTGCCTTCTGCCTTCTAGTATTTTATTGCTGCTTGGAGATATTGTCTCCTCTCCCACCTTCGTCTTCACAGAGTAAAACCTTGCTGCGCTATTATTTTAGTAGGACTTTGGGAGAAGAAGTTTAGTAATCAATTACACTTATTCAATCTTCCACCTAGAGCTAGAAGTCTTCGTGCTGATTAACAACCAGGACGGAAGTGTGCATCCAGACTGCTTGGGTTGGAATGCTGGCTTTAGCATCCTGGCTCTAGCACATAATAACTCTTAACCATGGGTAAGAAACTCTCTATGCCTCCGTTTCCTCATCTAAAACAGGGATAATAACACACACTTCACTTGACTACTGGGAGCTCTTAGAATAGTGTCCAGCGCATAGTAAACTGTTCTATGCAAGTTATTGTTATTATTATCATTATTATAATGTGTTTACTATGTGTCAGCACCTATGGCGAGCACAGTGGGGTCTGGTGAAACCAAGAGGAACGTTCCCCCTTAAAAGCTACTCTTTCCAGCCCCAAACTGGTATGACCAGTTTTCCCACTCTGGTCTATACCATGTAAATACAGTATGTGCCCTAAGTAAATTACAAGCAGATGAAAGTTCTAGTTGTGCAAATATATCTGGTAACAATGTAAATAGAGTATTCAGATGAATTGGAGGCCAGCAACACAGAGCAGTTGTTTTCAAACATGGTTGAATTTCTTCTATTTAAGTATAATGTTACGGGCATCATTTTCCAAATGACTGACTCACACATTTATTTCTGAGCATTCAAAGCATGTTGTCTGGGGCTCGTTTTGCAGGGCAAATGACACCATCTGGACAATGGAAACAGCACATGCTTAGGGCAGTGTCCCCCTCCCACCCCAGTGGCTTCAGCAAAGTCTCCTCCCCCTTTCAATGAGCTCCCCCTGTGCTTCCTTTCTTCAGGTCGGCCTGGCTTTTCATCTTCCTCCCTTCTCTCTCTGTCCCGCTGAGCAGGCAGCAAACCTGCGGGTTCTGTAATCCTGCTGCACAGCTTTATAACCAAAACAAAATAAAACAAAACCAAAAAAACAACTTGCCATTTGTGAACTTTCCCTCCTGGGAAGGGATAAGCCATCAGCCTTTGTGAAAGTAGCTGCTACAAGGTCTTGAAAATGTGTTGGAAAAGATTGAAGAGGGAAAGAAAGAGAGAGAGAGGGAAGAAGAGAAGCGTGCAGAGAGGGAAGGAGGAAGAAAGACAGGGAGGGGTGAAGGCCCACCAGACCCCAGGTGGAACCGTGGACTCAGCCCTTAAGAAACAGGCGTTTTCTAACTTGAATGCATGTACCAGCCAAAGTATTTCCATTGCAGATTCAGTACCAGGCTGAAGATGACTAGACATTTTTAAAGTGATAGCAGCTGGGCCGGTCCTCGAAAATGCAGTGATTCAGGTTATTATTGTTTCCACGCCTCCCACTCCCTCTGCTTGGAATGGTCTCCCAGCTTCAGATACAAAATTCCCACTTCAGGGAAGACTCTCACACCAGATCATTCAGGGGCCCAGGGGCGTCTTACATGTATGGACAAGCTTGGGAGGTTATTCTGAAACATCTGCAGGTGTAGCCTTCTTTGGCTCCTGCCACCCTCCAGTGGGTTCAGCTATATTGCTGGGCAACGCTCTCCTCCTGCAGACACTGCCACTGGTGGTGCTGAGATGCACTCTCATGCGTGGGAACCAACAGAAGACCGGCAGCTGTGCTGCGCTTGAGGACAGGGCTGTACAAAGTCTCTGGTGCAGCATCATTTACAGTGTGGCTTCAGTTTGCAGAGTTCAGTATTTCCCTCTTTCTCTCTCCCCTCGCCCCACCTTAGCGTTCAGATATCGCCCATTGGACGCGAGTCTCAGTAGCAGTCACCACTGTGAACTCAGAATTATCCAGGATGAGGGCTTCGCCCACTCTGTCACCGTGTTCTTGGGTTTCCTCTTTGCTCAGGGTGAGTTTTATCCCAGGCAGCCCCTCATACCCTCAGGCCAAGAGATGTCCGCTTGCTAAACTCAACAGTTTTGTTGCGACATAGCCAAGCGTGTCTGCACCCCATGCGTGGACAGAGCTCGCACCAAGGCAAGCCAGCTTCCCTGCCTCCCTGTTGATCCCAGTAAATCTTTAGTTCCTTTCATGAGCCTCTGCTTTCGCCCACCAATAACTCCTTAAAAAGTGAAGATGTGATGATTTTCCTATTAACTAGGATGCTTTGAGTGCTTCCTCAGGGCTTAGTTTCCGGGGACAACGATACCTCATGCTAAATAACTCTGTGCTAAGCTCTAAGTACAAACAATAGCTGTTCTAACACACCATAGGAAGAAAGTAAGTGGACTCTATTCCTGCCCTATGCTGTGGCTGCCTGTCTGGGAATCAGCTCCATCCCCAGAAGCGATCGGTTTGGGGATCACCCTGCCAGGCCCTGAGTGACATGGAAGCAGGCAGCTGTCTTTGGCTCAAAGGAGGAAGTAAGTCCATAAGGATCATCTGGTCCTCAGCCAGTGTCTCTAGCTACATCCATCCTCACATTGGCCTTCATATTGGTTCTTGATCAGTATCTTGGCTGGTGAAGAAGATTCTCCTGTTCCCTTTTAGGACCACTTCTTTTTTTTTTTTTTAATATTTTCCTTTTTTTTTTAAGATTTTTTTTTTTTATTTTTTTATCTTTAGAGGGGAAGGGTAGGAGAGGGGGAGAGGGAGAGAAATATCAATGTACGGTTGCCTCTTGTGTGTCCCATGCTGGGAACTGGCCAGCAACCCAGGCATGTGCCCTGACTGGGAATCGAACCGCGATCCTTTGCTTCGCAGGCCCGTGCTCAATCCACTGAGCTACACCAGCCAGGGCTAAGACCACTTCTTTACGCCTTGCTCTTTATTTTTACTGTGGCTCCACGTGCAAGTAACACAGCTTTCCACCTGCTCTCTCTTCAAGGGGAAGGCTTTGCCTGCATTGCATTTGACCTTGGAGTCCCGTTGAGCACTTAACTCATGCTGAGCCCTTTCCCTTCCTCCCTGGATTTTGAATCTCCAACAGGATGACCCAAGGGCGAAGCTACTCCAACTAAGCTTTTTAAAGGGATGGCTAATTTCTGCTGCCTGGATCCTAGAGCTACTCTTGTTCCTGATGTTTCCAAAAGCTAACTCTTCTGCTTTCTTTACAGAATTCTGTGACTTTCCCTAGTCTCCCACTAAATCCCTTTCATCCTTTAGATAGCCCAAGTCTGCATCTGTTGCTTGATTCCACAGGGATGGCCCTCTCTCCACCGCCTACTGTCGCCTGAGTGTCCTCACCCTGAACCCATTCATTGCAGGGCTGAGGAAGCCCAGGCTCATCCCCCGACCACATGCCCACAACTCCCAGGCAAACTTCAGCTTCTGGTTCTTTGTTACAATCTTCTTTCAGAAAGTGGCCATCCTCAATTTAAAAAACAAACAAACAAAAAATTTCCACCCATGATTCCTCTGCATTAATATTACATTTATCAGGCAGTGCTCAACCAGGAAAACAGAACCATACTAAGGATTTAAAGGAGAAGGAAGTCAACTCAGAGAATTGGTTATGTAAGTGATGGAAGAACTGATAGGCCAAATAGAGGATGAAGCAGCAACATAGAGATTAGCAACAACAGGAAGGCACTACCACGCCTAACTAAACTGGAGGGACGAAAGAAGGAGGTGGTCCTACCGGAGTGCAGGGGTTAGGGTCACTAGGGGAAGCTCGGACCACGACAGGCATATCTGATGAGAGCTGGGGTCACAGAAAAGACAGCTGCTGCTGAAAATGCTGCCTGTGGCAGAGAGGGCAGGAATCACCCTGGGTTCTCCTTTCCTCTGCTCTCCAGTCTCACGTCAGTGCCTCTCATGCTCAACCAGCTGCAACCCAGCTGGCAGAGGAGCCCCGGAAAGGAGCCTGCAGGGCCAGCCCCACTGTGACACACGGCGAAGCAGGGGAACGGCCAGGAATGGGTCTGAGAGCAAACAGACCTCGGGCAGTCCACGCATCCATGTTTGAGCTACATTTGTTAGAGTATTATTGAGTTTTTAGCAGTAAATTAATTTAGCATTTCAATAGCACTTAATAAGTATATATCAATGTTCAAAATGTATGCCCTTTTAATTCCTTATTAAGTACAGTTATTAGCACGCTAAACAAGAGAGTCTTTTTTTTTTAATAGGAGGACTTGGTATCATTAAGATGATAATTCTCCTAATTGGTCTACAGATTCAATGCAATCCCAATCAAAACATCAGCCTGAATTTGTGCATAAATTGACAACCAAACTCTGAAATGTATACAGAAACACAAATGATCATATAAAGAAATAGGAAAGTCTTTTCTACTAGAAAAAGCTCTGTATCTTGATTATGCTCTTGACATAATCAACGAACCAGTTCCTTTCTTCACTGTTCATATTGACAAGACTTTCTCTGACTCATAAACCTGTAGGGTAAAAGGATGCAGTAACCCAACAGCAACGTCGCTGGCAGAAGCCGCGTCCCAAAGTCCCCATACCTCAGGCCCTGGAGAAGCAGAGAACAGGGCCGTTACCATTTGGCGACTTAGTAACACAAATCACTCCACTGCTCCCCACCCTCCCCGGCCTTCTCCACGCTCATTTCCGGCTCCCGATGACTGCAAGCAAGACAGGCTGGCCTCACATCAGAGCCCGCAGAAACGGGAGTGGCGCAATGACTGGAAAACAGCACAATAGGACAGGATTTTTTCTCCTGTATACTACATAAGGAGTTGTTAGACTATGTAGACACATACATTTTGTTGGGTGAATTGTTTTAATTTCGTTTGTTAATTTCAACTATGAAAGCAATGCCGACACTATGTGATTTGAGCCCTCCATTTCATCAGTCTGTGCTGGATGAGATCGAGGCTCCAGCATTCTGTAGTGGCTTACATAACTCTGAGCCGGAGGTTCCGATGCAGCGTGTAGACTCAGTCTCCCGAAGAGCAGTGCTGGCTTGCCTTCCTGCAGTTGTGACAAAACAGTGAGCCTGAGGATGGGAGAGAGAAGGGAAGACATCAGGACGGGGCACCAAGTAGGCCCTTAATGTTTATTACGTATGCGTTTAATGACAAAGACGGGACCAGAGTCCAGGCCATGGGACTTCCCAGAGCCCCAGCATCCAGGGCTCCCGTGTCTGAGCTGGCGCAGACGCCAGCACCACTCTCCAGAGGGCGAGCTAAATCTCCACCTGCAATCTGTCTGGGTGTGGGTGGGTTTCCACGTTACATTTCTTGTAATGAACTTCCCAGTGGAAATCTCCACCTGAATGTTCCTTAGATGCCTAAAACAATGTGTCGACACCCGAATGTGTTCATCTCTACCCCAGACCTACTCCCCTGGTGTTTCCTTTCTCAGGTGATGGTACCCCCAGCCATTCATTTGTCTATGAAAGGAACCAAGATATTGCCCTCGATACCTTGCTCCCCCTGCCAGCATCTCTACACCCCCAGCAGCATCTAATTTATACTGTCACCCAAACATCCCATGAACCTGACTGCTTCTCTCCATCCCCACAGCCATCACAGGCCACCTATTATTTAATGTTTAGACTCTCTAGTCACTTCCTGATGATTTTCCACAGAGGGGTCATTCATTCATTCATTCATTCATTCATTTTACAGTTGTTTACAGCTCCTACCATGTGTTAGGTGCTGCTCAGGTACTGGTCAGCAAAACAAAGTTGTCATCCTCATGGAGCTAACATTCTTGCAGAAGCCAGTTGTCCTTCCTGAAGGACAAATATTGTCATGTCTGTTCCCAACTTAAAAACCTATCAATGTCACCCCACTGCCCTCAGCATAAAATCCAGACCTTCTAATATCCCTTCTTCTATAGCTCACCTCACCCCATCTTCCCCTTGACTTATCTTCCCAGCCATGAGGGATACATTTCAGTTATTTAAGTGCACCAAGGCATTGCACATCCTGCAACAAGCCTTTGCATATCCCTCCCCCATTTTCTACTCACCCTTCAGAGCTCTCCTGGCCAGAATTGCCAATCGTAGTGAGGTAAGTCATGTGGGGGACAATAGAATTTGCAGAATGCCCACAATTTTCTGAGACCATCCTGCCACAACCACTACCCCCCACCCATCCCTTCTCCCCAAGTCTCTGACAGAGAACAAGGCCGGGGATTCTTTCTCTGAGGTTGTGGCCTTTTGTTGTGCTGGATGAACAATGTGAGGAATTCTTTCACCTGGCCGGGAGGGAGAGCGGACTGACCTGAGAAGAGGACTTTTACCATTTTTGGCTGCTCAGCATCTGAGCACCCATTCTGTCTGGAGGAAACCAGAGCCCAGGACAATGGAGGCATTTTTCCCACGGCAGCAGAACTGGCAGAAATGACCTAACCAGACTGTCCCTGTAGTAGGACCTTAGCTGTCTTTTCTGAGGCTGGTTTTCTAGCCTTCTTATCCGTTCTATGAGCTACTTCAGATTCTTCCAAGAAATCCCTTTCTCTTGAGGGTCACTGGCTATGGCTCTGTTGTTGGAAACCAGAGACCCCATACAGTTTAATTTTTTTCCCCCTTCCCATCATGGGCCCCATCCTCACTCCCCACTCCAATGGTGCAAAGTGGAGAGCCCAAGGACAAATAAACTGAGCAGGATGGAGGTTTTGAGTTCTGTAGCAGATCTCAACTTACCCGCCCACCCCAGTCTTTCCCTGATGGCTGGAAACACAGATCCTAAGTGGGAACAGACCCAGGCCATTTGCTTTCTTAGCCACATGAGAGGACGAAAGGGAGAATTTCGAAACCAAGCTCAAAGTAAAAGAGGGAGATTAACCCTTACCCATGTGGCCCCTTTAGTCTCCTGGCCCTGGGCCCGTTGTTATTGGCATGGCCCCTGCTTAGAGGAAGAGTCGGGGAGAGAGGAGCTGCACCTCTCCCTGGAGCCCAGCAGCTGTGGGTGGACAGAAAACATTTGCTGTTTTTCCAGGCATCCCGTGGTTCCCTGAGAAATGGGCACCATTGCTCTCTGCCTTTGTCACTTTACCACACTCATGGTTTCATGCCTCCTTTCTCTCTCTCCTTCTAGCTCATGGCTTCTCCTTCTGGTGGGTGTGTTGGTTTTTCTTCCCCCTCTCAACCAGTTACTCTCACAGGATCATAGCTTCTTGCCAGGCTCCTTCTGTCTGCCTCTTGGTCTCCAGCCTGGGGACTTTGCTGCCCCACTTCTTCTGCTAGCTGCTTTTTCTCTGTGGTTCTCAAAACTTGAAGCTGCTCTGCTGCTTAAGTCATTCTCTTAGATCCCAACTTCCCCAAAGATGGTGTCATTAGATCTGTTGATCACATAGGACTCATATGGAGAGTCCTGCACAAGGTGTAGGATCTACGGCCACTTTGCTCAGAGAGGCTAAAGGTATGGCAAGCACACAGAGCTCATGGGTTCCACTATAATCCAGCATTTCAGACTCTCCTTGGACAAACCTAGCGTGTCCTCTTCACTCCTAGGTGTGTTCCTTCTCCTGTGTTCCTGAACTCAGTGGATGTTCTGCTGTTGTGGTCTATAGAGATCTGGTCTTCAAAATGAAGTCCTCTCCTGTAACCTACCTTTCCAGCTTCATCTCCCATCACTACCTCTGTACCACACCTCTTGAACTTCTCAATCAGTAGTTCTTAAAGTGAAGTCTGCTCTCCCAACCCTCTGGCTAATGTTGTCTCCTTTCAACCACAGTCCACACAAGGGAGCTTTGTTTCAACTGCTTTGTCTCTACTTGTATTTTCTTTGCTCTACCAGAGCCCAATCTGGAATGCTTTGACATCCTCATCTGCTGGACCAGGAGCCCTGTGGGGTGAGAATGATGACTTAGTCATCTTTGGGGCTGGTCTAGAGTGGGGGTCAGTGAGTATTTAAAGACCAACTCGGCAATGGCCCTCAAACATCCTTACCCTAGAGCACAGAACACACATCCTTTATTGTCTGGTCCAGCAGCTCATCTTAAGGAAGTGGGTAAAAATGAAGGTCCTGGAGATAGCCCAGTGGAGTCTCCTGGTCCTTCCCCTGTGCCAGAGACTTCTCATGTATGAATGGGTTTGTGAGACTGGCTCTGAGAACACTTCTGCCCAAAGAGTAGTAACAGCTAAGAGGACACAGTTGTGATGTAGGTGGTCCTTTGCCTGGCCTGCCTGGGACTTTAGGCTACCTGGCTGCTCCAAGTGCCTCTCTGTGGAATGAGCTAATTTCCTCTTGTTCTATTGATTTTGCTCATGATGATGATGCCACAGGAATCTCGACCCAGGAGTGACTCAGCTGATTTGCCTTCTGACATGCTTGAAGTGGTGTAGGGAGGGGCAGAATGGTAGGGGGTCAAGTTGGATCTAGAATTTGAATATTATGGTCATGAGGAGGCTTGGCCTTATGTTCATAGGGCCATGGTGATAGCCAGAGGCTTAGGACCTGGTCCTGAACTTATCCTGGGAATATGGCCAGCTGGAGGAAACTCTGCCCACTCAGTAGGGTTTAAAAGGTTGCAGCGTTCTCAATAAAGTCCAGGCTCTGAGACTCTCCCACCAAGCAGCCAGAATTAGTGGTGGGGATCCAGCTGGCAGGTAATGCAAAGCAAGAGTTATATCAGACCCTCATGGGAAGATTGACATGGGAACCAATCTATAGAGAAAGTTGGAGAAGATAGCAACTTACTCAAAGAAATGAATCCAAGTGAGATCTAAGGCAGGTCTAAGTGCTGGGCATTAGAGATGCAGGGATGACTGAGCATGCTCTCTGTCCTGGAGGAGACCCCTGTTCGAATTTGATGGGGAACCCAGACTTACAATTTAAGTGGTCAAAGTCACCAAAGAATGTTTTCCTTTATAGCTTGGCAAAGAGGATAAAGTTTCATAACATACAGCATGGGAAAGGCTATCCCTAATGTCAGATTGTTGGCTTGGAGTAGCATGGGCTGAAACCACTTTACACTTCGATCTTCTGAGTCTCACTGCTCTAAGTTTCTTGTTATGTGTCTTCCTATGAAGACTTGGCTTCCCACATACGTGTGAGCCTAGGGAGGAAGTACGCTGATCACACAGACATGAGTATTCCAATCCTTTCAAAAGCCCTATCTCTTACTGAAAATTAATTGACTGTGATCTGACTTATACATTCGTCTAATGAGTTTGGTTAGTGTGAATCTGCCCTAGAGGTGAATCTGTTCTCAGTACTAACAAAATCAGGTTTTGAAGCTGTTAAGTTTGAGAGTTGGACTCTGGGCTACGTTAATTCATCCAGACCTGTTTGAGAGATGTCAGTCTTATCCCATTTTCTTAGAGACAAACCCCAACATTTCCACAGCTGGGCATATATCTTTCTCAATAATGAGTAGTGGAGGTGACTATGCCCATAACTAATAATAATTAATAGGTTATACCTATCTCCTAATGAAGCATTTTTGGGAGCCTGAAACTGTTCTTAGCACTTTTAATGGATTATTTCATAGACAATTCATGTGATACAAACGATCTTAGTTTCTAATTTACAGACTCAGAAAAGAAAGCCCAGAGAGATGGAGTAACTTGACCAAAGGTACGAAATCAGAATGTGGCGCTGCCGGTATTCGAACCCTGGACCATCGGCTTTCCTCTGCGCTCATGTTTGTAAGAGCTGACCATGACCCCATCTTGACATCTCTCTATAGCTGACAGATCTCCACTGTTATCTCACTAGTCTACTGTTCCAAAAATAAGTTGAAAACCCCTTTCCCACTAATTTCTTCATTTCCTTCTGAACTTTCAGCTCTTCAGCATGAAATTATGCACATGAGTACCCTGTGGGTAACTCACAGGGACCTCCTGCCAAATCTCTCTTCCCAGGAAATGTAGGCCTCCATTCTTCCATTAGTTTCGTGACTGCTGTGTCCAATTTAAAATATAAAGGGTTTCTTGTGCATTGTCTTATTGCCAGAGGCAGCAGCAATAGGCTGACACATTCCACATAAGGTCTTAGGCCTCAAGGAAAATGTCTTTCCCTTACCGGTTTCCAAAGTATTGATTTAGCTCTTTGTTTTCTGAATGTGAATATAGAACTTTATTTACCAGTTTCAGATGGTTTAGTAATGCTCAAATAACTAAAAAGTGACCAGTCTATAATTGAATGGAGTTATTTGGAGGATACAAAAATACTGTGCAATTTTGTTTTAGGTAGTGCTATTTTTATGAGGGCTAGAAAGTGTTCCGTAGACAGAAAAGTGGAAAATAGAAGGGGAGACTGCCTTGTGCCTCAGGAAGAAACAAAAGAGAGAAACCTGGAAAGAAAGAAGGGAAATGAATAATTGATCATCATGTGCTATTACCAGTCATTATGCTAGATGCTTCATTTATATCATCATCCTTAATCGCCACAACCACCCTGAGACATACACTCATTGCATCCATTTCACGGACCAGAAAACAGGCTCAGAAAGGTTAGGTAACCTGACAAAGGCACACAGCTAGTTGACGCAGAGCTGGGACTTGGGGTGCAGCTCTCTCAGGTACAGAAAGGAAGACGAGATCACAAAACTCAAACTGAGGCCTAGCAGATAACTGCAAAGGTTAAAGTGAAACTACCTGGGGATGAGAGGAAAGAAGGATGATCAGAGTGACAGAAGAGGTTGTGCTAGCTGTTCATTGGAGGCATGGTTTCTGGATCTGCCAGCCTGGAGCAGGACAGGGGCAGGAGGCTGGAGCTGGCACTGATGGAGGTTGGGGTGGGAGATGGCTAGCAGGCCCCACCGAGTCAGAGAGGCTGCTGGTTCCAGGACCCCTGAGTGTGGAGGATCTGAGTTAAGGCAAAGAGGTAGTAGACCTGGCCCAGAGACCAGGGCTCTGGTCCTCTCTAGGGTGGTGGGAGACTCGAACCCAGTGGATGGCTCTTCCCTTTAAGGGGAGCACTGTCCTGGTCAGTTTGCCATGAGTAAGCCAGACTTAGTCACCAGGGTATCAATAATGCCCCAGCAACCCATCAAGAGCTTTCCTGATGACTTTGATGGGAATACCACAGGAAGGTTCCAATCCATTCAAAAAAGCACTTAAAACCCTCCACACTTTCTATGTGCCAAGCCTGACTTAAGGGATGGGGATAAAATGGTATGCAAAAAATTTGGATCTCTGCCCTGGTGGAGCTACCATCCAGTGGAATAGACATATACTTATATCACATGGTCATACAAATAAATGTAAAGTTAAAGTTTAACAAGTGCTCCAAAGGGAAGGCACACAATAGCATAGGCATATTTTAAGTAAGGCTTCCCTGAGAAAGCAGCGCTTGTGCTGTGATGCAGAGAATGAGTTGAAGGTAATTACTTAAAAGAAGAGCATTGCATTTCAGATAGAGACACCATCAAGCTTTGTGCTCACTTTATAGTCTATTTGGAAGGCTCCCTTTCTAACTGGGAACTTCCCTATTGGCCAACAGTGCACATTTCTGATCAAAAATATTGTTTCTGTCATTAAGAATAAGATATCAATCCATGTATGGTCTACCCACACACCAGACAATCATTCATCTATCCACATATCTATACATCTATCCACATTCTCTCTTTCCATGTGTTTATATATCAGCTTATCTGTCCACCCTCCTCCACCCATCTATTTGGCTATTCATTTACCCACATGTCCATCCATTAATTTACTTATTCATGAGCCCATTTGTTCATTTCTCTCTCTGTGACATAATAAGAAATATGTTTGGTCCTACCCCCAGTTTCTGGTGCAGGCCTCCTAAAACCCTTGTAATTTCCTCGGGTGAGGGTTAAAAAAAGAGAGAGGGATGGCAAATAGGTTTTACACTGCAAGCCATCCCTAGCTGGCCCTCTTCAGTATAGGAGGGACAAGGTATGGGCCTGAATCCCAGCTCATGGAGATCATGGAGCCCTATCTTGGAGGACAGCTACCATGCTTTACCTCAGGAAAAACACAGAAATTAGTTAATTAATTTTTAAAAATGTAATGCTTTCTTCCTAGAATGTAAAACAGCACTGCTTCTTTTATTGTCAGTTTGCAGGTGGTAGCCTCTCTAACTTGTGTCGTATCGCTGATGGTAGAACTGCACATAAGGGAAAGCATTCTACAGCATTTTGAAGCTTGGTAAAAAGCCTTAGCTTATGCAAGTTTTTATGGCTAAAATTGCCTAACTGTCGCTGCAGGAAAGTACACTGCCGAGTGAGAATGAAGGATTTATGGACCTGTTTCAGGGCAAGATAACCAGTGATTAAAAAAAAAAAAAAATCCTGTCCAAGAACATTTGAGGTGTGACTTTCCATAAATCATAGTTACTGACAGCACCTCAGATTTTTAAAAACCAAAATTGTAGTATTGTATACATGGGTGGGAGAGCTCTGCAGCACTCTAAGAGTTAAATCAATCAGATTAATACCTAAGGGATGGAGACTGTATATCAGCAGAAGGCACTCTAAAAGACAGGTCTTCGGACCAAAGACAAGAAGAACAGAGATTGACGTTAGTCTAGTTAGTGGAATTAATATGTTTCAAAAAGAACAAGTCAACAAAAGGGAGAAGGTCTACACAGAACATGGGGAAAGAGAGCCAGAGGAAAGGGTGCAATAATACTGGAGTAGTGAACCATTTGTTGAATAGTTGCCATGTGCTAAGTAGTTTGTGTGAATCACTTAATCCATACAACAACACTATTATGGGAATCAAGAAACTATGAGTTAAGTGACTTTCCTAAGGTCACTAGTGGTAGAGCTGGGATTTGAACCAGATTGCTCAGGTTCCAGAGCCTGTGGGTTTGACTATTCTTATCCAGTTTTTTTTCCGTGTAGGGTGCTTTTGGCAGGCCACTGGCTACACACACTCATTTATTTATTCTTTGAAGAGTTACATACATACACCATGGGTTACTGTTTGGAATCTTCTCAATGGCAAATCATAGACACATGATTTTTGAGCTGTAAGGAAGAATAGAGCTGATATTGTCCACTCTCCTTTTATATCTTTAAGTTTATTTTTGCAAACTGCCATGCACCCCTCTCCACTAGCTCTGGAGAATAAGGTCCATGATCGAGCAGATGAATTCCATTTTTGGCAGTAAGTGAGATGCGATTCGAAAGAGATGCAGTTGATTTTCTTATGTGGCTTGTTATATGAGTCATAGTCTAATCAGGAAACAAAACACTCTGAGAGGTTAAAACAAAAAAGATCGAGGACAAATACACCTGGGATCAGCACACTAATAAATTATTTGAGAACTGTTTGTGAGGGCAGCATTATGGGAAATAAGTGTATGGCTTCATAAGACATTACTCGGAAGGACAAAATTCATTGGGGTGATATGAACTCATATCACACTTCAGATCTCAGCTCATGGGCAGCGTTCCGGACCTCCGTGGCCAAGGCAGAGTCTTCCAGCACGGGCTCGCACAGCGCCATGTGCCCCTCCTTTACGACACTTAACTGCTGTGATGTTTGCTTGCTATCATGGTTTGAATGATTATTTGACTAATGCCTGTCTCCTCCAAAGACTGCTAGGTTCGGGCTGAGTTTGTGTTGAATTTTATTCACTGTTGTATTCCTAGCACCCTTGTCAGTCGTAGACATTCAATAAAAGTCTTTTCAATGAATGTGTTCAATTTGAAGCATCAATCTCTTCAGGCACTTACCCAAGAGAAATGAAAACATATGTCCCCACAAAGATGTGTACGTGAATGTCCATAGCAGCAATGTTCATAATAGCCCCAAAGTGGAAACAGTCCAACCGTCCAGAAGTTGTTGAACAGATAAACAGAAGTGGCATATCCATACAAGGGAAGACCGCTCAGCCATAAAAAAAAGAATGAACTGACAATACATTCCACTACATGGATGAGCCACAAAGATGTTACATGAAATGAAATAATCCAGATACAAATGACTACATATTGCACTATACTGTATATATGAAATTTCTAGAAAAGGCAAGCTCACAGAGAAGAAAGCAGATCAATGGTTGCCTGAGTCTGGGGTGAAATGAGGGCTGATTACAAATGTGAAAAAGAGAACTTTTGGGGGTGACGGAAATGTTCTAAAACTGAGCGATGATTGCAAAACTGTATAAATTTATTAAAAATCATCAAACTATACATTTGCAAGAGGTGAATTGTATGACATACGACTTATACCTCAATAAAGCTGTAAAGTGTTTTTAAAAATCAATCTCCTTACTTAGTTATTTTATCCCAACTTATGTTCTATGGAACATTATTTCTGTGGGAAATTGTGCCAGGCTGCTAGTTGAATCTCTTAACTCTTTAATGACAGAACCTCAATTTTTAACTGGGCACATAGCCTATCAAAATAAAATAGCACATTTCCCAGCCTTCTTTGCAAGCTTGGTGTGGCCATGTGACTGAGTTTTGGCCAATGAGACATAAGTAGAAGTGCTCTGTAATATTTGCACGAAGGCAGCTTAAGGGACATGACTCAGCTTCACTTTTTCCATTTTGCCTTTCCATTTTCCTTCCAAAGGGCATAAGGACCGGTGCTTCAGCAGCCATCCTGGACCATAGAAAGGAAAGGGTGGCAGGGCAAAAATACTGAAGCCTGGATTCACCATACCACAGAACCGCCACACCACTCTTGAACTACCTGCTTCCCAGTTTTCTTTAATGCAAGACAAAAATACACTTCGATCTTATTATATCCTTGTTTTTCTTTTTTTCTGTTCTATGTAGGGAAATCGAATTCAACTACCAGCTTTAATAGGTGTTAAATGGAAAGGGGGTTCTGTGGTCAAATAATTTTGAGAACTCTTATGTTAACATTTACTAGATTTCATTGAGAACTACCATATTACATTTTAACAGATTTCATTAATTCTCAGTTTTTAATATGCTACTGAGCAATAGGAAGGGGCTAGAGTACGTACAACTTACCTAACCAACTTGACCCCCAAACCTCTTTTTTTTTAAAACAATTAATTTATTTTTAATTTATTTTTTTAAGATTTTAAAATTTCTTTTTCTTTTTATTTATTTATCTTTAGAGGGGAAGGGTAGGGGAGAGGGAGAGAAATATCAATGTACGGTTGCCTCGTCGTGTGTACCCCGTTGGGAACTGGCCTGCAACCCAGGCATGCGCCCTGACTGGGAATTGAACTGCGATCCTTTGGTTCGCAGGCCCGAGCTCAATCCACTGAGCTATACCAGCCAGGGCCCAAACCTCTTTTTAATGGAGCATCTCATGGGGTGATTTGGGGCAAAGGGAAATGTTGCTTTTAAAAATCCGTATTTTTGCTTCCTCCTTTTTAATCCATCCTTCTTCTAGGCTGCTAAAAAGATTTTTCTTAAACGCAAAGCTGGCATCACATCCCTGTTTGAAATCCTTGAATGCGTCCTGTAGAATATAGTTCGAGCTCCTTCCTGTAATGAGTAAGGCCTTTTGTGATCTCGCCCTTGTCTTCTCTCTAGCCTCACCGCAGCCATCTCCCTCTCCCATCATCCCTCATTTGCACTGTTGAGAACTATGTATGTCCTCCCTAGTCTCTCTGGTCTTCACATTCCATGCCCCTCTGAATACACCACTTTCTGCCTGCCCCCTTGCCTGACATCCTCCCTCTGATCCTTTAAGACCAGGCTCAAGTTATCAGCTCATTTACAGCCATTTACACCTTGAGCAATGCTTACTATGTGTTGGGCATCACACCAACACTCAGCATTACAAAGCCACATAACCATGATCAGTCCTGCCCCTGAGGGACACAGAAATAAATGAAGTTAGACAAGTACTGTATTAGCCAGTGTGCTAAGAGCTGTGGCAAACAACCTTCATATTGCAGTGACTCGACACTGACACCTTATCCGTCATAGCACAGTCCATTGCAGGGAAGCAGAGGGGTTCTGCTCCATGCAGTCTGCCAGGGACCTAGGCTTGCTCCACTGCCATTTTCTGGGGCCTCTAAGTACTCTCCTGGGTATCTTTGCATCTGGCCAGCGGATAAAGATTGGATGAAAGTTTGAGGACCACACAGGAGGTCTTAGGGGACGCCCAGAAATGGGATATACCTATCGCTTCTGTCCAAATTTCATTACCCAGAGCTCGGTCACGCGGGCATGCCTGATTCCTGAGAAATGTAGTTTTGCTAGGAGCCAAGGAAGAAAATGAAATGGGCTGATGATGAAAATAGCCTTTTCTCTGCCACAGATAAATAAATAAGAACGAGAAAGTAGCTCACTGTCTAATGGAGAAAACAGACAAGTGAACAGGGGCAGGAAGGCAATGTGGTCAGGCAGAAGGTAACTTGTGTTTATGGAATTACCATCAGAATGTTCTAGAACTGCTGGAAGCCCTTCTGTGGCTCCCCTTCAGAGCTCCTAAGGATTTGCTCTTCTGGGGTCTTTTGTAAGCATGGACACACTATATGGTACAGAAAGTTGTGCATCTCTGGTGTCACCTGCCCGACCACCAGAGGCTCTTAGTGTCAACCATCTCTTGTTCCAGCAGTTGTCGTGGCATCCAGCTCTGCTTGGGCTCTGTCTGACACAAGCAGCATTCTAATAATGCTTTACCTCATGGCCCTGCATTTTGGGACACCACAGAACCCCACTTGGCACCTATGCGTGAACAACTGGAATAAATCTTTAGCCAATGGGAGATGAGCTGGTGGATAAATTTTCTTCCCTTCCCCCTCTCACAAGCTGTATACTGAGACTCATTTTATGTGGCTTCTCAGAGGATAATCCCTTGAGCGGAAGCAAGCAGCCGCACTTAGTGGAGGCCAGATGAAAAACCACCCTGCCCTAGTGCTTTTGCCTCTCAGGCCTGCCTGAGAGAATCAGGCTCTGCATTCTGGTGAACCCAGGCTAAGACATCTCCATGAATGGGTACAGCTAGAAGCCACTTGGCTGCCTCTGTTTCCCCATCCAGTGCCCACCCACAGGTCCTTGGGAGCCATGGAAGTATTTTAAGGGACAGATTCCACTAACCCTGCTCAGTTCTGCTGTCTTGATTCTTTAAACCTGCTACCTCTCCCGAGTGTAGCTTCCAGATTTTTCCTTTGCTTGTATCTGTTCCATTCATTTGAGAATCATGTACCACTATTGATTTATTTAGTGACATAATGTTTGTATCTCTGTGTCTGTTTAACTTATTACATGCTACTGACTTTTGTCAAGTTTAAGAACAGGAATTACTGACAAGTCTACCTTCTCCCTCTCTCCGGCTGCCACACATCCTAATGCTGTTTCTTGCCTCTATGCCTTGGCACACACCTTGTGCTTCCTATGTCTGTATCCCCTTCCTCTCCAGCCAATTTATTTCATCTTCTGTGGGCAAGGGACTTGATTGTGCAAAGGGAGGGCCACATAGGACTCCTAATATAGGACACTCTGATACAACTCTGCACCTAGCCCCTTTCCAGGAATGAAAGTGCACAGACCTGAGCCACATGATCACTCTTGAGAATTTTAGATCCCTTGATCCTGATGTCAAACTGGTGAGGCTGTGGCTACTAGCTGCCTGGTCCTGCTTTAGCCCCTGCAGCAGCTGGTTCAGAAGGGCAAGTATGTTGTCCCTGTGAGGCAGGGAGGGACAAGCAGCTCTCTGCACACTCACTCACCAACTCGCCAACAGCTTTGCAGGACTAGAAGTCCACAGGATCCCTGTGTAAATCTCCATCTTGTCGTCAACTAGCTTATGAGTTCCTGTAAGATTGGAATATTATCTGCCTTATTTTATGCTATATACCTTGTGTGTAGAACAATACCTGGAACACAGTTGGTGCTTAGTAAATATTTAAGGAAGAAAGAAGAGGAAGGAAGGATCATGAGTCTTCTTGGCCAGCCTTGAGTCCAATGAGACACAGACACGTGCACAGGTGAGGTACACAGGTGGCAGGGGGCTGCTATCTCTGCATTTTCAAACTGGTGATATCTGTGGTCTGCCAAGAAAAGTGGTCCTTAGAAGAGAGTTAAGAGAACAGACTGAAAACCACAGGAACGCTGAGGTTTCAAAGACACTAAAAATATCCTCTCTCTGGGGGTGCAGTAAGACTCCGCTAAAGCATTTACAGCTACCCCTGACAAAGGCAAATCATGTTCATCTTGAATGTATCTGACAAACTGCTCTTGAAATCATCAGGACTCAGATCATTGCTACTTTAATTAAAGATAAATTGAGCCTCAACAGTCAGAATCCAACCATTTTTTTTAAGTGAGTGCTAAAGAAACGCCCATGCTAAGGGCAGGTAGGGGTGAGGGGTTAGGTCCTAGCAGAGGGGCATTCTTGGGATTCACACTATTCAGCAACACGGGGCGAATTCCCCTTCCCTCCCTGCCTCCTTCTGTTTTCTTTACAACATTTTCACTGTCTGTCCCTTGTATTTATTTATTGTCTTTCTTTCCCATTAGCTCACCTACTCCTTGTTGTTTTTGTTCTATTGACTGTTGCATCCCCTGTCTTAGATTAATGCCTGGCATTTAGCAGACACTCAAAAATTAGCTACTAACGAAGGAATTAAAAAATGTTAAACAATTAGCTGAAACTCTGCCATATGCTGGGCCCTGTCCTTGAGGATGCCACAAGGATGGTGCGGGAAAGAGGCCTGAAAATATATACATCATAGATCGACACCTGGTTTTACGGAGGTATATCCAAGGCGCTACAGGATCACCGGGACTGGAAAACTCCAGGGGTGTGCGAGGGCCTTAGAAAGAAGCCGGTCGAATGCCAGGAATGCCAGGGACCCAGGCGGAGCGGCAGAACATGCGGCAGGAGACAGAGCATAGGACTCGTTGGCTCTTCGCTTGGCTTCTGGACACCTTTTCTTGCTCTCAGGGACCCTCGCCTCTTCTCGATTCTGTCTGCTGGACCTGGGTCCCAGCGGAATCTCTCTATCGCGGAACCCAAAGCACATCTTTCCAATCCCCGGAGACACTAGACTCGGGTCTCCCAGATGGCTAGCCCGCTACCTGCGCGACCTCCACCTGCTGGATGTACCCCAGCCCGCCTCCCGCGCTCTCCAGGTTCCCGCCCCCTGGCTGCAGTCTATAGCGTGCAAGACCCCGCCCCACCCCCTAGGCCCCCTGGACCCCGGCCCCGCCCCTCCCCCGTGGCCCCGCTGGTCTGTCCCGGGGGGCGGGGCCGCGCGCAGCAGCGTCTCCTAGGCGGGGGGCGCGAGGCAGGGGGCGGGGCGTCCCCAGCGCCGGCCAATCCACGCCGCGCTCACATCCATGCAAATATGAGCACAATGGAGCGAGCCCATCACTCGCCCCTGCAAGCAAGCTTGAAATGGGCTTCTACTTGAGCGGCAGCCAGACTGACCAATGACTCTATGTTTTGGGCTGGCGAAGCCCAATGGTTTGGCAAGGAAGGCGGACCCGAACCGGGTTAGGGTGTCCTTGCAGGGTGTCTGAGCTAAACTTCACCAAATAATAGCTGTTTGTATTTTGGCTGCTGCAGGAGCCATTTTAGGTAAGTTCTTCTCTTAACTTTTTATTTTCCTCCCCGGCCTTGGGGGGCCGGCCTTGTTCGCGGGTCCTCGGCCCCGCCCCGCCGGCCGGGCTGGGGTGCCCCTATGAATGGAGTCGGGATGAGGGGCTGTGGTGGCGCGGAGGCCCGACCGGGCCGGGGTCCGAGCGGGGCCGGTGGCGGGCGGCCTGGCGGAGGGCAGGCGGCGGCCTGAGGCCTGAGGAGAGGGGGCCGGGCGCCGCCGCCGCGCCTCGCTCGCGCTCGCGCTCAGGCCGCGCTCGGGCTGGGCGGCCGTCCTTGGGAGTGCGGCGCTGCGGACCGCGCGGAGGGGCGGGGGTCCGGGCAGCCCCCGACCCTAGGCCTGACGGACGGGGGCGGGGCGTGCGGAGGACCCCACGGGACGGGTCGAGGAGGGATCCCCCAGCCCGGCCGCGCCGCGCCTTGGCGGGGGTGACCGCTATTCCGCCGCCGCCCCCGCGCAGAAGTTGCTCTATTGGCGTCCTGCGTCGGTTTGCAGGGGTGGAGGAGGGTGGGCTGGTGCCAGGCTGCTCGCTCCGGGAGGGGGCGGGAGACCCGGTGCGTCCTCGGAGCGCGCACCCCTCCGCCCCCTTCTTACGCACTCACGCGCACTGGCCCCAAAAATTGGGACCCTGAAGGTGCCCAGCAACCCTACAGCCAAGTTTTATGCATTATTAGATTGCATGTTTGAGCTTAAAAAAAAAAAAAAAAAAGGAATCTGTCCCCTTCAGGCTATTTATTTCCTTTGCTTTTGAGAAGTAACGAGTCGTTTGCTCCCAGATTTCCAGGGACATGTCTATCAGATGTGCAGAGGGTTGGCAGCGACTTGGTTTTTTAAAAGACGCTATTAGGAAATCCCCTCACTAGTGAGATAATTGAAATTTCAGTTTGTTTGCAGCTTCAGTTTTATTTGATCCAATTAAAAATACATAAGCAGGCACTTAACATTTGTGTACCTAAAGTATTCCTAGTTCCAGTTATGACTGATGGGACTGTGGTTTCGATAGTGTGGAATCTAATAAGGCAGTACTATTCAGTTGTGAATTTATAGGCCCGTGTGCTCTGAATTAGGGTTTATGGACCATTAGTAATCTGGCCAAGGTTTTTAGAGAATCCTTGGCATCTCCAGGTATCTTTGAGGCTGTATGCATTATTCCTCACCCCCTCAAAACTGCCCATTTCTGGTGTAAACAAATCCATGACCAGAGAAAAATACACATTTAAGTTTTTTTCTACAATTTTCAGAACGTTTGCACTACTAGTAGCCTGAAATTTCATCGTTTCTCAAATAGCATAGAGGAATAGCATCCTAGTGGGCCCCAAATTTTGACATACCTTGTAGAGATACACTTGTGGCCCTTAGAAAAGTCTGGACAGCAACCACTCGTTTGTGGTCCCAAGGCTGATTGTGAGTTGTCTTTCTTACTGAGGATGTATAATCAATCATTTAAAGGCATGTTGAGTTTGTTGGTAAGCCAAATTGGAAGATCAGGTTGGCAACCTCAGGGAGGTAGTTTTTGTGAACTTTGTTGCTCTCTGGCAATAAAAAGAAAGTGTGAGATCCATGTATGATAAAATAATTAGGCATGAATTGTCAAGTGATATGGTTTATGCCAACCAGAACAGGTGGTTTCATATTAGCCATTCATGGCTGTAACTGCAGGCCTGGGAAAATGTGTAGTGATAAAATTACTAGTTTTGGACTTCTTTCTGTACCAGTGCAGTTTTCAAGATGAATTATGATGAATTAGTTAAACATTTTTCTTGGTCAATGGACTATTAAAAGCTATCCTGTATAATTTTTTTTTCTGCTTTGCTAACTTTGGAATCTCCCTTATAGTAACCGGACTGTGACACAGTTCTTGCTGCAGTCTGGCCATGGGCAAAGTAGATCCAGAGCTTGCGTGAAGTTAGCTGTGTCTCACTGTGGTATCACAGTCTACCTGGAGTCCCATCTTTTATACTGCAGTGATTTCTTTGCTTTTTACATTTGCCTCTTTTTTGTTATAGGGCTGAGAACTCTTTCAATGTAATCACTTTTCCACAACTTTTTAATATTCTGTCTTTATTTTCACAACTTATTATTAATATAGCTGGAAGTGCCCTGAACTCTTCAGTATGTGGGAACCACACAAGAAGTTGAAAGACCAGTTGGAAGTGAAATGGGGAAACCGCGACTAACACTGCTGCATTCCTGGAAAACCCTTCGGCAGTTAGTTTTTTGAATTTAGTGATTTACTTTTCTTACAACTGTTTAAATACCAAAGAAAATTTGAAGCAGAATTGCACCTCTTTAGAAACCAGATCTCATTTGTGACTGTTGCTGTTATATTACAAGAAACCTATCAGAAAAAACAGGCCCTTGGGCTACTGTGTCCTGGAGTTCTCTGATTTATAAAAGTTTCACAGGAGTTTTTTGGTTCTCTTGAAAGTAGAGCTTTGCCCCCCAGCAGAGTTTATGGTTACGTCCTCCAGTGGTAAACCCTGAGGGAAAAGGGTTTCACACCCTCAGCTCCATTCTCACTGTAGGTGCCTATGTTTTTCAGCTGCCATAGAAAGACTGTATGGTTATGACCAGGTGTAGCCCCATGTGGACCACTCATGTTCTGAACTCTCTTGGACAGGTTTTAGGATACAAGGATTCTATCTGCAAAAGTATCTTTGGTGTATGACAGTAACAGCATCTAGGACAGTGACGGTATCTATATCAATTGAGGAGACTGTTCTCTCTCCTCCCTTCTTCCCCAGTATAGCAAGGTTTCATATAGTTATATTTTTAATAATATTCAGTGGTTCTCTTTATACTTTCATTCCTTGTACAAAGCGTTAGTTTAATTTAGCCAAAGAGCTGCAGTGAATTTCATGGGAATGCCTCAATTCCCCTGTAGCAGGTTACTATGGTAGTCCTCCCTTATCCATGGGGGTACATTACAAGACCCCCAGTGGATGCCTGGAACCTCAAGTAGCACCAAACCCTTTGAGTACAGTTGACCCTTGAACAACACAGGGATTAAGGGTGCTCACCCCCTACGCAGTTGAAAACCCACGTAACACTTTTGACTCCCCCCGAACTTAATAGCCTACTGTTGACCAGAAGACTTACTGATAACATACTCTAGGAACACATATTTTGTATATTATATGTATCATACACTGTGTTCTTACAGTAAAATAAGCTAGAGAAAAAGAAATGTTAAAATATAAGAAAATACCTATACAGTATTTCTGAAAAAAATCTGTATAAGTAGAATAGCGCAGTTCAAATCTGTGTTGTTTGAGTCAACTGTACTGTTTTTCCTTATACATACACACCTATGGTAGTTTAATTGATAAAATTGGCATAGTAAGAGATTGACAACAGTACTACAATAGAGCAATTATAGCAATATACTGTAATAAAAGTTATGTGAATGTGGTCTTTCAAAATACTTCATTGTACTATATTCACCCCTTTTGTTACTCTTTTTTTAGAAGATTTTATGTATGTATGTATTTTAGAGAGAGGAAGGGAGGGAGGAAGAGAGAAACATCAATGTGTGGTTGCCTCTCATGCTCCCCCTACTGGGAACCTGGCCCACAATCGAGGCTTGTGCCCTAGACAGGGATTCAAACTGGTGACCACTTGATTTCCAGGCTGGCACTCAGTGCACTGAGCCACACCATCCAGGGCTTCTTTTTTTTTTTTTTTAACTCTTGATGATGTGCAATGGTACAGTGCCTACGTGATGAGATGAGTTGAATGGTGTAGGCATTGTGACAGTGTTAGGCTACTATAAGGGTTACTTGAACACAAGCACTGTGAAACGGGGACGGTAGATGTGATAATTCCGACGGCTATTAAGTGACTAGCAGGCAGGCAGCATAGAAGGGTAGCGTATAGAGCTTTTACGTTGGACAAAGGGATGATTCATATCCCAGGTGAGACAGCGGGACAGTGCGAGATTTTTATCACCCTACTGAGAATGGTGTGAATTTAAACTTATGAATTGTTTATTTCTGGAATTTTCCATTTAATATTTTGGACTGTGATTGACTACAGGTAACTCGAAACCACAGAAAGTGAAACCGTGGATAAGGAGGGACTATGATATATTGCAAACTCTTTGAAATACGTAAAATAATAGCTAGGGCTTAGCTATCTGTCCTCTAGAGAACATTTTTGCAACAGAGTGGAACATACTTGTGAGGAATGTACAAAGAAGGAGCATTGAGTGAATACCTGGTGTGTGTGCAGCACTCAGCCAGGTACTGGGGCTGGAGATGAAAATCTATTCCTGTTGCCAGAGCCTCACTCAGTGAGGTTGAACTGCAGCTCAGAGAAACGAAGTAACTTATTCAAGGCCATAAAGCTAGTAAATGTTAGAGTCAGAGTTTGAACTCAGATCATCAGGATGCAAAGGGAATATTCTTTTCATGAACAACTCTCTCTATGAAGATTTTTTTCCCCCAAAGCTGGGTATGCAGTCATGTTTTAGGGGCATGGTGCTAGGTTACTAACACACTTTGCCTATAGTCTTTTACACACATGTCCATTTCGCCTTCATTTTAAGAATTTGTCACTGAAGAGGCATGTTGGAGTAGAGTGAGGGCACCCTTTCCTTTCCTTGTCTCTCTAGTGCAGAATGGTCCTCCTAGCACTTAGGCGTTCAGGTGTAGCTTGGAATGGTGGTGAAGTGCAGAGGGTGTGTGCCGTCACTGTTCTTACTGACCTGTTCTGGTTCATTTTGTGGAGGTATTGGTACCCTCGTGAGAAATGCTGTTACTTCCATAAAAGTCCCAAAGGTAGTAAAATGATTCTTTTAAAATATCCATCCCTGTTCTCATTTCTGAATTAAATTACTGCATAAAATCCAGAGAAAAAGATTTATTCTTGCTTATAGTACCTATAGTAGTTGGTTTTTATAGTTTGTAACAGGGATTCTTCATATCATCCTGCATTTCTTTCTTATGTCACTTGCCATTATTGAGACTTTTAGAATCTTTGATAATGTATATGGCATAAATAGCTCCTGTTTTGAGGAATTAAAAAAAATTGGTGAACCCTTTTTCCTTCACAGTCATGACGGAGGACTTAAAATTTTTAGCGGCAAAAAAGGCCTGATTTTTCCATAGACCTCCATGGTGCATTTATCTGCTAGCTATTTCAGAAGAACTTAATATACTAGGATGTAATTTCAAGAAAATTGGAAAGTAGAATTTTGAGATAACTTCAGGAAACAAATCAAACGTAAGTACAGAGCGATGGATACATATTTGAATTTTTTTAAGTAAGTAAAGGGAGACTTTTTAATTTTTCTACTTCTATATTAAAAATGTTTCAACCCGTGCCTGGTGTGGCTCAATGAGTTGAGCACCAGCCTGTGAATCGAAAGGTTGCCAGTTCAATTCCCCAGGAGGACACGTGCCTGGGTTGCAGGCCAGGTCCCCATTTGGGGGCGTGCAAGAGGCAACTGATTGATGTTTCTCTTGCACATTGATATTTCTCTCCCTGTCTTTATCCCTCCCTTTCCCTCTCTTTAAAAAATAAATAAAATCTTGAAAAGATTCTTCTAGAGAATATTCACTGATCTAATATGTTATTCTATCAGTAAATTTTCAGTATATTTTGAATTGTCTTGTATAGTATGTGACGAAGGTATTTTAGTTTTGGAATCTCTATATTTTTTAATTCTAAAATTCTCTATGTAAAAGGTTAGGCTTCAGATTAAAAGAAAGTCTGACAACTGTGGTGACATTGACCGTTAGTTCCTACCTATTTAGGTTGAGATTTTTTATCCTGTGCTTCCTGGACTCCTAGGGAGTCTCTGGTGTGCGAACTCCTCCAACGGTGTGCAGCATTTTGTTTCTGTGTGTTTTTATGGGAAGCAAATCCTTGCATTTTAGGATTCTTAGAGGGATGTGTGACTCCACTTTCCTCTCTTCTCCGCACCGTCTCTTCTTACCTGCACGCAAAAACAGTATTAAGGATTGTTGATTTAGGTCATTCCAAAACACTTGTTTTGTACGAGCAGATCTTGCCTGGAGGTTGACTTTTTGGGGCCTTGTTTTGCTCTTTAGCAGGTCCTGTGGTCTCAGTCCGGATCAGTGTTGCCTGGGCTTGGGAAGTGCTTCTGCAGCCTTGCTGGGAGCATGCAGGCAAGAGGCCCCGCCCCCCCCTCTCCAGCCCCCGCCATAATTGTCTTACCTTGATATTCTTGGGAAGCTGTTCCATACCCTTGCCTGGGCAGCCTGATGAATAAAGAACAAAGGTTGGAGCGGGAGGCATGAGGACAATTGTGAGACCGTCTTAGAGGGTCCTGGGCCTCAGTTTCAGCCATCTGCCTCCGCAGATGGGACTGGAGGGATGGCCAGGGCAAAAAGCTCCTGACATCTTCTTGCTTTGAACGCTACTTACTTACTTATCCCTACGGCTTCATTCAATATGTTAGGAGGAAAAGGGTTTTCTTTAATACATTATAAGAGGAACAATTAAAAAGAATCCTTCCATTTTTATATTTTCCGGACTTTGTATGAAATGCCTTGTAACTTTTCTGTTGTGCATTTTAAGGGAATTTATCTTAAAATAATGCACATGTCAAGTTCTCTTGAACCAGGTGTTACTATAGGAAAAAGGATCACATATTAAATTTCTCTGAGCCACATTTTCCAATTTACTCAGGTAAAAGGCAAGCAAATTGGTAAAACAAATTCTAGAGAGATAAGAAAATGCTAAGAGCGCTGTCTCTAGGAAGTGGCTGAACTTGAAGTACCCTGGAGATTTACATAGCAGTCCATTTGTGGGGCTAGAAGGGAAGTTGAAAATCTGCTTGTTCGGTTTGAGATGTAAATTGGGGAAAACACCTCAGCTTAAGCAGTTCTTTCCCTAAGTATATTAAAAAAAAAAAGGACTCTTTGGGTCAAGGAAACCATCAGTATTCTAAGAAATCTTTTGCAAGATTATGTCCGGTAAGCTAGGTCCAGATCTTAGATTTTATTTACTGAAATAAATTTTATATAGTTTAACACAGAATTTATTAATGTTCATTGTGTATTTTGGCATAATACCCCTTGCAGTATCAGCAGCCTAAATTCCACCATGTGTTAGCATGAAAAAGTCAGGCTATCATGCTTGTTTACCGTGTGACAGAATTGGACCACGTTATAACTGACGGCACCGTCAGATTGCTTTTTTAAGCAAACCCTGCATAGTGTCGTTTTAAGGGACTCAGGGGTATTCTGCATAATGGAAATAACAGTTTTGCCTTGAGTTGTAAAAGTCCTCTGAGGAAATGATAGAGGATATGAAAGAGATCCTTAATGACCAGCTCCAGGGCTGCTCCGAGTTAGTCTGCAGCTCTGTGCAGGTCTGTGGGCTGTTTGCGACCTCTCTCTGACAGGGTAAGTCCAGAACTTGAAAGGAAGCATTTAGGTGCTTTTATAGATTTTTTTTTTTAAAGAAAAGTGATTTGTCTGTTGAATTTAATAATAAAGAATATAAGTTTATAGTGATCCTTGTTTTATCTTTATTTTTGTTCTTGTTTAAATTTTTTTCCTGGTAATTCATTTTTCTGGTATTTTATAAAAGTAGTGGTCTGTGATAGAATGGGAGAAACCAGAAACTAGTCCTTTACCATAGAGAGCACTACTCAGGATGATGGGCAGCATCAGTATTATCTTGGAGCTTGTTAGACACAGAAATTTTTGGCCCCCATCCCAGACTGACTGAAATAAACTCCCTTGGGTGGGGACCCAGTAATCTGTGTTATAACAAGCTATCCTAATGATTTCCGTGCGCATTAAAATTTGAGAAAGTGTTCTTCTGGATCAGCACTATCCAGCAGAACGTCGTTCTGTGTTGGGAAATGTCATACGTCTGTGTGGGACCTTAGTCACATGTGGCTGTTGAGCGCTGAGAAGGTGGCTAGTGTGAGTGCGGGACAGAATTTTAATTTTATTTACTGTTAGTTACATTTAAATAGCCACATATGGCTAGTAGTGTTGGCATTTGCCAGCAACATTTTAGACCATTTAGCTGCCCCAACCTCTTTTTTTTTTTCCAGGGGGCGGGGGGATAGAATTTTTTCTTCATTTAGAAAGGAAAATATATTATGGGACATGACTACCCTTTAGCCTAAAATGAGACTAACCAAATCATTTAATAAAATTCAGCATTGTTTGCATATTTACATATTTACCTGCTTATTTTTTTTATTGGAAAGTTAGTTTGATGATAAGAAAATAGTATGATCAGAAAATAAATTTAGATCTGTGTCTTGTAAGGTGTGGAAACTACAAGGTAGCTCTTCCAGTGAGAGGCCTTATGACCCTTCATGGCCGTGACTAACGTGCATGATGTCTCTCAGCGTGACTTCTGAAGCTGTTTCCTTCCAAAAACAGGCGGGTTTCAGGGCAGTGCTGTGGTTTTTCAGTTCTCAGTGTCAAACGCTGGTTATTGAGGGTCCTCATTTCTTTAGTTAATGGAGACTTTTCTATGTAAAGTATTTCCCATTTTTCAGCTTACTTAGAGGATGATTTTTCAGTTTTTGAAGGTAATCTTTGTTTTTAATAATAGTCACGAAGTCTCCTTGAAAGATTGAGACTTATTCTCTGTCCCCAGTACATATAAAAATTAATTTGATAAAAGAAAGGATTTCTTTTACTCACTCAGGGTTGTATATGCTTCCCTGCCTCCAGCCCCTTCTACTTGTACTTCAGATTTTAAACTCTAAATCAAGGATAACATTGATCCTAATATTTTTATCAATATCCATTGCAGAATTGGAAATTATTTTATAATTGACAAGCAGTAGGACCTTGACTATAGAAGTATCACAGGCATTGATAGAATCTTAGCTTTATAAACATGCATAATAAAATGAATCTTTCTAATTGTACCATAATTTTATTAAGTATATTTGCTACGTTTTAGGTTTTCAGGAGATTGTTAGTCATTTCAGCAGTGGCAGTAAGGCATCCCATGTGCTTTATACATTCATAGAATGAGTCACAAGTCTTAAAGATTGTGGATAGGGCTGCAGGAATAATAAAATTATTATTATTATCGTTATTTTAATCCTCACCCAAGATATGTTTAATGATTTTAGAGAGAGAGGAAGGTGTGGGGGGAGAGAGAGAAACAGTGATTGGTTGCCTCCCATACTGGGGATTGAACCTGCAACCTAGGCATGTGCCCTAACTGGGAATCGAACCCTCATTGCAACCTTTTGTCCTATGTCATGACCCAACTGAGCCACCTGGCCAGAGTGGAATAACAAAATTATTAATCCTTCAGTGTCCATTGCTTTGTTTATGGCACGAATTAATATTATGTTGTCTTTTCTTGGTGTCCGTTGAAAAGCAGTGCTGTTTTTCAGTGGACACCAAAATGTCTACTGTGCTCAGGCAGAGGGAGTAAAGCTGTTGTAGGTTGTGTGAGCTTGTGAGCAGGGCCTTCTGTTTAGCTGAAAATGCCACAACTAGCACTGATTCTGTAGCATTCTTTGGGCTCCTTTGTCTTTCTCTGAAGGATTTTAAGTTACTGATTTATAGGCATATATTTGGATTATTGTTTAGGGTCTTAAGGGCTTGGAAAACCCCATCTGTTGGAATTGAGATCTGATAGTTGACAGATCCCAAGCTTAGAAGGTTGGAAGTTCCTTGCTTCAAGTTTGTACCCATCACTGTCACTGGTTCCCACAGCTGCGACTGGCATGTGTAAGAGGTGTTACTAAAAGACTGATTTCATAAGCCATGCCCCAATACCAGTCTCATTTGTGCATGATAGTCATACTCTATTCACACTCATCCGTTCTATTTCAATATTTCATGTTAGTGAGGCTCTCCCTGGGTCTTCCTTTCTTCCATGTTCACTCTTGAACTAAGCTTTGTTGCTACCATTATAGCTGTGGTCATGGCAGTTATTTCTAGTTCAAGACTTAAGCACTATCAGGTTTCAGACAATTCAGCATATTAAGTAGGTTCTTCTAGACCAAGGCCTCTTTCTGGCATCTCAGAATTGCAAAAGAGTAGAGTTGGGACTCCAGGGGCCATCTAGTCCAATTTTTGTCATCTTATGGATGACGGAACAGAGTCCTCGTTATGTAAATATGTTTTGAGGCCATAGAGCTGGTCTAGGGCCAAGTTAGGATTAGAATTCACTTCTTATCTTACTAAATAGGATTCTTTCCCTACTGATGGTTAGGGTCCTAAGAACCCATGTAGAAGAATTTCCCTTGAGAACTTTTTGGGGGAAAGATGGGGAAGGAGTGCTCTGAGATTAGAAGTGAATTTGGGGAAGTCTGCATACTCTTTTTTTCTTATGTTCTCCAAAATAAAATAAAGATAATTATCAGTGAAATTTTACGTGTCTTGAATGAGTAAGAATGAATGGTACTATTTTGGTACCTCTTGTTTACTAGAAACATTTGGCATGTCCTTCCTTTTCGGTAACTCTGTTTACTATTTTTTGCTTACTGGAAACTTTTTGGCATGTCCCTATATTATGTCATGGTGAAATGCTTGTAAATTCACTTTTGTTTTATTGCAAATAACATGCATGATAGACTTTTTCATATCTACATTTTCATTTTAGCTTTATGACCTAGAGTTATTAGAATAGGTTTTTCCCAGACCCCTCAGTAATCATGCTAATAATAACAGCACGTGTCAGTCACTGAGTGCTTACTATGTGCCAGGTGTGGTCCTAGGCTCTTTCATGGTGTGGTGGTCATTAGGGCTGCTCACCAATATTCTGGGGGGCATTGACTGATTGCACTTGTCCATCTTCTTGAAATTGAGCACAACCAGCCATATTACTTGCTTTGGATATTGAAGTTTGAATGGAAGTGATGTGAGACACTTCTAGGCAGATACCTTTCAATTTTTTTCCTGAAAGAAATCTGAAATGGTTACATAGTGTAAGCAAGTAAATCAATGCTTTAAACCACTGAGTTTTTTAAATGGAATTTTAACTGCAGCGTAGCCAAGCCATCCTGATGAATATACATGGATTATTATTGGTTCTGCTCATGGCTAAGTGATGATACTAAGCCCATTGTACAGTTTAGGAAACGAGACAGAGGAATCAAGTTGTCTGGAATTGCAGAACTCATAACCCAGGCAGTTTGCGCCCTGCATTCTTAAGCACTGTAGTTTGCTGCCATCCTCTATTCTGTGCTGTCTCAGTACCCACTTTTAAATACAGACTGTGGGCGGTGCCCATGGTAACTTCATGCCAAAGCTTATGTTTACCTCTGTTTTATCCCTTCCTACAGCTGCCACTGAAGTTGTAGCTCCATGGGTGCTTGTCTCTTACCAGCATTTGTCCTTCCCACTGTGGTACTGCAGAAACCTCCATTCCTCTTCTGTCATCTATTCTGCATTTACTGCACTCTGGATTCCATCTTTCATGTGATAGGGGAGGTTTTTGCTTTAAATATCTGCACATCTCTAATATTTTCTAAGTAAATTTCTCAGGAGGCCACTGTTAGGTTTATGAATAGGAGGCTGTTCAGCAATCATAAAAACATTACAGCTAGTGGTTAAATGCATGGATTCTGCAGCCAGACCATTGGGTTTGAATCCTAGGGCGGCCACTTACTGGCTGTGTGAACTTCTCCATGCCTGAGTTTGCTCATCTGCAGAATGGAGATAAAGAGTAATACCTGTCTCAAATGGTTGTTTTGAGGATTAAATTAGTTCATTCATGTAAAGCCTTGGAATATACCTGGCACATTACAAGCATGGTTTAAGTGTTGGATATTTTATTTTATTTTATTTTATTTTATTTTATTTTATTTTATTTTATTTTATTTTATTTATTTTTAAGTGTTGGATACATGTGTACTTGTGTATTTTTTTTAATCCTCACCTGAGGTTATACTTATTGATCTTAGAGAAGTATAGGGGGGCGGGAGGGAGAAAAACATCTATGTGAGAGAGAAACATCAATTGGTTGCCTCCTATACATGCTCCGACCAGATTGAACCTGTAACCTAGGCATGTGCCCTGACCGGGAATTGAACCCTTAACCTTTTGGTGTGTGGGATGATGCCCCAACCAGGGGCACCTGGCCAGGGCTTAGGTGTTGGATATTTTAAAGAATCAGGGGTCGTAGAGCCAAGATGAATGGAGATAGGTCATTGTTGATCTTAATCTCTCTGATGTTAATATTAAGATATTAAAGGTTTAGTACTGCCTTTAATTAATTTTTCCTTTTATTCAACAGGGATTACTGTAAAACTCTATAATGCACTATGCTCTGTAAGCCTGGAAGCTGCAAGCTGCAGGTGGGGGTGGTGGTGGATGACCTGGAGCTTGCCCTCAAAGAGTTTATAGTAAGAAGGGGGAGATAAGATACACTTGTACACAGATAGTTGTGCTATTACAGTGCAGCCTGTAAAAAGTGTCGTCAGACAAGAATGATAAAGGGAGTTCAGAAAAGGGAGAGAAAGGGAGGCAGAAAAGGCTTAGAGTCAGACAGGACCTGTATTAGGGTTTGGAAGGATAGGCAGCGTTTGGATGTGTGGAGACTGGGTGAGATTGGCAGGAAATCTCTAGGTGAAAGGAAGCGTTATTACGGGAGAAACCTTTAATAAAGATGTTCATTTACCCATTCAGCAAATATATTGGACATTTACTAAGTGCTAGGCACTGATAGAGACCCTGGGCATACACAGTGAACAAAATGAAGTTTTGCCCTGACCAGTGTGGCTCAGTTGGTTGTGCGTTGTCCTGCAAAGTGAAAGAAAGGTCACAGGTTTTGATTCAGGGTCTGGTCACATACCTAGATTGCGGGTTCAGCCCCCCAGTAGGGTCGTGTACAAGAGGCAACTGATGGATGTTTCTCTCCTTCTTTCTCTCTCCCTTGCCCTCTCTCTAAAAATAAACAATTGAAAAATTTGAAAAACAAAACAAAAGTGAAGTTTCTGCTCCCATGGAGCTTATGTTCTAGTGAGTATTTGAATATGCAGAATCATTAGTGTAACAAGTGGTGATGAAGCAGGGTAATGAGACAGAGAATAGATTTATAAAATTAAGAAAAACACGATTAACTTCTAAGTGTTTTTTAGGGTGTCTTTTGAGGAAACTCAAGGCAAAGCTAAAATGGCTTTTTCCTCGGCAAGGGGCCATATCTGAACTGTTATCCAGGCTCACAGTTCTCCGCCCCTTGCTCTTGTCTTATCTGGATATTTTCCTTCTTTTGAGACTTGAGAACAAGTCCCAGTGTCTTCATGGGGCCTTCCCCCTGAACGTCTGCCAGAAACACTCCGCTCTGCACTGCTGGGGTCAGATCTTGCCTATATAACTAGTTTGGCATTTCATGTTGAAGTGCCTTTCTCTTCTCATGTTGTTACTTGTTTACTCCGCAGTATTTGATGGCCATTTATTTAGTAAATAATTTTTGAACTTTCCTTTTGTTTCAGCCATTACTAGGCACTGAGAACTTGAAGAGAACTGAGAACTTGAAGATAAATGCACAAGGTCTCTGTCCTTGAGGAATGCACAGTTTATTAGAAGGTATAAAAATGTAAACTGCTACTACAAACATCACGATAAATGCCAAATTAGAGCTGAGTCCAAAGTTTTGTTCGAATGCAAGAAGGAGCAAACATCTACCTGGAGGGGGGCGTTGGTTAAGGCTTTGGAGAGAAAGATACTTTTAAATTGTTTTTTTGAAAGTTGATTTGGAGTTTAACATTTAGAGACTGGGATTGATGTCAGAGTTTGGAGAGTCTTTTACACGTAGAAAGTGTCCGCACAGAGATGGAGGCAAGTGGTAATTCGTCCTGTGCTGGAGTGTAGTGCAGAGCTGTGGAGTGACGGTGGGCGATGGTGCTGGAGGACTAGGTGGGGGACGTTGCAAAGCTTGGACGATCGTGGTAAGGAGTTTAGAGTTGTTTTGCCAGTGAGGATTCATCTGAGGTTTTAATGTAGGAGAGCAGTTTGTGTTCTACACTTAGACAGCAGGGGTTGGATTACAACAGTGGTGCTCAGACTTTGCTGCGTGTTAGAACTACCTGGAGAACTTTAAAAAGCACCAGTGCCCAGGCGCACACAGTAAAGTCAGACTCTCTGGAGGAGAGAGCCGGGCGCTGGATTTTTTGATAACCTCCTGACATGATTCCAGTGTGCACCCAAGTCTGAGGACCAGTGGTTCAGAGAGGCCCGACGACGGGTTAATGGATTCCGTGGCTATTGCAGTGGCCTGACCAGGACAAATTTTTGAGTGGAGGCATTGAGAGTGGGGACAAGGGAAGATGGAGCCAGCCATTACTGTTTTTCTTTAATATTCTATATGTTTGTCCTTTCCAACAGAATTGCAACCCCCATGGTGCAAAATTTAGTCTTTGTACAGTTCCTCATAGGGATTTGTACATAGTAGGTTCTCAATAGATATTTGTCTTGATTAAAGTCAGTTTTCTTTTCTTCAAGTACTCATAGTTGTGTAGTTAGGGCATTTCTATTTCATTTGCTTCTTTCCTTTTCGTTATTAAATAGAAATTCCTTTAGGGATGATGTAGGTAGAGGCAAAACTTTTCCATTTTACTTCTTTGTAATCCTGATTAAAGATTTAGGAAGTTACAATTCAATAATTAAAACAATAAGTCTGCATATGAACTTGGTTTATCAATACTGTCTCTCCTAAGTAAGTTTTACTCTTAGCATTTGTGTAAAACCCATTAGTGCTCATGCACTGTTGATAAATAAGAATCCAGATTAAATATCTAGATTCTTAAAGTATTTTTAAGGTTTATCTTCCATAACAGGTGGAAGGTTAACTTTAAAAATAACACCTAGATTCTGTAACCTGTTAATCTATGTAGTACTACTCAGGAACTTGTTAGAGTGGTGTAGAGACTGACTGAGTTTGTGTACTTGAAATAATTTGTTTCTGCCAACTAAGTTTATTTGTGAATGAGGGTAGTGTTTAAAAATGCTGTGAAGCTTTTTGTGTGTGTGTCAACTCTTCAGTCTCTATTCTAATGAAGACAAGTTGGAACGTAGAGAAATTGAAAACTTTTTGTATTCGAAGGCATTCTATGCCCACTCCAGCCGTTGTGTATCTTAGAAAGCACCAAACCTGCAGAAAGTTATGAGAATAATACCATACATCCATCTCTTCTTTAACCTAGATTCACCAGTTATTAACATTTTGTCAACTTGCTTGATAGCTTTCTCTGTCTACATACATATACTGTTTTTTTTTAAAGCCATATCCTTTGAGAGTTCCTTTTGGACATTGTCACACTTCACACTAAACACTAAATACTTTTGCATCTTATCCTGAGAGAAAGGACATGTAACTCTACTATAGTTTATATTGCTCAGGAAACTTGACATGAAACCACATGAAACATGTAGTCCCTATTTAAATTTAGCTTTTTTTATTTTTCCTGATCTAGAATTCAGTCAAGGATCATACATTGTATTAAGTTGTCACATGGCCTTATCTTTTTGGTGCACATTGACGATGCTCCAAACAACTGGACCACATAGCTAGGGCTGGTTCGTGGGTTTTACTTATTTTTTTTTTTTTAAAGGTTTATTTATTTATTTATTTATCTTTAGAGGGGAAGGATAGGAGAGAAGGAGAGGGAGAGAAATATCAATGTACGGTTGCCTCTCATGCGTCCCCTGCTGGGAACTGGCCTGCAACCCAGGCATGTGCCCTGACTGGGAATCGAACCGCGATCCTCTGGTTCGCAGGCCCGCGCTCAATCCACTGAGCTACACCAGCCAGGGCGGGTTTTACTTATTTAAAAAAACTCTTTTAAGGACCTCCTTACCTCTTTAATATTCCAGTGGTTGTGTCCTTTTGGGCCTTTGCCCTTCTTGCTTTATATTCCTTCCTTACCAAACGACTTCTTTCCTGTTGTTTCAACTCTTGATGGGTCTAAACTCTTTATTTCTATCTCCACCCTCTTCTGTGCTGCAAACCCGCATTTCCAGCTGCATGCTCAGCAGCTTTACCTGTCTATCCGACATGTAAAACTTACCTTTTAGTGTAAACCTGAGCGCTGGTTTGAGTGTTGGGTGGGGTACTAATGAGTGTTCTACCAGGGGCTAGAAGCGTTAGGCTCATGTCCTTTGCCAGCTCCTGCCCTTCCTAACAACCCCCCGCCCGCAACATCTGCCAAGGTGAACCCAAGGCAGTAAGGCCTTGCCACCAACACCTTTTCTGGCTAAGTATGGAGTCTTGGGAAGTTAGGCTTCATGAAAGGAGTTTTTTTCCTCCACTTTTTCCCCCAATTATTATATATTCCCCTGAGGAGCCTTTGTAGACTATATTTTTGCATGATCGCCCTTTTACCCATGAAATTTTAATGTCGCAAATACAGTGTATCTGTTTATGAGTGTATGTCTGCTTAACACGTAAACAAGTAAGAGCCTTTAACCCCCAAGAACCATTTTTGTCTCCTTGGGGTTATATTGCCCCGTTGAAAATGCATGTTTTAACCTAGAGACGAAGCAGGCTAGCATCTGCTTGCTATCCCTGTTACTCACAAATAGTTTACCAGAGACTCATACCTGACTGCTAAACTAGAGTTTTTTAATCTTGTGACCATAATATGTTGTGCGTCGTATACGCACATATGTGATGCAAGAGTTTTCGTGCTCAATGTTCATTCTTTTAACTGTAACGTACTTTATTTTATTCTGTGTTTAAAAAAATAGCTATTGAGATAATACATATCATAACATTTACCTGTTTTATTGTATATATTTTTTAATTTAAAAAGAAATGCTGGTCATGACTAACTGACTTGTAAAAGCTTGACAGCCAGCAATGAGAGCGCTGCCTAGGCATAGCTGGTCTAGAGACTACCTGCCGTCCACCTGAGAGGTGAAAAGAAAGAGGCGGGCAGGGTCCTCATCCTGAACCACTGTACTCACTGTAGTCATTGGCCTGGGTATCAATAATACCCTTGAGTCTTGACCATACTGGCAGTTTTACTCCTTGGGATGGAATAAAGGATGGGGAGCTCGTGGCAGTGAAGGTCTGTGGTGAGCTTCTTTTTTTTTAAGATTTTATTTATTTTTACTGAGAGAGGAAGGGAGGGAGAGAAACATCAATGTGTGGTTGCCTCTCATGCACCCCTTCCTGGGGATCTGGCCCACAACCCAGACTGGGAATTGAACTGGCGACCCTTTAGTGTACAGTCTAACGCTCAATCCACTGAGCCACACCAGCCAGGGCTGCAGTGAGCTTTTTAAGACCACAAGTAAAACTGCTGCGGTGACTATGGAAGGGCGCACCTTCCAGGAAGGTGAAATGGACATCCTCATTCTATGGTTTGTAGTGCCAGCATCCTCTCTCCCTTTTGAAATAAGAAAGAAAGAAATTAGAAGTGGGGTGGGGTGGGGGGAGGAAAGATTGATCTAATGTTAGATAGTAGAACTGGAAATTCTTGAAATCCTTGTTGCTTAATTGGGTTTGTCCGTAAAAATATTTGAGAGAGTGACTATAGAGATCTGTGTATTTGATCAATTTACTGTCATTAATCTGTTCAAAGGCAAAAGAGTACCACGGAAGTGAAATAGGAAACTTAAGTTTTCATTAGGAAAACTGGAAGAGGAGAGAGTCTTAAAAATGAGGTGCAGCTTTGCTTTGTTGGGGTGTATTCATGGTGAGAGGGAGGCACTGCATATAGCTAGGGGAATTAGCTGTGTGAAAATGGAAGTGCAGAAAGACTCAGAGTGCCAGGCAGGACAAGAATATGGTAGGACCAGGTAAAGCCCAGGCATCCCCATCCCATCCTAGAGCAGCAGAATAATTAGAGCAAGCATTTATTGAGTGGTTACTATATGCTAGGTGTACTAAGCATTTTATATTTAGTCTCATTTAATCCTTTAAAACTGTGTGAGATTGTAGGTTGTGTTATTACTCCCCGCCATCCCCCGCTCATTTTACTGATGAGAAAACTGAAACTGAGGCACAGGGAGGTAAGGAACTTGTTCAGGGTCACGCAGTTACTTGTTCTTACATGTAATATCAATGCAGGACATTGGAGACTCTGCCTTGAGGTGGATGAACCCACCGCTTCCAGGACCATGTCTGCTGTACCGTACCTCTCTCTACAGGAGCACAGGCTGTCTGGCAGTCCCATAACTCTTCATTCTCTTCATTTAAGTCATTTAGTCTCCAGGTTGCCTCTGAAGTTCACTCTTAGAGGCTGGTGACTACCATACTAAAAATAACATTGTCCGAGAGAATATTTATAGTTTTTTTCACTCCCTCTTTTGAGTACAGACTGTGCCTTATCTGGGAATACCACTTATTTTAGGACTCTGTAATTGGACATTTAAATGGTAGGGCTTGTTTGGTGGTAGTCATATTTCAAGTCAGTTCAACAGGCATTTGCATGCCTCCAAAGTACCCTGCTGTGCACTTGGTGCTGGGGGGAGGAATATGATCACAGTCTAGAAGTGTAAGAATGCCAAAATAGATGTTACCAATATTTAAACTGCAGTGAAACAAGTAAGTAGAACAGTCAAAGGAACATAGAGGAGGGTGGGAAGGTTTAGAAGTTCCCAGAAGAGTTAACATCTGATTTTGGTTTTAGAGGATGAATAGGAGTTTGCCAGGAAGGTTGACAGTCGCAGAATAGTTAAGTGATACTTGCTAGAGAGCTGGATGGAGGCTTCCTTCTGATACTGTTGTCAATGTTTCTAGATTGTTGATGTAGTAGAAAGAGCTTCCAGTTGCAAAATTTCCTTTTTTCTCCTAGTATCTTAAAATGCCATTGGGTTCCTGAGCCTCAGCAGTGGGGCTGTTCACCTAGGGATTATGCTTGGGGCCAGTTTTAGGAGGGACAAATTCCTCCCCATTTAGCACCTGCAGGCACGCTGCAGCTTGGGCCAGACGTGAGGTTTCTGCTTGTGTGAGAGAATGATGGTGTTCCCTAACCTAGCTTCAGTTAAGACTTGGATTGCAATTGCTTGCTGAGACTTTTCTTGTATGAAAATAGTATACTGATTATTGTTATTCAAAAATTGTTTAGGTATTCAACCACAACATTAATTGAGCACTGACTTTTGGATGGAGAGTACGTTAGGACCATACAAAGAAACAGGGTTTTTCAATATAACATGCATTCGTAAAGTGTACAAGTCTCAAGTCTGCTCCTTGATGGATTTTTTTACATACGTAAGATATACCTGTGTAACCACCAACTTCAAGATTAAGATAGAGAACATTTCCCAGAAGGTTCTCTTGTTCCCCTTCTCTGATAATACCCATACTCCCTTCCTTCCCTCCCCCTGCACTATTGTGACTTCTGTCGTTCAAGATTAGTTTTGTCTATTCTTGAACTTTATTTAAATGAAATCATACAGAATGTATGTTTTCTATCTGGCTTCTTTACTCAACTTTATGATTATGAGATTCATCCAAATTGCTGGAGAGCACTGATTGTCAGATACACTGTTAGGAAGAGACCCAGAATGATCCCATATGAGTTATGCCATTGAAATTTAGCATGAATTTATTGGTGGTGTTCATTACTCAGTACACATCTGCAAGTACCATACACCAGGTGCTTTGCAAGGACCTGGGGCTCAAAGATGAGTAAGTTTCTGCCACCAAGAAGCTTTCAGGCATATGAGGTAGACATCACTTTGGGAAGAAATTTGGAGGAAAACACTGATGTGTAAATTTGGTCTTAGGCTGGAGCCATGGGAGACGACCACTTGGGCGCGTGGTTGTAATGTATCACTGTGGAGAAGGCAAGCGATGGAAGTGAGTTTTGGTGGTGGTTGTGTAGCTAAGGAAAAAGCAGCCAGCGGTGCGTTAGTGTCGATGTTGTAGAAGACTTTTATGAGGTTAGATAAAACTATGGAGATGCTTATTATGAATGTGGTATTTTTTTCCAATAATTGAGATGACTTCAGATATCTCATTAGCTATCAAAAATTCCCTAAGGGTAGCTTTAAGTGAGGCGTCTCTTCCTTAATGAGGGGATTTTGTAGCAAAATGTGTTTCTGGTTGTATCGGTTTGCTGAGGCTGCTATAATAAAATACTAGGGACTGGGTGGCTTCCATAGGTATTTATTTTCTCACAATTCAGGAAGCTAGAAGTTTAGATCAAGGTAACAGGTTTGGTTTCTTCTGAAACCTCTCTCCTTGGCTTGTAGTCCTCCTCGCCATGCTCTCAAACTTGGCATTTTCTGTGTCCTAATCTCTTCTTGAAAGGACACTGGCCATACTGGATTAGGGTTCACCCCTAAAGACCCCATTTTAATTTAGTCATCTCTCTAAAGGCCCTGTCTCCAAATACAGTTGTATGATGAACTACTGGGACTTGGAGCTTCACTTCAGCCTATGAATTTGGGGGTAGGGGGACACAGTTCAGTTCGTAATAGCCAGGTTTCAAACCTGCTCTGATGTTGTTCGGCTGTCTGAGGGGTGCTACTGGAAAAAAGCAAGGGTCAGAACAGGGGATAGGCAGGTGGCAGTATTGTAGACCAAAGTCTGGTGTGAACCCTGTAGGGGCGGGGCTTGCTCCTTAAGTGCCATCTCTGAGTTTACAGTACAGTATCTGGTCTGTGCACACACACCCTCGAGCCTTGGGTGATATGTCTGCTGCTGTTAAAATGGTGTGATGTTTTATCAATTAATGAAGATTGAAAATAAGGAATAAGAAGAGCCTAAACCATAAACACATCACGAAGAAGATAATTTCCTAACTCTTAATAACCTGTTCCAGTGCCTAACAAACCATATCCACCTTTCTTGCCATTTAACCCTTTTATTGGGGCAGAGTTAAACAGCCTTGGCATTCTGCTTATCAAAACATTTGAATACCAAAGAGCTGTTTCTAAGTCAGATCATATCAGCCTTCCTCCTGTGTGGGTAGGGAACTGTTTTCTCTAGAAGGATTTGATTTTGGCTTTTCTATTATGATGGCCACCTAGCGGGTAGAGGGTGGGGATTTTTCTTTCTTTTAAGGGAGTCTTTTTTAAGGAAGTAATTTTAGATTGTCTTAAACTTGTTTCATTGGAGACAGAAATCTCATGAGGATGAATTTTGGAGGGACTGCTTTTGTTTAATCTGCACTGGAATTCTGTGGTAGCAGATAAGGCTTGTATAGGTACCTGGAACTGGAAAACTTTGGTTTTCAATGTAATGGTGCTTATTACAATGGTGTATATCCTAGAGTCACTTTAAGGCCCTTTTCCAGAGTTAGAACTTTAAAGCTTCTTGGCTATTAACATGCAGAACTCATGCAGAGTTGAATTAGATGGCGTTAGGTCCCACCCACTCACGTTAGACCCAGCCTACTGGGAACAGGGGATCTTGGAAAGTCACAGCATGCCCGTGTGCTTTCCTGGTGCTTATGTACAAAGGCTGTTGCAGTTCACTTGCCTCCTCGTTCCTCTCATCTGTGGACTGGTTGGCTATGAGCTTGCCAGGATGGTCTGGGTCAGAAGCAAGCATTTAAAAATCTTTGAACAACAGTCAAAGGTTGTGTGTGCTGTGGCTCTAATTTCTGTCTAAATTAATAATACTTGTGTTATCTCTGACTTGCCCGGCTGTTTACTGAGGGATGAAGTTCTTTTAACAGATACTACTGAGTCATTATAAATTCTTTTAACAAGAGGTAAGTTCTTTGTTTGAAAGGGTCACAGTTCAAAAGCATACCCAGAATTTTACTTCAATTTTAAAGAAACAAAACTGTCATTGTCAAAGTTCTCTCTTTTTAGGACAACAGTATTTTTTAGACCTCCAGCAAATTAAATGTTTTAACTTCCTAAATTTTTCTGTTTTGGTTTCATTTTGTTTTCTGCAGTTGCGTTCTACTCTACCTTTAGATTTGACTTTATTCACTTTTTTTTTTTTTTTTGTAATTCATTGCTTTCTTCTTTTTTATAAACTAGGTAGATAATACTATTCTAGAAAATTGTGTTTTAGCTGTAAATATGCTGACAGAGCTCCAAAGCTTTGGATGTAGGAACCTGCGGCCTCTGGACCTGCAGCAGACGGGTCCGAGATTCTGTGTATCTTGGTAGAGTGGGCTGATGTTTATTGGCACCCTCTGTCTAGGGAGATCCTTGAGCAGCTGCTGCCACATTTTTTAGACATGTCTTCTGACTTTCATAAATTCCTCCACCTTTTATTTCATTAGAAATAGTTCAGCAAAATAATTCAGATGGTATCCTACCTCTTGAGCGGAGAAGGGAGAGAGGATTCACAGGTTGCATCGCCTTGGAGAGTGGATGCTCCCGGTGTGGTGTGCCTTTGCTCCGAGAGACTTTTCTAATCCCTGTGTTTTCATTAGTCTTTGAGTTGCAAGGAACAGAAATTTAAGCCAAGTTAGTTCAGAAAAGTGGTGTAGAGTGGTGTAGTAGATGGAGTGATTGGCCCCACTTCTTGACTCTCCTGTAGCAGTGTTTCACAATCATGCCCTCGCCATGATCTCTCATGGGAGATGGTATTGTGTCCCTACCCCTTAATTTTGGGCTTGGCTGTATAACTTGCTTTGGCCCAGTAGGATATTAGTGGACATGATGAAAGAAGAGGTTGGCAGCAGACTTGGGCTGATGGCTGTGTCTTCCTGTGCTTTTGTGTTCACTTTGAGAAGGACCCTGAATGGCTGCAGCCTTTTCAGGGTGGGCCTCAGTGAGGCCATAAAACAGAGCCACCACAGCGGACGTGTGGCTTAAAGTAGAGCCATTCTAACTCAGATGCCTGAGGGAAAATTAAATGCTATTGTTGACCACCACCGAGACTTTGTGGTCTGTTGTTGTGTAGTATTATTGTGGCAATAGATGACTAACAGAGTCATCCTGCTGGGTCCAGGGCAGGTCCAGGGCAGCTCCAGGCCTTCAGTAGCAGGCTTTCTTGGATGGTCTGTGCCAGCATTTTGCCATCATTTACATGATGCCCAGTGGCATCGGCCCCACCCTTCTCTTCTCACCCACTAGCTTCCTCACCTTATGTATTGCTCTCTACTTATAGCTTCTGCGTACTTACATACCATGTTTTTTCTTAACTTTTCCGTGTGCAAGGCCCCTTAAAGCTCCTCCAGGCTTTCTCAACCTCATGACTTCTCAGCCTCATGACTACTCTTGTTGCTTAATGTCATTCTTTTAGTTCTTTCCATTTCAGATTTCTGAGAAAATCGATTTTGCCAAGCAGGGTTCTCCCCACCCCTACCCTAGAAATGTCATGTCCTTAGTTGTTGGCCTTCTTTTAGGTATTGGCTGCCCTTGGGTTAGGGGCCCACCTCTGGTCCAGTTTGGTATGCTGGGAGCAGGGGCATGTCTTGAAACACACGAGTGTATAGCCTTATTAAAAGAGGCTGTGAATGTGTGGTAGGCTTAGCGATAAGACAAGTCTTATACACAGTGTTGTATTTCATCCAGGGATTTTAGTATTAAAGGTTGTCAGTGTCTGGCTTTATCAGTTAACTAGAAGGGAAGCTGTTAACTTGGCTTTTGCAAGCTTTCAATTTTTGGGGGCTGCATTCCATTTTTCTGTTTCCTGGTTCCAAGATACCAACCTCACAGCGTGAATTCCCTCACAGACTCATCCCTCAGGATGAGTCTCTTCTGAGGGAAAATGTCAGAGAAGGGACCATCCACTGGGAGGAAAGCTTACTCATGCAAAACCTTCCAGTGAGTTGAGAAGAAAATAAATCGGCTTACTCTGAAGATTTAGGCTATGTAGGCTTACAAGGTTGTGCTTAATTTTGATTTTATCTCTTAAGTACTTCATGGTTTAGGGTACTGTTGTAAGTGGTACTTTTAAAAAATGTGAATTTATAGTTGTTCCTTGCTAGTATGTAGAAATATAATTGACTTTTGTATGTTGATCTTATATCCTATGACCTTATTAAAGTAATTTACTGGTTCTAGACACTTTCTTTTGTAGATTCTTTGTGATTTTTCTACATTGATAGTTATGTCAAATAGAGACAGTTTTATTTCTTCCTGTTTAACATGTGTACCTTCTATTTTTTTTTTTCTTGTCTTATTACACTGGTTAGAACTCCAGTTGGGTGTTGCATAAATTTGATGAGATTAGACATGCTTGCCTTATCCCTGAGTTTAGGGGAAAATAATAGTCCCATTAAACTGTATATATACACATTTTTTTGTCAGTGCCTTTTATCAGGTTGAGGAAGTTCCCTTTTATTCCAAGTTTGCTGAGAGTTTTTATTGTAAATGGACCTTGGAATTTGTCAGATACTTTCTGTGTTATCTATTGAGATGATTCATGTGGGTTTTTCCCTTTAGTCTGTTGCATTGCATTAACCGGTTTTTGAATGTTGAGTCCCTCTTGCATACCCACTTGGTCTTGATACATTATTCTTTTTATATGTTGCTGGATTCAGTGTGACAGTATAGTTGACCCTTGAACAACATGGGCTTGAACTGCCAAGGTCCACTTACACACAGATTTTTTTTCCTTTGGTAAATACAGTTGGCCCTTTGTGGGTTTTGCATGCATGGATTAAACCAACCACGGATCAGAAACAGTGTTTTCAGTCTGCGGTTGGGTATCCATGGGTGTGGAGGGCCTACTGTATGCATTATTCTATGCCATTTTATATAAGGGGCTTGAGCATGCAGATTTTGGCATTCACAGGGTTCCTAGAATCAATCTTTAGCAGGTAGTGGGGGCCAACTGTGGTTAAGTTTGGGGGCAGTCAAAAGTTACGTGCAGGTTTTTGACTGCATGGGGTTGGTGCCACTAATACCTGCATCATTCAAGGGTATTTTGTTAAGGATTTTAGTGTTTGTGCTTTGATCTTTGTCTTTAAACCATGGTTTCTTGTATTGCCATTCCTGGATTTGGTATTGGGCTAATGCTGGCCTCATGAAATGAGATGGGAAGTGTTCCCTTCTCTTCTGTTTTCTGGAAAGAGTGCGTGCAAAATAGGTATAATTTTTTCATAAATAATTTGATGAAACTTGTCTGCACCTGGAGTTTTCTGTGTTGGAAGGTTTTTAACTCTACAGTTACCATCTTTATTAAATGAAGTTTTTTCCCTTTTATCCTGGGATATTGTTTAATACATTTTACTTTTGTATATTTTATATGCCAGATCATACACTTATTTCTGCTTTCGATAGTTATCTTTTAGAAAGATTATTATTATTATTATTATTTGAGAAATGTTATTTTTTTTGTCAGCCTTGTTTCCGTTAAGCTGTGGAAGAACAGCTCCAGGCCACTCAGGGGTGGCTCCTACCCATGCAGAGGCCTGTGCGGTGGGCGCTGCAGCCCTGAGTGCAGCGGCAGGCTGAGCGCTCCAGCCTTCGGTGGGAAGCTGCCCAACAGGCACGGGGGGCGCCCACGCGCCTTCACACCGGTCTGCGGCCTCAGGTAGAGCCGCGATGAGCTTGGGACCTGGAGCTGTCCATCCACCCGAAAGGTCTTTCATACTTACTTCCATTTTTATCATTTCTTGAGCTGTTAATTTCTTCATGTAGATCATCATTTTTGTCTTGTGTTATCTGCATTCTCCCTTAAGAGCTTCTTTTACCATTTTTGTAGGACTGATGTGCTGACATTAAATTACTTCAGCTTCTGTTTGTCTGAAAAGCCATTACTTCGCCTTCATTTTTGAAAGATATTTTTGCTGACTGTATAGAGTTCTGGGTCATGCAGTCTCTCTCCTCCCCCTTTCAGTACTTAAAAGATGTCACTCCATTACCTTTTGGACTGCATAAATTGTGTTGAAATTTTTATTTAATTTTTTGCCTCAGAAGATAATGTCTTTTTTCCTCTGGCTATGTTTAAGATTTTTTCTTTAAGTTTTAGCTGTTTAACTATTAAGTGTCTAGGTGTATGTTCTTTATTGTATTTATTTGTTTCTTTATTTGTTTATGTTTATTACATAGCATTCTCTGAGTTTTTTTGATCTGTGATTTGAAGACTTTAGTTCTGGAAAGTTCTCAGCCATTTTTTCATCAAATATATTTTTCTGCCTTGGTCCCCTCCTCCCCTTCCTGGGACACCAGTTACGTGTCTGCGATACCGTTCAGTCACATCCCACAGCTCTTAAGTGTTCTTTCTGCCATCCCTGCCCCCGCCTCCCCGTTTCTTCCCCTCTCCTTGTGTTTCTGTTGGCAATTTCTAGTGAGCTATCTTCCAGTTCATCGATTCCTTCCTTGATTGTGTTGAGTGTTCTGGTGAGTCCATCAAAAGACTCTTCCCCCCCACCCCCAGGTTACATCCTGATTTTATTTCTTTAATAATTTATTTTTTATTTTATTTTTCTCCATTAACATTTATCCCCCTTAGACACTCTTTCATCTTCACCCACTCCCCACCCCATCACAGGATATTTTTAAATCTCTGATAACCTTAAAAAGAGATAGTATTTCTGTTCAACTCTATTGTATATTTCATCTTCTTGTTGAAATTTACTACCTGTTCATGCATATAGTCTACTAATTTTTTTTTACATAATACTCATTGTTATTTTAAATTCCCTAATTGTTATAGCATCTGGGTCATCTCTCAGTCTGGTTCTGTTGATTGTTTTGTCACTACCTACCCCATCCCTTTGCTTTTTTTTGTATGTTTTGTAATTTTTGATCAACTGCTAGACATTATTGTAGAACAGTAGAGACTGAGGTAGACATTAAATACTGATGTTGAGACTACTGTTACTTAGAGATAGGTTTAGCGGGGAGGGAAATCATCATATCTGTGCATACAGAATATAGAACTAGGATTATGATTTTACTGTATTCAGTTATAAAATTTTTCTTTCTTTTTAAAAAGATTTTATTTATTTATTTTTAGAAAGAGGGGAAGGGAGGGAGAAAGAGAAACATCAATGTGCAAGAAATACATCAGTAGGGTTGCCTCTTGCATGCCCCCTACTAGGGACCTGGCCTGCAACTCAGGCATGTGCCCTGACCGGGAATTGAACCCAGTGACCTCTCGTTTTGCAGGCCAGCACTCAATCCACTGAGCCACACCAGCCAGTCCTAAAATTTTTCATTTACGTATCTTGTCTTCTTATAGCATCTCTAGAAGTCACCTTATCAGAACTTCCCCTTGTGGTTGCTTCCACCTTTATTTCTGTTCCTGCTGTATCTGAAACTTTTCATTGGTTTCCATTGTCTTTCACACCAAATGACACTTGTTAGCAGGTTTGTCTTTTCTTGAATAGATGTAATTTCTTAAAAGTAGGTAGCCTTGGCTGCCATGTCTCAGTGGGTTGAGTGCCGGCCTGCAAACCAAGGGGTCACAGGTTCAATTCCCAGTCAGGGGACCTGGGTTGTGGGCCAGGTTCCCAGTGGGGTGTGTGTGAGAATTCTCAACTTCATGTTGATATTTCTCTCCTCTTTCTCCCTCCCTTCCCCTCTCCTCTAAAAATAAAATAAATTTTTGAAAAAAAGTAGGTAGTGTCTTACTCATATTTGGATCTCTATGGTCTTTTAATTACATTTGAGATAGGTCTTTTTCTGGTTAGAATTGAATTGAGATAATTGAATGATTTCTTATTCCTTAGCCACGAATCCACACTGTATCCCCCTTCTCACCCATTAGTTAGTTGGAAGACTCTCTTTATTTTTCCACAGTCAACTGTGACATATCTAAAAAATGCACAGAGGTGAGAAGTAAGGGCTGACTGTGGATGAATTTGAAGAGGTAACTCTTACACAGGGAATACACACATTTTCTCGACTAGTTTAATATGTACATTTTTGTCTCACTACCTTGACAGGAAGATTTTAAGAGGGAGTAGCTGTTTTCTGCTTTTTCTAGTGTCTGTTAGTAAATATTAGCACAATGTTGAGCACACAGTAGATGCTTAGCAATTATTTTTCACGAGGTTTAATGATACTTAACGGATTTTGGAATAAGTCAGTAATAGCTTTACTTCTTCTGTTTACCCCTAAAAATGTCTAGTAGGGATGGTGGTGATACTCCATTGCTTGCTAGCTCTGTTTTCTTTGGCAGATTACTTAATATGCCTGGGCTTTGGTGGCTTCATCTGTACAATGGGAATAATAATGGGACATGTCATATGACATTATTGTTTAGATGATTTAGAAAAATAGTAAAATAAATGTTAGTTGCTGCATTTCAGTTTATTGTTAATGGTGCATTTTAGAAAGGTAAATTCAATTAAAAGTTTTGAGAAGCTAAGTTCTTTCAATAGGAAAACTTTTAATAGTCCAAAACCTTCTATCTCAGTGTGGATAAATATAACTACTTCTATATTAATTAAGGAAGTAACCTGTGCTTGGAATATTAACAGCAAAAAAGGAGCAGGGCTAATTAATTTCTACCTTGCTAACAACAATATAATGTACCTTCTCTCATACCCTAGGAGCAATGTGCACTATTCTCAGGGGAGTAAGGTCAATGCAGTAGATTTCCCAGATCAGATTTCCCTAGGACCAAAGGCACTTACTCTTACAGCTCTTTTTCAATTGTATGTTAACTCTGTATTCCTCCTTACTTTTAGGCATTATTTGTTATTGTTTGTTTCTATAGTGTCGCTTCTTTTTTTTACTGCCATATTGACCAAACCACGTTCAAAGATATATAAAGCCCAGAAGGAATCTTGGAAAGGTGATGATGGTCTGGTGAGAGCTATTCAAAATATTGGGCAGGCAGCTGTTGGGAAAATATTAAGACTTCTAAGGTGCAATATTCTGGATTCAGTTTTTCTTACCTAACAAGAAAGGGTACAAAACAGAGTGACAGATTAAAGAGAATTGTGTCTTGCATAGCTGTGATGTATGTATTACTGACCCCCTCTTTGTTAGATTAGTGGTGATGACATTTGAACAGTACCCTCTTCTGTAAATGCAGTATACTCCTCTTATATGTGGGACAGGGATAATTACTCATATATTTTTTTAAGTTTTGGAAAGAAGCAGGGTTATATGTTTAATCTATAAACCTGTGGTATAATCAGTTAATGTTTTAAATACTCTGATACCAAGTATAAGGTGGTAATACCATAGCATGAATTATTTTAGGAGCTATGGGAATGGAGAGGATTAGAAGGGAAGTTTAAATGACTATTTTTTATTTTTATTTTTTTAAAGATTTTACTTATTTATTTTTAGAGAGAGGAGAAGGGAGGGAGAAAAAAGAGGGAGAGAAACATCAATATGTGGTTGCCTCTCATGAGCCTGCTACTGGGGACCAGGCCTGCAACGCAGGCATGTGCCCTAAGTGGGAATGGAAGCAGTAACCCTTTGGTTCACAGGCCAGCACTCAATCCACTGAGCCACACCAGCCAGGGCTAAATAAACTTTTTTTAACCACATTTTTTTTATTGTGCTAAAAATTATTTCTTGAACTTGTACAAAAATATTTACTTATGAATGTTGGAGAAATAGGAAAGTATAGAGGCAGATTACTAAAGACTTAGAAATATATAGAACCCGTTAAAAAATATGTTTGGTAGTCAGTTTCCTTGACTAACTTTTCCTTGTGCTAGAATGGTTCAGTTTAGTATCAAGTCATCTAATTTACACCTTGGTAATAGAACGTGGCCTTATGGAAAGCACACTTCCACAGGAATGTTGTAGGAAGAATTCTGCTGAACAAATCTGCCTGAAGTATCTCACATACAGTCTTTAGAGGTCACTGCTGTCAGCTGTTTTGTGTGTGTGTTTTTTTTACATACAAATTTCTGCAGTTTTTCACGCCTAATGCATGGCGGCCATGAATTCTGGCCTCTTCTTTCCCTTAGCCTTAATTTTTTCTTTTATTATAGAAATTTTCAAACATTAATGTAGAGAGAATAAAGACAAATCCTCATGCCATTCTTGTTTTGTGTATCTCTTCTCACTTTCTTTTTGAGTTAGAGTATTTTAAAGAAAAGCCCAGGCAACCTATTGTTTCACCTATAAATATTTTAGTGTGCATATCTAGCAGATATGGACTTTATAAAAGTACATTATCATGCCCAATAAGTTCCATGTAATTTTATTCCTTGATATTATCTAATACTGACCCCCTATCCTTTATTTTTTTCAAAAATAGCTTTTTGTACTGAATTATTTAACCCATGTACACCTAATGCATTTGATCGGTATGACTCTTTAACCTCTTTTAATCTATAGTAATTTACCCTCCTTTTTTGCAGTGGGTGCTATACCGTTTATTTTTTGAAGAAACTGGGTGAGTTCCCTTCCCCACATTATTGATTTTGCTGGTTGTATCCTAGGGGTGTATAACATTACTCTCTTTTCATATTACTTTTAAACAAGGAGTTAGAGGCTTAACTATTTTTGTAATCATTCATATTTTTGGTTATTCATTGGTGGTACCTTAGAAGACCATAATGCTTGATTATCCCACTTTGTATACCAAGAATGATTGGTGGGTTCATTTTGACAGAGCCCTTTGTTGTCAAGTAGTGTCTCCCCTATTTGACCAACTAAATAGTGGAGTGACATCCTGACAACCTGTGGGTTACCAGGTCCGTCTGCCTTTCATGTAATTGTATTAATTTAACATGCACTTGTTGCCTGAATCATTTATTTCACTACTGCTTCATTTTAAGAAGACTACAGAAAAATGAAATGAAAATTTTTGATTAAGAATTCTTTTAAAAGATTACATGTAAACTCTGAGGTGTCTGGAAAATTCATTTATGCAGAGTATTTTTTTCTCTGTGTCTTGTAAAAGAAGTATCATATAGAAAAGGATGTTTAAAAATTGTGTGTTTAGCTAAATTAAATGTCCCTTTTTTTTTAATGAGTTGTCTTCAGAAGGTTTTATGGGAACAGATTTGGAATTATCACCCATTTGTGAAATTTTTTTTATCTACAGTGGGGCTTGCTTTAAGGTTACTAAAGTTCTAAAATTACTTTGGTTGGGGATTATGGATCATGAGTTCATATAAGTCACTTGAATCCATGTAGGTCATTTATTTTCACTGCTGTGATCACTTTTTCCTATAATCCTACCTAGGTGGCTGCTGTATATATGTCATTAGTAATATTTAACCTTGTACAATACTTCTATATGCCAAACACTGTGCTTTGTAATTTGCATGTACTAATTTATTTAACCCTCACATGATTATCATTCCTGTTCTCCATATGAGGAAACTGAGGTAGAGAGGTTAAGTGATTTGCCCTAACCACACAGCTAATAAATGGCGAGCACTGGGATTTGGACACTAATTTAGTTGCAAAATTTCTACTCTTAGCAGAAGGACAGAGTGGGTTATGGAGTCTCCCTGTTACTAAAAGATACCTCAAGTGCACTGTTCTTTAGCGCTGGAGGTTAATCTATTTATGTAAATAATCTGTATATACATGTATTTTGTTTGCTTGTGTATCTGTATACAGAGAGAGACATAGGCAAATATAGTATGTCCACATGAGGAGTAAGTATGGAGGGTTTCCCCTTTAGGGGGGGTTCTTACTCTAAAACCTTTTCTTGGAATTAAGAGTAACTTGACCTTAGAGTCAGAAACAACCCACAGACTCTACTAATATCATCTTGTATAGAGAGATTTATGTGAACAGAATAGATTGAAAAGTCACAAAGCAAACCTAGCAGACAGCTAGAGGTCACAGATTTGCTCACATAGGCACAGGACACTATACTGGGCTGTGGACCCTTTCTGCTTGAAGATCAAGCCGCTTGCTCTCCTAAACAGCCACCCAGATCTTAGCTACACAATTTCAGGTTATTTTTGGAGCAGAAAGTCATGCAGCTAGTATCCAATACTGTAAAAACAAAATTTCGAATTCTCCAAATCATGATGAATAGCAGCCGTAGGTTTCACTTACTAGAACCAGGAGTCAAGTGGCACTATAGATAATCTTGTCTGATTTATCTGTGCTGTCTCTTTGCTAAGTGATTTTTAAAAATTGAGGTATAATGTCTCATTTTAACTATTAAGTAATTCTCTTCCTCTTCCCATCATTCTGTATTTATTTTAGCAAGTGAATTTATTACTTCCACCAAATGTCAGTTCAGATGAGACTATTGAATAATTTGAATAGTCATGTTCTTTCATTAAAAAATCTCTCCATTTTTTTGTTTTCATATTTGAGTTTTGTTTATACTGCTCTGGTAAGAGGTTAAGCTTTGTGGATTAGAAAATGACTGGGTTCTCCAGAGTGTGAACATTGTTGCAATAATCTGATGGTTTGTTTTGAGCAGTTGGATATCATTGATGGGGATAAAAGGAAGCCTCCTCCTGAGGAGCTGAGGGAGGTGGGTTTATTTAGTTGTCTTTTACTCAGGCCGTCATGCACCGCTGGTAAAACTTAACAGGGAAGCCCTTGAAGGGATTGATCCTCTACATAGTGGGTTCACAGACAACATGTTTCTGTATTTTATTCTATTTACAGGTTTAAATATTCACACTATATAATTTTGGTAATCATTGCATGGTTATTTTTTTTTTCAATTTTAGAGAATTTCTTAAAGTACTTAAAAACTTTTTTTTTTGTAAAGGAAAGCTGTTCATGCCTTCTAACAGAAACAGATTTTCTGAATCATCTTCCTGACTTCTGCACAGCCCTTCTGTTTTAGCAAATTTTTTTGAAGGAAAAAATGAATTTATTGCCCTTCTATCTTTAAAAAAAGTTTTATTTACCTAGGGAATGGAGAACTCAGTAAAGTAAGGAACATATTCGTGTTTTTTACAGAATTCCTGTTTTGTTTGCTTTTTTTTGTACTGGAGTCATAGAATTATAGAATTTTAGGGCATGGGATCCTTGGGAAAGGATTTTTAAAATCTTAGGTCAAACATCCTCATTTTGCAGTTGAAGAAACAGTCAGTTCTTTAGTTTCATTGGTTCTGCATATGTTCTCTTGTTGGCTGCTGAGGTGGCCCGCTCAGATATAGGATAAACCGTAAAATGAAGTGGGGAAATTGGAAAAATGGGTGAATTTGCTATAGTAGCAATTCTAGATGAATACTTGTTGGGCACATACTAACACAATTCTCTAGAAGGTTTCTTTCCACAAAGTTATTGGTGTTTGCATAAAGACCATATTTTGCTGGGTACAACGTGCTCCCATGTATAATACGCAACCATGTTTTTGGCCCAAACTGTCAGGAAAAAAAATCCTTTGTTTTAATTTTTTAAAGATTTTATGTATTTGTTTGTTTTTAGAGAGAGGTTCCCCTCTCAAAAATAAGCGGGGGGGGGGGGGGGGAGGGAGAGAAACATCAATGTGTGGTTGCCTCTCTCACGCCCCCTATGGGAACTGGGCCTGCAACCCAGGCATGCGCCCTGACTGGGAATCGAACTGGCAACCCTTTAGTTCACAGGCCGGCACTCAATACACTGAGTCATACCAACCAGGGCTCGTTTTAATTTTTTAATTCAGCTTTTTATTCATTTACATTTAGAAACAAAAACAATTACTGTGTTCCAGGTTATTATTTTGCATACAGTTGTTGTTATTGCTTTCTAGAGTCACACTTTTAATACATAAGCCTAAACAAAAGAATTACAAACATTTATATATTTTCAGAATTAATACTACCCATGTATAATGCACATCCTTATTTTTCCTCTCAAAAAATTTGGGCAAAAAGGTGCACATTATACATGGCAAAATACAGTATATATATTTTTACTGACCATCTTTGAATTCTTTCTTGATTCTTATAGTTCTCAGTTGTTTCTTCAGGGCTTAGAAGAGGAACAGTCACATCATATATAAATAATAATTTTGTACCTTTCTTTTCAGTTTATACATCTCATACTTTCCTCCTATATTCTCTAGGATGTCCAGTGCAATGTTTGATGGGTGGGGTTCTTGTTTTTCCAGTCTTCTTAATATGAGTGCCTTCAGCATCTGAACATAAGATTTGACCAGGTTTCAGTTGGTTATAAGGGTTGATACCACTTTAACCAGATAGAGTGTTTTAGTTCAGGTCTTGACTTTGCAGATTAAGGAGGATACTGAACATAGAAGGTTCAGGAGAGAGCAGAAAATACATGGAGTATTAAATAATAATATTAAGTATCTTGGAATATTTATCCTAAAGAAGGAAAAAACCCTGTGGGATGATTTCATTATCCTCAAGCAGAGGGAGGACCTATGTTGGCAAATTAAAGCTTTCAGGTCATCTTTGAGAATGGTAAAAAAGTCTACTGCCCTGGGCTTGTGACTGGACTAGAGCACCACCAGATACGTCTCCACGTACTTCCCACTGGAGACCATGGAGCAGGGGCAAACCCAAGCCAAAGCACTGCACTCAAACCTGAAAGACAAGCTTCCTTCCTCCTGCAGTGTCTCTCCAGTGCCCTCTACTGACCAAGCTTAACGTCATAGCCTTGGTGAAGGAGAAGTATTTAAAGAGCCCAGTGCTTTATCCATAGAGCAGGTACTGAAGGGTGAATTTGTAGCTAGGTTTAAAATTTTTTATTTATTGATTTTAGAGACAGGGTGGGGGCGGAGGGGGAGAGAATGAGGGAGAGAGAGAGAGAGAAACATCGATTTGTTGTTCCGCTTATTGACGCATTCATTAGTTGATTCTTGTATGTGCCTTGACCAAGGATCGAATCCACAGCTGTGGCGTATCGGGATGATGCTCTAAACAGCTGAGTTACCCGGCCAGGGCCTGAAGGGTGAATTTGGAGTTGAGGCAATAAATTGACAACTGGCATAGAAGCCAAACAAGAGTACATAATATGTAATTCCATTTTTATAAGCTACAGAAAAAAGCAAAGCAAATCTGTACTATTAGAAGTCAAGCTAGTGGTTACCCTTGGAGAATATTAGTGACTAGAAAGGAGCCTGAACAGGGCTTTCATCATGCTAATAATGTTCTGTTTCTGTGTATGGATGCTGGTTACATGGATATGGTCAGTTTGTGAAGACCTATACTTTCTTTGTAAACGCATATTATACTTCAGTAAAAGAATGTGGTACAGTCTGATTCCAAAAGTAAAACTGAAAAACAAGATTCTGTATTAAGGGGAATACAAAATAATCTCTGATATCTTAAACCGTTTTTTATTTTTTGAAACCTGTTTAAGAGCTGTCCAGCTTAATGTCAGAAAACAAGTATCTCATTCATGCAGTAAAATTATTAATTGCCAGACTACCTTTCTTTTCATTTGGGATCAAATTGTTACTACTGAGGCCTTCTGTGGAGCAGTATACACCTCCTTTTGTTGCTGACCTTACTCTTTAAACAGCATCTTCTAAGTTTTTTATTTTTAATGGCCTTTCAGATACCTTTTTTCTTAGTCTAAATAAAAATATCACTGCCCTTTGCAAGCATTATCTTTTCTTTTATCTTCGTCATGATGTACCCTTCTTGTATCAGCTGATTAACCACCAGATCTCTTTTTTCCTGGCTGAGAGAGAGAGAGAGAGAGAGAGAGAGAGGAGCTCACAATGGTAATGCCTTGTAAGGGATTAGTGATAATGGGAAGCAGGACATTTGGTTCAGGAATTGATAGTGCTAGGAGAGACCCAGTGTGTGGTTTGAAAAGGCTGTGAGCTGAAGCACATGGTCAGTACTGTGATTTGTTCAGGAGTAGGTAACTCTGGGTGCAGAATCTAAGGAATTCACCATGTTGGGAGTTGAACCTGGACCTGGGAGATGGAAATGGAATACAGATAGGAGTCTCATTTCCAGTAAGCAAGGAATGATTTAAAATACTGGCTTTACACCGTGGATAGAATTAAGGGCGAATTTACAAGTGGAGCCAGCTATTGAAAGCCCAATTGTTGTTAAATCAAATTGAAGTGAATAGCAGTAATAGATTGGGAATTACCTACATTTGTAAATGCAAATGTGGAGAGCTTAACATCTCCACATCTACAGGATAACAAGGTTGCTTTTGAACTTTGAATGGCTGGTGGCTTTGGCCAGGGCAAAAGTTACCATAACCATTAACACAAAAGGCTTAGAACCTAGAGCCAGTCCCTTGCAAAAGTTGTTTCCTTATATATTTTTTGGACTCTTAAGCCATTTGAAAGTAAAGAGAAGAAAATAGTATGAGTGGTGAAACTAGCAAGTGGGTTTTTCATTTATAAATTCAATCCATGTACTCACACAGCAGAAATGGGTTATTTATTATATCGTAGGCCCTGTCCTGGGCATTGGGGACCCCAAGGTGAATCTGATGCCATCCCTTGGCCCTCTGGAGGGTTATTATTTTATATTCTTCTCATCGAGGACTGCCATTATTATCCTTGTCTGTGACATGCAGTTTTGTCACTAACTCCTTTAGGATTCTATTGAGCCTTCAAGAACTTGTTCTTCGGATTTTACAACCAGGTGGAGGAGTTTCCTGACTTTATTTACTTCCTGTTATTACTAGCCTGGGTTTACACTGGGCCACCAACAGAGGCCTTCATTTGCAAATGTAGCATCTTAAGGAAAGGGTGCCTGTGATTGAAGGTATGAATCTCATCCTCTGTCTGTATTCCAGAGTAGCAGTTTGGAGATTTACTGTCTTCCAAACTGGTCATCTCTACCTAGAACAGTCTTAAATTACATCACTGTAGTGGTTCTCAGTGCTTGTGCTGATGCTGGAAAGGAGCATTGAAGCAGGTAATATAAATGTAATGTAATATAAGCTGGAGATTATAGGTATTAAGTTTATATTTCAAAGTGGTGGTCTATTCATCTGGGAATTGATACTAATTACCAGGTAAACTAACTAACTCTTCCCTGTGGGTCTCTTGCTCATTCTGGGCTTGAATTGTGTCACCTGTCACACCAGTCTTTCTAAAATAGTGCCATACACCAATCTGAAACCTTGCTGAGTTTTACTTCTATTTATTTAGCTGTTAGAAGTCAGTTTTGACAATACGACGTTTGTTAATATGTTAATTTAAAGTAGGCATGTTAGATGGACCACATATAATGTAGATGGTGTTAACAGATTTCAGCCAATTGGCCTAAATTTGCCAATGGTGGCCTCTTAAGTATTCTGTTTATTGCCTGCAGTTTCTGCTCTTGGTGTAGTACAACCAGAGTCAGAGAACCAGAGCCTTGTATTGGCAGGAGAGTCCTCATTATTCAGCGGGCTTCTGTAAGGAGAATGCTTTACTTCTCGGTCACCTCATGCAGCATCTTGCTTTACGTTTCCCCCACAGGCAAGTTCTGCGTTTGTCACAGCATTCTCTTCCTTTTAGGTTTCAGGGAAGGGGGAATTAAGGGTGAGAGAGGATTAAGAACTGTTTCATTTTTTAAAAAAATCCAGAGCTTAAAAAATCCTTCTCAATTTCTATTAAACAGAATGTCCTAGACCTGAAGGAAAATGCAGGAGGTGCTAGAGTTGAATGGCTTTTAGGAGGCTGAAATGACCGGGGAATCCATCAGGGTGCAGCATCCTCCTGGGTTTGCAGCAAGCCATTTGTAAGATGTGGAAGTTAGGTTTCAGGATTTCGCCTTAAAACTTGATTGGAAGGATGTCTGTGTCGGATTCAGAATCCATTATTCGTCTTGTCTTTAAACAATAGGGAAAAACATTTTGGAAAAATCCTGGCTTTTTATTTATTCAAGTATAACAAGTCAAAAAGTTGTACGTTACTGTTGAGATTGAAGGTGGAGTGTCACTTGTAAACCTTTTGTCTTCCCACAAACTGTTAGAGCTGTGTTTTCAGGGCTCTGGTCCTTGAGTGGGCTGGACTGTCGGGAGATCAAGTTTCTTCAGGTGTGATTGTCCCTGTTCTGGATCAGTTGACATTGTGGTGTGTAGGATCTAGTGACAATTTTTTAAAAGTACGGTCAGGTTTTACTTTACAATGTGATATATTTGATAGCTCTGGTAGTAGTTCCTGGCTACTTGTTTCTACTACCCTTAATAGTGATTCTTATCAAGCAAGTTGATTTTTATCACCAGATTAAGAGTTAAAATGATTTTCTGTGATTGAAAAGATGAACTGGGATTTAGAGTTGATATTTCTTCTCTTGTATTATGCAAATGTGTCTCGTTCGTTATTAAAATCAAAGTGTTTGGCTCTAGGAGCCCGAAGGTCCCATTTATTTCTGATTCGGTGAATGCAGCATTGTTGAAATGTTTCTAGTCAATAGAGAACTTCCTGAGTTGACACCTTTACACCATCTCAGGCACACCAGATTATAGTAAGGAATTGTAGCAACACAAGGCAGTGAAGTCAGTAGTAATTAGTTTAAATAAACAGAGGAGGTTCATTTAGTTAGTAAAAGCCTTATTATTATGCAGTTGACCAATAGGCAGCCTTTCAAAATGGACTTTTCTGAAACTCTTGACCCAATAATGCGTCCACTAGAAGGTTGTTGTTATTCTACTGCTTATATGTCTTCACAGACAAGAATTAAATCACTGCTCTTGATTTGTCTTTTGGATCGCATCACCCACATACAGGGTAACAAAGCTTTTACTATAATATATTAAATGTTTAAAACACTTATCTTTTGAGGAGCAGAGTATTTAATTAAGTTAACGCTGCTGATGGCAGTGTACTTTCCAGGCAGCAAAGCAGAGCCGCCTCGGTTTGAAAGTTGCCGGTGCGGTGCCTTCTCGCTGGGGATGTTTGGCAGGTGTTTCAGTGTCAGCATTTACATTTTTGGAGAGAAAGGTTTTTAGTCCAGGCCTGGTATAGTTCCCTTACAGCAGTGTGATCCTTCTCTTTTGACCCCCACATTGATAACTGTATGTGTAATATTAATATATTGAATTTATTCATCAAATATCGTACTAGGAATTAGCCATATAGTGGTAGTCAAAATAGATAGGTCCTTGTCCTCCTGGCCCTCTTGGTCTTGCCGATGTAAATGCTTTTGACATGTGGGCCTGAGATGAAGATGGTGTGTTATCTCCAGCTTGTAGTAGAGAGAACAGAGATCATCATCAGCCTGTGTTCATAGAAGTTGATCTAATTTACAAATTCTCTACATTCCAAAAGAAACTTTCAGGTGCCAAAAAGAATTTATCATGCCATCCATCTATCTATCTTAATCCTCAGTGTATTTTGGGGGTTTTCCACCTTTAATGAAAAACTTCTCATCTAGAGCCTTGAAAATATAGGAAACCCTTAAAATTATTACAGACGCGTTTTTCTTACACCAATTTGAATGTTCTAGTTGTGTAGAAGTGTTTCCACTAGATCACAGGGTCTTCTTTGAAAGGAAAGAGTGACCTCTTGCCATTTGAATGACCTTCCATTGTTGGTTAGTTGGCATGAGCTTAGGAAACTAAAAAATAAAACATCAGAGTACCTCCCCCCCAAAAAAGAATCATTTGATGTTTAAAATGTTAGTCATAAAAATAAAGAAGGGCGAGATGATAAAGTTTGGGAAGTCTCCCAGAAAATAGAGCGTGAAGAGATAAAATCATTTTTTTGAATGAGAGAAAATTAGAGGTATAGCCCAGAAGGGCCATCGTTTAAATGAGAACATGACACCAGAGCTCAGCTTTGAGACGAAAGATGAGAGAAGGGCAGTGGAAGCATTTCCCAGATGGAGGCATAGCCTTAACTAAGACCTGAGTGAAAAGAGCTGGTTTCAGAGCCTGCGAGGGTTCTATGTAGCGGGGTGGTGAGTGGTGGGAGATAACGTTAGAGCCGTAGACAGGGGCCAGCGGTCAGTGTTGCTTATGCAGGGTCTGTGCTCTGAGCATTTCAGGTTTTGTTTATACTTTGGGATGAGGATAGAAGGCATGAAGAGCAGAGGCTTGGTAACAGGTGGCATTCTCCAAGACCTCATTGCCTTCTAGAGTAACTCTTCCCAAATGAGATATTATTCCCCACGTCTCATTCCTATTCCTTTCTAACATCCCTGCCCTGTAATAATAAGGGATTGCCTTATTTGTGCCTGCTGATGTTAGAGTAGTTCTAGGGACCAACCTTGAGGTTGAGGGTGGGCATAAATAGCTTATAAAAACAATACATGTTCATTGTGGAAAATTCAAGATGTAGCCGATTTTTACAGTTGCTTGCCACATACTCTTTGTCTCAAAAGGCCTGCCAGAGTGGAAGAGACGGGGGCCTGTTAACAGCACAGGTCTCCATTCCTCCTGCCTTCAGTTGTGTCCTCTGTCTCTGAATATAAAGGACCGTGGAGGTGGTCTGCTGTGTTGTGCGCACTTCTCTGTGCGTGGGCAAACACACTTACCGTGAGACAGCTCCCTTGGACTGAGCAGGCATTGTTAGGATGGCAGGTTCTCAAGGCATAGTAAATGTAAGTTTCTGTGCACGGATGGTGGAGTAGTCTGTACCTGGCGTTCTATTATTTTTAAGTGTCCGTAACAGCACCGAGGACCTTGAAGTGGCATGCGCACTGCTGCAGAATTTTTGAAATGGAGGGAGATAGTGATAAAAATAACTTTCAGAGTGTTCAGTTTGAAACGTGACACCCATCTTTCTTAGTGGAAGCATCGTTAGGTGGGTGGGAGTAGGAAGGAATGGGAATTTTATACTGTTTCTTTTTACGTTATTTGCTCGCCTTCCTGCGAAGGTGGTTAAGCGCAGTATCGGAACTAAGCGCTGAAACGAGCGGTGAGGAGAGCAGGGGTCCTGCTCCTCAGTCTTCCTGTGGTTCAGAAGCTCCACATGTCTTCCCCTGCTGACGGTGTCTTGGTTCGCCCACAGTTAGGGGTTTCAGAATATGTCTGTATTATGTTTTTAATTCCGTTGTGGGATGTTGAAATTACTGTTTAATTTTTTTCTTTATTGAGCCAAAAGGATTTAATCACAACTTTTGAGCGATGGCAGTGCAGCAGCAGAGGCTGTAACACCGACTCCAGGGTTGTTCGGAAGCATGTGCTAAATTTAGGGCGCATTCGTTCATCTACTCCTGCTGTGCAGAGTTTGGCCTTACGAAAAGATTACATAGTTTGGTATTTTAAAAGAAGTTAAAAAATTAAAGGTAATTTAACAGAGAATACTTTGTAAATTATTAGGTACTGTTTGGAGAGATAAAAGTCAGTAAATGCGTATTCAGCACCTACTGATGGTGATGCCATCTCTTACCCTGTGGGGTGGCAGCATGCTGGTGTGTGACAGCCCATCCAGGTGCTCTAATAATTTCGCAGTCATAACATGAGGTTTGCCCAAGATTGCTGTCAGTGAACTAGAGCAGTTATTCCTATAGTAGCGTCACTCTCACTTACTTGGATTCTCTCTGTCTCTCTTTCTCAGATTATGGGGTAGGGCTATCTGTGCAGCATGAATATCGCTGAAGGTGCAGGTGACACCCTCTTACATGTGAACAAATTGAGGGAAGATATTTGTTTTTACCCATCTCTTTCCGTGCAAGCCTTCTCTCTTTGCTGAGAAATCGAATTCAAGCCATGCTTGAGTCAGCCCCACCCCTTTCCCTGTCTTTTCAGTCTGTGTTTATCTGCCTTCTCTGATCTTCTTGGGCCCTCTGATGACACAGGTCCAAGGAGGGGTGGGCCGGTGTGATCTCTGTGGACTTACGTGATCTCCGTGGCCATCTCCAGTGTCTGCGCCCTGCTGATAAGGCATCTTCACGCTTCCCCTGCCTCATCCCTGAGCTCCCCCTAAGGCCCAGGTTCATTTCCTCCTGACTTGTGGAACTGGCGGAGGAAAGGACTGCAGCAGTCCCCAGTCTGGGCACAGTGCCCGCCCGAGTGTTCTTCAGAAATCTGGAAGGAATTAAAAGTGCCACTAGCAGTGACACATTGGGCTTGCTTTCCCCATGTTCCTGGTAGTGTTGTGACCCCGCTTATTGACCTGCTGGTTTGTGGTGCTGCACTGGAAGCTGGAAAAATGTTTTTGATGTCTTTACAGCATTATACTTCTTTTATAATTATAAAGTAAATTTTTATTAGTATCAATGGAATTTTAATTTTTAAATGATTGATTTCATTTTGTTGGACAGAATTTTGAGTACATGTATCTGATTATTGATAATATACATCCCTTTTTATTAGCTGGATTTATTTTTCGAACTTTTTTCATTTCAGAATTTGTGACAGTTTGTAACTGTTGAAGGTGTTGGTTTTCTGGGGTCTGGCAATTTAAAAGTTGAGAAATAAAGGAGATAAACTTGTACTGACATATTTTATCTATAACTTACTCTACTACAGAGAAGATTGGGGTTATAATTCATTTAACTGCCCTTATTATTATAGCACTTATCATTTCTCTGGTACTTATAGTTTTCTAGAGGTGAATAATTGTTCCATCAATAGCTAATCCTCGCAGTGATTCTTAGAAGCCTCACTTACTAACCTGACTTTCCTTTTCCAGGTTTTTCTCTGCCCTCCTCCTCTTCCCTGGTCTAGGCTGTGACTATGCCCACTTTGAAGCTCGTTATTAGCTCTCTGGCCGCTTTGCTATTTGTGAGTAGCAGTATCCTGGCGGCAGTTTAGGGTCCTTTTTACAGAAAATGCCTCTAACTCATGGAGGAAAAAACCCTAAATTGACAGGCATTAAACTGACAGACTGTAAGTGTGGCTCCAAGGGTGATTGGAATCACACATCCTTCATTTTTTTAAAGTTTGCATTCAGCACACTGTGAGCAGAGAAAATAGGACCAGCTCACTTTAATCTTAAAGTTCTTCTCAATTGCCTACATGGCACATTCATTTGGATACGAAAAATAGTTATGAACGTGAGGATAATTATGTGTCTCTGTGATGGTGTCCTGAGAGTGTGGTGATCTGTTGCTCTATGGGATATCTAGGAAGTCAAAGAAAGTCATCAGTGTGAGGCGGTGTCTGTATCTGGGCGAGAATGGGCAGCTGAGATGCTACTGTGCCTCCTTTGCTTATATATGAGGAAGGTGAGAGCTTCAGACCGAGGCAGTACCACTGGTTAGTGATTCATGCAGCCCCGGATCCCCAGTTTCCTAGATGAGGGTTCTTTCTGGTCCCTGGGATGGATGCTCAGTGCACTTCTGAGACCTCTGGAGGCATCGCCGGACTCTTATTTCTGTGGTGCTCCAAAAGTTGTTTGTGATGAAAAAAGGTCATTGTCTCATCGAGGGCATTGTAAGTGGAAATGGGGTCTTAAGTTCTGGGTAGCATAAAATCAGTCATTTAAAAAGTCATGAAATACTGGGATGGAATTTATTTTGTCAGGTAATGTATACGCATGATTTTAAACATCAAATAATGTAGGAGAGCATATGATGAAATGCATGAATGACTTGTTCTATCTCACACTAATTCCTCTCATTTTTTCAAAAGAACTAATTTTAACTCTTAGCTCTCTTTTATATTGTGCATATTTGTGTTTCTTGATTTATCAATTGCTGACATCAATTTATTGATTTTCTTCCAAAGGAAATGAGGACTTAGCTTATTTCTATACCCTTTCCCCTGCTGCTCTTAAGTCATGCCATTATTTTTGGTTTCTCTTCTGGTTTCCCTTGTAATTTAATATGCCAGCATCTTTTATAACTCAGCTAGAAAGACAGTATCTTTTGGACTGTACCCCATCTGTAGCAATAAATTAGGGTTTGGGATGGGGTAGGTAGGGTCCGGGCTATACTTTGGGCTCTGGGGTTGTTGGGCTGGGAGACTACTTCATTTGGTTTTTTTCCATGTGTCACAGCTAATCCTGAGATAATTTAAAAGGTTTTATTTTGGATTTTACCACAGTCTTCGCCTCTTTTATGTTTTACAGAAATAAATATCTTCCTTCAATAGATGATAATGAAAATACAGAAGAAAGAGAAGCAGGTAAGTGATCTCACATGTATTTTAAGTGAATGCATCCTGGCGCTTTTCTTACAAGAGCGGAGCCGGCAGTCTTGGCTCCTCTCTGACTTAGCCTCTGGTGGTTACCCTGTTGCCTCTGCTGTCCATTCTCCATGGGGTAACTGAGAGGTTTGTCCTGAATGACTTAATATACGGATTTTTACTTACGTTCAGGTCAGCCCTATAGGAACAAATGTAATGGAAACTGTAAATCAGAATACTATTCAAAATTAACTGTGTGGAAAAGAAACATCCTCCCCACCCACCCCTGAACAGCTTTCTATGTTTTTATAAAGAACAAGGTGATCAATTCTTTATAGTTTATATATTTATCATTTTGGATGTTTGGTTAAAATAAAAGGATTCTCACTTACAAAATTCTTTTTTATGATGGTCTGTAGAAGTTTCCTCTTAGAGAAGATAGTGAACTAATTGAAAGGATGTGAACATCAACTACTTCTGCGAGAGGGAGGGGTTGATAGAAACATTTGGCTTGTCGACACATCCTCCAGGGTCTTTTTCCTTAGGTGGTTCTTCTGTACTCTGGGTGGTTACACGTTCAGAGGAACCCAACCAGTGTGGCTGAGGGGGTGAGATGGGAGATCTGCCTCTGTCTCCGGGAAACAGGCTATTTCCGATGGGCTGGTTTTCCTTTTATAGACTGGAATGACACCCGGGTTACCAGGGGGATCTGAATCCCTGCCCTTAACTGGCCCCCTGTGCAAATATGTAGGGTGGAACCAGCCAAGTTTCCTCTCCACTCTGCTCCTAGGGAGCACTGACCAGTTAGATAAAGGGCGACTTAGGGACTTGGTTACAAGGACTGCTCTTTGGTTTGTCCCCAGTGGATAGGTCCTTTGAATCCAGAACAACCTGTTTTGGGAAATTAATGGACTCATCTGCTTCCAATTCTTAACAGGAGGAGCAGTGATTAAATACTTTCTACATACTGATTTCTTCCTATCCTGGCCCTAAAAAGGCATTGGCTGGTAAACAAACACTATAGAGAACGCAGTTCCATCTGTCCTATGGATATTGCTGTGTGTAACATGCACTTTTTTGCCCAAATTTTTGAGGGAAGAATAAGGATGCACATTATACATGGGTAGTCTAATTCTGTATCTATATAGATGTTCTTAATTCTTTTATTTATGCTTATGTGTTAAAAGTGTAACTCTAGAAAGCAGTAATGATACCAGTATGCAAAATAATACCCTGGAATATGACAATTGGTTTTGTTTTTAAATATAAATAAATAAATGAATGAATTAAAAGGTTAAAATGAAAGATTTTTTTCCTGAGAGTTTGGGCCAAAAACATGGGTGTGCATTACACATGACAAAATAAGATGCTTACACAGGTATGCAAAACTGTATATACATGGCTTTCATTACTGCTTCGTTTAGAATAGCAAGACTGAGAAAGAATCACATGTCCATTAAAAGGGGGACTATTTAAATCACAGCATATCCACCTAGTGGAATATTATGCTGCTGTTAAAAAGATCACATTACCGAAGAGAACCCCAAATTCTCAAAACAGTCTGCATATTTAACTTTTCAGACATTCTTTAAAGTAAGCTTTTATTTTAATAGAAACATTCTTTATCCAAATTGTCCCAAAATGAATTCAAATTTCTTTCTTTTGAGACTTTAGTGGATCATATTAAGACCTTTGGTATGTTAGCCAGCTATTAAGTAACCTCAGTTAAAGGTATTTTCTTTTCCTTTTTCTTTTTTTAAGATTTTATGTTTAGAGAGGGGAGGGGAGGGAGAAAGAGAGGGAGAGAAATATCAATGTGTAGTTGCCTCTTGAGCACCCCCCTACTGAGGACCTAGCCCACAACCAAGGCATGTAACCTGACTGGGAATTCAACTGGCAACCCTTTGGTTCGCAGGCTGGCACTCAATCCAGTGAGCCGTACCAACCAGGGCAAAGGGGTTTTCATTTTAGACCTCACAGTAATGTTGATGAACAGGACAGGTTTTTATTTAAAAGCTAAAGAGGAGCAAGTTAATTAAGTGACAACATTTTCAGGAGAAATTGATCCTACTCTTTTGTAATACTGATGATAGGCTGTGCTAATGACTGACCCATAAGAAGTTGCAGAGCACGAAAGCAGGAAATTACAGTCATACTAAAGCATTCCATAAACTTCAGGACTGAACATGTGTATAGAGAGCTCATTGCCTGACGCGGTGGAGGCCCATGTTCTGGGGTGAACTTGGGCTTTGATTCCTGTAGAACAGGATTGAAATCCGAACTCGACCGCTTAGCTTTGTAACTTTGGACAAGTTTAGCTTCATTTTTAATCACTTAAATGGGAGTAGTCATATATGCCTCATAAGGTATCGATAAAGATTAAGTAAGGTGATTCATCAAGTTTGGCATTCAGTATGTCAGTGGCAGGAAATCTTTCAGTGTAACAAAATTAAGTATCAAGTTTTGTCTTCTTATCATAGCACAATTATAAGATGTTAGAAGTAGCAGCAAATAAAGCATCTGCTCTTTAAAAACCCTCGTAACCCAAAAATATTAATATTTTTTCTTCTTTGGAGAGAATGACATTTAAATACATTCTTATCTTAAGAAGTCATCATTTCCTTGTCTAAAATTTTATCAAGCTAAATTAAACTAAGATGACAAATTTTACAAGTTAATCAAAACTCAGTAATAAATAACTATGCTTCTTATTTACCAGAAAGAGCATAACAGAGTAGTGTGCCAAGAACAGAAAGCTTAGAAATTGGCTTTGTATTGCCTGAGGAAGTATTGCAAGAAAAAATGGACTTTACTAAAACATTTAAAAATGAATCACTGGCTATAGACTTTTATCTATATTAAATAAGCTGCTTCAAAGATATATATACACGCGTATGAAATTTTAATCTCTAAGATGACCTAGTAGTATTAGGCAGAAAAAAAATTAGCTAGAGAAATAAAGTATGAACCACAGTCATTGAAAAACCTGTAGCACTGCAGGTATATGGTACAGCTAAAAATAATATACTGATGTTACCGATGGAACAAACCTGTGATATGGAAATACTGATTTTTATTTATCCAACTCCTTGCTTGTTACTGAGAGAAGTACAAAATGTGATAATTTTTATGAGATACATGATAGGGGTTATAGTCTACAGGCAGACTCATTACCCTTAGAAACCTGAAACTGGACTCTCCTCCTCCTGGTTCTCACCTACAGTAGCTCAATGAGGAGCCACATCAGAATCATCATTTTCAACGTGATTTATTGTCCCTTTTGGTAGAAGTGGAAACAGACTTTATTTAGGCTCTTTGCCTTTTCCCCCACTTACACTGAGGCACATGGAAGCAGTATTTTTTGTCTTATATTTTTAATCCTCTACGGATACCTTTTTCAAGATGCCTTAGAAATAAAAAAATTAAAATTTCTTGTAGATTATTGACAGATTATAATTTTATATTTTTTATTACTAATATCTGCCTTTTGGTGAAAATCCCCCTTTTCATCACTGACTAGTTGTGCTTCATTTCTTGGGTTTCCCTTCTCTCTGTAGGATGTCCCAACTCTGCACTCCTTAGGAATGCAACCTTGACAACCTTCTTTATCTCTCTGAACTGATGGTCTTATCTATAAAATGAGGGAGTAGACCAGACCACTATCACTGATTCCTGGGAATGGAATTGCTGGGGTATCAGTTTAGGTATATGAGGTCTGTCCAGAAGAAGACCAGCCATTGTTAATAAAATGAGAATGGTTCAATGACAACTTCATTGTACTAGTCATTGGGGGCGGTAGATGCCGTTGAGTGAGCACGTGTACTGTGTGGCCATCGCATTCAAAATGACTGAGTGATTAGAGCAACGAATCTGCATCCAATTTTGCATTAAGCTTGAATATCCCTCCACGGAAACTATTCAGATGATTCAGAAGGCTTTCAGGGACAATGCAATGAGTGCAGTGCAAATAAAAAGTGTGGCACAAACACTTCAAAGATGGTCGAGAATCTGTTGAAAGTGATCCACATTCTGGAAGGCCTGCGACGAGCAGAACCCCTGAGAATGTTGAACGTGTACGGGCTGCAGTCAGCAAAGATCATCGACTGACAGTGTGAGAACTAGAAGCTGATCTGGGGATTCCAAAAACTACTGTGCCTGAGATTTTGATGTAGGATCTTGGCACAAAACGTGTTGTAGCAAAATTTATTCCATGGCTTTTCCTACCAGAGCAGAAGGAACATTGTGCTGAAGTTGCTAATGACCTGATTCAAACCGCTACCAATGAACCAGCTTTCCTCAAGAAGGTCATAACTCTGAAGGGGACTGAGGCTTCATTGTCCTGTGTACAGTGTTTCTTGTATTTTGTATCTTCTTCAATAAATGTCTGTCTTTTTCTTAGCACATGGCTGGTTACTTTCTGGACAGACCTCGTATGTTTAGTTTTACAAAGAACTCTCTGACCTTTTCCCGAAGTGGCTATATATGCCATCGCACATAACATTTCTAACCAGGTCTGATCATGCTGGTCTGGTGGTCCAGGCATCATTGTGATTTCCTGGGATGACGTAAAATGCTCAATGAAATGAGCATTAGCTTTTGGCCAGAGGATTCAGGTCCAAGCTCACTCACTGGTAGTATATGGCCTTGGGCACATCACTTAACGTCAGTAATCTAACATTTCTCTGTATACAAAATAGCATCTTTACACTAACCCTACCTATAGGATTGTTGAAAGATTAGAGATATCATGAAACATGCTTTGAATTACAATCCATAATGATAATGTGTCCTGTAAGTATTAGCTGCTGCTATTGTTACTGCCATTTCCCTTGAATTGAGTATCCGGTTGCCTCCACTGGAGAGCCCTGTGCTTCGGGAGAGAGACCTTGACAGGAGGTGTGGGTTGAAGAGAGGGTTCCACTTGCACCTACAGAGAGCTGCCTCATTGGAATGAAGTCTTTAGAATGTGTTGTTTTTGAAAGCTCCCTTAATAAACAAATCTGTACCTCTCACATGCTAAGTGCAAACTTCCTTCCTGAGGGCCGAGCGTCGCTGGCACAGAATTGAGTAACGTACCAGGGATGGTTATGCACGCACAGGACGCGAGCTTTAGCTGGGCACGTTTCTGCACTGTTGGGTTTCTTGTTGCCGTGTGTTTTCTTCCTGTGGTAAAAAAAAAAATTACAAAATTATCATTTTAAGCATGTTCTTGTATTTGATGTTTAAATTCCTTTGAAGTTTACTTAGCTCCTCCTTTTCCTAAGCCATCTCAAGAACTGAAATCAGCAATGAGGTAGTCAAACTGAATTGTTTTTCTCTTTTTGTAAAGTAGTGAGTCCTACCAGAATGACAGTTTCCTTTGGATTTTGGGCTTGTTTATAAAGCTGGACTGTAGTTATACTAAAGATTCCCCCCAAAATCCTTCTTCTCTAATTTTTTTTCCCCTGGGATTCTCAGTGTTATGTTTGGGCGTATCAGATGAGGCAAGGGAACTGTAAACAGCAGAAGGGGAAATATGCAGCTAAAGTTTGTGCTCTCCATCACTCCCAGGGTCGGCCAGGAAGTCAGAGCACAGACTGGGTAACCAGAACGCTGGAGGTGAGCCTTGCCACCTGGGCAAGTGTCTGTGCCCTTTCGCACAAGCCGGGCCTCTTGTTAGGGGAGCAGGCTGCTCACACAGGGTGCTGTTTCCGAGCCACCAAAGATCATCGTAACCATATCTCTGGAAAGCCTGCTTGTGCCTCCCAGACTCTCCTTAAGTTAGTTTCTTTGTTTCTGACCCAAAATAAATGACTTATTTTGGTTCTTACAGGAGAGTGTGCTCCTCTGTGAAACTAGCATCCCCATTATTTTCAGATCGTTGCCAACCTTAGCCTGGTTATGAAATGACGAGTGTACTCAGTCGTGCCAGACCTGAGAGTATGAGCTGTAACTAACACTTCCAAGGGGGTGTTTCCTTAAAAGTGTTGCTTTAGGAGACTTCACCTTTATCTGATGGTGCTAAAAAAATAGCTTTGGAACTTCCCTTTTAGGGTTGCCTTCAGCACCTGTGACATATTCTTTCTAATGGTATCCATCACAATAAAGCTTCCTCCTATACCAGTAGCTGGTTTTATAAGTGACCGAAGGCTGTTTGGTGCTGAGTCTGGTGAGTAAGTTAGGTGATCATATAGTAGAACACCATTTTTAGTTAAAAATAAAAGGTGTAGTTCTGAATAATCCAGATTTTCTTGTTGAAAATCAAACCAGCTGAATTTTGATGCTGCTTGATGATATGTAAGAGCAAATATTTGGGTGACATAAAGCCACATATGGAGTTTGACCCTGTATCCTTATCACCCCAGTAATGTCATCTTTATTTGTGAAGTCATTTGAACAGGACTTTTGATTATTAGTATGATGAGTGCATTCTGAGTGAGAACAGTGTGCCTAAGGTTTTGTGTCTGTTAGTACCATCTAAAGGTATTTTGTGGGAAACTGCTGTTACCTGTTCTAGATATGGAGCTTAAAAGGTGTTTCAGATTTCTGCACATAACCTGGGAAATCCTTGAGGTTTTTACATATGAATGTCTTACATAATGTCACAACAGCAACTTGGTATAGCTCCAGCAGGACGAGGGGAAACACACATATCCCCAAGGTCTGGCCCAAGAGGAACTAATACATAGTAGGAACTCAGTAAAGTGTTGAACAGATCCATGCCTTCAAACTTAATAATGCTCTTTTCATGAAGCATGCAGGAGAAGGGTAATACTATTGTTTCTCTCTTTTTTACAGTTGTCACATTTAAAAGTTCTGAATCACTCCCCAATGTCTGATGCCTCTGTCAACTGTGACTGCAAATCCCCCTCCCCGTTTGAGCACAGCACTGATCAGGAAGAGAGAATTGAAGATGTTGCCAGTCACTGTCTGCCCCAGAAGGAACTGTACGCTGCTGAAGAGGAAGCCGAGACCCTTTTTCCTAGGAAAATGACATCTTATAATGGGATGGAGGACAGTGGAGGAGGAGGCACCGGAGTGAAGAAGAAACGGAAGAAAAAGGATCCAGTAGAGCAAGAGCGGGCAGCCAAGGGAAGCAAGGACAGGGAGCCCAAGCCAAAGAGGAAGCGAGAACCTAGAGAGCCAAAGGAACCCAGGAAGGCCAAGGAGCCCAGGAGGGCCAAGGAGCCCAAGGAGCCCAAGCAGAAGGACGGAGCAAAGAAAGTGCGGAAGCCCCGGGAGGCCTCGGGCACCAAGGAGGCCAAAGAGAAGAGGAGCAGTGCTGACTCCGCAGCCAGGACGAAGTCCAAGAAGGCCAGGTGCGTCCCTTTCTCCCCGCTCCGAGCACTTGGCTCTGTCTCCACAGAGCAGTCTGCCTTTGGGCTTACTCCAGCCCCTGGACACAACTGTACTACTTTCAGCCAAAATGAACCACTTTCTCACCTCCTAATGAGAGAAGGATAACCTAGGGCTGACCCTGCAATTTCTTGCCATTCCTTTTGAATTAAGAATTAAAGGATGTTGGCACACGCAGGGTATGAGGGAAGGGACACCATGGGTGTGATTCAGGGAGAGCAGTGGTTTTTGGAACAGCAGCAGTGTACAGTGGCAGAGGAGGGTGTATGGTCCTGGATTCAGTGGTGCAGGCGGCCTGGGAGAGCCATGGGTGTGCGCACATTCCAGACGGGAAAGGACTGCCGGGCTTCCCGAGGCTGCGAGCTGTCTAGTACACGAGTGTTCGCTCCGGTCTTTTCTCTTGTTCGGTGATGAGCACAGTGCCTGACACATCTGTAGGTGCTCAGGAGGTGGTGAGTGAGTAAATGAGACCAGGACAGACCACAGTGGTCGCAGAGGGCGTGATAGCTGAGGGCCCTGGCTGTAGATCCCGTCAGCATCCAGAGGCCCTCTCCTCAGGGAATTCAGCATCTGTGATCTGTGCGTAAGTGCGGTGTTTTATGATTTGTGTCTTTCTCAATTTTTGTACAGAACACATTTTGAGGACATACAAAACAAAAAATATGTATCTTTTTATGTCTATTTAAGAGGAATTTAAGCTTTTAAAATCTAAGTGCAGAGGCAGAATGTAGAGCAGGGGCGCCCATACAAAGTACAGAGATGTGAGCACTAACAGAACATACAGTAATGAGGCCATCGATGGGGTGAGGCATGGAGGAGGTAAGTTTCAGAGACAGCATTGAAGATGTTGTCTGCTGCGACCCAGAAGTTACTCTGTAGATGTTGTCTGCTGCGACTCAGAAGTTACTCTGTGGTTCAGTCCATTTTCAGGACGGTTGGTTGGGACCAGATGGATAATTCCATACGGCAAGTTAAGACTGTCTTATCATATTCACTCCCTTCTGCCTGGTGAGAAATTGCATCTTTTGTCTATCACACAGGCTTGGGTGGGATCTTAGGAATGTAGGATCTAAATTACCTTACAGAAGAGCAAGAGGAAGAAGTAAAATCAGGATTCTGACTAGTGAGAAATGTGTGGGCCCTGCTTCTCAGTGAACCCAGGGAGTATACTCTGATCTGTGACGTGCGCAGAGGGCGGCAGAGTGAGTTTCTGTCTCTGCCGGTAACTTCCCTCTTCAGATTACTTTGGAGAAGCTGCAGTGGTTCTTAGGGTAATAGCATGTGTGAAGAAGGAGAATCAGATGTGAGCTAGTGGGGTGATTTATTATTACTTTTTAAAGATTTTATTAGAGAGGGAAGGGAGCGAAAAAGAGGAAGAGAAGCATTGGTGTGTGAGAGATACATCAGTTGATTGCCTCTCGCACGCCTCTAACCAGGGACCTGGCCTGCAACCCAGGCATGTGCCCTGACTGGGAATCAAACCGGTGACCTTTTTGTTCTCAGGCTGGCACTCAGTCCACTGAGCCACACCAGCCAGGGCACGACTTACTATTTTTATCCTCACCCAAGGACATATTTATTGATTGTAGAGAGAGGGGAATAAAGGGGAAGAGAGAGGAAGACAAACATTTATCAGTTGCCTCTTATATGCTTCCTGACCAGGGAACCAAACCTGCAACCTAGGCATGTGCCGAGACCTGGAATCAAACCTGTGACCTTTCAATTTATGGGACAGTGCTTCAGCCCAACTGAGCCACACTGGCCAAGCTGGAGTGACTTATTTTTATCACAGAAAGCAAAGAGGAATCCTTGAGGATAATGCTTAGAATTAGGGTAATTGGAGGAGAGTTTCCCAGCTCTAATAAGGGGTTTGGTGTGTGTGTGAGAAGGCAGTAGAAAGCCATAGATAGCTCAGCTCACTTTAGCCACTGGTCACGGGTACCTACAATTTCCTTCTCTTTCTAAAAGGAATTCACATACTTTGTGTGTAATGTGAAATAAGGTGATGAGTATACAGACATTGCCATAAAAGGGACTTGCCACAAGTCCACTTTGGGGCAAGAGGAGGCATTTCCCAAAACAAGGTTGGGTGTTAAATGTATGTTTAGCGATACTGAAGGAACCTGATTTTGATCTGATTAGCCTGAATAAAATGTAAGTGAGTTGGTAGTGCTTGGTACTGTTTTCAAGGCCTACTCACTTAGAACACATAACTTCTTGGCCTGACTGGTGTGGCTCAGTTGGTTGGGTGTCGTCCCACAGTGTGAAAGGTCACTGGTTTGATTCCTGATCAGGGCACATGCCTGGGTTGCAGGTTCAGTCCCCAGTTGGGAGTGTACAAGAGGCTACCACTCGGTGTTTCTCTCGCACATCGATGTTTTGCTTCCTCTCTTTCTACTTCCTTTCCCCTCTCTGTAAAATGCGTAAATAAATAAAAGAAAGAAAACAGAATCTTTTGAGGTCTAGAAATTCTGAAGACCTCTTTTGAGAGGGTGCTGATGGATAGATAGGGCTAGTTATTTCTTTAGAAATGTGGGCAAGTTACACAAGGTTTGATTTTTGGACTATGTAAGAGTGACTTATAATAGAATTCTCCTATGTAGCCCAAGTAGGGTTGTGGACTGGCAAGCGTTTATTTCTTGTCCTTTATATATTTATAAAATTGCTATGGTTCCTGTAATTAATGACCCTACTGATCAGCAGAAGCAATTTTAGTTATGACAGGATGACATTAATTGATACAAAACTATATGTTGGTAATTAAGTCTCAGTTTTTTGAGCTTTTTGATTTATTCTCTTGCAGGTTGGCTCAAGTACGTGTTTTGACGTGAGCATGTACTTGATTAGCCCCCGGATAATGCTCAGTGGTTGTTACAAAAGGCTCACTGAGTGCTTAAATTATCGTAGTTGCTCCACAAATGATTCAAGGGCTTCCAGTCTTTTCCTCCTTCAGTCCATCCTGTCAGCTGCCACCTGGCTAATATTTCTGAAGCACTGCTGTTTTCTTATTTATGTTTGTAGCTGGTGGTGTAAATCAACCCCTCTCTTCCCCTCTCTTCATTCACACCAGTTGGGAAATAGTAAAGACAGAGATGGACTTACCAGCTTTAGTACTGGTACGCTGGATTGAAAAACTTCCATTGGCTTGTGGCCACAACTGGGCTTCCTGTAAGTTGCTCCCTCAGCTGGGTTTACCTGCCAGAGCAGGGGGGGCGCGGGCCGTGTGTGCTCCATTCCTTTTTCCGGTCTCACCAGTCTAGCAGGTCCCCCCCCCCCAGTCAGAGAAGTGCGAGGAGTTTGAGGAAGGGCAGGACATATGTTTTCAATATTGTTTCCTCCTTGGGAGTTAAACATGATTCTTCTCGCGGAAACACGGGGACGGGAAATGGGGATTCTCTTGAACAGTTTACACCTGTCTGAAAACCTCTGATTGTGTCTGCTACCTCCAGGACAAAATCCGGACCCCTCTGCTGTGTAAACCCCTTGGGGTCTGACTTCTCCCTCTGCCTTCCTGTCTCTGACTACAGACCTTGCCAGCAAGGTACTTGAGCCATTTCTCCTTCGGATTGCTCTCGGTCTTTGTCCCAGCATTGTGCCCTTTGTCCTTCTCCCAGCACCCTAAGTCCTCTCCATTCTTCAGCTCTCGGTGCAAGTCCCAGTTCCTCCCAGACCTTCCCCAAACCAGTGCGCTCGCACATCCCTTCTCGTCTTCCTCAGCACTTGGAGCCTCACTTTGCTCTGTCGGTCAGAGGCTTCTATTAGACTGAGGGAGACGTACTCGGGCCCTGTCATGCTGAAGCCAGGGACACAGATGCACGGAGCAGTGACTTGGGATTGAGTGGCAAGTGCCATGAGAATTTCTGGTTCTTAGACTTTTCTCTGCCTAAGGACTCACCTAGATAGCTTGTTAGAAAAGTAGATGCCCTGACCACATGTCCATTAGGTGGTGCCCAGGAACCGGCAGTTCAAAAGCCTGCCAGATACTTAGAGTGTAGCTGGTTGTCAGTCTGTCCTTGGAGAAACAGATGAAAGAAAGATCACTGGGAAGATGGAGCATATTTTTGTTTTCATATTTAACAGCTGCTAGGAATGAAAAGCCAAAAAAGAGGAAAAGAAATGAGTGGTGTAATTAGCCCTGTGAAACAATAATATGCACAAAGCCCCTGAAATCCTTGTGAATTCTTAAGTGACAAGAACACTAGGAGCATCTCTTGTTCTGATACTTGTCTCTGATCTGACCCTGTCCCTTATACAAGGCTCCTAAAGCCTTTGTAATTTCCTAAGTCATAAGAGCATTAGGAGCATCTTTTTTTCTAATGAGGTGACTCTGGGTGGGGGCTGGTCACCAAAGACCAAGCCATGATTAGAAGGTTGGTTTCAGCCCTACCCCAACCCCATCCTTCAGAGGGGAGGGAAGGGCTAGAAACAGAGTTAATAATTGATCATGCCTACGTGATGAAGCCTGCATAAAATCCCAATAGTAGGGCGTTGGGAGAGCTGTCAGGTTGGTGAACACGTTAATGTGCTGGGAGGGTGTGCACCCCAGCTCCGCAGGGACAGAAGCTCCTGTGATTGGGACCCTCCTAAACCTCCATCTGACTGTTCATCTGTATCCTGGATCATACCCTTCAGCAACCTGATACACATCTGCTTGATGGTACACGTTTCTCTGAGTTCTGTGAGCTGCTCTTGCAAAGTAATTGAACCCAAGGAGGGTATCATTGGAATTCTAATTTATAGCTGGTTGGTCAGGAGCATGGGTGACGACAAGCTTGGCTTGTGAATGGCATTTGAAGTGGAGTGGGGGCAAACCATCTTGTGGGATTGATCCCTTAACCTGTGGAATCTGACGCTGTCTCTGGGTAGATAATGTCAGAATTGAGTTCAGTGCTGGTGTCCGAGAATTGCTTGTTGGTGTGGGGGGAACCTCCATACGTTTGGCGATCAGAAGTGCTGGAAGTCAGTTGTTTTGTTTGAGTAGAACAGGAGACTCATAGGAGAGAAACAGAAAGAACTGGGGTTTTCCTACACAGGAAGGTGGAAAACTGAGTTTTTTCCAATACAAGCACAGATTTCTGTGCCTCAGCTTCTACCCCCACTTGTTTCGATTTGTCAACTCACAGCAGATTTTTCTCCCAAATCTAGTAAATTTAGTAACATCCCGAAAGAAAGATTTTCCCTTTTCTGATTTTCTTCTTTGATGGTTGCTTCTAGAAAGTTAAGCCCCAGACCTTCTGATTATAGAACCACCTGAGCTGTGAGTCAGCTGATAACTGGGATTCAGGAGGAGTAAAAGTCCGACAGCTCAGCTCTGCCTCCCTGTTTGAAGGTCAGTCAGCCTTCCTTGTTTAGAGCTCAGATCTCTGCTGAGGTGGTCTTAGGCTGCAGAGCAGCCGCTGACCAGATTCTTTCTGCTGGGAGACTTGTTTATTAGAAGACAGAAGGCAATGAATGGAGACCCTGTGCTTTGAACCCACTGGGCTTTCTGTTAAGTAGGGGAGGAATCTCAATGATAATGGCTGAGGCCCTCCTCTGAGGCTTCCAGCTACGTCTCCACTCCAGTTTCCTAAGAGCCGCCGGAGTGCATGCTCTGTCACCCCAGAGCTTTCTCAGTCACCGGCTGGTGTACAGTGGGTTTTCACCTAATCTGCAAGGAAACAGGTACTGGATAGTAATGCTTGATTTGTTTATCCAGGACATCTGTAGCGCCTCCTGTGAGCCTTGCTTTGTTTGGGAGTGGGGTGGTGGAGGAAGGAAGGTGTCACGGAAGTGTCATCTGTGGGCCCTAACTTTGAGGGGCTGTCAGCCTTGCAAGTGTTCAGATAAAAAACAGGCAAAAATACAAGCAAAAGAAAGAATCTAGTGTGACTGTATACAGAATAGCTGAAAGGATTTACAAGATTCTGGTCCTGAGAGTCCCTTGGAAGAGGTGAGTATTGAGCCAGGTATTAAAGGAATTAACTAATACACGAGAAAAGACAAATCAGAAGACCAAAATAAATGTTCTTTGGGGGGCATTTTCAGTTTTGAGATGGTAGACTGAGCATACTTTTATTTTCCCTTCACCAAATGTTACTGAAATGACTGGAAGAACAGAGGGGAATACATTCTCCTAAGATGAGCCACATTAGTGAACTTTCAGGACAAGGAAGGCCAGTGGTATCATACTGATGGGTAAATGCTGCGGAGGGAGCCCTAGCTCAGAGCATGAGCAGGAGCTGTGTTTGCAGCAGAGGTAGAAGTGCTTCCTCCTCACAGTGGACCTGGCAGCCTCGGAAAAGAGCTGGAGACAGGCCAGAAGTGGAGGCGGCTTTACCTATCTGCACAGTGGCTGTGTGGTTTGTCAGCCCCAGGCTGGAGTCGGGCCTTTACTCAAGTGATACTGAGCAGTTTGCTCTGGGGGCGGATCTAGGGCTCCCGGTGGAGACCGACGTCCACAGGAAGAGAGCCTAGGGACACTAGCTTCTCTGCCTGTCCCTGCCCTTAGCCTAAAAGGGGAACAGAGGGACAGCCACCTGTGTATGTAGTGCAGAGTCCCAGGGCAGGCCCTCCATTCAGGGGTGAGACTTGTTGGAGAAAGCGACTTATTAGGCAGCAGAGAGCCTTACCAGCCAGCTGCATTACCAACCTCATTCACTTTAAATTGGGACAGTCCACCAAAGATCACAAGACTGTGGAGGAAAACAAGCAGCAGGGAAGGGGAGAAAGAGGGGTGAGCAGAACAGCTGTCTTCAGAGGAAACAAGTCAAGGAATAGAACTTTCTGATAGAAGATTTTAAGTTAGAATCCTCAGATTCAAGATGAAACTTTGTCTGCAAAACAGGAATGGGTCATGCAAAAGGAACAGTCTGGAAACAAGAAAAATTAATGAAAATTTAAAACACAGTTGCCTTGACTAAAAAAAATACAACAAAAATACTGAGTAGAGGAAAGAGCAGGGAGATAAAAAAAGATCTAAATTCATTAACTTTCATATCAGGATGTCAGTGGCTGTTGCTTAATGTGCAGAAGTAAAGAACTAGAGGCACGAGCGTCTTCGGAGTTAGGGAGGTGTCAGTGAAGGGCATTTCTGTCTGCAAAGTGGGGTTTGGTGCAAATAGGGATAACCTGTATGTTTCATTTGAAACCTCTCTATATTTTTTAATTTTTAGTTTCATTTGCTTTTATCACTTGTAATAATAACATTTGTTAAAACTCTTTTTCATTTTATTAAGTACATAATGTTTTTGCTTCAATTTTTTTACTAGGATAATATCATGAACTTTATAATCCTTATTTTGATATGTTTTTTTAAAAGATTTTATTTATTTATTTTTAGAGAGAGGAGAAGGGAGGGAGAAAGAAAGGGAAAGAAGCATCAATGCTCTTGCGTGCCCCCAACAAGGGACCTGGCCTGCAACCCAGGCATGTGCCCTGACTGGGAATCGAACTGGTGACCATTTGGTTCTCAGGCTGGCACTCAGTCAACTGAGCCACACCAGCCAGAGAGTGTTTTGATGGTTTTAAAGGGACTGAGGACAGGGAGATTTGGTTCTCATTTTGTCTATAGCTGACTGTATCTGCACCAAAATAATTTGGGTTTTTGGCGGGGAGGGCTTGCCTTATAAATTTTAACCGGTATCTTTAAAATCTGTGCAGCCCAACTCAGTTCCTGGATATAGGGTATAGGCTAAACTAATACGGACATTAAATAAAAGTTGAATTAAGTGTGCAAATGAACTCTTTGGGGCAATATCCGTGTTTCAGTATTGTTCTCCTGAGTAGAGGATCAGAGCCTGTGGCAAGGCCTGGACTGGAAGCTCCTGGGCTCTCGGGCTGGTCCCCCAGACCTGTGTGTGTCTGCGCAGGCAGTGGTTGGCATCATGCGCTGTTTTGGTCATTCTGAATTTGGGGGTTATGGCAGCTCACTGTGACAGTGACTGATTCTTCCCTGCTCACAGACTTTGATGGGCATGTTACAAGATTTAATTTTAAAATGGGAAGATGAGTCTTTTTGAAGTAATGCAGTTTGTTTGGTGAATATTTTCAGTACCTGGGCTCCATGGGGGGAAGTAATTAAAACGTCAAAATTGAGGTGCATTGCTATGACACACACACAGACTGTTCTGCTCATGCTCAGATCCAGCGCCCAGCTTCCGTCTGTCAGTCCCAGCCCGGAAACCTGGAGGCTGGAACTGGAGGTAGGCTGGGAGAAAAGTTCGGGAAAGTCCGTGTGTCTAGCGCTTTAATAATACCATTATGTAATTTCTCATTTGGAAGTCAAAAAAAGTACTTATTTACCCAATAAAAACTGCAGAGAGTGAAATCTGCACAGAATCTTCGTTAGTGAAGCAGTGAGGAAGGCGGGAGGAGAGACTAATAAATCGTTGTTCATACCTGATGGTCGTCCTGCTGGGAGGGTGTAGTTCATATGTTGGAAGTTTCTTGCATGTCATAAATACATGCTTTCTTTTCTTTAAAGTGTATATTTGCTTTATTATAAAGTCAAGTTTGATTTTGTTACCAAAAAGAAAATGCTTTGAGCCTAAAAAATCTTGTCTGCCACTTTTTCTGTCCTGCAAGTTAGTCGGTTCTAAATCTGAAAGCTACAAAAGAGGATCATAATAATAAGATTGCTTTGATTCAGCATCAAGTGCCATTAAGTGGTAAGGGTTTAGGCCTTTGTTGTATTCAGAACTCTCTTGGTTACAAGTGATATAAACCCAACTTGAATTAAGTTAAAAAACAATAATGAGAGGGGGTTTACTGGCTTCAGGAATAAGGACCGGGAGTTGTAGTTGAGGAGTCCCCCAGAGTTCTTTATCTGCTGCCCTTCCCTGTGTCTCGGGATGTCGGTTCCATCCTTCACAACCATGTTGAATTGTGGCTGCTTACAACAATAGACTCACAGCTTAACAGCTTTATAACTTAGGAGGAGTGAGATTTATTTTCCAACCTGCTCCTGCTGAAAATTTAACTTTTTTTTTTAAAGGACTCCCAAGTTGGCCTGGCTGGGTCATTTGTCCGTTTCTGGACCAATCACTGGGGTAAAAGGACTAGGATACCATGGCCCAGCCTGACCTTCTGCCCACTTTTACAGTCCAGGGAATTAGTATTGGTTATCAGCAAAAAGGTGCTGAACAAACATGGTATCCATTTCAGCTGTGGAATGGGTATATATCACAATAAATTACATTTATTGTTTTTTTCCCTGACCCATTTGATAATAGGTTACATATATTAAGCCCTTTTATCCCTAAATACTCCAGTGTGTCTTTTGTAAGAGTAAGGTCATTTTCTTGCAGAACCATTGTGTAGTTAATACTTTTGCTCACTTGCAACTAATAAGCAGTCTGTGGGGAGAAAATTTAAGATCGTACAATGCCTTGCTCCTCTTCAAATTGTCCTCCCTGGGTTTAGTGTTCATTGGTGATTCTGGACTGCGTTCATGTTTTCCACGGTAGTCACAAAGTGACTCACCACTCCCTCTACGTTTATTGTTTGGATTCTACAGTAAGCAAGAGCTCTCCCTTGCCTCTTATTTATTCATTATCTCTCTCTTACTGGTGTGGATTCCTATTGTTTAAAACGACTTATAATTCATTACTGTCCTCAATTACTTTAGTGCTTAGATGGTTCCAGTTTGACCAAGGAGAGCTCTTCAGGCACACTCCTATGTCCCTTTGATGTGCTGCCTTCACTTTTTTGAAGCACTTTCTTCAGATACAGCAAAATGTTTCAGATCCATCTTCGTGTCTTCCCTGCCTCCACCTTGGAATCAGCCATTTCTCTGAGGATCTTTGGTATTATAAACTAAGACCTGCGTGCTAGGTGTGCACATTGCTAATGAGGCACCTTGCTATTTTGGTTCTTTCAGTTGTCAAAGCTGGGGGGGGGAATATACGCAGTCATGCACATATACATACGTGCACACACATATGTACATATTCATGATATGTATGTGTGTTTATATGTGTGTGTTAGTACATACATTTGTTTTAGAAGACATGAGTTCACATGGATGCCTCCAAATTGGACTCATCCCACAGGGTTGTCCCGGCCCTACAACATTTCATATTTACATCTTCCCTCTTCCTCGGGGGGAGCCCAGCTCCTAGTGTCAGCACATTTACACAGGTGTGTAATCCTGGACCACATCTAAGGTGACTTCCAGATTGCTTTATCTGTGTGTCTTCCAAAACGAGGCCAGGATTTGTTTGCTGTTCTCCCCACTTTTTCCAAAAGCTGAGAGTATTTAATCAAATATTGTGTTCATAAATTAGGTATTTTTTCCCTTGATTCAATGACATTGTGTTATTTGTTTGAAACACACTTAGATTCATTTATTTCAGGTTGTTTTCATCTTAGTTTTAAGCCA